>OX453298.1:30089442-32647290 GCA_949710035.1 Crambus lathoniellus | reverse complement strand
CATATTCATGAGTACAATCACCACCTAAGAGGTATTGTACTTATAGAAAAACACCCGTATTTCAATAAGTAACAACCCACGTGCCGCCGAAATAGATAGCAGTCAATTTATTGTCCTACTTATTGGAAAAGTGCGTTGGACTTGTTGTCATTCATAGCCATAGCACAACATTTAGAATACTAATAAACTTATCGGAACTTGAATGTTAATTAATTAATACTTATGGTTTTACCGGCGTGGTTCCTGTGGAAATATCGGGATAAAACGCAGCCGATATCATTCAGGAAGTCAGGAATAATGTAGAAGGATACTAAAGGTATATCGCATGTTTGAAAGATAAAATTATTATCATAATCATAAGAAATACACTAATTACTTCACTCGAAATTAGTTTACCTAAGTGAATAAAATGAAACCATTTTTTTTGTTTTTTCCGATGACGAAACGTCAGAAAAAAACTTTTATTAGGCATGTGTAATTATTTTTAACTTGTGAAATATACGCGTGATTAATTCCGGAAAAAGTTATTTTATTTTAATGAACCTGTTCGCGCAAAAATCTAAGAAGATGCTTATTCACGTTAAATGCTTATTAAAGTTTAAAAAAAAACTTCTCCAGCGTACCCCAAAGATAAATTTACTTTACATAATTTGACGCAACGGATTAGTTCTTATCCTAGTAATGCCTCTGTGACGTCAAAATATTGCTTAAATGTGAATTAAAGTTAAAAAAAACTTCTCCAGCGTACCCCAAAGATAAATTTACTTTTGATAATTTGACGCAACGGATTAGTTCCTATTCTAGTAATGCCTCTGTGACGTCAAAATATTATGCACACAGCACAGCATGTGGTATCATTACTGCGCGTATTGCGTAAACACTAAACAGTCATGCTTCGTATTCTTTCCCACGGGCTCAAGCAAATGTGCCCACTTCTTCGATACGAAGTAGGTAGGTACTCGGCACTACTCTGCTTTACCACAAACCACAATACGAAACATTTGTACTAAAATCATCTATAGGTAGATACAGATGTATGACCTAATGATATCATTAATAATGATTATGACGGGCGGGGCATGCTTTGAAATATTGATATTCTGTAAAAAAATTCCACAATTGCGTTTCAAAAACGACTTTGTACATTCTCAGATTGTATAAACATCAAATAAATTCAGTACCCAAAGGAAAAACCTAAATAATGATCCTTTTGATTTGTGAGAGAAATGTTAATAGAGATGTCAGCCGGCCTAGCATGACCGGCTTATAACGCGCGATATGATATGGTACGGCAAGTTGTCTTGCTTACCCCACTAAGGTGTAAGCAAGACGGCATGCCGTACCATATCATATCGCGCGTTATAAGCCGCTCATGCTAGGCCGGCTGGAAGGAAACCGGCATAAATGCGTAACGAACGACCTGATGACCCAGCGGCTTTTGACTCCCGGTCCTTTGCTGGGTGGGGCTGCCATTCCGCCACTGCCCACCTTTGATCTAACTTTGCGGTGGCAAATACTAAGGCTTGCACGAAGATATTTTATCGCCATTTTGCTTCTCTGGCACCTTGTTCGTTGTTGCCATGAACTCGACATTTTCGTTTATAACTATCATTATGTAACCTTAAGCTCAAAGCGGGAAGATAAGCGATATGAGGGTTACCTAATGAAACGCATAACATTTTTCGCCATAAACATGAAACGCATCGTGTTGAAAGGCATAATCATCGAAATGCATAATCATTGAAAGGCATAATTTCAATAAGCATAATTATCTAAAGGCATAACTTTTAAATGTCATAATACTTAAAAGGCATAATATTCAAAATGCATAAATTTAACTGGGTATTATCTTGTGTTTATTTATATTGAAGCTAGGTCTGTGAAAATAAAGGTCTTTTCTTCGCTCGCTCGGCTCGCGCGGCGTTTTGGTCACTGTTCTAACCTAACCTAACCTAAAACGACTGTTAGGATTTTCTGGGTGGCGATGGCGGGGGGCTTCGCCCCCCGAGCCCCATTGGTGGGGGGCTGCGCCCCCCGTCCCCCTGCTCCTCTGCTTTCTTCCATTTGAACTAAATTCAGAACTTATAGAGTAAAAAAATGATTTTTTGAGTCAACAGATCTCAAAAAAAGTTTTTTTAACCATTGTATGCCTCCCAAATACCTCTGGGGTTATCAAAAGGGTATCAAAAATTTCGTCAGATTTTGGCTAAGACGCACCGTTTTCGAGATATTGACATTTTATAAAATCATGTTTTTAATAATTAATTATGCTTTTTAAAGTTATGCGTTTTAAAGTACTTATGCTTTACGAAATTATGACAAACGAAAATATGAATTTCGAAGATTATGCTTTTTAATATTATGCCTTTCAACTATTATGCATTATTATCATTATGCGTTATGATATTTATGCCAAGGAATAAAATGCTTTTCAATATTATGCCTTATGATGTATGCCAAATGAAATTATGACAATCAACTGTATGCGTTTCAATGTGTCACCCGATATGAGCTTTCTTTCCGCGTTTTTCCATAGTTGAGATACCATCTAGAAAAACACCCAGTTGAACCGGGCGTTTTTGACACCCGTGGTGCCGTTTTGGGGCCGTTTCCTAACTTTTCGTTTCTAATTATTAACCTAACCTTAAGCTCAGTTCACTAAGGGGGAAGTGAAGCGAAAAGAGATTTTATTTCCGCGTCTTTCCATACCTGATTTTTACCTCGAGAACAACGTTCTGTTCACCCGGCGGCATTTGACTACCGGGTGCTACCGGTCCTTTTCGAGTCTTTAGTCGTTTCGCCCCACAAGCGATTCGCCCCGCGGGGCGAATCGCCCAAGAGTCCTTTTTGAATGGGTTGTTTCGCCCCGCGGGGCGAATAGCCCAAGAGTCATTTTTGAATGGGTTCTTTCGCCCCGCGCGGGGCGAATATTAAAAAGAATATTAATAGGCATTAAAAAGTTTACTAATCGTTGATATTTATATAAGTCTTATCATAAACATGTATCAACGATTAGTAAACTTCTTAAAGTTATATACATAAAATATAAAAAAAAACTTATATCAGTACATGAGCATTTTAGAAAAAAACAAAGTTACTTTTTACCACACTTTTATTAGCTTCACTTGTAACTAAGTCACAATGTAAGAAAATCTTGGAATTCAATTTTAACCTACTTCTAATTGCCGTATTGATCTGCAACTTTGCAAGTCTATATGAAACCGATGACAATACAATAATTTGCTACTATCGAGCTGATCTGATGATGGAGTCAAGAGGTGGGCAATAGAACTCTTCAATGGCTGCTAGGAAACCCCTCGAGTTTAGGCTCATTTGTTTTGTTCTGATGAGACCTATTCGGTACACTTCGTGGTGAGGGTCTGATGATTGAGCAGGGAGGAAGCCAGTGGCACTCCTTTATCACCAATAGGAAACACCTCGAGTTCTGGCTCATTTGTTTCGTTCTGATTAGACCTATTCGCTACACTTGGTGGTGAGGGTCTGATGATGGAGCAGGGAGGAAGCCAGTGGCACTCCTTAATGACCACTAGGAAACCCCTCGAGTTTGAGCTCATTTGTTTCGTTTTAATAAGACCTATTCGTTGCACTTGGTGGTGAAGGTCTGATGATGGAGCTGGGAGGAAGCCAGTGAAACTCCTTAATGACCACAAGAAAACCCCTCGAGTTTTGGCTCATTTGTTTCGTTATGATTAGACCTATTCGCTACACTTGGTGGTGAGGGTCTGATGATGGAGCAGGGAGAAAGCCAGTGGCACTCTTTAATGGCCAATAGGAAACCCTTTGAGTCTGACTCATTTGTTTCATTCTAATGAGACCTATTCGTTACACTTGGTGGTGAGGGTATGATAATGTTGCAGGGAGGAAGCCAGTGGCACGTCTTAATGACCACTAGGAAACCCCTCGAGTTTGGGCTCATTCGTTTCATTCAGATGAGACCTATTCGCTACACTTGGTGGTGAGGGTCTGATGATGGAGCAAGGAGGAAGCCAGTAGCACTCCTTAATGACCACTAGGAAACCCCTCGAGTTTGAGCTCATTTGTTTCATTCAGATGAGACCTATTCGCTACACTTGGTGTGAGGGTTTTATGTTGGAACAGGGAGGAATAAATTAATCTTATACTTTATTACATGTAGATAATTATGTAATTTATTACATCTTATTAAGGAAGCCAGTGGCATTAATTAATGTTAATTTGGTTTGCCATTTATTAAACTAAAAAGAAATAAATAAATAAATAGTTTAAAAAACTAAACAAACACACTTTTAATAGTAACAGACTAAAAAGTACAAAATAACCGTCTATTCAGTAACTGAAATTAAAAAGCGTGGTGCGCCCTTTGCAAAGCATGAATTTCAAGAACTTAATATTGACAACGCGCACCACGCTTTTTAATTTCAGTTACTGAATAGACGGTTATTTTGTGCTTTTTAGTCTGTTACTATTAAAAGTGTGTTTGTTTAGTTTTTTAAACTATTTATTTTTCTACATAAAACAGGTTAAGTACGTACTACATTTTGAAAGTATAAATTAAACTTAATAAAACACAGTGCTTAAATATTGTACATAAGCAAATATTTGTTACTGAAATTAATAAATAGCAAATATGTGTTGGTATTTTCTCTGAACAAAAATCAAACATTAAAAGTTGATCTATGTCAACATAGAACCATAAATTTGTATATTAAAATCTCTTTTATTTCAAATGCTTTACACTCTAAAACAGTAGATCTTTTGTGCACGCCATAAGTTGACAAAAAAATTTATTAAAAAATACAAGGTGGCGGCCAACTTTATTGTTTGTAGGTCGACTTCGATGAAACTCGGTTTTGGTACTATTTTGACATGAAAACCGCGACGCAATGTTAAAAATATTAAAAATCCAAGATTAAAAAAACCAAGTTTCATCGAAATCAGCCCACAAACAAAATAATTGACCGCCATCTTTTATCTAAGACTTTTTAATATTTTTAACATTGCGTTGCTGTTTCCTTGTCAAAATAGTACCAAAAAATAAATTATAAAAAATAAAAATTAATTGAAGTAACTTACTAGAGTATGTAAGTAATTTGTAAATAAATATTTCATAATAGTTTTACTTACCTATTAAAAAGCTAACAATTTTAACCTCTCGTTACAACCCTACCAAAATTTTGCACGCTCTATGAAGTTAACTCTCTGATAGTACTCATGTGCTAGATGCTAGAAATCTCCCCGCCCCTCCAAAGCCATAACAAAATTTCAGTATTTTAATATAAATAACAGTTAAAAAATATTTGTACAAAAATGTTTATACTACAACAATTTTAGAGTACCAAAAAAATTTTCTGTACTGGAACTTAATAGTATCAAAATATATCTATATGACGTCATACAGAAAACCGTTATACCGTTATTCATACCGGTAAACAGTCCTTGGGCCGAACCGACCCATTCCAAAAGAACCTTGGGCGTTTCGCCCCACCGAAACCACTGCGGGTCGAATCGCCCCATTCAGAAACAGTGCTTGGGTTATTCGCCCCGCGGGGCGAACCGCTTGTGGGGCGAAACGACTAAAGACTCCTTTTCTGCGGCCGTCTCGCTGCCATTTGTGCCGATGCCCTTTGATCTTACTTAATTGCGGTGACAATACTAGCTCGCACAAAGATATATTATTGGGTCGCCATTTTGCTAGTCTGGAACCAATCTAAACTTGTCGGTTGCGTTGTTGCCATGAACTCGACATTTTCACTTCCAACTTTGCTAGACCGACAGCGACCTCAGTGGAACATGCACTTTATTCCACTAAGCTTAGACGAGGTTTAGACGTAGTGCGGGTTTTATTTTAAACTTGCCTCATTAATGTATTTAATTTACCATTGATAACATTTCAGTTATAAGTACCTACTCAGAATAACTAATTGATGTCCAAAATTTTAAATACAAGAAAATATCATTTTTCTATAAGAAAATATCTTTTCGACAAAGCAAGGATCACAATATGAACATATTCAGTCAGTTATTTAAATTTTTACTTTTTTGCATTCACAATGCAATTTTTATGGTTGAAAAATGGAAAATGAAGTATTTAGAAAAAATCGACCCGTCCCATCGGAGCTGGTTGTGAGACGGGTCGATTTTTTCTAATTCTAATTATACTTAATTTTCCATTTTTCAACCATATTCAGTCAGACTCCAGAATAGATTCAAACGATGCATACGAATTACTCTGCACGAAATAGGTATCGTGATATCGTCGCACAAATGAATCGGGAACACCAGATGGCCCATTCGCATTCCGGCCACTTTCCTTTGATTCAAGGCTTATTTGATCTGTGCCGTGAATTATTGTCTGTAATTACCTAAGGTGGGGCGGGTCGGGCCCGAAATAACGTGTTGGTGGGTCGCTGACTCCACTGCTGACTAGTGAGGTAGCGATTCACTCGGAAGCCCTCCTCGCCGCCGGACGAGGGGAGCTCCAACTGGGATCATCAAGTATGCGTGAGCGACGTTTTCCGTTTCGCGGACGTGATAGATCGTATCTAAACAAATCGAAGTTATTGCCTTCCTTTATCGCCACTCAGAAACATCTTATAACACGGATATTAAAATTCTTAGACATCCTTTTTTGGTGATTCCGTCTGCTTCACAGTGTCCGTAGGTATGTCATAAATTAACAGACTAAAAATAAAGTAATGGGAATCGTTGTAAAGTATGTGCTTCGTTCCGATAACCAGATAGCGCAACGCAACCACTCAACGATCGCGCGATGACGTCAAGCGAGCTTACGCATTTCAAGAACTCGAGGGACTTCAATATACTGTCGAACTATTGTTTATTTTACGAGCTGGGCACCGGCGGCGCCGGCGTACGTAATACGGGGCCTCAGAAACTTATCTGTTATAGAATCTCAAACGAAAGCAGGTTTATGTGCAGTGTATATTAGCTCTGGCAAAAATTCGATGATTTCCACGAAAGACCACATGCTATGACGATTGTGGCCGTAGTTCAGTGGAACTAATTTATTATTCATTTGCTCGCGCAGCGCCTGTGTGTGGCCACCACGACACGGTCGACTGGGAACGACACTTACTAGTGTCTGTCTACCCTTCTGTAAAATATTAAATAACTACTACCTACCTACCTACTTACTCCTAGTCGTCTTTGTTTTTCTCGGTGCCATCTGAAACAGTTGCAAACAGAAACGTGACAGCATCTCGTTTTATGTTGAAACGCATTCCTACACTTTTCTTTTGAATGCCTTTTTTATATTATCACTTATCTTCTGTAAATGAAAATAAATGTCATACATGTTATGTTTATACCTAGAAACAAAGTCGATCATCAGCATCAGCGACAAATTCTCATCTATTTCTACCTCAATCAAATAGCCATCGTATTAACTATAATACCTTCATCATGTCAGACGAACGACACCCACTGCTGAGCGTACCTCGTCGTACCTTATCGTCTCTAAAATTGCCATTATCTACTCTAATAAAGTAGCCATCGTATTTACTACTAGCGGATCCTCGCGGTTTTACCCGCGTGGTACTTACCCGTTCCCGTGGGAATATCGAGATAAAATATAGCCTATGTCACTCGGGAAGAATGTAGCTTTCTAATGGTCAAAGAATTGTCTAAATCGATCCAGTAGGTTACTGAGATTAGCGCGCGCGCTCAACCAAACAATCAAATTCTTCAGCTTTATAATATTAGTATAGATTATGCCTTACTGTCTCTAAAATAGCCAGTAAAGAATAGACGTTCTATACTGGCAATTTTATGTTTTATTGTAAGCTGCAGCTGATTAAGTATGATCAAGTGAAGCATGCGGTGAGCACCTTGACCAGGGCAGCCTTGACACGCTGCGCGGGCGCACCTGCGCGCCATCTGCTTGTGTGCCCAGCGATTATGGTGTTTGCACAAACATTTGTTATCTCTTAGTACCTTGAAGTTACATGTGTGCACCAAATTGTTGTTCTTCATGTCTTTTTCTTGTAGCGATGAAAACACTGTCGCTGGTACATTAGCAGTTGTCTCTTGCCCTTTTTACCATTTGTATGTCGCTTTCATTCCTATCAGTCGACAAATCTGTAATCGCCCCTTTCTTGCACAATATCATCGTTCACGCAATCCATTCACAGTAGCGGTAATCAAAACTGAATTTTATTGTAAAAATTGTGGAAAATCTCTTTTCCTGAATGAGTACGTAATCGATTTTAATTTGAACTCCAATTTCCTTTCCATTATCTTGTCTCCGTTGAACCCGCGTCAAACAATCCGCGCCGCTCAAAGGTCTCAAGTTTACTTAACAAATCACTTTCGCCACTGTTGCGTAGTTGAAATCGGTTTAGAAGTATAGTTTACTGACCATTAAAAGTTTCAGGGTCGGCTCGGAGTTCTGTACTAGTTTCAACTGAGACATTCTGTAATATGGTGTGATGATTAGGCGAACCCGGTTTTGACGCAGATCGTCATTTTCGCAAATAGTCATCGCGAAATATTTGGTCACTTTCACAGAATGTCACTTTCGCAAAACCTCACTTTCGCAGAATGTCATTCACAATTTTTTTCTTTTGTTTTTCTCCTACGGTATTTTTTTTATCACTTCGGATAATTTTAGGGATTATTCTACTCATGAAATAATATTATTCAATGAATGAATGAATGAATAATATGCAATCTCCAAACTGATACTATGCTTCCATTTCTTACTTTTTGTTTTCGTAATTTCATCGGCGTCCTTCGAGGGCTGTGTGATCTTGTCTAATTCAAATTATGTTATTTCTAATTAAGTCTTTCTTACCACACCATCATTTTCACGATTAATGAAGTCAACTCTATAAGTATGTACCTACCTATTAATCACATCGTGCTATAATGTGTTTTTCTTCCTTTAATCTGCTAAGAATATCAAAAACTTAGTGAATTATCTACTTTCCGAAGTTTCTTGACCGCAGCCATTATTATTTATTTTTCTATAATTTTAAATTTTTCTATTGTAATTAATCTTGTGAATGATCCCCTGGGGGCCAAGTCTGCTAACGTTAAGTCATAATCGTGTCTCAATTGTAGTTCATTGGTAGTGCTTTTTTACACACTAGTTACAAGAATTATGACAGTATAATGTGAATGTGCATGTAGTGTGTGGTCTGACCATCAGTAGTATTGTGAAAAAAGTACACATTTCTTGTAATTAGTGTGTAAAAAATATGTAGTTTAAAAAACTAAAAAATCCCACTTTTATAGGAACAGACTGAAAAGTACAAAATAACCGTCTATTCAGTAACTGAAATTAAAAAGCGTGGTGCGTGTTGTCAATATTAAGTACTATGCGATTATTATAAGAATAGGACGGGTTGTTGACAAACTTCACTCTGAAAAGGTACAGTTCGCAAGAAAGTGCAAAACAATATGAAAATAGATTATTTTTTATTTTGGCAGAAGGTGGTTTGGGTATTGCCACTTTCAAAACGAAGTTTTTTATTTTTTAAATCCACCTACTTCCCTTTTTCTTCGTACACAACTTTACTGCTCATGCCCTTCGTTATGCCGCCGGCGCCAGACATAGCACAAACATTTGAACAAATGTTTGGATACATGTGGTATTAGAGTGTTTGTTCAAAGCTTTGATAAAATACTAGAACATATTTCTACAGTACTTTGCAATGTCAGAAGGAAAAGTCTTCAATGTCCTTGTAGCAGTAGCAGCTCAAACCAGCGGGACAATGATTCTCAAATGTGTGGAATAGAAGAGGTGGAATAACATTAGCAAGCATAATGTGTTGTGTTTTGATTTACAATGAGCCGTTTTCTAGAAAAAAAAGGTACTGTAATCACGCGCTAGATGGCGTACTAATCACCAAAAATTGCTGACTGACACTCACTCTAGTGATTATCCTCTCTCTGGGATGCACATGAGTTTGGTTGGTTTTCCACTTCCATCATAGAAAAAAAATCCTGTCACAGCACAAAGTACCTTTGTATATGTCACAGTAAGCTAACCGTTATTAAATAACATTATTTATTTAGAGAAGAAAATTTATTTAAAATCTACGTACCTACCTTTAATAATGTAATAATAATGCGAGCCTGTGCCGTTGTTTCGTGTCAAAATAAAGGTGTTAATGCATTCCCCATTGACGAAAATTTGAAACGACTGTGGATTAAAGCGATTAGAATAGATATTGTGTACATAGAAAAATTGGATGGCATTTACGCAAATTTTCATGCGTATAATAATATAATAATCATAATACTAATTGTGTGTGGTTGTGAAAAAAAAATAAGAAATGGCTGTACAGTCCATGACTTTTGTCTGCCTTCATAAAAACAAAGCAGGGAGTTTTTGACAAGTCGATTCCAAATTATGAAATGCCATCTAGTGATATTTTTTTGTACCATGCCCTGAAAACGGCTCATTGGCGGATTCACGAAAGGCGCCTCCCCGAGTGGCTAGATTGAATCGTTCCCCGTGATACCGATACCCGGCGCACCCTGGTAACAGCTAGATTCTGACGAATCTAACTTCAATCAACGTGCAGACTCTAGCTGGCCAATCCTTTTACCATGATAGACCAATTCAATTTTTCACGAGACCCCCAATTTACCCATTTTATTGTAAAGTCGATTATTAAATTATTTTCATAACTTGAAATCCTGTTTTATTTAAATTCTTAAACCAGTAAATAGAATCAAAATTCAATTTATTCTGTGTTATTGAAGCATCAGAACAATGTATGAAAAAATGGTTTCAGTTAAATATCACAAAATTTTAATTTGATTGAGATTCAAATTACCTGATCTTTTTCGTAAAAGCATACTTTCATGAGTCCTATACTTTCCGAAAAAATCAAGTTAATGATTTGTATAATTATTATCTGCAAATTATACATATGTTTTGGTTTGCACGAACATCATTATTTATCGTAAGCAATGACATGATCAGTCACGATAAATTTCTTTTTTTGCACACCATACTGAAGTGAAGTGAAGTTAGTTTGACAGCATTTTGACAGCTTGACGTCACAACATGGCGGCGTCTCTATCCTATTCTTATATTAATCGCATAGTAGGTACTTGAATGCATGCTTTGCAAAGGCCGCACCACGCTTTTTAATTTCAGTTACTGAATAGACGGTTATTTTGTACTTTTCAGTCTGTTCCTATAAAAGTGGGATTTTTTAGTTTTTTAAACTACATATTTATTTTTTACTTTTTAGTTTAATGAATGGCGGATGGTAATGAATTTCACAGTCCATTCATGTGTCTGCCCACCCCGTAAACAGTATTACTCAAAGACGTGATTGTATGTATGTATTTAGTTTTACAAATTCAAGTGGAGTCTATTAGTCACCGGATGCGCAAGCCGAATCCTTACTTCCTTGTGGTCATTAAGAAGTGCCACTGGCTTCCTTCCTGCTCCATCATCAGACCCTCACCACCAAGTGTAGCGAATAGGTCTCATCAGAACGTAACAAATGAGCCCAAACTCGAGGGGTTTTCTTGAGGTCATTAAGGAGTGTCACTGGCTTCCTTCCTGCTCCATCATCAGACCCTCACCACCAAGTGTAGCGAATAGGTCTCATCAGAACGAAACAAATGAGCCAGAACTCGAGGTGTTTCCTATTGGCCATTAAGGAGTGCCACTGGCTTTCACCCTGCTCCATCATCAAACCCTCACCACCAAGTGTAGCGAATAGGTCTCATCAGAACGAAACAAATGAGCTAGAACTCGAGGTGTTTCCTATTGGTTATTAAGGAGTGCCACTGGCTTCCTCCCTGCTCCATCATCAGACCCTAACCACTAAGTGTAGCGAATAAGTCTCATCAGAACGAAACAACGGAGCCCAAACTCGAGGGGTTTCCTAGTGGTCCTTAAGAAGTGCCACTGGCTTCCTCCCTGCTCCATCATCAGACCCTCACCATTAAGTGTGGCGAATAGGTCTCATCAGAACAGAACTAATGAGCCTAAACTTGAGGGGTTTCCTAGCAGCCATCGAAGAGTTCTATTGCCCACCTCTTGACTCCATCATCACATCAGTTCGATGGTAGCAAATTATTGTATTGTCATCGAATTCATATAAACTTGCAAAGTTTCAAATCAATACGACAATTAGAAGTAGGTTAAAATTGAACTCCAAGATTTTCTTACATTGTGACTTAGTTACAAGTGAAGCTAATAAAAGTGTGGTAAAAAGATCTACCATTGAACTACAATTGAAACACGATTGACACACGTTAGCAGACTTGGCCCGCAGGTTGATTGAAATAAATGATATCTTAATCTTATCTTATCTTATTACTAAAACTATTGCTAAAGACTTTTCTTTCAAATCGGTGCTGCAAGTGAAAATTTGTTAATTTTGTAGCTTATATGACATTTAGCGCATTTAATTTGTATTCTTCTTATAAAACATTTAAATAAAGAAAAAACGACCTCTTCAGCTTCCCGTCTGAGCAAGTTGAAGACTGGTTGTTTAAGTCAAGTATTAAAATCTTAAAGTTGGTTACTAAATTAATAATAGACGAACGGAAAGACGATGTTTAATCATCGTTTGTCTGAATTTGTAAATTCCTAGATTAGCTTGCAGAATGTACGGTCACAGTATCTGAATGTTTAGCTGTTGATGAGCTTCGTTAATTTGCTGTATTATTCTCTTAACGTCACACGAGCGATGACAAATAATGACATGCCTAGCCTATGTTTGTGAAGGCAAATGAAAATATTTTTGGAAATTTGAACGTTCAATTTTGAGTTACGAGACTATTTAGATACGAATACGTTCCCTTTGCTGGCTGTATACCTATAACGTAGTCTGCCGAAGTCGCGTTATGCCTAAACATCAATTTAAATAAGCGTTTGGTCTATATCTCACATAGCCCATTTCGCGATATGACTAATATGTCGCTTTTGGACTATATCTCATATTGCCCATTTCGCGATATGACTATGTCACTATTGGACTATATCTCACATTGCTGACAATGCTCATATCGCGATACGACTATTTCGCTATTGGTCTAATTTTTACCCTACTGCGGCGAAGCCCAAAAGGAGGGTTATGTATTTGACCTGAATGTACATGTGTATCTGTCCCTGTGTTCCATCGTAACTACTAAACAGTGAACCGATTCTGATAAATGATACGTCGTTAGATTCATTTTAATGGCGCGAGTGACACTGGGTTAGTTACATTAAAAAATAAACACAAAATGACGCATTTTTCAAGGCATATTTCAATATTTAAAAAATAAACAAAAATTTAGATTTAAATAGTGTTTTCACACTTATGCTCTGAAATGTTAATATTATATTTGAGAAAAGAATGCAGTACGTGGCACTTTTCCGAGGTAAACATTCTAAATTTGAAAATCACTGCAGTAATGAATTTCAGTACTTACTTACTGCACTGATTTTAGTGCAGTAAGTAAGTACTGAAATTCATTACTGCAGTGATTTTCTATGGTACTACCAACTTTTTTTCTTTATTTTTTCTTTAGTTATTCCTGTGTATAAAAACAGAAGCAAAGGGACATTTGCACCATACAGCCACATTATTATTATATCATAATTAGGTTAACTTTTTTTTTAAATACGGTGCGCACAGAGTATATTACTTCGTATTGTACCACAAGCGCTATGTACCCTTAGCACCATTCATGGTGCTAAGGGTACATAGCGCTTGTGGTGTTGTGTGGTTGTTTAAGTCGAGCTTCAGCTCGACTTAATACTGAGTTAACTGGAGAGTGCAGTACGAACAATTTGTTGTGACCACAAATTACATAGTGGCTGTCTTTCGTCTCACCTACACTTAAAAAAATACGTATGGTCATACGAGACAACTGACAGCCACTACATACTAAATGTCAAATTTGCTGGTATTCACTTTTTTATTTAGGGTGAGAACTACAGTTACCTCAGTATTAGGTCGAGCTTCATGCTTAGCACGAACATCAATCGAAAAAACAAAATGAGATTTATCATAGACAAAATATCCTTTACGAGTAATTTTGTATGGGAAATATATACAGCGCCATCTACCGCCCAGAAGCGGGTATTGAAGTTGCGCATTTTAGTAGCAAGTAGTAAGTATCACTAGGCTGTATGACCGTTCGACATGGCCTCACAAACCAATATTAAAAAAACGGCGGGAATGATTTTCAGCGGTTGATTAGATATCAATACAGTTTGTATTGTGTAATAAATTATCAAAATGAGTTCTGCCAATGAAACATATACAGACATTGTATGTACCTACTCCACCAAATTTGAGAGCAGAAGCAAAATTAATAACAGAAAACTTACTGCCAGCAAAATCAAAAGAAAGATATATGAAAACCTACGATCTGATTTGGAAAAGTAAAAAAAAGGCGCATACATTTTCGGAATCTGTGTTGTTGGCGTATTTTAATGATACATCATTAAAATAATATTATTATGGGCGATTTATACATAAGTGTGCCCAGGAAAACAATAACATTTACATTTAATAATTGCCCGAACATGTGTGGTATAAATTTTAATAAATATTATTTAGTTAAACAGTTTTTTTTATTTCCTCGCATTTCTTGAGAAAAGCACTATACAAGCCTTGTACGGTAAGCAAATTACCTTGCCTCGAATGATTAAAGCCCTCGCCTGCGGCTCGTGCTTCAAACCATCCTCGACAATGTAATTTCTTACTTACCTGTCCTCGGCTGTAATGTACTATAAATAGTGATTCCATAAATAGGTAAGTATGTAAAACTTGCAGTTTTGGAGAACTCTCTGTATTAATTTATCTAAAAAAGAAAAGAACTTACTAGTGTGAATTAAGTACCTATGTATAAGTTGAATCAGCATAGCAGCCTTAGTATAATTCGTTTAGTCGACTAATGACCAATTTACGAAATGACTACATAGTTAGTCGACAATTGACCGATTCTCGAAATGTAGAATTCTATAATTACGACCAATTCGACTAATGACCAATTCGCGAAATGACATTTTTTTTATTGTATTATGTAATTGATGACGAGATGGATATCTCGCTATTGAACTTAAATTCAATGAACCTTAGTCTCACTAAGCATATTTCGCTATTGAACTACAAATCAATGAACCTTATGCCCGTTTGCACTAAACTCGGGTTGAGCTTGTCCTAGATATAAGATACATCTTAGTTTAGGAACAGCCTAAAACAGCCGAGCCAAAATTTTTGTTTGCACGTGGTTTGCACTGACAGACTACGTCGTAACTTAGTCATCGCCTTGCTAAGAGAATGATGGCGAGGTAAAGTAGGTCATTGGATATTTTTTTGGTTGAAACTTCTCACTGATTCCTTCGTGGGTTAAAAGGAGACAAAAGCTAAGGCGTTGTCTATTTTATTTGGTAGGGGTAATTCACCGAGAAAAGAAAAAGTCAACTGAGCTCAACTGTCAAGAAAAACATAATACAGTTTTTTTAAATAAATGATTAATGACGTATGTCACATGTGTTGTGTCTCTATCTAACAATCAAGAATACAAAAGCCACAAGCTTTTCTGTTCCGGTGACAGCGGTGACAGAGGAGTCACTTGCAATACGAAATTAGCTGTCAAAATGGACTGTCGTATGAAAACTGTTTTAGTTCCAAAGATAATCACCGGAACAGAAAAGCTTGTCGCACTACACTTTGCTCACAATGCCACAGACAATATCCACTGATATAGGTAGGTATTTCTTAAGCCTTAGGTGCTCGATATTGGCCCCTAAGTTAAGAATAGCCTAAAGTGCATTTAAGAATGTCCTAAGGTTACTGCAAAGCAATTTTTTGTTAAGAATGTCATAAGTTAGCTAGGAAAAGACTTAGGCGACTCTTAAGTTTAGTGCGTACGGGTGTTGGTCTCACTAAGCCTATCTATCTCGCTATTGAACTGAAACTCGATGTACCTCAGTCTCACTAAGCTTATCTCGCTATTGAACTATAAACGGAATAGACCTAAGTCACAATACGCCCACATCTCGTTTGGTCTAGGCATAACGCGACTTTGGCACACTGCGTTATAGGTATACAGCGAGCAAAGGATACGTTCGTCGTCATTATAATCCTGTAAATTTACTTTGTCTCAACATGCTAAACATTTAAATTCCGCGACCGTACATTAAGACACCGTATACTACTCTGCTCCTACCAACAACAGCCGTAAATCTAGCTGACGCAAACTCGTGTCAAATGTGTCACTATGTTGTATCCAAAATAGTTGACGATCTAGTCAACTGTGTGAGCGGAAATTCGGTTATCGATGAGCCTATCATCGTCCGCTGCACAGCAAACTGCATTGGTGGTCGTAATTTATCATATGCAGATATCTCGCAGCTCATATGCGCCGCGCTGCGATGACGCTACACCCGACACGATGACATTCGTTCTATCATTGTTACTAAACTACATAACACGCTCCAATCAAAGCGGATTGGTGCCGACATATGAAGCGACCGATGCACTTGATAACAATAATTGTCCCTGAGATATTTGTATACCGTGTGGCATAGACGCCACATTGCTATACTCCGCCCAGCGCGCAGCGTGACGCAGGTGGAATACTATATCGAAACATTATTCATGAGATATGGACGGCACGAGTTGATCGCGTCATTGCAGTCTTGTTATGTATATTAAATATTTGAATAGTGTGGCATGTGTCAAAATTTTGCTAAACGTGATAAGATAAAACGTTTTTGAAAAAAAAATGTAACCGCCTTCAAAACGGATCTTCAAACAAAAATTAACAAACACTAAAAAACGAAAAAAATAATAAGATTTTTTAATTCAAAGGACGATGATACGTGAATTTTTCTAATTTATCTTGGTACTTACTGAACTGTTTGAAGTCGGTGCCGTCTTATACGTATTAAGGTAATTTCGTCCTACACCTCACGCTTGGGACCAGGTTTTTTTATATGTTAGTTATTTCACTCAGTATACTTCGTTCTTATTCTTTTTGGCTTGGCACCGACTTCAAACAGTTCAGTAAGTACCAAGATAAATTAGAAAAATTCACGTATCATCGTCCTTTGAATTAAAAAATCTTATTATTTTTTTCGTTTTTTAGTGTTTGTTAATTTTTGTTTGAAGATCCGTTTTGAAGGCGGTTACATTTTTTTTTTCAAAAACGTTTTATTTTTTCGATTTTTAGTGAAGTAGCTTAAGAAACTACATGGTGATTATAATAAATTGTTGTAAATATCCTATCCGTTACGAAATTCAGCTTTCCATCTTTAGCTACTTAGATAACTTGAAGGAATACAACTGAAGGTCCATTCGTGCATATGGTATTTATAAAACATCATAATATAACTCCTAACTGTTGAGGAGTTTCACCTCTCATCAGCAGCTCACCCTAATAACCTGAAAGAATATAACTATTGGCCCATACGTACGATTAATACTTAAAGAAATATTCTCCAGCTCCTAACCGTTAAGGAGTTGTAGCTTCCATCACCAGCTCATCACTATGAGATGATGACTACCAGATGCAAATACTTGACTAACTTCAAAAATAAATGGAACGCATAAGGCTTGCCTATATTTGAGAATTTCTCTCAATTTTCCTGGGATTTGATCCCCTGGTCCTGACTTGGTGAAAGTAAGATCAGGTCAGAAGTACCAACTTTCGAAAAAAAAAATATTTTGAAAATGATCCCCAATTTGATGAAACTATGAAATCGTCCATATACCCAAATAAAGTCTGAATACACATTATTCAGGATAACTCCTGAACTTCTTGCCAGTTCTTGATAAAATTTGAATGGGACCACACGAGAAGCGTCACCTTTTAAATAAAAAAAGAATTATCCAAATCGGTTCATTAACTAAAAAGTTCTGAGGTAACACACATAAAAAATAAAAAAAAAAATAAAAAAAAAAATATACAGTCGAATTGATAACCTCCTCCTTTTTTTGAAGTCGGTTAAAAATAGTCGTAAATGGCGTAACATAACTTTTGTTTGCTGGCGTGAATAAATAAATACGCACTTTCTAGACGTTGGAATGGTATTATCATTGCGTACTCATTGATAAAACAAACTCAACCGTATTTTTTTAATAACTAGAGTCGGCTTCAAGCTTTTCGTAGGTAAATGCTAAAGTGAGTAGACATGCCCCTTAAAATTGAATTCGATATCGTATCTTACCAATGTTTTCACTGCTAGTTCTTAAAGAAATGTTTGCTTAATACGAATAAAACACGCATCGTCACCATGTGCAGTTTAAAAGTAGTAGATTATTGATATTCGACATTCATTTGGTCGTTTCTCTGTTTGTGATCTGAGAGTGACATTATGTAAAGATTGGGCATTTTTGTTTTGTTGTAAGACGTCTGAATTTTTGACTAAAATAAATATTTAGTTTCCTAATGGCTCTACTCTACTAACACTGGCGCAGATTCGAAGTGTCAATCTGAAATGTCTCATAGCAAATTCACCCTTATCTCCACAAAGTAGGTAATAATACACGTTCGCGCGTCTTTTTTTTTCTCAGAAGAAATATGTACCGTATCCGTTGTAAATGTGAAATTTCGGATAGACGATACGCTTCGACGATACTCACTCTGCGCCAATGTGAGTTGATCCTTACACGTTTCAGAGTATTGCACTGTCTGCTTGACTACCTACAACCTACAAGGCCTTAATAGGAAACATTTCTTATCGGCCTCTGACTGTATCCATTTAGCCACTAGGCTTAATTGCGTAATTCTGTATGACACTAAATGGCTATCGTTATCATGTCACCGTTGTGGTTCATGCTAAAGTTCTCTGTCTATTTTACTTGATGGCTTTAATTTATTCCTCATTCATAAGTGCTTGCAGTGTTTGCGTCCCGCATGACTGGATGTGTCAACTTTTAAAAGCTAAGTAATATCATCATATCTGTGCAATTGAGTAATTGTCTGTCTATTTTCTGTTTACAAGACGTCTCACGACTATGTCGCATGGAGGGGAAGTACTATATTTCTTTTTCTGAAAGGATCCATCCCTTAATTTATTTTTATAGAAACAAACTGCATTCTCACATTTTTTGCAATCACCTAATCTGTATGAAAGTACACATCGACTCGACGCGTCATCGAATCCATGATGTATTTTATTCATCATCATCCTCTCCTTATCCCAATTATATTTGGGGTCCCTCCACAGACCTTCTACGTCCTTCTCCTCCACTCCACTCTGTTAAGGGCTTATTACACGTATCTAAATTCAGCATCTGAATTAATTAATTAACGCACAAATACTTTAAGGTGTACTATCACTTGTTGTCATTTGTTCTCAAACAACAAATGAAAATGCATCTTTACGTCTTAAGATAAGGTTGGTTTTTGTCAAATCTCTAGATACTTTTGGTAGGTTTGAACGCTTAGATAATTTTGACGCTGACTGTACTACTCCAATTTTTGGTCACAATATCCGTTAAGTATATCAAACAACTGATTTGTAAAAAAATCTAAGTACTGTTGCTATTGCACATGGGTTCTTAAAACTTCTTGAACTGAGCTGCACAAAATTTCTGAAACTTGTTGAAATGATAGTGATTGTTATACAATACGATAAAGCTACATACAAGTCTTTCCAAAATAGTGAAGTTAAATTTATCATTCTGCTACCATATCTTTAGCCACAAGACTATCTTAATGATGTAATGAGTAAAGAATTTCAAATTCCTCGTAACCATAGGGTAAAGATGATTGACGCTTGGTCTGGTAGGGTTTTCCATAATTTAATTTCTGACGGTTGAGTGATTCGTTTTCTTTGAAACACTTCAGATATCATGACTATTATCATGCCAATCACGCCACATAACATGTTGACAATTAACAACAATACCCTATTATATTTACACTAGCTGTTGCCCGCGACTTCGTACGCGCGGTGTAGTGACTTTTGTGTTAGTTTAGTTTATGTGTGTTTGTTGCTCAGATTTCATAATGCTCTTCTTGAAGTCCTATTCTCTACTAAAAGGGTCTAAAGAATATCGAATATGCAGGCTAGGGTATGAACATGGTATGTTGAAGGTATGTTGTTATCATATGCTGCATGAACATAGTTGAGCCCTCATTCAAAGATCTGTCCGTCTGTCAAGAAACTTTTTCTCAAGTATGCGTGGGAGGTATCAAGCTAAAATGTATGTCAAATTAAACACTGAAGTCTGCAATCCCTTAGAGGCGACAAAAAAAACAAACTTCTCTTCTCTTCTTCATAACTCAAAAGGGCCACTTGGATCTCGATTTTCTTTTAAATCCCATTTAGCTACTTGTTGTTACCGATCCCGATTTAAACTTAAACCGCTATCTAGGTCGGTTTAGGCTGTCAAATCTCGATTTACAGTAAGTTGTGATAACTTATCTATATTTTCATATGGTTTTTATACGCAAAAATGCATGTATCACACATAACAGTGTATAATGATAACGATTATTTTGAACAGCCGTTCTTCGTTCTTCGACGTTGCTTGCTAGCGGGCAATAGATCTATTCTACGCGAGGTTCATAAGACTGAACCACACCAAACGATCCATCTTGGATTGGCCAACCGCGATCTAAGATTGGGGATCATGGATCGTGAATCTAATTTGTTCTCTTGGTGCTCTTGGATCGCACGAGGCACGTCCACTCCGACCACTACTATGGAGCTCCAGTGGTGAAGCGCACTCTTGCCGCGCGCGATTAGAGCGCATATTATCGTTTTGCGCATATGCGCAAGTAAGAACTTCTGTTTGAATCGTGAAAGCGCGCATATGCGCGCTTTCACGATTCAAACAGAAGTTCTTACTTAGTAATGCATAATATCAGGCCAATCATATTTTTACTATAAAATGTAAAAGAGATTGTGTGTATCCATACTAATATTATAAATGTGAAAGTGGGTTTGTTTGTTTGTCCGTCTTTCACGTCAAAATTGGTGCAACGGATCGACGTGACTTTTGGAATGGGAATAGTTTGGCAGCTGAAAAGTGACATACTTAGGCAGCCATTAGACAGTCAATCTGGATCAATGATCAATGATCAATGATCGCGATGCAGATTGACTGTGTACGAAGGTGATTGACGGCTCGCGATCTTGATCGCAAAATATCTACAAAGTAAATCTGGATGTAATGGCTGCCTTTGGCTACTTTTTATCCCTGAAAAATATCACATTCCCGTGGGATAACGTCGTCGTTTAGTCCGAGCGGGCGAAGTCGCGGGCGGAAGGCTAATATTTTGATATGGAGACATTTCTTCTTTAAGTAACAGGTATAAAATGTAATGATATACCATTTAATTATTTAATTTTAATCAATCATCACTTATGTAAGCTTTCCTAGTAAATAAATGAATAAATAAGTTAGATAGAAAACTATTTTTAATATTCCTTTATTTTATTGGATGGTACCTACGGCTGAAGGCCTAAGTAGCCAGAGCCGGTTAAATGACATAAAAAATGGTAGGTATACGTACTGGCCACTTAGCGTTTGAGCAAACTTTTCAAAACTACATTGGTGACATTTTGTCTACATTGCGACAAACTTATTTCACACAGTGGTTATTTTTTGGTACTAAATATACTGTTGACTGCCGGCAGTCCATTTTGACAGTTAATTTTGTATTGCTAGTGGCTCCTCCAGGACAACTGTCACCGGTTCAGATATATTTGTGGCACTATACTTACTGTAGCGACATCTAGCGTCGAGTGGAAATGCGAAATATAAATTTTACATCAATAGGGTAAGAACTTTAGTTTTGGCCACTGCCCTGAGTGCTTACTTAGCTTAAAACATTTCGTTAATAACTTTTGCTTGATAATATACTTTTTATCTATGACTTTTAAGTCATAATAATAATAGTAATAATTCTTTAATTATTCAATAAACGCTTTTCAGTTTACATCGAATTAGATGTTTCTTTTATTTTATCTAAGTTAGTTAAGTATTGATTTCTCGATGTATCTTTTAAAATTTGATTGACAAAAAACACATCAATCGGCACCCTTCGCACATTTTAAGTTTAAAAAATAGGTTTTTAATTGACTAAAATAAAACTAAATTTCGTAAGTATATGAATACTTAGTTATATGTTTTTACTATGTATGTCCACGAATTTCTCGAAATCTAAAGGCATATCGAGATGATTCTATTTGATTTAAATTAGGTGTATTCTAACTTCGGGAACAGTCTAAGATTCATCAAAATCGGTTTAGTAGTTTTCGTGGGTATGTTATTGTACAATATAATAAGGAAATAAATAGTACTTAATTTAAAAAAATAAACTGACTGGCACCGACGACCCCAAAAAGGTACCTTAATTATAATATAAATTACCTATATTTTTCCTTATCAGTTGACAAATACTTTTTGGAGTCGGTTAAATTTTTTAAGTAGTTTTTTTGTATTGTTAATTTAAAAATTTAAAGAAAAGTATAAGATACATTCTTGACAATTTTAGATACCTACTCAAGACCATAGGCGAAAGAAGTGAAAATAAATTAAAGTGGCAACAGCGGGGGCTTTCACCCTACTTAATATAGATAATCATTCGGATGTACTTTTGTGAAAGGTATATCGTTATCTTACTGACTTCCCGCGCCATCTATTGCTTAGTAGTTATGATGCAAAAGAAGTGAAAAACATCTTAAAGTGGCAACAGAGGGGGCTTTCACCCTAATTAATATAATCATTCGAATGTTCTTTTGTGAGAGGTATATCGTAATCTTACTGACTTCCTGCGCCATCTATTGCTTAGTAGATATAATGACGTAAATAACATGAAATTATTTTTATGATTTTATATGAGCCTGGATGGGTTTTAATTTATATTATGTTTTGAAGCAGGTAAAAAAAAATAACATGATTCATTATTAATTGAGACAGCGATTAAATATAACGTATTTTCATAATCATGTGGCGCCATCTATTTTAGTAAGAATCAGTTTTTGTATTTTCCCGTAGGGATAATTAAATTTCCCGCAATAAAAGGTACCCTATATGTTGACCCGGGTTATAAGTTATTACTACACAAAATTTGGTAAAAATCCGTCCAGTAGTTTTTGCGTGAAAAGCGAACATACAAACAGACAAACAGACAAACAGACAAAAAGAGACAAACAGACAAAAATTTTAATATCTATCGTTTTGGGGTCTATATCCTGTACACATCACATAGCAGTAATTTTTTTTTTTAATAGTTCAGACTTTTTGTCCGTTTCTGTTTTATTATATGTATAGATAATATATTTTTATAAAATCTAGGGTTTCCATTATGTCTCGATAAATCTTAACATTTGAAAATATTAAGTAAGTAAGTACTGAAATATCATCTCTAGATTGAAAAATAAAAATATCTGCCATTTTCACCTTATTTTGACATTGTTTACGAAACCTAATAAATCTCGTATTTCTCTCTTCACAAAGAGATACGAGTACTAAGGTAATACGAGGTAGTGAAAATTTATTTTATTGTATGCCGGGACAATAGCTGTGTATATGAGCCGTCCAAATAACGGAGACGTTGTTTTGTTTGTAATAAATTACTTAATTCAAATGAGTAAATTATGTTTATTAGAGTTTTCGATAACGCAGGGTAAATTTCAGCATCGATGGGTTCATTGATAAAACACATCTGTGTCAGCAACTCAGCAATGACATTCATTAACTAGAAAATATCATTTTCTGCAAACACAAGACAACAAACAAGATATAACTGAAGTCATTCGAATCCCTAAGGGAGTGTTCTGCTATTATATTTCTGATGACTTCGAAAACCGATACCAATATCAAACTTTTCCGAAAGTTTCGTAATCTCAGTAACCGCAGACCAAATACGGAAACTATGAGCTCTCCCAGTTAATCAAATGTAGACATGAAGTAACCGTTTGTCACACATTAATTAAGCTTAAACTACTGATTTTGATGATAGATAAGACATTGTAGAAGGACATACCAAAAATTTTAAGTGATCCTGAGCGAATTCCAAGCGGACGTCGCGGGCTTACACTAGTAGGTACATACGAATAAGCCCGTGCAGACATGGTAATTAATTGAATTATATTCGTAATGCGGCGCCCTAGCAACTTGACATGCGTGGCATTCCGAGCGCAAAGGAGGAGGGGTTATTGGCTTCCCCTCTAAGAGCAGACAATATTGGATCCATATCTAATAATCAACGCAGGCATGAAGCAGCCGTCTCACCTCATATTTTGTTAAAGGTTACATTTAAACAAAACAAAACAACCCTTTACATTTCCCCTGTCACGATATTGTTAGTGTTACCCGCTTGAAGTCGAAAGTCTGGGGTAATTTGGGCAACAATTTTTTTTAGTTAATTATGGTTCAAAAGTATATTCGTCTTTTGTTTAATATTGCTTGTTTGATACATGCAAACGGAGTCCATTTCAAATAGTCGTTTATTCATAAAATGGGTCTTATCTTGACGTTACACTCGCGATCGTCACAGATAACTTATTATCTTTTGATAGAGTCGCTTATTTTATATTAACTATTTTATTTTTCTTTTGTAAGCACAAGTAAATATACAAGTTTAATTTAAAAACATTGGGCGAACATAAAGTGCTTTAGATAAAGATAAAAAGCTCTGCTGTACCGGGTACTAGGAAAACGGTGTCATGAAATAGCTAGAAACCATTTTGTCTCTTACAAACCAAAGCTGCCCTAGTATGTTGCTCTTAACTAAAGAAAATAACTGGTATTCTGTAGCAGTATTTTATACAGTTACATCAAAAAGAGAACCTACCCTACATATTCCTAACGACGTCATTCACATTTGTTATAAGTATTACCACTATATGACAGCACCACTATAATATAAGGGAACCTTTATGTTACTCCATCCATAATCATAAGCTAGCTATCACTCCAGAGGCCAATCAAAGTTGTATCTCTGTAGTTGTCGCTTGTTTATTAAGTGCTGTGTTCGTAGCTCTAACTATGATAACATTGTCAACAGGTGGATGCGTCGGCCGCGTGACTGCCCCCGCGGGTCTCCCGCCTAACCGCCTGCCTTGCTGAGTAAGTATTACGTATTGATGTACAGCGTACAGATTCGCTGTTAAGCCATGACCTGATAAACTTTAGGATAGCTTGCTATTGTTTCGGCTCGTTCTAGTTTATAATGGTTGTATAATGGCCCGGCTACAGCGTGTTCTCAATTTTTTATACTTTCATCAAGGAAGTACAAATTCAGCGCATTCTAAGAAAAATACAGATCTTTGGTTATATAAGCGTTTCCTAATTTACTTCAGAACAGTGTAGGTACTTTGATTTTTACGTTTTTTCGAGAGTTCCTAATTTGTTTTATCGCTACAATTGCTTTGACATGTTTGTTGACTTTACCCGATTTCACTTGACACACAAAATACTGAACACTGATGCGCAAAAAACGGTGGATTCGACATGTCAGTTGTTATTTATTC
Organism: Crambus lathoniellus; assembly: GCA_949710035.1. Taxonomy (NCBI): domain Eukaryota; kingdom Metazoa; phylum Arthropoda; class Insecta; order Lepidoptera; family Crambidae; genus Crambus; species Crambus lathoniellus. The sequence goes on along the minus strand of OX453298.1, from coordinate 32,621,864 downwards.
ATCTGGGAATACGACTCTGCTGCGTCAGTCAAATTAACCTAATTAGTAAGGGAAGGAAGGTACGTGGAAACGAATTAGGAAAACGAGCAAAATTTGAGGATGAGGGCATGTGTGCAATTAGTGAACGATTGACGGGATCGCTGGCTCGTGGTGGAACGTTTGTTACCATTTTTAGGCTGTCTTTCTACCAGATATGTGATCTAATGTTATGGATGCGTTGAATATCCACAAACCATAGCAATGGTGAAAACCGGTTCGACTAAGCTGTTTTGTATACCTATATGGACCAATCATAAGATGTTTTGTTTGATATCCACCAATAGTTTTCATTGGTCCACATAGCTTAGCATCAGTGAAGAGGGGGAGACACTAGTTTTGTAGCTTAGCTAATGCAATAATAACAAAAAAGGCTTTTTCTATATCCAACGTGACTCGTGAGTCGTGTCTAACAAAATTCAGTGCTTATCGTTTGTACACTCTAGTTATTGCGCTCATGTCACTCCCCGATCCCTCAATTCCAATCGCGTGGAAATGTGAATGTATTCCAAGGTGTACAAAATATCGGCTTGTGAACGAGTTTTCCGCTTCACAAAATTGAAGGGTAAAATTGATCCGAATACTGACTGAAATAAGAAATATAAAGAATTTCGTACCAGCATCGCCACAAATTGTGGATACCGAAAAATATCATAAAGTAATATTTATCGTTTTTAAAAAGATCAAAAACAAAAAGCGCTTTTAGATTCGATGGTTTGAACTGATCACTTTGAACTTATTTCATTTGCCTATAAGTACCTTATAGTACATGGAAATCGTACCAAATAAGTGGTGTTGCCTTGCATTAAATGAGGTAGTTCTGATTTTTTTATATGTTTTTTTCCTTTTGGCTTTCCTTTATGGCGTACTTCATTTTGCAAACCCTTTTATTACATAATTGTTTACTTACCTCAATAACTTTGAATAGCTGTCTCAGGAACTATCAAGTCTAAGTTGATATTACTAATTGGTCTCATTTTGTTGGAAATTTAATGGATTTTTATATCTAATAATTTAACTTTTGCCATAAACCCACTACTATGGGCCAAAATGTCGAAAACTAAAAAAACTGTAATACTTCCTTTTTTGAATTTTTGCAAACTTTTAAATTGCCCCATCTTAAAAACTATTTGACTTACAAGAACCAAATTATTCTCTTTTTATTGCAAATTTAGTCTTCTTTAAAGCGTGCATAGTAACTTTTGCCGTAGGTAACTCAGGTCCTTGGTGGTAAAAATTGATAAAAAATTAAAAATTATTGGATTTTTAAATATTTAACAGTGATCCGGAGGGCTTTCGAGGTGGAAAACTTGGATTTGTCATTACTATCTCATCACTACTAACATACAAAAAAATCAGAACTACCTCATTTAACGCAAGGCAAAATGTACGATTTCCATGGACTATTATACTCGTATATAGGTACGTACAAATATAATATCTACCATTCTCGACCCCTCAATTCCAATTTCTCTTCCATCATGTCTCGCGGTGGTAATTCTATTTGCGTTATTAACCGACTTCTAAATCAAAAAGGAGGAGGTTCTCTATTCGTCTGTATGTATGTTTTTTTTTTTTTTTTTTTTTTGTGTATGTCCACCGATTACTCGAAGACGGCTGAACCGATTGGAATGGTTCAAACGTTATTACATCAGGTTGGTTCCCAAGTTGGTCCCATTTTTTGAAATTTTGAAATCGGTTCAGTAGTTTTCAGGAAATCTTGAAAATACTGTCGTTTTCGTTACCACTTTATGTGAATTTAATACGTATCTTTAGGCATAACTCCTTTGTTTATAAACCGATTTAGATGATTCTTGTTTTGTTAAAAAGGGGATACCTCAAGGTATTTTAACCGACTTCGAAAAAAGAGGTTTTGAGTTTGATCACATACCTATTTACCAGAAAACACGTAAATTGCCTGCACGATGCACTAAAAAGAGTGAAATAAACATTATTTAAAAAAAAAAAACCGCCTTCTAAAAAACCACATCAAAAAAGTAAGAAATAATTCCTCACCAAATAAATAACTTAAGTACCTACTTTGAAGTCGGGCGGGTTTTAACAAAAACAACAAAAAATTGTACATGTTTCACGCCCGACTTCAAAGTACTTAAGTTATTTATTTGGTGAGGAATTATTTCTTACTTTTTTGATGTGGTTTTTTAGAAGGCGGTTTTTTTTTTTTTTAATAATTTTTTGGTTCAACAGAATACAATTTTGCGTGCTTTTCCCTTTTAATTCTATTTGAATTGCATGGCGGCGTCAATTCTATTGAATACCCTACACATTTGCTACGTGAAGTCGTGAACCAATATATTTATGAAAGACTAGCGGCCGCCCGCGGTTTCACTCGCGTGGTTCCCGTTCCCGTGGGAATATCGGGATAAAAAGTATCCTATGTTTTAATCCGGGCTATGCAAAATATCAACAAAATCCGAGTACCTTTTGCGTGAAAGAATAACAAACATCCATACATTCATAGGTAGTTACAAACTTTCGCATCACTACATAGTATAAAACAAAGTCGCTTTCTCTGTCCCTATGTCCCTTTGTATGCTTAAATCTTTGAAACTACGCAACGGATTTTGATGCGTTTTTTTTTAATAGATAGAGTGATTCAAGAGGAAGGTTTATATGTACTTTTTATCCCGATATTCCCACGGGAACGGGAACCACGCGGGTGAAACCGCGGGCGGCCGCTAGTTTATAATATTAGTAGGATGAAGGCTCCCCGCGGTTTTACCCGCGTGGTACTCGAGGGAAAATCGGGATATAATATATCTCAGGAATAATGTAGCTTTCGGTTGGTGAAAGAATTTCCAAAATCGGTCTAGTAGTTTTTGCGTTTATCCAATACAAACAAAGAATCAAATATTTCCCCTTTGTAATAATAGGTCTTTCTTTACCTATGAAATTGCCGTTTTTTGTCTCACTTTGTTTATTGATCTCTAGGTTTTGAAGTGAAAACTTCTTTAGCGGTGTTGTGCACTTTTTGTGATGAGAATCACGTGACCGTCAGATCGCTAGATTGTTAGAAAACAAACGTCATTGAAGCCTGAAGACCTCGGTTCAAATCCAGTCCATTTTTTTTTATTTTTTTTGTCAAATTCGTTCGGGAGCCCTTTTCACTTCCGGAGTGCAACCCGTTATTTTTTTAATTATTATCAATATGGTTGTAAAATGGAAAATGAAGTATTTAGAAAAAATCGACCCGTCTCACAACCAGCTCCGATGGGACACGAACCCACGACCTTTCGCTATCCGGGCGACTGCTCTGGTTGTGAGACGGGTTGATTTTTTCTAAATACTTCATTTTCCATTTTTCAACCATAAAAATTGCATTGTGAATGCAAAAAAGTAAAAACTTAAATAACCTGTTTGTTATCACTATATCAAACTATTAGTTAGTTTCTAAAATAGAGTAAGTACCTAAGTATGTCTTAATGTTAAACATCTAAAAAAATAATAATTTAACACGCGTCTAATATTTTTTTAATGCTTCAAAGTAGGCACCCCTCTTTGGTTGTCAATTCGTCATCTTAAAACAGTGTTTTTTTTATTCTATGACATGTTTTAAATGAGTAAAGGCAATAATTAAATTGATGTTGTCTGATCATCAAAATCAAAAATCAAAATCAAAAATCATATCTCTAAAGTTTCGTTGAATTCACAATATGTCCAAGAAATCCCCAAATATCTTTTTCCTACAATTTCCCCATAGAAATGTCATAGGTAAAGACCTATTATTAGCAAAGAAGTAGGACAGATAGACGGTGATACAGATAAACCTTATAAGGCTTATTGAATTATGTGTCCAATCATCTACAAATTAGTCTACTAGGTTATCTTAGTGAGTCGGTGAACTTTTCCACCCACGAGTTATTCGAGTCGACTGTTCACATTAGTTGGGCTTGGGCAATCGATATAATTAAGATCACGATAATAGCTAAATTTCTAGTTTTGTGTTACAAATTGTCATGTAACTTGTAAGTTTTTCACGTGAATGTTTTTCTTGGGATTACGAAATCGGAATAATAAGTTAGTTTCTATACCAATCCATTCCTTTATTGTCTTCTGTCAATGTCGCTTTGTGCTTCTGTTCAAAATGTATATGTATTTGCCATAATTTCTGGTCATTTGTTTTGCCTACACGTGGCAACGCTAGCCGTTAAAGTTGTCCTGCGGTCACTTTATGCATTTATTATGCATTCTGCCCTATATGCATTTAGTTTAGTGCGGTTGTAAACCTTGGGGCATTGTCATTTATTAGTTTACCGTTCGGCGTGGTGAGCGCATGCGATAACTACATTATTTTTTAAGGCGCTACTCGGAAAAAGTATGGACTTTTTGATATAAAACTATAGGACGGTTAGAGTTGTTATAAACCTGTTAAAAAGATATGTATTTTTTCATACCTTTATCTAGAATCGTATAGTTTCAAAAACACGTTTTTATGATTTTGCCTCAACACTTTATTTTCGAAAATACCTCTAAAAATACGAAATATCAAGATTATTCTTAAATGGGGTACTTACACTATTGGAAATTAGTTTAATTAGTGCACACCAATAATATTTAGGATCGTATAGAAGCATTTTTTTAAAATCGCTATATAGTTTTTTAATACGAAGTGATTTTGTGTTTTTTTGCGTAATCTGCAAAATCGGTCTCGCTCCCGCCCGCGTCGTTTTCTCATTGCTATCTCGCTTTAGCATAATTTTTCCGAGTATCGCCTTAATAGTCCACGCGCACGGTTATTGAATTAAACCATTAGACTGCTTTTGATTCGCGCTAACGAGAAAAATTGCTATACACCGCTTGATTGGGTTAACTAAGTTCGTGTGCAACGAAAAACAAAACAATACACTCGCAAGCATAAAAAACACCGGGAAGAGCTATAAACCTTTAATTCTTCTTCTTAGCGTGTCGATCGTTCAGCTTTAGATCTTGTTAGACCAAAATTGCGCCACACGTATAGCGTTTTCAGTGGCGTTATAGAGGTCCTCGCGTGTGCAAGATGAAGGGCACGCTTAATTAAAACTGTACGTTGTCAATAAATGAGAAATTAATTTCATTCACCAGATGTTGGCCTACCCAATTGGCTGGCTAGATCCTACCGAAATAAAATATACAGAAAAGTTTTACAACATCAATTAACTGAAATCATTCGTCAAGTCTTCATAAATGCCAACCCTGATTTAATGAACGCATCGCCAATTCTAAACTAATTAGCTAGAAAATTATTCCTTCGTCTGAGTGATGAGTTTTAGAGGCATTAGCTTTTTAGAGAGCTAATAATAGGCATTATTTAGACGAAGTCATCTGTATGGTTTTCAAAAGTAAAATCACATAATTAGTACATAGCATATTACTAACTTGCTATACGAAAAGTTGTTTGTTTGATCGAATGATATATTGATTGATATCTAACCGCCTCAGTGATCTAGTTGTTCACCACTAATTTCAGACCAAGAGGTCCCGGGTTCGATTCCCAGTAGGGGTACATATATTGTACTAGCGGCCGCCCGCGGTTCCACCCACGTGGTACCCGTTCCCGTCCCGTGGGAATATCGAGATAAAATATTATTTTATTATTTTATTTTATTTTATTTTACAATCTTAGGAAAGCTTACAGCTAGGTGGGATAACAAAAAGTAGGTACTAACTTAAATATTGAAGGCCAATTACAAGCTTCCACTTATAGCAAGAAGTTTAAGTTGATGTTCTACACAAACTAACTAAATAAAGAAAAATACATTACACATGCTAACTAAATTAAGAAAAAGAAAAAAAAACCAATGAATTTGCTACTTTTTTTCGAAAAATGTATTATTTAAAAGTCGCTTCAGCCTGTTGGATGACGTATTAAAAAGGTCTATGTCCAAATGCCTTGTTAGAACGTTGAAATACTCGCTTGATCTGATGGTATACGAGTTTCTCATATAATTTGTTTTATATTTGGAGATATGCAAGGTGTTCGGGTTACGGAAGGAGGTCACCGGAACTCGCAAACCAATGCCGCTCAGAAGCTCGGGACAGTCCACCACGCCACTCGCTATGATGAGATATCGGCTACGCGTCTCTTCTATCAACGAGCGGTAAAAAGTGAAATTTACGGCAGCGTGTATTGTAATCAGGCATGTAGTTGAAGATACCGCAGAAACCGTTTCTGAATCATTTCGATTCGCGTCTCGTATATTTTGTCGGAGGGGTTCCACACTTGCGAGGCGTACTCTAAGTGGCTGCGTACATAGGCACAATATAATATTTTTATTGTTTTTATGTCAGTAAAGTCGTGAGACACTCTCATAATGAAACCGAGCGCCTTGGACGCTTTACCAACAATCTGGTCAACGTGATTATCGAACATAAGTTTGCTGTCGAAGGTAACACCAAGGTCGCGTATGGTAGTGACTCTAGCAATGGGAATATTTAATAATTTTATAGGGGAATTGCAATTGCAATGGTTCAGTTTTACGGGTGAAAGTACAGACAAAGCACTTAGAAATATCGATACCAAGCTTATTAATATGGCAGTAATTCTCAAGTCTAACTAGATCCTCCTGCAGACGACTGGAATCTTGAACCGATTCAACTGGCATCAACACCTGCATATCGTCCGCGTACATCAATATGTTAGAGTTAATAAAACATGATTGTAGAGGGTGGACTGTATTTAGTAGGTGAGTTGGTGACGAAGATGTAAATAACAACACAAATTCGTCGATAAGGTCGCTGGTTTTATTCTGTGACCAGGTCTTTTTCTTATGCACTAAACTTAACAGGTAGGAGGCTTAAATTACTGAGTTATAACCAAAATACAGTTCGTGAAGTACTTAAATAACACTTGAGAGTTCACACAAAATCACTGCACTAAGTTAAAGTTCTAAGTTCTACGTTCGTGTCTTTTCACAGTTCTCACTTGAGCACTACAGTAATCTTTTAGACGAGCACTAACACTAACACTACTTTGCGTCCTTTATTGCACTATAAGCGTCCGTTCGCACTATAAGTATCCGTAATCGCGGCTACACAACACGCGGAGACGAGGTACTGACGATATGCGATCGACAGTACAGGACACAGCGTCCGTAATCGCGGTCACACAACACGCGGACACGAGGTACTGACGATATGCGGTCGACAGTACAGGACACTTCACTGTCACTGGCGAGACGTGGTCGACAGTACTTGATGACGTTCGTCGACTAGACACGTAGACACGTTCGCGATGACGATGTACGAGGGGCGCACGATCTTCCGTGCGATCGCGGTTCACAGCGGTATACGAAGGGCGCGGTTCACTGAACTGGTGTAGGTACTAGCGCTGGTACTGTAGCTCTGGAGCTCTTCTTGTTTCTTCGGAGAGATCTTCTTGAGAACTGAACCAAATTGAAACTGTGCCGGCACGTCAGCCGAGAGCGTTATTTATACTGCGCTGTGCCGGTGTCTGGAACATTCGCGAGGGCGCGAGCGCGGGTCGCGCGCGACTCCTTGAATGTTCGAGCAAAGGCAGTGTGAGATAGCTGTCGCGATATCTCGCTCGCGCGCTTGAGACGGTCGCCGTCGCCTTGCTCGCTCGCACACATGAGACGGCTGCCGCCATCTCTTTCACACGTGGGACGGACGTCTTTACCTGCCCCGCACGTTCCGCGCCGCCTTGCTCTCGATCATTCGGGACTATACGTCTTTGAATTTTATGCGGGAATATTCTATAGCGGCGCTTTTTCAGGCTGTCGTCAACAATGATGATATGTCATTTATGAAGATGTTGAAAAGCAGAGGTCCTAACAAAGATCCCTGAGGAACACCCGATGGTATTGGCATAGAACAGGAGCTGAAACCGTTAAGTACTACAGTCTGACATCTATCTTTTACATAGGAAGAGAACCACCTGAACAAGTTTCCCTTAATACCAATAGTCTGCAGCTTACGCAGAAGTATTGCGTGGTCGATACGATCAAAACATTTACTATAAGTCCGTGTATATTACATCAACTTGAGACGGTACAGACATATTTTTGCCAGGAGTTCACTACACAAAATGAGATTTGACGTAGTTGATCTACCTTTTAAGAAACCATGCTGCTCGGGACATAAAGATTGTTTGACGGATGCGTAGACCTGTTTGTAAACAATTTTTTCAAGTATCTTTGCGAATAAGCATAATATAGAGATTGGTCTATAATTATCCACTACATCTTTTGGGCCCTTCTTGTGTATTGGCGTTATAAGTGCCGACTTCCATATTTCAGGCACGATACCCTCGCTCAATGAGCGCTTGAACAGCATGACGAGGGGGACTGAAAGTGATGTTGAACAATTCACAATAAAGATTGCAGGTATATTGTCTGGCCCAGCGGATTTGCTTAGATCTAATGTTTGTAGCAATTTAAGAACTTCCAACGAATCAAACTCTATACTCCCAATATCACAAGAAGAGTCCACCGGATCAACAAATGCACAATCTGTTTGTGTATTTTTAGAGAAGGTAGAGTGAAAGTAATCGCTAAACATGTTACAAATAGCCTATGTCACTCGGGAAGACTGTAGCTTTCTAACGGTGAAAGATGTTTCTAAATCGGTCCAGTACTTTTTGATTTTATTCGTTACATACAAAAATACAAATCTTTCCTCTTTATAATATTAGTATAGATTCGCTTTAGTTGGTGGTAGGACTTATTCTTAGTTCGCCTGGCTACCTACCACCGTCTTATCCAAGTCTGACGCCATAACAATGATGTTTTCAACATAAAGATAGCCAGTTCCTCAGTGAATGAGGATTGCGGTAGTAGTGCGCTACCACCTTCAGCCTTATCACCACTTAATTTCAGATGTAGTGAAGGCTAAGTTCTACCCCATCATTGTCGAAAAAAAATGCTGTCCATATCAATCAATATAATATCCATTTTAGAAGTGTCGTATAAAGGATTATGTCAGGGTTTGTATGTAATCTTCCAAGAATAACTCAGAACGGACTAAGATTTAGAACTTGGCGCCATAGTAACTTTATTCACCTCAAAAATACCAATCCAACGATGTCACACACATAGCTATTGGAAGGTGAGACCTAAGTGGGAGCAGGATTGGCATCCCCCTAAAGTGTTTTCATCGTAAAATAGCATTTGAATGTCTTCTCTCCCGTCCTACATCTGCCTAAGTATCGTAGTCGAGGTGGTAAAAAGGATACGAACGAACGTCGCGTCGTCGTGAGCCGTGTTAAAATAAGTTAGTTCAGCTTTATTTCTGGTCTTTGCGCTTCAAAGTGGAAATAACATTCAACGGAGATATACTGTAAATATCACAAATATATGGATTTGACGACCGATTTGGCGCAGGGGTAGGCTACCCACCTGCGCCAGAGGTCTCGGGTTTGATTCCCGAACAAGACAAATATTTGTGTGCATGAACATGTCTATTTGTCTTGGTCTGGGTGTTACTATGTATATTCAGTATGTATTTACCAACAAAAAGTTTTTAAGTATATATTTATCCGTTATCAAGTTTTCCATGATACAGTTTCATAATGAAATTAACATGGGCTTAGATAATTGGTGTGATTGTAAGAAGTTATTTATTTATTTATGGATACTTATCCGAATATCTATTAATATGTAGTGTAAACATTCCCTTTAGAAATTGTATAAAAAGTATAAAAACAAGTTCAATTTCAAATGTCTTCAAACATCTAAAATAAAATGAGGTCGGTTGGAAAGCTCTTTACTCTGTCGTCCTTTATTTACGTGGCATCGGCAGGTGGACAGGTGGCCAGGTAGGCAGGCGATATTGCGGGCGGGCGGGCGCATTGAAACACACGAGGCACGGGCGGGCGCATCGCAGGGCATTTCCGCCCGCAGACAAACCGCCCTAACTGCCGGCCGGATATTGCTCTTGTACACACTGCCAATCTAATTTTCCCTGTTAACTATTAACGTATAGCGAGCGACCGCAACGCACCTTTGTGAAAGCAAGTTTACATGTAAGCCGAATTCAATTAAAACCAAAGTAAAGCAAATGTTTGGCGATGAGGCTTAATTGAACATCTCAAGCAATATTTGGACGTGGACTTTTCGTACATGTTACTATTTAGTAAGCTTTATTAAATACTAGGGGCGCCGCGTGGTTTTATCCGTGTGGTACCCGTTCCCGTGGGAAAAGTCGGGATAAAATATATGTTAGGTAGGTACTCAGGAAGAGTGTAGCTTTCTAATGGTGAAATATTTTTTAAATCGGTCCAGTAGTTCTAAGAGTTTATCCATTACAATAAATACAAACATACAAACCAAAAAAATAAATAAAAATCAAATCTATCCTCTTACGGCCAGAATTAATAACCTATCCACAGATAGGGATAGGTGCGATCCAGATTAGATGCTAGGCAACACCTTGCAACACCCTGGCAACTGTCGTTAATTCTATGTTAATATCAAGCGTTGCATAGCAACTATTCTGGATCGCACCTATCTGTAGATAGGTTATTAATTCTGGCCGTTAGAAGATAGACAAATAACTAGTTACTAGGTACGTGGAGAGAGACTGTTTTAGGTATTTGTTTTAATAATAATGATTAATATTTTATCTGAGAAAACCAATTTTATAAGAAAAAATAACATCAAAGCTAAACCAATCTGCAAATCATAGCAATCTAGATTAGTCTATATTATCTTTTTTCCAACTGCTATCTTCGAAAGAGCTCTAGATAAATCTTTAACCTCTTTGGCACTGCCAATCACAACAAAGTCATACCCGCTCTGTATATTATGTAGCCTAGTTCACGTAACGAATAAGAATGTTATGTTTTCTTCATGTATGCCGTTCCTGAGGCTTCGTTGAAGCTAAATCCCGCTCGGCCTGCAATAACAAAAATAACTCTGCCAGAGAAACTGTCAGCAAACTTCAAGTTGCGGATTCCTGACGTAACTATACAATTTGGCTTTAGTGGAAGTACTACCCCTATACAGGTATACGTCTATAGAATTGTAAGAAGTGTATAGCAACATTTACAAGCTTGCCTTTGTCTCAACGCTATTGTGATTGTTCATAAGTTGTAATTGAGTCGAGTAGGTTGCTTACAAAACGTATAACTACACAATAAGTATTATGACTTTCTGCCCTTCATAAGCAAAAAACAATAAGGTGTTCCTTAAAAAATAAGAACAACAAGTATTGTTACGTTCCGGCAGTGTCTAGTACATATTTATTCATGAGAAAATATTAAAGTCCGCACTACGGGAGCGACAACACCCACAGATCTCCAACTTATTCCCAGTGTGACAAAGACAAATTGTGGCTAAAGTTGTCGCTAATGGAACCAAAATGTGATATTTAATATGGCGCTTACAGTTTCCATAGAATTGATAATAATTTAATTATTGAAAATGAAGTATTAGATGAAATCGACCCGTCTCACAACTAGCTCCGATGGGATTCAAACCCACAACCTTTCACTGAACGGGGCGAATGCTCTAACCACTGAGCTACTTACGGAGTCGCTAGTTCTGAGACGGACGGGTCGATATTTTCTAATACTTCATTTTTGATAATAAAATTTCGCATTGTGATGTGAATGCAAAAAAACAAAATAAAAAGTAAATTTGTAAGTAAAGTTTAAGTTACGACAACTAGGCTGCTCTGCTCTCATCTCACTCGCTTTAACTTTAATAACAAAACGAACTAACTAAAATGGAGGAGAGTTAATATAAATGATAAAATACTTCTTCCATACTATAACGCGTTTCGTTCATTGTATGTATGACATACTCGTACATACATAAAGATTTTTCACGCGGCGGGCACGGCAGAACAAATTGATAAATGCAAGTTGATCACGGGGCCATAGTAATACTTTTACTATGACGGGGCGTAGACACTGCGTCGTAGCGTAGCTACGTTCGTACTACGCTACGAGCATTCTAATACGTAGTGAAGTAATTATGTTGTTTGATTGATCGAACAGTCTAGATTTTATGGAAGGAATTAAACAAAATTATGGGTATTGTTTTTTTAATAGCAAGAGCATTTCCGTTTAATGTTTCAATTAATTTTGGCCCATCACCTTTCTTTTACGGCAGGCTTAATGCCTAGGTAATAAACCGCAGTTTTATCATATTTCGGCGATGCTCGTAATATCTGACAGTCGTTATACTTTTAGGGCCAATTTAATCATTCATTCAGAAACTAAACTTGATACTCTGTCAAGTCCGTAGTGTTTTTGTTACGGCTGTTATTGGACGGAGAATAGCCTAAAAGGTTTTGTTTTTTACTCCATTTTACGAAAGCTGAATAAAACACAAAGCACAAAATATTTGCTGTGTATTTTTGTTTTTTGCAAAATTCAACTTTTGTCATCATAGACAGTTTTTCATAATTCATAATTCATAATATATTTATTGCAAGTCACAATATAATATTAACGAGGTGTTACAGAAATATAAAAGTAAACATGTGACGCCCTGCAAGGGCATAGCAATGGCACTAGACTAGAGGGCTTTATTACTATTACAATAATGATAATAAAATTAATTACATTTATAATTTTGAGATTACAATAATTAAACATAGGTAACATAATATTAGGCATATCCAAAGAATAAGAATAATGAATGAAACAATAAAATATGATAAAAATTAATAAAATTAATAATATAATAACAATCTATTTCAATAATAACAATTTATCTATTAGGTACATTCTTATATTCAAAAAATTCTTTTAAGTCATAGAAACATTGGTTAATCAGGAATGTTTTTAGTTGTTTAATAAATGGGTCAATTTTTTCTATGTTTTTTATGTAGTTAGGTATATGGTTAAAGATTTTGATTGTCAAGAAGTGGGGACTGGAAGAAACTAATGTTAATTTGGTAAAGGGTACTTTTAGTTTATTTAAATATCTATTATTTCTTTTAATGCTATTTATGGGTGAGTAAAATTCGGGATGTTTTCTTATAAATATACAGGATTCAAGAATTAAGATGGATACTAGTGTCAATATTTGATGCTTAATAAAGTGAGGTCTGCACGATTCCATCTGGTCTATATTTGTTAGTATTCTTATGCATTTCTTTTGTAGGATAAATAGTTTGTTTACGTCTGGAGAGTTTCCCCACAAGATAATTCCATAAGATAGGACTGAGTATGCATATGCATAATATGCTGTTAGGGAGGTTTTAAAGTCTGTTACACGTTTAAGGTGTTGGAGCGCATAAATAAAAGAAGACATTTTATTTTCAAGTTTTTGTATGTGATATTTCCAACTCAAGTGAGTATCCAGCTCCACTCCCAGAAGAGTAGCTGAGTTAACTGTTTCAAGTTCGATGCCTCTATATTTGTAAGATATTTGTAAAGGGGTCTTTTGATAGGGTTTAAATTGAATTAATTTTGTTTTACTGAGATTGAGTTGTAAGTTGTGAGATTGGAGCCATAACATAATTTTGTTCAATGTAGAGTCTAATTTTAATTTTAATTCAAGAGTATCAGAGCAAGATATCAAAACCGAAATGTCATCAGCAAAAAGTACACAGAGATTGTCAAGTATATTAGGGAGATTATTAATGAAAACAAGAAACAGAACGCAGCCCAAGACGCTACCTTGCGGGATAGAGCCAGTCACTTGAGTTGGATCGGATCTAGTGTAGGTGATTTTTTTGTGTGCATATTCGTTATTGTAAATACCAAAATTTTGAATGGTAGTAGGACTTGAACAATGAAATTAACGCTTTTTACGTATTTTTTTTGACAATGACTGTTGTAAAGTTTTATTTATTTAGAGTACTATCCGTACCTGGGATATTTGTCTAGTTACGAGAAGGTATTTGTATAGGTAGTTATCTTTACAAAAAGTACGGATTTACAACTTAACTATAAAAAATACAGTAAACTTAAATATAAAAAAAATTGTGATCAATTTATTTGTCTAGCTATGTGATGTGATTAATATGGATGAAAGTATAAAGGATTTATTTACACATAAACGACCTACACCAAAACAAATCAAAAAGACTGATATACGCCCCCGGCATTGCAGAACATGCCATTGTATCAGAACCATAATAGTATATTATGATACAAGTGAGCTAAGGTTGCTCATTATACACGAGGCTGTGGGTTGCAGCCCGAGCCGCAGGCGAGGGCGTAAATCAGTCCAGTGTCTAGTGAGTAAGTTGCTCACGAGTTTCATACGCACTTTTTCAACACACTTGCGAGGAAAAACAAACATTTATTGCGGATACATATTGTATTAACCTAATATTAGCTAAGGGAAAAAGCGCGCAAGTTTTTTTTTGCACGCGCCAAATGTAAGGTGATTGGTTACATACAGCCATACAGCCTACTTCAAAATAATTATAATAATAGTGATAAAAAGCAAATGTTTTATAAAAAAATATTGTGAATTATAAATAATTTGATAATAATATACTTAATTATGTTTTTTGTCGTAATTAGGGACACATTTATTTATTCTTAAAACGTAAATGGATTTTCAGCCGTATAAAACCTCTTTGTTGTTACAAAAAAAGAACTGTATCTATTACCCGGTGAAATCGAAAATGCTCTGTTGACTCGAATATAACTTGCAGTTAGGTACTAACTTAACTTTGTAGGGATACTGTATTACCCGGTTAAATTGAGAAGTTTCTGTTTACTCGCATATACTTTGCAGTTAGGTACTTACTTAACTTTGTAGGGATAATTCTATTACGCAACTAGTACTATAATATTATTATGCACGCGTGTGTTATAGTTCGGTTTATGGCCCTAAGATCGATGTAATAAGGCTCAATTTATGAGCAAGTGTGTTGAAAATAGGTTTCCCGTACATAGAGCAGATAAAATGACTGAGCACCAAATGTTCTGTAGGTACTTGTAACTATACTAATATTATAAAGAGAAAAGTCTTTATTTTTGTTTGTATGTTGGTTTTTAAAGGTACTTTAACTTAACAATTACAGAACCGATTTAAAAAATCTACCAGTTAAAAGCTATATTATTCCTGAGTGACACAAGCTATATTTTCTCCCGATATTGCCACGGGAACGGGTAGGTACCACACGGAGCCATTACTATAAAATAAAGGGAAAATTACATTATTAGTATGTGAGAGTGAGAGTCGGTTTGTATTGTGATTTTGTACACTAATAACCTTCTCTCAAATAAACTTCTAAACGTAATTTGTACAATGTTAGGTACTGTCTGCAACTTCCTACGTGTGGAATTCTACTTTTCGTAGTAATTTTCAGTGAGGCGACATTGGCGATATTTTGACCACTCTTGTGGAGATCCTTGGGGGAGGCCTATGCCCAGCAGTGGGCGTCGTTCGGCTGACATGATGATGATGATGATGGTGAGATGTCGTGATATTTGGCTCGCTTCCCCCTCCAGCCCACAATCTCACGTGAGATTTTTCAAAATTCGTGTTTTAAGTGGACATACTTTCATAAGGCATTTCAAAGTACTTAATTAAAATTAATTAACTAAGACGATACCTGTCTTCTCGCGACTTGAAGGCTCCCAGATTGTATCTACCGGAAAACACAGACTCAGACAAGAAGTTCTATTCTCTAGCATAGTCCGTGTCTTTGCACTATCCACTAAAAATGGCGGCGCTGATTCGGTCTGGTTGTCCGATGGAAGAAGGGAGATGGCGGAAATTTGTGCGATTCCACTGCCCACTCGCCAAAAAGAAACCATAATCTTAATCTCATAATCTAAATAACACAGTGTTTTGCGGAAAAAAAAATACGTGATATTTGCCGAGACCCCCCCCCCCCCCCCCCTCTCCACCACGTGTGAATAGATGAGATTCCGCTCGACCCCCCGGGTCCCCCCATATGCCGTTTGTTATCAATGGACGCCCTCATAGTTTTTAGAAACGATTCTTATTTCTTCCGAATTGATAGGTTCTCCATACAAACTCTTTGCTTGGCTCCTAGGGCCACTCTTGGGGATATAGTGTGATCTGAAAGATCTCTACAAACCTGTCTCCTAGTTTATTATTATAATAATAAATAATGCTTAATAGCACACCACGGACAAATAATAGTTGACTGTGTCGCACACAAATAAAATTAATACACAAAAGAAACAATCGGGACAAAATTACTACCCACATTAAGATAGCACATAAAAAGTCAGAATTTCTAAGTAAAATTTTCCAAATACCTGGAATCCCCAGAATAACAGTCAATCACATTAAATGCACTTGAAACTTTTCAAATAAGCAGTTAAAAGAAATAAACGTCCACAAAGTAAATAAACGATTCCAAATATTAGGGAAGAAAAAATGGAGAATTGCCAAATTGGTGTACCGCTCGAATTATAAATGATATGTCACTGTCACATTATTTCGAGACGGGGTTAGCTTTCAACGGTTGTTGCAGGAGTAGAGTATCATCAAGAGGAAGATTTTTATTTATTTTTATTAACAAAAAGATTAAAAGGCCTTTAACGGAATCAACACAAAACCCCTAATTATGATTTATTCACAATGTTACAGTGTTATTTTCTTAGAAAATAATTATATTCTTTTTACACAAACAGTATCTTTGCATAGTAAAGGAAAGGATAATCTCAGCTTCTTCTGTATCGTACGTAGCCCACGGGTTGTCAGTGAAGCGCGACAAAGCAAACAACAAGCCCTGTTGTAAACTGACCCCGTTTCGCTTATTTGTTGGGTGCGAAGAAAAGAGTAATTGTGCCGAGGATTATCATGCCAACATGCCTCGGTAAATACGGCACGGCACTCGCTGTACACGAGGCACGCGGACATGGTGGAACGAGTGCAAGGCCGGATTCCGCGTTGTTCGTAAGCCTTGGGATTCCTGCATTCTGTTGACTCAGTGATGCAGAAATTACTGCGAGCTTTTGCCGTATAATGAGTTCATCTTCAGTTGTGCAGTTGAGTTTGTTCTTTGCAAAACGGAACAAATAAAGTTTCATAAAAAAAATTAAAAGTTCGTTCAAATGGTTATGTTTTTAATACTTAAGAAAAAACTGAAACGCAACATGGCTCGGTAGAATGGTGCTATCTGCCGCGTGCCGAATATTTGTAGATCAGTCAGTCAGTTATTATTGTTTTTATTGTCAATGAGGATCAACCATTGTTATCTCAACCACAGAAAGTGCCGAAACCTCAAAAGTTGTAGGTATACCTACTATTATTATAACTCCTTTATTCACTCGTCTATGTTATACATAGAGCTTGTAGATATAAAGTAGTTCCAAGGATATCATGATTTTGTTTTTGTAAGTACAAAGTTGAATATGATATTGTAGTATAATTTTCTCGAGTTTTTGAAGTTGTTTAACGGGAAGGTTTTTCAAGTGTTTGAAAACGAAATGTGAAGTATTTTTTATGCTTCAAGGAAATACGACTTCGTCGTTCTCGCCCATCTCCCCACGTCATGTCACGTTTCATGATCTCACAATATTCTAATGATACTATTGAGCAAACCGGAGTGTGCACAAACTGCCTGTCGCCTCGAGGAACACGTGCATGCATGACAACATTTTGCATTTACAATCCGCCCACAATATTTATTCAGTTACCGCTTTAAGTGAGGCGTACAAAGCGATTATGGCTTACTATGTAAAAAAAGGATATTCTACCTACATAACACGATAGCATCCTTTATTGTTAGACTACATTGTTTTCTATAACGACGTTTCAAGTTGGAGCACTTTATCATACATAACTAGTTTTTGTTTATTATTTTTTTATATGTTTTGTTCAAAAACTATTTTTATTGGACACCCTGTAAATTACCGTCAAGTTTTTGGGAATAACACACACTCTGTTAGTTAATAAACAACAATAAACTCGAACTATAATAAATATATTTGACTGCTTACGTAGCTATCTTACACTGTAGTTTGATCTTTCCAGAACTATGTCGTCGACGGCTACAAAATTGACCGTATGATAATCCGTTGGTTGCGGCTAGGTATTCTGACCACAAGAATAGACGGGCGAGGCCGATTGCTTCGTCAAATAGGTAGTAATAAAGGCATCGCTTCTATTACAGCGAGCGAATAGTCGATGAGAGTCTCGTATATAACCGGCGGAAGGCCTCGAAGAGTGCAGGAGGGGGCACACTCTTAAGGCTCAAACAAACTGAGCTTATGTGATGCAACTTATGTGATGTTACGTCCGTCGGAAGACATCGGTTTTTCATAGTAAATGTATGCCATAGCTAGAAGCACACTTATGTGTGTGACGTGTAAGATAAGTGTGCTTCTAGTGCATACATTTATTATGAAAACCGATGTCTTCTGACGGACGTAACATCACATTAGCTCAGTTTGTTTGAGCCTTTACAGTTACAACCACTTCCAATGCCGCCGTGACTGTCTCACCCAAGCGACAGTCGACTAATCATGAATGGCTAATAATCTTGTTACCGTCCATCGTGAATAAGAGTTCTATTTGCTATAACAGTTGCCGGCCAAGCTGTCAGCGTAGAATAAAGGCATTAAAGGTTTCGATTCTGTTGCTTCGAGTGAAAAGTCGATGAGTCTCATAACCGGCGGAAGGCCTCGCAGGGTGAAGGAGGGAGCACTCTCTTACAACCATTTCCAATGCCGCCGTGACTGTCTCACCTAAGCGACAGTCGACTAATCATGAATGTCTAATAATTTTGTTACCGTCCATCGTTAATAAGAGTTCTATTTACTATAACAGTTGCCGGCCAATCTGTCAGCGTAGAATAAAGGCATTAAAGGTTTCGATTCTGTTGCTCCGAGTGAATAGTCGATGAGTCTCATAACCAGCGGAAGGCCTCGAAGGGTGAAGGAGGGAGCACTCTCTTACAACCATTTCCAATGCCGCCGTGACTGACTCACCCTAGCGACAGTCAACTAATCATTAATGGCTAATAATCTTGTTACCGTCCATCGTTAATAAGAGTTCTATTTGCTATAACAGTTGCCGGCCAAGCTGTCAGCGTAGAATAAAGGCATTAAAGGTTTCGATTCCTGTTGCTTCGAGTGAAAAGTCGATGAGTCTCATAACCGGCGGAAGGCCTCGAGGGTGCAGGGGGAGCACACTCTTACAACCACTCCCGATGCCGCCGTGACTGCCTCGCCCCTGCGACGACGGTGGGTTAGTCATGACATGAATGGCTGAGATAACCGTACATCTGCCGTACATCGTTGATAAGAATTCATTTGCTATTACAGCACTTTATACTTCATCCGCATATAAGGGAGATCATCGCAAGAAGATTAAATTAGTATTTAATTTCTCAAAACTATTATAAATGCAAGCTAAACTCCCGACTGTTGATTTGATAGCCTTGTTCATATATGTATACGGTCTCATACACTGCCATACTGTGTAAGTCATAACAAACTGATGTTTCTAACCGTAACGCACTTGCATAGTGCGCACTGTGCGATGCCATGTTAAAATAAAACCTGTTCGTTTACTTTACTAGGCTTGTAAAAGACTATGGTCCGGTTGCTCGTACATTTACAGTAAAGTTAAAGTTAAAATTTAACCGTTGTCAATTTTGACATCGGTCAAAGAAAAATACGTTGGCTTAGGTCTGGTTGCTCGTACATTTAACTTTTGTCAAAATTGACAAAAGTTAAAATGTAACTGTTGTCAATTTTGACATCGGTAAAAGAAAAATATGTTGTTTATCTTAGGTCCGGTTGCTCGTACATTTAACTTTTGTCAAAATTGACAAAAGTTAAAATTTTACTGTTGTCAATTTTGACATCGGTAAAAGAAAAATACGTTGGTTATCTTAGGGTTAAAAGTGTTGTCTGTACTATTTTATTAACCTTCCCTTAGGTCCGGTTGCTCGAAGCTTGGTTACGTTAACTATAGGGTTAAATTATGGTTAAAGTAAAATTAACCGGCGGTCAAATTTAAAAAGCGTTGTTGAAGCAGCGGTTACTTTAACGAGCAGTCAAATTACAGATTTAACGGCGGTCAAAATAACCGACAGGGTGGGGGTGGTTTAAATTTTGACATTAGTAATTAAGGGAAGGTTAAAAAAATAGTACAGACAACACTATTAACCCTAAGATAACCAACGTATTTTTCTTTTACCGATGTCAAAATTGACATCAGTTAAATTTTAACTTTTGTCAATTTTGACAAAAGTTAAATGTACGAGCAACCGGACCTTAATTACTAATATCAAAATTTAAACCACCCCCACCCTGTCGGTTATTTTGACCGCCGTTAAATCTGTAATTTGATTGCTCGTTAAAGTAACCGCTGCTTCAACAACGCTTTTTAACTTTGACCGCCGGTTAATTTTACTTTAACCATAATTTAACCCTATAGTTAACGTAACCAAGCTTCGAGCAACCGGACCTTAGGGTTAAAAGTGTTGTCTGTACTATTTTATTAACCTTCCCTTAATTACCTACTTATGTCAAAATTTAAACCACCCCCACCCTGTCGGTTATTTTGACCGCCGTTAAATCTGTAATTTGACTGCTCGTTAAAGTAACCGCTGCTTCAACAACGCTTTTTAAATTTGACCGCCGGTTAATTTTACTTTAACCATAATTTAACCCTATAGTTAACGTAACCAAGTTTCGAGCAACCGGACCTTAAAAGTGTTGTCTGTACTATTTCATTAACCTTCCCTTAATTACTAATGTCAAAATTTAAAGCACCCCCACCCTGTCGGTTATTTTGACCGCCGTTAAATGTGTAATTTGACTGCTCGTTAAAGTTACCGCTTCTTCAACAACGCTTTTTAAATTTGACCGCCTGTTAATTTTACTTTAACCATAATTTAACCCTAAAGTTAACGTAACCAAGCTTCGAGCAACCGGACCTAAGTAGATATTTTGCTTAGGTACTTAAAATTAAGATAAACATTTTTTACTTTCACGAAACTGAATGCTTCTCATCATTAAGAATAATGCAAATAACATACAACGTTCATAGGTATCTGTCATCTAGTTGGATGTACAAGTAGCACGTACTTCCATGAAGGCTCATGTTTCTAAAGACTATTAGCACAGAATATATAATAGTACCAACTATTAGTCACAATTCACAATTGCTGCCTGCACCTCCATAATGCAGATTGCTGTATTATCTCAGGCAGGCACGAGCAAGACTAACTCTCGCTTTGTTAAGGCGAGGAATCCCGACCGAAATAGACACGCTAACGCTTGCTCGGCCGCGCTCTATACACTTCGCGCGGACCCAGCGGCAGCCGGCAGTGAACTGTGAACTCGCGAGCGCCCCGCGAATCGAAAATCACTTAAAATTCAATTAAAAATTAAATAATAAGAAAATTTAATTTATGACGGCCGGAATCCCTCGGCTATTCAAAGACAATTATTTTCATATGTATTTCATTAACTAAAACCAATTATACTGCAAGTAATATGATATTTGAATTATTATTAGATGGATGTTTGGGATTTTATTTGACACAGTAAAATATCACCAATCGAAAAAAACGGCCGGAAGCACTAGATAAATAACTGTAAAATAACATATATTTTTTCCAAATTTTAAGTACTTGTGATTTGCGAGTAATCCATAATTTAAAATACCCTATTTTGGGGAATGGGCGCCTTAACTAGCTCGGGTTTCAGACTGAGTATTATCCAAGGTTTCATTCATTTATCTTCAATGGGAAGCTCTGAGAAAAGAGCAGATAGCTAGTGAAGTCTTTAGATTTTTTTGTACTTAACTGGTTCCGAATCCGAACATTTGTCCTAATTTGTATGTTTTTTTTAAATAGCAAGTTGAAAACTTTCCAATAAGGATTCGGTAGGTGTTGATACGTCAAAAGTTCTCGTAATTTCGTTTCGCAAATTGCTTTTTCAATGCTATTAGTATTCTAGTCGACCGTGTGATAGAAGTGCAAAATGAATGATGGCTGAGATTATAATTGATGGCATTCCCTTTTTGTCGGTTGTCATGGCGACGTCACCTCAACCTGAGATTTATCACCCCGCGGCGCGAGAATGCGTACGTTCGGAATCACTATGTGATGCGCTCGTGCCATTGATTTACGAGCCGCAGATTTCGCCACAACAGATACCAGATGCTAACAGTATTATGATAACAATAGTTCTGTTAATTTCACTGCTGCTGGACGAGAACCAGAGTTTTCTAGGTTTTTCTTTTATAGTTGTTTGATTAACATAAAATCCGTAGAAATGATACTAAGCTTTTCTTATGTTACGAATATCGGTTTTAGAGACCGTTGTTCTTTTAATCTAGAAAATAAGTTTTTGTAAAAATTTAATTTTTATGACAAGCTTTTTTGCTGACCTTACTTTAACATTGTATTGTCATCCATACCAAACCTGTATGCAAATTTTCAGCTCAATCGGACACTGGCAAGTGGGTCAAATTTAGGTTGCAAGGTTTAACCCGAACGGACATACATACATAGGTACATACACTGCAAGTTAAATAAAAGCTTGTAATAACCCTATTTAAAATTGCAACAACCGTCTGAAACAATGCTTGCTCTATTTGATTTCTTATTTCCAATATTCTCTCGAATGCAAACCGCAAAGTAGGCACAAATCACTTAGCGATATTGCTGCATTTGTAGCAAAATGAAATCGGTTTGAGATATATACAAAATGTATATCACTTAAGAGGGATAGAACTCACATGGCATTTATGTTATGTCACAGAAAGTGTAAAAAACTTATTTAACGAGCCTTTTCAAAGTTGATTTGTTTTTCTATTAAATTTATTTATTTAGCAGAGAAACCATAAGAAGTCGCAACAACATCGCTTGGAGTGCCCAGGTCTGACCCAATTACAACCCTTTTGTGTGGAAGCAAAAAATTATTACGCGAAATATTTATATTTATTGACGGGCTTCCTCCCCGTGCTTTTTAGTGAGCAGTCGATCTATCAAAAACATTTTTTACGTTTCGTCCACAACAAGAATTTCCCAGAAATGAGAACGTTAACGACATTTCGACCTCCGTAATCGGTCTAATAATGAATTTCTTTTTGCCGCTCTACATACAATTTGGCATTGATTGATCTTTTCAACGGGATAGTCGGGATAATTAAATGATTATGTTTGTAGATGCCATACTTAAATTCGGAACAAAAGTGGTAAAGTCTGCATCATAAACGCAGGTGCCTTGCTGGACCTTCCAAACCTTAGAATCAGAATGTTTAGAAACCTCCAAAGTGCCTCTACATAGAACAATGAAATTGTCACAAACGACAGGGTCTTAATAAATTATATTTCCGACTTTTAACTTTGGGTATTTCTCTATTTATAAATTATATTTTCGACTTTTAACTTTGGCTATTCCTCTATTTTTCTGTCATCAAACCTTATCAAACTCGTAGATGTTTCATCCAAACCTTAGAATCAGAATGTTTAGAAACCTCCAAAGTGCCTCTACATATAACAATGAAATTGTCACAAACGACAGTGTCATAATAAATTATATTTCCGACTTTTAACTTTGGCTATTCCTCTATTTTTCTGTCATCAAACTCATATAATAGATGTTTCATTCTTCTTAAAGTGCTTTCCCCCTTAATGATTCCCTATTTCTTATTTGATCTTGATATATTGTGTGGGGTGGGTATAATGAACTAATACGGTTAATATTGTGTTGTATATGCTTAATTGGTCTTGTTACAATAGTTAGTACAGGGGGTTGATTGAGTTTGCTCAGCGACTGAGGCGGTTGGCCTGACACACTGTCTACACAAACCGAGGCGCCAAAGCACTCTGAACAAGCAATTAATGCTCAATGTTTATATGAACTACATACATTACAGAGGTCTAAATATTACACTCCCTTAATCTAATGAAAAATATAAGCTATTTCTTTAAAATCTCTTGGGTTGTGATTTTAAAT
Organism: Crambus lathoniellus; assembly: GCA_949710035.1. NCBI lineage: Eukaryota > Metazoa > Arthropoda > Insecta > Lepidoptera > Crambidae > Crambus > Crambus lathoniellus. The sequence goes on along the minus strand of OX453298.1, from coordinate 32,597,998 downwards.
ATGGTGATGTTGTGAGACTTATGAGTTGGTCCAGTTTTCTATCGGGTCAAAGTTTTAAATCGTTATCGAACTCTTAATTACTGTAACCATAATTGCAATTTTTTTTAAAGGGTATTATTAATATAGCTTAAAAAATAATGGTACCTATTCCGCATTTTTTGCAGTATTGTGAAAGCAGTAGGTACGCTCTTTAATGGACTTTACTTTGTATCCTTATTGTCCAAGAAGATTCATAGCCATGTGTGTACTATACTACAGGTATGGGCTACTCTCTACTGCCGTCGTAGGTTAATTTCCTACACTCAAAAAAATTATATTCTACAATACTACCAGAACGTATAGTTGATTTTATTTTGTCTTCATTACAATATTTAAGTGACTGTAACAGTTTTTTCAGTAACGTATGCTCTAAAACTATTTGTAAATACAAGTCATATCGTAGTCTTTACGGCGCGATTATAGTAAATGTGATATTGTAACAGTAACAATATTTCATCTAGTGGGAACATACTGTTTCGTTTATACATTTTAAACTGAGCGATTTGTCACCATAACAAAGTGAAATATTGCATTAACAACTTTGGGGAGTAATAGATACCCATTGATTTAAATTTTACAATAAATTGAGTACCATAAACAAAATTATGTGTTCCGAGTACAAAGCCGGGGGTGGGGCGGAAATCGGCCATGTTTGTTTTTTTCATTCGTGCGTTGGAGTCGATCGCGCAGCGTACAATTTAGGAAATCTTTAAAAAACTTGATTTATGCGCAAATTGTGGGTAAAGAATAGTGATCTATTATTTAAAACTATCTGTCGACTGTTGTTGTGTAGTTAAAATGAACGAAGACATCGCTAAAATCCTGACGGATTGTTCGCTGGCAGAATACATCAACGTATTCAAAAGTAAGTACTGGGTTATTCATAACTCTGTAGACAGTTGCGTATTTCTGTATTATTCTTTCACGTGTAATTTAATTAATGATAAGCTCATGAATAAATAAATAATAAATAAGCAGTGGGTCGAGAAAGGCTGATAATGGTGATGACGATGATGAAGCTCATGAATTAAATTACATGTGATCACACCTAGGTACCCATTAAGTGCAAAAGTAAGTAGGGCAGGCGTACCGGTTTTGGCCACTGTACCGGTTTTGGCCACTTTTTGCTCTAAAAGTTTTCTAAACAACTTTTAGCCATTAAAATACTTAAATACCTTAAAATACTTTATTTTAATTGCCTTTATTTTGATAAAGGTAAATAAAATAGTAACAACCGTTAGAATTCCTTAAGTCATAAGATTTTTTTTCAATAAATTCCATTTTCTGTTTTAAAAAATGTTTTGTATGAAAATTTTAAGAAATTTGTGTTGGATGAAATACTTTATAAACCTTTGTTTTTTTACAATTAAATGGTTGTTTTGCAATTGACTGGTTTCTAGCGCATTAGAATATATTGATTTTACCTAGGTTTGGTTTTGATTTTTCGCAATACTTACAAAACTTTAACTATCAGTAAGTGGCTAAAACCGTTACATTTGGCACCTCTCACACATTGTGTATAATATAAAAAAAACTATTTTACTTTTATAAATTTGAAAAATGTCCCTTTAAAGGTAGATAAATTATCCATAATTTAAGATATAGTTTGTGTCTTAAATACCTAAGACCATTTAGTACTTAGTGCTTAGAAGTCAAAAAATCATTAAAGTGGCTTAGTGGCCACAAAGGGTACCACCTCTGCCCTACCTACAATTGTTTCGAAGGTTTGCTGTTTAGCTAGGTACCTACTAGCGTTGAATATTGCGAAAGATATATTTTGTTTCTTTCGATACATACAATCACACATGTATAATTTGTTTAATGCGGTGTATTTTTCATATTTAACAGTCAAAAAGGAACAACTACACTATATCTACAAATATATATTAAATTTCAGTATATACCTACTACTTAACATTTCATTATAATTTACCATAGCAGAAAATATTGTTACAAAGTTATCTATTGTGTTTACAGATGACGATGATTTACGGGGTACTGAACCAAAGTTGGGAAACCCACTAGCAAAAGGAAGAAAATCTAGCAGGCGACCATCAAAACAAGAAGCCAGATTACTCACATCTGTACCCCAGCAGATCTACTACCACTACTACCATCGAAAGACTGAGAAATAAGTTCCAACAACATAATATTACTTGCATACTAATATGGAATTTTTAAGTATTTGACCGTAAGAGTACTTGTAAATTCAAACGACTTTTTGTATAAAACCTTCTTTTCCGAAATCGTTCAAAAATTCAGCTGATCCATACATTTAGTGTAAAAGTTTTTTCTAACGATTTATTATTTTATTACTCCAGAAACTTCAGGAGGTGAAATACTTTTTTCAATACAAGCAACTTTACTACGCCAACAATGAAATCATGAAAATTTATCAGCTGTTCCATCTATAGAAAAGTACAATACCTATTGAACCAAAGTGTATAGAACAGCTGATAATTTTTACGCGATTTCGTATTTGACTCCATAGTAAAAGTTGTTAATATGGATTGAGTTATTCACATACTGAAGTAGGTTCCACTGATTTGAACTCTCTTAAAACTTTGTGAACATTTTCATATTTTTTTTAAATAAATAAGAAGATGATTGGTATAAAATAGTTCTTTTTATTCTCTTTGACATTGTTATCAGAATATACTGAACGTAACTAAATATGTGCTTATTTTATAAATCATTTATAAAAAATTGGGCACATTTTTTTACCTTCAGTATATACTGATAACAATGGTATTAACCCAATCTGCCAACACTACCTATAGTAGGTGTAACGTATTCTGAATAGTAAATGGTACATATATTTATAGTAGGTACAACATATATTTATAGTAGGTGCAACGTATTTTCATAGTAGTTGTAACTTTCCTGTAGTTAGCGCAACAAATCTCTATGGTAACAAGTACTAAAACCAATGGATATTTTACAAAATATTTTGTAATTGTTACAATAAGCTTAATAAATGCTACCATATAATCATGTTAAGCCTAATAGAGGTTCTGTAAATACAACGAAATTTTTTTGTTGCAGACAACATACATTAATAGTGTACTATACCATAATGAATTGTCAAATATACAATTTTTATCGTAACAAGAACAATAGCATTTAACGATAATTGTGGAGTAGACCATACAAACCGTCAGGGTTGTCACATATAGCACTATAAAAATAGTACAGTGAACGATAATTCTCGTTTGAGTAACCATTTTTTTTTTCAGTGTAGTTGTCGCGAACCACGATATATTTCAGAGCGGCGGGCGGGCGTGACACCTGACCTCGCTCGCACTCTCGCCGTAATGAACTGGTGCAAATTGCATACTGTTTCGTGCACCTAGCGACTCCTGCACTAAGACAAGTGCAACACCATAGGAATTGCGCCAAACGTAATGAAACATTTTATTCAAAACCTTTATAAGAAAATGCCGAGGACGAAACATCACAATTTATTTGATCAATTAAGAGACAGACACGTGAAAAACAGAACTGTTCATCACTTCAAGCACTTGATGAAGCTTGAGCTTTTGGACTATTCCACTACTCCACGTACCCAGTGCAGACCAATCTTATTAGACTATAGTGGCTTCCGGCGGCGGCGGCTATGTCACTCGTGAAAAATTTAGCTTTCTAATGGGGATTTTTTTTAAAATACTTTTGAGTTAATCATACTAAACACTCTCTCTATCTTTATAATATTAGTATAGATAGATTAAAAGATTATTTAAAATGATCTTGTTCTTGTATCGCGTATGTCCATTGTTAATCTCTGGACGTCTCAGCTCAAGACACACTTGAGTGTAGAAATAAAAGACACGTTCATCTTTTCCCCTTCTTAAGGCTATTGCGGCGATCAAACTCAGAATTTTCAATGTTTTTAAATTAAATTTCCTCACAAAGTATCATTGCTAGGCCTTCCAAATTATTATATGTGATAGATCTCTTCTTTATGAAGGGAAGTTACTAAAATTTATTTGAATCAAATAAATACAATGTACTAAAAAAAATATTTTCAAGACCCCTTTTTTCCGTCTTAAACTCAATTATCTCAATAACTATTCGAGTAATCAAGCTAATTTTTTTTGTGTAAGTAGTTCTTAGTCATATCTAGGGAAGTTACTAAAAATTTTTTTTGTTATATTTATAGTCAATAACTAGTATCCCAAAATGCATCGTGCACCGTTTCGCAGCATAATTATTCAGTCTCCGCCTGGCATTGGCGGCGTTTGGACGTGGAGACTGTATCGCTCCGTTTGCGCCAAAATTGAAAAAAAAAAACTCACACTAGGATCCTAATTTTTTTCAATGATGCTTATTTTGCTAGGAAATATTGAAATAGCGCTTCAGGATTGGGTATAGATGAGTGCTTTGCCATTTATTGCATAACCATAGACCTATGTAACCTAGGACAAGTTATTTTACTCATTACCTAAAGCAAACATCAATAGTTTGAAATAAAAGTGACGGATAATATTGCCTAAGATACTTAAGAGCCCATAAAAGTTGTACCTATTTGAGTACCAATATTTTGTTGTGTTGTAGGTACATAATTAGTCTAAGTTTCTAACTTCTACTACTGTATATTAAATTTATGTTCATTTTAGGTTCCTCAAAATTGAAAATGTGAGAAACTTAAGATAGGTAGGTATAAAAAATTGCATCAAGATATAAGAAATTCGTTTGTTGAAAAAGTTTTTTACAGAGACATAATGTAAAAGCAATTCTTGAAATAAAACCGACGTAAGAATTTTATATACCTAGTTGATCTAATATCACCATTACACCAATTTTATGAGACTGTGAGAAGTCCAGCTTCTTTCCTTTGAGTGAGGAACATAAACCGCACCATTTTGTGTAAATTTCAGGTTCAAAACATTTTTATTACTGATTCTCTTATCCATTATTAGTACAAAATAGAGCATGCATACAATTTCTTGCAAGAAATGCTCTCGCGGTTTTGAAATTCGAAATTCGAAATCCCCACAACAATATCTAAAACCGATGGTTGAGGCGCCAGTAGCAATAAAAAAGAATGAAAGGTCTGTCAGCTGTATTGACAGTTTAAACTCTCAAATTAAACCACCGCGTCAGATAAGTTTGCGGAGTTCTGTAAGGAGACTTGCATAGTCGGAGTAAAATTTTTGATACTCTAATGAAATATTGCATAGGTACAAGTATAGTCCGTTCGGTTAGATAGTGTCGGTACACCCGCACGGCATTGTGGCAGAGCGACACTATCTAAGCGAATGGACTATACTTCCGAAGGAGGAATATTTATTTCATTATTTAAATTTCATTGCACAAAGTATAAACAAATGGCGGGCTAACTTTAAAGGCTTCCACACACCAGATGCGTGAGCAACACGATGCGTTGCATCTTCAGCACGCTGCGACATAAAGCAATTCACACCGGCATCGGCGTCGCACACGCATCGCAGTGCATCTGCGACGCCGTGCGTCAGCGACGCCGTGTGTTGCTTTCGGATCGCGATTGACATTTTCTTTCAATTCGTAATTCCCTTCTTATTTTATCCCACAAAAGAGAGTTTTTATCTTGTGGATCTTATATACATTTGTATCTGCGTACTATATTAATTAATTTTTCGCGTATTTCAAAATCCATGATGACAATTTGTAAATATTGACAACTGACGTGCCGCAGTCAGCGTCACAGCTGCACGCAGACGCATACGTCACCGCGGTGTGTCCTCAATTGAGAAATCCTGTAGAATACAACGTCACAATGCCGGAGCTCGTGTGCGGCGTTGCTGTTCCGCTGTCGCGCGACCGCGCCGCGGCCGTTTCGGTTTGTATCTCGCGGACGGCCGTGCAGCTCTCGCTCGCAAACGCAACGCAATGCAGCTGCGATACTGTTGGTGTAAACCTACGGTACAAATTCATATATTACAACTCATGACGCACGCACACGCAATGCAGCACGTCTGCGTGCGTTTTTGGTGTGTGGCAGCCTTAAACTGACTAACATATTATATCAAAGATAATCCTACTACTATTATAAATGTGAAAGATGTTTGGATGTTTGGATGTTTGTTACTCAATCACGCCAAAACGGCTGAACGGATTTGGCTGAAATTTGAGACATAGATACTTTGTAGCCTGGAGAGGAACATAGGCTACTTTTTATCCCGGAAAAGTATCAAATTCCGGCGGGATAACGTCGTGTAGTCCAAGCGGGCGAAGCCGCGGGCGGAAAGCTAGTAAACTCATAAAAATAAATAATCTCGAAGACGTTTTGTATACACTCTCTGCCACAAATGTCATTTATTAAAAGTAGGTGGCTAAAACGTCAGTGATTAGATTACATACCCTTTGGAAGCGGCCATGGAAGAAATGACAGTTTTGTATAAGTAGTACGAAACCAAACCGTTTCAGCTGCTCGACCCTGATGTTTACCTTCTTTGAGCTTATCAAGGGCAAACTTGAGCTCTGTTTCTGTAAAAGCCTCGTCCAAGTGGTTAACCTCTTTACCAGGGTCTCGTGTAAATTTCTTCTGGAGACTTTTCGTGGAAGCTTTATCATTTTGGAGTAAGTGGTGAGCGACCTGGTTTGTGGTCACATTGGAATGACGATCAGCGATTTTAGGATAATTATTTAGTTTCCTTATAAAACACCATGCCTTCTTGCTTTTATGCGTCATATCTACGCCTTCGATTAGCTTGTTCCACTTTTCTCTCGTTGTTTCGGATATGGCTTCTAGCAATTCATTCCCAAAATCGATGGTGTCCTGTGAGATGGGATCTAATTCATACTGGTCTTGGTATGTCATCCTATCATATTATATTTAAAAACATATATTTGATGCTTGGGAGAGCAAGCGAGATGTAGTTGGTATTTATTGTGACCTCTCCAAAGCTTTCGATTGTGTTAATCACCAAACGCTTTTAAGGAAATTAAAACATTATGGTGTCTATGATAAATCGGTTAGCCTTATGCAATCATATCTATGTGAAAAAACACAGAAAGTAGTTATCAACAAAACTGAGTCTACTGGAGCCCCTATCAACATGGGCGTACCCCAGGGGTCAATACTGGTCCTTTTTGCTGTTTTTAATTTATATAAATGACCTTCCTTTTTAAGCAAAGAATTTATGCGAGACAGTGCTATTTGCTGATGACACTTCCTCTAGTCTTTAAAGTTGACAGAGGTAATAATTGTTCTGACGAAGAAAATAGTACTTTATCGAAAGTTGCGCATTGGTTTCATAGCAATAATCCATTCCTTTACCATGGTACCATTAGACAGTACCTTTGATGGTACTGTGGCAATTTCTTTTTGCCGTGGTACCATCAATTAATCTATCATTAAACTCGAAAAAAAGAAAATGTGAAAAAAAATCCCTGCCAAATGTAAGACAGGTTGATATTCACATAAAATTGGATGACAATGTAGAAGAATTAATTAACAGTACTAAATTTTTAGATATAACATTAGATTATCGACTTAAAATGGGACCCTCATATTGAAGCCTTGGCCGGTAGACTCAGTTCTGCGGCATTTTCTGTTAAAGAAATAAGGCTCTTAACCTCTTGGCTCCCCGGCCTCTTTGTAATTTGACACCCACTTGACACCGGACTTTTGTTTTTTTTATTATTATTCTATGCTCAGGTGATTGCTAAGCATTGAGAGAATGAGGAATTAACAGGCTAACCGAGGAAAAAAATTATACGGATCTGAGCCTTATAAAAAAAAATATAAATTCGTTTTTCGAAAAAACTTTGAGCGCTTGAATTCAAGCGCCGGGAGAGGAGAGGTTAACCGATATTGAAACGGCAAGGTTAATCTATTTTAGCTATTTTCAGAGTGTATTGTCCTACGGCCTATTACTTTTGGGTTCAGCAGCTAACATCGAAAGTATTTTTGTGCTTCAGAAAAGAGCAATTCGCGCACTTCGGCCAAGAGATTCTTTAAAAGAAATCAACATATTAACTGTTGCAGGACAATTCATATATGAGAGTATGGTATATGTGAAGAAGTATCTCAATACATTTATAAAACGTAGCAATATACATCAATTCAAAACAAGAAATAAAAATAAGATTGCCGTTCCAAGGATTCGACTTGAAAAAACAAGAAGTTCGTTTTTGGGGAAAGGCGTAGCTAGTTTTAATAAAATTCCACAGAATTTAGTAGAGCTGCCTTTGCACAAATTCAAAAGTCATGGCAAAAAATCGCTCATGGGCAAAGGATATTATAAAGTAGACGACTATTTGAAAGACCGTAATGCATGGATTTGATGTAACACATAAGCTTAGCTGAACTAATGTAATATTATAATGAAAAAGTTGTAAAAGTTAACGATATAAATCTTTGGAAATATCGTTTCTCCAATTATTAAAGCTGATAAGTTTATTGCGCCTATTCTTCTTATCAGTTAAAAAAGTCTTGAACGAAAATATTGGCGATTCAAAAGAGCTTATTTATTAAGTCAAGTTGAATAAAGATTTTTTTTTTTTTTTTTATTATTTTATCCTTCAGGTCGTAAGGCCTGGCACATAATTGGGTCCTCCGTATTGCACCACTTACTGTCTTCACGCACTGGTGATCTATGTGATCACTGGCAAAGATTAGATCAGGGTTTTAACCCCTTTTCCAGCGACCGCTGTTGAATGATGACGGAAGTTTTGGATCATGGATCAAAGATACTAGGTATGTGTCCATCAATCCATTCTTCAACCTTCACTCCGTTGTCATCACTGGTTCTGTATCCCCAGTTCTCGCTATGGCTATTAAAATTACCAAGGACGAATCTAACCGGATGGGCGTTAAAGTTCGGCGGACAGCTGAAGTAATTAATACGGTGCATTGGGAGGTTTGTAGACTGAAGTGACCGTACAGTTACTAAGTTCGGTAGTAAGGATCTCTATGTTACTGGTGTTAGTCTGATACACAGTGCGTACCTCTTTATCTGGCCTGGCGAATAAGCACTCCCATACTGTCGATGGGGGACTTCAGCTATGAGTTTCATCCCCTGAGTCACTTGTCAGATATGCTTTAACGAGTGTGCATCTGAGTTGCATAACCTCATTCCGCCCTCTCCTTTAAACTCACGCTCAGAGATTTAAGTACTCCTTCATCATGCCTGGAATACCCTGCCGGCTTCTGTTTTCCCGAGTACCTACAACCCAAACCTCTTAAAGTCGCAAGTGAATAGGCATCTTCTGGGTGAATCTATTCACACAAAATTTTATTCAAGTACTATAACCAACCACATTATAAAACTACCTTTGTGAGTTCACTCAATTCACGCGACTAATTTAATAAACATTGTTTAACTGTTTAGATTTTTCCGAATATTAGTCAATCACTTTACAATGCAATGGATGCACCCATTATTGTCTCTTTTGCTGTCGCCTTTGGTTGTCATGTCACACATACCACAAAATTGTCTTGAGATTCATGTTAATGAATATGACAAAATTTTAACATATAGTTGTGTTGCTGTCGCTTCGGTATTAATTTTTTATTAGTACAAATATTTCAGCATATCGCATAATATTTAAACAGAAAAAAGAACCTGACGTTAGGCAAGTTTTTACGTTTTTTACCCATTTTTAGAGCACAAGGGATATGATGCGTACATGGCGAAAAATAGTGACAATGAAAAATAAAGATATTTTAAAATGAGTAATGAAAAAGGTTTTTTTAAAGTGGCTGATTTATAACCTTACGTGGCAAGTTTACATTAGTAAACAAAGTATCAATTATTTCAGTTGCGTTACATTTTGTTTAAACAAATTCGACGATCTCCGTGGCCGATTGGTGTACGCACCGGTTTTCTAGGTGCCACTATCTCTGAGGTCCCGGGTTCGATTCTCGGACGGGTAAATGTCAAAAACTAACTTTTAGTTATTTTCTTGTATCTGGGTGTATGTGATCGTTGCTTCCAATTTTCAATGACACAAGTTATTGTATTATTTGATATTATCATTTTTGGTATTGGAATAATATGTTTTTTATTTAATTTTTTTGTACTTAAACAATATTTTTATTTAAGTGTTTTTTATATATTGATTTATATTATAGATTGATAGCGTGATTTTATATAAACGGTATACTTATTTAAATATTGATTAACTAAGTAGATTTATTTTGTAAAAAAGTATAAGATAATGGGCTAGTATGAGTTATTTATATTTTTTCATATTAAATTATAAGTTTTATTAATTTGATTGGAATAAATCTGAAAATGTACCTACTGGTTAGAGCAGTATACATTATTTATTTTTTTCAGTATAATTTGTAGCAAATGTTGTAGTTTTGCCTGCGAAGATCATTTCGATAATGGATATATTATCGAAATGATCTAGAGATAGAAAATAAATACAAATAGCTGCTGCTGTGTTCTGCATTTTGAAGAATCGTTTGAAGTGACTATCTTTGTTAAAAAAAGCTTTTATTACTACATACGAATAATGTCTAAGATCAACTCTTCCTACAAACCGACGTTTACTATAAATATTCATAATAATTCTTCTTGTATTCTACATAATATAATTTCCTTAGTAAAAGCGCACATACTTAGGTGATATTTTAGATGTAAATAGAATGCGCGCTGCATGCCGCGTCTACACGTATTTCTCAGTCTACGAGAGTGCCGCGGCCGGAGTCTTACCGATCCCAGCACCCCCTCGCTTGTGTAAGCAACGGCCATCGACGATATTTTTTTTACCTATGCTATATCCTTAAACTTTTAGTAGCCGTGTCAGTGTCCGGCTTAGAGCTATTCCAAGTCTAACTATCGCAGCTATCGTAGTTCTGTCAAGAACTTTATTCTTAGACACGAAGCAAGAAAAGGAATGAAATTTCAAAAGTAAGGGGTGATGGCGATAAAAAGTTAAGGTCTATTTGTAGGTACTGTACGTAACACAAGCGTGTTAAGTACACAAGTTAGCAATGCTTATTAGCATTTGCTATTGCAAACACTGATTTTAAAAAGGGTGAAATAATAGGGCATGACGAGTTGTATTGTATGTATGGAAATCAGGAATGGTGCTCACATAAATGACCCATTTTCTGTACAAGTATTATAGTTTGCTCATTGCTTTTGTGAAAAGCAATCATTGTTACAGTGGTAGCTTCATCCCTCATCTTAAGCTCCTCGCTCTGCATTCAATATTCTGGAACGTTACAAAATCTGATAGATTTAATAAATGTGACGTGAAATCTCTGTTGGAAGCCTCTAAACTACAGAACAATACAAACGTGTTTTGACCCATTAAAACGTACAATGCTAACCCGGACCGTTGAGTGGGTAATTCGACACTCTAAAGGGAATACTATTAATTTCATAAAGCCGCAATGTACTAATGACTTCAAAGAGTATACATTTACTGCTATACAAGGTGAAACAATTAAGTTAGATTAAAACATCCACTTAGAAAGCGGACCAATTTTCAGAGGAAATATGCTTGATGATAAGATGGAGCAAAAATATTTTGTTTCTCAGACAAAATTCTCGTTCGCAGGACTGGCAGGACTATGTAATTTGATCAGTTCAACTTTTATTTTATCGTTGGATTAATTTTCTTTTAGTCACTGAATTTTTACTTTTATCTGTGATGTATTTGTATAGATAGAACATTTCGTGAGTCCATATCCGATCGAACCTCGTTGCACTAAAACGTTCTGAAACAAAGTGGTTTGCCTGCACAGAAGTCATTCATTAATGGTAAGCGACAGACATCGTTCTTTAGCTTTTCTTTACCCTACCCATGTATTATTGATAGTGTTTGTAGGTATGTAGATAGCTAGAACTGTTTTTACGTGCATGTTCGACTCGATTACCTTGATTCCGCTGATTTTATGTAATTTTATACGTGTGGGCGGTGCGAATAAATGTTTGGCATGTTTTATTGCGCTGCAGGTTTATATCTCCGATTCGGCAGTCTATATGTAACTGACCGATTTCAAGGTTTGGAAAATATACATACAAGTAAAAATAGATAGCCGCTAGTTTTCGTTCGTTCCATAATTACAGATGATCATTTTTAATTGGAATAATAAAAAGGGATGAGAGATGTAGGACAAATATTGCAAGTTAATCTCAGAGCGGAAGCGGAATACGGCGGTTATTGTATTCGCTTCGCTAGGGACAACTAGTAAGAAGATCATTATGATATGTCATTTTTGAAAACAGAAAGATTGAATTCCAAACTTACAGCATCTTAAACTTAAAGCGTATACAAAATACTTAACATCAGTTCCTTGGACCCTCCGCGGGTGTCCAACCTGATAGATAGCGCTCTGTAAATACTTATTCGTTTCCATTAAAATCGGCTCATCGAAACGTTCCCTTTCATCCCGCCTCGTCCCGGACGAGACGCTACCGAGAATCAAAACTAATGGAGCCCCGTAAAGGTCAAACGGTTTGTTTTTCATTTCGGTCAAACAATATTGCGGAAACTTTATGGCCTTTTCTTGTTTAATTATGATGTTTTATCATCAACTTATCAAGATTAGATAGTAGAGAAATGGGCAGGCACGTTTAAAAGCTCTCGAGTCGAGGATAAAAGTATACAAACGTAACATTGAGTGACACACTATCATTCACCCAAAATATTTTCTAGTTACACTAAATAATGCAAGTCTTTCGTAATAATTTATCCAGTCTTAGTCAATTTTACTTTAAATGGCTGCGAGGGATTCGATAGCGATTTATTTTTCATTTCTTTTCAATCCCCATGGTCGTAACACGCAAAGCGTTGTGCCGGTTTTATGGGTAGTTTTGTTTGGAACCCGGCGCAGTAATTCGCGCATTACGCTCGTAAACAGTCCTAATGAACGGCGAACATGATAAACACCAGTAGCGTTTACTGCGCATTCGGAGCGTAGGTACATTCCTCTAATTCGTCTGTGTTTTCTAATGTGATTCCAGTCTTATTTTCGTCTGCAGACCATCGTTCTCACGCGAGACAGCAATAAAGGACTATGCCGAACTGAGCGAGCGAACTCCATAGCATTCGTGTAGTTTTTGCTCAGTCCGCTTCCCTGGAGCATTTCAATAAAACTGAATAGGTACACCACTTTTGAGCAAACTCGTTTCATATTTTGATGTCCTAACTAGACTAGAATTATGCAATGAGTATTGCATTTCGATCTTAATGATGAAACCATTTTTTTTTATTAAGCATTGTCGTTCGGCTGACATGATGATGATGATGAAGTCTTAATTTTGAAGTTCAGTAATAAAGCCATCTTTTATTCATTTCACATATCGTTTAAGTTGAGTATCATGCTCATGACATGACGCAAATTATTTAAGGTCTCTGGCATATTATTTATTAATGAGTTTCGCTTTTGAATGCTAAAATTCATAAGACGTAATCGAACTTGAATATTCTCAAAGAGGCGAGCTTATAAATAAAACATCCATAGACTTGTTTTTCTGTCGATATCGTTTTTTTTTAAATAAAAATATAAGTACCTAACTTTAAAGATGACCTGGGCGGTGTGGCTAGTTGTTATTAGTCTTCCCATTTTAAACAATTAATTTAAAAAGCATCGAAAATCGATACCATAACGCTCTTCGCCTGTCGGCTTTAGTTGAAAAGTAGTAAAGACTACCAAATCCTTGTCTATTTAAAAACATTTACTTGTTTTTTTTTGCACATACAAGGGTCTGCGGCGAACCAGCCGAGTTTCGCTCACGCATCAAAGTGATCCATTGGAATCATTACTTTTATGTAAATCTATTTTAGTCTTTTTCAATTAAATTTGCCAATGTTTAAGGATTCTTTTTTCTGCTTTCAAATAAATGGTTACATTATCGGAAGAATTACTATTAATAGCACGTTTTATGACAAGTACAAGACTTCTATTGAAGTAGTTCAAAAGAAGTTTCATAAAGCTATGCAATACAGATGTTACCGTAGTCGCCTCTCTTATGATCAACTTCTGAATAAGTATAAACTTCTAAGTCTAGATCATCGACGTACCCAGTTGGAAATGATGATCCTGTATGACATATGCCACGGCAGGTATTCCTTTGGTTGATAGTCTGTATTCAGAGTGCCTCCCAGAGTCCCAGGGCACATAGTCGCTCCATATGTAAAATGTTTGCAACACCACGTAAACGTATTAATGCAGGTAAACGTGCTCCTATGTATCGTATTACCCATAGTTTTAACACTAAATTTGATTTTAATTCCATTGATATTTATAACACCCGCCCCCGTAAATTTAAAGAAATGATTGTTGAGAACCTTACTAGCTCTTAGCTTAATTACTCTGAAAAGTACATACCATCATAATATTTACAACATTTACAACATGTATTCTTCATCTCTTTTAGTTGTCTTTCGCTTTGCTTGTTTTCATTATGTACCTACATTTACTAAAATCGCCGTAATGTTGAGGCGTGACAGTGATGTTTCACTTTCAATGCTTTGTTTTGTGTAACTTAGTATATTTTAGTAATAAGTGGTAAACGGTGTTGTTAGCAAATTTATTATTTCCTTTTTTTAAATACCTTTTTATAATTCTGTAATTTGTAACTGCTTATTTACTCAAATAAATAAATAAAAAACTCGATGTGTTAAGGACGGGTCAGACTTGCGGTTGATGAGTTTTTTCGCCAATACCTACTTTAAAAATTGCCTTTGCACCTATTGATTTGGTGAAAGGGATTATTTTAACTCAAATCGGAACTCTGTTTTTATTCACCAGTCTATAATGAGTTAGGCCACCAAACGTATCTGTAGTATGGCCAAAAGCGGAACTACTGACGCCAGTATGAAAACGTCATTGTAATGTTCACATGTGTGCATTTGTGTGTCGTACAGACGTTGTCATTACACGATCGTGGCGCCTCCCTTCATTCTACAGATAAGTTAGTGGCACTGGACGCTCTCCTTCAGAGGTATTACCAAACTGAAAATGAAAAGATCTTGACATTGATTTACAAAATGTTTTTCCTTAAAAAGCAATCATGCGCTGCGAGCACACATCTTTTAATTATATTATCAATCAATCAATTTATTTTCCGTTGTGTTACAAAGTATCGACAACATTTTTACAACTAGTAGCTGACAAAACTTTCAATGGCAAAATGTCTAGGTTGGGTACTAAATGTAACCAACAGTGATGTACGATACCATCTAAAAAATAGACGACACGCCATGAATAATGTTTTTACGTTTTATTGCTTTATCCTTTTACAAAAATAGTTTTTCCTTCACGATTGACAATCCCTGTCAATAGCGGGGATAATCTGTGATGAAATACGAGGGGCGCTGCAGGAACAACAAATCGTAAGTGCTCCGAAGTATTTGCGTCTGGTAACAGTTGGTGGAAAGATCAAACGAATGATTTATTGTTGCCGGTAACGTTACAGTGTGAAGGCTTAATTCGGAAACAATACAGTTGAAAATACGTGAGTTCGTTCACGAGAAAAGCTTCAGACGAGAAAAAGTGACGTCAATCTATAAATTGAATGCCTACTAGTTAGTGGCTCCCTCGTGGTTCCAGCTCCCGTAGGAATAGAGGGATAATATATAGCCTATGTTGCTCGGGAACAATTTACTTCTCTATAAGTGAAAGAATTTTCAAAATCGGTCCTAGTTTTGGAGTTTACTAGCGGCCGCCCGCGGTTTCACCCGCGTGGTTCCCGTTCCCGTGGGAATATCGGGATAAAAAGTACATATAAACCTTCCTCTTGAATCACTCTATCTATTAAAAAAAAACGCATCAAAATCCGTTGCGTAGTTTCAAAGATTTAAGCATACAAAGGGACATAGGGAAAGAGAAAGCGACTTTGTTTTATACTATGTAGTGATTCATTACATACATACAAATTTATAGTATTAAGCATTATACTATAGAGAACCGCACTATAGTCCGTTGCGTAATTTGAAAGATCTAAAGGTGAGCTTATAAAGGCAACTCAAATAGAGTGCGTGTCAGATAACTCTACACAGACTGCGAGGATCCGCTAGTCATCTTTTGAGTCCCGATTTTGACGTGAAAAACTGACAAACAAACACAATTTCACATTATTTTATAATTTTAGTATGTATGTATCGTTGAGCACTAATGAGCACTCTTCGCGCCAACCTCATTTCTATAGCAATTTCCAAGATTTCCACCTCTGTGCACTTATGTCACCGATTCGATATGTTAGGTATTCAATATTTGGGGTGAAAAACGCAGAGGAGGATGAAAATACTTTTTCTGCTTCAACATAATGTTATTAAGATCCTAATTCTTTGCGTCTTCTTCTTCAAAATACTTTGAGATCCCATAAGATTACACCGATCCCTATCCTCACAATCAATTAGCGGGCGAGGCTAGCCAAACGGGTCATAAATACACTAGGAGGCATCTTCAATCAAGCCCTGATCTGATAGGTGGTTGACGCTCGGCGCAGTGCGAAGGAATGAGATATAAATGGAAAAGTAAACAAGGCGCGAGCCGGCTGCCCGCGACCGTACGAGGGACCAGCCTTTTATCATAGTGTAGGATTCGTTTGCGAGAAGACTTTTGAAAGCCTAGCTAAGAAGATTAAAAAGTTGTGTTTGGGACCAATTTTATCCTGTGGTTTGGGCCTGGAACCATACTCTGAAACGCAAATCCTAAACTTCGGCTAACCTCGCCCCATTCACACGATTCTGTCATGACTGTAGAGTGAGAGGGGCAGGTATAACGAAGTTTCAGGTTTTGCGGTTCAGAATAGGCTCTCTGGTTTGTTAACATCATTGACTGACTCTCAATCCTTCAAAGGAGGAAAGGTTTGGTTGGTGGCAGGACTTGTTCTTAGTCCGCCTGGCTAGCTACCACCATCTTATCTAAGTCTGACGCCATAACAATGATGTTTTCAACATTATTGTGTTCCGGCAGTTAGAGATATGATAGCCAGTTCCTCAGTGGTTGAAGATTCCGGGAGTAGTGCGCTTTCACCTTCAGCCTTATCACCACTTAACATCAGTTGTGATGAAGGCTAAGTGGTTTAGTGGTACACCGTTGTAGATTAAAAAAAATTGATGATTAAAAAGTTTTGTAGACTTCGCGGTCTGGTTTAATAACATCCTTGACTCTTAATCCTTCAAATATTTTATGAAATTGTATATTAGAGGGCTATGGCTTTTTACAGACGCAAACCGAAAGTCTTAAAATTTTAACGGGACGGAAGTTTATCTTACAAACTTCGTAGATGTTCAAGATCATTCTTTAACAGGAGTCAATATGGGCCGAGTCTTTTGTAGCCAAGTTAATCAAAAACTGAACAACGAAGTTACCAAGTCGCATTAAATGCATCAGCCGCTGAGCTCCCATGGGAATACTCCTGAAGAGGCTGGCAGCATTAGCCCGGTAATCTGATTACGCGGCGGCCTCGCGGAGATACAGCTTATTGTTGCAAGCCGGATCTATTCCTGCTACGTCACCGTTCAATCTGTCCCATCCCCGATGCAAGAACTAACAAGTAACAACTATCTTTTCTTTACAGCTAGGGGTTAAATAAAATATCAATTTTATTGCACGGCCGTTTCACTGGATGACTTTCATCGTACGAAAAATCATTTACACAATCAGAATCATCTCACAATCGCAGTTGTTCTCTTTGTAATTTTTTATTTCCGTAAAATATTATTTGCATGTTAAATGCCGACTACACAGCCACAGTCCCGATTCAATCTCTGTCTAATAATTTGCAATTTACATAACAAAAAATTCAATGGAGCACAAGCAGCTCTCAGCATCATTTGGATTACTTTCAGCTTCGGGGGAGGGAAAAATATGAAAATGTCCTAGAAAAGTAATTCAAAGTGGCGTCCCTACAGGCGAAAGGCCGGCAATCCGATTACGGCGCCGTCGTCACGACTCGGATCTTGCCAATTATTGTCTGTCAGGGCGCATCACTCCGGCCGCCGAAACACTCCGCGATGATTTATCATGTCTATGTATACCTATGAGTATACTGATATACCTTCTAGGAATGCGGGAGGCGCCATACTCGCTACAAATCAAATTACGTCAATATCATTCATATTCATATACGTATTGAGGAATGTCTCGTATTGAATATTTTGTATTGGCAATTGGGTTCAATTCGAAGAAGTATTTACAAAAAAAGATTGTGTTAAAGTAGCAAAATGAAACGTGTCTGCGCTGCTTTGGTTTGATGTTTAGGAAAAGGCATGAGCGGGCTGCTGATAATCCTGTTGACAGCGACAATATGAGACCCTAAATCTGAACTTACTGAACTCGACAGCTGTCGTAATCGCTTTCATCGTAAGGGAAAGTTTCACGAGCCTATTAAGGGTTGCTCAAGAGTCCTTCAGACTTGACATTTTGTTCTTCAACCAATGTCAAGTAGAAATGTTGCTATGCATTAACGTTTTTAGGATAGAAGTTTTTGGGATTTGGTTGGACATACACACATAATAACCTAGAGAGATCATATCATAAGGCAGCTTTTACACGATAAGAAATATTGACTGTCGACTAATTTTATTTTTTTATTGTTGCAGGGTGGTGCGACTGCGCAGCGATCCTGTGCCGGTAACGCGCACCCTGGAGCCCAACAAGGGCCCGTGTGAGTATCATCATATTATACCATCTAAAGGGCCCCACAGGCTGTCAGTCCGCCAGCAGGCCACGCCAGTTTGCCCCAATCGGCCTTGATACTCCGTTTTTTAACCGACTTCAAAAACTGAAAAGGAGGAGGTTATGTATGTAAAACTTGGTGGCCGATTGATGGCCAACTGACAGGCTGTTGCCTGCTGTGCTGGGGCGGTCTGATAGTTTGTGGGGCCTTTATTATAATAGTATGTATGAATGAATGAAGGAATTAAATTTAATTTGCTTTGAACAGGGTACATACAAAAGATGAAAACAGTTTAAGAAAAGCTAAGCTAAATTGTAGTGTGATCGCCCACTCATCTATAGTCAATAGCATGCAAAAATTTAAATTATAATGTCTGCTACATAAAAATCTGATTTTATGTACTTACACGCTGTATAACGATGATTTCAGCGTTTATGTTACGAGAACTTCGCGTGTATCAAAATATGATCATGTTTTGTTTCTTAATTAAAGCTACATAGCACAGCCCCTATGTAGCTTAAGTTGTCTGATGGTTATGAGATAAGAAATCACTCTGTGAGTTAAATAAACCATTCCAAATATTAACAATTCCGAATACGTTGTTAAGAGGAGATTAAGTTTTAAGCTTTTATACAGGCTCGTGTAGGCTCTGTTCTCGGAATCGTAGTTATATTATACTAGCGGATCCTCGCGGTTTTACCCGCGGTTTTTAGAATATCGGGATAAAATATAGCCTATGTCACTCGGGAAGAATGTAGCTTTCTAATTTCTAAATAGGTACTTTCGAAGCCTATTCGATGCAGACAAACAAACAATCTTTGATTGAACATAAAAAAATTTTTGAACACGAAACTGTGAGTAAACAGTGAGTAATGTTTAAATAAAAAACATCCGAACTTATTTAATTTACCATAAGGGACGATAACTAAAAGTATAATATAAATAATAGAAGAAAGATTGCAAGTTACTTTAAGTGCTAGTTTTGCTAATACAAAGAGAATGATAAAAGATACACTTATGGCATATTATAGTATTCTTTGCTAATGGTAAGGATAACAATACTGAGATTCTAATGGTTAGATTTAATAAGAAGTAAGTAAGTAAGTAAGTCATTTATTTGCAGTCATTTATTTTAGGATATATGGTATGTATGATATTGGAATGTGTAGAATGTGGGACTGGGTTGTAAGGTGGGTACATAACTCCCTTACAATAAAGATTGCGCGATGCGCAATTTTTTAGACGGCGTGGGACTGGCCTCGGAGTCGTCGTCGGTCACGCAGGATGTCGTCGTATCTTGACGCGATGTCAGGGTGTTTAGAGGAATGACTTGCTGTTGTAGTCGATAGCGAAAGCAGTTGTTAAATATTTGGTTACCTCCACTGTCATGGTTGTCGTGGCGGCGAACGTGATGATCGTCGTTTGAAACAAGGGAAGCAGCAGCATATCTTGTAAGTTAGAAAACCTAGAATTATTAATCCTGTTGCGTAGCTGAAGTACAAGAATGAGCTGTGATGTTTTTCAAGAAATGTTTTTTCATTTTCCTTTAGTTTTTTCCGAATACTGATCTGATTCAGTTCTTCTTTCAGTGTTCTAAGAGAGTCGAGACGAACGTGGTTGAGCTTTAGAGGTATGATAATCTGGAGGTTTAGAGATTTTGTTATTTTTTAGTCAGTAATCTTCGATATTAACTGTGACAATTGGATGGCAGATGTTCGTAGTGGTTTCTCCCGATACTGCTTGTGTGACGAAACTAGTTTAAGCTCATCCTTTTTATAATTTGATGATGCCGGAGTCTTCGAGATCGTGATGCGTTGAAGTGTCACCGCATTGCAAGACCCAGAATAGCTTGTATTGAAGGATGAAGATCCATCTGTTGTTTTTGCTGGGCTGGAAAGTGTTAATGTGCGCCACGCATTAGTAACTTCGCAGGAACTAGGAATTTTCTTGACGTTGTCCAATAGTATGGCCATTTCGCAAGTTGGTCTGGTGTTGTAGTTGTAGATAGGTAGATCCTTGCAGACTCTCTTGTTTGGCCCGAAGATCTTGCACTTCTCGACGGAATCAGTGATGACGTAAAGTTGCCTCGTAGTACTTGTGGCCAAGTATGAGTGCTCGGGAAGGATAGTATAGTAATAAAGGCGGGAATTTTCTTGGCGAATGGGAATTGGATAGTTATAGTATAAAATAAATCGTTCGTTTTTAATCAAAGAAAAATCAATTATGTGTACTAATTTATTAAGATACTAGCGCTCCGTTCGCGACTTCGGCTGCGTGGCTCCCTTTTTACCTATAAATGAAGAAGTTTCATATAAACTTAACCCATCCCATTTTACCACTTTAGGGGGGGGGGGGGGGGGGGGAGTTTCCCAGAATCTGTTCTTAGCAGACGTCTCAGAGTCAAAGTCAATAACTTTTTATTCATATAGATTAAATAAAATTAATGCTTATGAATGAATCGTCCAACATTTTTTTACCTAGTCTCTTAGTCATAGTCTACCTTCCTGCCAAATTTAATCTTTATTGGTTAAGTAGTTTTTGAGATTCCGTGATGTCGCTTTTATAATAACCTATTTGGAATTTGTCGGTAGTACTAGAATTTTGATTTGGCAATAAGATTTGATTAGTATTCATTACAGGAGGTCTAGAAAGTGCATCAGTGTCTGTATTATTTTTTCCTTGTTTATTTATTTACGATTTGGTAATCAAACTCTTCGAGTTTCAGTCTCCAGCGGACTAAACGACTGCCGGGGTCTTTAACTGAAAACAACCAGGTAAGAGGTTTGTGGTCAGTGACGATTGTGAATTTACGACCGAATAAGTATGGTCTGAAATGCTGAACTGCCCAGATTATAGGTAGTAATTCGCGTTGTACCGTTGAATAATTACATTCTACTTTATTAAGTGTTCTAGATGCGTAAGCTATTGGGAGATCCTTTCCGATTTCGCCTTGTGATAGGATTGCTCCAACTGTGTGCATAGAAGCATCGGTTGTTAGAATAAACTCTGTTGAGAAATCAGGATATTGTAATATAGGATATTCTGTTAAAATATTTTTACACGTTTCGAAAGCTTCTTGTTGTTTATCGGTCCATATAAATGGAATATCTCTTTTCAGGAGTGACGTCAATGGTTTCGTTATTTTACTGAAGTTAGGTATGAATCTACGAAAGTATCCTGCAAGACCTAGAAATGATTTGATATCTTTACAATTCTTTGGAACTGGAAATTCTTTGACAGCTACTACTGTGTCAGGATTAGGTTTAACGCCGTCTTTTAAAATAATATGACCTAGGTAAGCTACTTCCTTTCGTAAGAACTCGCATTTGTCTGGTTGAATTTTTAATCCATTTTTACGAAGTCTGTCAAAAACTGCTTTTAGTTTCTGGTCGTGTTTTTGTAAGCTAGATGCAAAAACAACAATATCATCTAAGTAAACAAAGCAGCGATCACCTTGAAGACCGTATAATACGCTGTCCATTACTCTTTGGAAAGTCGCTGATGCGTTTTTTAAGCCAAAAGGCATCCTAAGATATTCGTAATGCCCGTAAGGAGTGTTAAATGCTGTTTTGGGTATAGGTTCTAATTCGATTTGATGGAAACATGAGGATAAATCTAGAGTGGTGAAGTATGCAGAGTGTCCTAATTTATCTAGAATGTCGCTAATGTTAGGCAAGGGATAACTATCACCGATTGTGACGTCGTTCAACTTCCTATAGTCGACAACTAACACACATTTTTGTTTTCCGGAGGCGTCGAGCTTCTTGGGAATAACCCAAATGGGGCTACTCCAAGGAGAAGAACTAGGACGAACGATGTTTTGATCTAATAATTTTTGAACTTGCGATTTAACTTGTTCGTGGATTTGAGGAAACCTATAAGTTTTAGAATGGATCGGAATTTCGGATGTAGTGGGAATAGAATTAACGTGGTTACTGAACGTCAACGATTGATCTTCTCTGTAAAAGATGTCACTATATTCTGAAATAATATTTCCTATAGATAGTTTTTCTTCGTCGTTAAGGTGGTCGGTTTTTATAAGACTAAAGATATATTTCTGTTGAGTTGGACATACCTTATTGGAATCGGGTGGCGTCCGATTGGTACTATATTCTTGTTCTTTTTTGTAAGGTTCGCATAAAAGATTGGGAATAGAAATATTGATGTCGGATTCATTAGTGTTCACGCAAGTGATCATGAACGAACTGTCCCTAACTTCTACTAGGGCGTGAGGTATAATTATTCCTTCACATATTTGTTGTTTATTTATTATCGCTGTACCGGATGTTATACAATTAGTCTTACATATAATAACGGTTTCCGAACGTCCGTAGATTTTTTGTTCGATTGATTCTAAGTTAGGTTTGGTGTCTTCGGAGATATAATGTAATCTATAAGTTTTATTACGAATGCGCAGGGTTTTCGATTGAACAGAGATGTGTGCATCGAATTTTGAAAGATAGTCATTGCCTAGAATACCGTCTGCTTTAATATTAAGATTGGCGACATGGAATTTGAATTTGGGTAAATCATCTAAAGCTATATTTGTACTTCCGAAACTGCGAATTGAATTGGCGGTATTGGAAACTCCCATTATAGAAACTTTGTCTTCCGTATTGATTTGGTTTGTTCCTATCTTATTATTATTAATTATAGATATTCCAGCTCCCGTGTCGATCAAAAGGGTTGCTGGTTCGCCTTCGATATGGAAAGTACGATGTAAAAGATTGTCTCGAGGTAGGTCATTTAAAGCAGAAATGGTATATGATTCTAAAGGGTTTGAATTAGTTAGTTTGGTACGATTGGATGTAGAAAATTTAGATTTATGATATCTCGATTTTTTTGATTTTGATTTAGTAGGCGATTGAGACAAAGAGTTAGTTTTAAAGCCGAGAGTTTGGGACTGCTTACCCTGTTCGTGAGCTTTTGTTTGCGTATTAGAGATAGTATTTGAGCCAAGAGTTTGGGACTGGTTACCTTGTTCGTAAGCTTTAGGTTGAGAATTGGAAATAGAAGACGAGCCGAGACTTTGGGGCTGGTTATCCTGTCCGTGGGCTTTGAGTAGTGAACTAGAAATATTGGTTTGCGTTGACGCATCCCTTAAAGTTTTCGGGGTCAGGGGTTTGCTTACTACTGAAGCAGGAGCGATTCCGCTCAATAAAATTTGTTCTGGATATGTGGTATCAAATAAAGGGATCATATTTTGTAGTGAATTTATATCAGCAATTGACTTTGTTATCCGCTATATTTGATTTAGAATTAAGAATTAGTATAAGGATAATATAGTAAAATTATTTTAACTTATAATTTTATGAACTATGATTTTATTTTAAGATTAGGAAATGGCTACGATATTAAAGTATAATTATGATTTAGTTTTAAGATCTGGAAATTAATATGATAGAGTATCAAGATTTAGAAATTATTAAAAACAGAAAGTGAACGATTTAGAAAACATATATAGAAAGGAGAGGACAGTGGTCGTGGAATCGAGCAAACAAGTTAAGGCCACTTACCACAGTATCACCAACAGCGGGAACATAGACGATTAAAAGCCTGCATCTACCACGTTACTTTCACTTTGGGCGATGTTTGTCCCGTTCGCGAATACTAAACGCATGTGTCTCATCGCAGCAAATCCCGATGATCCAACAGACTGCGCCAAATTGTTACAAGTAAGAAGGCGAGACTTGTACTTTGCTACGATTTTATTGGGAACTCGTCCTTTACAATGTTAAGAACATAAGACTACCAAATCACAACTAACTAATCATGGGCACAGCCCGGATTATTTATACTGAAGGAAACGGTGAGTAAACAGTGAGTAATCCACACTAATATTATAAATATGAAAGTGTGTTTTTTTGTTTGTTTGTTTCTCCGTCTTTCACCTCAAAACGGAGCAACTGATCGACGTGATTTTTGGTGTGGGGATAGTTTGGGAGCTGGAGAGTGACACATGGCGACTTTTTATTCCCGAAAATAAAAATGGTAATTTGTATGGACAGTCGTTTGACTGTCCTCGTATAAGAAACTGTAATTTTTTTCCATGTGCGCTTGCAATAATAACTGTCTTTTAGCCGTGCGCGCCAGATATCTCTGCGCGCGGACAAAATAGAATACTAATCTTTTCCATAAGCTTAGAACAAAAAAATGAAGTATAACTAGCGCCAAAAGCGCCAAACTGGGGTTATCTGTCACGTATATATACTTCCTAAGTGACATTCAGTGGTAGGCAGTGTAGAATATAAAACTTCTTCGCGATTATTTATTTTTATTTGTTTATCTTCTTTTTGGACGTTTTGGTGTTAATTCATATGGCAAAACAACGTTCGCCGGGTCAGCTAGTGTTTAAATAACAAAAGGCAATATCGGAACTATGCTAAAAGGGAATATAACTAAAAGTACAATACAATAGAAGAAAGAATGCGAGTAACTTTAAGGCTCAGTGATAACGTAAAGTGCTAGTTTTGCTATTAACAAAGTGAATGAGACATTTATGGTAAGGATAACAGTACAGGTTCTAATGGTTAGAGTTAATAAGGGAATTGGAATGTGTAGAATGTGGGGTGTAGGGTGGGTACATAACAGTTCTAAGTTCCAAAGTTTAATGTATCGTCTTTCACAAACGTGCAGACCTTTATTGTCTTGTCATTATACAGGATATTTTTTTTATCAGTGTACACATTTTTAAGATCGATTCAGAACCTGTAAGTGAACAACTTTCTCCTAGAAACATGGGTCGAAATACGACAAAAAATTTTGGACTTCCCATACTAAATCGATCACCTGATCAGTCCGATTAGTATGAAGAGTCAAAAATTTTGTGTCTTATTTCGACTTATGTTTCTAGGAGAAAGTTGGTCACTTACCGATTCTGAGTCGATCCTAAAAATTTGTGCACTGATAAAAAAAATATCCTGTACAAGTAAAGCGTACAAGTAAAGCCTAATTACGGCCGGTGATACCGGCATCGGGGGTTTTCTTTGAGTAGCAGGAATTATGATGAACCATTCAGCTGAACATAAAAAGGGAAATTGGCTTTCCGTCATTGCAAGTACAAAGGAACTAAATAATAGCAATCAGGGAAAATGTTATATGAAATTTTATAAGAGCAGAGGTCACGACCTTTGCCCGGGCTCTCGATAATCATGTTAGGTTAATATAATGAAATTCTTCAAACAGTTTCACTAAATTCTTAAACAAGGTTAAATTAAATTCTTCGACCTTCTTCTACTCGTGTTAAGATAAAATCTCTTGACTTAGCTAACTTCTGGCTATATGCACAGAGAATTAATATATTTAAGTGACTAACTAGAGAATGCCATAACTTAGTGGGAGTAATCCCTGTTTAAAGGCTTGTTCGGAATTCGCTGGTATTTTAGTCCAGTAGCAAGGCCATTGCTAGTTGTACACTACTTTGATTCTTTAATACCTTTGATAATCACAAAAGCACCAAGCAATAGACATACCTACTTACCTTACTACTTAGTACTTAATAAAAAAATAAAAGTATATATATTCATGCACACACACTCACACACGCCTACACACACACACACACACACCACACACACAAACACATACACGTACTTCTGTTAATGATGTACCTAGATTTAATTTATTTCGCTTGTTTTTTTTTCTCTTAATATTAAAAAGGAAAAGAAATATATATGTATATACATTATTGAATATGCCTATGTTTTCTTTTTTTTTTCTTTTCTAAAGAAGCACTATTGTAACTATAATAAGAAATCTATATATATAAAAATGAATCCCTATTTCCCTTGGTCACGACATCACGTGTGAACGGCTGGACCGATTTGGCTAACTTTGGTCTTGAAATGTTCGTGGAAGTCCAAGGAAGGTTTTAACGGTGAGAAAATAGGGGAAGGAGGGGTAAGTAGGGGTAGAGTAGAAGTAGGGTATGGTAAAGGTAGGGTAGGGTAGGGTAAAGGTAGGGAGGGGTAGGGGTTAGGGTAGGGGTAAGGTAGGGGTAGGGTAGGGTAGGGGTAGGGCTAGGGTAGGGTAGGGGTAGAGTACGGGTAGGGTAGGGTGGAGTAGGGGGTAGGGCCACGGGAACGAAGTCGCGCTGGGTCAGCTAGTAAGAAATATTTATTGTCACAATTTTTTACATGTTAGTGATGAAGTCCCTGACCCCTATATTAGGTTTATCACCTGAGTGACAGAGGCCAGTGCCCTCTTCGTTAAAAAGGTACTTCAAATAATAAATTAAATCAACAATAAAAGCATACAAAATTCTACTTTGGAACTTATAGTAACAAACAACCAATTACCAGAAAGAAATGTGTGTGTGTATGTGTGAGTGTGTGTGCGCGCGCGCGCGCGTGTGTGTGTGTGTGTGTGTATGTGTGTGTAATTAATTTATAATAAAGACTCAGTTTGCTCATAGGTAAGGGTCAGCAACCAATTTCTTATTTTAACTTTGGCTTCCCTAAGTGTTAATGGGTAGAAATCTACTTTTTTATTAACTTTGTTGTATAGATACTTAGAGAAGAATGCATGCTGCCGTTTAGCAAACGCAGTACGGAATTTAGGAAGGTTACAAACACCTACAATAGTTCGTTTGTTTCGGTATTTTTTGTCGTATGGGGTAACTTTGTGTTGTTTTAAAAGTATTTGGAGAATGTATATTTGTCTTACAGTAAGGACTTCACATTTTTCATATAGCAGTTTAGTAGGGAATCTGTATGGGCTGAAGGTCATGACTTTTAAAAGTGACCTTTGAGCTCTTTCCAGGTTAATCATAAAAGTTTTGCAAGCGCCACCCCATATACAAATACAATATCCAAGAATTGATCGAGAAAGTGAAAAATAGATGTTTCGTAAGAGGTTAAGATCTGCTACATGCCGTAATCTCTTAAATGCCCATATAAGTTTTCGCTGACGAGACGCTGTGAGGTTAATATGACTCTTCCAATTTATGTTTTCGTCCAAAATCACTCCGAGGTATTTGATTTGATTACTTTTTTCTATTATGGGACATGAACATTTAGCAGTATCTGAGAAGTTACAAGAATGAAATTTTAAAGTTAAATTAGCTAGGTTAATTTTAGTCAAATGAAATTGTACATATTTAGTTTAAGAGCTGTTTAAGGTCAAAAGATTTTCTCTAAGCCAGGAACAAACATTATAATTTAACTATAGATTAAGTTTTTGTATAGTAACATTAAGAAGGAGCGGGGCCTCCTAACACAGGTTCTCCTAAAAGGAGACCCCAGCCACGAAATGTAACCACAAATTAAGTTAATGAATAAACATTTATTTTATTATTTCGTTTTTTATTATTTTTTTACCTTACTCAACTAGTGCGGATCAGCTCATACAAAAGCACTCTGCGAGTTGGACAATGTTCTGTTTGCTTCCATTCCATTTAATATCTTAGTAGTCGAGTGGTTATATGCCGCTATCTTTCAGATCCCGGGTTCGATTGACGGTCGGGTAAATGTATGTGGTTATGTGTTGTTCTTTCCGATTACCATAACACAAGGGGTTAAGCCACTTAATTGGAGTAATATAAATAAGGTGATGTTGTCCAATATTTATTTGTATAAGTACTTACTTAGGTAATTTTTTTAATGTTTTTTTTTTATTTTTGTTTTTGCTTTTTTTCTATTATTTATAATATTATGGTTTAATTATTATACTAAGATATTATGGTTGTTTGTCGGCAGTGGTGTGGAGGGCGCGGCGGCAGTATGGACGACGCGGGCAGCAACAAGCAGCGGCAAGCGACACGCGTCTTCAAGAAGAGTTCGCCCAATGGGAAGGTAACTAAAAGATATACTGTAATACATACATATTATAAGGAACAAAGTATGGAGATCTTACCCACGGCTCCCAAGCTGCCTACATAGTTCGTAGAATTAGTTAAACTTTCCGTTAGACATACGAAGTTACGAACATAATGCGATTAGTATTAGCATATGTTCCTTCTGAAACGCGTGCCGCTATCAAATTGCCGTTTATGTTTTTGTTACGTTATGAGAAATTTTAGTAAGTTGGAATTATCCTACTAATATTATAAATGTGAAAGTTTAGATGTTTGGATGTTTGGATGTTTGTTACTCAATCACGCCAAAACGGCTGAACGGATTTGGCTGAAATTTGGGACATAGATACTTTGAAGCTTGGAGAGGAACATAGGCTACTTTTTATCCCGGAAAAGTATCACGTTCCCGCGGGATAGAGTCAAGTAGTCCACGCGGGCGAAGCCGCGGGCGGAAAGCTAGTTATACTAATATATTTGGGGATTTCTTGGTCATTTGACGACCAATTTGGCGCAGGGGTAGGCTACCCACCTTCGCCAGTGGTCTCGGGTTCGATTCCCGAACAAGACAAATATTTGTGTGCATGAACATGTCTATTTGTCTTGGTCTGGGTGTTAACTATGTATATTAAGTATGTATTTACAAACAAAAAGTATTTAAGTATATATTTATCCGTTATCAAGTTTTCCATGATACAGTTTCTTAATGAAATTAACATGGGCTTAGATAATTGGTGTGAATGTAAGAAGTTATTTATTTATTTTTCTTTATGTGAACTCCGAATTCAACGAAACTTTAGATAAGTATATTATGATCAGACAACATTTATCTAACTATTGCCTATAACCTCATTTAAAAACTGCCTTAGAATAAACAAAAAAAAATCTGTTCGAAGCCGTCAAATTGACGAAAACCAAAGAGAGGTACTTTGAAGCATTTATAAAACACTAGCTTTCCGCCCGCGGCTTCGCCCGCGTGGACTACACGACGTTATCCCGCGGGAATGTGATACGTTTCCGGGATAAAAAGTAGCCTATGTTAGGTTCCTCTCCGGGCTACAAAGTATCTAAAATTTCAGCCAAATCCGTTCAGCCGTTTTGGCTTGATTGAGTAACAAACATACAAACATCCAAACATCTAAACATAAATCACCTTATTATAAAACGTGGACTAAAATAGTCCTGGTCTAAAACTAGTACTAAACTGGTGCTGTCACTTTCATTTTCCAAATGAAAGACAGAATTAGCATCAATTTTAAACCAGGTCTAACTTTAGTCTACGTTTTGTAATAAGGGGGCTCAAGTTTAGATGTTTAGATTCTAAACTATCACATTAGACGCGTGTTTAATTATTCTTTACTAGATGTTTAACATTACGACATACTTACTTACTTACTCTTTTTTCGAAACGGTCAATTTATTTTTATATATTTCTAATAAAAAAATTAGAGATCAATGAACATTTGAGTGAGTATTATAATTAATTATGTATGAGTACTTGTACTTTGTAAAACTCGTACGCGTCACGTCACGTGTCGCCCGGCGGCGCCTGCGCCGACCGGGCGGCGGGCGCAACCGTGCGTCATTTTTTGTATATTATTAATAAAAACTCTAGTTTTGATATAAACTTTGCATTCAGCCTGTTATTATAATAATATTATTTTAAGACACATACTTACTTAAAAAAACCAGACGGGACCAGAAACATTTAAGTAAATAATTTTCTGCTATTGTAAGCCGGCATTCAAAATACAAGATTTTACCGGTTTTTTTCGGATTTACCGGATTTTTATATTTTAAATAAAATAAAAAACCACATCAAAAAAGTAAGAAATAATTCCTCACCAAATAAATAACGTAAGTACTTTGAAGTCGGGCGTGAAACATGTACAATTTTTTGTTGTTTTTGTTAAAACCCGCCCGACTTCAAAGTACTTACGTTATTTATTTGGTGAGGAATTATTTCTTACTTTTTTGATGTGGTTTTTTAGAAGGCGGTTTTATTTTTTTATAAAAATAATTTTTATTTCACTCTTTTTAGTGCATCGTGCAGGCAATTTGCGTGTTTTCTGGTAAATAGGTATGTGATCAAACTCAAAACCACCTTTTTCGAAGTCGGTTAAAATACCTTGAGGTATCCCCTTTTTAACAAAACAAGAATCATCTAAATCGGTTTATACACAAAGGAATTATGCCTAAAGATACTTATTAAATTCACATAAAGTGGTAACGAAAACGACAGTATTTTCAAGATTTCCTGAAAACTACTGAACCGATTTCAAAATTTCAAAAAATGGGACCAACTTGGAAACCAACCTGATGTAATAACGTTTGAACCATTTCAATCGGTTCAGCCGTCTTCGAGTAATCGGTGGACATACATAAAAAAAAAAAAAAAAAACATACATACAGACGAATAGAGAACCTCCTCCTTTTTGATTTAGAAGTCGGTTAATTAGGCATTTTCTCGTGCCGAATTGATGTCTCACTTATTATTTTTGCTTTCAGATAACAGTATATTTAGGAAAGCGGGACTTCGTGGACCACATAACACATGTAGACCCGATTGGTAAGTTTATTCTCGACTCTCTATCCTGTCTAAAGTTCTTTTATTCGATGTTGTAATGTTATCTTAAAGTAGGGCCAAGGAAGCTTTAAAATAAAAGTGCCTAGTAACCAAATAATACGTAGCTTTTGTGAAAATTCAAACGAAACTTTTGTAAATGGCTCAGATTATGCAGTGGCACGCTTTTTTGTGCGCCCGCCGCCGCCGTAAGCTGCTTTTAATCTTTTGTCATTTCTTTTTACTTTTTAAGTAGAGTTCTGGTTGTCTTGTAAAGTACAAGACAAACAAAACTCTTCTTAAAAAGTAACAGATCTTCATTGTTTCTTTGTACGGTCAAGTTCCGAAAACCTTCTTCAGTTATCAAACTAATTACTTTACTAACGTCATAATTATGCTCTTAGTACCTTTCGAAACTGAAGCACTAAGCAGACAACTGACTATAAAATTATACTTAATTATTATGTGAACAAAGGTCACAATTGAAGCGCACTACTACCAGAATCCTCAATCACTGAGGAACTGGTTATTTTATCTCTAACTGCCGGAACACATTGTTATGGGGTCAGACTTAGATAAGATAGTGGTGGCTAGCCAGGCGGACTAAGAACAAGTCCTACCCACCAACCAAACCGAATACTATATGTACTCCCGCTGGGAATCGAACCAGGACCTCTGGGTCTGTAACCGCAGATGTGAATCAGTAGACCATAGAGGCGAGTAAGTAAAATATGTTTATCAAATCTTGATATTCTCTTGGCATCGATATAAGAAGGGAGGGTTTGCAAAGAAGGATGGCATCCTAAAATCCGAAATCAAAATCAAAACTTACTATAAAATACAGACATTAAATAGGGTAGCTTATCTACCCTCTTCAAGGCCTCTTTTAGGGCCTAAATAAATTAGAAAAGTGCAAGAAAATTATGATGATAAAGTAAGTAGTTTTAAACGAAGTTTTCTCTCACAGACGGAGTGGTGCTGATCGACCCAGAGTACGTGAAGGAGCGCAAGGTGTTCGGACATGTGCTGGCTGCGTTCCGGTACGGGCGCGAGGACCTGGATGTGCTGGGCCTGACCTTCAGGAAGGACCTCTACCTGGCAGCCGAACAGGTATACTAACGGACGCAATTCCTTGAAGGGACATTGTCTATACTAATATTATAAAGAGGAAAGATTTGATTGTTTGTTTGTTTGCATCGAATAGGCTCCAAAACTACTGAACCGATTTAGAAAATTCTTTCACCATTAGAAAGCTACATTCTTCCCGAGTGACATAGGCTATATTTTATCCCGATATTCCCACGGGAACGGGTACCACGCGGGTAAAACCGCGGGAATCCGCTAGTGTGTGATAAAGGTGTGCTATTATGTTATATTCGTATATTATAGCATATCGTTATGCTACATTAAAATATTAGGTTATTTTTAATGCTATAATATATTAGTATTAAGTACCTAATATAATAAATCACCTGTTATAACCTATGTTAAACTAAAAGTAGTTATTAATGTTTTTTACACTACTTAATGATCAATTACTTACTATTAATAAACCAATTCTTTACATTGAGTTATAATGTACTATTCTTTATTCATTTTTCCACTATTTTACAAATATCAACACGAATAAATTCATATTACGCTATTAAAAACAGAATTCTTAAGTACTTTTTAAGCCCCGAGCGAGCGTGAGTTCGCGATCAAGAATTCCACAGGACAGCATTAGTTAAATATTTTAATAACAGTATTAAATGTTATAGCAGAAAAATAACATGTTCGTTCAAATCGCATGTCGTACGTGATTTATGACATTAGTCCTTATTGATAAGACATTAGAGTCTGTCTCAACTGTTTTAAATATAACGCGTTATTTGGTTTTCCAACTTTCAAAGTTCAACTCTATTTCTATTTGATAGAGTTGAATTTTGATAGATTTGATTACCAAGAAAAGAGAGAGCAATACTTGCATCGCGTGCGGCTGGATTAACGGCTGGATAGAGAAGAACACAGTTCATTCGTTCAGTTCTGTCATTTCATTTGTTCATTTCGAATACACTAGATGGCGTGCGGCGGGCGCCCTGCTTGATATAATTTAATATAGCAATAGCAGAATAAGTTATATTTTTATATTAGGTGCGATAGTTATATTTTTATTACGTTATGCTATATGCGTTATCGAATATAACGCACACCTTTAATACGTACACCACCGCTTTGTTAAAGCGTTTGTTCTTCCTGAATATGAACTGCAAAGATTGAATTTGGACTCATTGCCCTTTGGCCTTCAATCAACAATAGTAGGTACTAGATGAAGGCTCACGAACTAAATGAAAACTTTATATGGCACCAACTGCCTTTTTTTTAAACGGAGAAAAAATGTTACGAATGTTTCGATCTTACATTAATTTATAAATGACAGGATGCGTTCCCAGTGGGCGTATAACGCTCGGCCATGTCTGTCACTCCAACTATGTATCTAAAACTAGGTGTTATTGTTGATCGGAGCCTTGGGCTCTAACTTTGTTTGGTAAAGGTAAAGGTAAAGGTAAAGGTCGAAATATAAAGGATCTTTCTCAACAATATTTCTATCTAATAATGCGAAAATAATTTAACGCATTTCGTTGGTCCTACCAAGTTGTAGGTTTCCTTCCTCCCTCACCAAATCTAATGTTGGTATAACACGATTTCGCGCATTCTTTCGCTACAAATCACACATCCTACTAATATTATAAATGCGAAAGTTTGTGAGTATGGATGTGTGGATGTTTGTTACTCTTTCACGCAAAAACTACTGAACGGATCTGGATGAAATTTGCAACATAGATTATGGCCGGAATAACACATAGTACTTTTTATCCCGATATTCCCACGGGAACGCGGTGAAATCGCGGGCAGCCGCGCCGCTAGTTTTTTTAAATTCTTTTCCCGTCCTTTCTGACATAAATACTATCAAGAGTCATACATTTTCACAATATTCTTCAAACAAATGACTTCGGCGATACGGTAGACGTCAGGCAGAGATAGGCATGTAGGTATGTATGTAACATTATTGGATACTAATTAATTCAAGCTAATTATGGTAGTAAATTGATTGATGAAAATTCAATAAATTAATGTATTGAATCACTATTCACTAAGTTGATAAGCTCGTTTCGAATCCCGAGTCACGTGTGTGTGTGAGTGAACTACAGGGAATGTCCTGTCGACATGCATTTATGCAAATTACTGACGGATAAACGTACAGTGACATGGTTTTAATGCGGGTGACCTTTATATAATATGTCGTGTTGACGTTGATGCTGACCACAATGACGTTTTTGGTGCATGAATCGAATATCTTATAATGGTTGGATTGAATCATCAATGTAATGTTATAAATAAACTTTAGGTACATTTTTGATTTTCCCCATTAGCGACAAGCAGAGATATTAACACAATATTTCGTTACATCTGCTATCATCTCAGTTTTTTTCCCTCCTATTCCTAATACTTTTACCGCTTTTAAACCGTTGCGTTGCCTTCTTAGGCTGCATTCGACCAAACTTTTATTCCAAGAATAACGCTTACTTTCGGATAGTGATGTCAAAACCCCATACTAGTTTGACATTAGTATCCGAATTCTCGGAATAAAAGTTTGGTCGAATGCAGCCTTATTATCTTTTCCTGACTTAACCCTTATTTATGCATTTGGTATCCATTCTCAAATAATGGGACACTCAGTTAACCACCTAGTCGTAGTTTGACAAAAAAGTGTCTGCATTCCTAGAGCCTAAATAATTAAATAAAATTATGAGTGATACTGAAATTAGTTGATCGCATCAGATACACCCACCGACGAACAGCGCGAAGCGGCCTCTGACCCGGCTGCAAAAGCGCCTGGTCCGCAAGCTGGGCCCGGCCGCGCACCCGTTCTACTTCGAAAGTGCCCCCATTCCTAGAGCCTAACTAAAAATTAAATAAAATTATGAGTGATACTGAAATTAGTTGATCGCATCAGATATACCCAGCGACGAACAACGCGAAGCGGCCTCTGACCCGGCTGCAAAAGCGCCTGGTCCGCAAGCTGGGCCCGGCCACGCACCCGTTCTACTTCGAAAGTGCCCCCATTCCTAGAGCCTAACTAAAGAATTAAATAAAATTATGAGTGATACTGAAATTAGTTGATCGCATCAGATATACCCAGCGACGAACAGCGCGAAGCGGCCTCTGACCCGGTTGCAAGAGCACCTAGTCCGCAAGCTGGGCCCGGCCGCGCACCCGTTCTACTTCGAAAGTGCCCACATTCCTAGAGTCTAAATAATTAAATAAAATTATGAGTAATACTGAAATTAGTTGATCGATGATCAGCAATTATTGTAATAAGTAACGATTTGTTTTTTGTAAATGTCGTTACCTGAGAAACGCTGGCAAGTTTATTGCACCCGTTCTTCTTGTCAGTTAAAAAAGTCTTGAATGGGTTGTAGGAAAATATTGACGATTCATAAGTAAGTACATGCTTATTATGTCTATGTGAATAAATAAATATTTGATTTGATTTGATCGCATCAGATATACCCAGCGACGAACAGCGCGAAGCGGCCTCTGACCCGGTTGCAAGAGCGCCTGGTCCGCAAGCTGGGCCCGGCCGCGCACCCGTTCTACTTCGAGCTGCCGCCGCACTGCCCCGCGTCCGTCACCCTGCAGCCGGCGCCCGGCGACACCGGCAAGCCGTGCGGCGTCGACTACGAGCTCAAGGCCTTCGTGGCCGACACCCAAGATGACAAACCGCACAAAAGGTATGCGATTCATTCTCTACAGGGTTATTTTGAAACCACTGGCCAAATTTTTAAGTTCGACTCGGAATCGGTAAGTGAACAACTTTCTCCTAGAAACATGGGTTGAAAAACGACAAAAATTTTTGGACTTCCCATACTAAATCGGTCACCTGATCCGTATGATTTGTATGAAAGGTCAAAAAATTTGACATATTTCGACCCATGTTTGTAGGAGTAAGTTGTTCACTTACCGATTCTGAGTCGAACTTATAAAGGACAATGACCATTTTTGTATGGCAGCTGGTGTCTTTTTTTTTCTTGCGGCCATCAACCAAACATTGATTTGTAATTTGTTGGCAGCACTACAGACAATATTTGCAAAGGAAGTATACCTGTAAACTCAGTCCGAACCGAGTGAGACTAGCTAAAACTTAACTTTATTTTTCATAGTGTTTGTATGAATTACAAAGTTACATTTGCGGTTTTCAAAAATGTTATATACGGACGAATGGCTCTAACTTGGTTCTGACTGAGTTTACAGCTATACTGTCTTGGCAAATATTTTTTGTTATACTATCAAGAATTGATGTTAAAACATATTGTTGATGGCCGCGAGACAAAAAAAATAGACGCCAATTTTAGGCATTGCCTTTGGCCAGTGGTTTCAAAATAATCCTGTATACTAGCAGCATGTCAAGTTGCTGCTACTAGGAATATAGAGGCCGATGCAGGACACTCCCCCGTTCGAAGTCCTTCACGTCACGACCGATGTCACTATCAATTCCGAGTACTAGTACGCCGATTGCTACGCACACTTAATTCCACGAAGAAGTTCTACGAGCGTAGTAGTAGTACGATAGTTTTCTAGTTATAAAGGAATAACAATGGTACTTATTTGTTCATACGATATAAGTTTTATTACCTTACCATATAAATATTATTGCACTTGCAAGTTTGACCAGCCAAGAGTTTGCAAGGTTAGCGCGCTCGGCCTGCGATCGTTGAGGTTAAGCAACTTTCCCAATGGTCGATCACGGGATGGGTGACCAAAAACTTTTCATCTCGAGCATTGGAAGCTTCCTCGTGCTTCGGAAAGCACGTTAAGCCGTTGGTCCCGGCTAGACTTGCAGTTGGTTATACCCACCAATCCGCACTTTAAACGGGTTTAAGGCGATACTCGGAAAAATTATGCTAAAGCGAGATAGCAATGAGAAAACAACGCGCGCGGGAGCGAGACCGATTTTGCCGATTACGCAAAAAAAAACACAAAATCACTTCGTATTCCAAAACTATAGCGATTTTAAAAAAATGCTTCTATACGATCCTAAATATTATTAGTGTCCACTAATTAAACCAATTTTCATTATTATATGTATCCCCATTTAAGAATAATCTTGATATTTCTTATTTTTTAGAGGTATTTTCGAAAATAAAAAGTGTCGAGCCAAAATCATAAAATCGTGTTTCTGAAACTATACGATTCTAGATAAAGGTATGAAGAAATATATACCTTATTACCAGATTTATAACAACTCTAACCGTCCTATAGTTTTATATCAAAGAGTCCATACTTTTTCCGAGTAGCGCCTTAATGGGTCATGGCTCATTTATCAATCCTTAACCCTTAACCACTGACCATTATTTACTTTCATAACCACTGACGTACGTCACTCTGACGTATTGTCTTTTGAAATAGCCTTTATTATTAATTTATTAATATTTATTTATTTGTTTTATTATTTATCGTTACTTTAGCATATAGGGTAACAAATTAATTTAAAATAACACGTTATTTATATAAAAAATATTTACTTAAACTCAAAATACAAAACTTTGAAAAATCAATGGAAACAAAAAACGCCTTCTTTCTTAACGGCTCAAAAACTTAACTTATCAGTCTAAAATGATGACAGAGCTAATAGTATCTTAACATCTAGATAGTACTCAATAATTAAAAAACAAATAAATGGCATATTATTAGGAACTAAACACTTTTTAACGACATGTGTTACAAGCCGGTTTTGAACACTGCAAACATAAGGGTTTCTTACAATCATGACATATGTCATGACGAGTCTGAGTAAGGAACGGCTTCTTCTATACCCGTTTCACTCTGTAGTTCTGCTAAGAGGATATTGTCATCGCTATCCGATGAGAAGTCTACTTCAGTCTCCTGTGGCAGGATGCCATCCTCATCAGCTGAAGAATCATCAGACTCCGAAAAGGCAAGGGTTTCCATGACCATACTTTCAAACTGTTGATCAGTCACGTTGATTCGACGCTGAAGTCGGGCACTGAATATCCAAATGACGATTATTCGAAGCCATTTTAATACTAAAACCAAAATAATAATAAAAAGTCAAACTTACATTTACTCTGACGCTACGTCCCACAGACGTTAGGACGGCTATACTTACCTAATCAAGGTGCACCACACGACTGCTTACACCCGCTGCGCGCGCGTCCCTGGGTCTTAGGAAGGTACAGAAAAGGACAAATCCGTGCGCGTTTGGCGTAAAAAGATATGACCGCTTTAATTGCGCACTTACGTCTCTCAGACGTACGTCAATGGTTAAGGGTTAAGGAAAGTGCTCCAGTAGTTTGGAAATTAAATGGCTGATGATGAAATTTGCAAGTTTGCTAAAATAGCTACAAGTTTTTTTGGTTGTATTAAAGTATGTAACATCAACTTAAATATCAAGTGTTTAAAACTCAACTTAAATTTTTCAATAGAACATTGAAATAGTGGATCGGACTGTTAATGATATGTAAATATTTAATTGTAACATTGAAGAATAACAAAAGTGAAAAAAATATTCAAAATGTCGATTAATAAGCAAGTATTGTGAAACTGCTGAATTGTGAAAAACTATGTCTCTAGCTATCTCTTTCTAAAACCAAATTTTATATGGCGGGAGTATGGCGCTAAGCACAAATGACGTCATCTGTGCCGTCCTTGTTTAAGGTGTATCGATGAGCTCAGTGGCGCCGCCAATGGAAATAAATCAATTGCATTTTATTAAAGACTTGGATTAAAAGTTTCGGTTATTTCGCGCAAATAGAAGAGCAAAATGCAATTATTAATTGTTTTTTCATGGCCTCAAATATGAGCACCAAGTTATGGATCTTGATATTGCCAAAAGTGGCCACTTTTGGCACTATTGAGATTCACGACTTATTGCGTAAGTTTGAGTTCTCAAAAGTATATTTATAAAATGCATTCCACTCTTTCACCTGCGCGAAATAACCGAAACTTTTAAACCAAGCCTTTATTAAAATGAAATTGATTTATTTCCATTGGCGGCGCCACTGAGCTCATCGATACACCTTAAGGGCCGGCTGTAAGCCAGCGCGTAGGTATTGACGAAGCTAATCTGTATATGTGTGCCTTCACGCACACAAACATCTCCGCCCTAGCACGAAAAAATGTAATTCAGAAAATTAAAAAAATTAATAACTTTTTTTTTGTCAGAAAGTAACTTTACGTATTTGATGCGTTTGATTTGCCATGTTTGCCATCTGGGGGCTGATGCAGCATCTTACAGACAGTCGAAGGAACTCGTCAGCATTTCAACGTAACCAGTTGGAGTTTGGGCTCATTTGAATAGTCTTGATGAGAACTCTTGTGCCAAGTAGTTTCCTATGTCTGATGCTGGAGTCATCAGGAGGTGGTTGATGGAACTTTTCAACAATTCAACGTACCATTTCGATTTTGGGCTCGTTTGAATCGTCTTGATGATAACTTTTGTGCCAAAATGTTTCGAAGGTCTGATGCTGGAATCAGGAAGTGGTTGATAGAACTCTTCATCAATTCAACGTAACCACTTTGAGCTTGGGCTCATTTGAATGGTCTTGATAAAAACTTTGGTGCCAAGTAGTTTCCAAGGTCCAGTTCTGGAGCCAGTAAGTGGCTGATAGAACTCTTCATCAATTCAACGTAAACACTTCTAGTCTGGGCTTCTTTGAATAGTCTTGATGAGAACTCTTCTGCTAAGTAGTTTCGAAAGTCTGATGCTGGAGTCAGGAGGTGGTTGATGAAACTCTTCAACGATCCAACGTAAACACTTCGAGTTTGGGCTTATTTGAATCGTCTTGATGAGAAATCTTGTGCCAAGCAGTTTCCAAGGTCAAATTCTGAAGCCAGTAAGTGGCTGATGGAACTCTTCATCAATTCAACGTAAACATTTCGAGTTTGGGCTTGTTTGAATAGTCTTGATGAGAACTCTTGTGCCAAGTAGTTTCGAAGGTCTGATGCTGGAGTCAGGAAGTGGTTGATAGAACTCTTCACCAATTCAACATAAACACTTCGCGTTTAGGCTCGTTTGAATTGTCTTGATAAGAACTCTTGTGCCAAGTAGTTTCCAAGATCTGATGCTCGAGTCAGGAAGTGTTTGATGGAACTCTTCAACGATTTAACGTAACCAGTTCATTTTTGGGCTCGTTTGAATTGTCTTCATGAGAGATCTTGACAAGAAAACAGCAACGCAATGTTCAAAATATTAAAAAATCCAAGATGGCTTCCAACTTTTTTGTTTGCGGGCCGACTTTGATGAAACTTGGTTTTTGGTACAATTTTGATAAGAAAACAACAACACAATGTCAAAAATAAAAAATTCCAAGATGGCGGCCAACTTTTTTGTTAGCAGGCCGATTTCGATGAAACTCAGTTTCTGGTACTATTTTGACAAGAAAACAGCAACGCAATGTTAAAAATATTAGAAATCCAAGATGGCGGCCAACTTTTTTGTTTGTGAGCCGATTTTGATGAAACTCGGTTTTTAGTACAATTTTGACAAGAAAACAACAACACAATATTAAAAGTATTAAAAAATCCAAGATGGCTGCCAACTTTTTTGTTTGCAGGCCGATTTCAATGAAACTCAGTTTCTGGTTTTATTTTGACAAGAAAACAGCAACGCAATGTTAAAAATATAAAAATTCAAGATGGCGGCCAAATTTTTTGTTTGCTGGCCGATTTCGATTAAATTCAGTTTCTGGTACTATTTTAACAAGAAAACAGCAACGCAATGTTAAAAATATTAAAAATCCAAGATGGCGGCCAACTTTTTTGTTTGTGAGCCGATTTTGATGAAACTTGGTTTCTGGTACTATTTTGACAAGAAAACAACAACGCAATGTTAAAAGTATAAAAAATCTAAGATGGCGGCCAACTTTTTTGTTTGCAGGCCGATTTCAATGAAACTCAGTTTCTGGTTTTATTTTGACAAGAAAACAGCAACGCATTTATATATACATAAATGTTACAATTACCACAGTATAACCATTTTTTTATATAGTAGGCCAACGCCCTTGAAGTTAGTTGATACCGACGTCTGTATAGGTATTTCCGTAATTACGGAAGGGTTGTAACAAAATTAAAATGTGGCAGGTACATTTTGGTGTATTGCGAAATAAAATAAAATAAATAATTATGGTTACCATTTGATTGAATCAGGCGTCACTTGGCGAAGTCCCTAACCATTCGGTGCTGGATTGCATACGGACAAACATCTCCTGAGGATGCCCCGGGTTGGGGCGAAACACGTGTAGAGTAGTGTGGTCGGTGAAGGTGCAAGTTTTGCGATTATTTGCGGAAGAAAGCTACATATATTTATTTTTCACTATGGTTAGCATTTTAGAAGTATCAAAATAAAATATATTACATGTTTTATTTAGTTGCAGCTATAATTGTATCTGTCTGTCTGTCTGCCATGAAATTTTGCAAGGTAAATTTAACCTACTCCTGACGTTTGAATGGGTTGAAGTTTTGTTAAAGAAAAATATTCAGATTGGAAATAAGCCGATTCATATTTCTTTACCTTTAAAGCGCCTTCGTCTATATATCAAAATCATCCCATGTCACAATCATTATTTTCAAACTCTGTAACTTAACATCAATTATTATTTTATTTACTTTTTTTATTTTTTTAAATAGAGTTTACAGCTGTCAAAAACACAGTAAATTACGAAGGATGTTACGTCGTAATTTACTGTGCTTGTGTTAAAGCAAATTAATAAATAATTAAATCTTTTACTTGACATGGTGATGATGATGATACTTGACTCTGTCTCAAGCTTTCAAATAAAAACCTGTTACATTTTAATAAGCGAAAAGAGAGAAACAAAAACAAAAAACGGCCACCATCTTGACCATTTGTATTTTTTTACATTGTGTTAAGAACGGTTTTTTTGTCAAAATAGTACAAAATCGTCACATCTTAATTTACATTGTGGTATGCAATAAAATGATTGAGTATTGAGTATTAACCCTTTAGTTCGCAGAAAAAAAAATCTCAAAATTCGTCTTTTTTTCTATTTAGACTTTATTTATGGATTAAACCTATCTAGAAAAATAAAAAAAAATATATATTATGTGCCATTTTCGAGAAAATATATGTCGTTGAGGAACGACATTGCGCATCCCTCAAAGATGTAGGTTGAATAATGTATGTCGTTCACCACCAACACTGCGCCTTTCTCTAGGAAGGAAATTAGGAACATAAATTACTGTTTCGTTAATCTTTTATTATCATAACTTAACAAAATCAAAGAATACTCAT
The DNA here is from genome assembly GCA_949710035.1 of Crambus lathoniellus. Taxonomy (NCBI): domain Eukaryota; kingdom Metazoa; phylum Arthropoda; class Insecta; order Lepidoptera; family Crambidae; genus Crambus; species Crambus lathoniellus. The sequence continues at coordinate 32,555,717 of OX453298.1, read as the reverse complement.
TCATTATCCATGACAATATAAAAAATACTACCCTTTCCGGTACTGTTCACTTTCTATATGTTGATGCCCTAGCATAAGCCGCTCTAGCAGAGACTATCGAAGATGCTAGACTGATGTTGTCTGAGGACTATGAGGACAACGCACTTCGACCTAATCCATCAAAGACTGAATCAAGTTTTGATATTTTATATAAGAAAGAGTGAAACATCTCGTTTTGTGATGTGTTGCCTATAATGTCAAACATAAAACTACTATAAGTAATCTCGGGGCCTGCTCCCAGAATATGACTCTATCGTACCAAAACCACTGCCAAAACTCAAAGTAAGAAGTTAGCTTGAAGCAAAGAATTAGTACATCTTTGGCTTGAAGGACAACCTGCTTTTTCGACTCATTTCAGCATCATGGGGCACTTTTTCACAGGTCCTCCCAATAACAGGGTTCTCACTATGATTTCGTCGGGTGAATATGCGCGTCCAGTTTGGCACCGCTTCACGCATACAAAGAAGGTAAATCTAACCCTGAATAAGACCTGTCGCATCAAAGGAATGTGCCTAAAACCCATAAAAATGAATGCTGTGCGCGCTTTCAGACAAACCTCCTTCTGCAGTTCGCTAAGAGATAGCCTGTACCGTAGGGAAACTCAAACAGGAGAATAATAACAAGCATTCTCTCTACGGTCAAAATTGCTATCGATAAACAAACATTATTAAACATTTTCTCAAGCTTAATCGATTATCATGCAAAATGAGCTATAAAACATTCAGGAAACCAAAAAAACTTATTTATATACTATTAAAACATTTTCGCTAGCTAACGGGCAGTGTCGTTAGAGAACAACTAACAAAGCATTTTGTAAGTTGCTGTATACTTCGCAGTGTTGTTCATGAACAACATACCTGTTCTCAACATCATAAGTCGTGATTATAAATGTAAGTAACACATATTAACACATAAAAAAATTCAGTAAGGACACTATTTTAGAAAAACAGTGTACATTCCGCATTTTGAGAAATAAAAACCATTAAAATTAAAATAATTTACCTTTGAACAGAATTTCTAGACGCCATCATGACTAAGAATGACAATAAAAGTCACTTTGAGCGCATTAAGTGACAAATAGATTTTTTTACATGTTTCCCTTCGTTTCAACCATAATGTAAACAAGTATAATAATTTTTAAAAAATACGACGCTTAATCCATATTTTTTTGTTTGATATGTTGTTGAGGGACAACACTGCGAATTAAAGGGAGTATTGAAAAAACCGAGTTTTATCAAAATCGGCCCACAAACAAAAAAGTTGGCCGCCATCTTGGGTTTTTTAATATTTTTAATATTGCGTCGCTGTTTTCTTATCAAAATAATACCGTAAACCACGTTTCATCAAAATCGGCCCATAATCAAAAAAGTTGGCCGCCATCTTGGATTTTTTAATATTTTTAATATTGCGTTGCTGTTTTCTTATCAAAATAGTACCGTAAACCGCGTTTCATCAAAATCGGCCTATAAACAAAAAAGTTGGCCGCCATCTTGGATTTTTTAATATTTTTAATATCGCGTTGCTGTTTTCTTATCAAAATAGTACCATAAACCGCGTTTGATCAAAATCGGCCCATAAACAAAAAAGTTGGCCGCCATCTTGGATTTTTTAATATTTTTAATATTGCGTTGCTGTTTTCTTGACACAATAGTACCAAAACCCGAGTTTCATCGAAATCGGCCCACAAACAAAAAAATTGGCCGCCATCTTGGATTTTTTAATATTTTTTATATTGCGTTGCTGTTTTCTTGACAAAACAGTACCGAAACCCGAGTTTCATCAAAATCGGCCCAAAAACAAAAAAGTGGGCCGCCATCTTGGATTTTTTAATATTTTTAATATTGCGTTGCTGTTTTCTTATCAAAATAGTACCGTAAACCGCGTTTCATCAAAATCGGCCCATAAACAAAAAAGTTGGCCGCCATCTTGGATTTTTTAATATTTTTAATATCGCGTTGCTGTTTTCTTATCAAAATAGTACCATAAACCGCGTTTGATCAAAATCGGCTCATAAACAAAAAAGTTGGCCGCCATCTTGGATTTTTTAATATTTTTAATATTGCGTTGCTGTTTTCTTATCAAAATAGTACCGTAAACCGCGTTTCATCAAAATCGGCCCATAAACAAAAAAGTTGGCCGCCATCTTGGATTTTTTAATATTTTTAATATTGCGTTGCTGTTTTCTTATCAAAATAGTACCATAAACCGCGTTTGATCAAAATCGGCCCATAAACAAAAAAGTTGGCCGCCATCTTGGATTTTTTGATACTTTTAATATTGCGTTGTTATTTTCTTGTCAAGAGTTCACATCAAGACAATTCAAACTGGTTACGTTGAATCATTGAAGAGTTCCATCAGCCACTTCCTGGCTCCAGCAATAGACCTTGGAAACAACTTGGCTCAAGAGTTCTTATCAAGACAATTTAAACGAGCCCAAACTCAAAGTGGTTACGTTGAATTTATGAAGAGTTCCATCAGCCACTTACTGGCTCCAGAATTTGACCTTGGAAATTACTTGGCACAAGAGTTTTCATCAAGACGATTCAAAAGAGCCCAAACTCGAAGTGGTTACGTTGAGTCGTTGAAGAGTTCCATCAACCACCTCCTGACTCCAGCATGACCTTCGAAACTGTTTGGCACTAGAGTTTCTATCAAGACGATTCAAACAAGCCCAAACTCGAAGTGGTTACATTAAATTGGTGAGTAGTTCCATCAGCCACTTCCTGGCTCCAGCATTTGACCAGATATCTGTTGTGATGACGTACCAAATAAATTGTTGAGTGGAAAACTAATTATCTTCCGATATTGGTAGGTATCGCCGGATTTTTGAAAATTTGACTTTACCTACCTTTTCTTTACCACCGCTCAAAGAGTTTGCGTACAGATAGTCTGATTTCGTAATTTTCGTAGCTCAGGAGCTGGGAAAAAGCGACGTGCTCTCACCTTGAAATCAGCGGGCTTACTGAATTTTACCCCCGGTGTGGCTTGTATTTATACAATATTTTATTTATCTCCGCGTTCCATACGAAAATGTATGAGCAATTCGCGCTTTAATATTGACAATGTTTGAAGCCAGATTGTTCCCAATATAAAATAAAAAACGGCAAATATCGTGCGGTGAATCAATTCTATGTTTCATTGCCATTTGATTTAACATTAAATATTATTAAAAATATTTTTATTCTTTAACAATATCTTTAAAACAGAAAACGTTGATTTCGCTGTTTTTAGTGAAGTTTGCGATTTTTTTGCCATTAACGTGAGTTAAATATTTAAAATTTTCCACGGTGTTATTGTAAAGTAACTTTTCCTGTTCACTATTATATTTTTTAAAGTAATTTCTGTCGATAATTCTATGTTACAAGTTTAAAACCCCGAAAGCTGTTTTACGCGTTTCACTTACCGCCTGCCCTTAATAAGGAAGTTTGATGAGCTATATCTCCGAAAATATGCAGTTTTTTTAAAAATAAATACTTATTTGTGTCGTGTTTCTCATATTAATAAAATCATTTTAAACAAATACGATTGCTATAACTGTTTTACAATCGCAAATTGGTCCCTGCGATTCAGGCTTAGTTTCTTGTTCAGAGACCGCTGTGAAACTTAATAATATGGTTTCTTTGTGTTTTCTTTAGACAATCCTGTTTTGATAATTCATGTAATGGAACATTTTGCATTTAAATAAATTATATGTACTTTTTTGTATTTGTATAAATAAAAAAATCAGTCCGATCCCCTATTATTCAGCGAAAATATTTTGCCAGCAGGAATTCAGTCCGCCTGGCCATCAGGAAGATCATGTACGCGCCGAGCAAGCAGGGCGAGCAGCCCTCCGTCGAGGTGTCCAAGGAGTTCATGATGAGCCCCAACAAGCTGTACCTGGAGGCCTCGCTAGATAAGGTCCGTTCCTCTTCCCCACTACAAATAAACAATAACCCCCTTATTCCATAACGGAGCCCCAACAAACTGTACCTGGAAGCTGGAAGCCTCGCTAGGTAAGGTCGGTTCCTCTACTCCACTCTACAAATCTATACCAATTATAAAGCTGAAGAGTTTATGTGTTTGTTTGTTTGAAAGCGCTAATCTCAGAAACTACGGGACCGAATTGAAAATTCTTTTTTGTTGAATAGTCCATTTATAGAGGAAGGCTATAGGCTATAATAACATCACGCTTCGGTCAACAGAAGCGGAGCATTAATAACAAATGTTGCAAAAACGGGAAAAATATATCCTTAATAGTAGGTTTTTTCCTTTTCCTCAAATTAACGTAGGTGAAACTGCGAGGCACAGCTAGTAAACAATAAGGGTTTGATAGAAAAATTATGTGATTAAACGAACTTACCTTAAGTGAAGTTCTATCATAATTATACGAAGCTCCTTGTCCAAGACGGGATTTACAAGTAGTAACGCTGTTTGTACCAGCGACCAGTCACAATGTTCAAAGCTATAACTAAAAAAAAAAAAGTAACACTTTACTCTATGGTCATGCTTTATGGAATGTCATTACGTTTGTTTATTAGTGTATCAGGTACTGTATACATGTCTTCAAGTTATAACTTGAAGGCATGTACCATCTGACTTGTACATACATAAATATAGCGTTGGTAGGTATATTATGTATGCACACATTTTGTATGAACAACCCTGGAATTAAATCTCGAGGGCTAGATATTAAGGGAGGGAGGGTAGTCCCGTCTTGGACAAGGAGCTTCGTATAATTATGATAGAACTTCACTTAAGGTAAGTTCGTTTAATCACATAATTATACTTGCTCCTTGTCCAAGACGGGATTTACAAGTAGATGTTCAAAGTGAGGGTTGTGAATACTGCACCAGAAGGGGATTTGATTTATAAATAAACACACATTTAAATTAAATCAACATCTTTTATATTAAATAATCATGAAATAGAAAATACTTAAAATTATTACATTTTTATACTTTGGGAGGTCTAATATGTATTCTTATTTGGTAACAGTATTGCAAATTATGCTACTGTAATCTGATGTTGTCTCAATGGGTCTATTGTAATGCTTAGCAAAAGTAGCCGAATTTTGAGACCAACCTGCAGTAGAACGAATGAGATCTATATTTATGCCTGATCTTTTAGCGGCAGAGGTAGAAGCATGTCTTGTGCTGTGTGCTGTAAATATATCTGTGTCAATACCAGCTTCTTGTAACATATTTTTTATCCAGCGACTTAACGTTTGGGATGACACTTTGTTGTGTGGTTTCTTAAAAGAGATAAACAAATTTTCAATTTTATTTCTTATTGGTTCTGTTATTGTTAAATATGCCTTTAGGGTGGTGATTGGACATATTTCTAATTTTATATTATATGTTTTAAGCTGAAGCAATGGTTGAAAATTTCCTGCTTTAGAGGTTTTTACTAAATCTGGGATAAATATGTGTGCACCTGTATTATTGAATTTAATGTTTTGTAATTTTATCAAAGAAAGAGTTTGGACTCTGTGGGCGGTTGTTAGGGCAAGTATTGTAATTAATTTTTTAGTCAAGATCTCTAAAGGCAAGGTTTCATTAGGATAATAATTTTCTAGATAATTTAGAACTAGACCCGGGTCCCATGTTAGATTGTATTTTGGCATAGGTGGTTTTGAGCGAAAGATTCCTTTCATAAATCTTTTGATTCTGTGGTCTGATCCTATTTCTGGCCCCAATATCAAACTTATGGCTGATTTTGTAGAGTTAACTGTACCATATGATGCACCTGATTTAAGCTGTTCACTGAGAAAGATTAAAACATTTGAGATTGAGGTTTGGTAGGGGTCGATATGGGAGCGACCACAGAAAGCCCACCATAGCTTAAGAGAACTATTATATTGTTTAAGGGTACTATTTGCTATAGAGTTAATAATAGTGTCAATAGCGGACTCTGGTGTGCCTCTTCTTATGTATGCCGTGCTGATAGCAGACCGGCAGCCAGGGTAAGTTGTTTGTGAAGAGGGTGGCACATTCTGAAAGGGGACAAGAGTAAGTATTTTTCTGGTTTAAAAATTAAAATATCTGATATCAAGAGTGACTTCAGTATGGGAAACCAGGGCTGAGAGGGCCACAGAGGGAATACCATAATACCCTCTGCTTTTTCCATTTTAATCTTGTTTAAACATTTTAAAATTAAAGTAAATGGAGGGAAAGCATAGAAAAAAATGTTTCCCCAATTTAGGGTGAAGGCATCAATTGCGAAGGCCTTAGGATCTCTTTTCCATGCCACAAATTTTTTACATTTATTATTGACTCTAGAGGCAAATAAGTCTATCTCTGGGGTCCCAAATGAATTTAAAATTTCCTTATATGCACTAGAACATAACTCCCATTCTATATTAACACGTCTGGATTCCCTATCGGCTCTGTGATTATCTTTGGTATTTATATAGGAACAATAAATATAAATATTTCTTTTTTCACACCATTGCCAGATTTCACGTGACATGCTATTTAAATGAGGAAATTGTATACCTCCCATTTTATTTATATAAGCCACAGCTGTTGTATTATCAACTCTCAATAACACCTCACAATCTGATAGGTCTTTAGCAAAACATTGGAGTCCTAGAAACGCTGCTTTTAACTCCAAAAGATTTATATGATTACTTTTTTCTTTAATAGACCAAGAGCCCGAAGCTGTCTCAGCTCCGCAGACTGCCCCCCAACCAGTATTTGAGGCATCAGTGTGAATTTCCAACTTATACTTGTGTTGTTTAATTGAAATTGAATTTTTTATATTTTCTATCCACCATTGAAACTCTGATTTTAAATGATTTGCTAAACACATTGTTGCATCATAATTTCCATTTGATTTCAGTAAGGCTAAATATTTCTCCCTCTCTAATAATTTGGTATAAACCCAACCATATGGAATTGCAAGACAAACTGAGTTTAAAAGGCCTATTAATTTAGACAATTCTCTGATCTTACAAGATGTTTTTTGTTTAAATATATTTAGCTTTTCTACTATCGGAATCCTTTTATCTGTAGGCACTGAGATGGAAAGATTTGTTGAGTCCAATATGAATCCTAAATATTTGCATGTTTTATTTGGTACCAAAACACTTTTGTCAAAGTTAATCACAAAACCTAAACTTTGTAATAAAATACATGCACTTTCTATGTCTTGTTTACATCCCCTGAAAGAACTATTAAAGAAAATATTATCATCTAAATATGAAGATAAGATAATGTTTTTGTTTCTTAAGTAAGCGATAACAGGTTTTAAAATTTTTGTAAAAACGAAAGGGGCTGTACTCAATCCGTAGGGTAGGGCATTAAACTCAAATAGTTTTCCATTAAATGTAAACCTTAAATATTTTTTGTATTCATCCGATATGGGTACAGAAAAATAAGCTTCTTTTAAATCCAGAGTTGTCATGTAGCAATGTTGGGACATAAGTTTATAAGCTGTTCTAATATCTTCTAGTTTAAAGTGTTCAGTCTGAACATACATGTTTAATTTTTTCAAATTTAATATGAATCTGAAACTTCCATTTGGTTTTTTAACTAAAAAGATTGGTGATGTGCACTGACCTATAGTATATAAACATTCTGAAATAGCACCTAGACCAATTAACTTATTTATTTCTAAATTAATTATTTCGAATTGTTCACTAGACCACTGTTGAGGCTCACAATTGAAACATGGAATTTCTATAAAGGGAATTTCATATCCAGTGACCCATTTCAGCACAGTAGGATCATAAGTTATTTTAAGCCAATTTTTATATAGATATTTAAGTCTGTCTGAATGTACCTGAACGTTTAACGCCGGTATTGTGGCCTGCCTCGAAAAGATTGGGGCGGCGGCGGCGGTGGTGGCGGAGGCTGTCTCGGGTTCCGGCGAGCTTGATTGGCGGGAGCTGGAGGCCTGTACGACTGAGGTCGGCGCCCACCGCGAGGTCTGTGTCGTACTGTCTGTTGTGGCAGTGGGCTTCTCCAGTTTCCCTGCTTCTTGTTATATGCTTCCCTGGGTTGTGCTGGAGTCTTAATTTGAGCACTTGTTTTGGCTATGCCTTGAGCGAGTTTAATTTTCTCCGAGCAATCCCCGCCAAATAAAAATTTATCTGGTTTGGAATCTTTTATGGCTTCTTTGATGTTCTTGGTTGTCCCGGCGAGGGCAAAGAATTTTCTGGACACAGTGTCTCGATAAAAAACTTCAGCGGCCAGTTTTGCCGCATCATTTATCTCCTCGATTAGGACTTTGCTATTTATATCCCCTTTAAGTAATTTAGTCAAGGACTTTCCCAAGCCAGACATTAGCTTCCCAATCAAGTTTTGTCGGTGTATTATTCTTTTGTCCCTGTTGACACCTGTCTCCGACAGTGAGGCTTGAATTTCTGGGTTTAGAACAGGGGCTACTGCTTCTGGAAAGTTTGAGGGAGTTGGGTATTTCTTGAGAAGAGCCTCCTTAGCTTCTTTTCCTAGTCCCTCACACATCAGGTTTGCCCAGCGTTTAGCTAATTCTGGGCGAATGGCCTCAGCTGTTTCCAAATTTTGCAGACCCTCATTTCCTAGGGCCAGCAGAAAATCTTCAGGGAGCTCTTCCTCTTCTGTAAACCACAATATATGGTATATAATTATTATGAAATAAAATGAACGGAGTCTGACTTAGGTAAGTATTTCAATTTGAAAATTGAAATATTGTCTATCCACTATGTGATAGCGCTGATAGTAATTTATAGTATAGAATATAAGAGGCATGTTTTGTGTACTGTCTATCCGCTTTGTGATAGCGCTTGACAACAAAAAAGAAAATTGGAATCGGGTCTATCCGCTGTGTGATAGCACTATATTGTGTTAAGTCTTTGTGTACTGTCTATCCGCATTGTGATAGCACTAGACAATGGGAAGGCAGACATGTGGCATGGCTGCTTGTGTTAATGGCAATCTATCTTATTTATTGTGCTACTTAACAAACCTGTGAGATTTAGTTGTGTTTCTTGTATTTTGTTGGCTTCTGTGTTTGGCCTGTCTTCTGGTGGTGGCGTTCCTTCCTCACTGCTGCTAGTGTCGACCGCTTTTTCTCGTAATTTCTTCTCAAGTTTTCTAATCTTCTTCTTAATTTTTTCTACTTTACAATCGTTTTTTCTTTTCCCCATTTTTAATAACTCTTAATTAACTCACTCGTTGACACAAAACACTTGAAATTTATTAAAATTATGAACGAAACACGTTATAAAATGTTGGTCGACGTAACGGTAGAAAGGAAAGATATGTTTTTACCGGGAATGATGAGGAAGTACGATAGCCAACATCATAATTTGAACTTTTACATAGATAAAAGGGATTTCCGGAAGGTTTAAAATATACTTGAGTAATCTTTAAACCGGAAGAAGGAAAAAGTTATACACCGGCGGCATAACCTCCAATTTGTAAGATACTTACTATTTATTTAAGTTTTCCAGTAAGTATTAAAATAAATAATTCACTTACATTACTTAACGAGTAAAAAACAGATAAATGAGGTGAATACCTTATTATCCTTGGAGGATGTCTTATGATTACCTGTATTGAGTGCCTTGTTGTCATACCATCTAAAACAATATCGGCACCTCAACTCGGTTATTTTCACTCTAAACACATAATACACATGATACTGCACAGGGTTTTTCCTTTGTCGATAAACATTACTAGTTTTAACTTGTAATATATGAAATAAATACACTTTTAAAATTGTAAATATTGTGACGGCGCTTGCACAAAAAACGTAATGACATTCCATAAAGCATGACCATAGAGTAAAGTGTTACTTTTTTTTTTTTAGTTATAGCTTTGAACATTGTGACTGGTCGCTGGTACAAACAGCGTTACTACTTGTAAATCCCGTCTTGGACAAGGAGCAAGTATAATAACATTCTTAAACGGCATGCTGACTGCTCAGTATACTTCTTCCCATTCAGACATATCATTGTATTATCACAGAATTCAATTTTATTACTTAATCGATTTTGAACTTTATCGCACTGGATTTGGCTATAATAACATCACGCTTCGGTCAACAGAAGCGGAGCATTAATAACAAATGTTGCAAAAACGGGAAAAATATATCCTTAATAGTAGGTTTTTTCCTTTTCTTCAAATTAACGTAGGTGAAACTGCGAGGCACAGCTAGTAAACAATAAGGTTTGATAGAAAAATAACATACTTAAACGGCATGCTGACTGCTCTGTATACTTATTCCCATTCAGACATATCATTGTATTATCACAGAATTCAATTTTATTACTTAATCGATTTTGAACTTTATCGCATTGGATTTATTTAAGTCCGAAATCGATTGGTTAAATTTTAATGTACTTATTTCAAAGCCCGAACTGACTTACAGCGCTGGCTCACAGAATCGATGTGGGTACCCCCTTTACACAGACACTCTGTTGCACAGGATTGCGAGCGGGAAACGCGCAATCACGCGCGATTGTCTGTTTGATGTTGTTTAGGCTAACGTTCTTTCCCTTCCCTTTACACACACGCTCTTTCGCACACGATTACTGTATCAGGCGCGATATAGTGTCTGTATGTCTGTATAAAGCCTGCTATTCTTTCCTACTTTGTGCCATCTCAGACTAGTCGGGTATTTCAAATTGTTGTTCTTTTTAGCGTGTCGATAGCGGACACTATGTTTGCAGACGAGAACTTGGCCAATTATTGCTGTACTTAAGAGCCATTTTGCAATTAGAGCGATAATTTGGCAGCTGTTGTCTCGCTCGCACAATGCAACATTTTCATAGATTGTGGAAAACACAATTGTGTTTTTTAGAAAAGTGTTTCATTATGTCAGTCCAACGCAATGTTACGGATATTTTAAGTACATTTATTTTATTAATTCAATTAAGTATTGGTAAGAATTAAGCATTGAGATAAAAGAATAGAGGAGACATCTCAACTAGAATCTTTGCAACACGAGTTGAGTCCACGTGGACTCACAGACTCACTCGTTTAGTCTGTGGCAAGCGATAGACGCAACAACACGTGGGTGTACTCTGTTCTATTCTATTTAAAAATGCCGATATGTGGGTTGAGGTACTGTTTAAATAACTCAAAAAATACTAATCAAGCCCAAGGAATTACTTTTCACTAGTAAGTACTCACTAAAGTATCTAATAACATGCTACTGAGTAATTATTTCATTAGGTCGCCGAAAAATTAAGCGACGGCCATATTTCGATAGAGTCATAGATTAACAAGATTGGTTATTTTGTGGTGCAGAAGTGACAGTTTAAACGTTTTAGGTACTAGGTTTTAGGTGATTACTTGGGTTCAGGTTTTGATGGAAGTTTGATGTTTTTTTTGTTATTGAACATTGAACTTACATTTATACTGCAAGTTAAATAAACGCATGTAAAATAATTAATAGTATTCATGTATTTAAACGTATATAAGTACCAAAAATAAACTCGATTAGTAAGTATTTCTCTCACGATGTCAATGTTTAATCTTAAAAAAGTAATTAATTAAATAAAATATAAATTCTCATAAAATTTTGTAGGCAGAAAACACGCACAAAAGCTATGTCTGTTCTGCAATGTTTGATCTATGTCTGTTGCACTACTATTGGTTGCCGCTTTCTGCACGGGCGCTTTCGATTGGTCGCGAGGCTAACTCTTAGCTTAACAAAAATACTACAAGATTTTTGTTTGGGATAGCTTCTCTAGTATGTTAGTACATTATAACTCAATGGAATTAAGTAAGAAAATTTTCGATAACTTTAAGCTCGTAATTCTATTATTAGGTATTGCAGTATTGACAATGTTGAAATATGTTTAATGATGTATAATATATGATGGCATAGTAACATAATGTAGAACTTTTTGAAAAAAAAGTGCTGAGCTTTCCATAAGCTTTAAAAATGTTGATTGTGCGAGCGAGACTATTGCAAAGAGCGAAATGGCTCTAAAAACGTATAATCATTCGTTTCTCAGGAGCTGTACCACCACGGCGAGAACATAGCGGTGAACGTGCACATAGCAAACAACTCGAACCGATCGGTGAAACGCATCAAGGTGTCGGTGCGGCAGTTCGCTGACATCTGTCTGTTCTCCACCGCGCAGTACAAGTGCACCGTCGCCGAGGCGGAGAGCGAGTACGTACCGCCAACTACGTGTGTGTGTTCTAGAATTTTCTCACAGTCAGTCGGTGAGAATCACTCGAATCGAGCGGTGAAGCGCATCAAAGTGTCGGTGCGGCAGTTCGCCGATATATGCCTGTTTTTCACCGCGCAGTACAAGTGCACCGTCGCCGAGGCGGAGAGCGAGTACGTATTGCCAACTATGTGTGTTGTTCTAGAATGTTCTCACAGTCAGTCGGAAAGAATCACTCGAATCGAGCGGTGAAGCGCATCAAGGTGTCGGTGCGGCAATTTGTCGACATCTGCCTGTTCTCCACTGCGCAGTACAAGTGCACCTTCGCCGAGGCGGACAGCAAGTACGTACCGCCGAATACGTGTGTGTTGTTCTAGAATGTTCTCAAAGTCAGTCGAAGAGAATCACTCGAGCCGAGCGGTAAAGCGCATCAAGGTGTCGGTGCCCCTTATTCGTCTTAGGACAGATTCTGGTTTGGACAGATTCTGATTACGACAGATTCTTGTTACGGCAGAATTAGTACTGTCGCGCATTGCGGCAGATCGCCGACATCGAGGTGAGTACGTACAATTGCTTTAGAAAGTACAGAGAGTTTTGCAGTAATATAAGATCCAAGAACTGTGGTTCGAAGTTCGAGTTTACGATCAGATCAAACGTATTATGTCTATTATTTGCTTTCTTGTCTAATAGACAATGTCTATATTTCGTTGGTTCGTTAAGATGGAGGAACGCCGCTGCAACCTTAGCCATGTAAAAAATAAAATCGAGTTCTTAATGTAACAATACCACATTTATTTACCATAGCTTTCCGCCCGCGGCTTCGCCCACGTGGAATACACGACGTTATCCCACGGGAATGTGATATTTTTCCGGGATAAAAAGTAACTTATGTTCCTTTTCAGGCTTCAAACTGTCTGTGTCCCAAAGGATATTTTTCAGTTTTGTATGGAGCCTCGGCTAGGACTTTGTACACTATACCATAGGCAAGCAAAAGATAAATATAATAACTGAAAACTAATTATATCGCTATAAGCTAACGCGTTTGATGGTACAAAAGCATTATCTAGTCTTAATTTTATGCAACCCCGATTCAATATGCCGGCAAAACGTCACACTCACATTAAAAAAAAGGTTAACATTGACAGATTATCATCAGTCGTCAATGTCATCGTTTTTTCGTACAGAAACATCAATGTTTCCGAACGTGATTTATATGGTTGCTGTCCACGGATGGCAAAGAATTTTTATTTTAAAGCTTATTTTTGTACCATTTATCCAGAAAGACAATGAGAATTTGAATATTTTATATGACTTTACTATATTTTTTACCATTAATATGAATAGTGTACAAAGTCCTAGCCGAAAATGAAAAATGTCCTTTCAGCCAAATCCGTTCAGCCGTTTTGGCATGATTGAGTAACAAACATCCAAGTACCTAAACTTTCGCATTTATAATATTATTAGTAGGATCCCTATCTATCTATCTATCTCTTTCATCTATTTTCTTGTGTAAACGCAGACTAATTTCTGATTCAGGAAGCCCAAAACCGAGGCGAAGAGAATATTTAGTTTCCCCCTCATAAAGACGTTCAGTAAGAATTTAAAAATACAGTCTCTGTAAGTAAACGTTTGCGTGTGAGTGCATGACTCATTACACGACCCCCCGTATTAACTTGGTATAGATATTTTTGAATTTGGGATTGCTTATTAACTCCAATATTGGTGTTTTCTTAAGACCGCTGTAAAGAGCCTTATGCAGCCAACAGTAGCCTTAGATATTCCTGTTACAGATTTCTTGTTGAGTGATAATTTAATGTGTTTTTGGCTTTGTTAACGTTTCCTTTTGTTCCATAGCAAAAGAAATAGGTAGATGTATTTGTCATTAGCAGTCCCGTAAATATGAGAGTGAGTGACAGAAATATAATATGTAGACATTTGCTAAAATATCGTTGGCATACCTACCTCTTATAGAAAATATAATTGCAATTTACTAGTACTACGCGTTTGCTTCGAGTTTGTCGCTACTTCTCTCCCCGCCTCACCGCACCGCGTTCCTAAACAGACCTTATGATGACGTAATAAGCGGTGCGGTGCGGTGAGGCGAGGAGAGAGGGAGCAGCCAACTCGAAGCATTTTGAATTGGCATATAGAGACAATTTTCATTGAAACGCGCCGCGCTGCCTCTCTTTTAACTTCAAATAATTATGAACTTTTTACCCACGTTGGTAAGATTTAAATTTGTTTGCAATATTGAGACCATTTCTCTTATCTTATATTGCTCTTATATTCTAGTGGCACAAAGGCACTAGAATTATTGAAATTTGTTCACCCATTTTGTGACCGATTATTGTGAAAGTTGCCGAGTCACTCGCCATAATCGCAGGTCGAGCGCACTAAATGCTGCGCCACAGGCTTCTGATGTTAATATAGTAATTTTTGTTTATCAAATTCAGTTAAAGTATGATTAAGACCTTATTACGTCGTAATAAGGTCTGTTTAGGAGCGTGGTGCGGTGAGGCGGGGAGGGAGGGAGCAGCTAACTCTAAGTAAACGCGTAGTAATGCCCTGTAGATAGCACTGCCCAAATAGTGTACATTACCTTCTAAGAATAGTTTGTTGACGAAGGTTTTTGTCGTTTGTTCAGAGAAGGGTGCCCCGTGGGTCCAGGGTTCACGCTGAGCAAGGTGTTCACGCTGACGCCGCTACTGGCCAACAACAAGGATAAGTGGGGGCTTGCGCTCGACGGACAGCTCAAGCACGAGGACACCAACCTCGCGTCCAGCACTCTGTGAGTACACTCGTGTTGGTTGTTTAGAGAAAGAAGCCCCGTGAGTCCAGGGTCTACTGGCCAATAACAAGGACAAGTGGGGGCTTGCGCTCGACGGACAGCTCAAGCACGAGGACACCAACCTCGCGTCCAGCACTCTGTGAGTACACTCGTGTTGGTTGTTTTTGAAGGGAGTCCCGTGGGTCCAGGGTCTGCTGGCCTATAACAAGGACAAGTGGGGGCTCGCGCTCGATGGACAGCTCAAGCACGAGGGCACCAACCTGGCGTCCAGCACTCTGTGAGTACACTCGTGTTGTTTGTTCAGAGAAGGGTGCCCCGTGGGTCCAGGGTTCACGTTGAGCAAGGTGTTCACGCTGACGCCGCTGCTGGCCAATAACAAGGACAAGTGGGGGCTCGCGCTCGACGGACAGCTCAAGCACGAGGACACCAATCTGGCGTCCAGCACTCTGTGAGTACACTCGTGTTGGTTGTTTGTGAAGGGAGTCCCGTGGGTCCAGGGTCTGCTGGCCTATAACAAGGACAAGTGGGGGCTCGCGCTCGACGGACAGTTCAAGCACGAGGACACCAATCTGGCGTCCAGCACTCTGTGAGTACACTCGTGTTGGTTGTTTAGAGAAAGAAGCCCCGTGAGTCCAGGGTCTACTGGCCAATAATAAGGACAAGTGGACAGCTCAAGCACGAGGACACCAACCTGGCGTCCAGCACTCTGTGAGTACACTCGTGTTGGTTGTTTGTGAAGGGAGTCCCGTGGGTCCAGGGTCTGCTGGCCTATAACAAGGACAAGTGGGGGCTCGCGCTCGACGGACAGTTCAAGCACGAGGACACCAATCTGGCGTCCAGCACTCTGTGAGTACACTCGTGTTGGTTGTTTAGAGAAAGAAGCCCCGTGAGTCCAGGGTCTACTGGCCAATAACAAGGACAAGTGGGGACTCGCGCTCGACGGACAGCTCAAGCACGAGGACACCAACCTCGCGTCCAGCACTCTGTGAGTACACTCATGTTGTTTGTTTAGAGAAGGAAACCCCGTGAATCCAGGGTCTACTGGCCAACAAAAAGGACAAGTGGGGGCTCGCGCTCTCTGTCTCCAGCACTCTGTGAGTACACTCGTGTTGGTTGTTAGTGAAGGGTGCCCCGGGGGTCCAGGGTCTGCTGGCCAACAACAAGGACAAGTGGAAAGCTCAAGCACGAGGACACCAACCTCACGTCCAGCACTCTGTGAGTACACTCATGTTGTTTGTTTAGAGAAGGAAGCCCCGTGGGTCCAGGGTCTACTGGCCAATAACAAGGACAAGTGGGGGCTCGCGCTCGATGGACAGCTCAAGCACGAGGACACCAACCTGGCGTCCAGCACTCTGTGAGTACACTTAGGCCCGATTTTACCACTGAAACTAAACGCGATCAACGCTAAACATGTTTAAAACATATTTCTGTCTATGTCATCTGTTTGCATGTGACCGACACAGAATTATGTTTTAAACACGTTTAGCGTTGATCGGGTTTAATTTCAGTGGTGAAATCGGGCTAGTCTTCATCAGCCATGGGGCCAATTCACAACAAGATGGCAGCGGCCTCCCGAACCCACGCACCTTGGGGGTTACCGGCAAAAAAATATGGTTTTGAGCATGGGCTTCATTTGAGATTTAAAGTTCATATTATGTTCATATATGGGCATAAGTTCGAGTTGAGTGCGAGAATGTAAACAGTGGTACGGGTATCAAGCGCAATAAACGAACAAGAAAGAGGGTAGACAGATTTATCTGCTCCTAATACCATCCACCCGCATTAGCTTTATTCAGTTACGCCGTGATCATGGCGTGTGCAACTGCGCCGATATATCGGGAACTCGAAAACAAATATAAACATGGTAAAAATCCGGTCTTTCATAATAGTTATTAAGTTTAAAATGGTATTTCATAGTGTTGAATTATGTAAGTGTGACTGATTATAATTTTGTTACTTTTCAGAATCGCAGATCCCTCGCAACGTGAAAATCTAGGTATTATAGTCCAATACAAGGTCAAAGTGAAATTGTGTCTGGGACCATTAGGCGGGTGAGTTGCTTGGAAACTTTATTAAATGTAAACACATCACTATACTAAGGCCACTCAAAGAATTGCAATTTGACTTTTAGTTATTTCGTTGGAGTAAAGGTAAATTTTTAATGAAACGTTATATTTTGCTATGGGTTTGACAGCTGTCGAAGTGGAAATCTCTCGGTGGTTTTAATATAGAAAGAGGTTTAATGGAGCATGTGACGCAAGTTTGAAAAATATCAAAATCGTACACAGATTGATTAACTGTACACTTGCCCCGCCCACTTGCTACTTTCTGAAGTATTTCTTGTGTTCTGTGGTTAGAAATGGAGGCATAATTATAATTGATATGATTTTCAATAAATAGCTTATAAAAACGCGTATCAGTAGACTTTATTTTTAATTTATCTGCCTATTAACTTTAAATTATAATAAATAAATATTAAATTTTCTAACGCTGACGGACGCGGGATACTTCAGTCTGTCAACAACTACTACATTTACAGCATATCATGTATCTACGCCAACGCCGTTGCGGAGGACTTGGAACTATTATTTAGCTGTCATAGCTGGACACTTTTTCGACTTTCACCCCATAGGAGATAGTCCTCCTTACGTCTACACTCCATATTTATCATCAGTTATAAATTGTAGGTAATTTATAAGATTTTTATAAGATTTTAAATTACATGACAGACCACAGATCATAGACAATAATAATAATACCATAACCAATATAAGTATTCGGACGAACTAGTGTTGGCATCTACAGTAAAAACAACAAAGCTCCCAGTTCCAACATGTATGTTATTTTAGGATTTATTATATTATTGTTTTTTTTTACTTACTCTATTGTTTTGGGTATACCTGTAAGCCTAGCATTACCACCCAAAACTTGATATGTATCGCATGATTGAGCGACTTATCGACATTCAAACGTCAAAACAAAAAAACAAAAAATTTTGTTGGTCATGCTAGGCTGTAAAGATAGATGTAAATGTGGAAAATAAATAAAATAAAATATTTCCCTTGCGATTCGACGAGCGTGTGGCCGCACTACAATGTATGTGACGTTGGTCTTGTCAGGGGGGTGTCACTCCGCAGTTTAGGTACGTTCGGCCGGCGGGCGCGCCTGCCGGGCAGGCGTATGGCAGAAGAATGCCGCTTGGCTCGGACGCTCCACGTAACGCGTAAAACGATCAATCATTTCTGTGATTTTTGTGCACCGAACAATGACTACTAAACGTTCTTATAATCCGTATAAAAGATACTGTTGTGTTTACGGGTGTCTAAATAAAAGAAAGAAAAGAACTAAAGAAACAACAAAACCGAACTCGCAAGTCGCTCGCAACCCTAATCAGCGAGCGAGCTGTTTGAGACTTTCATAGAAATAGAAACTCTCGCGCGTAGTTGCATGCGCGAACTTAGATTATTAAAACAGTAGGCAAGCGATGACAAAGCGACCGGAATTGGACTTTATTTTCATGCAGAAAGATTTATTTTTATTTGGATGTGTTTGCAGAGTGCGCCTTCTGTACCTTAGTACGTACTATTTTATATTCTGTGGTCTGCTGCAGGGAGCTGAGCGCGGAGCTGCCGTTCATCCTGATGCACCCGAAGCCCGACGACGAGCCGCGCGCCGCGCCCGCGCCGCCCGCGCCCGCCGACCACGACCTCATACAGCTGGAGCCCAGGCCGTGAGTCTAACATGACACCAGTCGGTCCCATACAAACAGCGATAACGTTTTCCACCCTCTAAACTCTCCCCCTTATTAATAAACGAAGAGTAAGTTTACACCTAGGCTTAACTAAAAAGTTTGCTAAGGAATATGACACTTTGAAACGTCAAACGTAAGGAGTAATATTGTTAAGCAATATTTTTATTTAAACCTAGGTGTAAACTTACTCTTTGTTTATTAATAAGGCTGTAAACCACAGAGTACTTTTATATCTCTAAACCTTAGCTCACGACAATGAATTTTCGGTATGTTGTTGAAATGCAAAAGAACTAGGGCTGTACGTTTTGTTTTTTAATATTTATCATAGATTTTGAAATATTTGCACTTTAGTGATTTCATACAAAAAAGTGCCAATATTTTCAAATCTACAATGATAAAAAGTATGCCTATGTTCGTCTCCAGGCTACAAAGTATCTGTGTCCCAAACTTCAGTCAAATCCGTTCGGCAGTTTTGGCGTGATTGAGAAACAAACATCCAAACATCTAAATTTTCACATTGATAATATTAGTAGGACTAGCTTTCCGCCCGCGGCTTCGCCCTTGTGGACTATGGACGCAATGGTGTCCCGCGGCGGGAATGAGATATTTTTCCGGAATAAAAAGTAGCCTATGTTCCTCTCCAGGCTACAAAGTATCTGTGTCCCACAGCCAAATCCCATCAGCAGTTTTAGCGTGATTGAGCAACAAACATCGAAATTTTCACATTGATAATATTAGTAGGACTAGCTTTCCGCCCGCGGCTTCGCCCTTGTGGACTATGGACTATCAAAATTTTCATATTGATAATATTAGTGGGATAATTGCCCTTGTGGACTATGGACTATCAAAATTTTCATATTGATAATATTAGTGGGATAAACGATTTCGGTATTTTCATTCATATAATTAAAAGTTAACCGTTTATTTCAGAGACGAGAACGGGCAAGAGCAAGACGACGATATAATCTTCGAAGACTTCGCGCGGCTGCGGCTAAAGGGCGCCGAGTCCGACGCCTGAACCGGCACGCACGTGCAGCACAGATATCGACCTTACCGCCCGCTAATAAGGCGGATTATCAAATGTACCTATTTGTAGTCCTGACTGTATGAAGACGACACACTCGTGATTACGCTCCGAGCGCTAACGCACTACGCGGACTGTTTTAGAATAATAGAAACACAATGAGCCCATTTGTTTGAACTTTTATAAAAGAAAATACAATGTTTATTCGCGTGGTTCGATTGCTGGTCGCGGTGATGTTTTTTTTACGAAATGACGTGATACAATAATGTTATAAGTTTAAAGTAGTGTTGTGCTATTACTGCTACTAAAACGCCAAACAAACTTGTACCTATATGCTACTTCACTTGACTTAAATTGTGTTCTTCATATCAATGCACAGAGATTAGCGCATATTTTACGCTCCTTCTGTTATGCTTACGTTTCTAACGCTTAGGGAATTTAGCACTACTTTAAACGTTAACATAGTCATCGATATGTAATGTAAGTGATTATCTGAGACATTACAAAAGTATAATGTTAATAGTACAATTTTGCTCGCACTTCATATATCTTAAAAGTTTTCTTGTTTTGTCGCTGTTTGTAGTGTGTCCGATAATAGGTATTGGAAGTTGGAGAGAAGTTAGGCACATGCTAATGTGGCTTACTGTGACCCGCGGCCATACACTTGGGCCGGCTTTTCCAAGCCGCAAATAAGAATCTGCTAGACAGGACCATAATAATCTAACCTCCGTATTATAATAACGTAATTAAAGCCACTAATAAAAGTGAAATAGAAAAACGCTCAGAGCTAACACGTGTCTCTATGTAACAGATTGTTAAATTGTCTGGTTTTGATGAATCCGACCGCCGGCCTCGCGCCGGATTGGAACTGTATCATACGCCGGGAACTTTTGGTAGACTTGCTGGTTATACATAACGTTTGATGCATCTTGGCCGATTATACACAACATACTAAGATATTTGATACATTTTGCGGTTACAGAAGTGTTTAGTATACACAAGTATAATTTAAATGTCATACGAAAACGAAACCAACTTTTTAATGTTTTTGAATGCGCACATTACGAAACATTCTCCCAAATGTTCCCGACGCATCTAGCATAATGAAATTTTATATTATATTCAATGTATATTGTATGTGAAAATTATTTTAATAGTTGTCTATTGATCAAATTATGCGAGTACAATATTAGTTTTCTTATTTAGCGTATACATATACATGTTATAATTTCATGTTATCGATGAATCATTGGCAATCGGTTATCGTCAATATAAATAGTACAACATGTTCGGTGACATGCATTTAATAGAATAAAGTTGTTTGTCATACTTATATGGATTATTTGATTTGGACGGTAGACCCCTTGGAGGTGAGGGAATGTAACGGCCGCAACCATTCGCAGCCTACTCACATGTTCTGTGAGTGTGCTCTGTCGATATTATGTAAAATAATTGTATAGAGGTATTTATTTTTCTATCTCCGTAATTTTCCTAAAGTGCCAATGTTAGCGAAGTGATCGTTTGATTTTCAATTATTTTATGAGCCTTTTTTATAACCTTCAAGACTTGAGCACACCAAACGCGGGTCAGAAGAGCAGGTCAGTAGCAGCGCAGGTCAGTAGCTGCTGAACGCAGCAGCAATTTCAAAGCAGTTGCAACGCGGGTCCGCGTTCAAACCGCGTTCAGTGTGACGGGTTAGGCAGGCAGTAGGCATAATACAACTCTCGTCAACTGCTTTCGATGCGCTGCGCTGCACTGCGAACGCCCTGCCTCGGTGTGTCATGCTAACATGGCCGCCATAGTTATACAACAGCGCGGGCCCGCGCTCAAACTGCTCTGCGCAGCGCCT
Source organism: Crambus lathoniellus (assembly GCA_949710035.1). Taxonomy (NCBI): domain Eukaryota; kingdom Metazoa; phylum Arthropoda; class Insecta; order Lepidoptera; family Crambidae; genus Crambus; species Crambus lathoniellus. The sequence goes on along the minus strand of OX453298.1, from coordinate 32,534,178 downwards.
GCGCTGCTTCCTCCCCGCATTTCAAACAGCGCTGCTTCTGACCCCCGTTTGGTGTGCTCAAGCCTTCATTGGCCGAGTCTCGTCTATCCCGCTATAAGACCAAGTTATGGCCGTCTGATTCTAATGTTGGCTCTTCACATTACTATTTAATATTAGCGTTTTTATTTTGATTTATTTGTCAAATAATTGAAGTCCGAGTGACACGGTAAAACTCTCCATTCACGAATGTTTGCTATAAGGCGAACATTGGCCAATAAAGGCAAATAGTGCTTGTTTACATAGTCGTTTAGGCGAATTCGAATATCGACGTTAAATGCCAGCGTAAGGCAGCTCCGTGAGTTGGCTGCTTGAATGATCCAATCTTTACAGCTGGTATTGCCGAGAAAGCAGGAAATTAATGATGATAAGTATTAGCCTATTAAATACCTTTTCCTGTTGAAAAATTGCTGCGTGCCTATTAACAATAAATTTTATACCAAAAATTACCAATTTATAATTTTAACTTGTCCATCTTATTAAAAACATGGAAAGATAGCATATTTATATGAAAATAAAAACACCCTGAAACAAATCCGGTGAAGTATAAAGCTTTAGTAATACAATTATCATATTTACATATGATCATTTGTACCTCTTATTCGAACTACCTAAAAAGAAAATGTTAGTTAGTTACCTGTTTTATATATGATATGTTAAAATAGAGAGACGCCATAAGTTTTAATGTTATTTTGCCACAACTAACGGTGCCAGGGTGTTTTCTGCCTTATGTCAAATACTTCAACTGAGTTTTTAAAATAATATACTTTTTGGATTATATGCCTACTAAAAGAGCGCAGTATTAACGTTCATTAAATATTTTGAGTCCGTCTTTAAACCGTCATCGCTTTCGCGTGACGGTCACTTGAATGTCTTATGATCACTACTCGTGACAACGTATTTACATCTATGTTGCTATCTAATGCAGTATGTCTAATTATTGTCGCGTGTTTCTTAAAAGATAAGCTTTATAATGCACAAACGTATTTTACTTGTTACTAATACCTCGGTCTGGTATAGGGCCTAAACGATTACAATCAATACTTTGCTTTATTAAATTACTCACAACTCAAGCTATTTCAACAAATAAGTAAGTAATAGAAAGTTTATGTTAATTCATGAATCTAAATTATTCTGTCTTACAATGCTACTTAACAAAGAATTGGAATGATCATTCCTGAAAGTTAATGACCTAATTAAAATTTATTTTTTGTACAAACTTAGTTTCATTCTTGATTACTATTTAGCTGTTTTAAGATAATTGTCTATGATCGTGGTAGCTCGTATTTTGCACCGAGGTTCTATTATGTGAAAATATTAGTAACTTTTATATAAACAAAACATATTATTCAATATACTTAGTGTAATATTTCCGTTGATATAAATTTGAATTATTTATATATACTTAAATGTAAGTATTAAATGAATCTAAGCATTTTTGAACGTTGAAATTGAACAAAAAATAAAGATAAGTAAATCGTTATTTTACAGCTATATTATCTACTTACATCCAAAAATATATTTCGTCGGTATTGGCGCGCGAAATACGTCTGGCAATATTACAGTGTTTTATATAATTATATTAATTATAGGATTATTCGGAGGCTAAAAACCGTGTATAAATAATATTACATAAATAGTGTACTTATGGCAAATCAGATATCATTGGGCTGTAACTAGTTAGTGCCCCCAAACCGAACATGTTAAATGTCAGCTGCGAGAGTGAGTAGGGCAGTGTGTACTGCTGCAAAGACCTGCTGGACTAGTCATTAGTAATATGGACGACACTATCATAAAAAATATAGATTTATAAAGAATTGTGAGTGCCGTTCAATGCTTTGTATCAGTACATTTTGTGCTATATAGTAAATGTTAATTTGAGCCATAAGCAGCTCGGAGCTGCACCATAAATATGAATAAGTACCTACTATTTAACGCAAAAATACGCGCTAAATCACACTTTTTTAATTTTTACATCGAAATCTTTTTTGATGATACTTTTTTCAATAAATATTTAATCAATAATGTGTTTTATTTCTGTAAAATACTCTAATCTGACTTAAGTGATGATGATGAGATTATAATACAGTCCACTACTTGGATTGTCCTCAAGCAAAAGTTAAGTAATAGTTATGGACCATTTGAAGAGTCATTATTCCAAGCCAATCCAATATTATGCCTCTATCTATCCTCTTTTTGAGGTAGTGCGGTTCTTAACGGTGGCTGTAGAATCTTGATTTGCATACAAAACCCGCAGTGAACATACACACGCACGCCACATCTCCGTCCACCGGAGCGGAAACCGGCGGCAGTGTGTTAAAGGCCTTAGATTCGTGTAAGGGTCAGCGCAGACAGAAAGGAAAAACCCTCGAGGAAATTTTTGAGGTTCATTGACACTTGAATGAACAAATTTAAAAAGGTTCTTTCAAAAGTGTCAAATGTTTTTTTTTTATCCACAACGGGGTAGCTCTCAGAACAATAAGGGGTAGCTATAATTAGCCTTCATCACACACACCTAATGATAAGTGGTGATAAGGCTGAAGGTGGAAGCGCACTACTCCCGGAATCCTCAATCACTGAGGATCTATCTTATCTCTAACTGCCGGAACACAATAATGCTGAAAACATCATTGTTATTGCGTCAGACTTAGATAAGATGGCGGTAGCTAGCCAGGCAGACTACGAACAAGTCCTACCACCAACCAAACCGAATACAATATGTACCCCCACTGGGAATCGAACCCGGGACCTCTGGGTCTGAAATCGGTGGTATGAACCACTAGACCACAGAGGCGGTTGAATGTACGACGTATTGGCCAATGGTTGGGCCAACGTGTACAGGAGGCTTAACACAAGCTCTAATAGCAGTTATTTTTAGGTTGAGATAGTGAGACGCCGCTATACGGCGTGTAAAGGTCATAAACTCATAGCCCACTTATACCGCACCGCTCCGACCCAACCAAAGTATGAGCAGGCAAATATGGACTTAATATCGTTCACTGTAGATGCACTTTACACTTACAATATACAATAGCAGACAGCGCGCGGTAAGCAAGCCTGCCGCAAGCTAAAGTGCGTCTACAGAGCACGACATTAAGTCCATATCTGACTACTCATACATTGGTAGGGTGGGAGCGGTGCGGTATAAATGGGCTATGACCTTAAAGCAGCGTCTCACTCTCTCAACTTAAAAATAACTGCTATTAGAGCTTGTGGTAGGCCACCAGGTCGCTATAATAAGTAACGTACCTACTCTATGAGCATGTCTATGCTATGAGCTGTAGTTAAAATACTTGCACTTTTATATTAATTATGCAATTTAAGTGGATTCGATTCAAGTTTCTAGACCATAAAAGGTCAATTCATACTTATGTTTATTAAAAGTATAAGTATTGTGAAAAATAAATATATGTAGCTTTCTTCCGCAAATAATCACAAAACTTGCACCTTCACCGATCACACTACTCTACACGTGTTTCGCCCCAACCCGGGGCATCCTCAGGAGATGTTTGTCCGTATGCAATCCAGCACCGAATGACTGGAAAACGCCCGCTGCGACCGTATTTATAGCTGTCCGCTCCCCACCCCCTCGCGCTCTGCGCCGAGTAACCGTTAATGACCGTTGAAAACTGTTGACCGTTGAAAGAGCGAGAGAGAGCGAAGGAGTGGAGAAAGTTATTGCTTCCTACCTACTCGCGCTCTCGATTGCCAACCGTTGTAAAACCGTTGAACGAAAAAAGTTATTTTTAAAGGCCAAAAAAAAAAAAAAATTATATAATGTTTTAAATTAAACGCTTATTTTTAAGAGTTATTATTATTTGAAAAAATACGCAATAGCGGAGAGGAAGAAACATTAACTTGATCGTTAAGTATGGCTCCATCAACATTGTGCTTGATGATTTCTAAATTTTCCAACACGCTCAGTCGTAGACCTTTACTACAAGTATGTAATACCTCATAGGAATGCCTATCAGATAGTTGATGTCCGGTATTTAGTAAATGTTCCGCGAAATGAGATCGTTCCGGTCGGCCATTCCTATAGGCAGAAATATGTTCTTTATAACGTATATCAAAACTACGGCCAGTTTGACCAACGTATACTGAATTACATTGGTTACATGTTAACTTATATATCCCCGATTTCCCGCCAACCTCCGTTTTTTCCTTGCCATTGCAAATGGCACGCCGGACGGTATTATTAGTACGGAAAGCCACGTGAACATCGTTATTTTTTAAAAGTTTTGATATTTTTTCGGATATTTTACCTACGTAAGCCATACTTGACTGATAATTGTGAATAACATGTTCACTTGGCACCGCATATAAAAGCCCAGACACTTGTTTGTTAATTTTATTCCTAACCATGTTATCTATCATCCGCCGATCATAACCATTTGCAATGGCAATATTATAAATTGTGTTTAACTCTCTTCTATAGGCTTGTCCTGATAATGGTACCAACATTAACCGATTAATGTATGAATGAAAAGCAGCTAATTTATGTTGCCAAGGGTGACAAGAAGTTGCGGGGATAACTACATCAGTATGTGTGGGTTTTCTATATATTTGAAAGTTATGGCGACAATGCTCCCGTGTGATAGTTAAATCCAAGAAATTTAACGAATCATTAACCTCAATTTCTAATTTGAATTTGATTTTTGGGTGTAAACTATTTAAATATTGAAAAAATGACTCTAACTCTTGTCTAGTACCTGTCCAGCATATAATGATATCATCAACATAACGATAATAATAAAGAATGTTATTATTATTGCCTACGATATACCTATTCTCAAAATTGTCCATGAAGATCTCCGCCATCAAAGGTGATAAGGGAGAACCCATGGCTAGCCCCTCCTTTTGTTTGTAAAACCCACCATTAAACTTAAAATAATTTTGTTGCATGCAAATCTGTGTTAAGTTAATTATTTCATCTGCCTCCCCTGGATGAAGACCGCGTCTTTCTAAAATTGTTGATAGAATATCTAAACTTTCTTGATAAGGGACGTTAGTGAATAAGCTGTCCACATCCAAAGAAAGTAAAAATGAGTTAGGAGGCAAAACAACATCCTTTATTTTTTCTATTAAATCTGATGTGTTTTGAATACTATACTTAGGTGAGAAAGATGATTTATCTTTTATAATATTATTTAATCTTTTAGCCAACTCATATGCCGGACAACCTATATATGAAACAACGGGACGCACGGGAACATTGTCTTTGTGTATTTTAGGTAAACCATACAACACAGGAGCCTGTGGATTCATCGGGGCGATATGGCGAGATGAATACTCGTTCGGAAAAATAAATTTTGAATTATTAATATTTGTTTTGACCTCTGTGTTGTACTTTGTGGTTGGGTCCGAGCGCAAAGGAATAAAGTCACCGCTGTTAATAACTTCCTGAACTTTATTCATATACTCTGCTCGGTTTAAAATAACTATACTATTTCCTTTGTCTGCTTTTGTGACAACTAAATTATTATCATTGATTTTATGTTGTAACGACTTTATAGTTCGCAGTTCGGGCCCCCCACAGTTAGGTTGTAGTTTCTTTAATTGATTTGTTACTAAGCCCTTCACTAAATTATCTTTTTTATTCATAACGATAGCCACTTCTGAGTCCACCGCCAGACCTTCTACCAATGACTTAGTTATTTTTGGGGGTATGTTATATTTGAGACCTTTTTCCAAAAGCGAAGTCTCGCTTTGGGAAAACTGCACGTTAGTTAAGTTTTTTACCCGGGGATAAAAGGATGTTTGACCGCTACCCACCGTATGGTTACTAATTCTTCCCTGACTACCCTCATTAGTTGTACCAAGTTGAATTTCCTTTAACCTTCGTAGTTTGTTAGATTGATTAATATACTTGTTATATCCAGCCTGCGATGCGAAATCTCTGGCCTTCTGGTCTAAAAGATCGAATTCAATATTGTGTAAACTATGTGTCAATTCTGTATGTAATATTTTAATATGTAGTTTTAAATTATCCCTAATAACGAACCAACGGCGAGATTCCGCATCTAACCAGACTTTTTGAGCTTTACGTATAGCTAAACTAGCCGCGGGACTGGTCGTGTTGGAACGGATGTTGATATAATTTGGAATTAAATTTTGGCGCTTACACTGTTGATTGAACCACACATTTTGTGCCGCAACCCGATGTTGTGTAGTTAATTTAATATATAAACGTGCCTGTACAGCTACGCTTGCTGATTGTAAGTAAAAAAAGTATAAGTATCTATAAAGTAAGTTTAACATTTTATAATAATAACTTTAGTCTTAATCCACATAAGTTGCAAACCTACTATAATCGATTAATTACTGATACATAAACAATTGATTAATCGCAAGAATCGATTACAGACTCGTATGGTTACATCCCTAATCACGTCACTTTAGCATGGTGTCAAAACCAAAGATGTACATAGTATTATGCCCCCAGTACACGATGGCCGATCATGGTCGGCGACCATGACCAATACATCGTACATTGACACTTTTGAAAGAACCTTTTTAAACTTGTTCGTTCAAAAGTGTCAATGTACGATGTATTGGTCATGGTCGCCGACCATGATCGGCCATCGTGTACTGGGGGCATTAAACATAGATGGATACTAAAAAGTTGAACAACGAAACGATATATCTTTGCTTTCCTCCTAAATGACAGTTCAGCGTGTATTGTAAAGAGATAGCAGTATAGGCAACGCTCCGTATTGAAACCTAGCGCGCCACCAGCCGAGTTTCTGTAGGCCAGAGTGGACTACATCAGTGTTCGTGGTTTTTTATTAATTGTGGTTTATTTATGCAAGATTAGTGAAAAAAATCTTTCTGTGGGTATTGCCAAAACACCATGGCTTGTGTTGTAAGGAGCTGCAAAAGTTCCTACAGTAATTTAAAGGACAAACTCGGAATAATATCCTTTGATCGGTGAGTGAGCCTCCGTTTTTTCCAATTATTCAAATAACTAGGCCATTTTTGGTAAGCCTTTCTTTGCAAAAATACTGTAGAAAACTGTTACCTATCTATTGTTTTCATACACGTAACTATACCTGATGATAAAACAAATAAATGAAAATCTTTTGTTAGATATCGATCGACATTTTGTTTGACATTTCATTTACTCGCCATTGGTCTTGTAGTGTTGGTACTTTGCAGGTAAAATATCGATAATCGAATCATTCTGTACCTAAGCTATTCATTTTAGAAGTATACCTAAGTATATGATGTAGGTACATAGGTATGGATAGATAATGTATGATTATTTTATAAACAAGGTGTTACAAAAAATACCCGTATTTTGTTTTAAGAAATAATAGTTATTATAAATCATAGTAAAAAAATGATAAAGTAATTGCTAAAGTGCCTACTGAACTGACATAGCCCGGAGGACCCATTAGTTCGCACAACTTTGCAACATGTTTTATACAATACTTATGTCTAACTTTTTTCTGTTAACAGGTAACATAATGACACACGATCACGAGTACCACGATCAATAAGAACTTTGACATTGACCATCTCGGAACCTACCAGATTTTCTTCACATAGTCAAGCAAGCCCCAGAAAGATTCTAATTCGTTTCTTATGAATAAAATTTTGTTAATGTTTGCTCACATACTCATTTTAAACTTATGTATTTTACTATTTATATAACAAACGTAAAACGCGGACCCATTCAGAGACAATGTATACGTCGCAGGCGGATGGTTAAGTATGGCAGCACGTACCTCTCGGAAGTCCTGTAGAACACGTGATAGGTTAGAAATTTCGTAGTTATTTTTTTTGTGATTCCATCAACTTATGGGAAGATAAAATAGCTTACGGAAAAGTTGATCGGCCTAGTAGGCATTTAATTGAATAGCGGATTCAACCATTTGGCTGCGACATATATAATTGTAATAATAATTAAGTAAGATTGAGAAGATGTTAATTTGTTTTAAACATAAAAGTAAAAATAAACTGATGTTTGTTTTATTATCTTTTCATTAGTAAAGTAGGTACCTATTCATATTATGAAAACAAACGGTACAGTTCAGTATAGTATTTTTTTATTTATTTTCTTTTTCCTTTACATCTCCTATAATATAACGGTTTTACAAAACAATAAAACCGATATTATGTGCCGAGAGGGAAAACATACAGCATTGTCTATGAAGAAGCAGTGTGTACTTAGCTTTACGATGGTGTGGTCTGGCCTTTAGCCATAGACAAAGTCGATCTTCCACTATTCGTCCGCTAGGTGTCGCCTGTGTCCCCAGCTAGGGCGGAAGGTGTTTGCCGCCATTTCGAGTCTCATAGTCTTCACCAGGAAGAACTTCCTGCAATGCTGTATGTTTTCCCTCTCGGCACATAATATCGGTTTTATTGTTTTGTAAAACCGTTATATTGATGTGCCTCCGGAAAACATACAGCATTGTCTATGAAGACGTGTTTGTTATCTGCTGGTGAAAATAATTAACACAACGCTATGATGATTAAGACATTTTATATTTATGTCTGATAAAAATAATGTTAAATTGTCATTATAATATAATAAGAAAGTTTTCAGAGTTAAAGAAAACGATCAAAATGGTTTTTACTTATTTCTAGGGAGACTAATCGTTTGCAATAATTGTTATAAAAATTATGTCTTGGACAATTTCCAATTGCCCCTAGAAAGTATTTTTTACCACCTCAAAGAGGCGAACAGATCTGCAGCTTCCTGAAGCTATCAGTAAGCACATTTTATACTTAATTTCATTTACTGCAGTATTAAGCTTTAATTAATTATTTAATTTAGTTACTTTGTCTTTTAGTCATGACCTAAAAGAAGTATTCTCTAATTATCTCGAGAAGTATTACTGGTATTACTGCCGGTATATTTGAAATGGTTTCCAAGCTGGCTATGAACATGTGAGTCAGTTTCAAGCCCAAAATATGGAATAAGAAAACTGTTTTAATGGACTCTGCGTCCAGATGATAAGAATAGTACTTTGCTGATATACTAGCGATATCGAGGAGTTAATAATCTTAGACTTGGTTGGCAGAAAGCCACTTTAGGAATAGACTTGGGTCCCAACCACATTTAAAATTTCGTTTCAAGTTTCAGTTGGAGAATTATAGTTTTTCTCTGTGAAGTCCAAAGATTATAATAATTTTTCTGTTACAATAGATTTATCAAGAATTTATGCGATATTATAAGGCTTAGTCAAGAGATGTTAAGGATCGTCTTGATTATCACCATCTAAAATATCTTCTACTTGCTGGCATATAAGCCGTTTAGGTAGATTTACGTCAGTTTTGTTTTTATTTAATAAATCTTTTCCTTCTTATGACCACTCATATTTGACTACCCCACCCCCAATTTTTTTAATTTTCAGGTGATTTGTAATGCTTGAACCTGTGGAGGTGGCAGTAACAACGTTATACCTATCAGCGTCTTGGACAAGTGCAGGATTTCACGCGTGTGATCCAGAGATCGCGATTTCGGAACTTGTGATCAGAGAAAGAAAGCTCGAGTACACTCTGGCTCGACTATCATGCATGTTCTGTATAGATGAGTGCCCCAACTCTACTCGGAAGCGTCCGTTAGCTAGAAAGTGAGTAACTGGAGGTTCTAGTATTTTTGTCGAGTGGTTTATGGCTCCGCGCCACAACACACACAGCTGTGTGGCTCCGCGCCACATCATCTCTTGGCATACCTTTGTAGGAATCGAGATAGTATGTCGAAGTTACATTTTGTCGAATTAGCGTTACAATATTTGTGAGTAGTAGCGGCAGTGCGGCCGTGCCGTGGCCTACAGAATCTCGCCAGCCTCGCTATTACGCATAACGAAATTGGCAAAGCTCCGCCAGGGTACAGCAGACTCTAAAGTGCACGCAGGCCAGGCAGTACCTCTGTTCTATGAAGCGATCTAGACTCCTGTTGAATTTGTCTACTTGCTACTAAATTATTCGCTATATTTTGAATTTTCTGCTGTATTTCGCCGAATTCGGGAATATTCCCAGTGTTGAGAGGGCGTTAGGGTAGGTTTTTAGTAACTGACTGTACAAACCAGGTTTCTCCAGGTGTCTAACGGCCTCCGCAGTTTCTTGGTCCATCGGTCTATTAGTAGGCAGGTAAGACCTTGACGAACTTCCGGGTCGGGATAGGGTGTCCGCGACCCTGCAGGTAAGACCTTGACAAACTTCCGGGTCGGGATAGGGTGTCCGCGATCCGGCACGTTACTGGGTCTCAGCGACCCAGCACGTTAGTGTTGCAATAATTTTCTACGAACTTTCGCTGGTAGGGTCTACGCGACCCAGCACGTTACTGGGTATCCGCGACCCAGCACGTTGCTGTTGCACTAATTTTCGACGAACTTTCGCTGATAGGGTCTCCGCGACCCAGCACGTTACCGGGTCTCCGCGACCCAGCACGTTGCTGTTGCAATAATTTTCAACGAACTCTCGCTGATAGGGTCTCCGCGACCCAGCACGTTGCCGTTGCAATAATTTTCGACGAACTTTCGCTGATAGGGTCTCCGCGACCCAGCACGTTGCTGTTGCAATAATTTTCGACGAACTCTCGCTGATAGGGTCTCCGCGACCCAGCACGTTATTGGGTCTTTGCGATCCAGCACGTTGCAGTTGCAATAATTTTCGACGAACTCTCGCTGATAGGGTCTCCGCGACCCGGCACGTTACTGGGTCTCTGCGACCCAGCAAAAGTGTTGCAAAAGTGTATCAGCCTCCGCGTCGCAGCCTGTAGGCGCAACTTAGTAGGTGTAGGTCGTCATGACCTGACCTCTCAAACACTAAGCGGTTATATGAGACTGCGCTGCTGTCAGATCCCACAAACGAAAATGCAAACACAAAAACGAACCTTGATAATTGGTCCTTAAAACCACCCGATGCGATTGTGCAGTAGGGATACGAGTGTAGATTCCTTTACTCTAGTTTTATATCTAGTTTTTTTTTTCCATTCAGTCTCCAAGATGAAGGAACACCGACTTCACGGAATGTGAAATATGACAGTGACTAGTTCTGACAAGTTATATGTGTTGGTGATGTAATTATAATTAGGTACTGTCTGCGCAAGTAATAATAAATAAAAAAGTGATGAGTTATTTTAATTAACTATTCGTTCAGCTTTCGAAGATTGGATGCATTATTCCATTGCTTTTCTTCCGCAGAAAAGGCTTGGAAATGAGACTGGGAGTCTTGTTTATAACAAACAGACCATAATCCTTCCTTTCAAAAGTGCCCGGATCAATCTGTTGTTACTGGTAATGTCATTGCATGTACATGTACTGGTATTGTCATTGCACTGGTATTGTCATTTAATGTTTCACTGTTACTTGTGAAGGCATTATTTTCTTTAAAAAAATGGTTAATGTGTGGCAAGAGCAAGATACACACATGAGATTCACTATTATTAACCCGCACAGATCAGTTTTGCGTATATAGAGGTAATTATATTGTGTTGACAAAACACACAGTTGGTAGTACGACCATAATGAAATACAATATAAACGTGTATAAAACAAACGTTACCTGTAATGTGCAAGATAGTGAAAGCCCAATTTACATGTGGGGTACTAACATTACGTTCTAATAAGATATATGAAGAAAATAATGTCAAATGTACGAATTAGCACATTGCTTTAATTTTTCAGTCTGTTTTATTATATTTTCGTTGCCGATGTGAAAGGAATTTGTTCCGTGAACATTTCTTAAATAATTTCAAAGATGAGGGTAGGTAAAAACCCAAGCTCATTTCTGGGAGCAAACGTAGCCTTTTTAATAAAATTCTACCGCCTTTAAATCAATTCACCTTTGTGTAAGTAAATTCAAAAGTTTATAAAGATTCACCCATGGGCAAAAGGGATAAAGACCCGCAATGCATGGTATTGATGTAACATAAACACTAGGCATTATGTTTTTTTTTTTCTCTTTTTATTAATAATGTGTAATGAGTAACGATATAAATATCCTTAGCTCAGAAAACGCTAGCAAGTTTATTGTGCCTGCTATTCATGTTGGTTAGAAAAAATCGTAAACATAACTCTTTATTATTTTTAATTTCAATACCGGGTTGGTTAAAACATATCATGCAAAGCTTAAGCTTAAGCTTCCCTACAATTGTAGTGAACGTATTGCCGATTTTAAGAGTAACAAGGTTGAAATTCCATCATAAGTTTGAAAAGTTTCTTGTCAACTGGTTTGATGAACTTTTTATGTACATTTACTTAGTTCTAACAGTTTTGCATATCCAGTTGGTGTCTTGACATTGATACAAATCGGCTTAGTCAAGTTCTCATCAGTATTGTATTTGTAAAAAGACTGACCTGATATATCACGCATCGATCCGAGGATCGACCGTTACCTCAGCTCTTAGTTTCCTTTTCTCGGTGTTTGATGGTTGTTGATCAGTCTCACTGGAGCTGCTGGTCAAACTTTCCTCTTGTACTGGATCCCTCTCGTCGATGTCGATGTAATGGAGCCCGTTGACCAACGCCATATTTTTCCGCAAATTCCGTAATAACCGAGAAAAAAATAACAAATTTAATATACATCGTTTATGAAAGACGTTAACAATTAACGTGTGAGTTGAATTTCCGATCTTTATTTGAAGATCATGAAGATTCAGGACGATTTTCGTCCGTACGTGACGAAAGTACACAACGCTATGAGACTCGAAATGGCGGCAAACACCTTCCGCCCTAGCTGGGGACACAGGCGACACCTAGCGGACGAATAGTGGAAGATCGACTTTGTCTATGGCTAAAGGCCAGACCACACCATCGTAAAGCTAAGTACACACTGCTTCTTCATAGACAATGCTGTATGTTTTCCGGAGGCACATCAATAAACAGATATGTCGCAGGGATTTTGTCAAAGTCGTGATAATATAATTCCACTAGTGAAATTATAATTTCACGTGATATTATGAATAGACAGTACGAGACAGTATGCACACGGCTGCGAGCGATTTTTTTTATTGATACAAAAATACTGTCTATTCATAATGTAACTAGTGGAATTATAATATCACGGGAAATTATAATTTCCCTAGTGGAATTATAATATCACGACTTTGACAAAATCCCTGCGACAGATACACAAATTCACTTTTGCATCGTTATTTTTATCCCGTCCGCTTGTAATTCCCGAGGAAACTCTTGAAATTTCCGGGATAAAAGGCAGTGAGGAAGGACTAACTAGCTACGAGGTGTTCATTTTGGTAACTGATAAAATGAAGTTATCGATACTATTCATTACGAATGGTGCATCACTATAGCTCTATATCATAATAAGTAAGTATGTATAGACAAAACGGTGCCACTTCGATATTAAGTAGCAACAAAGCTACTATGTTTATCTCTTTTTTTCAAATGACTTCCATAGTGAGTTAAAAAGAGATGCAACCTGCATTGTACATTTCACTTTCTACTATCCATCTACGTTTATTAGTACATCTTTGGTCAAAACGGATTAACCAAAGGACGGAGGGCCATAGCTAGAAACAGCTTGAGACCTATCAGAGGATTTAGTTAAAAAATAGTTGATTCCTAAGCAAAACTCCATGTAATTTCTAATAGTCAATTAAAACTGCTATGACCAAATGAGTCAGGCCCTCAGTTCATCAATTGTCAAAAATTTGCTGTCACCTGTCAAAGTAATTTAAGCATTGATTGTTAATAATTTTTGAATCCGAATATAGTAAAGAATTCGTGAAATCTTTTCAGAAGTTTTCAATTGTCTAGAATATACCGTTACAGATTTATAAAGGTTTACCTTGGGCTCTCAGTTCATCAATTTGTACAATAATGAATCTTCCAAATTTGCAAGTAAACTAAAGAAATACATAAAAATACTTTGAATTTCTTTTTCTTTAACACTTCTGGGAATTTCTAACGTAGAAACAATGGTGCATACGTTAATAGTTTAGTAATAATTAGAATTTTTTTATTTTGACAATTGATGAACTGAGGGCCTGACGTTTTCGGTTCTACTGACTACAGTCGTCACAAAATACATACAAAATAAGATGCCCGTTTTGACACATGCTAAAGTGACGTGATTAGGCATGTAACCATACGAGTCTGTGATTGATTCTCGCGATTAATCGATTGAGTTTCTGAGTAACTAATCGATTATAGTAGGTTTGCAACTTATGTGGATTAAGACTAAAGTTATTATTATAAAATGTTAAACTTACTATATAGGTACTTATACTTTTAATAAACATATTATTTAAGTATAAATTGACCTTTTATGTTATATAAACCAGAATCGAATCCACTTAAATTGCATAATTTATATAAGAGCGAACGCCCACTTGTGATTTTTAATCGGGCGATAGTTTGGTCGTTCTCGGATTCAGTATAGAGTTATATGGCAGTGGCAATCGTCAGTGCGCTTAAACTATCGAAAATGACTGGCCGATAGTTGTACGATCAAACTATCGCACAACTATCGGCCGGGCGGTAATGTGCATGAAGGACTATGTGAGCGCGCGCACTGCATTCAACTATCGCCCAACTATCGGTACATCGGTAGACTGCGCATTCAGTATCGAACTATCGAAAATGACTGGCCAATAGTTACTTCAACTATAGTTATAGTTACAGTTATACAACTATCGGATAACTATCGGCCTGTGCATGAAGGACTATGTGAGCGCGCGCCCGGATTCAACTAAACTGTCGACCAAGTATCGGTCGACTAAAAATCACAAGTGCGCGTTTGCTCTAAAAGTGCAAGTATTTTAACTACAGCTCACAGCATAGACATGGTCATAGAGGAGCTACATTACTTAATATAGCGGCCTGTACACGTTGGCCCAACCATTGGCCAATACAACGTATTGAAAGAACACTTTTGAAAGAACCTTTTTAAATGTCTTGTTCGTTCAAAAGTGTCAATGTACACACAGCGGCACATCAGACTATACATGTTGACCTTGAGACCGCTTATATGCCCTACGAAATAAAAGCTGTTATCGCAGTTCAACTGTTTAACCTGATGTGCTGTCGAGTGTACGATGTATTGGCCAGTGGTTGGACCAACGTGTACAGGCCGCTTATGGTAAACGCACGCTTGTCCGATGCGAACGCTTCGAACAAGCCGAACGAAACCTGTTTTAAGAAATCTCTGGAAAGGTGAACGTGACGATTCGACATGGTGAGGTGTGCAAGGTTGTCTAGGTTTTATTTAAAGATTTTTATTTTTTTCATTCGGTTCACTCGCAACGTTCTCCTTGGATAAGTGTGCCTTTGCCTAAAAACCGTTTTATCGAAATCATTGTTGCCAATTCATAATTTCATTAATGCTTTAAGCGCCGATCTAGTTTTCACACAAAAAATAAATTTTACAAATTAATCTATTAAAGTGGTTATAACGATTATTTCGATAAAATTGAATGAAGCTGGAGAAATCCTGCACACAACGGTTACAACACTAGTATTTAAAAAAATAAAGACTGAGAACGTAACTGTTTTTCGAGATGTTTCGTAGTTAATCGAATCTGCGTTTACTTTAGAATAAACGCAAAAATAATACGCGGAATACACTTTGCCTTAATTTATGATGCGTTAAAAAATGTAACATATTATTTTCATACACCGTTGATAAGTAATCAGCATATGTTTGATTTTTTGGTTTTCGTAACAAGTTACATTCTAGGGTCATTACCATGTGTCAAAACGGGCATCTTAATTTGTGACGACTGTAGGCTTCGCTACATAGATTAATGAAAGTAAGCTAACGTTTTTTTACGAAATCTTTACTAGAAGTTGACCTAGCATCCGTTTCTCTAAGTACCATACTTTCAGATATTGAATTTTTAATTTTTGTGAGAACAAAATTGACAGATGGTGACCATCGATTTTTACTTTTTTTAAGGACGGTATTATTATTACAAAGTGTAAGTCTACGTTAGAAATTCCCAAAAGTGTTAAAGAATCAGAAATTCAAAGTATTTTTATGTATTTCTTTAGTTTACTTGCAAAGGACATTTTTCATTTTCGGCTAGGACATTGTACACTATTCGTGCTCATAGTAAAAAATATAGTTAAGTCAAATAAAATATTAATATTCTCATTGTCTTTCTGGATAAATGGTACAAAAATAAACTTTGGCAACATGCTATGGAATTGCGTAAAGTCAATCGTATTCATTTGACAGTTCATATCGTATCATAATAAATGTCATTCTATACAAATTGCAGCCGATTGAATACGATATGAACTGTCAAATTAATACGATTACCTTACACAATTGCACCCCATATTTAAATCACGTTCGGAAACTTTGATGTTTCTGTACGAAAAAACGATGACATTGACGACTGATGATAATCTGTCAATGTAAACCTTGTTTTTAATGTTAGTGTGACATTTTACCGCCATATTGAATCGGGGTTGCATAATTATTAAGACTAGATAATGCTTTTGTACCATCAAACGCGTTAGCCTATTGCGATATAATTAGTTTTCAGTTATTATATTTATCTTTTGCTTGCCTATGATATAGTGTACAAAGTCCTAGCCGAGGCTCCATACAAAACTGAAAAATCTCCTTTGGAAGATTCATTATTGTACAAATTGATGAACTGAGAGCCCAAGATAAACATTTATAAATCTGTAACGGTATATTCTAGACAATTGAAAACTTTTGAAAAGATTTCACGAATTTGTGATGAAATAATAACTCAGCAGTATAGGCATCCATTTATTCATGCTTTTTTCGTACAATCACTGGTCAACGTCCTTTCGACTCGACAACTCGAACACAATTGACTGTCCGCCTACGGGTAGATTTCCACCATTTTGTCTATCCCCGTTCAAAACACAGTGGCGCCATGGCGGCGCTTTCTCTCAATTTTAAACTTAAAAGTGTTGCTAGTCATAATTACAATTTGTACTACAATAATTTTAATTATTTTTATCATTACTTTTTTAAATACAATATTCGGCCATCCGACATAGTGCTACCTCCTGGTGCACTGTATGTAACAAGTACCTAGTCAGTTTCTTTATTTTTACAGAATACAATTTTAAAGGAATATAAATACAACATTTGGCATTATAATCACAGTATATGAAGTATAATCTCAACAAAATTTATAAAACATGATAATAGTTAAAATAATAATTTACAATGTAAATGTACCTACCTATGCACATCTCAGATTTCTGCGAGCGTTTTAGTATCACTTATTTTTAGCATTTCACTGTATGTTTTTTTATATATTTTTTTATTTATTTTATGTCTCTTTCCGTCTGATTTCTGATCCTTCCGACCCTCAGATTTTAAATTTTATTATTTTGTTTGGAATCGGGATACGGTATTTACTTTTTTTAAGTTATGACTTTACTGAGGCAAGGAAAATTATCTATTTGATATTTAGATTTATTTGAAAAGAACTAGATTAATAGTTATTTTAAATCAAGGCAAACTACTGACTCGACCACCAGTTCACAAATGGGGAGGCCCTTCGGAGAAAGAACTGGCAAGAAAACTCGCGAAGGGTGAGCTGACCGACCTCCGTATTATAATTTAATTTTCTATTTATCTAAGTACAAGAGAACTTGCCAGAATATATTATTATTTAGGTCTCAACACGATGTTATATTATATTTGCTGTAAATTTATTATGACACTGTAGCGTTGCGTCGCTCGCTACTATCCTATTTCATATTATTTTTATTTTATATTTTCACGGTATCATTTTTATAACCTCCTTGCATGTAATTCGAAACTATTTGTCAAATTTTTATGAGTTTGTTCTGAAAAATAATATTTGGAAAGTCATGTCGTTTCCATGACATTGTTTTTTTTTGTGTTTAGACATCAATATAAAAAATATTTGATTTGTTTCGGCTCACCTTTAAATCGACTAAATTATATTATTAAACTATTATTTTACTTTTATTGCCATTATAAAACCTGTAAGGAATTTCCTGCAGGTAAGACCAATTTTGTAGTAGATAAATTTGTAAGTAACGTTCTGTTTTGACTTTTTGTACTTATATTAATTTGTGATTTTATTTTTAGGTTTTATATTTTAAAATAAATTTAATATCTGTGGATTGCCGACCTTTTAGTTGGCTGCCCAGCCACAACACTAGTAGTTTTCATTGTTAAAACGTGTTGATTTCTGTGCCCGTAGTGTAAGTTTCTACGTCAAAAAACGCAAACCCGTTCGACTCCGCACCCATGCAAATCCGCATGAAAACCGTATCAGCGCCCCTAGCGGCGAGTAGCGCGCCTACACAGTTCCCACACAAACCGACACAAATACGGAATCGAAACAGTTCGCGCCCGCCCGACACAAAAACTTACACCAGGGGCACTGTTGTTTGGTCGATTAAATTTGTGATTGATCTTGAATAAATAGTAATAAAAAGTTATGTCAAGTAAGTATAAATTATAACGTACAAATTGCTAGATTATAGATATGCAGGAATTGAAAGCGATTTCTTTTCCTTGAAAGTCCTTCTAAGCGTTTCATGGTAAAACGTCAGATAAATAATGCGAACGTGATACAAATGATGTGAATGCATCATTTGGTAATACGAATGTACCTACCATACATTACAACATTTACTTTTACAGAATTGTTCCGATTTATGACGCCTTAAGTTAAAAGAGGACACAAACTATTAAACTACACGACATAAGCAATTATTCTGAGCAAAAATAGACATAAAGAAAGCGTAACAATAGATTGAAATCTTTGTATCGATATTATAAATAACAACAAGATTTCCAATTTAAATGAGTGTCTATATAGATATACCAAGTAATATTTTCATTATTTCTATTATTTTTTGTTTGATTCATATATTATTAAGTTCAACAATTCACATCTGAAGTTACCAGATTGAATGTATTTAATATTCGTGGGATTAACTACGCACATCAGACGTTCATTATTCTATGTTTGAAAATCACTTTTAAATAATTCTAATGTAATACTACGTAGGTATTCCGTTAAATTCAGTCGGTTGTGCAGTATGTGACCAACTACTTACATCCTCAAAAGTTTCAAACATGTCTATGAATAAGTCTACACGGGGCGTTTCTTTTGTTAATTGCGCTTTTTTCATGTACTATTATGTCAGTAAGCAACGGTAAAATTTTAAGATACTTAAAGGTCATAAAGATTACTCTCTCAAAAATCAAGCATTGGAAATTTCCATGTATTATTTGTAAATAATAGTTTATCTGTATGTCGCTCATTTATTAAACCTGCGAATACTCGCGTCTCTAACTTAAAATTAACGATTTATAAAAGAGGCGCACATAATATATCAATCAATTACATTTCATGCATCGGAACACCGAAACATCACCGCTCCACTCGGAACTCAATCCTGTACAATTTATATCAAACCTATCAGAACCCACGGGCCTTAGAATAAATACTATTACAGTTCAGTACCTACAGTTAAAGATTTGTCTTTCTTTAGTCCTATAATTAACCAGTAACCACTAGTCACCAAAAGTGCCTATATGTCTTGGCTATGGCTTTCGGCCATCGGCCATCAATAGCAGTGTCACTAACACAAACATTGAGGCTGACTGGTTTCAAAGTCTATCTATACAGATTCTGTTTCGCTCGGTAGTAGTAGGTCTAAATCCTGTTTTAAACCCACTATGCTGGATGAATGATGGATTTTAACTAACAGTACTTTTCATAACACGAAACTATAAATTTGTATTTATACGACCTATTACCATAGCATATATATTTACTGTGCTATTACTCTATAATTTTATTACCCCTTAAGTTATGTTTTCATGTAAGTACCTTACTGCCACTTCGGTCTCTTTTATTTTAGTGAAAGCTATATACGCTTTATTATTTTTACCTTATTATTCAAGAAAACATTTGCAAAACAAGGTTAAGAATGCGATCTAGAAAATAAATTTACAAACAACAATTTTTTTGTTTTGTAAAAGTACTAGTATCAAATCTCTGATTGAGCTGAATGATCCGAGAGGACAAAGTGCACAACTTTTTACCTTATCTATCTAAGGCTTGATAACATAATTTCTAAATAGGTCAATGATATTGGTGTTATTCAAGTGGTTTCCATAATTAGGAGGCTTGTCGTGGTAAGTAATTGGTAAGTTATCATTACAATTAAAAAGTGATGTTTTTCATATTTCTATATATATAAATATTAAAGTCGCCAACTAAGACAATTCCCTGTTCGTACCTACTCGTAAGTAATAGTCTTTTTGATAAAAGTTTTAGCATCTTTCTAAATAAGTAGGAAGGTATGTCAAAACTGGACTTTAAAACATTTACAGTCACATCATCAGCAAAGTTTGAATCGAAGAGTAAAATAATGCAATATTTGAAAATAACGGATTTACACAATCAAGTTCTAATAATTTATGCCGATATTAATTTACATACACACTCCGCCCTTCCTCCCGTTTCGGGATGAAGATGAAACCAACTGATATCCTGAAATCACTTCGACGATCCAAGTAGTACCATGGTGACGGCTCAGAAATCCTCGAGACACAGCGGCCGGCGTGGCGCCACCAACGAGGCATCAGTGACGGGATGGTGATCTGCGTTCCTCTATTGGGCCGTCGCTTTCTTCCTTCAATGACTTGTTTGCGTTTCATGACCTCGCAAACATTAGAACAAATAAATGATATTAGTGTATGGTGTCTTATTTATCCTTCTTGTCAATCTAGTTAATTAGTAAAAATACTCAGAAAGCTAAACTTCTATAGAAAATTCACAGAATTATTTAATAATGTTTACATTCTTATATGGTACACTTAAATAAGAATGGCTAACTTGTCCAACTGAAATAATTGTATGCCACATAATTATGTTCGAGCGACACACATAGCCCAATCAACTAAAAAGTGTAAACTTAGTATAGGGAAACTTTCGTCATTTATCAAATTCAACAAGTCAAGACACTTAGTACATTCTGAAACAAATGCACTTGTCTATTATAACTGCATATAAAATTAAATTAACTTTTTATGATAACAAGGGACAAAATAGTATGGTAACATAGCTACTTAAAGGTCTTCGACCTACAATAACCACAAATACATTTGATCAATCAGCTTTAGGTGTTGTTTACAATAAGACATATGCCTACAAGCTGAAGGCTCGTATATAGGCGAGTCTAGCCTGACAAACTAAAGGCACTTCTAGCATTGTAATCAGAAAGCGCGTGTAGCCTTTTAACCTAAATATACACCTTGATTTTTAATCTAGAAGGCGCGTGTAGCCTTTTAACATAAGTATACACCTAGATTTTTAATCTAGAAGGCGCTTCTATCCTTGTATCTAAATGCACATAGTCTTATGAACTGAAACGCACCTAGCCTTGTAAACTGTAGTCGCATCTAGCCATGTAAACGGTATGTGTGTCTAGCCTTGTAAACTGTAGGCGCGTCTAGCTTAGTAAATTGTAGGTTCCTCTAGCCTTGTAAACTGTAGGCCCATCTAGCCTTGTAAACTGTAGGCGCATCTAGCCACATAAACTGTAGGCGCCTCTAGCCTTGTAAACTGTAGGCCCATCTAGCCTTGTAAACTGTAGGCGCATCTAGCCACAAACTGCAGGCGCGTCTAGCCTAGTAAACTGTAGGCCCATTTAGCCTTGTTAACTTTAGGCGCATCTAGCCACATAAACTGTAGGCGCGTCTAGCCTAGTAAACTGTAAGCGCATCTAGCCTTATAAACTGTTGGCGCATCTAGCCATGTAGCCTAGTATTTACTCAAGCATAGACACACATGGCCGACTCATAGCTCCCATGGCTACTCAACTAAGCCATAGGCACACATGCCCTTTTTCTAATATTACTTTTGTAAAGCGACTGCAAAATTAATTTCAAACTATCTATGCACTGATGACCTTTCGGCAAATGGCCACTACTAGTTAAGCTTAGACACACATAGTCCAATTATAAGCGAGACACATGGCTGACTCGTGGCTCACATGGCTACTAATCTAGGCTATAGGCACACATGGCGACTCAACTACGCAATAGGCACACATGGCCTTTTTCTGATACCTATTACCATAGATGTATTATTCCTGTAGATGGATCACAAAAATAAGCTATAACTCACCCATCCTTTACCCCTTCTAACACTTTCAAATTGTCATAAGATAGAAAGAGACATACATGTTAATCTGTTGCGTCGTAATTAGTGAATGTCTCCATTTTGACTATGCAATGCTAGATGACATTAGATGATGATGATGCAATGATAGTGCTGTGGTTTTTTTTTATTACAAGTTATCGATAAAACATTTAAAAATAAGTTAAATGCAATGCGATACATAAAATTACAATGCATATGTATATATCGCAGGCGTATTGTATATTTCACCAATTACATAGCAACTAGCTGTATTGGAAAACAGCACCGCATTGTAATGCGGCGGATTCAAGATACGCCGTATTCAATACGGCTGATCGAAACTACGCCGCATTGAATAGAGCTCTTCGCGCTTTTCAATGCGGCTAGAGACTTAATGTAATTGGGCGGTTCATAATCCGCTTTTCTGTCAGTTTTTAGTACTAATCGTGTCCAAAGTGCCCACGGCCTTAGAATTTTGTTTATGCTATGAAACTTCGGCATAGGTCGAAATATGGCAAAAATTTCTTCCCTCCAGACAAAAGCGCACGCTCAGCTGATCGATCTAGTGTGACAGTTTTTTTTTTATATTTCGACGTATGCTATGCTCCAAAGAGAAAGTTGTTCAGTTTCATGGTCTAAAAGCAAGCCCTTTAATTTTGAATCAGTGCCATATATGAAGTAGATACTATAATTATACTTGAGGAGATCGATGGCTCATTGATACGCGCATTCTGCATCCGGTGGTTGATGTTAAGCAACATTCGTTGCGGTTGGACATCTGCTATGGAATTGCCTAAAGTCAATCGTATTCATTTGCAATTCATATTGTATCAAATTAAATGTCATTCCATACAAATTGCAGCCGATTGAATTCGATATGAACTGTCAAATTAATACGATTATCTTACGCAATTGCCCCCCTGAATGGTGACCCAAAACTTTATTATCTCGGTCTCCTCTGTGCTTCGGAAGGCACGTTAAGCCGTTGGTCCTGGTTGCATTAGCAGTCGTTGGCACCCTCACCCACCAATCCGCATTGGCTTCGCGTGGTGGGTTATGGCACTTATGGCCCGTTCTACCTATGGTGTTTTCATGCACAGGGAAGGCTATATGGGCTAATTGGGCTATAGCCCAGCAGTGAGGACATTAATATGATAATGATGACAATTATACTATTTATACTAGGAGGTATAGTCGTAAAACTGAACGAGATTTCTAATCAATTTATTAAATTAAATAATCTGCTGAATGATATCAACTAAAAAAAAATACAGATTTCACGCTAATTTTTATACTCTTAATGTATAATTTTTTTTAAGTATAAATCCACAATTTGCTTTAATAAGTGCATCGAGCATATTCTTGTTTGTTGCGAAGGTCTCCAATCGTCGCCTTTTCTTACGTTTCTTATTCACGTTTCCTTTACATCGACGGCGGCGCGGCGCGCGGTGGGAAATCTGTTTAAAATTGAGAAAAATTAAGTTGAAATACAAAATTGTTAACATTACAATTTTTTATCGATATTACATAATAAAATCGGACTACAACACTATCAGGTTGGTCAAATGTCAAAAAATCCCAATTGGCTTTAAATTATATATTTTTAGCCTAAAAACACCCGATTTTCTTCAACCAAGTCAATGTTAAACTGTGTATACACGTACAGCGATTTAGTTTTTGCAAATACGGACCAGTAAGTTATAAAAACGTGTTCGCAAAAACACAAAACAATGAGTGTGACTTACCTCTGAAATGATATGTGTTCATTATTCTCTTTCAAAACACTCACTCTGCTTGAATAACCGGGAACAGTACAGGCCATTCTTAACAAATAACAGATTTACCGCACCACACCATCAAATCTTTCTATATTTTACTACAAAAAAAGATTTTCTTTCTGAAGCATTTGTTACCAGCTGGTTATCAAACAAATATGACGTTCACTTTTAAGTGGCGCGCGACTCATTAAGACGCACACGTTGGGCTATTGTTATCTCTTTTTAACACACGAAATGTCGCCATTTGAGAGACGAGAGTCGATTATAGAAGGAATCGTTCATATTTTTATGCTCCATCTACAGGAATAATACATCTATGCCTATTACTTTTGTTAAGCGTCTGCAAAATTAAACTTCAAACTGTCTAAATCCATTAATAACTTTACGGCAAATGGCCACTACTTACTACTCAAGCTTAGACACACATGGTCTAATATAAGCGACACACATGGCTAACTCAACAAACTAGTTGTATAGTAATAGAATACAAAGAATTGAGTATTGTTCATATAACCTCACTCGCCCTTTTTGCATTCTTGTCTATGTTAAATAATATTTTTCCATTGAGTTTACAAAAAGATAAAATCACTATTCTCTTTAAAACATGCTCAACATATTTGGCCCACATCAATGGCATGTGAAAGTCAAAATCAAAGCTATCTTTATTAACTATATTGAGTACAATTACGCAATCATAGCATTTACATTTCTAATATTCCTGAACACGTATCATATAAAATTTATTTTTGGTTTCGAATGTTTTCAATCTTCATTTGAACATTTGAAAAAGATTTGAAACGTCCGGGTTGATTGACTCCGAGTCATAAAAAGACAGCTTATTAAATAAAGTGCCGATTTTCACAGAAAGACGGAAATAATTTGAAATATTTTGTAAAGGCGAATAAGGTCAACTGATCAAACTGATTTTCTAAAACTTCTAGGGAAAAATTGCACGTACCTTATAACTGAACTTCTTTGCGTGTTGTTTTTTGCCACTTCTGAATTGTGATAAAATAATAACTCAGCAGTATAGGCATCCATTTATTCATGCTTCTTTCGTACAATCACTGGTCAACGTCCTTTCGACTCGACAACTCGAACACAATTGACTGTCCGCCTACGGGTAGATTTCCACCATTTTGTCTATCCCCGTTCAAAACACAGTGGCGCCATGGCGGCGCTTTCTCTCAATTTAAACTTAAAAGTGTTGCTAGTCATAATTACAATTTGTACTACAATAATGTTAATTATTTTTATCATTACTTTTTTTAAATACAACAAATTCTTTACTAGGCCTTAATAAGGCGTTTTACAAAATGGCCGCATCTGTCAAAGCCTTATAAGGCTTCGGGGCGATGGAACATTTTGGTACGTTTGTACTCTATTCTGCTACTTCTATCTGTGTTTTAGTTGTTTATTGTTTGTGGGATTTGACACTGAAGCGATAAAACGTCACAGTATTAACCAATCACCATTATTTGCGCCTTTTCTTAACGTCAAGTTGACCTTACGTCACCCGGCGCCATTTTGCCATGACAGATGACCGCCATTTTTTCAAAATGGCCGGACATATCAGAGGTTATTCGGGTTCAAAAATTATTAACAATCAATGCTTTATTACTTTGACAGGTGACAGCAAATTTTTGACAATTGATGAACTGAGGGCCTGACTCATTTGGTCATAGCAGTTTTAATTGACTATTAGAAATTACATGGAGTTTTGCTTAGGAATCAACTATTTTTTTACTAAATCCTCTGATAGGTCTCAAGCTGTTTCTAGCTATGGCCCTCCGTCCTTTGGTTAATTCAAAACGGGCATCTTATTTTGTGACGACTGTAGGATGACTGTAGGTACTTTAGAGTAATAAAATTATTAATAATTATTCTCCTTTCATAGGTTAGGTTTAAAATAGTGAGTTGTTGTCTTTTTGTAGTAGTCTCCATCCATATTTTTTTCCGCCGACGAAGGCGGGTTCATGTTGTATTGCAGCCTCATAACAATAACTCTGAGATTGCAGCTTCCGTTTGCCGTCGATTTTTCTTGTCATTGCCAAAGTTGCCAAACCAAAAATATCTTTGAAAAAGTAAAATGTCAGTGTCAGGCAGGCATATTTGTGGCAGGCATCGCAAAATGTCAAATGTCTAGGGTTCCGCAAATTTTCAAAAGTATCGATACCTACTCGATACCAAGTATCGTATCAAAAGTATCGATACCGATGAGAGTATCGGATTAAAAGTATCGATACTACTCGGTATCGAGTACTTTTTCTTTGCCTCGGGAAACGTGTTAAAAATCTCAAAAAAGTACATTTTCAAAAAAAATTATTTATTCAGAAATAATAAAAAAACATCTAAGTACATTATGTACTAAGAATAATAACATAATAAGGCCCGGTTCCTCGCAATTATCGAAATTAACCTATCTTTGATTCCAAGTAAACAATCAAATATTCATTATTTTGAGCAGTTAAAAATATATGTTGAAGTTTGATATACGATCTTGATTATTTTGTGGCTAAAAACACGATATTCGTATCTTCACTCGACTTTAAAAAATTTCAAAGACAGAAAATGATTTTAAATTTTTTTTATGCATTCACAATGCAATTCTGTAAGTATAGAAAAATGTGATAGTAAAAAACCACGAGCCCTTTAAGTACCTTTCCCGCCTGAAAGGTACTTATAGGGCTCGTGGTTTTTAATATCACATTTTTTCTATACAAAGAAAATTTTCATATATTTTATATGTTTTGGACTTTATACTCAGATTATTAATCTCTAATTCAAGTATAAATAGTATAATATATATAAAAATAGGTAATGACATATAGAAGATTATTCTCAGGCTACTTTTTCAAAAAGTGAATTTATGCTCAAAATAACAACAAAAACATTGAAAAAATTAAAAAGTGAGGTATTTTCATTCCTTTTCACACATAATGAAAAAGACAAAGACAGAGTTTATGGAAGATGGTGTTCTTAACTACTAAATACTGAATAAAAAAATACTAATTTATTTTGTGAACCCCCAGTCTTTTTCGTTACAATCAGACATAAATAATAATTTATTGCCGCGTGTACCGGTGAGACGGTTTCTTGCAGACGTTATTAAGGCCCCAGCCTTTGAAAAAAGTCTTTCAGACGCCACAGATGTTCCGGGTATATAAGGTATTTGGTGGCCATGGTACCTATATAATTTAGGGTACACCGTTTTCATCTCGCTCCATTGTGTGAATGGGTTCGACTTTAAAGAAGACACCGGACTTGCAAGGTATAGTTTCATCTTTATCAATGTCGCGGCGCCTATTTGGTCGACTGTGAACTAATTTTTTATGAAGACTCCAAAAGTCATAGGTACTTCTCCGATTCATTTTCAGACTCTGAAGACGGGCATAACTGCTTATTAGGAGATTCGGGGACTCCCGAATCAGAATCAATAATAGTTTAATAGTGAAGGATAAAAAGTATCGAGTACATCAGAAAGTATCGATACCTAGTTAAGTATCGGAACAAAAGTATCGAGTACGAAAATACTAGGTATCGCAACGCAAGTATCGATACTACTCAAGTATCGATACTTTTTGCGGATCCCTACAAATGTCAAATGCAAAATCTGCAAAATGCAAATCGGCGCGGCGGCGTTTCGGCGTTTTGTTTGCCTTTTCTCTCGTTCTTCTCTTCGTCTCTTCGTATTATGGTATTTTTGCCTGCGATTTTCGATTTACAAAGGTTATTTCTAATGAATAAAATAATAACATGATTTTCTAGTCTATAAGTACTAGTTACATTACATCTCAAGTACCTATTTATTACTTTTGAATTGATTGTGCTCCTTCCAATTGATAAAACTGGTGATGTGATCGTGTTATTAAATAGAAACTGCTATTGTTGGGAACGATGAGTTCTAGAGGTTTATCAAAGAAAGAGCTAGAAGAGCTCCGTAAAAAGGAAGAAGAGGAAGCTGCAGCTCATGTAAGTGTAAAAATTTCGTTATTCAAATTATTAAATAGCCTCCTAAATTGACGCTAATAATATGTTGGGCATTCGTTGCGACTCCGACCAAAGTATTATTTATTTTGTAGGTGTTCAAAGAGTTTGTGGAAACTTTTCAAGACGTCCAAAGTACAACTTCAAAAGTTTGGGTAAAAGCTGGCACTTACGATGCTGGAGCAAGAAGTAAGTATTGTCCTTGTTATATTTCTGCAGATAGTTTATTTATAAGTATATAACTTATAAATAAACTATCTGCAGAAATATAGGTAACAAAATAAATAGGTTATAAATTATAACCTATTTAGCACCTTTTAACTAACTAGAAAAGTGTTCAGGCATACAGGGTCTAAGTTCAGCAGTAAACACCATTTTAAACTTACTAACAAAAATGGAACCTTGTTTTCTGAGTATTAAATGATAGTTCTATTATTATTTTTAAACTTTATGTGACTGTTAAGAGTAGTCCCATCAAACTAACTAACTAAGGGTGGTATTCCATTTATCAAAGATCTTTGTCCAATATGCATTTGATCCAAGAAATTGGATGCATATTGGACGACTTTGACATCCAATTTCATACATTTGACGTCAAATTTGTTTGACGTCCAATTTCTTGGCCAAAGATCTTTGATAAATGGAATACCACTCTTAGCTAGTGTGTAATGTGATATTTTTCTAATTATTTGTCATAGTAGCCAAATTTGGCTGCTTGTTTTGTTAGAGCTATACTATTTTCAGAGTAATAAAAAAGATTTTTGTGTAGGTATAACTTTAATTAGTGGCAGTGTAAGGTTAGCTCTAACTCTTATCATAAACTACTTCACGGTCAATAACCTACATTGGAACTGTAAATTGATAAACCTGCTTTCATGCAGCGCACCTAATCTCTCTTAATTGAATTTCCCTCTGAAAAATTATAAAACTAGTTAATTGGCAACATATTCACATGATTAGATCCATTCTTGAGCCATTACTTTTCTTCAAATTTTTTACATTAAGACAAATATTTTAAAGTATTGGAATAAAAGAAGTTTAAATATTCTGGTTTCTTGTTTTTTTAGAACTACGAAACTATGAATGATGTCTAATTTAACGATTTATTAAAGTACTTAAAGGAATTATAGTTTTCTTTAAATATTGATGGAAAGAAATAGTAAACTTTTTTGTAGCCAATTCAGTCATTTATCAAAACATCGTATTAATCTCTGGTGTTAACATCTTGTACCTATTGCTCATACAGAGGAAGACACATCTGAGCGTGGCAAGCTGTACAAGCCAACATCTCGCTTGGACGAGAAGCGTGGCAGCAGCGAAGCGGAGATCGTTCGCAGCCTGGCACCGCGCCCCGAGCCGCCACGCTTGCGCGCCAAGCAGCGCTCGCAGGACAAGAAGAAGAGCAACCTTGAGCTGTTCAAAGAGGAACTGAGGCAGTAAGTCTAGTGCATAGTCAATTATTGATACCCAAGCTTCCCACATTGTATATCCTTGTGTAACTTTCCTACTCCTGCTCATTTTAATCCACTTTGTTATGTTCTGTATTTAAATCGATTGAAAACCATGCCAGGAAGCTCATCGGGAAATCAGTGTTGCCCACGGCGAAACTTCAAAGCCTCAGCCACCGCCGAAAAGTTGCATGCTTATCGGTTTTTTATAGAATACACTTTGGTGAGTGTGCGAGCGAGCTGCACGACCTTGTGCATCCAGCCCCTTTCCACCATTGGGGTACCAGACGCAAACTAGCCTACCACCCTTACATCGTTGACACTCCAGCTTGCCGTACCAAGCGCTTCGCCAATTCATTTCTCATACAAAGTGCTAAAGAATGGAATGAGCTGCCAGTTTCTGTGTTCCCTGATACTTACCCCCCAAGTCTCTTTAAGTCGAGAGTGAATAGGCTCCTGGGCAGGCATGTAACATCCTAGACTGCATCCTGTTAGCCAAACAAGATGGTGGTCAAATGCTTGCCCTGTTTTTAATAAATTATTAAAAACTATTAAGATAAATTATTAAGATCGGTAATAAGCCTGCGGTTGTGCGATGTGCATATAACTCTATACTGAATCCAAGAACGATCAAATTATCGCCCCATTTAAAAATCACAAGTGCGCGCTGGCTCTTATATTATGACGATAACAACTAAGTTTTTCTATATTTATTCCAAAGTTGTTGCATAGCATTTAGCACTGACAAAAGAAATGTACAAAAATGTGCCCCCCTCCTGTCTAAGCACCGTCGTACGACGCATTGTGCCATCCTTGTCATGCAATACCAAATGTGTTACGACTTGACAAGGATGGCACGATGCGTCGTAGTCGTAATCAAGCCGACGACGGTGCTTAGGCGGTAGCCCCCGTGTTCTGTGTCCAGAATACAAGAGGAGCGTTCGGAGCGTCACAAATACAAGAACGTGCTGCGCGACCGCGGCGCGCTGGGCGCGGAGCCGGCGCTGGACACTATCCCTGACGTGGGCTCCTATGACACCGGCGACCCCAACACTACCAACCTCTACCTGGGCAACCTCAACCCTAAGGTTTTTTTTTGTTATATTTATATCTGCAATCAGTCTCGCGACTATAAGCGGATGGGTTGTAAAGTGATCGCGAGTTAAGTGTGTGCTCCATCGAGTACACTACTTATATTTTGCAGAATCTGTTTTCATATTCTGGTATTCAATTTAGAGCAACCAAAAACTTAACCAAAAACAGATAACTACAAATTATCAACCCTAAGGTGAAAATGAAAATGATTTCTTTAAATTTTATTTATTGTGACAACAACAGCCAGGTTAACTAATAAACTTAAACAATTACATTTTCGGTAATTCAGTATCTTTTTGTGTTACTTTATTAGTTACTGGGTTCTTCTTATAAGAATAAATCCTGTGTTCGGAGTCCCCGCTCTTTCTTGATTTTGGTTACGAAAGGTCAGTAACCACACAAAAGTCTCAAGTCAAGACGAGTTTCCTGTCAGTTCTTGACATCATTGCTAAACTTTTTGGCGATTATATGTGCCTCTCAGCGTAACAGCCTTAATTTTATATATCAATTTGATTTTCATACTAAAAAGTTATTAACCTATCGTAAACAACAACAACACTGGATCCTGGGTCAAATATTTTTTTGTAATATAATTTTGTCCCAACAACTTCTCATCGTCTAACTAACCTTTAGGGAACTACAGGTGCTACAGGACATATACATATACTTAATTCACGTTTCGTTTGCAGTGGTCATTGTATACTTTTTCATATGCTGTTATTTTGTAAAAATCAGCTCCAAAAATAAGTTGCATTGTCGGTCCAGATAACGGAGCAGCAACTGATGGAGACATTCGGTCGGTACGGGCCGCTGGCCAGCATCAAGATCATGTGGCCGCGCTCCGACGAGGAGAAGGCGCGCGGACGCAACTGCGGGTTCGTCGCGTTCATGTCGCGCAAGGACGGAGAGCGCGCGCTGCGCTGCATCAACGGTATGTGCTTGTTGATCCAAATAACGCAGCGACTGGTGGGTATTCGGGCGGGACGTGCGGCTGTCTAGCATCAAGATCATTTTGTCGCATTCATGTCGCGCAAAGACGGCGAGCGCGCGCTGCGCTGCATCAACGGTATGTGCTTGTTGATGCAGACAACGCAGCGACTGATGGGTATTGGGTCGGGACTGGTGGCTGTCTAGCATCAAGATCATTTGGCCGTGCTCGTCGCGCTGCGCTGCATCAACGGTATGTGCTGGTTTATGCAGATAACGCAGCGACTGGTGGGTATTCGGGTGAGACGGGCGGCTGTCTAGCATCAAGATCATTTCGTCGCATTCATGTCGCGCAAGTACAGCGAGCGCGCGCTGCGCTGCATCAACGGTATGTGCTTGCTGATGCAGATAACGCAGCGACTGGTGGGTATTCGGGCGGGACGGGTGGCTGTCTGGCATCAAGTTCATTTGGCCGTGCTCGTCGCGCTGCGCTGCATCAACGGTATGTGCTGGTTGATGCAGATAACGCAGCGACTGGTGGGTATTCGGGCGGGACGAGCGGCTGTCTAGCATCAAGATAATTTCGTCGCATTCATGTCGCGCAAGGATGGCGAGCGCGTGCTGCGGTGCATCAACGGTATGTGCTTGTTGATGCAGACAACGCAGCGACTGGTGGGTGTTCGGGTGAGACGGGCGGCTGTCTAGCATCAAGATCATGTGAGCCAACTGCGGCTTCGTCGCGTTCATGTCGCGTAAGGACGGCGAGCGCACGCTGCGGTGCATCAACGGTATGTGTTTGTTGATGCAGACAACGCAGGGACTGGTGGGTATTCGGGTGGGACGGGTGGCGGGCGGCTGGCCAGCATCAAGATCATTTGGCCGCGCTCGTACGAAGAGGCTTACTTACTACACTTACCCCCTTATTAATAACGGTGGAGTCAAGTTACACCTGATGTAAATCTGGTGTTTCATAAATCAAATCCAAATCTAATCCAAGTTTTTTTTTGCACGCGCCAAATGTAAGGTGATTGATTACATACAGCCATACAGCCTACTTCAAAATAATTATAATAATATTGATAAAATGCAAATGTTTTATAACAAAGTATTGTAAATTATAAATAATTTGATAATAATATACTTAATTATGTTTTTTGTCTTCATTAGGGACACATTTATTTATTCTAAAAACGTAAATGGATTTTCAGCCGTATAAAACTTCTTTGTTGTTACGAAAAAAGAACTGTATCTATTACACGGTGAACGGTGAAATCGAAAATGCTCTGTTGACTCGCATATAGCTTGCAGTTGGGTACTAACTTAACTTTGTAGGGATACTGTATTACCCGGTTAAATTGAAAAGTCTCTGTTTACTCGCATATAATTTGCAGTTAGGTACTTACTTAACTTTGTAGGGATAATTCTATTACGCAACTAGTACTGTAATATTATTATGCACGCGTGTGTTATAGTTCAGTTTATGGCCCGAAGATCGATGTGATAAGGCTCACTTTATGAGCAAGTGTGTTGAAAATAATATAATTAATCATGCTCATGCAGGCAAAGAGATAATGAGCTACGAGATGAAGCTGGGCTGGGGCAAGGCGGTGGTGATCCCGCCGGTGCCCATCTACATCCCGCCGGCGCTGCAGCAGCCCAGCAAGCCGCCGCCGCCCTCCGGCCTGCCCTTCAACGCGCAGCCGCCCAAACACCTGCTCAACAAGGTACATTCAACTTCAAAAATATCTGAGCGTCCAAAACCTGCATAAATATCTGAGCATTTGACAAAAATCACTCCTAGCACTATACTTTACGGTCTACTTTCATTTGTTGTCATTTGTTCTCAAACAACAAATAAAAATACACCATCACTTGTTGAGATAAGGTTGATTTTTGGCAAATGTTCAGATATTTTTGGAGGTTTTAGATGCTCAGATCAGATTAAACCTGCTAAACAAGGTACACTGCGATTTGAACCTGCTCAACAAGGTACACTGCGATTTGAACAGGCCCAGCAAGGTACACTGCGATTTGAACCTGCTCAACAAGGTACACTACGATTTGAACCTGCTCAACAAGGTACACTGCGATTTGAACAGACCCAGCAAGGTACACTGCGATTTGAACCTGCTCAACAAGGTACACTGCGATTTGAACAGGCCCAGCAAGGTACACTGCGATTTGAACCTGCTCAACAAGGTACACTACGATTTGAACCTGCTCAACAAGGTACACTGCGATTTGAACAGACCCAGCAAGGTACACTGCGATTTGAACCTGCTCAACAAGGTACACTGCGATTTGAACCGGCTCAACAAGGTACACTGCGATTTGAACCTGCTCAACAAGGTACACTGCGATTTGAACCTGCTCAACAAGGTACACTGCGATTTGAACCTGCTCAACAAGGTACACTGCGATTTGAACAGGCCCAGCAAGGTACACTGCGATTTGATCCTTCCTGCTCAGCAAGGTACACTGCGATTTGAACCTGCTCAACAAGGTACATTTGAACCTGCTCAACAAGGCACACTGCTATTTAAACATGCCCAGCAAGGTACACTGCGATTTAAAGCACCTGCTCAACAAGGTACAGTGCGAATTAAAGTACACGCTTAAAAAGGTACAGTACTATTTGAAGAACCTGCTCAACAAGGTACAGTTCAATTCCCAGTACCTGCTCAACGAGGTACAGTGCGATTTTAAGCACCTGCTCAACAAGGTACAGTGCGATTCAGAGCACCTCCTCAACAAGGTACAGTGTGATTTAAAGCAACTGCTCAACAAGGTACAGTGCACATCAGCTCCACTCACTCCCACTCGCCTACTTCTAAATTACATACAAGTACAACTCATCTTCTCACGCGATGTTACGAGTCGCCAAATGGTTTGAATCGGGCTGCTACCCAAAAAAAATATGCTTATTAAAAGCGAATGGGTGTGAAACTTACGATTTCGATTCTGATCTTAATTTCCAACTTTTATATTCTTATTTATTATGAAGGTATTTTCTTGATGTCGTAAATAAGGAATGTCCGTATATTTCCCTAGCATTACTTATACATTAACCAATGTGACACCTTGTGTAAATCTGTTGTAGTCTCTATCATCCATCATTTTAGACAACATAAAGTGACAACAGATTTACACATGGTGTAACTTTACACCACGATTATTAGTATGGCGGAAAATGTGTAGAAAATGGTGCATTGTTCTCTTCTTCGTGTGTACTCGAAAATCTTTTGACCATTTTGTTGAAAGTAGTGGTGAAATCTAGAATTGAATATTTTTATATGACCCGTATTGTTGTAGATCCCCCGCGTGCGCCCCGGAGATTACTACCCAAACGATCCCGACGACTGCAAAGACTACGAACAGGTACGCGTCTTAATTCCATTTCAATCGTTTGATTTTTAAATGTTGTTGGTTATATTGGTTTTTAATTTAACATCTCTTGCTATTTTAGCGGATGTTTATATCCTTAATAACCATGTTAATCATTCTGTGTTAAGGCTGCTGTACACAGGCAGAGTAAACGGTAGAGTAGAGCGGTAGAGTACTAACTATCCTAACTGTCCTACTAACTATACTAATGTAGACATCATTGGTAGAGTAGAGGACTAAAATTTGGCAAAGTAGAGTAGCTAGCACCGCGGGCAAGCTACTCTACCACTTTCCTACCCCCCGACGTCCAGTCTACTCCACCCATGTAAAGGGTTAGAAGAATAACTAGTTCTGACTTTATTATAGCGTTCCTTACAATTTCATGATTAGTGGCGTTCATTTTGTTCTAGCGTTTCTTACCGAGTGACATAAAAGCGTTACTCTCTACTAACAAAATGAAAATTACGTGTATACAGTTACTCAACTAAAACTGGTAGAGTACTGAGAATTGGTAGAGTACCATGCTAGTTTCACTCTACCGTTTACTCTACCCGTGTACATAAGCCTTACAAATATTGTCCTGATATTTTTTTTTATTTTCCTTATAGATACTCTCCCAATCAATAGTCAAAGTTGTGGTACCCACTGAAAGGTAAGATTCAAATTTATCATTACTAACGTTCACGCGAGAGCCTCACATAGATTGCTAACGTAATTTGACTTTTTGACATAATTTTTATTAAAAAATTAAGGACAAATTTACTTAATTAAAGTCTGTAAAATATAGCTTGATTAAAATGACAGCTTATTCGTGCTAAGCAAAAAGTTCTTTATGTTATTGGAATAAAGTTCAAGAAAAACAGCATCAGACATTTTTTATTGTAGCTTATGCTAGAAAATTATACCCTATTTCTTCTGCAGAAGCAATGTTTTGCTTTGCACGAATAAGCTGTCATTTTAATCAAGCTATTATTTGTAAACTAATAATTAGTCGCTTGGCTATCCTTTCCCATTTTTTAGCTCTGGCGTAATTTTGTCTTTTTCTGTGTTCCCCAAAGTAATATTAACATAAACTAGCGCTCCCCCCGCGACTTCTTTCTTGTGGAATTGACAAACTTTGACCCTCTTTTTTACTCACGTTTAGGGGGAATTTCCAAAAATCCTCTCTTAGTGCGTCCCTACACTCCCCAAGGAACATACACGCCAAAATTTCAGCTTCTTGCGCCCAGCAGTTTCGGCTGTGCGTTGTCTGTCAGTCAGCCAGTAAAGTAACAGTTTTATATTTAGATTAATTCAGTACCTCATTGTCCAGGAACGTACTAATGCTGATACACCGGATGGTGGAGTTCGTGATCCGCGAGGGGCCGATGTTCGAGGCGATCATCATGAACAAGGAGATGAACAACCCGTTCTTCCGGTTCCTGTTCGAGAACCAGTCCCCCGCGCACGTGTACTACCGCTGGAAGCTGTTCTCCATGCTGCAGGGCGACTCGCCCAAGCTTTGGTCGCTCAACGACTTCCGGATGTTCAAGGGTTGGTGCGGTACCTTCTTAAGGATAGAAACAGTCGCCCGCGCACGTGTACTTACTTATTATTACTATCTTTGACTATGTTTTACCATCATTTTAATCCGGGCAAAAACTACACTGAGCCTTGGCCCATTTTGCTGCTGCACATACGTACAATTCTTTGTTTTCTTTTTTTCTGAAATATGGACTTTCCCATTTGGTTTATTATATTTTTTTTTGTTTTTTGTTTATCTCGGCTGCAATTGTATGTATGTGAAATAATTCAGCAATAAACGATTTATCTATCTATGTATATACTACCGCTGGAAGCTGTTCTCCATGCTGCAAAGCGACTCGCCCAAGCTTTGGTCGCTCAATGACTTCAGGATGTTCAAGGGTTGGTGCTGTACCCTCTTTAAGATAATAACCAATCCCCCGCGCACGTGTTCTTACTTACTTATTATTACTATCTTTGACTATATACAAATACAAATCTCTTTGTTGTGAAATGTAGGTTAGTATACATGGATTGTTGTTGTTAGGTTTTTTTTAGGTGTTTCACTACATTTCCACCTTTTACAAGGTATACAATAATTTTAAATAAGATTTATAAAAAAACGATATTTTACCATCATTTTAATTCTGCATTTTGTCCACACACACACACTCACACAATTTCTCCCACTGTTATTATTTTGTTTATAATTTTGTTTACCATGCGTCTCAATGGTGATGGCTGAAAATCAGTGTTTTTGCCTCCGGGCAAAAACTACACTGAGCCTTGGCCCATTTTGCTGCTGCACATACGTACAATTCTTTCTTTTCTTTTTTCCCTGAAATATGGACTTTCCCATTGTGTTTATTATATTTTTTTGTTTTTTGTTTTTATGTTTATCTCGGCTGCAATTGTATGTATGTGAAATAATTCAGCAATAAACGATTTATCTATCTATCTATGTATATACTACCGCTGGAAGCTGTTCTCCATGCTGCAGGGCGACTCGCCCAAGCTGTGGTCGCTCAACGACTTCCGGATGTTCAAGGGTTCGTCCGCCACTATTCTGTGACTATTGTCATTGTTAGTCTGAAAAATGGAAAATGAAGTATTTAGAAAAAATCGACCCGTCTCACAACCAGCTCCGATGGGACTCGAACCCACGACCTTTCGCTATCCGGGTGACTGCTCTAACCACTGAGTTACCGAGTCGTTAGATGATGGCCATCTAGGGAGTGAATGGAGGAGATTCAGATCGCTATACACACCCAACTGATCTGATCAGTATTTTAAAAGATATAACGATATGTTTAAAAAATCCGCAAAATTAGCATAAAATTGTATGGAAATCCAGAAACTGAAAACTTTGATTCTTATATCTCTTAGAACGCTGATCAGATCTGTTGGGTGTGTATAGCGATCTGAATCTCCTCCATTCACTCCCTAGATGGCCATCATCAGATCACAGCTAGGTCAATCCCTGGCGGAGAACCAAAGGCTTCAAAGTTACCTCGTTTGTATGAAAATCGACTGGTGTCTTTAATTATGTGACCGCCACTGTATATCAAGTTGTATTATCGCAGGCGGTTCAGTGTGGCGTCCGCCGGTGATGAACCTGTACACGGCGGGCATGCCCGACGAGTTGGTCGATGAGGACGAGGCCAAGGACAACATACGAGGGACGCTCTCTAACAAGTAGGTGCCCTTTTTGATAAAAGTGGGGGCAAATGGTTCGTGTTAGGCATACCAAGGCATACCTATACCGAAGATATCCCGGACGTCAGCCTGTACGAGATTAGAATGGCTCTCAAGCAGCTCAAAAACAACAAGGCGGCGGGCGATGACGGAATCACAACAGAACTTCTGAGAGCGGGCGGTAAGCCGATACTTAAGGTCCTCCAGAAGCTCTTCAACTCTGTTATCCTCGAGGGCAAAACGCCAAAGGCATGGGGTAGAAGCGATGTGATGCTGTTCTTCAAGAAGGGTGATAAGACTCTCCTGAAGAATTACCGACCCATCTCGCTTCTGAGCCATATCTACAAGTTGTTTTCGAGAGTCATTACGAATCGTCTCGCTCGCAGGTTCGACGACTTCCAACCTCCCGAACAAGCCGGGTTCCGAAAAGGTTATAGTACCATAGACCACATTCATACGCTGCGGCAAGTTATACAGAAGACCGAAGAGTATAACTTGCCACTATGCTTGGCGTTCGTGGACTATGAGAAAGCCTTTGATTCGATCGAGACCTGGGCAGTGCTGCAGTCTCTCCAGAGGTGCCAAATAGACTACAGGTACATCGAGGTGCTAAGGTACTTATACCAAAACGCCACAATGTCGGTCCGATTACAGAACCAGAGCTCTAATCCTATCCAACTACAGCGAGGTGTGAGACAGGGAGACGTCATTTCTCCGAAACTGTTCACAGCTGCGTTGGAGGATATTTTTAAGCTACTGGACTGGAAAGGATTCGGCATTAACATCAATGGCGAGTACCTAACACACCTGCGGTTTGCCGATGATGTAGTTCTCATGGCTGAGACTTTGGAAGACCTGAACACAATGCTCGAAGATCTCAGCAATGCTTCCCAAAGAGTGGGTCTGAAGATGAACATGGATAAGACGAAAATCATGTCCAATGCCCATGTTGCATCCACTCCAGTTAACGTTGGGAACATTACACTCGAAGTTGTTGACCACTATGTCTACCTAGGACAGACAATCCAATTAGGTAAGTCCAACTTCGAGAAAGAGATCTCTCGTCGAATCCAGCTCGGATGGGCAGCGTTTGGGAAGCTCCGGCATATATTTGCGTCCAAAATTCCTCAATGTCTCAAGACGAAAGTCTTTGACCAGTGTGTGTTGCCAGTAATGACCTATGGAAGTGAGACGTGGTCTTTTACTATGGGTCTCATAAGAAGGCTCAAAGTCACCCAGCGAGCAATGGAGAGAGCGATGCTTGGTATTTCCCTGCTCGATCGAATCAGAAATGATGATATCCGCAGGAGAACTAAAACGACCGACATCGCTCAAAGGATTGCTCAGTTGAAGTGGCAGTGGGCGGGACACATAGCGCGGAGAACCGATGGCCGTTGGGGCGGAAAGGTTCTCGAATGGCGACCGCGAACCGGACGACGTTCCGTGGGCAGGCCCCCTACAAGGTGGACCGACGATCTGGTCAAGGTCGCGGGAAGCCGCTGGATGCGGGCAGCGCGGGACCGATCGTTGTGGAGATCCTTGGGGGAGGCCTATGCCCAGCAGTGGGCGTCGTACGGCTGAAATGATGATGATGATGAGGCATACCAAAAGGCATGTTGAGGAATGCCAGACCAGAAGCCTTTGGTACTCTAATTCAACTAAAAACTAAATTTCTTTAGCCCCGCCCGCCGCTTTCACTCAATTCTGTCATGCCCGGAGAGTGAGAGAGAAGGGTATCATCAAGTTTCGTTTTTCGTTGAATTAGAGTAAGGTAATGTTGTTTGTAAGACAGCTGTTTATAGTGTAGCGCCTTTTTGTCTAGAAAATTTCTCTGCACGTCTAATACAATTTGTTCTAGGATTATGTTCTCTTACGGCCAGAATTAATAACCTATCCACAGATAGGGGTAGGTGCGATCCAGATTAGTTGCTACGCATAGCAACTAATCTGGATCGACGCTTGATTTTAACATAGAATTAACGACAGTTGCAAGGGTGTTGCTAGGTGTATCCCTATCTGTGGATAGGTTATTAATTCTGGCCCTTAGAGATCATTTTATTACTTATTATTACCTCCGTTTTGAAGCAAAGATTTCAGTATCGGAATACTTTTCAAATATTCTATTTCATGTTGTAGCGGAAATGAAAAATCAGTGTAGTACTAGTAGTAAAATAATTTATGTACTTTCATAGATAGATTGGTTGAAATTATGTCATTTTCTTGATTTGGACATGTCGTGTGCGTTTAGCCAGCGGGACCGGCTAGAAGAGCTAATCCGCGGTCTGACCCCCGCGCGGGACAGCGTGGGCGCCGCCATGGCGTGGTGCCTCGAACACGCGGAGGCGGCCGGCGAGGTGGCCGCCTGCGTGGCCGAGGCGCTGGCCGGGCCCGACACCGCGCCGCACAAACGGATAGCGCGCCTGTACCTGCTGTCCGACGTCCTGCACAACGCGGGCGCCAAGCTGACCAACGCCAGCGCCTTCCGCGGCGCGTGAGTAGTCTGTCGGTGGAGTGTGTTATGTTAGCAGGCGGCCAGGCGCTGGCCGGGCCCGACACCGCGCCGCACAAACGGATAGCGCGCCTGTACCTGCTGTCCGACGTCCTGCACAACGCGGGCGCCAAGCTGACCAACGCCAGCGCCTTCCGCGGCGCGTGAGTAGTCTGTCGGTGGAGTGTGTTATGTTAGCAGGCGGCCAGGCGCTGGCCGGGCCCGACACCGCGCCGCACAAACGGATAGCGCGCCTGTACCTGCTGTCCGACGTCCTGCACAACGCGGGCGCCAAGCTGACCAACGCCAGCGCCTTCCGCGGCGCGTGAGTAGTCTGTCGGTGGAGTGTGTTATGTTAGCAGGCGGCCAGGCGCTGGCCGGGCCCGACACCGCGCCGCACAAACGGATAGCGCGCCTGTACCTGCTGTCCGACGTCCTGCACAACGCGGGCGCCAAGCTGACCAACGCCAGCGCCTTCCGCGGCGCGTGAGTAGTCTGTCGGTGGAGTGTGTTATGTTAGCAGGCGGCCAGGCGCTGGCCGGGCCCGACACCGCGCCGCACAAACGGATAGCGCGCCTGTACCTGCTGTCCGACGTCCTGCACAACGCGGGCGCCAAGCTGACCAACGCCAGCGCCTTCCGCGGCGCGTGAGTAGTCTGTCGGTGGAGTGTGTTATGTTAGCAGGCGGCCAGGCGCTGGCCGGGCCCGACACCGCGCCGCACAAACGGATAGCGCGCCTGTACCTGCTGTCCGACGTCCTGCACAACGCGGGCGCCAAGCTGACCAACGCCAGCGCCTTCCGCGGCGCGTGAGTAGTCTGTCGGTGGAGTGTGTTATGTTAGCAGGCGGCCAGGCGCTGGCCGGGCCCGACACCGCGCCGCACAAACGGATAGCGCGCCTGTACCTGCTGTCCGACGTCCTGCACAACGCGGGCGCCAAGCTGACCAACGCCAGCGCCTTCCGCGGCGCGTGAGTAGTCTGTCGGTGGAGTGTGTTATGTTAGCAGGCGGCCAGGCGCTGGCCGGGCCCGACACCGCGCCGCACAAACGGATAGCGCGCCTGTACCTGCTGTCCGACGTCCTGCACAACGCGGGCGCCAAGCTGACCAACGCCAGCGCCTTCCGCGGCGCGTGAGTAGTCTGTCGGTGGAGTGTGTTATGTTAGCAGGCGGCCAGGCGCTGGCCGGGCCCGACACCGCGCCGCACAAACGGATAGCGCGCCTGTACCTGCTGTCCGACGTCCTGCACAACGCGGGCGCCAAGCTGACCAACGCCAGCGCCTTCCGCGGCGCGTGAGTAGTCTGTCGGTGGAGTGTGTTATGTTAGCAGGCGGCCAGGCGCTGGCCGGGCCCGACACCGCGCCGCACAAACGGATAGCGCGCCTGTACCTGCTGTCCGACGTCCTGCACAACGCGGGCGCCAAGCTGACCAACGCCAGCGCCTTCCGCGGCGCGTGAGTAGTCTGTCGGTGGAGTGTGTTATGTTAGCAGGCGGCCAGGCGCTGGCCGGGCCCGACACCGCGCCGCACAAACGGATAGCGCGCCTGTACCTGCTGTCCGACGTCCTGCACAACGCGGGCGCCAAGCTGACCAACGCCAGCGCCTTCCGCGGCGCGTGAGTAGTCTGTCGGTGGAGTGTGTTATGTTAGCAGGCGGCCAGGCGCTGGCCGGGCCCGACACCGCGCCGCACAAACGGATAGCGCGCCTGTACCTGCTGTCCGACGTCCTGCACAACGCGGGCGCCAAGCTGACCAACGCCAGCGCCTTCCGCGGCGCGTGAGTAGTCTGTCGGTGGAGTGTGTTATGTTAGCAGGCGGCCAGGCGCTGGCCGGGCCCGACACCGCGCCGCACAAACGGATAGCGCGCCTGTACCTGCTGTCCGACGTCCTGCACAACGCGGGCGCCAAGCTGACCAACGCCAGCGCCTTCCGCGGCGCGTGAGTAGTCTGTCGGTGGAGTGTGTTATGTTAGCAGGCGGCCAGGCGCTGGCCGGGCCCGACACCGCGCCGCACAAACGGATAGCGCGCCTGTACCTGCTGTCCGACGTCCTGCACAACGCGGGCGCCAAGCTGACCAACGCCAGCGCCTTCCGCGGCGCGTGAGTAGTCTGTCGGTGGAGTGTGTTATGTTAGCAGGCGGCCAGGCGCTGGCCGGGCCCGACACCGCGCCGCACAAACGGATAGCGCGCCTGTACCTGCTGTCCGACGTCCTGCACAACGCGGGCGCCAAGCTGACCAACGCCAGCGCCTTCCGCGGCGCGTGAGTAGTCTGTCGGTGGAGTGTGTTATGTTAGCAGGCGGAGGAGGCCGGTAAGGTGAGGCCGGTGAGGTCACTGTATGCGTCGCCGAGGTGTTGATCGGGTCTAATAGTGCGCCGCACAAACGTATAGCGCGCTTGTATCTGCTGTCAGATGTACTGCATAGTGCTGGCGCCAAGCTGACTAATGCCAGTGTCTTCCCTGGCGTGAAATCATTACAATCATCATTAATTTGAAGAATTTTTGCGAAATGCACAAAAAATAATTTGCGGAAGTCCTGTAGAACACATGATAGGTTAGAAATTTCGTGGTAATATTTTTTTAGGAAATTTACAGACAGTGTGTATATTATTTGTCATTTCACTAAAACAATTTAGGGATTTGTTCAAAACACTAGATTTGTTTAGGGAAATGATAAAATCGTGTTGTTATTTTAACATCCTGCGTGATTTATTTCATCAAATCACTTAGGGAATTGACCAAATCCCTGTTTTTATCATATCCCTGCAACGTATACATAAAATAAAATAGCAAATTGTAGTTAGGCATTGAATGTATTTGCATTAAGTGTTGTTTGGCATGACTTCAAAGTCCAATATTCCTTAGGTTCCAACAGCGGCTAGTGGAGATAATGCGCAACTGCCACGCGGCGTGGATGGCGCTACCCACGCGGCTGCAGCGCGAGGGGTTCCGCGCGAGGGTCACGCGCATACTGCAGGCCTGGGCCGACTGGGCCGTGTACCCCACGGACTTCCTGATGCACATCAACGACGTGTTCCTGGGAATGGACAAGGTACGTGTCAATACTGCAGGCCGATACTGATGACGAATGAAAGTGTAGTATGCGGAATGAAAGTGCGAGGAGCAAACGTGTGGTATGTAAGAGAACTTAGATAAAACAGACTCCGATCACGTTGGAGGTATTAGAAAAAAAAATACTGCAGGCCTGGGCCGACTGGGCCGTGTACCCCACGGACTTCCTGATGCACATCAACGATGTGTTCCTGGGAATGGACAAGGTACGTGTCAATACTGCAGGCCGATACTGATGACGAATGAAAGTGTAGTATGCGGAATGAAAGTGCGAGGAGCAAACGTGTGGTATGTAAGAGAACTTAGATAAAACAGACTCCGATCACGTTGGGAGGTATTAGAAAAAAAAATACTGCAGGCCTGGGCCGACTGGGCCGTGTACCCCACGGACTTCCTGATGCACATCAACGATGTGTTCCTGGGAATGGACAAGGTACGTGTCAATACTGCAGGCCGATACTGATGACGAATGAAAGTGTAGTATGCGGAATGAAAGTGCGAGGAGCAAACGTGTGGTATGTAAGAGAACTTAGATAAAACAGACTCCGATCACGTTGGGAGGTATTAGAAAAAAAAATACTGCAGGCCTGGGCCGACTGGGCCGTGTACCCCACGGACTTCCTGATGCACATCAACGATGTGTTCCTGGGAATGGACAAGGTACGTGTCAATACTGCAGGCCGATACTGATGACGAATGAAAGTGTAGTATGCGGAATGAAAGTGCGAGGAGCAAACGTGTGGTATGTAAGAGAACTTAGATAAAACAGACTCCGATCACGTTGGGAGGTATTAGAAAAAAAAATACTGCAGGCCTGGGCCGACTGGGCCGTGTACCCCACGGACTTCCTGATGCACATCAACGATGTGTTCCTGGGAATGGAAAAGGTGCGTGTCAATCAAGGAGATTCTACAAGGAAACTGGAGTTTTCAGCCTTAATAAAAAAGTGTACCCAGCAAATTTGACATTTACTACGTCGTGGCTCTATGTTGTCTCATATGACCATATGTTTTGTTTCGAAGTGTAGGTGAGACGGAAAACAGCCACAGTCTACAAAAAAGTGTTAGTACTACTATATCGCAGTTTCCTTGGTAGAATCTCCTTGGCGTCAATACTGCAGGCCTGGGCTGACTCGTCTACCCCACGTACTTCCTGATGCACATCAACGACGTGTTCCTGGGTATGGACAAGGTGCGTGTCAATACTGCAGGCCTGTAGTGAGAAAGAGTCGCGGCAGGCGTCTGTCACTCGCACTGCGCGCAACTCTCGCCCGCACCGCCGGCGGTGCAAATCCATAGAAATTAGGACCGCAAAAGAGCTAGAACATATGCGATAGAAAGAGATGCAACGAGTGGCCGTTCATAATTTGCCCCGTACAAGCTGAATTCCACTTTATTGCGTTATAGTTAGAGTTGCTATTTATTTAAATGGCTTAGCGGAGTGCAGTATCTGTTACGTAGTAACTATTTAGTAATCT
The DNA here is from genome assembly GCA_949710035.1 of Crambus lathoniellus. Taxonomy (NCBI): domain Eukaryota; kingdom Metazoa; phylum Arthropoda; class Insecta; order Lepidoptera; family Crambidae; genus Crambus; species Crambus lathoniellus. The sequence goes on along the minus strand of OX453298.1, from coordinate 32,489,190 downwards.
GTGGTCGCGGGCACTTTCGATCTGCTAAGATGGATAGAATCATATATCAAAAATCGCAGCCAGGCTGTGGCTCTAAAAGGTTACCGATCAAGATTCTTATATATCCCATCGGGAGTACCCCAGGGCTCCCATTTGGGACCTTTTTTGTTTTCCTTATACGTCAATGACATAGGCCTTTGTTTTCCCAACTCACTCCATCTCTTGTATGCAGACGATACAAAAATTTATAAGATGATTCGAACGGTGGATGACTGCATAAAATTACAGCAAGACATTAATGGCTTTGAGCGTTTTTGTCAAGAAAATTACTTACATATAAACTTTGACAAATGCAACGTCATTACCTTCAGTCGTAAAAACTGTCCCATCAGCTATGACTATAGAATTTGTGATCGGAGCATTTGCCGTGTTAATTCACTTCGAGATCTAGGAGTGACCTTAGATACAAAGTTGAATTTCAACACACATATAGATAATATCGTGGCTAGAGCATATAAGCAGCTGGGCTTGATTCTTCGCCTCGGAAAGCCTTTCACTAAGGGTAGTACACTTAAGATACTATATAATGCCTACGTACGTAGTATTTTAGAGTTTGGATGTGTTGTCTGGAGCCCCCAATATATCGTTCATAAAGAGCGAATTGAACGAATACAGAAGAAGTTCATAAAATCCCTTGATTATCGTACTGGGTTTTATTACAGTGACTACGTAGTGAGTGCTAAAAGACATAAAGTTCAATTATTAGAACACAGACGCCAGTTATTAGATGTTTTATTTTTATTTAAGTTAATTAATAACCACATAGACTCTAATGACCTATTACAAAAGATTACGTTAAAAGTCCCTCGTTCCTCCTCACGTTCAAAAGACACATTTAATATATCATTTTGTCACACCAATTACGCAAAAAATACCTTTTTAAGGCGTGCATGTAGTTTATATAACAAGTCACTCACTGAGGTGGATATTTTCTCAAATTCACTTAATGTTTTTAGAAGGAAGGTAGGCGAATTGTTGTTTATGTAATGCATGATATTAGATATAAACATTTACTATATATACTTACATCTCTTCTTTTGAATTTTACAACTAATATATCAGCAATTTAATTGTAGTTTCTAAATTAGAACTTAATCTTAAACTAGTTAATCCGTCGCTTGTATGCACTATTATCACATAAATTATATAAGTTATGGTACTATAGGTTTGTTTGTAAATTTGCTTTTTTTATATTGTTTAGATATAACTGTCTGTTACCTGAATTAAATAAAATAAAAAAATAAATAGAAATAAGGCAGCATTCAGTTTGGCTTTGGCGGGGGCCTCATGCCCCCGCTATGCTTCAAAGAGTCGTGCTAAGTTGTGCTAGCACTACTGGGCATGGACAATGTGCGTGTCGCATGGCGTTTCTAATGATGCGACATCAATGAGACTCCGGGATCGATTGTTTTAATTTTATTATTAGCGCCATCTTTTGAGCTGAATAGTAACTAAACTCATCGGTACCGAAACTTGGCCATCGTACAATTTACATACTCACGTATTTACGTGCTCACTTCAACGTCTCATAGATGGGAAACTATTTGCATAGCTGCAATGATTTTTGAGTCAATGGAGAGGCCAAAGGCCTAGTTGTCGGTAGTCAGTAGACACAATATAATATCTAATATAATAATCTATATAAGACTTTTTCGTACTGACTGACTGACAGACAACGCACAGTCCAAACTACTGGGCGCAAAAAACTTAAATTAGGCATGTATGTTCCTCGGGGAGTGTAGAGGAGCACTAAGAGAGGATTTTTGGAAATTCCCTTTCTAAGGGGTAAAGAAGGGGGTCTACGCAGACGAAGTCGCTAGCGAAGCGCTACTAATGTGTGAAGGTAATTTTTCAATTTGACGATTTCTGTATGAAATATAACAGGGAGAAAAAGATGACGAGTTTCTTGCCGGTTCTTCACGCAAGGTCTCCCGCCGTAGAATCTGCGAACCGAAGGCGTAGCTTCTTTGACGTTCATAAGTGTTGTATTCCAACCTAAATTGAATAAAAAAGATTGAATTTGTTTTTTTTATTTATACCGCAGATTAGTCACAAAGTGGACCCCCAAACATAAAAACGCCATCTCCAAAAAGCTTTGCCTGTGTCCCCCCATTGTCGTATCACAGTTTCAGTAGAGGCAATAACTGACTGACTGATAGACAACGCACAGCCGAAATTATTAGGCGCAAGAAATTGAAATTTGGCATGTATGTTCAGCCGAAATTACTGGGCGCAAGAAATTGAAATTTGGCATGTATGTTCAGCCGAAATTACTGGGCGCGAGAAATTGAAATTTGGTATGAATGTTCCTTGGGGAGTGTAGGGGAACACGAAGAAAATGTTTTTGGAAATTGGAATGAAGGGGGTCCACGCAGACGAGGTCGCGAGCGGAGCGCTAGTACAATATAATTACGTTATTTCTTTCCGCATAGCAATCCATCGGGGGTGAAGATACGGGGGCGGAGGCTGGCGCGGGCTCCGGGTCGGAGGCGGGGTCGGGCGGATCGTCGCCGGCGTCGTCGTCGTCGGCCGAGTGGGCGGGCGGCGGCGCGGGCCCGCTCGACGGCGCGGCGCTGCGACGGCTGGCCGCCTCGCGCCGACACGCGCCGCTACCCGAGCCGGACATAGACGGGGTGCCGGGTGAGTGTGTGTTATAGGTGTTGGTGGCTGAGTGGACTGGCGTGCTGAACCAGATACATAAGAATAAGTAATAACGAAGTAGAAGGGAAACTCCCGCCCCGGACGGGTTCAAGGTCGCGATATACGCGTAGGAAGTTAAGGCTGCATGTTCTTCGGGTGCGCACTAACTACCGGCAATACAGCTACCTGACTCGCTCATGTCGTTTGTTCAATTCTGTCAGCGATGAAATTGACATAGATTTGTTCTGTGATAGCACTGTTGCCCTGAAGCGAGCACTGGCGACTAAACTACTTGCTGGTTATGGTGATGATATTAAGCATTAATTTCAATCTTTCTTTGTTTATCATAATATAAAGTTAATTATATATTTTTTTTTGTTTGTTTATCCTAAAAAGTATTGGCATGAAAGTAGCTTAATTAAATTTTAGTTAATTATGTAAAAGTATTATATATAAAAAAAAACTATATGTGGAAACTTGTAAAATAGCTTTTGATTATTTATTTATAAATATTTATGTAAAATGTAAGCAGTAAGTTTTCCTTAACAAATAAAAATAAAAATAAAAAAAATAAAATATTAGAGTACACGTTAAACGGGAATCTCAGTCGGGCTGTCACGGCCGGCGTCACCGCACACGCGTTTGCCTTATTGTGTGTTCCGTACGATTTTGGGAACCAATTACAAATACAAGTAATATTTACTTTAATAGCTTCATTTGGAATTTTACTTATTATATTATAAGCTTAAATGCAAGATTGGTCTCCTGAGCGAGACCAATCTTTCATCTAATTTTATAAGTGTCCATGTTGGTAGCTACGCAACATAATAATTGATAAATCTCATATTTTGTAAAAGTAGACTAAAATAATGACTTCAAAGTAAATAAAATCTGTAAAAGTAAAATATAAAAGTATACAAAAAAATTGAAAAAAAACTTGTATGTCATATATTATTTTAGACGTAAGCAATATTTAACAGTAAGCAACCCTGGCAACACGCCTGGGCGACAGAGGGGCGTAGCGACGTGAAAGGGGAAGTAGGTATGTAAATGGTGGCATTTGGGACTCGGTCAAAGAAGATTCCGTTCTACTTGGTTATTACTTATTCTTATGCCAGACATGGGCGGGGCGCCGGGTTATTGTAAGTATATATTTTATTTTCAGTTATGTGAGGTCGTTGCCATGAGCGGAATCTTGAGCAAAGTGATTTTTTATCTGCAAGTTAATAAAAAATAAACTTATTGTGCAACAAAACACTATTTGGAGTTTATTTTTAGTTTGATTAATCTTTTTATGGATTAATTCTTGATTAATCATCTCCGGTTTTGATTGGTAGTGGACGAGGACATAGACGGCGTGCCGCTGGAGGGCGGCGGGTCGCCCCAGTCGCCGGTGGGCGGCGCGTTCGTGCCGTCGCGCTGGGAGAGCGTGGAGCCGGTCGCCGAGCCGCCGTCCGCCCCCGCGCCGCCGCCGCCGCCCGCCCTAGAAGCGCCGCCACCGCCCGCCATCGCCGCGCCTGACGGGTGAGTTGTTACTACCAGGAGGGGCCCGTTTCTCAAAAGCTTGTAACTTGTAATACAAGCGGATGTTACTTTTTGACATCTTTTGTTAGAAAGGGACTTCCATTTGTATTACAAGCTACAAGCTTTTGAGAAACGGGCCCCAGGGGGGTGTCTTAGGTAGGTACGTTCGGCCGGCGCGCCTGTCGGGCAGGCGTATGGCAGAAGGATGCCGCTCGGCTCGTACTCTCCACGTTGCGCGTAAAACGATCGATCATTTCTGTGATTTTTGTGCACCGAACAATGACTACTAAACGTTCTTATAATCCGTATAAAAGATACTGTTGTGTTTACGGGTGTCTGAATAAAAGAAACAACAAAACCGAACTGCAAGTCGCTCGCAACCCTAACCAGCGAGCGAGCTGTATGAGACTTTTGTATAAATAGAAACTCTCGCGCGTAGCTGTTGGATACAGTTTTGCTTGCATGCGCGAACTTTAGATTATTATAAAAGTAGGTGAGCGATGACAAAGCGACCGGAATTGGACTTTATTTTCATGCAGAAAGATTTTTATTTGAATTAGTTTGCAGAGTGCGCCTTTTGTACCTTAGTACTATTATATATTCTGTGCTAAAAGCTAAAATCAATGACGGATTCTTCCTATTTCCTATTTCTGTTTTACTTATACAAATAAACAAGTCTCAAGTCATGAAAACAATCTTTATTTACTATCTCAACTACCCTATCTACTCCTAATTATTGTGCGGTGACTTCCCACGCTCCGGCTAGAGTACCGCTGGCCGACGAAGGGGGTCCCGTCGCAGCTTAGTTGACCTTAACCATTTTGACATAAGTTAATAACATTGATTGTCCAGTGGGCCGGGCGACGAGCAGCTACTATCGCGCGAGACTCTGCGCGAGATCGAGGTGCGCGTAGTGAAGTACACTGACGAGCTGGAGGCGGGGACGCGCCCGCGGCGGGCCGGCGCCGCGCCGCAGCAACAGATCGCACACTACAGGCGGAAACTCATCAAAAAGGTCAGTCCTCAAACTCAAACACTCTTTATTTAAATAGATTTACAAAAAGTTAGGTTAGATCCATAGTCTCTTCCATAGTCTAGGAGAGACGTAATACTGGCCGGACACGTGATGGCTACTTCAAATCAGTAAGCCTTTCTCTTATTGAGGATAGGTTATTGAAATCGGCCGTATGTCATTAATACCCAAAAATATTTAAGCCTATAGGCGCCAAAAAGGCTTCTATTTGTAGTTAGTCTAATTCGCAGTTTTGGTCCTATTTGATGATTTAAGTAAAGTGACATATTGATAGATTGATTAAGAACTGGTATGGAATTGGACGAAACGCGAATAGGACAAACAGCGTGTCTTTATATTGTAAGATTGTTGGAGAAAAATTAATTATTTATTATTCTTCTCAGCATGTCGATCAGTTTGGCTTCAAATCTGTTCAGCCCAGTACTGCGCCACACGTGGTGCGTTCTCAGTGGCGTTAGAAAGGCCTTCGTTTTATTATTTCTAAGTAAGTGATCGTTTTCCAGGCGGCGAAGGAGGCTCGCGCGGCGCGGGCAGCCGAGGAAGCGAGGGCTTCCCCCGAGCCGCGCCGCCGCTCGCCAGAAGAGGACACTTACTCGTAAGTTTAGCTATTTATTCATATCACAAATAATTTTAATATGTAGGTACTAGAAAAATCGTACCATACTAGCACTCGACACTACTTAATTACTCATTTCTGGACATTTTTTACTAACTTTCTAGCACGTTATGTTTTAGTTGCTTTTTGACCACCATCGGATGTCGGAGAACCGTAGGATGTTTTTTTTTTACTACCGTTCACCTTTCTGCACCTGGGTGGTCCACGGGAAAATATTAATTTCGGTCTCATGAGGTGGACGGTGGTCAAACGACGGTTTTAGTTGCCATAAAGTACTCGGTAACTTACACAGACCTACACAGCGTACAGCTTTTTGTTAATACGATTTTTTTAACTTAATTTCACTAGGATAAGTTTTTGCTGTCGAGTCCAGACAGGACAGGAGGTTATTGAAAATGTCACTTATTCCAGTTTTAGTATAGATTATAGACTATAAATAATGAATACCAAGTTTTTTAGACTGTATTCCATGTATAGTAATGCGGACTAAATATGATAATGTAATAATTACTGAACTTACTATTGTTTTAGTACCATATCCAAGAAGTCGAAGAAATCTCGAGAGCCCTCGCTGTCGCCTCCACCGAAGCGGTCGCGGCACCCGTAAGTATAACTTAGGTTATCAAGTTTGATTGCAGATTATGTTTGAAACTGTACGTACTTTATTGGCCAAGGTGTTTGTATGAGAGACAAGTAATTCCGTTTGGATTAATGGATTTTTTTTGTGCTATCCCAAAAATGCGAACGTTTGTGAGTATGGATGTATGGATGTTTGTTACTCTTTCACGCAAAAACTACTGAACGGATCTGGATGAAATTTGCAACAGAGATAGATTATAGGCTGGAATAACACATAGGATACTTTTTATCCCGATATACCCACGGGAACGGAAACCACGCGGGTGACACTGCGGGCGGCCACTAGTTGGTTAATAAAAAAAATGTTTTTACAGAGAGAGAAAGTCGCGCTCAAGATCGCGATCTCGCGAAAGGGAACGGGAACGAGAGCGGTCGAGGGAACGGGAGCGGGAACGAGAACGGGAGAGGGAAAGAGAGAGGGAGCGCGACCGAGAACGGGAGAGAGAGCGGGACAGACGGCGGCGGTCTCCCGCCACGCCGCCCGCTCACCACCACCGGAAACACGCCAAGCACGCCAAATATAAGTACTGATAAAACCATTAGCATTTACATTGTAAATATATTTGATATATACACAACGTCACTTTCGTTTTATTTTTAAAAGTTTGATTCGTGTCGGATGAATGAGGTTAAAGAAAAGTCTTTCATTACAAGTAAAGTTTTATTTAAAATTCCATGGTTATTGTAAAAAGTAAAATAAGTAAAACAATAAAATTCGATTCTTAATAAAAATTTACAATAACGTATAAAATATTATTTTTTATATAAACATTCGTTCTAATCTGCATTATTAATTTAAATACACCAGAAACCAGATTTATATTCTAAATATTAGTCAAAAACATAATCAAGACTAAATATTAAAAAAAACTAGTCTGACATGATGTATTTAAATATCTTTGCAATCTTTCAGCTAATTTGAAAATATTAATTTCATTCATGTTACACAATCCGAATATAAAATTAACTAAAAATCATTCGCTATTAATAAAATAAAATGTAAAAAATTCACTACATAGAAAATTTTAGAGAGCTCTTAAGAAATTTTGAGCGATAACTGAATCAAAGTTATTTCTCCTTAATTAAATGGAAAATCAAACAAACACACGTTCACAATATGACTAGCTGCTAGGAGTCTAAAAAAACTTAATTTAAAATATGCCTGAATAAAATCGCGTCTCCCGAGAATGGGTTTAATATGATTTATAAAATATATTAAGTAGTGATTAATTGCTATAGGTAATTGGGGTCACAACATAGTTACATCGTTGAATTAAAGCTAAAAAGAGCCATTCACTGTCTTCTTATAGCCTCGCTAGCTTCATTTTATGCACGAAATGGTAAAGCAAAATTAATACATTTGTACAGAAGGCTCAATACATTACATATAGTTATAGACTTAACTTAATTAAACATACCATTAATACTGACATGATATACCTGTGTTATTTCTTAAAAAAAAAAGACAACAAAATCAGAACAACGAAATAATATAAATCTGTAAATTTACTTGACTAAGGACTCATAGCCTATCTAAAACTACGTTAATATTTGGACATCAGTAGTCTTTATTAAAATTTCATATCTATAAAATTTGACTTTACTCACAACTATTTTTACGTGATTGTATGATAAATATGACAATGGAAAGGATTTAAGTTTACCCGTAGCACAGGAATGTATAAAAATATGTGTAATATGTAATTCAATTAATCACAGTTTGTTCTATTTGTGATACTGTTCTAGTCTAGTCTAAGGCAGCACTGAGTTTAGACTTCAGTACTGTTTGCCGATAAGTTGACTAATTTGACATAAAAAAGACCTGTTTATTTTAAAAAATTATGTATGCTGTACTCAGTGCTGCTCTATCGATCAGTCGGAAAAATCATGCGCATTGTCTTTTAGTTACTGCAGAAGTCTTTTTGAGACAACGCTCTATTTGTGCGTACGATTTGGCAATAAGGCATTGGCTTTCTATCATTCTACTAGGTACTCATGAAACAATCACAGGAAATAAAGCTGCTAAGCTAATAATCACGACTTAATAACTATTTAATTGCGTCTTTGTGAATAAATTGTAAACGACCACAAGTTTATCACAAATAAATATTTTTTAATTTTTTTTTACATATTCTGCTTGTGATGATGACTTTTAAAGAAATGTTAATTTCTCGTGAATTAAATCAATGGGTCAACGGGATCCTCGTGGTCGAGTCAACTACGCATAAATACTATATGTACCTAACTAATGATAGCTCCGTTTAATATTTGTATAATAATCTTATTATCGAATGAAGGCCATAGTTGCGAAACTAGCAGTATACTGGTGATTACACTAAATCTAATGAGATTGGACCTAACGCGCTACTCGCGATGAGCTTTCGCTTACATAACTCGTCTTAAAATCTTATACAAAACAGCAAGTTCTAACACGTTTAATGAGTTGATATAAACCTCTACAATAATTAGATTGTTACAACATAAACAATCGAGCTGCCACGCTCATTCCAAGAATTAACCTTTTCTATTTTGAGCAATCTCCTGAGATCGGACCCGATTCGTCGATTCAGGGTCGCGTATTTAAAATCACTTTTTTCCAAAGACCAAATGACCAAACACTACAAAGGCCCCTAATAGCTGTCGCAGCGACGTAATTTTTGTACCGACATTACATTACTTTCATATTGCTAATCGTCATGAGAAGGCTCCAGTCAGGAGTCGAGTGAATAATGATAGGAGAGTGTCGTTTCGTCGGATGGTCACCTCCAAGCGCGTCGTTGTCGCGGTGAAGGGGGAGCGGTGCGGGGCGCGGGGGAGTGCGGCCGGCTGCGAGGGGATGCGATGTCCTGCGGCGCCACCGGCGGTCACCGCGGCAGCCGCACGCGCCAGCATCGCACGCGACCGTCACTGCAACATCGACCAAGTTGTACTATCCGAGGTTTCGTTATAAGTTTACAAAGCTTGCGCAGTAGGACTTGTCCGTCGACTTACCTAAAAGTGGTACAGTTGTTTTATCTCACGAGCGCGGGTAAGCCATACTTGTAGTTGTAATGTATAGACACGCTCCTGTGTGCGTCGGCCGGCGACTCGGCCAGAACTGAGCTCTCCCGAGCTTACGCAGCTAAAGACATTGCATTTACACAAGCGTGGCATGGCTCACCCGCGCTCGTGAGATAAAACATCTGTAAATTTCGCTGCGAACTCAATAAATACGACGCTTTTTCTTTCGTGAAGATCTAGCGAGAAGGCACGTAAAGCTTCATGGGAAAAATAACCTTCGTTTGCGTAGAGTTCGTAGCGAAACTAATCACTTTTATGATATGTCGACGGACAAAAATCCCTCGTGAGCGCAGGCCTTTAAGCCACATGGAAGTGTTCTGACATTTTCAATAAAATATCTCGAGAGAAAGGTAAACTTATGCTGGTTTAGTTACTTGGGAATTTTCGATACTTTAAATTTTCTATAAAATATGAAGTCTTGAGGCATTTCTTTTACTCGAGATAGAATATTGATAATCGTTGTTAGGGTGCGAAAAAAAGGTTAGTATAGTTTACGAACGACAACGAAAGCTAGTAAACTTTATGTAGTCAAATATAAACAGAAAACAGGTAGTATTAGTGCCTCCGACGAAAGCTGTTAGTTCGAGTGCACCAGTCCACGTCTAAGGATGGAGAACGTATGAGGGTGAAGGAACACTCACAGGAAAAGCGACTGTGTTTTACTGTGCTTAAGGTCTTTTACGCTTTGCCTGTGAAGTGGTAACGAAGCGGCGGCGATGCGTGCTGCAAGCTTACCAGGCGAATGTTATTATCGCTTGCAGTTTATGTATGATAATATAATGATGGGTACGGTCAAATTATACAAAATATTCGTTTCTAATAGTATTATAACTATGCAGGAAGCAGACAAGTACTTGAATCGAAATTGCTTGCACTAGGAATCTGATTTGTTCTAGGATTTTCATTACAATAAAAGGGGTGTTTTAGAACTGGCAAAGTTGTAAGTATGTCACTATAATGGTTTCTACATTTGAAATCTATATTAATTACGCAATGTTTTACATTCACAAGTAATATAAACTGGGCAAATTGTACGTCATAAGGAAATGCAACATCGATAAAGGTAACGACGCACAAGTTAAGATTTATCGAGTGTATGAAATTACAAAAAAGTTTCAAAATCCGCTTGACTTTTCATGTATGTACATAAACGTGTGCGACGCTTAAAGCATAGCAAGATGGTTGATGGTAATAACTCGTTCGAAAACTGGATGAAACTGCTAATATTAAAGAACTTTTTGAATTTTGCTAAGTAGCAACATCGCTGGTAGTGAGCGCAAGCTGAGTGAGGTATGCGTACTGTCTCGGCGCTCAGTCCAGGCACACCCGCCACGCGCGCACCTCGCCGCCGCTGCAACACACTCGCCCGTTACATACTATGATCTATGCTAGTAGGGTACAGGAAAATTAAACTTGTGGAGATAGATGGTTAATTCTAATTAGATTAGCTTACAGAAAAAATACGATAACTCGTAAGTAATAAATAAGTCATCGTCAATAGTAATATACACAGTGGGTCGGTCACTTTCTTTATCATTTTCATTTTAATTACGTGTTTAATTTGTTTCTCTTAATCATAGTTTATAAGTACATTTGTTACTAACATATAAACGGATCATGTAATCAGATTAAATAAATGAATTATTATATTATAATCAATACAGTGGGATGTGTTTTCGATTGACTGTATTGAGAGTTAAATTTATAGTTACGTATGTGTTATGTTCTCGTACCTGCTGGCAGTGTACAGAGTCCGGATTGGTGCATGGGATGCGCCCGCAACGCAGCTTATCACCGCGTCTACCACCACTCCCGTTACCAGCCCTATGCAACCGTAAACAGTGTGATACTTACTTGCCAGCGGTATACAACATGTGCGGGTGAGCTGGGTGCGTCTTTAACGACGCGCGCGACCCGCCCGCTTCCGCCACCACGCGCGATACCAGCCCTATGCAACCGTACAGTGTGATACGTACTTACCAGCGGTATATAACATATGCGGGTGAGCTGGAATGCGCCTTTAATGACGCGCGCGTCCCGCTCGCTCCCGCCACCACGCTCGTTACCAGCCCTATGCAACCGTATACAGTGTGATACGTACTTGCCAGCGGTATGCAGCATGTGCGGGTGAGCAGTTCTCGCTCCAGCGCTCCCTACGTCTGTGCCATGCGTGGGCGAATTCCTGCAGCCTTTTATAGTTCGCCTCCGAGGAGACGAGATCGCCGTGCCAGACTGCCGGCCTAGCATGAGCGGCTTTTATCGCGCGATATGATATGGTACGACAAGTTGTCTTGCTTACCCCACTAAGGTGTAAGCAAGACGGCATTCCGTACCATATCATATCGCGTGATAAAAGCCGCTCATGCTAGGCCGGCTGGGTCGTACGCTTGCAGCTCTATATCGTTTATCATACGCTCCCTAATATCTGCGTACAGGCTGCACCGCCACAGCGCGTGAACGCGGTCCTCATCCTCCTCACCTCACTCGCAAACGCTTCTTCCGCACAGTTTCATACTGTGGATCGTCAGGATCTGCGAGGACGCGTAGTCTAGAATGACCCAGTGATACGCCAACCGCGCAGATACCGAGGGAACCGTACACAGTGTTATACGTACTTGCCAGCGGTATACAACATGTGCGGGTGAGCTGGGTGAACCTTTAACGACGCGCGTGTCCTGCCCACGCCCTTTACCAGCCTTATGCAACAGTACACAGTGTAATACGTACTTGCCAGCGGTATGCAACATGTGCGGTGAGCTGGATGCGCCTTTAACGACGCGCGTGTCCTGCCCACGCCCTTTACCAGCCTTATGCAACAGTACACAGTGTGATACTTACTTGCCAGCGGTATGCAACATGTGCGGTGAGCTGGATGCGCCTTTAACGACGCGCGTGTCCTGCCCACGCCCTTTACCAGCCCTATGCAACCGTATACAGTGTGATACGTACTTGCCAGCGGTATACAACATGTGCGGGTGAGCTGGATGCGCCTTCAACGCGTGCGGTGCGTCGGCGAGCGCGGCGGGCGGCGCCAGCGGTCGTAGCGCCGCGTCTCAAATGCACGCGCCAGCGTTTCTAACCAGTATACAGTGTGATACGTACTTGCCGGCCGTATACAGCATGTGCGGGTGAGCTGGGTGCGCCTTTAGCGCGTCCCACGCCCGTTACCAGCCCTATGCAACCGTACACAGTGTAATACGCACTTGCCTGCGTTATGCAACATGTGCGGTGAGCTGGATGCGCCTTTAACGACGCGCGTGTCCTGCCCACGCCCTTTACCAGCCCTATGCAACAGTATACAGTGTGATACGTACTTGCCAGCGGTATACAGCATGTGCGGGTGAGCTGGAAGCGCCTTTAACAACGCGCTCTTCTCGCCCACTCCCGCCACCACGCCCGTTATCAGCCCTATGCAACCGTATACAGTGTGATACTTACTTGCCAGCGGTATACAACATATGCGGGTGAGCTGGGTGCGCCTTTAACGCATGCGGTGCGTCGGCGAGTGCGGCCCCGCTCCCGCCACCTCGCCCGCTACCAGCCCTATGCAACCGTATACAGTGTGATACTTACTTGCCAGCGGTATACAACATATGCGGGTGAGCTGGGTGCGCCTTTAACGCATGCGGTGCGTCGGCGAGTGCGGCCCCGCTCCCGCCACCACGCCCGCTACCAGCCCTATGCAACCGTACACAGTATGATACTTACTTGCCGGCAGTATACAACATATGCGGGTGAGCTGGGTGCGCCTTTAACGCATGCGGCGCGTCGGCGAGCGCGGCCACGCTCCCGCCACCACGCCCGTTACCAGCCCTATGCTACCGTATACAGTGTGGTACTTACTTGCCGGCAGTATACAACATATGCGGGTGAGCCGGGTGCGCCTTTAACGCATGCGGTGCGTCGGCGAGCGCGGCGGGCGGCGCCAGCGGCCGTAGCGCCGCGTCCCACACCCGTTACCAGCCCTATGCTACCGTATACAGTGTGGTACTTACTTGCCGGCAGTATACAACATATGCGGGTGAGCCGGGTGCGCCTTTAACGCATGCGGTGCGTCGGCGAGTGCGGCGGGCGGCGCCAGCGGCCGTAGCGCCGCGTCCCGCCCGCTCCCAGTCCTATACAACCGTATACAGTGTAATACGTACTTGCCAGCGGTATACAGCATATGCGGGTGAGCTGGGTGCGCCTTTAACGACGTGCGCGTCCCGCTCGCTCCCGCCACCACGCCCGTTACCAGCCCTATGCAACCGTAAACAGTGTGATACGTACTTTGCAAATAAGATCCGTGAACGCACTATAGAATTACACCAACAGAACTGGAGCTCGCTGGATTAGTGCAGACAGGCGAAACTCGCACTACCGCGCGTGGACGCGCGTCTATCCAGGGCCAGGCCCTGGATAGACGCGCCTGATAGCCTAATAGCCTAATAGCCTGATACAACTGTGCAGACCGCAACTTCGCCTGGTAACAGGTGCTATTACTGGTCATGGACAATTTAACAGACATCTTTTTAATTTAGGTGTCACTGACAGTCGCCTATGCAGAGGGTGCATGGAGGAAGAAGAAACAGCTGCCCACGTACTGCTGGAATGCAGGGGGGTGGCTCCCTACCGGGCGAGGTACCTCGGCTCGCCGGGCAGCGTCCAGGAAGCGATCACGAATGTGAAAGCTCTTGGAGCGCTCCTGGCTGAGCTGGGCTAACTGGAGTGATCTGGCCGCGCACCCTCCGGACACAAAATAGGCGCAATAGACGTCGAGTTGCGGAAACCGCCCGTACTATTAAGAAGAAGAAGAAGATACGTACTTGCCAGCGGTATACAGCATGTGCGGGTGAGCTGGGTGCGCCTTTAGCGCGTGCGGCGCCAGCCCTATGCAACCGTAAACAGTGTGATACGTACTTGCCAGCGGTATACAGCATGTGCGGGTGAGCTGGGTGCGCCTTTAGCGCGTGCGGCGCCAGCCCTATGCAACCGTAAACAGTGTGATACGTACTTGCCAGCGGTATACAGCATGTGCGGGTGAGCTGGGTGCGCCTTTAGCGCGTGCGGCGCCAGCCCTATGCAACCGTAAACAGTGTGATACGTACTTGCCAGCGGTATACAGCATGTGCGGGTGAGCTGGGTGCGCCTTTAGCGCGTGCGGCGCCAGCCCTATGCAACCGTAAACAGTGTGATACGTACTTGCCAGCGGTATACAACATGTGCGGGTGAGCTGGGCGCGTCGGCGAGCGCGGCCCCGCTCCCACCACCACGCCCGTTACCAGCCCTATGCTACCGTATACAGAGTGGTACTTACTTGCCGGCTGTATACAGCATATGCGGGTGAGTTAAGTGCGCCTTCAGCGCGTGCGGCGCCAGCGGTCGCAACACCGCGTCCCACGCGCAGGCGCTAGCGTTTCTAACCAGTATACCTACAGTGTGATACGTACTTGCCAGCGGTATGCAACATGTGCGGTGAGCTGGATGCGCCTTTAACGACGCGCGTGTCATGCCCACGCCCTTTACCAGCCTTATGCAACAGTACACAGTGTGATACGTACTTGCCAGCGGTATACAACATGTGTGGGTGAGCTGGGTGCGCCTTCAACGCGTGCGGCGCGTCGGCGAGTGCGGCTCCGCTCTCGCCACCACGCCCGTTACCAGCCCTATGCAACCGTACACAGTGTGATACTTACTTTGCAAATAAGATCCGTGAACGCACTATAGAATTACACCAACAGAACTGGAGCTCGCTGGATTAGTGCAGACAGGCGAAACTAGCACTACCACGCGTGGACTATCCAGGGCCCTGATACAACTGTGCAGACCGCAACTTCGCCTGGTAACAGTTGCTTTTACTGGTCACGGACAATTTAACAGACATCTTTTTAATTTAGGTGTCACCAACAGTCCCCTATGCAGAGGGTGCATGGAGGAAGAAGACAAGAACAGCTACCCACGTACTGCTGGAATGCAGGGGGGTGGCCCCCTACCGGGCGAGGTACCTCGGCTCGCCGGGCAGCGTCCAGGAAGCGATCACTAATGTGAAAGCTCTTGGAGCGTTCCTGGCTGAGCTGGGCTGGCTGGAGTGATCTGGCCGCGCACCCTCCGGACGCAAAATAGGCGCAATAGACGTCGAGTTGCGGAAACCGCCCGTACTGTTAAGAAGAAGAAGAAGATAAGTACTTGCCAGCGGTATACAGCATGTGCGGGTGAGCTGGGTGCGCCTTTAGCGCGTGCGGCGCCAGCCCTATGCAACCGTAAACAGTGTGATACGTACTTGCCAGCGGTATACAACATGTGCGGGTGAGCTGGGCGCGTCGGCGAGCGCGGCCCCGCTCCCACCACCACGCCCGTTACCAGCCCTATGCTACCGTATACAGAGTGGTACTTACTTGCCGGCTGTATACAGCATATGCGGGTGAGTTAAGTGCGCCTTCAGCGCGTGCGGCGCCAGCGGTCGCAACACCGCGTCCCACGCGCAGGCGCTAGCGTTTCGAACCAGTATACCTACAGTGTGATACTTACTTGCCGGCAGTATACAACATATGCGGGTGAGATGGGTGCGCCTTTAACGCATGCGGTGCGTCGGCGAGTGCGGCGGGCGGCGCCAGCGGTCGTAGCGCCGCGTCCCACGCGCAGGCGCTAGCGTTTCGAACCAGTATACCTACAGTGTGATACTTACTTGCCGGCAGTATACAACATATGCGGGTGAGCTGGGTGCGCCTTTAACGCATGCGGTGCGTCGGCGAGTGCGGCGGGCGGCGCCAGCGGTCGTAGCGCCGCGTCCCACGCGCAGGCGCGCGCGTCCCGCCCCGCGGATATCACGCGCGTGCCGCCCGCGCCCACCACCACGCCCGTTACCCAGCCCTTGTGGGCGTTCATTTGGCTCTGCAAAATTTAATTATGTTTTTTTTATGATGCACTTTTTTTGTTTAATGTCATGACAAGGATATAAAAAGTGGCGTCTGCTTCACAACGAGTGACGAAACCTGTATTTTCATTTTGTGGTAATTCTGTAATTTCAGGTTTTCAATCTTTATTAGACATCAGTCTCTCACAATGATGTCGTTAATAGACTAACACCCGTATTCACAAACATTACTTAATAGAGGTCTCAAGCCGAAAACAAATTATCGGACGCGGCTGATACGTGTGCACAGTCTTTGAGGAAGTTCAAATTCAAAATCATTTATTCATTTTAGGCTGATACAGCACTTGTGAACGTCAATGAAGCTACGCTATCGGTTCGCAAACCCTACAGCGGGAGGCCTTGTAACAAGAAGAACCGGCAAGAAACTCGCCAAGGGCTATTTTTTTCTCCCTGTCATAGTTCATACAGAGTCGTCAAATTAAAAAGTGACTTTAACATAATATAATATGTAAAGTCACTTTCCATCACAAATTAATCTTAAGTTTAAAAACAAAATAAAAAACCCGGTAATCATAGCAGTAAATAATTTTCAATAACTAAGAAATAGACATCCAAAAGGTAGTTTCTTTAAAATACATGTAAAGAAAATACATTTCTGTATTTCTTTAAATTTGAATTTTGCCGCGCGTAGCGTTGTCGAGAAAGCAGGTTCGATCTTGAGTACCTATGTCGGTAAAGCAGAGATTTTCGTTTATTATCTATGACACTTAAATCTGTAGTCTGTAGTTAATTAAAATTTATTGAGGTTGTTTTTCATGCTTACGAAAAATACCATTGTTTTGGAAAGTGGAAACAATTATAAGAAATAAGGATTTGTGAAGGACGGAATGATAAACTTTAAATGTCGTTTCTTTGTTTTTCAGGTATGTGTTTGGTAATCAGTTAATTATTAATAGGATAAAATTGTTGTGTTAACAATAAAAATCTTTGTTTTTCAGAGCAACACATGTTGATTTCATTTGCCTTCATGGTACAAGATATAACCTTATAAAACGACATTTTTGTTTTTAAGACCTTAACAAAGCATTGATGATGGAGAAACTTCGTTTCGAATTCACCATACTTCCCGGGAGTGATGCAAGATCAAATATCTATTGCATAACCTCAATAGCTACGAGTGAAGATAAAGTGTATGCTATACCAGAAGAGCTACAATCTATGGTTTTACACACAGAACTAATAAAAACAGCGGCTTTTACCAAGGTGAAAAACAGTTTAAAGAAAAGATATCAGACGCGAAGAGTTTGGATAACAATGACAGAAGAACTTAGGGAAACCTACTTAGATGGGGATGATAATTTACAATTTGGAGACCAGTACTTAGAGGAAATAGATCAAAAACAGACTGCGGCTGCAAAAAATATAGAAACAGGTGTGTTAGAAAAATTATTTGAAAAACTAGTTCAAAATACACAAGAGCCTAAACAGCAAAATTTAAAACACATTGCAGAGAAGTTTGTGATTGAAAAATTTACCAGCAGAAACTCGAATGCAAACCAATGGATTGACACTTTTGAAAAAGAATGCCTTCGCTTTGATGTGACAGAAGACCAGAAAAAAATTGAAATACTCAGATTAATCATGGATAAAAGTTGTATAGATTGGTACAGTTCCATGATTATAAAATTGACCATGGACTCGGAATGGAAAATATGGAAAAACAAATTTTGTGAATCGTTTGCGAACAAAGGATGGAACCAAGTTACCTACGCTTTATTATTCAAATATAAAGACGGATTATTGGTAGATTATGCTATAAAGAAAGAAAAACTGTTGCTGGATATGAGAAACTCAATTGATACAGGTACTCTGATAGATCTGATTTCAGCTGGTTTGCCAGAACACGTACTCAACAGAATTGATAGAGGAACATTGAAAGATACAGTTGACCTTTTTAATGAAGTGAGAAAGTTTGAACATCTGGTAAATAAAAGGAATAATTTGAATTACAGAAAATATGGAAACCCAAGAGGAAACAATAGAAACGAGGACAAAAGCCCATGTCAAACTTGTGAAAAGTTAAATAAAGGAAGTCGCTACCACCCCGAATCTGCATGTTGGTTTAAAACAAAAGAAGATGTTAAAACAAGAGAGAAAAACATTAAACATGTAAACAATTCAGTAATAGAAGCCGAGTTACATGAAACCGAACAAAAAAACTAATCGTGACACCATTAATAAATATCAAACTACTATTAAATGATACACTAGAAATTTATGGAGTCTATGACTCCGGTTCAAATGTTTCTCTGATTAATTCGAAGTTATTAAAACTAAAAGGCAAAGGAAACAGTTTGAATGAAGCAAGTTTAGTGACAATTAATGGTGTCAAAAAGACAAGTGGTTTGACAAACTTAAAAATTAAAATCTTTGATATTGAAGAAAATGTTGAAGTATTCATTATAGATGAACAAAATTTTAAATACGATTTTTTGATCGGATTAGACATGATAACGAAGTTCAAGTTAATACAAAATGAAGACTTAAAAATCACCCAGAAAAAAAACTTAAATAATGAGCAAGTTGAAATAAATTCTACAAATATAAAAGCGAATGCTAAAGAAGAAATAATAGAAAACAAAAATATGAAAGAATACATCATTAATTTTAACGAACATGTTAAAGAAAAAGAATTCGATATAAAGATTAATCATTTAAATGAATATCAGAAATCAGAAATAAATAAACTGATTGACAAATATAACTCAGTATTTGCAAAGAATAAATATGATGTTGGAACTGTTAACGGATATGAAGCCAGAATTGACTTATTAGTAGATAAATATTGCAGCAAAAGGCCATACAGATGCACTATGGAAGATAAAGAAGAAATAGAAGAACAAATAGGAAAGTTATTGGATAATAAACTTATAGAAGAATCCTACAGTCCATTTGCTGCACCTATCACACTAGCATTTAAAAAAGAAGAAAATAAAAAATCCAGATTATGTATAGACTTCAGAGACCTCAATAAAATAGTAGTACCGGAGGCTCAACCATTTCCTATAATAGAAGATTTAATGACTAAAACAAGGAATTGTAATTTTTATTCAACTCTGGATATAAATTCAGCATTTTGGTCTATTCCTTTACGAGTAGAAGACAGGTATAAGACAGGATTTGTAACACAGGAAGGACATTTCCAATGGACTTGTCTCCCATTTGGACTCAAAACAGCTCCAGCTATTTTCCAGAGGATTTTGAGTAACATTCTAAGAAAGTACAAACTTACAGGCTTTGCTGTTAACTTTATCGACGACCTACTAATATTCTCAACATCTTTCGAGCAACATATTCATCATCTAACACAGTTGTTAGAAGCAATTAAAATAGAAGGATTCAGATTAAAATTTAAAAAGTGCACATTTGCATCAGACTCTGTAAAATACCTGGGCCACATCATCCAAAATAACTCCATTAAACCAGTTAAAGATAATCTAATTTCAATAAAGAACTTCCCTACTCCAAAAACGCAGAAAAACGTGAGACAGTTTCTAGGAAAAATTAATTTTTATAATGAATACATACCAAGGAGTGCGATAATATTAGACCCATTACATAACTTACTCAGGAAAAATCAGCCATTTATTTGGTCTGATCAATGCCAAGAAGCATTTGAGAAAATAAAGAATCTATTATGCTCTCAACCGGTTCTAGAAATTTTTGATAAAAATTTACCAATCAATATTTACACAGATGCTTCCATAGAGGGTGTGGGAGCCATTTTGAAACAGACGCAGTTAGATGGAAAAGAAAAACCAGTTGCTTACTTCTCTAGGAAACTAAATGGAGCCCAAAAGAAAAAAAAAGCGATATACTTGGAGTGCTTAGCCATCAAAGAAGCAGTGCGATACTGGCAATACTGGCTGATAGGCAAGTCATTTACAGTTTATTCTGACCATAAGCCACTAGAAAACATGAATTTGAAATCAAGAACCGATGAAGAACTGGGAGACTTGACATTCTACTTATCACAATATGATTTTAATATAAAATATTCTCCAGGAAAAAAAAATTTGGAAGCCGATTGCCTTAGTAGAAATCCTGTATTGGAATCAAATGAAAATACAGATGAACAATTAAAGATTGTAAACTTGGTTAACCTGGAAGATATTTTAATAGATCAGAAAAATAATGAAGAAATACAAAAGAATAAAAATAATATAATAAATAAACAAAACATATGCTATAAAAAAATTAGAAGCAAAGAAAAAATAATTTTGTCTGAAGAATTTAGCATCAAACTTTTAAGAAATATCCACGAGAATCTGTGTCATATTGGAATAAAACAAATGCAGAAGACAATTAGTCCGCTGTACATAGCAAGAAATTTAATGAAAAACATTAATAAAGTATGTAGAGAGTGTGAGATTTGTATAAAAAATAAGTCAAGAGGACAGCACAAATTTGGATTTATGTCTCATCTGGGTCCAGCCACAAGGCCGTTTGAAATAGTTTCTATAGACACAATAGGAGGTTTTGGAGGGTCTAGATCTACAAAGAGATATTTGCATTTATTAGTAGATCACATGACTAGATACGCATTTATCTCAACTTCAAAAACTCAAAGTGCAAATGATTTTATTAGACTAGTCACGAACATATCAGAAACAGAAGACATTGGTATACTACTCACCGACCAATATCCAGGGATAAATTCGAAAGAATTCAAGACTTTCTTAAAAGACAAAAAGATAACTATGGTATTTACCGCAGTAAACGCACCATTCTCAAATGGTCTAAATGAGAGGCTAAATCAAACACTGGTAAACAAAATCAGATGTAAAATTAATGAAGATGGAAACAAGAAGGCCTGGACAACAATAGCTCATGAATGTGTGAGTAAATATAATCAAACAATACACTCAGTAACCGGTTTCTCACCGAGTTATCTTTTATATGGTACGGATGTCACTGTTTTACCCACGGAATTAAAGCGAGTAAAAACACATAATGACTGGGTCAGAGATAGATCAACAGCACTTCAGAATACAATAAAATCACATAAATACAACAAAACATTATTCGACAAAAATAGGAAATGCCATGAATTTAATGTTGGAGATATGGTCTATGTGGAAAACGGCAACAAGCTTAATAGGAAAAAACTAGAAGAACTGAAAATCGGACCATTTCAGATAGTTGAAAAAGTTTCGAAATCAATATATAAAATCAACACAGGACACAAGAAAACGGAGTCGAATTTTTTTCATATCACAAAACTTATTCCAATACCCATAATACAAGAAGAAAAAGCAAGAGATGAAGAAACAGAAGAGAGGGGAGAGCTGTTTTTAAAAGAAAACTTACACGAGATTTTGCTCGAGTAATTTTCTTCCCTAAGGGGGGAAATGTAAAGAAAATACATTTCTGTATTTCTTTAAATTTGAATTTTGCCGCGCGTAGCGTTGTCGAGAAAGCAGGTTCGATCTTGAGTACCTATGTCGGTAAAGCAGAGATTTTCGTTTATTATCTATGACACTTAAATCTGTAGTCTGTAGTTAATTAAAATTTATTGAGGTTATTTTTCATGCTTACGAAAAATACCATTGTTTTGGAAAGTGGAAACAATTATAAGAAATAAGGATTTGTGAAGGACGGAATGATAAACTTTAAATGTCGTTTCTTTGTTTTTCAGGTATGTGTTTGGTAATCAGTTAATTATTAATAGGATAAAATTGTTGTGTTAACAATAAAAATCTTTGTTTTTCAGAGCAACACATGTTGATTTCATTTGCCTTCATGGTACAAGATATAACCTTATATACACACCAACCAAAAACGTAGCAAATAAAATAATAAATATAAATGCCAAACAAGGGTAATAAAACTTTGAATAGTTTAAGAACATAAAAGTCAATAATAAACAGTGCCATACAAGCCACGATAAAATAAAACTAATAACAATAAAACATTAAAAATCTGCATATTTTGAGACAAGAAGCCAGGAGCAGACCCATCCCACTGATGGCACCCGTTCACGAGCATGACGCATGAACCAGCCATCGCTTCGCTCAACCATATTTTAGGGAACGTAACGACCCGCCTCACACGACAGTTGCCTAGTTGCTTCGGCTGACAAAAACATCCAGCGCACCAGATTGCTATCGGACGTCCAATGACGTCATATTAGTCTATGGTTGCGTCCGCGACTGGCGGCCGATAGTTTGCACATCTCAGTGTATTTTTATAGTTCAGATACCTATAAGTCGCCGCTATCAGCCGCGTCCTTAAGCCGCGTTCGATAATTTGTTTCCATTCCAGCTTCAAATACATTCTTTTTTAAAACACATTAAATGAGTTCGAGTAAGGGCGGTAAAGGATTGCTACAGTATCAGTATGTACTGACATGCGTGAGGGCGCCGTCGCGCAGGCCCCACCGCTTGAGGCTGGTGTCGCGCGAGGCGCTATAGAGTACAGCGCCGCTTATTGCCAGCGCCTGCACTCCGTCGTAGTGCGGCGGCTCTAGAAGTCGCCGGTTGCTCGCCTCCCAGCCCCCTGCAAACCAATCTCAACGTTATGCATGAGTTGAACCCCATTTGCATGCAATTTATTTTTTATCCAGTTGATGTTAAGTGGTGATAAGGCTAAAGGAAGCGCACTACTCGCGGAATCCTCAATTACTGAGGAACTGGCTATCTTATATCTAACTGTCGGAACACAATAATACTGAAAACACTGTTGCTATGGCCTCAGACTTAGATAAAATGGTGGAATAAGAAATAAAGAAATCCTTAATCACTGAGGAACTAGCAGGCGTCCCTCACTCGTTCAAGGACCCGAGATAAGTGCATACCGTTTCGGGTATATCTCGGGGTACCAATTCAATATAATTTACAGCGGGCCGCCCGCCCGAGCGCGATAGAATATATGCTATAGAAAGAGATGCAAGGAGTGGCCGTTCGTAATTTGTGCCATACAAGCTAGATTCAACTTTATTGCGTTATAGTTAGAGTTGCTATTTATTTAAATGGCTTAGCGGAGTGCAGTATCTGTTACATAGTAACTATTTAGTAATCTGTGGAACTAGCTATCTTATCTCTAAATGCCGGAACACAATAATGCTGAAAACATCATCGTTATGGCGTCAGATTGGGGCAATGTCTTGCAGCGCCACGCACATTGCCCCGCCCACACCTCACACACCCATCCCATACAACCCTGCAGGAGTGAGTGTGACCTGTGTCCTGCGGCAGCATGTCGAGCGTGCGCACGTAGTGGTCCTTGCTGCCGGTGGCCAGCAGGTCGCCCGCGCCGCGCCCCAGCGCCACGCACATTGCCCCGCCCACACCTCACACACCCATCCCATACAACCCTGCAGGAGTGAGTGTGACCTGTGTCCTGCGGCAGCATGTCGAGCGTGCGCACGTAGTGGTCCTTGCTGCCGGTGGCCAGCAGGTCGCCCGCGCCGCGCCCCAGCGCCACGCACATTGCCCCGCCCACACCTCACACACCCATCCCATACAACCCTGCAGGAGTGAGTGTGACCTGTGTCCTGCGGCAGCATGTCGAGCGTGCGCACGTAGTGGTCCTTGCTGCCGGTGGCCAGCAGGTCGCCCGCGCCGCGCCCCAGCGCCACGCACATCACCGCCGCCGCGTGACCCGACCACACTTTGCTGACGCACTCCATCCTGCGGATAACGTACAAATATAGTCAGCATTCAACGGTCATGGCTTGGCATGTCCAAGTGAGAACGGGTTATAACTGTCAAACATTATTTATCAACTAGAAGAGTACGAAAAAGACCTGGAGACGCATTTTTGAATCATTAGAATTCCAAATCGTGTATGAAATCGCAAGATTCATATGTTAATGCTAAAATAGCTATTTTTGAATTTTCATACTAGGGAATTTTGCGAAATGAAAAATGTATTACATTTTTCATTTCGCGCAGAAGATTCGAGTTTTAGGGCAACACTCATTTCAAATATTTCAAAAATACGTAAAATGGGGAGAACTTGAAATTAATTTCGTATATTTTTCTCCTACAGCGAGTTTTTCGTTGTATAATGTCGCGGAAATTACTGCAGGCAGACCATGACAAAGCATAAGGTTGAATATTTGCATGCATTACGATTACGATTCAACTTATCATGATGAACAAGATAGAAGGCAAAAGACGTCCTGGTAGACGACTGAAGTCATGGCTGAGAAACATGTGAAGTATGGCGGACAATCTCCAGAAACAGGGAGGCACGGATAGAAGAAGAAGACTTGCCAATACCAAATGTAAAAAAAATTACTGTTTGTTCATGGATTCAGAAGTACTTAGATGGAGAAAAAGTATATCTCGCGGCGGCGGTGTACAGCCGTTGGTGGTGCGCCAGCGCCAGAGCTGTCCCTGCTACTTCACCCACGGCCCGCGCCCGTTGCTCATAGTACATACATGCGCAGGTCCCACAGACGCAGCTTGTCCCCGGCGGCGGTGTACAGCCGTTGGTGGTGCGCCAGCGCCAGAGCTGTCCCTGCTACTTCACCCACGGCCCGCGCCCGTTGCTCATAGTACATACATGCGCAGGTCCCACAGACGCAGCTTGTCCCCGGCGGCGGTGTACAGCCGTTGGTGGTGCGCCAGCGCCAGAGCTGTCCCTGCTACTTCACCCACGGCCCGCGCCCGTTGCTCATAGTACATACATGCGCAGGTCCCACAGACGCAGCTTGTCCCCGGCGGCGGTGTACAGCCGTTGGTGGTGCGCCAGCGCCAGAGCTGTCCCTGCTACTTCACCCACGGCCCGCGCCCGTTGCTCATAGTACATACATGCGCAGGTCCCACAGACGCAGCTTGTCCCCGGCGGCGGTGTACAGCCGTTGGTGGTGCGCCAGCGCCAGAGCTGTCCCTGCTACTTCACCCACGGCCCGCGCCCGTTGCTCATAGTACATACATGCGCAGGTCCCACAGACGCAGCTTGTCCCCGGCGGCGGTGTACAGCCGTTGGTGGTGCGCCAGCGCCAGAGCTGTCCCTGCTACTTCACCCACGGCCCGCGCCCGTTGCTCATAGTACATACATGCGCAGGTCCCACAGACGCAGCTTGTCCCCGGCGGCGGTGTACAGCCGTTGGTGGTGCGCCAGCGCCAGAGCTGTCCCTGCTACTTCACCCACGGCCCGCGCCCGTTGCTCATAGTACATACATGCGCAGGTCCCACAGACGCAGCTTGTCCCCGGCGGCGGTGTACAGCCGTTGGTGGTGCGCCAGCGCCAGAGCTGTCACTGCTACTTCACCAACTCCACGCGCGCCGCACGCGCCCGCTCCCGTTGCTCCAGATGACCTGCGAAGAAAACGTTGACAATTCTAACTATAGAACCAAGATATGCAACTGAATTGTTCCGCAAAATAAAGTACGCAAGATGATAAACCCGCTATATAATAAATCCTACTAATATTCCTACTAATATTATAAATGTGAAAGTTTAGATGTTTGGATGTTTAGATGTTTGGATGTTTGTTACTCAATCACGCCAAAACGGCTGAACGGATTTGGCTGAAATTTGGGACACAGATACTTTGTACCCTGGAACATAGGCTACTTTTTATCCCGGAAAAATATCACATTCCCGCGGGATAACGCCCGTGTAATCCACGCGGGCGAAGCCGCGGGCGGAAAGCTAGTGCAATATAAGTGTAAAACCGTTGCATCATAACTACGCCCCCGCGTCCGTGTTCTAATGATGCTCTTACCACAGTGTGTTGACCGGCGCACACGTCCGCACATCAAACACGCGAATAGCTGCTCCAGCAGCGGCAAGCAGCAGCCGTCCGCCGGTGTCTTCGCCAACATCGCCCGCAGATAATGCGCTGACCGCATCCCCGCACCAACCGCGCCACCCCTCCATGGTTTAATGATGCTCTTACCACAGTGTGTTGACCGGCGCACACGTCCGCACATCAAACACGCGAATAGCTGCTCCAGCAGCGGCAAGCAACAGCCGTCCGCCGGTGTCTTCGCCAACATCGCCTGCAGACAATGCGCTGACCGCACCCCCGCACCAACTGCGCCACGCCTCCATGTCCGTGGTTTAAAGATGCTCTTACCACAGCGTGTTGACCGGCGCACGCGTCCTCACGTCAAACACGCGAACAGTGGCTCTAGTGGCTTCGCTAAAGTCGTCCGCAGACAATGCGCTCACCGCACCAACCGTGCCACGCCTCCACGCTCGTAGTTTAATGATGCTCTTACCACAGCGTGTTGACCGGCGCACGCGTCCTCACGTCAAACACGCGAACAGTGGCTCTAGTGGCTTCGCTAAAGTCGTCCGCAGACAATGCGCTCACCGCACCAACCGTGTCACGCCTCCACGCTCGTAGTTTAATGATGCTCTTACCACAGCGTGTTGACCGGCGCACGCGTCCTCACGTCAAACACGCGAACAGTGGCTCTAGTGGCTTCGCTAAAGTCGTCCGCAGACAATGCGCTCACCGCACCAACCGTGTCACGCCTCCACGCTCGTAGTTTAATGATGCTCTTACCACAGCGTGTTGACCGGCGCACGCGTCCTCACGTCAAACACGCGAACAGTGGCTCTAGTGGCTTCGCTAAAGTCGTCCGCAGACAATGCGCTCACCGCACCAACCGTGCCACGCCTCCACGCTCGTAGTTTAATGATGCTCTTACCACAGCGTGTTGACCGGCGCGCGCGTCCTCACGTCAAACACGCGAACAGTGGCTCTAGTGGCTTCGCTAAAGTCGTCCGCAGACAATGCGCTCACCGCACCAACCGTGTCACGCCTCCACGCTCGTAGTTTAATGATGCTCTTACCACAGCGTGTTGACCGGCGCGCGCGTCCTCACGTCAAACACGCGAACAGTGGCTCTAGTGGCTTCGCTAAAGTCGTCCGCAGACAATGCGCTCACCGCACCAACCGTGTCACGCCTCCACGCTCGTAGTTTAATGATGCTCTTACCACAGCGTGTTGACCGGCGCGCGCGTCCGCACATCAAACACGCGAACAGCGGCTCCAGCAGCGGCGAGCAGCAATCGCCCGCCAGTGTCTTCGCCAACGTCGCCTGCAGACAATGCGCTGACCGCACCCCCGCACCAACCGCGCCACGCCTCCGCGCCGGCATTGAGATCCCAACCGCGGACAGTGCGATCTGAACAGCATACGAGGATATGTTGAAACTGCCAACGGAATATACAGTCAGCGTCATATAGTGGGTAGCAGCCAAGATCACCAAATACTTGGAAACATCCAAAATGGTCATTAATGCAACGACTCGGCCAGAGCGATTTTTCAGGTCATCGGTTTTCAAATATACCGGAGTATGCAGGACGCCGAATACTATGGTGATTGTCGAAATTCAAAATTCGAAGAGTGAGTAGCTCGTATGAAAAATACAAGTTAGGCCAAATTGAATCTTATGTCACGTTAAAATTTATCTCTCACGTCATCTATAGTAACATATTTTATGACCCGAGATAGAATCTTATACTCCTTCAAATAAAGCTCAGTTTCTAAGTATGTCTCATACTTTTGAATACTTTGGGTGCTGCGCTACCAGTGGCAGTGTTGCTGTCACGCTACTTATGCTGGCATAAGTTACCAAGCATTCAGACATTTGCGTGCTCCACTTATTTTGAATACTGTGGATGGAAAAATGTGATAGTAAAAAACCACGAGCCCTATAAGTAGCTTTCAGGCGGGATTCGAACCCGCGCCTCCGGGAATCCGGCCCGATGCTCTGTCCGGTAGCTTAGTTGGTCAGAGCATCGGGCCGGATTCCCGGAGGCGCGGGTTCGAATCCCGCCTGAAAGCTACTTATAGGGCTCATGGTTTTTTACTATCACATTTTTCCTATACTTACAAAAATTGCATTGTGAATGCATAAAAATAATTTAAAATCTTATTTAATGGCTGTTTCATCTTAATCGACTGTTAAACATTTGTAAAAATGTTTCTTTCGGATGCGAGGGTTTCCTCACATTGATGAAACAACGCTGGCCTACAGCGTAACAAGTGATAGCAAAATTCGACGAGTCGTGTAAGCCTTTCGGTAGCTTAGTTGGTCAGAGCATCGGGCCGGATTCCCGGAGGCGCGGGTTCGAATCCCGCCTGAAAGCTACTTATAGGGCTCGTGGTTTTTTACTATCACATTTTTCCTATACTTACAAAATTGCATTGTGAATGCATAAAAATAATTTAAAATCTTATTTAATGGCTGTTTCATCTTAATCGACTGTTAAACATTTGCAAAAATGTTTCTTTCGGATGCGAGGGTTTCCTCACATTGATGAAACAACGCTGGCCTACAGCGTAACAAGTGATAGCAAAATTCGACGAGTCGTGTAAGCCTTTCGGTAGCTTAGTTGGTCAGAGCATCGGGCCGGATTCCCGGAGGCGCGGGTTCGAATCCCGCCTGAAAGCTACTTATAGGGCTCGTGGTTTTTTACTATCACATTTTTCCTATACTTACAAAAATTGCATTGTGAATGCATAAAAATAATTTAAAATCTTACTGTGGATGGCTTAAACAATTTGATCGCTTTGGCTGAGTCGTAGTTATTGACCATTTTGGATGTTTCCAAGTATTTGGTGATCTTGACTGCTACCTACGATATGACGCTGACTGTACAACAGGGACTGCAGTACAAACGTTTGTACAATGTGGTGATGAAAACCGACTCACCGACTCCGCCACTGTAAAGTAGGTGCGAAGTCGCGGCGAGCGCAAGCGCCGCGCCCGCGTGCCCCTCGCACACGTGCGTGCAAGACAACCAAGACCCGCCCGCTGCGCCGCCGCTTATCCTCTGTCATCACAAAACATACATACATACGGGCTTGTTTCACAATGTCTAAGGCTCGGACTATACAGGGTTAATTTTTGAACACCATCCAAATTTTTAAGATCGTCTCAGAATCTGTAAGTGAACAAATTTCTCCTAGAAACATGGGTCGAATCGAAATATGACATAAAATTTTTGACTTTTCATACAAATCAGACTGATCACGCGATCGATTTAGTATGGGAAATAAAATAAAAAATTGTAGTATTTCGACCCATGTTTCTAGAAGAAAGTTGTTCACTTACCGATTCTGAGACGAGCTTAAAAATTTGGATGGTGTTCAAAAATTAACCCTGTATACGTCAGGAATCGGTCCGGTTCGGAAAAATAACAACAACAAATAAGCTCGGATTCAATCCGTATCCGCTCCTGAGGGCCTACTCTGAAACGCAAAACCCGAAACATCGGGATACCCGTCCCTCTCACTCTCGAGTCGTGACAAAATCGAGTGAAAGAGGCGGGGCTAACCGAAGTTTCGGATTAGCGTTTCAGAGTACGGTCCCTGATCTTATGTAGTCATCGTAAGAAACATTCAAACGATTGCTTGCTTGAATCCGAGCTTGTTTGTTCTGGTTATTTTCCGATCCGGACTGATTCCTGACGCATATAGTCCGAGCCTATGTAAGTTCTGATTAGCAGAACTACCTGATCTGTCATTACTTGACAGATAGGCCATACAAAACTGTCAAGTAAACTGGAAAGTATCTCCTAATCGGATATTGTGAAACAGGCACTTAACATCATCTTTCTGACCATATCCAAATCACGTTGTTCAGCAAAGTTATGTTTCCATTAAAAAAAAACAGTTTTCAGATTTCAATTAGAAATTCCAACGTAGTAATTCAATTAGGTAAAAAATTGCATGAAAAAAGGCACAAAAATATAAAAAGTTAAAGTACCTAACAAAAACTGAAGATACAATAACTACAGTCAACAGCAGGTCAGGCTATAAAAACCATTCAATTTATACAAACGATTTGGAGCCTCATAGCTATTTATCGTGGCAAAGTTTAAAATAAAGAAATCTGTCAGTCTTGTAAAGTCAAGTGTAGACTGTACGATAACACAATAATATACACACCTTGAGCGGCACCTCCCTGACGGTGCCCTGCGGCGAGCTGTCGGGCGCGCCGGCGAGCCGCAGAAACACGTCGTCGTCGCGCGCCCGCCGCGTGGCGCCCGGCGACGCGGGCGGCGTGCCCATGCCGCCCTCTCTGTGTTAGTGCAAGCGTTAGTAGCGCACGACACGACAAACAATACCGTCTGTAACTTGTATGGTATGGGTTTTACATGTATGTACAGTACAGTCCCTCAAACATATGAAGCCCGGCTTTGGAGGAGCCACTAGCAAATAGTTGTCAGTTGTAAAAAAATGGTTTTATAGTCCCAAAATTTACCACTCGGGTCAAATATTTGTGGCACTGTATTGCCTTGTGAACCTGTTATTTTATAATTGAGTTTAATGCTCTGACTGAATATGGTTTCGAGTAGAAGAATGACGAACATGAGAAAATGTGGATATTAAGTAATTACAACTTTAACAATTATTATTACAACAACCGACTAATTTTGTACCTTGCAGCTTTGTTGGAGCTCACTTCTGAGGCTAAAGTATCACAATCTAACGTTGAACGAAACTGTTGAATCCTTTTACGCCAATAACAAAATTAATCAGCTGTTTTCTTTTCGAATACTGCGGGTAAGGTATGATTTCAATTTTAGTTTTCTTAGAGGCAACATTTCTTCTGAACATAGTATTAGGTGGTGATGGTTGGACCTCTTAATGTTGGCTATAGAAGGAATAATGAATCGTTATTATGTACAGTTTCATAAGTGTGAATGAGGTAAAGAATGTAGAACTGAAAATGTTTTAGGTCTGAAAACAGTTATGTTTGGGTTTGTATTTGTCATGTGAGTTTATCAGTGACAATCACAATCCGTGTTAGTAACAATCAGGCATAACGATAATGCGAGTGGCAAGCGCATGCAATTAAAATGCCCAACATTAGTAACTGGTAACATTGATAAACAGTGACATAAATAAAACATCATACTTACTTGGTTAGTCTACAATACTTCATATAAGATATAAGTTAAAACACTATTTTTAACACAGAAAAACAAATCTTCATTTCCGCCAATATACTCGTAATTATTTGATAAAACAATAGTTTTTCTCGTGTGGTCTAATGACATCATTGATCATGAATAAGTATTTGATAATTGAGACCAAATAAAGACATTATTAAAATTATACTTCTGTCAAAACATGAGGGTAGGTTAAAAAACAAATAGCAACTACATATTTTAAGTATTCAGTAGCTTACTTTTTTATAATGCAACTCATGCTGTAATCACATGTTGGCAGTGCGACATGCGGGGATGCAGACAAACACAAGCTTACTTCAAACAATTTATTACTTACGTTACTTTACACCTATATACATTGCCCGTTAAAGCTAGAGTTACAAACGTTGTGACCACGTCTTAAAGCTATTTATATAAAATGCGTTTTACAAGCTCATAGCTGCCTTTGGATTAATAGTTATTAGTAGACATTTCTACACATACATATAATGATAATTAAATAGTATTTGAGTTCCATTTTATCCTAATTCTATTATACCAATGGAAAATATATTCGATCATGAGAAGTTTGTCATAAATATATTATTATTAATTATATTACTTTGGCGAAATTCTTTCATTAACCTACATTCGTTGTCATCTAAACACGTATTGAGTTTTGGCATTGAATGAGCATAACTACTCGTTATTGTAAATTATTTGTTCAATGTTCAGCGATTAAAAAAGCTGGGTTATAATCACACTAGATATAAAAATAAGCGCCGCAGGATTACTTTTATCCACCTAAAAGATTCATTAGGTGTACGGCGAGCTGATGGAAAAAATTGTTGGTCCTTCGACCCAGAACTGGAAACTTGCTTTTGCCAGCCCACACGCTTGAATTACTCCTGTCATCCGAATATACATTTGCTACAATTGCCCAGCATTTGGTGCCGGCGTCAGGCCACGGCTCTGGGAGTAGGGGGGGCAGCGTCAGTCCTCGACTATGTTGAGTTCGGTCAGCAGGCTGCAAGCAACCAGTCACGCGTGAGCCGCCGCCGCGCTCACTACCGCCACCTTCCCCGCCTCTCGCTCACCGGTCGAGTCACGTGTGCAATGCAGCGGGTTAATCAAAATTTAGGAAGAGCTTCTAAGGAGAATGTTTTTGAAATGTTTCGTGCCAGACAGGTTGCAGTTATTTTAAAGAGAAAAAAAAAAGATTTAGATTAGAATAGTTTTGGTGCCAAACAGAAAATATATTGCATTGCACATGTGATTCAGACAACATTTAATTGTTGGTAAACACATAGGCCCAGCAATCTAGATTATTGGGTTCGAAATTTCTACGAAGATGTATTACAAAATTGCCAGGGGACTTATTTTTGAATTTCGCCTCTCGCGTCGAGCGCTCGCTTAGTACTCATTGTCATGTCAAATATGAGTAAAACATGTCAATCATGAATACTAAGCGAGCGCTCGACACGAGTGGCGAAATTAAAAAATAGACCCCCAGGACAAATAACAAAACAAAATTACTTCATATCCGTGTGTTTTCAGAAATATAAGATGTGTGAAAATGCAATTTTGTAACACATACCTAAGTGCCATGTGAATCGCGCATTCATAGTGATTTCCACCAAAATACAGTGGCACTATGAACACACAATTTCATATGATGGGCTACATACCGTCTAACCCGTACTTATCTAGCACATTTACCCAAGCAGTGTACCATGCTGACAGTGGCGAGATTACGGAGGAAAGGGGATTACAGAGAGAAAGATCTATTCAAGCACTAGGTACTACAGTTTTAACACTATGCCAAAACAAGCGGAGGAAATAAAATATGTTTTGGCAATGTGTGTTTACTAAATTCTTACCTAACAACCATGTGCATTGTGTTACTGTATAAGTGTAAATGTTTAGGTGCAAGAAAAAATATTAGTACCTAGTTCTGTTTTAGAAAACTAAATTAAACATTCTTCAAAAGAAAAAGTATTTTAAACAAATGAAACTGTGAATATAACAGATGTCTACCAATGTCTGAACGTGCTAAAAGAATGTGGAATCTATAAAATGTTGTAGCTAATGCTTTGGTAGTGTCAAAAACTATGTTTATTGTGGTAGTCTGTTGCATGTGGCAGTTTAACTTATTAAAAAGTCTTTCAGATTGCTTTGTGTGCCATTTGAATATTGATTGATTTTGTAATAGGTAAATCAAGGAGCAGATCTTTGTCTAACAATCCACCAATTTTATTAATCCACATACTTTTTATCAGATATCAAAACGTCCTGCATTGAATATGTATCGCAATAGCAACTATTATAAATAAATAAATAAATAAATAAATGGTTTATTCAGTACTCCATATAACAAAGTTCTCTTAAGCTAGATAAAGTAAAGTAATGTAATATTAACACTTTTCAAAACTTAAGAGGCAGTCGTTGACAGCTGTAGAAGTAAAAACTGTGACACAGCTGCCAGCGCCCCCACCCTATAGACATTTTTTTATTATTACATAAAATATTGAGAACAAGACATTACATTTATCATATTTAAACCAAAAATTAAAGAAAAGAAACATAACTCAAATATTATGATTATGACCTTAGCTATTTGCTAAATTAACCGAGATACTATTGATTTGAAAGCAACTTAGGTCCTTCCAGCTTATTCAAAATGCGTTTTAAAGATATAAGAGATCATTTAGAGAATTCAGTGGATAATATTGTACTAGGGTAAACTGCTTTTATTGTTGGCACCCATTCTATTATTGGCAGCCTAGGCTTAAGCTCAAACGGCTAAGGGTCAAATTTGTACAATATAATATTTTATTGTTGGCACCCATTCTATTATTGGCACCCTAGGCTTAAGCTCAAACGGCTAAGGGTCAAATTTGTACAATATAATACTGTTACTCATTTGAATGCATAATGAACTTCAGTAATCAATCTTTTCCTTGTTTTTCGAGCCACACTTTAGGGTTCCAACAATTAGGGTAGTTTTCCCTAGTCTATTCTTATCTGTGTAGTGTAGGTATAATGTATTGTTCGTGTACGTTTGTGTAGTGTATGCATACTCACAAGGAGGGTTTGGGCGGCGCGGGCGGCGGGATGCGGCGCGGCAGGCGCGGGCTGTCGGGCACGCGGCGCGGCGACACCGGCGACGACGCGCCGCCTAGCGGGCTTAGCCCTCTGTACCAATGCTAGTCTTAATACTGTCGCCTCAAGGGGCTCTTACGCGGGTAATAATTGCTTGGCAATTGTAATGGTTATTCTGTTAATGGTTAATCTGGAGCAAATAAGTGGCAGAATTCGGGAATCTTGCTTCTAATGCTAATATTCTAATATTGCACATTTCTCTAAGTGAATAATGATGAGTTGCTGAACATCATAGATTATTATTAAGTGCGGATACCACAGACAACAAACAAGACGTTTGAACTATGTAGAGATTGGGCGGGGCGCGCTCAGAAAAGCCCTTTGCTCAGAAGAACAAACCATGAATACGTTTTATCTGTGTACGAATATGAATTTCTTCAAGTTGTCATGGCAGATATCTTGTTTTCGATTCACGCGTTATTCAGTACAAAATTCGTTAAATGCTTGTAACCCCTTTCTTGTGTTGTGTTGGCACGATCTGATACGCAATAGGGGACCGGACTGTTATTGATAGGTAAATATTGAATAGTAACATTCAAAAATATAACGTCACGTCCACACAGTCCGTTTAATAACAAGCAAGTAATGAGCTGCTGAATTGTAACTAACTGTGCTTTTAGCTAACTCTTATTTAAACGAAATTTTATATGGCGGGAGTATGGCGCTACCCACTTGTAACTTATTGTGACGTCAAAGGTTGGTGGCGCTGTCCTTGTTTAATAAGAAAGTTTGATGCTCTATATCTCTGTAAATATGTAAAATATTTGAAAGTAAATACATGTGTTGTGTTGCTGATATTTCTACAACCATTTTGAATAAATAAAAATAATCAATCTGGTCTCCTATTCCTGCTATGGATAATCCTGACCTGAGACTGCCAGATGCCCAAGAAAGTTTGATGCTCTATATCCTTGTGAATATGCAAAATATTAGAAAATAAATACCTGTGTTGTGTTGCTGATATTTCTAAAACCATTTTGAATAAATAAAAACATCAATCTGGGGCCCTACCGGTGAATTTTCCGATAATCGGAAATTTGACGGGCTTCAACTTAAAACATAAATTACGAAGTATGTAATTTCTTATTGTACTATTTGCCGAAGTTTTTTGGAAGATATCGATGTTACTGGGACATCATGAATAGTTGTTTGCCATTTTGGCCTGATTGGGGCTCAATTTATCTGTTTTGATTTGAAAGCCGGCAGATTTCCGATTATCGGAGCTTTCGCCGGTACGCCCCCGGGTCCCCTATTCCTGCTATGGATGGATACTCTATCTCACCTGAGGCTGCTAGGTGCACTGGGTAGCCTGCTCTGCGGCGCGGGCCACGCCGGCGCAGTCTCTATCATCGATAAATAAATATAATCAACCCGGTCCCCTATTCCCGTTATGGATACTCTTTCTCACCTGAGGCGGCCAGGTGCACTGGGTACCCTGCTCTGCGGCGCGGGCCACGCCGGCGCAGTCTCTATCATCGATAAATAAATATAATCAACTCGGTCCCCTATTCCCGTTATGGATACTCTTTCTCACCTGAGGCTGCCAGGTGCACTGGGTACCCTGCTCTGCGGCGCGGGCCACGCCAGCGCAGTCTCTATCATCGATAAATAAATATAATCAATCCGGTCCCCTATTCCCGCTATAGATACTCTTTCTCACCTGAGGCTGCCAGGTGCACTGGGTACCCTGCTCTGCGGCGCGGGCCACGCCGGCGCAGTCTCTATCATCGACAAATAAATATAATCAATCCGGTCCCCTATTCCCGCTATAGATACTCTTTCTCACCTGAGGCTGCTAGGTGCACTGGGTACCCTGCTCTGCGGCGCGGGCCACGCCGGCGCAGTCTCTATCATCGATAAATAAATATAATCAACCCGGTCCCCTATTCCCGTTATGGATACTCTTTCTCACCTGAGGCTGCCAGGTGCACTGGGTACCCTGCTCTGCGGCGCGGGTCGCGGCGGCGCAGTCTCTATCATCGATAAATAAATATAATCAATCCGGTCCCCTATTCCCGCTATAGATACTCTTTCTCACCTGAGGCTGCCGGGTGCACTGGGTACCCTGCTCAGCGGCGCGGGTCGCGGCGGCGCAGTCTCTATCATCGATAAATAAATATAACCAATCCGGTCCCCTATTCCCGCTATGGATACTCTTTCTCACCTGAGGCTGCCAGGTGCACTGGGTACCCTGCTCTGCGGCGCGGGCCACGCCGGCGCAGTCTCTATCATCGATAAATAAATATAATCAATCCGGTCCCCTATTCCCGCTATAGATACTCTTTCTCACCTGAGGCTGCCGGGTGCACTGGGTACCCTGCTCAGCGGCGCGGGTCGCGGCGGCGCAGTCTCTATCATGGGTAAATAAATATAATTAATCCGGTCCCCTATTCCCGCTATGGATACTCTTTCTCACCTGAGGCTGCCGGGTGCACTGGGTACCCTGCTAAGCGGCGCGGGTCGCGGCGGCGCAGTCTCTATCATCGATAAATAAATATAACCAATCCGGTCCCCTATTCCCGCTATGGATACTCTTTCTCACCTGAGGCTGCCGGGTGCACTGGGTACCCTGCTCAGCGGCGCATGCTCATGTCCACTTATTGAGCAAAAAACCTATATTAAATACTTAGGGGTGTTAATTGATGACAAGCTTTCGTTCATACCTCACGTGAATGTTCTAACCGGCAGAGTTCGCAAGCTTATCTTTATTTTCAAAACCCTAAGAAAAGTAGCTGATAAAAAAATCCTAACTTCTGTTTACTATGCTCTATGTCAATCTATTTTAACTTATTGCCTAACGGTCTGGGGCGGTGCTCCCAAATCGACACTAATAAAACTAGAACGTGCTCAAAGGGCAGTCCTCAAGGTTAGCCTGTTTTTACCATTTCAATATCCCACCTCTGATTTATATAAGATTTGGAACGTTCTCACAGTGCGTCAGCTATTTGTATTGAATACAGTATTAAAAAAACACACTGGTCTGGCCTATAATCCAAATAAAATAGAAGTTGGCCGTCGCAAAGATAAGGTCTGTCCTGTGCAGGTATGCAAAAGTTCTTTCGCTCAGAGATTCTTCTGTTTTATGGGTTCGTACCTATACAACAAACTGAATTACGTTCTCTCTACTTATCCACTTAACAAAATGGCATGTAAAAAGAAAGTAACGGAATGGCTGTTGGGCTTAGATTACGATTCAACTGAGAACTTGTTGCACATAGTTTGCTGATAATCTAAACAAAATGCACATACACACAATACTCGCTCATTGTAATGGTCACTCAAGTACTCTCAGAAGCTACCTGCACGCACACACTTACACACACACTCGTACACACACACACACACACACACGCGCAACATATACACACACATACACTCTCACACTTTTTTAACTTTCTACTTTTGTTTTTTTTATTTGATGTTCATATGAATTCAGTTAACATAATTATCTAGATACTTAGTTATAAATACGTACAAAACTCAACTATAAGAGTCAAGCTAGAACACCTTATGCGCTATCATGTTCGGGAGGGGAGCCTGGCTGTCCGTCATACAGGTTTTTTCCTAGTATGGAAGCCAGCTTCCTACAATGTTTTTATTTATTGTAACATTCTGCTACTTCATTTTTAACACTAGTTTTAACCGTATTTAACATTGTAAGAAGAAAAATAAATATATTACTTACTTACTTGCTATGGATACTCCTTCTCACCTGAGGCTGCCAGGTGCACTGAGTACCTTGCTCTGCGGCGCGGGGCGCGGCGGCGCAGTCTCTACCATCGATAAATAAATATAACCAATCCGGTCCCCTATTCCCGCTATGGATACTCTTTCTCACCTGAGGCTGCCGGGTGCACTGGGTACCCTGCTAAGCGGCGCGGGTCGCGGCGGCGCAGTCTCTATCATCGATAAATAAATATAACCAATCCGGTCCCCTATTCCCGCTATGGATACTCTTTCTCACCTGAGGCTGCCGGGTGCACTGGGTACCCTGCTAAGCGGCGCGGGTCGCGGCGGCGCAGTCTCTATCATCGATAAATAAATATAACCAATCCGGTCCCCTATTCCCGCTATGGATACTCTTTCTCACCTGAGGCTGCCGGGTGCACTGGGTACCCTGCTCAGCGGCGCGGGTCGCGGCGGCGCAGTCTCTATCATCGATAAATAAATATAACCAATCCGGTCCCCTATTCCCGCTATAGATACTCTTTCTCACCAGGGGCCCGATTCTCAGGCATTCGAACTTTTTCAGTGTGGTAATTCGTATGTCGAACATTTTGTTTGTGGTTTCTATTGAAAAGTTAGAACGTTTCAAACAAACTAAGCTGTCTCACATGTCAACAAATTCATTTTGACAACTAAGTTCGTATACGAACATCTATTGGTTTTTACTACTCGTAGCGTTCGACTGGTTTTCGATCGAACTTTTTCGATTGTTAAATTCTGAGAATACGAAAACTGTGTTATATTTGAATTTCGAGCTATAAATGTGAACTTTTCTCGATTGCCTGAGAATCGGCCCCCAGAGGCTGCCCGGTGCACTGGGTACCCTGCTAAGCGGCGCGGGTCGCGGCGGCGCAGTCTCTATCATCGATAAATAAATATAATCAATCCGGTCCCCTATTCCCGCTATAGATACTCTTTCTCACCTGAGGCTGCCCGGTGCACTGGGTACCTTGCTCTGCGGCGCGGGGCGTGGCGGCGCAGTCTCTACCATCGATAAATAAATATAACCAATCCGGTCCCCTATTTCCGCTATGGATACTCTTTCTCACCTGAGGCTGCCGGGTGCACTGGGTACCCTGCTCAGCGGCGCGGGTCGCGGCGGCGCAGTCTCTATCATGGATTGCGTCATAGGGTCGTCGTCGCGACCGTACACGCCCAGGTCACGTAGACGCACTGATCCGCGCCGGACGCTGCGATAACACACATATTTCTACATCAGAATTTAAGTCGTTAACGGTGTTGTAGCGACGCATTTACAGAACTACGATAGACGCGCCCGTACACGCCCAGGTCACGTAGACGCACTGATCCGCGCCGAACCCTCGATTAACACACATATTTCTCCATTTAGAATTTAAGTCGTTAACGGTGTTGTAGCGACGCATTTACAGAACTACGATAGACGCGCCCGTACACGCCCAGGTCACGTAGACGCACTGATCCGCGCCGAACCCTCGATTAACACACATATTTCTCCATTTAGAATTTAAGTCGTTAACGGTGTTGTAGCGACGCATTTACAGAACTACGATAGACGCGCCCGTACACGCCCAGGTCACGTAGACGCACTGATCCGCGCCGAACCCTGCGCTTAACACAAATATTTCTCCATTTAGAATTTAAGTCGTTAACGGTGTTGTAGCGACGCATTTACAGAACTACGATAGACGCGCCCGTACACGCCCAGGTCACGTAGACGCACTGATCCGCGCCGAACCCTGCGCTTAACACACATATTTCTCCATTTAGAATTTAAGTCGTTAACGGTGTTGTAGCGACGCATTTACAGAACTACGATAGACGCGCCCGTACACGCCCAGGTCACGTAGACGCACTGATCCGCGCCGAACCCTCGATTAACACACATATTTCTCCATTTAGAATTTAAGTCGTTAACGGTGTTGTAGCGACGCATTTACAGAACTACGATAGACGCGCCCGTACACGCCCAGGTCACGTAGACGCACTGATCCGCGCCGAACCCTCGATTAACACACATATTTCTCCATTTAGAATTTAAGTCGTTAACGGTGTTGTAGCGACGCATTTACAGAACTACGATAGACGCGCCCGTACACGCCCAGGTCACGTAGACGCACTGATCCGCGCCGAACCCTGCGCTTAACACAAATATTTCTCCATTTAGAATTTAAGTCGTTAACGGTGTTGTAGCGACGCATTTACAGAACTACGATAGACGCGCCCGTACACGCCCAGGTCACGTAGACGCACTGATCCGCGCCGAACCCTCGATTAACACACATATTTCTCCATTTAGAATTTAAGTCGTTAACGGTGTTGTAGCGACGCATTTACAGAACTACGATAGACGCGCCCGTACACGCCCAGGTCACGTAGACGCACTGATCCGCGCCGAACCCTGCGATTAACA
This sequence comes from Crambus lathoniellus, assembly GCA_949710035.1. Taxonomy (NCBI): domain Eukaryota; kingdom Metazoa; phylum Arthropoda; class Insecta; order Lepidoptera; family Crambidae; genus Crambus; species Crambus lathoniellus. The sequence goes on along the minus strand of OX453298.1, from coordinate 32,448,596 downwards.
CACATATTTCTCCATTTAGAATTTAAGTCGTTAACAGTGTTGTAGCGAGGCATTTACAGAACAATTATAGATGAAATAAAACCACTTTTTACGGATTCAATCACGCGAATATTCTCTGCCTACTCCCATAAGCATGCATGTATGTATATTCAACACATAAATGGCGAAATTTTTAATTGTGTTTTTAGAGGATTTTTAGATTTTTCCGACGTTTCCACGTAAAAAATTGGTTTTATTTCAATGAACAGTTCGCGCAGAAATCTAAGATGTGCTTATACGATAGATGAATTATAAAAAAGGTCAGTTTTTTCATAACTATTAGTTTTTTAACATAAAACTTACGTGTATTAAGTACACAGAGATAGATGTTACTGAAAATCTCTGTATTACACATTTTGTGTACAGTTGAAAACAAAACCAACAACATTAACTGCTTCATTATCCGCTACAAATAAATCGAAACAAGCAAAGTGACAAGTTTTATTTTATATAAAAAAATCCTCACGTGTTCCGCTGGAATGGCGAGTTGAAGTTGTCATCTGGCGGCGAGGCGGGCGCCGTTACCACTTCCCGGACGCCGTTGGACGACCGGTGCGTGTCCAGTAGCGCGCTATACGTGAGGAATAGAGATATCGAGATATTAGTTTAGGGAAATAGATCTGAAGAGATAGGAATCGCATATCTAAGTAAATGAATAATGGATAAGCAAACACTCTAGGAAAATATTTTACTTTACTTCTCGATGAAATCATTAATGATTGTAATATATAATTCAGTAACAGTTTCTACACTACAACCGATATGGTTGTATGGGTTGTTTTATGTTATTTTACTGTTATTTTTTAATATACACAACTGTGTAGCACATAAAGGCCAAGTGCTACACCGTTGTGTATATAAAAAATCAGTAAAATAACTTAAAGCAAAAATAAAATATTAAAGAAATAATAATTATGCAAAACAAAACGGTTCCGACTCAGCATAATGCTTGGTAATGTCCCAAATAAATGTTTAACATTTTCTTCTTTCTTTCTTTTTAACTTCACATGACCGCCATTAAGGCTAGGATTCCCAACTGCAGAAACAACTGAAGAATATCGCATATCAGTGGGACTCAGTATACTCAGCAAAATAGGTAATTTTGAAAATAAAGAATGCCTTTTAAACATTTTTAACTTATAAGACGGCCGGAATCCCTCGCCTATTCAAGGACATTATTTTCGTAAATTTTTCACTAACTAAAACCAAGTAAGTATAATGCAAGTAATAGGATATTTGAATTACGATTAGACGGATGTTTGAAATTTTATTTGATGCAGTATAGTATCACTAATAGGGTAACACTAATGGCCGGAATCACTACATAAAAGACTGTAAAATAACATAAATGTTTTCCAAATTTTGAGTACTTGTGACTTTGCGAGTAATTCAAAATTTAAAAAATCCTATTTTCGGGAATTCTGACCTTAAAATGAAACTCACTGTACTACACTACTGGCGCGCGTGGACGTGCCGGACGACACGTGCGCGAGCAGCGCGGCCAACGTTCGGGTTGTGGTCGCCCGAGCGCGCGCCACGTGCGCCAACACATGTGTAGTATATCTGCAGGGGTCGTCACCTGTCGACGGGCGACACGGCGCGCGTGGACGTGCCGGACGACACGTGCGCGAGCAGCGCGGCCAACGTTCGGGTTGTGGTCGCCCGAGCGCGCGCCACGTGCGCCAACACATGTGTAGTATATCTGCAGGGGTCGTCACCTGTCGACGGGCGACACGGCGCGCGTGGACGTGCCGGACGACACGTGCGCGAGCAGCGCGGCCAACGTTCGGGTTGTGGTCGCCCGAGCGCGCGCCACGTGCGCCAACACATGTGTAGTATATCTGCAGGGGTCGTCACCTGTCGACGGGCGACACGGCGCGCGTGGACGTGCCGGACGACACGTGCGCGAGCAGCGCGGCCAACGTTCGGGTTGTGGTCGCCCGAGCGCGCGCCACGTGCGCCAACACATGTGTAGTATATCTGCAGGGGTCGTCACCTGTCGACGGGCGACACGGCGCGCGTGGACGTGCCGGACGACACGTGCGCGAGCAGCGCGGCCAACGTTCGGGTTGTGGTCGCCCGAGCGCGCGCCACGTGCGCCAACACATGTGTAGTATATCTGCAGGGGTCGTCACCTGTCGACGGGCGACACGGCGCGCGTGGACGTGCCGGACGACACGTGCGCGAGCAGCGCGGCCAACGTTCGGGTTGTGGTCGCCCGAGCGCGCGCCACGTGCGCCAACACATGTGTAGTATATCTGCAGGGGTCGTCACCTGTCGACGGGCGACACGGCGCGCGTGGACGTGCCGGACGACACGTGCGCGAGCAGCGCGGCCAACGTTCGGGTTGTGGTCGCCCGAGCGCGCGCCACGTGCGCCAACACATGTGTAGTATATCTGCAGGGGTCGTCACCTGTCGACGGGCGACACGGCGCGCGTGGACGTGCCGGACGACACGTGCGCGAGCAGCGCGGCCAACGTTCGGGTTGTGGTCGCCCGAGCGCGCGCCACGTGCGCCAACACATGTGTAGTATATCTGCAGGGGTCGTCACCTGTCGACGGGCGACACGGCGCGCGTGGACGTGCCGGACGACACGTGCGCGAGCAGCGCGGCCAACGTTCGGGTTGTGGTCGCCCGAGCGCGCGCCACGTGCGCCAACACATGTGTAGTATATCTGCAGGGGTCGTCACCTGTCGACGGGCGACACGGCGCGCGTGGACGTGCCGGACGACACGTGCGCGAGCAGCGCGGCCAACGCATCCGGCGCGCCCCACGCGTTCAGGTTGTGGTCGCCCGAGCCTGCGCCAGCCGCGCGCAACGCGCTCGCCGCTCGCTCCGAGTTCTCTTCCATCTGGGAGAAGAGATATCAAAGCACTAATTTTTATGGGGCCTCCAGACTCACGCGAGACTTGACTCGAGAAACGAAAAGTTGCGGCCTGACACCGAACGCGAACGAGAGCGGAGAACATGCGAGCCCGAGAACGAGAAGGCGAAAAACTAATCACATTCACGCTTGTCGGGTGTTCTCAGGGGTTCTGGGCGTGAGTCTGGAGGTCACATTAGAGATTGCTTTGCAAAGCTGTTTGCGCAATACTAAGCGTAGTTTACAAATTCATGTTATTAAACACATTTGATGCCGCTCCACAATATAATGGTAAGACAAAAACCAACGTTTTAAGTTCAAATGAAGCCATTTAATGAAGTATAATTATTATAAAATTACCGAAATGGCTGTTTAGCTAAAAAGCTGGAGATTTACGGGCAAAAACACATCATGGTTGCTGCAACGCCGAAATCAACAGCAGGCGCTCGTAAGCCGAATCAGGCGTCTGTCACTCGATGTACTTGCGCGCTACTCTCGTCCGCACCACCGCCACCCGGCGGTGCAAATCCATAGAAATTAGGTCCGCAAAAGAGCTAGAATATATGCGATAGAAAGAGAAGAACAAGCTGAACTCCACTTTATTGCGTTGTAATTAGAATTGCTATTTATTTGAATGGTTAAGCGGAGTAAAGTTTCTGTACCAGTGTACTATTATTTATTCTGTGGCCGAATGTTGATTTAAGCGTTGCAGCGCCGCAGCGCTTGGATACCTTACCTCCTTGAGCTGCGCGTTGGTCTGATCGCGCAGCGCCTTGGCCCGCGCCGCTTCTTGTGCGTGCTGTAGCGACAGAACTGCCATACGCTCCACCACATAGCGCCCCACTTCGGCGGATTCAACGAGTTCTAGGAGCTGAGTCAGCTCGCAGCGTCGCAACGCTTGGATACCTTACCTCTTTGAGCTGCGCGTTGGTCTGATCGCGCAGCGCCTGAGCCCGCGCTGCTTCCTGCGCGTGCTGCAGAGATAGCACCGCCATACGCTCCACCACGTAGCACCCCACTTCGGCGGATTCGACGAGCTCTAGGAGCTGCGTCAGGTCGCAGCGCCGCAGCGCTTGGATACCTTACCTCTTTGAGCTGCGCGTTGGTCTGATCGCGCAGCGCCTTGGCCCGCGCCGCTTCTTGTGCGTGCTGTAGCGACAGAACTGCCATACGCTCTACCACATAGCGCCCCACTTCGGCGGATTCGACGAGCTCTAGGAGCTGCGTCAGGTCGCAGCGCCGCAGCGCTTGGATACCTTACCTCTTTGAGCTGCGCGTTGGTCTGATCTCGCAGCGCTTTAGCCCGCGCCGCTTCTTGCGCGTGCTGTAGCGACAGAACTGCCATGCGCTCTACCACGTAGCGCCCCACTTCGGCGGATTCGACGAGTTCTAGGAGCTGCGTCAGCTCGTTCTCGTCGTTTTCCTCCTGCGAAAGCCGGGAACATTAATTTCTCGTTATTGTTTCGTTTGTACAATTTAAGAATTTTTAACTGCCTCTGTGGTCTAGTGGTTCACACCACCGATTTCAAACCAAAAGGTCCGGATTCGATTCCCAGTGGGGGTACATATTGTATTCGGTTTGGTTGGTGGTAGGACTTGTTCTTAGTCCGCCTGGCTAGCTACCACCGTCTTATCTAAGTCTGACACCATAACAATGATGTTTTCAGCATTATAGTGTTCCGGCAGTTAGAGATAAGATAGCCAGTTCCTCAGTGATTGAGGATTCCGGGAGTAGTGCGCTTCCACCTTCAGCCTTATCATTACTTAACATCAGGGGCCCGTTTCTCAAAAGCTTGTAGCTTTTAATACAAGTGGAAGTCCCTTTTTAACAATATCTGTCAAAAAGTGACATCCGCTTGTATTACAAGTTACAAGCTTTTGAGAAATAGGCCCCAGGTGTGATGAAGGCTAAGTGATGCCCCGTTGTGGATATTTGCCCGTTGTCGAAACGGACATTTGCTAATAGATCAGCAAAATTTTTCTTGGTGACTAAAAACTTGATGAACCTCAAGTAAAACCAAAGTTTTAAACTTTTTTCCTATATTATGAGATGATATTGATGATGTTACCTCTATCTGCATGATCTGCGTCTGCGTGTCGGCGATGGCGGCGCGCAGGTAGCGCAGTAGCGACTCGGCGTCGGCCGAGGGCGGGTGTCGCACGGCGCGGTCGCGCTGTCGCAGCTGCTGCTCCAACTGATGCTCCAACTCTGCTAGCGTGCTTCGCGCCGCGCACGATCGCGATATCCAACATTCAAGCTTCGCCCAGGCTTCGCGACATGCCGCCATACGGCTTTTGCGGCTTCGATCTGTTATCAAATATGATGAGATTGATAAATATTATATTTTCTAATGCTGGGTTTTAAACAACAATGGGGAATCAGTTACTCGCGATATCCAACATTCAAGCTTCGCCCAGGCTTCGCGACATGCCGCCATACGTCTTTTGCGGCTTCGGTCTGTTATCGAAATATGATGAAATTGATAAATATTATATTTTCTAATGCTGGATTTTATACAACAACAAGGAATCAGTTACGGTAGATAGAGATAAATGAAAGATAAATACACTGCAAAAACCCTTCAATGATTGAGATAACGGCCAGAAAATTATGAACAAGGAATTCTATTAATCGAAATTAAATTTTTCTAACAATTGGTAATTCATCTTACTTAAAACGCGCTTCACCCGCGTGGTACCCGTTCCCGTGAGAATATCGGGATCAAATATAGCCTATGTTACTCAGGTCAAAATGTAGCTTTCTAATAGTGAAAGAATTTTTAAAATCGGTCCAGTAGTTTTGAGTTTATTCGTTACAAATCTTTTCTCTTTATAATATTAGTGAGGACACAGATAATATAGCCTATGTTACTCAGGAAGAAAGTAGCTTTCTATTGAAAGAATCCTTAAAAACGGTCCAGTAGTCTTTGAATTGGTTAGTTACAAACAAAACTAAAAATCTTTTCTCTTTATAATATTAGCAAGGACACGGATAATATAATACTATGTTAGGATATACAGATCTTGACATACCATGTAGCCTGCCCGCAGCTCGACTGCTAAGTTTATCTCTGTGACCGCGCCGCAGAAGCGATACCTCTTCCTGTTTTCGTTTCAACACCTGTTCTTTGAGTTTAGTTTCTGCTTCCAATGATCTGATCAAGTTGGCTTTCTTCCGCGACTCCTTGCGAAGTTGTGCGACCTGTAGAAATTATGATTATGATTAGGTACCACCTAAATAATGAAGCATCTTTGATATTTACTTCATGAATAGTAGTTACCTCTTTAGCTCTCGCTGCTTCAGCCTGCGCGTGTCTTTTAGCTTCTGTTCGCATTCTTTGCACCAATTTAACCTAGAATGAACAATTAATGAGTACATAGAAGAATGAGACTATGAAAAGTAAGCTACAAAACTGTTACTTACAAAATATTACAACTCATAGGTATACAGTTAAACAGTTGGTCTTCCAATAAATTAAAAAAATTTATCTACACGCCTATGCCCAGCAGTAGGCATCGTTCGAATGACATAGTGATCTACATGATTAAAAAGTTCATAGACATTTATCGGAAAAGGACAGGGCAGCGCGAGGATGCATGAGTCTACTAATGGTAAGTCAAAAGAGGCGCCGCGTAGCCGACGGCAATGGGACATATTACACTATCAATATTATCACGCGATAAGTGATATCGTGATCCAGTATTGATGAAACATTGATGGTATTGACGGTATCGCGATAATATTGACGCATTTCAAGACGGTCTTGAAATCCGCGATCCCAGGGCGTGGTTCTAATAATATTGACAGTACGTACGCGTCGTATCGCGATACCGTCAGTATGATGATAATATCATGATATCCAGGATCGTGATAATATTGATAGTGTAACAGGCCTTAATAAACCGGATTGTTTTTTTTCTTTTATTAAAATGTGTTTGGAGATATCAGACACACAACACAGGTATTTATTTACAATTATTTTACACGTTTCAGTGGACATTGATTGAACCTAACACTGCCGCCTCATCTTGTCCCGCTTCATGTTCTGCAGCTCGTTGCGCAGCTGCAGCAGCTGCGTGGCCGTGTGCTGCTGCATCATTGCACCTAACACTGTGTTCGCGCCATCCCACATACAATGTGAAATACCCGTATGTGCATCGCAGCGACGTAATGGCATAAGAGTTTGCGCGACCCCTCCCGAGCATTCCCGACAACGCGAGGCGCCGTCGCCAGGCGCAACACACACACGTCGTCACAGAGTCTAGAAGGATTGCTGTCGGCCGCGCGCGACGATCATACATTAAACATTTATTCAGCTCTACACCACTAAATTTTAATTAGCATAACTATTTTAGGGGATGTTAGTGCCCATCAATATGAACAACTTTCACTATGGGGCCAACCATGGAATCGCGAAAAAAAAATCAGCTGTTCCATACAAATGTATGTATGTATGTATGTTGTTCATATTGATGGGCACTAACATCCCCTAAAATATTTATGCTAATTAAAATTTAGTGGTGTATAAATATTCAGCTTTTTAACGTGCATTCAACTAGGACAATAAAGCGAGGGAAAGACATTCCTCAGTGCGTGAACACGTTCCGTTCATCACCGTCAACCACCTCAGCTCTTCAACCCCGCTCGACGTGCTACCACCATCGCCACAGCCTGCTCAAGCTCACATCACCCATCTCATCCAGGGGGGCTACCGGCTAAGAAATCTGGATATGGGTAAGGGCTTCAACTGTCATTTGAATTCCTTATTCTGATAGATTTTTGCTGCTTTGTTCTGTTGAACGTTGCTAGCTAGTTATCGTTATACACTAGGTCACAGAACAAAGAACTGATAGCGGCTATTTTCTTTATAAAATTGACTTAAAGTTCCCAAAAACGTATGAAGTTCATACCCATAAAGTTACGCGGTAGCCCCCCAGATCATCCAAGGTACGCCCATTTTCCACCACTCTCATTCTCAAAGTCGTATGCACTTGCACATCGCAAGTACACACCGCCTCACCTTGTCCCGCTTCATGTTCTGCAGCTCGTTACGCAGCTGCAGTAGCTGCGTGGCCGTGTGTTGCTGCGAGCGCTGCAGCCGCGTGTGTTCGCGTTGCGCCGCCTGCAGTCGCCGCAGTTCGCGCGACATCGTCGCCACACGTTTCTCGTACTCATCTTTGACACGCTTCAGTTTGTCGCTTGGCGGAGACGCTTGAGATGCTGTAGAAACGTTGTTCATATTTATTGCATGAAAATATTAAACATTTCAAAAAATGGGACTCACTTGGGAAAAAACCTGATGTTATAACGTTTGAATCATTTCAATAGGTTCAGCCGTCTTCGAGTAATCGGTCTACATACATATAAAAAAAACGCGACGAATAGATAACCTCTTCCTTTTAAATTTTTGATTTCGGTTAATTAAAAAGTAGTTTTTGTGACAACTTCTCTGTGTGCAAATAAAGGGTTAATGATCTGTCTACTAGCGACCGCTCGCAGTTTCACCCGCGAATTCCTCGTTCCCGTGGGAATATCACGGAAAAAAGTATCCTGTGTTTTATTCCAGCCTATAATCTACCTCTGTTGCAAATTTTCTTCCAGATACGTTAGTTTTTGCGTGAAAGAGTGACAAATACTCACAAAGTTTCGCATCCTATGTCCTACTAATATCTCACACATAATGGATGTTTGTTGCTCAATCACGCCAAATCGGCTGAACGGATTTGGCTGAAATTTGGGACACAGATACTTTGTAGCCTGGAGAGGAACATAGGCTACTTTTTATCTCGGAAAAAATCACATTCCCGCGGGATAACGTCGTGAATTCCACGCGGGCAAAGCCGCGGGTGAAAAGCTAATTTATAATATTAGTGGGAAAATAAAAGTAGGTTTTTGTTAACTTTTCTGTGTGCAAACAAAGGGTTATCTATACTAATATTGTAAAGTGGAAAGGTTTGATTGTTTGTATCGAATAAGCTCCGAAACTACTGGACCGATTTAGGAAATTCTTTGACCATGAGAAAGCTACATTCTTCCCGAGTGACATAGGCTATATTTTATCCCGATATTACCACGGGAACGGGTACCGCGAGGATCCGCTAGTTATTTATCTATCTATTGATCCGGCTCGAAGGACCACTCACCGAGAGAAGCCAGCACCTTATCACGCTCGTCGCCGGTGGCCTTGATCTGATGGTGCAATGTGTCGAGCCGTTGCTCGTAGTGTTGCCTCAGTGCTGCCAGGCGACGTTGCGACACCTCCAGCTGCTCGATCAGACGGGCTTTGGTGTCGATGTCTTCGCTTAGAGCTGCTAGCTGCTCGGATAGGACTCGTTGACCTGGGAGGCGGAATCAATGGTAATTATTCCAGAATGCAACGGTAGGAAGTGGTTTAAAAAATATTGAATTGTACGTTTTGTTTTGTATAATTATGTAGGTTATAAACGAAGATAAAGAAGTTATAAAAATGGAATGCGAGTTAAGTTTAACTTGCACGCTATTTTATATAGTCCGTTCGGTTAGATAGTGTCGGTACACCCGCACGGCATTGTGGCTCTTGCTATAAAATGCAGATATAAAATAATACACTCAAGTTGGGTACCAAAGTCAATTTTAATGAAAATTTGGATATTTTTATATAAAAGGAAGTTAAATAAGTGATTTACAAATAATAATAATAATTATTATTATAATTTTTTTATTTGATTATTATGATTTCTCATCATCGCTCGAATTGTCACAAGTCACAACTGTCGTTACCACTTGTATTTATAATAAACATAGATTATTTAAGAAAATATAATTTAATAAAATGCCGAATCCCAAAATCCAATTCCATTTGCGGGTGTACGCCGCACGCGGCTTCTTTTGTTTATGCGGCGGCATCCTTTGAAAAGAAGCGGCACGTGCCAAGGCGGCGAGATAAAAGGGCGACACTATCTAAGCGAATGGACTTTACATCGTGAAATTTTACGTGTCGACTTTCCGAAAATTAAATAAAAATCATCTATTTCATACTAATTTTCAAATCAACTCGATTGAAATGAATGGAACAGCTGTTTTTGTTTTTTTTTTACGATTTCAGAGCTGTTCCCATAGTAAAATTTGTTGTTTTGTATTGATGAGTACTTCAAATAATTTTCGGGAAGTCAACAAGTAAAATTTCACGGTGTATAAGATTTCCATATCAGAACTTAAGAGCTTAAAAGAAACCTGTACCTTTAGTTTCCGAATCGTCCGCATCGGAATCGGACGCGTCCCCTTCCCCGTTGGAGGGCGAGGCGAGGAGTCGTCGGCGCTCTCCCCCTCGCTCTTTCTAGCTCGCCCATGCATCGTGCTAGTAACTACAGCATAAAAGAATCATTACCTTTAGTTTCCGAATCGTCCGCATCGGAGTCGCACGCATCCCCTTCCCCGTCGGAGGGCGAGGAGTCGTCGGCGCTCTCCCCCTCGCTCGTTCTAGCTCGCCCATGCTACGTGCCAGTAACTACAGCATAAAAGAATCATTACCTTTAGTTTCCGAGTCATCCGCATCGGAGTCGGACTTCCCCTTCCCCGTCGGAGGGCGAGGAGTCGTCGGCGCTCTCCCTCTCGCTCGTTCTAGCTCGCCAATGCTACGTGCTAGTAACTACAGCATAAAAGAATTGCGGGGATGATGCACTGTGAAAGGAAGACTGATGGTGTGTCTTCCTTCCGGGCTAGGTGTTGTTAGCCCGGAGTCAACTGTCCGGTCGCAACTGTGAAAGGAAGACTCATGGAATGTCTTCCTTCCGAGCTAGATGTTGTTAGCCCGGGGTCAACTGTCCGATGGTTATATGTCGGAATTTGTATATAGGCTAAGTTGCGTGATGAACTTCGTGAGCGCGATGTAGGTTCTTCACTTTAGGTCGTCATTGATGCTAGCGCTATCTGTCGCTATGTGGCTGAAGCTCCGTGCCATGCGTCCATGTGGGCGTCGTCGTCTAGGTGTCGCCACAGAATAATTAACCTTTAGTTTCCGAATCGTCCGCGTCGGAGTCGGACGCGTCCCCTTCCCCGTCGGAGGGCGAGGAGTCGTCGGCGCTCTCGCCCTCGGCGCGCTCCCGCTCCCCGATCGGCCGCGGCTCGCGCTCGTCCCGCTCCACGGCGCTCGTCATGCTCTCGCTCATCTCCAGCTTGCGGTTGAATTCTAGCTCGCCCATGCTTCGTGCTAGTAACTCTTTTTCCTGTACACAGTGTTGGAATGAATGGTTAGTGTCGCTATCGAGGTAGCTCTAAAATTATGGAGATTGAATCGAAGCTATTTCAGAATTCAGATCAGGGAGAAGTGGGTTTTACGTACAAAATACCTAAGATGTTGCAAGAATTGTTCATCCAGTTCTGAGAACGTCGAACCACTCGTAGAACGTAAACAACCGAAAAACATCGCGAAATTTTTACCGGCCCCGTAGGGTCTGCGAACCGAAGGCGTAGCTTCTATGACGTTCAAAAGTATTATATAAACACAATCTAAATTGAATACAGAATAATAATTTTGAATTGGTATGATAAGCAAAAGATCCTAGTTTCGCTGATGTCAGTGGCTTTGAGGGCTATTACTCACTACTTCAACATTTCCTCATTTGAACAATTGACAACTTGAGAATTTCCTCTTGCAATCTTAAGACAAAAGGTAAATTTGAACAAGATATTTTGATAGCATCTTTTTCAATAATCGGACCATTTAGTTCGCTTATAGATTACATTTGGTGCAGAAGTTACCTTGTCAAGCTCGCGCCGAGCGTCATCTAGTATGGAAGAGGCGTCGTGCGATGAATCCCGGCGCGCCCGTGTCACGTGCATCTCTCGGCGACGGCTCGCCTCGTACAGAGCGTTCGCTTCCATCAGCTGAGCCCGCAACTCTTCTATCTCGCTCACGTAACCCTAGAAGGGATTGTAAGTACTGTGTTAGCTTGCGGTTATAATATAGTTATTTATTAGTACAGTTTGTGAATCAAACTTTTTGGCCATCGTGAAGTTAGCGTCTCGCGCAATGTTCTCAGAAGTCATTCAGTTTGACTCGAATTGTATTTAACTGATAGGTAACAGTGAAATTTGAAATCGAAATAGATTTGGTACGGGTATACCAACTACAAGTATGTCAGGTTTATTAATGGAGCTTTTTGGCAATTTAAATCTAAGCCTTAAGTTCATCAGCTTGAGGTTCAAATATGTAATCAGTCAATAAATTAAAGCTGAAATACTCTGGATTCAAAGTCATTTGAAAAAGTACCCAGTTATTTGTCATAAAAGTATAGCACTCGTGAAAATTTACTTTAAACAATAACGTGGGATGAAAGTCTACTGGATATACATACTACATACATACCTGCACTAGTTTACTGAGCGAGCAATCGCTGGCCTCAGGACTTCCGTCTTTCGGTCCCCAGTTGCCCAAAGCCTTCTCCGCCACCAATTCGCTATTTCTCGCCGACAGTTGGTCAATGGTTCCCTGCATCGCTTTCACTCGTCTTCTAAGTGCCTCCACTTCGCCAGTAAGGATCGCATTCTCTTGGACCACGTCGCTCCAGCCTTCTTCGCCATTTTCTGATATGACGCGTTTACCCTGCAGAATAAGATTTGAAGTTGAACACGTATTCTACAAAAGTTAAATGTCTTCGTCTCGTTTTCAACGCACACGACAAGAATGTGTCCCTAAAATTGTTCATATGTGGCTCGTTTACTATATTATTAGCTCAGCCACCGAATCTGGCAGTTGCTTTCCGAATTAAGTTGTTTACATTAGTTGGTAGACTGAAATCGGCGACCGCTATCGGTTGAACTATGTATATCTCGCTTTTGTTACCAAAAACGTCCGTATTTGGTACAACTGAATATGGTCCACAGAATACTTGATTACGCAAGTCGGTGACCGAATACGGGCTACAGCCAAATATGGCCAACCGGAATCGATTGGATGTGAATGAAGCGAAAGAAATGTGCAAGGATCGTAGCAGGGGCGATCCATAATCTCTTGTCTACCCCCATGGGAGACAGGCGTGAGTATATGTATGGACTCCCCCATACTAAATAGCTATAAAGCGTGAGGTATCTCACCAGCTTATACTCTGCCAGTTCTAGTTGTAGCCGCGCCACCTCCTGTCGCGGCGCGTGGATGGTGCGCGAGGTCAGGTAACAGAATAAATAATAGTTACTGGTAACAGAAGCATCACTCTGCGAGACCATTTAAACAAATAGCCACTCTAACTTCAACACAATAAAGTAGGATTCAGCTTGTACGGCTCTAATTACGAACGGCTAGACGTTGCATCTCTTTCTATCGCATATATTCTATCGCGCTCGGGCGGGCGGCCCGCTGTAAATTGTATTGAATTGTATCTCGAGATATACCCGAAGCGGTAGGCACTTATCTTGGGTCCTTGAGCGAGTGACGGACGCCTGGTCAGGTCCAGTAGTGCTAGCACAACATAGCGCGACTCTAAGAGTCGCGCTCCTTCCAACCAATCAGCACGTCGCCTTAAGTCACGCGAGCTATCTGCAAGCGATCTGATTGGTCGAAAGTGCCCGCGACTCTTTCTCACTCGAGTCGCGCGCAAGTTGTGCTAGCACTACTGGTTCACCACGCAGCGGTTCTTGATGGTCCTCGCTAACTGCTGAATAGCTGTAAAGCGAGTGGTATCTCACCTGCTTATACTCTGTCAGGCGCGAGGTCAGGTCCTGGTTCACCACGCAGCGGTTCTTGATGTTCCTCGCTGACCCATACTGAATACCTATAAAGCGAATGGTATCTACTATCTCACCTGCTTATATTCCGCCAGTTCTAGTTGAAGCCGCGCCACCTCCTGGCGAAGCGCATGGATGGTGCGCGAGGTCAGGTCCTGGTTCACCACGCAGCGGTTCTTGATGTTCCTCGCTCGGTTGGCGTACTTCAGAGTGTTCAGGGTTTCCATGAAGTCGCGGTCGCTTGGCGACACGCATGCTATCATCACTGTGTTGCTGTTTCCTGTTCAATGTTGACCAGAAGTTACTAGGGACTATGGGCAACAGCGTCGCTTAACCAGTTAGCAACGAAATTCGTGTGCGCGTGTATCGCCCCTGCACGAACTAAACGTATGTTGTGACGGCGCGGCGTGCAAGCCATTTTAACCTTAGAAATGGTTAAGCGACGCTGTTGCCCATGGTACATGAGATTGCTATCTTGCTTCAGTAGAGTATCAACGAATTGCCATAAATCGAGATTTTATAAAAAGCTTTCTGCCCGCGGCTTTGCCCGCGTGAAATACACGATGTTTTCACATGGTAATGAGATAATTTCGCGGGGTAAAAATAGCCTATAGGTATACTATTCTTAAACTATAATCTGTCTGTGGCAATTGCATTCAGATCCGTACAGGCGTTTCGTCGTGGATGATCTGTTAGCTTTCTACTGGTAAAAAAAGGTACAAAATCGGTTCAGTAATTTTACAGATTACACCCAACCGTCACATAAAACGTCAAGTTAAAGTGTTCCTAACACTTGAGAGGTATACACTTATTCTCGCTCGACCTAACAGCGCAGTCGCACGGTTACGAAAATCGGTGTTCTCCCGACTGGCAATTTAACACACCGAGCCATGACCCTTCTTCCTGCTGCACACACGTACATACGCTCTAAATAAGGTATTCATGTCATAACCTTTAAGTTAAATTTTTGTCTTTTCTTTCTTTTTTTGTTACTTTGAATGTTATTTTTATCTTGTATGTGCTGCTTGCATTTAACAAGACCTTTATGAAGCCAGTCCGAGTGGAGTTGACGTTGCGCACTACTGGTAAAATATAATTTAATTAAAATATCTACCGTTGACACGAAAAGAAGAAGAGTCTTGTGTGTGTATCAGCAGAATAAACTTCTTATCTATCTATCTATATAACAAGTCCTTACCTCCCAGTGAGTCCTGCAGAAGCCTAGTAAGCTTCGAGTCCCGGTACGGCACGTGCAAAACCTTGCGCGACTTGTCCCCGAGTGCCGAGATCACGTTGCCGAGCGCTAGCAGCCCGCAGTTTATCGATATACCCTCCTTGGCGCGCTCGCCCGTCGCCCCTATGAAATAAGGTTTATATTCAATTGTCATGATTCTAGAAGATTTTTCATATATTTTAAGGGCAACACTGTAATAGCCGTCTCTTGACGCCATTTTTGTTAAGTTTAAGCTAATCTGTGTGGTGAAATCGGTATGGCCAGACTTGAGTCGGATTGACGAGTCGGGCTCAGTCTTCAACCTGGCCTCGACGAAATAAGATCTCTAAGACGACTGTATCGATTGTTGTATCTGAATCTATGTACGTAGTAACCAAGAATTATATGAGTGTTATCTGGAGTATGCGTTTTCTTCACATCTCAGAAGCGGTATGTACCTACCCACGTTTATTTTAACCTGATAATAAGAACAATTTGCTTATTCTTTTCTATAATAATGCCAAACGCGTAACGTTATTCTCTTTTACGCAGAGAAAAGATAAATGTTCCAGATTCCATGTTAATGTCTAATTTTTGTATAAACACGCTTACATTTTGAATACATTTGCGGCGGATTGTGTTTCGTATATGGTCGGGGCTATTCTACGGTGAAACGGACATAATCTAGATCGCATTTGTGTTTTAATTGATTGTGTTCGTACCTATACGGTCGGAACTACCCTCCGGCTATTCTAACATAATTCATGAGGTTTATAATGTAGCTTAATACTGAGATTTTACTAATTCGTGATCGGGGCTACTCTCTGGGGGCCGATTCTCAGGCAATCGAGAAAAGTTCACATTTATAAGCTCGATATTCAAATATAACACAGTTTTTGTATTGGCAGAGTTTTACAATCGAAAAAGTTCGATCGTAAACCAGTCGAACGCTACGAGTGGTACAAACCAATAGATGTTCGTATACGAACTTAGCTGTCAAAATGAATAGGTTGACATGTGGGACAGCCTAGTTTGTTTGAAACGTTCTAACTTTTGAATAGAAACCACAAACAAAATGTTCGACATACGAATTACCACACTGAAAAAAATTCGAATGCCTGAGAATCGAGCCCCAGGGGGCCGATTCTCAGGCAATCGAGAAAAGTTCACATTTATAGCTCGAAATTCAAATACAACACAGTTTTTGTATTGGCAGAATTTCACAATCGAAAAAGTTCGATCGAAAACCAGTCGAACGCTACGAGTGGTAAAAACCAATAGATGTTCGTATACGAACTTAGCTGTCAAAATGAATTTGTTGACATGTGAGACAGCTTAGTTTGTTTGAAACGTTCTAACTTTTCAATAGAAACCACAAACAAAATGTTCGACATACGAATTACCACACTGAAAAAGTTCGAATGCCTGAGAATCGGGCCCCTGATCGTGTTGGTTAAGTCTAAAGCGTTAAAATTTAAATATTTGAGCGGACATAAACTAGATCGCACCTATATTTGAATTGATTAATTGTGTTCGTGTACGGTCGGAGCTACCCTCCGATTACACTGACATAATTTTAAACGCGAGTATGTAGTAAATATTTTCGTATGGCACGATCATAGCGTGCCTTGAATCTGAAATAATATCTTGATTCTGTTTAATTTACATGGTGTACCTATTAAATGTGGATTGTATTGTACAGAATTAATGAAATTGATTGGCATTATTATAATATAGAGTTGGTTTTTATTATATGCTATTTATGTTGTGTATAATCGTACACATGGAGCTAGGACTGGCAGTTTTGCCTGTGTACCTACACCATATAAGGTTCTAATCAATTAATGCTAGATTGGAGCAATTATTTAATAGTCCTTATCTTTTGTTTTCAAGTAGCAATGATTGTAATATCATTTTTTATCAGTTGTAATACACACATTAGATTCCATGATTAAAACATGTTTTTTTCATGTATAAGTAATTATTTCGCTAAAAAGAAAAGTAACGCTATAA
Organism: Crambus lathoniellus; assembly: GCA_949710035.1. Taxonomy (NCBI): domain Eukaryota; kingdom Metazoa; phylum Arthropoda; class Insecta; order Lepidoptera; family Crambidae; genus Crambus; species Crambus lathoniellus. The sequence continues at coordinate 32,431,765 of OX453298.1, read as the reverse complement.
AGTCTGCCTATCTGATAATTTGTTTTAAAATTTTAACTTTAATGTTTAGATGGGAGAAAATTTTTGATAGTCTTTACTGTTGTACAGTGTTAAATCACTGGTTACTATATCGCATATAATCCACGATATATGACGTGATATCTAAAACCAACAGTCCATAAAAGAAAACGATAAGTTATGGGCTTTACCAACCTGATAATTTATTTAAGAAGAATAAATTTAAGATTGGTTGAATACCTATAATTTAAAATTTAATTCTGGCTTTTTATTTATTGATATATTAATACTAGTTAATTGGTATTAATTTTGTGGATTAAATTAATACGAATATTTGCAATATAAATCTGCATAATTATACCTAAGTATATAATAAATAAAATACAAATAAATAAATATTTACTGTTCTTTAAAATTTAAATGAAATGTTTAAATGTGAATTTTGAATTTGGATATCTCTAATTTTAATGTTGTGCCAACGAATGAGGTGTTCGCTAGGTTTAGTGAGTGCTCACCCAGCACTCGCCCAGTTTTGAGATAGATGATGATGAACGGTCATGAAACTCGTAAGCGAGCGGGTTCCTGCCGTTCTAAACAGAGATACCTAAGCACGAGACTTCGCGAGCGAGCGAGTTTATTGCTGGGTTTGATAATGAAAGTTAAGCGCGAGACCACGTGAGCGCGCGAGTGAGGAGACATGAGTTTAACAGACAAGACTTTGTGAGCAAGCAAGTTTGTTCTGTTGAGATTACTAATATAAGATGATGATGATTGCTTATTTGTTGTATGTTTCAGTATTCGGATATTAGGGGACGGTGTATGTTTCACTCGTCGGATACTAAGGGGCGGTGTATGTTTCACGCGCCGGATACAAAGGGGCGGTGTATGCACTATGTTTGTTGCATACACTCGTCGGATACAAAGAGGCGGTGTATGTTTCACTCGCCGGATACAAAGAGGCGGTGTATGCACTATGTTTGTTGCATACACTCGTCGGATACTAATGGGCAGTGTATGTTTCACTCGCCGAATACAAAGGGGCGGTGTATGCACTATGTTTGTTGCATACACTCGTCGGATACTAAGGGGCGGTGTATGTTTCACTCGCCAGATACAAAGGGGCGGTGTATGCACTATGTTTGTTGCATACACTCGTCGGATACTAAGGGGCGGTGTATGTTTCACTCGCCGGATACAAGGGGGCGGTGTATGCACTATGTTTGTTGCATACGCTCGTCGGATACTAAGGGGCGGTGTATGTTTCACTCGCCGGATACAAGGGGGGCGGTGTATGCACTATGTTTGTTGCATACACTCGTCGGATACTAAGGGGCGGTGTATGTTTCACTCGCCGGATACAAGGGGGCGGTGTATGCACTATGTTTGTTGCATACACTCGTCGGATACAAAGGGGCGGTGAATGCACTATGTTTGTTGCATACACTCGTCGGATGCTAGGGGGCGGTGTATGTTTCACTCGCCGGATACAAAGGGGCGGTGTATGCACTATGTTTGTTGCATACACTCGTCGGATACAAGCGGGCGGTGTATGTACTATGTTTGTTGCATACACTCGTCGGAATATGTTTAACTATTAAGTGGATATATTGCATTAATAACCCAATGATTTTATTATAGAATGACATATGCCACGGTCTTTTGCCGATCAATGGTGTATAAATTCCAAGGCAAATACCATCTGGGGACGAATACTGTCCGCCGCCCGGTGCGACGCTTGGTAAGACTCCAGGATGACGTGGCCGGCCCAGCGAGTCTGAACGAAGGAGGAATACTTCTTATTCGTAGCTGAATCTGGTGAGAGGATTTGAAATGATGTATGGGGCATTCTGTTTTCCAGAAAGTTTTGAAGTTGTTTTGATTGAAAGGTTTCATGTCTATTTATTTGCATATCAAGTGCAGCTATTTCAAATTTAATTTTCAAAATCGATTGAAGCACCCCTTTAAAATAAGTTTGTAAGGGTCTACCTAAAATAAGACAAAACTATATATATAAGATTCTCTGTTCATAGAATCATTTAGATATTATCAACTACCCTAATCGGTTTCCTACCTTGATTAGGTAGGTAGTAGTAGGTAGGTGCGATGGAATTCCATGCCTGCACTAAATGGAAATTTAACTATTTCACTTCTTGCAATCATAACTTAAACATTGAGGTTCTAGGTAAAAAAAAAACCACGATACATTTTGTTTCTATAGTTCAAATCAAATGATTTATTGCATTCCATAAATTACACACAGTTGTTACATAGAACCCTGTGGGGCATATCAATTTATAAACTTACCAAACATAAATCTATATTATAAGAAAACAATTAAAAGTCTTAAAACCTACAGTTGCCTACATACTTGACATTACACCAGAATGATTTCATTTTCATTTCCTTCAATGAAATTACAGTACTAGTACTACAGGTATAGTATATCTAGTTACCTTTAAGTATTGTTATTGTAGCCGCAGGCTACAACGAATAACGAACACGAAACATTTATTTATTTCATGACGAAATATGTCGTAGCGAAACCGCCGCTCGAATAACGCAACAAGCGGATTTCACGTAACCACGGCTCTGAAAAGAGCTCTTATGTGAAACACATCTTCGTCCTTCACAAGTTGCATCACTCTTCATGTGGCTAAAGTGGTGACCTCGACAGAGCACAATGGAGCACCTTCATCACCAGCAACTTCATCACCAGCAGCCAGCAACTTCATCACCAGCAACTTCATCACCAGCACCGTCTTCACCAGCGCCAAGCACCATCTTTACCAGCGTCAGCACCGTCTCCACCAGCGCAGCCATCACTCCCTACCATCATCCAGCAGTCGCACAGCAAGCCAGCACCCCGCCTCAAGGTTCCAGCGCAGCAGCATCCAACGCAACCTGGACCTTCGGCAGCACCCGACGACAGCACCCCGACCTGGCACTCCGCAGCCCACCTGGAGCACCACGGGGCACCCTCTCCAGCGTGGCACGTCTGCGGACCAGCAGTTTCGGACCCACCGTCACAAGCCCACTCCATCCCGACCCACCGTGGACAGGAGCAACAACCAGCAGCACCCCGCGCGTCTCGACCCACCGCAGACCGGGACAACCTGCACCACACTCTCCCTGGCACTTGCAAGCATACGCATCGACTGCTGAGCAACCCATCGATCGACCTCCGGTCTAGGAGGGGAGTGATGTAGCGACATCTGGACGACGACGCACACAACACAGACGGCTACCACAAGACGGCAACCACAGCACACTTACGGCAACAAGACTCTGCTAAATGCCGACAGATGGCGCTACCTAATGCTACCGCAACCACCGCTACGCGCGCCTACCAATATATATGGATATACTACATCGCGCAAGCAAAATAAATCCATCAAGTTTGTATATATACAACTTTCATCCATCATCAACTAGGACAGTGGTCCCCGGGCTATCACTACCCTAGCCCGGAAAGGAATGACACAACATCAGTCATCCTTTACAAGTTGCATCAACCTCCTGTGGCTAAATTATTAAGTGCCATAATAGTCACATCTTACCTATAAAAATATTTATTATTTTTTGCATTTTAATAAACTATTTATATGTATCTGTTTTTCCTTACATATTGAGTACATGCATCACAATTTGAATAGAGGTTATTGTCTAATTAAAATTTTATAAGTCTTTAAAATATGTTTGTTAAGATTATCACTTTCATTTTAAGATTAGTTAACACAAGCAGAGTTAGTTTCTGCCATGGCATTCCCTTAGTCTCTATTTATACAAAATCCATACCATACCTTGATTCTTATATGATTGGTCAGTGAACCAATATAATGAGCGAGGTTTGTTTTTTTAATGCCCAGGTCTATGCCCAGGTGACCTTCACGCAGAACGGATGTATTTCCGATCTTAATAAGATGACATAGATAACGATTCACTTTTGAATCGTTATTTCGGATCGTACTTAGATTTTTGCATACCTTTCTTTAACTATGGTACTAGTTTAACGACGTCCATGTCGGTGGCGTACCCAGAGGTTTCGGGATGCCGCTATCTCTGTGGTCCCAGGTTCAATTCATTTTCATTTTTTCATTTTGCCTGGTTGTATGTGGTAATGCCCGTCGTTGTTTCCAAATGCCATAACACACATAAGTGCTTAAGTTACCTATTTCGGAATTGGGGCAATGTAGGTATGGGAAGATGTCCAATTGTCCAATATTTATTTACCATTTCTATTATTTATTATTATTTTGCCTTGGTTCAAGTGAACATTTCATCTATTATTATTTTGGATGTAGCTCAGTTTAAAAGAAATACCTAACTATAGTCGGCTTTAAAATTGGGTTTAATACCGAATTTTGGACAAGTGCTAGAGAAAGTTTATCAGGAATATACATTTCCGAGTCTTTTACATAATGAGACAATAAAGCCATAAGACTGAATAGAAATAATTATATTTTACATTTTTCTGGATCGTCAAATATCCTTTCTGTACCTAGTTTTGATAGATAAGCATCCACTGATATCCTAGTTCTTTTCATTAACATTGTAATGAAATGATGATTCTAATGCAAAAATGTGAAAACAGTTCATAGTGCATTTGAGTAGACCGTGTTTATTACACTGCCAAGTTGTAGCTAATGTTTTCTTATAAGTAATTGAGTAAAATAAAGTAAAACGAGTGTTGTTCAATCACTTCCCTCAATTACTAAAATGTTCTACCAATTCAACTTCATGCAACATTTCCATTCATGTCTTAAACTTGTTATAACATATAAAGCCACCTCTAGTAGCCGCTGTGAGCGTACCTACTTACCAAGTTAGTTTTTACATCTACGTTTTTGCTATCGCCGCACCTTCTGTGTCTTTGTTGTTAATGGCGGGCGGTGTGAATTAAAGTTATTCTAATACTACCGTCCTTATGCACGTATTGTCAACATATGTAATTGTGATTTGTCATTAAGTGAATTTAATTTATTGTGATTGTTAATGAGAATTAATGCCTTAATTAAATCACAAACCAAGTAGATCTGCCAAATCCGTCTCATTAGGCAGGCTCGTGATATTAAAATTCTTAGCAGTTTACCATTCTCACGAACCTTTAAAGTAGCAGTTTCCCATTCTCACGAGCCTTTGAAGTTACTTGACATAATTTTGTAGTAATCATTTCCGTAATTGTTTAGATGTGGTTGTAAGTCAGATATTGAGACGAGTGGATTGCCGATACTGGATGGTGTGGAGTTAAATTATATTGAAGTATATTATATCATGTCATGTATCTTACCTTATTTTACTAATATTATAATTGCAAATGTTTGGATGTTTGTTCCCCAATCAGGGCAATCGGCTGAACGGATCTTGATGAATTTTGGTATCTCTTGTCTCTAGAATTTCGAGAATAGCTGGCTAGTTTTAACCCCGGGGAAATATTTTATATCCACGGGAAAACATCGCGTAGTTCACGTGGGTGAAAAGCTGTTTATGATTTTATTTATCCTATTGCTATCCATCGTAACCTACTTCTCCATATTCCAATTGTAATTAATTGATCAATCTATTTTCACTAATAATATTCATACCTAGTGATATGAATAAATTGCTGATAAGAATCCGGGTCATGCTCATACGAGTATAACTTTAAGACACTTCTAAGTTTTGGTATTGAATTAGGAACTTGTTTACAATAATTTACTGATTCGTTAGAAATGATAATAATATAATCTTTTGATTTCATGTACGGAGTGGAGCCGTGTATTGTACTATTCTAAAAGAGGCAAAGAATACATGCATTTAAGATTTGGTGCTGAAGGAGTACTTATGCTATGGAAACCCTGGACGATTTCTAAAAGAAGTTGAAAAAGCAGATCGTTGTGACCGTTCAAATTGTACCTAAGGCATCTCCATTAATAATGTAACTTCCTTGTAAGAATATTTAATTTGATTGGTAATAATGCCTATCACAAACATGCCTTAACTTATAACTCCTTTAGTTGTCCTACTTAATATCTTGATAAATACAAATTGTGCACTAAAGCAAATACGTATCTATGACTTGGCTTGTTACTCATATCTGGTTAAAAATTTGTAACTGTGGAGGGGCCTACAGCTGTTTTTGTAAGGACTAAACTATGTCGAACTTAGCGATAATTAATTTCATCTAATTTTAGGACTTTGAGGCTTTCATGACTCGTAGTTGCTTTTCCACCATTTGGGCGAAGTCATTTATAAGAGTTTTTAGTTATCAGGCCAAAGCTACATTCTGTACCTATTCCATTGTAGCATCCTTGGGGATTTTGCTTCTGACACCTTCTTATACTATGTAGCCCTTGACAATGCATTCATGTATACTAGTATTACTTGCTAATCTATTTCTCTTTTATTACCCATGACTATAACCAGACTTAAACCATTCCATAGTAACAAGTTTAGTTCCAAAATAAGTAAACTATTGATAATAGTCGCTTGTTAACGAATGTCATGATTATGTTAATTTATACATTGATTCGAATAGTTACAGAATAGTTTGTTGTTGATAATTTATTTGATTTGATTATGTATTAATTTACGATTTACGCTTACGATTTTCTATTTATAATTTACAATAATTTCAAGATAATATCTATAGGTATTCTTAACAAGTCATCGGCATCATTTAAAGTTTATTGTTGAGCAATGTGTAATTTATTGTATTTGTTTCAATTACGTTTTAACTTAAGGGTCGGCTGTAAGCCAGCGCGTAGGTATTGACGAAGCTAATCTGTATATGTGTGCCTTCGCGCACACAAACTTCTCCGCCCTAGCACGAAAAAATGTAATTCAGAAAATTAAAAAAGTAATAACTGTTTTTTTTGTCAGAAAGTAACTTTACGTATTTGATGCGTTTCATTTGATATGTTTGACATCTGGGGGCTGATGCAGCATCTTACAGACAGTCAAAATAACTCCTCAACATTTCAACGTAACCAGTTGGAGTTTGGGCTCATTTGAATAGTCTTGATGAGAACTCTTGTGCCAAGTAGTTTCCTACATCTGATGCTGGAGTCAGGAGGTGGTTGATGGAATTCTTCAACAATTCAAACTTTTGTGCCAAAATATTTCCAAGGTCTGATGCTGGAATCAGGAAGTGGTTGATAGAACTCTTCATCAATTCAACGTAACCACTTCGAGCTTGGGCTCATTTGAATGGTCTTGATCAAAACTTTGGTGCCAAGTAGTTTCCAAGGTCCAGTTCTGGAGCTAGTAAGTGGCTGATAGAACTCTTCATCAATTCAACGTAAACACTTCTAGTTTGGGCTTGTTTGAATAGTCTTGATGAGAACTCTTCTGCTAAGTAGTTTCGAAAGTCTGATGCTGGAGTCAGGAGGTAATTGATGGAACTCTTCAACGATTCAACGTAAACACATCGAGTTTGGGCTCGTTTGAATGGTCTTGATGAGAACTCTTGTGCCAAAATGTTTCAAAGATCTGAAAGCTAGAGTCATGAACTGTTTGATGGAACTCCTCAACAAATCAACGTAACCACTTTGAGTTTGAGCTCGTTTGAATTGTCTTGATGAGAACTCTTGTGCCAAGTAGTTTCCAAGGTCTATTGCTGGAGCCAGGAAGTGGCTGATGGAACTCTTCAACGATTAAACGTAACCAGTTAATTTTTGGGCTCGTTTGAATTGTCTTGATGAGAACTCCTGACAAGAAAATAGCAACGCAATATTAAAAATATTAAAAAATCCAAGATGGCGGCCAACTTTTTTGTTTATGATCCGATTTTGATGAAACGCGGTTTATGGTACTATTTTGATAAGAAAACAGCAACGCAATGTTAAAAATATTAAAAAATCCAAGATGGCGTTCAACTTTTTTGTTTGTGGGCCGATTTCGATGAAACTCGGGTTTTGGTACTATTTTGATAAGAAAACAGCAACGCAATGTAAAAAATATTAAAAAATCCAAGATGGCGGCCAACTTTTTTGTTTGTGGGCCGATTTCGATGAAACTCGGGTTTTGGTACTATTTTGTCAAGAAAACAGCAACGCAATATTAAAAAATCCAAGATGGCGGCCAACTTTTTTGTTTATGGGCCGATTTAGATGAAACGCGGTTTATGGTACTATTTTGATAAGAAAACAGCAACGCAATGTTAAAAATATTAAAAAATCCAAGATGGCGGCCAACTTTTTTGTTTGTAGGCCGATTTCGATGAAACTCGGGTTTTGGTACTATTTTGTCAAGAAAACAGCAACGCAATATTAAAAATATTAAAAAATCCAAGATGGCGGCCAACTTTTTTGTTTATGGGCCGATTTTGATGAAACGCGGTTTATGGTACTATTTTGATAAGAAAACAGCAACGCAATGTTAAAAATATAAAAAAATCCAAGATGGCGGCCAACTTTTTTGTTTATGGGCCGATTTTGATGAAACGCGGTTTATGGTACTATTTTGATAAGAAAACAGCAACGCAATACTAAAAATATTAAAAAATCCAAGATGGCGGCCAACTTTTTTGTTTGTGGGCCGATTTCGATGAAACTCGGGATTTGGTACTGTTTTGTCAAGAAAACAGCAACGCAATATTAAAAATATTAAAAAATCTAAGATGGCGGCCAACTTTTTTTGTTTATGGGCTAATTTTGATGAAACGCGGTTTATGGTACTATTTTGATAAGAAGACAGCAAGGCAAAGTTAAAAATATTAAAAAATCCAAGATGGCGGCCAACTTTTTTGTTTATGGGCCGATTTTGATGAAACGCGGTTTATGGTACTATTTTGATAAGAAAACAGCAACGCAATATTAAAAATATTAAAAAATCCAAGATGGCGGCCAACTTTTTTGTTTATGGGCCAATTTTGATGAAACGCGGTTTATGGTACTATTTTGATAAGAAAACAGCAACGCAATGTTAAAAATATTAAAAAATCCAAGATGGCGGCCAACTTTTTTGTTTGTGGGCCGATTTCGATGAAACTCGGGTTTTGGTACTATTTTGTCAAGAAAACAGCAACGCAATATTAAAAATATTAAAAAATCCAAGATGGCGGCGAACTTTTTTGTTTATGGGCCGATTTTGATGAAACGCGGTTTATGGTACTATTTTGATAAGAAAACAGCAACGCAATATTAAAAATATTAAGAAATCCAAGATGGCGGCCAATTTTTTTGTTTATGGGCCGATTTTGATGAAACGCGGTTTATGGTACTATTTTGATAAGAAACGCAATGTTAAAAATATTAAAAAATCCAAGATGGCGGCGAACTTTTTTGTTTATGGGCTGATTTTGATAAAACGCGGTTTATGGTACTATTTTCATGAGAAAACAGCAACGCAATATTAAAAGATTAAAAAATCTAAAATGGCGGCCAACTTTTTAGTTTGTTTATGGGACTTTTTTGCCGATTTTGATAAAAGTTGATTTTTGGAACATGAAAACAGTAAAATTGACTTCAGACGAGAAACTCTTTAACAGTCATCAGCACTGACACGAAATGTGATATATGCATTCAATTATGGTGGGTGATCCTGCACCTAAGGTTGGCTCCGGACGCGAGACCTCTGCAATGGTCAATAGCAATGCCATGAAATTTTTTATAAGCAATCCTTTGTGATGGCCTGTTAAGTTCCTGATGGTTTGATTTAGTTCAACAGTAAAAATTAAATAATTATAACTAAAAAAATTCAATAATCAAAAAAATATACAAGCTTTTATGAGTTAAAACTAAAAAGTTTACTAAATATTTAATTCAGATTGTAAGTATGCTGTTTTATATTTCTTAGCCTCCAAAGCTCCTTCGTCTATATCAAAATAATCCCATATCACAATTACATATTTTATAACCCTGGAACTTTATATCATTTACTTACTGTGCCGCCGCCATCTTGCATTTTTTTATATTTTTAATATTGCGTTGCTGTTTTCTTATCAAAATAGTACCATAAACCGCGTTTCATCAAAATCGCCCCATAAACAAAAAAGTTGGCCGCCATGTTGGATTTTTTAATGTTTTTAATATTGCGTTGCTGTTTTCTTGACATAATAGTACCAAAATCCGAGTTTCATCGAAATCTGCCCACAAACAAAAAAGTTGGCCGCCATCTTGGATTTTTTATATATTTTTAACATTGCGTTGCTGTTTTCTTATCAAAATAGTACCATAAACCGCGTTTTATCAAAATCGGCCCATAAACAAAAAAGTTCGCCGCCATCTTGGATTTTTAAATATTTTTAACATTGCGTTGCTGTTTTCTTATCAAAATAGTACCATAAACCGCGTTTTATCAAAATCGGCAGATAAACAAAAAAGTTCGCCGCCATCTTGGATTTTTAAATATTTTTAACATTGCGTTGCTGTTTTCTTATCAAAATAGTACCATAAACCGCGTTTTATCAAAATCGGCCCATAAACAAAAAAGTTCGCCGCCATCTTGGATTTTTAAATATTTTTAACATTGCGTTGCTGTTTTCTTATCAAAATAGTACCATAAACCGCGTTTTATCAAAATCGGCAAATAAACAAAAAAGTTCGCCGCCATCTTGGATTTTTAAATATTTTTAACATTGCGTTGCTGTTTTCTTATCAAAATAGTACCATAAACCGCGTTTTATCAAAATCGGCCCATAAACAAAAAAGTTCGCCGCCATCTTGGATTTTTTAATATTTTTAACATTGCGTTGCTGTTTTCTTATCAAAATAGTACCATAAACCGCGTTTCATCAAAATCGGCCTATAAACAAAAAAGTTCGCCGCCATCTTGGATTTTTTAATATTTTTAACATTGCGTTGCTGTTTTCTTATCAAAATAGTACCATAAACCGCGTTTCATCAAAATCGGCCCATAAACAAAAAAATTGGCCGCCATCTTGGATTTTTTAATATTTTTAATATTGCGTTGCTGTTTTCTTATCAAAATAGTACCATAAACCGCGTTTCATCAAAATCGGCCCATAAACAAAAAAGTTGGCCGCCATCTTGGATTTTTTTATATTTTCAATATTGCGTTGCTGTTTTCTTATCAAAATAGTACCATAAACCGCGTTTCATCAAAATCGGCCCATAAACAAAAAAGTTCGCCGCCATCATGGATTTTTTAATATTTTTAATATTGCGTTGCTGTTTTCTTGACAAAATAGTACCAAAACCCGAGTTTCATCGAAATCGGCCCACAAACAAAAAAGTTGGCCGCCATCTTGGATTTTTTAATATTTTTAACATTGCGTTGCTGTTTTCTTATCAAAATAGTACCATAAACCGCGTTTCATCAAAATCGGCCCATAAACAAAAAAGTTGGCCGCCATCTTGGATGTTTTAATATTTTTAATATTGCGTTGCTGTTTTCTTATCAAAATAGTACCATAAACCGCGTTTCATCAAAATCGGCCCATAAACAAAAAAATTGGCCGCCATCTTGGATTTTTTAATATTTTTAATATTGCGTTGCTGTTTTCTTATCAAAATAGTACCATAAACCGCGTTTCATCAAAATCGGCCCATAAACAAAAAAGTTGGCCGCCATCTTGGATTTTTTTATATTTTTAATATTGCGTTGCTGTTTTCTTATCAAAATAGTACCATAAATCGCGTTTCATCAAAATCGGCCCATAAACAAAAAAGTTCGCCGCCATCTTGGATTTTTAAATATTTTTAATATTGCGTTGCTGTTTTCTTGACAAAATAGTACCAAAACCCGAGTTTCATCGAAATCGGCCCACAAACAAAAAAGTTGGCCGCCATCTTGGATTTTTTAATATTTTTAACATTGCGTTGCTGTTTTCTTATCAAAATAGTACCATAAACCGCGTTTCATCAAAATCGGCCCATAAACAAAAAAGTTGGCCGCCATCTTGGATTTTTTAATATTTTTAATATTGCGTTGCTGTTTTCTTATCAAAATAGTACCATAAACCGCGTTTCATCAAAATCGGCCCATAAACAAAAAAGTTGGCCGCCATCTTGGATTTTTTAATATTTTTAATATTGTGTTGCTATTTTCTTGTCAAGAGTTCTCATCAAGACAATTCAAACGAGCCCAAAAATTAACTGGTTACGTTTAATCGTTGAAGAGTTCCATCAGCCACTTCCTGGCTCCAGCAATAGACCTTGGAAACTACTTGGCACAAGAGTTCTCATCAAGACGATTCAAATAAGCCCAAACTCGAAGTGTTTACGTTGGATCGTTGAAGAGTTCCATGAACCACCTCCTGACTCCAGCATCAGACTTTCGAAACTACTTTGCACAAGAGTTCTCATCAAGACTTTTCAAACAAGCCCAAACTCGAAGTGGTTACGTTTAATCGTTGAAGAGTTCCATCAACCACTTCCTGACTCCAGCATCAGACCTTCGAAACTACTTGGCACCAGAGTTTTCATCTAGACGACTCAAAGTGGTTACGTACGTTGAATTGCTGAGCAGTTCCATCAGCCACTTCCTGGCTCCAGCATTTGACCTGATATCTGATGTGATGACGTATCAAACAAATTGTTGAGTGGAAAACTAATTATGTCCTTATCGCTTTTCGGATTTCTGGAAATTTTACTTTACCTACCTTTTCTTTACCACCGCTCAAAGTGTTTGTGTACAGATAGTCTGATTACGAGTGTCAGAAGTTGAGAAAAAGCGACGTGCTCTCACCTTGAAATCAGCGGGCTTACTAAATTTTGCTGCTAGGGCGGCTTGTATTTATACAATGTTTTATTTATCTTCGCGTTCTATACGAAAATGTATGAGCGAAGCGCGCTTCAAAATTGTCAATCTTTGACGCCAGATTGTTCTCAATTTATATAAAAAACGGAAAATATGGCGCGGTGAATCAATTCTATGTTTCATTGTCATTTAATTTAACATTAAATATTATTAAAAAGATTATTTTTCTTTAACAATATATTTAAAACAAAAAACGTTGATTTTGCTGTTTTTAGTGAAGTTTGCGTTTTTTTTGCCATTAACGTAAGGAAAATATTTAAAATTTTCCACGGTGTTATTGTAAAGTAACTATTCCTGTTCACTATCATATTTTTTAAAGTAATATCTGTCCCTAATTCTATGCTCTAAGTTTAAAACCCTGAAAGCTGTTTTACGCGTTCCACTTACCGCCTGCCCTTAAGGTTTTCGTCACTCAGATTAACCTAAATAGGTACATAGTTCTAAGACTTTACTATCGAGAATAGTTGTGTATCAGTATATTAGCTGTATAATTAATTGATTCTAAATAATTTTTATATGTGCGTCGGGAGACAGCACGTTATCAGATGGCCGAATGTCATGATTCTAGAAGATTTTTCATATATTTTAAGGGCAACACTGTAATAGCCGTCTCTTGACGCCATTTTTGTTAAGTTTAAGCTAATCTGTGTGGTGAAATCGGTATGGCCAGACTTGAGTCGGATTGACGAGTCGGGCTCAGTCTTCAACCTGGCCTCGACGAAATAAGATCTCTAAGACGACTGTATCGATTGTTGTATCTGAATCTATGTAAGTAGTAACCAAGAATTATATGAGTGTTATCTGGAGTCTGCGTTTTCTTCACACAATACGGTATTTTACTGATTTTTTTTTATTTCTTTAAAATGTTTTTCGAAATATTAGCTACACAAAACAAGTTTTCATTTTGAATTATCTTGAATATTTTCAAAGATATAGGACTTCAAACTTTATAATTAGACAAGGACAGGACGCTATCTTAGTGACGTCAATGGGTTAGTAGCGTCATAGTCACGCCATAGAAGATTTCGTTTTAGAAAGAGACAGCTATAGTCAAAATCAAACAGACTATAATTCTTTTATTATAAAACAGATTCAAATTATTTTTTCACATTTGGTATTCTTAATTGCAATATTTTTTAACGTCATCATTAAATATCTACATTTCAACAACAGTAAAATACCCTATTGTCAAATCAACGTGGGCATTTGGCGCCAAAATATTAAACGGACAGAAAGGGAGTCGGAATAGAATTCTGTGAGACAGAAGAAGTCGGAATAGAAGTGAGTGACAAGTTCTACTGGCGAGAACTCTTCCGACGGTTTATTCTGTTTTTCTTTTAAATCCACAAAGGCTTATTCTTTATTACACTTATCCTTCATCAATCACACCTGCCGGCATAGCATGAGCGGCTTATATCGACTATTGACGCATGATAAGAGCCTATATCTTGCTTACACCTTAGTGAGGTAAGCAAGACAGCTTGACGTGCTATAATGATGGTCATACTAGGCAGGCTGATGTTAAGTGGTGATAAGGCTGAAGGTGGAAGCATATAATAATAATAATATAATAATAATAGCCTTTATTCACTGACCTAATACAAATACATAGTTAAATCTTAAACATAATATATATGTAACAGCAACCTCTTTATTGGTCAGGTTGTCCTTCGACATAGGCCTCCCCTAGCTTCTTCCACTCCACTCTGTCCCGAGCTGACCTTCTCCATCCTTTTGGTAGATCATCTTGCCATCTTTTGATCGGACGTCCCTTTAATCTTTTTCCATTTCTAGGATACCACTCTATGACATCTTTCGTCCATTTTCCTTTGAGGGTTCTCATGATATGACCAGTCCAATTCCATTTGAGTTTCCTTATATTTTGTATAGTGGAAGCTTCTAAGGTGGAAGCATACTACTCCCGAAATCCTTCACTGAGGAATTCCTTCGAGATTGAGGATTCCGGGAGTAGTAGAGCCAGTTAGCTATCTTAACTCTAACTGCCGGAACACATTAATGCTGAAAACATCAATGTTATGGCGACAGAGTTAGATAAGATGGTGGTAGTTAGCCAGGTGGGCTAAGAACAAGTCCTGTCACCAACCAAACAGGATACAATATGTACCCCCACAGGAAATCAAGCCGGGGACCTCAGGGTCTGAAACCGGTGGTGTGAACCACTAGTGTACAGAGGCGGTCAGGTGTTTGTTCCCATGTTTCAATGTTTTCAACATACTTACCAGTTCTTTTCAGCCGTTCTGATCCAGCCAGATCCACGAAATGGAACTTGGCAGTGAGCGTCTCGTACTGCTCTGGTGCTTCTGCGTCTGCTTCTCTGTCTTGTGCCTCTCCGTCTGCCGCCAGTCTTCTCTGCCGCATCAGCAGTGTGAATACAGCGTGTGATCTGCGATGTGAGACAAAATTTAAGTATAATTTGACGACCTCCGTGTACGTTCCCGTTTTCAAGGTGTCGCTATCTCAAAGGACCGGGTTTGATTCCCGGTCGAGTAGCGATGGCGAAGTTACTATAACTTTCTTAAAACATTCTAGCTAGAGTGAAAATATTCTTAGTGTTGAAAGTCAAGTCAAATTTGAAAATGCAGTGACTCCACAATATTCGTGTATAAGTCAGTTCGGTTACTGTATTCTATGAGGTGCTCCTATCTTATGATCTAGCCCTATGTAGAAAAGAAATAAAGCAAGAAGTATCCTAAATATATTGAGGAATGACCACTTCCACTTACATCAAATTTCAACACTCTTATTACTTCTAACATTCGTTAGATTCTTAGATACCTTGATGAAGACGAGCTAATATTGGTAGCCGCGGTGGTTCTCGCAAGAGCGCCCGCCCGCAGCGCTCCTAGCGCTTCCTTCGCGTTGCGGACGCCACCGGCGCCGTCTTCTGTTATCCTTAGACCTCCCTGTCCTAAAAGCTAGTCCTAAATATATTGAGGAGTGAACGCTTCCACTTGCATTAAATTTACGCTATCTTTAAACACATTGATACTGCTAACATTCGTTAGATTCTTAGATACCTTGATGAAGACGAGTTTATATTGGTAGCCGCGGTGGTTCTCGCAAGAGCGCCGGCCCGCAGCGCTCCTAGCACTTCCTTCGCGTTGCGGACCGAGCGCATCGACGCGGATGCCACCAGTACCGTCTTCTGTTATCCCTAGACCTCCCTGTAGAAACTTAGATACCTTGATGAAGACGAGTTCATATTGGTAGCCGCGGTAGTTCTAGCAAGAGCGCCCGCCCGCAGCGCCCCTAGCTCTTCCTTCGCGATGCGGACCGCTCGCATTGACGCGTACGCCCCCGGCACCGTCTTCTGCTATCCCTAGACCTCCCTGTAGAAACTTAGATACCTTGATGAAGACGAGTTCATATTGGTAGCCGCCGTGGTTCTCGCAAGAGCACCCGCCCGCAGCGCTCCTAGCGCTTCCTTCGCGATGCGGGCCGCTCGCATCGACGCGTACTCCCCCGGCACCGTCTTCTGTTATCCTCAGACCTTCCTGTAGAAACTTAGGTACCTTGATGAAGACGAGTTCATATTGGTAGCCGCTGTGGTTCTCGCAAGAGCGCCCGCCCGCAGCGCTCCTAGCGCTTCCTTCGCGATGCGGGCCGCTCGCATCGACGCGTACGCCCCCGGCACCGTCTTCTGTTATCCTCAGACCTTCCTGTAGAAACTTAGGTACCTTGATGAAGATGAGTTCATATTGGTAGCAGCGGTGGTTCTAGCAAGAGCGCCCGCCCGCAGCGCTCCTAGCGCTTCCTTCGCGTTGCGGACCGCGCGCATCGACGCGCCCACGACGCGGACGCCACCGACCCCGTCTTCTGTTATCCTTAGACCTCCCTGTAGAAACATATTAATCATCATCTATACACATGGGCCGAAATAAATCATTCAAGAAGATTTAAGTCTTTACAACATAATGAAAAAACAATGTAAAGCCAGCAAGGTAATTTGTACAAAGTGACTTTATGACAAACATTATGTTAAATGGTGTAATTTTGTAACATACTCTAAATTACCCCTACGCATGACAATGCAAATTGAACGCAACTAAATTGAACTTATACAATTACAAGTTCAATTTACTTGAGTTATTTAGTAATTTTAAGGGAGGCCATGGCTCAAAAAGACAATCCTAACATAGATAGATGATGATGACCTAATGTTTTTTTAAACATGACTACTTTAAATCGATAAGTCTTTTTTGCTAGTAACTTGGCGATCGGGTCTTTAGCAGGATCCAGCAGGTCAACAATGTACTCGTTGTAGAGCTCTATGAACTGCGCTTGCACGGAGAACTCGGGCGGGAGGTGGCTCGGCGCGGTGGTCGATGCCGACGAACTGGTCGCAGTTGGAGCGCAGGATGATGCCACTCCACGTACCTTTGCGAACGGGTCCTTGGCAGGGTCCAGCAGGTCGACAATGTCCTCGTTGTAGAGCTCTATGAACTGCGCCTGCACGGAGAACTCAGGCGGGAGATAGCCCTGCGCGCGCGCCTCATCCGCGCGGTGGTCGGCGCCGGCGAACAGGTCACGGATGGCGCGAGGGATGATGCCACTCCACGTACCTTTGCGAACGGGTCCTTGGCAGGGTCCAGCAGGTCAACAATGTCCTCGTTGTAGAGCTCTATGAACTGCGCCTGCACGGAGAACTCAGGCGGGAGATGGCCCTGCGCGCGCGCCTCATCTGCGCGGTGGTCCGCGCCGGCGAACAGGTCACGGATGGCGCGCGGGATGATGCCGCGCCGTTCCTCGTCGCCATCGCCTTCTCCCTCCCACCCGCTGCCCATCGTGTACGTTTTGCCGGATCCAGTCTGCGAACAATATAATGTTTGGGTCAGTGAATGTTTGTTGAAGAATGTCCAGTTGGAGAAGGAAGTAAATGAAGAGATTAGCGGTGACATAATGAAGTGGTGGGACAAACTGGGCTGATGGCAAATAGAATTGGAATAGACAGAAAGGTAAAGTTGATAAAGTAAAGTAGGTATTCCACTCAGTTAGGTAAAGACTAACTGAGTGGAATACCTTGAGCTAATTATTAGATGTGTCTGCTGCCACAGATAATATAATGCTGCTGCTAAGTTTATGTTAGTAATAAGTTTTTTGTAAAAATTTCATTTTCATGACAAGCTTTTTTGCTGACTGTACTTAAATATTGTATTGTCATCTAAACCAAACCTGTATACAAAATTTCAGCTGCATGGGACACTGAAAAGTTGGTCAAATTAAGCTTGCAAGATTTGTCCCCCACTTACTAACTAGCAAACTAACTAACTAACATGGCAAGATAAATAAAGATTCAAGATTCAAGATTCAAATTTGTTTATTCAATTTAGATTGTTATTTACAATACTTGTGAACGTCATAGAAGCTACGCCATCGGTTCGCAAACCCTACAGCGGGAGGCCTTGGAGAAGAACCGGCAAGAAACTCCAAGGGTTGTTTTTTCTCCCTGTTTTATTTCATACAGACTCGTCAAATTGAAAAATGACCTTAACATGGTATGACTAAGGTCAGTTTCCATCACAAGCTTAAAAGCTTGTAATAATAAAAAACATATAGAATAATGTATGTGCAGTCAATATATATGGAAAATATTGATTCGTTAGACAAGGACTTCGTGTTACTAAATTTCAGGACAAACTTCTAAGGTATTTTTTTTGATACATACAAATTGGGTCATATTATATTAGATAAGCTTGAGTGTCATAAAACCATACAAATAAGATCGACCTTATCTGTTAATGGTGAATTATCGTTATTTCTATAAAGGTAAAGCAATCTGCAATAGGCCTTGGTTTATACATATTCATAACTTCTCGTAAACCCAAAAAAGCGAGGGCGTAACGTGGCGTAACCTACTAACGTATGGTATACCTAGTGTGATTCGATGTATTATCATAATTCACTGTATTTTCGTTTAATAATAGCTCTTAGGCGTGGGGCCTAAAGGTGTTCCCTTGCGGTAGTCGTGAGTCGTCGTGACGTCACGTTTAAGTTCCCACGGTCACGCCTGCCAGCTGCTCCAGCCGCCGAATTCACTTTCCAACTCGTGACCAACTATCACAAGTATCACACTTGTATGAAGAAAACGCAGACTCCAGATAACACTCATATAATTATTGATCCAACTTACAGGTACAGGCATAGTACAGGTATAACAATATAGATACAGTCGACGTCTTAGTGAACTTATCCCCTCGAGGCTAGTTTGAAGAATGACCTCTCTTTGCTCGTTAATCGGGCTCAAGCCTAGCTACCCCCACCAATTTTACCACAGATTAGCCTATTAAATTTAACAAAATGGCGGCAAGAGACGGCATTACCAGTGTTGCTATTAAAAAATAAGAAAAACCTTCTAAAATCATGACATTCGGCCATCTGATAACGTGCTGTCTCCCGACGCACATATAAAAATTATTTAGAATCAATTAATTAGGTAAGTATACAGCTAATATACTGATACACAACTATTCTCAATAGTAAAGTCTTACAACTATGTACCTATTTAGGTTAATCTTATAGTGATAAAAACTTTAAGTTAAAACTTTAAACATAATTGAAACAAATACATTATATTACACAATGCTCAACAATAAACTTTTAAGGAAGCCGATGACTTGTTTAGAATATAGATATTATCGTGAAAATACTGTTTTAGTAAATCGTTAAGTCATACATAATCAAAAAAAATAAATTATCAATAACAAACTAATCTAAAACTATTTGAATCAATGTATAAATTAACATAATCATGACATTCGTTAACAAGAGACTAGAAAACTTATTTTGAAACTATACTTGTTATATAATCATGTGTAAGTAAGTATATGATGATTAAAGTAAAGTCTGGTTATAATCTATAAGCATTAGTTATGGGTCATAAAAGAAAAATGGATTAGCTTGGTACTAGTTTACATCAATGCATTGTCAGGAGCTACATTCAAGAATATTAGATGGTGTCAGAAGCAAAATCCCTAAGAATG
Source organism: Crambus lathoniellus (assembly GCA_949710035.1). Taxonomy (NCBI): domain Eukaryota; kingdom Metazoa; phylum Arthropoda; class Insecta; order Lepidoptera; family Crambidae; genus Crambus; species Crambus lathoniellus. Next base: position 32,412,068 of record OX453298.1, on the reverse strand, counting down.
TTACATTAGGAATAGGTAGGTACAGAATTTACCTTTAACCTGATAACTAGACACCCTTATCACTTCACTTAAATAGTGGAAAAAGCAACTACGAGTCATGAAAGGATTAAAGACCTAATATTAGATGAATTTAACTATCGCTAAGTTTGACCTAGTTTAGTCCTTACAAAAACAACTGTAGGCCTCTGCACAGTTACCAATTTTTACCCAGATATGAGTAACAAACCAAGTTATAGATACGTATTTACCATAGTGCACAATTTGTATTAAATCAAGACATGAATTAGGACAACTAAAGGAATTATTTAAAGGCATGTTCGTAATAGGCATTATTACCGATTAATTTAAATATTCTTACAAGGAAGTTACACTAATAATGAAGATGCCGCAGGTACAATTTGAACCGTCACAGCAACAATTTGCTTTTTCAACTTGTCAACCAGTTGTCCAAGGTTTCCAGAGCATTCTTCTCCAGCACCAAATCTTAAATGCATCTATTCTCTGCCTCTGTTAGAATAGTACAATACATGGTTCCACTCCGTACATGAAAATCAAAAGATCATATTATTATCATTTCTAATGAATAAGTTAATGATTTTAAACAAGTTCGCAATTTAATATCAAAACTTAAAAATGTCTACAAGGTATCCTCATACGAGCATGACCCGCATTCTTATCAACAAATATTCATATTACTATGAATAATATTAGTGTAAATAGATTTAATAATTATAATTGGGATATGAAGAAGTATATTACCATGGATAGAAATAGGACAAGTAAAATCATGAACAGCTTTTCGCCCAAATGAATTAACTACACGATGATTTCCCGTGGGAATAAAATATCCTCCCGGGGTCAAAAGAAGCCGATATGCTATTCCACAGACAAAAGATTTCAAAGATTCGTCCAGCCGATAGCCGTGATTGGGGAACAAACATACAAGCTTTTGCAATCATAATATTAGTAAAATGAGATAAGATACATGACATGATAATATATACTTCAATATAAGTCAACTGCAGTATCAGCGATCCACTCGTCTCAATATCCGACTTACAACCACAGCCCACGATGATCATCATCACAACAACGATCACCCTGTGATCTGCACCTTCAGTATCATATTATCTCCTTTCATTACCACAGCACGTACACTCTGCTGCCTCCAGTTTGAATGCTGTGTTGGTTCGTACTTTCAAGGGTAGCGGGATCCTCATTATTATATTAACTCGATGCTAGCTCATGAGAAGTACCTACTGGATGCTACAATTGGCATCTGAAAGCAGTAAACTCACAACACACATAGTAACCAAATCAATTTTATTAATCATTCAAAAGAAATAGATGTATCTGCTAATGAATCAATAGAAATAAATGTAAGTATATGAATTCTCATATTCTTTTATAAACATTAGTAGGTAAGGTACTTAGTACCTTCAACCATAGTAGAAACAAATGTTCAACTGACCAGATCTAAAAAAATATGGAAATGATTACTACAGAATATGTGAAGGAACTTCAAAGGTCCGTGAGAATGGTAAACTGCTAAGAATTTTAGTATCACGAGCCTACCAAATGAGACGGTAAATTTGACAGATCTACTTGATTTTTGGTTTAATAAAGATATTAATGCTCATTAAAATAACAATAAATTAGATTCACATAATTTGAAATCATATTTTGTCAATACGTACACTAGGACGGTAGTATTAAAATCCTCAAAAACTAATTTTAAATCATACCGCCAATAACAACAAAAACACGGCAAAACTAACTTGGTATGCTACAGCAGTGGTTACTTGTGGCTTTATTTGTTAGAACAAGTTTAAAACATGAATTAAAATGTTTGCATGAAGCTGTATAGAACATTTTAATAAATTGAGAGGTGTGATTGAGCAATAGTCGTTTTACTTTATTTTGCTTAATTAAGAAAACATCAGATACAACTTGACAGCGTAATAAACACGATCTACTTAAATGCACTATGGACCGTTTACATGTTTTTGCATTAGAAACATCATTTTATCACTATGTTAATGAAAACAACTAGAATAGATATCAGTGAATGCTTCTTGCAGTGCTGTCTAAGCAACTAAGTATCTCTGCCTTTTGACTTGCATCTAAATCATTAAGAGAGATCTAGAACACTACGCAGTACGCACAAATAGCAAAATAGCTTCTAGTGATTTTGGCTGTAAAATTTTCCATCTGTCTAAACCAAAACTGAGTTGCCCGGAAGAAACCGCAGTAAGACGATAAGGCCACCATTTGGTTTACAATTTGTTATCTTTGTATTATTATTATTATTTCGTGTGTGATTGTTCCGTTCGTAATATTGTGTACAAATAAAGAATTAATCTATGTATCTATCAAACTAGGTAGGTACTTAGATAAAGAATCTTCGACGTTCCCGGAAAAATGTAAAGAATGATGATTTCTAATCAGTCTTATGGCTTTATTGTCTAATTATGTAGAAGACTCAGAAAAGTATGTTCCTGATAAACTTTCTCTAGCACTCATCCACAATTTAGTTTGAATTTAAATTAAATTTGAGATTTAAGTTTGCCACTAAACTCAAATTTAAAAAGTCAAGCATAGTGAATTCTTTTAAATTAAGCTACATATAACAAAAATAATAGACGAAATGTCCACTTGAACAAAGCTACAAAAAATAAAATAAGTAATAGGAAATAATTTTGGATATCTTTGCATGCTTACATTGCTTCCATCCCGAACTAAGTAACTCAAGCACTTGTGTTATGGCATTTGGGAACAACGACGGGGATTACCACATACAATCGGGCAGAATGTTGAAAAGTCCGCTTTAAACATTCACCCGACAGAGAATCGAACCCGGTAGGTACCTCAGAGACAGCGGCACCCCGAAAACATATGCGTACGTACACCGTATCTACAACACTGCTATGGAGGTTGTTAAGCTTATACCAGAAACTAATATTGGTTCCATAGTTAAAAGGTCTATAACAATCTAAGTGACACAGATCACAGTTTATAAAAGTATTACCCAATCGCAATCTTGGAATACTAAATTCGCGACTTTAATAGTGTGCTCTTATTCAAAAGTGAATCGTCATCATGTCCAATCTTATCAAGATCAGAAATACATCCAGTTCTGCGTAAAGGTCACCTGGGCATAGATCTAGGCATAGAAAAACAAACCTAGCTCATGGATATTGACCACTCATGAGAATCAAGATATGGTATGGATTTCGTATAAATGGAAACTAAGGTAATTATCAAAATCTTAACTAGGTAAGACAATAACCCCTACTCAAATTGTGGAGCATGTGGATACTTATTATGCAAGGAAAAAGAAATGATGCAAACATAATTTAGTATATAAAATAATATCCTTATAAGTAAGTAGGTACTATTTTGCGATAATTAGAGCGCATATTGACAATAATACTTTAAAGGTATCTACTGCTACAGCTGTGGTACCTACTAGATACTCAATGTCAAGCACGTAGGCAACTGTAGATTTAAAAGGCTTTTCATTCTTCCCTAAGGGTATTTTGATAACATCTAAATGATTCTATGAAAAGATAAGTTTTTATAGTTTTGTTTTGTTTTAGGTAGACCTTTACAAACTTTATTTAAGGGGGTGTTACAATCAATTTAGTCGGTTATGCGAGATGAAAATTAAATCTTAAATAGCTTTATTCGATATGCAAATAAATAAACATGAAACATTTTAATCAAAACAACTTCAATACTTTCCCATAAACAAAATGCTCTGCATCATCTCAAATCCTCTTTGACCAGATTCAGCTACGAAGAAAGGGTATTCCTCCTTCGCTCAAGACTCCCCTGGGTCGGCCACGTCACCCTGGAGGCCTACCAAGCGGCGCACCAGGTGGCGCGGGCCGTATTCGTCCTCAGATGCTATTTACCTTGGAATGTATACATTATTCATCGGCAAAAGATCGTTCCGTGTCATTCTATAATAAAATCATTAGGTTATCAACACAATGTGCCCTTCAGGAAAATTCATGATTTATACTGTTCACTAGCTACAGTAGCTACCTACATCCTTTATTATTTACAAAAACCATTTCTTTTATTAAGAGCTACTTATCTAGTGCAAAAATGTAAAATGAGTATTGTAAAAACAAGAATAAAACGTTTGAAATTATCATTGTTCTGTTGTAGTTTCATTTAAATCTAATAATCTTAAAAGTGGCCATACGGGTAGTAAACCAGTATGAAATATAAGTACGTACTCATTTAACCAGCCAGTGAGAAACGTACTCACTTAACATTTAAACATATTCAGACGAATGTATGCCACCAACATACATCGTTCGTACTCTAAAATCAACATTTAAACATATTCAGACGAATGTATGCCACCAACATACATCGTTCGTACTCTAAAATCCGGCGAGTGTATGCCACAAACATATACCGCCCCCTTAATTCCGACGAGTGCATGCCACAAACATACATCGTCCCCTAATATCCGACGAGTGTATGCAACATACATACATCGCCCTCTAATATCCGACGAGTGTATGCATCATACATACAGCGCCCCCTAATATCAAATTCAATTTAATGCATTTCAACAAACACATTCAATGTATCTCTTGTAACCAGTGAGCATGCATAGCTTGCTCACTCAACCCAGTGAACACCTTATATTTGTTCGCTCATCATTAAAATTAAAAATATTCACATTAGAGATATCCAAATTCACATAAAGACTTTATATTTAAATATTTAAAGATACCATATTAAAATATTCGTATTTAAACTCATATTCATAGTTCAAGCAATTTATATTGCTATTCACGGTGTTCATATTAATTGAATCCACAAAATTTGTACCTATTAATTAATATATCAATAAATAGAAAGCCAGAATTCAATTGTAAGTAAGTAATACGTACCTATTAAACCAATCTTACCAGGTAACGTAGGTAACCAGTAAGCATACATGACTCGCTCAACCCAGAGAACAACACGTTCGCTCAATACATTAAAAACAAAGGAAAATTGGTAATAATTAATTTTAATAATATTAAGATAAATGAAATGTAAGCAACCAATCATAAATTATTCTTACTCTTTACTACTTCTTACTAGCTTCATAACTTATAGTTTTCTTTTATTCACTGTTGGTATTAGATACCACGTTAAAACATGGATGGTATGCAAGATTTAGTAGCCATAAGTGATTTTACTCTGTGCAACAGTAAAGGCTATCAAAACTAGCTCCAATTAGTGCTAGCACTAATTACTTAAAGCATTACATGTAGGTACACAGCCAAAAATGCCAGTCCTAGCTCCATGTGTAAGATTATAAACAACATAAACAGCAAGTAGGTACTCTAATAATATAATAATGCCAATCATCTCCATTAACTCTGTACAATCCACATTTAATACATCATGTAAATTAAACAACAACAATCAAGATATTATGCCAGATTCATGGTACGCTATGATCGTGCCATACGAAAATATCTACTACATACCCGCGTTTAAAATTATGTAAGTATAATCGGAGGGTAGCCCCGACCGTACACGAACACAATTAATCAATTCAAATAAAAGTGCGATCTAGTTTATGTCCGTTCCGTCGGAGAGTAGCCCCGACCATGTACGGAACACAATCCGCCACACAAATATTCCAATTTTAACGCTTTAGATTTAACTAACACGATCGGAGAGTAGCCCCGAACACGAATTAGTAAAATCTTCGTACTATATAGACTTATCATATAGACTTTTTAAATTATGTTAGTATAGTCGGAGGGTAGCCCCGACCGTATACGAACACAATCAATTAAAACACAAATGCGATTTAGTTTATGTCCGTTCCGTCGGAGAGTAGCCCCGACCATGTACAAAACACAATCCACCGCAAAGGTATTTAAAATGTCATTTAGATAAAAAAAAATACGCATTAACATGGAATCTGGAGTATTTATCCTTTCTCTGCGTGAAGAGAATAAAATAACTCGTTTGGCATTACTTTAGCACAGAATAAGCAAATTATTCTTATTATCAGGTTTTAGAAATAAACTTGCGTGGGTACTTTACCGCTTCTGAAATATGAAGAAAACGCAGACTCCAGATAACACTCATATAATTATTGATCCAACTTACAGGTACAGGCATAGTACAGGTATAACAATATAGATACAGTCGACGTCTTAGTGAACTTATCCCCTCGAGGCTAGTTTGAAGAATGACCTCTCTTTGCTCGTTAATCGGGCTCAAGCCTAGCTACCCCCACCAATTTTACCACAGATTAGCCTATTAAATTTAACAAAATGGCGGCAAGAGACGGCATTACCAGTGTTGCTATTAAAAAATAAGAAAAACCTTCTAAAATCATGACACTTGGAAATTTTAATTACTTTTCATAAACGTCTTACTTAAAATGAATGTTTAACATCCCTAGACAAATTCTTACAACTTTATTTGTATTGTAACGGAGCGGATATATATATTTTGTCGCATACTAAAAAATCAACGCCTACTTTCAATTAAACTACTCCAAAATTGGAAGTACATATTAAAATGTTTTTAGAGATATTAATCATGGGTAGGTAAGCTAATTGCTTGTCTAAATAGGCCATTGCTGGAAAAGTAATAGTTTTATACAATTAGAAGTGAAGGATACCACGTTATGAAGCTTTAGATTAGACTCTAGGTTAGAAGTCGTCCGTCCGACACATAGCAATAATGCCTTCTTAAAGGCATTACCAAGGCAGTACCAAAAACGTAATTTTATTAAAATAACGTGACAACAGAACACTCTCCACTCACTCGTGTTTAGAAACCCACGAGACTGCAAACGTGATCTCAATCTCAAGCCACCTCACTCGAGACATATCTGCCGCCATTCACTACTTCTGTGTAATTAGAAAAACGAAAGTTCACTCTGGTTGTTACTCATTTTGAAAACGTTGGCACTGCGCTCCAAGAAAGTGAAAAGCAATTCAATTTGGTTCAACGGCCAACGATCTTTGGGTTGCGTGTTATCTGCGATATCTAGACTAGACAAACATTCTAGACATATAGACTTGAAAAATATGGTTAACTAGCGGCCGCCCGCGGTTTCACCCGCGTGGTACCCGTTCCCGTGGGAATATCGGGATTAAAAGTACATATAAACCTTCCTCTTGAATCACTCTATCTATTAAAAAAAATCGCATCAAAATCCGTTGCGTAGTTTCAAAGATTTAAGCATACAAAGGGACATAGGGACAGAGAAAACGACTTTGTTTTATACTATGTAGTGATGCTGATTGGGAACTTTTTGATCTCCATGCTCCTTATAGTAAAGCAGTTTTAGTAATGATTAACATAATATTGATAAAGTGACTGACTAATGCATTTAAAAGGTTTACTTTCATAATAATAACCATTCTAAATGAGATAGGAACGGCGGATTGCTTAGGAGCATTAAGGTTAGAGACCCAGTTCCATCATTAATATGGCTTTTTTGTTGTCATCATAAAAGAGCAATAGCAAGTAGAAACTATATTGTTCAAACATAAAAGAATAATACTTGGTCACTTAATATTTAGGAATGCTGCTGTAGAAAGGGAAGGAACCCAAGTAAAGCCTCCATAAAAGACTTTATTTATTCCTGTACGTGCGTTAGATAATTCAATTTACGTTTACGACTATGGTAAACAGTGCATCAATGTTGTATTTAATTATTGCCTTTAGTGAATGGTGGTTGAGGCAACGCGTACGTGGTGAGTTTAGCAATAACTTTGGATTAACTGGTTGGCTTAGCCGGGCGTCTGTCGGTCTGCCGATCCATTATCAGGACGTGGTTGGCATAATAAGTTATAGTTATCAACAAGGATATATTATGCACCTCTTGCAGAATCACCGGTAGAAATGATGTTCTTCACGACCAGAAGTGAATTTGTACTTACACGGCGAATAAACTGTCTACGCAGTAAAACATGTCCTAGCGATATGATCCTTCAACGTTTTTTTTTGTAAACAAAGCTTCCTTTCGATCCATGTGTGGTGTGGCATATGTTAGAGTTACTTACGCAACGCAAAGCCGAAAGTATAGATTTTTGAGGAATAGTCACGCATGACAAAATATCTACGTTAAGTTTCCCTTTAGTCTACGCACTCTACGAGATTTGGCCATAAAAATTGTATAGGTAATTAGGTACCCACGTTTTTAAGAACGTAAGGTACTTATTTCAGTAGGAGTCTACATCATTGTCTCGTCATCCGTGATCTGTTAATTGGTTCCACCGATCTTAATTGCTACGAGGTGAGCACCAATATTGTTCGCTCACGAACGTGTGATTCGTTATTTTCTATTTAATAACTGCTTCCGATCACAATGACAGGGAGAGAGCGCCAGTCGTGCGGCACTAATCACTTCTGTGTCACGTTGTGGCACAAGAAGCGTACTTTAAACTGATTGTTCATATAAGTAGATCAATCAATAAATTACAATGTTATCTTCCTACTAAAGGACAATGTAGGAGGCTACCAAACAAAACGGTCAAACTTTTTCTAGGCATTATGTAAATCCTAGGTGATACACGACTATGATTGTATTCGCGTCAACGATCAATTATTCTTTTATCAATATATCAAGATTGTCATCTCTGCATGACTGTTTAGCAACAGGATAGAAGTTTCATAGTGCAAAATAAATAATAAATATAAATTTGCAGCCGTTCAATCAACTTAATTCATTTCTTACTTGATCTTGAGTAGCTATCTAATAAGTAGATTAATTAATAAATTCGAGCGATGGATAACGAAGTTAAAGTTTCGGCTGCCGAAACATCAAAGTAATGATATAAGAATTTCAGTATTAGGTTAGTAGGAATAATAAATGAGTTTATGAAGACTCAGGTGAGTGGGGGTGATAGAGCGCCCCGCTGACCTACATCGTAATGGGATTGCCCTACGCTCCTGGCACTGCCGGCAAAAGCGTGGAAATGACTACGAATGTCAATTTCCATATAACTTTTGCTACAGCAAAGTAAGCTTTTGAAAGCTCGGAATTAGTTTTCCGAAACGTCTACATACTGTAAATGTCATGAGGGCTAAAGTTAGGATCATAGCTCCTCTACTAACATGAACACAGCAACGTGATATGACACAGCATTACTTATGTATGTATTATGTCATGCTGCGATGGTCAAGCTACGACGAGAAAAACTCGGAAAGGATTTTAAATTACAATTGAGAAGATTCCGAGTTCTTTCTGTAATTTCTAGAGATAAACAATAATCAGAGGCTCAGGATCTATTCTATACTATTGGGATTTTCCACAATTTATTAGTCTAAAATTGATTCCATGGGGTTTATCATACTTAATTTTTCTCGTCATTCAGTTACCATACAGTTCTAGTATCTCTTCGGCCTCTTCGCTCATCAGTAAGTACCGTCAGTAACACGTGTTCCATTACACAATTATTAAGCAGTCACGCCGCACGATTTTATTACATTATGTAAACATCTAACTGTAAAGCAAATCAAACAGTCCTCGAGTTTGCTCATCTCTGTATTGCCAATGTAGGTAACTACACATTACAACACGCGAGCAAATAGCTAAGAAGATGAAATACTTCAAAAATGTTCATCTAGGTTTTAGCTATCGGCTCATAAAATGATTTCTGACATCGTAGCTACGAGATTACTAGATTTGGGAAATAATGTGTGTGGATAAGAGTTATCAATAAATATTAAGGAACGAAATAAAACATATTAACAGAACAGGAGCTAAAGCAATTCAGGAACTTAAAGTATTTCCTCGTTTAAAAAGCTTGCAAATGAAACGTTAATCCTAAATGCAAATAAATCAAAACCAATAAACCATGTTGACATACCAGGCCAAGGTTAAGGTCGAATACCTAATATTTTTAATAACGTGTTTGCCAGCTATTTAGCTTATTTATGGGATCTTATATAATATTACAAGTGGTACCGAGAGTAAGTGATATGCGACTTATGAACAACGAATAAGTGAGTGATGTGATGGGAGAAGTGCAAAAAACTACATACATATACATTACAAAAAATCATGGAGTCATATCGACGTAAAAAGTAGACAACAGAATGCATGGGAGGATCTAGTGTGAAAAAACATAAGACGTAGACGAAAACATCGGCTTGAGATTAAACCGTGGCTTAACGTAGAAAAAGGCTGAACCACAAATACAACAACAGAATTATCGCTAGCGCTTATCATATAAATAGATCATCAAGACGTCACAATATTATGAGCTCAAGATCACGTGTAGTGTGCTCTGATGTCACCTGCGCAAAATGTAGACACCATAGCCATATTATATATTCTGTGCCATAGCGGAATTATGCCTGAGGGCCTTGAAGCTCCTGTGTGTATTGCCTCTGACTATATGGACATTTATTTGCTTTAGCTTTGTATTAATTAATTTTATAGTTTACTTGCGGCCGCTCGCAACTTTATCCGAGTTTATATAATTATAGACCTATCTCGATAATAAAAGTAGCCAAGCCTCAGGAGCTCAGCCATAGAGAAAAGGTACTTTTATTATCTGATTGTTCGGTTCTTAAACCATTTTCAATAAACAACAAACTTTTTGATTTGTTATATTAATTTAATAAGATTCAAATAGCATACTCGAAATTTTAATCATATTAAAAATACTATATTAAACTTTTTGTTAAATTATTATTCTTATGAACTGTAACAGAAAAAAATGTCTATTAGAATGTCTATAGTCTGATACGATACCTATGTAAGTGAAGAAAATAATGGATATTCTAAATTATCACAATGACCTTCACTTAGTTTTAGAACATTGTTTGCTTAGGTACCTAATACTGTTTGGATGACAAACATGAGGCGCTAAAACCTACGTTATCTAGAAGTTTATCTCTAGAATAAATATAGATAAACTTGTTCAGATAAATTATAACGTTATTTATGAGGTAACATGACAAAGGTTTATACCCACTGACCCAACGATTGAGGCAGCTCAGTATTTTCTGAATCCTAATCAAGATTAGCAGACAGACAGTCTATCGAAGAAATCTGATTTGATACTTGACTCTTGGCTTGTTACGTATTTTGTGTCTCTAATAAGAAAATATATCCGTTTCAAATATTATAAATTACTTTTATGTCCAGAGTTTGTTTTGACCTGACCATGCTGGTAATAGGTACTTAACTTCCACTCTGCTATCGAAAATGAAAACGAAGATTCAAAGCAAGAGAGAATAATTCTCTCTTACTTTGGATCTTTGAGAAACATGAGTGACTGCCAAAGCTACTGAATATGATATCGAGGGTAGAGCGAAGTGAAAGAGAACACAGAGCCAATACCAGCGTTGAAGCGGGATGACCTCTTACGGCGCTACTCGGAAAAAGTATGGACTCTTTGATATAAAACTATAGGACGGTTAGAGATGTTATAAATCTGGTAACAAGATATATATTTCTTCATACCTTTATCTAGAATCGTATAGTTTCAGAAACACGATTTTATGATTTTGGCTCGACACTTTTTATTTTCGAAAATACCTCTAAAAATAAGAAATATCAAGATTATTCTTAAATGGGGATACATATACTATTAAAAATTGGTTTAATTAGTGGACACCAATAATATTTAGGATCGTATAGAAGCATTTTTTTAAATCGCTATAGTTTTTTAATACGAAGTGATTTTGTGTTTTTTTTGCGTATCGGCAAAATCGGTCTCGCTCCCGCGTCCGTCGTTTTCTCATTGCTATCTCGCTTTAGCATAATTTTTCCGAGTATCGCCTTACCCCGCTACAACATTATGCTGAGGCAGGGCGCAGAGCCTGACTGGCCCATCACAGCCGCTGTTTAAATTGTATTAGGTATTATACTTATACTTGTATTATTTTTTATTTTAAGTTTTTGGTTGTACTTTTTTTTTGTTTGTAGTACGTTAGTACTATTATATATTCTGTGGTAGTACTTTGTACAGTGCCACAAGCTTTTCTGTTCCGGTGACAGCCGTGACTGAGGAGCCACTTGCAATACGAAATTAGCTGTCAAAATGGACTGCCGTATGAAAACTGTTTTATTTCCATAGATAATCACCGGAACAGAAAAGCTTGTCGCACTATAATTTGTGATGTGTCAATAAAATTAAATATCTTTCAATTTTTTAATTTCAATTTACAGAGATCTGTGGCCTAGTGGTACGCACTTCCGGTATCGGACCTAGAGTTATCAAGTTTGATTTCCAGTGGGGGGTACATATTGTATTCAGTTTGGTTGGTGGTAGGACTTGTCCTAAGTCCGCCTGCTAGCTAACACCATCTTATCAAGTCTGACGCCATAACAACGATGTTTACAGCATTGTTGTGTTCAGCCAGTTCTTTAGTGTTTGAGGATTTCGGGAATACTGCGCTTGCACCTTATTTTCATTTAACATCAGGTGTGATGAAGGTTAAATGCTAACCCGTTGTGGATATGTCAAAGCGAAAAGAGAGTAAAATAAAAAATGCTTTTTCTAGCTTAGCTCATTTCAAGTTGAAATATGATAAAAATAGTAAGTATAGGAAGTTGAACTTTCATAGTTATTTACTTATTTACTTACTTCTATGTATAGCGCATCAACCCAAGTGAGTCTTGAGTCTTGTCATAATAACTACTGAAATATATCCAAAGCTTGCTTGATTTACTTTCCTTCCTACGTTGCGTGTTCAAGTGGTTTCCACATTATGGTTGGTGAAGGTGGCAATAACTCAACACTGGAGAGCCACCCACGACGGCCATTACTTAAGCAAACAGCGAAACGTTTAGCTCTTTGCTTCCTGCACTTCAGCCAGACGTGCGGTTTAACTAAGCAACTCAAATCCTATAAAACTGGTGGTTTAGGACATAGTAATTTTAATAACGTTGGTTTAATTAAGTTAACATTTTTCGTCATAAGATAAATATGGGAGTATTTATCTTATATCCAAGTTGTGAAAGCATTTAGTGACCAGTAGCAATTGGATAGCATTTGAAACGCTTTATCTACAAACCCATTTATCGATTTATTCATCGCTTAGAGATAAAAGAGATTAGATATCAGCCAACGTGCCCCTGAAATATCTAATTCGAGACGTTACAGTGGATCAAAGCTACACTAATGCATATATTTTTGTTTAGGAAAGAGGAAAGTAGTTTTCGTTTCCTTAATTTGTTGATGGGATGATAAGATATGAGGAGCATGCTTAATAGTTTACACAGGAAGCGAGCGCACATCCGATGTAGATCAGAGCGACCGCCGCGACCGGGCCTTATAAGCGCGGCGCTAGACAGTAGACACTCCTCAGCGCTTGCGCATCCTAATGTGTTGTAATGACGACGCATGCTTAATTGCCCGGCCCTTGTTGTTCTCGAAAAAGGTAAGAAAAGTAGAGTATTCTCCTTTGGGATAAAGCTGTTTTCATCTTGGGCGAGCTTGAACCCCTTGCTGCACTCAGGACAGGACTCCGTTTTAATTCCCTCGCTAACTAAATCTGGAGTCCCACATTTACTCAGAATTCAATATCGCGCCCGTGACATAAAACAGTCCTTTATCCCCTCGCGGTGACACTCCTCAGTGATTGCGCATCCTAATGTCACATGTGTTGTATTGACGACGCTTGCCTAATCGCCCGGCCCTTGTTGTCCCGCTCGCTCTTTCGTATACAAGTCAACCATGCCCTAAGTAAGATGCATTCATGATCGCGAAGTAATAGTCATTTCTTTACTAACTTCATCTCGTACTTATTTTCTAAGCAACTGCTTTGCAAGTGTAAAAGTGATTCATGCCGCGTAATCTCCCACCAAGTGCAGAGGGAGCACCCTGGGGGTTTTAGTGAGTTCAAGCCCCACATAAAGCCCTTGTCTCCTCGGGCTTGGTACCTACGCGAAAGCGTTTTCCCCAGGATAAAAAAGCGTAAAAGTGATTGCTATGTAGCTAAAATCTAATTGCTTTGCTGGTAACCTTTGATGATAATGATGTGCTAAAGATGTAGCTGCTATTTGTTAAGGCGATACTCGGAAAAATTATGCTAAAGCGAGATAGCAATGAGAAAACGACGCGCGCGGGAGCGAGACCGATTTTGCCGATTACGCAAAAAAAACACAAAATCACTTCGTATTCAAAAACTATAGCGATTTTAAAAAAATGCTTCTATACGATCCTAAATATTATTGGTGTCCACTTTTCAATAGTATATGTATTCCCCATTTAAGAATAATCTTGATATTTCTTATTTTTTAGAGGTATTTTCGAAAATAAAAAGTGTCGAGCCAAAATCATAAAATCGTGTTTCTGAAACTATACGATGCTAGATAAAGGTATGAAGAAATATATATCTTACTAGCGGCCGCCCGCGGTTTCACCCGCGTGGTTCCCGTTCCCGTGGGAATATCGGGATAAAAAGTACATATACACCTTCCTCTTGAATCACTCTATCTATTAAAAAAAAACGCATCAAAATCCGTTGCGTAGTTTCAAAGATTTAAGCATACAAAGGGACATAGGGACAGAGAAAGCGACTTTGTTTTATACTATGTAGTGATGATTACCAGATTTATAACAACTCTAACCGTCCTATAGTTTAATATCAAAGAGTCCATACTTTTTCCGAGTAGCGCCTTAACTTAGTATTTATTAGTGCAGTAATCTTACTATTTACCTATAACTTGGGACACTTAAAAGTTATTTAACTATCTTGATGGTATTATTGTAAAGAACAATAATAGTTTACTTCGAAGAAAGGAATCGATTATTAATACTTATACTTATTTAAAATCAACTTCCAGTGACAACTTTTCAGAAACATTTTAATGTTTATAATATGAATACACTCTGTGGAACGGAATCGTTTCTTCAATACCAACTTGTTTCATCTAACCAGGTACGTATCATCGGAACCCTCCGGTTCATAAGGTCTTAATACCGTAACACATGAATGTCTAAATGACAAATTCTCAAAAACACCTTATCCCAAAATGCCTGAAATCCGAAATGACTTGACTACTATAATGCCTGAAAAGAAAAATGGCGTATGATGTACAGTTGCGCACAATGGTAGAAGCTAACCTCAATAAGTAGGTGCCTATATACTAGGGTGCTTCTTATTTGAACCAAAAAATTTTTTTACTAAATTTTTTGTGTGTCACCCTTTTATTCTGTTCTAAGACATAAAAAAACATTGTGTTATTTTTTTCAGATTTTTAAAATAATATTTAAGGGTCGCTACCAGAAAATAAAAATTATGAAAATATGTATTTTTATTTTTATTAATTTCGTTACAAAACTTATAATTATACATGTATTATTATAACAATTGTTAGGAAAAAAAATATTTCACGCTAACAATGTGCTTTTATTTGCATTTGGATACTTTTCTCCAAAATTGTTGACCACCAAAAGTAGAAATTGTTTTTGTTCTTCGTTTGTGATAATTAGTTTATTATACTCCTCCATCAATGCGACCCCTCGCTCCGCCATATAGTTCACCACTTTCATTGAACATATAATTTTTCTTGAAGCTTTGTAATCTTCGTCTTCTGTCCAAAGACCAGGGCCCCGATCGCGGTAGTTCTATGATGCTTTAGTCAAGTGTACGTGCAGTAGACGTGCAAAACCGTTTTTGATAACGCGCGGCTTTGACAGTGCGACAACGTTTTCTTTTCCGGTGATAATCTTTGGAACTAAAACAGTTTTCATACGACAGTCTATTTTGACAGCTAATTTCGTATTGCAAGTGGTTCCTCTGTCACGGAAGTCACCGGATCAGACAGGATTGTAGGACTATAGGTTTGCGTGACGTGTGCGTCGTTATGTCATTACAGCAATACGAAGTCAAACGTCAAGACTCAAACGCGATGAAGACGCGCTGCATAGAAAGTGATCTTTAAACAGATAAAGCTATAAATTGCTTTTGCCATCCACCGCGCACGATGAAGACTCGCTGGAGCTCTGAACGAAATCCCTTGGAGGAGGTTTGCCTAATAAGGCACACCTCCTAGAAATATTATTGTCCGGTTTAGCATCGTCGCGAGGTTGATCATTCAGCTGTTGTTCAGCGAATAAAATCATGCTACTTGCAACATTTTCCGCGCATTTTAAGGCTTCAGGGTCTGATGAAACTGTACAAAACTTAGTCTGATCAATATTAGGCCAAGCAGTCCTAAAACATTTAAAAATCAATATTTCTGGCCCACTTGATGGACCTAATGCTTGAACTACAACTGCTTCTAACATTATTTCCATTACATGGTGACGACAGGCTAACCAAAACACATCTTTTTCCATCTTTTGCTCTAATAGAAGCACGCACCACCTCTTATGCCCCCAGTACAGGATGGCCGATCATGTTGGCCGACCATGATGGGCCATCGTGTACAGGGGCGGTTTGCGTTGCTCGTAGATGGCAATCACACGCACACTGGCCCTGTACACGATGGACCATCATGGTCGGCCAACATGATCGACCATCCTGTACTGGGGGCTTTAAACCAATGTTGATCGCTTAAGCTCCAGGATGTTATAGTGTCATAATCATAAACAGAAAAGTGCGTGTCACGCGCATAGATCACACGACGACCATTTACAAAGTGTGTTTTAGCGAATTTTAATTATGAAACAAACTGAGATTTGCGCCCTGAGATGTAAACTATGTTATGTACATTTTTTCAAACTTTAACACGCGGTAGCGACCCCTAAAATGTATCAAAAAAAAATAACAATAATAACTAGTTCGTTTCTCGGACGATAGAAGCGAATGGCGTGTTGACGCGGTTAATTTTAAAATGTCGAAAAATAAGAACCACCCTACTATATACCTACCTACTTATTCAATGATTAAAACGCAAATTCATGTGAAGTGTTACCATGCGATTTATTAAACGAAAAGTTGTACATATTCTTAAACTAAACAAAAATTACGCACTTTAATTACGGACTTTAAAGGCCTGAGTTATTATTATTCATTTGCACACTTTTTGTTTCAAAAATGCAACAGGTGTTATGGCTCCTTCTCGTAGTTCCTGGAGTTGTTTTCCACAGTTTTCCATAGTGTAAATCAAACAAAATTTCATTTTTTCTTCTACTGGCCCCACTGAACAATGAGTTTTTTTAGCCGAGTATCTTGGTACCTACTTGGCTTCTTTCTTTAATTTGAAAAGGAATCTTACCATTGTCGGCTTATGCGGCATGCGCACATTACGCTGTTTTTCTAAATTTGAAAAATGGTTTAAAATAATTATTATTTAAGACATAATAAGCACAGCGCACTAGGTACGTTAACCCTTTAGTTCGCAGAACAAAAAAATCTCAAAATTCGTCACTTTTCTATTTATGCGCTAAATAAAGATTTATGAATTAAACCTATCCAGAAAAATAATAAAAAAAAACTAGTATGTGCCATTTCCGAGAAAATATATGTCGTTGAGGAACGACATTGCGCATCCCTCAAAAAAGGTTGAATAATGGATGTCGTTCACCATCAACACTGCGCCTTTCTCTAGGAAGAAAATCAGGAAGATAAAATACTGTTTCGTTAATCTTTTATTATCATAACTTAACAAAATCAAAGAATACTCATTCATTATCCATGACAATATAAAAAAAACCCTTCCCGGTACTGTTCAGTTTCTAAATGCCGATGACCTAGCATAAGCCGCTCTAGCAGAGCCTATCAAAGATGCTGTCTGAGGACTATGAGGACAACGCACTTCGACCTAATACATCAAAGACTGAATTAATTTTTGATATTTTATGTAAGAAAGCGTGAAACATCTTGTTTTGTGATGTGTTGTCCATAATGTCAAACATAAAACTACTATAGGTAATCTCGGGGCCTGCTCCCAGGATGTGACTCAATCGTACCAAAACTATTGCCAAAACTTAAAGTAAGAAGTTAGCTTGAAGGACAACCTGCTTTTTCGACTCACTTCAGGATCATGGGGCATTTTTCCACAGGTACTCCAAACAACAGGGGTTCTCACTATGATTTCGTCGGGTGAATATGCGTGTCCAGTTTGGCACCGCTTCACGCATACAAAGAAGGTAAATCTAGCCCTGAATGAGACCTGTCGCATCATAGGAAGGTGCCTCAAACCTATAAAAAAATAATCTGTGCGCGCTTTCAGGCAAACCTCCTTCTGCAGTTCGCTAAGAGATAGCCTGTACACGGAGCGAAAATCTGACAAAAACACATTATTTTTTACTAAAATTGTCATAAACCCGAGGACAACAAATGTCTTGTAATAATTGTAAATCGATTTTTGTAAATGCAATTAGTAAATATTACATGTAACATTTTTGTAATTTCAAGAGTGGTTTAGTATATACGAATTGATGACGTCATAGACAAATACTAAACTGTTTTGTAATTTTAAGAGTTCAATAGTAATATCGGGAATGATGACGACATTGACAAATACTAAACTGTTTTGTAATTTTTAGAGTTCAGTATTAATATCGGGGATGATGACGTCATTAATATTACTAACCGTTTTGTAATTTTAAGAGTTCAATAGTAATATCCTGAATGATGACGTCATAGATAAATACTGATTTTTAGTTTATTTAGTTTTAGTAATTTATGTAGTTTAGCAATTAAAAGTAAAGACCCATAAGTACAAGCTGTTGTTTGTAACAGAGGCATCAATAGAGATTTATAAACCTCTTTCAATGAATCTGTTACAACAGTATGTATGGGTATTTACTTATAATTGCTAAACTGCATAAACAACTAGAACTAAATAAACTAAAAATCACTTTTTACCTATTTATAGATATGTCATAAATCTCTTAATCTTTACTTATAATTACTTTATATTATGGCAGGTGTTTACCTACTGTGTTCGTGCAATGAAATACTCTTTTAATTTTCCTATTTTATTTATTAAAAAATAACCATGCAAATTAAAAGGGACGACGCTACCGTTATTTGCATCAGTAACAGATGATCATCTGGGTGAAATTTTTCTTTTTTCTAAATCTTGTTTGTGATGAAGTTGATGAAGATGGATGGAGTCATTCAATTTGCCTTTTTTAGGCCTTCGTTTAGTATTGAATTGCCGTCATGTGTGCATTTCAGTGTTTGAAGAACCTTAAACATAAAAATGTTTTATAAGTACAATAAGCTACACAACACAAAGAACACCTAGAGCTAGTAAAAATAAATACTAATACCCACATAATATGACTGATACGGGCTGGCTTGAATCGGAATTGGAGTAGTGCGATGCTGGATGAAGTTTGTGGCCTCTGATTTGACTGTGGAACTGTAACTGTTTGCTATAGTGGGTTCTTTGGTTCTTGTATTAGAAGCGATGCCAATAATGGGTCTTCTTCAAACAGATTACTGTACTGACTGAAAGGGTAGGCGCCTGGAAGTAAAAAATGAGTTTCAAGAACAAATGTTTACACCTCTCATACAGTTTACTCTCTACACACTCTTACATACAGTAACCAGGGTTATTAGTTCCAAAGTAAATGACTTGTCAATAAGCTTACCACAGAATGCACCAACGTATTCAATGAGACGCCAATTTTCTAAAGGTCCCTGATGAGATTGTCCATTTTAGGGTTTTTTCACTGATTATTGATGATTTTGATTATTGAAACACTAAAACTTGGACCACCATTTCACTTGACACAAGCGACAATTTGATCGTTGTGGCACATTCATAAATAGCGACGAATTTTCTTTGATTTTATTATGACCGCAACGTGTCACTTTCGAATCGCGTGCGCGTGCAAACTAGAAAAACCAAATGGCGAACAGCCGGACAAGTAGGTACCGACAATTACTAAAATGGAACTTGGAATTAAAAAACGTGTTTGTTTTATTGTTTTAAGAAATACGTTAGTAATTTCAAGAAAATCGTTTGTAAATTTAAAAATGTTGTTATTAAATATCACAAAAGTTTGTAATATTGC
This sequence comes from Crambus lathoniellus, assembly GCA_949710035.1. Taxonomy (NCBI): domain Eukaryota; kingdom Metazoa; phylum Arthropoda; class Insecta; order Lepidoptera; family Crambidae; genus Crambus; species Crambus lathoniellus. The sequence goes on along the minus strand of OX453298.1, from coordinate 32,392,140 downwards.
CATGTACTAAACACATTTCTTGAAACTACAAATGACCTTTTTCAAATACACTAAATAAGTTTGCAAAAATTACAAAACTTTAGCTATATTTACCCTAATTTGCAATAACCATGAAATTATGTAATATCTTACATTTACTAAAACTGACTTTTAGGAATTACAATTACAAATACTAAGGTTTTGCTTGAAAGTAATAATGGTTGTTAAAATAGCAAAACTTTTGTAAGTAATATAAAAACTTAGTTTTTTCGTCAAATACAAAACAGTTTCTTAATTTTTGGTGGTCTTTTTTTTCTCCGTGTACCGTTGGGAAATTCAAACAGGAGAATGATAACAAGCATTCTCTCTACGGTCAAAATTATTATAAATCAGCAGAAAAACAAACATTGTTAAACATATTCTCAAGCTTAATGGATTATCATACAAGAAGAGCTACAAAAATTCAGGAAACCAAAAAAAAAATGAGTTATATACTATCCAAACTATTTCGCTAGCTAACGGGCAGTGTCGTTAGAGAACAACTAACAAAGCATTTTTTAAGTTGCTGTATCCTTCGCAGTGTTGTTCATGAACAATATACCTGTTGTCAACATCATAAGTCGTGATTATAAAATGTAAGTAACACATTTTAACACATAAACAAATTCAGTAGGTATACTATAGTTTAGAAAAACAGTGTGCATTCCGCATTTTGAGAAATAAAAACTCATAAAATTAAAATAATTTAACTTTGAACTGACATTGTAGACGCCATCATGACTAAGAATGACATGATGATATGAAGATAGTCACTTTGGGCGCATTGAGTGACAATTTCATTTTTTTTCATGTTTCCCTTCGTTTCAACCATAATGTAAACATGAATAATTTTTTTTGTTAATACTACGTTAGAGCCACATTTTTTTGTTTGATATGTTGTTGAGGGACAACACTGCGAATTAAAGGGTTAATTATGATAGTGTTTTATATTTCGAATAGGTATAGCAACCAATGCCATAACTAATAAAATAAATATGACAAGACAAAAACTCGTTGCCGTATTCCGAACTTGACTGTACTCATTTCGTGTGACATTTTGCAATACAGGTATTATAAGTTTCAGTCATTCTGGATTTCAGACATTTTGGGATTAAGGCAAATTAAGAATTAGGCAAAAGTGGTAAGAGGACGTAATGACATTAGGTATAAATGAACCGGAGGGCATCGGAATATCACAAATAAAAATCGTGGAATGTGATTAGGAATCTAATTTATAAACGGTAAACTAGCAACAACTGGCTCATTATACAAATATTTGATTAGAAATTATAAAACAAGTTTTCATAACGAATTTACAATAAAAACCGTTGAGCAGAATCCTTGATTCTATAAAATCGTTGATCTTTCCGCCCGCGGCTTCAACCGCGTGTACTACACAACGTTATCCTGAGGGAATGTTAAAATTTTCCCGGATAAACAGTATTCTATATGTCACACTCCAGGTCCCTATCTACCCATGTAGGTACCAAATATCACATTGATCCGTTGCTCCGTTTCGACGTGAAAGACGGACAAGCCAATAATACCTACTGATTTTCCCGTGAGAATATGATACTTTCCTGTGGTAAAAAAGTAAAAGTAGCCCTTTATAATCCTTCCCAGAGTCTCAAACTATTTACTTAAATACTACTATCTGCCCGCAAATTTGCCCGTTCCTAAAGTGATTTTCCCATGGTGAGAATAGGATTTTCCCCGCGGTAAAAAGTAAGTTATGTCCTTCCCAGGGCCTCAAACTGTCTCCATTCTAAATATAATCCTTCCCAGGAACTCAAACTATCACCTTTAAATACCAATTCCAATCCACAGCCTTGCCCGCGCTAAAAGTTATTATCCCATGGAAATGAGCCTTATTCCCGTGGTAAAAAGTGGCCTATATCCTTCCTAGGGTCTGAAACTATCACTTTTTCAAATTTCATCAAAATTGGTTCAGCTGTTTTGACGTGAAAACGGAACATACTGACAGACAAACAAATAAACAAACAGACATACACATTTTCGCATTTATAATATTAAGTAGGGATTTGGCGAAACCGGTTACCGTTATTCATTGAAAATAAACATGGCATAACTTCGAGGTCGATGTGTGGCCTTTAGAAATGTCATGATCATTACTTTACCGCTTTATTTAATCAGCTTATGCTTTGCTATTACTATTTAATTCAATATTTAATTAAATACTATAATTGTCATGTCAGTAGAATCTAATTTGATGCCAATATAATAAAACCGAAGAGATTGTTATGTGTATATATATATTATACTACGAAATCGCTAGCAAGCAAACCAATGCTTAAATCTAGCAATACAGTCATATCGATTAACCCATTTTATCCAATGTTCTTGTATCTAACCGCAATCCATCACGAACACCCAAAATATGTATTGACATTCAAATAAGGTTTTATTATTTCCATAGGCCATAAACAGTCAAAGACAAGTGGTTTCGATGATTAGGATTTCCGGTGATAACCGCTATGATATCGGAAACAGGGCCTGCTTGTTGACACTTTACAAGGGGATCCAATAAACTAACTATTATAGAGGCACGTGTCTAGTTCATAGACTGATATAATAAATACATAACTTGTTGTATTCGCGTATCCCGACTACACGAAGATTAAAATAAGTTAATAGTAAAAATTTCATTTTTATGACAAGCTTTTTTCTGATATATCTGATACTTTAATATTGTATAGTCATCTAAAAACCAAAGCTGTATACAAAATTTCAGCTCCATCGGACACTGGGACGTGGGTCAAATTAAGCTTGCAAGATTTGTCCCCAACTAACTAACTAACAACATGGCAAATTAATAAAAAGCATGTAATTACTTAAGTTCCGATCCGATTCTGCAAAAGGTTTTCCTCCTTTTTACCCCTTTGAAGATTGAATTAAAAATATATCTACATTTCAAATCAAATATTCAATCAATAAAATATTGTTGCTTCTCTATAATAAATTTAACAGACGCTGAAGAAATTAAATTTCCAAATAAACACTTCCATTGTTTAAAAAGTATATCATATCACACAGTCGATTGTTCAGCTGAGCCTATCTGTGAGTAAAGCGATCAGGGTCGCAAATGTCCGTTATTATTCATACTTTGGTTAGAGTCAAAAACCCCATTTGTCTATCAGGTCAGCATTAATCTAGTCAATTGCGAGCCCCAACGCTTATTGCGACTGGGTGTTACCTCGGGCTTTCGCTATTGCGATTTGGTGAACGACTTAGCTCTTCTAGATTTTTGGCGGAAGAACTTCCGATGACGGAGACGGATAGTGTGCGACCTAATAAAGATCCTAGTTACTACTTGTAAAAATATTTTGAGTTTTAAGAGATAACATCTACCACATAATATATACAGTGGGCTCGTTAGATAAGCAATAAAAATATTTAATACTTACCCATTTTAAGATTTTTTTTTAATGGAGCTAAGAACATGGTGGGTTTAGGTCATGGTCAATGACTTTGAGATAAATCTTATCAAGCGCAATAAACAGAAACAAACACTTTTTAGAAGCTTTCTCTTGCGGTGCGGTTTCACAAACGGCTCAAGGGGCAACACAACCTTCCGTACCAACACAGGAAGACGGCTAAGTGGTAATTATCATTTTCGCTAATGGTTTCGCTTCGCATGTAGCCGCATAATTGGTCTTAAGCTAGCTGTACACGTTAGGGTGTACCTGCCAGGCGTGCCTAAACTGTTCAACTGCGCAGGTAAACCTGAGAGCGTTTTTTTCAGAAACCGGTGCAGTTTTGCAACCGCTTCTGTAGTCTAGCTAGTGATTCACATCAGCGATTTCAGAGCAAGAGGTCCCGTTCGATTTCCAGAGGGGGTACATACTGTATTCGATTTGGTTGGTGGTAGGACTTGTTCTTAGTGAGTCTGGCTAGCTACTATCGTCTTATCTAAGTCTGATGCCATAACAATGATGTTTTGAGCATTATTGTGTTCCGACAGTTAGAGATAAGATAGCCAGTTCCTCAGTGATTCCGGGAGTAGTGCGCTTTCACCTTCAGCCTTATCACAACTTAACATCAGGTGTGATGAAAAAAAATACACTCTCAGGTATCCCACCTGCCGCCGTACTTACATTACAAATCGTTGAAAATCCATTGTCATAGTCAATCACTTCAGAATAGACAAAGGCAAAGCAAAGTATTCGAATCCGATACCCTTTCCAACGGTTGTGAATCAGGGGGCTGTGTTACTTGAGCATGTACATGGTGGGTGATTAGTTGATGTGTTTTCCTAAGTAGACTTACCGCCGGTTTCTGAAACGCCAATCAAAATTAAAATTACCTAATTCCCAATTAATCTTCAATTAATTGTAGTTTGGGTTTTTGAAAGAAAAATGTGACAGACTGTCAACAGTCTGTTAACAGTCTGTCAGTGCCCATACAAATCTAAACCTAATTGTGAGATAATTTTCGTTTCAGAAACCCAAGGTGCTTTTAATTGGGAATTAATTGTGACAGTCTGTTGACAGTCTGTTAGCTAATTTAAATTTTGATTGACGTTTCAGAACCCGGCGGTTATTTATCTTATACATGCCAATTTGGGAAAACCAAGTTTTCTAAAAAAAACGGCTTATAAGAAAATATTTGATAGCGGTGATTAGTTGATATTGTTTTTGTCCTAAGTAGACTTATTTATCTTATATACAGGCTTAGGTTTACCTGTGCAGTTGAACTGTAAAGTCCGTTCGGTTAGATAGTGTCGGTACACCCGCACGGCATTGTGGCTCTTGCTATAAAATGCAGATATAAAATAATACACTCAAGTTGAGTACCAAAGTCAATTTTTATATAAAAGGAAGTTAAATAAGTGATTTACAAATAATAATAATTATTATAATTTTTTTATATGATTATTATGATAACTTATCATCGCTCGAATTGTCACAAGTCATAACCGTCGTTACCACCTGTATTTATAATAAACATAGATTATTTAAGAAAATATAATTTAATAAATGCCGAGTCCCAAAATCCAATTCCATTTTCGGGTGTACGCCGCACGCGGCTTCTTTTGTTTATGCGGCGGCATCCTTTGAAAAGCAGCGGCACGTGCCAAGGCGGCGCGATCAAAGGGCGACACTATCTAAGCGAATGGACTTTACAGGCACACTTTTCTGTTACACCCTAGCGTGTATAGCTGGCTTAAGGCAGAGGCAGACTGGGGGCGGGGGACCTTACCGCCCGCACAAGTCACACTTTTGTGGTTGAACATGCAAATCATATTGTTTGCCATTGAGACGTTTTTGTTATAAACATAATTAGCCGGTGGCACGTGGGCGCGCGAAGAATTCGGCCGGTTGCGATTCCATGCATAATCTTGATGTAAGTACCTAACTCGTTCGCAGCTTTTGTGACGCGTTTAGATTTGACCTTGTAAGTTGCATCATAGAGGCACAAAGCAGTAAGATCATTGTTATTATTGTATCACTTGATAGGTACCTACGTTGTTGACAGAAAAGCAAAATCTAGGATTTTAAGTACCTACTTAACGTTTTTTAGTAGAGCGTTCTTACATTAAGACACTTACAGATGACCCGTATCCTACGCCAGTCGCGGGGACTAGTTTTGTTTGACATGTCGGATACAGCGTAACGTAATGCGTGAGTCACATCACAATACATAGGTAGGTAGGTAGGTATGGGAGATATGCCTCGACGACTCGTACCCACAACAGCTGGCGTACGCTACGTTACGTCTTCTGTAATTATTATCCTAATGTAAGACCGGGCTTTAGTAAAAATAAGTTTGCGTTTTAGGCTTTGATGTTCTACCAATCTCTCATTTCTCGGAAGTAATAGAAATAGCTACTGAACGTCGACATAATGTAACTACCGGACAGTTACAAGATATTTTTAACGTGTGCGAGTCAACTCAACACTAACTTGTCTTGTCACAGTGAAAGCACTTCAATTAACTATCGTGACTCATTACGTTTATTTGAGACTAACGATGACAGTAATAGAAGGCAGTTTATTTAGAACTGCCATCTCCCTTAAACAACGTGTGGCATGTAGGTTTATGTTTACACTTAATGTTTAGGTATTGTTCGGACAAAATCATACCGGTAGAACCAGCAATTAAGCATTGGAATGACAAATCAATTTATTAAGATCTATGAAAAACTTAGACATTTTCTGTGGGATTTTCCTGTGTTGTATATATATTTATTTATATTAATATTTATACTTATTCGGTAAATCATCAGCTTACTAAATTTCAATAGTTTACAGTTTAAGCAACATAAAAGCTATTAACAGATTTACACATGTACTGCTATAGGTACATGTGTAAATCTGTTAATAGCGTTTAATAAAGAAACAAAAAACAAAAGTGAGCAAAAATAAACTAATAAATTCAAGGATAACACAAACTAAAAACATTAACAAAACTTAAGCACAATTATTAGGGTTAATAAATTTTCTAAATATCAACCTGTCATTAAAGAAAAGCCTACTAATAAGTGTTCCCGCCTTTGGGATACCATTACTAAACTAATCAATTATAAGGGTGCATTTCACAAGCGGAGCTGCGCGGAGCCGAGTTGCGTTTTCATACATTTCACACAACAGGCGGTGTCAACTGTAATGATTAAGTATAAAAGTTATCCTTATTAGTTAATATATTAACAGTTTATACTTAACTGCAACGGATTAAATCATTTCTGTCAATATCCACGTGGATTTATCCGAAACTAAACTTGAAACAAAAAAAAAACTGTCGTTTCGTTTATTTTTACAAGGTCCGTTTCACATTTACCGGAGTTAATAATATAATCAGCTCAATATGAGTAGTGGGCGGCCAATTTAGCATATTGCAGTTCATTATCATTGCAGTGCGGCGCGTGAGGTGGACTGGACTGCTAAGCCCGGCGAATTGGCCAGCGGCATGAACCCATTTGACTCAGTAATCACATGACTCATGAGTCCGGAAATTGTTACAAGAACGATTATTTCAACGGCTGAGGAAATATCTTTCAAACCTTCAAAAGGTAGGTTCGAAACATTGGGTAAAATAAAAACATCGAATCACGATAAATATGTGTAAGAGAAGAGTTAACATTATCATTCATCACTGTTATCGAATGCAATAAAAAATTGAGTATCGAAGTTTGAATTTTTTTACTCATGAACGAATTTAGATAAACAATCCCTACCCAAGATTTTGTCAACGACCTGTAAGATAACGGCAAGTGAATGCTTTAAATTCATTCAACGAAAAATTTTTGTAAAAGGAAATTTCAATAAATGCACTTACGCATACCAACGTCAATTTTGCTTCAATACCAAAAGGCGCAAATTAAGTTACGTTACGATTCAATTTACGAATTGGCTTGCAAAGGTGAACTTTATTAGATCGGGTGAAAAAATTCGTCATGCAAGGACTTTTGAAATTTATTGTGCGAATAATAAAAAGGACACAATTTACATGTTTTGGCGCAGATTCGTCATTCATTCTCACCAATATTATCTTATCTGCCATAGCGTCTTACTTATTCAATAACAATTTAAACAAGTTATATCATGCTGACATAATCTATTAAAAGAAGCACTATAAAAACTTGCAAGGGACTGAGACACTTATCGGATGATTTCCGCTTCGTGTACCCCATTAAAAGTTGCTTACTATCAAGGGTGTAACCCTCTTTACCTCTTAAGTCAAGGAAAACAAAAGCCGACCCCAATTCCTCTCATCCTCAAAACAAATTTTATTAAACAAAGGTCAGTCATTTCGTGACCAAGATCCTTCAAAACGTGACAAAATGTCAGAAGATCGAAAAAGCATTAAGACCTAATTTTAATGCGCTAACAAGCAACAGGCGTTTTATTTCAATAAATAGTTCTAGATTTAATATGTAAGTACTACCAAGCTACAAAAGTATAGGTGTATCTGAACTATCTGATATGGAAATATCTAAGATCGTGAAGATCCTGTCTCTCGGACGCCATCTAATCATACAGTGTCAACCAATCAATAAACACTTAAGACCACCTGCGATTAGGTCAGCCCGCGGCCTTCAAGGTGCCTTGCCTTGCCTAATGTGCCCGTCGTTACTTTATACGATCGCAGATTGTGGCGCAGAAGTAAATGCCTTACCAGAAATTAACGTGAGCTTTGCGGTGAAATTTGCATCGAGCAAAAGATACCTTTAGAAGATTATGGTTACTTTTTGATACAGCATTAGTACAGCTTGCTTATCTTGTCCGAAATACTAAAAGGATTTTAGTAAAATTAACGTAGAGTGGTCTATCTACAAGATCTCGGATCCATTGGACCCTCAAGATTCGACCCTAAAGCAAAAAGTAGCCCATTGGACCCACCTAAAATACACATTCAAAAAAATCTGCAGCGCTAGCAAAGCCCGACTCTTTCTTCACTCGTTTTTCTCTAAGAATTTCTATTTCTATTATGTGGTTTACTTGCATGCTACTTTCATCTTTGTTCGATAAGATTAGATATTGATAGCTGCAATATACAATTTACGGAGTTAATCACAAATGTTATGAAATGAAATCTTATAATACCTACTGATTTCGATTAGATATTAAAATATATATGCCTGATTATGTACATCCAAACATTAGATCAAGTAAACGCCGATGGCGATGTGACATAATTACGAATCCTTAAATCTTTCGATGCTCCTTGGGTTGAATAACGGAGAATTAAGGAATCGCTGTTATTACATTTCGATATTGTTTTTCATGTTTACGTACCCTAACAAATAGAAACATGAGCTCACAGTACATGCATTAACGACATGCTCTATTAAGCAAACCTATGATTAGCATGTGTATTTGTTGCTAATGGAAATAGTGATTATACGCTGTGTGAAGACCTTGGTGTTTCTGTCACCCGTATAAGGAGCAGAGTGGTGCACTAGAACAACGCGCGCTTGTTGGGCCCTAGGCCGTCGGAAAATGTAACAATCACGTCACAGCTGGCGTGCTGTCATATTTTTAGACGAATGAGGTCGACACTTGGGTTTGTAGAACAATGAAGCATGTCTAAGTTGGCATCCAAGTTAGACTGGAAAGCTTATTTATACCTACTAATGTAGGAGACTAGATAGGATTTTTTGATATCATGACAAACTATGTGATAACTTGCGTTCGTGATAATCATTTCGATGTTATGTTTGTTTTACAAAAGAATTGAAGTGGAATGAATGCAATTGGTAAACAGCACGTCGGTCGCTTTTAAAACAAACATAGGAGGCGTCTAAAAGTCATTTCCGCCAGCGAAAAGAAAAGAAGCATTGCACCGATGAGTTCTGATTATATTTTGTTGTAAATGAAGTGCACTTTTTTGAGGAATGAGGACATCAAATAAGATGTGAAACTGTGATATCATCAACGTAACGTAATATATTCAGAAATTACTAAGCGAGCCTTTCAATAGAACATAACGACGATATAACGATAAACGATCCATTTTTATGGACAGTAGTCATTAAGTCTGAGGGCTCTTAAGCTTCGGCCAAATCTATACGCGTCAGCGACGCATGTTTTCCGCTTTGTCGACGCGGAGTTCCCGCGTCGTGGTCGTTTAGGTGTATGAGATTTTACAGAGTCCACCGCGCGACTGCAGCTTTGCAGACTCGAGCTCGAACGTCTGCGTAGTGGAAGCATATCAGCGAGAGTTATAGGAGGTATAGGAATATAATAGCTTTACCTGTCCATAGGCGAGCACAGTGGCGTTGTAGCCGTCCAGGGCCTTTTCGACGAGCTTCCTGACGCAGGTTTCGTACACCTGCCGCTGGGCGGTGCTCGGCTCGAAGGCAAAGTCGAAGGTGAAGGCGCGCTCGGTGCCCAGCGCGACGCCGCCCTCGCCCGCCGCGCCCCCGGCGCGCGCGCATATGCCGCATCCTTCGAGGACCTCGCCTGGTGTCTGCGGCCGGATCCTGGGGGGAAAGGTTCATTTGTTTTAAGGTTTCTCAAGCTTTATTTTAAGGGTATCTTAAAGATTACTTTAAATGTTAAAGTTATGCATGTCCTAATTAGTAAACACTAATATATTTGAACAAAGCTCCGGCATATACATATTTGCGTCCGAAATACTTCAATCTCAAGACGAAAGTCTTTGACCAGTGTGTGTAGCCTGTAGTGACCTATGGAACTGAGACGTGGTCTTTTACTATGGGTCTCATAAGAAGGCTCAAAGTTACCCAGCGAGCAATGGAGAGAGCGATGCTTGGTATTTCCCTGCTCGTTCGAATCAGAAATGATGAGATCCGCAGGGGAACTAAAACAAGCGACATCACTCGAAGGATTGCATCATTGAAGTGGCAGTGGGCAGGACACATAGCGCGGAGAACCAATGGCCGTTGGGGCGGAAAGGTTCTCGAATGGCGACCGCGTACCGGACGACGTTCGATGGGCAGGCCCCCCTACAAGGCGGACCGACGATCTGGTCAAGGTCGCGGGAAGTCGCTGGATGCGGGCAGCGCAGGACCGATCGTTGTGGAGATCCTTGGGGGAGGCCTATGCCCAGCAGTGAGCGTCGTTCGGCTGACATGATGACTATATTTGCCAACATAGCGCAGCGCAGCACGTTCTTTACACATTGACAGTATTTATCGAGGAAGAAGAGTGGTTTTCGTGAAGGAATTGGTTGTTAAAGGCTCAAACTAACGAGTTTATGTGATGCCACGTACCTATGTGATGTTAAGTCCGTCAGAAGACATCGGTTTTCATAGTAAATGTATGCACTAGAAGCACACTCATCTTATAACACGTCACACACATAAGTATGCTTCTAGTGCATACATTTACTATGAAAACCGATGTCTTCTGGTGGTCGTGAAATCACATACGATGTGGCATCACATAAGTAAGCTCAGTTTGTTTGAGCCTTTACAGTGTGAATGAAATAAAGGACTGAATCTTAATTAAATATGAATCTAGTTGTGGAAAAATACTTCAGTACTTACTTATATATGGTCTTGCGGTAAAAGACATAAAGCAAGACCTCGCTTAGTAAAGTGCATAAAGTAACCAATTTATTTGTATTTTTAATTAAATGAGGTGTGGCAGACTAAATCTTGATCTATCCTTAAGCGCCCACACGACAGGTTCTATGGAACGGCAATCTTAGGATAAACTTGTAAACCGGAAGTTATATTAAACATGATTACCGGACGTTTGAAAATAAATTAATATATCAAGCAAGCTCATTAAGAGTACAGCTCGTAAATTTTATTTTATTATGAAACTTGATTTTTAAAGCTTAAGTAGTGTTTTGTTTAATTAATTAGAAGCAATTTAAGAAAATTTATTGCTATAAAAACACATTTAATTTTTTCTCATAATGTTGTATCGATTAGTACTTCAATATTTATTTTCAGCTGGAAAAATTGTAGAATAATTTGATATTTCAGTAAGTTTTCCAAAGCCTCGATTTAATTTCAATTCGCACTAGCCTTATACTACGTTTGTACTGGTATCCAGTAATATAGCTTCCAGGAATATAAATAAATATGGTGGCATAGTCCCAGTGGAGCGCCGGGGCGCAGACCTCCACGATACGAGGAACGGAAGTACCAATTGCCTCGGGTTCGTGATGGACGACCATCAAACGTGCGACATGAATAGGTATGTCATACAGATACATATGACTTTTGTGGAATGTGTAATATGCCTATGCTTAAAGCATTTTGGAATTAGAACTTATTGAAGGATAGAGCTAACTTTGTAAGTTTCTTGAAACAACGTCGTTTAATTTTGTTAATTATTATGTGGATCAAAACAACATAAAAATAAACAAATTATGAAGATAATTGACATGTCTCGCAAAAGGCGTCGATTTTACTAAAACGTGAATGTACTAAATGAATAAACTAACTATAAATTCTTAAAAAGTGCACTTCGTAATGCAATTAGTGCCCAGACATATCTATCTCTTACATAAATCACCATAAGCCATAAAACAAAACAAAACACGTTTCTTTGCAAAGTGCAGTGCACTCACGCTAGTTGCAACTTTTGTAAACAACACCAGCGCAGCGGTCATCGATCGTAGGTCTTTCTTTGAATAAAGGAAAGCTCGGGTAAAATCGGGTTGCTTTAAAACTAAGCAAAGGAAAATACGAATTTTACAGTCGAACAAACCGATTCGTGTCATGTGATGTGACCCACCATAAGTTAATTTTCGAACATGCAGACAATCACGCAGATATTAAAATTCAATAAGGTAAAAATTAAAATTGTTGACATTGACACTGAGCTTTTTACTTTTGACGCTTTCAAACAAACTATTGGCAAAATGAGTCACGATTCAATTGATTCGACCGTACTATTAGAAATCAAAGGCGATGATTTTTGAGAAGCTAAGAAATTGTACATGGGAATTGTTTAAGTTTTAGGCAAGGCAAGTTACCAATTACAGTGTATTGTGAAACAAGCTGTGATATAAAATACTACCTCTATCGGATTAAGATATTGATGGACAATCAACGGAAAACGGACTCAAAATATATTGCAACTAGCCTTCCGCCCGCGGCTTCGCCCGCGTGGACGTTAGCCCGCGGGAATGTGATATTTATCCGGAATACAAATACCAAAACAACACAGAACAATTATATTGAGTCTATCAAATACAATAATCAAATCATAAATAGCCCAAAAAAAATTGCTAATTCATTCAATAACCATTTTATTAATTTGACTAATAATTCTAATGCTAATTTAGCTCATACTGACTCATCCAAGGATATGCTAATGAACTCTATTTATCTGACTCCAGTCGACGAATATGGTATTAAAAAAATCATAAATTCCCTCAATAACACCAATGCAGAAGGGTATGACTGCATTTGTACTAAGGTCCTCAAGGCTTGTAGTGATGAAATAGCTCCTATACTTGCTTTTTTGGTAAACCTCTCCATGTCCACGGGTACTTTTCCTGAAAGTCTAAAGCTTTCGTTGGTAAAGCCCTTATATAAAAAGGGAGAAAAAATAGATATCAATAATTTCAGACCGATAACCCTTATATCTATTCTTTCTAAAATATATGAAAAAGCTATGCTCGAGAGACTCCTAGCATTCTTTGAAAAATATGGTATTTTAAAACAAGACCAATATGGTTTTCAGAAGACCAAATCGACAACCCATGCAATATTCAATTTAGTCGATGAAATCCTAAAAAGCTTGAACGAAAATAAGTATACCACAACTATCTACCTAGATATGTCACGTGCTTTTGATTTTTGTTCCCATTCAGGACTTCTGGATAAACTTCAACGGTACGGGATTAGAGGCCCAGCGCTAAACTGGATTAAAACCTACTTGTGCAACAGGAAGCAAGCCGTTGAAGTTACTAAACTTGACTCAAAGAATGTTGCACAAAAATATCAATCAGAGTTTAGGGAAAATCTATTTGGAGTCCCACAAGGCAGCGTTTTAGGTCCGTTACTCTTTCTGACATACATTAATAATATTCCTGATTTGACAAAGCACCGCTGCATATTATTTGCTGATGATATTTCTATTATAGTGACAACTGATAAAAAATTGACATTGAATGAACACATTAATGACATTAATAAGACATTAAATACAATTATAACGTGGCTCAAAGGGAATAATTTATTAATTAATATTGATAAAACTTTTTTTTTAAATTTTAATAATATATTACATCAAACATTGAATATAAACTATCAGGGACTAAGGCTCAATAGTTCAAATGTAACAACGTTTTTAGGTATAGAAATTGATAGTAGATTGGACTGGAAAGATCAAATTGCAAAAGTTTGTAACAAAATCAACAGATTTAATTATGCATTGTACAAGTTAACTAAAGTGGCTTCAAAAAATACAGCGATAACAGCATACTTTGCCTATGTTGAGTCGATCCTACGATATGGACTTATTATCTGGGGAAACAGTACCGACATGCAAAAAGCATTTATTGCTCAAAAGAAAAGTATAAGAGCGATCTGTGGCGCTGCACGTGACGAACCATGTGCACCATTATTTCGATCTCTAAATATCTTACCACTTCCATGTCTGTATATCTATGAAATTTCCAAATTTGCCAAGCAAAACAGACAGTACTTCAAGCAGGCTACAGATATATATCCACGGAACACACGAAATGGAAATAGGTTGGTGTCAGCTATTACTCCAAGAAGTACTCGTTTACAAAACAACTGCTCCTGGATGTGTGTAGTCATCTTTAACCAATTACCTGAAAAGTTTAAAGAACTTAATTATAAGATATTCATTAGCCATTTATATAAATGGCTTGTCGCACATACTTTTTACTCCATACAAGAATATCTTAAACATAAACAATGTAAAAACTGTACCAGTTAAATGATGATAATTTTCTTTGGTTTTAATTTTATGTTTTGTTCGTTTATGTGACTGACTATCTCTGTACTTTGACATCCAAAATAATTTCTAATTGTAATTTTCTTTGCACTCTCCACTTGACATTCTAAATTTAATTATATAATTAAGGTTGACATTTTTAATCTAAATAATTTACTAACAATGGGAAAGAAAACTTTAACTTTTCTTTTTCCAAAATGGACGACGACGCAAAGAAAATTAACTAACCACAGACTAAGTTTGACAGAACACAACCATAGAACTGTGTTAATTAATTTAAAAAAAAAACTAAGGTGTGTTCTTCACAAGAGAATTTTTGTAGTTCATGATTTTATTTGTTATTGATTTGAATGTAAAAAATTGGTTTGTAGTTAATAATTTTATTGCAATGCAACACATATTATAATGTAAGATTTGCATGCTATGATAGTTGGCTGAATGGGAGGAGCTACAAAATGTATGACACCTGACCTGTAACATGTAACCCCAATCAAGTGCAAATAAATATATATTCTATTCTATTCTATTCTAATAAAAAGTAGCCTATAGATGTAGATATAGTCAGAAATCCGGATCCATCCCTAATGCCATGGGACCATGGGTAATATAGGTCGACCCACCGGGACCACGGGTAAACACTGGATTGGATGTCACTCTCTAGCCCCAAAATAATCCTCAAGCCAAAAATCACGACGATACTTAGCTCCGATTTGGCGTGAAAGACGGACAAACATACAAACACACTTTCACATTTATAATATTAGTATGGATTCGATTGATTGTAGAAAGTGAAAAAACAATCTGATACATTCCGCAGATTCCGTATGGCCCTGCGTATGCCACATGCACATGCCTTTTATCGAAGTATTTGTGACAAGGAATGTCACAAAACAGATTTTTGTGTAATTTACATTTTAATGTAAGTAAATATATTTGTGAACATTTGTCAAAAGTTTATTTGTATTAACAGCCGATCTTTGTAAAGTAAACTTAGGTTCCTATCAGTAAATTTATAAAAAATAATTATGCAAGATAAAAAAAATATATATAAAAAAATAAAAACAAAAAACCTGTTTGTGACATTTCTTGTTTTGCACCTGTACCCTTTACTTACAGTTCTGTAAAATAAGCATTTTCTTATTACAAACCTCTAACCACAATAATATGTAATGAAACAAACATGGTAAACGGATCTAGCCGTCACGGTGGTATATGAATCTACAGCCCACAAATCTCTGCACCGGGAGTGCACTGCACTGCACTTATAGGATTGCAGCCATTGTTGTGGCGGCGTTACACAATGGACGCGCCCAGCTGGAACTGGCACGCGACTAGAGACGTGGCTTGGATCAGGTATTACGAATAGGGTATTTTACTGTTGTTGAAATGTAGATATTTAATGATGACGTTAAAAAATATTGCAATTAAGAATACCAAATGTGAAAAAAATAATTTGAATCTGTTTTATAATAAAAGAATTATAGTCTGTTTGATTTTGACTATAGCTGTCTCTTTCTAAAACGAAATCTTCTATGGCGTGACTATGACGCTACTAACCCACTGACGTCACTAAGATAGCGTCCTGTCCTTGTCTAATTATAAAGTTTGAAGTCCTATATCTTTGAAAATATTCAAGATAATTCAAAATGAAAACTTGTTTTGTGTACTTAGCTAATATTTCGAAAAACATTTTAAAGAAATAAAAAAAAATCAGTAAAATAGCGTATTGTTCCTATACTACATCTCGTCATACTTAATCATACGTATATGTTTATAATCTAAAACTGACGAAAATTTATGATAAGTTTATCATAGAGCAATTTGTGCCAGTTTTAGACAGATTTCGCTACAAAGGATTATCTATCTATAAGTAATATTATCTATTAAGAAATTTATTCTTTTAGAAGATTTTGGAAGCAAGGAAAAAAACTGAAGTTGAGGTGAAAGACAGTGTTCAAAACTTATTAATTACTAGCTTTCCGCCCGCGGCTTCGCCCGCGTGGACTACACGACGTTATCCCGCGGGAATCTGATATTTTTCCGGGATAAAAAGTAGCCTATGTTCCTCTTCAGGCTACAAAGTATATGTGTCCCAAATTTCAGCCAAATCCGTTCAGCCGTTTTGGCGTGATTGAGTAACAAACATCCAAACATCCAAACATCCAAACATCCAAACATCTAAACTTTCACATTTATAATATTAGTAGGAAATAGGAAATTGGATCTACATTTTGTAAAATACCTACCTACTTTAGGTACTATTGTAAAAGCGTGGATCTACAAGATAAATGATAACATTCTGCTTAAAATGCAGCTATTTTAAAATGAATACAATTTTTAATTTTAAGATTTTTAAGATTATGGTATTACTTAGATGCAGTTCCAGTGACTAGCGGTACACCTCCAGCCGGGCGGCGCGGCGGGCGTTGCGACGCGGACGTCTTATTGGAAACGCGATTTTATCGCTAATTTTGCGGCGCACACACCAGCGGCCGCAAGACACGACAGCTACACACGATAGCAGACACCAAGACGATAGACGACCGCGGACACCGCAATTCATGGAGACATTTAAACGATGTAAGCATTAAAAGTGGAAGTTGATTACTTTCGGAAATTATACTTCAGCAGAAAGACAATAGAACAGGAATACGTTTTAGTAGACGGACGAACGATTCGCATTGATTTAAGTCCTACAATATCAAGACGTCTCCGACAATAGAGTCTTACCTACAGTTGGTTTCATTTAGATCTAAACAAACACTGCAAAATATGTTTACCACCGCATTGAGTAAAATATTCAGAATCTTTTTTGTTGTCGTTTGACTAGGTAGGTATTCAAAATTCACTTCAATTCAAAATTTCTTTATTTAATTTAGGTTGAGCTTACAACACTTGTCTTGTGAACGTCGAAGAAGCTACGCCATCGGTTCGCAAATCCTACGGCGGGATCCCTTACAAGAACCGGCAAGAAACTCGTCAAGGGCAATCTTTTTCTCTCTGTTATATTTCATACAGAGTCGTCCGTCACACGTATCACTTATCCATCCATAAGGAAGACCTGTGCCCCAGCAATGGGGACATTATTGGCTGATGATGATGATGACTAGGTAACTGTCTTCAAGGTAAGAATGTTATATTCATCGTTCAGTTGTCAACGTAAGCTGACTAAACAATTGTAGAGTCCTCATGGATTATATCTTATCTGGAAGCCTCGTTATTTTAGCCAGTAAGCTGGTTTGAAATATCGCAGTTTGCATTATTATATGATAACTTCATGAAGCAGATAGACATCTGTCAACAATAGCTCGCACTAGCGTTGCGCAGCCGTCAGCCTATTGAAATGAAAATGCCACAATTCCGCATGCCTTTACAAGAATGCCGTTATTGCAATATAGTGGCTCTACCTTCGCAAGGAGACCAGAACCTTAGGATAACGATATAGAACAATTTGCTAATGTGTGCCAAGTACATAAATTATAAGATACTTCTGGTACTTACTTAGAACACAGAAAGAGTTCTGGTATATTGTAACATATTGAGGTACTAATTAATGACGATTGTCAACCCCAGATATACTCCATAAACAAAAGCAGGTTCGATAAAACGTAATAAGTAATTTTACTTTAACAATGAATGGAAGACCAAAATTACTTAACAATAACATAGCTACTCATACTTATGTCATAGTCAACGACTAGGTATACAAGTATTCTTCAAGGTATCCATTAGAGTCCGGATATCGCCACCAATTGTGTCGTCGTGTATAAAAATAGGGCTTTTGTTCAATTCACCAACCGGTATTATGGTGTATCGCCATTCACGATTACACTTAAGTAATTTTCTTTCAAAAGAAATTAGTGCATTCAAGGCCTTTGTCACAATATACCGATTTAGAATACCTACCAGTTTTGATTAAATAAAAAAATGTGTGCAATTTAGAGAAAGCCGAGTCCGAGTTGTGATTTTCCAAGTGTCCATAGAAAAAGTAGGTATGACTTCATTGAATTTACCAACATATAAGTAGTTTATGTGATATAAAAATGGCCAATAAAATTTGCAACCATGATAAATGAGTTGGTTTTCCAAATCCAATTCGCAGAAAATGACAATACTTTTGCATAATTTTTGCAATACATTTGGATGGATTAATCAAATGTTTCGATACCTTATGACAGCATATTAGCGCCGGTTATGGCGAAGTGGAACGGGCGTGGGTGATCAGGCTGAACGTTCCACCGGCACCCACACACGTGACAATGTCAACGAATGTAGGCAGTACTAGAACACCTCCAAATACCAGTGGCCCTTCCAACTTCCAATCATCAGTTGTTCTGGCCGAGATTCGAGTGAAGGAGAGGGCTGACCGCATGAATACTTTCTAAGAATCTGACTATTTGCGTTACGACTTATGAGTACACTTTTTAATGTCGAAACACGTGTATGAAAAGAAAACTAAGATTAAAAGTTTGCACATAGGAACACAAACTTACTTTTCAAATGATTTAATTGTTTATGTATATTGTGATATCATCATAATCATTCGCCCTTGCCCGAATTCATTAAATTTTGGTAGAGTAAGTAAGCTAACTTCTAATTTCATAGTTAATTGTCTCTTTGTCCCCTTACTTTAATCCCTTCTCAGAACTTGTTCATACCCGGTGCTGTCATCAAACTACCTCCATTCTATTTAAACTCTTCAGTAATCAGAAGTACTACAAATAATAAAAGAATTTCTAATAAGTTTTGATGCAATAAAGAATTCAGCGACAATTAATTTATTAAATGGTAGGACATAGGACATGACCTAAACGCAAACAACACCACTTTGTAAAGTTCATTGAAAGTAGATATGAGAATATAAAATTGATGCTTATTCCCGTATGTCTAGACTAGTTCTCAAATATGATTCTGAACATGAACCGGTCAACGATCGCTGGACTTGAAATTAGAGGACAATATTTAATAATGAGCACACAATGGAGGAAACTCATTTTCCCATGGTGACTTTAATAATTTTACCGTCTGAGACGGATTATGATTAAAGAAAATATAAGAGAGAGAGAGTTAATTCCCGATAGTTTCAGGCTTTGAGTCCAAGTGCTAAGGGATAGAAAAATAGGACTATGACAACAGTATATTGCTCTAAGTATAATTTAACTTGTAGTGTATCTAACCGACGTACTAAATAAGTGAAATAAACAATATTATGCATTGCTCATAGAATAAATAATAGTACATTACTAATTAAGGCTCGGACCGACCTTATAGGTACAGCGGAATTATGGAAGTACGAGGTGCCATAAATGACAGTGCCACATACCAACTAAGTAATGTGCGTTTGCGACGGATTAACATCCTGCAAGAGCTTTAAGCTTTATTGCATTTTAATAAGGGCTAAACACTTACTCCATATCTTTTTCAAGTAGAAGTGGAGTTGGCATTAAGCTTGGCCGCACACGGGCCGCCGACGATAACCACAAAACGCCGCCACCAAACTATTTCCTATAGTTTTCATACATTTTGTATGAATTCGCCGCACACGATTGACGCCGGTAGTCGTCACTTGACTCACTTATTTGTTCTTCTAGCTTCAAGTGGCGGCGTTTGTGGCTGTCGCGTGTTGCTCGTGTGCGGCGACGGTATGACACGATTTCCTAATGCTTGTTGGACAAATAGATGTTGGACGAAATGCGTGTTTGACTATATACGAGTCAGACAAAATGAGCGTTTAAATTCAATTTGGACGAATTGCGTATTGGACCTACGCTACGTCTAACAAATCTTGATTTGATTTACGAGACCGCGGGCGGGACAAATTTGGAGCTTATTTCTTCGTCTTCGCATTTGGTCGAAGGCGGCAAAACAATAAAGCTGATAGAAGCATTGTCAAATACGTTAAGGTGTTGAACAATAGGCGGACATGAGCCTCTCTATCTAACAATTGTTCACTCAGACTATTTGGCGCCGATTGAATTCTAGATTAGAAAAAGTGATACCTAAGTGTGACCACAACACTATACTGAAGCACGTTCGTACAATTAAAGTTCTCTCTTTTTGTAACTAAAAGCTCAAATAATTTGTGAAAGTTGCCATCATGTAGTGGCAATAAAGACATCACACTAGAACGTAGTCGTGCTAAAAAAAATTACAATTTAGTTTTCCTTTTTAACGTAACGGCGTCTACAGCCCTTAAGATCTTTGAATATGACGTATTGGAAGAACATATTACACTTCCTTATGAAAACATTAAGTTAACACTTCGTAGGCGTCATTTACGCACCGTATTTCTAGGAAACCAGAGCTTGTTCTATGAAGATAATATTAATAAAACTCTTGCGTTACTGACTGACTGACAGACAACGCACAGCCGAAACTAGGTACTGGGCGCAAGACGTTGCCGCTGAAATTTGGCATGTATATTCTTGGGAGTGTAGGGGGAGCACTAAGAGATTTTTGGAAATTCCCCCTCTAAAGGGTAAAAGAGGAGGCCCACGCAGATGAAGTCGCGAGCGAAGCGCTAGTAGGCTTATGATATGATCTGCGAATATGACAACTTCCGGATGCGAACTATGAGGAAGATAGAATTAAGAGCTATTAATATTTTATGATCATTAATGTATCTCAAATGCTCAAAAGGCATAAATATTTTCTATATCAGTACATCTTTATGATAAGTACACAGATCGTAACAGAGATCGATAAACAACTCATTTACGAACTGAAACTAGGCGAACGATTGTTTTAAATATCACTGGTTAGCCTAGGTTAAATCGATTTTCATGAAACTAGATGAATAATTAACCGAAAACCTACATACAGCAGAATCGTCCTTGTTGTTATTCTCCAAATGCCAACAAGGACGATTCTGCTGTATGTAGGTTTTCGGTTAATTATTCATCTAGTTTCATGAAAATCGATTTAACCTAGGCTAACCAGTGATATTTAAAACAATCGTACGCCTAGTTTCAGTTCGTAAATGAGTTGTTTATCGATCCCATGAAACTAGATGAATAATTAACCGAAAACCTACATACAGCGGAATCGTCCTTGTTGTTATTCTCCAAATGCCTTTCACTTGTAACAATCAAATATTTACTTCTGTACCTAAGTACTTATTTTCTAGTTAGGTATACCCAGCAGTACGACCATTATTGACTATTGTATGTGATGGATTTGAACAATAATAATTTTGAATAAGTATATGACTATCTATCTTTTTCATTTTACGTCTAAACCACTAAAGCATTTTTTGATGAATCTTTGATGAAACCATATCTGTCTAGTTCCTCTTGCAGATTTTCATTCCATCCGGGAATGAAAATATGCACGAAGAGGGAAAAGGGCAATGCGAATGAAGGCGCACGCATCCCCTAGTAAATACTTAAAAAATTAAGTTATCTAGCAGACGAGGTGCTACTGGCATTATTCTGTGGGAAAGTGTCACATTTCAATCATTTTAACGATCACTTTTCGTCGCGTCTGACGGAATTGTTTTATGTTTCCGATTTCTATTAGACAAGCATTCACAGAATTTGTCATAAGTATATAATTATTTACTTTACGGCATAAATAATTAACTGTATGTGTATATGTACATACATTTATTTTAACTAGATATTACCTATATTACTTCTATCTATTAATTAACTATTCCTTCATGTCATATAACCTATTTATATCCTATGCATTGTGAACACCTCACAGTAAAGTGTTTTAACCTGTTTAATTAACAGCACGATGGTGACGATTAGGTATCTAGTACTAGTACCTAGTTAGTCAATTACGATAGACATGCAATTAGTTTTTTTGCACTTTACACAAACAGCTGATTGACAAAAAAGTTAATAATGAGCTAGAACTACAAGAAAACAAATTACTATCAAACATTCATGTTGATTTGATAGTGCCTTGGCTTTTGAAATCGTTGGCCGAAAATCTAATTGTATCTGATTCTGCCTGTAATATCGCCAGCACAATGTGCTTTTCTACAAAATATATCTGATTTCTATTATTCCACTTAATATCCTATCAAGTAGTGAAAATAATACTAAATACGCTCCGAATAGACCACCCGCATAGCCAACTGCCATTCACCTCACCGTCTTTTAATAAGCATTGCATAGTTTCCAGCCAGTGCCCGAGTAAAAACTAATCAATCTTGATTCTAAGTTAACTTGCTTTATGTCCAAAACGGCCCGCCCGGTCGCCATTTAAGTCTGCAGTACAGTAATCCGACCGAGCGGTATATGTGGGTCAGTCAGACGGTCGGAACTGTAGAACTGGTAGATGGGCGATAACGGATACATAAAGACAATTACCTTAACAAAGCACAACCAAGACGACTAGGTTACACTTGAACGAAATCGCAATAGACTATCATTGTGCTATAAATGTTAAACATATCTGTGAACCTTCGCTTTGCAATAAAGTCCTTATTGACTGGAAACATCAAAATATTTTCCGGATTGTTCATTGCAATTTTGTTCAAGAGTAGCCCACCTTTTTGAGAAGCTGTACTGCATGTCACACTGTGGTGTATAAATCTTCTTCTATATTACACAAATCATGTACTTATTACATTAGCAACAAAAGCTTACACAACGGTGTGTACGGCAGCCGTTAGGTTAATAGATGCTTGGTTATTCTCAAGGAGATTGTCGCGATTCGACATGGCAGAGTTCACGGCTGGATGCATTGCAAAAAGTGGCAAGTCCGAGTGGCAATTGAAATAATAGATCACAGCTTGCTATTATGTTCCTGAAGCCCAGATAACTACTAATACTACGATCGCTACGATACGACACTAGGACAATGTCCATGATCTCTACCCTACCATATGGGTCATCTTCTTATTGCGGTCTTTTCCCATTTTACTATCACTTTCCTCCAGAGACGTCTGTTCTGGATCGTCGATGGGTCGATTTCTGCCGAAATCATGTCCTATCTTCACCAAGGACATCCGTGTAAAGCGTGGCCGGCCACGGCCGAGCCTTTCGTTTTTCATTCAAGGTCTAGTACTCTTCTATGGGCCTACCATGAGTTTTTTTTCCGTTTACTGTACTGTACAGTAAGCGGGAGACATATTGTATGAGAATCTGTATTTCTGCTACTGCCCACTAGAGGCGCTCTGTACAGAGAAAGAAAAACTCATGGTAGGCCCACAGTGGGCCTGGTAATATTTATGGTCCTTTGGTTTTCACATAACGTGGCCGTAGCATCGCAGGCGCGACTCTATCAGCTTATTGATACGTGAGCATCAGGATGGCGGGTGTACTTCTCAGATTAGCTTAAATTTATTGCAGATATTTGGTACCTGCTGTGTACCTTTACGTACCTCTTTTAAAAATATGTGTACCTCTGTATTTACTAAGATATTCAAATCGCTAGGTACACCCGCGGACCTGACGTCAGGTCCGCGGGTGTACTTGAAACCAATTAGTGTATGGTAATGAGTTTGTGTACAGATTTGGTACCTTCTGTGTACCTGCAGAAACATGTATTAGACTTCCATAATTCGATAAGGTATCGAAGATATTCAATACAATAGGTACACCCGCCAACCCGAGGTTATGATTTTTCTGAAACCAATGAGTGTATCGTAATGATTTCGAGTACATATTTGGTACCTTCTGTGTACCTGCAGAAACATGTATTAGACTTCCACAATTCGATAAGGTATCAAAAATATTCAATGCGATAGTTTGACCGTTTCCTATCCTGGGCACTGTTTAACAAACGTTACAATCCTACTATGAGTAAGTTTAATTATATTGATATTATTATGTTTCACTATAAAGAATTTAAACTATAGATCAAGACTAAAAAATATCAGAAAAATATTAAAATCGATAAACGGCCGAGTTTTAGATTATTTAAAAATAAATATTTTTACGTGGAACGTCTGCAAGCTCCGATTCCCTTTAACGACCTGAATGCGCGGCCCGTCTCGGATTTCAAAAACGGAGGAGAGCAGGGTTTTTTATCGCCCGCGCCCCTCCGCGGGTGCATGACGCAACGTTTACAAAAACACTCTTTACGTTCTATTGAAGTACATCTACGAAAAACGGAAAACTGTTTTAGATAGCTGAATAACTGTAGCAACATTTTAAAATTTATTTGCGATGGTAAGAAAGTTTTTGTAAAACGTCACGATCCCTTATTAAAAATCGTCGCACCTTAAATCACCTATTTTTCAGATTTTGATCAGTCTCGTGATCTCGTTTTTTGTGCTTATTTACGTATGTACTTACATTTAATTTATTTTAATTTGTATGTAGTTCATATATAGTTCTTTCAACTCATTATAGTGTCAACCCACACGTACTACAACCACAACACGTGGGCAGGGCGCATTTTGTATTCGAAATGTACATTTTGCCGTCATTATCGACCGCTTGAGTGCCAATCACAAAGCAACCACCAGCGACGACACTGCAAACTAGCGGCCGGCCACATTGTATACGACGTAACCACATCACAACTACTAGTGAAAACGGACTAACATCAACATTTTTTCGCACAACGACAACGCAACTGCAAAAAGCTGCATCGACACTATTCACACGTACCATATTTTTTCGCTGTGATGTAGGGGGTCGACACATAGTGTAGAAGAAGGCATTGTTTGGTTACTTGTCAAAAATAAAAGAATGTTCCCTTTCAGATATATTTGTAGAGTACTTTCTCTTCATGTCATGCCCCGTAACTCTGGGACACCCATTATATTGTTAGAATCTTTAAATTTTAAATGTCCATAGCCACTGCTATTATTCGGTTTTTTAACTTTGTAAGATTTTGATCAACTCATCGGTAGCTGCGGACTTTGGATAAATATTATTACTCATAGGATAAAACAGTTCTAAGGTTGATACTATTTTATTTTACAAGTTTTAGAAAACTTTCAACTTCTTAATGTAACACGGTAATCATCGGAATATTCTGACACTGAGGGCAAATAAAATAAAATTACAGATAGATCACTAGTTGGATTTAGTTAGGTACTTTAAAGAGTTTTCAAAGACAAGACAGTTCTAAGGTTTATGATACTATTTTATTTTACAAGTTTAAGAAAAACTTCTAACTTTATAATGTAGGTAACACGTTACCTACAAATATTATAAATGTGAAAGTTTAGATGTTTGGATGTTTGTTACTCAATCACGCCAAAACGGCTGAACGGATTTGGCTGAAATTTGGGATACAGATACTTTGTAGCCTGGAAAGGAACATAGGCTACTTTTTATCCCGAAAAAACGTCACATTCCCGCGGGATAACGTCGTGTAGTCCACGCGGGCGAAGCCGCGGGCGGAAAGCTAGTAAAAAATATTTATTAAAAATGTATTTCATTTACAGTTTTTTACAGAAGAAACTTGGTTGATAAAGTAAAGTACAGTCAAGTACAGTCAAGTATAGTCAAGTACAGTCAAGTACAGTAAAGTACAGTAAAGTACAGTCAAGTACAGTCAAGTACAGTCAAGTACAGTCAAGTGCAGTCAAGTGCAGTCAAGTACAGTCAAGTAAAGACAAGTACAGTCAAGTACAGTCAAGTACAGTCAAGTACAGTCAAGTACAGTCAAATACAGTCAAATACAGTCAAGTAAAGTCAAGTACAGTCAAGTACAGTCAAGTACAGTCAAGTACTGTCAAGTACAGTCAAGTACAGTCAAGTACAGTCAAGTACAGTCAAGTACAGTCAAGTACAGTCAAGTACAGTCAAGTACAGTCAAGTACAGTCAAGTACAGTCAAGTACAGTCAAGTACAGTCAAGTACAGTCAAGTACAGTCAAGTACAGTCAAGTACAGTCAAGTACAGTCAAGTACAGTCAAGTACAGTCAAGTACAGTCAAGTACAGTCAAGTACAGTCAAGTACAGTCAAGTACAGTCAAGTACAGTCAAGTACAGTCAAGTACAGTCAAGTACAGTCAAGTACAGTCAAGTACAGTCAAGTACAGTCAAGTACAGTCAAGTACAAACAAGTACAGTCAAGTACAGTCAAGTACAGTCAAGTACAGTCAAGTACAGTCAAGTTCAGTCAAGTACAGTCAATTAAGTCAAGTACAGTCAAGTACAGTCAAGTACAGTCAAGTGCAGTCAAGTACAGTCAAGTACAGTTAAGTACAGTCAAGTACAGTCAAGTACAGTCAAGTACAGTCAAGTACAGTCAAGTACAGTCAAGTACAGTCAAGTACAGTCAAGTACAGTCAAGTACAGTCAAGTACAGTCAAGTACAGTCAAGTACAGTCAAGTACAGTCAAGTACAGTCAAGTACCGTCAAGTACAGTCAAGTACAGTCAAGTACAGTCAATTATGGCCTACAGCGTAACAAGTTATAGCAAAATTCGACGAGTCGTGTAAGCCTTTCGGTAGCTTAGTTGGTCAGAGCATCGGGCCGGATTCCCAGAGGCGCGGGTTCGAATCCCGCCTGAAAGCTACTTATGGGGCTCGTGGTTTTTTACTATCACATTTTTCCTATAAGTACAGCCAAGTACAGCCAAGTATAGTTAAGTACAGTTAAAAACAGTTACAGTACAGTAGAGTATCATTAATTATGTTTTATGCATTAACAATGAGAAATTAGAAGAGATTTCTTCAATCTTGCTTGATGATGAGAAAAAAATGAAAGATACTTTAATTTTTAGTTTTTTTACATTCACGATGCAATTTTCATTACTGAAAAATGGAAAATGAAAGAATCGTGTTGCAGTTTGTAGCCACAACACTAAATCCTACTTCCTATCCTATCCTACTTAATATAATGTGAAAGTTTGGATGTTTGTATGTTTGTTACTCAATCATGCCAAAACGGCTGAATGGATTTGGCTGAAATTTGGGAGACAGATACTTTGTAGCCTGGAGAGGAACATAGGCTACTTTTTATCACGAAAAAATATCATGTTCCCGCGGGATAACGTCATGTAGTCCACGCGGGCGAAGCCGCGGGCGGAAAGCTAGTTTATAATAAAACAGAAATAAAAATAAAACAGAAATACATGGTTTAGGTATTTTATATGTTTTCATTTATATGATTTTCTACTGTACTTTACAAGTTGTTATATCACTGCAAGAATTAGTGTCATGGTAAACAGTGTTTATTAAAAACTATACTACCATTTCATTCAAATAATTAAAATTTCGGTCACTCTCAAAGTCTACACATTGTGTTCTCTAATCTCGAGGATGAAGCATAAAGTATAATCGATGATTATACGATCTTACCTTAGTGACGTTCTATCACAATTATACGAAGGCTTCATCCGAAGAGACTAGAACCCACCCTCCCATACCATACCCATTAATACGTCAAAATATAAATTATTTGAATGCCGTTTAAAATTGTCTACCCTGTGTAAGGAGTTTCCCACACTGCACTGCACACCGCTCCGGTTTGTGGTAGTGCGCTTCTTATCTATGTTTGTAGAATCTTGATGTGCATATAAAACCCGCAGTGTATGACAAATCACGCCGCATCTCCGTCCGGTAGTGGGGAAACCGGAGGCAGTGTGATGGAAGCCTTAGACAATAAGTTTTCACAACTAATACTCTTTCTCTTTCAACTATTAACGCATTATTTGTCGTATTCTCAATTGTGCAGAAAATATAATATATTGTCCTTAGAGAACCGACGCAAGTATCTAGAAGTTAGTGTATTGTATGGTATTGTTAATTACAAATTTGATTGTATTGGCCTAACCGATGGGATACATTACGCTGTTCCTCGATCTGTCAACCAACGTAAGGTTCGTGGTGAAACTTTATTTGTCATTAGGGCTTGTCGCACTAATACTGGGTTGCGTTGTCCTTTGCGTAGACTGACTGAGTCCTATAATATCACTTTTATAACTGTTGATATTTTTTCTACTTCAAATTTCCATTACACCATTCCATTACACTTAAGATTTTGTTTGCAAAAGCTGAAGATAAAGAAGTAAATAAAATAAAATAAAAATAACTCGTTGTTGGTCATACTCATAACACATTGCGAGAAACAAGGCATAACTTTAAATTTAAATCTAATTTTTTATCTTCTTATTTTACTATCTAGGTACTCGACTTTAAATTATAATTATTTGTTTTTTTATAGCTGTGAATTGTTGTAAATTATATACGATGTCATATGTGGCACAAAATCCACAGGTGCACACTTTTTTAGTGTTAATATGTAGAAAATGTCGTGGGTTACAATATTTGTCCATTTTGATGTGGTATGTAATACCAGATTTGTAAAACTTTAAGCTTAGATTGTATATATTGTAACTGTTTGTTGTCCCGAAATAAATAAAATAAAATAAAAAGAGAAAACAAAAATAAAAACTAAATGAGGCCTGTTCAGTACACCCCTGCCTAGACCGCGGAGTCAGCATTGGCGCAGTGGAAGGCTATCATGAGTATAGACTCCGGACAAATCTTGGTTTCAGCCGGGATGTAACTGAACAATAGGACTGCGATACACAGCGGAGAGACTTTTAAGTAAGGTAAGGTTACATACGGGTCTGTGGGTCGACCGTCTCCAAGGCAGAAGTGGTGTAAGGGGGGCCCCCCCTGTGGCTCCGTCTTCTTCTGCAGACCTTACCAATTAGTCACCTCACTCATAACACAAATAACAGCGTTCACAAGACACCGGGCGTTTCAACAATAGATACACAAAGACACACACGTGGGAGCTTTTTTTATTACGATATAGTGTCCCGACAACAAGCGCATGTGGTAGAAAAGGTTATCTTTCAAAGCATCCGCGACCGGCCACTCCAGAGATGGCAT
This sequence comes from Crambus lathoniellus, assembly GCA_949710035.1. Lineage (NCBI taxonomy): Eukaryota > Metazoa > Arthropoda > Insecta > Lepidoptera > Crambidae > Crambus > Crambus lathoniellus. Next base: position 32,362,985 of record OX453298.1, on the reverse strand, counting down.
CAAAACCTTGGTCGTACAAAACGGGATCACATAGATAATTTAAGATGTATTCAAACTCGATATGCCAGGCACATTCAACGCGAGCGATTTTTTTTAACAAATTCAGCAAAAATATTCCGACATTTTTTTACAAGAATTTCAATCAAGTGTCCCTGTCAACTTCAAGTGATAGCTAATGTCAATTTGACGTGACATTAGAGTTGCGTTCAGAAACGTCGATCTTTTCCGAACATCCCCCCGCCCCGGACCGTTAAGAACGGTACGTCAATCTACGGGTAATCGGGAGAGCCCACTAACTGCTCTCTTCAAAACCGAATCTCGAACCAAAACCTCAGCAAAACGAGGAACTCCGTCAGTTCCGGGGTAGAGTTTAACAATGCGCCCCCTTCGCCAACATAGGGGCGGCAGGTTAGCATCCTTAATCAACACGAGGTCGCCAGTCTGGGGTGGGGTGGTTTTATCTGTCCACTTCACGCGCTGTTGTAGGATATGCAAATACTCCATCGACCAACGTGCCCAGAAGTTTTGAACATCTGTTTCAAAAGTTGGTATCGCGACAAACGATGGGATCCTACATCCTGAATCGGATATTCAGGCAACGCCAAAAGGGGCTGTCCGATCAAGAAATGACCTGGGGTCAACGCTTCCAGGTCATTCGGGTCCGAAGACAACGGGCACAAGGGTCGCGAGTTGAGGACGGCCTCAATTTTACAAAATACCGTATCAAGTTCCTCAAACGTGAGAATAGTTTCTCCAATCACGCGACGCAAGTGTGTCTTGGCAGCCTTTACACAAGCTTCAAAAATTCCTCCCCAGGTCGGACAAGCTGGAGGGCTAAACTTCCAGATTATCCCACGCCGGGAGAGGGTGGTTCCAATGTCTATTTTATTATCAACAAAAAACTTAACTACTTCCTTAAGATAATTACACGTTCCCTTATAATTAGTACCACAATCGGAACGTATCAATGACGGCAGTCCTCTACGGGAAACAAATCTGCTCAAGGCGGCGACAAAGGCTTCGGTAGACAATTCCGAGACAATTTCCAAATGGACAGCCTTGGTGGACAAACACACAAACACGCACAAGTACGCCTTATAGGTTTTAGCATTACGCAGTCTCGAAGCCTTTACAGTAAAGGGACCGGCGAAGTCGGTGGCGACTCCGGCAAAAGCTCTACATTCCGTGACGCGATCAGCAGGCAAATCACCCATCTGGGGCTGCATGGTCGCGGCCTTCAATCGATAACAAGGCAGGCAACGGAAAACCACAGTGCGAATGGCTCGACGAGCAGACAAAATCCAAAATTCACGCTGCAAAATGGCCAACAAAGCATTACAGCCAGCATGTTGTGCATTCACATGGCGATCTGTTATTATCAGTTGAGTCAAATGTCCGGCTTTAGGTAACAAAAGGGGGTGACGAGCTCCATACGGCAGGTTCGCATTTCGAAGTCTTCCGCCGACTCGCAAAAGCCCACTCTCGTCCAGGAAGGGATTCAATCGCGATACCGCGCCCTTCAACTTGCGACGGCCTAAACGCAAAATTTCAATCTCGGACCCAAAACTATCAGCTTGTACTCTCCGGACCCAAAACAAGAGCGCGTCCCTACGCTCGTCCGGAGTGAGAACCGACGAATCACGCCTCGCGCGTGGGTTTCTGCAATTGTACACAAAACGTCTGATCCAAGCGGTAACACCAAGCAGCTTCTGTAAGGAGCTGTACCGATCCAACAACAAATCCTTTTCCCCGGCGGGGTTAGTCTCCAGGACGCATGCCCGCATATCAGGAACGGCTACGTTCGACAACGCTGGAGAGGGCGGCCACTCCGACTCAGGCCGCATCAACCACTGTGGGCCCCACCAGAGGGGGTGGTTAATTAGGGTTGGGGCTACACAACCCCGAGACGCACAATCCGCGGGATTCATGGTTCCCGGCACGTGTCTCCAAATCAACTCGATGTCGGAATTACAAATCTGCGACACTCGATTGGCCACAAACACGTCCAAGGTGTGCGCCGGAGCCTTCAACCAACAAAGGACGACCTGACTGTCCGTCCAAGCATAAACCTCTTGTATCTTAATAGATCGACCTAATGTGAGCCATACGTGGTTCAACAAACGCATTAGGAGGGCAGCTCCACACAATTCCAACCTCGGGATCGTATGACGAGTCCGAAGGGGAGCGACTTTGCTTTTCGCTATCACCAGATGCACAGCAACAACTCCGTCAACAGTAACAGTGCGGAGGTACACGGCCGCAGCAAATCCACGTTCGGAGGCATCGGAAAAGCCGTGAAGAGTAACTTTACAATTTTCAGAAGGGAGGAATAGCCTCGGCAAATGCACTTCATTAATCTCGGGGAGGGATGAAACGAAGCTCGACCAATCTCGGAGTAACTCGTCCGAGAGGGGTTCATCCCACGACACACCCGAAGCCCATAACCGTTGCAAGAAACACTTGGCCATAAACAGCACGGGGCAAATCCACCCATTGGGGTCAAAGGTACGTGCGACAGTAGACAATACTAAACGCTTGGTCCAGACTTTCGGTGGTCGTAAATCCACACAATACGTGAAAGTGTCAGAGACCGGTTTGTACTGTACGCCAAGGACGGTCACCACATGGGGATTATCAACATTTTCGAATAGGTGGGGGTCCTGCTGGTGCTCTTCGGGCAAACCTACCAGTACATCAGGCGAGTTGGATATCCATTTCCTCAACTCGTAACCTCCCGACTTCAAAAGGGCGGTGAGTTCGTCTCTCAGGACAACCGCCTCTGAGACAGATGAGGCGCCCGTGCAAATGTCATCCACATAGACGTCACTGGCCAAAATGGCGGAGGCGCGAGGGTATCTCAAGCGCTCCTTCTCGGCCAACTCCAACAAAGAACGAATCGCAACAAACGGGCTCGAAGCCAAACCGTACGTATTCGTATTCAATTCATAAATCAACAAGGGGTCCCTAGGGCTCTCTCTCCACAAAATCAATTGGTACCTCCTATCCTCTGGATGGATGACCGTTTGTCTGAACATCATCCGGATGTCAGTCATAAATACAATTTGGTGCCGCCGGAAGTTGGTCAAAATGTCTGAGATCTCCGTGTGCAGCTTGGGACCTACATGCAGACACTGGTTCAAAGACGCTCCAGTAGAGGTGGGAGCCGAACCGTCAAAGACCACCCGAATCTTTCCGGATTTCAAGACGGCGTGGTGCGGCAAAAAGAAGTGCTCAACGGAGCGCCAATCCAAATCGCTCACGGACATGTGCCCTAACTCCTCATACTCCCGCATGAATTCAACATACTTCTGGCGGAAGACCGGATCCTTGCTCATGCGACGCTCCATCGCCACTAGCCTACGTTCCGCTAGCGGTCGGGATTCGCCCAGAGGAGGTCGGCCGGCACGAAAGGGGAGACGGGTGATCAAACGACCAGAGCGGAGGCGACCAGTGTTATTCTGGTAATACAACTCGCATTCATCCGCTACTGGGTCAACCCGTGGGGCTGGTGGAGGTTCCTCAACCTCCCAAAACTTCTGCACCACTTCGGAGAGAGACACATTAAAAACAAGACCGCGATCCTCATCAAGGGAATCCAAAACGCGGCGAGCAGGGCCCATCACAACTGTACCGAGTGTCGTCTGCAGAGCTACCAAGCCATCTGGCTGCAAAACTCGCTTCCCCGTCAACAAAACTCGCCCCAGGACATCGGCTCCAAGGAGAGCATCAATCGGGCCTGGGCGGAAGAAATTTGGATCGGCGAGTGGGGAATCAGACACCAAAGACAACATACTCGGTCCCAAGTCAACTGAAGGTTGACGGCCAACAACTGTGTCCAACACAATCGCCGAGGTCTTAATGCCTGGCGTGGACTTATTACGTGATGTAAATGTGAAGTCAACATGCCCTAACAACCCGGGGACTTTCACATCGCCAACACCTCTCACGCCTTCCGTGTGGGGGTGCACCTTGAGGCCCAACCGCCTAACTAACCAAGATGACACAACACACCCCTGAGCACCGGAATCCAACAAGGCGCGAACTTCCACAAGGTCGCCATTCAATCCCCTGACAAGCACAGAGGCCGTGGGCAACAAAACGGTCTCTGGAGGGGTGGCTACAATCGACCGTAAACACGTTGATTGCTAGTATGTGGGGTCCCCAGACGTCCCCCCATGGTAAGGGGGTCGCTCATAGCGATCCAGTGGGTCCCAATCTCCCGCATACTGCCTACGTCCAATTCGCCCGGTATCAGGCGGGTTATATCTCCCGGCCCCTTGAAGACGGGGCGGGCGCCGCTCCAAACGCGGGTATTCGGCGAGCGGCGGCGAGAATCGGTGCCTATCATCCACCGTGTACGTCGCCCCATAGTCGCGGGGGCACGGTGACCGATTTTCAGAGGGGGGGTCCCGGGGACCCCCGGCTGTGCGAGGCTCAACACGTTGCGGGGGGCTTCTACGACCTCCCGCAACGCTCGCAAAATCGAACCCCCTAGTTGGGGACCGATTTCCCATTGGGGGGTCCGTGGGACCCCCACCCGTGCGAGGCTCAAAACGTCGCGGGGGGCCTCTACGACCTCCGGCAACGCCCGCATAACTCATCCCCATCCTTGGGGATCGGTTTCCCATTGGGGGGTCCCTGGGACCCCCGCCCGTTTGAGGCTCAAAACGTGGCGGAGAGCGTCTGGGGCCACTCTGGTGGCCACTAGAACTGCTGCGGGATGCAAACACCGCGGGGGGTCCGAGCCCCCCACCCATACGAGGTGATCCTGCAGCGACGCGCTGCGGCGCTCCGCCGCCCTCTGGGCTGTTCATGCAGAGGAGGGGATGGTGGTTGCCCTTACAAAAGCGGCATGGGTGCGTTTGGGTACATTCGCGCTGCATGTGCAGGCCCAAGCACGAGTAGCACCATGTCCGTTGTCGCGCGATCGCTCGACGGCCTTGGACGCGCTGGTCGAGGAACTTATCACAACGGGTCGTGCTGTGACCCGGTTCCCGACAGTACAAGCAGCGGGCGGTCTCCTGGACGGCGGCATAGCGGCCGGGCGCGCGAGGGGCCATACGCCCCCTACGGGGGGGTCCGGTGGGGGATCTACTCTGTGGCACAGGTCGTTCGGGTCCCATAGGACCGGCCAGAGAGGAATTATCTGCCAGTCTACTTTCTCCTTCCAGGAACGTCAAGAGGTCCGAGAAGGGTGGCAGATAAGTCGCACTATCCCCACCATACTGCTGCTCAAAACGGACCTTAACAGAGTCCGGCAACTTTCCCAGGACAATGTGCAGTAACAAAAACGACCACTGCTCCACTGGGAGTTTTAAGTTTTTTAATGCGTTGTATGCCACCAACAGCGGATTTAACAAAGCCACTCTCAAGTGCATCACGCTGGCAACGCGGGGTAAATTCAAAATGGCGGCAACATGGTTGTCCGCCAGACGTCGTACGTTCTGGTACCGACGGGCAATCAAATCCCTAGCAATAGGGTAGTTTTCATCCGAGGGGGCCAAATGTTGAACCGATTCAAGGGCCTCCCCTTCCAACACGGATAATAAATAAGCTAACTTCTGGCCCTGGGTCAAATCATCCCGGGCATGTACCAGACTATCAAAAATATTAATAAAGCCCTCCCAGTCCTCTAGACGACCAGCAAAACGCCTTAAGTCTAAGGGGGCCAATCTAGCAAAGAGAGGGGGCATACTTTTAGATGTGACCGGGGACGGGCTCGGTTCATTCTCTCTTGCCACTTGCAAAGGCCGAGCCACCTGGGTAATTCTGTCCGCAAAATCATAACACTGGTCCACATCCAAATCGACTTCTTGTCGCATTTCCACATCGGCCTCAACAGTCCTTTCCAAAAATAAGGCATACTGTTCATCAACAACAGCCAAACGTACGGGCAGATCTACGTATCTGTTCAACAAGGCCTCCGTCCTATCAGGTCGATCCAACAATGCGACTGCAGACGCTAACCACCGTAACTCAGAACGTATTTTGGCTTTAGCAGAGGAGGCCGTCATTGTAACGTCACAAATTTATCAACAAAAACAACAAATTCAAAATATTCACTATAACACAAAATCTCCAATATTTTGAGGTTATTGATAACCACAAAATTCCAATATTACAACAACAAAGTATTTATAATGACACAAACTCTTAAATATTTGGAGGTTATCAGAAAACAACAAAACTCAAGTATATAATTATAACTCTAACTCTCAAGAGGTTATAACTTAGACACAAACTAACTTTGACTTTGTAAGTCAAAAGTTATTCAGTTCAAACAAATCACTGACCATTGAAATTCACTTGGATATCGACATACAACAAGATGATTTTAATTATTTCAAAGCACAAGTTTCAATAAGTTTCAATGTGTAAACAATGTCTTAAATCATTTAAGTTTCACTAAGTATTGAGTGCAAACTTATTAGCTAACCTTTTATTAGCTATTATTTAGCAACAAACTTGTCAATATTCACAACTCAAATTTGCTGACAAAACTAAATAATAATTATTATGAACAAAGAAAGGCATCTGTTTACATTTTGGAACCTCAATACATGACAATTAATTACAAGACATGGAACCAATAACAAAGGAATGCCCTTTACTTTTCAAATGCAAGTTAATTACCATTTACAAGTACAAATTAATCTAGTCCGGACCAGATGGTCATCAAACGGCACTGAATTATAGACAAACTTTTGGCGTGGGCCTCTCAGGCCTTCAAGCTACGCTCTTGCTACCAAGAAATGTTCAGTACACCCCTGCCTAGACCGCGGAGTCAGCATTGGCGCAGTGGAAGGCTATCATGAGTATAGACTCCGGACAAATCTTGGTTTCAGCCGGGATGTAACTGAACAATAGGACTGCGATACACAGCGGAGAGACTTTTAAGTAAGGTAAGGTTACATACGGGTCTGTGGGTCGACCGTCTCCAAGGCAGAAGTGGTGTAAGGGGGGCCCCCCCTGTGGCTCCGTCTTCTTCTGCAGACCTTACCAATTAGTCACCTCACTCATAACACAAATAACAGCGTTCACAAGACACCGGGCGTTTCAACAATAGATACACAAAGACACACACGTGGGAGCTTTTTTTATTACGATATAGTGTCCCGACAACAAGCGCATGTGGTAGAAAAGGTTATCTTTCAAAGCATCCGCGACCGGCCACTCCAGAGATGGCATCAAAACCTTGGTCGTACAAAACGGGATCACATAGATAATTTAAGATGTATTCAAACTCGATATGCCAGGCACATTCAACGCGAGCGATTTTTTTTAACAAATTCAGCAAAAATATTCCGACATTTTTTTACAAGAATTTCAATCAAGTGTCCCTGTCAACTTCAAGTGATAGCTAATGTCAATTTGACGTGACATTAGAGTTGCGTTCAGAAACGTCGATCTTTTCCGAACAAGGCCTTTGAAAGGGTGTAACGACAAGATGGCGGTTTTCGGGGATACCAGATCTTTTACCTTATAAATTTCAAAATTCTTTGTTTTTGGTTTTTTAAATATCTTTTAACTCTATTGTTTGACTAGCGAGTCGTTACGGGGAACTACATGTGTACTCTAATCTCTTCGGATGAAGCCTTCGTATAATGAGAGTTTCTTTTGACGTTTCATCGTTAGTTCAGAAAATTGTACTAGATGGCGCTACCCAACCATAGCGACCTAACTTTTTCAGATTAGTTCAGAATATACAATCTAGGTGCAACAATTCGCACCAAAAATGTCATTAAGGGTTTGATCAAAGATCTGAAGAAGTAAACGAACTAGAACGTAGTAGAAAATCGCAAAGAAAATAGTCTGACATCACCATACGAATATCGTTTCCCAATATCAACAAAAAGTTGAACACATTTGTGTTCAACTTTTTGTTTGAAACAAAGTAACATCAAAACTGTACCACCCTATTTTTTGGCAAATAAAGAATTTGTATTTGTAAAAAAAAAAAGTTGCAAGGAGCCTCTGAACCGGAGGTGAGGTGGGAGGTGTTTTAGGCTAAATGAACGAATCCCTTTGCTATAATATGCTGAAAAAAGGTGGTTGTGTTACAGTTACATAGAAAAATTACTGTAGGAAACTCTCCCATTGTGATAGAACGTCACTAAGGTAAGTTCGTTTAATCATCAATTAGACTTTACAAATATGTAAGATTTTTAGTTGTAAAATTCTTACATATTATTTGTAAGTTTGGTTAAACAGCACGTCTTGTATTACAAGTCTACAAATTAGTCCCTTTTTATATAATTGTAGACTTGTAAGTTTCGTTTAACAGAGCCCTGGTGACAGGATGGCGCACACTGGTTCCATATTGTAAAAATAGGGACTATGGTGCAATTTTGACAGATAGATTGTACTTTATTTTTAAGAAATAAGGCTTAGATACAATTCAAATTTAAACGCGATAGTAACGTTTGCATTGGTAAACTTACACTCTAGGTATAGATTTGGTACGGTTTGTGTACCTGCAGACCAATGTTCAAGGGTAAAGGTTTCCAAGAGACGACAAAATGTATAATTGCGCAATCACTTCACTACATAGTATAAAACAAAGTCACTTTCTCTGTCCCTATGTCCCTTTGTATTCTTAAATCTTTGAAACTACGCAACGGATTTTGATGCGATTTTTTTTAATAGATAGAGTGATTCAAGAGGAAGCTTTATATGTACTTTGATCCCGATATTCCCACGGGAACGGGAACCACGCGGGTGAAACCGCGGGCGGCCGCTAGTTTATTATATTTGAAATCATATTTGATTTCAAATATAATAAACTAAATATATAATAATCATTATTATGATGTACAAATCGAACTCAGGAGTCGGGACATCTAGAGATAGCGGAACCCTAAAAACCGGTGCGTACATCAATTAGCCACGGAGATCGTCGTGTTACATATTTACAAGTTGATGGGTGGATTTTCAAAGGGTGATTTTTAGACGTCACAGCCTCTTAAAACAAAACTAATGATCGAGATGCTTTAAATGTATTTTTGATGAAAAATTTAAAATGAAGAAAAAATCGACCCCTCTCACAACACACTCAATTTTTCTAAATACTTCATTTCCAATTTTTCAATAATAAAAATTGCATTGAAAATGCAAAAAAGTAACAATTTAAAATAAAATGAATTTTTGTATCATTAATTGACAAATAAAAGGTACAGAAAATGAACTAAAACTATTTTTCTTACGTGTTACGCGGAAAAAATAAATGAGTTACGAAAATACCCTTAACTATGACGTGTCACACTCGTAAATACGCGCAATCATATGCGTATAATAAACTAAAACTATTTTTCTTACGGGCTAAGAGGAAAAAAAGGAGTTACGAAAAATACCCTTAACTATGACGTCTCACACTCGTAAATGCGCACAATTAAATGCGTATAACAAGTTCTCCTTAAAACCAATCATTATGAACTAAGATTATGCGAAACTTATGTTACATATTTACAACTTGTTGGGTGGATTTTCAAAGGGTGATTTTAGACGTCACAACCTCACAACCTCTTAAAACAAACCTAATGATCAAAATGCTTTAAATGTATTTTTAAATCATTAATTGACGAATAAAAGGTACATAAAATGAACTAAAACTATTTAATTTGTTACGTGTTACAAGGATAAAAAAGAACTTACATACGAAAAATATTCCTAACTATGGTGGTATCATAGATTAATAATTAATAACTCTTCGCTTCGCGGGTGGTATAACGTGCCGCACTTGTGAACACGCGCAATCAAATGCGTATAAAAAGTTTTCCTTAAAACCAATCATTATGAAATTTTAGATTATGCGAAACTTACTCGTATGATACATATTTACAACTTCTTAGGTGAATTTTCAAAAGGTGATTTTTAGACGTCACAGCCTCTTAAAACAAAACTAATGATCAAAATGGTTAAAATGTATTTTTGTATCATTAATTGACCAGTAAAAGGTATAGAAAATAAAAAAAACGATAATTGTTGCGTATAAAAAGTTTTCCTTAAAACCAATCATTTTAAAACTTGCGGAATACTTAGATTAGTAAACAAGGTAGGTATATTTATTTAAAAAAAACAGCAATTTAGTGAATAGTTTTTAAAGATACTTATTGAATACAATTGTCACATCAAAATCATAATTTTCACAACCTGTATTTAGACGCTTCTAGCTCATTGTCTGGTCGGTGGATCGCCATATAACTACTCTTGCTTAGATTAAAGATGTCACATTCACAGCCACTTTGTTCCAAGACTTTCCACTTCCCAACATTTTTTATCTAGCCGTGTAATGCTTATAGGGCATCTTTCAGGCATGCGGCTGGTAAACGTTTTCATAAGATGGCCAAATTAAGAATGTTCATTAATGCTGCAATGCAAGTGGCTCAACTTTCCTTATAGATGACTGTACCTTAAAGTAATAGACTAATTATGATCGCTCGAAAAAAGTTATATGATAAGATATATAAACGGTTTGCCTTCGCAAATTTATAAAAAAAAACTAATAAATCTACGAGTAATAACTCCTCTAATAAGAAATATTTATATTGAAGTCTAATTATCAAATTACAGTAGCTATTAAGATATTATTTGTGACTGTTTGTTCATTATTAACATTAAAAATACAAATTAACCGTAGACTGTTCATTAGACATTTAGCAGAGGATATGACCCCATCATATAGGCGCTATTAGAAATATTTTGTCGTCTTTCAGAAACCCTGACCCTTAACATGTCAACACAGGCATATGATTTACACTCCACATATATATTTAATTTCCTTGGATATCAAATTGTGGTTGCTAAAAAAACGTGCAACATATGTCCCTAATTTTACAATATGGAACCAGTGTGCATGCACCATACTGACATCAGGATGGCGGGTAAACTATTGTTTTGAATATTTTCTATACCTTATCGAATTGTGGACGTCTAATACATGTTTCTGCAGGTACACAGAAGATACCAAATCTATACTCAAAACCATTACGATACACTCATCGGTTTCAAAAAAATCAAAAAAACTATCTCAAATATTCTCAAACGCGATAGTAACTCTTGTACATTTACAACATGCACTCAGCTTTTTGATTACAGTAAGTAAACGTTGTGTGTGTAAGTATAGTCTACACTATCTAGAATCTAGATTGTGTAGACTACACTTACACACACACTAGGTTCTAGATGGTTCAGTCTAGCTAGGACATGGAGTCCCGTGCTTTTCATAGAAGTAACATTACCGTAATTTAACTTTTTCTATGGTTCAATCCAATACATATAAAAATACACCGTTTATATTATTATTATACTTATTTTACTATACGTAATAGACATTGCCGTTTGTCTTATGTTATGTGATTCAAGTGTTAGTCATAACGGTTTACTTATTTTAGATTTATTAAGACCTACTGAATCAGTGTGCCAAAGTGCCTTTATTAACTTTAAGGTAGAAATGTGCTAGTATATAATTTAAGGTGAACATAGCCATTTATGTAATGGTAAATCTGGCAAAACCGGGGTTGCTAACGAGCAACAGTTTACTGTCTCATTCAGCCCTCTGCCACAGTCTACACGCAATATGCATATTAGGCATAACGTTGCGTGTGTTGCAGGCATGAAAGAGACTTAAGAAAAATAACTCAGAAATCACCCTTCCAGCTACGCCCTGTCAACATCAAACTATGCTATTAATGATGAAAGTCGTGAAAACGAGGAAATCATTACATTAAGTTTGGGTTTACAATCACGAACAATAAAGTTGATATAACCAGAGGGGTCTCATCGCGAACAAAAAAAATAAGTTCAAAATTGTCTCAATAGATGGCGATACGTGTTTCGCTTACGGTTTTATCATATCAAATAAAACGAAAAACCACAATGAAAGCCACTGGAAAGTGTCATAAATCTACTGTCATATTTAAAAAAGAATCGATTGACAAAATGTTCGTATTTACAATACTATTTGGAGCATTTTAGAAATTCAATAATATCAATACCTTTCTTGCCCGCAAGCATGCCCGAAAGCACTTAGCTTATGCTTTACGCTCGCTTAGTTGTGTGATACCTGCTATTCAACACTAGATGGCTCTCGTGGCGCTCGTATAAAGTTTAAAGGTCGTAATAAACCCTGGGAATTGTAATTCGTAAAGAAGCTTTTGAAAAATATTTTTTTAACTATCGCAGATAGGATAGGATATTAAATAATCCACAGATTACGATAGAATGTTATCATATTACTTTATTTGCCTTAAAGCGCTACTCGCCGCTAGAAGGCGTTTTTGTGATGGCGAAGTATTAAGGCCGGTACACACGTTCAAGCAATGTCTGCTTCACCAAATCTAGTCGGCGCTACACGCGTTCCGATTTGGTCAGGCCCCAGGCCGCACCAAGCTGTAGTTGCATGACGTGTTGCCAGCCACTGCTAATCTCCCAAAATTAATATTATTTTTGAATACTTAAAACATAGATTTGCCTCCAATAAATAGATTACAAACAAAAATATGTCCGGTTTTTTATTGTTTAAATTATTATAATAATTCTATTTCATTATTTTTTAATTTTCTGTTATTTTCATTAAGATACTAAAACTTGCTAAATATTTTACTTAAACCAGCACTTATTATAAATAAATAAATAAATAACTTCTTACATTCACACCAATTATCTAAGCCCATTTTAATTTCATTAAGAAACTGTATCATGGAAAACTTGATAACGGATAAATATATAGGTACTTAAATACTTTTTGTTTGTAAATACATACTTAATATACGTTGTAAACACCCAGACCAAGACAAATAGACATGTTCATGCACACAAACATTTGTCTTGTTTGGGAATCGAACCCGAGACCGCTGGCGCAGAAGGTGGGTAGCCTACACCTGCGCCAAATCGGTCGTCAAATCCGATGGATCCGATCCGAACTTATTGATGTGGTGTTATGCCTTTTTTTATTAATTAAGTTTTACGACAAAATGCGACTTATTAAATAAAAAAAATAGATATAATAATATTTGCATAAATGGACATATTAAAACCTTTTGTTCGTTCAGTCCTACGCAAAAGTAATGAAAGAGCAATTAAATTGAATCCTCTGAAAATCCCTTAAACCTCGGACGACTACGCTACACTCGTCCAGGAGGGCTATCGGCTAAGAAATATTATGGATATGGGCATGGGCTTCAACTGTAATTTGAATTCCCTCTTTTGGTAGATTTTTGCTGCTTTGTTCTATTGAACGTTGCTAGCTAGCAATTAATAGACCCGACGCGGTAGCCCCCCTGGGGGGCTACCGCGTAACTTTATGGATATGAAATTCATAAGTTTTTCCGAACTTTAGGTCAATTTTATAAAAAAAAATGCCGCTATCTGTTCCCTCTTTAGTGACGTCGGGTATAACGATAACTAGCTAGCAACGTTCAACAGAACAAAGCAGCAAAAATCTATCAGAATAAGTAATTTAAATGACAGTTGAAGCCCATACCCATATCCAGATTTCTTAGCCGGTAGCCCCCCTGATTTGGTTCGGAGCGCAAATTGGCGGCGCGGGGCGCCGGGCGGTCGGAACGGAATGTGTGTACCGGCCTTTAGGCGGCGGCGTTGCCAGCCCAGCACCTCTGTCTCCGCGCGGTTTGTTCGAGTGTGGGCGCATGCCGACAACGCGTGCGACGCGAACTGGCAACGTCGCGGTCGGTCGTCGTCGTCGTTGTCGCACAAGCACAACACAATTTCGTAATCTAGCGGTATTTAGTTCAAAATATTGTCCCAAAGATCTATTAATTTATTGGTGTGTATTTATTAACCCCCGAAGCAAAAAAGGGGTGTTATACTAGAAGTTTTTAACCCCCGCCGACGCATAAGGAGGGGTGTTATAAGTTTGACGTGTGTTTGTATCTGTCTGTCTGTCTGTCTGGGGCAACGTAGCTCCTAAACGACTGGACCGATTGTGATGCGGTTTTTTTAAATTGAAAGCTAAATTAATCAAGATGGTTCTTAGCCACGTTTGATGGAAATCTATCTGACCATTTATGGAGATGGTCAACTGCCTGCCGAAACGGTAAAAGGTACTCGGTTGGTTTAATTCTAATAAATTAAACAAAGTGTTGATTCTACTGAATCTAGTTTTTCGTTGTTAATTAGAATTTTCACAGGTACCTACCTACCTAAGTAGTCTGTCTGTAGGTACATTCGGCTATGAAAAAAGAATGCACTTTGTTTTCTTTGCATTAAGCTGCGAATTATTAGAATTAAACTAACCGAGTACCTAGGTACCTACTTGTGACAGTGCTTTGTTTACAATGTCGAAATTGGTTTTGTTTCTGTCTATGTTAAATATTATAGAAGTAGGTACCTATCATCTGCAAAGAACACAATATCACAGAAGCTTTTTGCGAAACTGTGAGAATATTTTTACCTGTTAAATTACCTACCTACCAATAGTGGCAAGATATTTCTTTTTTCTAAACAGATACTGGTGGCAGACTAGACACTTCCATAAAATAATGTACCTACCTCTTCGATTTATATTAATCGAAGATGTACCTACACCCTGGGCAAACTTAGGTGCAATAAAAAAATGGTACTTACCTAGCAAAAAAATTCTGTCTGTCTGTATGTATCTAGGTACCTACCTAAACATGTACTAAACTTTCATTATTCGTAGTGCCTAAACGGATCAAGCGATTTTAATGCAGTGTTTAGGGTTCCGTAGCCCAATGGCAAAAAACGGAACCCTTATAGATTCGTCATGTCTGTCTGTCTGTCTGTCCGTCCGTCCGTATGTCACAGCCACTTTATTCCAAAACTATAAAAACTACACAGTTGATACTTGTTAGGTAGATGTATTCCGTGAACCGCTTTACGATTTTAATACAATAACAAAAAATAAAAACAAATTAAGGGGGGCTCCCCATACATAGAACTGAAACTGAAAAATATTTTTTTAATCAAATATATTCGTGTAGGTCTATAGATAGGTCTTTGAAAATAACATGGAGGTTTCTTAAATCATTTTTTCTCAAACTCAATATTTTGAAAGATAGAGCCTTCCAAAGTGGTAAAATGTGTGTGTCCCCCCCCCCCCCCCCCTCCAACTTATGAAATAAAAGAATGAAAAATCTAGAAAAAATATATGCTGTAGATTTTAATAAAAACTTTCAACGAAAATTGGTTTGATCGATACATAGTCAGTACTTTTTGAGATATAAGGTGGGGCGGGGCAATTACAACTGTGGGGCAATTCAAACTACCTTGAATAACTTCGGTCTTATCCGTTATTTGAAACAGTGACATCTATATACAGGAAGCCGAAAGCAAGTTACTATACCTCGAACATAGATGGTGACGCTAGGCATGTGCATGACGCTTACAACAATGATACTTTGCCAGCTACCATTTTCTGGTGTGTACGTCTAAGCAAGTGTCCTAAGGTTTTAAGATTTATTTGTGCTTCAAATGGTTCAATCTTCGATTTTTCAAGGCAAGATGAATAATGAAATCCCCCCTTATGTTTATTTTATGTTTTTTCTTGTGTTCCTTGCGTATTTAGAAAGTTATGGTATTAGTTTTAATAACCCCACGTGAATGTTAATTCGGGGAATTCCAACTACATCGGACAGTCTGAATTTCCCGTCAAATTTTATATGAAAGTGAGAAAAGACAGTGTTGTACAAGTTTCGATATTACGTCGATAAATATCTTTGACGATTGCTTTTATAACTTCGACATTTTTCAATAGTTTCTACTATACAATTAACATACCTATATATTTAACTATATTTTCTCATACTCTTATACCTGCTTAACTAAGTGCCACAAATAAAGCACTTTTTAATACTTAAACCATTTCGACCTACTTTTTAAAGCCCTTAATTGATAATAATATAGGTATTTATATGGTGAAAGGCAACATGTAAGTTATCACAAAAATTTAAGAATTTTGCAATGACGTTTACTTGGTAAAAAACTTGAGAAAAAAGTTGAAAGGCATAAACCTTAGATTTTGCAAACATTGGGACCGGTTTAAAAATAATGAGCTTCTTTTTATTAAAGGTTTATACATTACCTAAGTAGATTTTTTATGAATGTAGAAAATAGAAAAAATAATATATCGACATGATCGACTGTGCTCGTACAAAAAATACTCGATATTTTGTGTCCCGTCACTAGTTACTATGGGTCGTAGTTAAAATTACCCCTCTTAATTTTTAAAGTGTGTTTTTACGAAAAAGAAGCGTTCTAATTTATAATAAGGTCCATATTTACGTGCCAGTTCCGTTTATCAACTCTGAATTCAACTTAGAGCTTTCTCAGACGACTAGGTGAGAAATTAAAAGAAATAGTTGGAATTTCCCGAAAAGGGGCTATTTCGACTAATTCCGACATTTTATGTTTAAAAACGTTTTTAAATAAATATAACATGTGTTTTTTATGGATGTTTGCCATAAATAATCACCAAAAGTCAATTTATAACCAGGTTATGTTTGATTTAGAGTACATTATTATTATGTATAAAATTTTGATGCAAGAAAATTGTATGTGCGTCAAACCAGTCGAAATTGCCCCGCCCTACCTTAACACATTTTCAAAAACCGCAAATGTAACTTTGTCATTCATACAAACACTATGAAAAACAAAGTTATATTTTGCTGACAAAAAATTATGTTGGAATTTTGGCAAGGTATAGGCAATCGGTACGTTAAGTGTGTACGGAACCCTTCATGGGCGAGTCCAACTCGCACTTGGCCGATTTTAGGTTTTTTATTTTGTATGTAGGTAAATTAAAAAGGAAGATACTTACCTATAAAAATAAAATTTAAGAAATAAGATTTTAAATTATTTTTATGCATTCACAGTGCAATTTTTGTAAGTATAGGAAAAATGTGATAGTAAAAAACCACGAGCCCTATAAGTTGCTTTCAGGCGGGATTCGAACCCGCGCCTCCGGGAATCCGGCCCGATGCTCTGACCAACTAAGCTACCGAAAGGCTGGGCGTTTGTGCACTACACTGAATTTTACCGATCCGGCGGTCCGTTTTTTTACGGACCGGCGTGGCATGAAAAACACGGATGATTGGCTTGTGCACTTGTCCGGTTTTTTACTGGCCGGGGCAGCGCAGTGATCTCTTTGAAACTACACTCTACGGACGCGTTTTAAACGAGAGAAATAATGAGTTCCTTGGAACGTCGGCAATTACTTGCTTTATTGCTTTATGTATGAAGACGTAGAAGACAGAAAGAATTTTGGGTTCATCCTCTTATCAGTGAAAGGTACCTGACAGGGTCATTTTACCGAAATCACAATGAATTGAGGCAGGATGAAATTTTTTATAACTTCTATCGAATGTCTACAGCTAGCTTTATAACAAAAAAGTTTCATAAAAATCCGCTTAGTAGTTTTTGCGTGGAACACGGACAACAGACAGACAGATTAACAAAAATTTCAAAAACCATATTTTTGGTGCTAGATATATTACGTGTTATTGGTGAGAAAGGCGCTGGAATTTATTTTGGCGTGCGTTAATTTATTTACGATAACTCCTAAGATATTCATTTAAATTATATGGTGTAAAAGAGTAAAATAATGTGCATGAAATGCTTAAAGCAACTAACGTATTTAGATTGATAAGGGTTAATACTGTATCCATTTAAATAGCTTTCCAAATTACCGCATTGATCGTAACCATTTTTTAAGAGATAAATATGGCTATAATATGCTATCCTTAAAAGATAGACATATGCCAACACGGACTTTTTTGTAGATCTATAGAAGAGGAATATTCCAACATGCATTATTTTTTAAATCTTCGAAAGGATTAGGCAGCGTTTTTACTGAAAGCTCCCGGGCGGCTTGCCGTTTCGGCACTTTCGACAATTATCGTTATATTTCTACCAATTTACACAAAATTTTCATAAATTATTATATTAAAACCTTCCTGAAGAACCACGCTACCTATTAGTGAAAACCGCATGAAAATCTGTTTCGTAGTTTTAAAGATTTAAGCATATATAGGGACAGACAGATGGGAAGCGACTTTGTTTTATACTATGTAGTGATTTATGATTAAAATACAACCATCCGTTTTTTTCCGGACGGTAAAATTCAGTGTAGTGCACAAGCGCACATATGTTTTTCATTGCCGTCATCTCGGAACGGAAAAAAACGGTCCGGAATGGGGAAAAGTAAAATGACGGACGGTAAAATTCAGTGTGGTGCACAAGCGCCCATATGTTTTTCATAGCTGCCATATCGGTCCGTAAAAAACCGGACCTCCGGATCGGTAAAATTCAGTGTAGTGCACAAACGCCCTTACACGACTCGTCGAATTTTGCTATTACTTGTTACGCTGTAGGCCAGCGTTGTTTCATCAATGTGAGGAAACCCTCGCATCCGAAAGAAACATTTTTACAAATGTTTAACAGTCGATTAAAAAAGATAAAATTTCTCTCTTTGTCGGGGGACCCTCAACGTATAATTATAGGTACCCTTTTAGTACCTACCTAGGTACTTCTATGTTGTGGTCGGTCCCCCGATTGAGAGTTTTTTTTTTTACTTTTTTAAGTTTGTTTTATGTCGGGGGTTTTTAAATGTTTTTCTTTATGAACTACTTAATACGACGGCATATTTTTTCTGTTTTCACGACGGCATATTTAAAAAAAATGCAAATGTTTATATAAGAAGCAAACAGTCACTCTCATTGTGCTTTTTGCAGCGTTAGTTTATGTGAGTTACGATTACAAAGTGATTATAAAATCATTAGCACTCATTAGTGTGAAAAATGGAAAATGAAGTAAGTATTTAGAAAAAATCGACCGATATTTTGGCATCTATTATTAGGTACCTTTAGGAAGACCCCGTAATTTATTTGTATTTCTCTTCAATGAGCCCGAAGGCATTTAAATAGATTGTATTAAATAAAATAGTAGTTTTGACCAGTAGGTACTTATACTGTTTCCGCCTTGACCACGTAGAGGTAGTTAGGTACTCGTAATTTATGTTATTTACGAATTTGCATTTTCATTTAAATTTATAATCAAGATTTTTAAAAGAATTGATTAAAGTAGGTGTAGGTACTTACATGGATATTTAAATAAATTCTAAAGAAAATATTTTTTTTTGAATTCTCAAGATATTCAGTAGGTACCTATAAAAAGTTTGTAAAAAGTATGATATCACGCTTAGTGGTGTGGTTAAGAATGGTTCTAATTCAATTTATCTTTCTCAATATCTGGAATACTTAAACAAATAGTGCTCATTCGCTGAACAACCTTCCTTAGGCCGCTATATTCGTATATCTTAAACTTTATCTGGGCTCTTGAGGGACATCAGATGTACCAGACTTTAGAAAATACTAAGTCTCTAGTACTCTAGTCCACCGATTAACAAGAAGGCATCGTCGCGGAACTCACACCTAGCAAACCAAGCCACTGGCGCGGCGCTACGCTACCTAGCGGTGGTTTCTAGCGTAAAAACCCAAAAATGCAGTAAATAACAGTTATACTGTAAATAACGCTTGGTTATTTTCGTTACTAACCGGCTTCGCATCTCCCGCACTTGTGTTGCCCACCGATATCGGCACGACAATCTCAACAATTACACTAGTGTAACAAAACAGTGTAACCACGGGTCCGAAGTGAATCTGTCGACGACGATATCGTTGACTGTAACGACACAGTGTGAAAGCATTTAGTAGTGATTGTATCAAACTGCCATTCCGACGATATCGTGCCGATATCCTGTCGGTACTGTTATCGTCCAATGTGAAAACGCCCGATATCGGAACGATATATCGGTATGTGACACGATAAATGACGATAACCAGCAGCTTGCTATGCGGTTAGTCGAATTGCGATAGCAAAAGTAAGCGCGCGATTCCAAAAGTTTAACAGAATATACGAGGTAATAATGGTAATATTTTTAAGTGCACCATGCAAGCAATTTTCGTGTAGTCTGCTGGTAAATAGGTACTTACCTAAACAGGATAGGATGTACATACACATAAACCGCATCAATAAAAACACTCGTCTGATGAAAACCATGTCAAAATCGGTTCAGCCAAACGTGAGATAATTACGCACAATAACATAGGGACATGAATGTACACACGACAGCACATCAAGTTATACAGTTGAACTGCGATAACAGCTTTTATTACGTAGGGCATTAAGGCGGTCTCAAGGTCAACATGTATAGTCTGATGTGCCGCCGTGTGTACATGCGGGTCAAACTGAGAACCTCCTTTTTTGAAGTCGGTTAAAATACTAAAACCTTCTCGGAAATGTATTAAAAAGGTAGTTTTCTGAAAACCGCATCTCACGGACAAACATTCATACATGCTGGTCAAACTGAGAACATCCTTTTTTGAAGTCGGTTAAAATACCAAAACCTCTTATATGTAACAAATACTTTTCTGAAAACCGCATCTCGCAGACAAACATTAGATACATGCGGGTCAAACTGAGAACCTCCTCTTTTAGAGTCGGTTAAAATACCAAAACCTTCTAAATGTAACAAATAGGTACTTGTCTGAAAACCGCATCTCGCGTACAAACATACATACATACAGGTCAAACTGAAAACCTCCTTTTTTGAAGTCGGTTAAAATACTAAAACCTCGTAAATGTAACAAATGCTTTCCTGAAAACCGCATCAAAATCGGTTCAGCCAAACGCGAGATAATCGCGGACAAACTACCTACCTACCTACTTTATTTACTATACCTTGAAAATAAAGTACCTACTTACTTAGGTAGGTAGGTACCTACTAAAATCGACTCGTCTCAACTATCTCCGATGAGACTCGAATCCACGACCTTTCACTGTCCGGGCGAATGCTCTAACCACTGAGCTACGGAGTCATTGTTTTTTCTGATACTTCATTTTCAATGTTTAATAAAATAGGTATTATTTTCTACTTATGTACGGTCGAACCAATTGAATCGCAACCCATTTTGCTAATTTGTTTGAAAACGCAAAACTATAAATGTAAATGTCAATGTCAATTAGTTTGAGTTTCAATAATTATCTGTTTTAGAAAATGAACTTTTGGTGGGTAAACTACCTAATCGATTAGTTCGACTGTAACTTACTGTACTTTAATTAAAAAACTATAAAAGGCTTGTTCGGGCAAAGGTATATTGGGTAGGTAGGGTACAACAGTCAAACTACTTAAATCTTGAATCGTGATTCGTTCGTGGCGTGACCTACCATAAGTTCTCCGTGCGGCCCGCGCGGTCGCTCGCAACCGCCCGCACACGGGAGCCCGGAACCACAGATAATATAATACTATCCGGAACGGAGAAACGGGAGGCGCTAGAACATCGTTTCACATCACAGCAACGCGGGTCGGTCCGTACGGCCCGACTATTGGTACCTATTCTACCGAATCCGGTGTGTGAAAGAGCTGTGTAACCAGCCTAACAGATTTTAAAATTCTGTAAGGTTGCGATTTAAATTTGTTGACATTGACACTGACTTTTATAGTATTGACGCTTGCAAACAAATCATTAGCAAAATAGGTCATGCCATGATTCAATTGGTTCGACTGTACCTACCTTATCAACTAATATGACATCATCGGCATCGGCAGGTTGCATTGCAATGCAACGCGTGCGTGTTCATGTTCATGTACGCTACGCAACTCAGCAAAGTAGCACTCAATAAAAAATAAGTCTTACGTATACTATTTTTAAAGTTTGAATTCGCATATATACGCGGTTACTAGCGCCACCTTTTGTCCAGGGGCTTAAAACAGTTCGTTACTTGACTAACGCTATCTGTTGACGGGAAGCGAAAAACGGGCTCGGTTTACAAAGCACAGCTCCCTTCAATAGCGACCTCTAGCGAAATAAAAGAGGAAACTAAACTGCCCGCAAGTTTTTGCCCGCTAGGGACGGTCACATTTCTTGTATGGGATGAGGCATCTGTACTAGTATAGTATTATATTATCTGTGATATAACGTTTCCTATATTTGTATTCAAGAAGATAAATCGCCGGGCATGGCATGTATGAAAATATTGATGGATGTCAATAAAGAGAAAGAAGTGCGCAAGGATCGTAGCAGGTGGCGATCGATCCATAGTATACCCCTGTGGGAAATAGGCGTGAGTATATGTATATATGTATGTGTAAGTAAGATAAATTTGTATGAATAAGTTTGAACGAAAACACAAATAAATAAGGGTCGTCAACCAGCAAGATGGGTAGACGATTGGCAAGACCGCATGGCTGGGTGCACATGGCTAAGAATCACGCAAGACCGAAGTGATTCATAAAAAAAAGTACGAGTCGAATTGAGTACCTCCCTCCTTTTTTTGAAGTCGGTAATAAGAGTGGCCTTGGCTCAGCAGTGGGCGAGTTAGGCTGATGATGGTGAATATTCATTTTTTACAAGAACTAAAGACTCTGGCCCATCCCTATTCCCTATTACTTTATAGTCTTCTAAATATATAAAAACCAAAGGTGGACGGGTCGAGCTGAAATTTGGCACACCGATTGGAATTATGACTTATGACGTAGGTGCCTAGGAGTCCGCTATAATGTAAAATTCAACCTCTAAGGGGATGAAACGAAGGTATGCATGAACTCCCCGAATCGCACATGGTTTCTTTCATGTACAATACTTGTCTACAGTTTATAACACGCCTTTATTAGTTCAGCACAAATTGTACCAAGCCAAATATTGCCCGAATCAAATTAGCATCTTAAACAGGCTAGCCATATGTCGAATGCATTTTGCATGCAACAATGATTATTAAGTAACTTTTTATTAGTAGGCGTCAAATTGTGACAATTGTTGGGCAAGCAAACACGGGGCTTACCTCACTCGGCACTCCTTAACTTGTCATTGAAACTACGATCGTTTTGTACATCATGCTAAAAATATCGCTGTTTTTTACCAAATATTGCGTCGTCAAGAATCAACTTGTTCTCAGTTCCTAGTAAAACCAGATACCTAGTCATTGCTACGTAAACGTAAACAAACTTTTTAGGAATTCTTGTCTATCCGTTTAATGCCATAGATAGGTAGTCACTCAATCAGACAAACTTACTGTGACTCTGCAATTAACGTATTATGTGGAGATTATACCAATCAAAATTCCAAGGGTAAGTATCTAAAAGAAAATAAAAATCTTTGATGAATCTTCTATCTAGCAGGTACCTAAATCGAATTCTAAAAGATGTGCCTCGACGAAACGGTTTGTTTACATTTTTAGAAGCACTACTAACCCACTATTGTGCTGCTATAATAGACAGGATTACGCAAATAAAAGCCCTTGCGGCATTGTCATTCAAGGCTGCTTTCGCCATTATATACCGCTAAAGCCTCCAATTCAATCGACTAATTGAGTGTCAATTAATAATACAAACTTACAGTTCAGCGTTCATTTACAAGTCGTGTCCGTTGTCAGATGAACAACTTGAAATAAACGTTCAGTCAATTGGTAAATAAATTGAATATTTTTCATAAGTTATTTGAAGAGCCATTCTAAAAAGGTCAATATTATTATGTTGATTATCCTTATATCGACTTTCTATTATAAGATAACCAGAAACATTGTGCAACTTCAGCAAAAATGGCAATATGGCATTCAAGTGACTAACAGCAACTCCAAATATTGCCACAAACAATTCAGAAGTAGTGTTACAAGACTATGCAATCATATTACTACATGAGTTAACAAAGGTGTTAGTTGTGTGTCTTTAGGTCAAACATTAGCATAAAGTCTGTTTTCAGTCGCTTATTTATTCTCTGCGTTACGCATCGCACGTAACATTTGGTCAGAAATGTTATTGTTTATGAGCGGTCGTATTTTAAATGGCAATGAGACCTGTCGGTAATGGGCGGTTAATTTATTGCGGCGCTTTAAAAGTTGCAAAAACTAATTAAGGAAAGTAACTCAACGCGATGTTCTGAATAATTTATAAGTATCATTTGACAGTTTTCAGCTTATAATCCTATATGATTATACCAAGCAGAGTCTACCAAGCTTGCGTCCGCTTAGCGATGCGCGACTCCGAATAATACTAATACTAATCATTCGACTCCACGAATCATTCGACTAAGTCGACTGCGATTGAGATTATTCGACTGGAGTCGACGGCATACGTCCGGCTGTCCAGTGTCCAGTCGCGTTCGGATTCGGTTCGACTCGCGCTTGGTCGGGTGGGCGGGATCGAAACTATTGTGCTTTTAATACTGTGCTGTGGGAATGAATAACCTATCGTTTATTCGTTTCGTTCCGTATTGACATTAGTAGTTACTAATTAGTAGTCGTTATTCGAATAAAGACATTAGTATACTACTAATTTTGCATTCGAATGGCCAAATTAGTAGTTATGAATTAGTCGAAAAGGAAAATCATTCGGAGTCGCGCATCGCTACGTCCGCTTAAAGGCGCTACTCGGAAAAAGTATGAACTCTTTGATATAAAACTATAGGATGGTTAGAGTTGTTATAAATCTGGTAATAAGATATATATTTCTTCATACCTTTATCTAGAATCGTATAGTTTCAGAAACACGATTTTATGATTTTGGCTCGACACTTTTTATTTTCGAAAATACCTCTAAAAATAAGAAATATCAAGATTATTCTTAAATGGGGATACATATACTATTGAAAATTGGTTTAATTAGTGGACACCAATAATATTTAGGATCGTATAGAAGCATTTTTTTAAAATCGCTATAGTTTTTGAATACGAAGTGATTTTGTGTTTTTTTTGCGTAATCGGCAAAATCGGTCTCGCTCCCGCGCGCGTTGTTTTCTCATTGCTATCTCGCTTTAGCATAATTTTTCAGAATATCGCCTTATGTATCTAAAGTAATAATATCCATGCTGATTTGTAATGAATTTACGTTATTATCTGATTGTAAAGTATTACACGGCGACTTTTTGTAGCGATGCAGCTGTAGCGCGTTATTAGCGATACAGTCGCGATGCGGTCGCTAGCTGTGAGGCCTCGCCCACATAATCACGATTCAGTCGCGAAGCAAACGCGACATTGTCGCGCTTCTGTCGCGATACTGTCGCACTTCTATCGCGATGCAAACGCGATATTGTCGCGCTTCTATCGTGATGCAAACGCGCGGCACAAAAATGCCCTCACCAACCTTGGCTACTTCTTGGAGCGATGCTGTAGCGCGTTAGTAGCGATGCTGTTGCGCGTTAGTAGCGATGCTGTCGCGCGGAAGTAGCGCATTGCAATAAACGCGCGACAGCATCACTACAAAAAGTCGCCGTAGGCGAGGGCCCAAGCGAAATTAAATACAGAGAACAAAATCAACACGATAAAGGTAAGGACAAACTGAGCCCACGCACGCAACGTATGCAACGCATCATGCTCTAGACTCTAGAATTTGTATGAAAACAGTTGAATCAGAGACATATTATCAGACGCAACATTGCAATTGATAAGTATGCTTCTGGCTACTTTTTATCCCACTGCTGGGCACGGGCCTTAGTCCACCGTGGGAGAAACCGCGCGCGGGAAGCTAAGTCAATATTACAGGCAATGCAATCTTAGTGGTATTTTTGTATGTTGAAATATTATTGTTTGGTTTTGGACTAAAAGAGTTCAGTTGTTAGCATTTATTTATTTTATGTTTTTACTTTGGGTAACAATCAGTAACTACTTAACCAATATGATAAAAATAATTCAATAATTTGTTTTATTGGTACTTCAGTCAAATTTGCAATGAATGTATGTACATTGAAAGAAACATATTTTAAAACTCATAACTGAATCCTAGTTAAAACCTTCTAGTTGAGATAATCTTACTAAAAACATATTGCACAGTTATAATAGAATATTATAACTGCAAATTACTATGCAATAAGTAGTTGCATATTTTAGTAAAGTAACTGGTTGTTAAGCCGTTGTATTTAAATATAAGTTGTAATTATTGTACATAGATGGCGTTGTGCCAAACGTACGTAATGCTGAACGGCGGTGTTAAGATTTTTTGGTGATTGATATAGTCTTGTCGATGCACCCAATAAATTATCCTCGACCTACACACTAGTTTTATTTACGTTGTGAATAACAGTATTTTGGACCTCTATGGGATTGTACATGGTCCTAATCGAGTCGGAAGTTTCGGTTGGTTGACCTGGAACCAGCTCAGTACGAGTGACAGGAGCAGGGACTACGGAGGATCGGAGTTTTGAGTTTGCAGCAGCAGCTCCAGCAGTGACGTCAGCGGATCTGGGTGCTACCACGAAGCGAGCGATTGCGTAAGCGGAAGCGTATGAGTGAGTGTTGTGCTGTGATGAAACTGTGAGTACATTTGTGTCATTCATTAACTTAGAATAATTTCAAGAAAGTTAGAATTTGGAAATTTTAGAAGTGTTTTCATAGACTTAGAATAATTTCTCCAAAAGTGAAATACGGGGAATCCACGCTAGTTTGCGGAGCCAAGTGCGAAAACACTTAGAAAAATTTCGTAAATTTTACGATTGACTTAGAAAATAATTTTGAATTTTCTCATACGGTGAATAGTTAGAATAACTATCGAGATGGATGCCTACGGTAAAATGCAAGATGATACTAAGTCAAAGGTTCAGAAGGGAAGGTCTAACTTTAGAAAATCTCCGAAAGATAGGATCTCTTTGTCATACATAGAAACACGTCTAGAAGCCTTAGAAAAACAGTGGTCTTCTTTTGATGAAACACATAAGAAGATTATAATGGAAGTTTCTGGAGACGTACTTGAAAAATCTACTTATTTTAAAAATGACATGTATGATGAGACCGAAGAACTGTACATAAATTACAAGTCGGAGTTAAAGGAAGCCATCCTTAGGTTAAAGAAAGATGTTAATGTTAATGAATTTTATGATGCAAATGCAACTAACAGCACCCAATCCTTTACTGTTAAATTACCGAAAATAGAAATACCTAATTTCAGTGGCAAATACACAGAATGGAGTAGTTTTCGTGATTTATTTTTGTCTTTAATTCACAACAATAAGGGATTGGATGACGTTCAAAAGCTGCACTATTTGAAGAGTCACTTGTCTGGCGAAGCCGAGCAAATGTTAAGACACATTCCTATCACGGCATGTAATTATAAAACTTGTTGGGATCAGTTAGAGCATCGTTACAACAACAAAAGGTTTTTAGCCAATTGTGTACTAAAACGTTTTATGAACCAAAAAAATGTATTGTCGGAATCTTCAAGTGCGATAAAGGAATTACTGGACACAACTAATGAGTGTTTAAATGCTCTTACTAATTTAGATGTAAATGTAGATTCCTGGGATCTTATTGTAATTTATATAGTTTCGTTGAAACTTGATACAGAATCTCGAAAGTTGTGGGAAGTGGAAGTCAGTAAATGTAATGATGAATTGCCTAAACTTATTAACTTCAAAAACTTTTTGGATCATCGTTTTAGATCTTTAGAATTTCTTGACAATAAATCCACTAAACAGAGTAATGTTCGTTATAATGTTCCTAAAACAATGCATGCAATTCCTGCTGTATCATGTATATTTTGTTCCGATGCTCACAAACTGTGTAATTGTAAAAAATTCGCAAGGGAAGATGTAAATGTACGTCGTACTTTTGCCCAAACCAACAAGTTATGTTTTAATTGTCTTGCTCCGAATCATTCGATATACAATTGCCGTCAATCAACCAGCTGTCGCATTTGTAAAAGGCGACATCACTCTTTACTGCACCCAAAGTTAGGTCCTAAAGATGATCAGGTAAACACTTCCGTAGTGGAAGGGGGCGCTCAGTCGTCTAATGTAGAATCATCTCAAGGCGAGGCATCAAATATAGTATCATGCTTTTCTAATGCAAATAGTCAAGTATTATTGGCCACTGCTTTGGTCAATGTAGATACGAAAAATGGAACTTTTTGTATCAGAGCTCTTCTGGACCAAGGTTCACAAGCTTCATTTATAGCAGAGTCTGTTGTACAAATGCTTGGTCTTAGAAGAGTTTCAAACATGAGCTACATTTCAGGGTTAGGTAGTGATCAAGGTTCATCCTTGCAGTCTAAATGGACCGTTATGGTCAAAATTCAGTCACGCCATGACCCCAACTTTATAGTTGAAGTTAAAGCTCATGTTCTTAATAAGCTCACTTCTCTTTTACCTGAGAGGAAAATGTCTGTTCCGATGTTTTCTCCTCAGATTCCTGCTATAGAGTTAGCAGACCCGAAGTTTGATACTCCGAGTAAAATTGATATTTTACTGGGGGCGGAAGTGTATGGTCAAATTTTAATGGATGGAGTTGTCAAGGGTCCACCAGGTTCTCCAATTGCGCAAAATACCAAACTTGGCTGGATCCTTTCAGGCCATATATTTTCCCCTCCAAGTTACGAACTTTCACAGACACGTAATGAAATAATTACTATGCACACTCAATTGAGTATGAACGATCTCCTGAAAGGTTTTTGGGAGCAAGAAGAACTGTCTTCAGCTGTGAAAAAATGTCTGTCTGAAGAAGAACAGCAATGTGAGGAGCTGTTCGCCAAAACTACTTCTAGAGATGATGAGGGTCGCTATATCGTGAAATTGCCATTCAAAAATGTGGATCCAAGTTGTCAATATGGTAATTCTTATGATATTGCGCAGAAACGATTCTTTATGCTCGAAAAACGATTACTGAAGAATCAACCACTGAAGATTCAATATTCCGAGGTTATGGAGGAATATTTAAAATTAAATCACATGGAAGTAGTGCCGGAAGTGGAGAAAGGTAATCCCAAGGCTGTGTATCTTCCCCATCACGCTGTCGTTCGCAATGAGAGAAGCACCACTAAGGTTCGGGTCGTGTTTGATGCGTCGTGTTCGCTTAATAATGGAACTTCGTTGAATGATGATCTCATGGTAGGTCCAACGCTTCAACCCACACTTCGACACCTTATTTTACGTTGGCGCTGCTATCCTATAAGCCTGGTAGCAGATATTGTGAAGATGTACCGTCAAGTCAAGATAGCTGCTGAGGATGTTGATTTTCAACGTCTATTATGGCGTAGCGATGTTAATTCAGAACTTCAGCATCTCCGACAATTGCGTGTAACATTTGGTACATCAGCGGCACCTAACTTGGCGGTCAGATCCTTACAACAGCTTGCACATGATGAGGGAGATAAATATCCTTTGGCAGCTAGCAGAGTCCTTAGGGAATATTATATGGATGATCTTATGACAGGCTGCGAAAATATAAACGAGGGAGCACAGATTTATCAACAAATGAACGAGTTACTTAAACTTGGTGGTTTCCAGCTTCAGAAATGGAGTAGTAGCAATAGTGAGTTGCTGTCAAAGTGGGATAGAGAAAGTAAGAATTCAAAGGAAACTTTAGAGCTAAAATTAGATACAGTTATCAAAATTTTAGGTCTCACTTGGAATAGACACCAAGATGAATTTCAATACACTGTCCAACTTACAGCACTGGAAACACCCATAACTAAGAGGAAAATGATTTCGGAAATAGCAAAATTGTTTGATCCCCTCGGTTGGCTAGCTCCTGTGGTCACCACTGCTAAAATATTTATTCAAACAGTCTGGCTGTCAGGGATACAATGGGATGAAGAATTGCCATGTGATATTTTGAAGGCATGGCTTGAGTTTCGAGATGAACTTACACATCTCGCTCAATTTAAGATTCCAAGATGGATTGGCACTAGCACCAACGATGTTACCAGAGAACTTCAAGGATTCTGTGATGCTTCAAATGCAGCATACGCAGCTGTAGTCTATATTAGAATCGTTGATGGTAAAGGTGATGTGCATGTACGATTACTTGCCGCAAAGACGAAAGTTGCTCCAGTGAAGCAAGTCTCGATTCCTCGGTTGGAGTTGTGCGGAGCGGTATTGTTAGCCAACCTGCTTCACGAAATTGCAGAAGTTTTAGAGATTCCGAAGGAGTGCGTGTACGCCTGGACGGACTCAAGTGTAGTCCTTTCATGGTTGAGTAGTCATCCCAGCAAATGGAAAACCTATGTCGCGAATCGGGTCTCTGAAATATTAACGCTTATGAATAATACTCAGTGGTCACATGTCAAGTCCGAATCTAACCCTGCAGATTGTGCGTCGAGAGGTATAAATCCGAGCAAACTATCGGACTTGAAGATCTGGAGAGAGGGTCCACAATGGCTGCAAGAAAAGGTTATTAATTATTCAAAGGGACAATTTAAATTAACGGATTTAGAAAAGAAAAAAGAGCAAATTTCGTGCCACACTATTCAGTCAGAGTCAGAATCTATATTATGTCGTTATTCTTCATTGAATAAATTATTAAGAGTTGTTGCATACATACGTAGATTCCTTAAGTTAAAGAAAGAAAAATTTACGCCTTACATATCTAGATTAGAAATAAAAGAGTCTTTACTTACCTGTATCCGATTGTGTCAAAGGAAAAGTTTACCAGAAGAAATAAAATGTTTACAAACTTTGGGAAAGATAAAGAAAAGTAGTAAACTTACCTCACTGTGTCCGTTTCTTGATGCTGATGGTATACTCAGGGTGGGCGGTCGCTTACAAAATGCTGAAATAGATGAAAATATGAAACATCCAATATTGCTGCCGTATCAGTCGCACTTCACAGATTTGATTGTGGATGATGCCCATAATCGCACTCTTCACGGCGGTCCACAATTAATGACAAACTTTTTAAGAACGCAGTATTGGATAGTTAATGCGAAAAATCTTGTTCGCAAGGTCGTTCGGAAGTGTGTTGTATGTCGTCGCCATTCTGCACAAACAAGTCAGCAAATGATGGGACAGCTACCTACGGAACGTGTCACAGTCTGTCGACCTTTCTATCAGAGTGGGGTTGACTACGCAGGACCCATAGCTATAAGACCGTATAAAGGGCGTGGTTATCGAGCCGTTAAAGGATATATAGCCTTGTTCGTATGTATGACCACTCGTGCAATACACCTCGAAGTCGTTAGTGACATGACATCCGAGGCATTTTTAGCAGCTTTTAAGCGTTTTGTTGCACGGCGAGGTCACTGCGCAGATTTATGGAGTGACAACGGCACGACCTTCGTGGGGGCCAATAGGGAGTTAAAGCATTTATTCCAAACGGAAAAGTCTGAAGCCGCTAATGATATTGCTGAGTGGTTAGCAACAAATGGTACCAACTGGCACTTCATTCCACCTCACTCGCCGAACTTTGGAGGGTTGTGGGAGGCTGGAGTGAAGTCCACAAAGCATCATCTAAAAAGGGTTATTGGTAACAGTACCTTGACATTCGAAGAGATGTCCACGCTTCTGTATCAAATAGAAGCTTGCCTTAACTCGCGTCCACTTTCTCAAATTAGCAATAATCCAGATGATCCGTATCCATTAACTCCCGGCCATTTTCTAGTCGGTGAGCCGTTGCTGCTTATACCCGATGCAAACTTTGAGCAGAGTAACGTGAGTATTCTTAAAAGATGGCAGTTTGTACAGAGACTACTGCAAGACTTTTGGAGACGATGGTCTCATGAGTACTTGACTCAATTACAGCATAGATATAAATGGTCCTATATTGCTCCTGAACCTTCTGTAGGGGATGTCGTGTTAGTAAAGGAGGATGACCTCCCACCGTCCAGATGGTTGTATGGCGTAATTAAGGAAAAACATGTTGGTGCGGACAATCTTACGAGAGTCGTAACCTTGCGATGCAAGGGGTCTCTAGTAAAAAGACCTGTATCCAAACTTATAATTTTACCTGTCACTTAATAAATGTAAATACCTACTACTATGTTTTTTTGTATTTTAATTTAGTCAAGTATGTGTATGTGTTAGTTATGTATTATTGATGTATTGCATACCTACAACTTTGTTGTTTTTGTTATGTTTCTTATTTGATTGTGTTGTTTCTGATGGACGTTCCGTTCATGGTGGGCGGAATGTTAAGCCGTTGTATTTAAATATAAGTTGTAATTATTGTACATAGATGGCGTTGTGCCAAACGTACGTAATGCTGAACGGCGGTGTTAAGATTTTTTGGTGATTGATATAGTCTTGTCGATGCACCCAATAAATTATCCTCGACCTACACACTAGTTTTATTTACGTTGTGAATAACAGTATTTTGGACCTCTATGGGATTGTACACTGGTTTTGTATTACGGCTGGTATACAATCTTTGTATTCATTCACAGAATGTGCATTCTTTCTGTGATTACATATTTTTCATTAGTTGCTGTGTAGCAGACACACATTTGTTTTTAGAGTTTGTGTTGTTGGGACCTAAATACATGAGTCTATCATTTTTTTTTATTCACATGTGTGAAAAAGAGCAAAGCAATCAAAAGTATAAAAATATAAATAAACTAATTGTCAGTATAGAATGGTACTGTGTGTACTTTGATATGTTAAAATGATGCTATATGTAAAGCTAGTGTGCGAACAAACCTGACTGCAACGCGAACACTGGACTCATCTGCAGACATGGTTGCTGAGCTGATATCCACCTGTATAAAAAATATATATTGATACTTAATACATGCATACTGTGCACAACTATAATGATTTAAGAGGACAGTATGCATCAGTGTTACACAGAATCTAGACTAGACACAAACCTAAATATTACTGATTACAGGTTTTTTAGTATCATACAAGTAATACTGTATAAATACAAAAAAAAGAATCCTTGTTATGTTAAATCTATAGCTTTAGCATTAGATAAAATCACAGAATCTCTTACAATTATCCGGAATATTTGTAAAAGTGATTGATTGTAGTACTTTCAGATATTAGGTAAGTATGTCGGTACCTATAATTGCCATATAAATTATTACTAAAATTATGTGATTGTCATAGAAGACAACCAATTTCCTGTACAAATGGTATGGTATGGTAGTATGGTAATGGTTTAGCAATTAGAAGAAAGAAAGAAATTATTTATCTACTAGCTTAGCTACTGGACTATATGACATTATCCGGTGGGAGTTTGATATTTTCTGGGATAAAAAGTATTCTATGGTCCTCTCCAGGCTACAAAGTATCTGTGTCTCAAATTTCAACCAAATCCGTTCAGCCGTTTTGGCGTGAATGAGCAACAAACATCCAAACATCTAAAATTTCACATTTAAAGTATGTAGGATTTATTACAAAAGTTGTTGAATTATTATTTTCAATAAAAAGGTACCTAGTTCTTATCTTCTTAGTTACTTTCATAATAAGATAAAAAGATTTCGTGCCAAACATAAATAGAGAGAATGTTTAGGTATCCGATGTTTGGTACTTGAATCAGCTGTTAAAAAGATAAAGAAAACTGTGGCTTAATAAACAATGTATACCTGCTGCAGGCTTGAGAATCCTTTCAAACGATGCACTAGATCACATTTCACATAACACTTGCTCAAGACAATGAATAAAACAGAGAAAGACCGTGGTTTACTACCATCTTTCTCCAATACTTGAAACTTAACTTTGGCACTGATCTATGACTGAAATTAACACCAGTAAATAGGCCGTTTATGAAACGACGATTTCTACCATTATTTCTCCTTTACGAAACGGAAAGGAACAACAAATAGAAACGCTCTGTAACGTCGCGCGTGGCTGTTCACCATTTACAAAAGTACGTTCACAAAAATAACGAGCGAGAAGAGAACTACACAAACCACCACAAACAGCCGCTGGCTGACGGATGCATGAATGACAGTGACAGATGCTAAACATGCGACAACTGTCAATGTCAAGAAAACTATTATTTCTAAATAATTTCACGGCACTGGACAAAAACTTTTGCGGTAATGGGAGAGTTTCCTGTAGTTATTTTTCGATGCACTAGATGGCGCTGTAACCCTAACATAACCTCCTTTTTTCAGCATTTATGGCAAAGGATTAGTTTATTGAGCCTAAAAAAGACTTGTGTGTCGGTCGGTTGTACTGGCAAATTAATCTGTCTGTGGTAAAGTTTTTCTTCTGTCAGATCTGCGGATTGCTTTGCTTCTATTTCTATGCGTTGGTGTTGGTGGTGTTTTGTGAGCGTATTCGTTTTTCTTGATAATTTGATTGAAACCTGGCATTGAATTCTGGACTCCGTTATTGGCGTTTTTGTGATTGGAGTTCACTTTCTACCTGATCTGTGGGATAATAATGTACTCATAAAATAAATAATCATCGACCAACGATGATTAATTATTTTAAGCGGCCCATTCACGGCAGGCCGCCCCGCCGCGGCGCCGTCCGTCTCCTCACGCAGGATGGTGAATGTTGTTGCAGGAGCCTCTTGCGACAACATTCACAATCCTGCATACGGATGGGCGGGGCGGCCTACCGTGAATGGACCGCTTTAGGGCGTTTGTGCACTACACTGAATTTTACCGATCCGGAAAAAAACGGATGCTTGTATCTTAATAATGAGCGATTTACTGAGAGGCCATTTAAAAAAAAAAGCTTCCAATTGCTTCACTAGATGGCGTTGAATAAGTATGTACATGTCTATGGTATATTTTGGTATGAAACATTTTTAAATTAATTACTTTTTAAAAACCCAAAAGAAACTAATATTATATTAAATAAGTACTACTGTGAGGAACGGAAACGAAATAGGTAAATTTAAAGATTTAGGTAAATAAATAACATCTGTCTGACGTTCCGTTTTACGTAAAAAAGTCGCGTCAAAGTAAAATTTATAACGTTCCGTTCCTTCTAACTGCATAGGTGGGACAGCGCCATCTAGTGGCTGAGCTTTCAGAAAATCGCCCATTGCTTCACTAGATGGCGTTGAATAAGTATGTACATGTCTATGGTATATTTTGGTATGAAACATATTTAAATTAATTACTTTTTCACAACCCAAAGGAAACTAATAATATATTAAATAAGTACTACTGTGAGGAACAGAAACGAAATAGGTAAATTTAAAGATTTAGGTAAATAAATAACATCTGTCTGACGTTCCGTTTTACGTAAAAAAGTCGCGTCAAAGTAAAATTTATAACGTTCCGTTCCTTCTAACTGCATAGGTGGGACAGCGCCATCTAGTGACTGAGCTTTCAGAAAATCGCCCATTAATTATTTATAATAGTAAAAAAATATTTATTTCGTGTAGTTTTAATGTTTCAAACCCTAAACTACACGAAATAAATAAATTCTACTATTATAAATGATTAATTATTTTAATACAAGCATCCGTTTTTTTCCGGATCGGTAAAATTCAGTGTAGTGCACAAACGCCCTTAGTCTACCTACTAGGCGCCCATTAGACGGTAGGTTTTGCTGTCAGTTTGCTTTGCTATCAGGGGGGCAATTGCGTAAGGTAGTCGTATTGGTTTGACAGTTCATATCGTATTCAATCGGCTGCAATTTGTATGGAATGACATTTATTATGATACAATATGAACTGTCAAATGAATACGATTGACTTTACGCAATTCCATAGCTGTTCACGATTCTTTAAGCCAATCAAAATGAACCATTCATAACGCTGCCCGAAGTTAGATTGTCATGTTGTACGTAGTACTTATAAATTCCTTGAGTCATGATCATGCATGAGCATGAGTGATGGAATTGACCGCCTGGCCACGGGACAGCGAATTACGCATCAGTTGGTGCGTTTCATTGACTTATTTGATTAGACGTCTGGCGCGAGCGCGCAATGATTGCGCAATTCGCTGGTCGCCGCCGCGCCGCCGCGCTTTCCCGTGGCTCAGGCGGTGACTGATGGTTGCATGACTGCATGACCGTCTAATGTACGCCTTACTACAGACAGACTATTTTCTTTGCTATTATCTATTAAGTACTTTTTCGTTTACTTCTTCAGAAAAAGTTAGGTCGCTATAGTGGGGTAGCGCCATCTAGTACAAATTTTTGAACTAACGATGAAACGTCAAAAAAAACTCCCTCATTTTAAACTATAACCATAGAGAAAATTTCTGCTAGCACAGCAGCGGGGCTATTAATTTATTTCTTTTTTTGCAGCAATTTAATCAATCAATCAAATCAAAATGCCTGCCAGCGAGCGCGGACTCGCGGTTGAAATCAAATACCTAAGTTTTCCATTACTTTAAAAAAACAACAGCTATAACTAGCGCAAAAAACGCCCGAGTTGCGGGCAGAGATTTCACACGGACTTTAGTGTATTTATTTACATTTTTTGGCCACCAGAACAATAAAGATTGTCTCACAGGTTAACCTCAAAGTCGGAGATGTGCCTACATATTATTATAGATATAATAATAAATTCACCTACAAAGGGGTGGACTTGGGGGCTACCTACCGGCTATAAAATATGAATATAGACATAGAGTGCTCGTCAGATAAGTCTGCGCGCGTTAAAAATCTAATACTAATCTTTTCTATAACATTAGAACAAAAAATGCACTGTAATGGGCGATTTTCTGAAAGCTCAGTCACTAGATGGCGCTGTCCCACCTATGCAGTTAGAAGGAACGGAACGTTATAAATTTTACTTTGACGCGACTTTTTTACGTAAAACGGAACGTCAGACAGATGTTATTTATTTACCTAAATCTATAAATTTACCTATTTCGTTTCTGTTCCTCACAGTAGTACTTATTTAATATATCATTAGTTTCCTTTGGGTTTTTAAAAAGTAATTAATTTAAATATGTTTCAATGTTTCATACCAAAATATACCATAGACTTGTACATACTTATTCAACGCCATCTAGTGAAGCAAATGGAAGCTTTTTTTTTTTAAATGGCCTCTCAGAAAATCGCTCATTAGCGCCAAAAACGCGCCAGGCACGTGCAGAGTTATCTGACACACACTCTTGGCTTCATTTGACATTTGAAGCCTATATCTCGTCCTTTAATGGGCATAATATGGGCTTCAAACAAATTAATGTCAAATGAAGCCCATGTCCATACCCATAATTTTTAGCCGGTATCCCCCCAGGGGCTGGGGGGCTACCGGCTAAGAATGGGTATAAGAAATAATATAAAATAAGAATGGGTATGGGCTTCAACTGTCATTTAAATTCCTTATTTTGATAGGTTTTTGCTGCTTGGTTCTATTGAACGTTGCTACCTAGTTATCGTTATACCCGACGTCACAAAACAAGGAACTGATAGCGGCTTGTTTCTTTATAAAATTAACTTAAAGTTCCCAAAAACGTATGAAGTTCATACCCATAAAGTTACGCGGTAGCCCCCCTGTTCTGTACTCTTGTATGTTTTAAACCTATTATTTATACACAATATGTTATTATTTATTATTTTATTATTTTTATTCAATAATTATTTATTATTCGAAATTACAATTAAAATCTGAAAATGACAACAAGTTTTATTTAGTAGGGTAACTCTGTGAGAGAAATGCGATACTAGCGCTCGTGCGCGCAACGAAATACGTTGAATATAAGAACTTAATTTTCGTTTAGTTTTACAACTTTAAAATAGATGGCGCAAGTGGTTTGCAATTACGCCTTGATGTTTTAATGAGATTCTGTAACATTCTCACAAACATTCTATTCTTTATTTTTAACATTCTTCTGTAAGTATTAATTAATTTTATATAATATTTTAAGATATGTACCAGAATTAAATTGAAATCTCAAAATATTCAGCCAGTTATTTAAATTTTTACTTTTTTGCATTCTCAATGTAATTTTTATTACTTATTGAAAATGAAGTAAGTTTTTAGAAAAAATCTACCCGTCTCTCAACCAGGGGGGCTACCGCGTAAATATATGGGTATGAACCTCATACGTTTTTTGGAACTTTAAGTCAATTTTATAAACAATATAGCCACTATCAGTTCCTTGTTTTGTGACGTTGGGTATAACGATAGCTAGCTAGCAACGTTCAACTTAACAAAGCAGCAAAAATCTATCAGAATAAGGAATTCAAATGACAGCTGAAGCCCATACCCATATCCAGATTTCTTAGCCGGTAGCCCCCCAGCTCCGATGCGACTTTGCGCTATCCGGGCGACTGCTCTAACCACTGAGCTACGGAGTCGTTGCCGATATTCAGACAGCCAGGTATTACAAGTGTTTTTGTAGGAAATATAAACGGTTATTTCAAATGTAATAACTTAACTAAACTTGCAGTTTTCTCTAGAACTAATCTAAGAAATTGGGACCTTTCCTTTAGCTTAAATTTTAATCTCTACTTACAGTAATACTTAATCATAATAATGCAAACAATAGTGTACCTACCTACATTGTACAGTAACTATTTAGTAATCTGTGATTGTACACTTGTACTATTGTACATAAAGTGGTATTCTAAATTTCTTAACTAGTATTTCTTTTTGTATTATGCTGTTTGTTTTCCACGAAATATAATAAAAAAATAAATGAAAGCTTTTAAACTTAAACATCTCTATGGACCCCTGTCGGGCACGCAATTTGGTGGAAGAGGAAAGGAAGCGCCTGTCATAACCTCAAGCAAGAGTAGGTAGTTTTTTTATTCAAAAAATATTGTGCCTTGTGCACATTTTTACCTATACCTACACAACATGTTAATTTGCAGTAACAATGCCCAGAGTTGTATTTAAGGTGATACTCGGAAAAAATGTGCT
The DNA here is from genome assembly GCA_949710035.1 of Crambus lathoniellus. Classification (NCBI taxonomy): domain Eukaryota; kingdom Metazoa; phylum Arthropoda; class Insecta; order Lepidoptera; family Crambidae; genus Crambus; species Crambus lathoniellus. The sequence continues at coordinate 32,324,528 of OX453298.1, read as the reverse complement.
GAAGCGAGATAGCAATGAGAAAACGACGCGCGCGGGAGCGAGACCGATTTTGCAGATTAGGCAAAAAAAAACACAAAATTACTTCGTATTAAAAAACTACAGCGATTTAAAAAAAATGCTTCTATACGATCCTCAATATTATTGGTGTCCACTAATTAAACCAATTTCCAATAGTGTAAGTAACCCCATTTAAGAATAATCTTCACTTTTCGTATCTTTTAGAGGTCTTTTCGAAAAGAAAAAGTGTCGAGGCAAAATCATAAAATCGTGTTTTTGAAACTATACGATTCTAGATAAAGGTATGAAGAAATATATATCTTATTACCAGATTTGTAACAACTGTAACCGTCCTATAGTTTTAAAACAAAAAGTCCATATTTTTCCGAGTAGCGCCTTAAAAGCGTTTTAGCATAGTGCGAGTTGATCGGTACTTGCGGGGTGCTTGCGGGGTGCCGGTGTTCCAATATTTGTGTACGTCCCTAGTCCTACCGGTGCTTGTGTAATTAGGGCCGCAACGTCAAACAGGCCCTGAACTAATATGTTTTATGATTAGGCAAGATACAACGCGGCAGCGTAACTAAGTACATCTCATAGTTTATGGAAATTAAATTCGTAGTGGCTTATTAAATATTTAAATGAAAATAAATATGGGTGTTAATTGAAAGATTTCCTGTTAGCCAGCCTTGAATGGGTCGCTGAGGTTAATGGTTCAGACCTTGGGGGGCGAATCTGACCTTAATGACAGGAAGAACGATAATGTTAACAATAACAACAAAGGTACCTATGTAGAGACATTCCGTGGTCGTAGTGATTACATGCTCTTTGTCCATGGTAGAGAGTAGAGACGCTCAGGTAAGTTCAAATTTTAAGTTCGTATTTTTACTTCAACATAAACTACAATAGGTAGTTTGTTTAGTTTGCTTACTTAGACAAAACTACCTGTTAGTTTCCTTAGATTAGCTATTGGACGATTCTGAAAAGTTACTAAACAGATACTCCTAGTGGCTAGTACCTATAACTAAATGTTTTCATAGTATTTTTAATTTGATCAGCTAGAAAAATCAGCAAAATAATTATTATTTTGTCAGCAAAAAAATATTGGTTGATCAGCAAATAAATATTGTGTAGGTATATTTGCAAAATCATAGTCAATTGGTCAGCAAAATTACCTACTATTTGGTCTGCAGCATCATACGAACGGTTAGGTACCTAGCGGTTTAATATTGCCCCTTATTGTCATTGTCACTTGGCTCTAGGAGCTGCGTCAAGTATCCGATGCAATTAAATTGAGCCCGAAGCAATTTATGAAAAACTAGCGGATCCTCGCGGTTTTACCCGCGTGGTACCCGTTCCCGTGGGAATATTGGGATATAATATAGCCTATGTCATTCGCGAAGAATGTAGCTTTCTAATAGTCAAAGAATTTTCTAAATCGGTCCAGTAGTTTCGGAGCCTATTCAATGCAAACCAACAATCAAATTTTTTCTCTTTATAATGTTACGTATAGACTAGCGCTCCTCATGCGACTTCATCTGCGTGGACCCCCTTTTTAGGGCAGGCGTACCGGTTTTGGCCACTGTACCGGTTTTGGCCACTTTTTGCTCTAAAAGTTTTCTAAACAGCTTTTAGCCATTTTTGATAAAGGCAATTAAAATAAGGCATTTTAAGGTAATAATGACAACCGTTAGAATTCCTAATGTCATAAGATTTTTTTTCAATAAATTCCATTTTCTGTTTTAAAAAATGTTTTGTATGAAAATTTTAAGAAATTTGTTTTGGATGAAATACTTTATAAACCTTTGTTTTTGACAATTAAATTGTTGTTTTGCAATTGACTGGTTTCTAGCGCATTAGAATATATTGATTTTACCTGGGTTTTGTTTTGATTTTTCGCAATACTTACAAAAGTTTAACTATCAGTAAGTGACCAAAACCGTTACATTTGGTACCTCTCACACATTGTGTGTAATATAAAAAAAACTATTTTACTTTTATAAATTTGAAAAATGTACCTTTAAAAGTAGATAAATTATCTATAATTTAAGATATAATTTGTGTCTTAAATACCTAAGACCATTTAGTACTTAGTGCTTAAAAGTCAAAAAGTCCTTAAAGTGGCCACAAAGGGTACCTCTGCCCTACATGCCAAATGTCAGCTTTTTGCGCCCTGCAGTTTCGGCTGTGCGTTGTCTGAGTTAGTAACGCAAGAGTTTTATATGTAAGTATAGATATTTAGTGATAAAACATTAACTTTCATAGAATAAAGGTAAGGGTAGCTGATACCAAAATGGTTGTACTAAAGAAAATATTCTCTTAAATAGGTAATAAAACAGTTCAACCGAAGGACTGCGAGCTCGTTTACAATAGACATCCAAGTAAAAGTCCACGCGAGTCTCGTAGGAACTCGGCTGATCAATATCCGAGGCAATTGATCCCGAAAGCAATTTAATCAACCTAATAGGTTCGCATTACACCTGTCTCCTTTCACAAGTTTACCAATAAATTTCCTAAATACTCCACATTATTTGTTATTCTATTGCTCTGAAAACATGAGGGTACTCACTGAAAAAGAACAAGTAGGTACACACTATTAAAGTTATGACATTTAGGTGTCTATTTTAACAGGCGATGTTAATGTATTTTTTTTAATCCACAACAAGGTAGCAACTTCTCCTTCATCCATCACAAGCATGAAGCTCGACTTAATACTCTGAGGTAACTGGAGTTCTCACCCTGAATAAAAAAGTGTACCCAGCAAATTTGACATTTATGTATGTAGTGGCTGTCAGTTGTCTCATATGACCATACGTATTTTTTTAAAGTGTAGGTGAGACGGAAGACAGCCACTGTGTAATTTTTGGTGACAAAAATCTCCAGTTACCTCAGTATTAAGTCGAGCTTCATGATCACAAGTGACGATAAAACTTAAGGATGAAGCGCTCTACGCCCGGAATCTTCTGGCTACCTCTATCGTATCTCTAACTGCCGGATCACAACAATAGGCATGATGACTATTTTTAGGGTTCCGTAGTCAACAAGGAACCCTTATAGTTTCGCCATGTCCGTCTGTCTGTCTGTCCGTCCGTCCGTCTGACCCCAGTCTAGCTCATAGACTCTTAGTACGAGAAAGCTGTAATTTGGCATGTATATACATATTTACCACGCCAACAAAGTGGTACCTAAAGTAAAATTTTGAAAAATATTTTTTTTAAGTTACCTCCCCTACACGTGAAGTGGATATGTAATTTTTTTTTCTTGTCTACCCCATAGTGTGGGATGTCGTTGGATAGCAATTTCAAAAACGTTGTAGGTTCGTTAAGACAGTTTTTTGATTGAGGCATCTATTATGAATATTAAGCTTTAAAGTGCAAAATTTTGTTAGAGTCAAGTGTCCCCCCCCCCCCTACCAGCCAAATGGTTGTTTCTGGATACGTGAAAATATTCACGACAGTAGTACATATGACGAAGTTAAAAGGAAAACTATCACAGCCAAGTAGGCTTTACAATTTTTTGAGATATAACACATTTTCGAAAACCGCAAATATAACTTTGTCATTCATACGAATACTATTTGCTAGGTAATTTGCTAGGTGTACGTAATCGGTACGTTAAGTGGGTACGGAACCCTTCATGAGCGAGTCCGACTCGCACTTGGCCGATTTTTTTATTTAGGTTATATACCTACAATGATCTCGCAAAGATAGAAACATTGGTAAAATAATTATTTTGCTAGCATGAAAACTCCCCGAGATAGATAATAGGTATCACAGTTTGAAATGCACACACATTCTACTCGCCCAAAAACGTTCCATCTAACGGCTACTCTATTGTGACGTCACGCTAGAGTAGTTTGTATGCAACGCGTAAGAAATTTGTTCGGCAGCTATATTAAATATTGTGTTTATTAAAATGATTTCTTAGACAAATTTGCTAAACACTTTACGCATTAATTACAGGTACTTAAGTTATTTTAATAAATTTTATACTTTTTAAATGGAATTGCCCTGCCCACCTAACTTTGAAGGCTCATAAAACTAATAAAACGCAATATAAAACCAAGAGCTCAACAAGCGACTCTAAAAGTTTAATATTTTTACGTTTTTTATTAGTATTTGGTTATTTTGTTCATCAGTCATCATTCATTCCTATTCTGAAAATTACAATAAGGTTTCTATTAGCCTGGCGCATCGAAGATTCTTGCAATGCGTTGCGAATTCGCAGTTGTGTGTGGGCGCACTTACCGAAAAGTATACATTTCTTTCAAAGTATATTTTATAGTCGGACCAAAATAAATTTAGTCATGAAACTCATGTAATAATGTTGACAGACAATCCCTATAGGTATCTACTTCCTTGCACCCGTGTGGGTAATAAATAATAACTTAATAATATGACTACGTTCAGTTTCGCATCGTTGCCGACGAAATCTTATTTATTCTAGTCAGGTTTTATATTGAATTTCATTATAGAGTGCAATTGGTAGAGTATTATGGCCTCGTTCGTTCTGTATGCAATAATATTGGGAGCACTATTTTTGTGCGTAGGTTGTGTTTGTCATAATATTCATTATTAAATTAAGGATGATATTTTTACGATATTAGCAAAAATTACAAACTCGTCAAGTGACAAAATGCCGTGTTTGTGCAGGTGATATCTCTCATCCCGCGTAGTGCTGTCTCTGTCTCGCATATATTTTGACATGTAAACGAGACAGAATCTCTTTGACGGCCAGATGGTAGTCTACTGACGCATGGTAGGCAGGCCTACTGTAAAAGCATTACCACTTTTCATCGTAACGCGCGACTTTGAAAGAAGCGAAGGATTGCAGTGCAGGGCATCTATGAACAGAATCACCATTGGCAATATTCTCCGTATGTTTAGGTTCCACCATATTTTGGAATAGTTATTCCAGAGGTTCCAAGGTTACATATAAACGTGACGTACACGGTTACGGTGAAAACTATTGTTTTGTATGAAAACTTAACGCTACCGTTTATTACAGTTCCTAGATTTCATGGAACAACTAGGTTAGGTACGTACTATTAATACTTTTGTACTAACTTTTATATAGTCCTATACTTACATTAACTATTTCCGCCCGCACCAGCCTGTATGAGCGATGGCGGTAGACCGGCCCATCAATCTCGCCCTGCCCGGTGTCACATAGTGGTTCCAATCGTGCTCTATTTCGTCTTTACACGGTGACTCTAACATTCAAATTGCCTTTGGCTGTATTATTTACTAACAGCTTCCTGTGCTTTCGCTTGCAATGATAAACAAAGCTCATCAACTGATCATGAAAGCTCGAATAATTATTTAAAAAATATTCGAGCTTTCATTAATTATTTCAGCATTATCTTCACTTAACATCAGGTGATGAAGACTAAGTACTAACCCACTGTAAATAAAAAAAACCGAACAAGAGCGAGTCGGACTCGCGCACCGAGGGTTCCGTACAATCCGCGTCACGAAAGATGAGACTTGACGGATTACGTGGTTCGACTTACGCACAGTAGCGATTTCTTATAGGTAAACATAAGAAATCGTTCGTGACGCGGATTGTAGGTAAGTACCATCATAAATATATATAAATAAAACGTGAAAATGTTTTCATCGGCAAGGCTTTATTCGTCAGAGAGGTTGCGGTGTAGAATATTACAGTTTTAAGTCAGTGCTATCTCTTGACCGATAGTGGAACTAATGTAATTTTTGTTGATGATTCCTGAAAAGTTTACTATTTAGAGACATCGTTTCATTTTTCTTGTAGTTTTTACATAAACTTCTATTACATAAAATAATTTCAGATTTTTCTCTATTCAAACTTCGGAAACAAGTGGGGGGGGGGACGGGACAAAAGTCGAATAGGTACTATGCGGCTTAAAAAAAGATGTTGCTAAAAAAGAACTTGCTACCTACTACCATGTCTCTTGTAGGTATTACACTTAGGTAACATGACCACCAACTACACTTATGTCTGCAAAGCATTGTGAATGTTTATGGAAGAAACCGATGTCAATGGCCTGCAAGCCTAGCCTAAGATGATCATAGCAAAAACCAGGCATTATTATAATTAAGCGCAATTATAGTGCGTTTAGTGTAATGCTTTAATGGCCGTCGGATGACTCACTCTGACGAGTTTTATAATAGTAAATAAAAATATGTTTTTTGCATGAAATATGATTCCAATCCAAAGGTTTACATTGGTACGTTATCCATCACATTTCTCTAAATAATCCGACATGCAAGATTTTATAAAAAGGGATTAATAAATGTATCTATTTTTTACTTACTTTCCGCCCGCGGCTTCGCCCGCGTGGACTAGACGACGTTATCCCGCGGAAATGATATTTTTCCGGGATAAAAAGTAGCCTTTGTTACTCTCCAGGCTACAAAGTATGTGTCCCAAATTTCAGCCAAATCCGTTCATAATCAATAGTGTAATGTAATCACAGTAGGTATAGTGTTAAATAATACCTAGTTTACCTAAAACAAACCGTTATAAAAAAAAACTGTTTTTCTTATTTGAATACAGTTCAAGTGACTATTTCACTCCAGAGATATTTTTTATCTATCTAGGTACCTATTACCTACCAATTATTTATTTATTTATTTATTTTTTATCATGAATATTATTTTGCGAAAGCTCTATGTGTATTTTGATGAGGCAACGAGTCGTGTCTGAACCTCAGTATATTCAGTAACACCTCGATGGAAGCTCATTTTACAGTGACTTAGAGCGACCCTGTCCTTCTTCTCGTTACAAGATCTTCCGTTGTAGGATTCGCGAACCGATATGGCGTATGGCGTAGCTTCTTGATGTTTATATGGGCTTGTAAATCTTGTAATAGCTTGAATTGAATAGGTATAGAATTATTTAAATTTTTACTTTTTTGCATTCACAATGCAATTTTTATGGTTAAAAAATAGAAAATGAAGTATTTAGAAAAAATCGACCCGTCTCACAACCAGCTCCGATGGGACTCGAACCCACGACCTTTCGCTATCCGGGCGACTGCTCTAACCATTTTTCTAAATACTTCATTTTCCATTTTTCAACCATAAAAATTGCATTGTGAATGCAAAAAAGTAAAAATTTAAATAACTTGCAATAGTAATTTCTTCTTTAGCGATTGTCAAAGGAGATGGCTAAATTTAGTATGGGCGACTGCCCTAAGCATGTATATAAATATCGCACTAGCCAGTAACACTCAAATATTCGTTAATTAATTATTCCGTATTTATAATTCTCCTAACAGTTGCGTGAAATAATCAAATATTTAAAAGTTGACTTCTTGTTTCCCGAATAGCGACTCGGCACATCACTGTGACAGATTAGATATTATACTAGGGATGGCGATCTGAAATCGAAAAACCGATTTCTCATACAAAAAAAAACAATTTTAAAATCAATATCTAGCACTGAATCGATCCAGTGAATCGATATTTCACCCTAGCAAATAGAGATTAGATTTTTCTGTTTCGATAACAACCATAAAATATTTACTATTAATTGAATGTACTACCCAAACACATTTAAAAGAAATAACAATTTATTGATTTTGAATCGCTTGGACCCTAGTAGAAAGGACAGACTGCTTATAAGACAGACTGTTGTTCATAAAAAGCACTGGGAAATATTTACAGCAGATCGATATTTTTTTTTGAAATAATTGCCATTCCTACTCTGGGGGGCTACCGGCTCAAAAATATAGACATGGTCATGGGCTTCCTTTGACATTTGAAGCCCATATTATGCCCTATTTAAGGACAAAATAAACGTAAAACAAACGCTGCCGCTGTTAGCTCAAATTATATCAGTCAAATCACAACTATACTAGTCAAAACAAAATAAGGGCCACCATGTTTTTTTAGTATTCTTATTAAGTTATTAAGTTTGGGGGTGGGAAAATTATTGAATTTAATTAATTGATTAATTTTTAATGTAATTAACTTAAAATTAATGTTTGGAATAAAAAACAAACGTCAATGTTAATTTTTTTAATAAAATAATCATTTTATCTTAAAATTATGCATGACAAAAAAGGGTTTTCTTAAAAAAGTAAGTTTTTTTTTAGTTTTTTTTTTACTTTTATCAATACCGTGTATGGCCTCCCCTCTTCTGAACACATTCTTGAAGTCTGGATGGCATACTCTCAACCAGGGATCGCACCGTTTCTTCTGGAATTTGTTCCCAGCTGGTTTTGAGCACATTAATGAGTTGTGCTTCGTTGTGCACAGGCTGATTTGTGTTCCGAACGCTTCTTTTCAACAAGTCCCACATGTGCTCAATTGGGTTAAGGTCCGGACTGTTGGCGGGCCACGGTAACACCTGTATACCAGCTTCGTCTAGAGCTTCCCTGGTGGCTCTAGCTGTATGAGCGCGGGCATTATCGTGCATTAATTTGAATTCCGCACCAATTCTTTGTGCGAATGGCACCACATAGGGTCTTATGACCTGCTCAATGTATCGCTGAGCCGTTACTGTGCCTTCATTGAGAATTACAAGCTCTGTTCTACCAGAAAGTGAAATTCCCCCCCACACCATTACATTAGGACCCCCAAATCTGTCACTTTCATGGATGCAAGCATCTGAAAATCGCTCACCTTCTCGTCTCCAAACCCTAATACGACGATCATCACTGAAAAATTTCACTTTGGACTCGTCTGTGAATAATACCGTGCTCCAATCACTCATGTCCCATTGCTGGTACTGCCTTGCGAATGATAATCGGTTTGCACGATGCGCACTTGTCAATGGAATGCGTACTACGCGCCTCCTAGAGAATTGTTGATCTTCATGCAACCGATTTCTGATCGTTTGGTCACTAACGCGGGTACCCGTCGCCTGCCGCAAGCGGTTTTGTAAGGAGCGAGCGGTAACGAATCGCTCTCTGCGGGCAGTCAGGCGTATATAACGATCTTCCTGTGATGTGGTTGCTCGAATCCTGCCTGATCCTCGTCTCCTGGTGACACTCCCAGTCTCTTGAAATCGATTCCAAGCATTCTGGATCGCACGTCGTGAAAAACCTAGCTGCAGAGCTACAGAACGCTGAGAATGGCCCTCCTGAATCAATGTGATGGCTCTAGTTGTGGTCTGCAGGTCCATATGTCTTCGAATCCTCGGCATTGTTCTCTCAAAATGTTAATTCACGCTTAAACTTAGCAAAGTTTGTCTAATCACGAAGCAATCCAAAGTTGAACTGACTCAAAAGTTAAAAAATAAAGTCTTAAAATAGGGTAAATTCAAGTGGTTAAACAAAACTAACACATTCTACCCACTTAAAAAAAAGATGCAAGTGGTATTGTCGCATTAGTGTTTGTTAACACTTTAGTGAACACCACAAAAAAGAATTAGCCACTTAGGATCGCTTTAAAATTATAAAATTGAGTGAGACTTCAAAATAATCAAGTGGCCCTTATTTTGTTTTGACTAGTATATTATTTAAAGGCTTCGGTGTTCCGTTATTAAAAAAAGACAATAATAAGTATTTATTATTTAATAGGAGCTTGTACTTAATTAATATTGTTTATTTCCTTAAAACGAAATAACTTTATTTGTCAACATTTTTTTCTGAAACGGAACGTTTTCATTGCTCAAGGGAAGCTCAAGGGAAACAAGAAGTCAACTTTTAAATATTTAATTATTTCACGCAACTGTTAGGAGAATAATAAATACGGAATAATTAATTAACGAATATTTAAGTGTTACTGGCTAGTGCGATATTTATATACATGCTTAGGGCAGTTTCTTAGCCATGTCCTTTCTGGAAAGGTATTTCTTTCGCGTGTGGGGGTAGTAATATCTTCACATTGATGAAATTAACGCTGGCTATAGAGCGTGTAAGAAGTATTTGATAAATTCGACGCTTTTCGTAACGACTCCGTAGCTCAGTGGTTAGAGCAGTCGCCCGGATAGCGTAAGGTCGTGGGTTCGAGTCCCATCGGAGCTGGTTGTGAGACGGGTCGATTTTTTCTAAATACTTCATTTTCAATTTTTCAGGTATAGAATTTATGACACTTTGGCTTGGCCTTCCGTGTGAGTAAACAAAAATTTTGAGCTGCTAGATTAACGCCCTAGCTGATTCACCACCATGCTTCATCCAAACATTGGGTCTGCGTAATGATTCCAGGCAGGTAAGTTTTTAATCTTTTGCGTCCAATTTCATATTTCTAGTTGTATTCTAAAACGCCATTCGGGCAAAGGGCTGTCGGTGATTTAGGTTCCAGAATTTAAGCTATAGCATGCCAATTTACCATGAAAACGAAAATTTTAGTACGGAACTCTAAGACAGAATCGCAACTTAAAGCTAAAGGGCTTAAATAAGCCCTTTAGCAGCTTTAAATTCAGCATCTAATTAAGCATACATTGCTTGTTTTGGTTGCATCACTTGCTACAAATGAGCTCAAAGAAAGCAATGTATGCTTAATTAAGTAGATGCTGAATTTAGCCAATTGTAATAAGCCTCTTAGTTTGCAATAACTATTAGCATTTACTGCCCGCAGTCAGTTCAAACGCTCCATCGGTTCAGGCTGTCGGCCATGTCAGTATTTCTGCTACTTAGGGCGTTTGTGCAATAATTACTATTATAAATGATTAATTATTAAAATACAAGCATCCGTTTTTTCCGGATCGGTAAAATTCAGTGTAGTGCACAAACGGCCTAACCCTGCGTCTGCGTTCGGGGTCACCGCGACCCGCGGGGCGAACGAACGCGTCAAACAATGCCACATTAACACGCCGTGTGACCGCGGCGCCTCCTGCGCACCCGTGTGAACACACTATTACTTAAAACTAAACAGCCATGCGACAGAACAATGACGCACTTGCTTTTTTCCGCCTTCGAATGTAGGCGAGAAAAAAGCAAAAAGCTAGCACACCAATTATTCTGTGACCAAGCTAGTGTTAAACCTAGCTTGGTGTTCTGCTGCTTATAAATGTAACACTTCGACGACCGATTTGGCGCAGGGGTAAACTACCTGCCTTCTGCGTCAGAGGTCTCGGGTTCGATTCCCGAACAAGACAAATATTTGTGTGCATGAACATATCTATTTGTCTTGGTCTGGGTGTTTCCTATGTATATTAAGTATGTATTTACGAACAAAAAGTATATAAGTATATATTTATCCGTTATCAAGTTCACGTAGACACAGTTTCTTAAGAAATTAACTACGGGCTTAGATAATTGGTGTGATTGTAAGAAAATATTTATTTATTTATTTATTTATTTATTTATGTAGTTAATTGTTGCTCCCCGCCGTTTTACCCGCCTGGCACCCATTCCCGTGAGAATATTGAGATAAAATATAGCCTATGTAACTCGGGAATAATGAAGCTTTGTACTAGTGAAAGTTTTTTTTAAATCGGTTCAGTACTTCTAAAGAATTATTACCTCAAAATATAATTTTAGCGTAGAAATGTAAATGTAGATTTGAACGTAGCAAATATTTTCTTTCATCACAATGTTTGGATAGCGTAAGAAGGTCCCACAAATCAAAGTATTTTTAGTTATCTTTATCAAAAAGGGTTCATGAAGATATGAAAAGTAAGTTTGCTCCTATAACGATGTTATGCCCTTCGTATGACCGCTCGCAATCTTTGAGAATCTCTGATCCCTGAAATTCAATTCTTTAGTCTGGGTAAAGTTATATGACAAAATAAGCTTTTTTACTTTTGTACCTATTTACACGACTCCTAAACCTTTTTGGTGGATTTCTACCTTCTTTTTCTGTAAATTACTGAAAAAATTAATCAAAGTTTAAATAATAAAAATCCAAGCGAGCAACGTCAAAATCTTAGTAAGAATAAATTTTATGTAAAGAAAACTGCAAAGCTTAATGACTGCATTATGTTGTGGATTCGCACCAATCTTTGGCAATTTACTGAATACTCTGTCCTGAAAAAAGGTTGATAATATTAAGTGACCTTTAGGATCTATAAAAGCGCCGATTAGGTGGTAAGGAGCAATAACTCAGTGTGCAATAACAATAACTTGGGGGCTTAACGCGGCAAAGCTAATTGGAAGCTCTATCGTTTGATCTGCGCACTCGCCCTTTTTATTGTAGGTAATGTATTCCTGCTGTGTGCACTTTACTTTTTATACTACTATGTCCGACGATCTGTGGCCCGATTCTGCTAACGTTAAGTCGTAATCGTGTCTCAATCGTGTTTCAATTGTTGTGCTTTTATACACACTAGTTACAAGAATTATGACAGTATGATGTGATGTGAATGTAGTGTGCGGTGTGACAATCAGTACTATTGTGAAAAAAGTTCACATTTCTTGTAACTAGTGTGTAAAAAAGCACAACAATTGAAACACAATTGAGACACGATTATGACTAAACGTTAGCAGAATCGGGCCACTGGTCAAGGTCGCGGGAAGCCGCTGGATGCGGACAGCGCAGGACCGATCGTTGTGGAGATCCTTAGGGGAGGCCTATGCCCAGCAGTGGGCGTCGTTCGGCTGACATGATGATGATGATGATGATGTCTGGCGGGCCCGTTGGCCGCAGTGCTACCTACTATTCCAGTGATACCTACTATTACAGTGATCCCTACTCGAATCTGATGAGCATTATTTTATTTTTTATTCTATGTAACTTTATTGCACAAAATTCATTCAGTAAAGTACATTGGCAGACTTAACGATTAAAGCATTCTCTGCTAGTCAACCTTTAGAAAAAGAGAAATAAGCGAATGCGGTAGAAACAGAAAAATAACCTATTGAAATAAAATAATCATATGTCTGAAAATAGGTAACATACTTACATATAAATATAATTATACACATCATAATATTATATACTTACATATAAAGTTTTTGTATACAGGGTGTTAGGGGCACCTTTGCAAAACCTTTAACCATGGCTTCAGACCATCATGCTAAACAACGTATAGCATGAATTTTTGTCGGAAATAAAAAAAATATTCAACTTTTCATACAAATTTAGCAACTATTCGGGACATTTTGTATGGAGGGAGAGTCGAATGCAAGCATGATGGTCTGAAGCCATGGTTAAAGTTTTTACAACGGTGCCCCTAACACCCTGTATATACATATATATAAACATATATAAATAATAACAATGAACTCAGATAGTGATGATGAACCAAATGATTTCCACGTCAAACATAAGATCCTTCAAGAAGGAAAGCATGAATGAGCATTCCTTTTGAACGAGAGCTTGGATTGAGATCTCCTTACGGTCTCTGGTAGATTGTTCCAAACGTATTCCACTATTGTTTGTTCCGTGTCAGGGCGTTATATAAATATATATTTACATATTTGAAATACCTCTGTAGCTTCTGATATCTGTAACACAATTTTATTGCTTGTGCTACTATTATATTATATCGGTATCAGGGGGCTATACGTAGTAACTATTTTGTAATATGTGGTTATACTAACTAATTGTTTCTCTCAACTCAACACGATCGCTTTCTGTTCAAGGCAGTTAAAAAATCGGCCAAGTGCGAGTTGGACTCGCCCATGAAGGGTTCCGTACCCACTTACGGTACCATTGCCTATACCTAGCCAAAAATACCACTATCATTTTTCGTCAGCAAAAATTAACTTTGTTTTTCATAGTGTTTGTATGAACGACAAACTTACATTTGCGGTTTTTGAAAATGTGTTATATCTCAAAAACTGCTTTTTATATATTGTTCAAACCAATTTTCGTTGAAAGTTTTTATTAAGATCTAACACATATATTTTTTCTAGATTTTTCACTCGCTTACTTCAAAAGTTAGAGGGGGGGGCGAAACATTTTACCACTTTGGAAGTGTATATCTTTTAAAATATTGACTTTGATAAAAAATTATAAAAGAAACCTAAATATTATTTTTGAATACCTACCTATCTAAAAACACCTCACACTTATGTTTATTGAAAATATTTTTTTTCAGTTTTAGCTCCATGTATGGGTAGCCCCCCTTATTTTTTTTATTTTTCTATAGAAATCCTAAAGCAGTTCACAGAATATATCTACATACCAAGTTTTAAGTCTCTAGTCGTAATAGTTTTGGAATAAAGTGGCTGTGACATACGGACGGACGGACGGACAGACAGACAGACATACAGACAGACAGACAGACAGACATGACGAAACGAGACTGAAATGTATGGAACAGCTGTTTTTTTTTTTTGCGATTCCGTGGTTGGCCCCATAGTAAAAATCGTTCGTATGGTGGACACTATCCTCCCCTAAAATTATATAAATGGTAATTATTTTACATTTATTTGTATGTGCGTCAGCTGGCTACAAAGTGTGACATAGTAGTGAGTGTGCTCTAGATACGCAGTACGCTACAGTTGGACAACATTTTTAGGGTTCCGTAGAGGAATGGAAAAAAATGCAACCCTTATAGATTCGTCATGTCTGACTGTCTGTCTGTCTGTCTGTCTGTTCGTATGTTGCCACTTTATTCTAAAACTATAAAACTTGGTAGGTAGATGTATTCTGTGAACCGCATTACGATATTAAAACAAAAATATTACGGGGGCTCCCCATTCACCCCATACTTACATGGAACTGAAACTGAAAAATATTTTTTTATCAAACATATTCGTGTGGGGTGTAACGTGTTACGTGTATATATGTCACCGGAAAATAATAAAAACCGTATTTTTATAAATTCCCAAAAAAAAACCACGAAATTTAAGGCGATCGCGAAGCGAAGCGAAATTTCTAACCTATTCTACAATCTACCGGACTTCCGTAAATTTATAATTTTCCTAGGAAATTTATAAATTTGCGGTTCTTGTTATTTTCCGGTGACATATTAGATTCTGTAAAATGACAGCCAGATTTCTAAAACAATATTTTCTCAAAGTCAATCTTTTCAAAGATAGAGCCTTCCAAAGTGGTAAAATGTGTGCCATTCCCCCCCCCCCCCTCTTCTAACTTTTGAAATAAAAAGAGTGAAAAAATCAAAAAAAAATATATGCTGTACTTAAATCTTAATAAAAACTTTCAATAAAATTTATTTAAACGAGATACATACAGAGTGTTATGGGGCACCCTTGCAAAAAATTTCACAGCAAGATTTTTTGTAAAAAAATATTTCGATTCTCCATACAAAATGTCCCGATAAGTTGCTCTATTTGTATAAAAAGTCCATTTTTTTCCATTTCCGACAAAAAAATCTTGCTGTACGTTGTTCAGCATGATGGTCTGAAGCCATGGTTAAAGTTTTTGCAAGGGTGCCCCTAACGCCCTGTATAGTACCTACCTAAGCACTTTTTGAAACAACACATTTTCAAAACATCAAAAATAAAGTTTCAAATTTCAAATTAAAAAAAACCAACTCGCACTTGGTCGATTTTTCAAATTGAAAGCGATCGCGATAGATATTCGAGTTACGCAATCAAAAGGCAGATCAATGTGTGTGATGTCGTCAAAAAGAAAATAAAATAAAATTTAATATTGATTTTATTTTTCTAGCTAACTCCCCGAGATTTCCCCGCGTGGCAGGTGGCGCGTGGAATATCGGGATAAAATAATGTCTAGCCTATGCCACTCAGGGTTAATGCAACTTTGTACAAACTTACCAGGGAAAGATTTTCAAAATCAGTGCTGTTGTCCTAAAAATTACAACCTACCTACTCGTTCGTTGTTTAAACTTCTCTAAACAGAAATCATCAACAGAAAACAGAAAGCATTTGTTTATTAATATTGATAAGTTGCACCGCACGCGGACAGGGTATGCGTAAACGCATTCCCCTCACTACAAAAAAAGGTAAGTTTATTAGGTACCTATACAAAAAAAAATATACTTTTTATGAACTTTTCCGATGTATTTTAAGCATATTTAAAACAAGTGATTTTTTTCTATTTATCAGTCAGTACCTATTAATAACGATTTTAATGTTTGGAGAAACAAAACAATAATAACGTCTTTACCACATAATACATGCTATGTCCTTACGGTGGGTTTCTTGTACACAAACGGAATAGCGATATCTCTGTGGCATCCAAGGCTACTTCATTAATTAAGTACCGATAAGTAGGAGATTACTGAAAGCGGCTATTTCCTCTTCTTTTCCCGAAGCTGAATTATTATCGGCGCTCCTGTTTAATAAATTATAAAAGGACGGTAGGCTTAATCCGATTACGGATAAAGCTATTTTCTAGAACGTGTAAAAAATAATAAAGCCCTCTGCTATTCAGCATTATCTTGCGTATTAAATTTACTTTATGCACAGAAAACTAAGAATATTTTCTTATAAATCTGTCTTCAGGACTATTATCACAGCGTATTGCGTAGGTACTATAGTAGAAACGTTAATATACGATACGATGCGCGTAGCTTTGCAGAACGTATCATCAGCTGATGTTAAAAAAGGTAAGTAATTTCAGGTAATTTAACTTAAGTTAGCGGCGGGACTATTTCTAATAATAATAATGAAAAACTTAAATGGTATCGTAAATGTTTCATAGGAGCGGGGGTGCGCGGTGCGTGCGGGGCGGGAGGGGCGTTGACCCCGCGCCGGGTTTACGAGTGCATTTGCAGTGACACCCCCCGCGCGCCCGCAGTGCGTGCACGCACCGCGCCGATTCTCAAAATCGTAAAAACGGACAATTATGATTGATTCGTGCGAGGTTCGATCAGACCGCGAGGGAATATTCGAAATTGGCGGAATTAATCAAATCGACTCTGATTTAATCAACTCGAATCTAGACTTGATAAAAAATAGACCATCGATATAGTAGTCCTAGCTTATTCTACTTTTTTTGCTGTAATTTTATGTTTTATGCGTGTTGCATGCTTTGGATTTTACCGTCGTAGACATGTAGAAATTAACTCTACGACTGGTGGTTTCGCTAAATTTTGATTATGCAGCGTGCATCATACCTACATTCTACCAAAAACATATTCATGTAAAATGTTGCCAAGACGAAAGCATATGGCTCGCACTATCAAAATTTATCAGATCTCATGTAGAGCCAAGTTTCTAACTCTACACGCTACGATACAAGCAAGCCCTAACTCCGCCCGGGAATCGCCCCCATTGCCTCCTTGTATCCGCTCCTGACATCATAGTAACAAAAACTGTCATGATTAATTTATGACTTTACAACTAAATGTAACTCCACAAAGTACAATTTTGTCAATAAAACAACGGCCTATTGCTACAGTCGGACGGGTGTCGGGAACACAGGGTGTATTCTTAATTTGTATGTTAATTTTGTAATTATAACCGGCATCGGCACCAAGCAACAGGTGTGGCGCGCGGCGGGTTAGCGCGCAGCGTATAGTTGGGGTATCAAACAACGGGTCGCTTTGCAAATTGCTGCCCATTGAGTAGGAGCCGTATGAAGGCGTTTTAATGTTCCATATCCATAATAATATTATAAATGTGAAAGTGTGTTTGTTTGTTTATTGTTTGTCCGCCTTTCACGTCAAAACGGAGCAACGGATCGACGTGTTTTGGAATGGGACAGTTTGGGAGCAGCTGGAGAGTATAGACTACTTTTTATGCTGGAAAATTATAAAATAAAAATAGTAATTTTCTCTAGAAAATCGTTATACTGTAGTACCTACTTCGAGCAACGCGGGGCTTCCGGATATTATTCTGTGCTTCCGGACGGACGCGTTGCTGGAAGCTGTCATAGAACCTACTATACAAATTAAGCCACAACAAAGCTGTCATTTCTTCCATAGCCGCTTGTGTCAAAGAGCAAGTAATCACTTTTAACAAACCACGCAAAAAATTTAAAGGGATTTTCATTAATTTCAACTTTTAAAGTACTTATAAGTTTGTGTGCCTGCCTACCGATGTGTGTGTGTTCCAAATATGAGAATAAAAATTCGTGCAATTTAAAATGATTGTTGTGCGAACTATGCCTTAATACTGAAAGACCCTACTGACTGCAAGCCATATGGATCAAACAAGAAACAGCTAACTAAACCATTACCTTCAGAAACAACACTCAAGGAGACGAAGCATTCTCGTGAGCGCTGTCCATGGAACAAAGGTCCTATTTAACGGTACATTAACTGTATCTACTGCTACTGCACAGCTTCATTAAGCGCTATTTCGGGGTCAATTAATTTCGTACGCCTTTCCCTGGACTTAGTGGCGAATGACAATGTTTACGCTGCCTTTGGACGGATTTAAAACGAAAAATAGCACGTACTAAGTCTACGACATGTCAACATTTATGATTGGTTTAGGATGATCTCATTCCATTGAGGTATCAAGGTAAAAGTCCGCGCCACATAACTTGGCATTTGTCAGAGGGCGCTGATCGTCAAAAATAAACCTTACTCTCATGTCATATTTTAGTTCCAGAAATAGACACGTGCCAAGTTATGTGACGCTTACTCTACCTACGCGTACCTAGTCAGGATCAGTTAATTTCGTACGCCTTTCTCTAGTGGTAGGTGGTGTTTTCGCATTCTTGAACAGATCTAAAACGAAGTAGCACGTACCTACTAAGTCTATGTGAGACAACATGTGATTGGTTTGGGATGATCTCTCTCTATTCATTGTGGTATCAAGGTACACCTACGTACACAGGATCAGTAAATTTCGTACGCTTTTCACTGGACTTAGCTGGAGAATGTTCACGCGGCCTTTATGAGGTAGCAAATACTAAGTTTGCGTTAATCAACGTGTCATTGCATTGGCGTGGCAATGATCTCTATCCTTTTCCCGATTCTTCTCGTGACAAAGGTCTTCCGCTGATGGATTTGCGAACCAATGGCGTAACTTTTCTTACGTTCACAAGTGCTGTATCAAGCCTAAACTGAATAAATAATTTCCATTTTCTATGTCAAAATTATACGTAACTATTACAAATGGGATACTCCAGACAAATTCTACGACTTAGTTCGAATTACCCCCATGAAAGATATACCTACGTTTTTTTTGTTTCTTGACTTTTTGACACTTTTGCAGGATGGTGACGGGTCAATCGTCCCCTTATAAGTTACATTGTCTAGTAATAATAAACATAACACGGAAAATATACTTAACTCGAAAATTGATTCATATTCATGCGTTAGTATCTACCATCATTTACTAATATCCCCTAACTTTTGTCAATAGGTACAAGACCTCCAAGGATGACAGACCATAATGTGTAGGATAGGTAAAGAACTATTTATGAATGCAGCGGTACGCGGCACACCAACAAATTCAGGTTAGTCTTCAGCAAATAAAATACAGATGTTACCATATCACGACGGGGGCAAATAAAAAAATTACAAGACAAAAGACGACCACACACTTCGAGCCAAGAGGTTGTCAGTCGAGTAGCAAAACTAACAGTGTGTCGGCAACTCGGCAGCCATTAAAAAGGTAAAAAAACGAAGTGTTGTGTGTAATGGCTGGCAGCGCGGGCGCAGGCCTGGGCAAACACGGCCAGACCCGGGCTGAATGTCAATGCATCTCGTTAGGAAGGCTGTGAACTTGCTCCACAACTGACACTTTTAGATCGAAGGAGGTATTTTAATGCACCTACTGGTATTCTTTGTCCGAGTAATGGGTTATTTATCGAAAATGTGTATGTTTGTTTGTTTGTCTTCCTGTATGTTCCGTTTTCATGTCAAAACGACTAAACCGATTTTAATGGAATTTGGAATGTAGATAGTTTGAGACCCTACAAAGGACCTAGGCTACTTTTTACCGCAGGAATAAGGCTCATACCCATGGGAAAATAACTTTTCCCGCGGGATAGTGTCGTGTTGTCAGCGCGGCTGAAGCCGCGGGCCGAAGGCTAGTTACGAATAAAAAAAATATATCAGTTAAATACCCTATTGTGTTAAATTAGAATCAAACATAATGAAAAAGTAACTGCCCTGTCCCTGTGGCTAGGCTACAATTACGTATGTTACTTTTAACACATACAGTTAGGTACCAAAATTAAATAGAAGTAAAAATGTAGTAAATAACACGATTACAGTGAACTATGTAAGTTAAGTAGGTACTTACTGATTGTTTCTTTGACTAATTAAGTACAATTCAACGCCTGCCAGTCTAATTTTGATAGAGTTCAAATAAAGATAGTCTGATCGATGGCCATCTTAAGGCGATACTCGAAAAATTATGCTGGAGCGAGATAGCAAAGGGAAAACGACGCGCGCGGGAGCGAGACCGATTTTGCAGATTAGACAAAAAAAAACAAAATCACTTCGTATTAAAAACTACAGTGATTTAAAAAAAAATGCTTCTATACGATCCTAAATATTATTGGTGTCCACTAATTAAACCAATTTATAATAGTGTAAGTAACCCCATGTAAGAATAAGTAATCTTGAATTTTCGTATTTTTAGAGGTCTTTTCGAAAAGAAAAAGTGTCGAGGGAAAATCATAAAATCGTGTTTTTGAAACTATACGAATCTAGATATGAAATTATGTATGAAGTATTATATATCTTATTACCAGATTTGTAACAACTGGAACCGTCCTATAGTTTTAAATCAAAATGTCTATACTTTTTCCGAGTAGCGCCTTAAGGTGAACCTTGGAGCAGGGCATAAGCGTCGTTAAATATTAATATACAGAACTGGTAAATCCCCATGCTAAGCTAACCAGACGCGGGCGGCCGCTAGAAATATAAATAAAAACAGTATTATACCTACCTACCTACTTCAAAGCAATTTTCTTTCTCAATTTACGTAAAGCAAATTGAGGGCCTTTTGTCAGCCGGTTTCGTCGCGGTACGAATAAGCATCGATCTCTCCCAATAGCTATTGTTAGTTAAATCGGGCTTCAGTTCAACAAAAAAACATCGATTGACACAATAAACAGGGTTTCTGGATTTCAGTCTGAAAGTTTAGTACAAAGTAGGTAATGTGTAATCTGTAATCCTAAGATGTAATAACAGGGAATAAAGATTTACATCAGAGTTTTTATTTCAACGAACTTTAAAGTAAAAATATTAATAAGTTAGTAATAAAAACCAGTTTTTAGAAAATTAAAAACCCTAACTGTTAAATTCGAACTAAAAAGTAAAAACAGCATATTCATAGCATTTACATTAAAATCAATGAAAGGAAACTTACGTGGATTTAGTGAATGGACTGTTTTCGTCATTCAAAGTCATAATCATATCATAATCATAATCATAATCATAATCATAATCATAATCATAATCATAATCATAATCATAATCATAATCAAAATCATAATCATAGTCATAATCGTTTATTGCATTAAATGTGGTCATTACAAGTCATTACAAGTCAGTCAGTCAAAGTCAAAAACCTTTTATTTAAAGAAAATTTATGCTTATGAATCGTCCAACATATTTTTTACCTACATTCGTTATTTAGTGTGAGTACAGTTATTATGGTCCGACCGAGACTGTCATATTAAATTTTGTTATCCAAGGACGCTACGAATATTCTACTAGCGGTTTTACCCACGTGGGCCACGTCACGTGGTACCTGTTCCCGTGGCGTGGGTATATAAAATATAGCCTATCTATGTTATTCGGGAATTATTGCAGCTTTGTAAGCTTTCTATTGGTGAAAGAACTTTTAAAATCGATCCAGTAATTTTTGAGTTTATCCATTACAAACAAACAAACAAACGAAAAAATCAAATAGTCCTCTTTATAAAATTAGTAGTAAGTATAGATAAGATTTTCCGATTAGATGTTCGAAATTCTTTATTCGTTCGTTCGAAGTTCATTATTGTATCTACTTCGGGTAGGTTTTCTTAATAGTGGAGGTACTTGTAATATAGTCTATGTTTTGAGTTGTGGTTCTGACGTCTGGCAACCCCGGGCCGGGCTGCTTTTCTATTTGTATTTGACATACTGCGGTGACAAAGGAGGAGTGTTAAGATTGCATCGTTAAATAAATAAGTGATCTCCCATAAAAATCTTTTAATTATTAACACTACATGGCGCAGCCGAACTGAAGAACCTGCCGACCATAAGATTTGATGGTGTTCCCCGAAGAAACTCAAGGTTACGAAAGTTGCGAAGAAGATACAATGTCGGGCGTGGAATACCGCATGCCGGCACCGCTCAACCTCGACAATTTGGATGATCTATATCCACAATGGAAGCGATTTCTCAACAGTTTCAAGATTTTCCTGTCTGCTGCTGGGCTTAATAGGGTAGCAGAGTCCAGAAAAGCTGCAATTTTTCTGAATTGCATAGGACAATCTGCTCAAGAACTGTATGAAAACACCTTGAAAGGCTCGGTTGATACTGAAAAACTTGATGAGGTAATAGAGATCTTTGAAGAACATTTTAAACCTAAAACTAATGAGATCATCAATACGTTTCACTTTAACAAGAGAATTCAAGAAGAGGGAGAAAATTTTGATGCATTTTACACAGATCTAAGAAAAATTGCACAGAATTGCAACTTTGACGTGTTTAAAGACAGAATGCTAAGGGACAAAATAATATATGGCATTAGAGACGTCCAAATTCAACAGAAACTCTTGATGAAGAAAAACCTGACTCTACAGGAAGCTGTGGAAACGTGTCGGACCTCAGAACTGGCTAAGAAACAAGTGAAGGTCATCGCAGGTCAAGGTCTACCAGTTACAGAAGTAGATGGAATCGGCATCCAGCATAGGAAATCATTTCCCTACAGCGCTGACCAACAACAGTCAAAAGCTAAGTATAAAGCATCAAGTAATAGTACATACCTGTGTAAAAAATGTAACAAACGTCATGGACCTAGAAATTGCCCTGCTTTTGGCAAAACCTGTTCTCTGTGTAAAAAAATTAATCATTTTGCTGTAGGTTGTAAATCTAAGAATTCAGTACATTACATAGAATCGAACGAGGAAATAGAAAATCCCGAGGACTTATGACTCGTACGGGTTTGTAACCTCATTGAAAGTAATAATAGGGAATGGACTGAAGTAATAAATATACAGTCAAAATATGTAACTTTTAAGTGTGACTCGGGGGCACAGATTAATGTTTTGTCTTTAAAAGATCTTAAAAATATTGTCGATGATGAAAATCCTGAATGGTCTGAGACAAAAATAATATTAGAAGTTTTTGGGGGATCACACATTAAGCCTGTCGGCAAAAGAATATTAACTATTTTGAAAAATGATGAGGCTTTTAAGACTGAATTTATAATTGTTGATAAAAATGTTCGACCTATATTGGGTTTACCGACTTTGATAGAACTTAAACTTTTGAATATTAATCATAATAATAATGTTAATGCAATAAAAACTAATATAAATACTAGTAAAAACAGCTTAATAGAAAAGTATTATGAACTATTTCAGGGTGTCGGTCAATTTAAGAAGCCGTTGGAACTGCACATCCAGACAGGAGTAGACCCAGTTGTGAGACCACCGAGGCGAGTCCCTAATGCACTTTTGACTCGGTTGCGAGAAAAATTAAAATCACTGGAAGACAGACAAATTATCTCCAAGGTCGAACATCCTAAGAGCTTTGTAAGTAATCTAGTAGTTATTGAAAAAAAAGATGGATCATTAAGAATCTGTCTCGATCCAAAAGATCTTAATAATGTTTTACTTAGAGAATATCATCTGATCCCTACTTTAGAGGAAATTTTACCTAAGATATCGAATAAGAAATTTTTCTCCGTATTAGACTTATCTGAAGGATTTTATAATATTAAACTGGATAATAATTCTAGTGAACTCTGTACGTTTAATAGTCCGTTTGGTTGTTACAAATTTAATAGACTTCCCTTTGGTTTATCGGTGGCCCCAGAAATTTTCCAAAAATATAATGAAAATGCTTTTGGTGATATACCTGGAGTAATTATCTATTGTGATGATTTGCTAATATGTGCTGAAACAGAATCTGAGCATGATGCAATATTAGATAAAGTTTTTAAAAGAGCAAAATTGTGCAATGTTCGCTTTAATAAAAATAAGTTTCAATTTAAGTTAAGAGAAGTAAAATATTTTGGACACATTTTTTCTGAAGCAGGTATGAAAATTGATCCTAACAGAGTAGAAGCTATATTAAATATTAATTGCCCGAAAGATAAAAAAGAACTTCAAATATTTCTTGGAATGGTGAACTACCTAAGACAGTTTGTTCCTAACCTTGCTAATATTGCATCACCTCTTCAACTCTTATTGAAAAAGAATGTTGACTGGATATGGACTAATGTGCATGACACAGCTTTTAAAAACATAAAAAGCAAAATCAGTAAAGCACCTGTTTTACAGAATTTTAACCCTAATTTACCTATTGTAATTCAATGTGATGCCTCCAAAGATGGTTTAGGTTGCTGTTTGTTACAGAATGATAAGCCAGTTTGTTTTGCATCTAGAAGTCTCACTAGTAGTGAACAAAATTTTTCACAAATAGAAAAAGAACTTTTGAGTGTTGTTTGGTCGACTAGAAAATTTCATTATTACATTTATGGACAACAATGTACAATATTAAATGATCATAAACCTTTAGAATCTCTGTTGAAAAAATCTATTCATGATGTTCCATCTCCACGATTACAAAGATTAAAATTAAAATTATTAAAGTATGACTTGACCTTTAAATATTTAAAAGGAAAATTGATGTTTATCGCAGACTTGTTGTCTAGATCCTATCTAAAATGTGATGATGTTGATGAATCGTACATGTATGAAGTAATCCACTGCGTGGGTCTGGCAAAATACCTTCAGTGTACAAAGGCGACCAAACAAAAGTTAATATTGGAAACAAACAATGATTCAGAACTTAAAAAATTAATGGATTATACTAAAAATGGTTGGCCTAATAATGTAAAACATATTCTGGATGAGGTACGTTATTATTATAAATTAAGATCGGATATTTCAATTGATGAAAATCTGTTATTCTTACGTGATAAGCTAATAATACCTAAAAGTATGAGGATGGAAATTTTGAAAATGTTACATGAGGGACACCTCGGCATAAGCAAAATGAAAAGTTTTGCACGAGGAATGTATTACTGGCCTAAAATTGATCTACACATTGAACAGTTTGTAAGAAAATGTTTTGTTTGTCAAATGTATCAAAATAAAAATGTTAAAGAACCGCTAATGTCCCATGACATTCCAGATTTGCCATTTTCAAAACTTGGAATTGATATCATGGATTTTAAAAGCAAAAGTTATTTAGTAATATATGATTATTTCTCAAAATGGCTTGATGTACAGTTGCTCAATAGTAAGAGCGCAAAAAGTATTAATAATGTATTAATTGGTATTTTTTGTAATTTTGGTACTCCAAATGAGATTGTGTCTGATCACATTCCATTTGACTCCAAGGAATGTAAGGACTTTGCTTCAGAATGGGGATTTAAGTTTACATTTTCCAGTCCTAAATATCCTCAGTCAAATGGAATGGCAGAGAGGGCAGTCCAGATTGCTAAGAAAATGTTGAAAAAATGTTACGAAGATAAGACTGATTTCAGGGTAGCTTTGTTACATTATAGAACTGCACCAGTCTGTGGTACAAAATTTTCACCAGCACAATTGGCAATGAACAGAAATTTAAAAACTAAATTACCTGTTTGTTATAATTATTTAAAGCCAAAGCTAAATAAAAATGTAAATTTAGAATTTGAAAAGGGGCAAAATAGAAATTT
Source organism: Crambus lathoniellus (assembly GCA_949710035.1). Classification (NCBI taxonomy): domain Eukaryota; kingdom Metazoa; phylum Arthropoda; class Insecta; order Lepidoptera; family Crambidae; genus Crambus; species Crambus lathoniellus. The sequence goes on along the minus strand of OX453298.1, from coordinate 32,299,000 downwards.
AAGGTATTATAATTTAAATACAAGAGTTAAGGATGATTTTTATGTTGGACAAAATATATTGTTTCTTAAAGATCCTAGTATCAATAAGTGGTTATCTGGTACTATAGCTAATAAGAATGGTTTGAGGTCATATGACATTATTGCCAGTAATGGTGTTACATACACAAGAACTTCTTATCATGTTCGACCTTGCTAGATTTTTTTTTTCTGTCCGTTTGGATATTCATGGATGTGCAGTTGCAAAAAAAAAAACGAACATTTATTTTAACACATTATTTTTTGTTGTAAGTACTTAGTATAGTATTATATTATCTGTAGTTGTAAGCTATATTTTTTGTTTGATTTGTGTCAAAATAATTTTGGCTTTGTTCAAAGAGAATGTTAATCTCAAAGAAAATATCATTATCTGTAGTTGTAAGCTATATTTTTTGTTTGATTTGTGTCAAAATAATTTTGGCTTTGTTCAAAGAGAATGTTAATCTCAAAGAAAATATCATTTTGTTTGTTGTAAAGGGGGAAAGAAAAACAAGTAGTAGCTATTTAATTTTACTTTATTTACTTAAAAAAAAAAAATTGTAAAAAGGGATAGATGTAATATAGTCTATGTTTTGAGTTGTGGTTCTGACGTCTGGCAACCCCGGGCCGGGCTGCTTTTCTATTTGTATTTGACATACTGCGGTGACAAAGGAGGAGTGTTAAGATTGCATCGTTAAATAAATAAGTGATCTCCCATAAAAATCTTTTAATTATTAACACTACAGTACTTAGTATTCATCGCTAATTTGATCCCAGAAATTCAGCACGACAGTCCTCTTAAGGTGAAGATGTCAGCTGTCGCGAACAGCAAAGCAATGTTTTATTCAGGCCACTTGCATTTATGTGCAGAACATGTAAATTAGCTATGAGGGCCACTGAATTCAAAACGAAATTTTATTCTAGGGCGTAAGAAAAATTTTTAAGAAATATTTGGAGGGTGAATTGAATTTGGAGGAAAGTAAATTTCTCTCTCTCTCTGTTTGATTCTTGTATTTTCACCTTTGAGCAGTTGGTCGGTGCAATAAACAAATTGCCGTACCTACCTGCCAAATTAATTTTAAATAGACTCCAACGATTTTTATTTTTACTTTTTTGCATTCACAAGGCAATTTTTATTATTGAAAATGAAGTATTAGAAAAAGTCGACCCGTAAGCTCAGTGGTTAACAGCGAGAGGTCGTGGGTTCGAGGTTCGAGAGCTAGTTTCGAGTCGAGTCGACTTTTTCTTATACTTCATTTTCATTATTTTCGAAGATTCAGATAAGATGGGATACGATAGAATTTTAAACGTACCTACCTTCATCTGAGGAAACTTTTATCTCAATAATTTATGAATCACCGTTTCCAACGCACAATCGGTAACTATAGAGAAGAGAGAAACCAGAACCTACAAATTAAATTAACATCAGACTAAATGCATTCATATCATAAAGTAGGCGAAACGGATGTCATTTCCATATTAAAACTATCAAAAATCTATAAAATCGAGACTAATATTAAATATCAATCTAATTTTGTCTAAGAAACCATTCAAGATTCAAGAGTTCGGCGCACAACAAAAGGCAAAAGATAAACTGTTAATTCATGAATTCATTTAACGATTTTACCCCGTTGACTTCGTCTGTGTTCTGTGTTCCTAATGTTCCGAATGTCAGACGGCACGGTCATTGTACCATAATCAATTTTACCTCGAGACGCCAAATGGTCGTTATCTTATGCGCTATTAACAACGTGTTAATCGGGCTTTACATATTATTATTTGATACTAGTAGAGGTTTATGATCTTAGTGGTGCGTTTATGTGAATGTAAGTCTATCAACCAATAGTGAAGATAGCTGATGGTAGTTTTTTTTAAAGTTGACCTTTTGTTAACTCTAACTCTACCCTTAAATGAGATTGTAAAGAATTAAGTAGTCTCTCTAGTCTAGACTATCCTCACACACTGATAAACACACTTTTACAAAAGAATTATTATTTAATTATTTTAAAACATAATTACGAACGATATTAACAATGTGTTTGAGAAAAGCACACACATCTCTTTACAAATAGTTTATGAAACTATCATTTTTAGTCATTTAAAGAATAGAAACCTCAACATTTTGTGCATGAAGGCAACCCTCAGAAATTCCCTAATATTGAACCAAACAAACTAATTTAATTATTGAATGAAACAATCAAGGATTTAATGAACCACCGTTAATTCACAAAGAAGATAGATTCAAAGCACTTCAGACACTTCAGTGTGTAAGAAAAGAATACTCTTACAGCTTACAGTAGGTATACAATATTTTTGCGCATACTATTCATTGAATTATAATGTTATTTATTTTCATTATTGCATTAAGTATAAATATTTGGATTATCTTTTACTAAAATCAAATTTTAGAAATAACCTTCAGATATTTAATAACTCAGACCAAAGGATTTTCATCATCAACACAAATGGATCGACTACTCTTGTTGAACTAAAGAAAGGTTTTTTGAATAAAACCATTTTGTCCTTGTATTAATTTTCTGTATTATTATGTTTCCATATCAACGTGATAGAGCAAAAAAAGTAAGTAAGTACCTCTTAGCAGTAAAAAGTTTCTATAACAACTCTACGTTTAACCATTTCTTTGCACTCATCAAGGTTATGTAGACTGGATCATATAATTCAACAGAAAAAAATAACAATATAATTTTTTTATGTCCTTTTTAGAATAAGGTTCGTTTTAGAATAATATCAAACCCTCGTCCATAATTTTGGGGAAAAGGACAATGTATTGTGACGAGATTGTTACCTTTTGACCTCTCGAGACGTATTGCTGCTCTCATCTCACCGCGTGTTGGGAGTGCTAGGGCTGTCACTGGGAGAAAATAGTTCATGATAATTATTAAGCATAAAAGCACAAGACCGATCGTTGTGGAGATCCTTGGGGGTGGCCTATGCCCAGCAGTGGACGTCGTTCGGCTGACAATTGATGAAGCAAAAAAGAGACAGTGTATTATAAAGACACGGTGTTCGGACACGCCAAAATGTTACCTTTGTGTGGACTCACCTTTATGCCCAGCAGTGGGCGTCGTACGTCACTTATTGATAGCCAAACTTTTGTAAGTATAGCAAAAAATCAGTCCACTTTTGTTAGGTTAAGACTAAGCTAGGTGCAATACAGACTTAGGTGCAGCTAAAATCCACCGAAATTGTTGGCAACTTTTGTCACCAACACGTGTCTATTGACTACACAAAAGTATTCCACTTTTGTTCGGTGGGTCCTATGCAAACGGTTCGTTAAAGGCTTAGGTGTGGCTTAAATCCACCAAAATTGTTGGCAACTTTTATGACCAGCACGTGTTGACTACACAAAATTATTCCACTTTTGTTCGGTGTGTCCTAGGCAAACGGTGCGTTAAAGGCATAGGTAGGTGTGGCTAAATCCACTGAAATTGTTGGCAACTTTTATCACCAGCACGTGTTGAAAAAAAAAAGTTGGAAATAAAAATCTGTTCGGTGGAGACTTGGCTTTAGATAGGTGATTCATGAACCTGTTTTAGTTGATGTCAAATACAATTTACCTATCTAAAGTACCTAGTTATTCTCTGCAAATTATATTACACTTAAAACTCAAGTACCTAACTATCTTTTGTACCACTATTTAATTCCAAATTTCCATGACCCACTGTATGTACGCACAAGAATCGAAACGCGGCCGTGGTGCTCTCGGGACCGAATAAACGCATTTGCCCCGGAAAGACAAACCCCCGCGGGCGCGGCCTTCTTATTCAAAATAAGATACAGTAAATATACTTGAGTAAGTACCTACACCTAGCGCGCCAATATTTGAACGTAAAAAGGAGGTACCTTTTCTATTTGTGTAGATAAAGTACTGGCTGAAAAAAAATATAACACAATTTGTTGTCACGGCTCCCAGCAGAACTTATGCCCGAATACTCGTACGCTACTTATCTTTGGGAGCATGAAACTCGACTTAATACGTCGAGCTTCATGTTTGGGAGCGTCTCAAACATCGACTTGTCACTTTAAATGTCAAACGTATGAAAGAGATGCCATGATATTTGAGACGCTCCCAAAGATGATTTGCATTCGAGAATTCGGGCGTTAGACAGATAGCAGAAGACAACATTATCATATTAGGTTACCAAACGGACCGAAACTGTAAAACCAAGTTTTGATATTAATTTAGGTACTAAAGTAATTTCATGAAGCGAGTTAATGATACTTTTAAGTTTTATGTAAATCTAGACTTAGATTTATACAGAAATAAATTTTTCTATTCTATTCTACTTATATGGCAGATTAACACTGATACAGTAGCTGGCGCCAGTTTTAGGCGCCTGAAAACCACGCCAGTAAGTAGACAGCTGTCTTATTCCACGCCAGGACTGGTGCCAGCGCTGGACTGACATGAACAAAGTCGATACCGCTGGCATGCCACTGACATCGGCGACAGCTACTGTATCAATGTATAAATCTGGCAAATTGAAGGAAAATAACTAGATGTCGTAGTCGCTCAAAAGCAAGTACTTAAGCAAGTAGGTACTTGGTGAGCTTTAAGTGCTATTTCAAAGTAGGTATGCAAAGTGCAAAGTAACACAAAATTCAAGGTTTAAATAATTAATAGTCAATTACAATGTCATGCTGTTCTAGACTACCTTTATTTACTTACTAATATAATAAACAGAGCAAAAAAATCTAGATATGAGCGCACACTTAAGTTAGTGATGCCCACAAACAAAGTTTAGTTTAGTTTCTACTTATCTAGGTATTTAAAATACAACTATTTTCTGAAATATCAAAGCCACCTCACTGTTTTTCTGTTTTGGGAAGGATCGGAGTCGCAATATCCATGGTATGTAAATTGCAAAATCTTTTAACGGATAAGGTTCCGTGAAGAGAGGAGACAAATGAAACAGATTTATTCGTCCGGCTCAACATCTCGGATTCAGCGAATTCCTGGAGAATTTATAGGTCATTTGATGTGAACTGACGCGTTTACAGCCGATGAGCGATGAATTCGATCATGGCGAAATCATTAAACAAACCTAATTGAATGCAATAATTGAAGACATTTATAAATTATAAAAATTGTAGAAAAAAAAAAGAAAGGACTAGAGAAAAAGGTAAACCTTTTTTCGTAAATCTTAAAAGTAATTGTTAAAACTATTTTAGTGAATGCAGAATGGTGTATTGCTAGTTAAACCACAGAGAAGTGAAACAGAAAATTGTGTCTGCCATCAATGTTTTTATTCAAATAATTCATCCAATTGCTAGATTCACAACAGTGACGTCATAGTCTAGTTATGTGAAACATGATTAGCGAAATCGCATTTCGGAAACCTGCTGTCAGTTCCGTTATTCTAATTGACTTGATGAAATATCGATTGTATAAGTGTCTGCGTCTACGCATAGCTTACTAAAACATGTCTGGCTTTCTAGTTCTTTGGTAAAGAAAAACACAAGAAAGTCTGCAATCTACCAAATATATTGAAAATAAAGTAGTCCGGGCGAATGCTCTGAATGGACAGTAAGGTCGTGAGTTCAAGTCCCATCGGACCTTGTTGTGAGACGGTTCGATTTTTCTAATAGGTTATTTTCAATAATAAAAATTGCATCGTGAATGCAAAATAAAAGTAAAACAAATAAATTGCAGAGAAAATTCGATACTTACCTAATCCTCATCTGATGACAACTCTCAACTTAGACTGTTTTTATTTTATATAAAAAAAATAGGTAGATATGTACTAACATTAATTATTTTAAAATTAAAAAACACGACTGTCAAAATCGAACTAAAAAGTAAGAAATAAGCTCTCATTGTAGTTAATAGCTCTTCTCGACACACTGTGTGCCTCCGTCTGGCAGTCACAACAAAATTTAGGTCTTTGACCACGACTTTACCAGTTTATGATGGTTATCATCATCATCATCATTTTGGCCCTTATTATTTTCATGCTGGCTCTCTGCCGAGGTAAGTACAGGATCATCCTGCTCACCAATGTGAATTGGTAGGAACTGCACTGTAACTGGTCTGACTGCAAATGCAGCAGGTCCAGCAGGGTTTTTTAACGTGCCATCTGAAGCACGGAGGATTTCGACATATTAGTATTGCCTATTCCGTTACTTATTATTGCTTGCTTGACTGCCAAAACCAATTAATTTTGACCAAACTATTAATTCTAAATTACAAATATGTATGTTTATCAGAATTTATGCCAAAGCTTGAATTAAGTAGGTATGTAGAAATTATACTGGAAAGCTGCTGCAAGAATTTTAGCATGTTTTTTTAATGGATGTGATTGTAAGGGATGAAAGTTCGTACCTATGCGGAACGTAATTTCTCAAGTTGGGAAAGGAATGTCGGCAAGCTTATGTGACTGACTCTACAATATCTGTCATTTAAAGAATCTGCCATTTACAGAATCTGCCGTTTCCAGAATCTGCCATTTAACGAAAAAATAAATTCATTGCTGACCTACAGACTTTAGATCTATTGAATTTTTTTTCCTACAATCAATGCTATAGGTACGTACCTACTTTGAAATACAATTCCATTTCCCAACAATATACACAGTACAAATAAAAATATATAGATCAGACCCAACTCACACAAATAAGGCAACAGTTTTCGGTCCGTTATCAGACTTATCAGTCTATTGTGAGTGACAAAGCTCGCTGTTCATTTATCAAACCGACAACCCGACAACCGGTCACCTCAGACATGAAAATATTATTTTTTCTTCAAAAGTGTTATCGAATTTCTACGAAGGTTGTTTTGTGAAACAATAGCACTGAGGTCGTAAGAAAAGGGAAATCATGATGGAAATGACGAATTTAAATAATATTATTTTGGAACTCTTCCACAAATTAAAGCTAGTGAAAGCATACTTCGCATAATCAAGTTAAATATGCCGTTTTACCCAATAGATTTATTTAGCTCTCGTCGAGTACCTAAGTCAAATAGTATATTTAATTATTCCGAAATTGAAAAATGAATAAGTCCTTCCTCTCCTTTTATGTTTTTTGACTTTTAGAGGTTTTCTTTTCCACATACATATAACTAGCAAATTACCGTTGGTACGAGTCCCTGATGTTTTCTCGGAAAAATACCAACATCTTTTCTGGCATTATAATTACACATTATTCAGGCTCTCACTTCCAAAATGGACGCGCAATTCGCCTTCAATCTCGATGCATAAAAAGTTGTTACATCAAAATCGACTTTTTGTCCAGAAGATGCTTGCACAAGACAGGACGACTCGCCAGGGACGGAACCAGGAAGTGACCTAATCTACTTTTAAATGGCTAATGACTTATATATTACCAAAGGGTGTTAATCTACAACGAATTTTCCTCGTTTCGTTAACAGGCATGGATACCAATATGGAATAGACTGATGAGGCTGCCATCAATTTTGAAAAGATTATGTAAAATTGCAGTGTTTTGCAAGAGCGGTATCTTTAAGTAGGTAGTAAAATGCAAGAAAATATTCTTTTAAATTCTGTATAGGTAGCAAAACCGCAATACTAGCTCGACTTATTGAATCTCTTCTTAGTAACGATGAAACACAGGAATTATATTTGCGCATTTCTCAACAGTTTGCCCTGCGAAAATAATAGTACTCTACAAGGTACAGTCCTTAAGGTCCACCATCGTAAATGTGGGCAACTTTTATCACCAACACGTGTAGACAATATAAAAATATACGCCTTTTGTTCGGTGAAGAATCGACTCACCCGAAATTGTTGACTACTTTTGTCACCAACACGTGTTGACAGTTGACAACACAAAAGATGTCAACTTTTGTGGTAACTCGGCTTTCTTTCGGTATGCGTACGCGTTTTTTATCTACCATAGAGGGTTGAGAGTAAGATAGTAAACGTGCTTTACTTTACTATCGCCATTGAGTTTTTTGACTAGTAGATCGTTAAGGTATCGCTTCAGAACCGGGCGTCGGACGACAACTTTACTGCAAGCGACATGACGACGTGCCATACTAGCTTCTAGTTGATGTTTCTTTGTTTTATATGAAATCGAGCGTCGAACGCTTGTAGTTGTCGTCCGACGCCCGGTTCGAACCGATACCTTTATGGTAATAGCGGAAATACACGGTTCACTTTTGCCTTTCAATAAAATTTGGATGAAGCAACCAAATTGAACAATGTAAACGTAAAAGTGAATCATACAATGTCAATGTGCGCCTGTATTTCTGCGCCTTTCTACCAGAGTGATTCAATTTGGTTGAACCGTGTAATATTAGCATAAAGAAATAAGGACTAGATAGAATTCTTCACGCAAACGCGATAGTAACGTTTTCACATGAGAAACTTACACTACGGGTATAGGTAGGTACTGGTCCATGTTTCCCCGGTCAGCCCTGAATGTGTCCCTGTTTGAGTACTTAACATTCGGGAGCGGGCTACCTGTCGCGCGGGCGGCGGGTCCCCGGGTAGTTGCAAAAACTGCGCGCGCGCTCCCACGCCGAAAGGGGTCGCTGACCCCGCCGACTGCACTCATGTTAATTTGACGAATACACACGAGGAGCATTGGTTTAGACGACTATGTCAAAACGAATATACGAGACTACTTAAGGCTACTGTACACGGGTGAAGAAACGTTAGAGTAGAGCGGTATAGAGTACTAACTATCCTAATGACTATACTAATGTAGACATCATTGGTAGAGTAGGTACTGAAATTTGGTAGAGTAGAGTAGCTAGCACCGCGGGCAAGCCACTCTATCACTTTCGTTCCCCCACCCCAGCGTCTTCTCTACCATGACTCTACCGACTACTCGACCCATTACTCGAAGCGTTACTCTACTAACAAAATGAAAATTTACGTGTATGTATAGGTACATTTACCACAGAATAGCATTTACTCTACTAAAACTGGTAGAGTATGAGAACTGGTAAGAGTAGTATGCTAGTTCACTCTACCGTGTATATAAATACAGTTACTCTCAAATAAAACATCATTGGTTACTCTACTAAAACTGGTAGAGTGCTGAGAACTGGTAGAGTAGGTAGTATGCTAGTTCACTCTACCGTTTACTTTACCCGTGAACAGCAGGCTTCACACTTGTGTCGGCATATAAGTTAGGACAAGAAGGGAGGGTCAAGAGCGCTCAAAACGCGTTAAATAGGCTTATATTTTTTTTTTGACACTTAATAATCTAAGACAACCACGGCATTTGCATTTTTAGATAGTTTTGGAAAAATTACAAGTTTTCAACAAATAAGTATGAACTGAACGAAACCGTTTAAAAAAAATAGAGCGTGATTCAGGATTTATATTATTTTACATAAAAAATAAATAAAAGTACCACAACAATTTTAATATGAATATTTTATTTTTATATTATACTTACTTATAATTAATTTTGGCAGCCATATCTTAAATAATTTTTCAAAAAACCGTTTCAACTAGGTAGATCAATTTTAGTGCATTACGACGGGCTATAGGTACGTGCCTCAATACTTAGTTCCCCAAAGGATGTTTCGTAAAATATTGTTGCCTTGCCTGTTTATGTTTTCGTCAGTCATACCACAGAGTGGTCATACTACCTACCAAATTTAACATAAGAATACTTACTGGATAACCTATAAAAGGACAACGAAAACGAGTTTAAAAAAATGACAATGACATTATAAATGAAACAAAAAATATTGATAAAGGTTTTCCTTGACAATATTTATGCATTTGAGGAGAAGTGACACATCTCCGAATCCCAAGAATATCAAGTTTTACCAAAATTCCACGGCCGAAATAGTACAAAAAATGTAATTTTAAGATACTTAAGAAGGCACTTGTACCTTAGGAACAAATTCAGAGTTGTAACTTTGAGAGTTAAAATTTTTAGTATTGAAATATTAACCAAAATTGTGAGACTGGTATATTTTTTCTAATAAGTATTTCATTTTCAATTACAACTTTGACTCAACTAGCAAATGGATACATTTTTGTGAACGACTACAATAATTGATTTCCAGGAGCCGCGAACATATTATACATACGTTACACACGGCGGCACATCAGACTATACATGTTGACCTTGAGACCACCCTTAAGCCCTACACGTAATAATAGGTGTTATCGCAGTTCAACTGTTTAACTTGATGTACTGCCGAGTGTAGATTAACAAAACAACAAATTTTGTTGAAAAACTGTCTACAAACAAACTAACGACTTTAACATAAGTATGAAATCAAATTGTAGCAGGAACCTCCTCTTATTTAATCCGATTGTGAACGAACTGAAACTTAATTTAAAAGCGAATAGAGCTGCCTTTATATTTCGCTACGAGATGTAAGGTAGTAGCGGTTAGAGGGCGAAGAATGGATTATTATGAGAGAACACAACTTGTAACGACGAAATAAAAATGAACCACCCTTTGTTCAAAGAACATGAAAAATGAAGAACATGGAAAATGCCGAAAAGCTTAAAAGAACTACATCCATTTTGTCGACAGTCGTGTCGTTCATTTTGCCGACAGTCGTATCAGTAAGTATATTTTATTTTTTCTAAAATCTATGTCAATAACACCCAATTGCAGGAAGCTCCATTAAAGCTTCATTAAATCTATTGCTGTCATTTTTTATTTCTTGACAACGAAAAGTGACAGCAATAGACTTAATGAAGCATTAACTTTAATGGAGCTTCCTGCAAGTGGGTGTAAGGGGATCGGTGGTTAAATGCTCTAGGCATGGATCCTAAGAACAGATCTTTGTGTGTGCTATAGTTTCAGACTTGCCCATACTGGCCGTTCTAAATGGGCCCATCCTGTATACAAGCAATTTTATACTAGAAAATGACATACAGTAACCAAAAAATATTTTAAAAGAAAGCACTGAAAATACGTTATTAACGAACATTGAATATTTTCTAACAGTATAGGTACTTTGCTTAATCTATCGTCAACTGTACCATGTTTAAAATGTGTACCAGACTGTTGCTCATCCATTTTTATGACACTCTGCGTTACATGGAACGTTATAATTTACTTAACATCACTTTCGGATTAAAGCCGAGCTCGTACTCAAACCCCAGTTTATTAAGCATTAATTTATGTTTAACACTTATTTTGCTGAAACGCTTCAATGAGGGACTAGTGAAAAGGAGGTCAATTGAGAATAAGGTTACCATAAATTAATAATTTTAGTAGATTTCTAATATTTTGCCGCAAACTTAATTAACTACGCTTTTGTTTAAAAGGAAAAAAGTCTTAAAAAGTATACTATTGTCTTAATAACAAAAACCCTAGAAATGAAATGGTCGGCTCCACCGTGCGTTCGCGAAAAGAGCCTTTTGATTTGGTCTGTTTGTTCTAGAGTCCAATGGCACAATATTAAGAACTGGAACTAGGAATCTCGTTAGATTGTGAAAGTTCAACTCTTAAGAACTTCACAAGTCTTGCAATCCTGTTAGGAGCTTGAAAATCCCAAAATCCCAAAATCCCAGAACAAATCGTTGAGTATGGTAACCCTAATTACGACATTAATCACGTGAGTTGCAAGCTAAGAGCTTAGTAGGAACACTTAATAAATCATTCCGGTTAATAAAGTTCTAAAGGAAGTGGAATAATACGGATACTAACTTGTTTATCGAATAAAAGGTTGTATGTAAAACTGCTTACTCCCTTATTCACTTTGGAAAATTTCAAGCGTAGGTATGTACCTATTGTACCTACTACCTACGCGATTCCTTTCGTTTAAACCTTTTTGAGTTGCAAAAAGTGTTAGGTGTTTCTTAATTAGTACTTATAAGTAAGTAAGCTTTTTTCCTATAATACTAGTAAAATAAAACATGTTAAAATGCTACTACATGTCACTCTATACAAGTCCCTCCTCTGCGCGACTGGAAACAGCTGTCGTTATAGTAATCGATAACATAGTAAACTATACTATCCTTCAAAAGCTGTCAATGTGCTGCAGTTAACTATCTATTAAACGACCGAAATAGGCACTGTAAGCCTAGCATGAACGCCCAAAACGTGATATAATATCGCATGATATAGCGTTTTGACACTCAAACGTCAAAACCCATTGTAGGTATTTTGACAGTCAAACGCGATAAAGCCTACAAATATTATTCTGTGATAAAGCGCTACATCATATCGCTTTTTGTTGGTCATGCTAGAGGGGCAGCTCTGGTTTTCATAATACAGTAATATAGTTTTTCATGCAAAACCGAGCTTGAGTTATGTTATAATAATCACTGTCCGACTATATTCCTTTTTTGTACAATAATATTTTGTTTTCTTCAAGTTTGAAGAGTCAATATCGTCACACTCACACGTAATTTTCAGAGAAGCAGGGAATAACTACTTATAGTTTGTTCAAGAACTCAGAAGAGCTATTGTGGTTTCCTTTTACCCAATAACAGAGGGATTGCTCTAAGCCAACATTCTAGATCCGCATGATTGGATGGTTCGTTAATTATTTATATATTTTCCTTACATGTGCCTGTTTCACAATGTCCGATTAGGAGATACTTTCCAGTTTACTTGACAGTTTTGTATGGACTATCTGTCAAGTAACAGCTAATCAGAACTGAGAATCAGAATCAGACAGAATCTGAACTAGACATTGTGAAACAGACCCTAAGTTTATAAAAGTAGCAATTTAATAATGCTAAAAGGTAAAAATATTATCCAAAAGTTTTTCTAAATAAAAACATAATTGGAATTCGTAAGTCTTACATTTTACTAATGAACATTTTATACAAGTTTTCATTTTATTAAAACACGCTATTCACCAAGTCAACGCGACCTTTCTTATTAATTATAAGAGGCACTAAATTATTAACATTCCTAAAAGTTTTCCGTATTAAGTGTGGAAACCTACCAAAGACTAAACTAAGACGAAGACGATATAAGTACCTAATAAAATTAATATCTGAGAAATCTGCTCAAGTTAATTACGCGAGCCTCGGAGAGGTGGTGGCGCGTCCCGAAGGTATCGGCCCAAAATAACTTGTTTTCACTGTTGTTTGTTTTTATTTATATATTTTCCTTGCATTAAGTTTATAAAAGTAGCAATTTAATAATGCTATTAATAAAAAATAAAAATATTATCCAAATGTTTATATTTTACTAATGAAAATTTATCCAAGTTTTAATTTTTAACGTTTTTTACCAAGTCAAAGCGACCTTTCTTATTAATTGTAAGAGGCTCTAAATTATTAACATTCCTGAAAGTTTTCCGTATTAATTGTGGAAACCTACCAAAGACTAAACTAGACGAAGACGATATAAGTACCTAATAAAATTAATATCTGAGAAATCTGCTCAAGTTAATTACGCGAGCCTCGGAGAGGTGGCGCGTCCCGGAGGTATCGGCCCAAAATAACTTGTTTTCACTGTTGTTTGTTTTGGCCCTAATGTTTTCATTCTGCCTTTTAACCGAGCGTTTGCCCGAAATCCCGTTTCTGAATGTGTTGTATTATAAGTGGATAAAATACAGGGTCACTTGTAAAACATCAACAACCTCGCAGGACTAGATAACTATCATACCTATATCAATTTTTGAAGTCGGTTAAAAATGTCCGAACAGCGGATCGAGTTTTGTATTTTGTATGAAAGGACGAAAATTTAATTTTGTGTTTTTTGAAAAGTTGTAGACCAAATGTTGAATTGTTTATGATGTTAGTTATCTAGACCTGCGAGATTGTTGATGTTTTACAAGTGACCCTGTATAGGTACCTAACTTTACTAAATGCTATAGCGAGTTATTTAAATTTTTACTTTTTTGCATTCACAATGCAATTTTTATCATAGAAAAATGGAAAATAAAGTATTTAGAAAAAATCGACCCGTCTGTCGATCGAGCAGTCGCCCGGATAGCGAAAGGTCGTGGGTTCGAGTCCCATCGGAGCTGGTTGTGAGACGGGTCGATTTTTTCTAAATACTTTATTTTCCATTTTTCAATGCTATAGCGGTAGGTAACTTGGGACTTTTAGCGATAACTTTGTATGTTTTCGTTTTGGTATGTTCTGAAAAATATTAGATTTCACTTTAAAACTAAGAAGTAGCATAAAATTTTAATTCAAATTATTTTCACGTCATTTTAGTATTTGTCTCCTCGAATAAAACCTTAATGACCCGCACGTTTGCTGGCCTGGTTATATCTTAACGACTACCTACTTACTTTTTTCTATCTTTTTTGGCGTTCTAAATCAGCGTGACTGGCATACTATAGTTCTTAATTTATATTAGATACAGATTAGTGGGCGACTTTTCTTTTCTCAATCTTTTAAATTCTTGTTCCGTTCTGTACCCAATATTAACTTTTTTTCTAGATCATTTAGTGCTTTATTTATTTTTGGGATTCAACGGTATCGCTTTTACTCTAAAATAATTAGTAGGTCTATATTTTTCAGGTCCTTAGGTACCTAAGGACCTGAAAAATATTTATAGCAGTAGCTTGTATTTTTAACCGACTTCTAAATCAAAAAGGAGGAGGTTCTCTATTCGTGTGTATGTATGTTTTTTTTTTGTGTATGTCCACCGATTACTCAAAGACGGATGAACCGATTGAAATGATTGAAACGTTATTACATCAGGTTGGTTTTCAAGTTGGTCCCATTTTTTGAAATTTCGAAATCGGTTCAGTAGTTTTCAGGAAATCTTGAAAATACTGTCGTTTTCGTTACCACTTTATGTGAATTTCATACGTATCTTTAGGCATAACTCCTTTGTTTATAAACCGATTTAGATGATTCTTGTTTTGTTTAAAAAGGGGATACCTCAAGGTATTTTAACCGACTTCAAAAAAGGAGGTTTTCGGTTTGATCACATACCTATTTACCAGAATACAAGTAAATTGCCTGCACGATGCACTAAAAGGAGTGAAATAAAAATTATTTTTATAAAAAAATAAAACCGCCTTCAAAAAAATCACATCAAAAAAGTAAGAAATAATTCCTCACCAAATAAATAACGTAAGTACTTTGAGTACATGTTTCACGCCCGACTTCAAAGTACTTACGTTATTTATTTGGTGAGGAATTATTTCTTACTTTTTTGATGTGATTTTTTTAGTTCACGGTTTGATACAAATTACTATTATAGCAGTAGATCGAGACCCGGGGCCATTAAAGGAGATCTTACAAAAAATTAAGTTATATAAATAGTCTATAAGTATACATATAACCTTATTTTCCACATTTTACTTTCAACTTGTGAAGTGAATGCACGATTTCGAAACTATAGATAGACTAAAAATTAACTATTTAATTTCTCAATCAGCAACCGAAGAGTTCCGAAGAATTTCTAAAGAATTTGCGGCAGTCTCCGCACTCTAAAAGTTAGCCTTAACAAGCGTGAACTTTCACCTCCCTGCTAAGAGAATTCTCAGATTCACTAATAAGCATCGGTTACAACTACCTTTTAATCTAATTAAAAAAGTAGGTATTGAATGGTTTTCACTCAACCGTGAAAACGATGACAAGATTTCATGGGAACAAGTTTATTAGCTGCAAGAAGACTACACTTCTTTTGTTTTCGTTACAGCCCACTAACGTATCAAGTGACTACCTATATTTAAAATGCTTTAGGATACAATTTTAGGATATTCCGATAAATAAAGTTTATTTTTGCTTACCTCGTATAATGTCGTTATATTATTGTTTTTTTGTCCCGGATTCTTTATCTTGAGGGTTCTTTCAAGTGATTTATTATGACTTGCCATGCAGCGAAAATCAACTGGGAGCTATCCATTGATATCGTAAGTATCTTTATATTGGAGTTTCACATGCAATTTAATTCCAATGATAAGGGCTAACATTATTAATAGTATAATTTTTAAAATGATCTTAAGTTTACAACAATTTTAACATTATGTGGTAGGAAAACATCGTAATATTCTTATATTTTACTGAATTTACATCCTACTAATATTATAAATGTGAAAGTTTAGATGTTTGGATGTTTGGATGTCTGTTACTCAATCACGCCAAAACGGCTGAACGGATTTGGCTGAAATTTGGGACACAGATACTTTGTAGCCTGGAGAGGAACATAGGCTACTTTTTATCCCGGAAAAAGATCACATTCCCGCGGGATAACGTCGTGTAGTCCACGCGGGCGAAGCCGCGGGCGGAAAGCTAGTATCACATATAAGTAATTAAAAAACCATGTATTATTGTTAATATAAATTCGAGAGCTTCTGTTACTTTCCAAAACTATCGTCAACCATTGACTGTACCTTGATGAAAATTTAAATGAAAAACAAGTAAATTTATTACCAATAAATTTTCTACTTGTTGAAAAACTGCTTCAATCACCACTAAATTACACAGACACTTTGGTGGACGAAAGCTAGAATAATACATTCCAAGAACAAGCAACTTAGGGACACTTTTGTACACTAATTGGCCGACGAAGCTGCTTTGTGTAGTCTGGTTTGGAACTTGAAACCGCGCCAGGTCATTCGGACCATTAACGCAATTAGTCCACTTGTTGATACACCCTGTATATAAACTTGAGTGAGCCTTCGCATATAGTTTATAGTTGTATTGTATAGCATAGAGGAAATCATTTCATTACTTATGATACTTTTGCTCCTCTTTTGAGACCTATAGTGTAGAGTCTCCGTCTAGTAGAGGGTTAAGTTAGTCGAGTTTTTATACAAGTTACAGTTATCCGTTGGGATGTAAAAAGTGATCTATAAAATGAATCTCATCTTAAAATTTTTTACTAGCGGCCAACCTTCATGAGTGAAGAGGCACATCATAGCACACACAACACATGGTTCAGTGGTATGTACACACCAACAGTATCAGACCTAGAGTTCCCGGGTTTGATTACCAGTGGGGGTACATATTATATTCGGTGTAGTTGGTGGTAGGACATTAGTTGTGTTGAAGCAATTCGAGATAAGATAGCCAGTTCCTCAGTGTTGAGGATTCCGGGAGTAGTGCGCTTCCATCTTCAGCCTCATCTTCACTTAACATCAGGTGAGATGAAGGTGCTACTCTTTTGAGGATATACCATTAAGTTTACAATAATTGAGTGTAACATTGTAATAATTTATCTTTCACGTAGATGTTAGATCGCGTAATCGAACACGATATGCATAAAGCAATGCATCTGGTAGGTATTCCATATGCGAGAAAGAAATGTACATACATACAACTCCATTAAAAACACTCGTTAATGTTAAATCCAGAAAGTTCCCTAAGCATTTTTTTCGCAACTCAATTATTTTATTATAATTCGGTCGGCAAACTCCATAAGGTGGACATGTTGGTACTTAAGTGGCCCTCTGTTGACAAAAAGTGGTAATTGTGTGCAAGATGGCCGGGTTAATTTTGGCGGGACGTGATGCGTTTTTGTCGGCGGCTGTCGTTTGACGACGTCGACGACGCGGATCACGGTACCTCGTACCGGCCAAATTTCGTTTTAATTGGCTATGTGACCGAAATCCGGTATAAGTGGCTCGGAGTATGTGGACAGTCGCCAGCAAGTCAGGGTTAACAGTTGGGCTGCTAAAAGCACTCTAATTGCGACGCTTTATACGCGGGTGAGCTTTAAGATAAAATGTTAAAACATGAGCAACGTGTTGATGTGCTGTCGAATATATTACTTTAGAAGTTTTTAGATAGTGGATTAAATCTGACTACGAGACGCAAGAACAAAAATCAAAATCGAATTACAACAACTGAAAACTGTCTCAGGCTTTGAAAAGTATAATACTTACCTACCTATTTCAATGAAAATTTTTGTAAAAGCTTATTCATTTCAAGGAATATCAAGCTAATTTGAAGACCAAAAGTAGTATTCAGTTCAATTATTCATTCAATCAGTTAGTAACCTTCTTTTTTATTTTAACATTTATCTAACTACAGAAATGAATTTGTATTTGCACTTTTCAAGTTTTCAGATACTCGACGTCTATTAAGTAAAATGCATTAGCTACTAGCCGAGTTTATTCCAGCTTGCAGTCTCAAGAATAAATAAAAGAAAAACCCGTGACAGTTCTCCACAAACCAGCTGTCTCCCCAAAGGAGGGGCTGGGGGCAGTAGTAAGGCGCGAAGCTCGAGGGGGGTGTGTACAATCCCATAGAGGTCCAAAATACTGTTATTCACAACGTAAATAAAACTAGTGTGTAGGTCGAGGATAATTTATTGGGTGCATCGACAAGACTATATCAATCACCAAAAAATCTTAACACCGCCGTTCAGCATTACGTACGTTTGGCACAACGCCATCTATGTACAATAATTACAACTTATATTTAAATACAACGGCTTAACATTCCGCCCACCATGAACGGAACGTCCATCAGAAACAACACAATCAAATAAGAAACTTAACAAAAACAACAAAATTTAGGTATGCAATACATCAATAATACATAACTAACACATACACATACTTGACTAAATTAAAATACAAAAAAACATAGTAGTAGGTATTTACATTTATTAAGTGACAGGTAAAATTATAAGTTTGGATACAGGTCTTTTTACTAGAGACCCCTTGCATCGCAAGGTTACGACTCTCGTAAGATTGTCCGCACCAACATGTTTTTCCTTAATTACGCCATACAACCATCTGGACGGTGGGAGGTCATCCTCCTTTACTAACACGACATCCCCTACAGAAGGTTCAGGAGCAATATAGGACCATTTATATCTATGCTGTAATTGAGTCAAGTACTCATGAGACCATCGTCTCCAAAAGTCTTGCAGTAGTCTCTGTACAAACTGCCATCTTTTAAGAGTACTCACGTTACTCTGCTCAAAGTTTGCATCGGGTATAAGCAGCAACGGCTCACCGACTAGAAAATGGCCGGGAGTTAATGGATACGGATCATCTGGATTATTGCTAATTTGAGAAAGTGGACGCGAGTTAAGGCAAGCTTCTATTTGATACAGAAGCGTGGACATCTCTTCGAATGTCAAGGTACTGTTACCAATAACCCTTTTTAGATGATGCTTTGTGGACTTCACTCCAGCCTCCCACAACCCTCCAAAGTTCGGCGAGTGAGGTGGAATGAAGTGCCAGTTGGTACCATTTGTTGCTAACCACTCAGCAATATCATTAGCGGCTTCAGAATTTTCCGTTTGGAATAAATGCTTTAACTCCCTATTGGCCCCCACGAAGGTCGTGCCGTTGTCACTCCATAAATCTGCGCAGTGACCTCGCCGTGCAACAAAACGCTTAAAAGCTGCTAAAAATGCCTCGGATGTCATGTCACTAACGACTTCGAGGTGTATTGCACGAGTGGTCATACATACGAACAAGGCTATATATCCTTTAACGGCTCGATAACCACGCCCTTTATACGGTCTTATAACTATGGGTCCTGCGTAGTCAACCCCACTCTGATAGAAAGGTCGACAGACTGTGACACGTTCCGTAGGTAGCTGTCCCATCATTTGCTGACTTGTTTGTGCAGAATGGCGACGACATACAACACACTTCCGAACGACCTTGCGAACAAGATTTTTCGCATTAACTATCCAATACTGCGTTCTTAAAAAGTTTGTCATTAATTGTGGACCGCCGTGAAGAGTGCGATTATGGGCATCATCCACAATCAAATCTGTGAAGTGCGACTGATACGGCAGCAATATTGGATGTTTCATATTTTCATCTATTTCAGCATTTTGTAAGCGACCGCCCACCCTGAGTATACCATCAGCATCAAGAAACGGACACAGTGAGGTAAGTTTACTACTTTTCTTTATCTTTCCCAAAGTTTGTAAACATTTTATTTCTTCCAGGAAACTTTTCCTTTGACACAATCGGATACAGGTAAGTAAAGACTCTTTTATTTCTAATCTAGATATGTAAGGCGTAAATTTTTCTTTCTTTAACTTAAGGAATCTACGTATGTATGCAACAACTCTTAATAATTTATTCAATGAAGAATAACGACATAATATAGATTCTGACTCTGACTGAATAGTGTGGCACGAAATTTGCTCTTTTTTCTTTTCTAAATCCGTTAATTTAAACTGTCCCTTTGAATAATTAATAACCTTTTCTTGCAGCCATTGTGGACCCTCTCTCCAGATCTTCAAATCCGATAGTTTGCTCGGATTTATACCTCGCGACGCACAATCTGCAGGGTTAGATTCGGACTTGACATGTGACCACTGAGTATTATTCATAAGCGTTAATATTTCAGAGACCCGATTCGCGACATAGGTTTTCCATTTGCTGGGATGACTGCTCAACCATGAAAGGACTACACTTGAGTCCGTCCAGGCGTACACGCACTCCTTCGGAATCTCTAAAACTTCTGCAATTTCTTGAAGCAGGTTGGCTAACAATACCGCTCCGCACAACTCCAACCGAGGAATCGAGACTTGCTTCACCGGAGCAACCTTCGTCTTTGCGGCAAGTAATCGTACATGCACATCACCTTTAAAATCAACGATTCTCATATAGACTACAGCTGCGTATGCTGCATTTGAAGCATCGCAGAATCCTTGAAGTTCTCTGCTAACATCGTTGGTGCTAGTGCCAATCCATCTTGGAATCTTAAATTGAGCGAGATGTGTAAGTTCATCTCGAAACTCAAGCCATGCCTTCAAAATATCACATGGCAATTCTTCATCCCATTGTATCTCTGACAGCCAGACTGTTTGAATAAATATTTTAGCAGTGGTGACCACAGGAGCTAGCCAACCGAGGGGATCAAACAGTTTTGCTATTTCCGAAATCATTTTCCTCTTAGTTATGGGTGTTTCCAGTGCTGTAAGTTGGACAGTGTATTGAAATTCATCTTGGTGTCTATTCCAAGTGAGACCTAAAATTTTGATAACCGTATCTAATTTTAGCTCTAAAGTTTCCTTTGAATTCTTACTTTCTCTATCCCACTTTGACAGCAACTCACTATTGCTACTACTCCATTTCTGAAGCTGGAAACCACCAAGTTTAAGTAATTCGTTCATTTGTTGATAAATCTGTGCTCCCTCGTTTATGTTTTCGCAGCCAGTCATAAGGTCATCCATATAATATTCCCTAAGGACTCTGCTAGCTGCCAAAGGATATTTATCTCCCTCATCATGTGCAAGCTGTTGTAAGGATCTGACCGCCAAGTAAGGTGCCGCTGATGTACCAAATGTTACACGTAATTGTCGGAGATGCTGAAGTTCTGAATTAACATCGCTACGCCATAATAGACGTTGAAAATCAACATCCTCAGCAGCTATCTTGACTTGACGGTACATCTTCACAATATCTGCTACCAGGCTTATAGGATAGCAGCGCCAACGTAAAATAAGGTGTCGAAGTGTGGGTTGAAGCGTTGGACCTACCATGAGATCATCATTCAACGAAGTTCCATTATTAAGAGAACACGACGCATCAAACACGACCCGAACCTTAGTGGTGCTTCTCTCATTGCGAACGACAGCGTGATGGGGAAGATACACAGCCTTGGGATTACCTTTCTCCACTTCCGGCACTACTTCCATGTGATTTAATTTTAAATATTCCTCCATAACCTCGGAATATTGAATCTTCAGTGGTTGATTCTTCAGTAATCGTTTTTCGAGCATAAAGAATCGTTTCTGCGCAATATCATAAGAATTACCGTATTGACAACTTGGGTCCACCTTTTTGAATGGCAATTTCACGATATAGCGACCCTCATCATCTCTAGAAGTAGTTTTGGCGAACAGCTCTTCGCATTGCTGTTCTTCTTCAGACAGACATTTCTTCACAGCTGAAGACAGTTCTTCTTGCTCCCAAAAACCTTTCAGGAGATCGTTCATACTCAATTGAGTGTGCATACTAATTATTTCATTACGTGTCTGTGAAAGTTCGTAACTTGGAGGGGAAAATATATGGCCTGAAAGGATCCAGCCAAGTTTGGTATTTTGCGCAATTGGAGAACCTGGTGGACCTTTGACAACTCCATCCATTAAAATTTGACCATACACTTCCGCCCCCAGTAAAATATCAATTTTACTCGGAGTATCAAACTTCGGGTCTGCTAACTCTATAGCAGGAATCTGAGGAGAAGACATCGGAACAGACATTTTCCTCTCAGGTAAAAGAGAAGTGAGCTTATTAAGAACATGAGCTTTAACTTCAACTATAAAGTTGGGGTCATGGCGTGACTGAATTTTGACCATAACGGTCCATTTAGACTGCAAGGATGAACCTTGATCACTACCTAACCCTGAAATGTAGCTCATGTTTGAAACTCTTCTAAGACCAAGCATTTGTACAACAGACTCTGCTATAAATGAAGCTTGTGAACCTTGGTCCAAAAGAGCTCTGATATGAAAAGTTCCATTTTTCGTATCTACATTGACCAAAGCAGTGGCCAATAATACTTGACTATTTGCATTAGAAAAGCATGATACTATATTTGATGCCTCGCCTTGAGATGATTCTACATTGGACGACTGAGCGCCCCCTTCCACTACGGAAGTGTTTACTTGATCATCTTTAGGACCTAACTTTGGGTGCAGTAAAGAGTGATGTCGCCTTTTACAAATGCGACAGCTGGTTGATTGACGGCAATTGTATATCGAATGATTCGGAGCAAGACAATTAAAACATAACCTGTTGGTTTGGGCAAAAGTACGACGTACATTTACATCTTCCTTTGCGAATTTTTTACAATTACACAGTTTGTGAGCATCGGAACAAAATATACATGATACAGCAGGAATTGTATGCATTGTTTTAGGAACATTATTACGAACATTACTCTGTTTAGTGGCTTTATTGTCTAGAAATTCTAAAGATCTGAAACGATGATCTAAAAAGTTTTTAAAATCAACAAGTTTAGGCAATTCATCATTACACCTACTGACTTCTACTTCCCACAACTTTCGAGATTCTGTATCAAGTTTCAACGAAACTACATAAATTACAATAAGATCCCAGGAATCTACATTTACATCTAAATTAGTAAGAGCATTTAAACACTCATTAGTTGTGTCCAGTAATTCCTTTATCGCACTTGAAGATTCCGACAATACATTTTTTTGGTTCATAAAACGTTTTAGTACACAATTGGCTAAAAACCTTTTGTTGTTGTAACGATGCTCTAACTGATCCCAACAAGTTTTATAATTACATGCCGTGATAGGAATGTGTCTTAACATTTGCTCGGCTTCGCCAGACAAGTGACTTTTCAAATAGTGCAGCTTTTGAACGTCATCCAATCCCTTATTGTTGTGAATTAAAGACAAAAATAAATCACGAAAACTACTCCATTCTGTGTATTTGCCACTGAAATTAGGTATTTCTATTTTCGGTAATTTAACAGTAAAGGATTGGGTGCTGCTAGTTGCATTTGCATCATAAAATTCATTAACATTAACATCTTTCTTTAACCTAAGGATGGCTTCCTTTAACTCCGACTTGTAATTTATGTACAGTTCTTCGGTCTCATCATACATGTCATTTTTAAAATAAGTAGATTTTTCAAGTACGTCTCCAGAAACTTCCATTATAATCTTCTTATGTGTTTCATCAAAAGAAGACCACTGTTTTTCTAAGGCTTCTAGACGTGTTTCTATGTATGACAAAGAGATCCTATCTTTCGGAGATTTTCTAAAGTTAGACCTTCCCTTCTGAACCTTTGACTTAGTATCATCTTGCATTTTACCGTAGGCATCCATCTCGATAGTTATTCTAACTATTCACCGTATGAGAAAATTCAAAATTATTTTCTAAGTCAATCGTAAAATTTACGAAATTTTTCTAAGTGTTTTCGCACTTGGCTCCGCAAATTAGCGTGGATTCCCCGTATTTCACTTTTGGAGAAATTATTCTAAGTCTATGAAAACACTTCTAAAATTTCCAAATTCTAACTTTCTTGAAATTATTCTAAGTTAATGAATGACACAAATGTACTCACAGTTTCATCACAGCACAACACACTAAACGCTTCCGCTTACGCAATCGCTCGCTTCGTGGTCGCACCGGATCCGCTGACGTCACTGCTGGAGCTGCTGCTGCAAACTCAAACCTCCGATCCTCCGTAGTCCCTGCTCCTGTCACTCGTACTGAGCTGGTTCCAGGTCAACCAACCGAAACTTCCGACTCGGTTAGGACCATGTACAATCCCATAGAGGTCCAAAATACTGTTATTCACAACGTAAATAAAACTAGTGTGTAGGTCGAGGATAATTTATTGGGTGCATCGACAAGACTATATCAATCACCAAAAAATCTTAACACCGCCGTTCAGCATTACGTACGTTTGGCACAACGCCATCTATGTACAATAATTACAACTTATATTTAAATACAACGGCTTAACAGGGTGGTTTGTAGCAAGACGAAGCGTGAAGCTCGAGACCGCTACGGAGGACCGCTGAGAACCTCTTGTATCTCGGGAATAAGATTTTAGCCCAACTTAGTTTAGTTTGTTAAGTCGATCGCTTCGTTACAACTTAAATAAGTTAAATTTAAACTAAACAATTTTATTTCAAATATTTTCCTGCTTTACATTGATTTTTAATATCTTATTGGTGAGCGTCACTGTCGTTGTCGTGTCGTTAGCATAGTCGGAGATGCCACCGAAAAATTTGCTATACCAAAATTTGCATTGAAAAATGGAAAATGAAGTAAGTATTTTAGAAAAAATCGACCCGTCTCTCATCTAGCTCCGATGGGACCCAATCGACCCGTCTCACAACTAGCTCTGATGGGACCCCATCGGAGCTATTGTGAGACGGGTCGATTTTTTCTAAAATACTTCATTTTCCATTTTTCAATAATAAAGATTGCATTGTTAATGCAAAAAAGTAAAAATTGAAAATTTGCATTACCAAAATTTTCCATCTTGGGACTCCGAGTCGTAGTCCCAAGTATATAGGTACTTATGGCATATTTTCCATTGGCATCGGGGCATCCATTCTTTGCTAAACCCCTCAAATATTTTATTTCGATGATATCAAACATTAAAACCCTCGTTCCCATTTAAGTTTTGCAAGCTAAACTCACAATGGAAAAACAAGGCTTTCATAATGGCATGAAATAATTCAGCGCTAGATAAACGAGTCCGGATGTGACGCCGATCAGCTGTTAAGCCCCTGATAAGGCCCGCGACAAACGTTTGCGCTCTCTAATTGAGGATCGATTTAGGGGCTCGTTAGGGCCCGCTAATCACGTAAGCTTCTGTGTAGTAATTAGTTGAGCCTATGACGACACTTAAGTTACCGAACACTCTTACTTGAAGCCTAGAAACCAGAAAGTGCGAGGAAACCAAATAATCATATACTAATTAGATCAAAAGTAATATTATTCCGATTAAGGGGTTCTTTTAGATTCCCGCGCTAATCACGTAAAGCTGCGAGATTAGTTGAGCTTACAGCGACACTAAAGATATTACCTGCGCTTACTAGGAAAACCACAGCCCATACAAGGGGGTGTCAAAACTTTGGGAATACAAGCTAAATTCCAAAAATACCTTTATATTACTCTCTAAATGAGCAGTGATTTGGGGGCTATTGCCTATTGCTAAAGCCCCCTAATCACGTAAGCTTGTGAGTGTAATTAGTTAAGCCTATGACGACGCTAAAGAAAGCATAGGTAATCCCCGGAAATACAAATGCGAAATTAATTTACCTACACTCATGTTATAATATTCGTATCTACCGGCCCTGACTTTTAAGCTCTTCTAAAACAAGAAACTTTTTAAAAAATAAAATTTTAATTAAGAACGTATACACTCCTTTTAAGAGTAGGGTGACGCCAATCTACATTTTATTATTATAATAATATGTTTCTGCTTTATTTTTGAACTAAGTCAATCTTTTGAAAGATAGAGCCTTCCAAAGTGGTAAAATCAGGTAAAATCAGTTTGGTAAAATCATTTTGGTAAAATCAAAACTACATTAGATCAAAACTTTGGGTTTGTTGCACTTTGTGTTTGTGTCACCCACTTTACCTTTCTCTTATTAATTGTTCAAGGTTGACTGGAAAAGATTCCTTTCAGGGATAAGTCCACCTTTGCCTTATAAGTTTTAAGACTGTAAATGTAAATGATGTTACTTGTGCAATAAAGAATATATATAAAATGTGTGTGTGTGTGTGTGTGTGTGTGTGTGTCCCCTCTAACTTTTGAAATAAAGAAGTGAAAATCTTGAAAAAATATATCATACAAACACTATAAAAACAAAGTTATATTTTGCTGACAAAAAATTATAGTGGAATTTTGGCTAGGTATAGGCAATCGGTACGTTAAATAGGCAATCGGTACGTTAAGTTAAGTGGGTACGAAACCCTTCATGGGCGAGTCCAACTCGCACTTGGCCGATTTGTTAAACTCCCACTCGTGTTTTAATAACCCCTATTATGTGACTGTCACATAATAGTAGTTTATGTGACTGTCGCATAATGAGGGGTATTAAAACACGAGTGAAGGCTCGTTTTTTAATAGTATTCCACGAGTGTTTTAAATTAATACCGAGTTATGTGCAGTCTCATACACTACTTTATCGACACTCATTATATTTATTATATATTTCAAAAATAAAGCAAACCAATATTGATTATAAAATGTGAATTGGTGCCAAACCCCACTCATAGGAGTCTATACGGTCTATTCCTTCTAAATTCAAAATTCTAATTTTAAAAAAGTTTCTGATTGTTGCCGGCTAAAGAAGGGCTTGAAAGAGTTGGAAGTCAGGGCCGGTAAATCCTACGGTTGCCATGGAGACTGTAAAATTAAGAAATATAAGTGTTTTATAATGAGTGACAGCTGTATCCAGGTGTTTCATAATGGTCATTATGAAACACCCGGATACAGCAGTTTTATTTTTTTCAACACACTTGCTCATAAAGTGAGCCTTATTACATCGATCTTAGAGCCATAAACCGAACTATAACACACGCGTGCATAATAATATTACAGTACGCAACTAGTTGCGTAATAGAATTATCCCTACAAAGTTAAGTAAGTACCTAACTGCAAATTATATGCGAGAAAACAGAGACTTTTCAATTTAACCGGGTAATACAGTATCCCTACAAAGTTAAGTTAGTACCTAACTGCAAGTTATATGCGAGTAAACAGAGCATTTTCAATTTCACCGGGTAATACGTACAGTTCTTTTTTTTGTAACAACAAAGAGGTTTTATACGGCTGAAAATCCATTTACGTTTTTAGAATAAATAAATGTGTCCCTAATTAAGACAAAAAAACATAATTAACTGTATTGTTATCAAATTATTTATAATTCACAATAATTTGTTATAAAGCATTTGCATTTTATCACTATTATTATAATTATTTTGAAGTAGGCTGTATGGCTGTATGTTATCAATCACCTTACATTTGGCGCGTGCGAAAAAAAAACTTGCGCGCTTTTTCCCTTAGCTGATACTATGTTATTCTAATTATGTTATGTATTCAATAAATGTTTGTTTTTCTTCGCAAGTGTGTTGAAAAACTGCGTATGAAACTCGTGAGCAACTTACTCACTAGACACTCGGCTGATTTACGCCCTCGCCTGCGGCTCGGGCTGCAACCCACAGCCTCGTGTATAATGAGCAACCTTAGCTCACTTGTATCATAATATAGTATTAAAGTTGACTATGGCATAAAGTGTATCATTAGACGGCATGAGTTCATAATTCGAATATTATAACATGAGTGTAGATAAACTACTATTATGGTAGGTAGCTCAATATAGTATAGATAGAAATTTTGTGATAGCATAGATGGATAAATAAACGAAAAATAACCGGAAGCGCAAACAGGCTCGTTAGAGTTCGAGTTAATCAAGTAAGCTGCGTAATTAGTTGAGTATAGACTCAACTAATTGGTCATAGGACCAAACTAAAGATACTAACCAATCGTGCCCATTTCAAAAGGCTTAACTTTTATTATTTGTTGAAGTCTAGACGGCATAACTTTTAATATGTGCTCTCTAATTAAGCAGTGACTTTACGGGCTTTTTAAGGGCTCGGTAGGTCCCCGCTAATGACGTATGCTGCGTAATTAGTAAGCTTATGACGACACTAAAGAAACTACCCACTCGCTCTTGAAGGCATTCTTGAAGTCTAGAAGGCATAACTTTTATATTTTAGATAAGATAGCCAGTTCCTTAGTGATTGAGGATTCTGGGAGTAGTGCGCTACCATCTTCAGCCTTATCACTGCTTAACATCAGGTGTGATGAAGGCTAAGGCTGCCCTGTTATGCATAAATAAATAAAATTTGTTCTCCCCAATTGAGCAGCGAGTTTAAGGGGTTTTAAGGGATCGGTAGGGCTCGCTTATGACGTAGGTAAGCTGCGTATTTAGTGATTATTAGTGAGTTAATGACGACACTAAGGAAGCTGCCCACTCCCTCTTGAAGTCTAAAAGACAAAACTTTTATATTTTTAGATAAGATAGCCAGTTTCTTAGTGATTGAGGATTCCGGGAGTAGTGCGCTATCATCTTCAGCCTTATCACTACTGTAGCATCAGGTGTGATAAAGGCTAAGTGATAGTTTAAGGGCATTTTAAGGACTCAGTAGGGCCCCGCTAATCACGTACGCTGCGTGATTAGTGGAGCTTATGAAGGCACTACAGATACTGATCACTCCCTCTTGAAGTCTAGAAGGCATAACTTGTAATAATTGTGCTTTCAAATTGAGCAGCGACTTTAAGGGTTATTTTCTTAAATAACCCATCCTATGCAGGGCCCCGCTAATCACGTAAGCTGCGTGATTAGTGAGCTTATGCCGATACTAAAACGAAAACCAACCGCGCCCACTTGAAGTCTAGAAAGCATAGCGGGTGGTGAAAGTTTAAGTAACTTGAACGGAGCGCGTTATTGCAGGTTTAATAGATTTATTGAGTTCGTAAATAAATAGCCAGTTAAGTACATTTACATCGTTTGGTTTTGAATAATTGACTTCGTATGTTTTTCTACTTAGATTTTTGTAGTAAATCAAGTAGCGACCCGCCCCGGCGTCGCTTGGGTGCAATGTAGACGTATTATGCATTATATAACCCTTCCTATGGAATCACTCTCTCTTGGTGAAAACTGCACTAAAATCCGTAGTTTGAAAGATGTAACCCTGGCTCCACACGGGCCACCGATCACAACCACAAAACTCCGCCACCGACCTCTGTGATCACGCGACCACCGGCGGCGTCACACAAATGTCACAAATGTCTGTCGCGCGGGTACGTATCTAAATATCTAAAATTAAAATACCTAACGTTAAAACACCTACGTTTAAAATAACTAAAATCAAGATACCTAATGTTTTAAAATACCTAATGAAATAACACCTACATAAGAAACACCGAAGTTCAAAATACCGATTGGACTAAATAGGTACCTAATGTTTAAAATGTCTAATAGCTATAACACCAAAGTTTGATTCACACACATTTTAAATACCAAGTGGTCAAAATACCTAAAATTAGCATAATATTTGAGTAACTCAGAAGTCCTGTAGAACACGCGAAGCGATCGCCTTAACTTTCGTGGTTATTTTTTTGTATTAATATAACCTATGGATTGTGTTGATACAAAACATTATATTACATTGTGTTTTTTTTTGTATCATTACAACCTATGGATTGTTTCACAAAAAAAAAACTAAATTTTATGGCGATCGCTTCGCTGCGCTTCGCGATCGCCTTAAATTTCTAACCTATCACGTGTTCTACAGGACTTTCGAGGAATACAGGACTTTTCTACCAAACGTTTTTAGGTATTTTGAATTGAAGTGAAACAACCATTAGGTATTTTTATTTTAGGTATTTTGAACGTAGGTGTTTTAACGTTAGGTATTTAAATTTTAGACATTTAGATACGTACCCATTTTAAACTTTAGGTATTTTGAATTTAAGTGGAACAACCATTAGGTATTTTGATTTTAGGTATTTTGAACGTAGGTGTTTTAACGTTAGGTATTTTAATTTTAGGTATTTAGATACGTACCCCTGTCGCGCGCTTCAGTTACCTTTGTAGCCGCTTGTAGCTTCAAGTGGTGGCGTTTGAAGTTATCGCGTGTGGCTCGTGTGGCAACGCTTAGATACAAAAACAAAACACAGCTTTAGAAGATATCAACATAATTTATAGATACAGCGAAGTCGTAAAGAAAACTGTAAAAGTCATTACATTCGAACAAAACTTCGGAATAGGAGCGGCGAACAATCCTTTTACCGATAGAGGTAAGAAAACATGTGAATTCATACATATCTACAGCGACGTGTGACCTACTAACTTAGTTTCCTGTAACGAGTCGTCCGAATGAAAATAAACATAACTGAATGAATTATGTGAGCGAACGTAATTTGTCATAGTTGATAAAAATCTGATAATCAAAGGGTGCGTGTGTTATGAAAAACTTATTTTATAGGCGACTGATTTAACTCGGCAGGGTTTGGGAATTGAAATAGAATTTGTAGTAAAAAATTAAACTTAAATTAATTAAGGGTGCGGTGGGGTGCGTGTGTTTTAATTCCGTTCAAGACCTTTCTATAAGGTGGGGAAAAGTCAGGAAAACAAAATAATCGATAGTAGAGGAAAACTGCCCCGGAAACGGAATCGGATTCGAATTCTGTGCTTTGTTTTTGTCTTTTCTATAGTGAGTGAGAGAGACATTTCAAACATTCCGCTGTCGGGAGCATTTCCGACGGGCGTTTGTGCACTACACTGAATTTTCCCGATCCGGAAAGAATCGGATGCTTGTAATTTAATATATAATCATTTATATTAGTTATTAATTAAATATAAGCATCCGTTTTTTTCCGGATCGGTAAAATTCAGTGGTAGTGCAGAAACGCCCGTCGGTTTGTGAATCAAGGGGCAGATCTCATGTAGAGCCGAGCTTCTAACTCTACACCAGTAAATATATGGCTTGGCAGTTTCGTTAATGCGAGAACTACCTATTGTAGGTAAAACAGAAAATTAATGAACAATGAATTTATTTTTCACCTTAGGCCCAGTGACGCCAGACAATGCTTCGAATAAATAACGAAAGAAATTATTTGATAGTCTTCTTTAATGTTTTCAAAGCTTATTGAAAAAGATAGATTTTAAAATGATATCAGTGATATTCTGTAAAATTGAGGCGGAAACGGAATACGTGTTCAAAATCTAATTTTCCTGCAGCACAACGTTATCCGCAGAGCGATATCATCTAGCAGTAGCAGTTGTGGGATTAGTGTAATGAATGCACTATCTCTTTGTCACTCGCTATAGAATAGACAAAGACAAATCACAGAGTTCGAATCCATTCCGACAGTTTGTGAATCAGGGGGCTGATAACTTTTTGGCAGTGCGAGCCAAATGGTCTCGTCTTGCGTCACATTTTACATGAAAGTCTATGTGGGCTTTTACTTTGGGCAACTCACAAAGTTGCTTCGGACAATTTTTTTAAGTTTTTGCTCATTTTTTGCTTTCTCTTTTGAGGTTTACATGGGCGTACCCAGGAAGGGGCGGGGTGGGGCGCTTGCCCACCCTCCGGCCCGACTTCAAGCTAAATAGTTTATAAAGTGTGCTCAAAATATCGAGATTCCATACTTTTGCCCCACCCTGAAGTAAATGAAATAAATTTGCCAAACCCTGAAGTAAATGCCGGGTATTATACTACCTACTCCTTGTTCATCAGAAGTGTCCAGTTTCATAGCCCATTCTTCTACAAGAGGGGTCGTTGCTTTGATTCCCGTCAAAGATAAACGTTAATTTGACGAGCATTTGTGATTGTGTTGTCTCCCAGACACAGTGTGATCAGTGTGGTAAACAAGTGCCACTTATCTCAGACTGAAATCAATGTTTATGATGATAACTAGCATTTATTATTATTATATGGATACTTTAACTACCAGAAGCAAGAATTATACAGTAAAAACCGGTCAAGGGCCAGTCGGACTCGCGCTCCGAGGGTTCCGTACCGTCATAAATATAAATAAATAAAACGTGAAAATGTTTTCATTGGCGAGGGAGGCTATATTCGTCTGAGAATTTGTGATGTAGAATATTGCATTTTAGGTCAGCGCCATCTCTTGACCGATAGTGGAACTAATGTAATTTTTGTTTTTTTTTCTGAAAAAGTTTTTGGAAAACATCGTTTTATTTTTCCTGTAATCTTTACATAAATTTCTATTAAGTACATAAATAATTTCAGATTTTTCTCTTTGCAAACTTCGGTTTTTTTTACATTTTTCATCTAAAGTCGAAAACTATGCGGTCTAAAAAGAAAAGAAAAAATGTTTGAGAATGTACAAGCAGCGCTTTTTCATATGATGCCCAAAATGCCCTTATAGCCCCACTTCGAATTTTTAAGGCCCCCTTTCAGTCCCTGTTGCAAAAAATATATATATACTTTTATTTCTCTCTTATTTGCAAAATAGTTGAGCAAACGTCATCTAAAACTATTCCAAATTTCAAGTTGATAGCATTATTACTATTAGTTCTTGAGATGTCCAGTCCAGCTGTGACAGACAGTCTCACCAAAAGGGTTCCTTTTTACCATTTTGGTTCGGAACCCTAAAAACCATCAATATTACCAGTTGCATAGGTAACGGGAAATATTATTACCACCGGGAGAGGGCGAGTCACCCGTAATAAATATATTGGCATTATTAATTCATTCGACTCACTATATCGATCATTGAACTAGCTGTGTGGTAGGGTTGCCGAGAGCAGCATAAGAAATATCTCTTATTCGTGTAATGAAAACTACAAGTAAAACACTGCAGTAGAAAAAAAAATGTAAGTCAAACTTTATTGCAAGAATTGTGAAACAAGTAAAAATAATAATTTAAAGGTACCTAACTAAAAAATCGATCTTATTGATTTGCTCTTTCATTATGTACTACAAAAAGTTACTGAAGTTATTTACAACAATACAATTAAGACCCTATTCACTAGGTAAGATGAGTCAGTGGGCGTTGAAACTGTATCGCACAGAACACGGAAAGATGTTTCGTGCTCTATCGTACCTATTATGTATGTTGCCTCGTCTGTTGTAATCTTTTTTATCCATAAAGGGGTTGCACTTAGTCTTCATTACACCTGATGTTAAGTGGTGATAAGGCTGAAGGTGGAAACGCTCTATTCTCGGAATCCTCAATCATTGGTAGAAAACATCGTTGTTATAGCGTCAGGCGGTCAGACTTAGATAAAATGGTGGTAGCTAGCCAGGCGGACTAAAAACAAGTCCTATCACAAACCAAACCGAATACAATATGGACCCCCACTGGGAATCGAACCCGGTAATGTCGTTATTATTAAGGCACTACTATTAGTTTTAACGACCTCCGTGGCGGAGTGGTGTACGCACTGGTTTTCAAGGTGTCGCTCCTGGGTTCGAGTCCTGTTCGGGTAAATATTGAAAACGAACTTTTCAATATTTCCTCGGGTCTGGGTGTAAGTGGTAATACCTATCAGTCGTTTGTTTCCAATTTCCATAATATTACTCAAGCTACTGTCACTTTGGAACAATGTAAGTATGTGATGATGGTGTCCCATAAAAAAACATCGCTTCACATTTTAATTTTACGAAAGAAGACACTTGGTGTCTTTGTATTAACATGTAAGTAGTAATTATACCTAGTTAGTACATAAAATAATAATTTTAATAGTTATTCTAAAATTAAATTAAATTAAAGGCTCGAGTGAGAACAATTTTCTAGCTATAGCTATAATAGTCAGGCTTTCATCAGTATGGGCGTTTGTGCACTACACTGAATTTTACCGATCCGGAAAAAAACGGATGCTTGTATTTAATTAATTTAATCATTTATAATAGTAATAATTTATTTATTTCGTGTAGTTTCAATGTTTCGAACCCTAAACTACACGAAATTAATAAATTCTATTATTTATAATCATTAATTATCCAATATTAATAAAGGCTGTAATAAACTTTTGCTGCTTTGCTTGGTATGGGCTGGGAGTTCTGTCATCGATAACCACACAAGGGATTATCACTTACAAATTCGTTTCACATTAAGTAACGTTTTCAGTTTTAATTACACTTTCAAAATATTTGTATCGCACGCGTACATACACATCTTCCTTTGTGTAAAATGTAATATCTAGTTGGGGAAATGGGGACCCCAAATAAAATATGTTCGTAGTATAGACGGCCCCAATCGTTTGGTTTGAATAAATAAACAATGTAAAACAGCAAAATGTGGGTTTCATCCTTTTAGCAACGTTTGTGCCCATTTCCTTTATTGTACAAGCAATAATAGAAAACACGCTTTAGGAAAAATTTAGGGAACAAATGTGTGTTTCATATTAAGTATTTTTTTGGGACAGAAAACCGTCAAACATTTTAGTCGTGGATTTTGATACACACTTTATCATTACGGACGGACTCGTGGCCTCTAGCGGTTTTACTCGCGTGGAATATCGGGATAAAATATAGCCTTTTTTAACCGACTTCTAAATCAAAAAGGAGGAGGTTCTCTATTCGTCTGTATGTATGTTTTTTTTTTTTTTTTTGTGTATGTCCACCGATTACTCGAAGACGGCTGAACCGATTGAAATGGTTCAAACGTTATTATATCAGGTTGGTTTCCAAGTTGGTCCCATTTTTTAAAATTTTGAAATCGGTTCAGTAGTTTTCAGGAAATCTTGAAAATACTGTCGTTTTCGTTACCACTTTATGTGAATTTAATACGTATCTTTAGGCATAACTCCTTTGTTTATAAACCGATTTACATGATTCTTGTTTTGTATAAAAGGGGATACCTCAAGGTATTTTAACCGACTTCGAAAAAGGAGGTTTTGAGTTTGATCACATACCTATTTACCAGAAAACACGTAAATTGCCTGCACGATGCACTAAAAAGAGTGAAATAAAAATTATTTTTATAAAAAAATAAAACCGCCTTCTAAAAAACCACATCAAAAAAGTAAGAAATAATTCCTCACCAAATAAATAACGTAAGTACTTTGAAGTCGGGCGGGTTTTAACAAAAACAACAAAAAATTGTACATGTTTCACGCCCGACTTCAAAGTACTTACGTTATTTATTTGGTGAGGAATTATTTCTTACTTTTTTGATGTGGTTTTTTAAAAGCCGGCGGTTTTATTTTTTTATAAAAATAATTTTTATTTAGGAAGAGTACAGCTATCTAATGGTGAAAGGAATTTTAAAATCGTTTCGGTAGTTTTTGATTTTATCCATTATAGACAAACATACTTACAAACAAAAATCAAATCTTTCCTCTGTATAATATTAGTAATACTTACCTAGATAAATTAAATTAAATCGAAATAATTTATTCGTCAGGTAAAATTATGAGTGTTCTTAGGCCCCGCCACGAAACGAGCAGGGTGGCAGAGCGGGGCGGAATTGTGTATTCATTGCGCACTCGCGACAGAAGTCTAATCAAATAAGTCAATGTGACGCACCAACTGATGCACAAATTTGCACAATTCGCCTACAATTCTAACGTAACGACGACCGATAACGCGAACGCTACTTATGCCCGAATACTCGTACGTTTCTTATCTTTGGGAGCGTCTCACACATGAAGCTCGACTTACAGTGACACAAACTTTTCTGTTCCGATGACAGCCGTGACAGAGGAGCCACTTGCAATACGAAAATAGCTGTCAAAATGAACTGTCGTATGAAGACTGTTTTAGTTTCAAAGATAATCACCGGAACAGAAAAGCTTGTCGCACTATAATACTGAGTTACCTCAGTATTAAGTCGAGCTTCATAGTCTCACACATCGCCCTGTCACTTTAAATGTCAAACGTATGAAAGAGATGCCATGATGTTTGAGACGCTCCCAAAGATGATTTGCGTACGAGAATTCGGGCGTTAACGTCTCAAACATCGCCCTGTCTTACATTATGTCAAAGGTATGAAAGAGCTGCCATGATGTTTAAGACACGCTCCCAAAGTACCTACAGTACCTAGTGTAGAGTATGTAGACTATGCACAGCCGGTAGATGAAATTGTAGGCTGTGGGCAGTTAGCTTTTTAAAAAGAAAAAATTTGTTTAAAAATGAAAGATTGATTTGACGCAGTCTATCTGAGGCTCTGAGCCGTGATAAAAATAGATGTTCCAAAAAGATAAAATATGCTATAAAAATAGCTAATGTATTAAAGTGATATTTAAATTAGTGAAATAAAGAAGAATAATGAAGCCCTGTGTTTAAATCAACACCATTAGCTGATAGAAAAAGCTACAGTAGCATTCGAGTGTACCGGCGTAAGTGGTGAAAATGAAGTACTTACAAGTTTTTCTTTTTAATACAAACATAGATTTAGACAACATACAGCAAACTAGCTGTATGTTACACCTACCGGCTGCGTCTTAAGCGAAATGTAAACGCGCTTCTGGTCATATTTTATGTACACAGAGGACATAACTAAAAGCTTTATTTCATAGCCAAGTGCTTTAAACGAACCTGAATTAATATTGAGCTTTTAGCAGCAATGACGTCCCCTATTTCAGTAGCAAAATTCAAGTAGGCTGTTCTTTTTGTGTGTAAATTAAAACCTTGAAATTTTTGACTATTCTTACTACTGGCTCTAAGGTGTGGTGGTGGTAGTTTTTTTAGTTTGGTAGTGTACGTTTACCCCTAGTACCCCGTTAGTACCCCTTTTAGTAGTGATGGCATAATACAGAGTTATTTAGAAACCACTGGCCAAATTTTTAAGTTCGACTCGAACAACTTTCTCCTAGAAACATTGGGACGAAATATGACAAATGTTTTTCGACTTTTCATACAAATTTTGTATGGGAAGTCCCAAACTTTTTGTCGTATTTCGACCCATGTTTCTAGGAGAAAGTTAGTCACTTACCGATTCTGAGTCGAACTTAAAAATTTGGCCAGTGGTTTCAAAATACCTAACCCTATAATATTGTATTCGGGTTGGCTGGTGGTAGAGATTGTTCCATAACCTAGCTAGCTATATCTCCCACAATCTTATTTGTCTTAGCAACAAAAGTTTCGGCAGTTGAGCTAAGATAGCCAGTTCTTCAAGGGTTGAGGATTACGTTAAGTTACGTTTACCTATCATTAAATGTGATGGAGGCTAAATGCTACAACGTTGTAGCTAAGAAATTTTAAATAAAATAATTCAAGCAACCCGTCACAAAAAAACCCTAATTACTTAGTAAAATGATAAAATTTACCTCCAACATACTCATATAATATAATATAAAGCATCTAAGTACCCTTTTAGCAGCTATTAATTGATCGGTCTATTCGTTCAGGAGCTACGATACAGCACAGACAATACACAGACAGACACACAAACACACAGACACGTCAGACTTATAACACCCCTCTTTTTGCAATCGGGGGTAAAAAACATCCTAAGAATATTAATTATTTTATAAACTGAAAAACATGAGAATTGTACCTAATGTATTTACTCAACCCTAGGTTAAGTGAGCTTTTAACAACAGCAGGTCTGACATATGGCTTTGCCGTAGGTCATACAAGGCGAAACTACTTTATTATTGAATATTTAATATCGCACAGCTGATGTTCACCATCTATTTTAATTTTAATCGCATACAACGGTTTGTGTGGCACTTTTATAATATAATAAACAATAAATAAATATCAAAAACAGAACTTCACATACATTGGCCTGATTTATAGAAAGTGTCACTGAACACAGATTTAGGGAAGTCAAGATATAGTACGAGTACAAACTGTGAACGTGCTATTTTCACCGGACATATTCTATGAAAAACCATGTTTCTTTCATTACGGGACGTTGGCGGAATTTCTGTGTAAAACGGAAGAAGCCATTACACAAAAAAGAACAAAAATATTTATCAATGATTTTTTCCCGAACAGCAAAGTCACTACCCTCGAAGTAGTAGAATCATTCATTCCGTATACCAACGGGCCAGCCAGTACATTTTTTTTACTAAAAACATCTTGTTTACTAGACACGTTCATTGTAGTAGGTGCTGCCCGTAACAAAAGGTCATCCCCAAACCCTCTGACCTTATAAGAATGGGCGCTTTTTCCGATATTTAACCCGAATCCAGTGGATTTTTCCTAAAAATATTATATTTTCCCGTTTGACCTCTACGCGCCTTGCTCCGAGTATTTGCATTAAAATTTCGGTAAAACCCAACCCATACGCTTTTTATTGTTTTTATGTAGACATTTGTAAAGTTCCATAGTCAACTTTTGATCAAAATGTATATATATTATACACTTTATATTTTCGATACCTACTCATGCTGGTATGATTCGATATTTTTCACATTCTGCACATCTTTGAAGTTCAAATATTCATAAAAACACTTGCTGTAGTTGTTGTTCTGGAAGGTTCCGTAAATTATTTAAGTATTTTTTTAAGAAAGTACTTATATTATGCATAACAACATTGTATTTTTGGTTAACGCTTTAACTACTTTGATGTTGGGAAATATTTGTAAGAAAGAACTCGTTAAATTATTTAGATCATTTTTATTACCACCAAAAGTGTTGAATGAGTGCATTATTTTCGTCTTTATATTATGACTAGCTGACCCGGCAAACGTTGTTTTGCCATATAAATTATAGTTTTTTACCTACACCAAAAGTTGCCTAGACCAGACAACAGATAGCGCTACTTATACACTACCAATAAAGGGGCCCAAGATTGGTCTCTATTTCCTACATATAAAAAATTACTCTGTGAAGTAGAGTGAGTGTCAGATAACTCTGCGCGCATGCGCGACTGGGGCATTTTAGGCGCTAGTTACAGTACATTTTTTTATTCTAAGCTTATGGAAAAGATTAGTATTCGATTTTGACCACGCAGACGTCAGTGATTACATACTCTTTGGAAACGGTAGTGGAAGAAATGACAGTTTTGTATCGAAGGTACGACAGTTAAACGATTTTTCATAGAAAATTACAATTTTTATTAAATTTTCCGGAATAATAAGTAGCCTATGTTATTCTCCAGCTCCCAAACTACCCCCTTACCAAATATCACGTCGATCCGTTGCTCCGTTATGACGTGAAAGAAGGACAAACAAACAAACAAACAAACAAATAAACAAACAAACAAACACACTTTCACATTTATAATATTAGTATGGATACACACACACTCATCATGTATACAAGACACTTTGGAACTATAAGATCTGCAGGTGATCATTTGCCCACATTTGCCAACCCACCTCTAATAATTCCATTGCATTTTACCCCAATTAATTTTACCGTCCGCGAGCTTCCTGACTACTGCTACTAATGTCCTCACATACGGAAAATATCACTTATCCTTATTATTTTCCTGCTACCCACGCCCCACGGACCCCAAAAATGCTTAAAATAAAATGTAGTCCGTGGAAGAGCAGCGGGAACAGCTGATAATGTCAGGTCGTTATCGCCGCCCGGGGCGCGGGCAAAGGTAACGACACACGCAGCTACACCACGCAATAACAGCACAGAGGTAAAATTGGTACAGAGACTAAAGCTCATATACATGCGTTATAAGAGCTTAAAAAAAATGTAGTCTGCAGTTTGTTGATCAGCTGTTAATCGAGGTAGGGAGTGTTCTGGTCAGCCCACCTTGAGTGGGTAACCTTATGGGGAGATGAGGAGGAGGCTCTCTCCCTTGCCCCTTCTGGGGAGAGGTTAGAACCCCCCAGCCCCCCCCCCCCCCCATTCAAGCTCAACAGGAGAGCTGGAGGTGGCGAGAGACAGCCCAGGTGTATGGCTTGCTGTGAGCTGACCAAGCCCAGCATTACGTATATTATTATATATACGTACATTTGTATTTGCCCTCACTCTACTCGAAAACAAAGGTAGGGAGTGTTCGGTACACTCATGTGCGCACTAACACTGCGTTCCTTTGTTAGAACGGGATAATCTGCAAATCGACGAGCAATCTAGGTACGTTAAATTTTGGGTTAGAGAGATCCTTGATTATGAAGAAAGAAATTAAGCGCATATAAATGTTAAACGGAAGTATATAAATACGCCGCGCCCGCCGACATGTCGTCGCAATGCGACAGAGTACCATACGATTTCATAAAAAAAATGCGACTACCACCGATGATATCGTGGCGTGTCGTGTCGGCCAATGAGGAAACGCTAAATATCTCCGGCACTTTTAAACGAGCCTTGTCTCTGCCCGTTTATCGGGTCCTGTGTTAATATCCTCATTCCGATTCATCTTGAGCCAAATGGAGATATTAAATTGTTTCCTTTGGTCTCAGACGCCCCTTCATCAGGCTACCTATATATATACCTACCTATCCTCTGATTAAACTTCGGAAATTGCCGTTTAAACCTGACTTAATGAAGGTACCTGCAATAGCCGCGACGAAGACGACTCAGGGTTTTTAATACTTACATTCGAAAGAATTGATTTCGAGATTTAATTGTTCATACTGCACTATATCGATTTGAATACACAGATCTATTTCATCATCATCATCATCATCATGTCAGCCGAACGACGCCCACTGCTGGGCATAGGCCTCCCCCAAGGATCTCCACAACGATCGGTCCTGCGCTGGATGCGGGCAGAACTATATAAACATAAAAAATTCTTTCGTTGTTATTATCGTTGGAGAACACGATTGCAGAACATTTGTGGACTTTTCAAAACATAATATTATAAGTGCAAAAGACACACAATTTTAGTTTAAAAGTATTTATTGATTGTCAAATTTAATATTAACTAAAACGTAATCTGCGCCTAAAACTTACCTCTAATAGAGGTCAGTGGCGCTTAACGTTCCCCTTTTAGCCAAACTCGTCAATCAATTTTTTTTTCAGTTTTTATACCAAAAAGTTACTAAAGAACAAATTCGCATCTTAAGTATTTAACAAGCAACACTCGAATGTTCGCGATATTCCTTCCATGTCTATTCAAAGAAGCCAAAACCCTCCTTTGATTATAAAATGGTTTCCTTAGAACCGAGATGGGAGCTCATTACTTATGTCGTTCACAAAATGAATTAAGTATTTGCAGAAGCCTCGGATACGACACTTTGCAGTATGAAACCGGCAAGATAATATAATCATAGCCTGCGGCTTCGAAATAAAACGCGAGGATCCCGTTCAAATAAATTGGTCACTCTCTCATCTCCGACACTTAATGCCGGCTCCACACGCTGGTCCAAACATTGGCCAATACATCGTACACACGGCGGCACATCAGACAATACATGTTGACCTTGAGACCGCCTTTATGCCTTACGTAATAAAAGCTGTTATCGCAGTTCAACTGTTTAACTTGATGTGCTGTCGAGTGTACATTGACACTTTTGAAAGAACAAGTCTAAAAAGTGCTTTCAAAAGTTTCAATGTAGGTATTATGTATTGGCTAATATTTGGGCCAACGTGTGGAGCCGGCATTATGATAAGTACCTATCTACAGGATAATTTTTTTATCAGTGCACAAATTTTTAGGATCGACTCAGAATCGGTAAGTGAACAACTTTCTCCTAGAAACATAGGTCGAAATATGCCAAAATTTTTTTGACTCCTCATACAAATCGGACTGATCACGTGATCGATTTAGTATGGGAAGTCCAAAAATTTTTGTCGTATTTCAACCCATGTTTCTAGGAGAAAGTTGTTCACTTACCGATTCTGAGTCGATCCTAAAAATTTGTGCACTCATAAAAAAAATATCCTGTATACATAACCGTGAGTCTGAAAATTACAATACTGAAAACTAAAACAAACTATTTTCTTATTATTATTAACCCTCTGCACAACCATGCAAAACCCTGCTACTTACCGAGCTGAATCAGTATCGGCCTGGAATACTACTACCTGATATGGCGATCACAGAAATCGGTTAAGTTTTGACAGTGGAAGATCTGCTTATTCGAATTCCAATGATGTACCACAGAATATATAATAGTACTGTACTAATACTACTAATCAATCAAAAGGAACACAATTTTTCGGAGTTCCATTGTAAAGATGATTGCTAACTTATGAAAAAGAAACTCCTATGAAAAAAAAGATGGTAAATATAGGTATGCGAGTATCAAGAGAATCTCCAATACATCATCATAGAAATGTGCACTTTAGTTTGAACCTAACACCAATTCGATGTCGTAACAAAACTCATTCACGTCAAGATCAATTTTCAGAACTACCTATATGTAGGAGGGACATATCAGGTAATTTATTCGAAAAACCACCATTATTTCTAGCAGAATCTCTCAACACACCTATACCTAAGTCACTTCAAAGCGTAAGCGACCAAAAAGTAAAAAACAGAAGCATCAAAGAGGAAGAGAAGAAAAAAATTGTAATTTTAGGCGATCAACAGGCTAGAGGACTTAGAGAAAGGTTACAAAAGGTAACAGGAGATGATTTTCAGGTATTTTGCTTTATAAAACCAGGTGCCTCACTTGGTGAAATTTTGAATTCTGTGAAATTGGATCAATTACATTTGACGGAAAAGGACACTATAATAATTCTCGGCGGGACAAATGATAGGAACCCGGAACTCCTTCAAATACGACTAAATATGTGGTTAAATAATATACGTAATACCAAAGTAATTCTTGTTGAAGCTCCATATAATTCAAATTTAAACATTTATAAGATAAATTATTTGTATCGTTTTATATCCAGTAGGCATGACAATGTTTTATACTTAAGAATGGATTATGATGATTGTTATTTTTCAAAAATATACCTTGTTCGATCTCTTTTAAAAGAAATACTTCACCTGGATTATACTTATAAGTTTAAACAGTATACATTAGCTAAGGAAACTGCAGATTTAAATATGTTTGAAGATAAAAGTACACAGACTGATATGACCTATTTTGTAAATGACGAACAGAATGAGCACAATATCACCTCAAAATGTGTAGAGGGCAGACCTGATACAAATGATCTTTTTCGTTTATAATTATATTGTTGTGTTGCACCAAAATATCGATGGTCTAATTAACAAGTCCGATATGCTGACAGTTTCTTTGGATGAACTTAACAGTAAAGGTACTTTAATTGACGTTTTATGTATCACAGAGCATAACATGACTGATAATGACATATCTAATTTATTTATACCTAACTACAGATTGGCGACCTATTTTTGCAGAAGCGGTAGACATGGTGGTTGTTGTATATTAGTTGGACATAAAATTAATTATAACTGTTTGACTCATTTAAGAGACCTATCCATTCCGAATTTTATAGAAATATGTGCTATCGAAATTCCAGAACATAATTTATATGTACTGTGCATTTACAGGCCACCAAAATATGATTCTTTTAGGTTTGACATTTTCTTTAATAAACTTCATACTGTGTTATCTAATGTGAGTTCAACGATGAGAAAAGTTATTTTATGTGGGGATTTAAATATAGATGTGCTAAAGCCGACTAATCAAACAAAAGAACTTATATATATCCTTAACTGTTTTGGACTTAGATTACAATTTAAAGAGCCAACTAGATTAGTTAGTAAAACTTGCCTGGATAATATGGCGCATAATTTTAGAGGATGCTCAGGTAAAGTTATCGAGTTAGCATTGTCAGATCATTCTGCTCAAATGCTACGTTTTCCCGTTAAGAAAACTAGTCGACTAAAGTATTGGTACATTATGAGGCGTGATTATTCATGTCATAATAGAAAAAAATTTATTGATAGTTTAGGTAACGTAGGTTTTGATGACATTTTTAATTTAAGTGACCCAAATGATGCATACAACAAATTTGATGAAATTTTTAAATGTTTCTATGACTTATGTTTTCCCGTCAATCGCATAAAATGTAAAGCAATTGTTCGGCCCAAATGGATATCTCGAGGAATTCGAGTATGTAGTAAGCGTAAACGAGAACTTCTATGGATACATAGGAAACAACGCGATTCAAAAACAAAGAAGGATTACAAATCATACGCGAAACGTTATAAATCTATTTTAAAGCTGACACAAAAGGCACGTAATGATTATTATATAAAAAACTCTTCAAATAAATGTAAAGCCACTTGGAAAATTATAAATAAGTCCAAAAATAATTATCCTAAGGATAGTATTAGGAAAATTATCGTCAAGGGTGAGACAATTACTGATCCGTTGCATATTGCTAACACCTTCAACGATCACTTTATTGATGAAGTTAAAAAGACAACAATTAAGGCTGACAAAATTAAATCTACCGTTGACATTCCAAATTCAATCTTTATGGGTCCTACGACAGCTTTTGACATTATTAAGGTAATAAAATCTTTGAAGAACACTAACAGTTCAGGACTTGATGGTTACACGACGTTAATTATAAAAGATGTCGCACAAATAATTGCACCTGTGCTTTGTCATTTAATAAATTTGTGTATTGTGGAAGGTATCTTCCCAGAAAAGTTAAAGCAATCAATAATCAAACCTTTATATAAAAAAGGAGACCACTTTAACTTGGATGCATATAGACCAATAGCATTATTGTCTGTCTTCTCTAAAATATTTGAAAAGATTTTATACAAGTATATATATTCTTTTCTTGAAAGCAATAATATTCTTGCACCAGAGCAATACGGGTTTAGGAAGAAAAAGTCCATTAACTTAGCTATTTATAATTTCTTGCTTAAAGTTACGAATAATGTTGATAAAAGAGTTCCCACAGTCGCGCTTTATATGGACATGACAAAGGCATTCGACTATGTAGATTTTAATATACTCTTGCAAAAGTTACATCACTGCGGTATTAGAGGCAATGCACATGAATTGATTAAGTCATATCTAACAAATAGGCGGCAAGGGACATTAATAGAAAAAATTGACTTGTCAACGAAAATTGAAGTAGCTCATCATTCTCATATGAGATTGGTAAAGTTTGGGGTACCTCAAGGTAGCATATTGGGCCCTTTACTTTTCTTAGTCTACATTAATGATTTACCAGCAGCTACTGATAATCACGTTACTCTTTTTGCAGATGATAGTACGATTCTGTTTAGTGGCAACACCTTGCAAACATTAGAAACAAACATTAATACTAGTCTGTTGAATATTATAAAGTGGCTTGAATCTAATAATCTGATGGT
This sequence comes from Crambus lathoniellus, assembly GCA_949710035.1. Lineage (NCBI taxonomy): Eukaryota > Metazoa > Arthropoda > Insecta > Lepidoptera > Crambidae > Crambus > Crambus lathoniellus. Next base: position 32,254,070 of record OX453298.1, on the reverse strand, counting down.
CAATTTAGATAAAACTAAAGTAATGATTTTTCAACAACGTAAAGCAAATTGTGTACAACTAAACATAACATACTCTGGGAAACGAATAAATGACACAAAAACAGCAAAATTTTTAGGTTTACATATTGACAATGATCTTATATGGAATTCACATATAGAACATGTTTGTAATAAATTAAGTCAGTATTCCTACGCCCTTTATAACTTAAGTAAAATCGTGAACACAAATGCACTGCTGACTGCGTATCACGGTTATGTCTCTTCGACTCTAAGATTCGCCGTTATATTTTGGGGTAATGCAACAAATAAACAAAATGTTTTTAGGGCTCAAAAGCGCTGCATCAGGGCAATGCACCATTTGAAACAAACGGACTCCTGTAAACCATACTTTAAAAAACATGGACTCTTGACTTTTCCATGTCTCTATATATTAGAATGCGCTATTTTTACTAGAGAAAACATACATATGTTTGAAACTTTCTCTGGAGTTCGAAATAAAGATAAACTTCGCATGATTCCAAACAAAACAAAGTTGCTGAGTGACAGTGTGTTCTGTAACGCATCACGCATCTATAATAAGATTCCGGTTTCAATACGCAAAGGTGATATTGATATAAATACTTTTAAGAATAAATTAAAAATGTTCCTCATTGACAAAAGTTATTACTCCCTCAATGATTTTTTATCGGACGTTAATATAATAACATAATTTATCGTTTTTGACATTTTTAATAATTTATTTGATGTGTAATCATGAACATAAATTATAATGATAGTTTTTTTTTTTTTTGACATTTTAAAGTTTTTGACAAATAATGTAGAATACCTAATAGATTGTATGTACTTATGTTAAAATTTATAAATTGACATTGATAAAATGTATGCAAATGTATTGAATGAAATTATTGTTATCCGAAAATTTAAATGAAAATGAATTGTAACTAGTGTTTAGTAAAATCTTGTTATAAATTTGTAATTTGTAAAGCCTACTCAACTAATTGTATGCCATAATGGCGGAAACCAGCTGAACAATGTAATTAATTTATAACAACCCCATACCTGTGTTTCACAATAAATTATTTGGAATTTGGAATTTGGAATTTGGAACTTTTGGAATAAAACCACGCCCCACTACGTCCTATTCCTTTAAGTTAGATTGTCAGTTTTCTAAGAACAAGTACTTGATCTTTCAAAAGTGTCATGTCAATGTACGATGCATTGGCCAATATTTTGGCCGATAATGTGTAGCCGCTAGTACCCTTGTACGCATGCTTGTCCGGCCTAATTAGACGGTGCGCGGTGTACGGACTGTCCGGTTTTTACCTCGTTGGCCAAAAGCATGAATTCCCTGGTTTTTTAGGGTGTCCGGCCTTGATACCCAAAAGTCCTGATAAACTAGCTAGCCAGACTGGCGTTTCGGTTTTTAAGACCTGGCAACCCTATACGGAACCCTTCATGAGCTAGTCCGACTCGCACTTGGCCGTTTTTTGTTTTCTGTGATGTTGGCTAGTAACGTGAAGTGTAAACGACGACCTCCGTGGCCGAGTGGTGTACGCACCGGTTTTAAGGTGCGCCGCTTTCTCTAGAGGTCCCGGGTTCGATCCCCGGGCGGGTAAATGTTGAAAACGAACTCTTCAATATTTCCTCAAGTCTGGGTGTATGTTGTAATACCCGTCGTTGTTTCCTATTTCCATAATGCTAGTGCTTAAGCTACTATACCTTGGTATTCTAACAATGTATGTGGTGGTGTCCAATATTTATTTAATTAAAATTCAGTAGGTGTCACTTGTCAAATATTCACCTGAGCGTCATACACAGTGATCACAAACAGTAAACATCGGAAGCCGCTCAGCGGCGCAGCACCTTAATTGGAAGGCGTCGCGTCTCGCTCAAACACATTTCGTATCATTTCCCCCCAGCCCGTAACGCGACCGCTTTTCCAATAAATCCAATATTTCCAAGTAAATTCTCGTTTCACGAAACACTTTTAAATCGCAAATGTAACCTATTTAGGTTGTAACAATAATATTCCATTTGCATTCGTACCTAATCCATTTGAAATAATGAAGTGACTCTTATACCTACGTTTCAGATGTAAAAGGATCTCTTGTTCCTTAAGGTTTCCCCGCGTTATTTAATCAAAGCGACACCGAAGCTTTTGAGTAATCCCATTCATTTTTAGGAGTAAATCAATCTTAATTTTTTACGTCTCGAGTTTTTGAACGAATGAACTTTTTGCTGGTATTAAATATTATTTTATTATGTTCATTCATGTTTTTCCAAGAATAACTTGTTTGAAAATAACGACATTTAGATAAAAGAAAATTAAATAACCAGGAAAAATGAGGATAATAGCAAACCCATAATGTCAAGTAGTAGAAAAAAGTAATAAATTTAAAATATAAAACACGACTGCGAAATTAGAAATAAAAAGTAAAAAACAAGCTCTCATTGCAGTCGAAGTAGGGCAGGCGTACCGGTTTTGGCCACTGTACCGGTTTTGGCCACTTTTTGCTCTAAAAGTTTTCTAAACAACTTTTAGCCATTTTGATAAAGGCAATTAAAATAAGGTATTTTAAGGTAATAATAACAACCGTTAGAATTCCTTATGTCATAATCATAAGATTTTTTTTCAATAAATTCCATTTTCTGTTTTAAAAAATGTTTTGTATGAAAGTTTTAAGAAATTTGTTTTGGATGAAATACTTTATAAACCTTTGTTTTTTTACAATTAAATTGTTGTTTTGCAATTGCCTGGTTTCTAGCGCATTAGAATATATTGATTTTACCTGGGTTTGGTTTTGATTTTTCGCAATACTTACAAAAGTTTAACTATCACTAAGTGGCCAAAACCGGTACATTTGGCACCTCTCACACACTGTGTGTAATATAAAAAAAACTACTTTACTTTTATAAATTTGAAAAATGTACCTTTTAAGGTAGATAAATTATCTATAATTTAAGATATAATTTGTGTCTTAAATACCTAAGAACATTTAGTATTTAGTGCTTAAAAGTCAAAAAATCCTTAAAGTGGCCACAAAGGGTACCTCTGCCCTACCATGCTGTGGAATACTTAAATTTAAAAGGTCCCTCAATGCAACTGCAAACTGCAATGAAAGGGGGCCAAGTCTGCTAACGTTAAGTCATAATCGTGTCTCTATCGTGTTTCGATTGTAGTTCAATTGCAGTGCTTTTTTACACACTAGTTACAAGAATTATGACAGTATGTTGTGATGTAAATGTAGTGTGTGGTGTGACCATCAGAAGTATTGTGAAAAAAGTACACATTTCTTGTAACTAGTGTGTAAAAAAAGCAATACCATTGGGTATTTGACTGATTTTTTTTTATTGACTTAAAATGTTCATTTAATTAGTAGCAACACAACATAGGTATTTATTTTCAAATATCTTGCATAGTTTCAGCGATATAGAGCATCAAACTTACTAATTAGACAAGGAGAGCGCTATAGAAACGTGACGTCGCATTTCTATAGCGCCATACTCTCGCCATAGAAAATTTCGTTTTAGAAAGAGATAGCTAGAGTCACAATTAAGTAGCTCATAATTCGCTTGTTATAATACATATTGAATTTCTTTTTTCATATTTGTTATTCATTAATGTTAGATTTTCGCATGTCATAATTAAATATCTACATTTCAAAAACAGTCAAACACCCAATTGAACTACAATTGAAACACGATTGAGACACGATTATGACTTAACGTTAGCAGGCTTGGCCCCCTGCTTGTTTTTATTTACTTTTTAATTCGATTTCCGCAGTCCTGTTTTTAATTTTTTTTATTCCTTTTAGCACCTATACATTGTTACACGATTATGTATACAAATAATTTATTTTTGAAACGTACTCGTCGAGGCAAAATCATTTAATTTTTTTTATGGCGCCACACGTCCGTCATTTTAAACATATATTTAAAAAATAGCCATTGTTAATTAAGGTGACACAACGTTTCTTGATACCTCATATCTACATTAAAATCCGTTAATAAGGCATTCAAAAGATAAGGTGGAATATACTCCCATACATTGTACATATGTATAAACACCAATGCACTTCTTGGGCAGTCGTGTAAAAAGTGATATCAGAGTACAAAGCGTAGCTCAATGATATTATAAAATGTAACAATGCAAAAATCTTAATTTTTCATGTCTGTCATTCATTCATCTAGAATTAGTAATTCGAAAAAACAAACAACTGACTCAGCTTTCAAAAAAAAAAACTTGCAAACTATTTGGGACCCCTTTCGATTCGAATATTATTCGTACGTTTATCCCAATGAGCCCATGTTAAATATTATGAGCGTCATAAGAACTTAGTAATTCTATGAAGAGTTCAATTATTTCATTCAACTTTGGTCAAATCTAAAACATTAAATTGGAATTCGAAAACAAATAACCATCGCTACTTCAAAACAAACTTAATGTTATTGCGACCTCTCCCGAATAGCTACCTCGTCGTGTGCGTCTGAGTTCCAACTAGTATTTTCCGAATGTCATTTTCCAGTGCGACGACCCTGCTTAATGAACGGCGCACGCTTAATGTCATTTCAGGCGAAGCGAGGCGCTCTGTGTGGCTGTGGCTCTGTGGCACGGAGCACTCCCGTACGCCACATACCTGGATTACTAATTGAAGATTTACGAGATTGGATAGCTTTTGTGTTGCGATTACTTTATTTTGGTTTCGTTATTTCTTTTTATATTAAGGCGCTACTCGGAAAAAGTATGGTCTTTTTGATTTAAAACTATAGGACGGCTACAATTGTTACAAATCTGGTAATACGATATATATTTCTTCATACCTTTATCTAGAATCGTATAGTTTCAAAAACACGATTTTATGATTTTGCCTCGACACTTTTTCTTTTCGAAAAGACCTCTAAAAAATTCGAAAATTCAAGATTATTCTTAAATGGGGTTACTTACACTATTGGAAATTGGTTTAATTAGCGGACACCAATAATATCTAGGATCGTATAGAAGCATTTTTTTTAAAATCGCTGTAGTTTTTTAATACGAAGTGATTTTGTGTTTTTTTGCCTAATCTGCAAAATCGGTCTCGCTCCCGCGCGCTTCGTTTTCTCATTGCTATCTCGCTTCAGCATAATCTTTTCGAGTATCGCCTTAACGTTTTATTCGTAATCCTTAGAATTTGTAACTATTAATCGTGCCATTTTTTCAATAAAATAGAGTCATAATTATGTCCAACTGTTAAGATTTCTAATAAGAAAAGTTGACAACTGATGAATGAATGAAGTACACAATCAGTTCCTCAATAATAAAAATTGCATTGTGAATTCAAAAATGTAAAAATTTAAATACCCGACTAATAAACATTGAACGTTTGCCTGCCGGTTATGTCCAGTGTGTTTCAACGGCAACGGTAGCGACGACGTAATCATATAGTTGCATAAGCTAATAAAGTAAACATCGGTGAAATGTAGAATACTAGAGCTAGCTCTGTGAAAGTACTTCCCTTTTCTCTGAATTTATGATGAAGTTACTGTCGCAGCACTAAAACAACTCCATATTGGACACGCCGCGCCGCCCCCCTCCATGTTGAAGATAGCAGTAGAATTATTTTTACTTAACCTTATGGTATGAGTATGACTTATGATTATGATCAAACTCACTTTACTAAATTGAATAACAGAATAGTTTTCCTATTTCTGTAGATGAAGGACCATAGTCGTGTCAGTTTCTGTCTAAAATAGCTCTACCCCATCTCGTTCCGAGTGTGTCGCAAGGGTCAGCACAACCTTGAAGTCACCTGCCCTGCCAAACGAGGCTCTTCGTACGACCTATGCTTTAAAGGTTAAAAATTTGTTATGAGAACTACTAATCCTGTAATCATGTCTTTAACTTTGAAAAATTGAAAATGAAGTTTAAGAAAAACTCGACCTACTTTTCTTATACTTCATTTTCAATTTTTATTAATATAATAAAAATTTAAATAAATTTTTATTAATATAATATTTTAATAAAAATTTCATTGTGAATGCAAAGAAGCAAAAATTAAAATAGTGAGATTTTATATTATTTTTATGCATTCACAATGCAATTTTGTATGTATAGGAAAAATGTGATAGTAAAAAACCACGAGCCCTATAAGTATCTTTCAGGCGGGATTCGAACCCGCGCCTCCGGGAATCCGGCCCGATGCCCTGCCTTTTTTTTTTTACTATCACATTTTTCCTATATTAAAATAGTGTTTTTAACTGTCGAGTCCTCGTTATTTCGGTGCAGTTAAATGGACAATCTTGGTTGGAAAACTGGGTTACTTTATTCGTTATGCATCATTATCTTTGCATTAGTAATATTTGTATAAATTAAATATTTATATGAATGACCATGAAAGTTTTTCAACTTGCTGTTCCTCTCTATCTATATAAAGCTCAAACCAATTAAGGCTGACGGGTAAGACCCTAACGTCTCGGTCTCGGCGAGTGGGGGTGCCTCGTGTCAATATTGGCAGGTGGATGCGCCCGCGTCGCACCTGATCACACACGCGCGCTGTTAGCTCGTATCACAAGCGTACCTACTGCGGTGTTTATCTCTATTACACATGCAACTGGTAGCTTGAACCACATAGAACCTTCGTACCTAGTTGGTTGCCGTAATTAAATAAATAAATAAATCGTTTATTGATTTTCTCCACAAACTTGGTGAGTTATAAACTAATTACAATTAGTTAGCACGTAACGTTGTACTTGAGGAGACTGGTGCCTGAAATAAGCATAAGCCTGAGTTTCAGGAACACCAGTGACCCAGATGTAGGTACATCCCGGATGTAATACACATTTATAGATACAGTTAAATTTATAACCGTTATATTATAACATTTGATCAATGTAGTAGTTTACATGATGGAATTTACAAAATAAACATCTAATCCTTATTTTATACAATTATTCTAAAGTAAAACAAAAACGTTAGTGGATACAATTGGTGTGCGTGGTAGAAATTTCAAACACACCTGCCGAAATATTAAATACGCAATTTTTTTTTGTTTTAGTACACGACGGGGTAGCGCTTAGCCTTCATAAAGTGGAGATAAGGCTGAAGGTGGAAGCGCACTACTCCCGGAATCCTTCATTACTGAGGAACTGGCTGTCTTATCTCTAACTGCCGGAACACACCTACTGGAAACATTCGTTGTTATAGTATCAGACTTAGATAAGACTAGCGGCCGCCCGCGGTTTCACCCGCGTGGTTCTCGTTCCCGTGGGAATATCGGGATAAAAAGTAGCCTAAGTTATTCCTTATTACATCAGCTACATGGCAGTGAAAGTTCCGTCAAAATCGGTCCAGCCGTTTCAGAGATTAGCCTGAACAAACAGACAGACAGACAGACAAAAATTGTAAAACATGTTATTTTGGTACTAGCTGTGCCCGCGACTTCGTCCGCGTGGAATAGTGACTTTTGGCACCATTTTTAATTTTTAAGGCTAATAAGCTATTTTGTTTTTTTTATTTATTTATCCTACTTATATTATATAACATTATAAATGTGAAAGTTTAGATGTTTGTATGTTTGTTACTCATCCACGCCAAAACGGCTGAACGGATATGGCTGAAATTTAGGACACAGATACATTGTAGCCTGGAGAGGAACATAGGCTACTTTTTATCCCGAAAAAATGTCACATTCCCGCGGGATAAGGTCGGGAAGTCCACGCGGGCGAAGCCGCGGGCGGAAAGCTAGTTTAATATATATTAGTACAGCGCTATGAATGCTATGATACATATTAGCACATTAAAAATTTACATAACATAGCCTTCCGACCGCGGTTTCGCCCGCATGTACTACACTACGTTATCCCGAGGTAAAGTGATATTTTTAGTCTATGTCACTTTCTAGCTCCTAAACTACCTACATACTAAAAATCACGTCGATCGGTTGCTCCGTTTTGACGTGAAAGACGGACATACAAACAAACACACTTTCATATTAATAATATTCGAGATAGTATGTCAAAAGAAAATACTTATTACGCTGAACAACTTCTCTTATGATGCTATATTTGTATCTCTTATAGTTTGGCTGGACTGCTATGGTTCCACATCAGATATTACGATCTTCAAAATAAGTTATAGCCTATATGTTGGCGAGGGCCAATAGCTGTATAACAAAAACAGTTTCATTAAAATCCGTTCAATAGTTTTTGTGTGAAACGCGGACAACAGACAGACATACAAAAAATTCAAAAACTATATTTTTGGTATCTGTTTCGTTTAAGAAGACCCCTGGTGGTATTTTTTTCTATTTCTTTTCAATGTACAGAATTGGATCGTTTACAGTTTTATTATAAGTATAGAAACACACCTGCCGAAATATTAAATACGCAATTTTTTTTTGTTTTAGTACACGACGGGGTAGCGCTTAGCCTTCATAAAGTGGAGATAAGGCTAAAGGTGGAAGCGCACTACTCCCGGAATCCTTCATTACTGAGGAACTGGCTGTCTTATCTCTAACTGCCGGAACACACCTACTGGAAACATTCGTTGTTATAGTATCAGACTTAGATAAGACTAGCGGCCGCCCGCGGTTTCACCCGCGTGGTTCTCGTTCCCGTGGGAATATCGGGATAAAAAGTAGCCTAAGTTATTCCTTATTACATCAGCTACATGGCAGTGAAAGTTCCGTCAAAATCGGTCCAGCCGTTTCAGAGATTAGCCTGAACAAACAGACAGACAGACAGACAAAAATTGTAAAACATGTTATTTTGGTACTAGCTGTGCCCGCGACTTCGTCCGCGTGGAATAGTGACTTTTGGCACCATTTTTAATTTTTAAGGCTAATAAGCTATTTTGTTTTTTTTATTTATTTATCCTACTTATATTATATAACATTATAAATGTGAAAGTTTAGATGTTTGTATGTTTGTTACTCATCCACGCCAAAACGGCTGAACGGATATGGCTGAAATTTAGGACACAGATACATTGTAGCCTGGAGAGGAACATAGGCTACTTTTTATCCCGGAAAAATGTCACATTCCCGCGGGATAAGGTCGGGAAGTCCACGCGGGCGAAGCCGCGGGCGGAAAGCTAGTTTAATATATATTAGTACAGCGCTATGAATGCTATGATACATATTAGCACATTAAAAATTTACATAACATAGCCTTCCGGCCGCGGTTTCGCCCGCATGTACTACACTACGTTATCCCGAGGTAAAGTGATATTTTTAGTCTATGTCACTTTCTAGCTCCTAAACTACCTACATACTAAAAATCACGTCGATCGGTTGCTCCGTTTTGACGTGAAAGACGGACATACAAACAAACACACTTTCATATTAATAATATTCGAGATAGTATGTCAAAAGAAAATACTTATTACGCTGAACAACTTCTCTTATGATGCTATATTTGTATCTCTTATAGTTTGGCTGGACTGCTATGGTTCCACATCAGATATTACGATCTTCAAAATAAGTTATAGCCTATATGTTGGCGAGGGCCAATAGCTGTATAACAAAAACAGTTTCATTAAAATCCGTTCAATAGTTTTTGTGTGAAACGCGGACAACAGACAGACAGACAAAAAATTCAAAAACTATATTTTTGGTATCTGTTTCGTTTAAGAAGACCCCTGGTGGTATTTTTTTCTATTTCTTTTCAATGTACAGAATTGGATCGTTTACAGTTTTATTATAAGTATAGATAGATTTGTATCTCTTATAGTTTAGCTGGGCTGCTATGGTTCCACATCAAGTGTGCCAGACCTTCGATATTTTTCCGTCATTAGAAAATGTTCATTACGTGAAACAACTTTTCTTAAGACGCCATGTTTGTATCTCATATAGTTTATCCTGGCTGCTAGGGTTCCACATCAGGTGAACCAGACCTTCAAACTTTGTACGTCAATAGAAAGTGCCCATCACGTTTAACAATTTTCCTTAAGACGGTATTTTTATATCTCTCATAGTTTGGCTGGACTGTTATGGTTCCACATCAGATATTACGATCTTCAAAATAAATTATAGTCTTTATGTTGGCGAGGGCCAATAGCTGTATAACAAAAAAAGTTTCAACAAAATCCGTTTAGTAGTTTTTGTGTGAAACGCGGACAACAGACAGACAGACAGACAAAAAATTCAAAAACTATATTTTTGGTATCTGTTTCGTTTAAGAAGACAAGTATAGATATGTTGGCGAGGGCCAATAGCTGTATAACAAAAAAAGTTTCAACAAAATCCGTTCAGTAGTTTTTGTGTGAAACGCGGACAACAGACAGACAGACAGACAAAAAATTCAAAAACTATATTTTTGGTATCTGTTTCGTTTAAGAAGACCCCTGGTGGTATTTTTTTCTATTTCTTTTCAATATACAGAATTGGATCGTTTACAGTTTTATTATAAGTATAGATAGATTTGTATCTCTTATAGTTTAGCTGGGCTGCTAGGGTTCCACATCAGGTGTGCCAGACCTTCGATATTTTTCCGTCAATAGAAAATGTTCATTACGTGAAACAACTTTTCTTAAGACGCCATGTTTGTATCTCATATAGTTTATCCTGGCTGCTAGGGTTCCACATCAGGTGAACCAGACCTTCAAACTTTGTACGTCAATAGAAAGTGCCCATCACGTTTAACAATTTTCCTTAAGACGGTATTTTTATATCTCTCATAGTTTAGCTGGACTGTTATGGTTCCACATCAGATATTACGATCTTCAAAATAAATTATAGCCTATATGTTGGCGAGGACCAATAGCTGTATAACAAAAAAAGTTTCAACAAAATCCGTTCAGTAGTTTTTGTGTGAAACGCGGACAACAGACAGACAGACAGACAAAAAATTCAAAAACTATATTTTTGGTATCTGTTTCGTTTAAGAAGACCCCTGGTGGTATTTTTTTCTATTTCTTTTCAATGTACAGAATTGGATCGTTTACAGTTTTATTATAAGTGTTCGGAAAAGATCGACATTTTCTGAACGCATCTCTAATGTCACGTCAAATTGACATTAGCTGTCACTTGAAGTTGACAGTTCTGATCTGATTGGAATTCTTGTAGAAAATGTCGGATTAATTTTGCTGAATTGTTAAAAAACGCTCGCGTTGAATGTGCCTGGCATATCGAGTTTGAATTGAATCCTAAATTATCCTTTTGATCCCGTTTTGTACGACCAAGATTTAGACGCCATCTTGACGAGTGGCCGGTCGCGGTGCTTTGAAAGATAACTTTCCACCACGCGCTTGTTGTCGGGACGAAAAATCGTAATAAAAAAAGCTCCCCCGTGTGTGTTGGTGTGTATTGTTGAAGCGCCCAGTGTCTTGGGACCGCTGTGTGGTATTTGTTTTGTGAGTAAGGTGACGAATTGGTAAGGTCGGCAGACGAAGAAAGGACACATCAGATGGGGGCGCCCCCTCATACCACGTCTGCCCCGGAGACCTTCGACACCACAGACCCGTATGTAAAATTCACCTTAATTTAAATTAAGTCGCTGTGTATCGCAGTTCAATTGTTCAGTTACATCCCGGCTGAAACCAAGTTTTGTCCGGAGTCTCTCCTAGTAATTTTCGCTTCCACTGCGCTATGCCGGTTCCGCGGGTCTAGGCAGGGGTGTACTGAACATTGCTTGGCAGCAGTAGCGTAGTTTGAAGGCCTGAGAGGCCCACGCCAAAACTTTGTCTATTAATCAGTGCCGTTTTGATGACCATCTGGTCCGGACTGGATTAATTTGTACTTGTAAATGGTAATTAACTTGCATTTGAAAAGTAAAGGGCATTCCTTTGTTATTGGTTCCATGTCTTGTAATTAATTGTCATGTATTGAAGTTCCAAAATGTAAACAGATGCCTTTCTTTGTTCATAATAATTATTATTTAGTTTTGTTAGCAAATTTGAGTTGTGAATATTGACAAGTTGTTGCTAAATAATAGCTAATAAAAAGTTGTCCTAAAAAGGCTTGGGTACTTAATAAGTGAAACTTAAATGATTTAAGACATTATTTACACATTGAAACTTATTGAAACTTGTGCTTTGAAATAATTAAAATTTTCTTGTTGTATGTTGATATCCAAGTGAATTTCAATAGTCAGTGATTTGTTTGAACTGAATAACCTTTTGACTTATAAAGACAAAGTTAGTTTGTGTCTAAGTTATAACCTCTTGAGAGTTAGAGTTATAATTATATACTTGAGTTTTGTTGTTTTCTGATAACCTCCAAATATTTAAGAGTTTGTGTCATTATAAATACTTTGTTGTTGTAATATTGGAATTTTGTGGTTATTAATAACCTCCAAATATTGGAGATTTTGTGTTATAGTGAATATTTTGAATTTGTTGTTTTTGTTGATAAATTTGTGACGTTACAATGACGGCCTCCTCTGCTAAAGCCAAAATACGTTCTGAGTTACGGTGGTTAGCTTCTGCGGTTGCATTGTTGGATCGACCGGATAGGACGGAGGCCTTGTTGAACAGATACGTAGATCTGCCCGTACGTTTGGCTGTTGTTGATGAACAGTATGCCTTATTTTTGGAAAAGACTGTTGAGGCCGATGTGGAAATGCGACAAGAAGTCGGTTTGGATGTGGACCAGTGTTATGATTTTGCGGACAGAATTACCCAGGTGGCTCGACCTTTGCAAGTGGCAAGAGAGAATGAACCGAGCCCGTCCCCGGTCACATCTAAGAGTATGCCCCCTCTATTTGCTAGATTGGCCCCCTTAGACTTAAGGCGTTTTGCTGGTCGTCTAGAGGACTGGGAGGGCTTTATTAATATTTTTGATAGTCTCGTACATGCCCGGGATGATTTGACCCAGGGCCAGAAGTTGGCTTATTTGTTATCCGTGTTGGAAGGGGAGGCCCTTGAATCGGTTCAACATTTGGCCCCCTCGGATGAAAACTACCCTATTGCCAGGGATTTGATTGCCCGTCGGTACCAGAACGTACGACGTCTGGCGGACAACCATGTTGCCGCCATTTTGAATTTACCCCGCGTTGCCAGCGTGATGCACTTGAGAGTGGCTTTGTTGAATCCGCTGTTGGTTGCCTACAACGCATTAAAAAACTTAAAACTCCCAGTGGAGCAGTGGTCGTTTTTGTTACTGCACATTGTCCTGGGAAAGTTGCCGGACTCTGTTAAGGTCCGTTTTGAGCAGCAGTATGGTGGGGATAGTGCGACTTATCTGCCACCCTTCTCGGACCTCTTGACGTTCCTGGAAGGAGAGAGTAGACTGGCAGATAATTCCTCTCTGGCCGGTCCTATGGGACCCGAACGACCTGTGCCACAGAGTAGATCCCCCACCGGACCCCCCCGTAGGGGGCGTATGGCCCCTCGCGCGCCCGGCCGCTATGCCGCCGTCCAGGAGACCGCCCGCTGCTTGTACTGTCGGGAACCGGGTCACAGCACGACCCGTTGTGATAAGTTCCTCGACCAGCGCGTCCAAGGCCGTCGAGCGATCGCGCGACAACGGACATGGTGCTACTCGTGCTTGGGCCTGCACATGCAGCGCGAATGTACCCAAGCGCACCCATGCCGCTTTTGTAAGGGCAACCACCATCCCCTCCTCTGCATGAACAGCCCAGAGGGCGGCGGAGCGCCGCAGCGCGTCGCTGCAGGATCACCTCGTATGGGTGGGGGTCTCGGACCCCCCGCGGTGTTTGCATCCCGCAGCAGTTCTAGTGGCCACCAGAGTGGCCCCAGACGCTCTCCGCCACGTTTGGAGCCTCAAACGGGCGGGGTCCCAGGGACCCCCCCATGGGAAACCGATCCCCAAGGATGGGGATGAGTCATGCGAGCGTTGCCGGAGGTCGTAGAGGCCCCCCGCGACGTTTTGAGCCTCGCACGGGCGGGGGTCCCACGGACCCCCCCATGGGAAATCGGTCCCCAACTAGGGGGTTCGATTTTGCGAGCGATGCGGGAGGTCGTAGAAGCCCCCCGCAACGTGTTGAGCCTCGCACAGCCGGGGGTCCCCGGGACCCCCCTTCTGAAAATCGGTCACCGTGCCCCCGCGACTATGGGGCGACGTACACGGTGGATGCTAGGCACCGATTCTCGCCGCCGCTCGCCGAATACCCGCGTTTGGAGCGGCGCCCGCCCCGTCTTCAAGGGGCCGGGAGATATAACCCGCCTGATACCGGGCGAATTGGACGTAGGCAGTATGTGGGAGAATGGGACCCACTGGATCGCTATGAGCGACCCCCTTACCATGGGGGGACGTCTGGGGACCCCACATACTAGCAATCAACGTGTTTACGGTCGATTGTAGCCACCCCTCCAGAGACCGTTTTGTTGCCCACGGCCTCTGTGCTTGTCAGGGGATTGAATGGCGACCTTGTGGAAGTTCGCGCCTTGTTGGATTCCGGTGCTCAGGGGTGTGTTGTGTCATCTTGGTTAGTTAGGCGGTTGGGCCTCAAGGTGCACCCCCACACGGAAGGCGTGAGAGGTGTTGGCGATGTGAAAGTCCCCGGGTTGTTAGGGCATGTTGACTTCACATTTACATCACGTAATAAGTCCACGCCAGGCATTAAGACCTCGGCGATTGTGTTGGACACAGTTGTTGGCCGTCAACCTTCAGTTGACTTGGGACCGAGTATGTTGTCTTTGGTGTCTGATTCCCCACTCGCCGATCCAAATTTCTTCCGCCCAGGCCCGATTGATGCTCTCCTTGGAGCCGATGTCCTGGGGCGAGTTTTGTTGACGGGGAAGCGAGTTTTGCAGCCAGATGGCTTGGTAGCTCTGCAGACGACACTCGGTACAGTTGTGATGGGCCCTGCTCGCCGCGTTTTGGATTCCCTTGATGAGGATCGCGGTCTTGTTTTTAATGTGTCTCTCTCCGAAGTGGTGCAGAAGTTTTGGGAGGTCGAGGTACCTCCACCAGCCCCGCGGGTCGACCCAGTAGCGGATGAATGCGAGTTGTATTACCAGAATAACACTGGTCGCCTTCGCTCTGGTCGTTTGATCACCCGTCTCCCCTTTCGTGCCGGCCGACCTCCTCTGGGCGAATCCCGACCGCTAGCGGAACGTAGGCTAGTGGCGATGGAGCGTCGCATGAGCAAGGATCCGGTCTTCCGCCAGAAGTATGTTGAATTCATGCGGGAGTATGAGGAGTTAGGGCACATGTCCGTGAGCGATTTGGATTGGCGCTCCGTTGAGCACTTATTTTTGCCGCACCACGCCGTTTTGAAATCCGGAAAGATTCGGGTGGTCTTTGACGGTTCGGCTCCCACCTCTACTGGAGCGTCCTTGAACCAGTGTCTGCATGTAGGTCCCAAGCTGCACACGGAGATCTCAGACATTTTGACCAACTTCCGGCGGCACCAAATTGTATTTATGACTGACATCCGGATGATGTTCAGACAAACGGTCATCCATCCAGAGGATAGGAGGTACCAATTGATTTTGTGGAGAGAGAGTCCTAGGGACCCCTTGTTGATTTATGAATTGAATACGAATACGTACGGTTTGGCTTCGAGCCCGTTTGTTGCGATTCGTTCTTTGTTGGAGTTGGCCGAGAAGGAGCGCTTGAAATACCCTCGCGCCTCCGCCATTTTGGCCAGTGACGTCTATGTGGATGACATTTGCACGGGCGCCTCATCTGTCTCAGAGGCGATTGTCCTGAGAGACGAACTCACCGCCCTTTTGAAGTCGGGAGGTTACGAGTTGAGGAAATGGATATCCAACTCGCCTGATGTACTGGTAGGTTTGCCCGAAGAGCACCAGCAGGACCCCCACCTATTCGAAAATGTTGATAATCCCCATGTGGTGACCGTCCTTGGCGTACAGTACAAACCGGTCTCTGACACGTTCACTTATTGTGTGGATTTACGACCACCGAAAGTCTGGACCAAGCGTTTAGTATTGTCTACTGTCGCACGTACCTTTGACCCCAATGGGTGGATTTGCCCCGTGCTGTTTATGGCCAAGTGTTTCTTGCAACGGTTATGGGCTTCGGGTGTGTCGTGGGATGAACCCCTCTCGGACGAGTTACTCCGAGATTGGTCGAGCTTCGTTTCATCCCTCCCCGAGATTAATGAAGTGCATTTGCCGAGGCTATTCCTCCCTTCTGAAAATTGTAAAGTTACTCTTCACGGCTTTTCCGATGCCTCCGAACGTGGATTTGCTGCGGCCGTGTACCTACGCACGGTTACTGTTGACGGAGTTGTTGCTGTGCATCTGGTGATAGCGAAAAGCAAAGTCGCTCCCCTTCGGACTCGTCATACGATCCCGAGGTTGGAATTGTGTGGAGCTGCCCTCCTAATGCGTTTGTTGAACCACGTATGGCTCACATTAGGTCGATCTATTAAGATACAAGAGGTTTATGCTTGGACGGACAGTCAGGTCGTCCTTTGTTGGTTGAAGGCTCCGGCGCACACCTTGGACGTGTTTGTGGCCAATCGAGTGTCGCAGATTTGTAATTCCGACATCGAGTTGATTTGGAGACACGTGCCGGGAACCATGAATCCCGCGGATTGTGCGTCTCGGGGTTGTGTAGCCCCAACCCTAATTAACCACCCCCTCTGGTGGGGCCCACAGTGGTTGATACGGCCTGAGTCGGAGTGGCCGCCCTCTCCAGCGTTGTCGAACGTAGCCGTTCCTGATATGCGGGCATGCGTCCTGGAGACTAACCCCGCCGGGGAAAAGGATTTGTTGTTGGATCGGTACAGCTCCTTACAGAAGCTGCTTGGTGTTACCGCTTGGATCAGACGTTTTGCGTACAATTGCAGAAACCCACGCGCGAGGCGTGATTCGTCGGTTCTCACTCCGGACGAGCGTAGGGACGCGCTCTTGTTTTGGGTCCGGAGAGTACAAGCTGATAATTTTGAGTCCGAGATTGAAATTTTGCGTTTAGGCCGTCGCAAGTTGAAGGGCGCGGTATCGCGATTAAATCCCTTCCTGGACGAGAGTGGGCTTTTGCGAGTCGGCGGAAGACTTCGAAATGCGAACCTGCCGTATGGAGCTCGTCACCCCCTTTTGTTACCTAAAGCCGGACATTTGACTCAACTGATAATAACAGATCGCCATGTGAATGCACAACATGCTGGCTGTAATGCTTTGTTGGCCATTTTGCAGCGTGAATTTTGGATTTTGTCTGCTCGTCGAGCCATTCACACTGTGGTTTTCCGTTGCCTGCCTTGTTATCGATTGAAGGCCGCGACCATGCAGCCCCAGATGGGTGATTTGCCTGCTGATCGCGTCACGGAATGTAGAGCTTTTGCCGGAGTCGCCACCGACTTCGCCGGTCCCTTTACTGTAAAGACTTCGAGACTGCGTAATGCTAAAACCTATAAGGCGTACTTGTGCGTGTTTGTGTGTTTGTCCACCAAGGCTGTCCATTTGGAAATTGTCTCGGAATTGTCTACCGAAGCCTTTGTCGCCGCCTTGAGCAGATTTGTTTCCCGTAGAGGACTGCCGACATTGATACGTTCCGATTGTGGTACTAATTATAAGGGAACGTGTAATTATCTTAAGGAAGTAGTTAAGTTTTTTGTTGATAATAAAATAGACATTGGAACCACCCTCTCCCGGCGTGGGATAATCTGGAAGTTTAGCCCTCCAGCTTCTCCGACGTGGGGAGGAATTTTGGAAGCTTGTGTAAAGGCTGCCAAGACACACTTGCGTCGCGTGATTGGAGAAACTATTCTCACGTTTGAGGAACTTGATACGGTATTTTGTAAAATTGAGGCCGTCCTCAACTCGCGACCCTTGTGCCCGTTGTCTTCGGACCCGAATGACCTGGAAGCGTTGACCCCAGGTCATTTCTTGATCGGACAGCCCCTTTTGGCTTTGCCTGAATATCCGATTCAGGATGTAGGATCCCATCGTTTGTCGCGATACCAACTTTTGAAACAGATGTCCCAAAACTTCTGGGCACGTTGGTCGATGGAGTATTTGCATATCCTACAACAGCGCGTGAAGTGGACAGATAAAACCACCCCACCCCAGACTGGCGACCTCGTGTTGATTAAGGATGCTAACCTGCCGCCCCTATGTTGGCGAAGGGGGCGCATTGTTAAACTCTACCCCGGAACTGACGGAGTTCCTCGTTTTGCTGAGGTTTTGGTTCGAGATTCGGTTTTGAAGAGAGCAGTTAGTGGGCTCTCCCGATTACCCGTAGATTGACGTACCGTTCTTAACGGTCCGGGGCGGGGGGATGTTCGGAAAAGATCGACATTTTCTGAACGCATCTCTAATGTCACGTCAAATTGACATTAGCTGTCACTTGAAGTTGACAGTTCTGATCTGATTGGAATTCTTGTAGAAAATGTCGGATTAATTTTGCTGAATTGTTAAAAAACGCTCGCGTTGAATGTGCCTGGCATATCGAGTTTGAATTGAATCCTAAATTATCCTTTTGATCCCGTTTTGTACGACCAAGATTTAGACGCCATCTTGACGAGTGGCCGGTCGCGGTGCTTTGAAAGATAACTTTCCACCACGCGCTTGTTGTCGGGACGAAAAATCGTAATAAAAAAAGCTCCCCCGTGTGTGTTGGTGTGTATTGTTGAAGCGCCCAGTGTCTTGGGACCGCTGTGTGGTATTTGTTTTGTGAGTAAGGTGACGAATTGGTAAGGTCGGCAGACGAAGAAAGGACACATCAGATGGGGGCGCCCCCTCATACCACGTCTGCCCCGGAGACCTTCGACACCACAGACCCGTATGTAAAATTCACCTTAATTTAAATTAAGTCGCTGTGTATCGCAGTTCAATTGTTCAGTTACATCCCGGCTGAAACCAAGTTTTGTCCGGAGTCTCTCCTAGTAATTTTCGCTTCCACTGCGCTATGCCGGTTCCGCGGGTCTAGGCAGGGGTGTACTGAACAATAAGTATAGATATGTACCGTATATATAATCATATGCATGTAGTAAAAAACTTTAATATTACAAACAGACACTCCAATTTTATTCATGTGTATAGATGGTGATAGATAGCCAGGCGGACTTTGAACAAGCTCTACCATCAACCAAACGGAATACAATATACCTCCACTGGGAATCGAACCCGGAAACTCTGGGTCTGATACTGGGGTGTGTACCACTATACCACAGAGGCAGTTAAAAATAACGCGGCTGAATTATACGTCACGCGGGTGTTATGCAAAAACGTGACACGTAATTTCGGCCAAAATGTGTCGATACTCGTTCGTTATTAATTCAAATACACGCAGATTTTCGGTCGCGTATTTTTAGCATGGTATGTTTCGACACTTAGGCTCTTCACAAGGCTGATCACACACGCATAAGCGTACCTTCTAGCATACCACAGGCATACCTACCTGTGTAGGTCAAATATTTATTTAAATATTGTGCAACTGCCATATCCATAACTTAACTACTGTGGTAATTATAGTTAAGTATTAAACATGCAACTGGTAGCCAGAGTTAAGAACTTGATAAAAGAGAAAATGTTGCAGCATTTAAAGAAATAAAACTGAAATTGATTGATTACCTTATTAACTTTATGGTATTTAGACAAAAAATTTGCTGTTCAAAAGCTATACTTATCCAGAATAATTGGCAGGTTAAGAGCATTTCTACAAAAGGGTTCTTTTTTTCTCAATTCGGTGGTTGATTTAATATTTGGTTTTTAAGTAGTTTAAATAATAAAAATTTAAGTTTATTCCATCCGGAATCTAAAAATAACAATGGGACTAAATATTGTACAGTGGTTTATGAGAAAAGTTAAGCACCTAATTGAGAACGCACCGAATTGAGAAAATGAATCACCGAATTTTAAAATTGCCCATCGAATTTAGGATTGACGTACCTAATATAGAAACAATTTATTTAAATGATCAAAATAATAAATACCATAAACGTTTTGTTAACTGACTGCTGGTCTATTAGTTTATTAGATGGTTTATTTTAGGATGAAGTGCGTCTATCTGTCTTTAATTGAAATATAAATAATATAAAACAAAAATTCAAATAAACATGTTTAATTTTTCAATAGAGAACTAAGAAATAGTCTTAATTTTTATCCAATCGCAATCCTATCCACTCCAATACCAAATTATTTAATTTCTTTCCTAACAAAAATATCTTTCAGAACGTTCCATGGCATGTCTGTCATTTAGCATTAGGGATAAATTCGGTGAACCACCTCATACTACTTTTCGTGTGGCTGGCCTCTCACCATTCACTTGCAGTCTCTATCCATAATTGTTTATACATTGTTCTACCCTATTAATACATAACCAAATAGTAAAAGGATCTACGTTCTAATGGCAAGGCACCAGCCAGATAAACTACACAAAACAAGCAAACCAGGTAAGGAAGGTAATATCGAATCAGGGTCCTGGCCTACTGGGCAACCTGCGTAAACCTGATGGCTCTATGACTTTGGATCAGGAGGAGATGAATGCCGTTCCCCTACAAACCCACTTCCCAAACTGCCATCCTCTACAGCATATCGAGTGGCAGGCAGGACTTACCAAGTCATTCAACAGATGACCGCTGGTCTTTGGCTAAAAGGGTGATAACACAAGAAAAGGTAAGATGCGCAATAAACAGTTTTTCGCCTTTTAAGTTCACAGGGATGGACATCTTTCCTGCCCTTTTGCAATGGGGGGATCAGCAACTCGTTGCGGTCATTACCCATCTTTTTCGAAACTGCCTGGCGCATGGCTACATCCCACACCCCTGGAGGGAATTCAGGGTAGTGTTCATACCAAAACCTGGTAAGTCCGACTACACGAACCAGAAAGCTTTCCGACCTATTAGCCTTTCCTACATCCTGATGCAGACCATGGAAAGGGTATGTGAATGGTTTTTACGAGATACAATACAATCTGTACATCCTTTACATAAGCACTAGCACGCCTACCTACAATCAACTAGTCGGTAAGATAGAGGAAGCGTTTCAAAACAACACTCCTTGTGGAGGCGGTGTGTGATAAGGTCAAACCATCCTTCATCTTTGATAAGAAATACAAAATACAACTGGATGACTTAGAAAGCTCTCAGGCACAACACAGAGCGCTTCTGATATACACCGATGCCTCCAAGACCTCTAATGCAGCAGGGACAGGTGTGTTCTCAGAAGACTTAAACATACAAATTACGCTGCCACTAAGTTAATACAACACTGTCTTTCAAGCTGAGTGTATTGGCATTTTACTGGCAGCTCAAGCAGTAGCAACCAGGGAAGTAATTTACTATGATATGCTCTTTAGATTGCCATTATCATGTATGAATGGCCCTTACAGCTGAATTCATAATATGTGAAATCTCAATTCGGTGTAAGTTTTCTCAATTCGATGCCCCATTTTCCATGGAATTGAGATCCACGGAATTGAGAAAATATTACAATTCATCAAATTACTCAAAAATATTATAAATTACAACAATTTCTATAAAACATACTGGCAGATATCAGTTAAACACTCAATTAATTTACCTCAAATCTCATTAAATATTTCATAAACAAAATTAATGTCGCACACCGATTTGAGAAATGACCCGACCCCAAAAACACCGAATGATTTCGAACCTTCGAAAAATGCTCCTCAATGCGACAGGACCCCCGTCCACACTGCTCAGCTGCTCGGGCGCAACCCCCGGGTGGCGAGAATCAGTAGTGTGCATTCGTACTGCGCATAGTTAGTGATATAGGTAAGCAAAAGTAAATTTCACCGAATTGAGGCACACGCCTCGTACAAAATTTAAATGTGTTACTGTATTAAAAACCAATGATGTACAATAAATATAATATCGTCTAAGGCTTTATTGTCTATCCCTTGTTCTGTGAATGTGAGAATCATAATGAGCAAGTTATTATTTTAAAAGTTATGAATCAATAACGAGTGAATTCTGGAAACCGGACACTCCATTTTAAGCCAAATTCTGCCCGATTTTGAACTTTCAGATTTTTTTTAGGCGATATGTAAAACCTGGCGGTCTTCTAGATATGCTCTCCATCAGGCCAAGAGTCCTATAAATATGTGTAAATTTTTTCAAGTACTTAATTCAATTTTAAAGGTACTTTTTTCGTTCCAGTAGGTCAATCGGTCGTCTCCGTAGAAATGCCCTTAACTTATCCGCTCACGAGAAAACTTGACGAATTAAAAAATTCTTCATAGAAATGCCAATACTTACAATCACATTCTCTCGTTTATATCCAGCATGGAGTATTTTTGTCGACGACAGTGATATGGTTAACGCAGTTTTCTTGCAAACGTTTGCTTGAATGATCATAAAATCTAGCACTCTCTTAACTTAGGCGAACGATAAGCCGGACCATTAACTCCTTTCATGCGTTTAATGACTGTTATCTTGGAAACTCACTGTCACTGCTACATACCTACTTTGGTCCGTAAGCAAAGCATGTCTAATTATGACAGTTACACGTAAATTTTGCAAGTTGCCCACCTATTGGTAGGTATCACACGGATGTGAGCACTTTTTATTTATGATGTGTTTTTATTTTATCACACAACCGGTATCAGCCCCAGAGGTTTAGGGTTCGATTCCCAGTGGAGGTACATATTGTACCTCTACCTCTATTGGTTGGTACCTACTAGGACTTGTTCTAAGTCCGCCTGGCTAGCTACCACCATCTTATCTAAGTCTGACGCCATAACAGTAGTTTTTTCCAGAATAATTGTGTTTCGGCTGTTAGAGATAATCCGGCAGTTGTGATGAAAAGTGCTATGCCGTTGTGGATAAAAATAAATAGTAACAGGTAGTACTTATGTGTTTCCGATTTTAAGATAATGCACTTTTTATATGATGCGGAATTTACAAAACGCATACCTATTGTGTAACGTGTACCGCAAGCAAATAATGTTCCACATTTTAAAGTGACATGGTGTGGCATGAAACCGATTCTATGATACAATGATGCAGATTTACTCGTGCTGCGAGATTTCAAAACACACGTAAAATTTTAGTTTTTTTTTATATGTGTGAATTAGATTGTAGATTCAGAAACTGAACAATTTTCTTTTTATCTTTGTTACATATTTTCAAACATTTTTAGTGCACCGGTACATACAAATCCATTTAAAAGTTCCCTTTTCCCTCACGAAGTACCTATTCTATTTCAGAACGCAGCAGGCACTTACGTAACCGAAGGAAGTGCGCCCCCAGTGCACTTTGTTGACCCTCTGGAACCTTTTGTCCGACACGAGCAGACCGACAAAAGAGGCGCGTTATGTCACGCAAACTTCACAATAGAACAGCGAGCACTTTGTTCAATATTTTCCTCATTAAAACTTTGACCTATTTCCAATTTAATTTCTCAGAAGGGGAAAATAATATAAATAAGACAACCAAAATTACGTTTTACCAAACATAATTTATTATATTTTAATTTCAAACAATCATTATTTCAACTAAGCTTATAAAATAATATCTGGAGATATCTTAAATGACATTAACTGAAAATCGAATCTTGAAATTGATCTTATTAATGTTTTACAATATTTAAAAGACTTTCAGCATATTCCTACGTTCTCGTTAATGACTAAAGTGACTACAGCTACTAAGGAATCGGGGTTTAAATGACATACTAATTAACTAGGACTACGACCCCGTTATTCATAACGACTTAAACCATCCTTACAGGACAAGTTAAAAATAACATCAGAGATAATATAATCGTTAAAATGAAAATGACCTTTTTGGAATAAAATTATGAAAAAGGGGTGTACTAAACTTAAATAACAAGAGGGGGCATGCCGTGAGATCACTGTTGCTGCTGCGGAGGCGCGAGGCGCGCGGCGAGTAGTAGGATGTCGCGCTTTTCTTTAGGGAAGCGGAGCTCGCGAGCGGCGACCCGCGCGGCGCGCAGTTCGCGCTCGGCTCGTGCTAGCTCTGCTCGTATGATACCCCCGCTCGAGCCGGCCTCGCGCTCTCGTGCGGCCCATTCTCGTGCCATCTGCTCTCGCATAGCGTCGTCGAGCGCGCGCGCCGAGTAGTGCGCGACCACCTCCTGCCTTGAGCACTGCCGCTCGCGCATCGCGCGCAGCGACCCGTTCCAGTGCAATAGCTGGAAAACTGTCATTAGCTCTTGGAACTCTAGCATAGTCCTCCCTTTGTTGGCTTCTAGCATAAATCTGTGAACAGATGATATTGAATTAGTTAGTAGATGTATCTTATATTATCACTTCTGAATCTAAATTCTGTACTTTCCATTATTTGTACCTAGTTGATAAAAATGTCTCAAACTATTTTTCATTTAATGGTGATTATTCCCAATTACAGAAAGTCTGGCACTTTTACACTAAACTCGTGTTTAGTGGTTTGGTACAAATCAACTAGGGAATGGCCACATCATCACCGAACAAATTGATCATAGCCATTACTGCGCTACGCTACACCGTTACTTTTGTACCCCTGCTAGCAGCTCACTCGAAAAACTGTGGACAGATTTTGAGTGTTAGGTCCGAGTTTTGCCGATTACCACCGAAGAATATTATCCACTGGTTTTCACTACATTACTTTACTTGAAGGCAGCGATCCCAGCGCCCCGGGGTCCTGGCAGGAACTTGCCCCCGCCATCGATTGCTCGATAAAATGCTCTGAGATGCGCCGCGACTCATGCTCGTTAAACATGCTGTTCATATAAGAGGTTTGAACTATGGTTGTTCACCTGAAGGCAGCGATCCCAGCGCTGGGATCTTGGTGGTGCGCAGCAGCGTCCCAGGCGAACGAGGCGCGTGCTTCTGCCACCGCTTTCTCGATAAAATGCTCGGAGATGCGCTGTGACTCATACTCGTTAAACACGCTGTTCATATGGGGTCTGAACTATAGTTGTTTACCTGAAAGCAGTGATCCCAGCGCTGGGATCTTGGTGGTGCGCGGTGGCGTCCCCGGCGAACAAGGCGCGCGCTTCTGCCACCGCCTTCTCGATAAAATGCTCTGAGATGCGCTGTGTCTCATGCTCGTTAAACACGCTGTTCATATGGGGTCTGAACTATGGTTGTTTACCTGAAGGCAGCGATCCCAGCGCTGGGATCTTGGTGGTGCGCAGCGGCGTCCCCGGCGAACGAGGCGCGCGCTTCTGCCACCGCCTTCTCGATAAAATGTTCTGAGATGCGCCGTGACTCGTGCTCGTTAAACACGCTGTTCATAAGCGCTATCTTCGCGGCGCTGCGGCGCGCTTCCGCCTTCGTAGGACAGTTCTGGGGACAAAAACGTCATTATTAGAGAGAGAGAGGTTTCATTAATTTAACAAAATTATTGACACACCTTTTGATAAATACACGCACGTGCCTACGCATAAGAAATGATTTGTTTCGTTTGCGCTGGCACTAAAGAAATCATTTCTAAACATATTGGTATCCACAATGATTACTGTTAGGCTAACAGTGTTAGCTTTAAACACTTTTCAGAAATAGTGTTGATTCGTCATCTTCAACATCATTGCTTCCATCTTGTTAACTGTCCATTATTATTGCAGCACCTCTGGAAGCTCTTCACGTCTTCACCTGCCTGAACTACTGCATTAGCACGGACTCATGTTTAAGTGCACTGGAAGCTACAAAAGCAAGCGCCACCTGGCAGCGTGACGTAACAAACGTACACGGCGGGTGTGCGGCCGGTACAGACTCGTACATATGACCAGTGCGCAGCCGTCGCCTTCACCGATCAGAATCCTGCAGCCCCGTGAGCATCATGATACAGTGCAGCTCACCTGGAAGCAGTTAAAGCAGGCGCCGCCAGGCAGTGTGACGTAGGAAACGTAGGGCGTGTGCGGCGCCGGCACGGGGTCGTAGATGACGAGTGCACTCGTGCAACACCACAAGCACTATGTTAGGTACAGTGCAGCTCACCTGGAAGCTGCTGAAGCAGGCACCACCGGGTAGCGTGACGTAGCAGACGTAGGGTGGATGCGCCGCCGGCACGGACCTGTAGATGACGATCTTTAGCTGCCAGGACTCCTGCAGCACCGTTACAGTGCAGCTCACCTGGAAGCTGCTGAAGCAGGCACCACCGGGTAGCGTGACGTAGCAGACGTAGGGTGGATGCGCCGCCGGCACGGACTTGTAGATGACGATCTTTAGCTGCCAGGACTCCTGCAGCACCGTTACAGTGCAGCTCACCTAGAAGCTTCCGAAGCAGGCACCACCGGTCAGCGTGACGTAGCAAACGTAGTAGGGCGGATGCGCCGCCGACACGAACTCGTAGATGACGATCTTTAGCTGCCAGGACTCCTAGAGCACCGTTACAGTGCAGCTCACCTAGAAGCTTCCGAAGCAGGGGGCCTACTCTGAAACGCAAATCCGAAACTTCGGATAGCCCCGTCCCTCTCACACTCGAGTCATGACGGAATCGAGTGATAGGGACGGGGCTAACCGAAGTTTCGGATTAGCGTTTCAGAGTACGGTCCCAGGCACCGCCGGGCAGCGTGCGTAGCAGACGTAGGGCGGATGTGCCGCCGGCACGGACTCGTAGATGATGATCATTAGCTGCCAGGACTCCTGAAGCACCGTTACAGTGCAGCTCACCTGGAAGCTTCCGAAGCAGGCACCACCGGGCAGCGTGACAGGCGGGTGAGCCGCCGGCACGGACTCGTAGATGACGATCTTTAGCTGCCAGGACTCCTGCAGCACCGTTACAGTGCAGCTCACCTGGAAGCTTCCGAAGCAGGCACCGCCGGGCAGCGTGACGTAGCAGATGTAGGGCGGGTGTGCCACCGGCACGGACTCGTAGATGACGATGTTTAGCTGCCAGGACTCCTGCAGCACCTTTACAGTGCAGCTCACCTGGAAGCTTCCGAAGCAGGCACCGCCGGGCAGCGTGACGTAGCAGACGTAGGGCGGGTGTGCCACCGGCACGGACTCGTAGATGACGATTTTTAGCTGCCAGGACTCCTGCAGCACCGTTACAGTGCAGCTCACCTGGAAGCTTCCGAAGCAGGCACCGCCGGGCAGCGTGACGTAGCAGACGTAAGGCGGGTGTGCCGCCGGCACGGACTCGTAGATGACGATCTTTAGCTGAAAGGACTCCTGCATCACCGATACAGTGCAGCTCACCTGAAAGCTTACGAAGCAGGCAACGCCGGGCAGCGTGACGTAGCAGACGTACGCACGTAAGGCGGGTGTGCCACCGGCATGGACTCGTAGATGACGATCTTTAGCTGCCAGGACTCCAGCAGCACCGTTACAGTGCAGCTCACCTGGAAGTTTCCGAAGCAGGCAACGCCGGGCAGCGTGACGTAGCAGACGTAAGGCGGGTGTGCCGCCGGCACAGACTCGTAGATGACGATCTTTAGCTGCTAGGACTCCTGCAACACCGTTACAGTGCAGCTCACCTGGAAGCTTCCGAAGCAGGCACCGCCGGGCAGCGTGCCGAAAGCAGACGTAAGGTGGGTGTGCCGCTGGCACGGAGCCGCAGATGACGATCTTTAGCTGCCAGGACTCCTGCAGCACCGTTACAGTGCAGCTCACCTGGAAGCTTCCGAAGCAGGCACCGCCGGGCAGCGTGCCGAAAGCAGGCGTAAGGTGGGTGTGCCGCTGGCACGGAGCCGCAGATGACGATCTTTAGCTGCCAGGACTCCTGCAGCACCGTTACAGTGCAGCTCACCTGGAAGCTTCCGAAGCAGGCACCGCCGGGCAGCGTGCCGAAAGCAGACGTAAGGTGGGTGTGCCGCTGGCACGGAGCCGCAGATGACGATCTTTAGCTGCCAGGACTCCTGCAGCACCGTTACAGTGCAGCTCACCTGGAAGCTTCCGAAGCAGGCACCGCCGGGCAGCGTGACGTAGCAGACGTAAGGCGGGTGTGCCGCCGGCACGGACTCGTAGATGACGATCTTTAGCTGAAAGGACTCCTGCATCACCGATACAGTGCAGCTCACCTGAAAGCTTCCGAAGCAGGCAACGCCGGGCAGCGTGACGTAGCAGACGTACGTACGTAAGGCGGGTGTGCCACCGGCATGGACTCGTAGATGACGATCTTTAGCTGCCAGGACTCCAGCAGCACCGTTACAGTGCAGCTCACCTGGAAGTTTCCGAAGCAGGCAACGCCGGGCAGCGTGACGTAGCAGACGTAAGGCGGGTGTGCCGCCGGCACAGACTCGTAGATGACGATCTTTAGCTGCTAGGACTCCTGCAACACCGTTACAGTGCAGCTCACCTGGAAGCTTCCGAAGCAGGCACCGCCGGGCAGCGTGCCGAAAGCAGACGTAAGGTGGGTGTGCCGCTGGCACGGAGCCGCAGATGACGATCTTTAGCTGCCAGGACTCCTGCAGCACCGTTACAGTGCAGCTCACCTGGAAGCTTCCGAAGCAGGCACCGCCGGGCAGCGTGCCGAAAGCAGACGTAAGGTGGGTGTGCCGCTGGCACGGAGCCGCAGATGACGATCTTTAGCTGCCAGGACTCCTGCAGCACCGTTACAGTGCAGCTCACCTGGAAGCTTCCGAAGCAGGCACCGCCGGGCAGCGTGCCGAAAGCAGACGTAAGGTGGGTGTGCCGCTGGCACGGAGCCGCAGATGACGGTCTTTAGCTGCCAGGACTCCTGCAGCACCGTTACAGTGCAGCTCACCTGGAAGCTTCCGAAGCAGGCACCGCCGGGCAGCGTGCCGAAAGCAGACGTAAGGTGGGTGTGCCGCTGGCACGGAGCCGCAGATGACGATCTTTAGCTGCCAGGACTCCTGCAGCACCGTTACAGTGCAGCTCACCTGGAAGCTTCCGAAGCAGGCACCGCCGGGCAGTGTGCCGAAAGCAGACGTAAGGTGGGTGTGCCGCTGGCACGGAGCCGCAGATGACGATCTTTAGCTGCCAGGACTCCTGCAGCACCGTTATAGTGCAGCTCACCTGGAAGCTTCCGAAGCAGGCACCGCCGGGCAGCGTGCCGAAAGCAGACGTAAGGTGGGTGTGCCGCTGGCACGGAGCCGCAGATGACGATCTTTAGCTGCCAGGACTCCTGCAGCACCGTTACAGTGCAGCTCACCTGGAAGCTTCCGAAGCAGGCACCGCCGGGCAGCGTGACGTAGCAGACGTAAGGCGGGTGGGCTGCCGGCACGGACTCGTATATGACGAGCGCGCCGCCGCCGCCCGCCGCGCCGCCGCCGCGCGCTGCCTTCACCTGCCAGAACTCTTGGAGTGCTTCCACCACGTTCACCGTTGATAGCACGCCGTCCGCTGTGCACAAAATACTGCATATTTACTATACATCTCGGGTATTGCTGATTTAGAGTGTGCCGCCTCTGGGGCGGAAAGGCGGGGAGTGAACATTTAAGACGACACAGGAGAAATTTGCTGAGTCTAATGCATGAAAATGCTGCTTTGCTCCGGCGTTTTTTCGCTACGAAGACTTTTTTTTATTTTTTTAAGCCTAGGTACTTTAAATGTAGCTACAACCCTAAGTCCACACGAGTGAAGTTGCGTGTGACTGCTAGTATTTGGCTGGCATATGATGACTTTTATGTGTGGAAATTTTTTGTTAGACTTAGACTATTCATAGTACTGCATATCTAATTAAAATATGTCTGTAAATTTCCCAAATAAATAAAATAAAATAAAATAAAATGTAAGTGGAAATGAAAATCGAATATTATTGAATGCATTCTGAACTAATCTGTATTAATATAAATCAGACAATTACTAACAAATAAATCTAGCTAACTCTTTATTGCATAAGTATAAAAATAAAGACAGTCGTGTAATAGGCACAAATATCTAAAAATAAAAGAGCATGACTACGTCTATTATTTACAAGGAAGCATCCTAGTTGGTACAATACATTACAACCGACAAAATGCCCGTTTTCACCCATAAAAAAACTCTACATTCATTCATTAAATGATTGATTGGGTTAATAGAAAAACGTTACTCAGCGCTAAAAGAAACTTTCGCGAAAACAGTAAACGGCTTACAAATTGATTAATCGTCTCTCAACATTGCATCATTACACATTTTTCACACGGGGCGCAGCGAGACGCCGGCGGCGGCCGTCAAACGACAGATCTAGGCACTTTCAAAGACTTTCGAAAGAGACCCGATACCATTAGTAAAACAAAGATGGGAGATTAACGGTCTGGGAAAGAGGTATTTTATTTAAATTATCATAGAAAATCAAATAAAGCACTAAATGGAAAGCTTTTAGCGACACCCGCACTCGGTGTGGGTAAATTAATGCTTTTTAACGACTCTGTACAGTTAAGTTGTAATGTCGCCGTTTGGCAATACGATTACTTAGGGTCGGTCAAGGTCAATGTTAAATAACTTTCTACTTACAGACAAACTTAAATGTTTATGTTATATAAATGACTCAGTTAAAAAATCTGGGTCTTCACTAAAGCTTATCTAAAGTATAAGTAAAGAAACATAATAATTTAGGTACCTACTCCTTAGTGCACTTATTATCCATTAACCCTATTTTATCAAAGTCGCAAAAACACAATCGCATTTTTTTTAATAGCCAAATATGTCGACAACGACATTACAAGTTCGTTGTATTATTAATAGACCAAATGAGTAGTTTTAATTTATGGCAAATTGTGTGTTGGATTTGCATCTATAATGACATTAAACTACTGAGAGACGCCCACGACCTGTGCCGTTATAGTCTTTGCCATAATCGAGTGCCACCGACGCGAATGTCATTAATCAATCCATTTTATTTAACTGCCGTCGACGCGTGGCCACCGTATACATAATAATATAGAAAGAAAACATATTTCGTATTTGTTTTTTTTTATGTAATAAATAAACTCAAAAACTATTGGATTGATTTTTTAAATTCCTTCAATATTACAAAGCTACATTCTTCCTGAGTAACGTAGGCCATATTTCTGATATTCCCACGGGAACGGGTACCACGCGGGTGAAATATTATAAGTAATAAAAAGTAACTGTGTCTGTTGTTACCATTTTACGTCTTAACAATTTTAGCAAAAAAAGATAGAGTAGACCTCGTAGAAGAAGAAATACCTACCTATTGTTTTTCCGCGATTTTGAAATAATTTAGTAACTCTTTTCAAGCGAACCTATCCCGGGCGGACGGTACGCTTTTTGTATAATTAATTAGTTACTTCCTAAATATCTTGTAGATTATTTGATGACAAAAGTCGAGGTATTGATTGACATATTTACCAGCTGTAGGTATGCCTTAATGGTAATTTTCTTTTATATTTTTTTTCAATGGTCGGTTCCAATTATAATGTCATTAAACCTATGATCGGATCTACCTTTGTTTGATTTTGTGATTTTATTGAGTTGGTAATCGTCATGTTTTTTATTTGATAAGCAACGTATTTTTGTTATAAATGTTTAACCTAAAGTTTTAATCTTTTATTTGTCTCACCATCACTGGCCATCGGTTTAGCAAATAGAGTTGACTTTTATATGGTTTAATTATCTTTATAATTACTAACTTTATTTTACTGTCAGTCTCATCATAAAAAAGCAATGTCAGTGCCTTTTTTAGGGTTCCGTAGTCAACAAGGAACCCTAGTTTCGCCATGTGCGTCTGTCCGTCCGTCTGTCCCAAGCCTAGCTCATAGACCCTTAGTACTAAAATGCTGTAATTTGGCGTGAATAAACATATTAATTACGCCGACAAAGTGGTTATATAAATAAAAAAAAAAAAAACATTTTTAGGTTTCCTTCCCTACCCGTGAAGTGGGAAAGTATTTTTTTTTCATGTCTACTCCATAGTGTGGGATGTCGTTGGACAGTAATTTCAATTCAATTTCATAGTGGTATTTTTCTAGGTGTATGCCGATTACATACACCTAGACACTCCACACCACCACTGGGTACGGAACACTGGGCGAATCCGGCTCGCACTTGGCCGATTTTTCTCATCATGCATGCTCCTTGCTTGCACCGACCTCAAAAAGGTAGGTACTTACTTTAAAAGGTAAGTATATATTTTTTCCTTTTCAGTTGCCAGATTTTTTTTTGTGTCGGTTTTTTTCAGCTACTTTTAAACCGTCTTCGTAAAAGAAGAAGGTCATCAGTTTGACCTATAAGTGCCTATGTGATATTGTTGAAATTGTATAATATTTGAATAATTATAGCGTTTCATTTAGGCGTCCAACCACTTCTGTTGTGTATGTATGCATTTATGTTTGCCCACATATTTTATTATTCGAGAACTAGTAAAATTTCATATTGAGATAATTTTTTTTAATTCAAAACAGTTTATTCCAACTTTAGCGAACAGTCCAACTTTCATTAAAATCGTTTCACGTAGTCTATACTAATATTATAAAGAAGAAAGATTTTATTGTTTGTTTGTTTGCATCGAATAGGCTCCGAAACTATTGGACCGATTTAGAAAATTCTTTGACCAGTAGAAAGCTACATTCTCCCCGAGTGACATAGGCTATATTTTATCTCGATATTCCCACGGGAACGGGTACCACGCGGGTAAAACCGCGAGGATCCTCTAGTTTTTAAGATATGGGCATCTTAATCTACTTATACAAAAAAATAAGAAATAACAACTGAAAAGGAAACATTTTTGTAGTCGGTACTTATACCATTTTCATCATGCATGTTCCTGGCTAGCACCAACCTCAAAAAGCTAGCTACATAGATATTATTTTTTTCCTTTTCAGTTGGCAGGCAGTAGGCACTTTTTGAAGTCGGTTTAAATTTTTAAATTACTTTTTTATTAATTTCTTAATTTTTAGTGTAAGTTGTACCATACAATACTCATATCTCAAAAACTACTAAACCGATTTTGATGAAATTTAGACTTTTACCTAAGTTGGAATACATCTGATTCAAATAAAAGAGAATCATCTCGATGTGACTTTTATTTTTTGAGAAATTTGTGGACAAACATACAATTAAACAAACATACATACATACACACACTTAAGAATTTTTGCATACGACGTACTTGGAAGCTTAAATAGAACGCTATACTCAAATATTATACAATTCCAACTATATCACATAAGTACATCCAGGTATACTGATAACCTAATTTTTTATAGTCGTTTAAAAACAATGAATATTGGCTGAAAGCCAATTTTCTTTTTGTAAAGGTACATTTCGCTTACACTCGCCTTTATTATATTTTGGAACCGATTTCTCAGAAAAGGAAACAGTTGGATCTGTCGTAAAAATTGAAGATGATCACGTTATAAGTTTTAATTTGGCCATTTATAAAACCTCCAGACGTTTAGCTCACCACCTTTAGAACGACCGGCGAATGCTAACCGATTCCCACGCAAATTCGTGATCAGATTAGCAAACGATGACCTTGTTATATCTCTGACTATAATCCCGATGCCACAGGTGATGTAGGTATGTACCTATGTACTATGCACTTGATGAATCTCAGAAATACCTAGCCTGCACGAACTCAGAGTGGTATTGCCAAATTGCAACTGCATTAGGTGGTGTCATTTAAAAAGAAGATTAACTACTTACTTTGAACTTTGTCACGTTTTAGATTTCTGCATTGACAAGTATGCTATTTTCCTAGCTAAATAAATGCAACCTGTAGAGCATCGGCCGGGGCCTATAGGCACCCAGCGATGAGACCTTTTTTCTATAGAAATAAGGTCTCTATTCTCCACTACCAATGGGCACCCGGTATGGCTGAGAGGTTAAAGTAAAAAAAAATACAAAGTTCTTCTAACTTCGATCAACAAAAGTACTAGATGAAGGCTCACGAACTAAATAAAAACTTTTTATGGCTGAGAAGAAAGGTTAATAATCAATAAAATCAAAATCAAATCAAATAAACTTTATTGCACCAATAAATACACGGACAAGTACAAAAAGAGACAAGAAAATACACAATAGGTGGCCTTATTGCTACATAGCAATTTCTTCCAGGCAACCTTGGGTGAAATAAATAAATAAAAATGATAATAGGGGAATGGGTGCTGAAAAAGAATATAAAATGATGGAGTAAGTATATACTTAAAATATTAATTACTAAAGGAGATAAATACTTAGATAATATTATAAGTTAGCTGAAAGAGAGAGGAAATGACTTTTAAGGCGATACTCGGAAAAAATGTGCTGAAGCGAGATAGTAATGAGAAAACAACGCGTGCGGAAGCGAGACCGATTTTGCAGATTAGGCAAAAAAACACAAAACCACTTCGTATTAAAAAACTACAGCGATTTAAAAAAAATGCTTCTATACGATCCTCAATATTATTGGTGTCCACTAATTAAACCAATTTCCAATAGTGTAAGTAACCCCATTTAAGAATAATCTTCACTTTTCGTATTTTTTTGAGGTTTTTTCGAAAATAAAAAGTGTCGAGGCAAAATCATAAAATCGTGTTTTTGAAACTATACGATTCTAGATAAAGGTATGAAGAAATATATATCTTATTACCAGATTTTTAACAACTGTAACCGTCCTATAGTTTTAAATCAAAAAGTCCATATTTTTCCGAGTAGCACCTTAACTTGATTACTAAAGGACACCAGAGTCTGAGCCTTTCTGATACCCTCATGAAGCGCAATAATGTACGATGTTATGTCATAAATGACAGGGACTGTATAGATGAATTACGCACTACATAAATATATACTCAAGTGGCTCAGTGGGCGCATATTTTCTCAGCCGTGATTGTCACTCCAACTATGTATCTCGACCTAGGTGTTATTGTTGATCGAAGGCTTCTAACTAGTTACTGACACAGGATAAATCGAGCCCCAATCAGGCTAAAATGGTGAACCCCGATTTATGATATCATAGGAACATCGATATTTTCCAAATAACTTTGGCAAATAGTACAACAGTACGAAATTCCGTACTTCGATTTATCTGTTTTAAGTTAAACCCGGCAGATTTGCCGAAGTTCGGAAAGTTAGCCGGTAGGGCCCGCATGAGCGGCTTTTATCACGCGATATGCTAAGGTACGGCAAGTTGTCTTGCTTACTCCTAATGTGTAAGCAAGACGGCATGCCGTACCATATCATATCGCGCGATAAAAGCCGCTCATGCTAGGCCGGCTGGTCGGGATGAGTTTGTTCATTACTACTCGTAGTATAACCAATTATATAAATAAAGTAAGTAATGTATCCAATATATGTAAAAAAACACTAATATGCATTTTTACAGTAAGCGCTATATGCAAAAACTGGTCACTCCGCTTTGGGCATTACCAGATAATTATTTGCTACGAAATTAACTTATACAGTGGACATTAAAAATGCTTAACCAACTGCAGCAATAAAATAATCCACAACACCATCTACGTCAGTAGATATAAGTATTTAAGATCTCTCGTCCGCATATTGTGACTTGAGGTTGAGTTCTTGCATGCTAAAAATAGCATTGTGCATTAAATATGTACAGCTTATTCTGTTCTCGCCGCTCGCACGAGTATCATATTCCCAAGAACAGTATTTTATTTGCAAACGTATCTCAGAATTTCCACCTGTTACCCTGTTTGCCAAAATGTTTTCTGAAAGCACCTGACATTTATTGCGAATGGGAGCGTTTTCTCAAAACTGGAAAGGCAGAGACAACAAGCTTTATATTTAAGGTCAATATCAGTCTGACTTCTGAAGAAACAGAACAACACGCGTGAAACTCTTACTAAAACTTGTGTCGTAAAGTCCTCGGCGGGTAGCTGTCTTGAGTGCCTTAAAATAGGCAGGGCTTAGTATCTGTAACCCTTTTAGGGGTTTTTGTAAGGGTTTTATCAGGGTTAATGTGAAAAACACTCTCGTTTCGGTTAACACATTACGGCGTGTAACCTAAGCATATGATTATCCGTTTAAACAAAAACCCAACGTGAAAGCACAGCGTTAACCCTTATATATGGGTTATTTTTACAATAGGGTTATAAGGAATTTTGCCTGAATGAATCCCCCGTCTGTGGCGTTAAGTTGGAAATACTTTGGCGGCAATAGAACAGCAAGCTATGATTCAGATTGCGACACGATCGCCGCTCACATTACACTCCCCGCCCAGGGCGACTAAAGCAAGCAATTTTGAACTTTAGCACGCCTTAAGCACCCATAACCCTTTGAATGGATTATCCTTATAATGAGTTAACCTTATTGATTGGATACTTAAAAGAGTTAATCAAAGTTTAAGGTTCTTCTTTATTACGGGTTCGTAAATTAACCCGGGTTGCACAGCCCGGTCAATATCTTAGTCTGACTTCGAAGAAGACGTCTGAAGAAACAAAACAGCACGCGTGATCTCATAAAAAATAGTGTAGTAAAGTCCTCGTCTGGTAGCCGTCTTGAGTGTCTTAAAGTAGGTGAGAAAATGTGGCTATTACGTCAAGTCGAGTACTAGACTAGACATAGTCGACAATCAACCCATTCCATGCGGTCTCGAAATGCCGGAAAAATGTCTAAGAAACTAGTATGTACCATAAAGAATGATAATGAGCTTTCAGTTGTTATGTAAGCCACCTACTCTTATACTTAGCTGTTGATCTTTCGCAAAATAAATAATAATAATAAATAGAGCGACTTGCAACAAAAAATGCTTGACAAAGTTAAAGTGACACCCTCAATTAATTTTGTCTATGAAATGTGTGGTGTGTGTCTCTTTAGAATATACGAACCATTTGAATATTGTAAATTTATTAATAGGTATACAAATGGAAAATAAGCGGCATGAAAGAGAAAATATAATTAAACGGAATCAACCTAGATCTTGGCTGCCGTTAAAAATATATAACGATTAAAATTGTATCTTCTTGTTAAGGCGCTACTCGGAAAAAGTATGGACTCTTTGATATAAAACTATAGGATGGTTAGAGTTAATAAATTAAATCTGGTAATAAGATATATATTTCTTCATAACTTTATCTAGAATCGTATAGTTTCAGAAACACGATTTTATGATTTTGGCTCGACACTTTTTATTTTCGAAAGTACCTCTAAAAAATATCAAGATTATTCTTAAATGGGGTATACATGTACTATTAAAAATTGGTTTAATTAGTGGACACTAATAATAATTAGGATCGTATAGAAGCATTATTTAAAAATCGCTATAGTTTCTGAATACGAAGTGATTTTGTGTTTTTTTCTCATTGCTATCTCGCTTTAGCATAATTTTTCCGAGTATCGCCTTAAAATAAGTATTATTTACCATACTACATCTTTAGATTCTTATATTTTATTTTCTATAAGTAAAACGACTGACAGCTAAACCCTACAATTAAAATGTCATGCAAAGTAGAGTATAAAAATAGACAGTGAAATAACACGCTTTAAATATTATATTTTAAGCCAAATCTTTAAATACTAAGTTAAACGAGCTGACTCACATACCACGTCTCACCCAAGCGGCAGCAAGCGGAACGGCTATAAACAATTGTATCCTAACAAGCCCTAGACATAACGTATTTACTTGGAATCACTACACATAATGAGTTTATGTGGAGGATTTACCTACCTTAAATTATAAATTATCTGGGAAACTGAAAGTCACTGACATTATGATTACTTATTGATATGAAAAATGGAAAATGAAGTATTTAGAAAAAATCGACCCGTCTCACAACCAGCTCCGATGGGACTCGAACTTCATACTTCATTTTCCATTTTTCAACCATAAAAATTGCATTGTGAATGCAAAAAAGTAAAAATTTAAATAACTTAGTAATATTTTCACTTCTTGTTAAATTAAATATTTACATACCGCGTCTTATGACAATTCCTAACACAGCTAAAGTATACTAATAATAGGGGTTAAAGCATAAAATTGCCGTTTTTTTATTTTGTACATAAACTTAACAACTGTTATAATTTTAGAATTAACTATATAATTTCTTTACTACTGACCGTATCGAGGAACTTTTGATTATTTTAATAACCACGATTTTGATTATTTACATGGAAAAAACTTATCTCGAAAGTTACGACTATTTTTGTTTCTAGAATTTCGTACTTTACTAGTTCTAGTTAGTGAATTTTTGCTCATAACGAATGTGTCATTTAGTAGATTAAATGACCATAAATACGTGTGTAAAATTTTGTAAAGGTAGATAATATAGTCGTTAAATAAATTTGAAAAAGGTTAGTATAGATAGGGAAACAAATATGCAAAAATCTTTATACAAAACAGCAATTTGATACTTTACCCCAAACCGTAGAGTAGAGTATGAAAATAATATTATAAAAAGGTAAAGTTTATGTGTAAGTACGTGTTTTTGAAAGCTATGAAATAATCTCTGGGGCTAATCGATGTCAGACTCAGAAGTAAGTAATCGATTTTGAAAATTCTTTTATCAGTAGACAGGCACATTACTAATAAAGTGACGTGACTGAAGGCTAACTACACGGGTTTAATATTTTAAGAAAATCAACCGGAACTGCCATAAACAATCGTATCCTAACAAGCCCGAGACATAACCTATTTACTTTGAATCACTGCATATAATGAGCTAAGGCAGTGGATGTACCGTAAATTCTAGACTGTCTGGATGCTGTGAGTCACCGGCTAGCGGCGGTGACATCCACGGAACCAGTTGTACAAAGATCTGGTGATGTGCAAGCCGATTTTGTATGAGATTCTAGCGAAAAGCTTCTTTTTGTTAATGCCGCTTTCAACCAGTAAATATTTTATATTAAAAGTATGCACTCTACTATCTTCAGATTTCACATCTATTTATTAAAACGCAACTTGTCGATGAATTGATATATTAGGTAGGTGCTAAACCTTTTCTTCACAAAACCACATAAAGTTACTGGCACCGTAGAAAAATTGAATAATTACCATTTTTTTTAAAGAAGATTTTTCTATCTTATTTATTTTAACAATATTTCTTAATACGGTAACGTCCTTCAGAAGCGCCTACGCTTGCCTAGCTGCCTAAATGAAGATCGTAAAAAAAACAATGTTTATTTTAACGAAAAGACCAAGAGCTGATTACTCCTATAAAGGAGTGTCATCCCTGAGTAACGGTCAAAAGATTGCCTATTCTGTAAGTATAGGAAAAAAGTGATAGTAAAAACGTGATAGTAAAGTCATCATATCTTTTCGGTGGAAATAGAGGGATGAAATAGTTTTAAATATATAAGTAACTATAAAGCATATCGATGCTTAAGAACCAAGAACATATATCTAAATTTTTGGCCTTTTATGGTTAATTTACGCAGCGCTTCCTTTAATCCATTATCTCAAATTCGCATTTAATATGCAGTTAGAGAAAATACCAATACCACCAAAGTTACGGTGATGTTGGTAATACCACCTATCTACATCATCATCTATGTATGTATCTAATATCAGCTATCTACAGTATAATTTTAAAACTAATGAAGCTTTCTTGAAATAATGTTTTACTAATACCAGCTACTTATCTACAGTAATTTTAAAACTAATGAAGGTTTCTTGAAATACATGTATAAACACCTTATTTCCCATGCCAATCCAGTAAATGTTCAGAAAAAAATAATGAGGTTGTTTGAAGAAGCAAAAAGTAACTTTTTCGGCTCCTATGAAGTCGACTTTTTGTAGATGGCCTTAGTTCTTATGCGTCGATATTTCAAATGGTAAATGAATTTTCAAAATCGATTTAGTAGTTACAGGGATTACTTCCTGCAAACAAACTTTGCGTCTATAATATTAGTGAAGAATAGTAGATCTTAAAAGTATATTGGTTAATGTCTAAGGACTTATTAGTGTTCTAAGGTTGAGCCAGCCCTAAGTAACGGTCACAGGATCGCCTACTCGTGGCTAGCTGCCTA
The DNA here is from genome assembly GCA_949710035.1 of Crambus lathoniellus. Taxonomy (NCBI): domain Eukaryota; kingdom Metazoa; phylum Arthropoda; class Insecta; order Lepidoptera; family Crambidae; genus Crambus; species Crambus lathoniellus. The sequence continues at coordinate 32,214,507 of OX453298.1, read as the reverse complement.
AGTGAAATTCCTAGGAGACATTACGGCCGAGAAAGTGTGCCCACTTCTTACCTAATAACGATTTTACCACTTAATCACAGACGGACGCTTTTTGCCCGCAGTTGCCTAATCACATATTTATGACATAATAATACGCAATGCAAAATGATGAATGTGCACAAGGATGTGAGAGCTTAAAAATAAATCTACGTAATTAGTTTAAGCTTTATGTAATTATACCTTGTTTGTACGTTTGATTTGCTAACGATACGATTCCAAATTACTTTAATAATTATGTTTCTATATGTTACTAACTTTATATTTTATGTAGGTGATGACCATAAAGAAAAACAAATAGAACATCTCCATCTGAGATTCAAAGAATGAAACAAAAGAAAAACTAAATAATGTGTTACCTTTTGTTCTGTCTTTAAATATCTGTAAATCTATAAACAATTCATTTTATTAGTTTGATGTTACGAAGAAATACACCTGTTACTCTGCACACAGTATTGGTATTTAATAGCGAACGTGTCGTCTGTCGTCGCTTTCTCGGTTAATAATGTACTTAAGAAAGTTCCGTTGCGATGTGGTTTGCTTATAGAATTGCAAGACTCAAAGTTTGCGTCAATTAAACTTTAAGCACCCCATTAAAAGTTAATAAGTGTCTTTGCTGCTATTGTTTACCAGACTTTATCGCTGTGTACTTATTTAACTTCCAAGCCAATGCCTTGACACGATAGTATAGTCATAAGTAGGAGTGCACGTTACTTTAATATGCCTGTAAATGCTAACTACGCTGGTTTACGACCGGGTTCTATATTTTATAGCTTTTTGCATTCCTTATATAATTAGTAAAGATACCTAATTACAAATTGGCTATTAAGGAATGGCTGTCAATTACTTAGCTCATTAAACATAACAGGTATACTTAGGTATCATCATCATCATCATCAGCCTATTAACGTCCACTGCTGGACATAGGCCTCTCCAAGAGTACGCCATCGAGCACTTAGGTATATTAGTTGCATTTTGCTTAAGTGAAAATTGTAAGTCTAAAGTTCAGCAAAATTATGTTTTTAATGTTTTTTTTTTATAAATATTATGATATAATTATTGTTAACACAAAAGATAGTAATAACATAACTATGAAAAAAGATGGAAAGCTATAAGTATAAAAAAAATATTAATTACTGGCAAAGTAAAGGTAACATAATAAGTTTTGCACAAAAATGTACTGAAAAAGACGATATGTTCAAGGAGCAAAGACAAAACTGGATGATAATTATTAACTCATAAATGTTTAATTCATTAATTTTGACAAACTACTTACCAAAGTTTCTAAGAATCGTTTCTAAATGATAAGAGTTTTCCGTTAAAGCGAAAACTTTGAAGAACCAAACAGGTGCGAGCATACTACAAGCTACAAGTTTATGGTGGATCGTAAACGAATCACTATAAACCGTCCATTTGGATTTACTCAAAACAATTCGGTACGTTTAATTGAGTTCTATAACGCCGACTACACCGCTCAATCACCGATAAAAACACCGTTTGACGAACGCTGAGAACTCACCAAGACAATACTTACAGTTTATGTAGAATATTTAAAAGCTCTCAACAGGTTGTTTCGTGCAAATTGAATATGATTTTACGACTTGAATGGCTTGCGTTTTTGTTTTACACTTTAAATGATTCGGCTATAAAAATGTTGAGTGTTGAATTTAAACGGAACTTAAAATTTTCCTTGATTATATATGTTAATAATACTGTATTGAATTTAAACATTGGCTTTTAGTATCCAAGCAAAACAAAGTCCATTAGCACATGAATTTGACTTGAAACAAAAGGAGAAAAATAAATTTTGCGTCAAAATATAACACTCAATCAGCTGAGTGGCACTAGCCGTACGTCTGTCATCGCGTTGATCCCAATATTAATACAGGTTGAGCCGATCAATCACGGGTGAGTCAGCGGCCGGCCGAGACAAAGGCAACTCTACATTTAGACGAATTCGCACTAACGACCGGCTCCACACTATCAATATTATGCACTATACACAGAGTGTAATGAACTTTTAAAGACTAAAATTACTACAAATTTAGTATTAGCATTGCATTCGCAATTATTAAACTTTGCACTTTAGATTTTGAGAATTGAAGTAATTTAGAGCTTAAAGAGCTTTCGGTCAATACTAATATAATATAACGGCATACATACATAAATAAATTCGCAAATTGTCCATACTCCACTCTGTGGACGGAAGTAAAAACTGTATTCCATCAATATCACTAAGCTAGGATGCTACAACTATCGAGCTTTCACGTGTGCAGATAAAATTAATGAGCACAACGCAATTATCATGGGAAGAAATTGCAAGGAGGCACAACAGAGACAAAGGGCGATGCATTTGAGGTTGCAACTTGCAAATGTCAGCTGACCTCGGTAGACGTCATCGTAGAGGGGCGCGAGCGCGGCGTCGGGCGCGCCCCAGCGGGCGGGCTCGGGGTACACCATGGCGCGCGCCGCTAGCGCGACATCTCTCGGGCGCCGCGTCACCGCGTGCGCGTGCGCCGGGCTCTGCGCGCGGACTGCGGACTGCGCGTGCACCGCCGCTACTCCAGCCAACGCCCGCCACAGCCTACGCGCCACCAGACTCCCAACTCGACAGCTTTTGCGAAAGCTTCCCTTTTCAGGGGCCGCACCTTACTGCCCCCCTAGACAAGTGGCTTTCTACTTACGATATCGCCAGTAAAATAGAAAGAAAATGTATGGGATTGACATTAGCGGTCACGTGACATATATTTCAATTGCTAATGTCAATCCCATACATTTTCTTTCTATTTTACTGGCGATATTGATAATAGAAAGCCACTTGTCTAGGCCCTCTGTTCTCTTACTGTTATCTTGGATACGATTCATATTAGTCGTCCAACTGTTTTAAACAAGTAAAAAGTGCCAAAGTGGTAAAGTGCCACCTTACCTAACTCTGGATCTGGATTGCATTGGACAATTCTTGATTTAATACCTATCAAAAATCAAAAGTCCTTTTTGCAGTCCGTTATTGCTCACAGATTTAATGTTGGATATAAACGCAAAAATCGTCCTTTGCAATTTTGCTCCAGAGTAAGGTCTAATGGCGGAAATACACGGTTAACTTTTGCCTGTCAATTTGGATGAAGCAACCAAATTGAACAATGTAAACGTAAAAGTAAATCATTCAATGGCAAGGTGCGCCTGTATTTCTGCACCTTTCAACCAAAGTGAATCATTTGGTTGAACCGTTTAATATTAGCATAAGAGCTGAAGATCCGAGCTTCTCTTTTTAATACCTATTATTGATAATTAAGTGGGAATAGTTTGTAAGTGTAGGTAATTAACTTAGGCAGGACTTCAGCCACTTTTGCGCATTCCTCTTGTTTAAAAAACTCTAAGATATCGTCGCATATGGCTATCCAACATACGAGGTGTACTAACTAGAAGAGTAATTAAAAAAGGCTGTTGTAGCAGTTCATAGACGCTTCCACTAGTTAGTTAGTATACCTACGTGTGACTTATCATAGTTACTTTTAAGTCATTTTATACTTTAAGCGTATTTTATTTATTATAATAGGTCCTAACCAGAAAAGCTTGTCTCAAACTTGCTCAATATAATTAATTCTACTCTTATATAGATTTTGCGATAATTTTATATGTAAACTGCTTCTATTAACAATAACACTTACTTACTATTGTTATTGTTAGTTTGAGAGAGATAAATTAAGTCAATCAATTATCGATAATATATCGTGCCGTGCGTCCGGTGGGGTTAAAGTATCAAATTGCCGTTTTGTATGGAGATTTTTGTTATTTTTGTTTTTTCCATACTGACGTTTTTGTAATTTATTCAACGACTAATATTATGTAACTTTACAAAATTTTACACACCTATTCATGGCCATTTCAACTACTAAATGACACATTCGTTAAGAGAAAATAAATTATTTTCACTAAGTTTCAACTAACAAAGTATGAAATTCTGGAAACAAAAATAGTCGTAACTTTCGGGATAAGTTTTTTCTATGTAAATAATCAAATATCGTGGTTATTAAATTATCAAAAGTTGCTCGATACGTTCTTAATGTAACGCAATATTAAAGAAATTATATATTTCTAATATCATAAAAGTTGTTAAGTTATATGTACAAAAGAAAAAAACGGCAATTTCATTTTTTAACCCCTATTATTATTATGTTGCACTTTGAACTAGTTGATGTAAAACTTAGAATTAGAATACTTACTTGTACTACTGTTAGCATATAGCCTGTGGTTTCCGCAGCCGGCCTCGGCGGCGAGTGCTTCACTTTCGCACGGTCCGCGAACCCGGTCGCGACACTAGTTTAATTGCAACCCGCCCGCTGCAGAACCGGATTTATTGTCTCCCGGTCGATATCACCGCGACGTTGATGGAAAACCTGCGAGAAATCAGCCTGCTTTCCGTGAAACATCGCATAATACGGCCGGTATAGTATACCGGCCGCGCCTAGCCCGCTTCACCGCTGACAGCTGTCACGCATCGCGCGGTAGTTGGGGGTTCATCGTACAATGCACAATTAGCTGCGTAGGAGTGTTCAACATTTCCCATACAAAAGACATCAACGCGATACTTACATTAAGCGCAGAAATAAACTGGTTCTACATCGCTATTATTGAACCATCTTATTTAATTGAACTAAGAAGATATTATACATATACACATAAAGTGAGTAGTAGCATGTAAGTTCATTTTAATGTAGATTATCTTGTTGAGTTCGGTTTAAGTTGATTCGCCATTTACAGGTTAAGTCAGTGAGCTGAGGTGTTCAAAGGAGCCGGTCCAGTATTAATAACAGTATCACTCAATTCATTGAGATGTAAAACTTAACGTTTCTGTAGGTCGCCGAATGTTAAGTAGACGCGATTAGCAAGGTCTGGCGAAAGGTGTCGATCGCCGCGTGCGCAGCAGGAGCGGTGAACTATGCAGAGGCGCAGCCTGTTGGGAGGGGGGGGGGGGGGGGGGGGTTTAGCTACCGCCGCAACCAGTTTATGTTTTAAATTCGCGATAAAAAAATCTGCAGCGGCGCGTGTCATTACCCGCGGACGCCGCGCCAAGCCGCGTGCATTTATTAATCTTATTCGGCGAAATCGGCGCATCACCCGGCGCCCCCGCGCCCCGCCAGGGTCGTCACTCCACTACGGTGCCTATGAGTATCTAAGTAACAGGACTTTCAAGCCATACAGAAGGTATGGCACTGAAATTACGAAGACAGCAATAGTAACTAAGTACTAAGGTATCTAGAATGAAACAATAAATAAATAATTTTCGCAATAAAACTTGTGATGATAAATTTAAACTAGCGATATTAAAATATACAGTACGCGAAAATTATATCCTTTCTTGAATAACCGCAAATGTTAAATTAATTGCACACACTTAATGAAACCGTTAAAAAGCAACACAATAAGAAAGTAAACATTTCCATTCCTGAAAATTTGTCTGGTCTTCAGCCGACCAATTTTGATAATGTAAATAAGCCTTAAATTATATTTTTTATATGGATTTTATAAAAAATTATTAATCAATAAAAATAATTGGGGTTATAATTGTTATAGCTGCTATAACTAAAAGAGCTCAAATTCCTTTTAGTTCTTGTAAAACTCCACGAGTCTTTCAATCAACGTTACTCAAACTAAAAAACAAAAGTTGGAGAGAATAAATAGAAAGAATGAAAAGTTCTTGTTTGCTGATTAGGTAATGCAAATAAGACTGTCTCAAATTTACGTCATGAAATTGCTTTTTCAGAACATAAAGTAAATGAATGAGCATTTGTACTTGAAAGTTGTAAATCCACAAATAAACTCCATTTTTTTATTTATTTGTCAGCAATAAACTTAATTTCATCCCGAAAAAACATTGTGTGTAATGAGATTTCACCAAGCTACAAATAAAAAAGTTCGGGATTGTGATGTACACTCCCGAACTTTATAAAAGATAAGACTTTATTATCGCTAAATACCAACAAAACTTTGGACTTCGGATTATAATTAACTTTAGCTGTTAAATTAAGACCCTTGTAACATTTTAAGTAAGTATTCCCTCTCAACGTATATTGCATTCTTTTTATTGTGCAATGTTTTTCTTAAAGGCTGTCCCATGCAGCACGCTTGCAGCACGCTTGCAGGGCGCACTTGGGTTGCTGCCCGTTCGTTAGTCACCACGTAGGTAATACTTTAATCATATTTGCTTAAGTCATGTGCCATTGTTCACCACCAGATCTAATACGCAATACCACAATAACTTACTATATTTTACAGAGATGGTTCCATGTAGCACACTAGCATGGTACCCCTGTGTCCTGCTGCCCGTTCGCTAGTCATCGCGCGACACTGCTGCCTGCGCACACTTCCCGCGATCGCCTCTATAATTATCTGTCTTTATAAGTCACCAGACAGGCCCTCCTAGAAAAGTGGCTTTCTATTATCGACATCGACATCGCCAGTAAAATAGAAAGAAAATGTATGGGATTGACATTAGCGATCGAAATGTCACGTGACCGCTAATGTCAATCCCATACAATCATCTTTCTATTCGACTGGCGATATCGATAGTAGAAAGCCACTTGTCTAGTCTAGTCTAGGGGGGCTGCCCACCTAGACAAGTCGTCATCGTCAGAAAATGTATGGGATTGACATTAGCGGCCACGTGACATTTCGATCGCTAATGTCAATCCCATACATTTTCTTGCTATTCTACTGTGATGTCCATAATAGACAGCCACTTGGCTGATATGCATTACCATAATTGCCTACCTACTATATTTTACAGAGACTGTTCCATGTAGCGCGCTAGCATGGTATGTGTCCTAGTCACCGCGCGACACCGCTGCCTACGCGCACTTCCCGCGATCGTTTCTATAATATAATTATCTCTCTTTAAGGTGATACTCGGAAAAATTATGCTAAAGCGAGATAGCAATGAGAAAACGACGCGCGCGGGAGCGAGACCGATTTTGCCGATTACGCAAAAAATACACAAAATCACTTCGTATTCAAAAACTATAGCGATTTTTTAAAAATGCTTCTATACGGTCCTAAATATTATTGGTGTCCACTAATTAAACCAATTTTCAATAGTATATGAATCCTCATTTAAGAAAAATCTTGATATTTCTTATTTTTTAGAGGTATTTTCGAAAATAAAAAGTGTCGAGCCAAAATCATAAAATCGTGTTTCTGAAACTATACGATTCTAGATAAAGGTATGAAGAAATATATATCTTATTAACAGATTTATAACAACTCTAACCGTCCTATAGTTTTATATCAAAGAGTGCATACTTTTTCCGAGTAGCGCCTTAAGTCATGTCTCACTGCTTACCACCGCGCCCCGGACTGGATCACGCAACACCATCGAATACAGTTTTATCGCTCCAATACTTTGTAGAGCCTATGAACATTACTAATATATGGGGGTATAAACTAAGAACAGTTTTGGCTTTGTATCTATGCAGTATAACGTAAATAACTTCTTCATTTCAGCTTAAGTAAGCTAAAATGATAAAAAACAAAGTATTTAGTATCCATTGGTACTAATCTTAGAGAAAATATTTATATTTTTGTTTGTAACGAATAAACTCAAAAACTAACTGGACCGATTTTGAAAATTCTTTTACTGTGTGAAAGAATACCGAATACTTATAGATTCGTATTAAGAAGCTACATTCTTCCTCACAGAGAAAGTAATCACTAAATTAATTCTTCCTGAGTAACATAGGTTATATTTCAAGAGCACACTGCCCACACGGGAAAAACAATGAATGTCACCTTTTTTTGCGAAACTGGGGGTCGATTCTCAGACAATCGAGAAAAGTTCACATTTATAAGCTCGAAATTCAAATATAACACAGTTTTTTTACTGTCAGAATTTCACAATCGGAAAAGTTTGATCGAAAACCAGTCGAACGCTACGAGTGGTAAAAACCAATAGATGTTCGTATACGAACTTAGCTGTCAAAATGAATTTGTTGACATGTGGGACAGCTTAGTTTGTTTGAAACGTTCTAGCTTTTCAATAGAAACCACAAACAAAATGTTCGACATACGAATTACCACACTGAAAAAATTCGAATGCCTGAGAATCGGGCCCCTGGCCTTTAAATGCCATCTGTTGGCTTTTTAGTGTATCTTTCTATTACAAATATCAGAATTGGGTAAAATCGTCGCAGTCCACTAGTTCAATTTGTATTTGGCATCCATGCTTCGATCAACAATAACACCCAGGTACATCCATGGCAAGAAACATGAATGATAACGACGGTTTTTGACGTGAATGCCAATGACATTAATTTCAGATTTTGAACCTAACTGAATAAACTTTTAATCATGTTTCTGAAGTTAAGAGTAATAAGTTGTTTCAATATTTCACTTAAGAGTCTAAAATGAAAGAAATATGAAATATAGACTTACAAATGTCTTAAAAGCGGTTTTTGACATTCTTTGTTTTTCCCGTGTGGTCTCATTAATTGATCCCGATATTCCCACGGGAACGGGTGTAACCGCGGAGAGCCATCTTATATTAAGTTTAAAGTAGGTAGCTATCACATTGCCGTTTTGTATGGAGATTTTCGTATTTTTCCCCATACTAACGTTTTTCTAATTTATTTACTGACTAATACTTATTACTTATCTAACTTTACAAAATTTTAAAAATTGAAAATGAAGTATTTTTAGAAAAAAATCGTTGTTTTTTTACATTTTTCATCAAAAGTCGAAAACTATGCGGTCTAAGAAATAAGATAAAATGTTTGAGAATGTGCAAGCAGCGCTCTTTCATATGCCCTAGTAGCCCCACTTCGAATTTATAAAACACCTTTTCAGTCCCTGTTGCAAAAAAAAAATTTATACATTTAAGTATAGGTATCTCTCTTATCTATTTGCAAAATAGTTGAGCAAACGTCATCTACAACTATCCCAAATTTCAAACTGATTTAATTTGTAGTTCTCGAGATATCCAGCTGTGTCAGACAGACAGACTGAGTCGCACCATAAGGGTTCCTTTTTACTATTTTGGCACGGAACTCTAAAAATGGCAATTTCATGCTTTGACCCCTGTTATATGATTGTATTTAGTTTTTTAGAAGATTTTTGTTATTTCAAGTTCATCATCATCATCATCATGTCAGCCGAACGACGCCCACTGCTGGGCATAGGCCTCCCCCAAGGATCTCCACAACGATCGGTCCTGCGCTATTTCAAGTTAAAGTTACCGAAATCCTGTCCTTTTCCCATTGGGATAAAGCAAGATGTTTTCGTAAAATCGAACTGTCCAGACAATATTCGGTCTAAAAGGATACCTCTTAGAGCCGAGGACACATTCACATGTGTCAATAGACGCAGCGCAAACTGGCACACCTCCTAAGTATTAAAGGAAAACGAAAATGTATTTTCATTTTTCGTTGAATGAAAATTCCATTAGGAGCCCTAAGCTAACAAAATAGTTAAAATTTTCGTAAAGCAGAGAGTTCCTAAATTATGAATAAAACGTGCGCCCTCAACCCAGAAGTTTGTGGGCTAAAATATTTAAAATTAAAATTGGACGCGGAAAACCTTGAAAGGAAAAATAATTTTTATTTCGTATTCCAGCCTTTTTTCCTGTTTGACTTTTAGATGCCTACCAAGTGCCTACCTCTAAAAAGTAAAGCCTTTAGTACTGAACCAAAGTTTACAAAAAAATAGTTTAAAGGCTAATACTCTAACTTAGTAACCTTTGGACTAAACTAACCCTTAACCCGGTTTTGCCCTTTTTAACCACCTTAAAAAAGGAGGAGGCTATTGAAATTAACATTATGTGTAATCCTTCTATCCATACTAATATTATAAATGTGAAAGTGTGTTTGTTTGTTTGTTTATTTGTTTGTTTGTTTGTTTGTTTGTCCGTCTTTCACGTCAAAACGGAGCAGCGCATCGACGAGATTTTCGGTATGGGGAGAATTTGAGAGCTGGAGAGTAACATAGGCTACTTTTTATTCAGGAAAATTTTAACATAAATATGGTAATTTTGTAAATAAAATCGTTAAACTGTCATACTTTACACAACTGTCATTTCCTACATAGCCGCTTCCAAAGAGTAGGTATGTCAAAGAGTATGTAATCAGTGACGTTTTTGTCTTTTTGGATTACCTATTTTAAGTGACATTTATGGCAGGCAGATTTTGGTGATACGAAGTTCATGTCCAATAAAATTTATATGGCAAAACAACGTTTGCCGGGTCCGCTAGTAGTATTATAAATGCAAAAGTTTGTGAGTATGGATGTATGAATGTGTGGATGTATGGAGGTTTGTTACTCTTTCACGCAAAAACTACTCTGGATCTCTACTCTGGATCTGGATGAAATTTTCAATAGAGATAGATTATAGGCTGGACACATAGGATACTTTTTATCCCGATATTCCCACGGGAACGGAAACCACTCGCGTGAAACCGCGGGAGGCCGCTAGTTAACTATAAAAATTCCATTGGTTATAATCTATATAAATTAAAATCAATGTTGCTAAGCGCAAAACTCGAGAACAGCTGGACCAATTATTCAACAAATTTTTTTTTTCATATGTTACTCAAGGCACACGGAAGGTTTTCATGGAGAGAAAAACACAAAAATTGCAAGTATTAAAAACAACACTTTTCTTTTCCTTAAACTAGTGAGCAGGCCCCCTACAAGGTGGACCGACGATCTGGTCAAGGTCGCGGGAAGCCGCTGGATGCGGGCAGCGCAGGACCGATCGTTGTGGAGATCCTTGGGGGAGGCCTATGCCCAGCAGTGGACGTCGTTCGGCTGGCATGATGATGATGATGAATATGATGATACAAACTAGCTGTCAAAAATTTGACGTAAATAGTCACTAATTTACTCTATGATCGTCACCTTCAATGTAAACAAACAAAGGCGCACCCTTGTAATGTTTTTTAGAAATATCACATTCCCGCGGGATAGCGTCGTGTAAGTATATTCCATGGATAAGACACTTTGTACATATATGTCGCAGGCGGATCGTTGAATCCGGCGGATGGTTAAGTAAGGCAGCATGTTCCCCTCGGAAGTCCTGTAGAACACGTGATAGGTTAGAAATTTAAATTTAAATTTCGTGGTTTTTGTGACTCCGTCAACTTTTGGAAAGATACGAAATAGCTTACGGAAAAAATGATCGGCCTTTCTACCTAGTACACGCGGGCGAAGTACACGCGGGCAAAGCCGTGGGCGGAAGGCTAGTAGATAATAGACGCGATCGTGTATAGAGCGACGAAAGGTAGCCTACATTTTCACGTGGAAATAGAACTGAAAGTGTGAAAAAGGCTTAAAGGGAATAAAAAGTACGGACTGGAAAATTGCATTCGATAGTAGTTCCGTCATTTATCTCTTTAGATAAACTCAATGTTTGTCTCTTTCGTTTCGTTTCGAGTTTTGAAACCATTGATTAGAATGTGACGAAACTTTTGTATGGTGTTCTTTCTTGCGAATGTTTGTAAGTATGGATGTATGGATGTTTGTTTACTCTTTCACGCAAAACGGATTTGGTTGAAATTTGGCAGACAGATAGTAAGTAGATACCTGGATTAAAGCATAGGATACTTTTATCCCGATATTCCCACGGGAATAGGAACCACGGGGGTGAATCCGCGCGCGGTCGCTAGTCTACATATATGGGTAATGGTAATGTGTAAAGGGAAAGGGTAATAATTTTTACTTAGATGACGGTTGTATTGTAACGCATGCCGTGTACATCTTAACTTAATTAACACGACTCTCACCCTAACAAATTTTAATATCTTTTCGACAAGTCGTCATATAAGTTTTGTAAAAAAAGTAGACGGAACGTTGATAAATAACTCACCTTAGTATATTGAATGGATATCTCACATCAATCTGGGGGCACGGCAGTGCCCCCGCCAAGTCGAGCAAAAAAGCGGCACAGCCGCTTTCTCGAAGCAGTTCCGGCCATTTTCAACCCCCCTATAATTTCATTGTGCATAAAACTAGAAGCTTGAATTTTCAGTAACCCAGCAGGCATTGCATAAACACGGTATAATTCAAATTTCATTCAATTTGAACCAGTAGTTAAGAATTATAGTCTATAGACTAGCTGTGCCCGCGACTTCGTCCGCGTGGAATAGTGACTTTCGGCACCATTTTTAATTTTTAAGGCTAATTAATTAAGCTATTTTGTTTTTTTTATTTATTTATCCTACTTATATTATATAATATTATAAATGTGAAAGTTTAGATGTTTGACGGATATGGCTGAAATTTAGGACACAAATACATTGTAGCCTGGAGAGGAACATAGGCTACTTTTTATCCCGGAAAAATGTCACATTCCCGCGGGATAAGGTCGGGAAGTCCACGCGGGCGAAGCCGCGGGCGGAAAGCTAGTTTAATATATATTAGTACAGCGCTATGAATGCTATGATACATATTAGCACATTAAAAATTTACATAACATAGCCTTCCGACCGCGGTTTCGCCCGCATGTACTACACTACGTTATCCCGAGGTAAAGTGATATTTTTAGTCTATGTTACTTTCTAGCTCCTAAACTACCTACATACTAAAAATCACGTCGATCCGTTGCTCCGTTTTGACGTGAAAGACGGACATACAAACAAACACACTTTCATATTAATAATATTCGAGATAGTATGTCAAAAGAAAATACTTATTACGCTGAACAACTTCTCTTATGATGCTATATTTGTATCTCTTATAGTTTGGCTGGACTGCTATGGTTCCACATCAGATATTACGATCTTCAAAATAAGTTATAGCCTATATGTTGGCGAGGGCCAATAGCTGTATAACAAAAACAGTTTCATTAAAATCCGTTCAATAGTTTTTGTGTGAAACGCGGACAACAGACAGACAGACAAAAAATTCAAAAACTATATTTTTGGTATCTGTTTCGTTTAAGAAGACCCCTGGTGGTATTTTTTTCTATTTCTTTTCAATGTACAGAATTGGATCGTTTACAGTTTTATTATAAGTATAAATTATATCTCTCATAGTTTGGCTGGACTGTTATGGTTCCACATCAGATATTACGATCTTCAAAATAAATTATAGCCTTTATGTTGGCGAGGGCCAATAGCTGTATAACAAAAAAAGTTTCAACAAAATCCGTTCAGTAGTTTTTGTGTGAAACGCGGACAACAGACAGACAGACAGAGAAAAAATTCAAAAACTATATTTTTGGTATCTGTTTCGTTTAAGAAGACCCCTGGTGGTATTTTTTTCTATTTCTTTTCAATATACAGAATTGGATCGTTTACAGTTTTATTATAAGTATAGATAGATTTGTATCTCTTATAGTTTAGCTGGGCTGCTAGGGTTCCACATCAGGTGTACCAGACCTTCGATATTTTTCCGTCAATAGAAAATGTTCATTACGTGAAACAACTTTTCTTAAGACGCCATGTTTGTATCTCATATAGTTTATCCTGGCTGCTAGGGTTCCACATCAGGTGAACCAGACCTTCAAACTTTGTACGTCAATAGAAAGTGCCTATCACGTTTAACAATTTTCCTTAAGACGGTATTTTTATATCTCTCATAGTTTGGCTGGACTGTTATGGTTCCACATCAGATATTACGATCTTCAAAATAAATTATAGCCTATATGTTGGCGAGGACCAATAGCTGTATAACAAAAAAAGTTTCAACAAAATCCGTTCAGTAGTTTTTGTGTGAAACGCGGACAACAGACAGACAGACAGAGAAAAAATTCAAAAACTATATTTTTGGTATCTGTTTCGTTTAAGAAGACCCCTGGTGGTATTTTTTTCTATTTCTTTTCAATATACAGAATTGGATCGTTTACAGTTTTATTATAAGTATAGATAGATTTGTATCTCTTATAGTTTAGCTGGGCTGCTAGGGTTCCACATCAGGTGTACCAGACCTTCGATATTTTTCCGTCAATAGAAAATGTTCATTACGTGAAACAACTTTTCTTAAGACGCCATGTTTGTATCTCATATAGTTTATCCTGGCTGCTAGGGTTCCACATCAGGTGAACCAGACCTTCAAACTTTGTACGTCAATAGAAAGTGCCTATCACGTTTAACAATTTTCCTTAAGACGGTATTTTTATATATCTCATAGTTTGGCTGGACTGTTATGGTTCCACATCAGATATTACGATCTTCAAAATAAATTATAGCCTATATGTTGGCGAGGACCAATAGCTGTATAACAAAAAAAGTTTCAACAAAATCCGTTCAGTAGTTTTTGTGTGAAACGCGGACAACAGACAGACAGACAGAGAAAAAATTCAAAAACTATATTTTTGGTATCTGTTTCGTTTAAGAAGACCCCTGGTGGTATTTTTTTCTATTTCTTTTCAATATACAGAATTGGATCGTTTACAGTTTTATTATAAGTATAGATAGATTTGTATCTCTTATAGTTTAGCTGGGCTGCTAGGGTTCCACATCAGGTGTACCAGACCTTCGATATTTTTCCGTCAATAGAAAATGTTCATTACGTGAAACAACTTTTCTTAAGACGCCATGTTTGTATCTCATATAGTTTATCCTGGCTGCTAGGGTTCCACATCAGGTGAACCAGACCTTAAAACTTTGTACGTCAATAGAAAGTGCCTATCACGTTTAACAATTTTCCTTAAGACGGTATTTTTATATCTCTCATAGTTTGGCTGGACTGTTATGGTTCCACATCAGATATTACGATCTTCAAAATAAATTATAGCCTATATGTTGGCGAGGACCAATAGCTGTATAACAAAAAAAGTTTCAACAAAATCCGTTCAGTAGTTTTTGTGTGAAACGCGGACAACAGACAGACAGACAGACAAAAAATTCAAAAACTATATTTTTGGTATCTGTTTCGTTTAAGAAGACCCCTGGTGGTATTTTTTTCTATTTCTTTTCAATGTACAGAATTGGATCGTTTACAGTTTTATTATAAGTATAGATAGAAGATATAGACTAGTCAAAGTTTCTTAATTTTGTCACTCACTGACCGATCGTCAAAACTCTAAGGCACTTCTAGCAGACAAAGAAGCTTCAAATTTAAAACAATTAGTTTTCTAAATACCTACACGAACTGCATAAATAGTTTTGTAATCCCATATAAATATAAAGAATTACAAAGTTACATTTGCAGTGAATGAATCAGTGTACCTGTATGTAAGTATATGTATTTATGTCTTCACAAAATATGTTCAGCGTGGTTGGACCTTTCTCTTGAGATACAAAAATGTAAGGTCTGGAGTATCTGATCAACCCTGAGAGCTCACTTAAACCAAAGAATCCTATAGGTAATATTACTAGGTAGGTATACCTACTTAAACTATGAGAGATATGAAAATGGCGCCTTAAAAAAAGTTATTCAGTGTGATGAGCCCTTTCTATTGATGTTTAAAAAACTGAAGCTTTCTGCAAAAAGATATGAAATCCCACCAAAAACATTATTGTTATAAGTAAAGGGTGTCTCAAAAGTACGTATAGGATTTGAGTTTCGCGCTATTTCCGAAATTTTCAAGATGGCGGGTTGAAATTTAACATACGTCATCTTGACACATGTAAAATTAATCGTGGAGCGTTTCACAATAAAACAGCGAATAGAAGTTATACAAATATTTAACGAAAGTTCACGATCAATTACAAACACTCGTCGAAAGGTCAAAAAATCTCGTAATTTCAAGAAGAGGTGATGTCAAATGGCCACCGAGATCTTGCCATCTGATGCCACTGGATTTCTTTCTTTGGGGCTACGTGAAAGATAAAGCCTACGCCAACGATCCCCCAAACATAGACAAAATATTCGCCGAGTTATTGGTAAAATAAGTAGCGAAATGTGTGAAATTAGCTGCGAAATGTCTGAAAGTGTCATGAAAAACTTGCACACAGCGAAAATGCCCGTGGCGGCCATTTAGCAGATATTCTATTCAGATAAAATTGTACAAGTCTCTTCTTTAAAATAAAATAAAACTACGAAGAAATTCCAATCCATTCGCGTTTTATTGAGACAAATCATCCTTTACCTACTTTTGGGACACCCGTTAGATAGGTTTTATGTGACTTGGACGTTGATCATTCTTACATGTTGGTGGCCACAAGTCAACGACCAAGTCCAAGATATAATGCTGTCAACTACCTACCTATATTATTGTAACATTACGCGGCTGTCGGAGGTATTTACTCACTAGCCCCTACGGATATGACCTAATGGCATCCGAGGGTGACGCTCTCAGACGAATTATGGTTTAATTATGCATAGGTACCCATTAAAACTGCAGCCCACGGAAGCGGTTCCTGCTTGCTTTGGGAGAACAATGTGATCAGTAGGTAGGTATGTACCTACATTACTCGTAGACGTCCTCAGTGGCGGTGATTCCATTACAACGAAAACACGACTCACCCTAAAATAAAAATCTCCTTTCGACAAGTCGTCATATACCTACAGGGTTATTTTGAAGCCACTCTGGCCAAATTTTTAAGTTCGACTTAGAATCGGTAAGTGAATAACTTTCTGCTAGAAACATGGGTCGAAATACGACAAAAGTTTTTGGACTTCCCATAGGTACTAAATCGATCACTTTTCAGTATGATTAGTATGAAAAGTCAAAAATAAATTGACATATTTCGAAGAAAGTTGTTCACTTACCGATTCTGAGTTAACTTAAAAATGTGCTCAGTGGTTTCAAAATAACTCTTACAATCACCTAGTACCTACCTAATATTAGGGGTTAAAGTATCAAATTGCCGTTTTGTATGGAGATTTTTGTACAATTTTTTTTCCCATACTAACGTTTTTGTAATTTATTCAACGACTAATATTATGTAACTTTACAAAATTTTACACACGTATTTATGGACATTTTAACCTTAAATGACATATTCGTTAAGAGCAAAAAAAATATTTTCATCTCTCATATTCTGAAAGTAACTCATATCTTGCCTAAAATGCGGGTTGAAAGTGGTATGTGGCGGCCCTAGGGCCGTTATGAAATTTAAAAAAGGAATAGGAGGAGTCATGTCAAAATCTGTAATAGCATCTACACACGTTCCGATCCGACAGCCGATTTGGTCTGCTCCCAGACCAAATCTACGCTACACACGTTCCGATTTGGTTAAGGAGCAGACCGAATCGGAGGTCGGATAGGAACGTGTGTAGAGTCTCTAAGTTTCTCATTGGACGTTTGTTTTCCATAGGTATGCAGGCAAAGGCACAGAAGCCTATACAACCATTTTTTGCTATTATATAAAATAATTAATATCGTAAAATTATTATTTTAAATCTAAAACATTGTTTTAAAAAAATGCGTTTTTAGAAACAGATTAAACCAAATAAGTTATTTGTAACATAAAAAATCAGGCTATTAATTTCACGGAATTGCATAGAGTACGGGTCAAACACCAAACAAGACTGTATGGACTTAGTTTCCCTTGCCTTCCCTAAAACAGAGAAAATGAACAAAAAAGTTATAGTCTTTCAAAAATTCCGCGGCCATAGGAAAAATATTTTTTAGATTATTTCTGTTTATTTTTACTTTCCTCATATTCAAAATGAAAAGTAGAGTGTTTACTTCGGGCGTATGGACCCATAACAGTCTCGAACTATCGGCGCCCTCACTTCGTTCGTGCGCCAAAACACTCGTCTGTTATGGGTGCCATACAGCCCTTGCTAAACAATCTACTATTTCACTAAGTTACAACTAATAAAGTACGAAATTCTGGAAACAAAAATAGTCGTAACTTTCGAGATAAGTTTTTTCTATGTAAATAATGAAATATCGTGGTAATTAAATTATCAAAAGTTGCTCGAATATTATAAAAGTTGTTAAGTTATATGTACTAAAGAAAAAATCGGCAATTTCATACTTTAACCCCTAATATTATTTTTATTCCATCAACACTGAAATTCATCATCATCATAAACTATTTAATGTCCCCACTGCTGAGGCACAGACCTTCTTACGGGTGGACAAGGAGTAAGTATGGGCACCACACATGACACACACACACCGCGAGGACCTAATGCGGATTGGTTGGTATTAGGTACCGACTGCAAATGCAGCCGGGGAGCCAAAATGTCTTAAGGCGCTGATTCCCGAAAATAGGGTGTTTTAAATTATGGATTACTCGCAAACCACTAGTACTCAAAATTTGGAAAAAATATATGTTATTTAACAGCTATTTATCTAGTGCTTCCGGCCATATTTTTTCGATTAGCGATATTTTACTGTATCAAATAAAATCCCAAACTCCCGTCTAATTATAATCCAAATATCCTATTACTTGCCGTATACTTACTTGGTTTTAGTTAATGAAAAACATATGAAAATAATTGTATTTTAATAGCCGAGGGATTCCGGCCGTCATAAGTTTAAAATTTTTGTTAGCTAATTTTTAATTGAATTTTATGTGATTTTCGATTCGTGGGGCGCTCGCGAGTTCACAGTTCACTGCCGGCTGCCGCTGAGTCGTGTCCATCGTTCCAGCAGCGCCACGGTCTCCGATTTGCTTGAAAAAAATACACCAAGCAGGCCAATTTTTTACCAGTCGGGAAAAAATACGATTGATTTTTTCCCCCCACTGGATCCGAGGATATACGGGGATTTCTGTGGCGCTGCTGGAACGACGTCGTCCTGGCAGCGCCCCGCTATTTCTCATTAATTACAAAAGCTATAATAAATCTAATAAGACACATATTTTTGGCTTTTTTTTCCATTTCACATAAGCTAATGTCCACCTGTAAATGTCGACAGATTCAGGAGTAGTCGTAGGTCACTTGGGGCGCTGCTGGGACGACGTCGTCCCAGCAGCGCCACGGCCGAATCTCAGCAATTCGATTTTTTTACTGAAAACAGTATGCCTGTATATTTAGTTCCTTCATCATAGGGTACGGAAAAAATTGAATTTCTACATTTCATCATGGAATAATGATTTTATAGCCATCGAAAAATTATAACCTCAAAAAAAATTTTTTTTTGCTCTAACGCCTTTAATTGATGTATTAAATAGCATTTGCGCATTCTTTTATCTTCCTATAAAGGGAAAAAAATAAACCACTCTCGCAGCATTAACTATTCCAGAGAAATCCTAGGTTTAGATTGTGTTCCTACATTTAGGCATCGTTCCAGCAGCGCCACACCCAGTACAGCATGATCCAGGGCACCTGTCACCAAACTGAGCATGCCAATATTTACTACTACCATAGCGAACACGGGAAAAAATCTGATAACGAGTATAACACAGCGAATTTCCGAGAAATAAGCCTTTGATTCAATATGCCATACAATTGGTACATTCGAGTAGAAAAGTTTTATTTAAATTCTTTTTAGTGCCATAAACTTGGGGGCTTTAAGCCCCCAGTACAGGCTGTCCGATCATGTTGGCCGACCATGATGGGCCATCGTGTACAGGGGCGGTTTGCGTGTGATTGCCGTCTGCGAGCAACGCAAACCACCCCTGTACACGATGGCCCATCATGGTCGGCCAACATGATCAGCCATCCTGTACTGGGGGCTTCATACTTCATGTTTACCGGGCTTGTCAAGCATTGCATTGCATCATTGGGGCACAATATCGGTATCGCTATGCGGATCGCAGCTCAGCATTATTATGGTGCAAATAATGCAATGCAAGCAAAGTAATATTAACGTAATATAGAACGTACGAGCCAAAAAAAACGTTGGCCATTTTGAGTGTAGGATAGAAGCATGATAGAAGTGGGTAAACCACATCATCCATCATAGCCTGACAAGGAATAGAGTCTAATTTTCTAGCGTAAGCTACATTGTCATAAAAAATATCTGATGCGGTTTTTCTCGAGCTTTATTCCAATAGCATAAACATCTTTTTGCTTTGCACAAATGAGCTGCTATTCCAACCATGCCAAATTTTACAGACTGTAGTGTCATATAGTGACATGACAATGACAGTACAGTTACCTTTGAATTGTAGAGTTATTTGGGCGGTAATTTAGGGCCGTTTATTTATTTATCTGTCGTTGTTAAAAAGTAAATTTCGTATTTGGACGCATTTTGTGAAGAGAGGGGGAACTGGGGGCCACGTGCAAAACTTGTAAAAGAAAAATAAAACTTGTAAAAAGAAAATAAAGCTTTGTGGAAACATAGGTACCTAACAAATCTTCGAGATCATTTAAAGAGACTACACTGCATATCAGATAACTCTGAGGAGCCTAGTATAAGTTTAGGATTCTGTGTTCTCATAAAATTAAGACAATTTCATTTTCAAATAAATCCGTTAATTAAATTTTTATCGCTCTTATTATTCGACGTAGGTATATAGTGATTGTTGCCGGATAATTGATTCCGAATCGATTAATGAGCAATTTTCTGAGGCTATTTAAAAAAAAAGCTTCCAAATGCTTCACTAGATGGCGTTGAACGAAGTATGTACATGGTATACTTTGGTATGAATCATATTTAATTTATTTACTTTAAAATACCCAAAGGAAACGAAAGAAAAAACATTTATTTGGGACAAAACGACATAATTAAAAAGAAAATACAATACATTTTATTTTACCCTTTTGTCCCAAAACGGTCCCGACT
Organism: Crambus lathoniellus; assembly: GCA_949710035.1. Lineage (NCBI taxonomy): Eukaryota > Metazoa > Arthropoda > Insecta > Lepidoptera > Crambidae > Crambus > Crambus lathoniellus. Next base: position 32,193,914 of record OX453298.1, on the reverse strand, counting down.
CAGCATAATGCTTGGCTTGTGACCAGCGCTGATCTTCCGTCGGGACCGCAGTGGTGGGGTTGGGAGACAATTAACAGGTTAAAAAAAGTACTGATAGGTACTACTGTGAGGAACAGAAACGAAATAGGTAAATTTAAAGATTAAGGTAAATAAATAACATCTGTCTGACGTTCCGTTTTACGTAACAAAAGTCGCGTCAAAGTAAAATTTATAACGTTCCGTTCCTTCTAACTGCATAGGTGGGACAGCGCCATCTAGTGAGCGAGCTTTCAGAAAATCACCCATTGTATTGTAGATTATTTTTGGGGCTCAAATAATCTAAGTATCGATTACCCAATCAAAAGTATCTGACGGGACCGAGTTAATGTTGTACCGAGCTCGGCCGAGTACTGTGTTTACATGTACCTAGTATTCGGCCGAGCCGAGAGTACTTGTCTCCCCACTCTACTCGGTAGGTGTAATCAGGCTATGATGGATGATGTGGTTTATCCACTTCTATCATGCTTCTATCCTACACTCCATAGGTTAACCTTTCTCTATGGCATGTGGAAACAAATGGCCAACGTTTTTTTTGGCTCGTACGGTCTTTATTACGTTAATATTACCACAGTTAACTTTTCATACAGTAGGCCGACGGAGACGTCTAGACAGGTCAATCGTGCGGGGCTTGCGGGGTGAGACGGGGGAGTGGTTGTCCCGAGTTACATACAACGCCGTTCATAGTAACTCGGGACAAGTCTTCCAGGGCTATCACGTCTTTATCGTTATAATTTTTTTTAAATTAATATTATGGTGCATACGACATGTAGTGTGAGTGCGTGCAAATCTTCATCTCGCTTATTAAAAAAAGGCAATTTCCAAAATCCAAGATGGCGGCCAACATTTTTGTTTGCGGACTTTGATGAAACTTGGTTTTTAGTACAATTTTGACAAGAAAACAACAACACAATGTCAAAAATAAAAAAAAAAACAAGATGGCGGTAAACTTTTTTATGGTAAGCCGATTTTGATGAAATTTAGTTTCTAGTACTATTTTGAAACGAAAACAACAACGCAATGTTAAAAATATTAAAAATACAAAATGGCGGCCAACTTTTTTGTTAGCAGGCCGATTTCGATGAAACTCAGTTTCTGTTACTATTTTGACAAGAAAACAGCAACGCAATGTTAAAAATATTAAAAATCCAAGATGGCGGCCAACTTTTTTGTTTGTGAGCCGATTTTGATGAAACTTGGTTTTTAGTACAATTTTGACAAGAAAATAACAAAGCAATGTCTAAAATAAAAATAAACCAAGATGGCGGCCAACTTTTTTTTTGTAAGCCGATTTTGATGAAACTTAGTTTCTGGTACTATTTTGACAAGAAAACAACAACGCAATGTTAAAAGTATAAAAAATCCAAGATGGCGGCCAACTTTTTTGTTTGCAGGCTGATTTCGATGAAACTCAGTTTCTGGTTCTATTTTGACAAGAAAACAACAACGCAATATTAGAAATCCAAGATGGCGGCCAACTTTTTTGTTTGTAAGCCGATTTTGATCAAACTTAGTTTCTGGTTCTATTTTGACAAGAAAACAGCAACGCAATGTCAAAAAAATAAAAAAAATCAAAGTGGCAGCCAACTTTTTAATTTGTAAGCCGATTTAGATCAAACTCGATTTTTGGTACTATTTTGACAAGGCAACAGCAACGCTAAATTATATATACATAAATGTTACAATTACCACAGTATAACCAATGTTTTGTTTAGGCCAACGCCCTTGAAGTTAAGCAATACCGACGTCTGTATAGGTATTTCCGTAACTACGGAAGGGTTGTAACAAAATTAAAATGCGGCAGGTACATTTTGGTGTATTGCGAAATAAAATAAAATAAATAATTATGGTAAGCATTTTAGAAGTATCAAAATAAAATATATTAAGTATATGTTTTATTTAGTTTCACCTATAATTGTATCTGTCTGTCTGTCTGCCATGAAATTTTGCAAGGTAAATTTGATCTACTCCTGACGTTTGAATGGGTTGAAGTTTTGTTAATAAAAATATTCAGATTGGAAATAAGCCGATTCATATTTCTTAACCTTTGAAGCGCCTTCGTCTATATATCAAAATCATCCCATGTCACAATCATTATTTTTTTTAAACTCTGTAACTTAATTATGGGTGAGGCCGCCATTTTTTGCTCATTTCACAAACTTTTTTCTCCGCGGTCAGTATTTTGAAAAGTATGATATTTAGCAATTTTTTGGTAACAGTTTCGAATTAAGCAACAAAGAGGCTCAAGTGGACATTATGATTGTTTCACTTCAGATAATCAACCAAAAATATATTTCGAATAAAACTTGAAAAAAGGTAGGAATATCCCACAAAAACTCATATCCGTTGAGGTAGAGATGCATTTTGATCAATGGTGTAGCAAAAAGTATGAGAGTTATTTAGACACGGTTAATATGTAAAGAATACTTATATAAATGGCTATCTATGCTTTTAATTTCATAACGACTTTCCTAAGACTTTCTTTGAAAAATCTTCTGAATCAGTTTATTGACAAAAACTATAATTCTACGCCACTTTGTCAACGCCACCGATATTTTATATGTCTATGAAGGTTTCGGTTCAGGAAGTTTTGTATCTGGAGGTGGCATAACTGAGTTTCTATAATAAATGGACAGCGGCTCGATGGTGGCCATTTTTTTGATAGTAGACATGTGAACGTCGGATTCGGATTGTGTACACATTTTTTTCGAGAGGTGACTTTTGCGTGCTAAAAATTAAGTTTATCTGTTACAATAAAACCTATCAGTGCACCATGTAAGTAGAAGTGAAAGCCATGTTTGGAGCTAGAATGCCACCCAAATCGTACGTTATTTACAGAGATATGAATCGTTTTCTCAACGCGACGATGGCGTAGAAGTATAAATTCGCCACCATTTTCTTACTTTAACGCCACGGTAGCGCAGATATCCGTCACCTCCTCTACACCACCAAAATAAAGGTGAGTATCCACTCGTTTTTTCATACTAAATGTTATAGAGAATAAATGTTATAGAAAATACAGTGACAACAAAAACATTATTAAGTAAATCATATCAGTAGGCATGAATATCATGCTATTAAGTGTCTAATAACAACTAATATTAATAAACCCTTTAAGTTTGTCTTATAATAGGAAATAGCCGTTCGCCCGCAGATAGGTACGTACATACGCCCGCGTTGTTTCCTCTTTTCCTATGGACCCTCGCGTTTATCTCCTAAAGTCACCTCACCACACACAGACAGCGGATGCATAGCGGAGGCATCGGTGATTTATTTTGTTTTTTTCGGTCTAGTTTCAAAACTACACCCACAAGCCGTGGTGGGCAGTGAGTGGCTAGGCGGCGCGATGGCGGCATGCGCGGCGAGTGGCGGAGAGACGTGGCGGTGCGGTGCGGGCGCGAAGGCGTGCGCTTGTGACCGTTGTATTCTTTACTAGTGTATTGTATCGAGTGACTTGCCACTAAGAGTAAGAAGTAAATAAAGTTTATTTTATTCATTCAGAGAGTTTCCTTGTGCATTTATATACTTACCTACAAACTTATTACTAGGTATATTTATACAAGATTCATAAAAATAATTACATAGTGGCATGTGTATGCGAACCTTTACATTTATTCGTCACTATTATACGCCACTAAATGCCACCGACGCGTAGAAGTTCTACGCTACCATCACAATACTTCTGCGCCATATCAGCAAAAAATGGCGGCCTCACCCATAAATTATTATTTTATTTAAGTACTTATTATTTTTTTTTAATAGGGTTTACAGCTGTCAAAAACACAGTAAATTACGAAGGATGTTACGTCGTAATTTACTGTGCTTGTGTTAAAGCAAATTAATAATTAGTTAAATCTTTTACTTGACATGATGATGATGATACTTGACTCTGTCTCAAGCTTTCAAATAATAACCTGTTACATTTTAATAAGCGAAAAGAGAGAAACAAAAACAAAAAACGGCCACCATCTTGACCATTTGTATTTTTTTACATTGTGTTAAGAACGGTTTTCTTGTCAAAATAGTATAAATAACCGAGTTTTATCAAAAACGGCCCACAAACAAAAAAGTTGGCCGCCATCTTGGATTTTTTAATACTTTTAACATTGCGTTGCTGTTTTCTTGTCAAAATAGAACCAGAAACTGAGTTTTATCAAAATCGGCCCACAAACAAAAAAGTCGGACGCCATCTTGGATTTTTAATATGTTTAACATTTCGTTGCTGTTTTCTTGTCAAAATAGTACCAGAAACGGAATTTCATCGAAATCGGCCAGCAAATAAAAAAATTGGCCGCCATCTTGAATTTTTATATTTTTAACATTGCGTTGCTGTTTTCTTGTCAAAATAGGTACCAGAAACTAAGTTTCATCAAAATCGGCTTACAAACAAAAAAGTTGGCCACCATCTTGGATTTTTTTCTATTTTTAACATTGCGTGTCTGTTTTCTTGTCAAAATAGAAACAGAAACTGAGTTTCATCGAAATCGGCCTGCAAACAAAAAAGTTGGCCGCCATCTTCGATTTTTTAATATTTTTAACACTGCGTTGCTGTTTTCTTGTCCAAATAGTACCAGAAACAAATCGGCTTACAAACAAAAAAGTTGGCCGCCATCTTGGATTTCTTTATATTTTTAACATTGCGTTGCTGTTTTCTTGTCAAAATAGTACCATTAAGCCTAGCATGACCACCCAAAACGCGATATGTATCGAATGATAAAGCGACTTATCGACATTCAAACGTCAAAACCCATAGTCTTTTGACAGTTAAACCGGATAACTTATCATATCATATCCCATTTTGTTGGTCATGCTAGGGGGGCAGAAATCGAGTTTTATCGAAATCGGCCCACAAACTAAAAAGTTGACTGCCATCTTGGATTTTAATTTTTTTGACATTGCGTTGCTGTTTTCTTGTCAGAATAGTACCAAAAACCGAGTTTCATCGAAATCAGCCTACAAACAAAAAAGTCGGCCGCCATCTTGAATTTTTTAATATTTTTGACATTGCATTTGCATTATTAAATTATTTTATTAATTTAATATCGCAATACCAATGTACCTACCCGGGGTCGTTAAAGGTCCACCGTCACATTTTAAAGTGACAACCCTTACGTACTTACGTAAATACCTATACAGGCGTCGGCATCGCCCAACTTCAAAAGCGTCGTCCAACTGTATAGAAAGATTGCTTAAACTGTGATATTACTTTGCTTGCATTGCATTATTTGCACCATAATAATGCTGAGCTGCGATCCGCATAGCGATACCGATATTGTGCCCCAATGATGCAATGCAATGCTTGACAAGCCCGGTAAACATGAAGTATGAAGCCCCCAGTACAGGATGGCCGATCATGTTGGCCGACCATGATGGGCCATCGTGTACAGGGGCGGTTTGCGTTGCTCGCAGACGGCAATCACACGCAAACCGCCCCTGTACACGATGGCCCATCATGGTCGGCCAACATGATCGGACAGCCTGTACTGGGGGCTTAAAGCCCCCAAGTTTGTGGCACTAAAAAGAATTTAAATAAAACTTTTCTACTCGAATGTACCAATTGTATGGCATATTGAATCAAAGGCTTATTTCTCGGAAATTCGCTGTGTTATATTCGTTATCAGATTTTTTCCCGTGTTCGCTATGGTAGTAGTAAATATTGGCATGCTCAGTTTGGTGACAGGTGCCCTGGATCATGCTGTACTGGGTGTGGCGCTGCTGGAACGATGCCTAAATGTATGAACACAATCTAAACCTAGGATTTCTCTGGAATATTTAATGCTGCGAGAGTGGTTTATTTTTTTCCCTTTATAGGAAGATAAAAGAATGCGCAAATGCTATTTAATACATCAATTAAAGGCGTTAGAGCAAAAAAAATTTTTTTTGAGGTTATAATTTTTCGATGCCTATAAAATCATTATTCCATGATGAAATGTAGAAATTCAATTTTTTCCGTACCCTATGATGAAGGAACTAAATATACAGGCACACTGTTTTCAGTAAAAAAATCGAATTGCTGAGATTCGGCCGTGGCGCTGCTGGGACGACGTCGTCCCAGCAGCGCCCCAAGTGACCTACGATTACTCCTGACCTGAATCTGTCGACATTTACAGGTGGACATTAGCTTATGTGAAATGGAAAAAAAAGGCAAAAATATGTGTCTTATTAGATTTATTATAGCTTTTGTAATTAATGAGAAATAGCGGGGCGCTGCCAGGACGACGTCGTTCCAGCAGCGCCACAGAAATCCCCGTATATCCTCGGATCCAGTGGGGGGAAAAAATCAATCGTATTTTTTCCCGACTGGTAAAAAATTGGCCTGCTTGGTGTATTTTTTTCAAGCAAATCGGAGACCGTGGCGCTGCTGGAACGATGGACACTGTTATTTAACAGCTATTTATCTAGTGCTTCCGGCCATATTTTTTCGATTAGCGATATTTTACTGTATCAAATAAAATCCCAAACACCCGTCTAATTATAATCCAAATATCCTATTACTTGCCGTATACTTACTTGGTTTTAGTTAATGAAAAACACATGAAAATAATTGTATTTGAATAGCCGAGGGATCCCGGCCGTCATAAGTTTAAAATTTTTGTTACCTGGGTCAGGCCGTAGATTTTGCCACATTCGAGGGTAGAAAAGTCTCCGCCTCATATAATTTTAAATATAGTACTCTTAGAAATGTCTCAATGTTATCATCGTGTTTCCTAAGAAATAGCAAACCAAGGCAGATATAGATATTTGGATAAGTTTATATATTTGGAAAACTATTTGACATTTCCCTCCCAAAAGTGACGGATTTTTTATAAAAACCGCGAATCCGCAGTGGTAGGTGTACAGCTTAAACATCGATAAAATTATCATTTTTTAACTTATTGATGAGCTGTTTGATTTGACGTTATAAAATAATAATAAGGTTGCCATTCCTTTAATATCTTTGCGTCTTTCCTAAGAAAAAAGATAAATTTTCGGCAATAAGATTTTTTTTTTGAAAAACCATTTTTTTGCGCTACTTATATTGCGCAACCATTTTCACCCATTTTATGGTTTTAAAACATTTATTAAGATTTTGTTTGAGTGCTGGCATCACCAAAGTATCGTATTCTATGGTCAATGCAGCGTTGACGATCATATTTTTTGACATTTCGGTGTCAACTCCGATCAAAGTGAAAAGTGTCGCCTACTTTGCAGAGTGCATATTTTGAGATTTCAAGGTAAGTTTTTGATTAAAACTTATAATTGTTGTTGCGCATGGTTTAATTAGATGTGTGTGATCGGTATATGTTAAACTAGCCTTGTTAAATAGTATATTTTAAGAGTTATAATCGATTTCATTTGCGCCTCGGTTCCGCAAAACTGTCTTTATGTCACTTTGCGATACCGGTTGCGTAGAAATTGCGCCACTTATTTTACGCTATTGAATAATAGTGCATGCACACAAGGTTTTCAAGTTTTTTATTATTTTGAAATTACTTTTAGCTGTAATTCCGCTAAAAAACATGACTAGCATTACTATTAATTGATTTGTTAGATTTTATTAATATTCTATAAGTACAGGGTGTTCGGCAGAACGTTAAACATACGAAAATAGGGGTAGGTGCGGTGGTCTGCTACCTAACCAGCCTCAAAGATTTTACCTAGGTCCAAAGTTTTTTTATTTTGTATTTTATAAGTTTTGGAATTTCGTCACTTTCATACTAACTTTTAAACCCATGTAACTTTTTATTTATTGACAGATCTATTTTTTTTATTATTTTTGGCATCCTAATGGTTGGCAGGTCCTTTTAAAAGTGATACTTCAAGCAGGTTGTTGCTAGAGTCAAAGTAATGGACTCTCAAACATTGAAAAGAGTTGAAATAAATTTTAAAGTTGTATTATATTTATATAATTAATAATGAATAATACCAAATACCTCCATCTAACAAATTAAATGTATTTTTTTTTGTAAATTGAACAAATCATACATAGGTACTTACTAGTTTTTGTCATCCTGTTTAACTTTTCATTGTGCGCAATATATAAAAAAGAATTACTCATAGGTACATTATTGTTAATTATTAATTAAACATACTTACATACCAACATCGTGTTTCTTTTTCTAGTTTGATGCAATACCTCTTGTTAGTACATGTTATTTAAATAAAATCACATTAATGTACGTGCTCCTTAATAATTTTGCGCTACCATTTTGCACCACTTTGTGCGACCGACTCGTAGAAAATTTTGCGTCACCATTGCGCTATTTGTGGCAAAATCTACGGCCTGACCCACCTATCTAATTTTTAATTGAATTTTATGTGATTTTCGATTCGCGGGGCGCTCGCGAGTTCACAGTTCACTGCCGGCTGCCGCTGAGTCCGCGCGAAGTGTATCAAGCGCGTCCGAGCAAGCGTTTTAGCGTGCCTATTTCGGTCGGGAATCCTCGCCTTAACGTGCTTTTCGATGCATGCTCGAGTTTTGGTCACCCATCCCGTGACCGAACTCAAAGAAAGCGCGCTAACCACTGTACCACGGTCTCCTCGAGTACTTAATTGCCCTTTATTTTTTGTAGAATTAGGTATAGCTTTACTAACTCAAATACTTACGAGAAGTAGCAATATAAGGAGCTTCAGTCTCACCCATGGGTTTAGTCATAAGACTTTATTGCTAAGCTCATTCATTTTACACGAGTCTGTTTTAAATTTTGACATCAAGCTAGGTACTTTTAATTCAGTAGAAAGGTAGGTACTTACCTACTGCTCCTGTTAAAAGTAGTTTGAGTACTAGACTTTAAAATGCTTTTAGGGCTATTGAAAGTACGAAATCAAGGTCGTTAAAGCAGAAACTGCTACTAAAATATTATTAAGCCTACCGGATGGCGGAGCCAGGTAAAAAATTATAAGTATACTTACTTAACAAAAAGAACATTATGGTACAGCGTCAATGTTCACTTCTACAGTCATTAAAAAATATTTTGCATTTGTTTTCCGAAAAAAGGTGAGCTTATTACTTCGAGCACTGCTTCGAGCTTAATCAACTGGAAACAAGCTTGCGGTGGAATTACCAATGTGTGATGGTGCTATTATTATATTTTATGAACATCCAATCTATATATATAAAAATGAATCCCTAATTCCCTTGGTCACGACATCACGCGTGAACGGCTGGACCGATTTGGCTAATTTTGGTCTTGAAATGTTCGTGGAAGTCCAAGGATGGTTTTAACGGTGAGAAAATAGGGGAAGGAGGGGTAAGTAGGGGTAGAGTAGAAGTAGGGTAGGGGTAGGGTAGGAGTAGGGTAGGGTAGGGTAGGGGTAGGGTAGGGTAGGGGTAGGGTATGGGTAGGGGTAGGGGTAGGGGTAGGGGTAGGGTAGGGGTAGGGTAGAGGTAGGGTAGGGGTAGGGTAGGGGTAGGGGTAGGGTAGGGATAGGGTAGGGATAGGGTAGGGGTAGGGTAGGGATAGGGTAGGGGTAGGGTAGGTTAGGGGTAGGTTAGGGGTAGGTAAGGGGTAGGGTAGGGGTTGGGTAGGGGTAAGGTAGTGGTAGGGTAGGGGTAGGGTAGGGATAGGGTAGGGGTAGGGTAGGTTAGGGGTAGGTTAGGGGTAGGGTAGGGGTTGGGTAGGGGTTGGGTAGGGGTAGGGTAGTGGTAGGGTAGGGGTAGGGTAGTGGTAGGGTAGGGGTAGGGTAGGGTAGGGGTAGAGAACGGGTGGGTAGGGTGGAGTAGGGGGTAGGGCTACGGGAACGAAGTCGCGCTGGGTCAGCTAGTAGATCAATAAAAGCTCGGTACATATTATAGAATCAAGGTGATGTTTCTTTTTATCTGATAGTTATATCAATTTTGTTAAGTACCTAGGTAGGTAAGTATACCTACATAACAAAATGGATATACATTAAGTACTTGAGAACACATTTTTTATCCATTGCTGTAACAGGGTTCAAAAATTATGAAGCTGAACATACACACTGAGTATTAGAAAAAGTCGACCCGTCTCATAACTAACTCCAATGGGACTCGAACCCACGATCTTTTACTGTCCAGACAAATGCTCTAACCACTGAGAAATGGAGTCCAAACCACTGAGACGGGTGGACTTTTTCTAATACTTACTTCATTTTCAATACTAAAAATTTAATTGTAAATGTAAAAATAAAAATTAAAACATACACACTGAGCTTTGTTATTCCAGGATTGATGAAAGGTCCATCAGATATATTAAATGATATCTAAACTGCTTCACGTTTACAAGGAAGCAAAGATCTTTTTACAAGCTTTTATTTAACTTGCAATGTATGTATGCATGTATGTCCGTTCGGGTCAAATGTTGCAAGCTTAATTTGACCAACTTCCCAGAGTCTGATTGAGCTGATATTTTGCACACAGGTTGGGTGGGGATGACAATACAATAAAATAAAGTACAGTTAGCAAAAAAGCTTGTCATAAAATGTTTACAAAAAACTTATTATAAATTATGTAAGTATTTAATGACATCCTGTTTGTTCTAATATTGTACATTATTCTGTTATTCATTTACAATGCTAGTACTAGTAATTAAGGATATTATTTAAATATAATGAGTGATATTTTAACTTGAACTACCCATAAGACCAACTCATTTAATATTTTAGTACATATTTATAGCACTCCTCCTAACCATTTATTTATTAGGTTTCCTGTTCTATGTAATTTTACTACAAATATTATAGTATGGTTCCATCCAATATAAGAAAATTGTAAAAGCTATGTTTGATAAAAATATTAAAATCAAGCAGTACTATTGACATTTGCTATTTTAAACAGACATGATGTTATTGAAGAAAAATAAAACAAATAACGTACATATTAGTAAAAATAATTTATTAACACATTGACACAAAATAGTCTCCAAAGATTATCATGAAAAGACACAAAGTTTATCAGACTACTCCGCCAGATAAAGATCAGTAAAATTGTAATAAGCAAACTACAAATTCTACTTTGTACAACCAGATGATATTACCCAGGGTAACATAATAACTTATTTAAATAGTATGTGCCCAATAAGATATAGGTACCTACTTTATATAAATAAATAAAAGTAAATTTATTTCCCAAGAAATACAGAAATGGATTGTGGTGAGATAACCCCAGAGAGTAATGAAATACTTGTGTTGGTGAGTGCCTCGCTCTATACCTTAGTGCTAGATAATAATATAGCCTTTCGCTTCAGACCATCTTTCTTTGGATTTTCTTAGTGGTTTAGTATTTGAGCCTTGCTCATTTTTTGTAGGTCTGTTTGCCAGTTGGCAAATAGTGCCAGATAACAGAAAAGTATTTTAAATAAGAGACTGTAGACTCGCTTCAATAGTAGGTAACCAGTATGTGGATTTTTTTTAAATGTGTATTGAATGTATTGGTCACATTTTTTAATCCACAATTTGTAACAAACCCAATTTTCTTAATCATATTTATACACTTAACAACAATTATTTGACTAACTTACAATAAAATTATAAAGTCAAATAGTCAAATTATAAAGTAAGTGTTTTATCCATTATTTTAAATTACACCAAAAAATTTATGAAATTGATAAATTATAATAATTAGGTAACATAAAGTGTTGAGATGAGTATCACATCATATCTCTTCTATAATGAAAATTCATTGTTAAGTATAGATTTCAGATAACTGAAAGGGTTTGTCTTGAGTAAATAGCTATCAACTTTTCTAAGCAGAATCTTTCCAAATATTATATTAATAACTTTTTGACAGCATTATGTACCTAAAACCTTATCGATATTTTAGATATTTACACAGATTGTCTGGTTGCAATCACACAATATCACATTTTTACAGCACTAGGTTACGTAGACGTTGTTGCGGCCACGGGTGCGGTAGGCGCCGAGGCGACCCTCTTCTGGGCTTCTGACAGCTCCGGCTTACCAGTAGCCAGGGCCCTCAGCTGCTTCTCAGCCGCTGCATTCACCATCTTCGTCACCTTGTTCTTCATTTTAGAGTTGGCCACAGATTTACTTTTAGCGGGGGCGTTGTTGCGCTTTGTTACCGCTTTCCCTTTTGCCTTCTTAGTTTTGGCACCAGCTGGCAACTTGCTTTTTACTTTAAGTTTACCTTGTGCCATATTGCCAAATTTTAGCAACGCAAACAACGAAAACCACGAGCACAAATCACGAGCACGAGTTATTTTTGTGCACAAACAAAATGTTTTTGGTTTTTGTGGTTATATTTTTCTGTCAGCTGTCATGTCAATGTCACATTGACATAACATTGACAATACTGACATTTATGGCTTTCGTTCAGAAACATATTGAAATCAAATATACTTATTGTTTATGTTTAATTTCAACGTTGTTGCAGGAAGTACCCTGCAACTACCATTAAAAATGTTCGTATCTCTTGTATCTTAAGGCGGTAAAAAGGAGCATGGTTTTTTTCTATTTATTACCCTTTTTTGATATTTTATTACCTAGGTAAAATACGATACGGTGGTTGTGCGGGAAAGAATGCTTCCTAAATTATCACGAACACGCAGACTCTTGTGTTATTCTTGCACTTCAAAACGGTAATAAATAGCAAGGTAGAGTGTGTGTCAGATAACTCTGCGCGTGACTGACGCGTTTTTGGCGCTAGAGTATAGTATTATATTATCTGTGGCGCTAGTTACAGTGCATTTTTTTGTTCTAATGTTATAGAAAAGATTAGTATTCGATTTTTACCGCGCGCAGACTTATCTGACGAGCACCTTTCTTTCGAGATCTTAAGCCTGCTGTACACGGGTAGAGTCAACGGTAGAGTAGAGCGGTAGAGTACTAAATTAATAACGTGATGCTCTACAGCGGGACCACCTTGAGCTACGTTAATTTAATTAGCATCAAAAAAATGTAGAAAATTTGTATATAATTGTATACGCAATAAAAAAAATGTATATCTATAGTTTCGTTGTAAAAACGAAATCAATGTGCTCCCGCTGGGGAGCATACTCTACAGCGGGACCACCACTATAATTCCGTTACTGAAGGCTTTTCAAATCTGTTTATGAGACCAAAAAAATGTATATTAAATGTATATTAATAAACTACAGTCAATTTGATCTTTAGTTGGATATTTACCAAATTACGACTAATTTAAAATTTCCCTACGGATTTTGGGTGTCCGTTACCCCAGCCAGAAAGAAGTTTCTAGAGGAAAACGATTTGATTGCATAATTAAGGCAATTTTTGCACAAATATGCGCCAAATGTAAAATGAGTGGGCCTTATACTTTCGGAATAAAACGGAAAAAAACTCTTTCTGTTACGTATGTTCCATCTAGTTACATTGTAGTTAGTTACATTAATGTAACTAGGTTGGAGTTTTATTCCAAGTAGCCACACTATTTAGAAATCCTCACTCGTTTAATGTAACTAATTAAACTTCTTTTCCAGAAAGTTACATCGTTAATATTCACTCAGTCATTCATGAAAACATAATAACTACTTTTTAACTAACTTCAAAATTTAAAATCGGCCAAGTGCAAGTCACTCGCCCATGAAGGGTTCCGTACCCACTTAACGTAGTTACCGATAACATACACCTAGAAAATTAGAACTATCATTTTTCGCCAGAAAAAATAACTTTGTATTTCATAGTATTCGTCTGAATGACAAAGTTATATTTGCGGTTTCCGAAAACGATTATATTTAAAAAAACTTTTAAAGCCTTCTTAGCTGTGATAGTTTTCCTTTTAACTTCGTCATATTATATACAACTATCGTAAATTTTTCCACGTATCCGAAAACAACCATTTGGCTGGCAGAGGGGACACTTGACCCCAACAAACTTTGCACTTTAAAGCTTAATAATTCACAACCGGATGCCTCAATCAAAAATCTGTTTTACAAACCCGCAATATTTTTAAAATTGCTATTTAGCGACACCCCACGCTATCGGGTAGACAAGAAAAAATACATCCCCACTTCACGTGTAGGTAACTTATTTATAGGGTATATCTGTAACTATTCTTAAAAGCATTATTTACACCATTGCTCCATATCTTGCTGTTATTTTTAATGATTGCATTGCTGAAGGAACTTTTCCTGACATAATGAAATTTAGAAAAAATATTCAATTATTTAAATATGAGGACAAAGAAGACCCAGGTAATTAGTAATTACAGACCAATATCCATTTTTCCCGCCTTGAGCAAGATCCAGGATGATGATGAATCTTATGATTTTGTAACAAAAGTAATTTTTTGTTGTATTAAGGATCTGTTTATACCATGTCTCAAATTCAAATCAGTGTTAGGAGAAGTGTTGCCAGTTAAAAGAAGTAACATAACTACTGTAAAATTTTACTTTCGCAACGAATTCACAATGGCTCTGGGACGAATTTTTATTTCTTTATGTAATATAGGTATGACGCAGGCAGGCATCCAGGAGGTGGCTATATTGATTTTGCAAAACGAGCAATAAGGGCCATTTATCAACTAAGCTCTAAAACTTACATTTGGGAGAAGTTCTAAAAATTTGTATACTGACAGCTGCATCTCAACTTATATTAAATTGTATTCTTTTTGTGCGTCGTCATATTAATTTGTATACTTAACATGGCGATTTGCATGGCCGCAATACAAGAAATAGGAATGGACTTGTAATGCTTTGGTACCGATTAGAGAAGGTACATGGGTCCTTCATGGGTTAAGGTATACACATCTTTAACAAGATTCCAAGTGATATGCTACCCTTTGAAGAGTTTAAGATAGCGTTTAGCCAAAGCCAAGGCCAAAACGTGCTAAGTCATTACAGATTCGTTCCAAAATGTACTATTTACTTGACTTAGCACGTTTTGAGCATGATACCTCAATTTCAAATTGAATTTGTAGGTGTCTTGTATTAGTAGGGTTTGGAAGATATTTTTTAATCAACTCGTTTTCCTCTAGAAACTTTTTTCCGGCTGGCGTAACGGACACCTAATATTCGTACGGAAAATTTTTAAGTGGCCCTAAGTTGGTATAGATCAAACTAAATATCAAATTGACTGAAGTTTATTAATATACATTTAATATACATTTTTTTGGTCCCTTAAACAAATTTGAAAAGCCTTCAGTAACAGAATTATAGTGGTGGTCCCGCTGTAGAGTATGCTCCCCAGCGGGACCACATTGATTTCGTTTTTACAACGAAACTATAGATATACATTTTTTTTTATTGCGTATACAATTATATACAAATTTTCTACATTTTTTTGATGCTTATTAAATTAACATAGCTCAAGGTGGTCCCGCTGTAGAGCATCACGTAATTAATACTACATTAGTATAGAAAATTTAGTACTCTACCGCTCTACTTTACCGTTTACTCTACCCGTGTACAGCAGCCATTAGAGATACGAAGTAACTTTATATAACTTTCTAGCACGCTGCACGACCAAACTAAAACTTTTTACCACACTTTTATTAGCTTCACTTGTAATTACCACACTTTTATTAGCTTCACTTGTAACTAAGTCACAATGTAAGAAAATCTTGGAATTTAATTTTAACCTACTTCTAATTGTCGTATTGATTTGAAACTTTGCAAGTCTATATGAATCCGATGACAATACAATAATTTGCTACCATCGAGCTGATCTGATGATGGAGTCAAGAGGTGGGCAATAGAATAGAACTCTTCAATGGCTGCTAGGAAACCCCTCGAGTTTAGGCTCATTTGTTTTGTTCTGATGAGACCTATTCACTACACTTAATGGTGAGGGCCTGATGATGGAGCAGGGAGGAAGCCAGTGGCACTCCTTAATGACCAATAGGAAACACCTCGAGTTCTGGCTCATTTGTTTCGTTCTGATGAGACCAATTCGCTACACTTGGTGGTGAGGGTCTGATGATGGAGCAGGAAAGAAGCCGGTGACACTTCATGACCAATAGGAAACACCTCGAGTTTGTGCTCATTTGTTTCGTTTTGATAAGACCTATTCGTTACACTTGGTGGTGAGGGTCTGATGATGGAGCAGGAAGGAAGCCAGTGGCACTCCTTAATGACCACTAGGAAACACCTCGAGTTTGGGCTCATTTGTTTCGTTCTAATGAGACCTATTCGCTACACTTGGTGGTGAGGGTCTGATGATGGAGCAGGGAGGAAGTAAGGGTTCGGCTCGCGCATCTGGTAACTAATAGACTCCACTTGAATTTGTAAAACTAAATACATACAATCACGCCTTTGAGTTATAATGTTTACCGGGCAGACACATGAATGGAATGTGAAATCGATTACCATCCCCATCCATAGCTTGCCATTTGTTAAACTAAAAAGTAAAAAATAAATATGTAGTTTAAAAAACTATAAAAACACACTTTTATAGGAACAGACTAAAAGTACAAAATAACCGTCTATTCAGTAACTTAAATTAAAAAGCGTGGTGCGCCCTTTGCAAAGCATTCATTCAAGTACTTAATATTGACAACGCGCACCACGCTTTTTAATTTCAGTTACTGAATAGACGGTTATTTTGTACTTTTAGTCTGTTCCTATAAAAGTGTGTTTTTATAGTTTTTTAAACTACATATTTATTTAATTCTACGGAGAAGTTCAAAACAGTAATAAAATAGCTTAGAATATTTACTAATTTTTGTACACATACCTACGTATTTTGTAATTTCTTTCCATCTAGATCGTAAAGATTTATGTTAGTCGTACTGTGTTGGTGTTTATTTATCAGACATAAATAAGTTAGTCGGTTACCTAATGAAACGCATAACATTTTTCGCCCTATACATGAAAGCTGTTTCACCTGTCCCATAATTTTTTTTTAACCATTGGATTGGATGTCTATCAAATAAGTACTTCCAGGGTTATTAAAAGGGTAAGTATCGAAAATTTCGGGTTACCTAATGAAATGCATAGGTACCATTTTTCGCCATAAACATTTAACGCATCGTGTTGAAAGGCATAATCATCGAAATGCATAATTCTTTAATGCATAATTTCATTACGCATACTTTATTAGGCCAAGGCATAATCATCGAAAGGCATAATTTCAATAAGCATAACTATCGAAAGGCATAACTTTAAAATGTCATTATTATAATATATAAAAGGCATACGTAACGTAATATAATAGGTCTTTACCTATGAAATTGCCGTTTTCTATGGGGAAATTGTAGGAAGTTGGAATTAGCATACAAAGATATTTGGGGATTTCTTGGACACGTGAACTCCGAATTCAACGAAACTTTCGAGATATGATCAGACAAAATTAATCTAACTATTGCCTATTAATCTCATTTAATAAACTGTCTTAGAATAAAAAAATATCTGTTCAAAGCTGTCAAATTGACGACAACCAAGGAGCGGTACTTTGAAGCAGTTATAAAAATTTTAGACGCGTGTTTAATTATTCTTTTCTTAGATGTTTAACATGACGACATACTCTATTTTCGAAACTGACTATTAATTTTGATATATTGATATTAATTAAAAAATTAGAGACCAATAAACATGTGAGAAAAAGACGGCAATTTTATATGTAAAGACCTATTATAAAAGGCATACTTACGTAACGTTAAATGGGGGTAACGTTTATTTATTTTGAAGTTAGGTCTGTGAAAATAAAGGAAATCTTTTCCGGCGCTACGCTTTGGTCTCTGTTTTAACCTAACCTAACCTGAAACTGTTTGGATTTCTTGGGTGGCGGGGAACTTCTCCCCCCGGGCCCCCTTGCTGCGGCCTCCCCTTCCCCCGGCTTCTCTGTTTTTTCCATTTGTACAAAAATCAGAACTTATAAAGTAAAAAAAAAAAAATTTTACCCAACATCTCCCAAAAAAACCAGTTTTTTTAATGTCTTTCAAACACCTCAAACCTCACCTTCAAACACCCTTTATTAAAAGGGTATCGAAAATTTCGTTAGATTTGGGCTACGTACGACTCACCGTTTTCGAGATATTGTATTTTTTTTTAAATTAATGATTTTAGAAATTAATTATGCTTTATAAAGTTTTAAAGGGGTAGTAATTAACCGATCGACTAAATTACTTGTTTACCGTCAAAATTACTAGGTGAGCGACTGTTGCCAATCTAACCTAACCTAAATCTATTTTTCCGCACCAAACCTAGTATTATAGTCGGTAAATTAAGTAGTTTTTAGTCGGTCGATTTATTATAATATTCCGTTTTAAAAGTACGCTTTACGAAAATATGTCAAATGAAAAATGAATTTCGAAGGTTATGCTTTTTAATATTATGCCATTCAACTATTATGCATTATTTTATTATCATTGAAGGTTCTAAAATGTATGCCAAAGAATAAAATGCTTTCCAATATTATGCCTTATGATGTACTTATGCCAAATGAAATTATGACAATCAACTGTCATGCGTTTCAATGTGTCACCAATTTTTTGTTAGATTTTGGCTAAGATGCACTGTTTTCGAGATACCTACCTACCTAGTGACATTTTTATAAAATTAATATTTTTAAACATTAATTTATGCTTTATAAAGTTAAACGTTTTAAAGTTTGTTTTACGAAATTATGACAAACGAAAATATTAATTTCGATCGAAGACTATGCTTTTAAATATTATGCCTTTCAACTATTATGCATTATTATCAAAGGGTTATGAAATTAATGCCAAAGAATAAAATGCTTTCTAAATTATGCTTTAAGATGCATATATGCCAAATGAAATTATGATGCGTTTCAATGTGTCACCGAGTTAGTCTTTCCAGCTTGACCTTCGTATTCTAGATCTCGATTGAAGGGAATACCAAAATAAGTGTAAAAATATAGGTAGGTAGATACTAGGTAGTTATAATACGCGGCACCTTTTTTTAATACTTATTTCAAAATGTTTGCAACAAAATTTCAAAGTCTGTAATAACACAACCTGTAGAACACGTGATGGGTTAGAAATTTCAGGCGATCGCGAAGCGCAGCGAAGCGATCGTCTTGAATTTCGTGGCTTTTTTTTGCGACTCCGACAACTTATGAGAAGATAAAAAAGCTTAAATGGCGGATTCAACCATTTGGCTGCGACATATGCACTTGTGACGGGACGACCTCGTTGGCCAGCGGTACACTAGCCGGACCCGGAACGTCGGAAGTCACCGCCCAGTATTTTTTTTTTTTTTTTTTTTTTTTATTCGGGACAATAAACAGTTATACAAAATATGTTTTTTCTTAATATTAGTGGTAGCTTATATAACTAAATGTATAACCAACAGCATTATCCACAAATTACTAGCGAAAATACAAACGAGCACACTGTTGCTAATATATTATATAAAGAAATAGGAGAAAAAAAATATATATATTAAAAAAAAAAGCGAAAAGAAAGGATCTGGTTATTTGAAGTATACCTAATAATTAAACGTCTAGGAGGTCTATTACAGTTTGCTTGAATTGGTTTTTACTCAATAAGAATAGGTCAATGTCATTAATTCTATCGTTAAAGATATTCAACAACATAGTGATTGGAGCTCGATCTCCGGCATTTGTTCTACACCTGTCTATATAAAATGTTCGGAGAACCCGTGAACTTCTGGTGTTTACATTTCTAGGCACACAAAAGGAAACCTGATTGAAGAGATCCGTGCAGTCAAACTTGTCATTGATTATGCCGTACAAAAACACAAGAGAAAGTAACGAGCGTCTAGTTTTGAGGCTAAGTACATTGTACCTCAACAAAAGCTGGTCGTAGGAAAGATAAGAACGGTGGCATTTGTAGTTCATTGTACGTAGAAATTTCTTCTGAACTCTTTCGAGAAGTATGCTGTATTTCTCGTAAAAAGGATTCCATACTGGGATCACATACTCTAACTGAGACCTGACGAGTGAGTAGTACAAAAGAAGGAAAGTAGATGAACGTCGAAAATTGTCAGAAGATCTAAAAACAAAACCGTACATTCTGAAAGCTTTATTGATGATTGTATCAATATGTACATCGAAGTGTAATTTGGGATCGAGAATCACACCCAGGTCCTTTATGGTTGAAACTTTAGTTAAAATTACATTGTTTAACTTATATTCAAAATTAATGTTACTGATCTTCTTTGAGAAACTTATGTAATTGCATTTTGGTAAACTGAGAAATAACTTATTATTTTTGCAATAATCTGATAACCTATCAAGGTCTGCCTGAAGCAATAAGCAGTCATTCACAGATGCAACTCCTCTATAAATTTTCAAATCATCAGCGTACATCAAGAATTTCGAATGCAAGAAACACTTCTTTATGTCGTTGACGTACAAAAGAAATAGGAGGGGTCCAAGAATTGACCCCTGAGGTACGCCTGAAGTCATTACGACAGAATCAGACTCGAGTCCATTTATAACAACCTTTTGAGTTCTGTTGGATATGTAGGAGGCAAACCAGCGTAGAAGGTTACCTCGTATGCCATTGAATGCTAATTTTTCGAGAAGTAATTTGTGATCAACCTTGTCGAACGCCTTCTGGAAATCAGTGTATACGGCGTCAACCTGTATGCGATTATCCATATTCCTGAAAAGGTCATTGACAAAAAGCGTGAGATTAGTATTAGTAGATCGATACTTTACAAAACCATGCTGTTCTGGAATCAAAACGTTGTGCAGTGTCGGGTATATCTCATTATGCACCAATCGTTCAAATATCTTTGCCAGTGCTGAAAGAAGAGATATAGGCCTATAATTTTCGACATTGTGAATGTCCCCCGATTTAGGAATAGGAGCTAAAAAAGCACTTTTCCATATAGTTGGAAATACACCTTCCTGTAAACATCGGTTAAAGATGATATAAAGCGGTTTACTAAGCGTTTCATAGGTCTTTTTCAAGAATACTGGTGGTATTCCGTCAGGCCCCGTCCCTTTAGATGAGTCTATGGTTTCAAGTGCTTTTATTATTTTGCTTTGCGAAATATAAACATTTGAAATATTGCAACTGTGCTCGTCATTATCCGAATATTGTACAGTATTCAATTTGTAGATAATAGATATGAATAAAAAGATGTTTATAAGGACTTGACTTGTTTTATTGTAAAGGTAGTAATAGAAATCCTTTCCAAGGGTCAAGGGTTCCACTTAAATATAAACTGTAATCAACCAATTTAAACTGATATAAAAAACTGGTATATAATGCTCCGCGAGCTCTGTACGGCTTGGTGGTTTTGATAGAACTGAATCAAAAATGCTGAACAGGTCACGTGAAACGAAGATTTTGAATTTGAATTGAAAGAACAGGATAGGATTCGATAAAATTAATGGCCAGTATGTAGAAGTATGGAGTTTCCAGCCATTATAGAGTTTTAAGCCATCCATAATGACTAGAACGAATGACATCGTTACACACTTCTTCCCAACATCTTTAAACGGGAATCGAACCCGCGCGTCTTAAAATCCCATCCAACCAAAATCTACTTGCAAGGCTGGTAGTTTCTTTCTATCACAATTCTTTTCTTTATATATTTACAGTGCGTTTCTCGAAAGAGACCCTTCAACTCTCCTGCAGCCTGACTGTAAGCTTTTATCGTTTTCCTTTCTTCTTTCGTGCAAATACATACTGGTAAAAGGTTACTTACCTTAACAAATGAAAGTCATTATTATTCATATTTTACGGACTTTTATTCGTAAATCGACTGTTGCAGTATATGAATTCGAGTTTCAAGTTTAAGAAATATACATAATATAATAATATCTAAATATATTTTATGTACAGATAAATAGAAAAGTAGTCGAGTATAATAATCGGCTATCGATAGATTCGAGCGGCGAGAGTGCAGGCGACCGGCGGGAAGCGGTGCGGACGAGGGCGCACCTCGCCATAAAACGTCTAGAAAAATAGATAAATCGCTCAAAAACGTCAGAGTCAGTCGAAAAGATAGAAGAGTGGAGAACGGGCGTTAAGAAGGCGGCCTCGGCGAATTGAACACAGGCCCGTCTCACGCGTACTCGGTGTCGGTGGAAAGCGAGCGCTCGGCGGGCGAGCGGCGCCCGCCCGGGTCCGGCGGCGCCGCCGGCTCGCCCGCTTGCGCCTGAGCGTACGCCAGGCTCTTCTGGTAGCTGAACAGCTGCCGCTCCAGCGAGTAGTTCTCCGCCTGCAACGCGGCGATCTCTTTTCTGCAACAAAACCATAACCCACTGTAAGCGAAATCATTTCCGAACCATACTCTTTAGAAGGGTACTCACCGAGCTGTGTAACATGTAACGTAACTGCTACTGTATCAAGTGAGTACGGAGACCGAGCTCGCTGCGAGCCGCTCGGGCGTGGTTTGCAGTAAGCTCGCAGTGACCCGCCGAGTGGCGGTATCACTGCGAACACAAGGCGGCTCGCGGTGTACGCGTGGACGGCGACACAAGTCGATCTTGTGCAGTGAGTAGTAGGCGCGACGCGAACTTCAAACGAACGTAATCATGTAGTGGACAGAATGTTGTCGGCGCCGTACTCACTTGCAGGTTGATACCTACAGTAAAGTTGGGTTGCCGAGACCACTGCAGCAAACTGCAACCGCAAACTGCAAGCGACACTACTTGTTTCTATGAGTCTCTATGAAATTGATTCCAAGCGCGGCAGCACTGCGGCCTGCAGTCGCGGCGCGTAAACTTCATAGAGATCCATAGAAACAAGTGTGTCGCTTGCAATTTGCGGTTGCAGTTTGCGGTCTGCGGCTCGTCTCGGCATGACCCACCTTAACAGTTACGTTACGTGTTACACAGCTAGGTGAGTACCCTGCTGTATATTCAAGTTCCTTTTGTCATAACCCACCTCATTTGATGTCCTTGTAAACGACAAAGATCATCATAGACATGATAAGTAGCTTGGAAGAGCAAGTAGGTGTCGCCCCATTCGAGGCGCACCCGAAGTTCTCCGCCCGGATGCAGAAAAGGGCATCCGGTTCTCGAAACATCCTCTACACGAAGCGCAGTTTCCATCATGAGGCCTTCATCGGCGTTTTCCTGAGCATAATAGTGCTCGAAGGGTGCGCCAGGGAGCTCCTCCGCATCTGCCTCACCGGGTGCGGGCGCGGCCCGTACCAGCCACGCCGACCAACTGACGTAGCGTAAGTGGTTTCGAGGCACGTGGTGCACGTCACGATATAACATGTGAAGCCGCACCGTCTCCGAGTGCATGTCACAGCGCACAGCCCACGCCTGCTTGTCCCGGTCGTAGCACGTGGCCGCCCGCCCGGCCGAAGGCACTGCGAGTTCGGCGAGCGCTCTGGCCCAAATTAATTCCACAGTGAGCCGCACTCCTTTTTGTGAAAGACGTGCAGGAGGGCGCGGGTTCCAGGGCGGCGTTTGGCCGTTAGCGTCACAGACGCATTCTAGGGGCCCAGAATGTAGCCTCCGCTCCCCTTCGCCCAGCGCAAGGGCGTAGCGCACTCGGCATCGCTGGCCCTCCCCGGAGAGTCGTACTAATCGCAGCGTCAAAGGATCTTTGTTGCCTCCCGTTGCGGACACGGACCAGTCGAAGCCCGCGAAAGCAATAGGAGGTGTGTCGACACGCGGCGTGCGCAGTTCGCAAGAGTAGAGAGTGCGGACCCGTGACATGCTGAGCTCGAGTTGGAACTCGCCGCGCGCGTCGGCGAACTTGGTATTGAGCTCGGCCAGGGACACGCAGCGGCCGCGCCCCTGGGCGGCGCACCCGGCGCTAAATCGCACTTGCTTTCCAGAGAAGCCCTCATTAGCAGTGAAGTGGTCGCGACTAAGTAATGTGAAGGTGAAATCGACGTAAACGCGCATGCCCTCGCATGCGCCACGCCATACTAAATATACACCTGTGAACAAAATAACCAAGTTAAGGAAGGAAAAATGTGATAGTAAAAAACCACGAGCCCTATAAGTAGCTTTCCCCGCCTGAAACTTTACTATATACCTTTACTATCACATTTTTCCTATGCTTACAAAATTGCATTGTGAATGCATAAAATAATTTAAAATATTAACCAGTTAAGGTTTCATTTCGAAAAAGATAAAGTTTATTTGCATTGAAAGTTTCAAAGAGCAAGTTTCTGCTAGATTAAGGATAAGTGAGCGTAGAGCGATATAAAGCTCAGGTTTAACTGAAACTTAGTCTTTGAATAAGTTTACGACATTTGAAATGCAATGAACTTAGTTCAACTTCGATCGGTACTTGTAATACGAATAAAAAAGTATCTTTTACAACTTGAACTCGCAAATTGTCGGTTTGTATAATAATATACACTTAGGACTCTCACTCCGAGATGTCAATTAACTTTAATTGACATTAAAATCTATATCTGTCTCTTTTTATGTCCAGTATTGAATAAAGTAGGAATGATAATTTAATGTTAATTAAAGTTAATTAACGTCTCTGAGTGAGATGAGCTTGACAACATATTACTTTCTTTAAATGTAGCAATAGAACAGCACGATTATTTATGTAGATTTATACAACTACGGGGCGGCGCCGAGACGGTGCCGTTTAAACGTATGTTAGTAATCGAGATCCTGCGTGGTGGTACGAATCACCAGGACAGTAAACAGGGTGAGAGACTGTAGTACTTACATTATTAGCTGCAGTATAGAGCACGTATGTACATACCAAGACCCACACTGAAGGCAACGAAATAACCTCGCGCACACTACAGAAGTCCTTGGAGGTGATGTAGTTGGGTAGACACGCGCATGAAGAAGCGTAAGTATTACCTACCACGAACGTGAACACGCGTCACCACGAATGTGAACACGCGTAACCACGAACGTGAACACGTGCGTGTCGGCGCGGTTCTTGATCAGTGGCAGCAGTATAGAGAGCATACCGAGCGCGGTGTCGGTCCGGCTGAAGGCGACGGCCCAGCGCTGGTGCGCGCAGCAGAAGTCCTTGGAGGTGACGTCGCGGTCGGGCTCGCGCGTGGCGGAGCGCGTCACCACGAACGTGAACACGTGCGTGTCGGCGCGGTCCTTGAGCCGCGTCGCGCGGTACAGCAGCGCCATGCGCGCGCCGCACGCCGGCCCCGCCTGCACCTGCGCCTACGCCTGCCAATAACAAAACTATTTCGCATTACGATACGATGATGGATGTACATTCTGTTTTAAAATTGCTTATTATTCAATGCCAGTATTAAAATGGCTCTCCTGTAAACTTGCAAAACTGCAATTGTGCCCTTGTCCTACCGAAGGTGCGAATAGATCAATTTTATTTTTCTTACTAGCTGACCCAGCGTGACTTCGTTCCCGTGGCCCTACTCCACCCTACCCTACCCGTACTCTACCCCTACCCTACCCTACCCTACCCTATGGGATTTCCACGAACATTTCAAGATCAAAATTAGCCAAATCGGTCCAGCCGTTCATGCATGATAGCGTGACCAAGGGAAATAGGGATTCATTTTTATATACAGGGCGTCCCAAAACTATGCCACATCGAGGGAAAGTACCCTAAATCCCGAAGATATACAATTTTACTGAAAGAAAACTTCATTTTTATTTTAAAAATAAAACGAACTGCATTCAAAGAATTTTAAATAATCGCCTGTATGAACTAAGAATCGAACCTTTTGAAATAAAAAAAAACTTTTATTTTATTGTACCGATCGAAAGGCTCGATTATACCTAAGCATTTCTTCTAAGTAACAGCATTTTTAATAAAAGGAAGACTATGAAATTAACATTTAATGTTGAATAACAAGTTTGTGCAGCGTTATGGATAGCCTTTTTTGTGACTGTCGTGCTCAACACTTTAACATTTCAATGTATTACTAATAACAGAAGATTGGAGCAATTTATACCTAATTTCCCTATCATAAGTGTTTGATAAAGTTATAATGTGTTAAGTATTGGTTTAAAAATATTTGAATAATTTGGCGCGGTCTTTTCCACCTTGTGGCATAGTCTATCTATGCCTGCCACATGGTGGCAATAAATACTGAAGAAAGAAATTTTTATTGAAATAGGTTTCTTTTTTATATAAAAATACGAAAAGCATTAAAAGACTTAAATAATAGCATGCCCAAACCGAGAATCGAACCCGCATCAAATTATTCAAACTTTTTGAAACCAATCGAGGGGGGTGTTACTTTTCACATTATTAAACATTTATGATAGGGATATTAGGTATAATTACTCCAATCTTCACTCTGTGATTCTATGTGTGGATGCACCATTAAAGTTTTGAGCACGACAGTCACAGAAAAGGCTATCCATAACGCTGCACAAAATCACAAAATACGGTATTTTACTGATTTTTTTTTATTTCTTTAAAATGTTTTTCGAAATATTAGCTACACAAAACAAGTTTTCATTTTGAATTATCTTGAATATTTTCAAAGATATAGGACTTCAAACTTTATAATTAGACAAGGACAGGACGCTATCTTAGTGACGTCAGTGGGTTAGTAACGTCATAGTCACGCCATAGAAGATTTCGTTTTAGAAAGAGACAGCTATAGTCAAAATCAAACAGACTATAATTCTTTTATTATAAAACAGATTCAAATTATTTTTTTACATTTGGTATTCTTAATTGCAATATTTTTTAACGTCATCATTAAATATCTACATTTCAACAACAGTAAAATACCCTATTGTTATTCAACATTAAATGTTAAATTTCGTAGTCTTCCTTTTATTTAAGATGCTATGCTACTTAGAAAAAATGCTTAGGTATAATCGAGCCTTTCGATCGGTATAATAAAATAAAAGAAATATTTTTGTTTTTACATTCAGCGGGTTCGATTCTCAGTTCAGACAGGTGATTATTCAAAATTCTATGAATGCAGTTCGTTTTCTTTTAAAAATAAAAACGAAGTCTCCTTTCAGTAAAATTTTATATCTTCAGTATTTAAGGTACTTTCCCTCAATGTGGCATAGTTTTGGGACGCCCTGTATATAAGATGTTTTGAAACAAACTGCAAAACGAGCAGGGGGTGGTCAGGTTAAGTGTTTAGAACGTAAATAAAATAGAAAAAAACCCTTTTTTTTTAATTTAATTTTACAAAAAATTCTAATATTATCTATGGATATCAATTCAATAATTAACATAATACCGAACGTAAAAACAAAATTACTTATTTAACCACGAGACAGCTAAACGATAATCCGGAAGCTATTGGGCGCATACAATAGCGCGGTAGGAGTAGGTATCGCTATAGCGGCTGGCCGATCAGCTGTTGGACCGCCGGGGTTGATGACCGCGGCGCCCAGCCCGCGTGCGCTCTGAAATTACTTGTTTTCATCGTAAAATTAAATAACTTTATTAAAACGTTTGGTATTGTACATATTGAATTGATATCAAAAAATAATACTTATTAATTTATTTTTGTAAAATTAAGTAATATAAAAAAAATGGGATATTTTTTTCTATTTATTTATGTTCTATTCACTTGACCTGAACACTTCCTGCTCTATTTGCAGTTTGTTTTACACCATCTTAAATAGATAGATTAAATTAATGTTTAAATTAAGTGTCATGCATGCAATATTCTATTTAAATTAAAACTGCTTATGAATGAAATCTAATTACCTACTTGTATTAAATAGTAGATTTCATTACAAGTGCGGAAAGCCTGTCATTGCAAAGAGTTCCGACAAATGTCTACCCGAGCCGAGGCGCAGCCGAAGGTGAGGGTTGACAGTCGGCAAGCAATACGCCACTTTTTGAGCAACTGTATAAAAAAATAATATTTTTAATACAGTTGCTCAAAAAGTGGCGTATTGCAGGGACGTATAGCGTTCGGGATGTGGGCTATTACACACTCGAACTTTTTCTTTACCTTTCCCGAACTCGTGCGTTTTCTTTCCCAACTGTCAAAATATTGTCTATTAAAAAGAAAAAAACCAACCACGAAGTTTTTACTAAAAAAAAAATCATAGAAGTTTTTATGATTCATGCAAATATTTCTAAAAAGAAGCTACTAATTTGTTTCAATATCAGATTTAAAAGTAATTTTAATTATACATTAAATTAATATTAGTATCGGCCAAATTAAATTTATGAATATAAAAAATACATAAAATTGGCTGTATGACCACAGATTACTAAATATGGTATGACGTGCACCATAGTATCTGCATATAGGAGTTTGCGCAAGTAAGTGAAAAGAAAATGAGGGACCTTATTTCTTAATTTTCTAAATTAGTTTTTTCTGGTTTTTATTGTGGTAGGTACTTAGTATGGTGGAATTAGTGCAATAATGTGGCTTTAATGGAAAACGATGTGGTAAAAGAGAGAAATAAGGAAAGGCGCTCCTGTAGGATTCGGATTGCTTTTGTTAGGTTTCATTTCATTTCATCTCATTTAATTTAATTTTCATTTCATATCAATAAATAAAATCTACTGAAGCCTTGGCTGTATGATCATAGTTTCCTTTGCCAACCCAGAATGGGTGAAGAAAACAAAAAAAAGTCTCTACGATTAGTTAGTTGAGTTTATTGTGTTTTATTATTTTATTAAATTGCTTAATTTTTTCGCAACTGTATTAAAAATAGTTGTTCAGTACACGTGCGGAACCGTCATTGCAACTTGTTCCGACTGTCAACCCTCACCTTCGGCTGCGCCTCGGCTCGGGTAGACATTTGTCGGAACTCTTTGCAATGACAGGCTTTCCGCACTTGTAATGAAATCTACTATTTTTTTAAGTTACGAATATTTAAAAATTGGAATGTAAACTGTTTGTCAAGAAATAAAAGGATTTTTTTATGTAATGAATAAACTCAAAACTACTGGACCGATTTCAAAAATTCTTTCACTTTCAGAATGCTACATTATCCCTGATTAACATAGGCTATATTTTATCTCGATATTGCCACGGGAACAGGTAGGTACTTACCACGCGGGTAAAACCGCGAGGATCCGCTAGTCACTACATAGTATAAAACAAAGTCGCTTTCTCTGTCCCTATGTCCCTTTGTATGCTTAAATCTTTGAAACTACGCAACGGATTTTGATGCGGTTTTTTTTAATAGATAGAGTGATTCAAGAGGAAGGTTTATATGTTCTTTTTATGCCGATATTCCCACGGGAACGGGAACCACGCGGGTGAAACCGCGGGCGGCCGCTAGTAAGTAATAAATAAGTAGCTGTTTTAAATTCTTTCAGAAAATCGAAATCATGAAAAGTATGTTCATAAAAGTACAATCGAGGGTTAAATAATACCTACATTAACTATTTGTACTATTAGGTTTATAATCTGTGCATTAACTCATGCTATGATGATGATGAGAAACATTAATATTTATATAATAGACCTCCTCACTAAATATAAATACCTAACCAAGCAACACCAACAAGGACATGAATAAATAAAGATATAGAATAAGTAAACGGGGCAAAAACAATTATCAGTTCTTTGCTGTCTGTCACCATGAATAATGTTTTTTCTGAGTAGGTAATATTTTATTCAAAATCACAGCGTAATTTTTTCATTCCGTGAACGACAAATATTTAAGTTCTGACAACTTTGTTTGTCGCTCGAATGAAGCTCAAGATTCTCTTTCTACAGTGAAAGTTATGCTGGCACCGAATCGAACTTCGATAAATAAAAAATGGGATGGCAAATAAAATATGTGTCTCAAAACTGACACGGCAAAAGTAAAATGGCACTATTTTTCCTTGAAGATAAGTACTTATATTATTATATGTATGCAAAAATTTGTAAATGAATAAATGATTTTATTATTATTAATAAATTATTAGAGAAACTGTAGTTGTTTACAAAAAAAATCCGTAAAAGATATATGTTTAGAAAATTCTAAAAAGTATCTAATCATTTAAGAACAAATGAAACGTAAACTTTAGACTTTTGCTTCCACAAAGCTAATTTGACGCCAATATTGTTTAGAATTTTCCTCATTTTTTATACAGCCAACGCAATAAACATCAAAACGTTTCCTAAATATTAATTGGCCACTTTTGTTCCATCTCTGGCCACAAAAGATCGCGCACAATATTCCCGGCGAGTAGTCGGCGCAATCAGAGTTTTCTTTCATAACATTTTCCGAAGTAGCGCGTGGCAACAGGGCCATTCGACCGGATCAAGAGACCTATTCATTTAAACGAAGAACGATAATCGAACGATCTTCGGTCTGCTTTCCTGACATTATTTCCTCATGAATTAAAACCGTGTGCTGCAGCTGCAATAACAGACTCTGAATAACAGGGAGGCGGTGCTGATGATACGATTGTTCTATCACTAATAGATGACAGTTCTTATAAGCCCAAATTATCAGCTAATTTAATGACCATGATTGATAACTTAAAGTTTTTAATGCTCTTTATAAGTTGCAACACAAGTTGCTATAATGACTCGCCTACTTTTAATTATCCTTAATATTATTACATTAGGTAATATAATACATGTATCTTTAGGAAACTGAATTTACGAAAAAGAAATCTAAAGAACTAAAGTAACTTGCCCTACGATATCGACCTCAGAAATCGACTAATTTTCGTATTTTTTTTTCGTAGTAAGACTTCCAGAGTTAATGGTCTCATTAAGTGATGTACCGATTGCCGGAACCGTTTAGTACGAGTATTTTGTACAGTATTGCGATCCTAAACGTTTGTTGCTTTTTCTTTCTTTTCTTCGTCTACTTCACAATTAAAACAGTTTCGATGAAAAAGTTTTAATTACTTACAAGGTTTTATACCTAAACAGTAGTTAGGCAGTTCATAATGACGGTAATTTAAAAAAATAACAAAAAGAATTTCCAGTGTAATTGCGCTGTTAAAGGAAAAAAGTTGAGTAAAAGACTTAATAGTATATTATGATACAAGTGAGCTTAGGTTGCTCATTATACACGAGGCTGTGGGTTGCAGCCCGAGCCGCAGGCGAGGGCGTAAATCAGCCGAGTGTCTAGTGAGTAAGTTGCTCACGAGTTTCATACGCACTTTTTCAACACACTTGCGAGGAAAAACAAACATTTATTGCATACATATTGTATTAACCTAATATTAACTAAGGGAAAAAGCGTGCAAGTTTTTTTTTTGCACGCGCCAAATGTGAGGTGATTGATTACATACAGCCATACAGCCTACTTCAAAATAATTAAGTATAATAATATTGATAAAATGCAAATGTTTTATAACAAATTATTGTGAATTATAAATAATTTGATAATAATATACTTAATTATGTTTTTGTCTTAATTAGGGACACATTTATTTATTCTAAAAACGTAAATGGATTTTCAGCCGTATAAAACCTCTTTGTTGTTACAAAAAAAGAACTGTATCTGTTACCCGCTGAAATTGAAAATGCTCTCTTGACTCGCATATAACTTGCAGTTAGGTACTAACTTAACTTTGTAGGGATACTGTATTACCCGGTTAAATTGAAAAGTCTCTGTTTACTCGCATATAATTTGCAGTTAGGTACTTACTTAACTTTGTAGGGATAATTCTATTACGCAACTAGTACTGTAATATTATTATGCACACGTGGGTTATAGTTCGGTTTATGGCCCTAAGATCGATGTAATAAGGCTCACTTTATGAGCAAGTGTGTTGAAAAAGTTATTATTACACTTATAATAGATTTTTCACGTAGGTAACACAGAGACGATTGTTTCTTAACTACATATCTTAGACAGATTTTAAAAAATAATGTGTAGTGCTATGGATAGCTAGTGGGTATCAGCACAAAACTTCACCAACCACGTGTTTAAAATGCCAATTAGTGTTCGTATACAATACAACGTTCCAAAAGTAATACCAAAGTAATTGAGAAAAGGGTGAGTACCAAATAAACACGGCACAATCAACAATTCCACTCAAAAACACGATCTACGTCGGCGCGAGACTAATCAAACGCCGGCTGTTTGCCCACACGATCCCGAGAATCAATGAGTTCTAAAAATAGTGATCAAGTCAAGACTCTCCTAAGCAAGTACAAAAGCCTGGTATCATGGGACCCCCTACCACGTATCGTGTTTCATAAACAACTTCCGAATTATCAAGTTTCCGTTGATAACGGTCAAGTTGTATTAGTCAATGAGCCGCGTTTCGACATAAATCACTTATCATTGGAGGTGTTTTTGAGATCCAGAGCTAAATAAGTATATTTTTAACTTATTTACATAAAATAGTGAACAAACCAAGTCTATAAATATTTAATAATAAATATTTGACACCATCACATACATTGGTCCAATACCAAAGTATAGGTAGTAGCTTAAGCATTGCACTAGTTTTATGAAAATTGGAATCAACGATGGGTATTACCCCACACACACCCAGACTCAGACGGAGGAAAATTGAGGAAATATTGAAATGTTCGTTTTCAACATTTACCCAACCGGGAATCGAACCCGGGACCTCTAGAGATAGCGGCACCTTGAAACCGGTGCGTACACCACTCGGCCACGGAGGTCCTCAAAAGTCATAGGTCGACAAGCCTATCCTAAGCAAGTACAAAGGCCTGGTTACAGATTAACAAGTTTATATTGATAACGGTTAAGTTGTACCTATTAACACGTTGAATGCCAAAAATTTCGAGGAGGCGAATTCAGTTCCCACCATACACTGTAGCACAGAATAAATAATAGTGCTACTGTAGCCTATACGAGATAGCTCGTAGTTGGCGTCTCCATTATTAAAGTTAACTAACACTGCCATGTACGAGATATCTCGTAGATACATTGGCACCAGCAATATGAATAGGTACTTTAATTAGGTGCCACCTACGAGAAAACTCGTAGTGTCTTTCTTTGATGTAATGAGTCGAAACCGTTTTCAAATACTGTTGCGATACCTTTATAGTTCCTAAATACGTTTCTAATGTGAATTAAAACCAATTTTTGTACAACCAAAAATAAATGAGACTATTTAGATTAATTCCTTTGAAAAATATTTTCTAACAAATAATCTTACTTTATCTTAATATCTCGTTTTATTTGAGGTGCCAATGCTCACATTTCAGCTGTCCGTGTGGTGCCAGAATAAACGTTTTAAGTACTTAGAAATGGCCCTGCATTGCAAGTCCTACGATATATCTCGTATCTGGCATCCGAGACGAAATCCTCTACGAGATATCTCGTAGCTGGCATTCAATGTGTTTGTCAATGAGAATGGTACCTTTTAGCCATGTTTTGTCTTCAATTACCTACCATTGAAACTATCATAGAAGTTATATTGAGGGGCCAGAGCTATAAGTTAAAGTAGAATGTACTTATTCAGACAAAATTGTGATCAAGTCTAGCTTATCCTAAGTAAGTATATATGTTCAAAGCCCATGAGGGTAAACTTTCATATTGCCAAGTTTCCGTTGATAACGGTTATGTTGGATTTGTCAATGAGAACCTTTTAGCCGTTTTTAGGGTTCCGTAGCCGAATGGCAAAAAACGGAACCCTTATAGATTCGTCATGTCTGTCTGTCTGTCTGTCTGTCTGTCTGTCTGTCTGTCCGTCCGTCCGTCCGTCCGTCCGTCCGTCCGTCCGTCCGTCCGTATGTCACAGCCACTTTATTCCAAAACTATTAAGACTACACAGTTGGAAATTGGTAAGCAGATGTATTCTATAAACCGCTTTACGATTTTATTACAAAAATTAAAAAAATATAAAAATTAAGGGGTCTCCCCATACATGAAACTGAAACTAAAAAATTTTTTTTTAGTCAAATATATTCGTGTGGGGTATCTATAGAAAGATCTTAAAAAATGACACAAAGGTTCCTTAAACCATTTTTTCTTAAAGTCGATATTTTGAAAGATACAGCCTTCCAAAGTGGTAAAATGTGTCCCCCCCCCCCCCCCCCACCCCCCTCTAACTTTTGAAATAAAAAGGTTGAAAAATCTAGAAAAAATATATGCTGTAGATCTTAATAAAAACTTTCAACGAAAATTGGTTTGAACGAGATATAGTAAGTACTTTTTGAGATATAACACATTTTCAGAAACCGCAAATGTAACTTTGTCATTCATATAAACACTATGAAGAACAAAGTTATTTTTTGCTTGCAAAAAATGAAAGTGTTATTTTGGCTTGGTGTAGGTAATAATGTAAGATAATGATGTAAGGAAGTGATCAGTAAATGGTAAAAAATCAGCTTACGATGTGTACCGTATTTTTTGATATTGATAACGATAGGTACAATTTGATGATGATGATGTATGTGTGCGCCTATGTCTGTTTGTTACTCTCTCTGTCCCGCAAAATATACTGAACAATACTAATATAGCTGATACATCGGAATAACACAGCCTGCTACAATTTATAAAGATTTTGTGTAATTGTCATTCAAATGAATAACTTAGGAGTAACCGAAAAAAATTACTTGGTCTCCAACAAAAAATGGGACAGTTAATAAAAAAGAAACGGGATGCCAATTTTAGTGTTCGGTGGTTTAGAAGTGTGCCACATGTTGAAATGGCTGTCAATTAGTATTGACCTTAAAACAATAAAAAATAAAAACCTTTGTGTTATGTTGAGAGCTTGGGTAGCCACCGTTAATTATTTGTCATTTGCTTCGATTTCTTTTCACGTTGTGAATATTTTTAAGTTAAATATAGAAGTCAAATGTAAAAGGCAGTAAAATAATCTGAAACATAGTTTTATTATTTGAATTTTATCAAAAGTAAACGTTATTACTCATTAGTTTTGATTTCTTTTTACATTCTTAATAGTTTTAAAGTTAAATGATTAAGGTAGCATTTTTATATATTTATTAGTTTTGTGTTATCAACGACTGAAAGGTAAGTAGGTAGGTACATATATGTTTTCTTTTAGGGTGCTGTTGGAAGGTGCAATTGTGTTGGTTTGGTATTTTATATGTAGTAAAATAGTCATCAAGGTTTACAAGTAATTTGATATGATAAGTAAGTACCGACGAATAGTTAGTTTAAAAGCGCCATAGAAACTTAGTGTAGCGGAGAGCTAAAAAATTAATTCTGTATATTGTAAACCCGTGTTTTTACCGTCTAGACATTATTTTTAAGTAGGTATATTAAGTTACATTTTGCTGACGAAAAATGATAGTGGAATTTTGGCTAGGTATAGGCAATCCGTACGTTAAGTGGGTACGGAACCCTTCATGGGCGAGTCCAACTCGCACTTGGCCGATTTTTGTTTTATATTTTAGCCGTATTTTGTTTTATATTGTCATTGAAGGAGCTAGTGTAGGCTTCGATCAACAATAACATCTAAGGTCTAGCTAGATACATAGTTGGAGTGACAAACACGAAAAGAAAATATGCGCCTCTGAGCCACTTGAGCGTACATTTATAAGTAGTTCTTGTCATTTATGATATAAGATCGTACATTATTAACTTTTTTTCTCAGCCATAAAAAAAATGATTTAGTTCGTGAGCCTTCAACTAGTATTGTTGTTCGAAGATGTCAGGTCAATATTATACTAATTTATGCATAGTCAAACATTACTTAACTGTAAATATGTTGTTATACACACAACAAATAAAAAAACGTTTGATTTGGAGATATATTAAACCAAGCCCCGTGAGCTCACACTTTATTGGAAAATAATACGCCACTT
Organism: Crambus lathoniellus; assembly: GCA_949710035.1. Lineage (NCBI taxonomy): Eukaryota > Metazoa > Arthropoda > Insecta > Lepidoptera > Crambidae > Crambus > Crambus lathoniellus. Next base: position 32,158,509 of record OX453298.1, on the reverse strand, counting down.
CATCTTGCTCGCATTATGACGTGACACGAATGGTACACACGCACGATCGAACTCATATTATGGGAATCATTAAATTTATTAGCCTTCTTTTAGGTTATTTAAACCCCCATATATTAAATACCAAAATTTGTGGTTCATTCCGTTCTAAAGAATTTAGTAAAATTTAAGCAGTAATATGGATAAAAGACGAAAGTATCAAAATCTTGTCATTCTCATTCTCATGCGATTTTCGCATAAATATATGTAATATTGTGGTGTACATATTTATGGATTGAATCATTATAAGTATTTAAGTATATATTTATCCGTTATCAAGTTTTCCATGATACAGTTTCTTAATGAAATTAACATGGGCTTAGATAATTGGTGTGAATGTAAGAAGTTATTTATTTATGTATTTATTTTATTTATTAAAATATTGTAAATCAACGGAATCTTGGATGCGGTCAGGAATGATCAAGATACAATATATTTTACTGCAAATATCAAACAGTAGCTATAACGCTCGTAGCTCAAAATGTCAAAAAGCCGTTAAACATACAATAACAGAATTAGTTAATGGATCAATCAGAATATGGTAGTTTTTACTTCTTTGCATTCACAATGCAATTTTTATTGTTGAAAAATTGAAAATGAAGTATTTAGAGAGAAAAAATCGACCCGTCTCAGTAGCCCGGATAGCGAAAGGTCGTGGGTTCGAGTCCCATCGGAGCTGGTTTTAAGACGAGTCGATTTTTACTAAATAATACATTTTAAATGTTTCTAAAAAAATCAGACGTGTCATACATTACTTATCACACTTTCGTTATTAATAAACAGCTGTTTTTTTTTTCGCGATTTCAGCGTCGCGTCGGTCCCAAACAGCTGTTTTTTTTTGCGATTTTAAAGTTGGTCCCATAGTAAAAGTTATTCAGTTTGATGGTTCCTATCTACTATATTCTGTTTGAGTCATTAATTCTGTAACACGTTGTATTTGTATATAGTGTTCATACGAAGGCGAAGGAGTCTCGCAAACAACGGAGAAGGTAAACTGTCAGAAATTAGAGGAATTTTGTAAAACAATGCAAGGTGAAGTATCGCGTCGAGGTTGTATGAGCTCTAAAAATACTTAATTAATACCGTCGGAGAGTTCTCTTTCATTCATTAACTTTAAACAAACGGGGCACCGCTGGTACTCTGACTATGAATATTTAACGCCACCTCCTGTTATCTTTTGTTCATTGAATGGAAAACCACCGCAAAGTAGACGTGTTTGCCGAGCTAAATTGTGTAGTTTGCGCCTGTCATTCGTGAAAATTTATTCAAACATTTTGTGAAACCAACCTGCTAGCAAATGAACCGTAAAATTGTTAGTGCTCGTGCTTCGTCTTTGAACTTTGTAATATTCTTAATCCAACCTTTTGTTCAAAGTTTATTTGATTCTGGCTAAATGAATTTTATAATTTATCTTAAGAATACAAGTATACACTGGCCAGCAAAACTTAGTACTACACTTTTAAAATTTTATTTTTGTCTAAGCTATAGAAGTTAGACATTTAAAATAAAAAACGTTCTATTGCAAATTTATCAGTTTTTTTTTGGATCTATAGTCAACTAATACATTAGTAACATTTTCAATCAACATAACAGGTACATAAGTTATCTTGTATACTTAAAAATCGACATCGCCAAAGGATTGCATCATTGAAGTGGCAGTGGGCGGGACACATAGCGCGGAGAACCGATGGCCGTTGGGGCGGAAAGGTTCTTGAATGGCGACCGCGTGCCAGACGACGTTCCGTGGGCAGGCCCCCTACAAGGTGGACCGACGATCTGGTCAAGGTCGCGGGAAGCCGCTGGATGCGGGCAGCGCAGGACCGATCGTTGTGGAGATCCTTGGGGGAGGCCTATGCCCAGCAGTGGGCGTCGTTCGGCTGACATGATGATGATGATGATGATACTTAAAAAGTTATTGCAATTTTAAAAGTGTGATAGGTACTTAGTTTTGCAGGCCAGTGTAGTTTGTAAAATTGTTGTTCACGAGTCTTAAAAAACTATAGTAGAATACCACAGAACAGAACAAAAAAAATGTAGAATACCCTCCTCATACAGTCATAATTAGTTTTGTTCATTTAATAAGTCTTTCTGTTATTAAAATCCGCTTTTTTAAAATCCGGTTTCTATTACAATGTAGTTTTTTTTTTTGCGATAAAACTGACTTTCGCGACATTTTGTTCCTGTAGAATCATGGAAACTAGTGAACTAGTTCGGAAAAAGTTTTCATCTGAATTGCGGTAATCCATGCATTCGAGTTTAATCCGGAAAATAAAATCTGTGCTACCTCCATTTTTAAAGCCCGCACAGCTAAAAAATATCAACTGAATTTCATCCGTTACTTCGAGCGATTTTCGTTCTTCCGGTGGAAACAGAATTTTAATCACTGAAAAAATTTACCTAAAGCTGTACGCACGTGTCTATGAACAAAAACTGTTTTATGTTATAGCATAAGATACCCGTAGGTATTCATTGACATACGAAAGGCCTAAGTACTAACTTAGGTTTGGAAAGACTTACTTTCTATCCAATATATAATCTAAGAGCTGATCTATATCCAATCCGCATTAGATCGATATGACAAATACAGGCATCAGAGTTATGACCTCAGTTATGACTTTCATACTTTTATTGGCTGTATCTGAAGCAAAATGACATTTGCATAAAATTGACTTCGTCTTATGCATCGTCGACAAAATGTGCAAGTTGATAGAAAATCTTCCACATGAAAAGATGCTAGAATATGAAAGAATTTAGGGCTGATAGGTACGGATCTCCTACAGCTTCCGACCTGGGACATCTGGGACCTGCTCGCGCTTGAGGTAATGCGAAATCGATACGGGCTCCACGATACGGTCAATCAGATAAGGGATCATACCTCTGTAGAACGCAGGTGAGACAAAATAAATGTTATCTTTAAGCACCCAAGATTTTTGGAGAAACTGGCTGTTACATGAAAAATAAAGTTAAAGGCAAGAAATTAATATAATAAATAAAATTAATTTTTAATGCAAACTTATCAAAAGTAAAAACAAACTTATTAAATATAATCGTATTGCTCATCGCTCATTTAAGACGTGTCCTAATTTGTTATAGAAAATAATGTATTTTTTCATAGAACTATTTGATGACTTTGTAGACTACACAAAACTTTATCGATATTTAACCAAAGTTTATTCCCCAGAGTGCCACTAAGTTCCATAATTCACAATCCACCATTAAGTAACTTATAGTTTTTCTTCTAAAAGTAAACAAAAGTCTTTGTCTGTTTGTTCCTACGGGTGGCATTAGTGTGACCCACCCCGTATCCCACAGGAGACGAGCACAACAAGAACTTATTGTACCGTCTCGAACAGACAATTGTCAGAGGCTTCGTTAGCAGCCGCAGACCGCGCCGAGCTTCATTTGACATTTATTAGTCGACAATTTACAATGTCACTACACTAGACAATTCCCGACTGCACAGTACAGTGCACTATGTACAGTGAACAGTGCAGTTATGAAGCGAACTGTTCTTAGCTGCAAGTTAATAAAACCAGCGCTGTGAGAACAAAATTTAAGTGAGACTGAGAACTGAAAACAGCGTCACGTTTATTTTACTGCTTTCGAGGGATTTCGATTTTATCACGCGTGAAAAATTAAATGGGGTAAAATCTGGAAATGTCAGATATCAGAAAAAAACAGGAGCATTTACAGTAGCTTTTGAAGTACCTACCTTTTCATCCAAAATTGTTTTTGTGTCATACCGAGACCTAAAATATTAAAAGCTATGCGCGGTGGTGCGAGAACCCTCTACTTATAAATTCAACAGATTAGCAGAGAATTCAACAAATTCAATGTCTCCCAAAATAATTAAATCTATTAGGACATAATCAATAGACATTTATTGGATTGCCTTGAATGATATCTCAGTTATTACCTGTCTAATTCACAGTTCGATAAACCAATTATATTTAGCATGCCGTGAAATCCTATCACTGATGAGAAAACGCTCGCTAAATCAATCAATTCAAGTAACGTAACATCAAATTAGCAATAGTGTTGACTAATGAACTATCGATCACCGTATGTATGAACGTACATAATGACGATAACATAGTAATATATTAGGTAACCAGCGTGCCCGAGCCGGCTCTGATTGTCCAGTCGTGCCGTATTGATTGACGCCACGCAAATGGACGGCATGTGTTAATTAAGTGCGAGCTTGTAATCAACTCTCCACCAGAACAATTCATTAAGCCCCCTTTTATAAAGCAGCCAGAGCAGTCATGTTGCCAGGGCGCGGTAAAAGTACGCAAGAACTCTTAATTTAAGGCATATATCAGTATTTGTACTACCTGAAAGGTGGTAAATTAAGAACGAGTGTTGTTAGGCCTAAAAGAAAGTTATGTGTGCGACGTGATGTTAGCGAGTAAACACGTAAATTGTAAGTACGCATTTCCCTATTCCCAGCTAAACAAGCGAATATTATGAAGTATGTTTTCACAAGATTTCCCAAACTTATTACAAAAGTAATTCAATGTTTATTATGATCTCCCAATCCCTACTGTCTGAGAAAACCTTTTACTTTACCCTCCTTCAATATAATAATTTTAAAAATTGAGGCAAATATAACCTTAAGAAGGTACTACGGGTCCATGAAATGTTTACCAAATTTCTCTCCGGAGGGTATTTTATATTTCATTACACAGAATTTTCGCTACATCGGGTGAATTCAAAGTTTTTCATCTGAAGATATATATACCGTTAAGTAAGAGAGTAACTTCGACAAGTGGTATTAATATTTGTGGTGAAGCGAGCACGTTTCGCCGAGATACATTTTATACAGAATGAAATCTCAGAATGTTCGTGAGAGACGTAGCCGTTCGGTTCTCCCTTGTTTAAAATAACAACGTTTGATCTAATGTTACTTTGGATAAAGTCAGTTGGTATACCATCGTTTGGCTAATTATTCGTTTGACTGGTTTGACCTAAAATTTATTTGTCATAAGATTGTTTAGGATAAACAATAGGGCAGGCGTACCGGTTTTGGCCACTGTACCGGTTTTGGCCACTTTTTGCTCTAAAAGTTTTCTAAACAACTTTTAGCCATTTTTGATAAAGGCAATTAAAATAAGGTATTTTAAGGTAATAATAACACCCGTTAGAATTCCTTATGTCATACGATTTTTTTTCAATAAATTCCATTTTCTGTTTGAAAAAATGTTTTGTATGAAAATTTTAAGAAATTTGTTTTGGATGAAATACTTTAACTATAAACCTTTGTTTTTTACAATTAAATTGTTGTTTTGCAATTGACTGGTTTCTAGCGCATTAGAATATATTGATTTTACCTGGGTTTGGTTTTGATTTTTCGCAATACTTACAAAAGTTTAACTATCAGTAAGTGGCCAAAACCGGTACATTTGGCACCTCTCACACATTGTGTGTAATATAAAAAAAACTGTTTTACTTTTATAAATTTTAAAAATGTACCTTTAAAGGTAGATAAATTATCTATAATTTAAGATATAATTTGTGTCTTAAATACCTTGTGCTTAAAAGTAAAAAAAAACCTCAAATTGGCCACAAAGGGTACCTCTGCCCTACATATAAAGTTTGATATGATAATCGTTTTGTCCTCATTAGGACAATACGATTATTATATCAAAAATAAATATTTTTATTTGACACAATCGTCATTTGGCCTAATATTTGAGTAGGTATTAGCTCAGAAGTCCTGTGATAGGCTAGAAATTTAAGGCGATCGCTTCGCATCACGTGTTCTACAAGACTCCCGAGAAGTACAGGACTTTTCTACCAAACGTTTTTATACCTACCAAACGATTATAAAATGAATAATATTACTTATGTCAAGTAAGTTATAGCGCAAACGTGTTTATAACAAACTAGCTGACCCAGCGCGACTTCGTTCCCGTGGCCCTACCCCCTACTCCACCCTACCCTACCCGTACTCTACCCGTACTCTACCCCTACCCTACCCCTACCCTACCCTACACTTACCCTACCCCTACCCTACCCCTACCCTACCCCTACCCTACCCCCACCCTACCCTACCCTACTTCTACCCAACCCCTACCCCTACCCTACCCCTACCCTACCCCTACCCTTACTCTACCCCTACCCTACCCTTACCCTACCCCTACCCTACTCCTACCCCTACCCTACCCTACCCCTACTACCCTACCCCTACCCAAATTCTACTCTACCCCTACTTACCCCTCCTTAAAGCCTTCCTTGGACTTCCACGAACATTTCAAGACCAAAATTAGCCAAATCGGTCCAGCCGTTCACGCGTGATGTCGTGACCAAGGGAAATAGGGATTCATTTTTACCACACTTTTATTAGCTTCACTTGTAACTAAGTCACAATGTAAGAAAATCTTGGAAATCAATTTTAACCTACTTCTAATTGTCGTATTGATTTTAAACTTTGCAAGTCTATATGAATCTGATGACAATACAATAATTTGCTACCATCGAGCTGATCTGATGATGGAGTCAAGAGGTGGGCAATAGAACTCTTTAATGGCTGCTAGGAAATCACTCGAGTTTAGGCTCATTTCTTTTGTTCTGATGAGACCTATTCGCTACACTTGATGGTGAGGGTCTGATGATGGAGCAGGGGGAGCCAGTGGCACTTCTTAATGACCACTAGGAAACCCCTCGAGTTTGGCCTCCGTTGTTTCGTTTTGATGAGACTTATGAGTCGCACTTGGTGGTGAGGGTCTGATGATAGAGCAGGGAGGAAGCCAGTGGCACTCCTTAATGACCAATAGGAAACACCTCGAGTTCTGGCTCATTTGTTTCGTTCTGATGAGACCTATTCGCTACACTTGGTGGCGAGGATCTGATGATGGAGCAGGAAGGAAGCCAGTGACACTCCTTAATGACCAATAGGAAACCCCTCGAGTTTGGGCTCATTTGTTTCTCTTCGGACGAGACCTATTTGCTACACTTGGTGGCGAGGGTCTGATGATGTGATGATGGAGTTGAGAGGAAGCCAGTGGCTCTCCTTAATGACCACTACGAAATCTTTTGAGTTTGGGCTCATTTGTTTCGTTCTGATGTGACCTATTCGCTACACTTGGTGGTGAGGGTCTGATGATGGAGCAGGGAGGAAGTCAGTGGCACTCCTTAATGATGACCACTAGGAAATCCCTCGAGTTTGGGCTCATTTGTTTCGTTCTGATGAGACCTATTTGCTACACTAGGTGGTGAGGGCCTGTTGATGGAGCAGGGAGGAGGTCAGTGGCACTCCTTAATGACCACTAGGAAACCCCTCGAGTTTGGGCTCATTTGTTTCGTTCTGATGAAACCTATTCGCTACACTTGGTGGTGAGGGTCTGATGATGGAGTAAGGATGAAGTAAGGGTTCGGCTAGCGCATCTGGTAACTAATAGACTCCACTTGAATTTGTAAAACAAATACATACAATCACGCCTTTGAGTTATAATGTTTACGGGGTGGGCAGACACATGAATGGACTGTGAAATCGATTACCATCCATCCATAGCTTGCCATTTATTAAACTAAAAGGTAAAAAATAAATACGTAGTTTAAAAAACTATAAAAACACACTTTTATAGGAACAGACTAAAAGTACAAAATAACCGACTATTCAGTAACTGAAATTAAAAAGCGTGGTGCGCCCTTTGCAAAGCATGCATTCAAGTAAGTACTTAATATTGACAACGCGCACCACGCTTTTTAATTTCAGTTACTGAATAGTCGGTTATTTTGTACTTTTAGTCTGTTCCTATAAAAGTGTGTTTTTATAGTTTTTTAAACTACGTATTTTATATATATAGATTAATATTATGTCAAACAAAAATTATGTTAACCAATTTTATACCAAACGATTATTATGTTATACGTTGTTAGAAAAAAGTGAGATTAGACCAAACGTTGTTATTTCAAACAAGGGAGAACCGTAGCCGCGCGTGCTTGACATCGATTAAAATTGACTTATACTACGAAACTACGAGAAATCTACGGAATGCTACGAGCATTTGAAGCCGTAGCGTACTTGAGTTTCGTTCGAATGTTGTTGTAACATTTTTAAATCATGTTTGTATTTTGAAATAGTTTACCAACTGAGAATTTTGTTATATACAGCTGTTTTCAAAGCTGTTTTAGAGTGACTTTTGAATTTAGTAAGTATTTAATTCACGCCTGGAAGTTATAGTCCATTCGCTTAGATAGTGTCGCTCTGCCACAATGCCGTGCGGGTGTACCGACACTATCTAACCGAACGGACTATACTTGCAAGACTGGTGGTTTTTTACTATCACAATTTTTTCTTTAGTATTTAATAGTTATTAACGAATAACAAAATAACATTGCAAGACTTATTTATATGCACCTTATTTTACGGCGCGCTTAAAAAAACGCGGTGTACGTACATAGGTTGGGTATATTGATATTGATGGAATGGAAATTGGTTGACTCTACCGATACAAAGTATCCCCGGCGAGTTTCCTTCACTGAACGCTAACATAGTTTTGCATTTGATCCACTTTTGATATTTAAACGTAAATCTCAAATAAAAAATAACGGGTGGCACTCCGGGAGTGCCGGCAGAAGCGAAAAGGGCACCCTAGACTTTTTCACAAAAAAAGGAATTACGGACTGCATTTGAACTGAGGTCTTCTGGTTTCAATGCCGCCCGTTTTCTAACCTGAGCTATTACAACTTTGGAAACGGTGGCGAAATGTGCCTTCGTATTCTAATGACATTGTAACAGTTTTTCGATCAGGTCACGTGTCCGTCTTACAAATTTTCTATCTGACGGTCACGTCATGTCCTGACGCGAATTTACCATTTTTTACCGATCACAAGAAGTGCACAACACAGCTAAAGAAGTTTTCACTTCAAAAATTGCTTGAAGAACTTTGTTATTCTGTATCTACCATTTTGTTACCATTGTAGAACGCAGTAAATTAAATTGAATCTAATTAATGGAAAAACGACGTCTGAGTAATTTATTCAGTGTGAAAAACGGGAAAAGCGCTAAATGCTCAGTGAACATAAGGTTATACCTGCCTTCTGCGCCAGAGGTCTCGGGTTCGATCCCCGAACAAGACAAATATTTGTGTGCATGAACATGTCTATTTGTCTTGGTCTGGGTGTTTTCTATGTATATTAAGTATGTATTTACAAACAAAAAGTATTTAAGTATATATTTATCCGTTATCAAGTTTTTCCATGACACAGTTTCTAAATGACATGGGCTTAGATAATTGGTGTGATTGTACAAAAAAAAAAATTTATTTATTTATTATTATATTACCTGAGCTATTTATACAACGTGTTATTACTGTATAAACGAAACTGAGAAAATAGTGTGTTCAAAATCGAGAGTAGAATCGATTCCCCACATTTTTGATAGGGGTAAAATTTTCAAAATAATTGTTTAAATTTTTTGCCGCTTTTAAAAATGTTTGTCTCTACTGCCTATTCATTCGCGACTCGTCACGTGCTCTCTCATGTCATAGTAGAGCTTAAAATCTGTCAGAAAGTCACGGAGACCTATGAGGACGAATATTTTGGAAGTTTCTTTAAATATTTTTGTATGGAATAAAATTTCGTATAAAATAAATTAGTTAGGGTGTATGGGCTTTTCGGATATTCTATTAACACGTTGTATACAGTGTTATAAACGAAGTGAAGCAATCACTGAAAATAGTAAAGTGAATTTACAGAAAAATTGAGGTAGGTAGGTATGTCTTTCAGTCAGTGGACCGAACGTGGATTAAATATATTTTTGTCGTGAACCCAAACATGAAGAGAAAATGCAACGAAACGAATCTTACTTGAGATATATCCCAAGCTTTTATGAACGATACGATTATCATCTAAATGGATTTCTGCGTGGACTATTTCCGATTGTATTATTCTGTAATCTAAATACTGCTTTCTTTGCGGAAAATTTAAACAGAGTAAACAGTATTAATAAGCGGCCATTAAAATTCCTCTTAATTTGTAACAAATTTGATCTACCGTAATTTTTATTTACAATTGTGGCCTACTCCCTCTGGCCTGACGCGAAAACCTTTATGAGCAATTAAAATTTTACGAACCACAGCTTAAAACACTGATTTATCAAATTACTTGAACGTTGTATCAATTAATTAAATCTCCAAACGGTCGCTGTTCTGTTAACACAATTTGAAAGTTGTTTGGGAAGCGTTTACGACATATTAAATAGCGACACATTTTTGCTTGTAGCTTGAATGTTTGGACAATTAAACTTTTGTAGGAGACTCTATACATCGCGTAGACACAATGAAACTTTGATTTACATTGTAACACAGCTGCAAAGAGTACAAAGAAAAAGCCCACTTCAGAACAGTCCTCTTTGTGCACATCCATTGGCTCGAACGAGCGGCGGAAACAGCGGCAAGGAAAACCTTATACAGTAACTGGCACTGAAGTAGAAAATAAATAGGACTACGCGTCGGGAGTTGAGAAAAAAGGGCGATGTTTATGTTTTCTTTTTTTTATTGAGTTTCGAGTGAAACCTACTTACTTGTGGCTCGGCACAAATATTGGCGATCCGAAGTGGGTTAAGGGATGCCCGAATGTTGCGGGAATTAGTCTAGACGGGAGACAAAACGAGGTAAGTATAGCGAACAAAATTACTTACTTACTGTGAAAAATTTTGGTCAATAAAATATGATGACAAAGTTCGAATGTCGTGTATGTTCTATTACTTAAATCATTTTAAGTTAAGCTTTTAGGTTGTTTTTTCAGTATTTAGAATTGGTATCATTCGTGGTCGAAAAACCTGAAGTTACTTTAGAAAACCGTCTCCCTTTTTGTGGTAGTTGTCGTACTATTAACATTTTTTTCCAACCAACCACACTTTTGAAAATATATACTTTGGTACGACAATGCCATGACATGAAATTTAATGATAATTACGCTGACGTGACGTGACATTTATTATCTATATTGATTCATATCGGTGTGGAAGCGGCATGTAAAGTCGTTTGTAGGTACTATTAATTGCCGTGTCTAATGGCGCCGCTATCAAACACAGATCAAATGGAACCGAGTTCCGACAACATCAACATTCTTTGAAGTTTGAACCTATCAAAACTTTCCCGTTTTCAAACTTGAAACGCCAAAATATACAAAATAATTAGGAGAATATTTGTACAATGACTTCGACGCATGTCCCAGTGACTGTAACAATAATAATGGATTATAACGTTTAGTTTATAAAGTACCTAGCTCAATATTTGAGTTGCAGTAACAACAAGGTTGAAAAAAGTTAATATAGAATTATAGTCTGTGAACAATGATAACAGTTAGTAGTTATATTTATTTATTTTTAATTTATTTTTAGATTGGCCATTCGATTAGGTAAAACTTCAATAACAATCGATATTATTACTATAGGTATCCATATCTAAAATGTCGTCTTATAATGTCTTATAATCTGATACTTATCTCAAATAAAAACCGACATTTAGTATAATTATAAGATTGTTAATGACATAATAGAATGACAACCTTCGACGTCACGACAAAACCATAACCGTAACCACGAGACAATTTATGTAGACACTTAGTTCTAAAGTAAGGTACAAACTTCAAGAGTTAAATTAAATTGTAACAAAGTCGTGTCTGTGAGCGTTTAAGTATAGCTTAACTTTCAAAGTTTACTTGCCGCGTCCCCGCAATGTCACATCGCATTATTCGACAAGTCAATGTTTTGACATGCCTGCCCTACAAATCAAATGAATATGTGATCGAAGGCTTCACATAAACGCGATGTCGGAATAAAACATAGGCGCGCAAGATTGAATTCCTTACAAGAAGCATATTTATTATGTATGTCAGGATCAAGATTATAGCGACGCGTGTCTATAAAATAAGTCGTTACTATACCCTGCTAAACCTTAGCCAAATGCGTGTTTCTGGGCCCGGGCGGCGTGCACTCGATCTGAATCCCGATTGGTTCCGTCCCGTTCGCTCCCGCAGGACTGGGGCGAGTTGGGAACACCGAAGAGATAGTATTATTGAGCGACTCCGCTGCATACTGATTCCGTAGTAGCATTTCCTACTGACCGATTAGATTAACATCTCAATTAGGACACATTCAACCTCGAAATCAAATATTTTATTACCTACGTTAAAGATTTGATTATTAGTAAAACTGTAATATCGTTAGCGCAACTTTGTCAAGATTAGACCTCAAATTAGGCTATCGATCTCAATGCAATCAAATCTTTTGTTATATTTGACGACCGATGTGGCGTAGGGGCAGAGGTCTCGGGTTCGATTCCCGAACAAGACAAATATTTGTGTGCATGAACAAGTTTATTTTTCTTGGTCTGGGTGTTATGTATTAAGCACGTATTTAGAACGATTTTTACGTATTTTTACGATTAAGCATGTATTTAGAACAAGAAATAGTATGTAAGTATATTTATTTATCCGTTATCTAGTTTCCGTAACACAGTTTCTTACTTAATAATTGAGCTAGATAATTGGTGTGTTTGTTTTTTAGAAATTTATTTATTTTATTTCAGATTTTATTATGAAATCATAAATGTTACGTCATTAACAAGACTTTATCACGAAGTTTATGATTGTTACAGATTTTACTGTATACTAAAATCTTTTATAACTCGGTAATAAAATAATTAGTCATCCGACCATAACTTCATAGAACGATTAAGCCACTGGTTGTAAAAGTCCGTGTCATCAGCCCGCGTTATAACGTACCCAGAATGTACCTACTTAATAGGTATTGTGGAAAGTTATTGATACTTTTTCGACAGCGGAGTAGAGCTTAGCCAACTCGATGTGGAGTAATGATAAGGCTACTGAATGTGGAATCACGCTGCTCCCGGATTCCTCTACCACTGACGAAGTGATAATCTCATTTCTAACTACCGGAGCATAACAACGGTCTAAACATTGTTGCTATGGCCATTATGGCGGACTAGACTTAGATAAGATGGTGTTAGCTAGCCATATAGGCCAGAACAAGTCCTGGGGCACGATTCTCAGGCATTCGAACAATACAAAAACTGTGTTATATTTGAATTTCGAGCTTATAAATGTGAACTTTTCTCGATTGCGTGAGAATCGGCCCCCTGTACCATCAACCAAACAGTATACAAATGTAGCTACATTTACTGGGAATCGAACAACGGAATCCCTGGGTATTACCTGTATCCTGATTTTCCACAATACCTAAAGTAGGTAAGTTTTCTCGATTGCGTGAGAATCGGCTCCCTGTACCATCAACCAAACAGTATGCAAATGTAGCTACATTTACTGGGAATCGAACAACGGAATCCCTGGGTACCTGTATCCTGATACCGTTCGAGTGTACTACTAGATCACAGAGTCGGTTAAAACTGAACTAAACTTTGCAAGTCAGAAAAAAATTGTCCAATGTATATTGAAATGAAAGTTTTTAAAGTCAAAGTCAATCAACGACAATCGAACGACAATCAAAGCTTATGGATCGTGCAACATTTTTTTTACATACCACCAAGTCTGCTAACGTTATGTCACAATCGTGTGTCACAATCGTGTCTCAATCGTGTTTCAATTGTAGTTCAGTTGTAGTGCATTTTTACACACTAGTTACAAAAAATGTGTACTTTTTTCACAATACTACTGATGGTCACCACACCCCACACTACATTCACATCACATCATACTGTCATAATTCTTGTAACTAGTGTTTTAAAGAGCACTACAACTGAACTACAATTGAAATACGATTGAGACACGATTGTGACTTAACGTTAGCAGACTTGGCCCCGGATACCTATATAATTTGTTTCAATCTCGGCAATAATTAGACAGAACTGACTACACGTGTAACCTGTTGTTAGCAGATTAAAGTATTGATTAACGATTAATGTCACCAGATTGAGAGTCGGCCGTGACAAACAGTTGTTATGTAGTTTTTACGATTTGTTGACATGATGTCGATGATTTTATTTACAATATGCACTTTGAAGGAAAAAAATATGTCTAATTCCAATAATAATTAGTATGAAAAATGGAAAATCGTCCCATCGGAGCTGGTTGTGAGACGGGTTGATTTTTTCTAAATACTTATTTTCCATTTTTCAGTAATAATTAGTATGTTAAAAATCTATGACTTCCTATCAAAATGTATTGTTTTATGCGAAAAGGTGATGGTGATAATATAAGTCCAATCGCGCAACACGGAGCTATTTCTGCATAAATATTAAAATTTATTAACTTCATGAATAACGTGAATCATGCCACTTTTATTGACTCTTTCATTTCCACGCATTAAAAAAAACAAATTCTAAACTCCAATAGCGAGTGTGCAAAGGAAAAAACTCCTTTGAATACGTTTAAAAAGTTCAGGAAGGTTTATTAGCCGTCGTTCCTTTGAAGCAACATTTTCACCTCATTAATCGCAACCCAATAATTTACCAATAAAAGGTGGCGCGATTCATTTAGCGAGACCCATGTTTGTACAGACGTCGCGAGTGGTTATTGGCTGTGAGCAGCATTGCCAGTATTGCCAGATCATCCACTACCAGTAAAAAAAAATACATTTTAAATAATTAACCTTTAATAAACTATAGCTTATTGCTTACTTTGTACACTTAAAACATTATTAATGATAGCTAGCTTTATCGAAAACGCTTGAATTACTGACTTTATTGGTGCTGCGTAACTTTGAGTCGCTACATTGACTTCAAGAAGCTACGACCGGCAAACGAGAGTGGTGTGAACACAGAACACGAAAAGATTTTTTTCTCTCTTTCCATGTTCTGTGGGTGTGAAGCCCTCGCTACTGAAACTACTGAAAGCTAAAATAGCAAGTCTACCAGCGGGCCTACACAAGTGGCTTTCTATTATCGATATCGCCAGTAGAATAGAAAGAAAATGTATGGGATGGACATTAGCGGTCACGTGACATTTCGATCGCTAATGTCATTCCCAATAATGTCAAGAAATTGTAAATTTACAGATAAAACAGAGCTGCGAGCCTGCCCAATCAGTGCCACCCGCTGGAGATCAGTCCGAGCGTCACATTCCATTAACGATGCACGTCACGGGACCCAATCACCTAGCACTTGGACTGGGCTCAAATCGAACGCGCAGGTTTGACACATATTCTTCAATTCAATTTGTGTCTGAAAATTCAGTCTTTATTGGTTACGCATTTTGCCATTAACTGTATTAATAGCCGGTACCTACAATCAAACTGAACAGTGAAACCGAGATCACGTTTGACTACAAACTGCAACGCAGGTTTGACACATATTCTTCAATTCAATTTGTGTCCGAAAATTCAGTCATAATCGGTAACGCATTTCGCCATCAACTTTATTAAGCAGGTAGGTACCTGCAATCAAACTGAACAGTGAAACCGATATCACGTTGGACTACAACAGTTCATATTGAATCCAGTTATTAAAAAAAACATGGTGACATTTTATATCCGATATTTCCACGGGAACGCGAACGGAAACGGGGATTTCAGCAACGGCAACGTTCGTTTGCTATTTACTCTTTATTAAATTTTGTGTTATTCAAGAAGTGTCTATAATAAGTTTTTAGTAATAATTTCATTTTTATGACAAGCTTTTTTGCTGACTGTACTATAATATTGTATTGTCATCTGACCAAACCTGTATACAAAATTTCAGCTCATCGGACACTGGGAAGTGGGTCAAATTAAGCTTGCAAGATTTGTCCCCCATTAACTAACTAACATAGGTACTAAGTAACTAACATGGCAAGTTAATAAAAAGCTTGTAAAAAGCTAAAAATAAAGTGTCATAATATTTTAAGCAAAGACTTTGTAAGAAATTACAAAGAAACTAATGAGCTAACAAAGAGTCGCTCGCGACGACAATTCAAATTCTACTTTTCTCCAGAAATTCCCAGTGTTCCCGTTTTCTAAAAGTTCTGTCCGTGAATCCTTTCAACATATTTAAAACGAAAAAAATCTCTAAATTAAAACGAACTTTATCATTGTTATCTTTTAAAAGCGCTTGTAACAATGAAGCACTTCATATCATGTCTGTAAAACACTGTGTTTGCATTCAGAAATGGTGGATACGCTGTTTGAGAGCTTTTTGATGAATGGCAGGTCGAATTGTTCCTGATTGAGGCTTTTGAACAGTCCACAGCAAATAAAATTGACTACGAAATCAGCCTATTTATGTCCCTAGTGCTGGGGCACAGCACTGGGTGCCTATAAGCGATTCAAAAATAGCGCGATGCAGAATAGGTTCCTAAAATGAATTGCTTTCTTTCGTACTATGACCTTCTTAAAACTGGATCGCAAATGAATTGCTAAATGTGAATGACCGAACGATTTGTGCCCTTTTTCTTCTACCCGTCTCTTTCACTCGATTCTGTCATGCCCGGAGAGTGAAAGGGACGGGTATAACCTGCAGATGTCATGTTATCTTGGCCGAGTTATAAGTCAAATAAGAGTTGATGACAGCTCAGCGGCTGTGAAATGTCATTGAGTGATCACTGAATCTCTGTCATTGATATTAAGCTGTCGTGGTACGAATAAGCGAAGCAGTTCAGTTTAGGTCCTAAACAAAACCGCAATAAGAGTTGATGGTAGGCACCCAGGCCTTTCTTATGAATGGCTAAGGAGAATGAGCCATGAGCATTATTCTTATGCCATGCATGTCCCACCATGCCGACCCAATGCGTATTAGAGGATAACACAATAAGTGTGCGAACTTAACCATGAAAAATCCTTGTGAGTAGTCGTGTGTACCAACATTGACGAATCATAGGTACTTGTGTGATATAATGATACATTGTATCACGTTCATAAAAAAACGATGATTGATGATGAATTGATGGAAATAACTATCTCCATGAAACATTCAAGTTGACCTGTCCTTCTCACGTAGTCTTAAGGCGCTACTCGGAAAAATATGGACTTTTTGATTTAAAACTATAGGACGGTTACAGTTGTTACAAATCTGGTAATAAGATATATATTTCTTCATACCTTTATCTAGAATCGTATAGTTTCAAAAACACGATTTTATGATTTTGCCTCGACACTTTTTCTTTTCGAAAAGACCTCTAAAAAATACGAAAAGTGAAGATTATTCTTAAATAGGGTTACTTACACTATTGGAAATTGGTTTAATTAGTGGACACCAATAATATTGAGGATCGTATAGAAGCACTTTTTTTTAAATCGCTGTAGTTTTTTAATACGAAGTGATTTTGTGTTTTTTTTGCCTAATCTGCAAAATCGGTCTCGCTCCCGCGCGCGGCGTTTTCTCATTGCTATCTCGCTTCAGCACATTTTTTCCGAGTATCGCCTTAAGTATAAATATATAAACTTCAGATTACAGGGAACAGGGAAAACAGCTCACACCTGCTTCAGTGCATTTAAACTATTAAGTGATGACTTTATACAATAAAAGAGTTGTATCGTAAGGATGACTGCACCATAAAGCCATAAGTAATGAATAAACAAAAATAATAGTACCTAAGTAGGTAGGTATCTAACTCAAAATAGAAGTAAAAATTGGCTTCCACTTTACGGAAATTCACTATCACATTTAAACAATTTATTTTTGGAAGTCGATGGCTTCTATTTCCATTAAAATCCAGAATGAAGTAAAATAATTCTACATGTTTTGATTTGTATCTATCCGGAACCACCAGGGACATGATGAAAGAGGTGATACCTTATATAATTGAATCATGGACCTCAAAGATGCAACGTGAAAATTACGTTACTCATTTTAGTTTCCAGAAATTTTAAGATAAAATCTGTTTTCACACTTGCCGCAACACGGCATGATAATAATATAATGTCTGTGAAAGTAATACAAGCGCTTTAAAAGTATAACTTAAACTGCTACACGACTTTCAACTTTGTTGCCGAAAAATTCACTTAGCCAACATTTCGTATATTCCGCTTCCCAGCGACTTTGTATTTTTAAGAGAAGAGCGATTTAACATGTGGAATTATAGGAGCTTAGGCGGGTGATGTGCGCGTGCTTACTTTAAACGATTTTGTCAACAACATTTTTTACGGTTACGGTTACGAGCCCCCAATGTTGTTATCTCAAACTAATTTAGAACTTCTAGAACCTTTACAAAGCATGACTAAAAATGAGAATATACAGAGTTACTTATAAAACACCAAAAACCTCCCAGGAGTAGATTACTAACATCAAAAACAACGTTTGTTTGACAACTTTTTTGAAAAATAGACAAAAAACACGGACTTTCCTTAGAAATGTCTGAACAGCTGACTGAGATTTATATGATAAGTAGATTTTTTGTCTTAGGTATATAGGTATTTATACTAATATTATAAAGCTGAAGGGTTTGCTGTTTGTTTGAACGTGATAATCTCAAAAACTGCTGGACCGAATTGAAAAAGTCTTTTTGTGTTGAATAGTCCAGTGATCGAGGAAGGCTATAAGTAGCAAAGAATACTATAATCTTACATATTAGCATCCCGCTACGACCAACAGAAGCGGAGCATTAATGAAAAATGTTGCTAAAACGTGAAACTATTTTATTATTTCTTTTTAGCAGGTTTTTCCATTTCCGCAAATTAACTCAGATGAAACTGCGGAGCACAGCTAGTTATTATATAAAAGAACCTAATAAGTAAAAAATTACATACTTCAAGTGATTTAAATTGATTTGAAATGAAAACGAAGGATAAAACGAAATTGGTGTGAGTTTATAAAAATGTAATTGGATCCGTACCTGCCTTTAGCAAAGGATATCATGCGGTTATTGATTCTAATCGAATCATGATCAGCCGAGTGAAAATTCACATCGAAACCGAACAATGAGGGAAGCATACCTATATCGCGCGCCGCGTACTTACTTTGTGCCTATACCACAAAATAAAGAGTTTACAGCGGGCCGCTCCCACCGTTTTTGAAAATATATACCGAACCTTGGCGCACCGCGTACCTACTTACTTTGTGCTTATACGAACTTATTTATACGCAGTTGGGCCTCCACAGAATGTTCCGAGGTATTCCAATGTACTGCGATATGTCGCTTAACCCATTACGTTTCATATCCACAAGGCATCCGCCTAAGATCGCCGTGACGCCCGTGACCCAGGTGGGGACACATTCCTCCCCTCCCCTTGTCATTTCTACGCGAATAAAGGACTGGCCTTCCCTTGATTTTTTTATCCGTCAACCTCGACACACGCATATTTCCTAAATTACCAGGCAATATTTTCTTCTTAAGGCCTATCAAAGACGCGACGCAACCCCTTGTAATGAAATTGAAAGTGCTTACAATAAAACGGAATAATTTAACCTTATTGTAAACCTTATTTTTTGTAGTGTCGACTCGATAGAAGAACTAAAATAACTTTACTAAAATTAACTAAAGGACTTTAAATATCATTCTATTTTTGCTACGAATTCAAACAACTTCATGTGATTCATGTCTTAAATATACAAATATTAAACAACTAACTAATACAACAAATGTTTATTTAAATCAGCTAGTTTATTAAATGTCCAGTTATAAGCACGCACACTTTTCACTCGTTTTTCAGGCAGATATTACGTGACTAGACTCATAACACTTGGCAGAAAGGCCGCATTCATTTCACTATGTTTAAGTTACAAAGAATTGACTTTAAATGGCAGTCATTTGTATTCGCGAACACTCTTAAATCCCAAGCTTTAACCACAGAAAACAAGTTAACTAAACGTCATTCTAGTAAACAAGATGATACTAAAACATAAATTGGATACAACAAACTGTTGTCTGTTTTATTTAATGCCAAAACCAATTTTGATGAATTTGATGAATGTAGAATAGGCATAGGTTACAAATAAAAACTAATCATCTTGATCAATCAGTCAATCAGCAAGAACAAAACATTCAAATAAAATGTACCCTATAAACATATAAAGAACTAGCAGATCCTCGCGGTTTTACCCGCGTGGTACCCGTTCCCGGGGGAATATTGTAATAAAATATAGCCTATGTCACTTGGGAAGAATGGAGCTTTCTAATGGTGAAAGAATTTTCTAAATCGGTCCAATAGTTTCGGAGCCTACTGCAAACAAACAAACAATCAAATCTTTCCTCCTAACAATATTAGTATTAAATTTTGTGTTTCCTTGTTATGACTCACTCAAAATCGACTAAACCTATTTAAATGTTTTTTTACTAGTAGAAAGCCACTTTATTCCTGACATGGGCTATATTTCATACCGATATTCCCACGGGAACAGGTACCACACAGGTAAAGCAGCTAGCGAAATATAAAGAAACACTCGATACAATCTCTAAAGTTGTTTCAACGAAATTGTTTGGACGAACTTACGTAGATCAATTCGATAAAGGTGCCTGGGTCAGGCGCCCCATTCTAAATTTATTCGGTGGAAAAATAAGTTAAACCGTTTACCAAATAAATATAGTGGGGATTATTATTATGACTGCCCAACACGCATGGGTCTTAGAAACTCACTAAGTACACACTACCGGTAAAAGACACAGAGGTACCGGGTTCAATTCCCAGTGGGGGTATATATTGTATTCGGTTTGGTTGGTGTATTCAGTTATCTAAGTCTGACGCCATAACAATGCTGTTTTCAACATTATTGTGTTCCGGCAGTTAGAGCTAAGTTAGCCAGTTCCTCAGTGATTGAGAATATCGGGAGTAGTGCGCTTCTACCTTCAGCTTTATTACCACTTAACATCAGTACCCCTAGCACGAATAATTTGCGTAACGTAATCGTATCGTCAATACGTCAGATGACGTCATTTTTTCATAGTAAATTGACATATTGACGATACGATTACGTTACTATTACGTTACGCAAGTTATTCGTGCTAGAGGAACAGGTGTGATGAAGGTTAAGTGCTACCCCGTTGTGTATAAAAAATAGCCTCTTAATAATAAGAAGTTTTTTTACAAAATGGTATAGAAACTTTTTCACGTAATTACTACCTGTTTGACCTCTAACATTTTTCAGGTCAAAAGAGTCAGAGTCAACCTTAATTAAAGAAATTGCAAAGTTTCCCCGACAGTTATGGGTGGCGTAGATGAAGGTACTCCTGCTCAGATCTGGGGGCCGATTCTCAGGCAATCGAGAAAAGTTCACATTTATAGCTCGAAATTCAAATATAACACAGTTTTTGTATTGTCAGAAATTCACAATCGAAAAGTTCGATCGAAAACCAGTCGAACGCTACGAGTGGTAAAAACCAATAGA
This sequence comes from Crambus lathoniellus, assembly GCA_949710035.1. NCBI lineage: Eukaryota > Metazoa > Arthropoda > Insecta > Lepidoptera > Crambidae > Crambus > Crambus lathoniellus. The sequence goes on along the minus strand of OX453298.1, from coordinate 32,137,252 downwards.
TGTTCGTATACGAACTTAGCTGTCAAAATGAATTTGTTGACATGTGAGACAGCTTAGTTTGTTTGAAACGTTCTAACTTTTCAATAGAAACCACAAACAAAATGTTCGACATACGAATTACCACACTGAAAAAGTTCGAATGCCTGAGAATCGGGCCCCAGGGGCCTCTATTGAAAAGTTAGAACCTCTGAGAACGTTTCAAACAAACTAAGTTGTCCCACATGTCAACAAATTCATTTTGACAGCTAAGTTCGTATACGAACATCTATTGGTTTCTACCACTCGTAGCGTTCGACTGGTTTTCGCTCGAACTTTTTCGATTGTGAAATTCTGACAATACAAAAATTGTGTTATATTTGAATTTCGAGCTTATAAAAGTGAACTTTTATCGATTGCCTGAGAATCGGCCCCCAGTAGGTTGTGATCTTTTAAAGGGAATGAACTCATGTTTCTCATTAATAATTACGGTAAAGTGAGACGTAGGTTTACGCACAGGAATTCTTAGGGGTAGCGGTAGCAATGTATCCACCGATTTTTTTTCAGGAATAACAATTCGTGAAAAAATTTCGTTGGGTTCTTAAATAAATAATATTCTTCGGTATTTTTACTAATTCAGTTTTTAAATTCCTTGCAAAAAATATTAAATAGCATTGAAATGTGCAATAAATTCCTTTAAAATAGCATCTTTTTTGCGATTCAGTAAAAGTAACAATTGGCACGTATTAAAAAAAAAATGGTTATAAAAAAAAGAAAAAATTGAAAAATTTGTGAGACGGGTCGATTTTTTCTTAATACTTACTTCATTTTCCATTTTTCAAATTATGCTTGCAAGATTTGTCCCCCACTAACTAACTAACATACTAACTAACTAACATGGCAAGTTAATAAAAAGCTTGTAAAAAAGAACTCCTTTATTAGTAGAGACACCAAAGAGTACACGCTACTAAAGAGTACCTACCTACGCAGTGTGCTTGTAGACTATTTTTACTGTGCGACAAGGATCTTTTGACACGCGGTCGAAATGGGAACTAACTCTTCTCCAGCTATTCAATCAGTCAACTAGCGCTCTTGTCAATGTTATCCAAGTGCCAAAATATGATCCTTGTCGCATATGACCATCATATGACTAAACACACTGCGTACTCTTTAGTAGCGCGTACTCCTTGGTGTCTCTACCCTACTTCTTTTATATATTTTTAATTTAAGACAAAATCTTAGTATTTTGTGATTGGTTAGTTAGGTCAGGTTAAGTTATCCGTTATTTATTTGTTATTTGATTGTTAAACATATAGGTAGGTAGGTACCTAAGTAACGATCTTTTGTCACACACACTCTATAAATATTTCACTTACCGTATTGTATGAATTTAAATCTTAAAATTATTTATTGACATGTTATCGCGTTTTCAATATATTTAACGAGTGAACATTAATTAATGTAGGTACTAAATCTAAAATGTATTTACTCACTTGACATATTATCGCATTTTCATTATATTTAACGAGTAAACATTAATTAATGTATCCGACTAAGTTAATTGTTTGTAAACAAAACCGACGGTTATACGAGACGAGACAAACGCGCGAGGTAGGCAATAAAACGCGTTCTTCCGCCGCGCCGGCCCTGACAGCCTGAGACGCAGACGCGCATTTATGCGAAGTTCAATTAACTTCAAAAGCACCTTTCAAGTCCCTCTCAAACATAAAACAATGGCCGAGCTTTTTTTCTTTTAATTTGGATTTCATAACCGATCTAAAAATATTTTTACTTTTTTGCATTCACAATGCAATTTTTATTATTGAAAATATTGAAAATGAAGTATTGGAAACACGACTCCGTAGCTCAGTGTTAAGAACATTCGCCCGGACAGTGAAAGGTCGTGGGTTCGAGTCCCAAAGGAGCTAGTTGTGAGATGGGTCGATTTTTTTCAATACATCATTTTTAATATTTTCAATCTGAAAATAATTTCCACAAATATTTCCCTAAGAATAACTATATTACCGGCTTCTATCTTTTAACATAAATCCACAACCGACTAATATAATTTTTCTCCACATTTCCTTCAAACTAACTTTAATAAAAGCCTATTAGAGCAAGGTATTAAAACGTAATTTATGGTCCGGTTACGATAAGCCATAGTACAATTATGACTGATGAAGGATACGAAGGTATACCTAACGTATATTTTACGCTATTTTATTATAAAGTGGTAACTTGGAAAGGCTTAATGAGCGAGCGAACTGAAAATAGTAGTTGGCGTGTTTTGTAATACGTTGTTGTAATACGATACGACGCAATAAAACTCGTTCACATTAATACTTCATTCCACAGATTACGTGCTCTATAGTCAATGAATGTAGAGTGTAGTATAGAGCATTAAAAATAAAAGTATGATATATATACGTATATACATATACATCTTATCAAGTCTTATCAATTACGGGGTAGACAGAGCCCGAGGTCATAAGACCCAAAGGCCACGTTTAGCATACCTATTAGTGGGCGTACAGGTGAAAATGGAATCAAAATAGTGATGTGTTGTTATCCGCATCGCCTATAATATGATTCCTTAGATTTTCGCCCATTCCCTCGACCGGCTTCTACACGGTCTGCGCGGGAAGAGAAAAGCAGCTGGTACATTCTACGTTTTTTCTTTTCTCCCAGACCATCATGGAAGTCTTTTCTCCCATACCATCATGGAAGAGTGAAAGTATGATAAAGTTTCATATAAGTATTAATTAAAATTTGTAATGAAATATTTCAACAAACTCGGTTTTTGAGGCCAGATTTGGCGCAAGCTAGCATACAATATAATTTTCAGTGGCGTAAATTAGGAGAGGCCTATGTCCAGCAGTGGACGAAAACGGGCTTATGATGATGATGGTAATGATGATTTTATTATTTCTCAATGGTAATACATGCATAGGTATTGTTTAAAAATTAAGGCTCTCTTTTTAAAAAACTTAGTATATTTAAAAGTTGTCTACCTCATTTCAAAGTCTGTCTGTCTACCTAATTAATATTTTACAACCTCTTTCAGTTTGTTTGAGCGAAGGCTGTTGGACCTTATGAAAAGGCGCCGAATAAATACATTTTACATAGGTTAAACAATTTAAAAAGCACCAACTACTTTTATGACATTTTTATGGAAGTAAACCCTCTTGATTAATATGTATTGCGTACACGAAGGCAAAATTATAACCGTATCTCATTCGCAGTTGTAATAAATCAACCCCTGGACAGGGTTAGGCATAGGCATCCCTTCTAATATTCATGTAACGTCCTGTTATTGACAGCAGAATCAGCTTTTATGAAAAGGATTGAACATTTTTACTTCACCATGTTCCTACATTTTGTACAGGAAAATCAAAATAAGTTTTTAGTAAAATTTCATTTTTACGACAAGATTTTTTGCTGTCTGTACTTTAATATTGTATTGTCATCTGAACCAAACCTGTATACAAAATTCCAGCTCCATCGGAGACTGGGAAGTGGGTCAATTTAAATAACTAACAACTAACATGGCAAGTTAATAAAAAGCTTGTAAAAAAGACTACGAGTTCTAAACTTGTAAATGTTTTGTAAGTACCCTAGTCTTATAAATAACATAACTAGCGGATCCTCGCGGTTTTACCCGCGTGGTACCCGTTCCCGTGGGAATATGGGGATAAAATATAGCCTATGTTTATCGGGAAGAATGTAGCTTTCTAATGGTGAAAGACTTTTCTAAATCAGTACAGTAGTCCCTGAGATTAGCACGTTCAAACAAACAAACAAACCAAAACTTTAGCTTTATAATATTAGTATAGAAACACCAATTTGCTATCCCAACTCCAACAGTTTCTATTCCAAAAACAAACGTCCATATTAGCGATAACGACAGTTCGAATGGGCGAAATCATAATAGATCCCTTTCGCGCTCAATTTCTCTCACTCAATCGCGATATTAAGGTAGAAAAAGGTTACATACATGAGTAGCGTTTTATAAAAAATAACACGTGAAATTTCTTTTATCGGCGTCGTTGGTAAACGTACCTAGTCAAAAAGACAAAATTTGGCCTATTCATAAGATAAGAAACACGGATAAGACACAAAATTCTGGAAGTTTATATTTTTATGCGAAAAGCAACGCTATCTATAGACTAACAACAATCAAAACGATAGTATTTACAAGTAATACCCATTTAAAGTTAATAAAAACCTGTTTAAAATAGAACAAATTTTTACATAGGTACCTATTGAAACGGGCAAAACTTAAAGGCACTCTATCCATACACGCAGGTATGGATAGAGTGCCTTTAAGTATTGTTTTTTAATACATCTTTATGACTTTCCCGCACCTTTGGCACTCTTCCAGGGGGCCAAGTCTGCTAACGTTAAGGCGCTACTCGGAAAAATATGGACTTTTTGATGTAAAACTATAGGACGGTTAGAGTTGTTACAAATCTGGTAATCCATACTAATATTATAATTGTGAAAGTGTGTGTGTTTGTTTGTTTATTTGTTTGTTTGTTTGTCCGTCTTTCACGTCAAAACGGAGCAACGGATCGACGAGATTTTCGGTATGGAGATAATTTGAGAGCTGGAGAGTAACATAGGCTACTTTCTATCCAGGAAAATTATAAAATAAAAATGGTAATTTTGTATAGAAAACCGTTAAACTGTCATACTTCACACAACTGTCATTTCTTAGCCGTTTCCAAAGAGAAGGTATGTAAAAGAGTATGTAATCACTGACATTTTTACCGTTTAGGATTTCTTTTTTTTTTAAAGTGACATTGTGTCAGGCAGGTGATACGAAGTTCGTGTCCAATAAAATTTATATGGCAAAACAACGTTTGCCGGGTCAGCTAGTAAGATATATATTTCTTCATACCTTTATCTAGATTCGTATAGTTTCAGAAACACGATTTTATGATTTTGCCTCGACACTTTTTATTTTCGAAAAGACCTCTAAAACATACGAAAATTCAAGATTATTCTCAAATGGGGTTACTTACACTATTGGAAATTGGTTTAATTAGTGGACACCAATAATATTTAGGATCGTATAGAAGCATTTTTTTAAAAATTGCTATAGTTTTTTTAATACGAAGCGATTTTGTGTTTTTTTTGCCTAATCTGCAAAATCGGTCTCGCTTCCGCGCGCGTCTTTTTCTCATTGCTATCTCGCTTCAGCATGATTTTTCCGAGTATCGCCTTAAGACACAATCGTGTCTCAATCGTGTTTCAATTGTAGTTCAGTGGTAGTGCTTTTTTAAACACTAGTTACAAGAATTAGGACAGTATGATGTGATGTGAATGTATTTGGTGGTGTGCCATCAATAGTATTGTGAAAAAAGGACATATTTCTTGTAACTAGTGGGTAAAAAAGCACTACAACTGAACTACAATTGAAGCACGATTGAGACACGATTGTGACTTAACGTTAGCAGACTTGGCCCCCTGGTGACACGCTCGCAGTAACTATTTCGTAATCTGTGACACGGTCCCGAGAGCATGTTTCATCTCATGATCACAGTTAACCATTGAAAGCGTTTAGTTTTTTTAATCATCGACAATTTTACAAAGTCACACTATTATATACAGGGTGTTAGTTTAAACTTTAAACGAGGGACATACTTCAGGGGGTGAAACTACCCATCAATACAAACAACTTTTAGTATGGAACCAAGTGCGATATCGCGAAAAAAAATCGGCTGTTTTATACAAAAGTGCAATACCGAATGGGCCAAAATGTATGGAACAGCTGATTTTTTTTTCGCGATATCGCACTTTGTCCCATAGTAAATATTGTTTGTATTGATGGGTACTTTCACCCCTGGAGTATGTCCCCTGTATAAACATGTAATAAATTAAGGTACAAAATGACAATAAGCCATTTATGCGAAGCATTAATTTTAAATTCATCAATAAGGGTTCTTGTGTTAACCTTTCCGGTCATTATGCAAAATGCAAAGAATGAAAATGACTGATGGACTCTTCTGTTTCTCAAGTGGGTATTCATTGTGCTCCACGAGATGGCAGAGGTATTTGCTACTTAATCCTTTTTAACCTGAACCCCTTTAAACTTTCTGAGAAGTAGAAAGTTAGAAAAACAAATTCAGCGTTTGCCTCCATAGTAAGTACATGTCACTCGTTTCCATTTATTGATATCCTTATGGGTTTCTTTTATTTCATCTGCTCTCAATAGTCTCAATACCTGCCAGTCGATTTCAGACAGGTAAGTACTTGCTACAGGTACATTTTAATGAAAATGAGACGTAACCACAGTCATAACTCACTCTGGTACCCCCTCTCTGGAATCACATTTGCGCTCCTAATAAATAAATACAATTTATTGTTTCTTAGCTAATCACAATATTCCACGTAAGCTAATTCCAGAAAGTCCCAACACCTAAATCCAACAATTCCCACAGCTACTTATTCGTGTCGTCTTTAATTGACATCCCGAATGACAAAGTTAAAACAAAGTGACAGCGTTTTGTTTCCACAGAACTCGAACAAAAATAATCGAATGCTGAAGCTTTTGAATTCAAATAAATAGGACAGTAACAAAATTAGGTATATTAGTTCGCTTGAAGTGGAGATTTTGGCCAGAGCGTTTTCAAGGGCTATACGGTCTTCAATTTTGCGTATTATAAAGAGCTATCCAGGCTCAGAGGAGTTAGGTTATAAGCTAGCTTTATACATGAAGAGGCAGACAGCAACACTTGTGCTCCGAACTCGAACAAAAATAATGTAGAGCCGAATAAAACTAGTCGAAAACCAAATCATTCTGACTTAAAATAAATAAGACAGTCACAAAATTATACAGTGAATACCTATGTAGTTAAACGATCGAAATTAAAAGAATATAAAATCCGATAAATGTTAAGACGAGAAAGATGAATTTGGAACCAAGCCTACTGAAATCTGGAATATTTTTATAGACAGCGTTACAAATAAATGATAAGTTAAGTAATCAAAATGTAACTCCCTCTATAATTTTGTATACAATCTCAACAGTGGACTGTATTATGAAGCGATGTAGTTCGATATGTCGTCAGAGAAACACAGGATAACACTGCACCTTACTTTATTAAGAAGAAAAATTGCAACTTACATAACCAAAGGCTTTTTAAATTTTTTAAAAAGTCTTTTCTGAAACAGCAAATCACACTAAACACTAACGAGTCCTATCGCGGTAGTTCGAGCAACGAACCGGTTTAACTAAACTAAACTGAACACAGAAAAACACATTAAACAAAGAAAAATAGGTGAAAAGAACCCTCAATTAAAAACACATCTCAAACAATTGACAGGTCTGAAACATCAACTTCTCTAACAAATCTCTTCAGTCATAAATACAGAACTGAAAAACGGATTTTTCTCTTTTTGCTGTTAAAAGAAGTTTTTCGTTTTACACAACGCGTTATTTTTGTCAAAATGTCAGAGATGATTAGGTACTGTCACTGTACTCAGTGTGTACCATGAAGTTTGACTTAATACTCTGAGGTTACCTCAGTATTAAGTCGAGCTTCATGGTGTGTACAATTTATTAATGTAGAGATGATTAATTTGTCAGTTAAAGTTTATACTTTCGAAATCTCTTGAATTTTGTTTTCAATTTTTTGTAATTTTTCCGTCCACAATGCGATTAAAGATGAACTCTTTAATAGCATTCTTGAGTGCATTCTTAAATAAATGTCATATGTTAATGAGGTCATAGTTGAAAGTGTGAAAGCCTGATATGCAGGATTAAATGGTTTGTACATTGTTTACGTTCAGAAAGTGATGACAAACTTGCATCACAGGATGTTACTAAAATCATTAACCGACTGATGATGAAGAGGTAAATTATATCATTTACTAAAATTGAAAAATTAAACTTAAATAAATTGTACTTAAAAAGGGTGCCATTGTATTATACCCGTTTGATATACCCACCAGTTTTAAGGTTTGCCTTTCGATCGTTCTGCGCCAGTGGTCTCGGGTTCGATTCCCGAACAAGACAAATATTTGTGTGCATGAACATGTCTATTTGTCTTGGTCTGGGTGTTTACTATGTATATTAAGTATGTATTTACAAACAAAAAGTATTTAAGTATATATTTATCCGTTATCAAGTTTTCCATGATACAGTTTCATAATGAAATTAAAATGGGCTTAGATAATTGGTGTGAATGTTAGAAGTTATTTAGTTATTTATCGTTCACATACTGTATTAGTTTAATTGAAGCGGATTTTGTGCGTCTTGACGACGGACAAATTCTCCACTTCAATTGAACTAATATAATATTGTGACTGCCTTATTTATTTCAGTTCAATATGATTAAGCTTTCTATTAGTTTTATTCGGCTCTAGATTATTTTTGTTCGAGTTCGCAGCAGAAGTGATCATGCGTGTCTTTTCACGTTGGGTATAAAATAAAGCTAGCTTAAAGGTATATACCTTACGGCTCTGAGCCAGGCGTAGGCTACTATTTTATTTATATCGGCAAATTGAAGTGCTACTCATGACGGACAAATTATCCACTTCAATTGAACTAAATACAATATTGTGACTGTCTTAGTTATTTAAGTTCAATATGATTTAGCTTTCTATTAGTTTTATTCGGCACTAGAATATTTTTGTTCGAGTTCGCAGCAAAAGTGATCATGCGTGTCTTTTCACGTTGGCTATAGTATTCTGTGTAGTTGGGTAGGTATAAAGCTAGCTTTAACCTAACGGCTCTGAGCCGGGCGTAGGTTACAATTTATATCGACAAATTGAAGGGCTACTCACGAAGGACAAATTCTCCACTTCAATTGAAGTAATATAACATTGTGACTGTCTTATTTAATTAAGTTCAATATGATTTAGCTTTGTATTAGTTTTATTCGGCTCTAGATTATTTTTGTTCTAGTTCCGAGCAAAAGTGATCATGCGTATCTTTCACGTTCGGTATAAAGCTGCCAGACGTAACGTAGGCTTCTATTTATACCGGCAAATTGAAGGGGAGCCCTTCAATTTGCCGATATAAATAGAATCCCGAGCCTGGCTCAGAGCCGTTAGGTTCTAAGCTAGCTTTATTTTATACACAACAACGTGAAAAAACACGCATGATCACTTTTGCTCTGAGCTCGAACAAAAATAATCTAGATCTGAATAAAACTAATAGAAAGCTGAAATCATATTGAAATTAAAGAAATAAGGCAGTCACAATATTACATTAGTTCAAATTGAAGTGGAGAATTTGTCCGTTGTGAGTAGCACTTCAATTTGCCGATATGAATAAAATAGTAGCCTATCTGGCTCTGTGCCGTTAGGTATAAGCACTAGAATAGTATTATATTATCTGTGGTATAAGCTAGCTTTTTATTTTATACCCAACGTAAAGAGACACGCGTGATCACTTTTGCTCCGAACTCGAACAAAAATAATCTAGATCCGAATAAAACTAATAGAAAGCTAAATCATATTGAACTTAAAGAAATAAGGCAGTCACAATGTTACATTAGTTCAATTGAAGTGGAGAATTTGTCCTTCGTGAGTAGCCCTTCAATTTGTCGATATAAATAGTAGCCCGAGCCTGGCTCAGGACCTTGGTACCTACTATTATATATTCTGAGGCTCAGGGCCGTTAGGTCTAAGCTAGCTTTATATCTAACTTGAAAAGGCAGCCTGAAACACTTTTGCTTTTACGTCAATATGAATTATTGGATTTCCCCAATCTTGTCTACGGATGCTGACTTTACAAAATCTATGTGTATTTATGTAGTGTATGCCGCTTAACGTATCTACGAGAAATATCCATTAAGTATATTTTAGAAAACTAATGTTAGAGTTTTATCAATTTGGAACTTAGACTTTGGGGGAAATATGTAAGGCTGTTTCTATTATCTTGATTCAATGACTATCACCAAATCGTATTTAAATTTTTTCATCCATTACTCAAACTACTGAGTTACCTACATAAAATTATGTAAGTGTTCCTTAAATATTACGTTTTATGTAAGTAGCTTATATTTAAATGGCAGACTATCGTAATCAAATACTTACGACAAATAAATTGTTATCATTCAATACGCAATATAATTATTACCTAACTTTAATTTTGTCAGGTTATTAAAATACTTATGACTTCATTACGCCTGGAAACTCTTCTGCAACTTTTTCCTTATTAAAACGAGTCAGGCAGGGCTGCCATTTGTACGATTACTTTATAACAGTGTATTACGATCACAAATATTCAAAAAATTACAGATTTGGTATGGAAATGCGATTATATATTATGCCGTGTACAATCGTTTTTTCCCGAGTTTGTATGGTTTTTGTACAGATGTACGATTTTTTCAAATTTGATATACGACTCTCGATTTTTTGCACATGGCAGCCCTGCGAGTCGGGCTACCGGTGGTGTCGAGACGAGACGTGAGGAGCTAAGCCGCCACTTCCAGTATGATTACGTTTGTGCCGGCGATATTAAGAACGTTTCGAAAACTTTTTGTTTCCACTGTGAAAACATTTTGTACCTACTTTTGTTTGCTATTAAAAGTTAGATTAACCCGATTGAAGCGAAACATTCTGCGGCTTGAGAACAAAGAACAAGTGAAAAAGTCGGCAGAAGTAGGTATAAAGTAGGTACGTAATATGCAAACTTTATGCATGATCCAATCTCTTTTGGATGTAATAACCATGTTTCTTAACATGTTGGATATGGTGTCATTCTCTGATCGGTTTAAATAGTTAAGTTTCGGCTTTTAATCGCAGAAGAACATCAACTATAACGGATTTTCTTTCTTCTTTTCTGAATAATTTCAAATGCAATATATGGTTTGAAAACGACTACAAACGTATAAATTCATCAAACGCAAAACCTTTTTACGTCGAACACAATACCTTTTTGCGTCGAACACAATATTAATTCATTAATAAATAATGTTATTAAAACAATTTTCTTCAAGTGGGTTCCCCTCGTCACGTTTTCCGTACCTTTTGCCTGTCAAAAGCCGAGCTAAATATAAATTAAACGATCTTCATTTATTAAACGTTAAATAAAGGTACCTACTCATTTATAACATTTGCCTAATGAGCTCTTTTTGTTTACAATTTCTTGGATCGAATGACTCTTTGATATTTCGCTAAGGTAATGTCAATGCAATGTACTTTTATCATTGTCCATGAATAATGAATACCTATTGATTTTCAATCAGTAGCAGACGCTTTACAATGTAACATTAATAATAAAATACCTAGCTTCTGTATTCATGACAGAAATGATACTTTGTGGATTAACTATGCTCTTAGAGGCCCACCCGCAAAGAGACAAAGGAAAAAGCTTTATTCAAATCACGGTTCCAAATTGTAAATACGATTTAGTAGTTCAAAAACTTAATTAATATAGGTAGTGTGGTGGCTGCGAGCGGGCTTTAAAATAACTAATTGACTATAAATAATGTTTCGTGAAGCAAAATAACACTACTGATAAATTCTCATTAAGCGGTATTGAATTCGTGTTACTTAAATGTAAGTATTTCAGAGATTTGGCTTAACATTCAGTCAATACAGTTAAAATTATTTCGATATCGTTGATTGGCAATCCGATAATATTTACGATTCACAGAAGTTATTTCAAAATCTCATACCTACCTACCTAAAAAAACTTTTAATAAGTATATCAACTTTTGCTGCTTTGTATACTTTTTAAAATTTGATAAAAGTAGGTAAATTGTGGAAAAATTTTTAAAATATTTTCAGGTTTCCACAATTTGAGCGTAACTGCAAACACTCATGTCACTAAGTCATAGCAGTTATCATTCACTGAATAACTTTTGTAGAGGCGACATTTTCGTGTCCATCGTTCCAGCAGCGCCACGGTCTCCGATTTGCTTGAAAAAAATACACCATGCAGGCCAATTTTTTACCAGTCGGGAAAAAATACGATTGATTTTTTCCCCCCACTGGATCCGAGGATATACGGGGATTTCTGTGGCGCTGCTGGAACGACGTCGTCCTGGCAGCGCCCCGCTATTTCTCATTAATTACAAAAGCTATAATAAATCTAATAAGACACATATTTTTGGCTTTTTTTTCCATTTCACATAAGCTAATGTCCACCTGTAAATGTCGACAGATTCAGGAGTAATCGTAGGTCACTTGGGGCGCTGCTGGGACGACGTCGTCCCAGCAGCGCCACGGCCGAATCTCAGCAATTCGATTTTTTTACTGAAAACAGTGTGCCTGTATATTTACTTCCTTCATCATAGAGTACGGAAAAAATTGAATTTCTACATTTCATCATGGAATAATGATTTTATAGGCATCGAAAAATTATAACCTCAAAAAAATTTTTTTTTGCTCTAACGCCTTTAATTGATGTATTAAATAGCATTTGCGCATTCTTTTATCTTCCTATAAAGGGAAAAAAATAAACCACTCTCGCAGCATTAACTATTCCAGAGAAATCCTAGGTTTAGATTGTGTTCATACATTTAGGCATCGTTCCAGCAGCGCCACACCCAGTACAGCATGATCCAGGGCACCTGTCACCAAACTGAGCATGCCAATATTTACTACTACCATAGCGAACACGGGAAAAAATCTGATAACGAGTATAACACAGCGAATTTCCGAGAAATAAGCCTTTGATTCAATATGCCATACAATTGGTACATTCGAGTAGAAAAGTTTTATTTAAATTCTTTTTAGTGCCACAAACTTGGGGGCTTTAAGCCCCCAGTACAGGCTGTCCGATCATGTTGGCCGACCATTATGATGGGCCATCGTGTACAGGGGCGGTTTGCGTGTGATTGCCGTCTGCGAGCAACGCAAACCGCCCCTGTACACGATGGCCCATCATGGTCGGCCAACATGATCGGCCATCCTGTACTGGGGGCTTCATACTTCATGTTTACCGGGCTTGTCAAGCATTGCATTGCATCATTGGGGCACAACATCGGTATCGCTATGCGGATCGCAGCTCAGCATTATTATGGTGCAAATAATGCAATGCAAGCAAAGTAATATTAACGTAATAGAGACCGTACGAGCCAAAAAAAACCTTGGCCATTTGTTTCCACATGCCATAGAGAAAGGTTAACCTATGGAGTGTAGGATAGAAGCATGATAGAAGTGGGTAAAAAACCACATCATCCATCATAGCCTGATTACACCTACCGAGTAGAGTGGCGAGACAAGTGCTCTCGGCTCGGCCGAATACTAGGTACATGTAAACACAGTACTCGGCCGAGCTCGGTACAACATTAACTCGGTCCCGTCAGATACTTTTGATTGGGTAATCGATACTTAGATTATTTGAGCCAATGACATATCATTGATTTGAGCCCCAAAAATAATCTACAATACAATGGGTGATTTTCTGAAAGCTCGCTCACTAGATGGCGCTGTCCCACCTCTATGCAGTTAGAAGGAACGGAACGTTATAAATTTTACTTTGACGCGACTTTTGTTACGTAAAACGGAACGTCAGACAGATGTTATTTATTTACCTTAATCTTTAAATTTACCTATTTCGTTTCTGTTCCTCACAGTAGTACCTATCAGTACTTATTTAATTTATTTTAAGTTTCCTTTGGGTTTTTTAAAGTAAATAAATTAAATATGATTCATACCAAACTATACCATGTACATACTTCGTTCAACGCCATCTAGTGAAGCATTTGGAAGCTTTTTTTTTAAATAGCCTCAGAAAATCGCTCATTAATCGATTCAGAATCGATTATCCGGCAACAATCACTAACAAAATTTAATTAACGGATTTATTTGAAAATGAAATTGTATTAATTTTATGAGAACACAGAATCCTAAACTTATACTAGGCTCCTCAGTGTTATCTGATATGCAGTGTAGTCTCTTTAAATGATCTCGAAGATTTGTTAGGTACCTATGTTTCCACAAAGCTTTATTTTCTTTTTACAAGTTTTATTTTTCTTTTACAAGTTTTGCACGTGGCCTCCAGTTCCCCCTCTCTTCTCAAAATGCGTCCAAATACGAAATTTACTTTTTAACAACGACAGATAAGTAAATAAGCAGCCCTAAATTACCGCCCAAATAACTCTACAATTCAAAGGTAACTGTACTGTCATTGTCATGTCACTATATGACACTACAGTCTGTAAAATTTGGCATGGTTGGAATAGCGGCTCATTTGTGCAAAGCAAAAAGATGTTAATGCTATTGGAATAAAGCTCAAGAAAAACCACATCAGATATTTTTTATGACAATGTAGCTTACGCTAGAAAATTAGACTCTATTCCTTGTGCAGAAGCAACGTTTTTCTTTGCACGAATGAGCTGTCATTTTGGCCATGCTGGGTTTTACTGTTAAGCCCCCAGTACCTTTTTAAACTTGTTCGTTCTAAAGTGTCAATGTACGATGTATTGGTCATGGTCGCCGACCATGGTCGGCCAACTTGTACTGGGGGCTTTACGTTACGTTACGACTCCTTGCCAGAAAGTTAAAAAAAAGCAAAACCATGTCTGATGAACGCCATCTGTTGAGTTTTTAGGAACTAACTTTTTTCTTTTTTAATCATCTGTTAAGCCCCCAGTACAGGATGGCCCATCATGGTCGGCCAACCAACATGATCGGCCATCCTGTACTGGGGGCTTCAGAAAATCCCTCATTATGACGTTCGGTTTTCCCCACGACTTTTAATGGGGACAAGGATCGGGACCAAAATTTATTAAATTTATTCAATTCAACGGGAATACAGGGCTGAGACATACATGGACAGACATACATATATGACGAATCTATAAGGTTTCCGTTTTTTCCCATTAGGCAACGGAACCCTAATAAAAAGTCAAAGTTAAAAACATAAAATGTAATGAGAAAATTATTTATTAACTTATAAAATAATGCACAAATAAGGACCATGTCCCAGCGTGTGTCAAATAATGCCACAAGATGATAATTACCTACTAATCTGTGATGGATTATTTTTAAATACAAAAACTTTTCTACTCGAATGTACCAATTGTATGGCATATTGAATCAAAGGCTTATTTCTCGGAAATTCGCTGTGTTATACTCGTTATCAGATTTTTTCCCGTGTTCGCTATGGTAGTAGTAAATATTGGCATGCTCAGTTTGGTGACAGGTGCCCTGGATCATGCTGTACTGGGTGTGGCGCTGCTGGAACGATGCCTAAATGTATGAACACAATCTAAACCTAGGATTTCTCTGGAATAGTTAATGCTGCGAGAGTGGTTTATTTTTTTCCCTTTATAGGAAGATAAAAGAATGCGCAAATGCTATTTAATACATCAATTAAAGGCGTTAGAGCAAAAAAAATTTTTTTTGAGGTTATAATTTTTCGATGCCTATAAAATCATTATTCCATGATGAAATGTAGAAATTCAATTTTTTCCGTACTCTATGATGAAGGAAGTAAATATACAGGCACACTGTTTTCAGTAAAAAAATCGAATTGCTGAGATTCAGCCGTGGCGCTGCTGGGACGACGTCGTCCCAGCAGCGCCCCAAGTGACCTACGATTACTCCTGAATCTGTCGACATTTACAGGTGGACATTAGCTTATGTGAAATGGAAAAAAAAGCCAAAAATATGTGTCTTATTAGATTTATTATAGCTTTTGTAATTAATGAGAAATAGCGGGGCGCTGCCAGGACGACGTCGTTCCAGCAGCGCCACAGAAATCCCCGTATATCCTCGGATCCAGTGGGGGGAAAAAATCAATCGTATTTTTTCCCGACTGGTAAAAAATTGGCCTGCATGGTGTATTTTTTTCAAGCAAATCGGAGACCGTGGCGCTGCTGGAACGATGGACACGACATTTTCATATCTCTCATAGTTTAAGTGAGCTCTCGGGGTACTTGATCAGATACTTCAGATCTTAAAGTTCCAACCACGCTGAACATATTTTGTGAAGACAAAATGACAATAACTTTAGTAGTTTGGCTGGTCTGTAAAGGTTCCTCCTCAGGGAATCAGGTACTCAGGATCTTCCATGATCTTAGTTTTGATAGTTTTCCCTTTATGTAGGCATTAAACCCTACCCCTGTACCAAATTTCAGGTCTCCATGTTCATGGAAAGTACTGGTTCTATATTGATGATCGGTGAGTGAGTCAGTGTCATATTAGCAAAACTTTGCTTTCGTATTTTCGTATACTTCGGAAACAAAGCAGCTATAAACTTGAAATTTTGGGGTCCTGGTTCCTGGTGTGTGCATACAGTTTACTAAATGACGATAATTTCAGCGTTCTAAACCTATCCAACGGTCTTCAAATAGACGCTTTAAAATAGGCTGAAATGATTCCAGTAAAGGATGGTACGGCAGTGTTTGCTTCGCGCTCGACTTGACGGGGGCACTGTCGATGTCGTGCGTGCCCCCAGATAAAAATGTTTGAGAAATCATAGATACAAATATCTGAGAAATTTGCTGTATAAATCACAACCAACCTAAAAGGATTACGCGTGCGTGACATATAAGTAGCCACAAAACCTTGCATGACTTCTCCTAATTAGCCAGTACTAATGATGCAAACATGTATGGGACGGCCTCTCCACGGCGATTATGGCTACTAATTAATAAACAACTTAAGACACTTTAGGATTCGGCCCAAAGGCTTCAGTGACGGCTGAAATTTCATACCTTCGTCATACGCTGATCCCTCCCTTGTCAAATTATTTGCATGCTTTTCGGAAGGGTTTCCATACCCGTTAAGTTTTTGCATGAGTAGACATGACCCTTCACTATTTCACTGCTACAAATAGGGTCTTGAGAAAAAAAAGGGTATTACTTTTAATATTAACGAATATCTTCTTCTCTAAGTCAGTTTGCCTTTTTATTATCATCATAGGTATTTGTTATTTTTACTTTGAAAGGGACGGTATTATCATATAAGGAAAGGACTAACAGACATTTAACATATGGGACCCGTATCTGACCTTTAAGTTCGTTCAAATATTGAAACACTCAATAGAACGTATTTCAAACGGAATATGCACATAATCGTACAATACGTTCCGAACTCAGAGGGCTGAGTTTATGTTAGTAGATGTGCAAAATTAAATGTTACTATCGTGTTTCAGTTGAAATTTGACACATTGATTGTATTTAGTAAAGCAATAAAATCAGGAATAAAATTCTTAACGCAAACGTGATAGTAACGTTTGCACATTGACTATACATTGACAAACTTACTTACTTCTAAAGGCTGTATAAATGAATGACTGAATGACTGAATGTTGACTTTGCTGAATACATTTTTTTATTTTCTTTTGAATGAAAATTAACTAATAGTTTAACTCTGTGGTGTCGAGGAAAAAGGAGATGAGTACATACACATGTGCTTTATTAGAAAAATTTTATTTTATTAATGATTAATTTTAGAACACTCATCTCCTTTTTCCTTGACGCCACAGACAGTGACTGTCGTCAAGGAAAAAGGAGATGAGTTTCTAAAATTGATCATTAATAAAATTAAAACTTTCTAATAAGACACATGGTGTATGTACTAACTAATCTCCCTTTTCCTTGACTCCGCAGAACTAATCGCCAAAAATATGATAGTACATTGGAGTTAAAAAAATGTTGCTATGTATTTTAGCAACTACTTATTCATTAGTAACTTCACCTAAAATCTAATAAAAAAAAGATTATTTACCAGATTTAAAAAGATATTAATCTAGAGATATGTTTGTGAAGCAAATTCGAAAGCGCTAACCTAATTCGTATCCCATTTCCACGATTTCGCCACGTTTTATCTAATAACTTGTTAAAATGTACATTTTAATGGCTTACCAGCACAGGTAAAAATTATTTTGAAATAAAAATTGAGGTTATAAGTTATGGCTCAACGCAACGGTTAGTTACTTATAGAAAATAGAAAATCAAATGATGGAGTTGATCATTCTAACTATTGTGAAATAATAAAAATACTTAAGTGTTACAAAATGTTTATTTTGGGATTTTGGATTGAATAATCCAATACTGAAACGTAATTTAAAACTAACTAGCTTTCCGCCCGCGGTTGCCCACGTGGACTACACGACGTTATCCCGCGGGAATTTGATATTTTTCCGGGATAAAAAGTATCCTTTGTACCTCTCCAGGCTACAACACAACACAACTAGTTGTGTAATGCGGCTGGTCCATGAGGACAACGGGGTATTTTAAACTGTAGAAACCTTAAAAACATTAGTCTAACTCAATTTTAATTTTAAGCATTGAAAATAAACAAGTGTTTAAAATAATTTTATTATTTATTTAAGTAGGTATATTACGTTATAGTTGTTTTGTCAAGATTTTCCATAGAAAGTTCAAAAATACGCGACAAAATATTTTTTATTTCACTATTTTAAAACATAATAAAGTGCATAATCTTTAGCAGTGTAATAAACATAATAAATAAAATATTGTGCATTTAAAACTATTAAAAGTTTTTAGTAATCTACAAAGCAATAATGTAATTGACATAAAAGTTCTATGTAAGTGTGTCTCTGTGTGTCTCTCACTGTGTCTGAGAGAAAATGTTTTTTCAATGTTCTACATTCCCTCTGAGTGAACATTGAAATTCGCATAAAAAATCCAGTACAAAAATGGAATAGTCGTTACATTTTTATTGGCCACAATGGAGACTTTTGAATAAAATTACCATTCATCATCGCGGGGCGGAATATTAATATATTCTGGGCCGCCCAGTGGGTTTGCTGTTATCCCAAATTATTAACAAGTATAATGAGCTATTAACAACTACCTAAAACATATTTTTGTTAAGACTCAATGAAAAGTTTACGACTTTCATCTTGTTACAAATTTTAAATTTTGAAATTTCAGTCAATTGTACGTACACCTGAATATTTTGGCACCTTTAATCGATTTTCTGGTACTATAAAGTACAAGCACATACAAAATAATCATAGACATTCCAATCTAACAACTACCCTATAAAAGGGGAAAATAATTTTGGCGCCAAATCACTGAGTTTGTATGGGTTAAATGTGCAGAAAGTGTTCGGTGTTGTAAACATTGTCGTGATGCGCAACAGGGTGGCGCGAGTGCCTAGCGTACCTGAGGGCGGGCGGCGGGAGCGGAGAGAGCGGAGCGATGCCGCCGCGCCGCGCTCGCGGACTGCCGGGCAGCCTGCCGCCCGCCCGTGCCCGCTCTCCCGCCCGCGCCCTGGGGTTGCTATGTTTCACTACAACTTTCCCAGCTTGTTTGGCAGTTATAGGGTAATTTTTTAGGTGTTTGATCATGAAAATGTGAAGGGACTTAGAAATTTTCCTATCCACCTCTAAGAGCTGTGTAAAAATCTCGTGAAAATAGTGCTAGTACTACAAAATATAACATACTTTAAAAATGACCAAAAAAGAAGACTTTCAAAGCTCAAATCAAGTTCAGTTCATTAAGTGATAGCATTTGCTTAATTACTGGAAAAAGTTTCCTATAAAAGGCACTTATTATGAAGGTCTTCATAACTAAGTAAATACTTTCATAATATGCAATCTAACTACAAAATAACCTGAAAAACTATACCTAGAAAGTAAAAAATTTAGAATCGCTTTTAACGCTACTCATTTTCTCTATGAAAGCAAACACAGGAAAATCTTGATAAAGCCTCCTCCTAAAGAAGCAATTTCACCTCATTTATCATACGTCTTCACGGATGGCAACACTGCCCCCACCCTCCGCGCCTCTCCGACCTAGGACCCGAATAATGAAGCGGGGAAAAGTGATTCTGGGGCGCGGAAATGTCGGAAGATGCGACCCGCGCCGTCGGAAGCCGCGCGTCCGCTGCTGCACCCGCCGGCGCCGCACACCTTCAATACGAATCTTTTTCGAGGCTAACCTTTTTACCTTCTTGTTCACAAAGCAGCACTAGCGATGTTAACGGAAAGGTTTTAAATGGTTTCTGACAGTCATTTGTTTAGCTAAACTCAATGACAAACTTTAAACTTATTTTACAAAGTGCTAGAATGTCGATTGTTTATTTTGTAAATTATTAAGTTACGGAAGAAGGATCCTTTCATATTTAAATTAAGGTACTTTACAGGTGTACGTAAAATCTTTAAGTAAAGTTGGTTGGTACTTTAGCGGTCCGCCCAAATCCCTGTTAAGCGCAAAAGATTACGCAGCTAATGCGTCACTTTAACAAATAATTTAATCTTAACCAAATTAGGATGGTGCCGGGAGATAAAATGGTTCAAATTAATTTCTCACAACTCAAACAAAGAAGTTACCCTCATAATAACGCAGATAAATTTAAATCCGGCAACTTTCGAAGTTGACGGGAGCACTGGGCGACTTGAATATTCTGCGAACGTGAAAAACTTTTCTAATTTTTCATTGGGTGCTCCCGCCGGCCGAGAGCCGGCCGCTATAGGCGATGGTGCCTCGAGATTCTCCAAAATCTTTCCAAACGTAAGCTAACTTCGGACAAATTTGACATTAAAATGCGAAGTTAAAGCACCTTCTCTGATATTTATCGTGAGGACAGGAATTTTCATTTGTTTTATAACACCGAGTTTAATAAGAGCGCAAGTTTGAAACTGTTTTACATCTAATTGTTGTAGAAATAGAAATATAGTACGTAGGCACTTTAATTTACGTAAGTATATAGTTAAAAATGAGTTGAGCAAGAATATTAATGTAAAAAAAAATGGAAAATGAAGTATTTAGAAAAAATCGACCCGCCTCACAACCAGCTCCGATGGGAGAGACGGGTCGATTTTTTCTAAATACTTACTTCATTTTCCATTTTTCAACCATAAAAATTGCATTGTGAATGCAAAAAAAAGTAAAAATTTAAATAATATTAATGTAATTTTTAAGCAAGAATTAAACCAATTTTTCTATAAATGTCAATATTTATAATCGAATGTTACCTACTGTTCAGTAGCTAATTACGGAGGTCACAATCGGAGGATCCAAAAAAAACCAAAATTATTTGAAGGTTTTTATTACTAGTAAAAATTACAATTAAAACTTAGTATCTAAGCCTGACCGATGCTAGAATCAGAATGACAAATATTGTATTTAAAATAACTCTAATTGCGTAAACGAGTAGAACATTCGATGCGATGTCAGCACTTTGGGTCACGTAGGCACTGGCTGCTACGTACGTCGCATCGAGGTCGTTGCATTCTTGCATTTTATGAAGTGACGAATATTATAACACCTCCCCCCGCAGATCAGCAATTATTTTTGAACTTTGAGCTGAGAAAATATTGCTGCAGGAGGCTTCCGGTGACCCGATGCTTGTGGCTCTGCATAAATCTTATCTTCGTGGGATGGTTCTGTAGGTGTTTCATTTTTCCTGCAGCGCCTTGAGATGATGAAGATGCCGATTGAAATTGCACATAGTAACATAATGTACAATGGTAGCGTAGTATGGTACAAGTACGTTGGTGTGTGGTCCAACTGCACGGGAGGCTGCGTCATCACTTGGTGTTGGACATCATGTAGTCTCCTAAGATCAATGGTGTTAAGATTTACATGGGATGCTGCATCTCGGGATGGTTTGTCGCTCTCGATGGGAAGTGAAGTTATCTTCAGTGGGCGGCCTTCTATTTGATCATTGATGTTGGTGATAGTGAAGTCTGGTGTGTAGATGAAACACCCGACTGGGATGATAGCTAGATAACTGCCTCTGAGTGTTTTATAATCTTCTTTGCCGCATACGGTGTGTATTTTTGTGGTGTTGGGAAATGAAATGACGTAATGTTTCTCGTCCAGTTCTTCCATAGCTGTCTTGGCCAGCGAGACAGTAACAGTTTCACAGGATTTGTCGAGATGCTGGTCCATGATGAGATTCTGCACGCAATCTGTTCCTTGTTGTAGCTGGTGGTCCATCTTCTCTTCACAGAGATACCAGTTATTGTACTTCGGGCATTCAGCCTCTATGTACACGTAACCTTTTCTGTTCGTTGCTATAAAAGGATAAGGAGGGATGAGGGCCTGCTTATACTTATTAGGAGCCATTGATAATTTATAAAAATCGTAACTATCTGAAGAAAATATAGGAAGCTTAAATACTATTACAATTAGATTGCCTGAGTAGTAATAACCTGGTTTAATAAGATCATAATATTCTCTCAATTCTAATTCTAAAACGTTATCTTTACTGTAAATTTTAATTAATCTTTGTATCATATGATTTAAGACCTCAATACTTATCATAGAATGATGTGTAGTTGAAGAATGTATAAAAGCTAAGATATTTTCTATTCTATTTAATTCTAATAAAACTTCATCTATATTTTCAGTTATAATTACAAGATGCTGGGCAAATTTAGCATATTTAATAAGACTTGATTCTTTATAAGCTTCCCTATCTAAAATTATCTCTAAAGTATTATTTATCTTAATTTGATTCTCGACTAAGTTAGTAATTATATTAGAGTGCTGGACCATCCATTCCTTACTGAGACTAACATGATTATTTAATTCTTGTGCTATTGCATCGTTGTTATTTTTTAGAATTTTGATTGCATTATCATATTTTACAGCATCCGACTGATCTAAATTTCCAGTTATACCTTTTATTAACGATCCTAAGCCGTCCACGAGACCTCTCTTTATACGCCTTGGTTTTAATGTATCTAAATAATCTATAACTGTTACTAACTTATGACTAAGATAATCTAATTGAAGCTCGTACAGCTGATACGTGTCATTACGCAGCTGACGACGAAAAACTAGTAGTTGCTCCTGTAATAGCCTAATCTTATCTTCGATATCCTTAATATCAATATATTGTAGGAACGCGTGGTGGTGTGTAATAAGCTTAGTTTCGCCTAGACGAAACGGAAGTAGTCCGGGGCCTTCATCGAGGCTATCGAGTGTTATCTCCTGATTCATCCCTTGGGACGTTATCAAAGGAGCAGTCAGGACCAGTAGCACCCTGTAACAATTGGGCACTATTAGGGATTCTTTTAAGTCGATTCTTAGCCACGGGGCCGCGTTTTCGCGAAGTATATATATGTATAGGTAAATTCGCAAGGACGGTGTCCTGACTATATCTAGGTGCTATCTTTTGACGGCTTGCGAGAGGATTATTCACGAATATTCGCTGTTGAGGTTCATAATCGATTTCCGGTTCGCGACCTTTGTTACGATTCTCTATGATGTTACTACGAGTCGCAAGGCTATTTTCGTTAATCGTATCATATACTAATTTCATCTGTTCTCGGTGATTTTGTGTATACTGTTGCATTAGATGTTTACTTAAGTCTATATCAAATGGATCTCGCGGGTCAAAATGTCCGGTTAAAATATCATACGGCCTACACTTAGTAAAACTATGCACTGCACTATTGTACGCTAAGATGGCATACGGTACTAAATTAATTACATCTTCGCTCTTACGAGTTAATTTTAAGATGCGCAAATGCTCTAAGAGAGTCGAATGGAATCTTTCCACAATGCCATTATCATTAGGCGAATGAGGAAGGGTTCTATGGTGATTTATCTTGTGTAAGTTAACAAATTCGTTAAACAGCTGATTTGTAAACTCTGTGCCGTTATCAGAGACTATTGTTAAGGGCAAACCGTGATGGGTACAAAATTTAAGCAAAGATTGTAAAATACTTATTGCAGTTCCATCACGTATGTGATAAGCCTGCGCGTATTTAGAAAATACGTCGACTATTGTAAGATATTTTTCGCTTTGTATAGATAGCAAGTCGATGTGCACAATCTCAAATGGTTTTGTGGCCGGTGGAACTACGTTAAACTGTGGTCTAATTGGATTACGGTCGTATTTTGCTTGGCCACAAATGGTACAATCGTTTATGAATTTAGTTATATGATCTTTCATCTTGGGCCAGTAGTAACGCTGAGATAAAGACAGATAACATTCATTAATGCCGCGGTGATTAGTTTTGCCTTCGTGATAGTGTTTAATTATCTCTTGTTGCCTGAGGTACTCTTTAACATTTTCGACTTCAAATTTAGCCAGAACCAGATTCATTGCTGAGCTTTTAAATTTATCTTGAATGATAGGAACGATATCATACATAGCTAAAGGTGGATTTATAAGCAACGCGGTCTTTACCTTGGGGTTAACGTATTCCTTAATGATATTTACGATATCTTCCTCTAAATTAGATTGAGATACTTGTACTACGGTTCTAGTGTGAGTGTCAAATGGTTTGGATGCTGTGGGACGTTTCTTAATATCTCCAACAACAGTTATGTGAATCTGTCTATGGAATTTATTTAAAGGCTCGGCAACAATAGGCACTTCTAAGATCGGATTCTCATTACTAGTGTGAGCGGTGGCTGTAGATGAATCGGCTACAGAAGGCGGCCGTTCAGATGCATTAACAATCATAGAATCAGTTTCTTCGTTATGTATCTCTACACGCGAAAGGGCGTCGGCGTTAGTATTTGACTTCCCTTTTTTATAAATTACAGTAAAATCGTATTCGGATAGTTTGAGCCTCCATCTCGTTAGGCGTGAATTAGGTTCTTTTATGTTCATAATCCACTGGAGTGGCTTATGATCTGTTAAAATTTTAAATTTTCTCCCAAATAGATAAGGCCGGAAGTACTTGGTCGCCCAAACTATCGCGAGAAGTTCTTTCTCGATTGTACTGTAATTCATCTCGCTTTCGTTTAACGTGCGAGATGCGTAACACACTGGTTTATCTGCTCCTACAGTACCCTGTGATAAAATCGCGCCTATTGCTACGTTTGACGCGTCGGTTGTTAAAATGAAATCTTTAGTAAAATCTGGGTACTGTAAGATTGGATCGTTCGTTAGGAGCTGTTTACACTTCTCAAAGCAATTTAAATATTCCGAATTAACTACAACCTTTTTACCTTTCTTTAGACACTGTGTAAGGGGTTTCGTTATACGTGCGAAATCAGGTATAAATTTCCTATAGTATCCGACAAGACCGAGGAACTGCTTTATTTCTTTAGGTGTTTTAGGCACTGGGTATTTTTGTATGGCGGAAATTTTGTCAGGATTCGGTTTGATACCGTCCTTAGTGATGATATGGCCAAGATACGCGGTTTCTAACTTTAAAAATTCTGATTTGTCCATTTGGACTTTGAAATTGGATTCTCTTAATTTTGTAAATACCTTTTCGAGATTGATCATGTGCTCTTGGAGGCTGGTACTGAAAACTATAATATCATCTAAATATACGAGGCAGACTACGTTCTGAAGATCTTTAAGCACGTGGTCCATCACCCGTTGAAAAGTTGAAGGGGAATTTTTCAAACCCATCGGCATACGCAAAAATTCGTAATGTCCGTGCTCCACATTAAAGGCTGTCTTCGGGATATCTACTGGGTCCATTTCAACCTGGTAGAATCCACTGGCAAGGTCAAGAGTTGAGAAATATTGACAGTTCCCTAGCTTGTCTAACACGTCATTAATATTGGGTATCGGATATTTATCATCGTAAGTTTTTTCGTTAATCTTACGGAAATCTACAACTAATCGCCACTTTGTCTTGCCTGAGGCATCGGCCTTTTTCGGAACAATCCATATTGGCGAGCTCCAAGCGGATTCGGAAGGTCTTATGATGCCCTGACTTAACATCTTACTAATTTGATCCCTAACTTCATCTCGATGTACGTAAGGGTACCTGTAGCTTTTTGTGTATACCGGAATTTCGTCAGTGGTCTTAATACGATGTTTGATTTTGTTCGTAAAGGTAAGAGATTCACCGTCGAGATAAAACACGTCTGCATATTTTTCACACAAAGCCTCTAAGTTAGCGCGTTCCTCCGGATTAAGATGGTTAGTCCGTAAGCGCGATAGTACTTCCTGCGCGCGCGAGTCAGGTTGTTTAATGCGCGTGCAATCTACGTTATACGACTCGGCTTGTACGGCGCGGTCCATACTAAAAATTAAGTCGTGTGACGTCGGATTTGTCACTTCTAGGTAACCCCGATTATTACTGACCTTAGTCAAACATTCGTTAATGACGCAATTAGAAATAATTTGCTCATCAATGAATACGTCACCGTCGTGAATATTAATGGGTATTCTAACTAATTTTGATGAGTTAGCCGGAATAATATCTTCATACAAGTTAAGATTACGCGAGTTATACATGTGAATAGGATTTTCAGAACTGCGTGTTATTAGTACTTTATCTTTAAGATCGATTCTAGCCTCCCATTTCTCTAAAAGATCTAAACCTATAAGCCCATCAAAGTACTCATGGAACTTATAAATGAAAAATTTCGTGGCTTCAGGTTCCTGAAACTCCTGGAAGCATGGAATGGTAATAGAATAGTTATTGCGCGTAGATGCATGTACGTTAGTAACTTCAAACGGATCGAAAGTTAACTCGACGTTATTATAAAATCTTTCAACTGCGTCCGGGCTTATGAACGATTGGTTTGCGCCGGTGTCAATTAAAAATTTTAAGGGCGGCTCAGTAATCTGTATATAAGGAAGCTGTCTTTGAGATTGCATGTTTAATTCTATTTTAATTTGTCTGATCTCCCGCGCTTCTGAAAATCCTGGTCAATTACCGAGCTAGTACTAGGTTCAGGATCGTCTACTGAACCCGATGTAATTTCGTTACACGGATCGTATTCATAAGGCTCGGTGACGGCATAGCAAGGTTCGACATTATAGTACTCCGAATTACCTGAATAGTAATAGTAGTCATCCGGTTCATTATAACTATAACACTCGGGATAATAAGTATCATTATAATTTGCGAACTCGTTCATATTCATCTCTCTAGATTTGAAATAGTTGGACGGCGGTGGATTGCCATGCTTACGCCAATCATGACCTGACAAGTGACCAAACTGAGGGCGTTCCTTAACAACATAGTGACTGACGCCACTCATGGGTTTCGGCCCGTGACCCTGGGGTTCGTTCCTAGGTTGCATTTGGAACCTATTCTGATAAGGATTATAATTTGGCGGCGGCGCCCTGAACATCTGCTGTGTACGCGAGGGCATACCTGCAGGCCTTTGCTGAGCTGGTGGATGAGCATGGAAGTTGGGCTTCCACATGGGTGGAGGCGGCTGCCAATTATTCCTAGGGTGTGGTTGTGGAGGAAAATTGAACGGCTTAAATGATGGCAAAGCGACAGGGGGCATTTGGAAAGGCTTGGGAGCCTGTGATCTTTTATCTGACCCTGGGTCTACACGATTTTGAAGATACATGACGTTCAATTCTTCCTGCACAAACTCTAAGGCCTTTTCAACACTATTAGGACGCATGCACCGAATGCGAGAGCCTAGTGGCTCTTTTAAACCGCGAACGAAAGCTTGCATGGTTAATTTTTTATATAACGTCTGTTTCGCTTCTACAGTAGTAGCTATAGTTTCGTGAAGTCGGACGTAAGTCATAATAGTGCTGAATAGATTAACACAACGATCATAAAATTCTTGCGGCGAACCATTCCCCTGAGTAGCTAACATAAGATCATTATAAAGAGCGGTCTCATCTCTTTGGTCTGAAAAATTATTTATAAGAGCTGTTTTAATGCAATTCCAATCCTCTGAAATACCGTTTGAATTTATTATTCGAGCGGCTGGTCCAGTAATCTTATTTAAAATTCCATTAACTAAACAAAGCTTATTTAACTCGTTACCGGGATTCGCATCTATATACTCTGACACTATCTGATCACATATGTTAATAAATCTAGGTAAAATATGCGAATTCCCGTCGAACTCGGGCACTAAGCGCAATGCTTTAAAAATTGTGTCTACGTCAGCCATTTTCCTCCTGTAAGGTCCGGGGCTTTGTAACAATGAATACTCAAAAAGATTTTCTAGTGTAATACTATCTGGTGATTGAATATCCCTATTTGAATCTAAATCTAACCTACGGGCTCTCCTACCACGAGCGGGCCCTCGAGGGGAAGTTTGCCTTGGATAAAAAATGGTTGCGACTATAAAAGGTACTTATAAGGAAAAGGAAGCAACACAGAAACGATTTCAGTGTACTTACATATACTGCATTCTGGTTTCTCTGGAATCGATGTCTTGATTTTTCCTCCAACCGGGAACCTCAGGTTCTTTTTGCAGGAATACTCGGGCGGACGCGATCGCTCGCGACGCGGTAGCGATATGCGGGACGCGGGAATCGATGTGAGAAAACCCTATCCAAACTACCTCGAGACGCCTCGAGTATCCTACCGACTGCGCCAATTACGGAGGTCACAATCGGAGGATCCAAAAAAAACCAAAATTATTTGAAGGTTTTTATTACTAGTAAAAATTACAATTAAAACTTAGTATCTAAGCCTGACCGATGCTAGAATCAGAATGACAAATATTGTATTTAAAATAACTCTAATTGCGTAAACGAGTAGAACATTCGATGCGATGTCAGCACTTTGGGTCACGTAGGCACTGGCTGCTACGTACGTCGCATCGAGGTCGTTGCATTCTTGCATTTTATGAAGTGACGAATATTATAACAAGCTCCGATTCAATTCAATTCATTTATTTACAAGAAACATGGTAATACAATAAAGATCTTAAACATAATAAATGTCCATACACGTTTCGCCAATGACAAATAAAATTAAAAAAATACATAATTATCTCATTATCACACAAATTATTCATTACACATTATATTACCAAATTATCGTTATACCTACATTAAAACAAAATTACAAAATTTATCACTACTAATTATTACTATTATAATAAGTGTTTATTCATGTTTTTTTTTACTATTTATATATTCGTCAATAGAATAAAAACATTGTTATTGAAGACATAATTTAACTGACCAATACTAAGGTTCCGTAGCCTTATTTTTATTGGCAGAATTTTGAACTCTTCTGGTAGAGCATTGAATAATTTAACACACATTGCTTGTCAGTTTTTAATGTAAAGACTAGCGTTCGGTTTCACATTATGTTTAAGTCTTTCTGGATACCTTAACTTAAGCATCTGTTTGAATTGTTATCTTTGAATGTCCTAAACAAGTGGGTGTTACATTTTACAAGATACATTAGGTACACCTTACTATATACATAGGTACAAGGTAACGTCAATATGTGTACAGCCGGCCAAGAAAGTGGTCTACCAGTTTTGACAATAGTTCCCGTGTCAACAAAATATCGCTAAAGGCAAATCTTTAAAATTGTTTGATATCTGAGAAAACTGACATGAAATCATAGAGCAAACACACAATGTTATTTTCGCCTTTGTGACCTATGCATTAGATCATAATTTGCAACAACAAACAACCCTCACAGTTTTTCATAAACTTCAGACCTAAGGAGGTTTTTTCATCTGGGTTTTTTCAAGTAGAAAACTCTTTCACTGGAAAAGAATATATATCACTGACAAATTAATTCACTCCCACAGGTATTTTCACTCCCTAAAATATAGTAAAATTTATTCATTATTTTACTACAATATGCCTCGAAATTTATCCATAGCCGAGAGAGCTCAAATAATCGCACTTCGCAATGAAGGATTCAATATTAGTGAGATTTCTAGAGAATTAAATTCAGAGATGTTGGAACCGCAACTAAGAACAGCAGAAGCACTGCACTGCAAGGGCACTGCAATGAGGTATGGGAGGAAACCCGTGAGTCTGACATCTGCTCGAGGCTGGTGGGCTCAATGAGGGACCGACTCCGAGAAGTCATAGAGGCAGATGGCGGCTACAGAAGATTTAAACATTTAATATTTTTTTTAAGTGACTTATTCCATGTAAAAAATAATATTTTTAACAACCAAATAATTAGCATTTTCACTACCGCTTCTTGTTACAACCCTTGTCCCGTCCTTTTCTAATCGAGCAAAGTGGATATCATTGGGGGAGGCCTACGTTTAGCAGTGGACATCAATTTATGCAAGGTGTTAAACCAGGCGACTAAAAATTAATAGGTTGAGCGACTAAAAATACTAAGTGAGCAGCGGAAAAATAGGTTTAGGTAAGGTTAGATTGGCGACTAAGTCGCTCACCTAGTAATTTTGGTACCCTAAAATGTTTTTTCGTCGATCGGTTAATTACTATCCTTACAAAAATACCCCTAAATACTGAAATTGGTAATTCTCGATAACTGAACAACTTTCCCAAGGAACATTAGGGGGGTTTCAGATTAGCGTTTTATACGCGCGTATAAGCTCGTTTTCCGAAGCGCAATGTAGGCGCGTATAGTATAGGCGCGCCTTTTGCCACACGCGCGACTCATACGAGCGTTGACGTGCTTTGCTTGTATGCTTGTATAAGCGCGAGCCATACGCTAATCAAGCGCAAGGTTCGAGCGAACACGCCGAATGCCCGTTTACGCGCGTTCAGTTTTTTGAAGTCCGTATTGTGGCTCGCGTGAAAGCGCGTATGCCGAAACGACCGTATATGCGCAGAAAAAAACGCCAGTTTGAAACCACCCTTATACCGCAATATTAGAATCAAGAAATTTGTATGTTGTTGATGAGAATCAATATTCGACGATTCGAAATTCGAAAAACGAATTCGAGAAGTGTCATAAAATTCAAGCAAAGGAAAATCAACCTTGTTGTTAGTTGACAAACAAACGAACTTCACCCTTACGGTGTGGTAGACCACATATTTGGCCGACTGTACATAACTCATCCGCATATAATAAGTAAAGTAAAATCATACTATTGATTTTTCGGGAAGGAGAATAATGGTTGTGCACCAGGGGGCCAAGCCTGCTAACGTTAAGTCATAATCGTGTCTCAATCGTGTTTCAATTGTAGTTCAATTGTAGTGCTTTTTTACACACTAGTTACAAGAATTATGACAATATGATGTGATGTAAATGTAGTGTGTGGTGTGACCATCAGTAGTATGGTGGAAAAAGTACACATTTCTTGTAACTAGTGTGTAAAAAAGCACTACAATTGAACTACAATTGAAACACGATTGAGACACGACTATGACTTAACGTTAGCAGAATTGGCTCCTTATTGTGCTTAACCCGGAAAACTTGTTTGTTTTCGTCCGATAACACCCTAAAACTTTTATATTTTCACGCCGTGCCGTACTTGCTAGTCGCTTTGTTTTTGTTTTGGAATCATGGATAAGGCGAAAATGTGTAGGTACATTCAACTAAGTAGATACGTAGGAACCTACATAAGTCATTGTACCTAAATAGGTACGTACTTAGCAAAAGACGAACAGGTTTTATTATTCATAGCTTTCTGTTTAGTACCGATCGACGAGATTATCTTTCCTTCTCTGGCTTCTCTCAAAAAATATCCGGACATTTTTTAGAAATCTGCTTAGATTTTTAACCCCCGACGCAGCGCAAAGAGGGTGTTATAAGTTTGAGGCCTAATGTCTGTCTGTCTTTACGTATTCGTAGGTAGAATATTCGTAGTGGCTAAACGGATCAGGCGATTTTCATGCGTTTTTTTTAATTGAAAGCTATTCTTAGCCACATTTGATGAAAATCCATCCGGCCATTTATGGGGATGGTCAACTGCCTGCCGAAACATAAAAAGATACAGACGTGGTGCTTTGACTAAAATAATACACCTGGGCAAATTTAGGTGCAATAGAAAAAACAAAATGGCCGCCAAAAATTAAGTTGCTCCGATTTGGCTGAAGTTAGCGATTTCAATGCGGTTTTTTTTTATTTTATGTGTAATTTTTTAAAAAGGATGAAATAAATATAAAATTTCGAAAATCCCCGACACAAAAGAAACTTCAAAAAAGTCAGAAAATAAATTTTCTCTCTCGGTCGGGTGACCACAAAATGAGAAGTATTAAAAGGGTATATTATACGTTGGGGTCCCCCGACCGAGAGAGAAAATTTATTTTCCGACTTTTTTGAGGTTTTTTTTTGTATCGGGGGTTTTTAAAAAGTTTTCTATAGAAACTCAATTTTGTACATATTATAAACAACGTTTTAATTTCACCCTTGTAACTTACGAGTATTATGAAATATTTTGTGTCATTTAAAAAATAATAAAAACGGTGAAAGAAACAAAAAGCTGTTCCTTTTATAATAAAATTATATCTAATGAGGTTTAGCTTCCGTAATTTTCATTAAAGCAAAATTAGTTACTTTTATCTTCCCGCTTCTTAACTTATCATTTTGTAATTATACCCTGTTATATATACTTTAGTAGATTGTATTACAAGGGAGCAAAATAATATATTTACGGCGAGGGCGCTATTTTGAATCCAGAGCGCAGTGAAGGATTCTAGAGTAGAATCTCGAGCGCAGCGAGGGATTCTAAAGTAGAATCCTGAACGCAGCGAGGGATTCAATATACGCCGCCCGAGGTGAAAATAATTTTGCGGCCGAGTAATACACTCTGCTTTTCATCCCCCTCTATAAGAAAAGCAGTAAAGACAACTCAAACCACCTACCTTTCTTTGTCGTTCGGATACATCATAACGCTACTCGGGCAAGAAAAAAAATTGAGTTTTGAAATAAAAAAAAAGTTAAATAAAAAAAATATATATCCATCAGATTTCTTATAAGTATCTCCGGGGATGCCGTAGGGGGTTGAAAATGTTGTTAGATTTTAGCTACGACTCACCGTTTACGAGATATTCCCAATTTTATAAAATTCCGTTTTTGAAAATTTCTCGGTCCCGAAAAAAGTCCCGGCCCCATACAAAATCAGTTGAATTTTTTTTAAGTACTGCACACCCTTTGCTACGCTCCAACCAATGCTTCTTTAATTATGTTCTAAATTCAAATCTCATCGTTTTGGACCCTGTTATGAAGCTGTTCAAAATTCAAATCTCATTTTCATCCCATCGATTCGAAAAGCGATGATTGTTTATCTAATAACAGGGTCCAAAACGATTCATTGTTTACCTGTTATGACAAGAGGGTATAAATGAGATTTGAATTTTGAACAGCTTTATAACAGGGTCCAAAACGATGAGATTTGAATTTAGAACATAATTAAAGAAGCATTGGTTGGAGTGTAGCAAAGGGTGTGCAGTACTTAAAAAAAAATCAACTGATTTTGTATGGGGCCGGGACTTTTTTCGGGCCGAGAAATTTTCAAAAACGGAATTTTATAAAATTGAGAATATCTCGTAAACGGTGAGTCGTAGCTAAAATCTAACAAAACTTTCAACCCCCCTACGGCATCCCCGGAGATACTTATAAGAAATCTGATGGACATATATTTTTTTATTTAAACTTTTTTTTATTTCAATACTCAAATTTTTTTTCTTGCCCGACTAGCGCTATGATAAGATAAGATAAGATAAAATATTCTTTATTCACTTAGACATAATAAATATGTACTTATGAATCGTCAATATTTTCCTACCACCCATTCAAGACTTTTTTAACTGACAAGAAGAATGGGCGCAAGAAACTTGCCAGCGTTTCTTAGTTAGGTAACGACATTTACAAAAAAAAACATATCGTTACTAATACAACAATTGCTTAGTATAAAAATACATCATATTAAACAGTGATTATGTTATGTGTTACATCGTGACCATGCATTGCGGTCATTCAAATAATCGTCTACTTTATAGTATCCTTTGCTCATCAGCGACTCTTTAATGTAACATTTAAATTTATGCAATGGTAGTTCAATTATATGCTGTGGAACTTTATTAAAAAAGGCTATGCTTTTCCCCAGAAATGAGGCTCTGGATTTTTCTAGCCTAAACTTGGGAACGATAAGTTTATCTTTATTTCTTGTGTTAAAGCGATGAATATCGCTCTGCTTTACGAATGTATTATAATACTTTTTCACATAAATTATATTTTCATAGATGTAATGTCCTGCAACAGTTAAAATGTTTATTTCTTTAAATAGATCTCTTAAAGAATCTCTCGATCGGAGGTTGTAAATGGCGCGAATAGCCCTTTTTTGGAGCACGAATATACTTTGTATGTTAGCGGCTGAGCCCCACAACAAAAGGCCGTAGGACATAACACTATGAAAATAACTAAAACAGACTATTCTAGCCGTTTCAATATCGGTTAAGAGCCTTATTATCTTAACTGCGAATGCAGCCGAACTGAGTCTACTCGCCAAGGCTTCGATATGAGGATCCCATTGTAGTCGCGAGTCTAATATAATACCTAGAAATTTTGTATTGTTAATGAATTCGACCGTATCGCCGTCTAGTCTAATATGAAAATCAACTTGTCTTACATTAGGTAACGAAAATTTTAAACACTTAGTTTTCTTTGAGTTTAATGATAAATTATTACTATTAAACCAATGTGACACCTTTGAAAGAGATGATGTATCCTAACGACAAAGAAAGGTAGGTAGTTTGAGTTGTCTTTACTGCTTTTCTTATAGAGGGGGATGAAAAGCAGAGTGTATTACTCGGCCGCAAAATTATTTTCACCTCGGGCGGCATATATTGAATCCCTCGCTGCGTTCAGGATTCTACTTTAGAATCCCTCGCTGTGCTCGAGATTCTACTCTAGTAAATATATTATTTTGCTCCCTTGTAATACAATCTACTATTATACCCTCTTGTCATAACAGGTAAACAATGAATCGTTTTGGACCCTGTTATTAGATAAACAATCATCGCTTTTCGAATCGATGGGATGAAAAATATATTATATGCCCAGCAGTGGGCGTCGTTCGGCTGACATGATGATGATGATGATGATGATATATACTTACATATAAAAGTTTTATTAGTTACAGTATATATGTAAACGAAATTTTTAATCGTGCCTTAATCTTGTTGAATTTATCTATATGTACCATTTAGTACGTTGCGTAGTATTATTCAAGTTGCATCTGACCTATCCCTCTTCCCTCAACTTCGGTTCCCTCAGGAACAACCATACCTTCACAGTTGGCTCCAATCTCTCAGCTTTTGAGCTTTACCACACAAACAATACTCTGTAGAATACCCTTGTTACGTTATGGGAGGATTTGAAAGCCATCAGATCTGACAATATATTAAGTTTTCTGAACATCAGGTTAAACAGGATACTACTTAATTAAGAATTTTAGCCTTTTATTCACAGGTTAATGATTGAAATCAAACCAAAGGCTGTACTTTAGAGTTTCCTTATTTTTCCTTAAAACCGGTAACTAAGCAACCATTTAGTTTTTTCAGTTCCTTACGCAAGAAACATGTTCAATATTCAGGTTACATAATCAGCAAAAATTGAATTAATTTATTGACCGATAAACGGATTCAATTTTTCACTGACAAATCGAACTCTTTTAAATTTTCCTTTCTTCGTTACGGCCCAGGTTTATTGGCCATCAGATGGGTCGTAAGATAAACCACTTGCATGTTTGAAAAACCGTTTCCCACTTTTGCAAGCTTATCGAGTGGAGGGCCATTGTGAGCCGACGAGGGTACTCGAAGTGACACGGCCGTCATTACGCATAACGAGCCCAACATTGAAACTTTGCCCCAAATATCATCATCATACCTCCCTTTCTACCGCTGTACCATTTTCAACAAGTACCTTCCAAACTTACTCAATTTTAAGAAAACCCCTTGTTACTACCCCAACTTGCGTTATGGTAATCTAAGATTAACAAAGTAAGTAAGTCTTTACGACACGGCGACACGCCAAGAAACCTCATCTTATCATTCTTTGAATAATATTGTATAGTGATTATCTTTTTATACCGTACTTGGTACTTGTGTAATCTTTTACTTGCTACTTTACTGGGAGAAATTAGTGTCTCGTGAAATTGCTTCTAATCAATGTCTTTTTTATAGAGGTCTATTCAAAGTCTACGAGTAGGTAGGTATGTGCGGCATTAAAAATGGAACAAACGGACTCTCTTTTCTAAAGAAATATAACATTTCCGCTGTTATTAACGTACCTCTATGTTATCGTTGAAAAATGGAAAATGAAGTATTTTTTTAGAAAAAATCGACCCGTCTCACATCCAGCTCCGATGGGACTCGAACCCACGACCTTTCGCTATCCGGGCGACTGCTCTAACCACTGAGCTACGGAGACGGGTCGATTTTTTCTAAAAAAAATACTTCATTTTCCATTTTTCAATAACAAAAATTGCATTGTGAATGCAAAAAAGTAAAAATTTAAATAACTTATGCCCGAATACTCGTACGCTACTTATCTTTGGGAGCGTCTCAAACATCGCCCTGTCACTTTAAATGTCAAACGTATGAAAGAGATGCCATGATGTTTGAGACGCTCCCAAAAATGATTTGCGTTCGAGAATTCGGGCGTTAGTATGTTATCATTTCATGAGTATCGTGATAGCACTGATTCACCATGCCGGCCGGTAGTCCGAGTTATTGCGGGATCACCCTATATCTCTTATGGGAAAGGTCTGAGTAAATGAGACATTTACGATCATATTGTATTTGTTTTCTTTTTGGATTTATACTATTGTCTCTTCCTACTAATATTAGATATAAATAAATGTGAAAGTTTAGATGTTTGGATATTTGTTACTCAATAACGCCAAAACGGCTGAACGGATTTGGCTGAAATTTGGGACACAGATACTTTGTAGCCTGGAGAGGAACATATACCTACATATATTTGCCCACATAATTGTATGTTACTTGTTTCTGTTGTTTATGTACCTGTATCTTTGTGTGAGCAATAAAGTGTTTATCTATCTATCTATCTATCTATATTTTATCTCGGAAAATATCACATTCCCGTGGGATAACGTCGTGTAGTCCACGGGGGCGAAGCTGCGGGCGGAAAGCTAGTATTAAATAAATATTGTTTAGATCCCTTAAAAATAGTAGTATTGGGTAGTAGACTGGGCGGACACGGCAGTTAGAGGTGTACTTTTTTTTACAGTATGCAAATTAATCCGGATGCTTAAAAGATGCTTTAAAATTAAATTTCATTTGAAAATAATTCCATTCAAGCAAATATAGGTGTACCTACTATATTGAGTAGGTATGTATGGAAAGTGAAGGGGGTATACGTAAAGGCATTCCCCTCACTATAAAAAGAAAAAAGTTATGTATGTAAAACTTATAGCTCCTAAATCAAAAGACAACTACTTAAGTAAATACGTTTTTACGAGTAGAGTAGAATTTTGTTTTTTTTAAAACGCTTTTCAGCTTACGACTTTTTTATCATTAATGAGATGGGTTCTCCTTAGCGCCTTTGGAAAGAGTGTTGGGGGACGATTTTTCCTCTCTAATTACATTGACTCAAAGATACTTTAGTTCTTTGAGATGTTGGCTTTTGATTCCTTTTTTTTATAACTAGTGAATAGAAAGACAGAATCATGATTTCGCGTCGCTGCAAGTCTTTTCTATACATACATCTCGTTACCGTGAGCATACGGTACTACAAGCTTAATGCTTATTTCCCCTTCATGTAAAATAGCTTATGTAAAACCTGTTCATTGTTTACACCGGACATATGGGGTGGATTAATTAATACTAACGATTGCCCCGTCATGACGTCGGCATCAGCCAAGGCTTTTAAGCTTTTCAATACACGATCATAACGATTTCCAAACGACCGCAGTAGGTACCTCCTCGTGAACAGGCAACTTTCATACAGGGTTAGGAAAAAGGTGCTAGGCATAGTAAAACATGTAGGTAATTAATTTACCTTCCTTTAATCCTTTTCGTAAGCCTATGGTAATAACCAAAATAATAGGATGTTTTTAGATTTTCCTTCCCATGTTAATACCTACATTATTGTAGTATTCAGATTTTATGTTATGAAGAAATGTTCTGTGATTTTATAGATATCTAAACATAGGCTAAAAGAATACGCGAAGTTAAGAGTGGCCGCTAGAAAGAAACTTTTTCTAACTTAACAAAGTAATTAACTGTGACACGTATGAAGGTAGGTAGGTGATCCTCACAGAACACGGAAAGATTTTTTTCTGTGGTGATCCTTTTCTTCCCTCTCTTTAACCCTCTTTTAAAGTATTGATAAAAATATATAACCATATTATTTTCATATTGACGTACAAAAATAAATTTAAAATATGGGTAAATTGGTGTGCAATCGACGCAGCGTTGTGGAGAAATCAGTCACCCGATCAAATTAAAGCACAGGGTGCCTACCATCAACTTTAAGACAGCGATTCAAAAATAGCGCGATGCAGAATAGGTTCCTAAAATGAATTGCTTTCTTTCGTACTACGACCTTCTGAAAACTGGATCGCAAATGAATTGCTAAATGTGAATGACCGAACGATTTGTGTCCTTATTTCTTCTACCCGTCTCTTTCACTCCATTCTGTCATGCCCGGATAGTGAGAGGGACGGGTATAACCTGCAGGTGTCATGTTAGCTTGGCCAAGTTATAAGTCAAATAAGAGTTGATGACAGCTCAGCGGCTGTGAAATGTCATTGAATGATCACTGAATCGCTGTCATTGATATTAAACTGTCGTGGTACGAATAAGCGAAGCAGATCAGTTTAGGTCCTAAACAAAACCGCAATAAGGGTTGATGGTAGGCACTAAAGGTGTGCTATTATGTTATATTCGTATATTATAGCATATCGTTATGCTACATTAAAATATTAGGTTATTTTTAATGCTATAATATATGAGTATTAAGTACCTAATATAATAAATAACCTATGTTAAACTAAAAGTAGTTATTAATATTTTTTACACTAATTAATGATCAATTACTATTAATAAACCAATTCTTTATTCTTTTTTCCACTATTTTACAAATAACAACACGAATAAATTCATATTACGCTATTAAAAACAGAATTCTTAAGTACTTTTTAAGCCCCGAGCGAGCGTGAGTTTGCGATCAAGAATTCCACAGGACAGCATTAGTTACTTGTAATAAATAAATATTATAGCAGATTAAAATATTAGGTTATTTTTAATGCTATAATATATTAGTATTATGTACCTAATATAATAAATAACCTATGTTAAACTTAAAGTAGTTATTAATATTTTTTACACTAATTAATGATCAATTACTATTAATAAACCAATTCTTTATTCTTTTTTCCACTATTTTACAAATAACAACACGAATAAATTCATATTACGCTATTAAAAACAGAATTCTTAAGTACTTTTTAAGCCCCGAGCGAGCGTGAGTTTGCGATCAAGAATTCCACAGGACAGCATTAGTTACTTGTAATAAATAAATATTATAGCAGAAAAATAACATGTTCGTTCAAATCGCATGTCGTACGTGATTTATGATATTAGTCCTTATTGATAAGACATTAGAGTCTGTCTCAACTGTTTCAAATATAGCGCGTTATTTGGTTTTACAACTTTAAAAATTCAACTCTATTTCTATTTGATAGAGTTGAATTTTGATAGATTTGATTACCAATAAAAGAGAGAGCAATACTTGCATCGCGTGCGGCTGGATCAAGAAGCTTAAATAACGGCTGGATAGAGAAGGAGAACACAGTTCATTCGTTCAGTTCTGTCATTTCATTTGTTCATTTCGAATACACTAGATGGCGTGCGGCGCCCTGCTTGATATAATTGAATATAGCAATAGCAGAATAAGTTATATTTTTATATTAGGTGCGATAGTTATATTTTTATAACGTTATGCTATATGCGTTATCAAATATAACGCACACCTTTAGTAGGCACCCAGCTCTCGTATAGCTTTAACTAAATGCGGGACTTGTAATATATTTAATACTTTGCCTATTTGCCTCTAATTTGATGCTTATAAACATGACGATAGTAATAGAGGAATATATGAATACTCGTATTTGTTTGGTGAAGTTTAAATCACTTTTGGTGCTTTGGAGATTTGAATAAATTTTACCAAGTGTATGTATAGTGCGCTAGTCAGCAGCCCTTTTGCTGCACTGTCATTACGAAGATATTACCTATAGATGCCATTTTTATTTAAACTATATGTAACTTTTGTAAATAATAGTAATAGGTACCTAAGTAATAATAATAATACAAAACATTAAAAAATTTACATCAATCAATTCATCCACATAGATTTAATTGCAAAAAGCCGCCATTCTCAACACATGCAGAATAGTTAGAAAGTTCTTAGATGTCCCCGAAAATACAATTGATTTATCAATCCACAAACTAATTCAGACTACATAATAAATCCCCTAGAATTTAAAAAAATCCTCTTTGTGTTGACTCACAGTCCCAAAAAAGCGAAACTTACCATATACATTGGTACCCATATGAGAAAACTAGCTTTCCGCCCGCGGCTTCGCCCGCGTGAACTACATGATGTTATCCCGCGGGAATATGATTTTTTCCGGGATAAAAAGTAGCCTATGTTCCTCTCCAGGCTACAAAGTATCTGTGTTCCAAATTTCAGCCAAATCCGTTCAGCCGTTATGGCGTGATTGAGTAACAAACATCCAAACATCCAAACATCCAAACATCCAAACATCTAAACTTTCGCATTTATAATATTAGTAGGATGCAAATATTAATAATGAAAATAAAAATGAAAAATGAAAAAATCTTTACTGCAACAGTTACCAGATAACATATTAATAAAACCCTGGCTTCTGAATTTAAGTTAACTTGTGTCTTAGAAGCCAGTTCCTTCCTGAGATGACAAGGCTCATCAGGTATTGTTGAAATAATGCAACGTAAAACAATTAAGATTAAAAAAAAAATTACACAAAATAACATAAAAATAATAATCTCACCAAAAGTATCGTGTCATATTACTAAATGTTTAAATGCGTGCGCTTGCGTGTGTGTGTGTGTATGTGTGTGTGCGTGTGTGTGTGTGTGTATGTGTGCGTGTGTGTGTGTGTGTGTATGTGTGTGTGTGTGTGCGTGTGTGTGTGTGTGGGTGGGTGGGTGGGTGTGGGTCGGTGTAAATTCAAAAGTGTGAATGCAAACATACAAAAACAAGTAGAAATTAAGGTAACCACATAATATTAACATAGGAGTTTTTCTGTACCTTCGTAGTCATAATTTTGTAGCCAATCTATGATTACTTTTTTAATCAAATGTTGATTTAAGTTTTTGCTGGTACAAAACTTATTAAAAAACTTATTAAATAATAATAATATATTTGTATTTTTTTGTAAATGTATGCGTAATCTATCTATCTTTTCTGTATAAAATAGTAGGTATATACATGGTTTATTTATAATACCAATGAACAAGGATTAACTTCACTTCATGCTAAACTTAGGTTTTAAACCTGAGTTTAAAAGCCAGTATTTTTATTGTTTTACATTAGCAAGAGCTTGCGACTTCATTAGCATTAAATTCTTATTACCAACCTATTTCATTCCATTCCATTGGGTTCGGAAATGTCGATAGCTCTTTCGCGGGAAATTATTGGCTATTTGTTATTTTACCTCTGAATATTCCTGATTAATTAAAAATGTAGCAAAATGAACTTTCGGTTTAGCGGAAATTCTTTAGTGTGTTGAAAGGCAGGTTGGCGTTTGTTTTTAATAATATCTATGTAGGGCAGGCGTACCGGTTTTGGCCACTGTACCGGTTTTGGCCACTTTTTGCTCTAAAAGTTTTCTAAACAACTTTTAGCCATTTTTGATAAAGGCAATTAAAATAAGGTATTTTAAGGTAATAATAACAACCGTTAGAATTCCTTATGTCATAAGATTTTTTTTCAATAAATTCCATTTTCTGTTTGAAAAATAGTTTTGTATGAAAATTTTAAGAAATTTGTTTTGGATGAAATACTTTATAAACCTTTGTTTTTTTACAATTAAAATGCTGTTTTGCAATTGACTGGTTTCTAGCGCATTAGAATATATTGATTTTACCTGGGTTTGGTTTTGATTTTTCGCAATTCTTACAAAAGTTTAACTATCAGTAAGTGACCAAAACCGGTACAATTGGCACCTCTCACACATTGTGTGTAATATAAAAAAAACTATTTTTCTTTTATAAATTTGAATAATGTACCTTTAAAGGTAGATAAATTATCTATAATTTAAGATATAATTTGTGTCTAAAATACCTAAGACCATTTAGTACTTAGTGCTTAAAAGTCAAGAAATCCTTAAAGTGGCCACAAAGGGTACCTCTGCCCTACCTAGGTATATAGCCTTTAGACACAGAACATACCTATAGTTTAGTCTTTGTAAAATGTTTTGAATCCAACTTCATAAAGAGTCCGTGGCAGATAACTCTGCTCGTGTCTGTGAATACTAATCTTTTCCATAAGCTTAGAACAAGAAATGGTACTATAACTAGCGCCAAAAACGTCCCATCAGGCGCACGCAGAGTTATCTGAATATTATCTGACACGCACTCTGTTTGGAATTTAAAAGTAACTTTTTACGTTTAAGGTCACTTCAAAGTCTTCACAGAGTAATATCAAGTTAACTTTTTACATAGACAACACAGTTCGAAGCTAACTAAACTGTGCTAGTTTGAAACAGCTTTAGAGTCACGTTCCAATGCATGCAACTGC
Organism: Crambus lathoniellus; assembly: GCA_949710035.1. Taxonomy (NCBI): domain Eukaryota; kingdom Metazoa; phylum Arthropoda; class Insecta; order Lepidoptera; family Crambidae; genus Crambus; species Crambus lathoniellus. The sequence goes on along the minus strand of OX453298.1, from coordinate 32,095,053 downwards.
ATAAGTATGAAGCGACTACACTTGTACTTGTTAGTTCTTAACTAACTCAATTCGGAACGTACTGCAAGACACGCTCGCATTCTATATAGGTCACGGAATGCCCAAATTGCGTAGTACCTTTGCGGCAATATAATTGTCGTTTAATTAATTAATTGGTTTAGTTCACGGGAACAGAAAACAGTCGGATTTCCCGCAAACCTTACGAGATTGGATTCATTACAAAATGAAAGGCTCTGCGGTTACGATTTGGGTTTGTATAAATGAAAACATTTGTTATTTATTAATGGCCGCTCCCGGGTAATACAATGCGATCAATGTTCCACCATTATAGAGCAGTGAATAGAATATGAAGTATTAGCATGTTAAAGGTTAATAAGTTTTTAGTACAAACTTCGTTTTAACGACAAGATTTTTTGTTGACTGTACTTAAATATTGTATTGTCATCCAAACCAAACCTGTATGCAAAGTTTCAGCTCAATCGGACACTGGGTAAGTTGGTAAAATTTAGCTTGCAAGATTTGACCCGAACGGACATACATACATTCACTGGAAGTAAATAAAAGCTTGTAAAATATGACGTTGCATGGCAATATCAGATCCATATGTCTTTAAACAAGAATATTTACAATTCCCTGAAATCCTACCCTTAATGCGCCGATTCCCCAAAATAGGGTATTTTAAATTATGGATTACTCGCAAATCACAAGTACTTAAAATTTGGAAAAATATATTTCATTTTACAGTTATTTATCTAGTGCTTCCGGCCGTTTTTTTCGATTGGTGATATTTTACTGTGTCAAATAAAATCCCAAACATCCGTCTAATAATAATTCAAATATCATATTACTTGCAGTGAGTATACTTACTTGGTTTTAGTTAATGAAAAACATAATATAAATAATAATAAATAATATAATGAAAATAATTGTCTTTGAATAGCCGAGGGATTCCGGCCGTCATAAATTTATTATTTTATTTTTAATTGAATTTTAAGTGATTTTCGATTCGCGGGGCGATCGCGAGTTCACAGTTCACTGCCGGCTGCCGCTGGGTCCGCGCGAAGTGTATAGAGCGCAGCCGAGCAAGCGTTAGCGTGCCTATTTCGGTCGGGATTCCTCGCCTTAAAATAATTGAATATTCGAAATCGTCAGGAATCTATGTGTTATAGGAAAAATGTGATAGTAAAAAACCACGAGCCCTATAAGTAGCTTTCAGGCGGGATACGGGCAGATATAGGCGGGCGAGCTACTTATAAGGGCTCGTGGTTTTTTACTATCATATTTTTCCTATTCTTACATAAAAATAATTACATAAAAATAAAAATAATTAAAAATCTCAATCTATGTATTAGATAACAGAAGAGTACCTATCTTTACTATCTGCAACTAGAACGGCAAATTCTATTAATTATGAAAACCGTTTGTAACTGGAGTTTTTATATTGTTCTCTCGGGAATAGCCGCGATTTTGTGCAACTAGCCTAAATATTCTAGTAGTTTGTCACAGAAACTAACGCTTTTTCAGTAAAGCTTGTTTTAGTAATCTCTGTGGTATAATGGTAGCACGGAACACGACCGATTACAGATCCAGAAGTCCTGAATTCGATTGAGAGGGTTTACATATTGTCACTATTAGGTTAATGTTGTGTTACCCAGCCAGTACCACAGAGGTTGAGGATTTTGGAAGCTCGATTCCGCCTTTCAGCTTTATAATTCACCGGTGGATCCTGGCGGTGGATCCTGGCGATGGATCCACCGGTGGAGCCAAAGTAAATTTTTTGTCCTCCGGGTAGGTATGATGACGGCTAAGGTCCAAAACATACCGAGATGGCAGTGTCGCGATAAGCCGCTCGTGGCCTCGCTGACGCCTCTTTCGGTCTTTTCAAACAATACTCTTTTTTTTACGTACCTATGCATATAAAGTTGAAAATTATTTTATACTAAAAGGAGATCAGTCAAAATTGCACATTACTATTTTAAACAGGGTAACGATCATTTTTTGTTAAGGCGTCAACAGTGTACGATTAGCGGCCAAGCAGTTATTCAAGTTTGAAAATGACATTCTTTTTCACTTTATTTTCAAACTTGAATACAGCTTGGCCGCTAATCGTACACTGTTGACGCCTTAACAAAAAATGATCGTTACCCTGTTTAAAATAGTAATGTGCAATTTTTTTTCGTTGGCCGCACTTTGGCCAAGCTGTATTCAAGTTTGAAAATAAAGTGAAAAAGAATGTCATTTTCAAACTTGAATAACTGCTTGGCCGCTAATCGTACACTGTTGACGCCATAACAAAAAATGATCGTTACACTGTTTACAATAGTAATGTGCAATTTTTTTTCGTTGGCCGCACTTTGGCCGTGCTGTATTCAAGTTTGAAAATAAAGAGAAAAAAATGACATTTTCAAACTTGAATAACTGCTTGGCCGCTAATCGTACACTGTTGACGCCATAACAAAAAATGATCGCTACACTGTTTACAATAGAAATATGCAATTTTTTTTCGTTGGCCGATACTTTTACTTTTTTGGTCCAAACATGTATGAAGCGTGACTGATCTCCTTTCTCGCGCATCGCGGCCGTTCGCGGCCCTTCCCTTAGTTACCATCATTTTTTTTCCACAACAGGGTAGCACTTAGCCTTCATCACACCTGATGATAAGTGGTGATAAGGCTGAAGGTGGAAGCGCACTACTCCCGGATTCCTCAATTACTGAGGAACTGGCTATCTCGGTATAGATTGGGCCTAGGCGTTTCCCCCTACTACGTAACCGATAAACACATAATAGCTACACCTGTAGCCCTACTATTTGTACTTACTAGGTATAATATTTATCCTCACATAATGCTAAACCTTTTCAGCATTCATCTGGAACCGTACCGCCCATTATCTAATACCAAACCAACACAAAACGTAATACGAAAACCAAAGCCTTATCTTGGATCACAGCAAATGATGTGGTGTCTTATTTATTAAAATGAGATGGCTTGATTCGCATCATCGGTAGAGAATTGTCTTAGCTTTAAGCCCGCCTTTGGTATCCTACATTTGTAATTGTAAAATAAAGTTTCACAAAATAAAAACAGATTTTTATATCATAATTAAGTACTTAGGTACAAAACATTTCAATATTATTGTGAAAATCAACTTGAAATATTGAAAGCAAATCGGTGTACTTACTTACATCAAAATAATTTTCTCACTTCTCATGCTCGTAAGTTCATGTTTATGTTGGGTATAGGCTGCATAAAATCGCTTTTTATGCTCTAGTGCATAAAGTAAAATCTTCGTCTAAGTCTCAGACTCTAAGACAAAGGTCGTCAGGTAAACAGACACACACGCAATTAAACTCGTTAAATAAACTTGTTATTTCATTGTTTCTTTAATTTTGTACACAGTCCATTATAAAACAAGGCCAAATTAATAAGTTTTGTAAGAAATAAGTATTTCAAGAGCATTATTGGACTACCTACGATCTATGCTAAAGTCACTGTGCTGCCACTACCACGTATAAAAAAAAGAAATAGAAAGTCTTCCCGCCAATATGGCGAAGTCTTTATTTTTCTTTTTTGCAATATTGTTATTTATTTTCCTCACACTCGAAGTGAAAAGCAGAAAAACCGTTCGTTTTATGCACTTGTTGTACAATCTACTATAGGTGTCACCCAACACAACAGTTCCGTAATTTTAACGACCCATTTCTCAGAAATATTTACATAGTGCCCACTTAGTGCCTATATACCTACTCTGTAGTTTATTAGGTACCGATTTATACCGAGTATTTGACATTGTTTTCCTTTGTGTGCAAAGTATTGAAGCCTGGAGAGGAACATAGGCTACTTTTTATCCTGGAAAAATATCACACTCCCGCGGGATAACGTCGTGTAGTCCACGCGGGCGAAGCCGCGGGCGGATAGCTAGTAATATTATAAATGTGAAAGTTTGGATGTTTAGATGTTTGGATGTTTGGATGTTTGTTACTCAATCGCGCCAAAACGGCTGAACAGATTTGGCTGAAATTTGGAACATAGATACTTTGTAGCCTGGAGAGGAACATAGGCTACTTTTTATCCCGGAAAATATCACATTCCCGCGGGATAACGTTCGTGTAGTACACGCGGGCGAAGCCGCGGGCGGAACGCTAGTACTTAATATATTATCTTCAGAAATCACTCTAGGTACTTATATCTAATTTAAGGAAAATTTCCCGAATACGCCGCAACGACCGACGAGACGAGGCGGGATATTAATAAATTCTATATTAATACGAAAACACACCCTGTAATAACCCAAATTATAAACTCGAGCGTAAATTATTGCTGCTGCTGTAAATGCTGTAAATGTTGTATAATATCTTAATATTTCAAATGTTCAATTATTGTGTTTTGAATGTGTGTGTAATGTAACATAATATGTGTTTAAAGCTATTCCGCCACCAGGCGCGGGGCGGACCGATAACGTGTACCTTCTTTGGCGTTTAAGGTCACAGTTTAAGTGCTTGTCTTGTCACAGCCTAATTAAAATACATCAATTTTATTTTCAATCTTGTGACCTTTATATTGTGCCCGAGTTCGCTAAGTTATTGACATCGAATCGATCGATCGAATCGAATCACATAATACTTTAGGCCATGTCTGTGTCCAAAAAACCTATTGAAGATACATCAAACAGGCTATATTTTTCACACGCTTGGACATAAGCCCTGTCTGCAGATTAAAAAACCTATAAGCGATAACGTACAACCTGGGAAAAATTCAGTGAACCACTTAATACCTACTTCTTTTCGTGTGCCTGGCCTGGCGTCTCACCATCCCTTGCGGTCCCATACCTAATTGCTTATGAATTGTATTGTATTACATTATTCTGTAGTATTACCCTAATAAATATAATACCTAACCAAATAGTAAAAGGGTCTGCGCATTCAGGCTAGTTAGCCCAATTATATAAAAAAATATTATAGTTAAATAACTACTTATTTAGTTGCCTTACCTGGGTTTTTTTATATGGCCCATTTTTTTATGTAAACAAAGCACTTAAGAGCGCGCTATCGCACTCCCGAACATCTGGTTATACTTACGAGGTCTTTGGTTACATTTATGAGTAGCTGATTAGCAAAAGCAATAAAGTTAAGCTAATGGACAGTTTTACGACATGTTTTGTTTTTATAATCGTCGTTCAAACTCTACCTTTGTGTAAACAAATGACAATAGTGCGGTACATTCGAAATCAATTTTTTTCACATAGTTATCGATGAAATAACATATAAAAAGTATATATATTTAGAATCTACATGAAAATCCTATCGAATAAGAATATAATAAAAGGAAAAACAATGTTTTTGTTTTTTTTCGAAATTTTCAATAATTTAATTACATCCGTTTTGAAAAAAACTCAAAATTCAAAAAATTTTATGTTTTATTTTTTTCCGGATCACATATTATAGTTTATTTTTACAGTACGACGAGTTTATCTCTCTTTTGAACATCGAAAACCGCATTCAAAAAATCAAAAAACTGCAATAGTTAGAAAAAAAAGAGTCCCCTACTCTTTTTTTTCTTCAGATCCGCGGCATAAGCCGCCATGGGTCCGGAAGAGGTGTTGTGCACTGTTTGTAGTAGGGACACGGATTTAATTGTGTTTTTTGTGATCATCTATTTTTTTAGTTGTGATTTGTATCTTGTGACTGTGCCAAAAATAAAATAAAATAAATGGCGAGGCAACAGCTACACGAAAAGAAGTAAGAAGTGGTTCACCGAATTTTCCCTGAGTGTACACTAACAAGTTGAAATTACTTTTATGCAAAAACGTTAAGCCTAATAACACATTTGCGTGCATTATTCGGTAATACCTACTTATAACATTTCTATTGGCCGGCCGGCGACTTGGTCCGCGAGTAATTTGATAACCTATGCTTCAAAATTTTGTGTCAAAAAGTAGGTAAATAGGTGTTCTACGGGGTTTCACCATTATATCAATCTATTTTATTTTCCCCACTGTTGGGGCACAGCCCATCCTCATAAGATGGCTAAGGAGAAGGGAAATGACCCACCATCATGCGGACCCTTTGCTGTTGAGGGTTATTAATTAACCAAAGAAAATGCAGCCGGCTTATCGGGTCTACCAAAGCACGGAGGTATTTTAAGCTCGAAATACTCGTATTTTTGGTCAGCCATCCTGTGACCAACCATTCCGAAAGTCACTGAACCTCTGCGATTGGGTATTTGACTGTTGTTGAAATGTAGATATTTAATTATGACATTCAGAAATATAACATTTTTGAATAACAAATGTGAAAAAAGAAATTCAATCTGTATTATAACAAGCGAATTATGAGCTGACGAGACTATGGCGCTATAGAAATGTGACGTCACGTTTCTATAGCGCTCTCCTTGTCTAATTAGAAAGTTTGATGCTCTATATCGCTGAAAATATGCAAGATATTTGAAAATAAATACCTATGTTGTGTTGCTACTAATAAAATGAACATTTTAAGTCAATAAAAAAATTCAGTCAAATACCCAATTGCAGACTGAGCACGCTACCCACTGCTCTTAGGAGCTTCTCCTACCCTTGACTACCAAAATGCAAAAATCATATTCAAAGTCATGAAGATCAATCAAAAACAAAGTTTTCATATTTTCCAGCTACTAACCATAAATAAAAATCATCTCGTTCAGTGATCAGCAACTATACACGGGACGGGACCCGTACATTTTATTTACTACATCCATAGGTACTCCATTATATTTAATCTCCCCCCTTCTATCCCATTAGGTGAAGAGTTTTTACAAGTTTTTATTTAACTTGCCATGTTAGTTAGTTTGTTAGTTAGTGGGGACAAATCATGCAAGCTAAATTTGACCCATTTCCCAGTGTCCGATTGAGCTAAAACTTTGCATACAAGTTAGGATGACAATACAATATTAAAGTACAGTCAACAAAAAAGCTTGTCATAAAAACGAAGATTTTACAAAATACTTATTCGCTTTGCCTACGCAGATCACTTTTAATCCTGAGCATATAAGTACTATTTTTCTTCTAATTTCAGAAATGAGGAAGTTTCATAAGTATAAAATAAAATTGAATAAATAGAATAATTTATTTGTGTATAAATAAAATATCCCCCTATTTTACCCCTTTAGGTGGAGAGTTTCCCCGGTTTATATGGAGCATTCTCATTTCTAAACTTAGAAGTATGAAAATTGGTAAGTAGGTAAGTTGGATATTTCCTGCCGACTACATCTTCGCTTGTCCAGTAGTTTTCTAGATTTTGTAATGAGTGAGTGAGTGATATTACCTATATATATTTCGCTTTTATATATCTATACAAATAAATAAAATTGGAGTGTCTGTTTGTAATATTAAAATAACCGCTTTTTATTATACTCTTTATTGCACATAAAAAAACACATATAAACAAATATAATTAAAACATGTGAGCAAAGGTGAACTTATCTCTAATAAAAGAGATCTCTTCCAGTCAACCCAGAACGTGTAAGAGATAAATAAATAAGCATGTTTTACAACATGCATATGATTATATATACAGTACATATACCAAAATAACATTTTTTACTATTTTTCTCTGTCTGTCTGTTTGTTCCGGCTAATCTCTGAAACGGCTGGACCGATTTTGCCGGGACTTTGACTGGCAGGTAGCTGATGTAATAAGGAGTAACTTAGGCTACTTTTTATCCCGATATTAATACTTGTACCTTACCTGGATATACGTATGTTTAAAAGTATAATAATTTATTTTGAACCACCAGCGAATTCTGTTATATTATAATCTTCTTTGTTTTAGCTACCTCAGTATTATATACTTACTCGAATTCCTGTAAAAACGTACGCTATAACGAATTCCAAATATCAGAACAATTATTCTGTGGTACCTACTCTGAACAGATGATCGCAAATATGATATTTGGTATTCTAGAGTTTAGAATCTAGACCGCCTGGAAAGAGCTCTAGCCAATGCTTGACCGATTGAAAGGTGAGTTAGTAGAATTGGTAGAATGCCCAATATCCTACTACTGTCATAAGATTAAGTAAAAACACTACTATGTAACATCGCCTTTTATTTCTAGCGTAACGTAAACATCCGATTTTTTGAAGTCTGCAGCTTTTCCAAAACCACGTAAAAGCGTACGTAATTAATTGTTTCTGTTCGCTTCTACGAGTGGCCACGGGTCATTAATTATTTACTGTATCCGGGGAAGCCCTGTGTCCGCCGCCAGGGTGTCAAAACTGTTGAATATGTCAAGAGCGGCCTCCGTCACCCAACCCTTGCACGTATTGAATATTCCATTTTTGTTTACGACACATTATGAGGAAACCCTACCATTATGAAATTTATTACTACGGTATATGGCGGTGAGAAATAAAATATGTTTCCTAATGGGCTCGACGCGTGTTCCGTTCGGCATTATTAAAAATGATATATTTACTTACGCTTGTGTATAACGAGAAAGAACGATTTGAAAAGTAAGAAGTAACATTATTATTTTACAAAGTTCTGGCATACAGGTGCCTGAAGATTTTGTAACTGAAACCATTTAAAAACGATCCTGTTTTGTTTCCATTTTCAACGAATGCTTGCAATTTGTATTTAAATTGATTCGTTAGGTGTAAAAAAATAAGCCACCATTAAATAAAATGTCTATTGAACTGGCCACGGGACCACAGTTATCTACATTTTTTTGTTTACTCGTTCGAAATTTCAGTTGTTTTCGCGTTTAGATTTCTGTTGTAGGTCTTTTTGCTACAGAAACTATAAGACTTTTAAAATATACAGTATCATAGCAATGCATTGGTGGTACCTAATAATGCTAATACTTATTACCAAACGTTGTTTTGTTAAAAAATGGGCAGAATATGCAAAATAATATGTTGTAAATTATTTGTAAGTGAAACGAAATGATATAAAAAATCCAACATTATTGAGTGGAAAATATTAATTATGAAAAAATCAGCGACACGAACATCGAATGGCCCAGTTGAGTAAACCTGTTTTTATTTTCATATCCGTTTCATTTTATCGTAAAAGTGCTATAAATAACGTATGACTCCCATTTGTTAATTTCGATCTCGCACGTCACGCAATCACATCCATCATACGCCATAAAATGCTGCTACATTTAAATAGGGGCTTTTGCTAAATATTCGCTCCCGAAACCGGAGAGCGCCATCAAAATTCAAATATAATCTGGCCGGTAACGACGCTCATACAACTACGTATACTAGACCATTCATAATCCTCTCTGGACGCTCCGTCGCAATCCTGCCGGGTATTATCTTAGCTTCAAGTTTGTTCGTAGCCTGTGTTCGTAGCAACCGTAGCAACACGTAGCTTTATAATACTACGTGGAGCGCGGTAAGCGAAGTCTAATAAAACAATGTAAGTTTAATCTCCTACTGAATTTACAACTGAAAAGTCTGGAAAGTAAGGATTTTTAATATCTGCGAGATATTGTTTGGATGAAGTTGTATTATTGAAAACATAAATCTGCCAATTGAACGTAATGTAGTAGACGCAATACACAAGAGAGCGGTAGAACTAAAGATAAACTATTTTTGTGTAAAATTCTTACATCCATCTTTATATCTTTATCTTTATATCGTCATAGGAGCATGGTTTTAATTTGATTTTATTAATGTAAGTTTATCAACCGTAAATGCTGACCTACACCAAGCAAAAGCTACATAAATACCCCTACACTCTCACATGTATATTAATTTATCTTAGCGAAACATCTCGCAGAAGCTGGCATCCGACAGCTCCCCGAGATATGTCATATGAGCTATCTCCCATAATTAGTTACAATGGTCGTAACATACGTCAGAGATTACACGACACGTCGCGGGGCGCGTTGCAGTGGGGGGAGGGGGTGAGCAACAGGCGCCAACTGATCAATGAACGCTCCCCGCGCGTTCTGCGCCACACTTGTTGCGCGCACGGCTCATGTGGTGTCTATATACAGTGTCCGATTTGTCGGATGTAGTAAAATCGTCAGTAAAACTTCCTTAGCAGAAGTACGACTAGAGGACTATATAGGCATAGTGAATGCATAAAAATAATTTAAAATCTCAAGAAGTACGACTGTGCCCCTAGCACGATAAACACTCGTCCTCGTAACCGTATTATCTTGTATGAAAACCAGCCCCCTGATTCACAACCCGTCGGAAACGGAATCGGATTTGAAATTCTATGCTTTGTCTTTGTCTATTCTATAGTGAGTGCCAGGGCATATATTCCGCTGTCGGGAGCGTTTCCGATGGTTCGTGAATCAGGGGGCAGAGCAGCGCCGCCTCGGTCGTTTTACGGAAGTAAAATTTAATAGGCAGAACTTTGACAGCAGCTTTGGCAGCATTTTGACGGGAGTTATAGTATACGATTACGAGAGTTTTTCGTGCTTTGCAACTTTCAGCTTCTAGTTATCATTATGACGTGGTATAGAAGTTAATATCTCTTAAGACAATCCATCAATGGCGGTTTAAAAAAGATTGGAAGACTGATTTTCAATTTACTCTGGACTAAACTCACTGATAAGTACAAGCATCAACCTCTCTCAAGAATGAGTTGAGTACCACCTGCCCACCTTGCCAGCCTAGGCGGGTGAGGAATTGAGGATTGAAGACTATTTTTTAGGTAGTCACCCTTGATGCTTTTGTCCTTTCTAACTAGTTACGTCACCTTTTGGAGCCCGGTAGTTGCTAGATAGTAATGTGGTAATAGATATTTCGGATTCTAGATTTATTTCGACTATTTTTCGGCAAATAGTTAAATTACATTAATTTTGTAATCGGTATTTAAACCATAATTGGGGAAGGTGCAAGGTGTGTTGCCGTCTTGCTAAATGCAGGTACTGTGCACTGATATTTTCGTGATGTGCAAGTGCAATTTTTTGTGGGCGGATGGGCGGTGCATGTTGCATGTTGTGATTATTTGCGGAAGTAAGCTAGCTACCTACTTAAATTTCTTTTTTCACAATTGTTAGGCGTCAGCCTGAAACAATCAAATACTGACCAAATATCAATTTCGCTGCCAATATCACAATACTTGCCGATCAATTTAGTTATTTTTGCTGACCACTAGATGCTGAGTTGATCAAATGACTTTGCTAACACCTCTTTCATTTGCTGACCGATTAAATGATAGCCTTATTTTTCTGCTTATTCGTGGCGCAGTGACTTTGATGCAGGCCTGCGAGCGTTGTGTTTAAAAACTTTCGCAATGGTTGGTCACGGGATGGATGACCAAATATTTATTATCTCGAGCTCCTCCGTGCTTCGGAAGGCATGTTAAGCCGTTGGGTACCGACTGCATTTGCAGTAGTTAATATCCATATTTTCATATACTATAATTCGCATTGGGCCCGCGTGGTAAGTCCATGGCCCATTCTCCTCGTCCATCTATAAGGAAGGAGGATGAGGATGGATCCCCCTGCTTTGGGGACATTAAAAAAAGGCTAATGATGATGAGGGCTTTTTCGTAGCCCGAATTGAAGTTGCTACCTACCACATTCTTATAAGTATTATGATTCTGTCACCATAAATTTTATTTTCAGCATTGTTGAGTTCCGATTGTTGTGATAAGTGCCTTTATTTACAATCTTCTGTTTGTGTTTTTATCTTTTCTGAAGTAGGTACTTACCTAAGTGAGTGAGAGTAACAATGCACACGTTCCGCTGTCGGCAAAGTTTCCAACGGTTTGTGAATAAGTATCGATTTTCATATGTAATTTATAATTGTTTTTGACCGACAAGGTTTTTATGAATGCTGAACACGCCTGTCATTGGCGTACACATCAGATTTGTGTTATTGACATATGATGTTTTTATTGTTAATTTAATGTGTATGCTGTTGGTGTGTCATATAAATAAATATAAATATAAATAAATATAAAGAGGGAAACTAGGAATCCATTTCAATTCCATAAATTTTATTCTGATACACTTCGACGGAACGACTAAAATCGGTAAGTCTAAAGGCCCCAATCTGGGCCAAACAGAATACCCCCAAAAACATTGAGGTGAGACACAAGTGTCGTAACGCGAACACACCTGCTACTCGAGTATATCGCTCACAAGGTACTATCAAGCTTACAGACGCAGTCATATACCTACAATCTATATGTATATATGCTGCAGTACGAGTACGAGTCTACCTTTTCATAAATAGATATACAAGGTGTATAGACATACACTTTAAATAGATAGACCCATTCTATGAAACATCCTGTAGAGGAGGTTGTATAAAAATTATTCAGGGTTTAAGGATTGCTTGCATTCAAAATCTTTGAATTTAATGGTGGTAGCAACTATTATTTAATTTTATTATGTGGTGGTACTAAATAAAACTATTGGAGAATTTATGACACCAAAATCAAAAATCATCAAAAAACGTGGTGCGCGTTGTCAATACTAAGTACTTGAATGCATGCTTTGCAAAGGGCGCACCACGCTTTTTAATTTCAGTTACTGAATAGACGGTTATTTTGTACTTTTTAGTCTGTTCCTATAAAAGTGTGTTTTATAGTTTTTTAAACTACATATTTATTTATTACTTTTTAGTTTAACAAATGGCAAGCTATGGATGGGGATGGTAATCGATTTCACAGACCATTCATGTGTCTGCCTGCCCACCCCGTAAACATTATAACTCAAAGGCGTGATTGTCTGTATTTAGTTTTACAAATTCAAGTGGAGTCTATTAGTTACCAGATGCGCGAGCCGAACCCTTACTTAGATAGATAGATAGATAAAATCATTTATTTGCATCACAAACATAACATGCACATAAACAAAAGAAAAGGAAGGAGAAGCAAACCAACTACTTACTGACTAACAAAGCAGGTATATAATTAAGCAGGTATATGTGTGCATGTTTGTCACAGCGACGCAAAGAGGCAAAAGCTCAGCGTATATATTGCCCCGAAAGAACAAAAAACTGGTTTTCAGCTTTCGCCCGTAGAAAAACGCGAGGGGACGCATTAACAAAATCGGACGCCCTTTTATTAATTTAAAAATATCATCTATTTAACAAATTTGTTTAAAAATTTATAAAATATAAGTAATTAAATTTGATAAAATTGAAATTGAATTAGTAAGTAAAACTGTAAAATGTCTAAATAAAAAAAAAATAAAAAAATCAAATAATAATAAGCCATTTAGTGTAATATAAATAAAATATATTATCATGCCTTGCATTTATTCATAAAACTTAATAAAATCATAAAATTAATATCAGTTCAAAATTACAAATTAAATTAAAAAAAAAAATTGAAAAATTGAAATTAAAAATTAAAATATATATAAATAAATTCAATCAAAATAAAATTAAAATCTCCAGAATCCGCAACCAAACGACTATTTGTGCGTACTTAAACTTTGTTGTTCTAATAGTGCCATTTTAAAATTATTTTTGAATGTAAATTTTGATGTCAATTGCCTCATTGGAGGGGGTATATTGTTCCAGCACTTAGTCGCCTGGTAGCGGAAACTACCTGTAAAAACCACAGTCCTGTGCACGTGACATGCCAATAGAGGGCGAGTTGACCTGCCAACGCCTGACCCATACTGTGTGTGAAGTGTGCGAAAATTCAGCTTTTTGTACAAATACTCTGGGTTCTTAAATTTCATGAGGTCGAACATTAACATTGCAAGATGCATTCGCCTGCGTGACTCCATGTTAAGGATGGAGGCTTTATTTAAAAAGGGTGACACGTGTGTACGAGGAGGGATGTTAAAACAAAATCGGCCACAAGCATTCTGAACACGCTGTATCATCCTTTTAGATCCGGACAATAAACGTACTTCCTTCCTGCTCCATCATTAGACCCTCACCACCAAGTGTAGCGAATAGGTTTCATCAGAACGAAACAAATGAGCCCAAACTCGAGGAGTTTCCTAGTGATCATTAAGGAGTGCCACTGACTTCCTCCCTGCTTCATCATCAGACCCACGTACACCACCAAGTGTAGCGAATAGGTAACATCAGAACGAAACAAATGAGCCAGAATTCGAAGGGTTTCCTATTGGCCATTAAGGAGTGCCACTGGCTTCCTCCCAGCTTCATTAACAGACCCTCGCCACCAAGTGTAGCGAATAGGTCTCATCAGAACAAAACAAATGAGCCTAAACTCGAGGGGTTTCCTAGCAGCCGTTGAAGAGTTCTATTGCCCACCTCTTGACTCCATCATCAGATCAGCTCGATGGTAGCAAATTATTGTATTGTCATCGGATTCATATAGTTTGCAAAGTTTCAAATCAATACGACAATTATTAGAAGTAGGTTAAAATTGAATTCCAAGATTTTCTTACATTGTGACTTAGTTACAAGTAAAGCTAATAAAAGTGTGGTAATAAGAATTCGGTGGTTGCAATCATGCAATCATAGAAGAAAATAAATGTATGGTTGCAATGTAAATACAAGATGCTCTATTCTATTTGTCTTCGTTCGTTGTGCTTATTAAAAAAATAGTTGGATGAACCGGTGGTGGATTTACGACGACGACGATTTTTGACGACCGATTTGGCGCAGGGGTAGGCTACCTGCCTGCTGCACCAGAGGTATTGGGTTCGATTCCCGAACAAGACAAATATTTGTGTGCATGAACATGTCTATTTGTCTTGGTCTGGGTGTTTACTATCTATATTAAGTACTAGCTGACCCGGCAAACGTTGTTTTGCCATATAATTGACTACCGATTTGGCGCAGGGGTAGGCTACCCACCTTCTGCGCCAGTGGTCTCGGGTTCGATTCCCGAACAAGACAAATATTTGTGTGCATGAACATGACCATTTGTCTTGGTCTGGGAGTTTACTCTGTAGGTATATATTAAGTATGTATTTACAAACAAAAAGTATTTAAGTATATATTTATCCGTTATCAAGTTTTCCATGATAGGTACCTACAGTTTCTTAATGAAATTAAAATGGGCTTAGATAATTGGTGTGAATGTAAGAAGTTATTTATTTATTATTTATTTATTTATAATAGTGGACCAGGGGGGCTACCGCGTAACTTTATGGGTATGAACTTCATACGCTTTTGGGAAATTTAAGTCTATTTTATAAAGAAAATAGCCGCTATCACTTTCTTGTTTTGTGACCTCGGGTATAGTGCAGCAAGCTTTTCTGTTCCGGTGATTATCTTTGGAACTAAAACAGTTTTCATACGACAGTCCATTTTGACAGCTAATTTGGTATTGCAAGTGGCTCCTCTGTCACGGCTGTCACCGGAACAGGAAAGCTTGTGGCATTGTATAACTGTATAAAGCGGCAAAAATCTATCAAGATAAGGAATTCAAATGACAGTTGAAGCCCATACCCATATCCATATTTCTTAGCCGGTAGCCCCCCTGGGGGTCACCTGGGGACTGTCATTTGAATTCCTTATCTAGATAGATTTATGCTGCTTTATTCTGTTGAACGTTGCTTGCTAGTTATCGTTATACCCATGAAGTTCGACTTAATACTGAGGTAACTGGAGCGTGCAGTACGAACAATTTTTTGAATACCACAAATAACACAGTGGCTGTCTTCCGTCTCACCTACACTTTTAAAAAATACGTATGGTCATATGAGACAGCTGACAGCCACTACATACATAAATGTCAAATTTGGTGGCGACACTTTTTTATTCAGGGTGAGAGCTCCAGTTACCTCAGAGTATTAAGTCAAACTTCATGGTTATACCCGACGTCACAAAACAAGGAACTGATAGCGGCTATTTTCTTTATAAAATTGACTTAAAGTTCCCAAAAACGTATGAAGTTCATACCCATAAAGTTACGCGGTAGCCCCCATGGTCACCAACATATTGTGTGTGTGTTTATACCATAAACTTATATATACTTATAACACTTATAATAAGTTTATGGTTTATACACCACAAGTTGCCTACACCAGACAACAGATAGCGCTAGTTACACACTACCAATAAAGGGGCCCAAGCTTGGTCTATTCCTAGATATAAAAAAATTACTCTGTGAAGTAGTCTTTTTACGAATTCGTAAAATGAATATTTTGGTGCAAGTGCAACCGGCTGTTACAGTTTCTTAATGAAATTAAAATGGGCTTAGATAATTGGTTTGAATATAAAAAGTTATTTATTATTATTCTCTTTATTACATTTTAAATACTTACAAAATTATATTTCTAAACATTAAATTTTTACAATGTATAACACTAAAAAATATAACATTTAAAAATACAAAAATGCAGTTCCCCAACGGTAGCAAGATCAGGGTCCCGGCTACCGATGGTTAAGGATCCAGAGACAGGAACCTTCTCACTATACGGGCCGTGTCCAGAAGTACTGCCTTCTGCATCTGACTCCCGATCCATCCACCTAACGCAAGCCTCTTAAGGTGTTTATCGAGGCTCTTGGCTATCAGACCATGGGCAGATATGACTATCGGAACAATAATTGCTGAATCAATGTCCCACATGTCAACAATCTCGTGAGCTAAATCAAGATATTTGTTTTCTTTATCTTTTTCAGCTTTCACAAGGTTGTCGTCATGGGGAACAGTGACATCAACAATTATTGCGCGGCGTTCGTGTCGATCTATCAATACAATATCAGGCTTATTAGCTACAATAGTCCTGTCTGTAATGATAGAACGATTATTATTATTTTTAATTATTATTATTCCCTTTATTACATTTTAAATACTTACAAAATTATATTTCTAAACATTAAATTTTTACAATGTATAACACTAAAAAATATAACATTTAAAAATACAAAAATCTGACGAGCACTTTAAAAGCGTCAACGTGACAGGACATTCATTCCCCATTTTATATCTAATATTTTATTCAGAGATCGAAATTCTCATATTTTCTGTAATACTTCGATCAACAATAGCATCCAGTTTGTAATACCACAATTATTTCATATTTATTAGACCTAAAATACCAAAAACAAATAGAAAAATTGACTATGACATTTGAGAATGTCATCACCAGTCATTATCATATTGCCAAACTACGAAATAAACAAATGGGATAACGAATGATGAAATAGATGTTGACGAGAAGCCGAGCAGCACGTCTTCCACCTCCGGGCTCGTCACCTCGCTCCGCCTCGCAGTTGTTGGCAACTGCCTCAGTGCCGTGTGTTCAGCTGACATCTGCAGTTGCGTCGAGTGATAGTGACGAGTACTTCTCTCCGCCGACGTCGCCACCGCCTGTACGCCGGAGGAGGGGCCGGCCACCGAAGAGTTTGGGGCTTCTGGGGCAAACGGCTCCGGTCAGGGCCCCCGCTCCCGGTGGAGTGCAGCGCATGCGATGGACAATTTCCATCAATGAAAATGTCATGCGCGCATATTTTGAGGCAACAGAGGCAGGAACTAATCTTACTGCGTATCGTGTTCGGATGCTTTCTCTGTTTCAGGCTCTCGAACCATCAATCAACGTTTCGGCTCAACGACTGTCGGATCAGGTGCGAGCCATTCAACGGGGTCACTTGTTGGATGACTCGGTACTTGATCGGCTCCGTACAGAGGTGCAACGTAACCGTATCATTACTACTGCATCGCAGGCGGCAACTCAAGCTTCTGCCGCGGCCACATTGCAAGCTGGCGTTGCTGATAGTGATCGTGGAGATGATATGGTTACTACTGTAAGTCCCCAATACAATGATATATTGAGGAGTACTCTTGAAGATGTAGTTCGGGAATTTCGATCGACTTCGGTTCACCTTAGACCTCGGCTTCCACGTTTTCCCATGCACAAAAAAAATAGGGCGCTGATGTGTGCTTTAGATTTGCTACTACCAAATTACTTTGATAGTAGTGAAGACCTGGCTGATACTCATTCGATCCTGTACTGTGCGGCTATTACAGCTTGTCGTGTTGCTCATGTCAAATTTCCAAATACTGACACAGCAACACGCCCTCGCCTGGCTGTACCAGCCTGGCAGTGTAGGATTGAGCGTCGTATCAGTGAGGCTAGGGTACTCATCGGTAAGCTCAGCTGCTTTAGGGAGGGCAACATGCGCCCTAGGGTCATGCGCTTTGTGAAACGTGCATTCTTGGGGACTGGTATTAGTCCTCAAAATTATATTTCATGTGTCACAGAGCGCATCGACTTCCTGAAGCAGAAAATTTGTGCATGGGCTAATCGTATTCGAAGGTATAGGGTGCGAGTCGATCGCTTTACTCAGAACCGCATGTTCGAGAGAGATCAACGACGTGTTTATGCATCCTGGGAGCGATCGGATCAGAGTGATACTGATATGCATCGGCCGGATGATGATGCCATGATTTCTTTTTGGCACAACATCTGGTCTGTGCCTGTCACTCACTCTGAAGGCGCGTGGATGGAGGATGTTGAGCGTTCGTGTGAGCTTATACCTGATATGAATGAAGTAACCATTGACTACCAAGACGTAGTTTGTGCAGTTCGTTCCTTACCCAACTGGAAATCTCCAGGCCCGGATGGACTGCACAATTTCTGGTATAAATGGTTACCTAGCTCGCACGTTTGCTTAGCATCTCAATTTCAATGTGCTTTATTATCTCGGTCGCTTCCAGAATTCATGACAACAGGCATAACCCATCTGCTCCATAAATCTGGTAGTACTGCGGACCCCAAAAACTATAGACCTATCACCTGTCTGCCAACAATTTATAAAATTCTTACGTCCATTTTGAGGTCGAAGATTAATAAACACATTAATCAAAATTCTATTATGGTCTCCTCTCAGAATGGATGTAGGAATGGGGCCCGTGGTACTAAGGAGCTACTCCTCATTGACATGGCTATTAACCAACAGGTTCGTCGAAACCGAAAGAACCTGTCGACTTCCTGGATAGATTATAAGAAGGCCTATGATTCCGTGCCGCATTCGTGGCTCATGAGGGTGCTGGAGTTGTATAAAATAAATACAACTCTACGCACTTTCTTGATATCGTGCATGCGAAAATGGAGAACGGTCCTTTTCTATCCAGGATCTCGACGGATTCTAGGTCAGGGCGATCCTATAAAAATAGAGCGAGGTATCTTCCAGGGTGACGGTTTGAGTCCATTGTGGTTCTGTCTGGCCTTGAACCCTCTGAGTACACTTCTCGAGAGTTCAGGGTTAGGCTATCGTTTACGGAGAAATGGTCAAGTAATATCACACCTGCTGTACATGGATGACCTGAAACTATTTGCCCATAGCAGTTCTCATTTGACAGCGTTACTGAAGGTTACTGAAGCTTTCAGTAATGCCATTAAAATGGAATTTGGTGTGGACAAATGTGCAGTCATGCATGTAAAGCGTGGTCAGATAATGGAATCTACGGGTATACAACTCTCGGATTCTATTCATCTTAGATCTCTCTCCGTAAACGAAACCTATAAATATTTGGGTATGTCACAGGCATTAGGCATCAACGATGCTGACATGAAACAGTCGTTGCGTGAGCGTTTCTTGGGGCGCCTTTCAAAAGTCCTTAAAAGTCTTTTGTCTGGCGGAAACAAGGTTCGCGCATACAATGGATGGGTCATGCCGGTACTGATGTATTCCTTCGGCATACTTAAATGGACTCAAACTGAACTGGATGCCCTGGAAAGAAAAGTTCGTACATTGGTAACAGCACACCGCATACATCACCCACGTTCATCGACCATGAGATTATATATCCCGCGGAAGTGCGGTGGTCGTGGCTTCTTAAATGCTAAGACATTGCATAACCGCGAGATATGCAATCTTAGGGAGTATTTTCTCCAAGTTGATATGGGGTCTCATAGAGATGTAGTTGCTGTTGACAATGGACTGACTCCTCTATTTTTAGCAAAAGAAAACTGGCGCAAACCTGTAGTACTTAGTACTTCCGACCGCAACACTGTGTGGCAAAGCAAGGAGTTACATGGCAGATTCTACCGGGCTCTCCATGGGCCCGACGTAGATTTATTAGCCTCAGTATCCTGGCTCCGTTTCGGTGATCTTTTTGGTGAAACCGAAGGTTTTGTCTGTGCAATTATGGATGAGGTTGTGATGACGAATAACTACCGAAAGTATATCCTAAGGGATGGCACAGTGGATATTTGCCGAGCGTGTCATCGTCCGGGTGAATCCCTTAGGCATATAATCTCCGGTTGTTCTCGTCTCGCAAACGGCGAGTATTTGCATAGACATAACCAAGTGGCCAGGATAATACACCAACAACTTGCTCTGAAACATAGTCTTGTGGCATCCGAGGTGCCATACTACAGGTATGCACCAGAACAGGTCCTTGAAAATAGCCATGCCACATTGTATTGGGATCGATCTATCATTACAGACAGGACTATTGTAGCTAATAAGCCTGATATTGTATTGGTAGATCGACACGAACGCCGCGCGATAATTGTTGATGTCACTGTTCCCCATGACGACAACCTTGTGAAAGCTGAAAAAGATAAAGAAAACAAATATCTTGATTTAGCTCACGAGATTGTTGACATGTGGGACATTGATTCAGCAATTATTGTTCCGATAGTCATATCTGCCCATGGTCTGATAGCCAAGAGCCTCGATAAACACCTTAAGAGGCTTGCGTTAGGTGGATGGATCGGGAGTCAGATGCAGAAGGCAGTACTTCTGGACACGGCCCGTATAGTGAGAAGGTTCCTGTCTCTGGATCCTTAACCATCGGTAGCCGGGACCTTGATCTTGCTGCCGTTGGGGAACTGCATTTTTGTAATTATTATTATTATTATTAAAGACATAGATGTATTAATTAAAGAGACAAAAAATAGAGGTAGGTACCTATTTTACCTGTGGATCCACTGATGGATTCAAGAGTAGAAAAATTAGCTTTGGCTCCACCGGTGGATTCAAGAAGACAAAAAATCTACTTTGGCTTCACCGGTGGATCCTGGTGGTCGATCCAAGTGGACGGAGGGACTTACTTGTGCCATAAGTGTATATATTCTTTGCTTGTGCCGAGCACAAATTATACTTAAAGACTAGTCGTAAGCAAACTGCTATACAATACAATACATGTCTCAATGGGGAGAAACAGGCAAAGATTTGGTAGATGGCGCTTTTGTGAACTGAGGCACAGTGGTTACCTTACCACACTCAGCCTGCGATCGTTTAGGACTTTAGGTTAAGCAACTTTTACAATGATTTTGGTGTTCTATAGAGGGCAGGGCACAAAGCTGAGGTATTAACGACCAGGGGGGCGGCCGGGGGCTGCCGCGTAACTTCATACGTTTTTTCAAACTTTTTTTTATTCATAACGGCGTAGCACTGCTCCCGGAATCCTCAACCACTGAGGAACTGGCTATCTTATCTCTAACTGCCGGAACACAATAATGCTGAAAACATCACTGTTATGGCGTCAGACTTAGATAAGATGGTGGTAGCTAGCCAGGCGGACTAAGAACAAGTCCTACCACCAACCAAACCGAATACAATATGTACCCCCACTGGGAATCGAACCCGGGACCTCTTGGTCTGAAATCGGTGGTGTAAACCACTAGACAGTGACTGTATATCGATATTTTATTTTTACTGATATTTTCTCTTAAATAATTCAATAATGGTATCGATATCATAAAAATATATTGCTATTTGTATCGATTTCTAAAATACTGGTATAATAGTTTTGATATTTTTATCGATATTTCTTACCGATACAAGACAACGCAGCGACGTTGTGAAACACTGTTGCCAGATTGTGGAGATTCCCCCCAAATTCAGACTTTTTTTTAGAGCTGGGATTTTTAGGGGAAGAATTTTGATGTTTTAGCACTTGGAACCAAAACGTACTATCCAGTGAGAAGACCATCAGAGCAGACTAACAAAAAAGTGCGGGGTCGGGACGCGGTAACTCATGAGATAGGTACTGGTTATTACCAGTACCTATCTCATGAGTTACCGCGTCCCGAACTCGACCGAGTAGTATATTTACTACTCGGTCGAGCTAACATGGCACCTGCAAATTATACCCCTTTCTTTCACTCCATTCTGTCATACCCGGAGAGTGAGAGGGACGGGTATAACTTGCAGGTGTCATTTAGCTTGACTGAGTTATAGAGATATTTTAGTATCAGGTGCCCTACCTACCACAAGCTCTAATAGCAGTTAGTTTTAAGTTGAGAGAGTGAGACGCCGCTTTACACGCCGTATAGCGGCGTCTCACTCTCTCAACTTAAAAATAACTGCTATTAGAGCTTGTGGTAGGGCACCAGTACCCATAGCAAATGGCCACAGAGGCGGTGAAAAGGCTAAGCTTAAATTTTAATTTTATAAAAAAAAATCGCCGGTATCAGTTTCCTGTTTAGTGACGTCGGGTATAACGATAGCTAGCTTAGCTATAGCAACGTTCAACAGAAAAGAGCAGCAAACATCTATCAAATTATTATTATGTTTTATTTTAGGAAAATCATACTATTATTAGCACTCAGTGCTTATGTATAATATCACATAAAAGTCAGTGGCATAAAACGACGACGAGCAATCTTGCTGCTTGCTTGTATCCGCTAAACGGGATGCTATACCATACACCATCCAGTTTGCTATAAACCGTATTAACCTTGCTTGCTCGACGCTTGCAGCGGCATTCGGCAAGATAGTGTGCAGTGGCGGGCTAGCGGGGGGGCTGAAGGGGCGGCTCGCCCTTGGGCCCCGATCCAGAGGGGTCCACAAACGCCTCCATGTTCCCTTCATAAAATCCTTCACAAGCGTCTCCTCGGGACACTAACCGATTCGATTGCTTGAGGCCTCCTTTAGCCTTGCCGCCCCGGGTCCCTGACAACGATGGTGTGTGGTGTGGCTGCCTATCAGTGTGCAACAAGTTTTATCCAAGCAAGGTACATTGAATTTTTGCTTCAAGCAGACTTGACGATAGATGATAGGCTTGACGATAGACTGGATCGTGTATGAGTATGACTGTCTTAACTGCTCTCTCACTCACCTCTGCTCAGCCTTCTCTTTGGTGCATTCCGATTCAGACCAAAATCGATTTCAGCGCTGACAGCGATAACAGGCGTACCCAGAGATCAGGTAAAAAGTGGACTCCAATCTCACAAGCGCCATCTACAAAAAACTTTGCCTGTTTCTCCCCATTTCACCAATCTATCAAGACGACTAAACAACTCAATTCCGCTTTTATTTATCTTGAATTTCTGTCTAAGGCTGATTTACATTTGCATAAGTACAGTAGCGAGTTAAGAAATCAGTCAGTTAAGTAACAAGTAGTAAGTTGGAGTAGCGTCCAAACGTATAGGCGAGTAAGTAGTCATAAGTTGCCGTTCCGAGAAGAAGTATCCGGGGGGCTACCGGCTAAGAAATATGGATATGGGTATGGGCTTCAACTGTCATTTGAATTCCTTATATTGATAGATTTTTGCTGCTTTGTTCTGTTGAACGTTGCTAGCTAGTTATCGTTATACCCGACGTCACAAAACAAGAAACTGATAGCGGCTATTTTCTTAATAAAATTGACTTAAAGTTCCCAAAAAAGTATGAAGTTCATATCCATAAAGTTACGCGGTAGCCCCCCAGCTCCGCGACAAAGACAACAGACAGTTGTTGGTTATTTTACATAGGTAAGTATCTACCTACTCGGATTGAGAAAAAGGACGAAGAATAGAAATGGAATATGAAATATTAGGTGTCATCATCGGAGAATCATCATCATCATCAATTTACGTGTGATAATCGAAGAATTAACAGTGCTTTTTCTTGTGGAAGATATTGAAGATGAAATTGTAATAGAAAGGAATAGATCGTGAAGAGACCTAAACTAAGTGTATATATTCTTTGCCTAAACGCATATACCTAGGAAAGAAAGTAGATAGCAAGAAGAGAAACACGGGGCGCAAGCAATCAACTTCTAATGGTACTGGCAGATGAGGACCTTAAAGAGTATAAATTATCTTCGCGCATGTCCAAAGATTCATTTTTGTTTCTACAGATAAGTGGGACCTGTCATTCAAAGATCTAACATAGAAAACCAATAAAAATATAAAATGTATAAGTATTGTTTGATTTAGTTTTTTATTTTACAGCTTTTCTTATGTCGTATGGGCAGTAGTGCCTATTGTTCTTTTACTTATGCAGCATCTCGAGCTAATTTGTTCTTATATTCATCGCTTTTAGTGTTATATTTATATAGGCAATCATGTCCTAAACATTCCTTGACGAACTTTAATGTTGTCTCCTCCGATCACTTCATCGATCTGTGATTTAAACAGATTTAAAACTCAAACTCTAAACAAATCAACTTCAAGAAAGAAAATTATTAAAACAAAACACGTTGCAACCAGAAAACTTATGAACTGTACTAAACTCGCCCGTCCACACGCGCGGCGAGTTTAGTTGGCGGGGTGCGGAAGACGCACGGGCGGGGTGGACTTGCACTTGACTTACCGAAAAAATAGAACTTCATTCTATTCTCTGTACTTAATCGTTAAGTTATTACTTAACTGGCAAATCCCTGTCCAAACGATGATAAGAACTTAACTCGCCAAGACCGTAAGTTAACTCGCTACTGTACTTATGCAAATGTAAATCAGCCTTTATTCCTACAAAAACCAAAAAACTGTACAAAATACTACACAAACAATCCAACTAAGTTTTAGCTATATCCAAAGCTCATTGGCTGTATCGGTAGTAGATAAATATTACGTGCGTGGCTGTATGTTCAAAAACCGCCGCCGCAGCCTGACGTTTCGTTTAAATAAAAAAAAGTATAAAAATGTGAATGGACGTCAAGTTGCTATTTATAAATTTTCTAATTTCTTCCCCTGCGCTATCGTAACAACACTTATCATACTTATTTGATAAGACTATTTGGTTTGGCTGCCGACAAGCAGATTTGTGTTAACATCAAGTACGTAACTTGTGACCTTGTTAAGCCGTACCACTGTGTGTATGTATCGCAAATCGGCGAGCCTACACAAATGATCATGAAAAGTGTAAATGGAAAAATTTGGCGTAACTCTGCTTCTTTAGTACTGCTCAATAAGCGGAATAGAGATTCGATATCGTGCCGGAGTGGGAGTGTTAATTACGACGTGTTGTTGCAGACTCGAACGGTGTCCGCATCGTTCCCGAATTCCGTGGTGTTCCCTGGCGGAGTGCTGGAAGTTGCGGACGAGAGCGCCGACTGGTTTCGATTGTTGCAGTCGTTTGGCTACTCACGAAATGATTTTGATGCATTGCACCAGAAAAATACACCAGTAGCACCAATATTTCAGCCAGACCCAGTGAAAAGGTACTTTAAAGATTTTTAAGACTTGTAGTAGGGAAGATAGCATTTTTAGCAATACAATGCTTTTGATTTTAACTTGAAAAGCAAACAAATTTTTATGACTTTTAATAGCATTGTTGAAATGATCAAAGAACTTTCACAACTTCGTAAAATGATATAAGATTTCAGATTCGAATTTCTACATTCAACAACAACAAATAATATATTTTTTCACAGGCATGTTTCTCTTAGAATAGCTGCTATTAGGGAAACATTTGAAGAACTGGGTATTCTAATCTGCAGCACATCACATAAGGAAAACAAAAGTTCCTTGAATGCTGATGTAATTATAGATATTGATTTAAAGCATTGGCAGGAAAAGGTGAGTTTGTAATTGTAACATAACATACTTACACAATAAGGGATAAGAAATTGTAAATATTACTGTGAAAGATAGAGAACTAAGATATAGGATGTTTTATAAAAGCCAAGCCAAACAATGAGTGTTTGTTTAGCTGTTGTCATTCCGTGGATAAATATAGCTGTTTTCACTATTTATTTCATTTAGTCATTTCAAACAAGTTACTTATTACATTTTTTTTGTAAATTTATTAATAACAAAAAAACACTTAAAACATAATGTAAAATCTTTAGGTTACCAAAAATCCAGCGGAACTGCTAAATCTATGCAGGGAATACAATTGCTATCCTGACATATGGTCTCTACACTACTGGAGCAATTGGTTGTCCCCGACAGCCTTACCAAAAAGATTTGACACCGCTTTCTTTTTGGCGGCACTGGGTAGAGAGATTCCCCAGTTGCGGAGAAGCTTGGAAGTTACTGAAGTGAAGGTAATCTAGTTTTCATTGTGTTCATATAATAACTATTAATCTAGCTAAATAATATCATAAAAAGTAATAAAAAAGAAAGATTCTTAACACTTTGAGGGCCTGGCCATTATAATGCGGTAAATACTGGTACGCCGGCGTTTTTCGCACTATTTGGGGGGCTCACCATTAGAAAACTATAAGAGAGCTAAATATGTGTTTTTATTTTTTTAATTTTGATGATTTATGAAATAAAACAATAGAATTTAACTATTTTTTTTATTTACAATACGGTATGGTATATTACGGTACGGTATATTAACAATACGGAAGTCCGATAATGTGTCACGACATGATCGGCTAATCAGATCATATTTAATGTGTATACACGTGATTGGCCCTTAAAGTGTTAATATTTTTATGCACAATTATGATCTTGAAAATGAAATATTGAAAAATTAGCCTGTCTCACAACTAGCTAGGATGGGACTCGAACCCACAACCTTTCACTGTCCAAGGTTTCAGAGCATTCGCCCAGACAGTGAATGAAAGGTTGTGGTGTTGAGTTCCATCCTAGCTAATTGCGAGGCAGGTTAATTTTTCTTATACTTTAATTTGATTAATAAAAATTAAATAAAAAAAAGGAAAAATAGTTTGGAATAATGATCTTATTTCTTTTTCTTTTAGTGGTCTAATCCTCAAGATATTTTAGAGAAGAATCTGAGGAAAGAATTGGAACTCTATCCCCCACAAGTTTATGAATTGAATCGGCTTATTCACTTCCATGATATTGAAGAACTAATACAATATGCTGCCAAAAGGAGTAGCAGAGGCATTGATGTAATATATCCTATTGTTGTAGAAGCAAAAGATGGAAAGTTACATGTCCTCCCAGGTGAGAATAATTTTGAAATTTTAACAGCAGTAAACATTAATCAGGAAAATAAGCATTTTTAAGATGCCTTTGTTAATGACATACTTTTTGTTTCAGGTGATGACTTGTATCCAACAAATATAAATTATAACGAAACAAATATATGTCATAGTGATAAAACTATTTTGGAGTTAAGAGAAATCTGTGATAAATTGCACAGGTTAGAAATAACAACTTCCCATGGTTTTAAAACAGAATTAGTTTTTCATAATTGCTCTCCTACCAACCATATCAATATGGGTGACAGGATAATTTCATCTAATACAACACTTCATAAAAATGTTAAGTAACAAGCCTTAATCATTGGCCTTATTAGAAGTACTGACCTAATTAAAGTTTTTATTGTTATACTTCTTGATATTGAGTAAAATATCTTAAAATGGCAAGCTCCGGGCACACATGGCCTAACAGCCAAGATGACTATGAACTGTTAGAGGTGATCGGTGTAGGTGCTACTGCAGTCGTGCACGCCGCGTACTGCGCCCCCCGAGGGGAGAAATGTGCTATTAAAAGGATCAATTTAGAGAAATGGAACACTTCCATGGATGAACTCCTGAAAGAAATTCAAGCTATGTCAAGCTGCAACCACGAGAATGTCGTAACATATTACACAAGTTTCGTTGTCAAAGAGGAGTTGTGGCTCGTACTCAGACTATTGGAAGGCGGCAGTCTCCTAGATATTATAAAGCACAAAATGAGAATTTCAAACTGCAAACATGGGGTGTTTGACGAAGCTACCATAGCCACAGTTTTAAAAGAAGTGTTGAAAGGTCTCGAATACTTCCACCAGAATGGACAGATTCACAGGGATATCAAAGCAGGTAATATACTGTTGGGTGACGACGGCACCGTACAAATCGCCGACTTCGGCGTGTCCGCATGGCTCGCGACTGGAAGGGATCTGTCTCGGCAGAAGGTGCGCCACACCTTCGTGGGCACGCCCTGTTGGATGGCGCCGGAAGTCATGGAGCAGAACCACGGCTACGACTTCAAAGCGGACATCTGGTCGTTCGGCATAACCGCCATCGAAATGGCGACCGGGACCGCACCCTACCACAAGTATCCTCCTATGAAAGTGCTCATGCTCACGCTACAAAACGACCCGCCGACGCTCGACACCGGCGCCGAGGAGAAGGACCAGTACAAAGCGTACGGGAAGACGTTCCGCAAAATGATATCCGAGTGCCTTCAGAAGGACCCGACGAAGCGTCCTTCGGCTCCGGAGTTGCTGAAACACTCGTTCTTTAAAAAGGCGAAGGACCGCAAGTACCTCGTTCAGACGCTCGTGGCGATCGGGCCGAGCATGGAGACGCGCGTGCACAAGGCGAGCAAGCGGCAGCCCGGCACCTCGGGCCGTTTGCACCGCATGGAGACCGGCGAGTGGGTCTGGGAGAGCGACGAAGACGACGCTGATGACGAGGGAGAGGAGCGCCGCGACCGCCCCATGAACCAGCTCCCCCGCGCCGACTCGTCCGACTCTGAGAGTGAGGCGGAACGCGCGCCTGCACCGCCCGCCGCCGGCTTCACCATCGGCTCGGTCGGCGGCGATTCGACCGACGCGCCGCCGCAGATCGACCTCGTCCTCCGCATGCGCAATGCTCGCAATGAACTCAACGATATCCGGTTCGAGTTCGCGCCCGGCAAGGACTCGGCGGACGGCATCGCCACGGAGCTGGTGGGCGCGGGGCTGGTGGAGGCGCGCGACGCGGCCGCCATCGCGGCGCAGCTGCAGCGGCTCGTGGACGCGCACCTGTTCCCGGCGCCCGGCGCGCCGCCGCCGCCGCGCTCCGTCACCTTCCGGCTGGACTCGCACGCGGCGGCGCCCGACCCGCCCGACGAGAAGGGGCTCGTCGGCTTCGCGCAGATCTCCATCGTCGACTGACGCAGCGCCCCCCCTCCGGGCGACGGCGGCGCGGCGCCGCCGGTCCGGCCGCTCACGAGGACGGGGAATCTTAATTCCTGAGGGGCGTCCCGGTCGAAAGCGGCCTATTGTGGGCGTATTTTTAATGAATTTATAACTTATCATAACGTACACATTATTTTATGCTTCGTATTCTATAAGTTTACAAACGCAGCGGGGGTGGGAAAGGATCTTGGTCTTCGGAGTTTATGAAGTCGCGCCATTCTGTCCGCGATCGAATCGCGCGGTGTTCCCGGCGCGGCCTCGTGACCCGAGTGCCATAAAACTGAGAGACTAAGCGTGGTACTATTACTGGACTTAAGTGTTACGATTTTATGATTTTACATAACGCGTATGTATGTAGCGCCGCAGTTCTTTTTACATTGTTACTTGTTTGTTGCTTACTTTGGATTTTTTTAATAATAAACTATTAAATATTTGAGTTTGCTTTCATTGCGATGGCGACGGACGGCTAGGGATAAAAGTAGACATTATTGGCACACGATTTCATTTAGTTCCATGAATATAAAGTGAGAAGAGGTGAAGGCATGTAGGTCAGGCGGTGGCGCGCGTGACCGCGGTCAACGAACCGGCGCCGGCGCCGCCACGCCGCGCGACACGTTGCCTGCTGAAACTATGCACCTATTTGCGAATTTTTACACTTAATTACTCACTTATTAGAGCTCGTCGAAATATCTTTTCAATTAGTGTCGCAGTATAATCTATGCTAATATTATAAAGTTGAAAAGTTTGTTTGTTTATTTGAACGCGTTAATCTTAGAAACTACATACTGGACCGAAATGAAAAAAAAAATTGTGTTGGATAGTCCATTTATCGAGAAAGGCTATATGCTATATTTTATCCCGATATTCCCACAGGAACGGGTACCAGTATAGGTAGGCTCGGCTAGTATTATGATAATAGACATTACGCGGCAAAAGATTTCGTCATAGCAATGCTAACTCTTGAATTCAATTATATTATTTATTTGCTGCTAAATAAATTAACACCTTGTAATGTAACGTCTTACCTATCTGTGAGCAGAAGGAATAAAATGACCAATTTAGGAAAATTCTTTACTATTCAGATATTTTAAACATGATCGTTATAGAAAGTGTTCAAGGACACCCCTAGTACCTGTACAAAGCATTTCAATAAGCGGACAGATAACCAATTTTATGTTTTATAGCTTATTTTACAAAGTGGCAACTTTAAAAAAATAAATTTCAGAGAGATTGTTTGATTGTAAGTACATTTTTATGACAGAATCATAGTTTTATAAAGTTTAAGAATAAGATTATTAAATAAATGACTAGGCAGAAATATTAAGCGTCTTAAAATTGCTTTCAAACTACTGATAAGGCATATAACTCTGATTAATTAAAAAGATCTATATTTTAAGGAACAATAATTAAATATTAACAAATTATACCAATTCCTCTGTAGGATCGTGTTATTACTAAAATATAAATATAATCTTGTGGAATGGTGCAGACATAAATGAAATTTACAATAATTTTTATTTTATTAGTCACAGAACTAAAGTTCTTGTCACATTAAGTGTAGATTCAGTGATACTGGGCAAAAATTATGAATTAAAATATACATTTAAAGATAGTGTACTTCTGAAAATTAATTATCAAATAATTGTAAATGAAAATTATTTTTCAGATTATCAAAATAATCATTGTCATTTCAGATAATCATTGTTCTTGTGACTACATATTGATGTAGTCACTAGGACAATGATATTACCACTTTTATCTATGTTTTCATTATAAATTACTCATGTGTCATGTATTTTTCAAAATAGTATTCCATTTGTGCAATTGAATTAATAAATTTTGAGGTCATTGCTAAAAGCGACAGAAATATTCAGTATTATCAAAGGACCTTTTCGTGGCTTGACTTTCAAATTGGAATATGGACAACTTAATTTTTTAATGTTATCCCAGCCAGTATTGTGTTTGTATTCCGACCCACATAATTAATATTTATACTTAACCGCAATTTCAGCAAGACCTCTTAGTTGTTTACAAACAAACAAATTAAAAACAGCAAATAACATATGTTTCAAAATAAGTACAAAAATAAAAAATATATGAATAACTTAGCTCGAAACAGTAACTTTTTAAGTAAATTTTATGTAAAAACTTAAACTAATTTGTTAGTTTTAAACTATTTAGACTAGTAAAGGCAAAATAATATTTTGATATTATAAAAAAATGGCACTTTTATCAAATCTAAACCTAATTTAACCTATGTAAGTAAATTTGTGTCAATAAGCATTTGTGCAATTTTTTGTGCAATAAATATTAGTGCTATTAAAACAAATATAACGCACAACAAAGTAGTGAACTCTCATTTGTATAAAAACTTATCTAGATTTATAAAACTGACCGAGTGGAGACTAGTTATACTATGTTTGTGCCGAATTTGTAAGTGCATAGAAATTACCTAAAAGCAATGTATTCATCAACAGATATACACATTACGTGTACCTATAAGAAATAAATAAGTATATAACTGAATTGGTTGTTACTCTACTCTCGAATCAGTGGCGGGCATTGACGAACCATTTTAAACTCTATCACCATTATAAAATGCACAAAGTCAATCTTCCCAACCCGTTTCTTTCAAGCGACTGTCGTATTTGACTGTATTTTAATCACAATCTGAATCAAATCAAGAAAGATTGTTTGTCACATTGAACCAGCAATGTAAAGAAAACGCTTTTAACAAATACAAAATGAAAGTTCACTTTAAATTAAAATAAAAGTTAAATGGAAGACTTAATGCAAACTGGAATGCAGAAATTAATAATAAATATAAGTTTAAGAAACAGAAGCAAATCATTCTGAGTCGAACTAATGTAGTTTAATAGAAATGTATCTTAAAACGTCGTTTATAACGTCTATAATACAATGAACAATATGAATATCTGGTTTTGATAGTCTCAATTGGCGAATTCACACGACCTTCAACGCAGACCATTAAACAACAAAAATGTAACATTTGTATAAACAGAGATGATTTGAGACTCATTGTTACAAGTTACATACTATTAGGTGACATAGTATAGCAATAAATTAATCAACTTATGACAATACTAATCGAACAATACTATGAAACAATATAGAACTTTTTCACGTTACAATATCGAACGACTTTTGTGGCACAGATACTTTTGTTTTGGAACACTTCAATGTGACAAAGTCCTATGTTGTTGCATTATTGCTCGTGGCTGTAAACTTTAGCTTACTCGTTTTAGATCGTGTCTAATGTATAAAAATTAAGCATACAAAAAAATAATACATATATTCGAGGATGTCAAATTTAATCATAAGTTTCATAGTTCATCCGTTTAATAGCTAAGTAATCTTACTTAAAAACGCTCACTGAGGTCAACTTCGACTCCTTACATTCCTATGTTTAATTAGTACAAAATAGTGTCGTATAGAAAATAAAACATTCAAGTAAACTATTACAAATTTAAGGACGCTAATGCCTAGTTTACACGTATTAAGTAAGCAAGTGATTAACTTAATTTTAAGTAAATTTTAAGTAGTAAAGTGTTTACACGTGTTATAACTTAAATTCAATTTAGTTTGGTTACAATGGACGAAGGTACTTTCCTACTTCGCTAAATTAGTGCGTTCACATGCGAACTAAAAGCAAATTTAGTAAAGACCACGCCTACCGGGGAATACGCGCGTTGCGGGAGGGGGGGTTACTTAAGCAAAAATAGGCTCGATTCTATTCTACTTGCTCACTTATTCACTAAATTGTTTACTTAGCACTTGTGACTAAAGAGCTGTTAAGTGACTGTTTACACGCGTGAATTTAGTAGATAGTTTTAACTAACAATAAAACTTACCTATTATTTTTCCTAATATATCCGGAATCCATGTTGAGTTTAGCCTTCCGTTTTTCGCGCGTTTCCGCCTTAAGTTAGCTCTCTTCCGCTAGGAGGCGCCACCTACTTCGGTCTGAAGTTGTCCGTATTTCCCGCAAACTAACGCCATGTTGGCGCGCTTTTATTTCGTCATTATACGTCTTGTACCAGGTAGGAATTATTTGGATTCCGGATATCTTAGGAAAAATAATAGGTAAGTTTTATTGTTAGTTAAAACTCTCTATTATTTGTTCCGTCATCGATATCCGGAATCCATGTTGAGTGATGTGTTTGATTTCTCCTGGTACCTAATGCTATGATGCTATAATGTGTTTTAAGTTTTAAAAGGATTAAAATTTTAATTAATGAAAATTTCAAATCTTAAACAGACAACTTTATTTATTGATTTTCTATTTATAACTGTAATCAAGACTCAGAGAAAATCAAAAGTTATACAAATAAACCATATTGTAATTACTAGTATTTCAATCATATTGCCTGAAAATATTGCGATAGTGAAACATTACTCACAAGATTACTACAATTAGTAACAATCGGTCTGCAGTAATAATTTTTAAATGTATGTTCTTGTCTCCAATTACCAGTAGCTAAAATCTTGTCAATAGAAAAGTTTTCTAACCAGTTTAATGAAGAGACCGCAGACCGCACAGACCCAGGTGACGCCTCAACTCCAGCTTCACGCAGCACAGCCTTTATCCATCCTCCTATTATTGTTTTAGTAGCAGGTTTACATTGACCTCTAGTAGTAATAAACAACTCTGACCAATTTCCTTCATTACGACGTTCTTGCGAGACTTCTACTAAACGTCGAATCCAGTACACTGCATTCAGATTTTTGTCAGGGTGTTCTTTAATCCTCCAGCCAGACTGTCGGTGATTGGCGTTATCCGTTTTTGAACCAAAAACGGGCCACATTTCTATAGCATCACCTTGGTCTATCAGAAAATCTGGACCAATCCTTAGCAGTGTAAGGTCATGTACTCGACGGCTAGATGCTAGCATCAGTAAAACTGCAACACGTTGGGAAACTTGGTAGAAGTTATTTTCGACAGGACTATTATTACTCAAAAATACTAAAACTTGTCTTGGATCCCAAATAGGTGGTTTCGATGCTTTAACTTTTTCAACCGAAATCGCTCGCAAGATCTGTTTTACTAAAAAATTTGATGACACATCTTGCTCGCTCGTTTTTGTAAAAGTTGCTATCACCGATTTGTGTACTAAAATCGTTCTGTAAGCCAAACCTTCGTAAATATGTAGATGGGCCAAATATCTAGCCACTTCAGAAGGATTAGGGCATTTAAAGTCTAAAGAATTAGCCAAACACCACCTTTTCCACTTATTCCATGCGGGAACATATGTTCGAATAGTTGATTGTCTCCAACTAGTTAAAAACAGGGATTTTTCTTGTTCTGTCCAATCTTTAATGATGTCTGCCCACCTTGTATCAGCCAAGCCTCCAAGAACATGTTGCGAACTTCCGGCGGATGCAATCCTGTTCTCGTGTCCACTAAAACCTGAGGTAGGTTCGTTATTTGAAGCGGTTTCTGAATGGCTCTCTGTTGTAGGTCCGCCAACCAGAATACCTTTTCCCACCTGGGTGCTATCAGTATGTACTTGCCGCGCGCCGAGTTGAGGTGGTTCAGAACTTGGGGCACCAGGTTGGGCGGAGGAAATATCCAGGCCAGGTCGTAGTCCCAGCACTGCAGAAAAGCGTTGTGAAATACTGCTTCTTCGTCTAGTGGATTCATTGAAACGTACTGTGGTACCACGTGAGCTGTCTTCGAGGCAAAAAGATCCACTTCTGGCACTCCCCAGCGCTGGAACACGGCTGTGGTCGCTTGCGGCAATAGGTGCCACTCTGGACTCGTCTTCTTGCGTGACAGTGCATCGACTTCTGTATTGTATCGCCCGGGGAAATACTGAGCCGTCAAACTTACGTTTAGGTGATCGAGGAGGGCCAGGAGCTGTCTGGTCAGTTGTAATAGTTTCTTGGACCTCGTGCCTCCTTCCTTGTTTATATAGGCCACGACAGTGCGGTTGTCCGTCTGTAGGACAACGTGGGCGTTTTTCAGATGCTGTTGCTCCTCTTGAACCGCTAGGTAGACCGCAAACAGTTCTTTGCAATTGACGTGCCAGCTCTGTTGTTTCGCCGTCCATTGACCTGATAGAGAGGTCTGCCCGAGCTGTGCTCCCCAGCCCACGTCGGATGCGTCCGTGGTGAGCAGATGTGTGATGGGTTCCATATGTAGGGGTGTTGAACTGGAAGCCATCATTACCCACCAATTCATCTCGGCTAGAACTGGATCCGGTATCGTGAATTGTCTGTGGGGTTGCAGTTTCGGCAGTCGTCTGCTGTAGAACTGCATAGTCCGGCAGTGGAGTCTTCCCCTTGGGATGACGTACGAAGCAAAGTTGAGTCTCCCCATTAGGGACTGGGCCTGTCTGAGGGACCAACTGCCTCTCTGTTCTCGTAGTGCACTGCGGAGCGTTTGGCACTTTGGTTCCGACAGGGACTTGGTGTTGTGTTGTGTGTCCCAGGTAATGCCTAGAAACTCTAGGCGTTGTGTCGGAACCAGAACAGATTTCTCGAAGTTGACCGTCCATCCCAGGCGTTGAAGTAAAAGGACTGTAGTTCTGACCTGTTGTTGCAGCTGCTCGTAGGACTGATTTACCAGTAAAAAGTCGTCCAGGTACACCACGCAGCGAATGTTGTGGCTTCTTAGGTGTTCCGCTATCCAATTGGTGACAGAGGCGAAAATACCTGGAGCTGCAGATAGTCCAAAGGGTAGGCAAGTCATCTCGTAAAGGGTGCCGTCGTAGCTTGCCCTGAGAAATCTGCGGTGCTGTGGATGAATGGGCAGATGAAAGTAGGCTTGGCATAAATCCACCTTCACCATCCAGTCGTTTGGCTGAAGAAATGAAGGTACACGAAAATGGCTGAACAGTTGAAAGTCCCTGGTTCGTACAAACTCGTTCAGTCTTTTCAGATTGAAAATCGGGCGAAATAATCCGTCTGGTTTTGGGATCAGAAAAAATGTTGATAGGTAGCTGGGTGACAGCTCTGCTTCCTCGAGAACCTGATTTTCGATCATCTGATTGATCTGGTGTGTCATTTGATAAGACTGTTTTGTTGCAAAACTTTTCATTAGCAGGTTGCTCGGATATACAAGAGGTGGCTTTAAAATAAAAGGAATTCGAATACCTTCCAAGAGTTTGCAGATTTCTACGGGTGCGCCCAGCTGTTGCCAAATAAGTTGATATTGCGAAAGACATCCTCCTCGAAAGGTCGGCAAGTCATGCGCGACGGTTTTTGTGTCTTGGTGGGGAACGGGAGCGGGTCGGCTTGTCCTTGAACTGCTTCTGTTTCTGGTGGGAGCCTCTGTTCTTGTTACCTTTAGATTTGTTGACCTTGCCTCTTTTCTGGGAGCTTGGAAAACGAAATGTCTTGTCTTTCGGCTGATCATTTGTAGGACCCATTCCCCTGTAACCACCGCTAGTGCTAGGGCCACCACGACCAGCATCATAGTTGGAGCTCTGCATCGATGACACTTTCGAAGAGTTTTGTCTGAAAACTAATTTATCAGCCCCCCCTATTTTCTGTATGTAACTGCAAAGAGTATGGCTATCGAATAGATCTTCTGTACTTGGTGGGATCTTTTCCAACCCAGCACTTAAATACTCATCGGGGATTTGTTTAAGTAAGGTATCTCTACGTAAACGAATAAAGTCTGATCTTCTGCCGCACGCCATTTGCAAAATGTCATCACTAACTTTCATAAAAGCAGAGTTTTTATCAAATAACTGCTCAACTTTTGTAAACAGGGATGAAGGAGTTAACTGAGTATCCTTCTCACCCGACCAGTTAATCAATTGTTGCAAATTATTACGCAATTCTTCTTTTTGAATAAGCATTGCATTAGTCATCGCGGCAAAAGAACGTTCTAAAAGGTATAATCGGTAATCTTCATTATTAGGCGCCTCAAATCTCTTTAATTCTTCGTTAATTTTAAGCTCGACAAAACCGGGGGTAGATAAATATTTCTTTTGTGCTTCCACAAATCGAATTGAAAGCCATTCGCCACTATTGAAACGTTGAAGTTCTCCTAATGTCTTTAATCGTTTGTCATTGGATATTGGATACAAAGGATCTTTTACAACTACAGTGCATTCCGGAATATTAAGCTGAGCCTTCTCCGCACTCGTGCTAGGCGGTGGTTGTAAAATTAGTTCATTAACAGAATCGATATTTTTCGCTTGTGGCATAACTGTCGAGGGAGGCTCGCTTTTATCGCCATTGTTACAACAATTTACTTGCGATTGTGTAATTAATGAAGTCAAGAAGTTAACTTGTTGAGATAAAAATTCCAATTTCAAATCACTCACATGACGTGTCCGCTTTCTCGGCGGTGGACCGGACTCCATCTCCGCTTCCGACTTACCGGACACTTCGCTTTCATCGCAGCTAGAACTCGACGATGAATCCGATAACGCACTGTTTTCACTTATTTTTCTTTTTTGTGATTCTACTTCACCACTTTCATTATTTTCCATCACGAAAGAGAGAACAATTTGAATAAAATTTTAAATTTTAATAATAACCGTCAGGTATTTGTAATTTTTTAACTTAAGACGTCCGAACGCAACGAAAAACGACGCTATAATATAACGGTTTTACAAAACAATAAAACCGATATTATGTGCCGAGAGGGAAAACATACAGCATTGTCTATGAAGAAGCAGTGTGTACTTAGCTTTACGATGGTGTGGTCTGGCCTTTAGCCATAGACAAAGTCGATCTTCCACTATTCGTCCGCTAGGTGTCGCCTGTGTCCCCAGCTAGGGCGGAAGGTGTTTGCCGCCATTCCGAGTCTCATAGTCTTCACCAGGAAGAACTTCCTGCAATGCTGTATGTTTTCCCTCTCGGCACATAATATCGGTTTTATTGTTTTGTAAAACCGTTATATTGATGTGCCTCCGGAAAACATACAGCATTGTCTATGAAGACGTGTTTGTTATCTGCTGGTGAAAATAATTAACACAACGCTATGATGATTAAGACATTTTATATTTATGTCTGATAAAAATAATGTTAAATTGTCATTATAATATAATAAGAAAGTTTTCAGAGTTAAAGAAAACGATCAAAATGGTTTTTACTTATTTCTAGGGAGACTAATCGTTTGCAATAATTGTTACAAAAATTATGTCTTGGACAATTTCCAATTGCCCCTAGAAAGTATTTTTTACCACCTCAAAGAGGCGAACAGATCTGCAGCTTCCTGAAGCTATCAGTAAGCACATTTTATACTTAATTTCATTTACTGCAGTATTAAGCTTTAATTAATTATTTAATTTAGTTACTTTGTCTTTTAGTCATAACCTAAAAGAAGTATTCTCTAATTATCTCGAGAAGTATTACTGGTATTACTGCCGGTATATTTGAAATGGTTTCCAAGCTGGCTATGAACATGTGAGTCAG
The DNA here is from genome assembly GCA_949710035.1 of Crambus lathoniellus. Taxonomy (NCBI): domain Eukaryota; kingdom Metazoa; phylum Arthropoda; class Insecta; order Lepidoptera; family Crambidae; genus Crambus; species Crambus lathoniellus. The sequence goes on along the minus strand of OX453298.1, from coordinate 32,056,812 downwards.
TTTCAAGCCCAAAATATGGAATAAGAAAACTGTTTTAATGGACTCTGCGTCCAGATGATAAGAATAGTACTTTGCTGATATACTAGCGATATCGAGGAGTTAATAATCTTAGACTTGGTTGGCAGAAAGCCACTTTAGGAATAGACTTGGGTCCCAACCACATTTAAAATTTCGTTTCAAGTTTCAGTTGGAGAATTATAGTTTTTCTCTGTGAAGTCCAAAGATTATAATAATTTTTCTGTTACAATAGATTTATCAAGAATTTATGCGATATTATAAGGCTTAGTCAAGAGATGTTAAGGATCGTCTTGATTATCACCATCTAAAATATCTTCTACTTGCTGGCATATAAGCCGTTTAGGTAGATTTACGTCAGTTTTGTTTTTATTTAATAAATCTTTTCCTTCTTATGACCACTCATATTTGACTACCCCACCCCCAATTTTTTAAATTTTCAGGTGATTTGTAATGCTTGAACCTGTGGAGGTGGCAGTAACAACGTTATACCTATCAGCGTCTTGGACAAGTGCAGGATTTCACGCGTGTGATCCAGAGATCGCGATTTCGGAACTTGTGATCAGAGAAAGAAAGCTCGAGTACACTCTGGCTCGACTATCATGCATGTTCTGTATAGATGAGTGCCCCAACTCTACTCGGAAGCATCCGTTAGCTAGAAAGTGAGTAACTGGAGGTTCTAGTATTTTTGTCGAGTGGTTTATGACTCCGCGCCACAACACACACAGCTGTGTGGCTCCGCGCCACATCATCTCTTGGCATACCTTTGTAGGAATCGAGATAGTATGTCGAAGTTACATTTTGTCGAGTTAGCGTTACAATATTTGTGAGTAGTAGCGGCAGTGCGGCCGTGCCGTGGCCTACAGAATCTCGCCGGCCTCGCTATTACGCATAACGAAATTGGCAAAGCTCCGCCAGGGTACAGCAGACTCTAAAGTGCACGCAGGCCAGGCAGTACCTCTGTTCTATGAAGCGATCTAGACTCCTGTTGAATTTGTCTACTTGCTACTAAATTATTCGCTATATTTTGAATTTTCTGCTGTATTTCGCCGAATTCGGGAATATTCCCAGTGTTGAGAGGGCGTTAGGGTAGGTTTTTAGTAACTGACTGTACAAACCAGGTTTCTCCAGGTGTCTAACGGCCTCCGCAGTTTCTTGGTCCATCGGTCTATTAGTAGGCAGGTAAGACCTTGACGAACTTCCGGGTCGGGATAGGGTGTCCGCGACCCTGCAGGTAAGACCTTGACAAACTTCCGGGTCGGGATAGGGTGTCGTGTCCGCGACCCGTCACGTTACTGGGTCTCAGCGACCCAGCACGTTAGTGTTGCAATAATTTTCTACGAACTTTCGCTGGTAGGGTCTACGCGACCCAGCACGCTACTGGGTATCCGCGACCCAGCACGTTGCTGTTGCAATAATTTTCGACGAACTTTCGCTGATAGGGTCTCCGCGACCCAGCACGTTACCGGGTCTCCGCGACCCAGCACGTTGCTGTTGCAATAATTTTCAACGAACTCTCGCTGATAGGGTCTCCGCGACCCTGCACGTTATTGGGTCTCCGCGACCCAGCACGTTGCCGTTGCAATAATTTTCGACGAACTATCGCTGATAGGGTCTCCGCGACCCAGCACGTTACTGGGTCTTTGCGACCCAGCACGTTGCATTTGCAATAATTTTCGACGAACTTTCGCTGATAGGGTCTCCGCGACCCAGCACGTTGCTGTTGCAATAATTTTCGACGAACTCTCGCTGATAGGGTCTCCGCGACCCAGCACGTTATTGGGTCTTTGCTATCCAGCACGTTGCAGTTGCAATAATTTTCGACGAACTCTCGCTGATAACTCCACGACCCAGCACGTTACTGGGTCTCTGCGACCCAGCACGTTACTGTTGCAAAAGTGTATCAGCCTCCGCGTCGCAGCCTGTAGGCGCAACTTAGTAGGTGTAGGTCGTCCACTAAGCGGTTATATGAGACTGCGCTGCTGTCAGATCCCACAAACGAAAATGCAAACACAAAAACGAACCTTGATAATTGGTCCTCAAAACCACCCGATGCGATTGTGCAGTAGGGATACGAGTGTAGATTCCTTTACTCTAGTTTTATATCTAGTTTTTTTTTTTCCATTCAGTCTCCAAGCTGAAGGAACACCGACTTCACGGAATGTGAAATATGACAGTGACTAGTTCTGACAAGTTATATGTGTTGGTGATGTAATTATAATTAAGTACTGTCTGCGCAAGTAATAATAAATAAAAAAGTGATGAGTTATTTTAATTAACTATTCGTTCAGCTTTCGAAGATTGGATGCATTATTCCATTGCTTTTCTTCCGCAGAAAAGGCTTGGAAATGAGGCTTGTTTATAACAAACAGACCATAATCCTTCCTTTCAAAAGTGCCCGGATCAATCTGTTGTTACTGGTAATGTCATTGCATGTACATGTACTGGTATTGTCATTGCACTGGTATTGTCATTTAATGTTTCACTGTTACTTGTGAAGGCATTATTTTCTTTAAAAAAATGGTTAATGTGTGGCAAGAGCAAGATACACACATGAGATTCACTATTATTAACCCGCACAGATCAGTTTTGCGTATATAGAGGTAACTATATTGTGTTGACAAAACACACAGTTGGTAGTACGACCATAATGAAATACTATATAAACGTGTATAAAACAAACGTTACCTGTAATGTGCAAGATAGTGAAAGCCCAATTTACATGTGGGGTACTAACATTACGTTCTAATAAGATATATGAAGAAAATAATGTCAAATGTACGAAATAGCACATTGCTTTAATTTTTCAGTCTGTTTTATTATATTTTCGTTGCCGATGTGAAAGGAATTTGTTCCGTGAACATTTCTTAAATAATTTCAAAGATGAAGGTAGGTAAAAACCCAAGCTCATTTCTGGGAGCAAACGTAGCCTTTTTAATAAAATTCTACCGCCTTTAAATCAATTCACCTTTGTGTAAGTAAATTCAAAAGTTTATAAAGATTCACCCATGGGCAAAAGGGATAAAGACCCGCAATGCATGGTATTGATGTAACATAAACACTAGGCATTATGTTTTTTTTTCTCTTTTTATTAATAATGTGTAATGAGTAACGATATAAATATCCTTAGCTCAGAAAACGCTAGCAAGTTTATTGTGCCTGCTATTCATGTTGGTTAGAAAAAATCGTAAACATAACTCTTTATTATTTTTAATTTCAATACCGGGTTGGTTAAAACATATCATGCATAGCTTAAGCTTAAGCTTCCCTACAATTGTAGTGAACGTATTGCCGATTTTAAGAGTAACAAGGTTGAAATTCCATCATAAGTTTGAAAAGTTTCTTGTCAACTGGTTTGATGAACTTTTTATGTACATTTACTTAGTTCTAACAGTTTTGCATATCCAGTTGGTGTCTTGACATTGATACAAATCGGCTTAGTCAAGTTCTCATCAGTATTGTATTTGTAAAAAGACTGACCTGATATATCACGCATCGATCCGAGGATCGACCGTTACCTCAGCTCTTAGTTTCCTTTTCTCACTGGAGCTGCTGGTCAAACTTTCATCTTGTACTGGATCCCTCTCGTCGATGTCGATGTAATGGAGCCCGTTGACCAACGCCATATTTTTCCGCAAATTCCGTAATAACCGAGAAAAAAATAACAAATTTAATATAGATCGTTTATGAAAGACGTTAACAATTAACGTGTGAGTTGAATTTCCGATCTTTATTTGAAGATCATGAAGATTCAGGACGATTTTCGTCCGTACGTGACGAAAGTACACAACGCTATGAGACTCGGAATGGCGGCAAACACCTTCCGCCCTAGCTGGGGACACAGGCGACACCTAGCGGACGAATAGTGGAAGATCGACTTTGTCTATGGCTAAAGGCCAGACCACACCATCGTAAAGCTAAGTACACACTGCTTCTTCATAGACAATGCTGTATGTTTTCCGGAGGCACATCAATGACGAAATAAAAGCGCGCCAACATGGCGTTAGTTTGCGGGAAATACGGACAACTTCAGACCGAAGTAGGTGGCGCCTCCTAGCGGAAGAGAGCTAACTTAAGGCGGAAACGCGCGAAAAACGGAAGGCTAAACTCAACATGGATTCCGGATATCGATGACGGAACAAATAATTAAAATTAACTTAAAATTTAGTTAATTACTTCGTCACTTAATACATGTTAACAACCCATAACGGACTGTTAATGCGATAAGAAATATTGACACGTCCAATCAAGGAGATTTAACCAAGAAAACTGGAGATAGTAGTACCTACTAACACTTTTTTTTAGACTGTGGCTGTCTTCCGTCTCACCTACTCTTTGAAACAAAACGTATGGTCATATGAGGACAACAGACAGCCACTACATAGTTAAATGTCAAAGCTGGGTACACTTTTTTTATTCAGGCTGAAAACTCCAGTTTCCTTGTAGAATCTCCTTGCGTCCAATCATCAGTCTAGAAATTAGCGCGCATAGAAAGAGAGGCGGTGCGACGAAACTATACGTAGTGACAGATGCGAGGTGAAGAACTCAACGCGAGACGGATCGGAGTCGCACGCTACGGGGCCTAACCTTAAAAGTAGTTGTACTATAAAAGAAGCGTATCACGTCGACCGGGGTCCACGATGTGAATCAGAATAGTTCCACCATCTTCCGCCGGAGGTACTCCTTTAGGGGGGCGTAGTAGTGGCGGCGGAGGGCGAGGAGTTCAGGGCGCCGCTTGAGCTCTCGGAAGAAGGCCCAATCGGTCTCGAAGAGAAGGAGAGCTGCTAATGCTAAAGACGCCCATACGAAGAGGAAGGACGGCACGAACGCTCGGAGTAAACTAAACGGTCGGGGGGCGGGGGGCAGCGCCCCCGCGGGGACTCGCCCCCACTCGTCTGGGGGCGACGCCCCCGCCCCAGTATTCGCCCCCGCTACGGTTGTGTGGCTTACGTGCGTCACCCCAGATTCTGATGACGAGTGCTCGAAGGAATCCCGCACGCTGTAATCCGTTGTGCAAGCTGTGTGGAGGAAATAATTAGATTTATTCATTACTTTGTTTGGTACTTATTTTGTTAAAACAAATACATATTTAACTAAAGGCCTGTTTTTATTGTTTCATTGTTGTATTTTCTTTTCTACTAGCAAAAACGTCAGTGATGCGTTAACGTTGAAATAGGTCTCTACTGATGTAGGGGGGAGCTGAGTTTTCATACTTTTGACAGTAGTAAGTACAGCTTAGTATGTTGTAAGTCGGGAAGACAAGTTTAAAGACATGTAACTTACTGTTGCCGCACACGAGCCACACGCGCCAGCTTTTATACAGGATCATTTTAAAAACAGTATCCAAATTTTTATATTATACTAGCTTTCCGCCCGCGGCTTCGCACGCGTGTACTACACGACATTATCCTCAGGGAATGTGATATTTTCCGGGATAAACTACGTCACTTTCCAGCTGCCAATCTACCCCCGTACAGTCAGCGTCAAATTGATATAAGCGTCTAGAGTAGTCAAAAAGATCTGAAAAACATAAAACCAATTTGATCTAGGCAGTTCAAATCATCATATTGTTGTAAGCCTGCAAGGTGTTCAAAACATCTAGGCACTCATTGTTTCATATTTATATGAGCGGTCAGAGTGTTCAAAATCATCTAAGCAAACAAAGCTCTCAAAATATCTGTGCACTATGGTGTTGTACATTATGCACAGATGTTTTGATAGCTTTGTTTGCTTAGATAAATTTGAACACTCTGACTGCTTATATAAATATGAAACAATGAGTGCCAAGATATTTTGAACACCTTGCGCGATTACAACAATATGATGATTCGAACTGCTTAGATCAAATTGCGTTTATGTTTTTCAGATCTTTTTGACTACTCTAGACGCTTATATCAATTTGACGCTGACTGTACCAAAAATCACATTGATGAAAATAACTTAACCAGTATTTTTTCTTTTAATTAATATCACCTAGTACTAAAATATTAAGTTAATGCTATACAAAGTTATCCAAAACAAAACTAAGTTTGCTGACACAATACACCGTGCGTGGCAGATGATAACGCGCCCAGGGACGATAGTTGGTAATTGATCAGTAACCATGCTGTTGTAATAATTTGCTCAGCATTTTTGGGAAAAATTGACCTACGGATTTTTTGTGAAAAATTTACCTACGGATTTTTTGGGAAACATTTAGGTACTTACGGATTTTTTTGTGAAAAATTTACTTATGTATTTTTTTCAAAAAATGTAGTGTTTGAATGATACCGTAGAAAAATTTGAATACCTACTGTTTTTAAACGACCCTGAATAATATGTATGAAAACTACAGGAAATATCAGTGGCGACGTTTTGTGGTTGTGGTCGGTGGCCCGTGTGCAGCCAGGCTTAAATGAAGAGCGTCGTATCAAAAGGCAAGTTGTCACATCAAGGACAATTTTCAGTTTGTTACGATTTCGTACTCCGTATATTACTTTACAACAGCGAAACGCTATTTGCTTCAAAATGCTACTAATACCTAAAATGCTTGTCGAAAATAAGATTTGTTTCAAAGATAGTAAGACAGTAACTGGGACCGTCTCTGAAACGCAAATCTGAAACCTCGGTTAGCCCCGCCCTTTTCACTCGATTCTGTCATGACTGGAGAGTGAGAGGGACGGGTATAACGAAGTTTCGGGTTTTGTGTTTCAGAGTAGGCCCTCTGTTTTGTATCAAATCGTACATTTTGTTGACTGTTTTGTATTAGGGTCAGCGCAGACAATACAAAATTGTATGAATATCAATAGAGAAGTCAGCGTCGCCTCGCACGTTGTATTTTAGGCTATGGTGACATGGTTCATTTTTCAATGACTTCAAAAATTTCCGAGAGGATTTTTCTATTCTGTCTGCGCTGACCCTTAAAGAAACAGGTATTTATATTTTGATGAAATTTCTTTAAAAAAACATTAGTAGTAATTAATGCCAAAACAATTTGATTTTATGAGAACTTTTTTTATTTCCGGGTTTTTGCTAAACAATTCGGTATTGTGTTTATTAGACAAGTTGCAATTTGAAACGACGCGCTCTTCAAATAATGTAGGTACTTTGTAACCGTCTGACCTTTATCCGGCTGATGCATGTCCCCGCAGCAGGCCAGAGCGATGTCGACGCACGGTCCGGATAGCAGACAGCCCCCGTTGCAAGCTTCGTTCAAGCTCACTCCCCCACTTTCCTCTAAGGGGGCGCTGTGGGTCGAGCGGGGCAGACTGCTGTAACCTGTGTGTGTCATTTTAATATATTTAGTACGTATATCTATTGAAAAATTGAAAATGAAGTATTTAGAAAAAATCTACCCGACTCACAACCAGCTCCGATGGGACAATTTAATAATCAAAATTGCATTGTGAATGCAAAAAAGAAAAAAATAAATAACATAATTATATCTTTACTAATATTATAAAGCTGGAGAGTTTGTTTGTTTGTTTGAACGCGCTAATTTCAGAAACTACTGGACCAAATTGAAAAATTATTTCATGTTGGATAGTCCATTTGTCGAGGAACATCACGCTACGATCGACAGAAGCGGAGCATTATTGAAAAAGGAAAATGAAGTATTTAGAAAAAATCGACCCGTCTCACAACCAGCTCCGATGAGACTCAAACCCACGACCTTTCGCTATCCGGGCGACTGCTCTAACCACTGAGCTACGGAGTCATCGTAAGCGGAACATTAATGAAAAATAGTTACAATAACAGAAAAAATATTATTTTTAGTTTAACGTTAGTAGTAGATTTTTTCCTTTTCCGCAAATTAACGCAGATGAAACTGCAGACAGCTAGTACAAATAGTAGAAAAACAAAAATAAGATACATTTCCTAAATAATGGAATAAATTGGGTTTGGAATTATAATTTTGTACAGGGCGGTATATATGACAATAAGTGTGAACCAAAGAATCTTTGAAAACTTCAACGATTCTTTGGTTCACACTTATTGTCATATTTACAAAAAAATACTGTTTACAAAACAAACAATCCCTAAATTGAAAATACACTGCTAAAATTACAGTATAACCTCAAGTTGGCAACACTTTGAAGTTATTTTACGTAAAACTTACCAAAATCTCCGGTCATGGGTGTAGAAGGTGTGGCAGGCACACTTGAAGCTTTCCTTTTGCCGCCAGTACTTGAGCCTTCCTCCTATAATCAATATTGAAATCACTGGATGTTTTCTTTCACATGCATATTCTATTGTTTCTCATACACAGGGCTTGTGAAAGGTTCTTCTAAAAATTATGTATATGGACATGGGCTTCATTTGAAATAAATTTTAATAAATTTATTCAATTCCCGTTGTCCCCATAACGGGAATAATAATCATGGCGACAACGGGAATAGAGGAAAGGGCTTCAAATGTCAGATGAAGCCTATGTCCATATTGTTTATATCCACAAAAAAAGGCTCGCGCAGAGCGGAACCGATTCGCGAGCGTTTATAGCCGTTGCGATTAACCTGAGGGCCTACTGTGAAACCTAAAACCCGAAACTTTGTTATTCCCGTCCCTCTGACTCTCCAGTCATGACAGAATCGAGTGAAAGGGGCGGGGCTAACGAAGTTTCCGATTTGCATTTCAGAGTACTGTCCCTGGTTCGAAATGGGCGGGGCGTCGGAGCGCCGTGACGTCTGCCGTCTCTGTCATACTGTCTTACGGCTTGCGTCTGATTGGCCAACCGAAATTCAGCGAGCGAAGTTAACCGGTATTTCGAGCACGAACCGTTTTGTTTTGATCTTTGATTAGAACTGAAATAATATCGATTCTGAAATAGCGAAACCGAAATGCAAATGCTCGGTTGATAATGTATAAGAGTTTCTTGCGAACCGTTCGAAAGGTTGAACCAGGGACCGTACTCTGAAACGCACATCCGAAACTTCGGTTAGCCCCGTCCCTTTCACTCGATTCTGTCTTGACTCGAGCGTGCGACCGTTATACCCGTCCCGGGTATAACGAAGTTTCGGGTTTTGCGTTTCAGAGTAGGCCTCCTGGCCCCGTACTCTGAAACGCAAATCCGAAACTTCGGCTATCCCCGCCCCTTTCACTCGATTCTGTCACGACTTGAGAGTGAGAGGGACGGGTATAACAAAGTTTCGGGTTTTGCGTTTCAGAGTAGGCCCTCAGGTTTCCGAACCCTGCTGATACGTACAATGCGATTATTATAAGAATAGGACGGGTTGTTGACAAACTTCACTCTAAAGGTTCGCGCACATTATGCCGGGGCGCAGCGGGTCGGATCACAGCGCAAAAATCCGCTCAAATCGGTCGTATGTATTTTATACTAGCGGCCGCCCGCGGTTTCACCCGCGTGGTTCCCGTTCCCGTGGGAATATCGGGATAAAAAGTATCCTAAGTTACTCCTTATTACATCAGCTACATGCCAGTGAAAGTCCCGTCAAAATCGGTTCAGCCGTTTCAGAGATTAGCCGGAACAAACAGACAGACAGACGGACAGACAGACAGACAGACAAAAATTGTAAAAAATGTTATTTTGGTATATGTACCGTATATATAATCATATGCATGTATTAAAAAGCGGTTATTTTAATATTACAAACAGACACTCCAATTTTATTTATTTGTATAGATATGTACCGTAAGTATATATAATCATATGCATGTAGTAAAAAGCTGTTATTTTAATATTACAAACAGACACTCCAATTTTATTTATTTGTATAGATGAACTATCGCACACTATGCCTGCCGGGGCGCAACGGGCCGCATAATTCGCCGCGGATTTTGGTTGCGTGCGATGCGGCCCGCCCCTCCCCTCTGCGCCCCGCCACAGTGTGCTATAGCCTTCGATCAACAAGTGTTATTAGCAAGTGAATTTTTCTCTTACAGTGCGACAACGTTTTCTGTTCCGGTGCCCAAAACTGGAACTAACGTGTTTTCTTTTTAATGTTATTTTGCTGTCAAGTTGCTGTCCAACCATAGCGCCGCGCCGTTCGTCACCGGAACAGAAAAGATTGTCGATCTGTAGAAGAAATTTGATGTTTCGCGACGTCTGACAGTACACTGTACTCAAAATCCATGAAGTTTGACTTAATACTCTGAGGTAACTGGAGCTCTCACCCTGAATAAAAAAGTGTCGCCAGCAAATTTGACATTTATGTATGTAGTGGCAGGTAGTGGCTGTCAGTTGTCTCATATGACCATACGTATTTTTTTAAAGTGTAGGTGAGACGGAAGACAGCCACTGTGTTATTTGTGGTATTCAAAAAATTGTTCGTACTGCACTCTCCAGTTACCTCAGTATTAAGTCGAGCTTCATGTCAAAATCCGTCAATGCGCTGCGGCCCGGCCCGTCCTGTGTGTGACTAAGAAGCATCTCGCTGAGACAGGGTTCTTTATTGGCTAAACACACCTCCTTACACCAACACTTTTTTTTCTATTCTCTGCCGTCTTTGGCTGCGTACCTATTGTCAGACGTCTGTCACTCGTTGTACTTGCGCGCAAATCACGCCCTCACCATAGAAATCCATAGAAATTAGGTCTGCAAAAGAGCTAGAATATATGCGATAGAAAGAGATGCAACGAGCGGCCGCTCGTAATTTGCGCCGTACAAGCTGAATTCCACTTTATTGCGTTATAGGTAGAGTTGCTATTTATTTAAATGGCTTAGCGGAGTGCAGTATATGGGCCCCTATCGCCCTATTTTGCAATAAGAGCGATTTCATTACAACTCCATTTCAATCAGTTTACGATCGTGACATAAAAAGGTATCGCCCTAACGTTCACAAACGGATGGAAGACGGATTGCGATGGCATTGCGATCGTTTGGATCGGTGAATGAATGACACCAGTGATGTTACTTTTATGAATGAATCTTTTCAAAAATAGAGTGTCAAGTTGTCAATGTCAGTGTCATCCAACTGTCAAATACAAGGGATTTTTCTCAGTATTGTTCCGAGGGATTTTTGGCGGTTGATTTTAGTCTTCGAGCAACGCGGGCCTTCCGTCTCGGAAGGGAGTAGGCATACGAAGCATTTCCCCTCTGTCAAAGTACTAGCCCAAGTGGGCATAGGCGTTTATAAAAACTAGTTGCACTCAGATTTTTTACTAGACCGAGTCCAGTCGCGCAAGTGAACGCCGCAGTATTAAAAATGCCGAATTGCTCAGTTTTTTGCTGTAGAAAAAAGGTCTGGAACATCAAGTTAACAAAAAGATGGTGTAACATTTCACATGCAAGTAAATTCTGATCATATTATTGCTATTTAATTACATTTAAATACCAAATTCGCATATTTTATTCTTAAATTGTTGACGGATTTGTTCAGCAACATCAAGTCCGCTCGCCCATATAACTCTGTCGAGCAAACATGACGCCTGCAGTTTATACTCTTCTCTTTCACTCGATTCCGCATGCCCGGAGAGTGAGAAGGACGGGTATAACCTGCAGCTGTCATGTTAGCTCGACCGGTTTATACAAATTTCAGATCGGTCGCGCGATAAATCCGACTTCTCGCCGACGATGGGCAACACAGTGATGTTACCGTTACATGTCATAATGTTTGTCGATAAATTTGAGTGGCAGTTAGCGACGCGACGAGACGTTATTTATTCATATGTACAAATGATTGTTATCATGGTTTTATATGAACTATAGTACGTTATTATTATTGGGTTACCTAGCATGTAATTACAATAAACAAAAACCGATCAAGAGCAAGTCAGACTCGCGCACTGAGGGTTCCGTAACATCAAGTATGAATGAAGACACGGCGGTGTAGAATATACGTTATAAAAATAATAGGCCTGTCCGATCGATTATTCACGGCGGCCTATTTTTGTTTTGGATAAAATATGATGAAAGCATTATGATTTCATTGTTTATTTATCGCACTTTTTGTGTTTACAGCTTCCATAAAAATCCTGAATTAAAGAATTCATGGAAAAGTTTTTGCAATAATAAGCAAACCTGGGATCTCAAGCGGAGCAGTGTAATTTGCTCGACCCATTTCATGTCATCCGATTTTCAAGCCCTTCCAAAGAAAAAGAGAATAATAACGGAGAATTCAATATGTACCAAATTTAATAACAGACTGCATTTTTGCCGCAAGTCTTCTAAGTATTCTCGGTGTTTTAATAAAGTCACAAAATTGCATCTCACTGTTATACTTATTTTCCAGAGCCATTCATAACCCTTTGAACCATCTTACAATACTGCTGGATCTACAAGTTCAGCTATGCCTAACATGTTGACATATTTGATTTCTTGTTTAGTTGAAAATGGTTTACTGTTACATTATATAGTATTAAGAGCAAATGTTACTACTTAAATTAAGTATTCTATTGTGATGGAATTCAATTTCAATTTGACGACTCTGTATAAAATATAACAGGGAGAAAAATATTGCCCTTAAAGGTTTTCTTGCCGGTTCTTCTTGCAAGGTCTCCCGCCGTAGGATTTGCGAACTGATGGCGTAGCTGCTTTGACGTTCACAAGTGTTGTAATCTCAACCTAAATAGCAATTTTGAATTTTAATATATCGTGTCACAGCGCGTATGTGGTCGCACTCTTACAAAACAGATCATCAGTAGCGATTGCGGTATAAAATCATCAGCTCTTAGAAATAGCGGTATAATATTAAGTCTTATTACTATTCTCGTACCTACCAAGAAAAAAAACATTACTACAAAATCGTTCGAACCGTTTTGGAGAAGCGCAACCACAAAAACCGTGACACGAGATTTTTATATAATAGAATATCAAAAACTGTTAGTAAGATCCTACATAAATACCTAATAATAATTATAAGAAATCTTAACTAATATTATAAAGCTGAAGAGTTTGTTTGTTTAAACGCGCTAATCTCAGAAACTACTGAACCGAATTGAAAAATTCTTTTATTGTTGGATAGTCCATTTAGAAAGGAAGGCTATAGACTATATTTTATCCCGACATTCCCACGGGAACGGGTACCACACGGGTAAAACCGCGAGGATCCACTAGTTAAGCAATAATTGTTTAACCGATAAATAAAAATAATATTTGTAATATGTTTCAGTTTGTTACCTTTATTAGTCCTTCTTCCGAAATTGAAATTTATCGATATTGCTGCATCGACAGTTGAGTCCAGCCCTATTTACGTTGAAATCGAGGCAATGTGTGAGTGAGTTGTGACTCATCCGTACACGAATTGTCGCTGTATTGTTTGATTTTCTATGTGTTGGTGTCGTCTTTACAGTATTGTTTTTGTATGTAAGTATACGGAATTGCACTTGTGTGCACATTTCCCCCCCCAAAAAACGACAGAACTATTTGAATAGAGTAAACTCGCTAAGGCTACTCCCTTCCGGGACGGAAGACCCGCGTTGCTCGAAGATTTTAGTGGTGCGTTTTTCTCAAACATGTATTGGTTTTTCTGTTGAGGTGCAGGCTCGTTTTGAAATTACAACTTTTACAATTTATTTTACTGGCGTTTACTTTAAATTATTTCGTAGTACTTTTCAAGTTTTAGCGCGCTTGGCCTGCGATCGTTGAGGTTAAGCAATTTTCGCAATGGTCGGTCACGGGATGGGTGACCAAAAAACTTTTCATCTCGAGCTCCTCCGTGCTTCGGCAGGCACGTTAAGCCGTTGGTCCCGGCTGCACTTGCAGTCGTTAATACCCACCAATCCGCACTGGGCTCGCGTGGTGGGTCATGGCCCATTCCCCTTATCCATCCATAAGGAAGGCCAGTGACCCAGCAGTGGGGAAATTAAATGGCTGATGATGATGACGATGATGACTTTTCAAGTCTAGTCCAGATTTTTCAGGCGAGCAGCTCTTAAGTCGGCGCACGAGTAGCATGACGAACTCGAGAAAGGTTTTGTCTATATCGAAACGTCAAAAATGACATTTCATCGTAGACAAACCTATTGTTTGGCTGTCAACTATAGACTTTCGAGCTTTTCGAGGTAGACAAAACTCTTCTCGGGTTTGTCATGCTACGCATGCTGGTGGGCTATTTCCACGGCCGCAAATGAGAACAAACTCATCACTGGGGAAGACGGCTTTGCCTTGGTAGGTAGCCCTTCATACGGGCTCTTTTCGGGACCTCCTCTTCGCTCTTGGGAGATGTTGGAAGGCAGTGCAGTCTATATAATTTGTGGGCAGTGCCGAGTGTCTTTCTTGAGGCGTTTAGAGTCAAGTAGCACCCGTCACTTTACTTCATCTGATTATCACTTTTTTGTGTATCTTCGACACGGTATTATTGTTTTCCGGAATTAACAACCACTGAGCAAGAGAATAAATACGTTTTAACAACTTGGAACACACAGAATCTTACTAAAATCCGCTAATAATTTCTGAATAATGTTGAAAAAACTGCCTCCGACTAGCTGTTTATTTTGACATAAGCGAACGGTCAGTTATCGGCTGCAATGTAATCATTTTACGTTTAAAAACCTAGCGCGATTCGAAAAATCGTTCCGAAAAGGAATGGTAATGGTATTGTTGTCGTTGAGAAAATAGCGCGATACCAAATTGTCAAATAAGAGCAATGTAAGTGTAATATAAGCGCATTTAGCATAGGGCGATAGGGCCCCTGGTAGTAGACGTTGAAGGCCTACCGCTCCTAGGGTCATCTTCAATACTCTCCCGACCCTGCTTAAACTCAGCCACCCACTTTTTTACACTGGAATACGATGGAGCTGACCCACCCAAAGTGCTCACCATATCTTGATGAATATCTTTTGGTGATAGGTATTTCTTACTTGATCACAGGTCTGTGTTCAATTTTCTCCATTTTGAAAAAAAATGTCAGATAGCATCAAACAAATGATCACAAAAAAAAATTGGCTTGCAGTATCGGAACGAAACTTCGCACATTTACTACTGAAGAACCATACTAAAGAGTGAGGATAGATTTACAAAAATGTCAAAGCTATTTCTATGTTAGGCCACGAATTTTTGGATCCACCCTCGTAGTTACGGGACTTATAATGGCTGATGATGATTAAAATTCTACTGTTTTTAATCTATCATCTTAAAAAATTTACAACTTGTAAATTGTATTTTACAACAAAAAATATGTAAATACAAATATGTAAATTGTAATCTACAGCGTTTTCTACAATTGTATATAGACGTTGGTTGGCTAAACAGCATTAGACTTTACAAATATGTAAGATTTTTTGTTGTAGAATTCTTACATAGGTATTTGTAATGTTGGTTAAACAGCACTTGTATTGTATTACAAGTATACAAAGTAGCTTTCACATAATTGTAGACTTGTAAAAATGGTTAAACAGGGGCCCTATCGCCCTATTTTGCAATAAGAGCGATTTCATTACAACTCCATTTCAATCAGTTTACGATCGTGACATAAAAAGGTATCGCCCTAACGTTCACAAACGGATGGAAGACGGATTGCGATGGCATTGCGATCGTTTGGATCGGTGAATGAATGATACCAGTGATGTTACTTTTATGAATGAATCTTTTCAAAAATAGAGTGTCAAGTTGTCAATGTCAGTGTCATCCAACTGTCAAATACAAGGGATTTTTGGCGGTTGATTTTTGTGGTGCGTTGCGTGGTGGTTGCGTGTGTGGAATTGGAGTTTTTCTGTTGAGGTGCAGGCTCGTTTTGAAATTACAACTTTTACAATAAATTTTACTGGCGTTTACTTTGAATTATTTCATAGTACTTTTCAAGTTTTAGCGCGCTTGGCCTGCGATCGTTGAGGTTAAGCAACTTTCGCAATGGTCGGTCACGGGATGGGTGACCAAAAAACTTTTCATCTCGAGCTCCTCCGTGCTTCGGAAGGCACGTTAAGCCGTTGGTCCCGGCTGCACTTGCAGTCGTTAATACCCACCAATCCGCACTGGGCCCGCGTGGTGGGTCATGGCCCATTCCCCTTATCCATCCATAAGGAAGGCCAGTGCCCCAGCAGTGGGGACATTAAATGGCTGATGATGATGATGATGATGACTTTTCAAGTCTAGTCCAGATTTTTCAGGCGAGCAGCTCTTAAGTCGGGTGGGCTATTTCCACGGCCGCAAATGAGAATTAACTCATCACTGGGGAAGACGGCTTTGCCTTGGTAGGTAGCCTCCTTCATACGGGCTCTTTTCGGGGCTTCCTCTCCGCTCTTGGGCGATGTTGGAAGGCAGTGCCGAGTGTCTTTCTTGAGCCGTTTAGAGTAAAGTAGCACCCGTCACTTTACTTCATCTGATTATCACTTTTTTGTGTATTATCGACACGGTATTATTGTTTTTCGGAATTAACAACCACTGAGCAAGAGAATAAATACGTTTTAACTACATCTGTGGTTTTAACAACTTGAAACACACAGAATCTTACTAAAATCCGCTAATAATTTCTGAATAATGTTGAAAAAACTGCCTCCGACTAGCTGTTTATTTTGACATAAGCGAATGGTCAGTTATCGGCTGCAATGTAATCATTTTACGTTTAAAAACCTAGCGCGATTCGAAAAATCGTTCCGAAAAGGAATGGTAATGGTATTGTTGGCGTTGAGAAAATAGCGCGATACCAAATTGTCAAATAAGAGCAATGTAAGTGTAATATAAGCGCATTTAGCATAGGGCGAAAGGGCCCCTGTTACTAGTAACTATTTAGTAATCTGTGCTATTGTCCTGTCTTTATATTATTATTTTTATATGTTTGTGTGTGTGTGTGTCAATAAATATGCGCGTGCGCTACGGTCCGCTCCCTTATTGATGCGCCCCGGCATAATGTGCGCGAACCATAATAAGGTACAATTCGAAAAAAAGTGCAAAAAATGAATTTATATTTTTTTACATGGTGGTCGCGGGGCATAAGCAGTCCGTCCCGCTCTAGGATCTCTCGCTCGGTGCGCCCCACGTACTTGAACTTGGTGCCCCACGAGAACAGCCCCCCGCTGGAGTACACGCACGCGTCCGACGACGACGGCAACCTGAAACATGTATAAGGTCCTTTTTAAATAGTGCACATAATTTTAAGGGGTCAATGTACTCACCCATACAAACAACTTTTACTATGGTACCAAGATTGAAAACGCGAAAAAAAAATCAGATGTTCCATAGAAAATTTTAAATCGAATAGATCAAAATGTATGGAACAGCTGATTTTTTTTTCGCTATTTCAATGTTGGTACCATAGTAAAAGTTGTTTGTATGCATGAGTACATTGACCCCTTAAAATTATGTGCACTATTTAAGGAGGACCTTATATACTTATTTACAAAATAATTATAAAACAAATTCATTCAAACATTACTTACTTACATTCAAAACTAAAACACGAATACTCAACTTGCCAAAAAATCGCTTAGCACTGCATTGTGTAAAGTCCGCTCGGTTATATAGAGTCGGTATACCCGCACGGCATTGTGGCTCTTGCTATAAAATGCAGATATAAAATAATACACTCAAGTTGGGTACCAAAGTCAATTTTAATGAAAATTTGGATAATTTTATAAAAGGAAGTTAAATAAGTGATTTAAAAATGATAATAATAATTATTAATTTTTTATATGATTATTATGATTACTCATCATCGCTCGAATTGTCATAAGTCACAACCGTCGTTACCACCTGTATTTATAATAAACATAGATTATTTAAGAAAATATAATTGAATAAATGCCGAATCCCAAAATCCAATTCCATTTGCGGGTGTACGCCGCACGCGGCTTCTTTTGTTTATGCGGCGGCATCCTTTGACAAAAAGCGGCACGTGACAAGGCGGCGCGATAAAAGGGCGACACTATCTAAGCGAATGGACTTTACGTACTAGGTAACTATGGTAAAAATAAGTTTTTTGTAAAAACTTCGTTTTTATGACAAGCTTTTTTGTTGGCTGTACTTTAATATTGTATTGTCATCCAAACCAAACCTGTATGCAAAGTTTCAGCTAAATCGGGCACTGCGAAATGGGTCAAATTTAGCTTGCAAGATTTGTCCCCCACTAACAAACTAACAAACAAATTAACTAACTAACTAACATGGCAAGTTAAATAAAAGCTTGTAATAAGTTTTTAGTAAAAATTTCATTTTTATGACAAGCTCTTTTGCTCTTCAACATGTATTCATTTAAGTCTGCCAGTCGATTGCGTAAAGTCAATCGTATTCATTTGACAGTTCATATTGTATCATAATAAATGTCATTCCATACAAATTGCAGCCGATTGAATACGATATGAACTGTCAAATTAATACGATTACCTTTCGCAATCGTACCCCTGATTTGCCGCCGTGTGTACATTATCAAACTAACAGATAGCAGACTTCGAAAAACATTCTGATACAAGATAACGATACGAAACTTTTGTTAGAACCTGTGTTGCTTACTGCAAAGTTATCAGAACTGTTTAATGACAAATAACTTGTTGATATCTTTTTTGCCCTAACATTTAAATAATCGGTTGGAGTGACAAAATAAGAGCGCAGTTCAAAGGTGCACTTTTATTTCTCATCGCTTCCTGTCATTTGTGACGTAAGATCGGAACATTCGTAAACTTTTCTTCAATACTTTAAATTATTTAGTTTATAAATAAGCCATCACCTATTTGAACGAGTGTTATAACGGCTATAGATACAGATGTCAGCAGCAGCACGTGTTCTAACTATGAACTGACAGTAGATTTCAATATGTCAATATCTATAATTAATTTAGTACAATAATTCTTAGCCAAGAAATTTGTATGTTGCTTTACCTACAGTTCCATGTTCTTAGCTCAACTTCTAGTTTTAGAATAAACTGTAACACCATCAATCAAACTATCTAAAATAGGTGCCTACTTTAAAATTGTGGTAAAAACTGAAAAACTAGGAAGTTGCGGTTAAGATAGCGTTATCTGATTCAGTTATTTTTCCCGTAGAGTAAACTTAAACGTGAGTCACACATTTTTTGCGTGTCCGCGTCACTCTACGGTAAACGTATTTGAAATGATTAGATACATTATAATTATAACTCTTATTGAGAACCGCATAAGATATAAAATCAGTTACCTACTTTGCATGCGTATTTTATTCAGAAATTTCTATCCAAACTTTTTTGATTTAGGTTAGTGTACATTTTCTACTCTACTTAATTTTGTTGAGTAGATGCTTCACGTGTCAAGATGTAATTAAAATGTAAAAAAGTATATTTCACTGAAAGATTAAACAAATCAGAACTTTTGTGGTTGCGTGCTTACATTTGTGTGGTTAACGATAATAATCTAGCTTTAAGTAATTTTACATGTGGCACAATTATTTTACACTATAGGTTGTTAAAAATACACTTAAAAGGTGAAGGTTGAATTAGGTCTAAATTAGAGCATCTTTTAGAGATCAAATAATTTTTTTTCTGCTTATTATGGTTTAAAGTTAAAGACACTTAACATAAGCCTATTTATTACACTTATCTAAATTCAGCATCTGAATTCAGAATTTAGTAAAGAAAGCTATTTAGAAGATTGGACTATCAATTAAGCCTCTGAATTTAGAAAAGTTCCAAAACATTTGAAAGTATTTCCCTTTCCTTCGTCATTGCAAGATTTTGAAAAGCCGTCGTCGCAAATCGTCGCTATACGTCCGCTCGCTTGCACAGGCGCGTGGCGACTGAAGCGCGTTTTTATTTTAGAAACAAAATGAACTAAATGCTATTACACCTTCCTAATTAGGTTTCTAACTAACTAGCATTTAGCAGTCAGTGACCGTTCTTCTTTCTAATTGGTTAATTTTTAGAATTCTAACTTTCTAAATGCTATTACATTTTTCTAAATTCAGATGCTAATTCATTTAGATGCCTAAATTCAGTAAAGTGTAAAATAAGCCCTTTATCAAAGGTAGTTTTAAAAGTGTGACTCACGTGAAAAACAGCATTTGTTCGATAGCGCAGCACCACACGTGCCGGCACGAGGCGCCGCTCGGACACTTGAAGCCCACTGTATGTTTCTTCTGAAACCATCCGACATATTAAGTTAACTAGCTGACCCGGCGAACGTTGTTTTGCCATATAAATTTTATTGGACACGAAATTCGTATCACCTGCCGGACGGCAGGTGATACGAAGTTCGTCGTTCGAAGACAATGTGACTTATTTAAAAAAAAGAAATCCTTAGCGGCAAAAACGTCAGTGATTACATACTCTTTGACATACCTTCTCTTTGGAAGCGGCTAAGAAATGACAGTTGTGTGAAGTATGACAGTTTAACGGTTTTCTATACAATATTACCATTTTTATTTTATAATTTTCCTGGATAAAAAGTAGCCTATGTTATTCTCCAGTTTTCAAATTATCTCCATACCGAAAATCTCGTCGATCCGTAGCTCCGTTTTGACGTGAAAGACGGACAAACAAACAAACAAACAAATAAACAAACAAACAAACACACTTTCACATTTCACATTTATAATATTACTAGCTGACCCGGCAAACGTTGTTTTGCCATATTAATTATACCCGACCGGACACCGGACCCGGTAAACTTCGTATCACCAACATCTATTATAGACCGACAGATGAAAATAAATAATCGTGAAGAAGTTTTATACACTGCCTGCCACAAATGTCACTTATTAAAAAGTAGGTAATCAAAAGCGCCTATTCCTCTTTGGAAGCGGCTATGGAAGAAATGACAGTTTTGTATAGTACGACAGTTTATCGATTTTCTATACAAAATAATATTTTTTATTTTATAATTCTCCGGAATAAAAAGTAGCCTATGTTACTCTCCAGCTCCCAAACTATCCCCATACCAAATATCACGTCGATCCGTTGCTCCGTTTTGACGTGAAAGAAGGACAAACAAACAAACAAACAAACAAATAAACAAACAAACAAACACACTTTCACATTTATAATATTAGTATGGATATTATATATATTATATTATTAAGTAAATAATATGAATAGTACCTACCTATACCTACCATAAATCCTATGTCCATTAATATATGGCCGAGCTCACAGGAGGAGCTCTGAGCGTCGATTCTGCTTACATTAAGTCAAAATCGTGTTTCTTCACTTCACTAGTTACAATAGAATGAGTCATACCAATGATTTTTGTTATCAGCATATCTAAAAAATATGTTACTCGAGAAAAAAGAACATCTTTTTATTTTTTTCCTATCTTCAAAAATGACTGAGATATTGAACGTTAAAGTACGGCCTCCGTGAAAAATTCGGGTGACCCAATGGAATTAACGTGTGACGT
Organism: Crambus lathoniellus; assembly: GCA_949710035.1. Classification (NCBI taxonomy): domain Eukaryota; kingdom Metazoa; phylum Arthropoda; class Insecta; order Lepidoptera; family Crambidae; genus Crambus; species Crambus lathoniellus. The sequence goes on along the minus strand of OX453298.1, from coordinate 32,035,626 downwards.
CACATCGCGATTGAGAGTTGGCGCTTCCGTATTTCTCCTTTGGCTATTAGAGTTGCGCTCTCACGGTTTCGCAATAAATTTAATTATTTTTCTTATAGTCGATCAATGATCAATTTTGTATTGAGCCCATGTGAAAAAACACCTTCAAATACATAACTTGTATTTTCGTATTAATAAATTAAATCAACTTTCGTAATGGCGGGCGGTATTCTGTAAATATAAATAGCAACCGTCAAACTTCGATCAACAATAACACGAAGCCGTCAAATAGACAGTAGGTAACAGTTTTAGAGTGCGGCTGCGCGCGGTCGAAATCGAATACTAATCATTACCATAACCTTAGAACGAAGAAAATGTACTGTAACTAGCGCCAAAAACGCACCAGTTGCGCGAAGATTGCGCACGGACGGACTCTATGTAGGTACACTTGGACGGAAATCAACCGCAGCAGCCGCAATCGGAGATGTCACTGCGACATGACGTCATCGCAATAGCGCGCAAGGAAAGCAAATTTACAAAAGCTGGTGAAACTTTACAACGCTGTAACTTTGGAAATCTTGGACAGATTTCGATGACACAAAAACTGTTATTACTTGCACGAGTAGGCGCATTAAATGCAGTAATTTTTATAGACATATTTTGATGTTTTGGTGTGACTCATTATGACAGTATGATGTGATGTGAATGTAGTGTGTGGTGTGGTGTGTGACCAATTGATCAGTACAATCAATAATTAAGACTATTTTAACCTCACCTCTGGGTAATTGAGATGCACTATGAACATCCTTCCTTCGAAATTAATCTTTTGCACCTCCGACCACTTGAAGTGGTGCGTCTTGCGGCCGCCCTGGAACGTGAGGATGCCGCTGTGGTTGATGCCCAGGTACAACTGGTTGCCTCGGTGGTCCTGGAAATTACAGGTTTGATGTATTGGGGTCAAATCTTGGCGAGTTCGTTTCTCTTAAGAGGTCGGCTCCCCATACTTACGTAATACCAAAATGATTTGAAATTAGACCATTATTTTCTGTACTTGTGAAGGTATTCGGATTAAGACAGTATTTATCTAGGTTTCCATTAAAAAAATAATCCTAAATACTTACCCAATTAAAAATAAATGCAAAGTGCAGTTTTGTATGAAAAATATAATTGTCATTTTCTTTTACTGGGTAGATATTTCGGTTTTTTTTTAAATAGAATTCTAGATAAATACTCTCTTAATCCAAATAACATCACAAATAAAGTCAATCATGCTTAAATTTTAAATTATTTTGGTTTTACGTTTGTATAGGAGACTGACGTGTCGCGGGCCTCTTAAGAAGTCCCATATTGCATATCACTACTGTAACTAAAACATAGATAACTTTTTAAACTTTTATTATCATTAACACTGTAAATATTACGAAAAGCGGGAGTTTTGCCATGTTTTGATTTGTTGTAGAGTCCCCGATATTTCGGCGCAGTTGCACATGCCATGATCACGGACGGAGTATAACTTCCCCCGACATATCGGGGACTCAACAAAAAATCAAAACATGGCAAAAATCCCGCTTTTCGCAATATTATAACCAGTGATCGGATAATCGGATGCATATTTACCTAAAGTTGAAGTGTTAGCTGTTATGGAATGCACTTTGGTAGGTATCGAATTTTTTTAAATAAATACCACATGCTAAAGACGTCTTTTCCACACCATGTTAAGGACTAATTCTGCTTTCGCGAATTTTCTGGAATCCCGGGATTTATATTGAAAAAACATGTTTTAAGAAGTCGCTTCCATAATTTCCTAGCCACTATAAACTTTAGGTAAATATGCATCCGATTATCCGATCTCTAATTATAACATAGATTCCTTAAATCCATAGTAATAGAGCTCGGTTCGAGAGAGGCGTTTAAAATACAAGTGTTTATTATGTTTAATTACAAGATGATTGTCTCGGTTAGTTTCGACTTTACTAAGGTCCGGTTGCTCGTACATTACAGTAAAGTAAAAGTTAAAATTTAACCGTAGTCAATTTTGACCTCGGTCAAAGAAAAATACGTTGGGTTAAAAGTGTTTTCTGTCCTACTATTTCATTAACCTTCCCTTATTTACCAATGTCAAAATTTAAACCATCCCCACCCTGTCGGTTATTTTGACCGCCCGTTAAATTTGTAATTTGACTGCTCGTTAAATAACTGCTTCTTCAACAACGCTTTTTAAATTTGACCGCCGGTTAATTTTACTTTAACCATAATTTAACCCTAAAGTTAACGTAACCTTACTTTAACAGGATGCGGGTCGACCCCATAGGTGTCGAGCTGGCAGGCGATCTTGACGAACATCCGCTCAGCCTCCTGCGTGCTCATCACCTCCACCGGCTCCCGGATGATTATCTCGGTTAGTTCCGACTTTAGTAAGTAGTCAAGTGTGTGTTGCCAGTAATGACTTATGGAAGCGAGAAGTGGTCTTTTACTATGGGTCTCATAAGAAGGCTCAAGGTCACCCAGCGAGCAATGGACAGAGCGATGCTTAGTATTTCCCTGCTCGATCGAATCAGAAATGATGAGATCCTCAGGAGAACTAAAACGACCGACATCGCTCGAAGATTGCTCAGTTGAAGTGGCAGTGGGCGGGACACATAGCGCGGAGAACCGATGGCCGTTGGAGCGGAAAAGGTTCTCGAATGGCGACTGCGATCCGGACGACGTTCCGTGGGCAGGCCCCCTACAAGGTGGACCGACGATCTGGTCAAGGTCGCGGGAAGCCGCTGGATGCGGGCCAAGCAGGACCGATCGTTGTGGAGATCCTTGGGGGAGGCCTATGCCCAGCAATGGGCGTCGTACGGCTGAAATAATGATGATGATGAAGTAGTGAAGAGTCTTACTTTAACAGGATGCGGGTCGACCCCATAGGTGTCGAGCTGGCAGGCGATCTTGACGAACATCCGCTCGGCCTCCTGCGTGCTCATGCCCTTGACGCCGCCGCCGCCGCCCGGCGTCACCTCCACCGGCTCCCGGTGCAGCTCCTGGTCCATGTACAAAGCCAAACCCAAAAACTTAGTTCCAATAAGCTTAGCGCTTGATCAAGGAAAGGCGGCGCGTCAGGCGTCGAGGTGCGCGGTGCAGGTGAATTGTTCATCAGTTGGTGCGTCACATTGACATAATTGGGTACTTGACTTAATTTTTTTTATTGACTTAAAATGTTCATTTAATTAGTAGCAACACAACATAGGTAGGTATTTATTTTCAAATATCTTGCATATTTTCAGGGATATAGAGCATCAAACTTTCTAATTAGACAAGGAGAGCGCTATAGAAACGTGACCTCACCTTTCTATAGCGCCATACTCTCGCCATAGAAAATTTCGTTTTAGAAAGAGATAGCTAGAGTCACAATTAAGTAGCTCATAATTCACTTGTAATAATACAGATTGAATTTCTTTTTTCACATTTGTTATTCAATAATCTTATATTTCTGAATGTCATAATTAAATATCTACATTTCAACTACAGTCAAATACCCAAGCGCTGCTCGCTACACCGCTACAAAGCTCATGACGGCAGTTTTCAAACATATTTTTTATAAACTAAATAACCTTTATAAATCACTAGCTTTCCGCCTGCGGCTTCGCCTGCGTGGACTACACGACGTTACCCCGCGGGAATGTGATATTTTTCCGGGATAATATAATAGCCTATGTTCCTCTCCAGGCTACAAAGTATCTATGTCCCAAAAGAGATTGACCAAAAATGTATGGAGTTTGGTCCAAATGTCCACCACTAACGAGACCCTTGTAATAAAATACTCTACTAAATACTGAGTAAGTAGTTGTAACCAGACGGTCTGGTTACAACTACTACTACTACTTACTACAACCAAAAATATGCTGTCAGTAAAAAGTTATGACTAAATGAAAAGTCATGTTTTGTACCTTTTTATGCGGAAAAATATTGTTGATATCATTCTATCTATCGCACATTTTGAACTAATCTACGCATGTTATGTGACATGCAATTGGTGGTGTGCCGTGTTAGGTTCTCGGTGAAAGAAAAAAAATCAAAATCTCGGTAAAAAAAAAGAAAAGCAGTCACTTAGCAAAAATAGAAAGTCCGAAGTATTTAGCCTAGGTCGCAATAAGAGTATCAGCAAAAGTCCAGTAAAAGATCCAAAATTCAAGGAATTATACATAAGAATTCGCACAGACGACGTAAAGAAATCAACCAAAGGAATGACTGCGGAGAATACACAATAACTTTTCACTGACAGCTTTTTATTTTTTGGCCCATACTGAAAGTTACTCTGTATTTAATGACTAACTATAAGTCAGTATAGGTGTTGTTAGTGGTGGATATTTGGACCACTTTGGTTCGTTCTCCTTTCAGCCAAATCCGTTCAGCCGTTTTGGCGTGATTGAGTAACAAACATACAAACATCCAAACATCTAAACTTTCACATTTATAATATTAGTAAGATAGGATACGTGTCAAATCGCGGCTATTGGATTCTAGTGGCCGCAAGCCGCAACGCGCCACATTTAGAGACCAGAATTTGCAATACGTCAAAACCTTTACGTTTTTGCGCTGGATCTCTCGGGAGCTACCGGGTTTCAAAGGGGCATTCCAACACATAACGCTGATATTCGCCATGGCACAATACCAATATGTTTTGACGTGTTTATTAAAATTAGGTACATCTATTTCACGCGTTTCAAGAGCACAGCAATTAAACCTTCATTAGAATTCATAAAACATCATAATACTGCATTCCAAAAGCTCAAAATAAATTAAATATCCATATATATTCTGTGCCAAAGGGCTAACTAAGTGGTGACTACTGGCCAAACAGTTGATGTAGCGTGTAACTCGTGTACTATTTGTATTCTTTTGATTATACTGACCTGTATTCTCGCTTCTATAGCATCTGTCTGTCTTAATAAGAGTCTCATTTCAGTCACATAGTTCCCAACGTGTATACTCGGATCATAATCACCAAGTTCAACTGAAATTCAATGACAATTTGTGAAATTATTCATCATCAGCAGCAGCAGCCACTTTTAGGTCACCATTGCTTGAGCACAAGCCTTTTTTTTACATGGTTAATAGGATGGGTTGTTGGATGGGTAAGGAGATTGTGCCATGCGGTCGGTAGTTAAATTGGTTGGTTGGTATTTGGTAGTAAAATTTTTAGATATACAAAGATATTAATTTAATATAGTTGGACATCCTTTCTTGTATCGTCATCATCAACCGATAATTGGTGTGATTGTAAGAAAATATTTATTTATTTATTTATTTATCATCATCAGAAATATATTTCTTGTACATTACATGATCTGAGTTGATTTAAAAGCATATTGAACTTCTGTATTGTAATTACAGCACTGCTGTGACTCATGAATTTCTAATAAACATAGCTAAGAGTTATAGTTATTTATACAGGCTATTTTCATATAAAAAAAAGGTTCAAATGCTTACTTTGAATAATAAGTGCTCCCAGCATAGCGGCCTCATTAGAAGTGCAATAAAGTCTACCGTGTAACAAGTCTCTTTTAAGTTGTAAATAAATCTGAAACCTTGTAACATCTTCCTTTAAAAGTAATGGATTTGGTGGATAAAATTTTACTCTAAAGCTAAATAATATTGGAGATGCATCTGAAAGAATAATTATAAACATTTAAAATTAACACTCAAAAAGTTAGGCATTGTTCGACTATAAAATTTATAGTTTATAGTAAAATATGTATCTTGCTTTTCATACAAACCTTTAACTTGCTTTAATATTAATTTGGCCATATGCAACCAATGCTGGAAAAAATATTTAGTTTAAAAATTAATTCTTTAGGCGAAGACTCAATAAAACAAGTAAACAAAAAAGTATGTTTTTGGTTAAATTAAAACTGAAGGGAACATAATTTGTAACCTCTTAGCAACAAGGAAAGCACACTTATTCTGTTTTCTAATAATCTTTACAAAATACTTACACAAAGTTATTGCTAATCTAAGCCAGTGAAATAGGCAATTTGTTAAAAAAAACATATGAATAAATAAAATACTAATACAGCACTAATCCCGATTTTTACAAAATCCTGTGCAATGACATGACTAGTAGACAATGATTTCTAATCATATGACTAACTAAATAACAAACTTGATACAGTTTTAATAATATTGCACAACATATTTAAACATTCAACTTCTTGCACAATTGCCCATAATAAGGTTTATACAGTTGTGCAACATTTGAAATGTGTCCATCGCAAATAATAAAATTTGCTTGATTGACAAATTCAAATATTTAATAAAAGCTTTGCAGTTTCTTAATATGTTACTTGTCTTATTATTATTATTGTATATTGTTACAGGTTACTCGTCTTGTCTCATACATTACTTGTCTTCTTCTCTTTCTTTGAACTTGTGTGTGTGTGTGTGTTACTAAACCAATAAATAAATAATATTCCCCTTTATATTAAACAAGTTTCAGGGACTATTTGTTTATGTCCACACAGTTTATATATAAAACGATGATAAAACCTTTCAACTATTACATACCCGTTGCCCACCAGCATCCACATAGCGGAGACCAAAATAATCAGTTTCAGTGAGATTCAACTGCTGGCACACATATTCCAACAAATACTTTCCCTTATAACTAGGCTGAAAAGCAAAACTCTATCAGTCTTTTACCCGAATATAAACTTTTTAACACCCAATTTACAAATACTTACATGAAATTCGCATTCTAATATTTCAGTATCTTCTAAAAGTCGCACTGTGCATTTATAAACAATGTCCCCACGGCTTTTGAACATTCTGCTTATTTACTTGTCACTTATTATGTAGTTTTTACAGGCTTTTGTGGGGCCAATTTAATTAGACTTTAACATTTTAGTTAGTGTTAATTATTCGTTTTTCATTTATTTTATAATTCATTCAATCAATTTCGGAATATTGGGGTGTGGTGGGGGGAAAAGCAAAACTAGCCGTCAGTTTTGACATTTTCGTTCGGTATCTTTGCCTTGGGTTGGTTCTATAATTTATTAAAAACTTTTAGCGTTTAAATTGTATTTAAGTTCATAAATGATGATTCCATATTCAAGAAAATATATCTTTTTACATGTAAAACTAAGAAACGTGCTGCAACATATCAAAAACGTTTTATCTTCATATACTCCAAAGTGTTTTTACACTTTCTTCAACATAAAAACATTTTCTCTCAATTATGTATTTACAATATTTAAACAGTAAAAATCTAAATCTAGATAATCGTTATGTTTTGCATTAAAACAAAATTCAATAATAATGTAACACGAGTACCAGTTCTATGTATATTTCTGAACGAATAGGAAATGATAACGGAAATGATGTCAAGCTTTCTACAATAATGTTACCATTATAAATTAAAGGGTACGTGTAGGGTAAATTAATGGCTTTCAGTAAATAAACTTAAGATGCGTAAAATAATTAAAAAAGCTATGTTCTTTTGGATTTTAACTAAGTTAGTTATTAAACACGCTACGAATATAGCAAAAACACACCTAGTAAAAAAATGTTAAGTTGTCATCATAAAGTTATTCTTTAATTATTTTTATAAAAAAACAAAACCGCCTTCAAAAAAATTACATCAAAAAAGTAAGAAATAATTCCTCTAATAGGTACTGTATTCACACAAAATAACGTAAGTAGGTAAGTAACGTACTTTGAAGTCGGGCGTGAAACATGTTCAATTTTTTGTTGTTTTTGTTAAAACTTCGCCCGACTTCAAAGTACTTACGTTATTTGGTGTAAATACAGTATTAAAGGGATTATTTCTTACTTTTGTTGAAATTTTTTTGAAGGAAGTTTTAATTTTATATAAAATTAATTTTTATAACACTCTTTTTAGTGCATCATGGCAAGGCAATTTTTGTGTATTCTGGTAAATACAGGAAAATTTTTTGACCAGTGCACAAATTTTTAGGATCAACTCAGAATCGGTAAGTGAATAACTTTCTCCTAAAAACATGGGTCGAAATACGACAAAAATTTTTGGACTTCCCATACTAATCCGATCACGTGATCAGTCCGATTTGTATGAAGAGTCAATAAATTTTTGTCATATTTCGACCTATGTTTCTAGGAGAAAGTTGTTCACTTACCGATTCTGAGTCGATCTTAAAAATTTGTGCACTGATTAAAAATTTACCCTGTAGATATGTGATTAAACTGAGAACCTCCTTTTTTGAAGTCGGTTCTAATACCAAAACCTTCTTCTAAATGTAACAACTACTTTTCTGGAAACCGCATCTCGCGAACAAACATACATATACGGGTTAAACTAAGAACCTCCTTTTTTGAAGTCGGTTAAAATACCTTAAAGTATCCCCTTTCCAACAAAACAAGAATCATCTGAATCGATTTATAAACAAAGGAGTTATGCCTAAAGATACGTAATAAATTCACATAAAGTGGTAACGTAAACGACAGTATTTTCAAGATTTCCTGAAATCTACTGAACCGATTTCAAAATTTCAAAAAATAGGACCAACTTGGGAAAAATCTGATGTTACAAAGTTTGAATCATTTAAATCGGTTCAGCCGTCTTCGAGTAATCGGTGTACATACATATAAACGTGACAAATAGATAACCTCCTCCTTTTTTCAATTTTTGAAGTCGGTTAAAAAACTAATCGCGACGAATAAATAACTTCCCCTTTCTTCTATTTTTGAAATCGGTTAAAGAAGTCGGTTTACGGAAGATAATTTTACGTGATAACGTCATACTATTATAATGAAAACATTGGTAAAAAAAAATTATACTTTTACGAATTGAATTGTATTATTTTTTATTATTACTTTGTACAATACAAAGAAGGAATTAATTGCTAGTTACATTACATTTTGTGGTCTAAGTTTATATGGCAAAATTAGTCTTCGATTTTAACCGCGCGCAGACTTATCTGGCATGCACTCTAGTAGGTACCATGGAAGAAATTAGAAGGTACACGTGTTTTACCAATTGCAAAATTGGTAGGTAATATAAACACTAGTGGACCCGGTGAACTTCGTATCAGCTACATTAATAATAAAAAAACATTCACTCTGTGAAATACGTGCGATTTTGTAACCGTTTCGCTGCAAGGGATTTTTTTAGTTGCGTGAAATTTTAAAACTGTTATAACTTCTAAAGTATTTACTTAAATTAAATAAGGTATATGACAATTTTTATCTAGATACGCGGGAGCGTATCAAAGCCAAGTTCAAAGCAAACAGAACTGGCGAGCAGCACCGTGTGTCAACACGAACTATTTGGAGCCACTTTTGACCCCCTCATAACTCAAAAACGATTAAACAGAAACATGTCAAATTTGGTTTATCTATTGAGACTAGCGAGATAAATATGTGCTCCAAATTTTATATACACACCTCAAACGGTTATTTAGATATTATTTACGTCCAAAAATCGTTATTTTTATCACTGACTCACCTATAATCAAAACTCTAACCCACTTCCAGATGACCTAGAAAGCTGAAATTTGGCATGCAGACAGGTAATCTGGTGAATACAAAGGAAAAAATCCGAAACTAGTATTTTTTTAAAATAAACTATCTGCATTCTGCTAATTGCATTCACTATCCAATTTTTATTATTGAAAAATGGAAAATGAAGTATTTAGACAAAATCGACCATCATTTCACAACCAGCTCCGATGGGACTCAAACCCACGACCTTTCGCTTAAATTAATTATCAATATTAATATAAATTATAAAGTTATTTAAATTTTTACTTTTTTGCATTCACAATCCAATTTTTATTATTGAAAAATGGAAAATGAAGTATTTAGAAAAAATCGACCATCATCTCACAACCATCTCCGATGGGACTCGAACCCACGACCTTTCGCTTTCCGGGCGACTACTCTAACCACTGAGCTACGGAGTCGTAATGATAAATGTGAAAGTGTGTTTGTTTGTTTGTCCTTCTTTTACGTCAAAACGGAGCATAGTACTTAAAACCCGACCACCAGGGGGCGCAATCTTCATACATTCAAATGGGAACTAACGAGAAGCCAAAAAATGCCAAAGTTGCTATGTTCTCCCTGTAGGTGCACAATTTGCACATAAATAGTTCACTAAAGTCAACGATAGATGGCTCCAAGTTAATACACCCACCCACAGTATAGAAAAGAAGAGAAAATCCGTTTTTTCTATTCTATATTGTTGAAATTTGATGGAAGAGTATAAACTTTAAGGAGAGTAAAGTGTACTTATGGAAAATAATGTCAAATAATCTAAATACTTTTGTTTGTTAAATTTGTTATTTGCTATGTTCTGTTTCGTAAAGATCCGTAATTCCGTTAGCAATGGGCGATTTTCTGAAAGCTCAGTCACTAGATGGCGCTGTCCCACCTATGCAGTTAGAAGGAACGGAACGTTATAAATTTTACTTTGACGCGAGTTTTTTATGTAAAACGGAACGTCAGACAGATGTTATTTATTTACCTAAATCTTTAAATTTACCTATTTCGTTTCTGTTCCTCACAGTAGTACTTATTTAATATATTATTAGTTTCCTTTGGGTTTTTAAAAAGTAATTAATTTAAATATGTTTCATACCAAAATATACCATAGACATGTACATACTTATTCAACGCCATCTAGTGAAGCAATTGGAAGCTTTTTTTTTAAATGGCCTCTCAGAAAATCGCTCATTACATAGTTTCGTTGCTCGGAGTACCGCTTTTTGAGAAAAAGACTCGTTTGTGTTCAGTGTGATGTTAATTATATAGAATTCTTTGGAGATGTGCTGTGTTTGAAAAAAGACTTCTTTGAACATTGTTAATGCCTTTAGTGATTTATATTTGTTGTTTTATTGTTAATCAGGGTGCAGTGTTAACCTATGTTTCATTTACACTAAGTTTCCTTATAAATAAATAATAATATGTATACTATGCCTATGTGTGTGTCTGTGTTTATATGCCTTTGTAATTTGCATATGTGTGTGTTTATACACCAAATAGAGTGTGAGACTATAATTTCGATACAAAACTGCAAAACTGTCATCTCTTCCATGGCCGCTTCCAAAGAGTATGTAATCACTGACGTCTGCGCGCGGTCAAAATCGAATACTAATCTTTTCCATAAGCTTAGCATAAATAATGTACTGTAACTAGCGCCAAAAATGCACCAGTCGCACATGCGCGCAGAGTTATCTGACGCGCACTCTACTTTACAGAGTAATTTATTATAATGTAGGAAGTAGAGACCAATCTTGGCCCTTTTATTGGTAGTGTATACCTAACTAGCGCTATCTATCGTCTGGTGTAGGCAAGTTTTGGTGTATAAACACACACATTAGACATAGTCTTCTTATTATTTATTCTACTTTAGTCCACTATAATTTATATGACAAAACAACGTTTGCCGGGACAGCTTAAGCTAGTTAGCAAATAAAGAATCAATAAGCAAGATTAGATGTCAACAAAAACGGCTACATCCATAAATTGTCAAGAGATGGCGCTAAATGATAAATGTAAAAGACAAACTACTGCTATATACACTGACCTCTATTATTTACACACTCGACTGGCTGACATAAAATATTGTCGACTGCGGTAATGATTGTGTCAAAAACTGTTCTCGGGACACTGGTAGTGGCGGCGCTTTAAATTGCCACACAAAATTAGCTGTAATTTGTATGCAGACAGCCTGTCCAGTGTATAAATAATAGAGGTCAGTGGCTACGTAGTAATAATTACATAGTATTCTTTGCTAATGCCTTTATACGACGTATACGAGAACTAGCCAAGTCAGACCTTAGGCTTCAATATATTATCCTAAGTTATAAGAAGAAATTATATTTTAAGTTGTTATAAAACATTTTATGTACAAAATTTTCAGGACTGAGCGTACTTGGCACCCATTTAGATCTCACATCTTTTGTCGTTGAAGTCAACAACCAAGGCATATTTCCTTATATTGAAGTTGGCTCTCACTTCACATATTTTATGTTTTTGATGAGATCTACATTAACAATACATTAACATTAACACTAGCAACCACGGTAACTAATATACTTATAGGAAAAATGTGTGATAGTAAAAAACCACGAGCCATATAAGTAGCTTTCAGGCGGGATTCGAACCCGCGCCTCCGGGAATCCGGCCCGATGCTCTGACCAACTAAGCTAACGAAAGGCTTACACGACTCGTCGAATTTTGCTATCACTTGGTGCGCTGTAGGCCAGCGTTGCTTCATCAATGTGAGGAAACCCTCGCATCCGAAAGAAATATTTTTACAAATGTTTAACAATCGATTAAGATGAAACAGACATATTGAGATTTTATATTATTTTTATGCACTCACAATGCAATTTTGTAAGTATATGAAAAATGTGTGATAGTAAAAAACCACGAGCCATATAAGTAGCTTTCAGGCGGGATTCGAACCCGCGCCTCCGGGAATCCGGCCCGATGCTGTGACCAACTAAGCTACCGAAAGGTTTACACGACTCGTCGAATTTTGCTATCACTTGTTACGCTGTAGGCCAGCGTTGCTTCATCAATGTGAGGAAACCCTCGCACCCGAAAGAAACATTTTTACAAATGTTTAACAATCGGTTAAGACGAAACAGACATATTGAGATTTTATATTATTTTTATGCACTCACAATGCAATTTTGTAAGTATATGAAAAATGTGTGATAGCAAAAAACCACGAGCCATATAAGTAGCTTTCAGGCGGGATTCGAACCCGCGCCTCCGGGAATCCGGCCCGATGCTCTGACCAACTAAGCTACCGAAAGGCTTACACGACTCGTCGAATTTTGCTATCACTTGTTACGCTGTAGGCCAGCGTTGCTTCATCAATGTGAGGAAACCCTCGCATCCGAAAGAAACATTTTTACAAATGTTTAACAATCGATTAAGATGAAACAGCCATATTGAGATTTTATATTATGTTTATGCACTCACAACACAATGCAATTTTGTAAGTATAGGAAAAATGTGTGATAGTAAAAAACCACGAGCCAAATAAGTAGCTTTCAGGCGGGATTCGAACCCGCGCCTCCGGGAATCCGGCCCGATGCTCTGACCAACTAAGCTAACGAAAGGCTTACACGACTCGTCGAATTTTGCTATCACTTGTTACGCTGTAGGCCAGCGTTGCTTCATCAATGTGAGGAAACCCTCGCATCCGAAAGAAACATTTTTACAAATGTTTAACAATCGATTAAGATGAAACAGCCATATTGAGATTTTATATTATGTTTATGCACTCACAACACAATGCAATTTTGTAAGTATAGGAAAAATGTGTGATAGTAAAAAACCACGAGCCATATAAGTAGCTTTCAGGCGGGATTCGAACCCGCGCCTCCGGGAATCCGGCCCGATGCTCTGACCAACTAAGCTACCGAAAGGCTTACGACTCTTCGAATTTTGCTATCACTTGTTACGCTGTAGGCCAGCGTTGCTTCATCAATGTGAGGAAACCCTCGCATCCGAAAGAAACATTTTTACAAATGTTTAACAATCGATTAAGATGAAACAGCCATATTGAGATTTTATATTATTTTTATGCACAAAATTGCATTGTGAGTGCATAAAAATAATATAAAAACTAATATACTTATTAAGGATTAATACTGATTAGAAGAAATTAGCTTTGCAAATAAAGTACTATTTTAAAAATAATCACTTAAAGATAAAAATGGTTACTAAGAGTCAGTCTTATAAGATAGATATATGCTATAACGGACTTTTATATAGGCCTTTTTATAGTATACAATTCCTTTATACATAATTATGATCATATCTCATACGGTTTTGCCAGCGTTCGTAATGTAAGCGCTTGAAAAATTGATTTTTTTACGGCTTCATCACAAAACGTGGAATTTTCTCTATTTCACAAATAATTAATTATAACGTTTTGTATGTATAAACCTTCGGGAATAAAATGTTTTAAATAACAGTGAAAACTGCATCAAAATCCGTTGTGTGGTTTAAAAAAAGAAAGCTTAGAATAGAAACAGACAGGCAGAGGCGGAGAGCGACTTTGTTTTATTCTATGTAGTGATTGTTGTGTGGCCAATTATTTTAGACCTAATGGGTGATGATGGTGATTGGAAAAAAAATATTTTTATTATTTATTTTGAAACTTTATTAACAATAATACTGTTATTTAATGGAAAAACTAACTTTTTTTCAATACTTATTAAAAATCGATAAAATTTGGTCTTTTTTTAGGGCTATGCTAATGAGGTAGCCTTTTAAATGGCTAGCCATTTTTTTTTTTTTTTTTTTTTTTTTTTATTGGTTGATAGGCAAGCGCTTGTCCGCTATCACGCCTGATGTTAAGCGTTGATGCGATCTACGATGAATCGCGCTTGCCTAGAAGGTACCGGTTCATTTTATAAAGGCTATAGGCCCAAAAAAAGTCTTTAGGCCATTTTGCGACTTTAACCTTTTTACCATACTTTTATTAGCTTCACCTATAACTAACTAACTGTCAGAAACTGATAGCGGCTATTTTCTTTGTAAAATTAACTTAAAGTTCCCAAAAACGTATGAAGTTCATACCCCAGTTCCTTGTTTTGTGACGTCGGGTATAACGATAACTAGCTAGCAACGTTAAACAGAATAAAGCAGCAAAAGTCTATCAAAATAAGGAATTCAAATGACAGTTGAAGCCCATACCCATATCGACCGGAGTGCGCAACGCTTCTACAGAAGCGGATTTTTCTCGGGCCACTTGTGCGCAACGCTTCCAGAGAAGCGTCGCGCAAAAGTACCGTTTTATTTCGCGCTTTTTATTTTTGTCTTTTATTTAAGTTCAAATTCAAAGATATTTATTCAGTTCCACAAATATACAAAAACAATAGTATAGGAAAAATGTGTGATAGTAAAAAACCACGAGCCATATAAGTAGCTTTCAGGCGGGATTCGAACCCGCGCCTCCGGGAATCCGGCCCGATGCTCTGACCAACTAAGCTACCGAAAGGCTTACACGACTCGTCGAATTTTGCTATCACTTGTTACGCTGTAGGCCAGCGTTGCTTCATCAATGTGAGGAAACCCACGCATCCGAAAGAAACATTTTTACAAATGTTTAACAATCGATTAAGATGAAACAGCCATATTGAGATTTTTGCTGCTTTGTTCTGTTGAACGTTGCTAGCTAGTTATCGTTATACCCGACCTCACAAAACAAGGAACTGATAGCGGCTACTTTCTTTATAAAATTGACTTAAAGTTCCCAAAAACGTATGAAGTTCATACCCATAAAGTTACGCGGTAGCCCCCCTTGTCTAGAATTACCTCTATTGTATCTGGACGCGCATATTAACCCGGCGAAAAACAAAGTGACAACCTTGTTATTTGGAGTACCCATGGAAAAGTGCCCAGTGAGTCGAAGAAGCAGGTTGTCCTTCAAGCCAACTTCTAACTTTGAGTTTTGGCAGTGGTTTTGGTACGATAGAATCCTATCCTTGGAGCACCTTGGGTTAATGAATGAGAATTCTTTGTTATGTTTTGATAATAAAAAAGATTACAGATTGACAGTTGAAACAGTATTTTATCTTTCTGATTTTTTTCCTAGAGAAAGCCGCAGTGTTGTTACTGACCGACCGACATACAATATTCAATAAATGAGAAAACTAAAAAAAAACAAAAATTGCAATAATTTCGTATTATTAACATTCATGAAATCGTTTACGCGCGAAATTTTTAAATGTACTCTTTCTTATGCAGTAGAACAATTTGAACAATTAACTAAGTTTTATTTATTTACTTACACATAACAGTTAAATACAATTTTTATAGATATATATATTTTTTAATTTTATTTGGGGAATTTCATTTTATGAGTAGCCACACTCGCCACCGGAAGTGACTGCGTCTCCAGGTTCCAGCTGAAAGAAAAACCATTTCTCGTCCATTCTGTTGGAGTCTATCTCGGATATTACACGCTGATTGTAATCCGTGGTGAGTGTCAGATCAGAAGAAAAATTGTGAAGTGATTATTTATAGTGGTTTACTACTCCTCTTATTAGATAAAATAGTGTTAGTATCCCTTTTCTTTCGTAGTATACTGGATTTAATACCTATTTCATGATTTAAAGTTAGCATTCGTTCTACATAATTGTTGCGAACCCATGGTGTAATTCTAAACCATATTGTGTTGCAAATGAATCTGGCGTTAACTTGGTGTTAAAATTGCTGTTCAAATTAGTGTTTCAATTGTGAATTATTCCAATTTCGAAAACGAAATGTGCTTACGCGTCACACTTCACGACCCGGCTCGTCACCACCACGTGGTGGACATTCTCTTGTTTTGTCTAATGTTACGTACACCAGTGAAAATTTAAGTTTAACTTGTGTGAAAATTAGCGATGCTTCGATCTGTTCGACTATTTTGCCAATATTTCGTACACTCAATGTAATGGCTGACATCCATTGTGAAATGTCAAGATAGGGCGAGGCGGCCATGCGGCCGCCATATTGCCGGCCGCAAGATACATGAGGCGACCTTGTCGATGCCGGTTGCATAGGTGTCGGTTTCCTTGTTTATATCAAGTAATCTGCAACAGATTTTATTTATCTTTTCAGACTAACCAAAAATGGGGAAGGAAAAGATTCACATTAACATTGTTGTCATTGGACACGTCGACTCTGGCAAGTCCACCACCACCGGTCACTTGATCTACAAATGCGGTGGTATCGACAAACGTACCATCGAGAAGTTCGAGAAGGAAGCCCAGGAAATGGGCAAAGGTTCCTTCAAATATGCCTGGGTATTGGACAAACTGAAGGCCGAGCGTGAACGTGGTATCACCATCGATATCGCTTTGTGGAAGTTCGAGACCGCCAAATACTATGTTACCATCATCGACGCTCCCGGACACAGAGATTTCATCAAGAACATGATTACTGGAACCTCACAAGCCGACTGCGCCGTGCTGATCGTCGCCGCTGGTACTGGTGAATTCGAAGCTGGTATCTCTAAGAACGGCCAGACCCGTGAGCACGCCCTGCTCGCCTTCACCCTCGGAGTCAAGCAGCTGATCGTGGGTGTCAACAAAATGGACTCCACAGAACCCCCGTACAGCGAACCCCGTTTTGAGGAAATCAAGAAGGAAGTGTCCTCTTACATCAAGAAGATTGGTTACAACCCAGCTGCCGTCGCTTTCGTACCTATTTCTGGTTGGCACGGAGACAACATGTTGGAGCCTTCCACCAAAATGCCCTGGTTCAAGGGATGGGCGGTTGAGCGCAAGGAAGGCAAGGCTGACGGCAAATGCCTGATTGAGGCTCTCGACGCCATCCTGCCGCCTGCCCGCCCCACAGACAAGGCTCTCCGTCTTCCACTTCAAGACGTCTACAAAATTGGAGGTATCGGAACGGTGCCCGTAGGCCGAGTTGAGACTGGTATTCTTAAACCCGGTACTATTGTTGTATTTGCCCCCGCCAACATCACCACTGAAGTTAAGTCCGTGGAAATGCACCACGAAGCCCTTCAAGAGGCCGTGCCTGGTGACAATGTAGGCTTCAACGTCAAGAACGTGTCTGTCAAGGAATTGCGACGTGGATACGTCGCTGGAGACTCCAAAAACAACCCACCCAAGGGAGCCGCTGACTTCACAGCTCAGGTCATCGTGCTCAACCACCCTGGTCAAATTTCAAATGGCTACACACCTGTGCTCGATTGCCACACAGCTCACATTGCCTGCAAATTCGCTGAAATCAAAGAGAAGGTTGACCGTCGTACAGGCAAGTCCACTGAAGATAACCCTAAATCTATAAAATCTGGTGATGCTGCCATCGTTGTCTTAGTACCTTCCAAGCCTCTTTGCGTGGAATCCTTCCAAGAGTTCCCTCCCCTCGGTCGTTTCGCCGTGCGTGACATGAGGCAGACGGTCGCCGTCGGTGTCATTAAGGCTGTCAACTTCAAGGAGGCTGGTGGTGGCAAGGTCACCAAGGCTGCCGAGAAGGCCACCAAGGGCAAGAAGTAGCTAGCACTGTTAACAGCACAATTTTTCATCCAACTGCGATACTTCATACACCGGAAGGTGTTCAGAAGGAAAGAAGGGCTACAAACTCATTCCTTTTCTATATTTTTTACAAGGCTTATACTGTAACATTATTTTATAATTTATATAAGGTTATACATATATCTGAAATATTTTGTTATGACTGCAACTAAAGTGTAAATTCATAGAATTAAAGGTAGCCTCCAGTATGTAATTAGTTTTTTTTATTATTTTATCTCATTTCCAATCGTAATGCTAGTAGTGTCAGATCTTAGAAGAAAAATGCATAAAACCCAAAACTTATAGGTATTTTTTTTAAACTTGTAGGCTTTCATGACCAAGCTAGGTAAACTTAGGAACTAGTATAAAATAGGACCTTAAATTGCAATTATACAAAAACTTTACACTTTATAATTGTAATGGAAAAAAAGAGTAATGCCAAGTCCTATCATGAATACCTGTAGGTTAGGTACTAAAAATCCATATTGGTAAATGCTAGTTTTGTATGTGCAGTAGAGAATTGATAAAAACAAAATAAAATCCTCTTGAGAACAGTCTAAGGAAATAGATTTTCCTAACAGATTTGTAATTATTACAGTTATCTGCCAGGAAATTAAAATCATGTGAGATGGGTACCTACACATAACTAGTTATTTCCGAATAATAAAATTTTCCTTCGAGATACTTTTTTTAACACTTCACACTTCAAGATACTTTTTTAAAGAAAATTTATTCGTCAGAGATAACTAGTTAGACAAAAAGTTCACAGATAACCCTGTTCTCTGGGTCTGGCCATGGTTGACTCCAAGGAACAAGGGATAAATACTCATTGGCCTAGGCCAAGATAAAGATTAGCAAAGGAGCCGAGCTGATTAAGGTTGACTGTTGTTTTAGCTCTCTAGCTCTTCTGTTTAGGATGTGGAATTTGGTTGGGTTGGGACTTATATTCAAAATAAACAATATAATTATTAAGCTTTAGAACTGTAATTAAAATATAAGCATCTAACTATGTACAACCAAATTAATTACTTAAAGGTAGCTTTCATTCATTCGGTAAGAGATATTGTTGTTGGAGCCTTCGTTTTCGTTTTGTTCCTCTTGTTCAAGGATCACGTTAGCCCAATCCTCAGCTCGTCTTAGTCGTTCCCGGTGCATATACGGGGCATATACCAACTTATTAGTTAAAACTACAATGGTAGTGATGGTTAAAGCTGCCACAGTTTTTGCTAAAGGTCCAGCATTTCTGAACAGGACTGCTGAAGGTGCCATTGTTATTCCGTTGTAGTAACTACAGTTTCCTCGCTTTTTGTTACTTGATTACTTCTCTTTCGTGGAAAATACTCGTCGAACAATGGTTTCCAGATATAAATTCCTCCAAATATGCCTAGAGTAGTCACCAGAACTATTTGTCCTTTAGATATACCACGAGGTCTATATATTCGCATTATAGTACGGCAATAGTTGTGAAGAAATTCGGTTGGTGTGTTAACCTGACATTTCTCTTTACGATGTAATCAAATTTCATTCAATCCAATCGATATCCCGTTCTTTTGTGGTTAAAATTAAGTAAAAAAGGGCTATTAACCACAAATTATATAGACTAGTCTATTAACCTCAAATTCAGTGTTGCCAGTGGCCGATAGTCAAAAGTAACACAAGGCGGCTCAAAAAGTAACATTTTCACGAGAAAAGTAACATTTCTTATTTTATGTAGAAAACGACTGTTACTGTAATATTACAATTAATTACACACAAAACATTTTTTTTTATAATGATTACGAATGCTCTGCCATAAACGAACTAAAAAGTTAAATAACAAGTGTCATTGCAGTCGGGGGACCGTTTTAGGGAACTGAATGCAATGACACTTACTATTTAACTTTTTAGTTAATTTTTGGCATTGCAGTCGGGTTTTTTTATAAATTTTTTTCATACATTTTAGTGACAAATTATAGTTTTGGAATGTGCTCCAAGTGATTACTTTCTCTTTGATGTGCTCAATGCTCATCAAGGCCTTTCATTTGATGCCCATATTGTAATAATAGAAAAAAAACACATTTGAAAGTGGTGTCGTACAGTTTTGTAAGTATACAAAATAAACAGTACTTATTTCAGTTGCAAACAGGACCTCGTTGTTGTATTCCTGATTCCCATATCCTGAAATATGTAGATAAAACCATAAAACTTTTACTTACTATAAGTAATGTTAGTTAACTTGTGTGTGTGTGTACAAGTCAACACGACGACAAACAAACCAAACCAACCACTTTAAACATTTAAAATATATTCTACTACTCGATCGACTTCAACCAAAGAAATTTCACAAAACGAATTGAGTTTAAAAAACCGTAATAAATAACAAACTTTGATCTGTTTTCGATCGAAGTTCGTGCTGTGCGACTATGATACTCATTCTTCAAGTGTGAGAAAGAGATAGAAAATAAACGACGGCTCAAAAGAGGCTCAAAATCAAGTTCACAAATGAAAACTTCCTTTGGTGCGTTCCGTTTCACGTTTATTTTTCGTTTGCTGGAAAGTATTTGAATATTTTTATTAAGTCCTAAAAGTAACGTAAAAGTAACATTTTGACGCGTGTAACATGGAGGTAACATGAAAGGGTAAAAAGTAACATAAAATGTTACAAAAGTAACATTCTGGCAACGCTGCTCAAATTATATAATGAAAATTGAAATGACAGACATGACAGTGACAGGAGTGACAGATGACAGTAGTAGCTGTACTGTAGGGGTGCGTTCCGTGGCTTAATTGAGTGCACTCGAGCCACTGATGTCTATTATACCACTGGATAGGCTGTCTCATAGATGTATTATTCCTGTAGATGGAGCATAAAAATATGAACGATTCCTTCTATAATCGACTCTCGTCTCTCAAATCTTTTTTTGTAGTAAAATATAGAAAGATTTGATGGTGTGGTGCGGTAAATCTGTTGTTTGTTAAGATTGGCCTGTACTGTTCCCGGTTATTCAAGCAGAGTGAGTGTTTTGAAAGAGAATAATGAACACATATCATTTCAGAGGTAAGTCACACTCATTGTTTTGTGTTTTTGCGAACACATTTTTATAGCTTACTGGTCCGTATTTGCAAAAACTAAATCGCTGTACGTGTATACACAGTTTAACGTTGACTTGGTTGAAGAAAATCGGATGTTTTTAGGCTAAAAATATATAATTTAAAGCCAATTGGGATTTTTTGACATTTGACCAACCTGATAGTGTTGTAGTCCGATTTTATTATGTAATATCGATAAAAAATTGTAGTGTTAACAATTTTGTATTTAAACTTAATTTTCTCAATTTTAAACAGATTTCCCACCGCCGCGCCGCCGTCGATGTAAAGGAAACGTGAATAAGAAACGTAAGAAAAGGCGACGATTGGAGACCTTCGCAACAAACAAGAATATGCTCGATGCACTTATTAAAGCAAATTGTGGATTTATACTTAAAAAAATGTATACATTAAGAGTATAAAAATTAGCGTGAAATCTGTATTTTTTAGTTGATATCATTCAGCAGATTATTTAATTTAATAAATTGATTAGAAATCTCGTTCAGTTTTACGACTATACCTCCTAGTATAAATAGTATAATTATCATCATTATCATATTAATGTCCTCACTGCTGGGCTATAGGCCTTCCCTGTGCATGAAAACACCACAGGTAGAACGGGCCATAAGTGCCATAACCCACCACGCGAAGCCAATGCGGATTGGTGGGTGAGGGTGCCAACGACTGCTAATGCAACCGGGAACAACGGCTTAACGTGCCTTCCGAAGCACAGAGGAGACCGAGATAATAAAGTTTTGGGTCACCATTCAGGGGGGCAATTGCGTAAGATAATCGTATTAATTTGACAGTTCATATCGTATTCAATCGGCTGCAATTTGTATGGAATGACATTTATTATGATACAATATGAACTGTCAAATGAATACGATAGACTTTACGCAATTCCATAGCAGATGTCCAACCGCAACGAATGTTGCTTAACATCAACCACCGGATGCAGAATGCGCGTACCAATGAGCCATCAATCTCCTCAAGTATAATTATAGTACCTACTTCATATTTGGCACTGATTCAAAATTAAAGGGCTTGCTTAGACCATGAAACTGAACAACTTTCTCTTTGGAGCATAGCATACGTCGAAATATAAAAAAAATATTCTGCCACACTAGATCGATCAGCTGAGCGTGCACTTTTGTCTGGAGGGAAGAATTTTTTGCCATATTTCGACCTATGCCGAAGTTTATATAAACAAAATTCTAAGGCCGTGAGCACTTATTTGGACACGATTAGTACTAAAAACTGACAGAAGCGGATTATAAACCGCCCAATTACATAGTCTCTAGCCGCATTGAAAAGCGCGAAGCGCTCTATATTCAATGCGGCGTAGTTTCGATCAGCCGTATTGAATACGGCGTATCTTGAATCCGCCGCATTACAATGCGGTGCGGTTTTCCAATACAGCTAGTTGCTATGTAATACGGTGAAATATACAATACGCCTGCAATATATACATATGCATTGTAATTTTAGGTATCGCATTGCATTCCAATTATTTTTAAATCTTTTATCGATAACTTGTTATAAAATAAACCACAGCACTATCATTGCATCATCATCATCTAGCATTGCATAGTCAAAATGGAGACATTCACTAATTACGACGCAACAGATTAACATATATGTCTCTTTCTATCTTATGACAATTTTATAGTGTTAGAAGGGGTAAAGGATGGGTGAGTTATAGCTTATTTTTGTGATCCATCTACAGGAATAATACATCTATGGGCTGTCTCCATACAAATGACAGCTAATTGTGTATAGCAATTTGAAGCGCTACCAGTGTCACTACGATGGTACTGAGAACTAATTTTGACGTGAGATTGTGACAGCCGCGAGATTTTTAAGTCTTTATTTTATTTTGTGTTATTTCGGTGTGATTTCGTATTTAATTCTAAAAGTTAATATCTAGGCATTATAATGATGAATTTTGAGAGAATTATGTAAAAAGGTTTTGTTTATTGTGATTGACAAACACACTAGTAGTGATTGACAAATTCTTATCGATAAAATGTCGATATTCAATACCAAAAGTTGATAGAGCTCAGGCTGATTCAGTAGCTGTTGTACACCCGTCTTTCGGCATTTTTCCTTTAAAATCGTAATTAACCCTTAATAGGGCAGAAATAAAAAATGTTGAAAAAGCAGGGTTTGAGTTCATATTTATAATAATAATATAATAATAATAAAAATCTTTATTTTTCTCTCCAAAAGTTACATTTTACTTATTTCTAATTAAATAACAGTATTGAGTTATAAACTATGTTAAAGAACTAATATTGGAGAGAACTGGTGCCTGTGCTAGGTGGGGTCAGACCCCCCTGTATGACAAGTCACCAGGCACACTCCACCCTTCGAATTATAACTATTTTAGGTATGTACAAACTAAGACAATTTTATACACTGGGGTGTTCAGATTTATAGGTATAGAGAGATTAAACTACAGAAAATAAAAATGGTAATTACGAATAACTATAATTAATAAACAATCGCAAGCAAAGTTAAAATGTGCATCAAGCTTCATCAAGAAATATGTTGTTATTACATTATATTATTAGAGTGGTATGATAAATATAAAAGTAGTAAGGTGTATGTTTTTATAATTATACCTAATAATGTAGAAAAATAAGTTGAAATTGATTCACTGATTTGTTGTTATTTTATTATTGATAATAATTGCTCTGTATCATCATAATTGAACTTTTTTAGCCAAATCGAAACGGTATTTTTACAGGAAAATTTAGGTAAAGAGTAAATGGACAAAATGCTGTTAACTTTATTGTATAAGTGTCCTCCAAGGAAGCAATGAAACCTATGGGTGAAGCATTTGTTGCATTTCACAACTGAACATACTTTGTCTTTACGTCGTCTGTTGGATAGTTGACCAGGGTCGTATGTAATGCTGGTGTGCTTTTTTAAAATAGTAGCAAGGATAAACATTTGTCTAACAGTGAGCACATCTCACAGTTGGTAAGTGGTGAAAGTCGGGTGATGGAAGGGAAGATACGCACTCACTTTGAGGATTGCTCTGTGCGCTCGTTCTAATTCAAGCATGTGGGATTTAGCAGAGCCACCCCAACTAGATATGCAGTACCCGACAATAGACTGGCATAGTGCGAGGAAAACGCTTTTTATTAATTTTAGATCAGCTAAGTGTCTGAGATTCCTGAACACAAAGATAAGCCTACGCAGCCGGCTTACCAGTGTCTGTATGTGATCCTTGAAACTGAGTGTACTATCCAAAGTAATCCCAAGGTATTTTAAACTATTACATTGCTCTAGAGGTGGACAGTTACAAGCTATATTACTAACACAGTGGTTGTATCGGTGGCCGGTTAAGATGACATTAATTGGTAGCTGTGTCTTAGTAAGAGCAAAAGGAAGGTATTTCGTTTTTGCTAAGTTTAAAGTGAGAATGTTATCTCTTAACCACTTAGATACCGTGTCAAATCCTTCCTGGGCAAGGCGAGTAATCTCATTCCAAGACTCACCAAAAAATACCAGAGCGGTATCATCTGCAAAAGCGAAGATACTACCCTGATTGAGTTGGAGTTGACAGAGGCTATTGACGTAAACCAGGAAGAGTGATGGGCCTAAGATACTCCCCTGCGGGACTCCAAAGGTAACAGGTTGCTCATCACTAAGCCAGTCCCCTATTTTAACTCGTTGAACTCTACCCGTGAGATAGTCTGTAAATAGTGAAAGTGGTATGCCCCTTATACCTATGTCTTCCAGCTTCCCAAGTAGTAGGGGCACGGATACAGTGTCGAACGCCTTCGCTAAGTCCAAAAAGATTGCTAGGCACTTAAGTCCTGAGTCCAGCTTACGTACTATCAGATCTGTAAGGTCGTGTACAGCATCACCAGTAGATCTGCCCCTGCGAAATCCATATTGCGAGGAGGAAAGGATACTATTGTCTTCTAGGTAACAAACTAGTCTTTTATTAAGTATTCGCTCTAGGATTTTTGACATGGCTGGAAGTATAGAAATTGGCCTGTAATTATCGACACTGTATCCATCCCCAGATTTGTGGATCGGTTTTATCAATGAAGTTTTAAGTGCGCGAGGAAAGCATCCAGTATTTATTGCCAAATTACAAATGTAAGTGATTGGCTCAGCCAATACAGCAATATTTTCCTTGATGAGCCTCCCGGAAATACCATCAATTCCTATAGCACAATCTTCTCTTAGGCTCATGATAGTATCCGCAACTTCAGTCTCATCTGTGGGCAGAATAACGAAGGATCCACCTCTAGAGCAGGAAGACACCTTTTGGCGGGACGTACCACTACTTATTTCACCAGCAAGTCTACTACCTAATTCAGCAAAGAATTTGTTGACATTATTTACACTGTCTTGTGGTGAATTTTCTGATATTAAGTTGTTGGAACAGTCTGTTTTATTACTTGGATAAGCAATACTCGGGATTGCTTCCCATAATTTTCTTTTTGAATCCCCTGCATTACGAATCAACTGTTTTTCGTAACTAGTTTTGGCCTTTTTAAGGATATTATTACAAAAGTTTCTGTAGCGTTTGTAAGTGCATCTAAGGATTTCATTCTCTGGATTACCTTTCAATTTTTTGTGTAAGCGATCCCTGTTTTTCGTACACCGCAGAAGACCTGTAGTAATCCATGGTTTGATTACTCGTTTCCTGTTTGGTATACTTTTATATTGTCTCATTTCTCATTAAACAATCTCATGCATAGCAAACAATTCGGATTTATGAAGGGTCAGTCAACCACGGATGCTGGGGTTGCACTTTTAAAGCATGTGTTTGATGCCTGGGAAAAGTCGCAAAATACTCTTGGAATATTTTGCGACTTATCCAAGGCTTTTGATTGTGTTGATCACCGGACGCTGCTGTTGAAGCTAAATCATTACGGTGTAAAAAACAATGCCCAGAAACTAATACTGTCGTATCTCAGTTCCAGAACTCAGACAGTTGACATTAATGGAGTGAAATCAAACGGCTCTCAGATTAAACTAGGCGTACCGCAAGGCTCTATTTTAGGCCCTTTTCTATTTTTGGTTTATATTAATGATTTGCCTTTCTTTGCCAAAAACTTCTGTGATATTGTGTTGTTTGCAGATGATACTTCTTTAATATTTAACATAGACAGAAACAAAACCAATTTTGACGATGTAAACAAAGCACTGTCACAAGTACTCGGTTGGTTTAATTCTAACAATTTGCAGCTTAATGCAAAGAAAACAAAGTGCGTACTTTTTTCTCTGCCAAATGTACAGACGGTACCTGTAGAAATTGTAATCAACAACGAAAAACTGGATTTAGTACAATCAACGATCTTTCTGGGTGTAACTTTAGACTCGAAACTTCAATGGCATGCGCATATCACAACATTAGCTGGTAAGCTTAGTTCTGCTTCCTACGCTATTAGAAAAGTACGACAGCTAACAGATGTTGATACTGCTAGAACTGTATACTTTAGTTATTTCCATAGCATCATGTCATATGGCATTCTTTTGTGGGGATTAGCGGCTGGCATTAATGCTATATTCATCTTGCAAAAACGAGCAATCAGGGCCATCTATAAACTAGGCTCCAAAACTTCGCTTAGAGACAAGTTCAAGGAAATAGGTATACTGACAGCTGCATCTCAATTTATATTAAATTGCATTCTTTTTGTACGTCGCAATATTAACTTGTATACCAAACATGGTGATTTACACAATCGTAATACTAGAAATAGAAACAAGCTCGTAATGCCTCGGTACCGTTTAGAAAAGGTGCACGGATCTTTCGTTGGTCAAGGTATACACATATATAACAAAATCCCAAGTGATATCTTGGATTTACCATATCTAGAGTTTAAGAATCATATAAAGAGTGGCCTCCTCAAAAAAGGCTATTACACTGTAAATGATTATTTGAACGACAAAACACCTTGGTCGTAACACTCGTAACGAATGTTCCTAGTATGATATTGTGAGTCGTGTCCTATATTTTATATTATTAGCGTTTATATTAGTTAAGCTTTTAATTCGGTCATTTAAGGTAGGCAGTTTGAGTATGTCATGCTCACTAAAACATTTCTACGGTGGTGGCGTGTGAGGCGGGTCGTTACGTTCCCTAAAATATGGTTGAGCGAAGCGATGGCTGGTTCATGCGTCATGCTCGTGAACGGGTGCTGCCGGTGGGAATGGGTCTGCTCTTATCTGCTTGCTTTAAAATGTGTTTTCTTTTGTTTTTATTCATTTTATTAAGAATTACATTTGAAACATGTATGGCGCAACTTGCAGTATATAGTAGAATTGTCTTTTGTTTTTAACTAATATTAAAGCTTTAAGTAGAGTTCCTAAGTACTTAATTGAAAATTGTTCACCGCTATGATCATTAGTTCGCCTATACTTAACTGTATTTATCATAACCCATTGTGTAATTGTGATGGAAACTGACCTTAGTCATACCATGTTAAGGTCATTTTTCAATTTGACGACTCTGTATGAAATAAAACAGGGAGAAAAAAACAACCCTTGGAGTTTCTTGCCGGTTCTTCTCCAAGGCCTCCCGCTGTAGGGTTTGCGAACCGATGGCGTAGCTTCTATGACGTTCACAAGTATTGTAAATAACAATCTAAATTGAATAAACAAATTTGAATCTTGAATCTTGAATCTTGAATCTTTTAGCTCGTGAGTTATCACTAATAGCCTTCTGCAGTAAAGAGATCAAATAGTCGGTTGCCACATTAGTATTAGTTATTAGGTAAAGAGACGAGAAATCAATATTCTTGATTGCTACAGCGATACCCGTATAGTTAAGTATATGTTTTATCTTGGGGGGAATGGTTAAATTTTCAGTACTGAATTCGAGGTTGAGTACAACTGATGAGTGGTCCGTAACTATAGACTCGGTAACATAACAAAATGCCTTTAATTGAGTTTTTAACATTATGTGGTCAAGGCAAGAATGTTCGCGTGTCGGCAGTGTATGACCTGCTAGAATAGAGTGACTCACTAGCATATTAAGATATTCATTTCCACTACTGTCTATATACCGTCAATGCATACAACATGAGACTTGAATATAATTTGAGACAAAACTTCCACGGCATCTTTTATTGCATGTGGTTTCATTCCTGCTATAGCAACACTGACAGTTTATTTCCAAAGTTGTTACGTGTGAACGTCATTTTGCTGTCGAGAAGAAACTTAGACACAGCAAGTGGCATTTATTGAAAAATTGCTGCTGAATTTATATTCCAATATATTTCTGAATTGCATATGCGTCAAAACTCTGGTTGTTGCTAAAAAACAGCAATGATTCATATCGGTTTAATAATCCGATCTTGTGAGACACTTCACCCTAGATAATTTAAGAGCATGTTTGACATTTTTCGCATAGTTTTACCAGATAAAAATAAAATTTTCTCACAGATAGCAGTATTTTTTCTATTGGAAGGTAAATTGAGACAATGTCTCAAATTAGGTGCATAGTCTCAAAGAAACAGCAAGTCTCAAATTACCTTCAATTAGTTTATTGGTAGTTGTGTAATAATTTATTTTAGCAAGGTTTGTTTTTTGTTCAAGGATATAACAGTATTATGGCAACGCGTGGCGCAACCCGGACTCCGGGTAGACAAAGAGCTCCTGGAGCGAAACCTTATAGAAAGGAGATTTTTCAGTTTTGTATGGAGCCTCGGCTAGGACTTTGTACACTATACCATAGGCAAGCAAAATATAAATATAATAACTGAAAACTAATTATATCGCAATAACCTAACGCGTTTGATGGTACAAAAGCATTATCTAGTCTTAATAATTATGCAACCCCGATTCAATATGGCGGTAAAATGTCACACTAACATTAAAAAAAAGGTTCACATTGACAGATTATCATCAGTCGTCAATGTCATCGTTTTTTTGTACAGAAACATCAAAGTTTCCGAACGTGATTTAAATATGGTTGCCAGTGTGGCCATGAATGGCAAAGAAATTTTATTTCAAAGTTTATTTTTGTACCATTTATCCAGAAAGACAATGAGAATTTTAATATTTTATTTGACTTTACTATATTTTTTACTATTAGTACCAATAGTGTACAATGTCCTAGCCGAAAATGAAAAATGTCCTTTCCCGTATTTTTATAGAAATATTTAAGTTGAATATACCTAGTCAATTGTTCAGTTAAGTGCCAAAAACATATTTATCGAAAACATCTTAAATAATTATCTCAAAACTAAGTTGTTAAGAAAACTGAGAATGATGACACAAAAAATGTGGTTAATTTGAGACAAGTCTCAAATTACCCGCAGTCTCTATTTTATGTTAAATTGTTTTATGTTTTTTGTCAATTTTTGGAAGATTTTAGGTTTGGTTTTATGTTATTTTGTTTTTATTTGACATATTCTAACCATTTAAAATTATAAACCAAGTTTTACAGATTAAAATTTGTTTAATTTAATTTCTCGAGTTGTATGCAACATATTTACAAAATTATTAGTGGAAATTCAATATTTCGTTATTTTTAGTGTCTCATGTTAAAAGCAGTGAAATCCATACTAATATTATAAATGTGAAAGTGTGTTTGTTTGTTTGTTTGTTTGTTTGTTTGTTTGTTTGTTTGTTTGTCCGTCTTTCACGTCAAAACGGAGCAACGGATCGACTCGATTTTTGGTATGGGGTTAGTTTGGGAGCTGGAGAATAGCATAGGCTACTTTTTATTCCGGAAAATTATAAAATAAAAATGATTATTTTGTATACAAAATCGATAAACTGTCGTACTATACAAAACTGTCATTTCTTCCATAGCCGCTTCCAAAGAGGTATGTCAAAGAGTATTGTAATCACTGACGTTTTAGCCGCTTTGGATTACCTACTTTTTAATAAGTGACATTTGTGGCAGGCAGTGTATAAAACTTCTCCGCGATTATATATTTTCATCCGTCTATCTATCTATCCACCATATTTATTATGGCAAAACAACGTTTGCCGGGTCAGCTAGTGTTACATAAGATACTATGAGTTTCTTATACTGTCTCATGATTGCAACAATGGGCGATTTTCTGAAAGCTCAGTCACTAGATGGCGCTGTCCCACCTATGCAGTTAGAAGGAACGGAACGTTATAAATTTTACCTTGACGCGACTTTTTTACGTAAAACGGAACGTCAGACAGATGTTATTTATTTACCTAAATCTTTAAATTTACCTATTTCGTTTCTGTTCCTCACAGTAGTACTTATTTAATTTATTATTAGTTTCCTTTGGGTTTTTAAAAAGTAATTAATTTAAATTTTTTTCATACCAAAATATACCATAGACATGTACATACTTATTCAACGCCATCTAGTGAAGCAATTGGAAGCTTTTTTTTTTAAATGGCCTCTCAGAAAATCGCTCATTGAAGGTAAATTGAGACAACAACAAAAAAAAATAAAAAAAACTCAAGCATACTATTTAGTCCACACGTATGATGTGCTTCTTCATCCTGAAACATAGACTCAAGTTTATGTTATACTTTCATAGCATTGTCTCAAAAATTAAAAAAGATATAATCAATTACAGCTGAAAACTGTCTCATGTTGTATGCATTTACGGTACTCGAATCGGATATTTATGTTTATATCACCCATTGTTATTATATTTTTATAGTTGCTTAATTTCGACAACAATAAATTTAATGAGTTTAGAAAATTCATTATGTTACGATAACTAGGCGAGCGATAGAGTCCTATAATACAAGTATCCAAATTAAGGTAGATAATAAGTCCACTTGAGTCCTCAAGAGACAGTTGCTCAGTTTTTATCTTTAGATTTTGTTTAAAATAAATGACCACTCCATCATTTCTATTTTTATTCTGATTAGTTAAAGTATAATCATAACTTGGTATTATGGGTATTATCGGATTAACTTGTAAGTAACATTGGGCGTTTTCACATTGGACGATAACGGTAACGACACGATATCGGCACGATATCGTCGGACTGGCAGTTTCATACAATCACTACTAAATGCTTTCACACTGTGTCGTTACCGTCAACGATATCGTCTGTCGTGCCGATATCGGTGACGACACAAGTGCGGAAGATGCGAAGCCGGTTATTAACGAAAGTAACCAAGGGTAATTAACAGTTTATCTGTTATTTACTGCATTTTTGGGTTTTTACGCTAAAAGCCACCGCTAGGTAGCGCTTGTTTCTTGATTTGCTAGGTGTGAGTTCCGCGACGATTATGCCTGCTTGTTGATTGGTGGAGAGGAGAGAGGAGGTGGATCTCCTCCCGCCTCACCTCTCCCTTCTATTTCGAGTATGTAATATCGACAATGACCGAACTATAGTAATAATTTTTAAGTGACTTCAAAAAAAAGAAGCTTCTCAGTTTGACCTGTATTTTTTTGTATGTATGTTTGTCCGCGTTTATCTCGCTTTTGGCTGAACTGATTTAAATGCGGTTTTCAGGAAAGTATTTGTTAGATTTAGGAAAAGGTTTTAGTATTTTAACCGACTTCAAAAAAGGAGGTTCTCAGTATGACCCGTATGTATGTATGAAGGTTTGTCCGCGAGATGCGGTTTTCAGAAAAGTAATTGTTACATTTAGGAGAAGGTTTTGGTATTACAACCGACTTTGAAAAAGGAGGTTCTCAGTTTGACCCTTTATGTACATTATGTATGTTTGTCCGTGAATATCTCACGTTTGGCTGAATCGATTTTGATACGTTTTACATCAGTACCCCTAGTGTAAGTTTTTATGTCAAGCAAACGCAAACTATTTCGATTCCGTATTTATGTCAATTTGTATGAAAACTGTATAACCGCGTTACTCGCCGCTAGAGGCGCTGCGCTGATACAGTTTTCATACAAATTGACATAAATACGGAATCGAAATAGTTTGCGTTTTTTGACATAAAAACTTACACTACGGGCACTGATGAGTATTTGTGATTGATGCGGTTTATGTGTACATTCCTAACATACTCTATAGTAGCTTAAACTGTGCCTATGCACAGTTTAAGCAATCTTTCTATACAGTTGGACGACGCCCTTGAAGTTGGGCGATGCCGACGCCTGTATAGGTATTTACGTAAGTACGTAAGGGTTGTCACTTTAAAATGTGACCGTGGACCTTTTATGACCCCGGGTGGATACATTGGTATTGCTATATTAAATTAATAATATAATTTAACAATGCAAATGCAATGTCAAAATTATTAAAAAACTCAAGACGGCGGCCGACTTTTTTGTTTGTAGGCTGATTTTGATGAAACTCGATTTATGGTACTATTTTGACAAGAAAACAGCAACGCAATGTTAAAAGTATTAAAAAATCCAAGATGGCGGCCAACTTTTTTGTTAGCACGCCGATTTCAATGGAACGCAGTTTCTGGTACTATTTTGACAAGAAAACAGCAACGCAATGTTAAAAATATAAAAATTCAAGATGGCGGCCAACTTTTTTGTTTGCTGGCTGATTTCGGTGAAATTCAGTTTCTGGTACTATTTTGACAAGAAAACAGCAACGAAATGTTAAACATGATAAAAATCCAAGATGGCAGCCGACTTTTTTGTTTGTGGGCCGATTTTGATAAAACTCAGTTTCTGGTTCTATTTTGACAAGAAAACAGCAACGCAATGTTAAAAATATAAAAATCAAGACGGCGGCCAACTTTTTTGTATGCAGGCCGATTTCAATAAAACTCAGTTTGTGGTTCTATTTTGACAAGAAAACAGCAATGCAAGGTTAAAAATATTAAAAATCCAAGATGGCGGCCACCTTTTTTGTTTGTGAGCCGATTTTGATGAAACTCAGTTTCTGGTTCTATTTTGACAAGAAAACACAAACGCAATGTTAAAAAAATAAAAATTTTTTTGTTTAAAATAGTACCAGAAACTGAATTTAATCGAAATCGGCCAGCAAACAAAAAATTTGTCCGCCATCTTGGATTTTATATTTTTAACATTGCGTTGCTGTTTTCTTGTCAAAATAGTACCAGAAACTGAGTTTCATCGAAATCGGCCTGCTAACAAAAAAGTTGGCCGCCATCTTGGATTTTTTAATACTTTTAACATTGTGTTGTTGTTTTCTTGTCAAAATTGTACTAAAAACCAAGTTTCATCAAAATCGGCTCACAAACAAAAAAGTTGGCCGCCATCTTGGATTTTTAATATTTTTAGCATTGCGTTGCTGTTTTCTTGTCAAAATAGTACCAGAAACTGAGTTTCATCGAAATCGGCCTGCTAACAAAAAATATGTCTGCCATCTTGAATTTTTTATACTTTTAATATTGCGTTGCTGTTTTCTGGTCAAAATAGAACCACAAACTGAGTTTCATTGAAATCGGCCTGCAAACAAAAAAGTCGGCCGCCATCTTGTATTTTTTTATACTTTTAACAATGTGTTGTTGTTTTCTTGTCAAAATTGTACTAAAAACCAAGTTTCATCAAAATTCGCTCACAAACAAAAAAGTTGGCCGCCATCTTGGATTTTGGAAATTTGCCTTTTTTTTAATAAGCGAGATGAAGATTTGCACTCACTCACACTACATGTCGTATGCAACATAATATTAATTTAAAAATAAATTATAACGATAAAGTCGTGATAGCCCTGGAAGACTTGTCCCGAGTTACTATGAACGGCGTTGTATGTAACTCGGGACAACCATCCCCCCCGTCTCACCCCGCAAGCCCCGCACGATTGACCTGTCTAGACGTCTCCGTCGGCCTACTGTATGAAAAGTTGCTTATTCTGTGCTATAGGTATAATTCACGCAATTTATTTAACAACAACCAAGTTGTTAAAAATCCGTGAAAGTGTTTTTTTTATATGGACAGTTCGCGCAGAAATCTAAAGCCCCCAGTACAGGATGTGGCCGACCATGGTCGGCGACCATGACCAATACATCGTACATTGACACTTTTGAAAGAACCTTTTTAAACTTGTTCGTTCAAAAGTGTCAATGTACGATGTATTGGTCATGGTCGCCGACCATGGTCGGCCAACCTGTACTGGGAGCATAAGATGTGTTTATACTATAGGTACTATTTACCAAGATAATAGGTAGGTACACGAAAATTGCCTGCATGATGCACTAAAAAGAATGACAAAAAATATTTTTATAAAAAATAAAAGTGCCTTCAAAAAAATGCCGCCAAAAAGTCAGAAATAATACCTCTAACTCTAATAGAAAAAAAACGCCTATACAAAATACCTATATAAAAAAAGCGCCTTTAAAAAAATGCCACCAAAAAGTAAAAAATAAATAATACCTCTATACTGAATTAACAACAAATAACTTAAGTAGGTAAGTACTTTGAAGTGCCCGACGTCTTGAAAGTACTTACTTACGTTATTTGGTGTTAATTCAGTATAGAGGTATTATTTATTTTTTACTTTTTGGTGGCATTTTTTTAAAAGCGGTTTTTTTATATAGGTAAGTAATATGTGCATGTAAAAATAATGTGCCTTATTGGTGTGGATCTATAATTAGTTTACTGTAGCTATTAATAGTTTCATAATTGGTATTTTAACTGTTGATCCACCAAATAAATAAAATGTCCTCGAAAGTGTCCTGGCTCATTCGAAAAAATTTATAAAACATTTTACTTCGCGCACACTGTTTATCGAAGAGAAGGTAATATGTTCCCTCTAAATATCGCACTTGAAGAATAGGATCAACCCAAAATGTTCTTTGACGATATCGTTTTTTTCGCCGTAAATATAAAAGATAAAGCTAACGTAATTTGTTTACTGCTGCCATTATTACCTCGAATACCTATACTAGTATAATAACTAATATAAAACTTGGAGCCGCGCGGTTACTTTAGCTGGCGTAATGCGACTAACCGAATAGCAAGCTGCTGGTTATCGTTTCACACACCGATATCGTTCCGATATCGTGACGATATCGTGCCGATATCGTGCCGATATCGGCGGACGATATCGGGACGATATCGGGCGTTTTCACATTGGACGATAACGGTAACGACACGATATTACACCGATATCGTCCCGATATCGTCCGCCGATATCGGCACGATATCGTCACGATATCGGAACGATATCGGTGTGTGAAACGATAACCAGCAGCTTGCTATGCGGTTAGTCGCATTACGCCAGCTAAAGTAACCGCGCGGCTCCAAGTTTTATATTAGTTATTACTAGCGGCCGCCCGCGGTTTCACCCGCGTGGTTCCCGTTCCCGTGGGAATATCGGGATAAAAAGTACATATAAACCTTCCTCTTGAATCACTCTATCTATTAAAAAAAACGCATCAAAATCCGTTGCGTAGTTTCAAAGATTTAAGCATACAAAGGGACATAGGGAAAGAGAAAGCGACTTTGTTTTATACTATGTAGTGATACTAGTATAGGTATTCGAGGTAATAATGGCAGCAGTAAACAAATTACGTTTGCTTTATCTTATATATATATAAAAATGAATCCCTACTTCCCTTGGTCACGACATCACTCTTGAACGGCTGGACCGATTTGGCTAATTTCGGTCTTGAAATGTTCGTGGAAGTTCAAGGAAGGTTTTAATGGTGAGAAAATAGGGGAAGGCGGGGTAAGTAGGGGTAGAGTAGAAGTAGGGTAGGGTAAAGGTAGGGTAGGGTAAAGGTAGGGTAGGGTAAAGGTAGGGTAGGGTAATGGTAGGGTAGGGGTAGGGTAGGGGTAATAGGGGTAGGGTCGGGGTAGGGTAGGGGTAGAGTACGGGTAGGGTAGGGTGGAGTAGGGGGAGGGCCACGGGAATGAAGTCGCGCTGGGTCAGCTAGTCTTTTATATTTACGGCGAAAAAAACGATATCGTCAAAGAACATTTTGGGTTGATCCTATTCTTCAAGTGCGATATTTAGAGGGAATATATTACCTTCTCTTCGATAAACTGTGTGCGCGAAGTAAAATGTTTTATAAATTTTTTGGAATGAGCCAGGTCACTGTCGAGGACATTTTATTTATTTGGTGGATCAATAGTTAAAATACCAATTATGAAACTATTAATAGCTACAGTAAACCAATTATAGATCCACACCAATAAGGCACATTATTTTTACATGCACATATTACTTACCTATATAAAAAAAAGCGCCTTTAAAAAAATGCCACCGAAAAGTAAAAAATAAATAATACCTCTATACTGAATTAACACCAAATAACGTAAGTAAGTACTTTCAAGACGTCGGCGTCGGGCACTTCAAAGTACTTACCTACTTAAGTTATTTGTTGTGAATACAGTATTAGAGTTAGAGGTATTATTTCTGACTTTTTGGCGGCATTTTTTTGAAGGCACTTTTATTTTTTATAAAAATATTTTTTGTCATTCTTTTTAGTGCATCATGCAGGCAATTTTCGTGTACCTACCTATTATCTTGGTAAATAGTACCTATAGTATAAACACATCTTAGATTTCTGCGCGAACTGTCCATATAAATAAAACACTTTCACAGATTTTTCACGCAATTTATTTACAAATTGGTTGTTGTTAAATAAATTGCGTGAAAAAATCCGTGATAGTGTTTTATTTTATTTATACCTATAGCACAGAATAAGCAACTTTTCATACAGTAGGCCGACGGAGACGTCTAGACAGGTCAATCGTGCGGGGCTTGCGGGGTGAGACGGGGGAGTGGTTGTCCCGAGTTACATACAACGCCGTTCAGTTCATAGTAACTCGGGACAAGTCTTCCAGGGCTATCACGACTTTATCGTTATAATTTATTTTTAAATTAATATTATGTTGCATACGACATGTAGTGTGAGTGAGTGCAAATCTTCATCTCGCTTATTAAAAAAAGGCAAATTTCCAAAATCCAAGATGGCAGCCAATTTTTTTGTTTGTGAGCCGATTTTGATGAAACTTGGTTTTTAGTACAATTTTGACAAGAAAACAACAACGCAATGTCAAAAATAAAAATAAACCAAGATGGCGGCCAACTTTTTTTTTGTAAGCCGATTTTGATGAAACTTAGTTTCTGGTACTATTTTGACAAGAAAACAACAACGCAATGTTAAAAGTATAAAAAATCCAAGATGGCGGCCAACTTTTTTGTTTGCAGGCTGATTTTGAGAAACTCAGTTTCTGGTACTATTTTGACAAGAAAACAGCAACGCAATGTTAAAAATATTAAAAATCCAAGATGGCGGCCAACTTTTTTGTTTGTGAGCGGATTTTGATGAAACTTGGTTTTTAGTACAATTTTGACAAGAAAACAACAACACAATGTTAAAAGTATAAAAAAAATACAAGATGGCGGCCGACTTTTTTGTTTGCAGTCCGATTTCAATGAAACTCAGTTTGTGGTTCTATTTTGACCAGAAAACAGCAACGCAATATTAAAAGTATAAAAAAATTCAAGATGGCGGACAAATTTTTTGTTAGCAGGCCGATTTCGATGAAACTCAGTTTCTGGTACTATTTTGACAAGAAAACAGCAACGCAATGTTAAAAATATTAAAAATCCAAGATGGCGGCCAACTTTTTGGTTTGTGAGCCGATTTTGATGAAACTTGGTTTTTAGTACAATTTTGACAAGAAAACAACAACACAATGTTAAAAGTATTAAAAAATCCAAGATGGCGGCCAACTTTTTTGTTAGCAGGCCGATTTCGATGAAACTCAGTTTCTGGTACTATTTTGACAAGAAAACAGCAACGCAATGTTAAAAATATAAAATCCAAGATGGCGGACAAATTTTTTGTTTGCTGGCCGATTTCGATTAAATTCAGTTTCTGGTACTATTTTCAACAAGAAATTTGGCCGCCATTTTGAATTTTTATATTTTTAACATTGCGTTGCTGTTTTCTTGTCAAAATAGAACCAGAAACTGAGTTTCATTGAAATCGGCCTGCAAACAAAAAAGTTGGCCGCCATCTTGGACTTTTTAATACTTTTAACATTGTGTTGTTGTTTTCTTGTCAAAATTGTACTAAAACCCAAGTTTCATCAAAATCGGCTCACAAACAAAAAAGGTGGCCGCCATCTTGGATTTTTAATATTTTTACCATTGCATTGCTGTTTTCTTGTCAAAATAGTACCAGAAACTGAGTTTCATCGAAATCGGCCAGCAAACAAAAAATTTGGTCGCCATCTTGGATTTTTATATTTTTAACATTGCGTTGCTGTTTTCTTGTCAAAATAGTACCAGAAACTGCGTTTCATTGAAATCGGCGTGCTAACAAAATAGTTGGCCGCCATCTTGGATTTTTTAAGACTTTTAACATTGCGTTGCTGTTTTCTTGTCAAAATAGAACCAGAACCTGAGTTTCATCGAAATCGGCCTGCAAACAAAAAAGTTGGCCGCCATCTTCGATTTTTTAATATTTTTAACACTGCGTTGCTGTTTTCTTGTCAAAATAGTACCAGAAACAAATCGGCTTACAAACAAACAAGTTTGCCGCCATCTTGGATTTCTTTATATTTTTAACATTGCGTTGATGTTTTCTTGTCAAAATAGTACCATAAATCGAGTTTTATCGAAATCGGCCCACAAACTAAAAAGTTGACCGCCATCTTGGAGTTTAATTTTTTTGACATTTTTGCTGTTTTCTTGTCAAAACAGTACCAAAAACCGAGTTTCATCGAAATCAGCCTACAAACAAAAAAGTCGGCCGCCGTCTTGAATTTTTTAATAATTTTGACATTGCATTTCATTTGCATTATTAAATTATATTATTAATTTAATATCGCAATACCAATGTACCCACCCGGGGTCGTAAAAGGTCCACGGTCACATTTTAAAGTGACAACCCTTACGTACTTACGTAAATACCTATACAGGCGTCGGCATCGCCCAACTTCAAGGGCGTCGTCCAACTGTATAGAAAGATTGCTTAAACTGTGCCTATAGTATGTTAGGAATGTACACATAAACCGCATCAATCACAAATACTCATCTGATGTAAAACGTATCAAAATCGATTCAGCCAAACGTGAGATATTCACGGACAAACATACATAATGTACATAAAGGGTCAAACTGAGAACCTCCTTTTTTTAAAGTCGGTTGTAATACCAAAACCTTCTCCTAAATGTAACAAATACTTTTTCTGAAAACCGCATCTCGCGGACAAACCTTCATACATACATACGGGTCAAACTGGGAACCTCCTTTTTTGAAGTCGGTTAAAATACTAAAATCTTATCCTAAATGTAACAAATACTTTCCTGAAAACCCGCTTTAAATCAGTTCAGCCAAAAGCGAGATAATCGCGGACAAACATACATACAAAAAAATACAGGTCAAACTGAGAAGCTTCTTTTTTTTGAAGTCACTTAAAAATTATTACTATCGTTCGGTCATTGTCGATATTACATACTCGAAATAGAAGGGATAGGTGAGGCGGGAGGAGATCCACCTCCTCTCTCCTCTCCACCAATCAACAAGCAGGCATAATCGTCGCGGAACTCACACCTAGCAAATCAAGAAACAAGCGCTACCTAGCGGTGGCTTTTAGCGTAAAAACCCATAAATGCAGTAAATAACAGATAAACTGTTAATTACCCTTGGTTACTTTCGTTAATAACCGGCTTCGCATCTTCCGCACTTGTGTCGTCACCGATATCGGCACGACAGACGATATCGTTGACGGTAACGACACAGTGTGAAAGCATTTAGTAGTGATTGTATGAAACTGCCAGTCCGACGATATCGTGCCGATATCGTGTCGTTACCGTTATCGTCCAATGTGAAAACGCCCATCGGTGTAATATCGTGTCGTTACCGTTATCGTCCAATGTGAAAACGCCCATTCTGTAAGAATTATTATGTCCCAGTCAATTCCTGAACGCGCCAGCAGTGTTGAGAAATTTGGGAAGTTACAGTTTAGACTTCGTACATTTTGTGTAATAATTTTTAAGTTAGTATTGCTATTATGTATGTGATTATTAAGATTATCTACACCGCATAGTGCGCTCTCGGCAATTGATAACGAATCCAATGAATTATTTATGTTATCATTAAACTTATCGAATTTTATTTATTTTTATGATTTTATTGTGTGCAACTATCAGAGCGAAGTAGTGTCTGAATAAATAAAAGGTAATGGACCTGTGCATTATAATCTTGTAGATATAAATATAGATTTTGCTATATGTGATATGTTGTTTTTTATTTAATGATACTTCAGTGCAAACATAACAAATGATAAATGAATAAATGCGCTTATAAATTAGTATGAAATGTATATTTATTTTCTTGATGGGATACATATGATTTATATAATATATAAAATAAGATAAACGTGTTTGAGTGAGTATATTAATGAACTTTGCATGCGTTACAGTAAATAGTTTGTAAGATTTAAACAACGTAAATAGTAAGTATATAAACAGAAAGTAAAAATATTGAAATAGTCACATTATTAGTTTTATAAGATCTTCTTCAGAATCGATTCTTATTGGATGATGCCCATCTTGCTTTTTCACGAAGACACGACCGTATGAAGTCCAGGTAGAAAATATTTTCTTTTCCTTAGGTTTCTTGCTAAGAAGTTGAGTTTTTTATTTTTACTCGTGAGAGACTCGGAAATGTACAGAGGTTTAGTCGGCCCAGGGATACCAATATGAAGCGTGTTTAATTGGGGCTCTTTCCTCTCCCTTTTACCTTTGTTAAACTTATTTATACAAGCAAATAGATTTTCCATGGTATTGGTTGATACGAGGTCGACAATTATAGCCTCCGATTTGTTTCTGTAAATATCGCGTATCTGGGAGTCTGTGATAGCCGGAACAACACCAACTGTATTCG
This sequence comes from Crambus lathoniellus, assembly GCA_949710035.1. Taxonomy (NCBI): domain Eukaryota; kingdom Metazoa; phylum Arthropoda; class Insecta; order Lepidoptera; family Crambidae; genus Crambus; species Crambus lathoniellus. The sequence continues at coordinate 31,994,854 of OX453298.1, read as the reverse complement.
ATATTTTATTTAGGTAGTTTGTGTAAGACTGTTTATTTTCACCTTGCTGTTTGGGAATGTTACGTACTTCAATAATCGTGGAACGGGAGCTTTTTTCGATGAGGTCCAACTTGTTCTCTAATATGACAATTTGCTTCTTGCAGTCCTTATTTTCCATTTCCAAGGCGTTTATTTTATTCAACAAACCATCATATTGACTTGACATAAAATCAATAGATCTCTGTATATCTTCATTTTAAGTAATAAGCGTATCATGTTGTTGCTTTATAGCCGTAAACATTGCTCTTATCTCCGACATAGGGCTCTCGGATCCGCCCGGAAGATCATCTCCCTTCCGCTTAAAACGTTTTGTAATATTCGTTAAAAGATTATTTGACTCGGTAACACTTATGTTTATTGCGGAATCAGAGGCATAAAATTCGGGTACCGTATTATTCTCATGCAATGTTAATGGTGATTTGTTTGAAGGAGGAGTGCGCGGCGTCGTCATTATTCCAAGTCCGCGAGCAAGCGTAGTATAGGCCTATTATATTATACTAATTGGTTCGGTATCGCCTTCGTTTGTCGTCGGTCGTCGCTCGCTATCGGTCGTCGTTCGTCGGGGCGTGCCGGTAACCGATGGTCCGTCTAGTTGTGTGGCAGCGCGCGGGGCAGCGCGCGGCGGGCGGGGATACGCGCACACGCATGCAAGAATGAACACTGGTGGGGCGTTACGTTCGCAGGATGCGCTGTATACCAGTGAGTGAATGCGTCGAGCAGTTAGTGGGACAGCTTACAATGAACTGTTATCTCTTTTGTTTGTGTAGCTACTCACTCACTTGGCCAAGCGGCTGGTATAGCTCCTTCGGTTACTGGACTCCTGGTACTCGACGGAATTAATTCACTGTTTTTGAGTTAAATAAATTGTAATTTTGTATATTTTTAACACAGAAATTTCCAAAAGACACGTCTGAACACCTCAGAGGTCCGGGCGGGAGGGGGTTATTTATTTATACGTTTATTAGGATTCTTTTTAATGCTGGGGCTTCACCTGCGTGACGCCTAATAGCCGCTACACACGCTCCTATCCGACCGCCGATTTGGTCTGCTCCAGACCAAATCTGAACGTGTATAGCGTAGTCGTCAGACCATAATTATTATTATTCGAGTTTGACGCGGTCGGCCGGATTTGGTTCGCACGAACTTCACTTCCTACCAAATCGGAACGTGTGTAGGCTTCCGACCCTTCCGACCGGACCAACTTGGCAGTGTTGACAATTTTGGAGGTTTTCCCCTAGATTTAGGGAGAAAATATGTAAAAGCGGAAATATTTAGAGCAGGTAAATTACGTTTAAGGGATTTTCAGAGGATTCAATTTAATGCTCGTTCATGAGTTTTACGTAGGACTGAACGAACGAAAGGTTTAAATATGGCCATTTATGAAAAGATTCTATTTATCTATTTGTTTTTTTTAGAATATTTTGTTTAAAAACTAGCAATTTGTCGTAAAACTAAATATATATAAAAAGGGTATAACACCTTATCAATAAGTGCTGCTTTTAGTAAATATTTAGCATGTTTCGTATTTTAATGAAAATAACAGAAAATTAAAAAATAATTAAATTGTTTTTCTATAGTAATAAAACATTAAAAACCGATAATATTTTTCTTTTTAATTTATTTATTGCAAGCAAATTGATGTTTTCAGTATTTATAAATAATAATAATATTGGGAGATTAGCAGTGGCTGGCAACACTGCAACAACGGCTAGAGGTCGGCCAGACCAAATCGGAACGTGTGTAGCGCCGACCGATTTGGTCTGGCAGATTTGGTTTGAACGTGTGTAGGCGCGGATCAGATCTGCAGTGAAGTTCGCCCGCACCAAATCGGCGGTCGGATAGGAGCGTGTGTAGCGGCTATTACGGCGTTAATAACGGCATGCACGTCTTAGCGCGCTCTTTGTATCAAATTAGTGCGCTAAAACCCGGCTACACCGGCGTATTATATCAAATAGCGCGCTGATTAATGGCATTAGACGCAGGTGAAGCCCGGGCATTACAATATTTATGAACAGTTAGTTAGTTGCCAGTACTAATAAAAGTTTTAAGGGTCTTCAGGCATTATAAATATTTAATTTAATAAAGTGTACAACGATAAACTTTTGGTGTCCATCGTTCTAGCAGCGCCACGGTCTCCTATTTGCTTGAAAAAAATACACCATGCAGGCCAATTTTTTACCAGTCGGGAAAAAATACGATTGATTTTTTCCCCCCACTGGATCCGAGGATATACGGGGATTTCTGTGGCGCTGCTGGAACGACGTCGTCCTGGCAGCGCCCCGCTATTTCTCATTAATTACAAAAGCTATAATAAATCTAATAAGACACATATTTTTTCCTTTTTTTCCATTTCACATAAGCTAATGTCCACCTGTAAATGTCGACAGATTCAGGAGTAATTGTAGGTCACTTGGAGCGCTGCTGGGACGACGTCGTCCCAGCAGCGCCACGGCCGAATCTCAGCAATTCGATTTTTTTACTGAAAACAGTGTGCCTGTATATTTAGTTCCTTCATCATAGGGTACGGAAAAAATTGAGTTTCTACATTTCATCATGGAATAATGATTTTATAGGCATCGAAAAATTATAACCTCAAAAAAAATTTTTTTTGCTCTAACGCCTTTAATTGACGTATTAAATAGCATTTGCGCATTCTTTTATCTTCCTATAAAGGGAAAAAAATAAACCACTCTCGCAGCATTAACTATTCCAGAGAAATCCTAGGTTTAGATTGTGTTCATACATTTAGGCATCGTTCCAGCAGCGCCACACCCAGTACAGCATGATCCAGGGCACCTGTCACCAAACTGAGCATGCCAATATTTACTACTACCATAGCGAACACGGGAAAAAATCTGATAACGAGTATAACACAGCGAATTTCCGAGAAATAAGCCTTTGATTCAATATGCCATACAATTGGTACATTCGAGTAGAAAAGTTTTATTTAAATTCTTTTTAGTGCCACAAACTTGGGGGCTTTAAGCCCCCAGTACAGGCTGTCCGATCATGTTGGCCGACCATGATGGGCCATCGTGTACATGGGGCGGTTTGCGTGTGATTGCCGTCTGCGAGCAACGCAAACCGCCCCTGTACACGATGGCCCATCATGGTCGGCCAACATGATCGGCCATCCTGTACTGGGGGCTTCATACTTCATGTTTACCGGGCTTGTCAAGCATTGCATTGCATCATTGGGGCACAATATCGGTATCGCTATGCGGATCGCAGCTCAGCATTATTATGGTGCAAATAATGCAATGCAAGCAAAGTAATATCACAGTTTAAGCAATCTTTCTATACAGTTGGACGACGCCCTTGAAGTTGGGCGATGCCGACGCCTGTATAGGTATTTACGTAAGTACGTAAGGGTTGTCACTTTAAAATGTGACGGTGGACCTTTAACGACCCCGGGTAGGTACATTGGTATTGCGATATTAAATTAATAAAATAATTTAATAATGCAAATGCAATGTCAAAAATATTAAAAAATTCAAGATGGCGGCCGACTTTTTTGTTTGTAGGCTGATTTCGATGAAACTCGGTTTTTGGTACTATTCTGACAAGAAAACAGCAACGCAATGTCAAAAAAATTAAAATCCAAGATGGCGGTCAACTTTTTAGTTTGTGGGCCGATTTCGATAAAACTCGATTTCTGCCCCCCTAGCATGACCAACAAAATGGGATATGATATGATAAGTTATCCGGTTTAACTGTCAAAAGACTATGGGTTTTGACGTTTGAATGTCGATAAGTCGCTTTATCATTCGATACATATCGCGTTTTGGGTGGTCATGCTAGGCTTAATGGTACTATTTTGACAAGAAAATAGCAACGCAATGTTAAAAATATAAAGAAATCCAAGATGGCGGCCAACTTTTTTGTTTGTAAGCCGATTTGTTTCTGGTACTATTTTGACAAGAAAACAGCAACGCAGTGTTAAAAATATTAAAAAATCGAAGATGGCGGCCAACTTTTTTGTTTGCAGGCCGATTTCGATGAAACTCAGGTTCTGTTTCTATTTTGACAAGAAAACAGACACGCAATGTTAAAAATAGAAAGAAATCCAAGATGGTGGCCAACTTTTTTGTTTGTAAGCCGATTTTGATGAAACTTAGTTTCTGGTACCTATTTTGACAAGAAAACAGCAACGCAATGTTAAAAATATAAAAATTCAAGATGGCGTCCGACTTTTTTGTTTGTGGGCCGATTTTGATAAAACTCAGTTTCTGGTTCTATTTTGACAAGAAAACAGCAACGCAATGTTAAAAGTATTAAAAAATCCAAGATGGCGGCCAACTTTTTTGTTTGTGGGCCGTTTTCGATAAAACTCGGTTATTTATACTATTTTGACAAGAAAACCGTTCTTAACACAATGTAAAAAAATACAAATGGTCAAGATGGTGGCCGTTTTTTGTTTTTGTTTCTCTCTTTTCAGACGTTGTTACAGACGTCGGTATCGCCTAACTTCAAGGGCGTTGGCCTAAACAAAACATTGGTTATACTGTGGTAATTGTAACATTTATGTATATATAATTCAGCGTTGCTGTTGCCTTGTCAAAATAGTACCAAAAATCGAGTTTAATCTAAATCGGCTTACAAATTAAAAAGTTGGCTGCCACTTTGATTTTTTTTATTTTTTTGACATTGCGTTGCTGTTTTCTTGTCAAAATAGAACCAGAAACTAAGTTTGATCAAAATCGGCTTACAAACAAAAAAGTTGGCCGCCATCTTGGATTTTTAATATTTTTAACATTGCGTTGCTGTTTTCTTGTCAAAATAGTACCAGAAACTGAGTTTCATCGAAATCGGCCTGCTAACAAAAAAGTTGGCCGCCATTTTGGATTTTTAATATTTTTAACATTGCGTTGTTGTTTTCGTTTCAAAATAGTACTAGAAACTAAATTTCATCAAAATCGGCCTTCCATAAAAAAGTTTGCCGCCATCTTGTTTTTTTTTATTTTTGACATTGTGTTGTTGTTTTCTTGTCAAAATTGTACTAAAAACCAAGTTTCATCAAAGTCCGCAAACAAAACATACCTACTGTATGAAAAGTTAACTGTGGTAATATTAACGTAATAAAGACCGTACGAGCCAAAAAAAACGTTGGCCATTTGTTTCCACATGCCATAGAGAAAGGTTAACCTATGGAGTGTAGGATAGAAGCATGATAGAAGTGGATAAACCACATCATCCATCATAGCCTGATTACACCTACCGAGTAGAGTGGGGAGACAAGTACTCTCGGCTCGGCCGAATACTAGGTACATGTAAACACAGTACTCGGCCGAGCTCGGTACAACATTAACTTGGTCCCGTCAGATACTTTTGATTGGGTAATCGATACTTAGATTATTTGAGCCCCAAAAATAATCTACAATACAATGGGTGATTTTCTGAAAGCTCGCTCACTAGATGGCGCTGTCCCACCTATGCAGTTAGAAGGAACGGAACGTTATAAATTTTACTTTGACGCGACTTTTGTTACGTAAAACGGAACGTCAGACAGATGTTATTTATTTACCTTAATCTTTAAATTTACCTATTTCGTTTCTGTTCCTCACAGTAGTACCTATCAGTACTTATTTAATTTATTTTAAGTTTCCTTTGGGTTTTTTAAAGTAAATAAATTAAATATGATTCATACCAAAGTATACCATGTACATACTTCGTTCAACGCCATCTAGTGAAGCATTTGGAAGCTTTTTTTTTAAATAGCCTCAGAAAATTGCTCATTAATCGATTCGGAATCGATTATCCGGCAACAATCACTATATACCTACGTCGAATAATAAGAGCGATAAAAATTTAATTAACGGATTTATTTGAAAATGAAATTGTCTTAATATTATAAAGAAAGAAAGAAAGAAAGAAAATCATTTATTCGAAAAACACTTTTAGCATAACATTTAGATCTGCTCTCATATAAGGTTGCCCTGTGTAATGAGAGACAGGCTCTTCTTAGTAGGTATAAGGTTACAATATTAGTGTTATATCTAAACAAGTAGGTACTTCTATTTTAATTATTGATAGGTACATTTATTATAATTGTGCATGCATAACTTGTGTGTGTGTATGTGGTGTGTGTGTGTGTGTGTATGTGTGTGTGTATGTGTGTGTGTGTATGTGTGTATGTGTGTGTGTGTGTGTGGGTTTTCTTAAGATAAACTTACTATTCCACTAATAATTTCTTCCAAACGCTCATACTCAAACTGTTCCAGCCAGTTCATTACAAATTTTCTGAAGGTTCTACTGCTGAACTGATAAAGGTACTTATTTGACAGAAGTATTTTATTGTATAATCGCAAGGCAAAATAGTTGAACTGTCGCTTTGCAAAAGTTGAACGGGCTATAGGTACCTTATATTTTACGATCCTTTTTATTATAAGAGGTGTGTAGGGAGCTACTTTGCTGTGGAATCGGCATAATGACGTTAAGATGTACAATTTACGAACTGGAAGGACTAAGGCATGTTTATATAAATCAGCAGTTGCGTAGCGAAACGGAAGACCTAGTGCGACCTTCATGACCATTATGAGAACACAGAATCCTAAACTTATACTAGGCTCCTCAGAGTTATCTGATATGCAGTGTAGTCTCTTTAAATGATCTCGAAGATTTGTTAGGTACCTATGTTTCCACAAAGCTTTATTTTCTTTTTACAAGTTTTATTTTTCTTTTACAAGTTTTGCACGTGGCCCCCAGTTCCCCCTCTCTTCTCAAAATGCGTCCAAATACGAAATTTACTTTTTAACAACGACAGATAAATAAATAAACGGCCCTAAATTACCGCCCAAATAACTCTACAATTCAAAGGTAACTGTACTGTCATTGTCATGTCACTATATGACACTACAGTCTGTAAAATTTGGCATGGTTGGAATAGCAGCTCATTTGTGCAAAGCTCAAGAAAAACCGCATCAGATATTTTTTATGACAATGTAGCTTACGCTAGAAAATTAGACTCTATTCCTTGTCAGGCTATGATGGATGATGTGGTTTACCCACTTCTATCATGCTTCTATCCTACACTCCATAGGTTAACCTTTCTCTATGGCATGTGGAAACAAATGGCCAACGTTTTTTTTGGCTCGTAGGTACGTTCTATATTACGTTAATATTACTTTGCTTGCATTGCATTATTTGCACCATAATGCTGAGCTTGCGATCCGCATAGCGATACCGATATTGTGCCCCAATGATGCAATGCAATGCTTGACAAGCCCGGTAAACATGAAGTATGAAGCCCCCAGTACAGGATGGCCGATCATGTTGGCCGACCATGATGGGCCATCGTGTACAGGGGCGGTTTGCGTTGCTCGCAGACGGCAATCACACGCAAACCGCCCCTGTACACGATGGCCCATCATGGTCGGCCAACATGATCGGACAGCCTGTACTGGGGGCTTAAAGCCCCCAAGTTTGTGGCACTAAAAAGAATTTAAATAAAACTTTTCTACTCGAATGTACCAATTGTATGGCATATTGAATCAAAGGCTTATTTCTCGGAAATTCGCTGTGTTATACTCGTTATCAGATTTTTTCCCGTGTTCGCTATGGTAGTAGTAAATATTGGCATGCTCAGTTTGGTGACAGGTGCCCTGGATCATGCTGTACTGGGTGTGGCGCTGCTGGAACGATGCCTAAATGTATGAACACAATCTAAACCTAGGATTTCTCTGGAATAGTTAATGCTGCGAGAGTGGTTTATTTTTTTCCCTTTATAGGAAGATAAAAGAATGCGCAAATGCTATTTAATACGTCAATTAAAGGCGTTAGAGCAAAAAAAATTTTTTTTGAGGTTATAATTTTTCGATGCCTATAAAATCATTATTCCATGATGAAATGTAGAAATTCAATTTTTTCCGTACCCTATGATGAAGGAACTAAATATACAGGCACACTGTTTTCAGTAAAAAAATCGAATTGCTGAGATTCGGCCGTGGCGCTGCTGGGACGACGTCGTCCCAGCAGCGCCCCAAGTGACCTACGATTACTCCTGAATCTGTCGACATTTACAGGTGGACATTAGCTTATGTGAAATGGAAAAAAAAGGAAAAAATATGTGTCTTATTAGATTTATTATAGCTTTTGTAATTAATGAGAAATAGCGGGGCGCTGCCAGGACGACGTCGTTCCAGCAGCGCCACAGAAATCCCCGTATATCCTCGGATCCAGTGGGGGGAAAAAATCAATCGTATTTTTTCCCGACTGGTAAAAAATTGGCCTGCATGGTGTATTTTTTTCAAGCAAATCGGAGACCGTGGCGCTGCTGGAACGATGGACACAAACTTTTGCACTATGGTGAAAAAGCTGAGGTGGTAAGCAAATGCCCTGTGCCTTATTAAGGTTTAAATAAATTTTTTGGGCATCGAAATTTCTGACAAAAACGTCTAAATTATTGATTGATTGACACAAGACGTCGAGTTACGTCTATTGCTCGATCATAAATGTCAGGCGTTTTTTGTCAAAAATTTCGATGCCTAAAAAATTTTTTTAATTACGATTTTAAAGGAAAAACGGACACATTTTCGTTGGTACAGAATAGGTACCATCACCCTGTACCAAAATTTCATCATAAACTTACTACTTATTTCGACAGAAGCATGGCCGGGCTGGGTCCTATGCGTTGCAGCCCGGCCACCAAAAATGTGTTTCACTGATGAAATATTGTGCTACTCTTTTTTTCTATCGAAGTACTACGAGGTACCTACGTATCTATCCGTACCGTTTACAGCCTTAATTGACGCTGCCGCCCCGGACCCCCGGCGCCGTGGCCGGGCCAGAACGTAACACTCGTATTTACAAACAAAAACGTATTTAAGTATATGTTATCCGTTATCAAGTTCATGTAGACAGTTTACTTACTATGGGCTTAGATTGTAAGAAAATATTTATTTATTATGTTTATTATCATCGATATATTATCATTACCACAGTCGACCTAAGAACATCACTAATGTTAGTTCCATGGACTATCGTATCTGCCTACAGCGCCAAAATGGCGATACTCAAAATGAGCACAAAAATATTTTACGTCAGCCAGTCCAGTGTAGTAATAAATAGAGGTCAGTGGCTGAATGAAAAAGTCTACGGAAAAATTATATAAAAAAAAGAAAATGTCAAAACAACAACAACAATGGATGGATCATGTTTTTTCTTTCGTGTTTCGTCTCGTGTCATGTGAATGTGAATGAATAGTGGTGTGGTTTGTGGTGGTAAAATTGAGGTTAGATTTACTCATGTGACTTTTATTTTAAAATAACCAATGTTAGTATGTAGTACTTAACAAACTATTACTTTACAGTTGGTCAAATAAACGCGCCAAAAAACGCAAGGAAGAATCATAGTTGCCACATAATTTTTACTTAAAAATGGCTAGCCGACATAGAACTACACCCAACTTATTAATAACAGGCAAGAAGTTAATGCTTGCTTTATGAATTTATCTTTCTGATAAAATTGTTAGTCATCTTCAATGTATGTATCCTACATTGTTGACTTTTACAGGTACACCTGGTGTTGGCAAGTCTTCAGTAAGTCGCATGTTAGCGCAGAAAACAAACTTTACATGGCGAGAGGTCTCAAAACTTGCAGAGGAACACAATTGCCTTGACGAGTATGATCCAGAGTATCAGTGTCCATTCTTGAACGAAGATAAGGTAGGTAAAGTTGAAGAGTAACACCATATAAAACATCATTGAGTAACACATTTCTAAAAGCTTAGCTTTGGCTTGTTAATCCAATTTTTACTATAACTTGTTCATCTATAAAATCCAGTCTACATTTAGGTCAAATTATCAATTTTTATCTCTTCAGTTGCTGGATGTGATGGAAGGCATGCTTTCAAGAGGAGGTAATATTGTAGATTACCACGGTTGCGATTTCTTCCCCGAAAGATGGTTTGATGGAGTCTTTGTAATCAGAACAAATAACACTATCTTGTACGATAGGCTTACAGCCAGGTAATTCCTAGATGCAATTCTGTTAATTATTTTTAGATATATATTTCTGATGTGTCGTATAGTCCTACACTCATATCTGTGTTTAGTTCCCCGAAATAACCACTAGAACAGAAAAGTTAGTCACATTTAGGTTTACCATATCTCAGGATTTGGCCTGAGATCTCAGCATGTTTGAACTCATCTCGGGATGCCGGCCGGATTTGGCAAAACTCATGAAATCTCAGGATTTTTGAATTTCCAACAAAATACAGCTTAGATTAAAAGATCTTTATACTTATAGATCTTTTAGAACAAATTAAAAATATTCTTCCTTTGGTAATAATTGCACAATTAAACTTAATACTTATTTATCTAAGTCTTTGATCAACAATAACACCTAGTTCTAGCTAGATAGTTGGAGTGACAGACATGGCCGAGCGTTATACGCCTACTTGAGAGTATAATTTCGTTCGTGAGCCTTAGTACTATTCTTGATCGAAGATCTAAGTAGATACTTAATCAGTTTACAGTTTTTCTTTAATTAGGTATTGATTTATTATAAATTGCTCCACAGCTGCACACTCCCCACTCTCAAACTCAGGATTTTTCATTGGAAATCAGGCCTATTCTCCAGACTTTTGCTTTTTCATCTGGTAACCCTAGTCACACTATAATCAGAATTTGTTTATAATCTATAGTGTTTTTTTACAGAGGGTATACTGGGAAGAAGTTGGAGGATAATGTACAGTGTGAAATATTTGAAACTCTTCTGGAAGAAGCACAGTCATCTTACAAACCTGAGATAGTTGAAGAACTACAGAATGATACAGAGGAACAGTTACAGAAGAATGTAGACACCCTTGTAGAATGGATTGAGAGGTGGAAGGAAGAGAATTTATAATAAAAAGATATTTATTAATTTGTTTTTTTCATAATCTTTAGGGTTATTCTATTAAGCTACTGTAGCTTTAAATCAACTAAGAATAATTTTCATTGCTCTTGTAAATTATTGATTGCTGTAGATCAACAAATAAGTGTCATTAATTAGCGCCAGCCTAAACAAGTAATGAAAAATAGCCTGAACGTAAAATGATACACTTTATGCCATAGTCAACTTAAAAAAATAAAACTGTTTCATAATGGTTATTATGAGACATTCACTATAGTCATAGAGAAAGATAAATATATATATTATAGTACACTTGTTTCTTAATTTTAGTCTCCATGGCAACCATAGGATTTACCGGCCCTGACTTCCAACTCTTTCAAGCCCTTCTTTAGCCGGCAACAATCAGAAACTTTTTTAAAATTAGTGGTGCCGGCTACAGAAAGGCTTGAAAGAGTTGGAAGTCAGGGCCGGTAAATCCTATTGTTGCCATGCATGGAGACTGTAAAATTAAGAAACAAGTGTACTATAATGAGTGACAGCTGTATCCGGTTGTATCATGATAACCCTTTAGGCGCATTTAGTCCAATTCGCGATTGGTCCGATTCACAATATTCGCGGTTGGTCCAATTCGCAGTTGGTCCAATTCGCAGTTGGTCCAATTCGCGTTTCATCCAATTCGCGATTAATGTGATAAGGTAGGAAGAAATATAACCATGCATATATTTAATCAAACGTATCATACGTTTATCATACTTACGTTTAGATAATTATCTATACTAATATTATAAAGAGGAAAGATTTGTATTTTTGTATGTAACGAATAAACTCAAAAAGTACTGGACCGATTTAGAAAATTCTTTCACGGTTAGAAAGCTACAGTCTTCCCGAGTGACATAGGCTATATTTTATCCCAATATTCCCACAAGAACGGGTACCACGCGGGTGAAACCGCGGGCGGCCGCTAGTAATATTATATAGATATTTTTGACGACCGATTTGGCGCACCACCTTCCACCTTCCACCCACCTTCTGCGCCAGTGGTCTCGGGTTCGATTCCCGAACAATACAAATATTTGTGTGCATGAACATGTCTATTTGTCTTGGTCTGGGTGTTTACTATGTATATTAGGTATGTATTTACAAACAAAAAGTATTTAAGTATATATTTATCCATTATCAAGTGTTCCATGACACAGTTTCTTAATGAAATAAAAATGGGCTTATAACATTCCTGCGGTGGTGTCGTGTGAGTCGGGTCGTTACGTTCCATAAAATATGGTTGAGCGAAGCGATGGCTGGCTCATGCGTCATGCTCGTGAACGGGTGCTGCCAGTGGGGTGGGTCTGCTCATGTCTACTTGTGTTAAAGGTGTTCGGGATATGGTTTATAATAGTATTATATAGTTTTATGAGCGAGCTGGTGTGTCTCAAGGTAATTTTGGTACCCGTGTCTTACAGTTACAGCAATTTTTCTACTAATTGTATTATTTATTCAAAAAATCCTTTTATTTGTTAATACTTATAGATTTGAATATGCGGCGCAGCTTGCAGTTTCCTTTTTATTAATCCCTTAATATAATGTGAATAAGATTAAGATTAGTGTGTTCATTAAACTATTTGATTCCTTGTTTGGTTGAAAATTGTTTACTGTTTTAGGTAATAAGCAAAATTGTACTTAAATAATAAATAAATAACTTCTAACAATCACACCAATTATCTAAGCCCATGTTAATTTCATTAAGAAACTGTATCATGGAAAACTTGATAACGGATAAATATATACTTAAATACTTTTTGTTTGTAAATACATACTTAACATACATAGTAAACACCCAGACCAAGACAAATAGACATGTTCATGCACACAAATATTTGTCTTGTTCGGGAATCGAACCCGAGACCTCTGGCGCAGAAGGTGGGTAGCCTACCCCTGCGCCAAATCGGTCGTCATCACTTAATTTAAGCGGTATTCTTTATTGTGATGTAAAGTAAACTTACTATTATGTGAAGGTCATTTTTCAAATTTGACGACTCTGTATAAGTTAAAACAGGGAGAAAAAAATAGCCCTTGGCGAGTTTCTTGCCGGTTCTTCTCGCTACAAGGTCTCCTGCCATAGGATTTGCGAAACGATGGCGTAGCTTCATTGACGTTCATAAGTGTTGTTAAACAAACCTCAATTGAATAAACGATTTTGAATTTTGAATTTTGATAATTGGTGTGAATGTAAGAAGTTATTTATTTATTTATTTATTATTTATATACACCTACCGGGCGGGACCTTAGCCACGTTATAGATTTCGTTCTATAACTTGGGAAACATTATCCATCTTGGCCTAACCGCGAATTGGTCATTTTTTTAACATTGGACCAATTGCGAATTGGACCAAATGCGTCTAAAGGATAATAACCATTATATGATACAACCGGATTTTTTAAAGTTGACTATGGCATAAAGTGTATCATTATACGTTCAGGCATGAGTTCATAATTCAAATATTATTACATTAGTGTAGATATATACATTATTTCAAACATCAGAGGAGACCTACTATCATGATGTTCAAAGTGCTTTAATTTCTTTATCAAAATATTAGCTCTTGTAAATTATTGATTGCTGTAGGTAGATCAACAAATGGCCCGATTTCATCAATGATATTTAAATGCGATTAACGCTAAACGTGTTTAAAACATAGTTCTGTCTGTCATCTGTTTGAATGTGACAGAGACAGAAATACGTTTTAAACACGTTTAGCGTTAATCGCTTTTAAATATCATTGGTGAAATCGGGCCTAATGTCAATAATTAGCGTCAGCCTAAACAAAATTAAGATTAGGGAACAAAAATAATACAACAGAGTATATTATAAATACAACCTAGTTTATTCATTAGCCCACCAACATATAAGAGAAATGCATTCAAAATTACTGTATTTAGATCACTATAGGCTATAAAATTAAAACTGATCTGGAAACTGGGTAACTTAGAATTGTCGTTAATATTGAAATGGCAGATGATACAGTACCGAGTTAACAAGTCAGTGTACGTTATTCAGGCACGCAGCTCGCACGCACTCACTCACAGATCTCTATGGATAGTTCCATCACAACTTAAGTTTACAACTCTGTCTTCTTGGCATTGCCCTTGCGGTCCCAGCCGTTCAGCTCGCTCGACGCCTGTTCCGATACGTATTTGATTAAGTCTTCGAGACTACGTCCGCCCTGTGGACAAAGATTAAATTACAATTAAAAGAAACTATAACAAATCACAGAAAGGGTGTACAGTAGGACTTATTGTATCACTTGGTGATCTTTGTTCATTGGAAATTGAGTAAACTTTCTATAAAGTAACTGTTGAGATGTTATTACGCTGAAACTATTTATCTTTGCCTGTGTTGTGTAGTCACAACGCAACACAGTACTACCTGCACAATAAGATATTAATATAAAACACTATGTACACTATAGTGTATATTAAATTTTGTATGTTTAGTAAGCCCTCATTTTCACGGGCGCTTTTTCGGCCGGTTTTTTTTGGATAACCATAGAAAAAGCGTCGCAACAAAACGCCCGCGTGTAAACAGTCGGCCGGGAAGTCGTAATGTCCTATTTCAAAGCGCCCGTGCGAATAGAGCTAAATTAGAATAAAAAAATTCTAAACTAACAAAATTTAATATAGGGCAGGCGTACCGGTTTTGGCCACTTTTTGCTCTAAAAGTTTGCTAAACAACTTTTAGCCATTTGTGATAAAGGCAATTAAAATAAGGAATTTTAAGGTAATAATAACAACCGTTAGAATTCCTTATGTCATAAGATTTTTTTCAATAAATTCCATTTTCTGTTTTAAAAAATTGATTTGTATGAAAATTTTAAGAAATTTGTTTTGGATGAAATACTTTATAAACCTTTGTTTTTTACAATTAAATTGTTGTTTTGCAATTGACTGGTTTCTAGCGCATTGGAATATATTGAATTTACCTGGGTTCGGTTTTGATTTTTCGCAATACTTACAAAAGTTTAACTATCAGTAAGTGGCCAAAACCGGTACATTTGGTACCGCTCACACATTGTGTGTAATATAAAAAAAACTATTATACTTCTATAAATTTGAAAAATGTACCTTTAAAGGTAGATAGATTATCTATAATTTAAGATATAATTTGTGTCTTAAATACCTAAGACCATTTAGTACTTAGTGCTTAAAAGTCAAAAAATCCTTAAAATGGCCACAAAGGGTACCTCTGCCCTACCTCATATCATAAAGTATATAAAATAAACTCACGTTATATCTGACGGGTTTCTGGGAAGAGTCCTTGGGCTTCCAGAAGATGCTTGGGAATCCGGACACCTCGAATTGCGACTTAGGCCAGTCGTTGGCCGTCGCGTCCATCTTCACGATGTCTATCTCCTCATTCTTGAGCTGTTTGGAAAGAAATATAAACATGAATTAACTAATAGTGGTAGGGCAAAACTGACGATTCAAAAATACTGTTAATTTTTTTTATTTGAATAAAGAATATTTCTATTTCTATAATGCTGCGTACACACGGCGCCAACCATCGCCAACGAACAAGAAGGATATTCAGCGTTGGCTACCGCACGCTCGTTGGCTTTCGAAGGTTATAACATAAATAACAAATTATAAACAAGAGTAACGGGACTCAACGCGACATTTATTATGAAGTACATATTATTATGTACTTACATCTTGACGTTTCGGCTGTGTTGCTACAACCGTGGTCACAAGCAGACTAATATGTACTTCATTCATAATAAATGTCGCGTTGAGTCCCGTTACTCTTGTTTATAATTATAATGGAACGCGAAAGTTTAAAATCTTATATAAATAACAAATGTTCAGCAAACGATCGTTGGCACCCGATTCCGGCTCCAGTGCCAGTGTTGCCAGAAGTTTACTTTTGTAATCTTTCAGGCTCTTCTTTCAAGCTCCGTCAGGTTACTTCTAGCCTAGAAGTAACCTGACTGAGCTGACGCTCAAGAATCACCTAAATGTAAGCTAGAAGTTCTAGGTTACATTTAAGTGATGTTTCAGAGTGTTTTGTTGTTTAATTTTTTTATAAATCGATCAACAAAAACATTTCATTATTACTCCACTCCACTATTTGCTTTTCTCCATCATTAGCGGGAAATATTTATAGGTTAAGACTTCTGCACGCAATTCTGTCTCGCTTTAACAGAGCGTTCGTTCGTTGGCCTTCGGCCACCGTCCACACCGAGTTTGATCTAATGGTTCAATTCCTTTGATGTTGCCGCCACGCTCCGGATCGCCGGCACGCGCCAACGAACGATCGTTCGCGTTCGCCAAATCGTCTAAACAGGACCAACGAAGGCCAGCGAAACCCAATCGTTGGCATTCGTTGGAGCGGTGTGTGCGGAGCATAAGATGAACTAGCTTACAATATACAACATCTAATAGTTCAATCCGGCTCATGACTGTGAGCCGAGAAACTGAAAAGTCCTGTTCTCAAACGATATCATCTGTCAAAATGAAATGCTGCTGTCATGTCTTTTCGTGTATTAAATTTTAGATCCGTAAACGACTGTAGCGGCGCTACTCTGAAAGAGAAGTTCCACATATTATGGACAAGCCAAGCTTACCTTGTCACCAAGTTCCTCCCACACCGGCGCGAGTTTCTGGCAGTGTCCGCGCCACGGGGCGTAGAACTCGATCAGAGCATCGCGGCCGCTGTCTTAGACCATCTCTTTTAAGTTCTTGCCAACGGCCACCTTCACAGGACCCTGGTCCACTAACCTCCAGGGAAGTTCCACATATTATGAAGGAACAAAGCTATAGCTAACCTTGTCACCAAGTTCCTCCCACACCGGCGCGAGTTTCGTGCAGTGTCCGCACCACGGGGCGTAGAACTTGATCAGAACATAGCGGCCGCTGTCCGAGACCAGCTCCTTGAAGTTCCAGATATCATCGACAAACAAAGCTATAGCTGACCTTGTCACCAAGTTCCTCCCACACCGGCGCGAGCTTCTGGCAGTGTACCCTCCAACTAGATAAGGGAAGTTCCACATATCATCGACAAACAAAGCTATAGCTGACCTTGTCACCAAGTTCCTCCCACACCGGCGCGAGCTTCTGGCAGTGTACCCTCCAACTAGATAAGGGAAGTTCCACATATCATCGACAAACAAAGCTATAGCTGACCTTGTCACCAAGTTCCTCCCACACCGGCGCGAGCTTCTGGCAGTGTACCCTCCAACTAGATAAGGGAAGTTCCATATATCATCGACAAACAAAGCTATAGCTGACCTTGTCACCAAGTTCCTCCCACACCGGCGCGAGCTTCTGGCAGTGTACCCTCCAAGTAGATAAGGGAAGTTCCACATATCATCGACAAACAAAGCTATAGCTGACCTTGTCACCAAGTTCCTCCCACACCGGCGCGAGCTTCTGGCAGTGTACCCTCCAACTAGATAAGGGAAGTTCCATATATCATCGACAAACAAAGCTATAGCTAACCTTGTCACCAAGTTCCTCCCACACCGGCGCGAGCTTCTGGCAGTGTACCCTCCAAGTAGATAAGGGAAGTTCCACATATCATCGACAAACAAAGCTATAGCTGACCTTGTCACCAAGTTCCTCCCACACCGGCGCGAGCTTCTGGCAGTGTACCCTCCAACTAGATAAGGGAAGTTCCATATATCATCGACAAACAAAGCTATAGCTGACCTTGTCACCAAGTTCCTCCCACACCGGCGCGAGCTTCTGGCAGTGTACCCTCCAACTAGATAAGGGAAGTTCCACATATCATCGACAAACAAAGCTATAGCTGACCTTGTCACCAAGTTCCTCCCACACCGGCGCGAGCTTCTGGCAGTGTACCCTCCAACTAGATAAGGGAAGTTCCACATATCATCGACAAACAAAGCTATAGCTGACCTTGTCACCAAGTTCCTCCCACACCGGCGCGAGTTTCGTGCAGTGTCCGCACCACGGGGCGTAGAACTCGATCAGAGCATCGCGGCCGCTGTCCGTGACCAGCTCCTTGAAGTTCTTGCCAACAGCCACCTTCACGGGCCCGTCGTTGCTCTCCGGCGCCGGCTCGGACTTGATGAACGGCTCCAGTTTGCCGTCGACTAGGTCTTTGGTGAAGGCCAGCAAGTTCTCAATGCTGAAAGGGAATTTTCAGGTTGAGATTTATATGTGAACTAGCGAACCCTCGCGATTTTACCCGCGTGGTACCTGTTCCCGTAGTAATATCGGGATAAAATATAGCCTATGTCACTCGGGAAGAATGTAGCTTAGTAATGGTCCAAGAATTTCCTAAATCGGTCCAGTAGAGTCGGAGTCTATTCGATGCAAACAAACAAACAATCAAATCTTTCCCCTTTTATTAGTATAGATGTATTTATTGTGACACAGCGGAAGAACATAGATTTATTCGGACGGAAGCAAAGCACAAGTTTGGGCTCCTTACACTAAATATGGAAGTATTTATTGGCGGCTGGTTATACCAGGACATATGCTGAGCGGAGACCATTTTGATGCATGCATGTTATTTTATAGTGATATATATTATATGAGAAAATGATTATTTTGTTTGTGTGTATCAAATAAAGATTTTTTTCTTTCTTTTCTTCTTTCTTCTTACTCGAAGGTTCTAGTTAAATATTGAGGTTTAGGATGACGCAGTCTAACCATACGCTATGATGATTCGAAGGTTGCCGAATGATTTTCTGCCACATTTAAGAAATTTATCCATAATATTTACAAAAACTTTATACCATGGCCCTACTTTTTATTCATTGTTGAAGCATTCTTATCATCGGGCGGGTTATGAAATGCGATAAGCAGGTCGACACCTACAGGGAAAACAATTGGCGTGCTAAATCAAAAAACCGTAGAAATAGCAATTTAACTGCATTATACATTGTTCGCTTTATCATTTATTTAGAAATTACCTGTTGCGATGCAACTAATAATTTAAAAATTACTTATTTTACGATTTGTAGCAAAGAATTCACAGTTTATTTTCGCGTATACTTAACATTAAGTTCGCATTTTTTATTTTATGAGTGCTAGGCTAGCTAACTATTATAGTTGTCTAATGAGATATAACTACATTATCTATTAGGCAACAAATATAACAACGTTTTGTAATTAAAACGGTATAATATAGGTACTCACAACCACAAATACGGCTCGTTCGGCTGACATGATGATGATGATGATGATGATGAACCACAAATATGATATTTTAATGCTTCTTACCTCACATCCGTCAAACGCTGTAAAATACCGATAGTAAAATAAATAATCAAGGGGAAAGCTTACTACGAGCTTTCAAGCTTATTTAGCTATCACTTTAAGTGATAAAGCGAGCTTGGTCCCCTTTTAGTGATTGAATCAATTTAGAGTAGATGTGGGTTATTCATATTTCCCTATGAAACGATAATAATGTAAATAATACGAATCATAATCATAATATTAATAAAGTTTCGGTGGTTGAGGGCAGACCTTTGTTTTTTGGTCAAATACCAAGTTTATAGAAGTTGTAAATTACCTGAATTCCTTGGTCATGACGAATTTCTTGGCGTCAGCATCGCGGCCGGCGACTACGGGCTTGTCGCCCTTCGCGAAGTATGACCACTTAACATCAGGTGTGATGAAGAATAAGTGCTACCCCATTGTAGATTAAAAATTCTGTTCTAAAAGAAGAAGTAGGTCCTATGTGTATAGAAGTTAAAAATTACCTAAATTCCTTGGTCATGACGAATTTCTTGGCGTCAGCATGGCGGCCGGCGACCACGGGCTTGTCGCCCTTCGCGAAGTATGACCACTTAACATCAGGTGTGATAAAGGATAATTGCTATTGTGGATTTAAAAAGAATGACACAGCATCTGGCCTAAAGTTAATAAGAAGTAGATCCTATGTGTCTAGAAGTTGAGAATTACCTAAATTCCTTGGCCATGACGAATTTGTTGCCGTCAGCATCGCGGCCGGCGACCACGGGCTTGTCACCCTTCCCGAAGTCGATGCCGAACTCGTTCAGTTCGTTGGTGAAATCGTCCTTGTCGCTCACCGCGAAGTTCACTTCGGACACCTCTTTGGCCACCTGTGACGATGATTTAGTTAGATGGTAAGACATAGATACAAACACTGGTTTGTCAACACCTGTCTAGCAAAACTTCAACCAATCAGCACGTCTCGCCTTAAGTCACGCCCGCTATCTACGAGCGATCTGATTGGTTGAAAGTGCCCGCGACTCTTTCTCACTCGAGTCGCTCTCAAGTTGTGCTAGCCCTACTGTTTAGTTAAAGTTAAATATACGGGGACAATAACTAAAAATAGTTTTTAAATGTTTATAACTGGTTTTCGTCTTATCGGGACGTAATATTATGGTGACTATAATTCGTTTTAAAGATCCGGCGCTGAATAATAAAAATGTATGATGAATTTTATAGCGAAATACATATTTTATTTAAAGCAAAGGTTGTGTAACTATTTGCTCACGTAATCACTTATCAGTACAGTCAAAAAGTCAATCCATTAAAAACAAAAGATAAAACTATAATCTACTATGACGACCAATTTGGCATAGGTGTACGGAAACGGATACCTGCCTTCTGCGCCAAAGGTCTCGGATTCGATTCCCGAACAAGACAATTGTTGTGTGCATGAACATGTATATATTTGTCTTGGTCTAGGTGTTTTCTATGTATAATAAGTATACAAACAAAAAGTATTCAATTATATTTATCCGTTATCAAGTTTTCCAGGACACAGTTTCTTAGAGCCAGCGCGCGCGCACTTGTGATTTTTAATCGGGCAACAGTTAGATCTTTCTCGGATTCAGTATGAGGTAAATGGCAGTGCGCAGTGGTGGCCTACCACAAGCTCTTATAGCAGTTATTTTTAAGTTGAGAGAGTGAGACGCCGCTATACGGCGTGTAGAGCGGCGTCTCACTCTCTCAACTTAAAAATAACTGCTATAAGAGCTTGTGGTAGGCCACCTGATCAAACTATCGGCCGATAGTTGTTCGATCAAACTATCGCACAGCACAACTATCGGCCGGTCGGTATTTCTTTTTTTTTATTGGTTGATAGGCAAGCGCTTGTCCGCTATCACGCCTGATGTTAAGCGTTGATGCGATCTACGATGAATCGCGCTTGCCTAGAAGGTACCGGTTAACTCGCGACTTGAAGGCCCCCAGATTGGACTATGTGACCGCGAGCACTGCATTCATAGCCCAAGAGCCAAACTCATTCGCTCTATGGAGACTCAACAATAATTCTATATCAGTAATTTCTCATCATAGAAAATTAGATTATCTAGTTTAATAAATAATTCATATCATCAATATTTATGACAGCGACATTAAAAAAAACAAATACAAAGCTATAAAAAATCTATAAAAAATGGGCAAAAATGGTATAAGTATTATTCACTTTACATTTGAATACATTTATTAATTATCTTTCGATAATTATTTCGATTCCAAAATATAGTCTCTTAAAATAATATTTAATGGCCGTTTACAAAAATTTGGCCAGTTATTGAATTTTTTACAAAAATATCGGATAGTTCTTGGGCTATCAACTAAACTATCGCCCAACTATCGGCCGACAGTTTAATCACGATCGTCTTACGATACCCACTAAACTATCGGTCGCCTAAAAATTACAAGTGCGCGCAGGCTCTTAATGAAATTAACAAGAAATTATTTATTTATTTACTCTACAATTTCAAAAAGCGTATTCTTTAAAAAATTATGTAAGCTCCAGCTTACCTTGAGCACGCGGTTCCTCCAGTAGTTGGTGCCCTTAGTGTTCTTGACGTAGTCCACATCGTAGTAGGCGACGACCAAGGGGTTGCTGAAGTCCTGCAGGTTGTCCTTCTGGCGGATTCCGACCAGCCCGTGGCTGTTGATCGTACCAGATATTTATACTAACGTGTAAATGTGACTATACGTATTAGAATTGATTGTACTCATGTCTGTCAAATGTTTTCGGAATAATAAAGTGACAATTCCGATGTTGGCGACCATGACCGAAGCGACCGAACCAAGTTCAAGTTCTTTATTGCATAGTACCTGCTGGTGCACTCTGAAACGTAGAATCCGAAACTCGTTATTCTCAAATCTTTCACTCTCCAGTCATGATAAAATCGAGTGAAAGGGGCAGGGCTAGGGTTGCCAGATGTCCAGCCTTTAGCCGGACATATTTTGCTTTTTACGATTGTGTCCGGCCAAATATTTACGTGTCCGGCCTGTCTTGCTTTTATTAGGCTTTTTTTTCTCCTATTGTGAATGTGTATTATAAAATATAATTATTAAAAACCTTATTCCTCATCTGAGTTTTTATTGTCCGGCTTGAAAAGCGTAAGTCTGGCTTTAAAATAGTGTGTTGGGTTTTCCACAAACATCATGTCCGACTTTTAGGGCAAAATGTCCGGCCTAATAAAGCACCGAGTCCAGCTTTTTTATTTTAAGTCCTGGCAACCCTAGGCGGGGCTAACTTCGTGTTTTGGATTTTGCGTTTCGGAGTACAGTTCCTAGTCGCACTAAGAATACTATACAGTACACACATAAATTACACATTCACATAAATTCATACTAAGCGTATGAATTTATATGAAACCCTAAACAACACAAGCGACCGCGTCGCTCGGCCTGTGGGCGCGGCTAGCATTACATAAATTCATACTAAGCAGCAGCACGGGTAGCATGACGAAAGGTTTTGTCTATATCGAAACGTCAAAAATGACATTTTATTGAAGAGAAACCAAGGAATTTATAAGTACTACGTACAACAGGAAGGTGCACTCCGTATTTTTGTGTATTTAAAAATACACTTTAATTTTAAGAGATAAGGTTTATATTTCAATACAAAATGTCAACGGTCCAGCTGAGACCGCAAGAACGAGGTGAGGGTGTCCCTTTCTCTAAAATTGCCAGCACTCTTAAATAACAGGTTTAGTAGATTTATGGTTCACAACTTTCGTTATAAAAATAAAACTTCGTAAAATTTCCGCTTCGGATTACTTTTAGTTAATAGAAAACATCGCATATTAATTTAGGTATTACCGTATTAAGCATAAAAATGTATTAGGTCGTATAAGTTTTTTATGGCTTATCCTAGAAAAGAATTTGAATGATAGATTTCAGAATGTTAAAGTGGCAACTGTACAAGCCGAATGACGTTTTCCGTCTTCGTTGTGTCAAGTTCGCAATTCGCTCGTCGCCGCCCGCCGCCCGTCGCGCATGTTCGTGGCCGCCGTAATGGAATGGAGTGAGATAAACTGACCTCGTTCTTACTATATCATTAGGACCGTTTTTTAGCAGCAGTGCACCTTCCTGTTGTATTAGAAATTCCTTGAGAGAAACCTATTGTTCGGCTGTCAATTATAGACTTTCGAGGTAGACAAAACTCTTCTCGGATTTGTCATGCTATGCGTGCTGGTCGCACTCGCCAACACCGGAATTATACCTTAACATTTAAGGCTACCTGACTATTGAAGCAGAGAAGATCTGCCACCCATTTGACATACACAAGTTGGAATTGGAAACAATGCTCCACTCTTTTTTGCTTGAATGGACATTGGACAAGTATCCTAAAGCAGGATATAAGACGTGAAGATCGGAAAAAATTGGATGGATAAATTTAAACGTTTACAATACACGTAAGTTACGCTGCGAGGTATCATTCTTGTTTACTGGGTCCCCGGTTTCCCACGGGTCTAGTCCAACGTAGATGTCTTATACATAGTAAAATAAACATTCCTCTTGAATAGCTTCATCTATTGGTCGAAACCATTCGATCAACAATAACACCTAGGTCTAGCTAGATACATAGTTGGAGTGACAAACACGGCTGAGAAAATATGCGCCCACTGAGCCACTTGAGCGTAAATTTATAAGTAGTTCCTGTCATTTATGATATGACATAAGATCATACATTATTAAATTTTTTTCTCAGCCATAAAAAGTTTTTAATTAGTGCGTGAGCCTTCATCTAGTACTATTGTTGATTGAAGCCGAAACCGCATTAAAATCAGACTGTTTTGTATTATGCAGACATGAAACTCGGCAAACCGTTTGCGTGCAGGCACTGTTGACGGCACGTCAAGTGTAGCTTTGTTGACTGTGAGTGCTATCAATAATTATATCCAGTGTTATTTCACTAACTTACCATATGCGTGGTATTATTGGCATGCCATTGCCAATTGTCATATTTATGGTGCATAGATGAACAAGAAAAAAAACCTAACACGCGATAAAGATAAGAACTGCATATTTAAAGGTAGTTTACAACAAAATAACCGTAATATAGGTAAGTTAAGTTAGACTAAGCAACTAGAACAGTGCTAGTAGTTAAAAGCATGATTGAAAAAGAAAAATGAAGATAAATGTACCTAATTTGAGAGAGGTGCGTCATTTTTAAGTCTGCTTTTAACAATACCAAAAAAATATAAGTTTGGTTTTCCGAATCCTTATTTATGTTATGTTTCTGCTCCAAATTCTATTTTGAAGAGTTACTCTTTTATGCTCAAAGAGACTTGAAATAAAGCCGAAAGGAAGATGATAGGAATCTCTAACTATCCAGTTTGATCGTCTTCTTTAGGTTGCTCTAAGTGTGCATGATTGAAACTCTCCACAAATAATCTAAAGAGGTTTTATACTTACAAGTTCTCCTTGATGAATGCCTTGACTGAGTCGGTCTTAGGGTCGCCCTTGTACACAACAACCGAGTCTTCGAACTTGTTCTGTAGTTTCTTCGGCCGGAACAGTACGACATTGTTCCTGTTGACAATACACTCGTTTAGAGATTTGAAAACAATAGTTTATATTTGAATAGCGTCACATAATGAGATGGGGACTTTGGTCTGAGCGAGCTGTGTGTGATTTTTATATAACTGAACTAGCTTTCCGTCCGTGGGTGCCGTGGCTTACGACTACACGACGTTATCCCGCGTGAATGTGATATTTTCCGGGATAAAAAGTAGCCATGTTCCTCTCCCGGCTACAAAGTATCTGTGTCCCAAATTTCAGCCAAATCCGTTCAGCAAATGATTGAGTAACAAATATCCAAACATCTAACCTTTCAAATTTATAACATTTGTAGCACTACGGGAGTAAAGTTGAACTGAAGTTCAAAAAGTTCTCATAATTATGATTTACGTTAAAACATATTGCGCGAACTATTTATTTAATAACAAAGAGCTATTTACATTACACTCTAAGTATATCTTGTACAGATATGGTAGGTTACTCTTGAACGAAATTACAATGGACAATCCTTGCGCTATGCCAAACATTCGCCCTGCAATAAAGTCTTTGTCTTTGATATTTGCCTTTGTTACATTATATTGCATTGGGTAATGTAAAATGAATTTACTCATCGACTTGCAACGCCCAAATAGGCCGGAATACATCGTCGATAGTAGTTCCCCTTATGATGCCAAAGGGTAAGGTTCAAAGTTCACAAAAGAACAATCTTTGCAGTCTGTACGTCGGTTTATCCTTGTCCTGTGTGTGCTCCTTTTTGAGCCGTTTGAAACGATACCAGAACCAGAATACTAGGTCTTAAACTCGCTTCTCTAAGGCGTACATTAGACGGTAGGTTTTGCTGTCAGTCATGACTATTTTAGGCAATCAAAATGAACCATTCATAACGCTGCCCGATGTTCCTCTTCATCGATTGGTTAGATAGTCATGCATGATTGATGGATTTGACTGCATGATGGTTCCATGACCGTCCACTGTACGCCTTAGTGCGTGTTCAAAGTTCAAACACTCCCAAAATTATTATTATTATTCAGGCAAGCAGTTGTTGCACTTGTTGCAACTGTTCCTGCCTGTATCCTGAGCTACTCTGAAACTTCGTTATACCCGTCCCTCTCACTCTCCAGTCTCGACAGAATCAAGTGAAAGGGGCGGGGCTACCGACGTTTCAGATATTGCGTTTCAGAGTACGGCTCCTGATTATCGTAAAATAGGTGTTTCATTTTGTTTTTGAAACATCTGTCATGTCTATTTTGAAACTGGCTGCAGATATATAAGGATTTGTTACAGTAATGGCTGTTTTCACCAAAACTTATGAATCTAAGTCTTTGCTTAAATACTACCCGAACAAGTTTACTCGGCACCTGGCTCGAAAACGTTGCTTACACTCAGGTGCATGGCTATAAATCCTGTAGTACAAAAGGTAGGCGTGGCGGCGGTAGCAAAAACCAAACAGGTTTCTCTGTAGTAGTAGAATAAATAGTAAGCATTTTATTAAGTTTTAAGTAATTTGATAAGAAAAATTAGAAATGAGAATCAAACATCTTTGACATTTTAAAGGAAACATAATATAACACGCGTAATATTGTAGTACTGTACAATTAATCGCGCATTACAAGTCAACCGTTTCTGAGTGGGCGATTTAATATCCATTAAATAGCGTAACAATTTCTTTTGGTAATACATAATCATTACATTACTATGGTTACCTACCACATTAATTAGCAGGGTAAAAAAAAATGGAATCCTACTTTTTTATCTTTTTTTACGTGGTTTGAATAAAATTCATATACTTAAGTAGATTATTATTTTGATCAAAAGGTATTTTCGTTTTAGCATTCAGCTTTAATTACTGTGTGAACTGTCATAGTACTTTTGACTTTAGGAAGTATCAGGGGGGCTATCGCGTAATTTTATGGGTATGAACTTCATACGTTTTTGGGAACTTTAAGTCAGTTTTATAAAGAAAATAGCCGCTATCAGTTCCTTGTTTTGTGACGTCGGGTATAACGATAACTAGTTAGCAACGTTCAACAGAACAAAGCAGCAAAAATCTATCAGAATAAGGAATTCAAATGACAGTTGAAGCCCATACCCATATCCATATTTCTTAGCCGGTAGCCCCCCAGATCACTCTACTACACAAATCCCAGTAGTTGGCTAAGATATATGGCACCCAAATATACTATATGTAGCTTACCAAAATGACCTCTAAAACTCCCAGTTTGTGCCTTCACAACTTGATTGTTCTCCTTTATTTTAAAGTCTGAACCACTGAATCTGAATGAATGAATGTGGATATGGAAAAGCTTGAAGTTTCTGGTACTCCTAGCTATGTTTAGTCAACTGACTAATTCGCGAAATGACTACATAATCTACAAATGACCAATTCTCGAAATTAATCCTTATGTTGCATTTTATTTGTCATACTCCTATATTTTCTTACAATAGGGTATTTTACTGTTGTTGAAATGTAGATATTTAATGATGACGTTAAAAAATATTGCAATTAAGAATACCAAATGTGAAAAAATAATTTGAATCTGTTTTATAATAAAAGAATTATAGTCTGTTTGATTTTGACTATAGCTGTCTCTTTCTAAAACGAAATCTTCTATGGCGTGACTATGACGCTACTAACCCACTGACGTCACTAAGATAGCGTCCTGTCCTTGTCTAATTATAAAGTTTAAAGTCCTATATCTTTGAAAATATTCAAGATAATTCAAAATGAAAACTTGTTTTGTGTAGCTAATATTTCGAAAAACATTTTAAAGAAATAAAAAAAAATCAGTAAAATACCGTATTCTAACAGAAGTACTATTTTCATACAATTTAAAAAAATCAGTCATTTATAGAATTGGTCAGTAGTAGAATCGGTCATTTGTAGAATCGGTCATTTGTAGAATCAGTCATTTGTAGAATTATTAATTAGTAGACTTCACATAGGTACTCCTAGTTTGAATATTGATTTTGAGATGCATTTAGCCATTCAATTCATTCATATTATGATATGCATAAAAAAAACAACATTAGTTTTAAAGACTTAGGTCGAGTTCAGTCAGTGATAATGATAACTTATCAAGCCATTAATAAATAAAATAAAATAGAAGTTTATTGTTATGTACATTTTAAAGTTATTTTAATTGGAGGTATGTTCATAATAATTTCTTTCATTAATAATAACCCAAATCGTATGTTAACTTTTTCTAGATATTTCTGAAATAATTTTTTTTTTATTTGAAACGGGGCTTTCATATATTTAACAAGCTTTAAATACCTATCTATGGAGAAAAAGAGTTTCAGGCTTATTTGGGTTACCTAAGAGGATTGTTAGTTTAGTTTTTTTTATTATTCATCATAGATTTGAAAGTATTCACGTCAATAAATATTAAAGCAATATCAAAGTCACGCTTTCGCATGAACAGGCACTTTTTTGTTTTGTATGAAACACTATATATAAAAAAATAAATAGATAAATAGATATAAAAAAAACAAAACATACAGGTGGCCTACCACAAGCTCTTATAGCAGTTATTTTTAAGTTGAGAGAGTGAGACGCCGCTATACGGCGTGTAGAGCGGCGTCTCACTCTCTCAACTTAAAAATAACTGCTATAAGAGCTTGTGGTAGGCCACCAGACCTAGTTCTTATGCATTTCAACAACATACCAAACATTCATTGCTGTATGTTAAGGTTTAGAGGGTGAAAAACGTTATCGCCTTTTGTATGGAGAACGTTTGCTACACAATCCTCTTTATTATGTAACAACAGGTGTTAACATTCACCTTCATATGTGTTTTGTAATATTTTTTGACCTTACTATGTCCTCAGCAACATCTGATCAAATATTGTCTTAACAGCTCTTTCATCATTTATTAATTATGGTTCATTAACAGATTGATAAATAATTATTGAATTTTAAATAATGATGAAGTATGATACGGGCTAATTTATTCATCATTGAATTAAAGAATATTAAGTAGCTATTTATTAGTTATTCTCATACCTATTTCATAGATAATTAAATTGTTAAGCCAAACTTTTTTCATTTACTAAAAAAGTTATAAGTTAAAGCCTGGGGGGTAATTGTGTAACTCAACATCAATCGCTTTCAGTTTGACATCCACCACTTGTTGTTGAAAGTTTTTAAAATTATTTATATTACTGCAGCAATGGCCATACAATATCTTTCAAACTGATTGCAATTGCGATTGATGTTGAGTTAGACAATTACCCCCCTGATCAGAAAAATAAAAAACCTGGCTTGAGGCACCTCTTTTGCATCTTCATTGTTACAAATGTGAAATTCAATAGAAAAATTTAGTTTGCTACTTTTTTGCAACATGGTGAGGTTTTTAATTTTCTGGTCAGGCTTTACATAAAATGTTGTAATGTGATGTTTTACCAAAGAAAACTTGATGCTTACTTGTATCCACTCTTTTCAAGCACCTCCTTGGAAGATGAATGAGCAAAAGCAACTTCTTCACGCAACTTGTCAGCAGTCTTGAGGAATTCTCCCTTGAGGTCATTCTCTTTCTCGAAGAAGCCGACAACAACAATTTCGTCCTTCGCAATGAAAGCCTCATAGTCAGCCACAGAGCGCAACTCCTTGGAGCTTGGGCCAACCTGGGCTCTCATGTACTTGACAATGCCATCTAAAGTTAGTAATAAGGATGTTAGACACTGGAGGAGTAATATTAAAAAGGTGACTAATATTAGTACTAGAAACTTAGGGACACACATAGATTTTTATGCAATTGTAACTAAACTTAGACAGAAAGTTGTCTTATTCTTTATTTAAAATTATGTAGATACAATATTATAAAAATCTAAAGTTAATAGGTATGTGTTGCTTCAGCCGGACTGAAACTTACTGGACTCCCTTGGGCCATTGTATTCCTGAGACACCTCTCCTTTCCTGAAGATCTTCAGTGTGGGGTATCCAGACACCGAGTTTTGTTCACAAGTGCTCTTGCCGCCTTCTGTACAGTCCACTTTAACCAAAGCGACGGGAGGGTCATCGTTCTTTAGCACGCCGGCTGCCACGGCGTACTCCGGCTTCAGTCTTTTACAGTGACCGCACCTTAGAAAATGAAGTGTAGAAATTTCATTTATAAACAAGTCATATAGTATAATAGGTACTTTTTATAGATAACAGTTCAATACTTACCAGGGTGCGTAAAACATGACCAGAGCAGTATCATGTTGACCTAACACAGTAGAAAAATCAGAATCTGTAAGGTCGAGAACATCTTCTTCGGCGGCTTTACATAAATAAATTACACCTAAAAGTACAACTATTTTCAGTGAACTTAACATTTTAATATATTTTTATTCTTGCGTACGTATTCTTCGCCGGCGAAATGAACTAGTTATTGTAGCGAATGAAATAGAAAAGAAAGGACAAGGACCGGAAAAATATACACGTCGGATGATGCCGCAAATGACACTTGCCGACACAGCGTTGGCTGATTGTGATTGGTTCATTAGAAACGCGTTCAAAATTGTTAAATTAAATGTGAATTAATATTTTAGAATTTCTGGGGCTTAATAATACATACTTTAATAAAAAGTTTCATGAGATTTTTAACAATATTCTGTTTGTTAGAACTTATTGAAAAGAAGTCCTATAATAGAACTTCCTATCCAATTCTTGTAAAGTTCTAAAATTTATTCAGTTGATCGTTTCCTGAAGTCAGTGTTGCTATATCCACAGTAAAAAGTTACTATTAGAGTAGATTTTTTTCATTATCGAGGTTCCAGTTGTGCTACAATACAACTTGCGCGCGACTCGAGTTGAGTGAGAAAGAGTCGCGGGCACTTTTGACCAATCAGATCGCTCGTAGTCGTAGATAACGTGCGTGACTTAGGCGACGACGTGCTGATTGGTTTGAAGGAGCCCGACAAAGAGTCGCGCTAAGTTTTGCCAGACCTACTGGTGGGCTACCGGCTAAAAATTAAAATGTGCATGGGCTTCATTTGTCATTTGAAGCCCATATTTTGTCCTTATTAGGCATAATATAGGCTTCAAATGTCAAATGAAGCCCATGTCGATATTCTTTTTTTTAGCCGGTGGTAGCCACCTCATTTCAAAAACATAACAATTGTAACCTCCTGCCTGACACCTGCATGCGCAAAAACTTCATGACAGCAGCCCACGGGGCTGTCAATAGCAAAGTTCTAGGCTGCAATAGTTTAGTGTCCACCATCGACATTTGACACGCTTCGACGTGCCAGTTGGCCCACGAAGTCCTGCAGCGGCTCAATATTGATGTCCCACGCGATGACCTCGTTGCGGACGTAGCACCCCGATTGAGTGATGATGTGGAGCGCCACATTCTGATAGGCTTGTACTATAACCACGTCCTCTGCAACCTTCAACGCCAGTTTCGGTGCCATATTTCACAGGGCCCCGACTAGAATTGCGGTGGTCTTGCCCACGTTGTCCGTAATCCTCCAATTGTCCAGCCCAGGCAGGAAGAGATCCAACTGTTCCTACATTCTTGCAGCGGTGACCATCACCTGTCATCCGCGAACAGTGTTAGCTCGAGCCATGGTTCCCCTCGCTCTGTTTATTATTGATAAAGGGTCTGTCATTTGTGTAGATGGCGTAGAGTGTGGACGATAAGCAGCTGTCCTGTGATGCTCCCGCCAGTATGGTGCGCAGCTCAGACTCCTGGCACTCAACTGCCACTTTGAATTGCCGTCCCTCCAAGAACGAGGCCAGCATTTGGAGATCCGGATTGTTGTCCCGTTTATCTAAGTGATATTATTTTGTACGACACAAAGTCACTTTGACACAAAAGAGTCGACATCTCTTGGACTTAGTGCACATGCTAGGCCTGCTGATCAGAGCTTTCTCGATGTTTAGGAAGATGGCCACGGTGCACTTCTTGGCGTTTCTGTGATCGGCCACATGGCCGATCTCCATCACATGATGGAGCATGAGCGCCAACTAGAGCGTGGTCGATGCTGCACTTCCACTGTGGAAGCCAAAAAATACCTGCCTATAAATAAATATAAATAACTTATATTTCCAAAAAACGTAAGAAGTTCATATAGTTTCTTGTTTTGTGAAGTTGGGTATAACGATAGCTAAAGCTAGCTTGTAAAGTTCAACAGAACAAAGCAGCAAAAATCTATCAAAATAAGGAATTCAAATGACAGATGAAACGTTTGCCGGTACCCCCAAGGGCCGGTCCTCTCTCAGGGAAATTGAGGGATGTCAAATGTCATGTTCATGTCATTAATTATTAAGAGCATTGGCATGCATGACCATCTATTTCTTTAATAAATAAATAGTGTTGATAAAATTAGAACATTTTGAAGTTCAGGGTATGGCAACATTTTACCAAGCTCTTGTCATTGTCAGTTGGCTTCGCTGTCAAACGGAAAATGGCAGCGACGAGTGTTGTCGTTCTCGACAGAGGCAACAATACAACTTGTACCGTAAATCTATTCGGTAAGTAACAATTATGAAAATTATATAGATTTTTTACAGTAAAAATAGTTACGATATTGATCATAATTAGTAATATCACGCTTCGAGTCCATTATGCCGCATAACCTTTATCTTTTGTATTTATTTTCATAGGGACGCGCGGAACTTTTAAAATTGTATTTACTTATTTAATTGTTATCCTCGTCCTCTGGATACCGGTCAAATCAATCGCTGCTATATTTGCTGTGACCGTGTGTTGGTTTCTTACGATAGTTTGTGTATGATCCTTGTATGATCTTATAGATTTCACTGCATAAAGTTGCTAAGGTTTTTTTTAAGTGAATAGAATAAGCTGTCGGCAGCAATCATGACCTTGGCTATTGGATTGTAGGAAGTAAACTGTAGATACTTGCTTTTAAATTGTAGGTTGGTATTTGATGTACTCACAAAAAATATTCATAAGAGTCATACTCAATGGGGCAATATTAATAAGCAAGGAAATAAGGTGGCGTGTAAAAGGTCCTTATTAACTTACAAATTCTGTGTGTCTGTAAATTTCATATTGTTTTTTTTTTGTTTGTTAAAGGAGCTACAGTTGTATCATGGAGGGTGAACAATCAAGAACAGTTATTTGTAAGGTAAGCATTAAAATAAGTCAGTATTCTCATCAATTATTATGTAAAACATAAGTTCAATTTTTTTTAGGAATTTATTAGTACAATAACATTTTTTTTAAATAAGCTCAGAAAAATACAAATTTTAGGTTTAACTTCGCTACATATTAAAAACTTGAATGTAAATCATCAAACTATTTAAAATAACAAATCAAGGTATGGCTAAATCTGTTCATGTTACTTCAGTATATTAAATGTTATTGAAGTAAGACCTAAATCCTGTTATTAATTCCAAATTGACACCATGTAATTAAGGCATACAGTGTGTAATTAAATTTACATTAATTACATTCAGCATTAGCATTTGCATATAAAGTCGTTCCATTTGCTCACATCCCATAATTCACAGAGTCATTAAACACATTTGAATGTGGTACCTATTTTGATTGTTCACTCGTATTTTATTAATTACATTGGAATAGGTTATGACAGAAAGTTTTACGTGGGTGTTGCCAATAAACAAGATTTAATTAAAAATGCAAATTAATAGATTAGGTCCGTCATAATTGATTTATTATTGATCTAATATTACTTTTTCTCCATACAATGTTTTTTAAGCTAAGGTTGTTTTGCTTCATATTAAAGAACAGATTGTTGCCTGTAAAAGTCACGGTTTATCTTATCTTTGTAATTGACTTTAAATACTAGATGACATAAAAAAAAAATAACAAAACTAGATGAAAAATCTCCTAAACCAATCTCGTCGCCTTGACTAAGTCCCTCCAAATTCACCAACAGTTGTTAGCTTGGTTGGTGGTTGGTTCATTGGTTACCCAACCAACAAACCGACGGCGACGGTTAACCAATGGTTAGTGAACTCGGGCCTTAGAGCATGATTTTATAACCTTCCTCAAGACAGTTTTTGAGGATAGCCCAAGAGCTACCAGTACGTAGTCTAGTTAGTATTTTCAAATCCACCTCATCCTTACAGTATGAAAGAATACTTCCGCTTAAATAGTTTATTATCTCCTTGTTCAGCAAAATCCATAATAATATTATAAATATGAAAGTGTGTTTGTGGGTTTGTGCGTTTGTTTGTCGGCCTTTCACGTCAAAACTGAGCAACGGATCGACGTGATTTTTGGTATGGGGATAGTTTAGAAGCTGGACAGTG
Organism: Crambus lathoniellus; assembly: GCA_949710035.1. Taxonomy (NCBI): domain Eukaryota; kingdom Metazoa; phylum Arthropoda; class Insecta; order Lepidoptera; family Crambidae; genus Crambus; species Crambus lathoniellus. The sequence goes on along the minus strand of OX453298.1, from coordinate 31,960,995 downwards.
ACATGGGATATTTTTATCCCGGATAAATATCACATTCCCGCGAGATAATGTCGTGTAGTCCTCGCGGGCGAAGCCGGTTGAGTAGAAGGCTAGTCCTACTTCCTACTATCCTCCTATCCTAATATTATAAATGTGAAAGTTTAGACGTTTGTTGCTCAATTACGCCAAAACGGCTGAACAGATTTCGCTGAAATTTGGGACACAGATACTTTGTAGCCTGGAGAGGAATATAGGCTACTTTATATCCCGGAAAAATATCACATTCCCGCGGGATAACGTCGTGTGGCGGAAAGCTAGTATTCTATATCTTTTATCTTATCGCCGAATTAAAATCGTTTCTTTCGCTACTAAAGTCAAAGATGTTAATTAAACTCACGTAAGCCGTAACGTCCTCTAAGCCCCTGTGGTCTATTCACTCGTCTTGTCACCCGCCTTAAGACGCTTAATGTCCCCATTCGTTTTCTTATGTACCTAACATTTGAAATTTCCCCTCGTTGGTGGTGTGGTTGTTACAAAATCTTCTACTTCACAGGCAGTTTTACTGAAAATACCAACTTTCTTTCCTAAGGGGAATACGTATATTTTTAAATTAGATTTATTTGTAGACTAGCTTCCGCCCGCGACTTCGTCCGCGTGGACATTCGAGAAAATACTTAGGAGACCAATAACCAGGATAAAAAGTATTCTATGTTTTAATTTTATAAAAATCCGATCAGCCGTTTTTACGTGATTAGGCGGGTCCTCCCTCACCAAGCGAGCAGCCTCGCGCGAGGCAGAACGTTTGCCACGTGCGGCGGGCCTCGCACGAGGCTGCTCACTTGGTGAGAGAGAACCCGGCTAATCACGTAAAAACGGCTGATCGGAATTTAATGAAATTAAAACAGAATATTTTTTATCCTGGATATTGGTCCCCTAAGTATTTTCTCGAATATCCACGCGAACGAAGTCGCAGGCGGAAGCTAGTATATAATAAGTGTCTGTTTCACAATCAAAAAGTTAGTTCTGAGTAGCTTAGGTACCAAGAACTTTTAGGGTACTTAAGATGATTTAGGTTTCTATAACCCTATTTACCCCCTGGGTTTGGTTTTGGGAAAATTACGAAATGGGTTGCCTATTTGTTTTAAGAAGTAAGCCTACAAAGTTTCAAGTTGAAATGTCTATTTTACCCCTGATTTTTCATTCAAAATTTCACCCCTATTGCAACCTTTTAGGGGTTTAATCATGTTCAGCGTGTTAAACATCAAAATAAATGCCATTTTTGCAATCGTCATCCCATAAAACCTCAATAACGACATCCATATCAATTTTTAGGTTTATTTATCCCATTTAACCTCTAAGGGGTTGATTTTCGAAAACATACGAAACATGTTTTTGCTTATTTGTTTTACTTTCCGACCATAAGCCTAAATAATAAATTAAATGAAGGACTTTCCAGATACAACATTTCATCCCCCTTTTCACCCCTTCGGGGGTGAAATTGTCAAAAACGCTGAAACAGGTAGATATTAATTTTCAATTGCCAGCCTAAATACAATGTTTGAAGATCCTAACTTCAAAACTGACGGACTTTCATACAAACATTCATCCTCTATTTCACCCCCTTAGGGGTGGAATTTCCAAAAATCCTTTCTTAGTGGATGCCTACACTGTATAACGTATCTATGTGCAAAATTTGAAGTCTCTAGGTTCAGCGGTTTGGGCTGTGCGTTGATATCTCAGTCAGTCAGTCAGGACTTTGAATTTTATATATATAGATACAAGCTGACCCGGCAAACGTTGTTTTGCCATTTATTAGTGGACCCGGTCACTAACATCTTGTGTGTGTGTTTATACACCAAAAGTTGCCTACACCAGACAACAGATAGCGCTAGCTATACACTACCAATAAAGGGGCCCAAGCTTGGTCTCTATTTCCTACATATAAAAAATTACTCTGTGAAGTAGAGTGAGTGTCAGATAACTCTGCGCGATTGGGGCATTTTTGGCGCTAGTTACAGTACATTTTTTTATTCTAAGCTTATAGAAAAGATTAGTATTCGACTTTGACCGCGCAGACGTCAGTGATTACATACTCTTTGGAAACGGCAATGGAAGAGATGACAGTTTTGTATCGAAGGTACGACAGTTAAACGATTTTTCATAGAAAATTACAATTTTTACTCAGTTTTCCGGAATAATAAGTAGCCTATGTTACTCTCCAGCTCCCAAACTATTCCCATACCAAATATCACGTCGATCCGTTGCTCCGTTTTGGCGTGAAAGAAGGACAAACAAACAAACAAACAAACAAATAAACAAACAAACAAACACACTTTCACAATTATAATATTAGTATGGATAGGTCAAGCGAGCACTCACCTGGTATTATACCTTGAATCTGTAAAACGTTCTTAGAATTTGCTTTCTGAAATACACATTGACTTGTGTTTGCAGTCCCAATATCTTAGAATATGAAGATCCGATGAGCTAATCAGCCGGCCTAGCATGAGCGGCTTTTATCACGCGATATGATATGGCCGTCTTGCTTACATTACACCTTAGTGGGCTAAGCAAGACAGCTTGTCGCTATCATATCGCGCGATACAACCCGCTAATGCTAGGCAGGCAGAACTCGGAACGGATACGAGACATAAGAGATTAGCATTTAGCCCAGCCGGCCTAGCATGAGCGGCTTTTATCGCGCGATATGATATGGTACGGCAAGTTGTCTTGCTTATCCCACTAAGGTGTAAGCAAGACGACATGCCGTACCATATCATATCGCGTAATAAAAGCCGCTCATGCTAGGCCGGCAGATGTAATTTAAAAAGTCTTCTGATTCATCTTCTCCTTGACTTCAAACACACCAGACCCTCGCCCGCATTTGTTATATTGTTGACCATATCTAGTCAGCAAAATAGACCCAGATATTCCCGTCCCGCCCGACCCGACAACCGTCGGTCGTTCGTTCTGTTCTTTTCAAGCTTTATTCAAATTTATCATAGGGCAGTACCTAACCTACCAGTGGTGTGCCTAGCTAGGGCATGAGACAAGCGCAAGTAATTAAGCGCCCTTTTTATTCAACTCATGTAGTAGAGGAACTCCTGTAATGTAAGGCTGGCATAATACTCCTGTAAGAAAATTAAGTCGACTCTTATTCGCGACACCTCGTGTCGCTCTCTCGCTATCTTGTGATATGTGAGTGAACCAGGACAAAATAATTTTGGCAGTCAGAAAAGATTCCATCCATAATATTTCTCGTAGTGCTCATGCTAGGCCTACTGACAAGCTTCATAGAAACATCAACAACATTAAATAAATAAATAAGTATTGGCCACCATCAACATTGTTCCAATACCAATCTTTTAGTAGCTTGAGCACTAGTGTAGGCAATGAACAGATTCTTTGTATGGAGACCCATACCTACACTAATTCCTCAGTCGATGAAACTTTGCTGAGTTATAAATTAGCATGAGCCATAAACTTTTAAAAGATTATCCAAAAAAATACTCACACGGAAGTTAGGTATTTATATATAAATATACAAATCTGTTTATATATTGAACCGAGTAATTTCTCAGTCCAAATTTATTTTACCAAATGAGTTATTTATACTAGTATGTGATACTTGATGAAAATCCAAAACTTTTTTCAAACATGAGTGTGCTTGGCAAAATGATATAATTCCGTTAAAAAGTTCGACAGAGACATTTTCAGTCCAAGTCACCCCATTTTGTTTTATTAAAATTTGGTGTTTCTGCTGGGATATTTTTTTGGATATTTCATATTATTGTTTTTAAACGTTACATGAATATGTCCGGTTAAGAAAGTTTAGACGGAGCATTTTTCCTAAAAAAGATATCAATGAAATAAGACTTTCATTAAAAAATACCTAATCTTCTATTATTATTATTTTTTGGAAATTTATACCATACTTTTAATTTATTGATACTTTATCATGATGTAAAGTTTTTTCTGACTGAGGAATTACTGTGGGGGTCAACTAGCTTCATTGACTACACTACACAGAATAAATAATAGACTTGAGCACTAGTGCTATGGAAATTGGGGACAACGACGGGTACCACATTATACACCCAGACCCGAGGAAATATTGAAAAGTTCGTTGTGAATATTTACCCGACCGGCAATCGAACCCAGGTACTCCAGCGATGACGGCACCTTGAGAACCGGTGCGTACACCACTCGGCCACGGAGGTCGTCAAACGCCAACATTTTGTGGTGTTTGTTCTTTCTTTAACTAAATAAGTTTTTAGTAAAAAAATCATTTTCATGACTAGCTTTTTTGCTGACTGTACTTAAATATTGTATTGTCATCTAAACCAAACCTGTATACAAAATTTCAGCTCCATCGGACACTGGGAGTGGGTCAAATTAAGCTTGCAAGATTTGTCCCCCACTAACTAACTAACTAACATGGCAAGTTAATAAAAGCTTGTACTTCATCATCATCATGTCAGCCGAACGACGCCCACTGCTGGGCATAGGCCTCCCCCAAGGATCTCCACAACTTACTAAATAATATTTTATAAAGCTTGTACTTAATAAAAATAAATTCTATATCGTGATCGGCAACACGTTCATGTATTTATTTCCCGGCGAATAAAATAATTATAAACAAAAATTACCCACTACTGTGTACCCATCTTGTAAGAATTTGTTGTTAACTAGATTTTGAGATACTAAAACAACCTCTGCATCCGGTCTGATGAGTTATCGTAACACAATGGCCAGTGCTTATTTGTTTCCACTTCAGACAACTTACTTTGTCTGTCTGTAACTTGCTATGTATAGGAAGCTGGATGAACTATCGATACGTATCGATCGGTCGCTATGCTCTTTTATAATGTGTAGGGCAAATTATGCATAATAAGAACAATGATATGAACATTAGCAACATTTTAAAATTGTCTGAGAGTAATTATAATCCCACCAAACATTCTGTAAAAAATCTAGCCAGATCTCGCTGGAGCTGCTTATTTTTCTATAAATGTGATGAAATCTCTCAGTAAAGCCAAGACAACTCCAATGTTCCTTACTGGGAGTTCTTTATTTTACAAGCTTTTTATTAACTTGCCATGTTAGTTAGTTAGTATGTTATCTAGTTGGGGATAAATCTTGCAAGATTAATTTGACCCACTTCCCAGTGTCCGAAGGACCTGAGATTTTGTATACAGGTTTAGTTCAGATGACAATACAATATTAAAGTACAGTCAGCAAAAATGCTTGTCATAAAAATGACATTTTTACTAAAAACTTATTACAGTCGGATTCTCAGTTTAGCAAGTTACAGTGAAATTATAAATAAAATGCAAGAAAAGCGATTTCATAGCAGTTTAATAAAACCACTCGCCTAACTGATACTTAGAGAGGTTTTCATAATGAAATACGTGTTTCTATAAACTATAATGTAGATCGTAGATTTTTAATCATCCTTAAAATATTGTTGTTCTTGATGCATTAGATTTAGAACCTCATGCATATCAAGAATATAATAGGTAACAATTGCGATTACCGGCTATGTTTCATGGGTTATCAGAATACAAGTTTGGAAAATATTGTTATAAAAAAAAACGTCGGATTATTATTATAATAATAAGCCTGAGATCGAAACGGACGGATTTGTTAACCCGCGGAAGTACCTAGCATGCGGTTTCGTGCTATGATGATTATCATTATTATTATAATACATTGTGAGTTTCTTCGAAATGATGGTTAAATCTAGCTATTATCATTATAGACAAACAACTAACTCATGGGTTCTTTACTATATTTTTGAAATCCCTAAAAATGATTTAGGTACTTACTGTTATTTTGAGATCTTGTCAGGAATTTAAGACATTAGGTAGTATTGGTTATTAAAAATTACTAAATTGAATTTAAAACGCTCCACAGAAAATAGGGCAGATAGACAAGACTAAAAATGATCCAATAAAAATTGCATCTTTTTTCCGCTAACGAAAAAAGCTTAAAAAAAAACCAAGTAACCATCAAAAGATAAATGAATCATTCTCGCTAATACCTTCATTTTTTCAGTTCTTTGCATTACGAAACCGCAATTAAACCAACATTGTTATAAAATATATTCCTTCTATGCCAGTAACTCGGTTTGATGGTCGATCGCTAGGTTTTAAGTAGGTTTAGCAAGTTCCCGCAAAAATGCAAATGAATGCTCTGCAAGTATTATGGGCCTGTCCCGATTCCGCTTAGATTCTAGAATTAGATGACTAGTTACGGTGGTCGGTCGCTATTTAACTGTCGACATCGAATTGATTCAGTGCTTAGTAGACATTTGCTTAGCCAAAAATTACATAAGAAGTGATTTTTTAATCTATAATATCCATCCACATTCAACATTAGCCCTTTCTGCCTTAGCTTTTAGGGCGTCAGGCTGTCTACTATTCAGATTTGGAATTGGCATAAAATTTCGTTGACCATAGACCACCGGGCGGTTCTGAAAACGATTATTTATGCACCAAATAAAAATCTCTGGTCGAGTAATCAGGCGCTTTCACTATTATGAAAAAATTAAGAGAGATATTCTGAGATCAGAGATAAGTACTACTACCTATAGGTATAGAAATAGTCGTAGAAATCCCATTAGTCGCTAATGAAATCAGGGAGAATATCTTCAGTTTGGCGATTAATTCGAAATCAATTTAGGAGCACACCACACGTAGGTACTGGTCGGATGCAATTTGGTCGGGCGACAAAAAACGTCTCCGGCCGCGAATGGCTCTAACAAACGACCGACTGCCGCTAATGATTCCATGCTATACGTCTATTCCTACATTTATCTATACAGCTGTGTTCTGGCTAAGATAGGACTGCTATTAAGTTCGGATGTCATTTAGATTTAACTTCGTCTTATCAAGAACAAACTTATTTTGTTAACTGTATCAAATCAAAATACTTCGTTTCTATATCTAAACGTTAGCGTTACTGGCTGACTGCTAAAATGATCTTGATTTCATTTTTCTTGAAGTTTATCTTAGCATGTTCAAATATGATACAAATGTGTATTTCTTAACTTCTACTACGAGTAAGTCTGTTTCTACATCTCTATCTCTACGTTTGTTTACTGTCTGCTAGGATATGATATATATTTGCTTTTGTTTTAATTTATCTTATATGTTATCAAGTTTAAAATAAGGTTCAAAACAGGAATATTTACATATTTTTTAACTGCAACTACATTTTCCGTTCTATCTCGATAGGTTATTGCTACTGCCTCCTAATCCCAAGAAAGAAGTGTTATTATTAACTTCTGCTTTATTTGGGTTTAACTTTATATTATCAATCACATAGTTTTATTTCATCAAATTGATGCCACAGGAATTAATAATACGCAATTATTAAATTATTACGAAATTCTCCGTTGCATTATAATATAAGGTCCAGCAATTTTTTCTATAATTTATATTTAAGACGGATCAGCCCCTGATTCACAAATCGTCGGAAACCGAATCAGATTTGAATTCTGTGTTTCGTCTTTGTCTATTCTATAGCGATTGACAGAAACAGTGCATACATTCCGATGGTTCGTGAATCAGGGGGCAGATAAAATAATAACGATTTAAGATTTTGTTTTATTAACTTTGAACTAATGAAATTGATAGCTGTTGATTAATAGTTTACTTAAGTATTACTTACGTTACGTATTCTATCACCAACATTATTTTTACCTGATTAGTCATCATAGGCTTGTAATCTCTGAGGTTTTTTTTCAAATCTGAGACTGTTAGCTGGACTACACTAGACTATTTTTTATTTGGAACTAGCGGCCGCCCGCGGTTTCACCCGCGTGGTTCCCGTTCCCGTGGGAATATCGGGATAAAAAGTACATATAAACCTTCCTCTTGAAGCACTCTATCTATTAAAAAAAAACGCATCAAAATCCGTTGCGTGGTTTCAAAGATTTAAGCATACAAAGGGACATAGGGACAGAGAAAGCGACTTTGTTTTATACTATGTAGTGATACAGATTATAGCGATGATTCGTTCTGTTCTGTATAGCAGAGACACTTCGATACCTAGGTGTTTTAGGATGGTTCTTGTATACGATGGGGTAGATTGGGTATATTTGTTCCAAATAGTAGACGTCATTAAATATTGATTTTTTAGATTATAATTATTATAAACAAAGAGTGTGTTGATCATAATAACACAAATTGTATACCTACTTAAGTAGTAACATTATGTAAAAACAAGTAAATATAATTACTTTATTCCTAAGTGGAATTTTGTAAATGAAACATGGTGTCCATCTAGCTGGTGCGTGGTCCGGTAGCGACAAAAACTTGTCGGCACGCGCCTTCTGTTCTAATATCCAATATAGTTTGTACTCGCCCGGTTTTTGCCGCCCAGTGACGTGATCAACGCTTGACCCTTTTATGACTGAGGGATTTTTCGGAAGCCCAACTTAGTTTGGAGAATTTTAGCCCCAATTCTGTTTGTTGTGGTTGAATGAAACTGGCAGGAAAGTAGGTAGTGTGATTTTATTTTTTTGATTGTGCTTAGCTTAGATACTAATGTGGAGATTGTTTTATAATTTATTATCAAAAATACTTTTTACCAACATATATGTAGCAATTTTGGACTGTCAAATGGAGTAGGTAAGTATTTAAAATGTTAAGTACCTCTTACTCCTATAATTATTGTTTCAATTTAAATTTTCGGTTATAAAGCTCTTCACTACATAATAATAAAAACCATCAACGAAGTCACCCTCAATGAAAGGAAATGTTAAAAGCTTAAGTGGATTTTAGTATGTGTTCGCTCGCAAAGTTGTCGCGAAAGCGTGTAGAATAGAGGCGCAGCGCGGCTAGCATCCCAGCGGGCGCGGGTGGCTGGCAGGCCCGCCCCTGCTCTCCGCGTCTTGTTTTTGTGGTCGCGTCTGCAGCCCCGAGTCGCCGGCACTTTCTTCCTGCCCCTCCCCCCGCCGCGCGCCGCACGCCGATGACAAATGGTCCCGGACACCCCACTCGCCCCCTTCGGCCCGCTAATGCCCAGATAATTTTATGCCGCTCCCGATGCACAGACAAAGCCAGGATAGGATGACCGCGAGATTACCCCATCGATCGGCGACGCGCGTCAATGAGTGCAAGCATTGTTTTATGCTCGACTTCATGGATCATTTGTACAAGCGGAAAAAGCTTTATTGAAAATGCTTGCTCACGATAAAATTAAGAAAGAATATCAGTTTAAAGATCCTGATAGAGATTCTGTGATCTTAAAATTATCTTTTTAAAATCGAACGGTTACACTTGAAGACAAAAATGGAACAAGACTATAGTGAAGAATGTCAACGTCACCCAGCGCTCGGCGACCTCTCGTCAGCCGCCGGTCACACGCCATTGACTCCAGTGAATAGTCAGTGCCTCAGCAGCCGTCATATTATTATCTCCCGGCTTCGACTTTAACAAATTTTATTTTAAACACCTCGATTACAGTCTCATTTAATTTCTTCAGATCTTAGAATTGATGACGTAATGTATAAACTAGTAACGTCTCGATGTCTGTCCAACGTCCAACCATCCTTTTCATGGTCCGGGTCGGCACTTTAACGCATAAACAACACATGTTAAATTTTTTGCTGCCTCTGGTGACAGGCAAGACATCGATTGTAACACTACAGAGAAAACTGATATGAATTTAAATTTATGGATTGGATAGTCGATCTAGTTACTCAATTCAGAGGTCTAATTTGCTATTTTGAGCTTAGAACAACGCCCACTTATTTATAATATCAGTGCCTGGTCTGAATACTAAGTTAGTGATTTTATACATAACTATCTCGAAGATACCTAAATTACTCAAAGGTGATTTATTTTTGTGCTTAATAGCCCAGTAAAGAATAACACAGGTGTAATTATTGTTCACGAAGATGATTTATCACAATTAAGAAGTCTTAGCATTGATGTGGATTCTTCATAACATTACGAACTTGACCTTGATGTTAGCGGTTAGGTACCCACTTAAAGCGTTTAAATTTTGAATTAACCCGTAGATTTAGCTCTTAAATAAATGAAATCTACTGCATAGGTAATGTGGGTAAAAAATTTCACTGCCAGCTCAACTCAGACTCTGCTATTACTTATTATCGTCCTACGCTTTGATTGCGTGGTGATCACAATTTTCGTTGGTCCGTGATAGCTCTGTCTTTTGTTTAGGCGTGTAATTATGTAGCTGGCTACGAGCGGGCACGCAATTTGGCGCTAGTGTGGCTGGCACTTGAGCATGACATCATCAGAATTTGTCTCGTGCGGCCTTACATGGTCGTAGTGTATGATCTATCGCCTGTTGCTTCACAACAGCTGATTGAGATCGTGATGCGTCGTTCGGTTCGGGATCAGACTAAAAATGGTCACACTTGTTCGGTGTTACCGAACGCTCTTAGTAATCACTAATCACGATTCACGCATGACTGATTTCAGTGCTGTGTTCTGTTGGCATGCCATAAATAGTTGATGGGCCTAAGATGTCGAAGCTAAGACATTATGTTCCATGGTTCAGCTGGTTCAGTGAAAGTTTATAATTTCTTTAGAAATGTGTTTTGGTTTTGTATTTTTGCCTTCTCACACACAGGCTATCCAATCACAAGTAATTATAAAAATATTCTTGCTGCCATTCAATTATTATAATATTGTCTTTTACTTACTGATACTAAAATGATAAATCCTTCATTTTAGTATCATTAAGTAACTTATACAAATTTGCCAGAACGTCTAGCTTAGTTTTTGTAAAAGTAACAGTAGTTATTCACGGAAATCCTCCCGTAAGCATGGTTGCGTTTGTCTCCCAGATTCGTAATCGGCTTATCTTCACGGCACATCGGGGTGGTGTTTGTTAAATTGGAGCTGTTAAGTCGCCGCAGCCGGGGGCGGGGTCCTGTCTTATTAATCGGCTGTCCGGAGCATCTGCGGACGCTATTTACAGCCCGGCTACGGCTGACCCCTTGTCGCCGTACCTTGTTGTTGCAAGACCACTTAGTTCTTGCTACCAGTGTCTACGTTCTCTAAATAGGTTTCTATGTGTACTTAATTTACATGAATTTAAATATAATAAGAAGGTTTTTGTGTGTTGTAGTCGTACTTGGTGGGTCAAGTGGAGCTTTTAGCAAATAAGGAAAACTTGAGGACTCATCTGAGGATGGCATCTTTTTTGTTTGTTAACTTTTTACTTTCACTCTTTATTATATTTGATTTACCTATTGCTTTTTGTAACCTTCATATGATTAAGTTATTTAAATTTTTACTTTTTTGCATTCACAATGCAATTTTTATTATTGAAAAATTTAAAATGAAGTAAGTAATTTTAGAAAAAATCGAGACGTCTCACTCACTACCAGCTCCGATGGGACTCGCTCGAACCCTAATTAATATGATTAAGTCTTTCATCGCCATTATATCTAATTAAAATTTTTGATTTGATCATATTCATAATTAATATAAATTTATTTTTGTCATTACCAAAGCGGATGAGGTAGCAAGTATTTATTTATGAAATTCAAATTTAAGTTCAGATAAAACTCGTTGTAATTGTGTGTAAGTATTAACAAATTACTTGTTAGTTACATACAGTGCCTCATGCTATTAGAATTTTGTATTTAACCAGTGTGTGCTAATGGACAAGGAAGTCAAGTCACTTATCTATCAATCATAGATTGTTTCATAAGGAAACTGCCAAATGTGTTTTTAATATTTTTCGTTGCTAGTTCACAAAGCGAAAATTTTACAAGGTTTTGGGTTAAGATTTACTTCAATTGACTGCATAACTATTCAAAATTCTATTATACATTTTATGCGAGTGATGATTTGAACCTTCGTCGTATTATTTACGTTTCAATAATCGCAATAGGCAGATGTGATGGATTATATAAAATGTGCTAACGTTGATATCCGTCTATTATCTATATTTATCTTGCTTAGTACAATAACAGCAATAGACAGATTCAATTAACTGATCAGTATCAACCTTTCCGGTTGGTTGATATAACTTTCAAAATAGCACGTGCGTCTGAGCACTCGAAGTCTGCGCCCACGCAATACATCCGACAAATATTGAAATATTACGAACCCTTAAGATGTAGGCTGCGTGATTGAATGTTTAGAATAATCTGTCTTTATGAATCCGTAATCTTTAGATATTACTAGTAAAAAGTTTCCCAACCATTTGACTTAATTGCTAAGCGTTCAGTCTTATTGCGATTTTTTTTAAATAAATTTTAAAATTATTCTCTAATTGAGTTGATTGTTTTCCCAATTTGGTATTTTGTTTTTTTTCTATTTATAGTTTTAACTTTCAAAAATTCGTGGCACTATTATCTTTTTGTAAAATATCTTAGAAAAGCTATATAACTATTGCACCCTGCAAATATTTTGGAAACTTAAAAATGTCAGATGCCGGAATCATACTCGATAATATTTAATTGATTATTCAGCAGTACATGACATGCAAATGTTATGAATGACTTTGTTAGTCTTCCGTAGAATTATTGAGAAGAGAACTAATAAGATTCTGAAAATTATAAAATAGGTAAGTAGTTAGTTCTCTAGGTTACTAGTTATATTTACCTATACAACTGCAAAGCTATTTTCAAAATTACATTTATCTTTCGATTATACTTCTTTATGCTTCGATGAATTAAACGTTGGTGTCGCATCGTAATAACTGTTCATCCTTGTGCGTCCTTAAACAACCGTTCATTTTAAATTGATCTTAATTTTATATCGAGATGCAATGAAATGAAGGTACCGGTTATTAAACAGTAGCTAACTATTAATTTAAAAAAGAAAACTTTTGAGTAGGTATATCCCTGTAATTAGTTCACACACCGGTTTCTTTGCAAGTGTCTTGCTTTGAGTCTCTTCCAATTGGTTATTTTTGAGGTATATTTGATGTGCATATCATTCTTGTAGATTTCGTATCCAAATACGTTTGTATGAACACTATTAAGCGCGTCACAAACGGTGAAGATGCTATAATATTTTATCTTAAGATATCGTAAGATAAAATATTATAGCATCTTAAGCTATCACACACGGTTAAGATACGATATATTTTGGAATCTTTTCACTCTCTCGATATCACGTATTAAAGGTTTGAGGGCCATAGCTAGAAACAGCTTGAGACCTATCAGAGGAAATAGTTAAAAAATAGTTGATTCCTAAGCAAAACTCCATGTAATTTCTTATAGTCAATTAAAACTGCTATGACCAAATGAGTCAGGCCCTCAGTTCATCAATTGTCAAAAATTTGCTGTCACCTGTTAAAGTAATTAAGCATTGATTGTTAATAATTTTTGAACCCGAATATAGTAAAGAATTCGTGAAATCTTTTCAGAAGTTTTCAATTGTCTAGAATATACCGTTACAGATTTATAAAGGTTTAGCTTGGGCTCTCAGTTCATCAATTTGTACAATAATGTATCTTCCAAATTTGCAAGTAAACTAAAGAAATACATGAAAATACTTTGAATTTCTGATTCTTTAACACTTCTGGGAATTTCTAACAAACGTGCAAACGTTAATAGTTTAGTAATAATTGGAATTTTTTTATTTTGACAATTGATGAACTGAGGGCCTGACGTTTTCGGTTCTACTGACTAGGCTTCGCCACGAGGCTTAGGCTTGTTAACGAAATCTTTACTAGAAGTTGACCTAGCATCCGTTTGTCTAAGTACCATACTTTCAGAGATTGAATTTTTAATTTTTGTGAGAACAAAATTGACAGATGGTGGCCATCGATTTTTACTTTTTTAAGGACGGTATTATTATAACAAAGTGTAAAAAAGACGTTAACTATTTCGACAGTAGATGCCAGAATAATAAACAGTCTAAATAATCGCGGTGAACGTCGCGAGTGCGCATTTTTAGACTATGTTATAATAATACCGTCCTTAAAAAAGTAAAAAATGATGGTCACCATCTGTTAATTTTGTTCTCACAAAAATTAAACATTCAATCTCTGAAAGTATGGTACTTAGAGAAACGGATGCTAGGTCAACTTCTAGTAAAGATTTCGTAAAAAATAACGTAAGCTTACTTTCATTAATCTATGTGGCGAAGCCTAGTCAGTAGAACCGAAAACGTCAGGCCCTCAGTTCATCAATTGTCAAAATAAAAACATTCCAATTATTACTAAACTAATAACGTTTGCACCATTGTTTCTACGTTAGAAATTCCCAGAAGTGTTAAAGAATCAGAAATTCAAAGTATTTTTATGTATTTCTTTAGTTTACTTGCAAATTTGGAAGATTCATTATTGTACAAATTGATGAACTGAGAGCCCAAGCTAAACCTTTATAAATCTGTAACGGTATATTCTAGACAATTGAAAACTTCTGAAAAGATTTCACGAATTCTTTACTATATTCGGATTCAAAAATTATTAACAATCAATGCTTAATTACTTTGACAGGTGACAGCAAATTTTTGACAATTGATGAACTGAGGGCCTGACTCATTTGGTCATAGCAGTTTTAATTGACTATTAGAAATTACATGGAGTTTTGCTTAGGAATCAACTATTTTTTAACTAAATCCTCTGATAGGTCTCAAGCTGTTTCTAGCTATGGCCCTCCATCCTTTGGTTAATCTCGATATCTGCCCTAGGTAGCAGACGAATATTCTGTATAACATCTTATACAGGGTGATCAAAAATGAGCAATTCGGATTTGCTATTAGACTTATTGGACAGCTCATCAGACGATGATTCTAACCTGGAATTTGATATAAAAATTGCTATAGCTAATTCGAAGTCTAGATCAGTTTGGATAGAAAATCGTATTAAGTTTAGAAAAGAACGCGGGGAATTTAATCTTTACGAAGATCTCTCAACGAAAAAGTTTCAAATGTATTTTAGGAAATCAAAGGAAACATTTTTTGCAATTCACAATCTGATTAAAGGAAGATATTATGAAAAAAAATACAAACATGCGAGAAAGTATTACGACTGAAGAACGACTTGCAGTATGCATAAGGTGAGTAATAAAACAAACTACTTTTGTTTATTTTTTTATTTTTACTCATAAGTTGATACCTAGAAAAAGCAAACAATTTAAATAAAACAGTGCCATAAGTGTAAGTTTTTATGTCAAAAAACGCAAACTATTTCGATTCCGTATTTATGTCAATTTGTATGAAAACTGTATTAGCGCCTCTAGCGGCGAGTAGCGCGCTTATATAGTTTTCATACAAATTGACATTAATAGGTACGCATTCGAAATAGTTTGCGTTTGCTTGACATAAAAACTTACACTAGGGGTACAGGTACTTAACCCATAGTGTGTGTACTACACAATGGTATTGGATTGGAACGAAATAACACTGAAAAAACTTAAAACAGTACTAGTCCAGTGAATAGAGGGTTTTCAGCTTACAAGTGGTCCGGTAGTTTTTAATTTTTGATATGTTGTCTAGGATGGTTTGTGAGTATTTAAAATGCAAAATGCACAATTCCTCGCCCTCCGCCCCCGCCGCCATATTGAAAAAAATCGGCATTTTTTTCAGATTTTCGCTTAAATCTTCGTTTAGGTGCATTTGAGCCAGAGAAGAGTCTTCACAATGTTGTAGAAAATTAAATTTTCTATAATTAACACTTTAAATTTTGTTACTAGGACAGATAGTTATATAGTTATATGCACTTTTTATTAAATGGTTTTCCAGAAATTTGTCAAACTTTTAAAGAACAAGGTGCAAAATGGGCCCAGAGTCGTAGCACTTTGAAACCTTATTTAATATATACTAGTAAATAATTACAACATTTTATTATATGGCGACGAAGTTCAGTTGTGAAAAATTAAAAAGTTAGAGTAGTTCAAAAGTCTTGAAATAAGCTAAAAACTTTCGCTAATATCTTCGTTTAGGTGCATTTTAGCCAGAAAAGATTCTTCACAATGTTGCATGCTGCATTTTGCATTTTTAATACTCACTAACCATCCTAGACAACATATCAAAAACGGGACAACCTGTATACACATCTTTTCGTATCCAAAATATATATTTCGTATGTTAAGATAGTATCTTAACATGCAAAATATATATTTCCGTATCTTAACATACGAAATATATATTTTCCGTATCGCTTAGCATCTTAAGATACTTAATATGAAAATATATGTTATCTTCGTCGTGTGTGATGGTCCATTGAGTTGTATGGCGAGCGATATTCTATGTTAAGATAAAATATTATAGTATCTTCACCGTCTGTGACGACCTTTACGAAGATAATATATATTTTTTGTCGTTCGCACCTTATTTTTTACCAGGAAATCAATTAGAATTTACAATAGTTAAAATTGATATCTCATACCATACCAACCAACATATTTTAATATTGTTAATGTCATTCTCTACGATATGCTAAATACCACATAAACACAGCATGTGTTTTACAGCTGTCTATTAGGTATAGTGTGATTATAGTTTGATGTTGCCCCGCCATAGTTAAACTTATTTCTTTCTGTTTTTGGTTTTAATATATTATAATAGGTCTTTACCTATGAAATTGCCGTTTTGTATGGAGATTTCTGTAATTATTTTTTTTCCATACTAACGTTTTTGTTATTATTTAACGACTAATATTATGTAAATTTACAAAATTTTACACACGTATTTATGGACATTTTAACTACTAAATGACACATTCGTTAAGAGAAAAAAAATTTCTTTCACTAAGTTACAACTAATAAAGTACGAAATTCTGGAAACAAAAATAGTCGTAACTTTCGGAATAAGTTTTTTCTATGTAAATAATCAAATATCGTGGTTATTAAATTATCAAAAGTTGCTCGATACGGTCTTAATGTAACGCAATATTAAAGAAATTATATATTTCTAATATTATAAAAGTTGTTAAGTTATATGTACAAAAGAAAAAAACGGCAATTTCATATGTAAAGACCTATTATATTATGTTGTAGTGCTAGAAATTTTACAGACCGAAATGTGAATGTGATACCGCTTCAAAAAATGCGCGTGTAAAAGTCATTTTACGCAGAAATCAAATGGTAACAGTGAATAGCGTCAAGAATTATAATTGCTTATTAAAAGCGACTCTTTCCACTTGAAAAGGAATATAGATGATCTTATGATGATACAAGTGTCGATCGAATGACATTGTTTTCGCGACCTTTAATTTAATCATTCCCTCCGACTTACCTTTATTCGCTTCTTCATTTTTTTATTTAACCAGTTTACTGTCTTTTCTTAATATGTCAAAGCAATATAGGTACCTACGACAAGTCATTATCTTCTAGGAAGGTTTTTGTCGTCTTAGCGGCGTGTTCTTCAAACGTTCACTAGTTATAATAATTAGAGGACTATAATTAACGAGGAAGGGTGTTCATCGAATGTGACTTTTTCGCTCGGTTCTTTAGTTCTTTACATAAAGCTGCTATTACTCGCTACGGCTTATCAGGAGCACTTTTTCCTATTCTAATGCTAATATTAGTTTTTATTCATGAACTTTATTAAGTGGAGGGGTAAAAACTAGTTGATTTTACATTTATATTGGCGCTGGCATTGTCTTTAAATTACTTCAATAATTTCCCGGCTACGCCCGCGGGCGCATGTGAGCTGAACCAATGTTAATGAAATGCCATTCATGGGCATAACAGGCTGTGGCTTGTAATACTCCGGTAATGTAATTACAAACTTATCGTTCAACGGCCTTGGTAGGAGTAGCAGGAGCATCTGTATTCTACAGGCAGCGTGGTGCGCCGTGGTCGGCGCTCGTCTCGGCCCGGGTGGAAGGTTCTCAACATTGTGTGGCGCCTCCTGTCGCATATGAAAGTCGAGAACAATGAGCTTGAGAGCCGAGAAAATGTCGCGGCATGTATTGTTTGTCGATCCATTACCACGCCCGTGACGGTCATCTAACGGATCACCAAGCTGTTAATCTTAACAGCTTGCTAATGAACGTTCATTATGATTTATTACATTAATAGTTTTTTTCACGCCGGCTTTGCTTACATGTCGATAAGGTTTTATTAATGTTTTCATGCTGATATTTTTTTAATTAAAGAACCTGGCTCAGTTTGTTCATAAAATTGATTTCAGTTGGTACACGAAGGTGGAGAAGTTATGTTTATTGTGACTATTTGTCTGGTCGCAGAATGGAATGGAACGAGTTTGCCCGCTGTAAAAACTCGGCTGGTGCCGAACAGGGAATGTATCGGGACGGCGACAGTTCATGGAGGAATTTCATCCGGAATCTCTAATTAAAAGTTTATCTAGTCGGGGCGTTCCCTCAGACTCCGGTAGCTCTTTAGAGATTGCGGTAAAAGCTTCAATGATGCAAAAAATTTATAATTTTAGGGGATTCCGAAATTTCTTGGGAATTAAAAAAATTTTATACTGAGGTTATTAAGCTACTCAGTTTAGTAGCTATAAGTGTTTTAAGTCACTTTTAATGAGTTTGGTCTAGCAAAATGTGTGAGCATCACCTGCCTTCCTCAGATGTGAGGACAATCGAGGGCTGGTTTTTATACGCCTTCTTTTAGTAATCTATTGCTTTATCTTGTGATCAGAATATAAACTTCGAGAAATAAATAACCGTTCGATTGTGCCATTGACGGTTGTAGTAGCCCAGGGGTTACTTCCATTTATGGCGTTCTTAAGTTGGCTTAACAGCATTACCAACTCTTGCCCCTCGTTACTGTCCCGTCATATCTCATTATGTGCCATTTTTATACACGCATTGAAATACCGAATTAATGCTGGAGAATGGAGATACATTTCTTCAATGTAGTTGAGCCATTATTGTTCTATAAGTAATCCTGCAGAATCCTTGAACACAGTTTATTTTAGCGTGGGAGTTACGATTTATTTATTGCCATACTAAAATCGGCAAGACTGCATAACTAGGCCCTATGTTTCTCAATTCCCTAAGATCTATTTGCCTGAAGAATTAATGGATGCGATAGATAATAGACACTCCGCTAATTGCGGTCATGTATCGATTAATTTAGTACTAAATTTAATACGTATTGTTCTGAAATGAACTGCTTATATACGATGATAATTAATACTCATTGCCCAAGTATGATGCTGATATAAATCTTTCAAGATTGGTGCACTCGTTATGGTTTCGGTGGGATGGCGAGTTATTCTGTGGCGAGGTGGCGTGGCCTGTGTCCAGCGGTGTCCACTCGCTTCACAAACTCCGAAATGCTAAAAATGGCATAAATAATTTATACGTCGCTTGCTCGGGCTCGGTTTTTGTCGCGTCCGACCTGTCCACTGATGCATTTATAATATAAGGGTGCTTTTTGCATCGTGCCCCGGCCGCGTTGGAATGCACAAGCTAAAATTGATCTTGTTTCAAACGTGAGCTGAAGAGTAATGGTGGCTGATGCGTGGCTCATGTGGTCAAAGCTGTAGTAGCTCTGTCGAATGCCTCTGCGTAATGTAGTATTGGAATAGCGAAAGGGATTGTTTGTGAGATTGAAACGTGTACTTTGCGTTAGTCACGGTCGCGGTGCCTTGGGAGATTAGGTATATTTTAACTAACACCCAGCTAAATCGATGACTTCTTGAGCCTTTTAAACGATATGATACATCATGGGATGGGTACTTACTGTTTGGCAATATGAAATATTGGAAATAAAATCATTGGTTTTGAAACCATAATAGTGGTCAGATCATTGCCCATATTATTGCGAAGGTTGCGGCATCGTGTTCCGTTCGGACAATTAGAGAGGAATTATTTTTGTCTCGTCTAAAATTTTGTATACGTAGCGTATAATTTTGTTAAATATATTCTGATATTTAAATATGGTTAAGCCGAATTCTTGTTAGGTACTGAAAAACGTATAATGAGATGCATTAATTGACATAAGTATATCGAATTTTAGACAGTAAATGTGATCATTATATTCTGTTTTTTTCTTCATTGCAGTAAGCAAGCAGTATTCGACGGCAAAAGAGCGATACGTGGAGGAATACCTTTTGTGTTTCGTAAGTATTTTAGTTCAAATATTGAGGCAAATGCCTTTTATTAAATAATGTTAAAAAAGTACTTGTCTTTCTTGAGCTCTTGCTGTCTTTTAGTGATATTGATTGATAAGTAATATTTTCCAAATGATTTCAGTATCAACATAAATATTTTGTTGAGTAGCTACTTCATTTATTTTTATTTCTTTAGGTTTTAGTAAAGCAGGTTTCTTGGTGTCATGTTTCGCCTAAACATTTGTTTTAATAAAACACAGCAAGAGAAACGAATTATTAATTTGAATTATTATTATTACATAACTTTGTTCACTTGGTAACCTTCATCGGAGCCATAAAATAAATTAATATCATTTCAGTATCTAATATTTGTGATGTTAATTGTTATTTTATCTTTATTAGTATAAGTTATGATTTTATTGAATTGCATCTACTAGGCACTGAAACGTTAGGTACTATAACGGCTCTCTTGCATTTGTTCTGGTTGCATTTAGCAATTTAAAAAGGCAGCGAGAGCTCTTCTGCTCTCGCTGTCTTTCTTCACAGACAGCGAGAGAGAGTGTCTAGAATCTTAGCAATTTCTCCCCTTATTCCAAAACGTGGACTAAAATTAGACTTAATTATGTCTTTTATTTAAAAAATGAAAGTGACATCTCCTGTTTAGTACCAGTTTTAACCAGGACTGTTTTAGTCTACATTTTGGAATAAGGGGGATCGAGTCTGGCTCTGATAGCTTGTATAAAATCTTGTGTTTGCGGTTTCAGCACAATTCGGACAATGGGCGTTCGGTCCGCAACACGGGTTCGCGCGGGTGGCGCGCTGGCACGTGGAGAAGATGCCAGAGCGGCTGCCCAGCGGCGACGTAGAGGCCGTGTTCAGCCTCATGGATGACGACTTCACGCGCTCCATGTGGCACTTCCAGTGAGTGCAATCAAACGTCTGTTTTTCCCGATAGGTACAATCGCCCGAGCGGCTGCCCAGCGGCGACGTCTAGGCCGTGTTTAGCCTCATGGATGACGACTTCACGCGCTCCATGTGGCACTTCCAGTGAGTGCAATCAAACGTCTGTTTTTCCCGATAGGTACAATCGCCCGAGCGGCTGCCCAGCGGCGACGTCTAGGCCGTGTTTAGCCTCATGGATGACGACTTCACGCGCTCCATGTGGCACTTCCAGTGAGTGCAATCAAACGTCTGTTTTTCCCGATAGGTACAATCGCCCGAGCGGCTGCCCAGCGGCGACGTCTAGGCCGTGTTTAGCCTCATGGATGACGACTTCACGCGCTCCATGTGGCACTTCCAGTGAGTGCAATCAAACGTCTGTTTTTCCCGATAGGTACAATCGCCCGAGCGGCTGCCCAGCGGCGACGTCTAGGCCGTGTTTAGCCTCATGGATGACGACTGCACGCACTCCTTGTAGCAATTCCATTGAGTGCAATCAAACGTCTGTGTTTCCCGATAGGTACAATCTGAGGGACTTCAAGTCGCGAGTAAAAAGGTATTTTATACGGTTGCCCCCTCCAAAATTTGAAACCCAGGATTTGAAGGTAGAAATACCACGACATGTCGGTTAAAGCCAGGACTATATATAAGAAGTAAAACTGAAAACACGGTCAATAAAAATACTAGTAGCAATAACATAATTATTTTCTTAGTGTTGAACTGATATTTTAGTTACTAAATTATCAAATCAAATGGAGAAATGGCCCAGTGACTAAACGATTGGAGACAGTAGTGGCGCGCGATTTTTAAACATAAATCCATAACAGGACCACTTTAAAAATTCAGGACGATGCTTAGAAACTATCCAGGACAGCCCAGAATACCCCAAAAAGCAGGACATGTCATGGGAAAACAAGACGGTTGGCAACCCTAATCATGCGATTCATCCTAGGTCGCATCATCGCTTTCCATGAGACGTGATAGCGCGCAAGCGATTGCCTATCAATAATTAAAAAAATAATCCATGTAATTCCTTTCCCAGTACTCTGTTTGTATGTAGGTACTGACTGATATGCAGAAAAAAGAAAATGCTACGACTGCCCATCAGCAACATCGTGGTCGTGTTTCTTTCTTCCCAATGAGAGTAGTTTACGTAGGAACTCGCTAAAAATGAATTCTTCCCTTCCCTTCACACAGACCGACTCGCAGAACCGATCTGTGTAAACGAACGCTGTCACGTCTGAGTGCCAAAAGTTTATTAAACTCTCATTCTCCACCAACAGGTTCAGACTAACGTACCGGCTGATCCTTCGGGAGAAGGAGCTGCACTTCAACATCGGCGTGTACAACCCCAGCAAGGAGCTGACGTTCAGCTGCCAGCTGTTGCTGCACACATACTTCAAGGTGCCCGACGTGCGCCGCTGCCAGATCACCGGCATGCACGGCTGCATGTTCATCGATAAGGTAAGGAGCTGATAAGGTAAGGAGCTGCACTTCAATATCGGCGTGTACAACCCCAGCAAGGAGCTGACGTTTAGCTGCCAGCTGTTACTGCACACCTACTTCAAGGTGCCCGACGTGCGACGCTGCCAGATCACCGGCATGCACGGCTGCATGTTCATCGATAAGGTAAGGAGCTGCACTTCAATATCGGCGTGTACAACCCCAGCAAGGAGCTGACGTTTAGCTGCCAGCTGTTACTGCACACCTACTTCAAGGTGCCCGACGTGCGACGCTGCCAGATCACCGGCATGCACGGCTGCATGTTCATCGATAAGGTAAGGAGCTGCACTTCAATATCGGCGTGTACAATCCCAGCAAGACGCTGACGTTCAGCTGTCATACTTTAAGGTGTCCGACGTGCGCCGCTGCCAGATCACCGGCATGCACGGCTGCATGTTCATCGATAAGGTAAGGAGCTGCACTTCAATATCGGCGTGTACAATCCCAGCAAGACGCTGACGTTCAGCTGTCACACTTTAAGGTGCCCGACGTGCGACGCTGCCAGATCACCGGCATGCACGGCTGCATGTTCATCGATAAGGTAAGGAGCTGCACTTCAATATCGGCGTGTACAATCCCAGCAAGAAGCTGACGTTCAGCTGTCATACTTTAAGGTGTCCGACGTGCGACGCTGCCAGATCACCGGCATGCACGGCTGCATGTTCATCGATAAGGTAAGGAGCTGCACTTCAATATCGGCGTGTACAATCCCAGCAAGAAGCTGACGTTAAGGTGTCCGACGTGCGCCGCTGCCAGATCACCGGCATGCACGGCTGCATGTTCATCGATAAGGTAAGGAGCTGATAAGGTAAGGAGCTGCACTTCAATATCGGCGTGTACAACCCCAGCAAGGAGCTGACGTTCAGCTGCCAGCTGTTACTGCACACCTACTTCAAGGTGCCCGACGTGCGACGCTGCCAGATCACCGGCATGCACGGCTGCATGTTCATCGATAAGGTAAGGAGCTGTACTTCAACATCGGCGTGTACAATCCCAGCAAGAAGCTGACGTTCAGCTGTCATACTTTAAGGTGTCCGACGTGCGACGCTGCCAGATCACCGGCATGCACGGCTGCATGTTCATCGATAAGGTAAGGAGCTGCACCAGGCGTCCGTCACTTGCTCAAGGACCCGAGATAAGTGCCTACCGCTTCGGGTATATCTCGAGATACAATTCAATACAATTTATAGCGGGCCGCCCGCCCGAGCACGATAGAATATATGCGATAGAAAGAGATGCAACGTTCGCAATTAGAGCCGTACAAGCTGAATTCTACTATTATCGTGTTGAAGTTAGAGTTGCTATTTGTTTAAGTGGTCTCGCAGAGTACAGCTTCTGTTGCTATTATTTATTCTGAGGCTGCACTTCAACAACCCCAGCAAGGAGCTGACGTTCAGTTGTCAGCTGCTGCTGCACAAGTACTTTATTAGACATGCCAACCCCATTGTATCCTTATACTAATCTGACCAAATGAGAGACAGCTATTGCAAAAGCGTAACAAGGCGATATAGTTTTTTGCAACATTTGATTTTGATAGATAAGGTGGCAAACATTTGAGTGCAACGTAGCGTTTTGAATAAGAATTGATTTGTTAAATTCATGAAAATGCAGTCTAAAAACTTCGCTTTAATATCACAATAAAACTAATTGGTATCTCACCATGAAAAATGCAGTAATCAAATCCCTAGTCCGCTGAAAAACTCGAGAAATGGAACTCTATTTCTTTATCCCGACTGGAAAAAGAGGGGTGTTTTTTGACGAAAGAAGTAAGACGTGTCTATCTGTATATCTGTCCGTCTGTGGCATCGTAGCTTCTGAACGACTGACCTATTTTAATGCGGTTTGTTTTGTTTGAATGCTGACGTAATCGAGATGGTTCTTTGCTACGATTTGTGAAGATCTGTTCAGACGTTTCAAGGTCACCAGCTCTTTTCTTAGGTGCGGTAGGGATTTTACAAGTATATTGAGTATTTAAGTACGAGTTTTGATAAGAAACACTACAAACATTTTATGTGTATAATTTAAAAATCATGAAATAAAATTATAAAGTATAAGTAGTAGCAAAGAATAATATAAAGGCAGTAGTAGCGACTTTAAAAAATCACGAAGTAGCTCACGCAATACACTGCAATCCATGGTTGGCTGCAATGACGTCGCTATCCGACGCATGTGGTCCGACTTCTGATCTTACTTAGCGAAGTTAATTCACCGTTTGTACTGTCCATTTTCTGATAGTAAGTAGAGGGACTGTTGAACTTACTTATGGATGTGTAAACCGTGTAAACATGTGTTAACAGTAACACCAACATGTTTATCTACACTCATGTTATAATTTTCGAATTATGAACTCATGTCTGAACGTATACTGATACACTTTATGCCATAGTCAACTTTAAAAAATAAAGCTGCTGTATCCGGGTGTTTCATAATGACCATTATGCAACACCCGGATACAGCTGTCACTCATTATAAAACACTTATATTTCTTAAATTTACAGTCTCCATGGCAACCGTAGGATTTACCGGCCCTGACTTCCAACTTTTTCAAGCTTTCTTTAGCCGGCAACAATCAGAAACGTTTTTAAAATTAGAATTTTGAATTTAGAAGGAATAGGCCGTATAGACTCCTATGAGTGGGGTTTGGCACCAATTCACATTTTATAATTAATATTGATTTGCTTTATTTTTTAAATATATAATAAATGTAATGAGTGTAGATAAAGTAGTGTATGAGACTGCACATAACTCAGTATCAAAACACTCGTGGAATACTATTAAAAAACTCGCCAAGGCTCGTTTTTTAAACTCCCACTCGTGTTTTAATACCCCTCCTTATGCGACAGTCACATAAACTACTATTACTAACTATTAGCTTTGCCCTTTATTTTATATCGGCAATAATAACAGCTTCTTAGCCAGACACCCTTCTCAACTCGTAAGACTTGCCAAACCGGGACAAAGTCATAAGATGCTTGGTGTTCGGCAGACGCGGGAAGGCACGGTGTACCAGGAGACGCGCGAGGTGGTGACCATCAACGAGTGGACCGACCGCATCTACCAGAACACCATGCAGGAGCACATCATCACCAACGTCGTCAGCGGACGCAAGATGAGGATACAGAAGTACAACTTCCCTGATACTGGTAAGTGCATACTTATATTATGCTCTATCTTCATTCTGTCTTCTTTTCGGAATGAGGATAGTAAATAGTTGTCTACCAAATATGTGATTGCAGGATTTTACGAAGGTCTTGCTTATCATAATGTAAGCAGAAGCAGTTGATCTGACTAATAGTAGGTACTTAACCTTCTGATGCAAAGGCGACGTGTTGTAGTTTTTCAAATTTACGTCTTTTTTTTTAAGAAACTATTTGCATAAGTACTTTATCTATCATAAATTTGGCAACTTTTTGCATCCAGTTGACCACGCAACAAAATGTCAGCATAAGCCTCAGGCCTTAAGCGTGGCGCCTTAAGCATTATAGCAACGCGCTTCCCGCGAGACAGAAGACTTAAAGCTTATTCTTCACATTGTCATACGCGAAGAGTGCTCGCAAGACATTGCGTTGCTGACATCATAATCGTCGCATTTTTTATTCAAAACGCACTTATGAATACTTAACCCGTGGTGCGCTCCTTGATACAACGGTAGATCAAATAATTTTCGAACCCCGAGTGCTGAATGATCTAACCGTAGAACACATTTACGTTCCGATATCGGTGTAGGGTTTCGTTCGGTTCCGCAATTAATTTTGTCTATGAATCGATTCCCTGAACGAAAATACGAAAAATTGATGGTCAACCGTTAGATCAACAAGCGCTCCACGGGCACACGGGTTAATTGTCCTGTAATAAGTTAACCGATGAATTGTACAGTGATCTGGAACCCGTGGGCCGAGTACGCGAAAGAGATCCCCGACTTTGGCGATGACGAGTTCCCGAACATGGTGTGCGTGGAGGCGGGCCGCGTGGCCGCGCCCATCGTGCTGCTGCCCGGCACCGCCTTCGAGGCCAGCCAGATACTGCAGGTATATACATACACACACACACACATACATCACACATGGTGTGCGTGGAGGCGGGCCGCGTGGCCGCGCCCATCGTGCTGCTGCCCGGCACCGCCTTCGAGGCCAGCCAGATACTGCAGGTATATACATACACACACACACACATACATCACACATGGTGTGCGTGGGGGCGGGCCGCGTGGCCGCGCCCATCGTACTGCTGCCCGGCACCGCCTTCGAGGCCAGCCAGATACTGCAGGTATATACATACATACACACACACATACATCACACATGGTGTGCGTGGGGGCGGGCCGCGTGGCCGCGCCCATCGTGCTGCTGCCCGGCACCGCCTTCGAGGCCAGCCAGATACTGCAGGTATATACATACACACACACACACATACATCACACATGGTGTGCGTGGAGGCGGGCCGCGTGGCCGCGCCCATCGTGCTGCTGCCCGGCACCGCCTTCGGGGCCAGCCAGATACTGCAGGTATATACATACACACACACACACATACATCACACATGGTGTGCGTGGGGGCGGGCCGCGTGGCCGCGCCCATCGTGCTGCTGCCCGGCACCGCCTTCGGGGCCAGCCAGATACTGCAGGTATATACATACACACACACACACATACATCACACATGGTGTGCGTGGGGGCGGGCCGCGTGGCCGCGCCCATCGTGCTGCTGCCCGGCACCGCCTTCGGGGCCAGCCAGATACTGCAGGTATATACATACACACACACACACATACATCACACATGGTGTGCGTGGGGGCGGGCCGCGTGGCCGCGCCCATCGTGCTGCTGCCCGGCACCGCCTTCGAGGCCAGCCCGCAGGCAGGTACGGTGTGGGGCAAACTTCTTGAACCAAACCATGGAAAATAAAATCTGCGCAAAAGAAAATTTGTAAGTACTAAATATTGCAACTGCGCAGGTTGTTTTGTCTATGGGTTGGTTCAAGATAAATGCCAGGAGCTATATACACCTCGAAATTCTAATTAAGAGGGCCCTTCCCGTCATTGTTGACAAAAAGTTGACAAGCTTGTTGTTTCATCCAGCGCAATGACAGTGAGTGAGTGAGCAAGTGAGAACGCGATAACTGAACGAAAATAGTGTGCAGAAACTTGTCCCAGGATTTACGTGTTTTTCAGTAAGCCTTAGAAGTTTGTGAAATAAATGTTTGTCATTTAGAATCTCCTTTACATTTGGAAGGTTTCTATCATATTATTTTCTTTGCTTTTAAAATTTATGAGTAGTGATGAACGCCCAAAGTTCAGGTAAAATTTGTGCAAAAAATCAGATTTTTCGAGGCTTATTACTGAATTTGTTTCTTCAAATTTAGATTTTTTATTTCGATAGAAACCTAGATAAATAGTGCATAAGATACCTATTAGTTCATAAGTTTCAAAGAAAGGTCTGTTACAACGCCATAATCACGTAAGAGCGTTTGTATGAAAAGTACGTCGGGTTGGCCGTCCTTAGTCTGGCCGCTCAGAGAATGCGATCCTGACAGGTCGAGAAACCATAGAAAATATACAGTTTCATTCAAAATTGAACTTTACTCCACCGAATAAAGAAGCAGTTTTTTTTCGCGATTCCGTGGATTGTCCCATAGAAAAAATTGATCGTATTAACCCAACCATGCCTATAAGGACCGATCGGTCCTCCATACTGCCGACTACTGCCGACCTCTGTCAACGCCCGTAAGGACCATTTGGTCCTCCACAGACTTGCCACCGATTATCGGTTTTTTCTCTATGATTGCGTCATTTCCTGTATGGGACACTTTATTTCATTGAGAAGCTTGATAAATTTGCGTTAGTCTGTGACAAAAATATGTTTCCGATCTGTGTTTTCCAATTGACATAAAAAAAAAGAAAGTCGACAAATTTTCTCGGTGTTTACTAATCGTGGTAAATAATTTATTGTGAAAATTTCTGTTGTTTCCAAGTTTTTAGCAAGTTATGTTCCATTTTACTGTTATAAAAGGTGTTCGTTTGGTGTTTTACATAGGAATATATAGGAATAAAATCGTTCAAAATCTGAAAAATTCTCAAAAATTCGGCGAAGTTTATTGCTGCACTTTGACCACGTAGAACTATTATACTGTAGAGTTCTGGTGTTAGGTCTTAGTACCTAAAAATGGCAAAAACATTCATAAGATAAACACACTTTACATAATGAAAAAATATAGCCTAATTCCGAAATTATCGGGTTTTTCGTGAAAGACGGCATTTTTTTTTTGCGTGTCGAAAGTGGTGAAAGTGGAGCGGGTGCTTTTCGTTAATCTAGCGCAATAGTGTTCTGTAGATCATCCCCTAAAATCTTTGTACTAATTAAAATTTAGTGTTCCATGTGTGAACACTTACATAACACGTATGCATCACCTATCAACGCTAACACACACTTGATCACACGCACGCGTGCATACATACATACACAAATCCGATGCATCACTGAGATCCCGGACCACAAATACGCGCACGTACATAGTACACATACGCACGTTAAGTGCGTTGCTCACCGGCACCACTTTTAAACCAGAAAATAACAACACACGCATTAAAATTACTCCTTTTACAAAGTAAAATTTAACAAAGCTAGTCGAACATCGGCACTTCAAGATTTACCTGTCAAGTTTCTTTAAAAAAAAAGAACTTAATACATCGTAACATATTTTGTTCAAGCCAACCAACGCCTCAATCATTCGTCCTAGCACTTTTATTTTTGATATGCGGCAACATTGCGGAAAGCCCGCCATGTAAAATGTACTTTTTATTAAATATGGCTCCTGCTGAGTAATTTTTATACTTACAAGTCGCATCTTTTATTTCTCGTCTCCAAGTTTTTTCCCGAACATATTTCTTTTAACCTTGGTCTGCTTATGCACGCATACGTGCCACCCCCGTTGTATGCTTAGACACGGATCCGGGACAAAAAAATACGAGTGTTGTTTTACGTAAAAATAAATGTTATATCAGATATAATTAATAAAAAAAAATTGTCCCGGATCCGTGTCTCAGCATACAACGGGGGTGGCACGTATCCGTGCCTAAGCAGACGAAAGGTAGAAAATAATTTAAGCTATGTTGTATTTATCAATTTGCAGGTGATGTAAGTAGCAGTGGCCCCAACCCCCAGCCGTCCAGCCGCGCCGACAATACTTCCACAGCTGTAAGGAACCTTGTACATACGGCCTCTACCTTATCTATTACTTTTCACATGTTACAATATTAAACGTGTTTTTTTAAGTTGTAATAAAAAAGCATAGTTTCGTATAGTTTCTCATACTAGGGGCTCGCGTTAAAAAAAGACTTTATTGTGAAAAGTCACATAACATACATGCGATTAACTGCAGATAGACAACACACCAGTGCCAGAAAACCTACATCATCATCATCATCAGCCATTTAATGTCGCCACTGTTGAGGCACTGACCTTTCTTATGGATGGATAAGGAGGATGGGCCATAACCCATCTCGCGGGCCCAATGCTTATTAACGACTGCAAATGCAGCCAGGACCAACGGCTTAGCCTGCCTTCCGAAGCACGGAGGAGCTCGACATGAAAAGTTTTTGGTCACCCATCCCGTGACCGACCATTGCGAATGTTGCTTAACCTCAACGATAGAAAAACTACAAATAAATGAAATTCAGTTATTTATGTTACAAATACAAACATAAAAGGGCCGAAGCAATAAATGAGAGACTATGTAAAGAAGTATACAAAGGTAATCCATAAGAATCTCAGGTGAAGGATTATTTTAGCCTGCGTTCAATTATAACGCTGATTTTCAATGTTTTAGTTAATATTGCGAATAGTTTTCTTTTACAACAATTAATTATGTTATTATTCACAGTAACAAATCCTACTAATATTATAAATGTGAAAGTTTAGATGTTTGGATGTTTGGATGTTTGTTACTCAATCACGCCAAAACGGCTGAACGGATTTGGCTGAAATTTGGAACACAGATACTTTGTAGCCTGGAGAGGAACATAGGCTACTTTTTATCCCGGAAAAATGTTACATTCCGGCGGGATAACGTCGTGTAGTCCACGCGGGCGAAGCCGCGGGCGGAAAGCTAGTTATAATATAAATGTCTGCTGTTTAATGCAAAAAGTGTATTTGTACTATGTCAAACGTTTGCATGAAATGTATTGAGATTTAAGCGTTGCCTCAACACAAACACTTCTTTATTACAATTAATTTTAAAATGGTTTTAATTTACAAGTATAAAGTAACAACATTCCAAATGACCGTAGTGGTTCTGAAATTTGGTTCGAGTAAGGAAGATGTTTATTTTTCTTGTTACCCCTCCAAATTATTTTAATATAATAACGAATACGAATATAATAATGAATCCCTTCAACCAAACTTTATAACTATAAATATGAATAACTCTTTTTTAAAAACCCCATACGTAAAGTACAGTTTTGATCTCCTATTGTACAGTTGGCTTTGTTTACTGTACCTATAGTTTATTCAATTGTATGAGCGCTTATAAACTTTTATTTGTGTTAGACTAAGTTACTTTTTATGCAGGTAGCTATTTTCATTGTTTTATATTTTTCTATTGTCGAAAATACATAAAAGTTTAATTAAATGTAGTTTTCAAATCGGCAATAATTTATCAAACGTTAAAGCTACAATATTCAGTATTCGTACTTTTTTAGGTTCGGTTGACTTTCTGTTTAGTCGAGTTATAAAGCACCAACTTGATAGATCACGAAAGTCGATCGTCAAAGAACTACAAATGATAAATTATTAGAATTTAAGTTCTGTCTTATAAACAAACGAAGTAAAAACTAGCCACTGTCAAATAAATAAATATGTCCGCGTCTTTCTCTCTCATAATATTGACTTTAAATAACTTGTGTAACTTATTACTGTGATTGTATCATTCCAGTTTATTCAACAATTCCAGTCGTATAGTATTTGTTGTCGAAGTTAAATAATGTAATAATAAGAATTGAAATGAAAATGTGTCAATTACTTCATGTATGTTTCCAATTTATGTGTATTTGTTTTTTTATAAATTAAGTAGGTATTACTCATTTACTAACGATGATGTGTCAATTGTTAATTAAAATCTTGCCAAATTAGATGCATATTTGGAAGTTATATATATGTATGAAGTATTTCCTTGGTGTCTAATTTAATTAGTAGCTGTCCATTATAAATTGTGACTTCCTTCTTTGTCTTCCACGGTTAGGCTCTATGAATTATTGTTATCTTTGAAATTGGCGCTTCTTATATAGAAAGGTACGCGGGCAATGTATTTATGTATCTTAGTTTATCGGGCTGTTGATAGTAACAATACAATACTCATTCCTCTGTTGATTACTTACACACTGCTTTAACTTAATTGTAAGTAGTTGAGACATCATTCTATTTGTTAAGAATATAGTTGTGATTGATTAAGGATATTTTTGTTGTTAGCGTAATTTTAATTACTTAATGATTTTAACGCACATCCCGCTTTTAATAGCCTCTATGCGTCGGGTAAACAGCAGACGCCAAATAGTAATATTCCACGGACCACACAAACTATGTACATAATGAGTCGTAATTTTGTACAAATTGATGTGATTTTTTTAAGTAAAATTGTTTTGATTTTTTTCTTAATTTGAACATTTTGGAGGCTTTTAACGTATACGATGATTAATATAAGAATATGTACTTAGATGTATTGAGTTCCTTTTTACATACGGACAAATGATTGGATACGTACTTCTAGTAATGATTATGTTATGATAGAGAAGCAACATTCTATTGTCATATCGGCATTGAAGATGTGTTTATATGTATGATGTATTTATGTATATTCCGTATAATATTCGTGCTCTCCTTAAAATGTAGGTTATTAATCTACTGAAAACTTTGTAGAAAAATACAACGAAAATAATGTCATAATTTAGCTGTAAGATAATTAAATACTGATTTTATAGTAATTCTGGAACTTGCATATTTGCATGCCTACTAATTTGTAAGGGAACAGAAGTTGTGGGTAACGTCACATTATTATTGAATTATCAAATGTTAGAAACAAAGTGTACTTCTCTAGGTGCAATAAAGTGGAATAATAATGATACTTATTTTATTTTTATCAATAAGAGTTCATTTCAAATTAGGAAGTCCCTATCACATTACAAGACATATCAGTAGTGGAACTAAAATGTAGATTCCTTATATCCATAAAAATAAAGCATGATTTCGAATATTGGAGGCAACTAAAGTAGGTACCACTATTATATTACGGGAACTCTTTGATGAAACAGTCAAAAAGGATCTTAATAATTAAAAGCTGGTAAATAAAAACTAGCTATATTCTAAAAATTAATTGGTACATTGTTGTTTTATGTAGATGCTTCACTGCTTGTAGTAACTTGGGGTTTGGGATCCCAAGCTCCCACTTCTGAGAGTAATTGTTTTTTAGATTCAAAATACTCTTTGTACCACATTATGTGTTCTTTCTTTTCCTTGACCGTGTAAAAGGCGTTTTTGGAAAGTCCAACACAAACCAACTCCATGAAGTGTCTGATTGGGCCCTTCTTTGGACACCAACCCTCAAGGTGTGTTTCAAGAAATACATGTTCTGAAAAATGGACATTTTGTTCTTCTTCCAAGCCTAAAACAAAAGGAGAATTTTTAGTTCTTGTATTGCATGGACCTTACTTGAACATCAGATCCTACTAATATTAAAATATGCGAGAGTTTGTGAGGATGGAATGGATCTATGTTACTCTTTACTCTTTCACACAAAAACTACTGAATGGAACTGGACGAAATTTGCTAAAGAGATAGATTATAGGCTGGAATAACACATAGGATAATTTTTATCCCGATATTCCCACGGGAAAAGATACCACGCGTGTGAAACCGCGGGTGGCCGCTAGTTGTTCTTAATTACATAGGTATACCTTGTTCATTATCGATAGGGAATTTCCAGACTTTTCCCTGATCAGTCCATATTATCATTTTCTGGAAGTAGTTTGCAGGAGGTTGTGATGTGGCCAAAGTCAATTCCCTTTGTTTTAAATTCTCCCATGTGTCAAGCTTGGTGCCATAGTTAGGTTCCTTGGCTGTGAATATACCTAACGGTGCACCACCAAATATGTCGACCTTTGTAGCTTGTACTGCTCTGTAAACAAATGAACAAGCAACAAAGTTAGTCTTTGAGTAATCTCAAATTCTGGTTAATAAATCTGTTTCTTTTCCCAAGATAACTTATAATATGATGAAAATTGTCACAAGGCAAGCTAATCAGACCTAAGTATTATCCTTTCGGACTGTAGGTTCCACTGCTAGGTTCCACTAATGGGTCCAACCAAATTTTCAAATACTCATGGACCCATTTAGGTCGTGGAACTAAGAATACTAATTTATAAATATATTTTATTGTATTAGTAGCCCCACTATCCATACTTGATTGAAACCTTCATGATATTTTTTTTTGTAGTATATATAAGTTCTAATATTGGTTTCTATTATTGGTAATGCCCGAGCTTCACCTGCGTCTAATGCCATTAATTAGCGCGCTATTTAATATAATACGCAGATGTAGCTGGGTCTTAGCGCACTAAATTGATACAAACATGCCATGAACATGCCGTTATTAACGCTGTTAGGCGTCACGCAGGTGAAGCCACAGCATTATAGTTTTAAGTATATCATACAGGTGTAATAATTCATGTAAGCTAAATACATTTCTTATAAACATGTTATAAACTGTTGTTAAAGCGCATGCGTCGGGAGGTAAAAAACTTATAACGCCATTTTTAAAATTTTTTTTTTGCTTGTTATTTCTCTTTATGATTAAACTTGCGATATAGCTTAATTGAGTTCCTAACGCGGTCAACAAAGCTCACTGTAATATTAATTTTTTTGCTTTTTAGTCAAGTGGAGACATAAGTATTTGCACATCCTAATAGCCCCACCATTATTATGTAGTGGAGACAAGAGTATTTGAAAATTTTGTTGGACCCATTAGTGGAACCTCGCAGTGGAACCTACAGTCTGAAAGGGTATTGTTACATTATATCCAACAAACAAACACTTTTATTACTATGAATTGATTTGTCAGTATGTTATTTTATCAGAACACTACATACTGTCTCGACTTGGAAGCATCATCTTTCCTCCTTTGCAAATATCTAACTTTGGTTGCGTCTTTTCTAGGTTGTTCAACAAAACGCTTCACTTGTTGACCTCTAGACTGTTTCTGTGGCTGCACATCAGTCTCCTTGGTGCGTTCTACCTTCATACCTATTATCAGGTCACTGAAATGCGTAGAATAACGTAAAAGAAGGGTAATGTATATTTTAGAAATAAAGACACAGTTGGAAAATATGTATAACATAGGGCAGATTACTAAGATAAAGTAACCGCCTGGCCACGGGACAGCGCGGCGGCGGCGGCGACGAGCGAATTACGCATAAGTTGGTGCGTTTCATTGGCTTATTTGATTAGACGTCTGGCGCGAGCGCGCAATGATTGCGCAATTCTCTGGTCGCCGCCGCCGCCGCCGCGCTTTCCTGTGGCCAGGCGGTAACAGGAAGGATTTACTTGGGGCAACATTGGATATGGAAAAACACAAATTTTCAGATCTGTAAAAGTAAATTCAGTTGGAAGCTCATCTCTTGTATGTTATAGGGAAACATGTAGATATAGGTGGCTAATATTAACATTAAATAGTATAAGAGTATTTGCCTTAGAGATGTAGATGTTTGGTTTATTTTGCCGAGAACTTTTGAAAGCAGTTCAGCCTCAGTATGTTTCACATCCCCACCCAGTGCTTGAGCAACATCTCCAGCAGCTTTAGTTATGCTCTCCTCTGAAATTGATAAAATTATAAGTTATTTTAATTTTTAGTTTTTTGTATTCACAATGCAATTTTATTACAAGAAAAATGGAAAATGAAGTAGGTATTTAGAAAAAATCTACCCATCTCACAACCATTCTTTCGCGTGTGAGGGTAATAATATCTCCACATTGATGAAATCAACGCTGACTATACACTCTATACAGCGAGTAAGAAGTATTGGATAAATTTGAAGCTTCTCGTAACGACTCCGTAGCTCAGTGGTTAGAGCAGTCGCCCGGAAAGCGAAAGGTCGTGGGATCGAGTCCCATCGGAGCTGGTTGTGAGATGGGTAGATTTTTTCTAAATACTTCATTTTCCATTTTTCAGTTGATAAAATTATGTTATAAATAATGTGACCATATGTCCCGCTTTCAGACTATCTATACCGCTGTCCCCATTAAGATCAAAAATGTCCCGATTTAGCTTTAGGGATGCATCTATCGTCAAACATTTAATGTTGAGTGTTGCAGTTTTTAACTTAAAGCTATATTGATCACCAAGACAAACGTCAACAAATCATATAATCAGCTCCATTATGAAACAGATTTGCTCTGCCAACAAATATAAAACAAATGCCTAAGGACATTACATTAATTAAAGTCATTATTCAACTCCTTATTTTTTTCAAAATTCCGCAGGTGTCCCGTTCTGACGAAAAATATAAATGGTCATGTTAGCTATAATGTAAAACATGAGTGACAAACAAAAGGGTTAAACATGAATATAAATCTTAATGATCTATGTTATGTAGTTCAGCTGTTGACTTGCCTATCTTTTCAGTTTTTACTTCTATCTCATCGGCTTGTTTCCTCTTGCTGATTTTTTCTGGAGCTGTAGCAAATTTATTCCTATATTCTTTCTCAGATATTTTTGGCTGTGCAAGCATTTGCTTCAAAAGCTCTTGTATTTTATCCGTATTAATTTCAGATTTCTTCTTTTGATTATCTTTTTGTTCTGGTTTAGCATCAGGAGATTTTTCATTGCCATCGGATGCCTTGTCAGACAAACAACGAATGAAAAATCTAATATCTCTTTTAGCAAATTGTAACCTGAAAATAAGTAAAGTAGTTTGTATGAAGTATAATTTCTTATTAACTGTTAGAGACATCTTTTAATATCCATACCTGGTTAACATTTTGAGAACTATAAACCTGAATTACTCCAATTCTAATTTAATTTTTCAAATAAAATAATAAATAGCTCTTTCCTTCTGTTTTCTAGGTTAAATTCGTTTCGTTCATTTCGTTTCATACTTGACATTGACACTTGTTTGACGTTCAAAAATAGAAAGAACGAAACGCAATATAATGCGTTCAGAAGAGTAATAAAAACAGTACTTACGTAAGTTTAGGAAACATTCTGAAAACATTATTTATTGTTTTGTGTGAATAAAATGATTCGATTTGATTCAACCTCGGTCTTTCTTTCGCATCAAAAAAGTTCTCAGATTTTACTAAAGTTAGCAATTTTTACACGACTGCCCAAAAAGCTGTGTAAGTACTTTATTTGTGTTTAGAGTTAATGACCACCTTCCACCATAACTTTGAGTGCCTTAAATACTTTTAAACTTTTTGACCGCCATGTCTTCTATAGAAGACAAACGTTTTTGTGTCCTCCACGCTAAGACTTTAATATGAAGATGATAACTAATAATTTATTTTTTTCTTTTATTTTGTCTTCTATAGGAGACATTGGCCGTCAAAAGGTAAGGCGGATTTTAATTTATGAGGTACCAACCAAACTAAGTATATATCACCCCGAGTTAGGTACACTTACACTGGCTATTTATATATTTTTTAATTACCTCTTCAATATGGCAACGTGTCGCGCCTTAAAAATATTACATAAATGAATATTTATTTTTCACACTTATGCTCTGAAATGTTAATATTATATTTGAGAAAAGAATGCAGTACGTGGCACTTTTCCGAGGTAAACATTCTAAATTTGAAAATCACTGCAGTAATGAATTTCAGTACTTACTTACTGCACTAAAATCAGTGCAGTAAGTAAGTACTGAAATTCATTACTGCAGTGATTTTCAAATTTAGAATGTTTACCTCGGAAAAGGTACTACCCAAAGATATTATTACCAAATTTTTTTCTTTATTTTTTCTTTCGTTAATCCTGTGTATAAAAACAGAAAAAGCAAAGGGACATTTGCACCATACAGCCACATTATTATTATTATTATATAGGTAATTATTATATCATAATTAGGTTAACTTTTTTTAAAATACGGTGCGCACAGAGTATATTACTTCGTATTGTACCACAAGCGCTATGTACCCTTAGCACGAACATCAATCGAAAAAACAAATTGAGATTTATCATACACAAAATATCCTTTACGAGTAATTTTGTATAGGAAATATGTACAGCGCCATCTACCACCCAGAAACGGGTATTGAAGTTGCGCATTTTAGTAGCAAGTAGTAAGTATCAATAGGCTGTATGACCGTTCCACTTGGCCTCACAAACCAATATTAAAAAAACGGCGGGAATGATTTTCAGCGGTTGATTTGATATCAATACAGTTTATTTATATTGTGTAATAATAAGTTCTGCCAATGAAACATATACAGACATTGTATGTACCTACTCCACCAAATTTGAGAGCAGAAGCAAAATGAATAACAGAAAACTTACTGCCAGCAAAATCAAAAGAAAGATATATGAAAACCTACGATCTGATTTGGAAAAGTGAAAAAAGGCGCATACGTTTTCGGAATCTGTGTTGTTGGCGTATTTTAATGATACCTACATCATTAAAATAATATTATTATGGGCGATTTATACATAAGTGTGCCCGGGAAAACAATAACATTTACATTTAATAATTGCCCGAACATGTGTGATATAAATTTTAATAAATATTATTTAGTTAAACAGTTTTTTTTTTTTATTTCCTCGCATTTCTTGAGAAAAGCACTATACAAGCCTTGTACGGTAAGCAAATTACCTTGCCTCGAATGATTAAAGCCCTCGCCTGCGGCTCGTGCTTCAAACCATCCTCGACAATGTAATTTCTTACTTACCTGTCCTCGGATGTAATGTACTATTACCTACCGAATATAGCATTATGGGTATCAAATGAAAGGCGTAACTAAAATTATTATTATAAGAATGCAAGCAGGCAGGCATGCAGCATGCAAGTCTTCTGTCACGGCTCCGGGGCGCGCGTTGCGGGGCGGGGCAGGGCCGCCCCCTACTATAGGGCGACGAACTGAGCGGCCGCTCCGGCACCAAGTCCCAGAGGGCGCCTCAGTGGTCAAGAAAATTTCCTCGCTTTTGAGCTCTGAGTACTGAATCCTATGGAGATGGCATATTGATCTATATGAACTATCGGTTATACAAATATGAGCTAAATCGACATTGTACTCATAAACCTGTAGCCATCTCGTTCTATCTTACCTCCAATACTTCATGTAAAAAGAGACAGCAATATATTTATTCGACCTATTTTTTGGCAACATTGAAACGTGACGTCATCGTAAAGCATGATTGAAGCCTGTCGCCATTTAGGTTTCTCGGTATGTGAGCTGTCAACGCGAGTTGTATTTGCAGTGTTTTGTGATAAAAGTCTTTTAATTTGAGACTTTCATGTGAATAAAAGGTATTAATAAGTGAGAGAAAGCAACAAGGAACATGTCTAATTGCAGTGTGGTAGTTTGTGGCATCAAAAAAAGTGAAAATCGTCCAAACATTACATTACACCGGTACGTACTATTTATTTTGCTAAAACACCAAAACAATACAATAAATGCCTTGTGTTTTGGTTTTCCTGTGAATAGTTTACTTAGAATTCATACCAAATGTAGCTTAATACTTATTTTGGTGAGTTTTGTTGGGGTATTTCAAGAAAATATAAATCTGTTTGTTTTGCGCTAGAGTTGCCCTTATAGCATTTTTCTTATCGAATCATCGATGTTTTCAAATTTCAAACTTCAAGTTTTATTAATTTAAAACTGTTTTTATTGTTTTAGGTTGCTTAAAAATAACAAAAAAAGAAAAATATGGCTGGAACAATGCGAAAGGAAAATTTAAAGACTCGTACGAAATAGTAGATTGTTTAGCAAGGGATGTATGGCACCCATAACAGTCGAGTGTTTTGGCGCACGAACGAAGTGAGGGCGCCGATAGTTCGAGACTGTTATGGGTCCATACGCCCGAAGTAAACACTCTACTTTTCATTTTGAATATGAGGAAAGTAAAAATAAACAGAAATAATCTAAAAAATATTTTTCCTATGGCCGCGGAATTTTCGAAAGACTATAACTTTTTTGTTCATTTTCTCTGTTTCAAGGAAGGCAAGGGAAACTAAATCCTTTCAGTCTTGTTTGGTGTTTGACCCGTACTCTATGCAATTCTATGAAATTAATAGCCTGATTTTTTATGTTACAAATAACTTATTTGGTTTAATCTGTTTCTAAAAACGCATTCTTTAAAAAAACAATGTTTTAGATAATAAAATAATAATTCTACGATATTAATTATTTTATATAATAGCAAAACATGGCTGTATAGTCTTCTGTACCTTTGCCTGTATACCTTTGGTATATAAATGTCCAAAGAGATAAGACTCTACACACGTTCCTATCCGACCTCCGATCCGATTCGGTCTGCTCCCAGACCAAATCGGAACGTGTGTAGCGTAAATTTGGTCTGGGAGCAGACCAAATCGGCTGTCGGATCGGAACGTGTGTAGATGCTATTACAGATTTTGAAATGACCCCTCCTATTCCTTTTTTAAATTTCATAACGGCCCTAGGGCCGCCACATACCACTTTCAACCCGCATTTTAGGCAAGTTAGGAGATACTTTCAGAATATGAGACATGAAAACTATTTTTCATGTCTCATATTCTGAAAGTAACTGCATACTTACATATAACGTGTTTTTTTTAATGTCATTTTGCTGTAAAGTTGTTGTCGAACTTACATTCATTCTAGCACATTAAAAGTAAGTATATTTTTTACCACTAGATGTCGCTTCGCTCTATTCTAAATATATAAAAAATATGCTTGCTAGTAAAGATCTCGATTCAAACTGTTTATTATTTTATTACTTAATAATGCTTGTTTTTTTTTGAGACATTTCTTTTTTTCTATGGTAGGTAGGTACCTAGTAGGCATTCTCCTTGTGATTTATATTGTAATGTGTGTTATGTAAAAATAACCAATCCTTGTTGTAATAAACATAATAGGTTTTTACAATATGGAGCTTTTTGTTTTATTTCATTACCTTTTTTTACTTAAACTGGTTCTCGCGACCTTTGATCTGGAATTCTATGGAGGTTTCGCTTGTGTATAGACGCGTGACTCGGAAAACATAAATTTTTTTATCATAAAATTGCAGTTTCTAAGTAAAGGCGAGTAGAGCCGACAAGTGGGGCGCCCTCAATCAAATTTATTGCTCGCTAAGTATTAATGTATCTACAATCGTACAGATTGAAGCT
This sequence comes from Crambus lathoniellus, assembly GCA_949710035.1. Lineage (NCBI taxonomy): Eukaryota > Metazoa > Arthropoda > Insecta > Lepidoptera > Crambidae > Crambus > Crambus lathoniellus. The sequence continues at coordinate 31,920,259 of OX453298.1, read as the reverse complement.
AAGGTCGTGTAGTTTATTTACAAACTATAACCTCAGTAAATTATAGTAGGTTGGTCTTTTATCTACTACTACTGCAACAGGAACTATATTTTACTAAGGTTAGATTGTAAATAAACTACAGGACCTTATTTTTAATCTGTATCTGCGTTTGAATTTTTGATACATTATGTACTTAACAAGCAATAAATTTAATAATAACATGCGGATCCTCGCGGTTTTACCCGCATGGTACTCGTTCCCATGGGAATATCACGATAAAATATAGCTTATGTCACTCTGAAAGAATGTAGCTTTCTAATGGTCAAAGAAATTTCTAAATTAGTCTAGTCGTTTTGGAATCTATTAAATTCAAACCACAACCAATCAAATCTTTCCTGTTTACGATATAACTATAGATGAGGAAGCACTTGGCGGTTCTTCTCGCCTTGAAGCCCCCAGTATAGGATGGCTTGATGGCTACTCATGTTCGTCGACCATGATGGGCCATCATGTACAGGGGCGGTTTGCGTTGCTCGCAGGCGGCAATCACACGCAAACTCCCACACCGAGGGCTTTAAGCCCCCAGTACAGGATGGCCGATCAAGTTGGCCGACCATGTTGGCCATCGTGTACAGGGCCGGTTTGCGTTGCTCGCAGACGGCAATCACACGCAAACCGGCCCTGTACACGATGGCCCATCAAATAATAGGTAGGTAGTCACTAAAATACTTGATCTATAACTTCATCAATAAATATATCGATGTACAAATAGGGCAGCACTACGGAAAGGCGCCATTTTGGTTTCTCGGTATGTGTGCTTGTGTGTGTGTGTGTATGCTTCAATTTTTCGTAGGTATGCCATCTCCATAGGATTCAGTACTCAGAGCTTTTGAGGCTCCTACTGTCCTACACTACACACTACTAGTCTATATAATTTGTGCTACACACAATGCCGGTGGCAATCCCGGAGCGGCGATATGCGCCGAGCCCGATAACTATGTGAAAAAAATTTATTTCGAATGGACCACACTCAGTGAACGAATAACCACACTATTGTTATTTGTTTATACAAAGGTAGAGTTCGAACGAATGGTGCGCGAGTCCGACTCGCACTTGGCCGGTTTTTACTTTATTTATAGTTCGATTTTGGCAGGCGTTTTTTTAATTTTTATTCTGAAATAGGTAGACAGGTACTTACCCGTTATAGAAATGTGCGAATCGGTAATCAATATCACCCAACGCACCACAGTATGCTCTTTAGGTGTAGAAAGCAATATAGTGGATAGTGGGTTCCAACTTCGATTTTATTCGAATCAATAATTTTTGTAATTATGTAAGTGAGGTGAGGAAGCGCAAGACTGATCCTTGGGGCACGCCTATGACCAACAGTGAGTGTTATACGGCCGCTGATGGACATGATGATGACTGAGAATGGAAGATAGGTATACTGGATAGTAAAAAACTTTATTATTTAGGCAACATTTTTGAATTGCCGGACGGTAATTATTATTCATTTATTTCACAAATAACATTATATGATTCTCCTTTGAACTAGCACAATAATTCTTAACTATTTCGTTTATACTTTTGGATAACAACATATTTGCATTAAATTTTTTCATGTTTTTTTTTGTTCTAGACCTATAGTGGAAGACTTACAGTTGTACAAAAGTACAAAAACTAGATAAGTATTATGTTTCTTAAAGTACACAAACTAATGACCTACTACGCGATGTCATTGCAATTATCATATCACAAAATTATTACTTACATTAAAAACAAAATTTATAACACAAGTATTAAGTGCGAACTTTAAAGCGATTTTAAAAATATAAACTGTAGGAAGATAGACTAATTTATAATTGTTGTGACCTAGTTTAGGTAGATAATCTACTTTATGACAATGTAGGTATTATTTAAAAAAAAATTGTCAAATTGAAGACGCTAGTTCTGCAAATGATTATATCGTATATAAATTATAATCTGTCGAAAATGTTACCTTCTCGATCGAGTTATTGAAATTCATACAATAAACAGTAATTCAACCTGATCATAAATCAATCTACTATCATTAAAGTATTTAAATATTTATAACATATAAAAATAAAAATCAAAATCATTGAGACATTTAGGAGAGGTTGAGGTACTGTTTCTCAGTAGTTTGGTTTGCCACAAATAATTACCAGCTTTTTAGATGAAGTTGAATTTAAATTATATCTCACAGCCTTTCCTCTTACGGTATTACTAGCCAATACACTCCTTATTATACCAGCTGCATACATACCTATTGTAAGAATATTCGCATTATCATAAGTTATGCAAGTGCATACAAAGATGTATTTTTTATAAACAGTATAAAGCAATGTATAAATATTATACAAAAATTTATTAAAATACAGAACTTTGTATGCTCATGCATGAGTCCTGACAACTAATTTCAATGTCATTTACATAGCGACATTAAGTATAAGTACTTAGTTATATTCACGTAAGTAACGATAGCAACTATGTTGAACGCACAATAACTGACTATTGTAGGTACCTACATAACATGATAATGTCAATATTACAACTAAAATTGTTATTGAGCAATATCTTTTAAGTAGTCCAAATTAAATATAATCTATAGATAATGACTAAAATAACGCTAAAACTAGAACGTAACAAAATTAAAATATTTTCTCAGAAATATTAAATGTTTTGGTTCGATACGTGGGAACATACTCTTCGGCCAGGAGATCAAATTAAAATTGCATATGGCCAAGAGGTACATAACAGACAATCAATGCTTTTTTTCATTACCTAACATATTATATAACGTTGTGATGTGTTCGTATTCGGCAGTCATTATTTACATTTATGGCACTATCATCACTCGCACTGTCCTCTCACATATAGCACCAATTAATATAGCAGTGATTTAATCTTCAAACATAGTAAATTCAAATTTGAATATCAATCGACCTGCTTGCGAATCAACGCAAAAAGTTTGACGCTTAACATAAGCACAGCCATAACTAGGAACTCAGTTTGATGAATCCGAAGTAGGAGTAGCCTGGTCGGAGCCAGAGCGTTCTGTTTTGCTCGCGCTGCGCGATGTTGACGATGTCGCCCTTCTGGAGTCGCGCGACTGTCTGCACAGAGCAGGAGATCTGCGACTTGTCGAGCGGCCGCCGCGAGGAGTCGTCACCGGTCGCGCACGTGGTGAGCAGCCGCGGCGACTGCCCCGTCTGCCGCGCCCAGATGAAGTAGCAGTTGGGAGCTTGCGTGAGGTAAACCACCTGGGAACAAATTATAAATTGATTTTAATTTTTAAGCTAAAAGAGAAATAAAATATACTTAGTAGAAAAATAAAAATAAGATTTCGAAGAATAAATTTCCATTTTTATGATAAGCTTTTTTACTGACTGTACTTTATTGAATATTGTATTGCCATCCAAACCGGGTATGCCAAATTTCAGGCCAATCGGACACTATCAGCAGCACAATCGGATGGGAAGTGGGTTAGTAGCTTGAAAGATTTGACCCACAATAACACGGCAAGTAGTGTAACAACTATTGGGATTCGATTCGAACTCACATCTTATGGATTCCCGGTCCACTGCTACACTAATCGTCATAAAAATAAACTTTAATTTCATATCTTGTTGTTCGTCTGCCTGGCTAGCTACCACCATATCTTATCTAAATCTGGCGCCATAACAAGAATATTTTCAGCATTGTTGTGTTTTGGCAGTTAGAGATAAGATAGCCGTTCCTCAGTAATTAAGGATTCCGGGAGTAGTGCGCTTCCGCCTTCAGCCTTATCATTACTTAAACATCAGGTGTGATGAAGGCTAAGTGCTATCCCGTTGTGTATAAAATAAAATAAAAATCAAAAACTCGAAAGAAGATCTAAAATAAAAAGATTGAATGTCATTGCTGCATTTAATGCTAACACGTGTGTGACTGGTGTAGGGTTACCATATCTCAGGATTTGGCCTGAGATCTCAGGATTTTTGGACTAATCTCAGGATTGCGGCCGGATTTTGCAAAACTCATGAAATCTCAGGATTTTTAGAATTTCCAATAAAATACAAAAGAAATATTAAAATAAATGCTTAGATTAAAATATCTTTGTAGATCTTTTACAACAAACTAACTTCCTTTGGTAATAATTAATTAATAAGTACTAATTATCTATGATCTATGATTTATTGCCCCCCCCCCCCGCTCTCAAACTCAGGCTTTTTCAATGGAAATCAGGCCTATTCTCAGGACTTTTGTTTTTTTCATCTGGTAACCCTAGACTGGTGGGTCAGTATAATACTTAAGTGTTTGAGAAATCTTAATTGCTTGTCGCAATAAATAAATAAGCAGCTGTGGTTAATGGCTCATGAGTCATGACTTCATGACTTTTTTAAAACAACAAAAAAGAGCATGTATCACATAATCTATACAAATATTATAAAGAGGAAAAATTTGATTGTTTGTTTGTTTGTTTGCATCGAATAGGCTCCGTAGCTACTGGACCGATTTCGAAAATAGCTACATTCTTCCCGAGTGGAGTGATATATATAGGCAATCACGATATTCCCACGGGAAAGGGTACCACGCGGGTGAAACCGCGATCTGCTAGTTTTTAATATAAATGTCAACAGTGACTATTACGATACGATAGCGATAAGATAGGTATATCTACGATTAAGCTTTATGAATTACTTCGCTTCCTTGATATAAATCTTAACGTTACTATTATACATTTATAGGTACTAACTATAAAATGAATCACGCAAATATGCGGTCCTTGTGCTCTTAAAGTGCATATAGCGACTAACCGGCGGATCAATAAAATTTAATAACTCAACTATTGTTCTAACTTTTGGTCATTGACATTACAAGATGCAGTTTAGTTTAACTGCAACAATGTTAGATAACTTCTAGTTATTCATAACTTCCGTTCCGGTGCAACAATATGTTCAATGGGTAGGTATCATTACGATAATTCCTAGACAATGAAGATTCTGTACTTAAAAGGTATGCAGGACATGAATCATAGAAATATTAGAAATGTTAGTCAACTAATTATATTGTCCAATCAACAGCATAATACCTAAACAGTAAACACGTATCGTAACAGTCCAAAAACCGTTTTATTACGTAAGTAAGCGATAGGTAACAAAGAAAAAAACAGCTTTATTTAAATGAAATTAATGCTAGAAGTATTTTTGAATCGTTAATTTTTTTTACTTCTTAGGTAGGTATATCACCCATTCAGGTCATTTTACAAGGTAGAGTTTAAGGTTAACATACAAAGCTTTATGTGCTCTCTTCTGTAGATATTGTATTTAATATAGCTCTCTATAATATGATATACTTATTCATAATATAACGCCTATTTATTAATACTGAAAGTCCCTTGACACGTGCTAGACCGAGCAATCTGCCCTTGGGCAGACGCGCCCGTCAGATACGCAAAAAAAGAATTAAGTTGAAGCTTTTATTCATGCTGCGCGAATTTAGTCTCTATTTTACTGTAATACGTTACAGTTTTGTTTGTTTTCGTACGAAGTCCCTAATAATATGTGGATAACCGTAACTACGAGTACACATCTGTAAATGGCATTTGAAGAGGATATAGACGGGAGATAATATGTGATAATATTGAGAATATCCAAGCGACATGTTTCATGGCAAGCTATAGCTGAAAAACAGTGTTATTCGTCATACTTGCAACCGCCTGTGGCTTCGGCTGTATGTATTTTTCTAATCCATAAATACCTACTTTCATTCCTTCACCCCCATTTAAAATTTCATATCGCGTCTTATGCAAGCCTTTTTCGGAGATGGTCGCGCTACAAAAATCCTCTAAAAACCATAGTCTTCAGGTTTTAACGATGTTAGTTTAGTTAGTATACCTATCTACAGATATGGTTATTGGACTACATTTGTTTAGCTGTTAAAAGTTAAATAATTATGATATACTATAGCTGACCAGAACCATTTAAGTTTATTATTTCCATTCGTTACCCACCTTACTACCAGACCTAGTAAAGGGGGCGACTTTTATTACCCGCCTTGTTAAAATAATGTTTTTCACTTTTTATGTGTCACGCGAAAATGAGGTTAGCTTAGCACTATTACAAATGGATGATCAATTCAAAACCACAGTATATTCCAAAGTGGTTTCGGATGTCGCATACTGCTTTCAGGGGTCTTCCCAACGTAAAAAGTATCCTGTTATTCAGTTTACTTGCAATAAGGACGTCTTTGTGGGTACCTAACCTACTCGAATTGATAGGACTAGTGCATAGTGGTGAAACCAGTGGCTCTCTGCGGTTTTACCCGCGTGGTACCCGTTCCCGTGGGAATACCAGGATAGTCTATGTCACTCAGGAAGAAAGTAGCTTTCTAAAGGTGAAAGGATTTTTCAAATCGGTCCAGTAGTTTTTGGGTTTATTCGTTTATACAAACAAAAATACTAATCTTTTCTCCTAATATTTGTACGGAATCGGATATAATACTAACGGCCGGTTTCCGAAACGCCAATTAAAATTAAATTACCTAATTCCCAATTAATCTCCAATTAATTGTAGTTTGGGTTTCTGAAAGAAAAATGTGACAGACTGTCAACAGTCTGTTAACAGTCTGTCAGTGCCCATACAAATCTCAAACCATTTCTAGATTTGGGTTTCCGAAAGCATAATCACATGATTTATAAACTGTCAACGCTTGAAAATTAATTGAAGAAATTCGGCCAATTAACTGAGAATCAAATAAATTTTACCAAGTATTTACATTATTCCAGTCAATTGAGTTAAATGTTCCCTTAAATTATGATTTTTAAAAGTATAATTCATAATATTTCGCTCGCCGTGCGATTTCTTTTGCTACTTTCGCAATTTTATTCGTTCCGTGGTTCGTTACGGTGTCAAAAACATTTTATCTAGAGCTACACGTTAGGTGGCGCTAGGGATCAAATAGTTTTGTTGATTTGTCCTACAATAAGTAGGTACCTACCACCAAAAATAACAGTTAGAGATAATGGATACAATATGTATGATGAGTACTAATTCGATTGACTTCAGTCAGGGTGGCCAAACTAATAATAAACCAATAATTAGCAGTCAATTACCTAATTGTGAGATAATTTTCGTTTCAGAAACCCAAGGTGCTTTTAATTGGGAATTAATTGTGACAGTCTGTTAGCTAATTTTAATTTTGATTGGCGTTTCAGAAACCGGCGGTGTCCTAATTGTTTGTCTTGGTGAAATAAAGTACCTACTTATGCGAAACCTGAACAAAGGCCAGCCCACTGATTCACAAACCGTCGGGAACGCTCCCGACAGCGGAATGTATTCACTGACTCTGTCACTCACCTCACTATTATATGAATAGACAAAGACAAAGCACAGATTTCGAATCCGATTCCGTTTCCGACCATTTGTGAATCGGGGGCAGGAGGATAAAGTTGCAATTGCAACTGCAAATTTTGTTCCTAAAAAATCCGACGTTTAATTAAAGGAATTGTTCGACTTACCTGAGCGTATACTAGGTAGATGCCCCCCTCCCGGATTGTCACGAAGTTGGTATTCAGTTCGATCGTGGATTCGCTGTTGGGTGAAGATATTTCGTTATCCCGCACCCATGGCCCGACTATAGCTGCAACAAGAGATAAAAAACTTCATTATCCTAAGCATAGATATACAGGGTGTTAGGGGCACTTTTGCAAAAACTTAAACCATGGCATCAGACCATCATGCTGAACAACGTACAGCAAGAATTTTTTGTCGGAAATGAAAAAAAAAATCAACTTTTCATACAATTTTAGCAACTAATCGGGTCATTTTGTATGGAGAGTCGAAATATTTTTTTCATTGCCGACAAAAAGTCTTGCTGTGCGTTGTCCAGCATGATGGCCTGAAGCCATGGTTAAAGTTTTTGCAACGGTGCCCCTAACACCCTGTATAATTAAATGCCATGGCCGTCTGGAAGTCTTTAAATAGGCTTCGAACTGAGACAAGCCGGAGCAAGGATATCATGTTCAGTTAGTTAGGTATGTGGACTGTTGACGAATGTATGATAGCTCCATCCACCGTATCGATCTATCATCTGGCTCTGCTACGTGTTCGAACACCTGCACGCGGTTTGATCTCTTGACATCAATCATTAAGCTATAATGTACTACATCAACCGACAAGGCTGTCAAAGTGGCCAAGTTCTGGGCAGCAACAATTTAAGCTGAGTGCACACAGCGAGCGGGACCTAGCGTCTGTGCTAGCGTCGTCGGCGGCGGGGCGTCTCGGCGGGGCGGGACTTATCCATACGAAAACGCTACGCCCACGTCCGTCCGTTGTTTGTGACAAAATGCGTGTGTGACGAATTGCGTGTGTGACAAACCGCGTGTATGACAAACGGCGTTTGTGGCGAACTACGTTCGTGACATATAGCGATAGTGTCAAATCGCGTATTATGTCGAACTGTGTATGTGACGAATCGCGTTTGTGACATATCTACAGCGTGTAATTCTGTGTATGCTGCCTATTTCAATGCAATACAACTACCGGGCGGCACGCCCATAAAAGCGCCCATAGACTTTCAGCCCGCCCGGAAGGCCGCCTGCAGCCCTTGATCGAACAGTAGTTTTTGTATGTAAAACTGTGAGTGGGTGGCCGATTGCAGCCAACTGACAGACCGTTGCCTGCAGGCAGACTCATAGTCTGTGGGGCCCTTACAAAGAGCTTAGACTAAATACTGAGGTAACTGGAGAGTGCAGTACTAACACTTTTTTGTGGCACTGTAGCTGTCTTCCGTCTCACCTACACTTTGAAAAAATACGTATGGTCATATGAGACAACTGACAGCCACTACGTACTAAATGTCTTTGCGGGGTACACTTTTTTATTCAGGCTGAAAACTCCAGTTCCCTTGTACAAACTCCTTGGGCCCTTAAGTCATGCCATGCGTCATGCTCGTGAACGGGTGCTGCCAGTGGGAATGGGTCTGCTCTTATCTGCTTGCCTTAAAATGTGTTTTCTTTTGTTTTTATTCATTTTATTAAGAATTACATTCGAAACATGTATGGCGCAACTTGCAGTATATAGTAGAATTGTCTTTTGTTTTTAACTAATATTAAAGCTTTAAGTAGAGTTCCTAAGTACAGTCAGCGTCAAATTGATATAAGCGTCTAGAGTAGTCAAAAAGATCTAAAAAACATAAAACCAATTTGATCTAGGCAGTTCAAATCATCATATTGTTGTAAGCGCGCAAGGTGTTCAAAACATCTAGGCACTCATTGTTTCATATTTATATGAGCGGTCAGTGTTCAAATTTATCTAAGCAAACAAAGCTATCAAAACATCTGTGCATAATGTACAACACCATAGTGCACAGATATTTTGAGAGCTTTGTTTGCTTAGATGCTTTTGAACACCCTGACCGCTCATATAAATATGAAACAATGAGTGCCTAGATGTTTTGAACACCTTGCGCGCTTTCAACAATATGATGATTTGAACTGCCTAGATCAAATTGGTTTTATGTTTTTTAGATCTTTTTGACTACTCTAGACGCTTATATCAATTTGACGCTGACTGTACTTAATTGAAAATTGTTCACCGCTATGATCATTAGTTCGCCTATACTTAACTGTATTTATCATAACCCATTGTGTAATTGTGATGGAAACTGACCTTAGTCATACCATGTTAAGGTCATTTTTCAATTTGACGACTCTGTATGAAATAAAACAGGGAGAAAAAAACAACCCTTGGAGTTTCTTGCCGGTTCTTCTCCAAGGCCTCCCGCTGTAGGGTTTGCGAACCGATGGCGTAGCTTCTATGACATTCACAAGTATTGTAAATAACAATCTAAATTGAATAAACAAATTTGAATCTTGAATCTTGAATCTTAAGTCCAACGGTCGCTCCGTCCGCTCGCTGTATGTTACATACAGTAAGTATGTAGTGCATGCTTTAACCACCCACTTTACCCAGCTTTAGTGTTCGCTATCGAGTCGCTAAGAAAAAGGATAACTAATCTATGTCGCTATCATTAGTCAAACACGAGATGGAGAAAGTCAGATAAGTAAGTAAGTATGCTTAAACTTGAAATTTTGCTGATGCAAACCAGATGCAAACCAAACAAGTATTTACAAAACGAAAGGTGAAAGTGGACTTTTATTTCGACTCATAGGCGTCCTACTTTTTCGGCATGTATGTTAAGGCCAGTTTGTCAAATCAAATCGCGCGTAGCGATTGGCAAAAGCGGTTAACAAGCCAAAATAAAAAGATAAGCCTATCTATTGCGCACAAATGTGATTTAATACTACATTCAGGCCATTTGTTTATCATTACAGTTTTTATTTAACTAAAAATATAAAACTAGCTTTCTGCTCGCGACTTCGTTTGCGTGGACCCCCTTTTTTACCCCCTTAGACGGGGGATTTAAAAAATCCTTCCTTAGTGCTCCCATACACTCCCCAAGGAACATACATGTCAAATTTCCGCTTCTTGGGCCCAGTAGTTTTGGCTGTGCGTTGTCTATCAGTCTGTCAGTAACGCAAAAGTTATTACGCGAGAGTATACTGTAAAAGTGTAAAAAAAAATACCCTACTAAGGTTCCTACGGTTGGTGAATGACGGAGTTAAGCGTCCTCTTTTTTTTTTTTTTTTGTAACAAGAGGAGAATGCGATTTTTAGGCATACTATTTATAACGTTATGTTGGACTCGGTCACACCCAGGGCATGTCCCTCGCCGCACCCAGCCCTCCCGCCAAGCCTAATAGGCTTCGCGTCAGGGCTGGGCGGTTCTAACCTCTGGCGACCGGCGCTTGGTGTCTGCAGCTGGCGCTCCCAGTCGGTTACACACTTTTCATCCGCGGCACGCTTTGCCGCGACCCACTCCTCTGGAACCAATCTGTCTCCCCTCTCAATCAGCTCACGCCTCCGTCTATAGGCATCCGCGAGGACCTGTGCCTCAAGCTCCCATGGAGGGGTGCCAGCAAGGGCGCACGATGCCGTCCACAAAAGTTAAGCGTCCTCTGGACTGGAGGTCATTTGTAATATTCTATCGATTCGATGTATACCTATTAAATGCGAAACTAGAATCGACTGGTACCTTAATTAATATTATTAAGGTCGTTAAAAAACAACTTTAGTTGTTAACTAATGAACTTAATTGTTAATGCTCATAGAAACTGGTGAAACACCATTTAAACATATCTCCCTCCCCTTTATTCATTGTAAAGTAAGTTTAAGCTGAGTAGAAGAGTTTGTTTTGGCGCCTTCAACGTCTACGAATAGAGTTACCGACCGCGCCGCGGTCTAAATATAGTTTGTTGATTGTATGCAAATAATTTGAAAAATTTTTGTAACTTGAGTATTACATTAAATTACATAATAATAGAGATGCAAAGGAAGGGTTTGAAAACGCGTTGTGTTACTGATTGTCTTAGTTATGTTCTAAATCGAAAATTATAACTGTCTGCTAGCTTAATTGAAGAAAACATTAATTACAATCCAACAGTATGCATGACAGATGGTTACTGTATCAGTTATTAAACTATTAAATACTTTGACAAACTACAATTCCTACTCCGTTGTGATAAGAAGCCTTTTTGAATGACAGAAGCTAAGTTTCAGATAGTTTTGTTTTGTTTTAAGCAAATGAATTGAACATTGTATGTATGTGTTTGAAGTCCATAATATTTTTATGATGTGTTTTCAAACAAATGCTATTATCTTAAATGACCTTATGTCACTATAATCTGTCTGTGTGGAATACTGCAAATATCTGGCCATTGAGCCATACACACATCCTGTGACTGGCGTACACATAAATTATCATGCTAATCACATATTTGTAGAATGGTTATTTTTGCACTATATTGAACTTTATCTCCAATAGTAATAAGTCTTCTCGTCAGATGTTATTAGAGGATGTCATCAGTAATTATACAATAAACAATTTATGGTAAGTAATTGAATATTACATAATCAATCAAAGCTTATGTAATAATTTACTCAGACTATTCAATAATTAAACTCATAGTTTTAATGGTTTTCACTGCTTGATTACTTTAGATGGATAAATAACAATCAGCTGTATTAATCATACAACGTAATATACAGTAGGAGTAGACATAAAGATAACAGAAGCATGTAACACGAGGTTTAACTACACAAATAAACAATGATAAGTAAGTACTTACATTGTGACCCCATATTGGTCTCTCGAATTGCACCATTAAATTGGACTACTAGTAGTTCTGAAACACATAAACAAAACACATGTTACAGAGATATTTTGTTTTCATGACATGTACTAAAGACACTTATGATTTAATTTATTAATTAACTTTAAGTACCTTTTTTAGTTTGTGTTAATTCCTTGACAGGGAGAATATCTTTATTGGTATTCTTCTTCCTGGAGTCTACCAGGAGCATGTCCTGGCCAAGGTCTTCCACAAAGAACTTCTTTGGGTCAAGGAGAGTATTGTCTTTGGAGCTGCCATCCATCCTTGGATGCCTGATGTCACCGCTTTGCAGTGGTCTTTGGAAGGACACAAGGGGACTGCTTTGGATTTTATCCTGCCCCAAACTATGTATCATAAATTGTTCTTTTAACATATCTAGCTGCTTCCTCATCGATATCATCTCATTCCAGTAGTAAAAGGCGACAGAGCAACTCAATATCATACATATAACACTTAGTAAAAAGTTGAGAACAAATAAAAGCCTTATTTTCTTGGAAGAAGCCACAGAGAACGTCGTGTTGATGTGAACGCCGAGGTCGGCAGGTTTCTCTAAAATAAAACATAAAATACTTGATAACTAGGTAGGTACAATGGCGCTCATTTAAAATTTTGTTGAATAAAAATCTTTAGTAGGTACGTACATACTTTAAACCAAATATTTTAAAGCATCAAAAATCACCTGTTTTGAGATGAATGACAGTTCCATCTGAAGAATTAAGCTTATTACTTTTGCAGGTGTTCAAAAAAATATTTGCCGCACCTGTCGAGTTCAATGGGACATCTTCGCTCATGTGTATTTTTCTTTCTCCGTCCATAGTAATAACCTCGTTCGTATCGTAGTATATCGTGCTTACTACGATTTACACGAACATTAGCGTAGCGTGTAGGCGTCCCAGTTAATCAAAGGATAAAGCAAAGCAGCTTTTAAAAACTTCCCGCTGACCGCATTGTAGACGTAAAATCACCACACAACAGTTTATTCACATATTCTTCACTTTGACACAGTTTATACAGAACAATAACACTCCAATAAACTGTTTTGGCTAATTTTAAACTTAATTTAATTAATTAAAACTGTCTTTTAGCGATAACTTTATCAAGTCCGACTCCGAATACAAAACAAACCAAACCACAAGACAACTTTTTTTCGTTTCGTTCAATCAACCACTTCAACTTTTCGTTTGCCAATCGCGAGCGCGCGCGCGCTACTTGACCACAACAGTTAGCGCGCCAAATTCGAACTGCACGCACAGAGTTTGCGATTGCGAATGCTGAGCGTGCCGGTCGCGGAATGCGTACCGGAATAGAGGGCAATGAATGCTCAATGCGGACAACTGGCGATACGCTGAGGAGCGGTGGCAGCGCGATATCTTTGCAAATTACGGTAACGTGCCTTACTTATAGTATTTATCATTGTTTGTTATTGTTTTCCAAGCTGCTAAACAGTTTAAAAGTTCAGCGTTCAGCAAAATTTGCATTGATGACAAATGAGCCAAGCCATCCATCACACATCAACATACCCTATTTTTGGAATTATATTTGTGCACAATGCACGTCTAATATTCTCCTGGTCATTTCCACAAGGCTAGGATTCAAAATAATTGTGTGCTCTGGAGAAATCTATACAACTATACTCTATACACAAAATTGGAGTGTCTGTTTGTAACATTAAAATAACCGCTTTTTACTACATGCATATGATTATATATACGGTACATATACCAAAATGACATGTTTTACAATTTTTGTCTGTCTGTCTGTCGGTTTGTCTGTCTGTCGGTAGCTAATGTAATAAGGAGTAACATAGGCTACTTTTTATCCCGGAAAAATATCACATTCCCTCGGGATAACGTCATGTAGTCCACGCGGGCGAAGCCGCGGGCGGAAAGCTAGTCTAAAATATGTAACTACAACCATGTTATTAGGAAAAACAAAAGTTCAGGACCTCTTTTAAAAATAAACTCGATGGAGATCCTCGAAATTAAGTCTCAAGGCTAACTGGCTTTGTGAAGTAGGAAGGAGTGAATTTAGACTGATATCTTCTATCTAATAATTTCAAAATGTTTAAGGCCCGTGGTATCGCCAACGACCTTGGCCATAGAAAAGTGGCTTAATTTTCCCGCCCGCTACCCGCACAAAAACAGCTTAAACACACGTTTCGTCAAAACTATGTATTATTTTAAAACGAAAAATGCTCAGTTTTAAGTTAAGCAAGTTAGCAATCTCTTCCTGAAAGAAACGTGAAAATATCACTTGTAGTTTAGAAGCAGTAGCGTATTTCAAGTTGAAAACAGCTTCATTTCAATGTTTTTTTTTAAATAGTATCTTAAAGACTATGTTTTTTTTAAATGCTCAGATTGAAGTTTATATATCAATATTTAATATATATTAATTCTGGATTCATCAGTAGGCTAATTTATGAGTTTTAGGGCCTCAAAAATGATCGTTTCACGACTACATGCACCTTAAGGAAAATTGTATCATTGAGATATTCAGCGAGAATATTATAAAATAGCAATCAAAATGCAATCAAATCATCATTCCCTTGCATTGCAAAGGATTTCCAAAGTAATATTTGTGTAGCCGATTTTGATAAGATAACTTAAAAAATAGCACGAGGTTAGACTTGTCTCGAATGCACATGGCATGGCGCTGTGGCTTGGGTTTGGAAGACAAATAATAAAAAACCGGACAAGAGCGAGTCGGGCTCGCCTACCGAGGGTTCCGTACCTACATCTATTATAATAAAGTTATAGAAACCATTAACCGACTGTGTCACTACTCGTTTAACCGCAAAATTAAGCTGGTTTGTAATAAGAAAATGAGGGAATGTAGAAGAAAAAACACAGAATTGTCAATATTATTGGTATTTGTTGGTAAAATATACGTAATATGAACATTATCACCAAATTTCAAACACTGAATTTTACCGTCCGGCAGTCCGAGTTTTTACGGTCCGTTATGGCAGGCCATAAAATGTTTATGTGCGCTTGTGCACTACACGGAATTTTACCGTCCGACATTTTACTTTTCTTCATTCCGGTCCGAGATAACAGCAATGAAAAAGGTATGGGCGCTTGTGCACTACACTGAATTTTACCGTCCGGAAAAAAACGGATGGTTGTATTTTAATCATAAATTATTTATCATACATAATAAGAATTTATTTATTTCGTGTAGTTTAGGCTTTGAAACATTGAAACTGTGATATTGAACTGAAAACGTGATAGGGCGTTTGTGCACTAAACTGAATTTTACCGATCCGGAAAAAAACGGATGCTTGTATTTTAATAATTAATTATTATAAATAATAGAATTTGTTTATTTCGTGTAGTTTAGGGTTCGAAACATTGAAACTACACGAAATAAACAAATTTTTACTATTATAAATGATTAAATTATTAAAATACAAGCATCCGTTTTTTTCCGGATCGGTAAAATTCAGTGTAGTGCACAAACGCCCATATTCATGAACGGGCGGGGCGGGGGAGGGGGTAATCACTGCGCTGCCCCGGCGAGTAAAAAGACGGACAAGTGCACAAGCCAATCATCCGTGTTTTTCATGCCACGCCGGTCCGTAAAAAAAACGGACCGCCCGGACGGTAAAATTCAGTGTAGTGCAGAAACACCCGAATGGGGAAAAATAAAATGTTGGTTTTGCGCTTGTGCACTACACTGAATTTGACCGTCCGGGCGGGCGGTCCGTTTTTTACGGACCGGCGTGGCTGGCCATATAATATAATGTGTGCGCTTGTGCACTACACGGAATTTTACCGTCCGACATTTTACTTTTCCCCATTTCGGTCCGTTTTTTTCCGTTCCCAGATAACAGCAATGAAAAACGTATGGAGGCTTGTGCACTACACTGAATTTTACCGTCCGGAAAAAACGGATGGTCGTATTTTAATCATAAATTATGTTAATACATAGTAAGAATTTATTTATTTCGTGTAGTTTAGGCTTTGAAACATTGAAACTGTGATATTGAACTGAAAACGTGATATTCATGAGCGGGCGGGCGGGGGAGGGGGTAATCACTGCGCTGCCCCGGCGAGTAAAAAGACGAACAAGGGCGTTTGTGCACTACACTGAATTTTACCGGATTTAAACGGATACAGTATTGGGCGTTTGGGCGTTTGCCCAAACGGACCGCCGAATCGGTAAAATTCAGTGTAGTGCACAAACTCAAGTGTACAAGCCAATCATCCGTGTTTTTCATGCCACGGCGGCGGTCCGTAAAAAAACGGATCGCCGGACGATAAAATTCAGTGTAGTGCTTGTGCAGAATTTTATCGTATAGTGTCTGTCTGTCAGTCCGTCTGTCTGTCAAGACCCTTTGGGCATTTGTATGCCCAAAGGGTCTTGACAGACAGACGGACTGACAGACAGACAGACGGACAACAAAGTGATCCTATAAGAGTTCCGTTTTTTCCTTTTGATCTACGGAACCCTAAAAACATTAGATGGTAATTAGGTTATGCTATACAATTAAATAGGTTAGTAGGTACCTAGTTAAACGAAATTACGATATTGAGCCTAACTTATGTAATTATTACAAATGAGACTAGAATGTAAGTAGGTATGTTCATAATGACCTACTTAATGTAAAATGATAATACTTATTAGGTAGGTAGGTACTTATGCCAAAAACTTATACAGGAAAAATATATTCTTAGCTAATTATTAACGCAATAAAATTATTAAACCTGATAATGAGAACAAGGAAAATGATAAATATTTAATGAATGGATATTGACAAAAGTAGATTTTTAAAATTTTATGTAATTTATAGCTATTTAATTGCATGGAAAGCTTTTGCGAACGTTCCTTTGTTAATTATTAAATCGGCTGTATCTAATAAAAAAATAATGTCCAGGAAAATCTTACCTTACCTTCAACTATGCAAGGAATTTGGGTCTGCCTTCGTGGTATTGCAATACTTCTATTAAAGCCTGGAGCAAAAGTCCCCTTTGTCTTACTTAATCTCAACGCAGGTATTGGCAGGTATGCAAGACGGTTCCTCATCCGTGTTTAAGCATTACCAACCTTACTGTATACTAGTAATAAGAATTTATATTTAAGCTGGCGATTGGTCAATTAACTAATTACACACGAAATGGAGCCCGGTAGTCGTAAAGGGTTATGGGAGAAGCTTACCTATGGCATTTAGAACAATACAATGATATTAGTGTTATTAGTATAGTAGCCGGTAATTACGGGAAGGAATTTCGAGAACTAATTTATTATTAATAGGCAGTTTGTTTTTTTCATTAACTTTATCTTTTGGTAATAATTGTAAAAAACGTTTTTAAAAAATATGTAACCGCCTTCATAAGGAATCTTCAAACAAAATTAACAGACACTAATAAGTTTAATTCGTTCTTATTCTTTTTGGCTTGGCACTTCAAACAGTTCAATAAGTACCAAGATAAGTTAGAAAAGGTCACACATTTTCATCCTTTTAATTAAAAATTCTTATTATTTTTTTCGTTTTTTAGTGTTTGTTAATTTTGTTTGAAGATACCTTTTGAAGGCGGTTTCATTTTTTTTAAACGTTTTATTTTTTCGATTTTTAGTGTAAATAATCGTAGCGAAACTACCTACATAGGTAGTGATTATGATAAATTGTTGTAAATATCGTAACCGTTACGGAGTTCAGCTTTCCATCTTTAGCTACTTATATAACTTGAAGGAATACAACTGAAGGTCCATTCGTGCATATGGTATTTACAAAACATCATAATATCTCCTTACTGTTGAGGAGTTTCACCTCTCATCATCAGCTCACCCTAATAATCTGAAAGAATATAACTATTAGCCCATACGTACGATTAATACTTAAGGAATTATTCTCCAGCTCCTAACCGTTAAGAAGTTGTAGCTTCCATCACCAGCTCATTACTATGAGATGATGGCTACCAGATGCAAATATTTGACTAACTTCAAAAATAAATGGAACGCATAAGGCTTGCCTATATTAGAGAATTTCTCTCAATTTTCCTGGGATTTCATCTCCCAGGGGGCCGATTCTCAGGCAATCGAGAAAAGTTCACTTTTTTATGCTCGAAATTCAAATAAACACAGTTTGTGTATTATAGTATATTGTGTATGCAAACGCAACGAGTGGTACGGACCAATCGATGTTCGTATACGAACTTAGATGTCAAAATGAATTTGTTGACATGTGGAACAGTTTAGTTTATTTGAAACGTTCTAACTTTTCAATAGAAACCACAAACAAAATGTTCGACATACGAATTACCACACTGAAAAAGTTCGAATGCCTGAGAATCGGGCCCCTAGGGGCCGATTTTCAGGCAATCGAGAAAAGTTCACATTTATAGCTCGAAATTCAAATATAACACAGTTTTTGTATTGTCAGAAATTCATAATCGAAAAAGTTCGATCGAAAACCAGTCGAACGCTACGAATGGTAAAAACCAATAGATGTTCGTATACGAACTTAGCTGTCAAAATGAATTTGTTGACATGTGAGACAGCTTAGTTTGTTTGAAACGTTCTAACTTTTCAATAGAAACCACAAACAAAATGTTCGACATACGAATTACCACACTGAAAAAGTTCGAATGCCTGAGAATCGGGCCCCTGATCCTGACTTGGTGAAAACTAAAGTCTAAATACGCATTGGACGCAAAATCAAAAGTACTTAATTCTCTGAGCGTGAGTTTAAAGGAGAGGGCGGAATGAGGTTATGCAACTCAGATGCACACTCGTTAAAGCATATCTGACAAGTGACTCAGGGGATGAAACTCATAGCTGAAGTCCCCCATCGACAGTATGGGAGTGCTTATTCGCCAGGCCAGATAAAGAGATACGCACTGTGTATCAGACTAACACCAGTAACATAGAGATCCTTACTACCGAACTTAGTAACTGTACGGTCACTTCAGTCTACAAACCTCCCAATGCACCGTATTACTTCAGCTGTCCGCCGAACTTTAACGCCCATCCGGTTAGATTCGTCCTTGGTAATTTTAATAGCCATAGCGAGAACTGGGGATACAGAACCAGTGATGACAACGAAGTGAAGGTTGAAGAATGGGTTGATGGACACATACCTACTATCTTTGATCCATGATCCAAAACTTCCGTCATCATGCATTATTCAGGATAACTCCAGAACTTCTCGTCAGTTCTCGATGAAATGATTTTGATTGATGGGACCACACGAGAAGCGTCACCTTTCAAATAAAAAAAGAATCATCCAAATCGGTTCATTAACTAAAAAGTTCTGAGGTAACACACATAAAAAAAATACAATCGAATTGATAACCTCCTCCTTTTTTGAAGTCGGTTAAGAACAGTCAAATGTATACTTGAAGCATAGTCCTTAAGTTAAATAAATTAAAATAAATTAAAAGAATAAAGTATTATTTTCAGACCTTGCATTGTACAGACAGCCGCATACAGACCTAAATAGGGTAGTGCTGAATCAACTAAGTAGGTAAGTAGTTGCTGGTATGGTTTGGGCAAAGACTTTGCAGACTTCGCCTTCTGACATGGCAAAGTACGTACTAGTATTTTATCATTGTTTAAATATTTGTTCAAATGTTTGTGCTATGGCTGGCGCAAATAATTTATTTGGTCCGAGGTCACCATATTGACGAGAAGCCTCGGGTTGAGCTCGGGATTAACAATTATTGCGAATAAGGTATACTTGTTAAAGTCTGCATTACATACATCTGTTTAAACTGATAAAAAAACAGTGCTGGAATTAATTAAAAAACTGGCCTTGAAAGGAAAGTGCATAAACAGCGGCTAGCAAAAAAAACATAAATACCATCAAGAAACGAAAAAGGTGTAAGCCTACCACCATACTGAAAGAAATCTATACTTAGGTATAATAAAACTGTAAACGATCCAATTCTGTACATTGAAAAGAAATAGAAAAAAAATCCTCCTGGGGTCTTCTTAAACAAAACAGAGGTACCAAAAATATAGTTTTTGGATTTTTTGTCTATCTGTCTGTTGTCCGCGTTTCACGCAAAAACTACTGAACGGATTTTGATAAAACTCTTTTTTTTATAGTTACAGCTATTGGTCCTCGCCAACATATAGGCCATAATTTATTTTGAAGATCGCAATATCTGAGGTGGAACCATAGCAGTCCAGCCACTCCACGCGGACGAAGTCGCGGGTACAGCTAGTAATAAATAGATTCATTTACTGATCGAGTAATTTCAAATACAACTCATTTTGTTAGTTACAATAATTACTATAGACGAAACGGCGCGGCGTTATAAAATTCGTATATCGCCATCTCACTTACATTACAATATGTCCAAAAGCTCCTGGTAAAACCCCAGGTCAACATTTAGGAGCTTCGGGCCAGCCATTGTTCAGTTAGGTAGTACATGCCATGCCTTTTTAGGGTTCCGTAGCCGAATGACAAAAACTTATATTCGTCATGGCTGTCTGTCTGTCCATCCATCCGTCCGTATGTCACACAGCCACTTTATTCCGAAACTATAAGGACTACAAACTTGATACTTGGTAGGTACAGATAGATTCTGTAAACTACGAGCGTCGTCTAACTAAATGGCTGCGTCTGAAAACCAGCGCTGTAGCTATCTGCAGCATAAGCTGAGACGAGGCCGTTTCGGAAAAAAAATATTTATTTGAATTTATTTGTTTGTATTGTTTTTCTTTTATTGTAAGTATGTTTTTTTTTGCTGAATAAACTTCTTTCTATTTTTTTATTCTATTTCTATTTTTATACGAAAAAAATAATTAAGAGGGCTCTCCATACATGGGGCTGAAACTAAAAAAAATTGTCATCATATCTATTCGTGTGGGGTATCTATAGATAGGTCTTTAAAAATAATATAAAGGTTTCTTACCATTTTTCTCATAGTCAATACTTTGAAAGAACAATATGTTCCCTCCCCCTTCTAACTCTTATAATAAGATAGTGAAAAATCTAAAAAAATATACCTATGCTGTAGATCTTACTTAAGAAACACTTTCAACGAAAATTGGTTTAACGAGATAAATAATCAGCAGTTTTTGAGATAAGTATACTTAACAGATTTTAAAAAACCGCAAATATAACTTTGTCATTCATACAAACATTATGATAAAACGTTTTTAAAAAAAAAGTAACCGCCTTCAAAAATAATCTTCAAACAAAAATTAACAAATACTAAAAAACGAAAAAAAAATAGAATTTTTAGTTCAAAGGACGAAAATGTGTGACTTTTTCTAACTTATCTCGGTACTTAAAAAACTGTTTGAATTGAAGTCGGTGCCAAGTCTTACATAACAGGTATTTGAGGTAAATACCTCACGCTTGGGACCGGGTTTTTTTTATATGTTTGTTATTTCACTTAGGCTGCATTCGAACAAAATTATATTCCAAGAATAACGCTTACTTTCGGATAGTAATGTCAAAACCCCATACTAGTTTGACATTACCCGACAGTAAACGATATTCTTGGAATAAAAGTTTGGCCGAATGCTGCCTTGGTATAATTCGTTCTTGTTCTTTTTGGCTTGGCACCGACTTCAAACAGTTTAGTAAGTACCAAGATAAGTTAGAAAAAGTCACGCATTTTCGTCCTTTGAATTAAAAATTCTAATTATTTTTTTCGTATTTTAGTGTATGATAATTTTTGTTTGAAGATTCTTTTTGAAGGCGGTATTTTTTTTTTAAGATCGTACTTATTCATTTAAGATTTTTAGTGTAAATAATCATAGCTTAAGAAACTACATGGTGATTATGATAAATTTTTGTAAATATCCTAACCGTTACGGAGTTCAGCTTTCCATCTTTAGCTACCTAAATAACTTGAAGGAATACAACTGAAGGTCCATTCGTGCATTTGGTATTTATAAAACATCAAATTACTCCTAACTGATAAGGAGTTGTAGCTTTCTTTACCAGCTCATTACTATGAGATGATGACTACAAGATGCAAATACTTGACTAACTTCTAAAATAAATGGAACGCATAAGCCTTGCCTATGTTTGAGAATTTCTCTCGATTTTCCTGGGATTTCATCTCCTGATCCTGACTAGGTGAAAATAAGATCACGTCTATAAACTTGCGAAAGAAAAAAATAATTTTGAAAATAACTTTGATGAAAATAAGAAATCGTAAGTATAAATACCCAAACGAAAGTCTAAGTATTAGTTAGGATAACTCTTGAACTTCTCGTCAGTTCTTAAGGCGCCGATTCCCCAAAATAGGTTGTTTTAAATTATGGATTACTCGCAAATCACAAGTACTTAAAACTTGGAAAAAATATATGTTATTTTACAGGTATTTATCTAGTGCTTCCGGCCGTTTTTTTTTCGATTGGTGGTATTTTACTGTGTCAAATAATATCCCCAACATCCGTCTAATAATAATTCAAATATCATATTACTTGCAGTATGCTTGGTTTTGGTTAATGAAAAACATATGAAAATAATTGTCTTTGAATAGCCGAGGGATTCCGGCCGTCATAAATTATATTTTTTTATTATTTGATTGTTTATTGAATTTTAAGTAATTTTCGATTCGCGGGGCGCTCGCGAGTTCTCAGTTCACTGCCGGCTGCCGCTGAGTGCGCGCGAAGTGTATAGAGCGCGGCCGAGCAAGCGTTAGCGTGCCTTTTTCGGTCGGGATTCCTCGCCTTAATGAAATTTGAATGGGACCACACGAGAAGCGTCACCTTTCAGATAAAAAAATAATTATCCAAATCGGTTCATTAATTAAAAAGTTCTGAGGTAACACACATAAAAAAAACATACAGTCGAATTGATAACCTCCTCCTTTTTTGGAAGTCGGTTAAAAAAGAAAGTTATTTTTTTCTGGCAAAAATTAAAGTGATATTTTTGCTAGGTATTTTGAAATCGGTACCTACGTTAAGTGGGTACGTACGGAACCTTTAATGGGCGAGACCGACTCACACTTGGCCGATTTTTTGTATCAAGAGGAGATTTATGCATACTCAATAACTCAATGACTCAATGGCCCCAAAGAGTGGCGTGGTGCAGTGGTTAGCGCGATCGGCCTGCGATCGCTGAAGTTTTAAGTGGGTTATATTATTATTCTCTTTATTACATTTTAAATAATATTATTAATATTCCCTTTATTACATTTTAAATACTTACAAAATTATATTTCTAAACATTAAATTTTTACAATGTATAACACTAAAAAATATAACATTTAAAAATACAAAAATGCAGGTTCCCAACGGCAGCAAGATCAAGGTCCCGGCTACCGATGGTTAAGGATCCAGAGACAGGAACCTTCTCACTATACGGGCCGTGTCCAGAAGTACTGCCTTCTGCATCTGACTCCCGATCCATCCACCTAACGCAAGCCTCTTAAGGTGTTTATCGAGGCTCTTGGCTATCAGACCATGGGCAGATATGACTATCGGAACAATAATTGCTGAATCAATGTCCCACATGTCAACAATCTCGTGAGCTAAATCAAGATATT
This sequence comes from Crambus lathoniellus, assembly GCA_949710035.1. Lineage (NCBI taxonomy): Eukaryota > Metazoa > Arthropoda > Insecta > Lepidoptera > Crambidae > Crambus > Crambus lathoniellus. Next base: position 31,896,590 of record OX453298.1, on the reverse strand, counting down.
TGTTTTCTTTATTTTTCAGCTTTCACAAGGTTGTCGTCATGGGGAACAGTGACATCAACAATTATCGCGCGGCGTTCGTGTCGATCTATCAATACAATATCAGGCTTATTAGCTACAATAGTCCTGTCTGTAATGATAGATCGATCCCAATACAATGTGGCATGGCTATTTTCAAGGACCTGTTCTGGTGCATACCTGTAGTACGGCACCTCGGATGCCACAAGACTATGTTTCAGAGCAAGTTGTTGGTGTATTATCCTGGCCACTTGGTTATGTCTATGCAAATACTCGCCGTTTGCGAGACGAGAACAACCGGAGATTATATGCCTAAGGGATTCACCCGGACGATGACACGCTCGGCAAATATCCACTGTGCCATCCCTTAGGATATACTTTCGGTAGTTATTCGTCATCACAACCTCATCCATAATTGCACAGACAAAACCTTCGGTTTCACCAAAAAGATCACCGAAGCGGAGCCAGGATACTGAGGCTAATAAATCTACGTCGGGCCCATGGAGAGCCCGGTAGAATCTGCCATGTAACTCCTTGCTTTGCCACACAGTGCTGCGGTCGGAAGTACTAAGTACTACAGGTTTGCGCCAGTTTTCTTTTGCTAAAAATAGAGGAGTCAGTCCATTGTCAACAGCAACTACATCTCTATGAGACCCCATATCGACTTGGAGAAAATACTCCCTAAGATTGCATATCTCGCGGTTATGCAATGTCTTAGCATTTAAGAAGCCACGACCACCGCACTTCCTCGGGATATACAATCTCATGGTCGATGAACGTGGGTGATGTATGCGGTGTGCTGTTAGCAATGTACGAACTTTTCTATCCAGGGCATCCAGTTCAGTTTGAGTCCATTTAAGTATGCCGAAGGAATACATCAGTACCGGCATGACCCATCCATTGTATGCGCGAACCTTGTTTCCGCCAGACAAAAGACTTTTAAGGACTTTTGAAAGGCGCCCCAAGAAACGCTCACGCAACGACTGTTTCATGTCAGCATCGTTGATGCCTAATGCCTGTGACATACCTAAATATTTATAGGTTTCGTTTACGGAGAGAGATCTAAGATGAATAGAATCCGAGAGTTGTATACCCGTAGATTCCATTATCTGACCACGCTTTACATGCATGACTGCACATTTGTCCACACCAAATTCCATTTTAATGGCATTACTGAAAGCTTCAGTAACCTTCAGTAACGCTGTCAAATGAGAACTGCTATGGGCAAATAGTTTCAGGTCATCCATGTACAGCAGGTGTGATATTACTTGACCATTTCTCCGTAAACGATAGCCTAACCCTGAACTCTCGAGAAGTGTACTCAGAGGGTTCAAGGCGAGACAGAACCACAATGGACTCAAACCGTCACCCTGGAAGATACCTCGCTCTATTTTTATAGGATCGCCCTGACCTAGAATCCATCGAGATCCTGGATAGAAAAGGACCGTTCTCCATTTTCGCATGCACGATATCAAGAAAGTGCGTAGAGTTGTATTTATTTTATACAACTCCAGCACCCTCATGAGCCACGAATGCGGCACGGAATCATAGGCCTTCTTATAATCTATCCAGGAAGTCGACAGGTTCTTTCGGTTTCGACGAACCTGTTGGTTAATAGCCATGTCAATGAGGAGTAGCTCCTTAGTACCACGGGCCCCATTCCTACATCCATTCTGAGAGGCGACCATAATAGAATTTTGATTAATGTGTTCATTAATCTTCGACTTCAAAATGGACGTAAGAATTTTATAAATTGTTGGCAGACAGGTGATAGGTCTATAGTTTTTGGGGTCCGCAGTACTACCAGATTTATGGAGCAGATGGGTTATGCCTGTTGTCATGAATTCTGGAAGCGATCGAGATAATAAAGCACATTGAAATTGAGATGCTAAGCAAACGTGCGAGCTAGGTAACCATTTATACCAGAAATTGTGCAGTCCATCCGGGCCTGGAGATTTCCAGTTGATTAATTAATATTATTATTGTTATTGTGGTTATATTATACTTTCGCAATGACCGGCATTTTTTTTTTATCTCGAGTTCCTTCGTGTTTTATTAGGCACGTTAAGGTTTTTCCTATATGTACCTATAGGAAAAATGTGATAGCGAAAAACCACGGTAGCTTTCAGGCGGGGTAGCTAGCTAAGCTATACTTATATAGGGCTTGTGGTTTTTTACTATCACATTTTTCCTATACTTACAAAATTTCATTGTAAATGCATAAAAATAATTTAAAATCTCTACCTAGCCAAAATTCCACTAAAATGTTTCGTCAGCAAAATATAACTTTGTTTTTCATAGTGTTTATATGAACGACAAAGTTACATTTGCGGTTTTTGAAAATATGTTATATCTCACAAAAGTGCTTACTATTCTCGTTCGTAAAGCGTTTCACAGAATATATCTACATACAAAGTTTCAAGTGTGTAGTCTTGATAGTTTTGGAACAAAGTGGCTGTGACATACGGACGGATAGACGGACAGACAGACAGAAAGACAGATTACGAATCTATAAGGGTGCAGTTTTTGCCATTCGGCTACAGAATCCTAAAAAGGAGGAGTTTCTTAAGGCGTCTGATTTTTTAAATGTGTGTTCTTCAGATGTTCTTGAATTAAAGTTTTAATAAGTCAAGGCTTCATTAAGGCAAATAAGATTTTCAGATTTCCCATCATTTTAACGAAATAGGTACACCGTCGTCAGTTGACTTGATGCTAAGTACCGCTTTTAAGGTGGTTCGATGAGCTCAGTAGCGCCACCAATGGAAATAAATCAATTACATTTTATTAAAGGCTTTGATTAAAAGTTTTAGTTATTTCGCGAAAATAAAAGAGTAAAATGCATTTTATAAATATACTTTTAACAACTCGAACTTAAGCAATAAGTCGTGAATCTCAATAGTGCCAAAAGTGACCACATTTAGCAATATCGAGATCCATAACTTAATGCTCATATTTGAGGCCATGAAAATATACTTAAAAATTGCAATTTACTCTTCTATTTGCGCAAAATAACCGAAACTTTTATTCTAAGCCCTTGATAAATCGTAAATGATTTATTTCCATTGGTGGCGCTACTGAGCTCATCGAACCACCTTAACAGAAATAATTACAAAACAAAGGGACTCATAACTATTTCTTTTCTTTTCACTTGACCTGAAAACTTAGTATGAAGGTAAATATTTATAGCGTTCTTAATTTCTCATGATAATACATAACAAGACAAGAGCCAACTAAACCGTGATCAAGAACATGACCAGAATCAGAATGATATCATAATTTTCTAAGAAATTCGAAATGCACTTTGATTACAATTAATTTCTAATAAGTATTTTGTCTTCATTAGCAATTAATTCTCAAGGCAGATGGTAGGTAATTTGATACACTTCAGTTATTCAGTTAATTCTAAAAGTAAGTAGGTATAAACAATGGGACAGTTTTTTTTTCAGAAAAAAGAACTTCTAAGCTAGTTCAATGTTTCAAACCCTAAACTACACGAAATAAATAAATTCTTACTATCTTAAATAATTCATGATTAAAATACAATCATCCGTTTTTTTCAGGGACGGTAAAATTCCGTGTAGTGCACAAGCGTACTTACTGTAAGTATAGAAAAAATGTGATAGTAAAAAACCACGAGCCCTATAAGTAGCTTTCAGGCGGGATTATTCGACGAGTCGTGTAAGCCTTTCGGTAGCTTAGTTGGTCAGAGCATCGGGCCGGATTCTCGGAGGCGCGGGTTCGTATCCCGCCTGAAAGCTACTTATAGGGCTCGTGGTTTTTTACTATCACATTTTTTCTATACTTACAGAATTGCATTGTGAATGCATAAAAAGAATTTAAAATCTCTATAAGCGTACTTACTGTTAGTTCTTGCCATGCATGACCACCCATGACCCAAACGGAATAGAACACAGGAACATTAGTTATTTTTACTTTTTATCCCAATATTGCGGCAGCAAAAACCTCGGTAAGAAGTTTCTCGTCACATTATTATTTTGGTTTGAGTCTGATAATCTGATTCAAGAATGGATTCACATTTGCTCGTCGTGCATAATGTATTCATCATCATCATCAGCCACTTAATGTCCCTTCCTTATGAATGGATAAGAAGAATGGGCCATGACCCACCACGCGGGCCCAGTGCGGATTGGTGGGCATTAAATCAGTCGTGTCTGCGATGCGGATCGGTGCAGACGCGTGCTAAAATTTTCTGTGAATATTGTGAAACGCGGCCAAGTGCCGCGTTACGCATAGAGCTATGAGCGATAAACTTGTGGCTAACGAACTCCTGGCGTTTCTACAACAAAAGCTGGACGTCATGGATGAGGTGAGCGCGCTCCAAATCTGTAAGTCAAACTTCAGTGAGGATGATGTGGCCACAGCGAAGAAGCTGCTATACGAGTCTCTCGGCAAGATTGACCAGATGGTGTCCCGAAGGCGTGATGGGACACAGAAGAGCCTGCAGGAAATCATCACCCTGTTCAAGGAAACCGATCCAGATGACGTGCCCACTTTCGTGGCGAGGGATCTCAACAAGCTGCCTCCTGTCACCTTTGATCACGTCGATGTAACCAGCCTTTTGAAGGATATTGTTTCCTTGAAGAAGAGTTTGGCTGATATAATGATCAAATTTCAAACATCTGAAAATACTGTAAGCGAATTGCGTAAAGAACTTTACGATTTACGTGAATCGCTTGCAGTAAGTAGGTCACCGATCGCAGGCTCTAATGTAAACATGCGACGCGGGGCATGCCTAGATACGTCGACGACGTCGAGTTGCAAGTCAGCAGTTTCGTCGCCGACTCCGCCACGGCCCGACAGAACCCGAGCGCCGCCGCCGCCGGCCGCGAGCGCCGACTCCGCCGCCGCTTCCTACTGCAGTGGCGCCGCGCGCGCCCGCGCCCAGTCTACGTGACTATGCTGCTGTTGCTGCTACCAAAGCAAGCTCACAGCCGCAGAAACTGGACCCCTCCAAAAGACGAGCGCCCGCGCCGAATGTTGCCTTACCGGGCCAAGATGATCAAGGTTTTATCGAGGCTCGGAGCAAAAGACGACATCGTCAGCGACCGACGCAGAACCAGTATGGTACCGCACCGACAGGGCCCAACTTCCTGCTGCGAGCTGCCATACCGACCACGGCCGTATACCTGTCCCGTCTGCACCACACTATCACCGCGGAGGACGTGACAGAGTATATAAAGAAGAAAGCCAACTTTTGCTTGAGAGTACAGGCTTTGGAATCGCGCCACAATACGAATTTTAAGTCGTTTGTCGTGCGCGTCCCGACAGCGAGGCTGGAAACTTTCCTGAAGGAGGATTTCTGGCCGCAGGGGGTGGTTTACCGGCGCTTCCGCGGGACATTGCCAAATGCCACCGACTCAACAGCGAAAGCTGTTGCTTAATGTTATCTTACTAATCTAATATTAAGTTAAGATATTTACTACCAAAATTGTATGATATAAATATATATGTTTGTCTTTAAGGTATTTATTATATGGGCCTGATATTGTAAAATATTCTTTGTAGCCTGAAATAAATGATTTATTTATTTATTATTATTTATTATTAACAACTGCTATTGTAGCCGGGACCAACGGTTTAATGTGCCTTCAGAAGCACGGAGGAGCTCGAGCTGAAAAGTTTTTGGTCACCCATCCCGTGACCGACCATTGCGAAAGTTGCTTAACCTCAACGATCGCAGGCCGGGCGCGGTAACCACTGCGCCACGGGTTCCTCATGTAATCATCGTGAGCCTTATTATCGTCCACTGCTGGACACCCTCTACAAAATACAAAAATACAAAATACAAATACAAATAATATTTATTTGTAAACATAGGTAGAACTAGTAGGTGTAGAGAAATAGTAGGTGTTATTAAAAATAAAAATGTATCACTATGTTTAGCCATCAATGGGCGTACAAATTTGAGTCTCATTTTAAGAATAATACCTATATTTTACTTAAAAAAAAATTTTTTTTTGAACAAAACCAAAGTATTTAATTTTAATAAATAATAAAAAAATAAACGACAACAATTAATATTACATTACATGTCAATAAATTGTAAAAATGTCAACAAAATTAAACAAAACGACTACATAGGCAATGTCCAAAATGACTACACTTAGCTACTACAAGTGCATGCCACCGAGCACGATCCGCGGTTACGAGGTTGAGTAGGTAGGTAAATTTAACAAGTTTTTTTGTAAAAATTTCATTTTCATGACAACCTTTTTTGCTGACTGTACGTTAATATTGTATATCTAAACTAAACCTGTATACTTACAAAATTTCAGCTCCATCGGACTCTGGGAAGTGGGTCAAAATAAGCTTGCAAGATTTGTCCCCCACTAACTAACATACTAACTAACTAACTAACATGGCAAGTTAATAAAAAGCTTGTAAAACAATGGTATTACCAGCGGATCCTCACGGTTTTACCCGCGTGATACCCGTTCCCGTGGGACTATCGGGATAAAATATAGCCTATGTCACTCGGGAAGAATGTAAAGCTTTCTAATGGTGAGAGAATCTTTTAAATCGGTCCAGTAGCTTCGGAGCCTATTCGATGCAAACAAACAATAAAATATTTCCTCTTTATAATATTAGTATAGGTAAATATATCGAAATATTCATTACTATAATAATGGCACAATGGTTGTGCGTAGGTATATAAACTCACAGCAGACTCACAGGCACCGAAACTTGACGTAGAATTTCATACAATTGTGCTCAGTTTACTCAGAGATGGGAAACTAATTTGCATGTCTGCAATGATTTTTGCGTCAGTTTAGAGGACAAAGGCCTAAATATCGAATCACAGTTTGAACAAACTTCATATACAATTATATTGAAAATGTGGTACTTATTAGAAAAAATCGACTAGCTCTGCCGGGAATCGAATCCGGGACCTTTCACCGCGTTCGGGCGAATGCTCTGACCGCTGAGCTACGGAGTCATTAGATGATGCGTCGAATTTCTCTAATAATGTATGTCTGTGAGGTAAGTACTTACTTCTTACACAAGGCAGAATTTATTTTTTACATTTTGAATGTAATTGTGAAAATGGCATTGGTAGGTAAGTAGGTAAATATTTTCAAATTAAGTATGTAATTGTCATAAAAAATTAAAATCTTAAAATCAGTATCAAGCAAGTTCACTATCATCATTATAATGCTGTATTATTTGGAACTTTTAAAATATCAAGCCACTCTTATCTTTTGATTAAGTACATAGGTATCTTTATGAGAAATCATACGAGTGCATAATTTTCCATTGTCTATCAATCAGTACAAAATACTATCCTATGACCTTGATCCTAGAGAAGTACAGTGCCCAAGCACGAAAAATTTTCGTTAGGGTAACCGTATACTAAGCGATACCATCCGTCAAATGCTGTCAATTACCATACATTTTCGAGAAATTTTTAGTTCCGTAATCAAGCGTAGCGACGCGCGGCACTCTGCTCTGGTATTTCATACAAAATAATATGATTTCGAAAACGAAGATTTGCTTGTGGTACAGTGCAATATACAAATATTTATTTAAATTCCCATCAAGCGCAAATATAATATTTGTGACTTTATATTGCAGAAAGTACCTACACAAAAGGGGCTCTAGAAATTAGAAAATGCTCAATGTCATTAGGCACATTTATAGGAACGATGACACCATCCTGTCCATCCTCTGCATAATGTTAGTTACTCTACTTCCAAGTAATTGAATAGGATACTTATATTTTATTTGCATGTCTTTTGCTTTACTTTACGCCCCAAAGACAGAAAAGCGTTTTAAATATACCTACCTATTGTGTATTATCGGTTGGTAATGCCGTAGCCTGAAAGAAACCTTGATTCGGATTAATGCAATAAATTAATCCTTATGCGGAAATCAAATACTATTTTCCTTATAATGATAAAATTAAGTAATTTCCATAGGTACCCAAATGAAAAATATTATTTGGCTTAGTTTGATCTGGCGCTATAATCATTTTTGCAACACTTGTCTTATTTTCTAGGCTTGTACGAGTATTGTATGCTTATTTTAATCTATTTACAGCAAATACACCCCAAGTGTTATTTCGGTCCCAAGTTATGCATCCTTGCCGGTGGATATAACCGCGCCGGAATCTGGAAGCATTCGCGCGCGCCCGCGCAGATAGGCCGAGTTTAGCAGTCTGCTACTATTATTGTCCTGGAAGATAACTTGAGCCGGCCAGCTGGCAGATGTCAAGCGCATACCACTCGCTGTCACAATCCATATTAAAAACTAAAGAACTACCTAAGTACTATCGAACTGTTGAATTTCATGGACTATAGCTAGGTCATTGGTAAATAAGCCAAATAGTTTTGTTTTTATAATGTAACATTATAATTATAATTAACTCAATGCTGATAGAAGCGATTTCATTGTTAGATATTTCCGATAAATCGCAAGTGCAATGAGACTATGACACATTGATGTCCGCGGTAGTAAGCAACTTGACACCCCTGAATCACAAAAAACATACACCCCGAACGCCTGATTCACACATTGTTTTAAAAATGCATTGTTTGCATTGTAATCCACTCATTATTTGCAGAGTAATCAACTTATCCACACAACAAACTTCCGAATAATTATATTGTACGCAAAGTGTTTGATAATATGAACTACTTTTCAGAAATTAGTTTGCATTTTCAGCGACTTTGTCACTTCCCGTTTTCGTTTGAATCATCATCATTACAGCAGCATTAGACCCACTGTCACACTGTGTCGGTCAATTACTTCTGACTTCTACTTCAAACTTATTCCAAAACGTAGACTAAAATAGTCCTGGTTTAAAACTGGTAGGTACTAAACTGATACTGTCAGCTTTCTCCCTTATTCCTCGTACATTACCAAGTTTGACAACTGGCTTTCCACAAGGAAAAATAATTCTTCTTACCTTACCCGGTTTTCAAATGGGATTTTTTTTCCTAGTAGAAAACCGTAATTTTATTTAGTCTTTTCCAAATGAAAGACAGAATTAGCACTAACTTTTTATTTAGTCCACGTTTTGGAATAAGGAGAGAGGGTTTTCCTTCAGCGGTTTCCCGCGAACTTCAGTGTATTTTCACTGAAGCGGAGGAAAGATGTGTTTTCAGTAGAGAACTGCCTCTGCATGTCCTAATAACAAATGCACGACAATATAGCTCCGGCCCTCTTCGCCTCAGTAGATCTGCAATACGGTATTTTACTGATTTTTTTTTATTTCTTTAAAATGTTTTTCGAAATATTAGCTACACAAAACAAGTTTTCATTTTGAATTATCTTGAATATTTTCAAAGATATAGGACTTCAAACTTTATAATTAGACAAGGACAGGACGCTATCTTAGTGACGTCAGTGGGTTAGTAGCGTCATAGTCACGCCATAGAAGGTTTCGTTTTAGAAAGAGACAGCTATAGTCAAAATCAAACAGACTATAATTCTTTTATTATAAAACAGATTCAAATTATTTTTTCACATTTGGTATTCTTAATTGCAATATTTTTTAACGTCATCATTAAATATCTACATTTCAACAACAGTAAAATACCCTATTCTACCGTTAGTAGGTAGGTATATTATTATGGTGGTTCAGAATTTTCATGATTTTCCAAATGAATATTTACTATAACGTTTATTATTGAGCAAGGAGTTATACAGTTAGGAGAGTAAAAATTATTTTGTGGTAGCAAAAAACGCTTGTAATTATTTAGTTTCGTTTGTAATATTTTAAGTAATACAGGTTTTAAATTTGGCGCAACGATTTGCGTAAAAGTGTTTCAGTCTTGTTTCAGTAGAATTTGGTCATATTACATAACACGAGGGAATACCCCTTTTGTTAATTTTGTAATCTTATCCTGGTAACCTCGTTACGTTATCACATTAAATTAAGTAAGTACTGCTGAAGCGCATTCTTAAACCAACATGGTAAGATTGATGTTTATTCTCTTATTGTCAAATTCTCCTAAACATTTTAGAGAATAAGATGATCTGAGTACAGCAGTAATTTATAACACACATAAGCAATTTTCTTGGCGACCATGGGAACGATTTGTCTCAACAATTATTTTTAAAATATACAGGGTGTGTATATAATGCCCGAGCTTCACCTGCGTCTAATGCCATTAATTAGCGGGCTATTTGATATAACACGCAGGTGTAGACGGGTCTTAGCGCACTAATTTGATACAATTAGCGCGCTAAGACTTATTTGAAAGTTTTTGACTTCAAAGTACTTAGGTACGTTATTTGGTGAGGGATTATTTCTTACTTTTTTGATGTCATTTTTTTGAAGGCGGTTTTACTTTTTTATAAAAATATTTTTTGTCTATGGTTTTGTTCAAGTTATATGCCGTAAATCGGGAACATGGTCCTTGAGTGTTTTTTAAGCACTAAGTTTATAAACATTTTTACAGACTTCAGTGGCCACAACATTGGATTTGAAGGTAAAAGCACTTGCATCTCGTCTTGCTTGCATGAACGGAATTTACGATACGTTACGGCATGCGGCACTATCCGACATGACTCTGTCGATAGTTCGATAAATTATACTAATATGCTAATGTTATCTAACATAATACTAAAATAGGAGAGAAAAATTTCGAATGGACAAGAGATTACCTACAACTGCCGAACAATAAAAAATGTACTTAACTCAGAAAATTTTGAGAAACTAAAAAACTAACTAGCGACCGCGAACCGGACGACGTTCCGTGGGCAGGCCCCCTACAAGGTGGACCGACGATCTGGTCAAGGTCGCGGGAAGCCGCTGGATGCGGGCAGCGCAGGACCGATCGTTGTGGAGATCCTTGGGGGAGGCCTATGCCCAGCAGTGGGCGTCTTACGGTTGAAATGATGATGAAAAAACTAACTTCAATGAATATTGTTTTTTAATTAAATCTCTTCAAAGAACTCTCTAACAGCCTCTATACAAAGTTTCATGAGTCTGAACCAATTTTTGAAAAAAAAATCTAGTCGGCCGCAGACACCTCTTCTACGGCCTTCTCGAACACGATAGTGCGTCTTCGGGCGATGAAAACTGTATCCCTTTCAGCCATTTCAGCAGATTTTTTATTTTTGGGATGACCGGTAGCTGGTTGCTTTTAAAGGTCCTTTATCCATAAAAGCCATTAAAAGTCGATCAAATGAGCCAACCATCAGGTTTTAAGCCACATTTAAAATTGCTGAAAATCATCGCACCAAATTAATGTTCTTGATGCTGATCCATTTTACAAGCTTTTAATTAACTTGCAGTGTATGTATGTATGTATGTATGTCCGTTCGGGTAAAATCTTGCAAGCTTAATTTGACCCACTTCCCAGTGTCCGATTGAGCTGAAATTTTGTAGGCAAGTTTGGTTTAGATGACAATTAAATATTAAAGTACAGAAAACAAAAAAGCTTGTCATAAAAATGAATTTTTTACTAAAAACTTTTTAAATGAGACACGATTATTATTGTTGATCGAAGGCACGTAAATATTCGAAGGACACGTTAATTTAAATTTGGCTCTCGAAAAAATGTGGAATACTTAACCAAATTTTTCAAAATAATTACAAGTGGCCAGGGGCCCGATTCTCAGGCATTCGAACTTTTTCAGTGTGATAATTCGTATGTCGAACATTTTGTTTGTGGTTTCTATTGAAAAGTTAGAACCTCTGAGAACGTTTCAAACAAACTAAGCTGTCCCACATGTCAACAAATTCATTTTGACAGCTAAGTTCGTATACGAACATCTATTGGTTTCTACCACTCGTAGCATTCGACTGGTTTTCGCTCGAACTTTTTCGATTGTGAAATTCTGACAATACAAAAACTGTGTTATATTTGAATTTCGAGCTTATAAAAGTGAACTTTTCTCGATTGCCTGAGAATCGGCCCCCAGGGGCCCGATCGAAAAAAGTTCACTTTTATAGCTCGAAATTCAAATATTTTACGAAGATAACACATTTTGTGTATTGTCAGATTCACAATCGAAAAAGTTTGATCGAAAACCAGACGAACGCAACGAGTGGTACAGACCAATCGATGTTCGTATACGAAATTAGCTGTCAAAATGAATTTGTTGACATGTGGGACAGCTTAGTTTGTTTGAAACATTCTTACTTTTCAATAGAAACCACAAACAAAATGTTCGACATACGAATTACCGCACACTGAAAAAGTTCGAATGCCTGAGAATCGGGCCCCAGTGCCTTAATATAAAGAAAAAAACTTTTTTTCGCAAAACTTTCTGAGTGGCCTTGTTGAAGAATAGTCATTCTGTTACCCCCATATTAATAAACGAAGAGTAAGTTTACACCTAGGTTTAACCAAGAAGTTTGCTTAGGAATATGACGCTTTGAAACGTCAAAGGTAAGGAGTAATATTGCTAAGCAATATTTTTGGTTAACTAGGTATAAACTTACTCTTTTTAGGCCCGATTTCACCAATGATAATTAAACGCGATTAACGCTAAACGTGTTTAAAACGTATTTCTGTCCCTGTCACATTCAATCAGATGACAGAGACAGAACTATGTTTTAAACACTAAAACATAGTTCCTTGGGCCTTAAAACACTAAGGGTGACTTTCACCACTGATATTTAAACGTGATTAACGCTAAACGTGTTTAATACATAGTTCTGTCTCTGTCATCTGTTTGAATGTGACGGAGACAGAAATACATTTTAAACACGTTTAGCGTTAATCGCGTTTAAATATCAGTGGTGAAATTGGGCCTTAGTATTTTAAACTAAACGAGTTAGTTAGTTAAAATACCAATTAATAATAAGATTACCGATAACAATGACAACATGCGTAGCGTATAGTGCGTAAGCGCACTACGATCGTCTTGCTTCCTTGCAACGTGAGACGTTCCGGCATTGTCCCGCATTCCATAACGGCCCAGTTCAAAATGGCACTTAAACCATATAAAAGATAATAGTTTTCAGAAAAATTACTGAGTTTCGAAAACAAATAAGCCAGGTAGGTACTTCACAAGCCATCACTATCAAACATAAATATTGGTGTCTTTCTATAAAGAAAAGTCTTAATCAATCACGTAATAAGTACACAATTTTCATGAATAAATAAATACTTATTAATTACTAGTATACTAGCTTTCCGCCCGCGGCTTCGCCCACGTGGACTACACGACGTTATCCCGGGGGAATGTGATATTTTTCCGGGATAAAAACTAACCTATGTTCCTCTCCAGGCCACATAGTATCTGTGTCCCAAATTTCAGCCAAATCCTTTGAGCCGTTGTCGCGTGATTGAGTAACAAACATACAAACATCTAAACATCCAAACATCCAAACATCTAAACTTTGAACTGATAGGATAGTAGGATAAGATGCACTTTATTATAGCAAAAACAAACTAATCTCTTTATTTGCTTAAATGGTTGAGATTTGGGACCAAATTGGATGGATACTTCAAGTTAGTACTGTGGTATCATATTGTTAGGATATGATACCTCCTTGCATTGTCTATGGTTGATTTATGTTTAAATCAGTATTCAAAATATCGAATGGATTGTCATTACCTATGCGAGTAGTTTGTTTTAGTCTAGACGATTCCGCGGGCGCGTGTTGTAGTAGATATAGAATATATCGGCCATGGTGCCGCAGTAAAGATTTATATCGAAATTACATTTATTATTGAATAGAATCCCAGTGTAGGGCTTCTTATGGTGGAGGCGCCGGGTAATTTCCATGTTTCAGACCCTTTGGTGAAGATGGAGGTCTTATTGTTCGACGGCATCCACGGAGATGTCGAAGTTTTTTTTCGGAGCTACGAAGCGATGACGGCTCTGCAAGGCTACGAAGGCGAGGCCAAGAAAATCGTCGTCGGAGCTTTCTGCACGGGCGCAGCCCGATATTTCTACGATAAGATCGTCGATATGGTGAAAGACTACGACGAAATGAAGAAGGAGTTTATCAAGGAGTTTGGTTTTGTATCGGACCCACTTGAGTGCTTCGAGGAATGTGCCCCTAATATGTGTGATTCTAGCAGTGGTGATGAATCTAATCAATGTGTTTATTTTGTGCCGGAGTTAGAGAATGTGCCAACTCCCAATCAATGTGCCTCTCGCACGCCAAACGAAAAACCCCATGATTTGTATGATGCAAGTGAATTGAATGATTTTAGAGCTCAAGCCCCGATGATGCCCATCACGACATCATCTTGGAGGACGACTGAGACGTCCCCACAATCTAATAATAATATTATTGTAAGTAGAGAAGAGGATTGTATGCAGCTGACGTTGGTGCAGGACAATCACAACACAAGTAAGCGTACGCCGTTTTTATCTATTGAGTGTCGTGGTCAGAAAATAGACCCCTTGGTGGACACCGGTGCGAGTGTGTCGGTAATATCACAGACGGTAGTAGACAGTCTAGGTCTCAGTGTGGACATGGTGAACGCTGAACTACGAAATGTGAGTGGTGGAAAACTTTCAATAGTAGGGAAAACTAATGTATGTTTCTTGATAGATAACGTGTTGTTTACACAGCGATTCGTTGTTGTAAGGGACATTGTACCAAACATAGTGTTGGGTTGTGATTTTATTAGCAGGAATAGCATAATTTTGAATTTTGAAAAATTTTGTATAATTTACAAAAAATTTAATTTTGAATTTAATGTTGACATGAATTTTATGTTGACATCGATTGACATTGATGACAATGAGTCACAACAGTCACAAGTGATAGATGTCTCGAATGACGGATGTCAAAGTAATTTTCGAAAAAGTAATATGTCAGAAAAAAGTTCGCATGTCATTCTTAAATTAAAAAGTTTTTTTATGAATAAAAATAGGAATGACAGTAAAATGAAGAAAGGCGCGAAAAAGTTTGAAAAGTCGAATATGAATAGGATTTCGAAATCCAATATAAGTTCGTTATGTAATATTAGTTCTTTACGAAATAAGAAACGATTGAAATTTGTAACATATAAAATTAAATGTAAAAATAAATTTTCTTTTATAGATTCATTTTATAATAGGGATAGAAATAGGATAGGATTTTAGGATGTTTTATAATAGTGATTGTTAGATAGTTGAAATGTATAATTGTGTGATTTGTATTAATATGTGTTTCTTTTTCATGTACGGAAATACTGCACCTGAAGCCCACGAAGTGTCCTGTGGTCCACTTATAATATGATGTATTTACTTAATTTTTTTTAATGTTTAATTTAATAAAATAATTATTTTTTTGCATTTTTACTAATTAGTAGACATCGTGTCGTGTCTCTTTACCTTCATGGGATAGGGCAGGAGGATGACCTATTATCTAATTAGGTGTGAGAATCCTCTGACCTTAACTTATGTTGATATTGACATCACGTTTCGTTAATGATCTGGACCACAAAAGTAACACTTCTGTGTTTCATTTTATTTCCGTTTTAGTTAGTTTGTAAGTTTTTTCGATGTCACTTAAGGAACGAGGTGACGTCAACATTTGTTGGTGAGGGGGGAGGAAACCCTGATGGTCCAATAAGGACTAGGGTCATATCCTGTTTGTTGCAGGATCCCTCTAACCCTGACTGGCAATGTTGTCGACACCACGCTACATAAACTGTGGTGGCCCCTAGTAGACAGTCTGCTTGAGGTTACCACAGGTTTATGAAGTTCCAAGCTTGTTGTCGGGCACCTTTTGAGATGAGGGTTATTTTTGGGTAATTTCGTAGTATATATATTATTGGTGCTTGTCCGACATGTTTGATCTTGGAATTTCGACTTAGTTAATGCTTAGATGAGCTAGGGTTAGCTTTGGTTGTAACTACATATGATGTATTAAGGTTAGGTTTAAGGCTGGGCAGACCTTTTCCCTTGGTTTTGGTATGTCAAGCCAATGCAATGGTTGGTTTGTTTTGATTTCAAGAAATTAATAATTATATCGACCATTGTCCTGGCTGTCCGTTAGTGAGGACCAGTCTTATTGATGTGATATTGTTCCAAGGTAGGAAGGGCCTTCGCTTTAGGGTAATCCATATAGAAAAAAAACATTTCTTTAGTAAGAAAGGTTTTTTGTTGCGGCGGCGGCATGTGGTATCATATTGTTAGGATATGATACCTCCTTGCATTGTCTATGGTTGATTTATGTTTAAATCAGTATTCAAAATATCGAATGGATTGTCATTACCTATGCGAGTAGTTTGTTTTAGTCTAGACGATTCCGCGGGCGCGTGTTGTAGTAGATATAGAATATATCGGCCATGGTGCCGCAGTAAAGATTTATATCGAAATTACATTTATTATTGAATAGAATCCCAGTGTAGGGCTTCTTACGTGTTTGCAGATTAAAACGTTTTTGAAAAAAAATGTAACCGCCTTCAAAACGGATCTTCAAACAAAAATTAACAAACACTAAAAAACGAAAAAAATAATAAGATTTTTTAATTTAAAGGACGATGATACGTGACTTTTTCTAATTTATCTTGGTACTTACTGGACTGTTTGAAGTCGGTGCCATCTTATACGTATTGAGGTAATTACGTCCTACACCTCACGCTTGGGACCGGGTTTTTTTTTATATGTTAGTTATTTCACTCAGTATATTTCGTTCTTATTCTTTTTGGCTTGGCACCGACTTCAAACAGTCCAGTAAATACCAAGATAAATTAGAAAAAGTCACGTATCATCGTCCTTTAAATTAAAAAATCTTATTATTTTTTTCGTTTTTTAGTGTTTGTTAATTTTTGTTTGAAGATCCATTTTGAAGGCGGTTACATTTTTTTTCAAAAATGTTTTATTTTTCGATTTTTAGTGAAGTAGCTTAAGAAACTACATGGTGATTCTGATAAATTGTTTTAAATATCCTATCCGTTACGGAATTCAGCTTTCCATCTTTAGCTACTTAGATAACTTGAAGGAATACAACTAAAGGTCCATTCGTGCATATGGTATTTATAAAACATCATAATATAACTCCTAACTGTTGAGGAGTTTCACCTCTCATCAGCAGCTCACCCTAATAACCTGAGAGAATATAACTATTGGCCCATACGTACGATTAATACTTAAAGAAATATTCTCCAGCTTCTAACCGTTAAGAAGTTGTAGCTTCCATCACCAGCTCATCACTATGAGATGATGACTACCAGATGCAAATACTTGACTAACTTCAAAAATAAATGGAACGCATAAGGCTTGCCTATATTTGAGAATTTCTCTCAATTTTCCTGGGATTTGATCCCCTGGTCCTGATTTGGTGAAAGTAAGATCAGGTCAGAAGTACCAACTTTAGAAAAAAAATATATTTTGTAAATGATCCCCAATTTGATGAAACTATGAAATCGTCCATATACCCAAATAAAGTCTGAATACACATTATTCAGGATAACTCCTGAACTTCTGGCCAGTTCTTGATAAAATTTGAATGGGACCACACGAGAAGCGTCACCTTTTAAATAAAAAAAGAATTATCCAAATCGGTTCATTAACTAAAAAGTTCTGAGGTAACACACATAAAAAATAAAAAAAAAATTAAAAAAAAATACAGTCGAATTGATAACCTCCTCCTTTTTTTGAAGTCGGTTAAAAATAGAGAAATTTTTAGAGGCTGATAACAATGACAACTGAGACGACAAGAAAAATGAGACCTTCCGGCATTGGCCCGCATTCCTTTATGGTACTGTTTATAATGCTTACACAAGGCCTACTGATCGTCGATGCTATAGATAGTAGGTAAATCCTTATCCCTAAATAAACTTCTCATCAAAAAATCGAAATAATGCCATTTTTATAATAAATAACATGCTCACTTCAGGAGTTCAGAGTCTCATAGATGCGAAACTTTTGCATCTTTGTAATATTTATTACGTCTATGGAGAGGACAAATGCCCAATTGGGTATTTGACTGAATTTTTTTATTGACTTAAAATTATCATTTAATTAGAAGCAACGCAACGTAAGTATTTATTTTCAAATATCTTGCATATTTTCAGCGATAACTTTCTTATTAGACAAGGAGAGCGCTATAGAAACGTGACGTCACATTTCTATAGCGCCATACTCTCGCCATAGAAAATTTCGTTTTAGAAAGAGATAGCTATTAATTAGCTCAAGACAATTAAGTAGCTCAATAATTCGCTTGTTATAATATAGATTGAATTTCTTTTTTCACATTTTTATTCAATAATGTTATATTTCTGAATGTCATAATTAAATATCTAAAGGGTGTCTTAAAAGTAGGTATAGGATTTGAATTTCGCGCTATTTCCAAATTTTTTAAGATGGCGCGGGTTGAAATTTGACATACGCCATCTTGACACATGTAAAAGTAATCGTGGAGCATTTCACAATAAAACAGCGCATAGAAGTTATACAAATATTTAACAAAAATTTACAATCAATTACAAACACTCGTCGAAAGGTCGTAATTTCAAGAAGAGGTGATGTCAAAATGGCCACCGAGATCCTGCCATTGATGCCACTGGATTTCTTTCTTTGGAGCTACGTCAAAGATAAAGTCTACGCCAACGATCCACAAAACATAGACAATATAGACAAAATATTCGCCGAGTTATTGGTGAAATAAGTAGCGAAATGTGTGAAATTAGCAGCGAAATGTGTGAAAATGTCATGAAAAACTTACACACAGCAAAAATGCCCGTGGCGGCCATTTAGCAGATATTCTGTTCAGATAAAATTGTACAAGTAGAGACTTGTACAAAGTCTTTAAAATAAAATAAAACTACGAAGAAATTCCAATCCATTCGCGTTTTATTGAGACAAATCATCCTATACCTACTTTTGGGACACCCGTTACATTTCAACAACAGTCAAATTCCCAATAAAAATCTTCGTACGGTCTTAAATTTTCCCAAAAATTTAAAACTGTAGGTAATCCGAACTCCTTGCTCCTTAAAACGTTATATTTGACTTCTTGTTTTTCTGTCTAGAGAAAATTTTAAAGGTACCTATTTGAGAAATTTTAAAACTGTTTTTCGACAATTGGGCCTTTGGTTCCTTCATTGAGGTAAAAATCATCTCAGAAATGCAAATAGTTTCCCTTTTTATAATATTACAAGATAGAAAATAACTATGTAGAGTTTCGAAAAGTTGAGCACCTACGATGGCGACTACTAAAATGTAGAGGTAAATTAGTAAGTAATCATTGTTTTTAAAGTCTTATCACATGAGACAGCGTTGTAGGAAGATTAAAAATACCTACCTAATTTTCGTGGTAATTTTTGTTTTTAAAGGCTTATCACATGACACATACAGCGTTGTAGCAAGTATATAAATATTTAATTTTCGGTAAATAAAATAATCTAGTAAAAAGAAGTGTTCCCAAACTTGCTTATTAAATGGTTAGGCTAGTACCTACCAAGTTAGACAAAAGGGTATTTGACTGTTGTTGAAATGTAGGTAGATTTTTAATTATGACACTCAGAAATATAACATTATTAAATAACTTATGTGAAAAAAGAAATTCAATTTGTACTATAACAAGAGAATTTTGTGACTCTAGCTATCTTTTTCTAAAACAAAATCTTAAAGGGCGAGACCAGCATGTGATGTCACCGGCGTGATGCTTTAAATCGCTCAAAATATGCAAGATATTTGAAAGTAAATACCTATGTTGAGTTGCTAATATTTAAATAAATATTTTAAGTCAATAAAAAAAATTCAGTCAAATTCCCTATTGGGTAAATATCCAATTTCTCAAGTGGAAACTAGTTACTTTTAATTATAACATGACACAGTGTTTAAGTAATTAAATAGTACCTAATTTTCGTTAAACCTACTAAGTAATATTATAAAATGTGAAAGTTTGTGAGGATGTTTGTTACTCTTTCACGCAACAACTTCTCAACGGATCTGGATGAAATAGGCAACAGAGATAGATTATAGTCTGAAATAACACATAGGACACTTTTTATCCCGATATTCCCACGGGAACGGGAACCATGCGGGTGAAACGGCGGGCGGCCGCTAGTAGATAATATAGATACTAGTAAAACTAAGTGGTCCCAAACTTGCTTATCAAATGGTTAGTTTAGTAACTTTAGTAGGTACTAACTTGGACATCCAAATTTCGTAAATGGAAACTAAGTTACTTTTTTAACAAAAAATCTGCTAATGCTGGGGCTTCACCTGCGTGACGCCTAACGGCGTTAATAACGGCGCATGCGCGTCTTAGCGCGCTCTTTGTATCAAATAAGTGCGCTAAAACCCGGCTACACCTGCGTATTATATCAAATAGCGCGCTAATTAATGGCATTAGACGCAGGTGAAGCCCGGGCATTAATGCATATTAATTATCAGAGGCCGATAACAATGACAACATGCGTAAGCGCTATCTCATCTTGCTTCCTTGCAACTCGAGACGTTCCGGCATTGGCCCACATTCCTTTATGGTCCTGAGACGATATTAAACTCTGTTGACCGAGAGCACACCCACTGTTGACTAATCTGTCTAGCTCAACGACGAAAGTAGGTAGTTACACTTTCTTTATTTTCTTTTGAGGTCAAGGATCCCGCCGTTCCGTTAGAGTAAAGTCTATTACCATGACATGTGAATGGATAGGTACTCAATGACTTGCAGCTGCATGCGACTTTTTTGCGTGGAGTTTGGTCCTGCCCCAGATTCACAAACCGTCGGAAATGTTCCCGACAGCGATAAGTATGCACCGTCTCTGTCACTCACTATAGAATAGAGTATATTCAATAGACAATGATATAGCACAGAATTCAGACTTGCACCCTTATTAACAAACCGTTGTCGGTCGCTTAGAACTCTTAGAAGCTTCCAAGAAGCTAGAAAAGTAGCTTCTTGTGTGACGGATATTAGAATTCAGAACCAACTTTAGGTACTTCTAAATGGTTGCCTGGAGGAAAATGCTTTTAAGTGATAAAGAAACTTCTACAACTATTGTATTTTCCATTTTTATTTGTTTTTGTTTTGGTTGACCGGTTTGAATCCTTTTCTTTTTGATTTGTTCAGGGGTGGTGTATAAAAATAATGGCGAAAATCAAAAAGAAAAGCTAAAAATACTGTAAAATAAAAATGAGAATTTTGTATGGATCATCATCTAACTACGTGCTATACAAACTTCGATCAACAATAAGAACGCACTTCAAAGGTGCGCTCTTATTTCATATCGGTTCCTATAATTTTTGACATAAGTTCGTAAATTGTTCGTTAAGTTTTTCTCCGTTTAAAAACGTTTTGAGTGCCATATTTGCGTTCATGAGACAGTGTGTTCTGTGCTTTTAATAGGCCGACATGAGCCAACAAGCGCCGCCTACGATCGGCTTTCTTTTATTTCTTCTAAATTTGCCTAATTTATAAAAATATATATAAATATATATATATATATATATATATATATATATATATATATATATATATATATATATATATATATATATAAATAAATTTAACGGCCTCTGTGGTCTAGTGGTTCACACCACCGATTTCAGACCAAGAGGTCCCGGGTTCGATTCCCAGCGGGGGTACATATTGTATTCGGTTTGGTTGGTGGTAGGACTTGTTCTTAGTCCGCCTGGCTAGCTACCACCATCTTATCTAAGTCTGACGCCATAACAATGATGTTTACAGCATTATTGTGTTCCGGCAGTGAGAGATAAGATAGCCAGTTCCTCAGTGATTGAGGATTCCGGGAGTAGTGCGCTCACCTTCAGCCTTATCACCACTTAACATCAGGTGTGATGAAGGCTAAGTGCTACCCAGTTGTGGATAAAAAAAAAAGACCATTTAGTACTTAGGTAGTGCTTAAAAGTAAAATATCCTTAAAGTGGCCACAAAGGGTATCTCTGCCCTATATACTAACGCAATTATGAAAAATCGTATTCTATGCATAATTTAGCAGCTGTCAGTACCTATTACTTTAGTATCGTTATAGTTAGCTAGCTAAATTATAATTTCATAGAATTTTTATGATTCAGTTGTAAATGCTGATGGGTGAAATTCACACGTGTTACAGAGACTACGCGACTTGTAACAGGTATTTGCTCTATAAAAGTATCGGGTGGGTATCACATGACTAACCGCAACACTTGCTCCGGGATCAAATTACCGAAAAAATTGCTACTACGTGAACCCATTTTATATTTCACACACGCACGTTTGTGCCAGAAGCAACAGGTATTTTGATCTTGATATACGAACGATATCGTATATCGGACACGTGGTAAGTAGGTAGGTATAGGTATTTGGAATAAAGTTTATTTTGACGGTGTGTAGTTTTGTACAGTCTTTGGTTGTGATTTGGTGTTCTATACTATTTACATTATTAGTTATAGTTAACTAAGTAACTTTAAATCGGTTACAGTAACTCAAAACTAGAGTAGAGGTTCTTTTATTGCATCCATCAGGGGGGTTCCCTATTTGAGTGCGAAAGTTGGTAGTGCGATTTTCAGTATATCGAACACGGTGTGTCGAAAACTCCGTAGTGCTATGTTTTATTATATCGATGCTTTACAAGTGCGACGTAACGTTTGTGCGAAAAACGTTAGGTCGACAAACCTTACAGCGATTATTCATTAGTTCGTTGATTTGTTTGTTCTATGACATGTTATTTCGAAATTTCTGTTATTATGTAGCTTTTTCAGATGTAAGTAATTATATTGATTCAAAACTCCTCCTTTTTAACCGACTTTAAAAAAGAACGAGTTTACTAGTTTGACCTGTATGTATGTGATATTTTATGAATTATATAATATTTGAGTATAGCGTTACACTTTAGGCTTCCAAGCACGTGTGCTAAATTTCGTAAGTGTAGGTATGTAATGTTTATATTATGTTAGTCCACGAATATCTCAAAAACTGAAAGTCATATCGAGATGATTCCTTTGATTTTAACAGGTGTATTTCATTTCTTTAAAATCGGTTCTGTAGTTTAGATTAATTTTTTAATGGATTCCCGGGGGCATGGGTTCGAATCCCGCCTGCAAGCTACTTCCAAGGCTTGTGGTATTTTACCATAAGAAAAATATATCTCAAAAATACAGAACTTGTTTTGATGAAACTCATGCTGTTCTCTAAAATGGAATACACCTGGGGGCCAATTCTGCTAACGTTAAGTCATAATCGTGTCTCAATCGTGTTTCAATTGTAGTGCTTTTTTACACACTAGTAACAAGAAATGTATACTTTTTTCACCATACTACTGATGGTCACACCACACACTACATTTACATCACATCATATTGTCATAATTCAAGAATTATAATTAAATTAGTAATATTATTACAAGTAACTAGCGTGTACAAAAGCACTACAATTGAACTACAATTGAGACACGATTATGATTTAACGTTAGCAGGCTTGGCCCCCTGACAAAAATCAAAAGAATCATCTCGATATGACTTTTAGTTTTTGAGATATTCGTGGACAAACATTATAAACAGACATACATACACCGTGCTTGGAAGCCTAAATGTAACGCTATACTCAGATATTATCCAATTCCAACAATATCACATAGATACAGGTCAAACTGATAAACTCCTTCTTTTTTAAAGTCGGTTAAAAAGGAGAAGTTTTTATTTAATTTCATTACATCAGGGGGCCAAGTCTGCTAACGTTAAGTCACAATCGTGTCTCAATCGTGTTTCAAATGTAGTTCAGTGGTAGTGTTTTTTAAACACTAGTTACTAGTTAATTAGGACAGTATGATGTGTTGTGAAAGTAGTGTGTGATGTGACCATCAATAGTATTGTGAAAAAAGTACTTATTTCTTGTAACTGTGTGTAAAAAAGCACTACAACTGAACTACAATTGAAACACGATTGAGACACGATTGTGACTTAACGTTAGCAGACTTGGCCCCCTGAAAAAGCTACATAATAACAGAAATTTCGAAATAACATGTCATAGAACAAACAAATCAACGAACTAATGAATCATCGCTGTAAAGTTTGTCGACCCAACGTTTTTCGCACAAACGTTACATCGCACTTGTAAAGCATCAATATAATAAAACATAGCACTACGGAGTTTTCGACACACCGTGTTCGGTATACTGAAAATCGCACTTCCAACTTTCGCACTCAAATAGGGAACCCCCATCAGGGTGTGATTGTAAATGTGATGATGGCTTTATGCTATCGTGTAATATTAGATTGTTTAGCAAGGGATGTAAGTATGGCACCCATAAACAGTCGAGTGTTTTGGCGCACGAACGAAGTGAGGGCGCCGATAGTTTGAGACCACCCATACATACCCATACATACCCATACATATGGGTCCACCCATACACCCGAAGTAAACACTCTACTTTTCATTTCGAATATGAGGAAAGTTAAAATAAACAGAAATAACTATTCTAAAAAATATTTTTCCTATGGATGCCATTGAGTTATAATGTACTAATGGCCGCGGAATTTTTGATAGACTCATAATTATAACTTTTTTGTTCATTTTCTCTATTTTAGCGAAGGCAAGGGAAACTAGGCGAGGGCTTTAATCATTCGAGGAAGTGCAAATAGCTTCCAGAACAAGGCTTGTATAAACTTTTCTCACGAATTGCGAGGAAATACAATCATTTCGGAGCATAAGTGAAAAAAATAAAACACGTTTGTTACAATGTTGAGTACCTACCTATACCTACATATAAATAACCTCAGCAAATAATATGAAAATAAAAATAAAATATTTTTATTTCACACCATAGCTTAGGTTCTTATCGGCAACAATTAAGTAAGTACATTGAATTATATTTCATGAATAAATAAATAAATATTGGACACCATCACATATTTTACATTGTTCCCCTACCAAACACTATAGTAGCTTGAGCATTAGTATTATGGAAAATTGGAAAGAACGACGGGTATTACCACATTCACCCAGACCCGAGGAAATATTGAAATGTTAGTTTTCATTTTTATTTTTTTCCGTACACCACTTGGCCACGGAGGTCGTCAATTACATACACACCTACAGTTAATTTACATTGACAAATTAAATTATACAGCACAGTTAATTTACATTGACAAATTAAATTATACAGCACAGTTTATTTACATTGACAAATTAAATTATACAGCACAGTTAATTTACATTGACAAATTAAATTATACAGCACAGTTAATTTACATTGACAAATTAAATTATACAGCACAGTTAATTTACATTGACAAATTAAATTATACAGCACAGTTAATTTACATTGACAAATTAAATTATACAGCACAGTTAATTTACATTGACAAATTAAATTATACAGCACAGTTAATTTACATTGACAAATTAAATTATACAGCACAGTTAATTTATATTGACAAATTAAATTATACAGCACAGTTAATTTACATTGACAAATTAAATTATACAGCACAGTTAATTTACATTGACAAATTAAATTATACAGCACATAAATAATAGAAATTGAGGAGCCATATAGATGCGTCATGTCTGTCTGTCCGTCCATCACTTTATTTCGAAATTAGACTACTTACAGGCTACACAGTTGAACTTTAGTAGGTAGGTGTATTCTGTGAACGGCTTTACGATTTTTACATATTATACTTAAAAAGAAAAAAAATAATAAGAAAATAAGAGGGTTCCCCTACTGGAACTGATAGATTTTTTTTTTATCTAAAACCATTTTTATTTCAATGTCAATATTTTGAAAGATAGACACTTTCTAAATGGCAAAATGTGTGTTCCCCCCTCTAATATTAAAAATAAAATAGTAAAAATTTTGAAATAATTCAATCCATATTATGTAGATCTTTATATAAACTTTCAACGAAAATTATAGTTATAGTTCCTTGAGATTAACACATTTTCAAAAACCGCAAATGTTACTTTAGTCATTCATACAAACACTATGAAAAACAAAACCATTTTTGCTGGCCAATAATAGTTGGTAGTTTGGCTAGGTGTAGGCGATTGCCTAAAAGTATCATATACTTTTTTACCAGCTTTAATAGTGTTCCAACGGTTCCAACATGATATTTTAAGACATAAGTTTAAGCTATTAGGTATATTATGTAAGTAATCCCCTCCAGTCATCTCAAAACTGTCTCGAAAAGACCATGTATTTGTTTTAAACACAGTTTCCACGATGTATAAGTAGGTATATAAAGTAGTCTTAAAGTTTGTTTATTTAATTCAGGAAAATAAAGATATTATTTTTTAAATCGCATACTTTTATTTAGAAGTGTAACTCGATAACTATATCCACGTGCACTTTACCACGCTTCTATTAAATATAAAATTATTTTTAATTCATATTAAGTCCCACGAGACTATCGTATTACAATAAATCACCGACAATTTTATTACAATAATTTTAATGAAAGTGTGTGATACAGTTTTACCTATAATAAGCTATATCTACTTAGTACGACCAGTCAGCACATAAAGGCTGTTGAACACGGGCAGAGTAAACGTTAGAGTAGAGTGGTAGAGTACTAACTATCCTACTAACTTAACTATACTAATGTAGTCATCATTAGTAGAGTAGAGTAGGTACTAAAATTTGGTAGAGTAGAGTAGCTAGCACCGCGGGCATGCTACTCTACCGCTCTACTCTACCATTTACCGTCTACCCGTGTAAAGCCCCCAGTACAGGATGGCCGATCATGGTCGGCGACCATGACCAATACATCGTACATTGACACTTTTGAAAGAACCTTTTTGAACTTGTTCGTTCAAAAGTGTCAATGTACGATGTATTGGTCATGGTCGCCGACCATGGTCGGCCAACCTGTACTGGGGGCTTGAGGGTCTTCACTTGTACTACTGTGACAATACCGTCGCTATTACGAGCGTAGCAAGGGCGTTCTTACTGGACAGCTTTTCCGACGTGTGTACAATTAGCATGCAGTAGTAATTACTGACAGGCTGCGTTTTTTTTCACATGACTCAGTATAGGTAGGTTGAATGAACTGAGTATACCGAGTATTAGCGTTAGTCACGAACAGTTACGTAGGCTCGACTGCCCTAATAACCACATTTTAGAGATTTTTAGTTGAAATAATATGTACCTAGTTAAGCTTATATTAGAAGATAAGTGTATTCCATTTAAAGATTTGTATGTCGAGGTGAACTGTGAATGTTGTTCTATGTAAGATGTTTATAGTGTCAACTTGTGATTTTCCTTCGATTTAGTGTGATTATTAAGTTTTTAATTATTAATAGCTCAAAGTATTCAAATTATCAATAAGTAGTTTGAATATTTTGAGCTCAATTCTCTACAAAATCTCTTATACCATTTACCTCCTCTTTATATTACTTTAATATAAGTGCATAGTAATTTTTCTATATTTGTACACAATGTAGTTTTGGTATGTTATTCTTGTGGTCAACAAGACGGACGTCATACATGACATTCATACGTTTATTTATGATTCATATCATAATTCAAGCCATAAGTACCCCATATAATAAGCAATAATAAACTGAAATTTTGGTTATATGAATAGGAAAAATCATAAATTTTGTGCACTATTAAGGGAAACCCTGCTTACAAAACAGCTTGGAAAACACAATATTTGTAGGTAGCTAAGTACTCATAGAAATAAAGTTTTTTTTAATAAGCTTTGCACTATGGATTCCCGTAGGTTTTCCAGAAAAGTAGTAGTTAAGTATATTACTCAGCTTGTGGTTTAGAGAGCGAACTTTTCTTCATACAGTGGATTTATGAGAAAAAAGACAGAATTTTACACGAATGACGTCATGAATTTGAAACAAAGCATCTTTTTCTTGCATCACTCCCATACACCGCCAATGTACCGCTAGTTTCTCCAGTTCGTCGAATTCCGTTAATTCCTTACAATTTGGGGGTCATGGCTGTTCGGCCCGGAATCGAAGCCATGTCCTGTAAGCAGGGCGACCGTTATGTTTCGTCTCCTTGCGGGACTCGCGCAGACGCCGAAGCGAAAGCACAGTAGGTATTAAGATACTGTGGCGAAAGTTAATTCTTAGAAAGTAGTCTTTCTTTTGGTCAGTGAAGTGAAATGTTTGCATTTACCTAAACCAAAATTAATATAAACTGAACTCAACGTAAACTATCTAGAGACATTAAATCTGGGTTTCTGAAACTTTATAATACAACTTCTTTAAATTGTTTTCTACCTAAATCAGGGAAGCAATAATAATCTCTTTGGGCAATTTATTGGGTTGTTGACCTAAAAAAAAAGACTCAATTCATATTTTTTATTTAGTCAATATTCTCATTCCTTTAAATACAAATCTATTAAAATTATTATATTGATGCTGATTGCTTATTACCTACCTTTGCTTTAGATATACTGCAACCACAGTGTTTTATGTTATGTAAATAATAAGTTGGTCTAAAAGAGTACATTCGTCGTTACATAATAATAGCTAGAACTACATAATATTTACTATTTATCGATTTCAATAGGTAAGTATTAATATGAATCGATAGCCAGACTGCTTACGAATCAATATTGAGATCTAGGGCACCTTGCACTGAAATACGAGAGATTTTTTTTAAGATACATAATACTTGTGTTTATTGTTATTGTAAATTATGATCGAAATTCTTATTTAGAACATACAAGTAGGCATCAGTATCACAGGGTAAAAAAAAATACTGTGTCAGTATTCTCTGTTTACTATTATTGTGTTAGGTTAGGAATTTATTTTTCTAAGTGAAATTTTGTGTTTGTGCTTCTGATTGCTGATGTTACAAAATTTTAATAACAACTTTTGTTTTAGGATTGTCAGTACATTATTTATTGATTTTAATTGCAGTAATTTGCATGGATGATTAAATAGATTTTTATACGCCTACGCCACGCATAGAATAGAAAGAACTTAGTTATTTTTGAAAGTCTTTTTTCAGATCAGAAAATTTAAGTTTTCTTTCATTCGTTTACTTACATGTCACACAATACAAACCCATAATTAAAAATGACTACGCGCTAAGCTCACTCTATTTTTCCTGAACGTGGTTGTTAAAAGTACTTCCGAATGAAAGAAAAGCGTGGGGCAGGAGACCCCTTTGTGGCCACTTCAAGGATTTTTTCACTTTTAAGCATTTAGTACTAAATGGTCTTAGGTATTTGAGACACAAATTAAATCTTAAATTGTAGAGAATTTATCAAACTTGAAAGGTAAGTTTATCTAATGTTTATCTAAAAAAGTAAAATGGTTATTTGTATGTAACACAAAATGTGGGATAGGTGCCAAATGCCCCGGTTTTGGCCACTTATTAGTCCTTTTTATTTATTAATAGTCAATCTTTTGTAAGTATAGCGAAAAATAAACAAACCCAGGTTAAATCAATATATTCTAATGTGTTAAAAACCAATCAATTGCAAAAGAACAATTTAATTGTAAAAAACAAAGTCTATACTTATAATAAAACTGTAAACGATCCAATTCTGTACATTGAAAAGAAATAGAATAAATATGTAGTTTAAAAAACTATAAAAACACACTTTTATAGGAACAGACTAAAGAGTACAAAATAACCGACTATTCAGTAACTGAAATTAAAAAGCGTGGTGCGCGTTGTCAATGTTAAGTAAGTACTTGAATGCATGCTTCGCAAAGGGCGCACCACGCTTTTTAATTTCAGTTACTGAATAGTCGGTTATTTTGTACTCTTTAGTCTGTTCCTATAAAAGTGTGTTTTTATAGTTTTTTAAACTACATATTTATTTTTTACTTTTTAGTTTAACAAATGGCAAGCTATGGATGGGGATGATAATCGATTTCACAGTCCACTCGTGTGTCTGCCCACCCCGTAAATATTACAACTCAAAGGCGTGATTGTTTGTATTTATGTATGTATTTAGTCTTTTAGTTACCAGATGCGCGAGCCGAACCCTTACTTCCTCCCTGCTTCATCATCAGACCCTCACCACCAAGTGTAGCGAATAGGTCTCATCAGAACGAAACAAATAAGCCCAAACTCGAGGGGTTTCCTAGTGGTAATTAAGGAGTGCCACTGACTTCCTCCCTGCTCCATCATCAGACCCTCACCACCAAGTGTAGCGAATAGGTCTCATCAGAACGAAGCAAATGAACCCATCTCGAGAGGTTTCCTAGTGGTCTTTAAGGAGTGCCACTGACTTCCTCCTTGCTCCATCATCAGACCCACACCACCAAGTGTAGCGAATAGGTCACATCAGAACGAAACAAATGAGCCAGAACTCGAAGGGTTTCCTACTGGCCATTAAGGAGTGCCACTGGCTTCCTCCCAGCTTCATCATCAGACCCTGCCACCAAGTGTAGCGAATAGGTCTCGTCTGAACGAAACAAATGAGCCCAAACTCGAGGGGTTTTCTTGAGGTCATTGAGGAGTTTCACTGGGTCCTCCCAGCTCCATCATCAGATCCTCACCACCAAGTGTAACGAATAGGTCTTTCACCACCAAGTGTAGCGAATATGTCTCATCTGAATGAAACAAATGAGCTCAAACTCGAGGGGTTTCCTAGTGGTCACTAAAAAGTGTCACTGGCTTCCTCCCTGCTCCATCATCAGACCCTCACCACCAAGTGTAGCGAATGGGTCTCATCAGAACGAAACGAATGAGCCTAAACTAGAGGGGTTTCCTAGTGGTCATTAAGAAGTGCTACTGGCTTCCTCCCTGCTCCATCATCAGACCCTCACCACCAAGTGTAGCGAATAGGTCTCATCTGAATGAAACAAATGAGCCCAAACTCGAGGGGTTTCCTAGTGGTCACTAAAAAGTGTCACTGGCTTCCTCTCTGCTCCATCATCAGACCCTCACCACCAAGTGTAGCGAATGGGTCTCATCAGAACGAAACGAATGAGCCTAAACTCGAGGGGTTTCCTAGTGGTCATTAAGAAGTGCCACTGGCTTCCTCCCTGCTCCATCATCAGACCCTCATCACTAAGTGTAACGAATAGGTTTCATTAGAAAGAAACAAATGAGCCAGAACTCGAAGGGTTTCCTATTGGCTATTAAGGAGTGCCAATGGCTTTCTCCTTGCTCCATCATCAGACCCTCATCACCAAGTGTAACGAATAGGTCTCATTAGAATGAAACAAAAACTCGAGGGGTTTACCTGTGGTCATTAAGGAGTTTCACTGGCTTCCTCCCAGCTCCATCATCAGACCCTCACCACCAAGTGTAGCGAATAGGTCTAATCAGAACGAAACAAATGAGCCAGAACTCGAGGTGCTTCCTATTGGTGATAAAGCAGTGCCACTGGCTTCCTCCCTGCTCCATCATCAGACCCTCACCACCAAGTGTACCGAATAGATCTCATCAGAACAAAACAAATGAGTCTAAACTCGAGGGGTTTCCTAGCAGCCATTGAAGAGTTCTATTGCCCGCCTCTTGACTCCATCATCAGATCAGCTCGATAGTAGCAAATTATTGTATTGTCATCAGATTCATATAGACTTGCAAAGTTTCAGATCAATACGACAATTAAAAGTAGGTTAAAATTGAATTCCAAGATTTTCTTACATTGTGACTTAGTTACAAGTGAAGCTAATAAAAGTGTGGTAAAAAAATACCACCAGGGGTCTTCTTAAACGAAACAGATACCAAAAATATAGTTTTTGAATTTTTTGTCTGTCTGTCTGTCTGTTGTCCGCGTTTCACACAAAAACTACTGAACGGATTTTGTTGAAACTTTTTTTGTTATACAGCTATTGGTCCTCGCCAACATATAGGCTATAATTTATTTTGAAGATCGTAATATCTGATGTGGAACCATAACAGTCCAGCCAAACTATGAGAGATATAAATATACCGTCTTAAGGAAAATTGTTAAACGTGATGGGCACTTTCTATTGACGTACAAAGTTTGAAGGTCTGGTTCACCTGATGTGGAACCCTAGCAGCCAGGATAAACTATATGAGATACAAACATGGCGTCTTAAGAAAAGTTGTTTCACGTAATGAACATTTTCTATTGACGGAAAAATATCGAAGGTCTGGCACACCTGATGTGGAACCCTAGCAGCCCAGCTAAACTATAAGGGATACAAATCTATATCTATATCTATCTATACTTATAATAAAACTGTAACCAATCCAATTCTGTACATTGAAAAGAAATAGAAAAAAATACCACCAGGGGTCTTCTTAAACGAAACAGATACCAAAAATATAGTTTTTGAATTTTTTGTCTGTCTGTCTGTCTGTTGTCCGCGTTTCACACAAAAACTACTGAACGGATTTTGATGAAACTTTTTTTGTTATACAGCTATTGGCTCTCGCCAACATATAGGCTATAATTTATTTTGAAGATCGTAATATCTGATGTGGAACCATAACAGTCCAGCCAAACTATGAGAGATATAAAAATACCGTCTTAAGGAAAATTTTTAAACGTGATGGGCACTTTCTATTGACGTACAAAGTTTGAAGGTCTGGTTCACCTGATGTGGAACCCTAGCAGCCAGGATAAACTATATGAGATACAAACATGGCGTCTTAAGAAAAGTTGTTTCACGTAATGAACATTTTCTATTGACGGAAAAATATCGAAGGTCTGGCACACCTGATGTGGAACCCTAGCAGCCCAGCTAAACTATAAGAGATACAAATCTACATCTATATCTATCTATACTTATAATAAAACTGTAAACAATCCAATTCTGTACATTGAAAAGAAATAGAAAAAAATACCACCAGGGGTCTTCTTAAACGAAACAGATACCAAAAATATAGTTTTTGAATTTTTTGTCTGTCTGTCTGTCTGTTGTCCGCGTTTCACACAAAAACTACTGAACGGATTTTGATGAAACTTTTTTTGTTATACAGCTATTGGCTCTCGCCAACATATAGGCTATAATTTATTTTGAAGATCGTAATATCTGATGTGGAACCATAACAGTCCAGCCAAACTATGAGAGATATAAATATACCGTCTTAAGGAAAATTGTTAAACGTGATGGGCACTTTCTATTGACGTACAAAGTTTGAAGGTCTGGTTCACCTGATGTGGAACCCTAGCAGCCAGGATAAACTATATGAGATACAAACATGGCGTCTTAAGAAAAGTTGTTTCACGTAATGAACATTTTCTATTGACGGAAAAATATCGAAGGTCTGGCACACCTGATGTGGAACCCTAGCAGCCCAGCTAAACTATAAGAGATACAAATATATATCTATATCTATACTTATCTATTCTATACTTATAATAAAACTGTAAACGATCCAATTCTGTATATTGAAAAGAAATAGAAAAAAATACCACCAGGGTTCTTCTTAAACGAAACAGATACCAAAAATATAGTTTTTGAATTTTTTGTCTGTCTGTCTGTCTGTTGTCCGCGTTTCACACAAAAACTACTGAACGGATTTTGATGAAACTTTTTTTGTTATACAGCTATTGGCTCTCGCCAACATATAGGCTATAATTTATTTTGAAGATCGTAATATCTGATGTGGAACCATAACAGTCCAGCCAAACTATGAGAGATATAAAAATACCGTCTTAAGGAAAATTTTTAAACGTGATGGGCACTTTCTATTGACGTACAAAGTTTGAAGGTCTGGTTCACCTGATGTGGAACCCTAGCAGCCAGGATAAACTATATGAGATACAAACATGGCGTCTTAAGAAAAGTTGTTTCACGTAATGAACATTTTCTATTGACGGAAAAATATCGAAGGTCTGGCACACCTGATGTGGAACCCTAGCAGCCCAGCTAAACTATAAGAGATACAAATCTATATCTATATCTATCTATACTTATAATAAAACTGTAAACAATCCAATTCTGTACATTGAAAAGAAATAGAAAAAAATACCACCAGGGGTCTTCTTAAACGAAACAGATACCAAAAATATAGTTTTTGAATTTTTTGTCTGTCTGTCTGTCTGTTGTCCGCGTTTCACACAAAAACTACTGAACGGATTTTGATGAAACTTTTTTTGTTATACAGCTATTGGCTCTCGCCAACATATAGGCTATAATTTATTTTGAAGATCGTAATATCTGATGTGGAACCATAACAGTCCAGCCAAACTATGAGAGATATAAAAATACCGTCTTAAGGAAAATTTTTAAACGTGATGGGCACTTTCTATTGACGTACAAAGTTTGAAGGTCTGGTTCACCTGATGTGGACCCTAGCAGCCAGGATAAACTATATGAGATACAAACATGGCGTCTTAAGAAAAGTTGTTTCACGTAATGAACATTTTCTATTGACGGAAAAATATCGAAGGTCTGGCACACCTGATGTGGAACCCTAGCAGCCCAGCTAAACTATAAGAGATACAAATCTATACTTATAATAAAACTGTAAACGATCCAATTCTGTACATTGAAAAGAAATAGAAAAAAATACCACCAGGGGTCTTCTTAAACGAAACAGATACCAAAAATATAGTTTTTGAATTTTTTGTCTGTCTGTCTGTTGTCCGCGTTTCACACAAAAACTACTGAACGGATTTTGTTGAAACTTTTTTTGTTATACAGCTATTGGTCCTCGCCAACATATAGGCTATAATTTATTTTGATTATAATAAAACTGTAAACGATCCAATTCTGTACATTGAAAAGAAATAGAAAAAAATACCACCAGGGGTCTTCTTAAACGAAACAGATAGGTAAAACCGCCTTGTATCGGCCACGTCGTGGTATCGGCCACTTCCTAGGAATTTGATCATAAACTATTAAATATTCGATCTACTTGCACAAATTCTGCTTTATAATGAACATTATATTGTTGTCTTTAAATGAATTAAATGAGGCGGCGATCAAAGTTCATTTGACAGTTCAGTAGCATTGGATCTTGTAACCTGCGCAGTCGTGTCGAAATTCACGCCATTTTCTAGTCAAAATTGACGAGTTCGAGGTTACGGGGGAAAGGGTTTGCAACTTATCTAGGAGGTTTAAATCGTTGATTCTTTCTTGTGAAGGTTAAAGAGATTATAAAGCAACATTATTGATTAATATTTTTGTGTTTTTTTGAAAATTTTAATAAAAAATTCAATGGCCGGATTTAGGGTTGATTATTTCATAAAAAAGCCTGATATCGGCCGTTAAAAATGGTGATGGCCGATACAAGGCGAGTCAAAATCCTGATATCGGCCACTAAACATTAAGTCATGGGCGATACAAATGTTACTTCGTACAAATCTAGGTACACTAGATTAGATAATTAATTTAGATAATTATAAGACTATTGTGTGCGATAATTTAATGACAGTGTCACCTACGTTTCTAGTTACGTGAAATGTTTTTAGAAAATTTATTTAAAAAAATTACGATTTTTTGTTTAGTTACTTTTATGTGGAAGTATTATTTATTTATTATTTATTATTTATTTTAAGGCCTATGCCCAGCAGTGGGCGTCGTTCGGCTGACATGATGATGATGATGATGTGGAAGTATCATTGTTGATGTGCAAACTGTAATATTAAATTTATAATAACTTGTTAATAGTATTTGATTTATAGACTTTCCTTTAAGACATATTAAAGTTTGTAAAATAATCTTAAATCTCTAAAATAAAAATTCCGACTTCAAAATTTATTTGTTACTATTATTTAAGAGTATCTTTATGCAAGAAAAAAACAAAAAGAAAGAAATTTATTCTAAACACGTTAAATTGCCTACCCCTTAAGTTTGGATTGTTAAAAAAAATTCATGGTATATGTACCTATGTTTTTTATTTATTTATTTTACTTTATTCAGGAAACAAACAGTCTTTTACATTAATATTAATCTAAACATTATGACAAAAATCTTATAGACCTACAGTCCCATAAAATTTATAATTACACACAGTTCATGTATTTTTAGCAGACACATTTTAAAAGATTAAATAGGTACTACAATAAACCTATTAATAAAGAAGGCAAATGATAATAGCAATATACTATAGATAGTGCTAACTATTTTTTATATAGTAAATTTCTGTAGCCAGCTAGGCTATAACAAAACAAATCTATATCATTAAAATTATTATTATATGTTTCAACACTACGTCGAAAGAAATTATTGTTGGTATATACTGTCTTATACAAAGGAACAACAAACAGTTTTTGGGAGCGAGAGCTAGGTCTGGGTACTCTAAAGGTTATTGTTTCTAAAATGTTTTAATTTTTATATTATATCTCTATGTATATATTTGTATACTTATCTTTATCTTTCATTATTAATTCGAAGTATATTTGTATTGCTCATAATGTTAGCCTAGGCCGATACAAGGCAAACAGGTGGGCGATTTTTGGGCGCAAGTGGCCGATATTAGGGAAATTGGGTGTGTACAAAGAAAAACATCAATATAAAAAAATGTTATCCAAATTTCAAATATTTTATTAGTTCATAGGAAAGTCAAATAACAACAGTTTATTAAAAAATATCTCCTAGAAAGCTAGGCTA
Source organism: Crambus lathoniellus (assembly GCA_949710035.1). NCBI lineage: Eukaryota > Metazoa > Arthropoda > Insecta > Lepidoptera > Crambidae > Crambus > Crambus lathoniellus. The sequence continues at coordinate 31,860,298 of OX453298.1, read as the reverse complement.
ATAAATGTGGGAATAGGAAGCAAATCAATGTGAAATATTGTTGACGTGGCCGATACAAGGTGGTTTTACCCAAAAATATAGTTTTTGAATTTTTTGTCTGTCTGTCTGTCTGTTGTCCGCGTTTCACACAAAAACTACTGAACGGATTTTGTTGAAACTTTTTTTGTTATATAGCTATTGGTCCTCGCCAACATATAGGCTATAATTTATTTTGAAGATCGTAATATCTGATGTGGAACCATAACAGTCCAGCCAAACTATGAGAGATATAAATATACCGTCTTAAGGAAAATTGTTAAACGTGATGGGCACTTTCTATTGACGTACAAAGTTTGAAGATCTGGTTCACCTGATGTGGAACCCTAGCAGCCAGGATAAACTATATGAGATACAAACATGGCGTCTTAAGAAAAGTTGTTTCACGTAATGAACATTTTCTAATGACGGAAAAATATCGAAGGTCTGGCACACTTGATGTGGAACCATAGCAGCCCAGCTAAACTATAAGAGATACAAATCTATCTATACTTATAATAAAACTGTAAACGATCCAATTCTGTACATTGAAAAGAAATAGAAAAAAATACCACCAGGGGTCTTCTTAAACGAAACAGATACCAAAAATATAGTTTTTGAATTTTTTGTCTGTCTGTCTGTTGTCCGCGTTTCACACAAAAACTATTGAACGGATTTTAATGAAACTGTTTTTGTTATACAGCTATTGGCCCTCGCCAACATATAGGCTATAATAACTTATTTTGAAGATCGTAATATCTGATGTGGAACCATAGCAGTCCAGCCAAACTATAAGAGATACAAATATAGCATCATAAGAGAAGTTGTTCAGCGTAATAAGTATTTTCTTTTGACATACTATCTCGAATATTATTAATATGAAAGTGTGTTTGTTTGTATGTCCGTCTTTCACGTCAAAACGGAGCAACGGATCGACGTGATTTTTAGTATGTAGGTAGTTTAGGGGCTAGAAAGTGACATAGACTAAAAATATCACTTTACCTCGGGATAACGTAGTGTAGTAGGGTAAAAACACCTTGTATCGGCCACGTCAACAATATTTCACATTGATTTGCTTCCTATTCCCACATTTATTAGCCTAGCTTTCTAGGAGATATTTTTTAATAAACTGTTGTTATTTGACTTTCCTATGAACTAATAAAATATTTGAAATTTGGATAACATTTTTTTATATTGATGTTTTTCTTTGTACACACCCAATTTCCCTAATATCGGCCACTTGCGCCCAAAAATCGCCCACCTGTTTGCCTTGTATCGGCCTAGGCTAACAATATGAGCAATACAAATATACTTCAAATTAATAATGAAAGATAAAGATAAGTATACAAATATATACATAGAGATATAATATAAAAAACACATACATATACCATGATTTTTTTTTAACAATCCAAACTTAAGGGGTAGGCAATTTAACGTGTTTAGAATAAATTTCTTTCTTTTTGTTTTTTTCTTGCATAAAGATATTCTTAAATAATAGTAACAAATAAATTTTGAAGTCGGAATTTTTATTTTAGAGATTTAAGATTATTTTACAAACTTTAATATGTCTTAAAGGAAAGTCTATAAATCAAATACTATTAACAAGTTATTATAAATTTAATATTACAGTTTGCACATCAACAATGATACTTCCACATAAAAGTAACTAAACAAAAAATCGTAATTTTTTAAATAAATTTTCTCAAAACATTTCACGTAACTAGAAACGTAGGTGACACTGTCATTAAATTATCGCACACAATAGTCTTATAATTATCTAAATTAATTATCTAATCTAGTGTACCTAGATTTGTACGAAGTAACATTTGTATCGCCCATGACTTAATGTTTAGTGGCCGATATCAGGATTTTGACTCGCCTTGTATCGGCCATCACCATTTTTAACGGCCGATATCAGGCTTTTTTATGAAATTATCAACCCTAAATCCGGCCATTGGATTTTTTATTAAAATTCTCAAAAAAAAACACAAAAATATTAATCAATAATGTTGCTTTATAATCTCTTTAACCTTCACAAGCAAGAATCAACGATTTAAACCTCCTAGATAAGTTGCAAACCCTTTCCCCCTTAACCTCGAACTCGTCAATTTTGACTAGAAAATGGCGTGAATTTCGACTCGACTGCGCAGGTTACAAGATCAAATGCTAGTGAACTGTCAAATGAACTTTGATCGCCGCCTCATTTAATTCATTTAAAGACAACAATATAATGTTCATTATAGAGCAGAATTTGTGCAAGTAGATCGAATATTTAATAGTTTATGATCAAATTCCTAGGAAGTGGCCGATACCACGAAGTGGCCGATACAAGGCGGTTTTACCCTACATGCGGGCGAAACCGCGGTCGGAAGGCTATGTTATGTAAATTTTTAATGTGCTAATATGTATCATAGCATTCATAGCGCTGTACTAATATATATTAAACTAGCTTTCCGCCCGCGGCTTCGCCCGCGTGGACTTCCCGACCTTATCCCGCGGGAATGTGACATTTTTCCGGGATAAAAAGTAGCCTATGTTCCTCTCCAGGCTACAATGTATCTGTGTCCTAAATTTCAGCCATATCCGTTCAGCCGTTTTGGCGTGATTGAGTAACAAACATACAAACATCTAAACTTTCACATTTATAATATTACTAGCTTTCCGCCCGCGGCTTCGCCCGCGTGGACTACACGACGTTATCCCGCGGGAATGTGATGTTTTTCCGGGATAAAAAGTAGCCTATATTCCTCTCCAGGCTACAAAGTATCTGTGTCCCAAATTTCAGCCAAATCCGTTCAGCCGTTTTGGCGTGATTGAGTAACAAACATCCAAACATCCAAACATCCAAACATCCAAACATCTAAACTTTCACATTTATAATATTAGTAGGATATAATATAAGTAGGATAAATAAATAAAAAAAACAAAATAGCTTATTAGCCTTAAAAATTAAAAATGGTGCCGAAAGTCACTATTCCACGCGGACGAAGTCGCGGGCACAGCTAGTTTTATAATAAATTTCATCCATAACAAATTTCTTAAAATTTTCATACAATTAATTTTTAAAACAGATAATGGCGTTTAATGAAAAAAAACTGTATGACATAAGGGGTGTCTTTAGTCTATTGGCCCCGCTTCAAATGTGGCCCGCGGGCCACATTTACTAATCCATTATTTTTATTATTTTTCTTTAGTCAATTGGGCCCGCTTTTAAGATGACAATAGAAATGCTAAAACCGTAGGTTTATCTGTACAGTCGTCTACAAAATTGTTATGAGAGTCATAATATAAATGATAGACCTTAATTTCGATAAAAATATATTTTTAACCACGCTTGGTTAATTATTGTTTACCATAAACTATTCAACAGCAACAACTTACAAACTAAGAAAATTTAAAATTAAAACAAAGTAAGTATAATTCACATGAAAAAATCACAATCGGCTGATTATTATTGTCATAAAGCTAATTCTTTTAACTTTTTTGCATTCACAATGCCATTTTTATTATAGAAAATGAAGTTTTAAGAAAAATCAACCCGTCTCACAACTATCTCATCGGAGCTAGTTGTGTGTGAGAAACAATATCAAAATTATAGGCTTATGTATGTACCTACTGTGCTGTCCCTGTGTTTAAAGGGGTACTTAATTATTGAGGTATTCAAATAAAACGATTGTAATTCAAATAACTGCACTTGCCACCGGCCTGCTCTGACAGTTGTGTGTCACAGACTCGATAAATAGAACCCGCGACACCGATCAGAGTACGCAGTCGGTGTATTTATTATCATCATCATGTCCTCCACACCGCGTCCGGTGACGGCGACTCCTACGTGCTCAACTGGTCCTTATGATAGGCACGAATATGACTGGCAAAACCAAACTTGGACTTAAAGGTCCGGTCACAAGACGCACAAAAATAGCAAATAGCAAACAGTGTATTTATTATTAATAGGTATGAACACCACACCTACGAAATAAAAAACCGCTACTGAATGTCAAAAATAAAATAATTACTTACTGTACAACGTGTTAACAGTGAACAAACTATTTTCTCAGTTTTGGTTAAAGTATAACCGAAACTGAGAAAATAGTTTGTTCAGAATCGAGAGTAGAATCGATTCCACGCATTTTTTATAGGGGTTAAATTTTTCAGAAAATTTCGTTATTGAATGTTTGTCCACGAATTTCTCGAAAACTAAAAGTCATATCAATATGATTCTTTTTTATTTAAAACAGGTGTATTACAACTTAGGGACAGTTTAAGCTTGATTAAAACCGGTTCAGTAGTTTTTGAGATATGGATACTTTATGGTACTATAATTAAGAAATAAAATAAGTAATTTAAAAAATTAACCGACTTCAAAGAGTAGATTAGATACCTGTCAACTGAAAAAGAAAAAATAATGTCTCTAAAGTACTTACCTTTTTGAGATCGGTGCCAACCAGGAATAGAAAATAGCCAGAAAAAGGCACCGACCTCAAAAAAGCACTTTCTGAGGCCTTGACTACTTAGTTTAGACTACTGTAAAGATATTGTTTTTCCTCTTCAGTTGACAGGATTTAATTTTTTAAATCCTTTTTTATTCCCCTTGATTTACACGAACAAAATGAAATGTGAGCTTTATATTTTATGTGACAGCAAGAATTTATTTATTTCACAAGTAGTACATTATTCAATTTATGTATTGTGTTATTAATTTTAGTAAAACCACGTAAAACTTATCTTCACGATTGTACAAACTGCTAAAATCTGTCAGCGGGCCACATTTACCAATTCAATGTTAACTGTTTGGTAGATGCACCCCGCGGGACACGCTGCGTAGGGCCAATAGACTAAAGACCCATAAGGGATTGTAACGATTGTTATTATTACTTTAAAATACCTCATTTTAAATGAATTAGGCAAAAATGACGAAAAGTTATTTAAAATCTTTTAGAGCAAAAAGTGGGCAAAACCGGTACAGTGGCCAATACCGGGGCTTCTGCCTTACCTAAGGCGTTGTCAACATGTTTTTAAAATGAACCTAGGCATACTTACGCGCGATACTTGAGGCTTAGTAGGTTACTGGAACCGATACCTGTTAGCGCGTTTTCAATTCATTGTAAGGTGTGTTTTCAGTTTTAACACGTTAAATGCTTAGAAGCAACTTGACTCCGGCCTGACACTGACTCCAGCTTTCAGGGTACACTCGCCAGCACGGCTCTGCTAAAACTATTTAAAACCGATAAAAAAACATTTACTACGCAACAAAAAAAAAACATAATAAAAATCGTTGATGTCGTTTTTCACAAAAAGAAAATTGTTTCTAATGGTATTGGGAGGGTTTACTGTTATTTATACTGGGTGGCGTAAAAGTACTGTTAGGTACTATAAAAGTTAGGTAAGTACTTATATTTTTACCACACTTTTATTAGCTTCACTTGTAACAAAGTCACATCACAACACAATGTAAGAAAATCTTAGAATTTAATTTTAACCTAACTACTTCTAATTGTCGTATTGATTTGAAACTTTGCAAGTCTATATGAATCCAATGACAATACAATAATTAGCTGATCTGATGATGGAGTCAAGAGGTGGGCAATAGAACTCTTCAATGGCTTCTAGGAAACCCCTCGAGTTTAGGCTCATTTGTTTTGTTCTGATGAGACCTATTCGCTACACTTGGTGGTGAGGGTCTGAGGATGGAGCAGGGAGGAAGCCAGTGGCACTCCTTTGTCACCAATAGGAAACACCTCGAGTTCTGGCTCATTTGTTTCGTTCTGATGAGACCTATTCGCTACACTGGGTGGTGAGGGTCTGATGATGGAGCAGGAAGGAAGCCAGTGACACTCCTTAATGACCAATAGGAAACCCCTCGAGTTTGGGCTCATTTGTTTCGTTTTGAAAAGACCTATTCGTTACACTTGGTGGTGAAGGTCTGATGATGGAGCTGGGAGGAAGCCAGTGAAACTCCACACTCTCCCTGCCGGTAATAAATAAGACTTTTTAAGTTCAAGAGGCCATGGGGGTCGCCAGCGGGTCACAAAATTTTCTGCTTGTGGGCGCCGAGAGCCAAAAGTCAAAGTCTTTACAGGAGGCCATGGGATCCGCCGCCGCCGGCAAGCCCAAAAAAAATTCTTTCTGGCCGCCGTGTGTTCCGCCCTGACCTCCCAAATTCAAATATAAATTTAAAATTCTAAAATAATACGTGCTGCTGCGGCGTGCTGAATGAAAAAAAATGGGGGTCGCCACCGGACCCCATGGCCTGCTAATAAAAATGTACTTTGGCCTGCTGGACAAATTTTTTTGGGGGTCGCTGGCGGACTCCATGGTAGGGAGAGTGTTAATGACCACAAGAAAACCCCTCGAGTTTTGGCTCATTTGTTTCGTTCTGATGAGACCAATTTGTTACACTTGGTGTTGAGGGTCTGATGATGGAGCAGGGAGAAAGCCAGTGACACTCCTTAATGGCCAATAGGAAACTCTTCGAGTTCTGGCTCATTTTTTTTGTTCTAATGAGACCTATTCGTTACACTTGGTGGTGAGGGTATGATGATGAAACTGGGAGGAAGCCAGTGGCACTTGTTAATGACCACTAGGAAACCCCTCGAATTTGGGCTCATTTGTTTCATTTAGATGAGACCTATTCGCTGCACTTGGTGGTGAGAGTCTGATGTTGGAACAGTGAGGAATAAATTAGTCTTATACTTTATTACATGTAATTATGTAATTTATTACATCTTATTAAGGTATCTTAGTAAGTAGTGGCAGTAATAAATGTTAATTTGGTTTGCCATTTATTAAACTAAAAAGAAAAACTAAATAAATAGTTTAAAAAACTAAACAAACACACTTTTAATAGTAACAGACTAAAAAGTACAAAATAACCGTCTATTCAATAACTGAAATTAAAAAGCGTGGTGCGCGTTGTCAATATAAAGTACCTACTTGAAATTCATGCTTTGCAAAGGGCGCACCACGCTTTTTAATTTCTGTTATTGAATAGACGGTTATTTTGTGCTTTTTAGTCTGTTACCTATTATTAAAAGTGTGTTTGTTTAGCTTTTTAAAAACTTATTTATTTTTATATGGCATCTTCTGTTATTCTGATATTGAAAACTGTGTAGTAAATAAATGTTAAATTCACTAAAATGAACATGGACCGATATACTCCACAAGAACTTGGAATAATCGTGTCAATGTTTTTACGTAATAATTCATCAGTGATAAAAACACAACGTGAATTTCGTCGACGATTTAAGATCACCCGATCTGTCCCATTCGGACTTCTTTCTTTGGGGTTATTTGAAACCTTTGGTGTATGTGAACAAGCCACAGACTCTCGCAGCCCTAAAAGACAACATTTATCAAGAAAATGAACATATCGCAGGAAGTGTTAAGGCAAGTTATGGAAAATGGGGCATGGGCATAAATAGAGCTCAGATGTGCGTCAACTCTGGAGGTCACCATTTAGGAGACATCATCTTCAAATCCTAACCAGAGGAAATTTCATGGCATAAATTTAAATATATAAAAAACTAATTCTACTTTTCTAAATTAGAAAAAAGTTGTAGCTGAACCAAATAGTGTCAGTGCTTTTGCGCCACCCAGTACTTCAGTTTTGAAGACTAGATAGTTTGCTGAAAATAGGGTTAAAGCATTTCCGGGTTTCATTGCTCTACAATCTACATTATTATTAGTGTTGTAGTTACACATTTTTGTTTACCAACACCGAAAGAGTTGGAAATGTTTACGAGTCGCACGCGCTGTTGTGTTTGGAATTAAAACCGACACCGTTTCTTCCGAAACGTTGGAAGCCAGGTTCGATGCCCGTTTGTGTTTGTGAAAAACAGTGTAGTAGGGTTACGGTGCCAGGCTGTCTGCTGATCCTCGCAAGATTGTTTCTAAATAAACTTTTCTTCGAATAGAAGTGCGCTCCGGGACGAAAGCAACACTGTTTTTTTTTCTCTGAAATGAATGACCGCTGTACACGGTTCAGGTTCAGGCGCGGATCCAGGTTGGGGGGGGGGGGGGATATGTAGGTAAAATGTGTCTTAGTAGGGGGGGAATTGCCCCCATTGCCCCCCTTGTATCCACGTCTGACACGGGTCAAGTAAACGATAGAGAGTGCTACAAAACTTTATCCAAAATGTTTCGTTTTTGAAACCAAAAAAATAACTGTCATCCTGTTTGTAACCCACAGCACAGTCCATTTTGAGAGCAAATTTTTTATTGCGAGTTGCTCCTCTACTGTCTGTCACTCATTCACAAACCGTCGGAAACGGAATCAAATTCGAATTTTGTGCTGTATCTTTGTCTACTCTATAGTGAGTCACAGAGGCAATGAGCGATTTTCCGAGAGGCCATTTTTTAAAAAAAAAAGCTTCCAAAAGCTTCACTAGATGGCGTTGAACGAAGTATGTAGGTACATGTCTATGGTATATTTTGGTATGAATCATATTTAAATTATTTACTTTTAAAAACCCAAAGAAAACTTAAAATAAATTAAATAAGTACTGATAGGTACTACAGTGAGGAACAGAAACGAAATAGGTAAATTTAAAGATTAGGGTAAAAAAATAACATCTGTCTGACGTTCCGTTTTACGTAACAAAAGTCGCGTCAAAGTAAAATTTATAACGTTCCGTTCCTTCTAACTGCATAGGTGGGACAGCGCCATCTAGTGAGCGAGCTTTCAGAAAATCGCCCATTGTCGGGGGCGTATCCGACGGTTTGTTAATCAGGGGGCTGGTCAGATAACTTTGTTGCACTACTCTACCGTGGTATTCTGCCGTTTAACTGTGACTATGGCTTAAGTTCTGTAAGTAAAATTATTTATAGTAAAAAAAAAATGTGTTTGTAGTCCGGTCAATTTAGACATCCGAAGATACATTAATTAGCAAGAAGCTGAAAGTTGGTGAAATTGTTCAAAACATAATTATAAATGAAATTTAAAAAGTCCTCAACGATCCGGCACCTATAAAAAAAATATTCAAGGTCTATTCAAGGTAAAAAACCTTCTTGGAAGCAGGCGGGATCCATTTGCGTATAAAATCTATAAAAATATGCCCGCCTGCTTCCAAGAATTCTCTTACTTAAAATTTGTATTAAGTACCTAATTTATATAACGCTGCATACAATTTACTAGTAAGAACTTTTTTTGCTTGTTTTTTTCTTTTTAGTTTTTTGCACCGCAGACGGGTTTTTTTAGTTTTTTAAATTAGTATTTTTTTATTTTAAGCTTTTTAGTTAAATGTTATATGTACATGAGCAATACCTCGCAGACGTGCCAATTCTTGTAGGGAGTTTTGGTCGTTAACTTCACTTCACGAAAAACCAAAATTCTAAACAACTCCTATTATTATCGCCTCCTAATAAATAAATAAACCAAAGAAAATAAAACTTCTAAACCAAAATTCTAAACATGAACAACTCCTATCCTATTATATTATAATAAACCAAAGAAAATAAAACTTCTTGCTATCAATGAAAAGAAAACGATTTCGTTAAAATTCGAAGAACAATTTTTTTTAAATTAATTAAATATTACGATATATTATTCTAGTTTCGTTAACGAAAAATACGTCGACGACCCATCTCTAATTATTATATACCTAAAACAGATAGATCTTTTATTTTAACATCGCAATTCGTATCTATCTATATTAGCGATAGGCGTTGAATCAACGAACGGTTTAAATAGACGGTTTACGTTCAATCGACGCTTCGACGGTCTATAGTTCATTCGTGAACTAGTCGAATTCATAGACGTTAGACGGCTAATCTCAGAGTCCACAGCGTTCTTATCTACTGACAACGCGACGATATTACGCGAAACGTAAGCGTTCGTTGAGTATCGTCGGACAAAGCAATTTGGACCTTAAGTATAATATGGCGTAGGAGTTGATATTTGTATTTTTTTTTAGACTTGTTAGAGTGAAAACGCAAAAACATTCTGATATTGCGCAAAAGAGTATGTTGATGGACTGGCTAAACGATGCAGTGCAGGATGAACTTATTTTGTAACTGTCAAATAATGCGTAAAACTAGACTAACTAAAGACACCGTCGAAGCGTCGCGCCCGTAGACTAGACCAGATTCTACGCCGCGCTTAAGTCGATTGAATTGAACGCCTTCCATTATCGCGTCGACTAGTCGACGAATTCAACTAGTTGATCGACTAGTCGATGGACGGTAATGGACGGTCTAGTTTCGTTAACGAAAAATACGTCGACGACCCATCTCTAATCTATATCATTATCATTAAAGATAGTGTCATGATTTGATATCTTTAACTGCGTAAGCAATGTGAAGTTGTGGTCTAACAAGACTACAGCGGGGAGTCAGTCTTCCTGTAGACAGTGTCGGAGGGGGATATGTCTTTAGAATAACGAGAAAGATCTATTATAATAGTTATATGCACCTAATTTAAGTCAAGTAGAAATAAAGTACTTATTGTTAACATTACCAGAGTGTTATTTATCTAAGGTCAGCAGTGGTAATGAATTCCAGCCCCAGGATATTAAAGGTAAATAAGAAATTTTATATCATTTATGACTAGCAAATAGAAGTAATTTTAAATGATTCTTTACAGTTTTGTTAAAATACTTAATTAAAATATTGCTTATTTATAATTCCTTATTGCAATGCAACATTGAAGTGTAAATAAACTTTATTTTCTTAAGCAACAAAAAAAAAAAAAGCTAGCAATTTTAATAATTTATGACTAGCTAACTAAAAAGTTATTTTGAAGGATTGCTTTACAGTATTGTTTAAATAATTTGACGACCGATTTGGCGCAGGGGTAGGATACCTGCCTTCTGCGCCAGAGGTCTCGGGTTCGATTCCCGAACAAGATAAATATTTGTGTGCATGAACATGTCTATTTGTCTTGGTCTGGGTGGTTTCTATGTGTATTATGTATATTATTACAAACAAAAAGTATTTAAGTACTTACCTATATATTTATCCGTTGAAATTAACATAACTGGTGTGGTTGTAAAAAGTTATTTATAAAGTTATTTATTTATTTATTTATAATAATTAAAATGTTTCTTAATATGTTTATAACTATTGCAACATTGAATTACAAATATATTTATTATTTGTTTTTCTTCTCAAAAAAAAAAAGCACAAGGAAAATAGAAAGTAGTTTGTTGTTACACTATTTACTAAAGAAGGTAAAATCAGAACTACGTATAGGTACTAATTAGAAGTTATAAATTTGTAATACCACGATTAGAATAAGGATATTAATTAGGTACGTGGTACCTATTTAGTAATCTGTGACATTATCGTACAAAATTTTACTATTTGTTTACACGTATTATGGCGTGGCGACCGAGACTGTGATGTGATAGATAAGCAACGCAGTGTCCGGTAACCGACCTCGAAACCGGCGGAATAGGACTCCCTTTGTGCAAACATCTTCGTTTATGAAATAACATTCTCAGTGGTAGAGTGTGCAGATCAATAAAAATACTTAGTTCAGTACGAGGAAATTCAAAACATTAGAAAATAAACATCAAATTATATGATTTGAATAAATTTTAGAAATACAAGAAAAATAAACATGTCACATAGCACGTCTCGCCTTGAGAGCTGTCCTGTTGCGACTTGTTACACCAAAATAAAATTTAAAAGTTATTTTAAATGTATTTAAAAGCTAATGAGATAGATTTGTCAAATAGTTATTATATTTTTATACTTTTATTTAACACATTCCTTGCGTTAGGGTGTATAAAACATCTCCTACGTGACTTTCAGCCTGTGCGGGGTTCAAAATCTTGTTCTCTCGCTCTGTGCGGGAAGCTATCACATTTATTTCTATGCGTAGGAAAAAGACAAATATATATTTTAGCTCTCATTAGATTGTTAGCTGATTCTCACAATAAAATATACTTATTGGAGATCGATTAGGTCCCTAACGCACCTAATTGAAATTTGATTTAATCTGTGCGACATGAGGTATTATGCATCTCCTAATTTGTAGGCCTCGTAGACGCAAGGAGCGGTGTGCGAGCGGCGCGCGCGCCCGCTCGCCTTGGTTTAGTGTTGCGCGACAAGCACAAATTATATCGACAAGTTTTAACGTGAAAACTCGCGCTTCGCGTAGCCTGCTATTTTCCTTTTACGTATTGAGCACGTAAATAATACCTAATAACAATGAATCGTACAAAAAGGCGTAAAAGACAGTTAGACCTACAAATAAATGATTCCACGAGTGATTCTAGTGAGGCAACTAAGTTAAATTACAAAAGGGTGATAAAAAACTTGAGCCACAGAGTTGTGTACCGTCGGACAGAGTTATAATCGTAGAAAATAATATGTCCTCCACTAGTAACCGTGATTATCTGATTTAGAAGTTTTTGATACTAAGTAAATAATAACTCATTTAATGAAGAATTATTTTGACAGTCAAAGTACTGGAAAAACTATATGTACCTGTTCATCAAAATAGTATTATTCAAGATCAGTTAAAATTAACACTAACTCAAAGACTTAATTGTAATTACAAAGAGAGGTAGTTAACTTATTGAAGATATTATGTTCATCTATTATATTCCCGTCTTTATATACACTTTGTGTATTTTTTTAAATAAAGTAATGTAGTCGATGACTGCCGCTTTACTCTATTCCCATCACTAGTTGTTATATAATTTATGGCATCATTTCTTGCGTTGTGAGATAGAGTCGATAGCCTAAAATATTTTTGTATTTACTCTTTAGATAATTGTCAGAACTTTGTGCGAACCTATATTAAGATAAAGTAGCTAGTTAATTACGCCTCAGGATGTTTACAAACCGAGACTCTTGTTTTTCAGTATGATATACAGGATTTAAAAATACATATTTTTATGGGATCGATAAGGTCTCATACGCACAAAAATTAAGCCTAACTACGGATTCATAATAGATCTCCAACGCACTATCTGAAAATTCTAAGAAAATCTTAACGCAGCGAAGGTGTTAAAGAAAATGACAAAACATTTACTAAGAATAGATCGACACATGTGGTGTCTGTTTAGGGCAAGGCATATTTTATTAGAAAATTAGATTATCTAAACATATAAATGCCTGCAATTAAAGTATGAAGATATAATAGATGTATTTTGGATTAATTATAAGTATTTTTGCAGACAGTACATCTAAATCGTATTCTCGTTGCGGTTTGATAAAATGTTTTACTTACGTAGTAACTATTTAGGCATCTCTGGTTTTACTGCTAAACGAAGGGTTATGTGTGCCCTTGGTTTAGCTTGTGTTGTGGAGCTATGTACGTTCCATTGCAAGATGTGGGTTATGTGTGCCCTTAGTTTATGGAGCTAAGTATGTTCCATTTTAGATGAGATATGGGTTATGTGTGCCCTTAGTTTATGGAGCTAAGTATGTTCCATTTTAGATGTGATATGGGTTATGTGTGCCCTTAGTTTATGGAGCTAAGTATGTTCCATTTTAGAGGTGATATGGGTTATGTGTGCCCTTAGTTTATGGAGCTAGGTATGTTCCATCTCAGATGTGAAGTGGGTTATGTGCGCCCGCAGCTTATGGAGATATGAATGTACTATTACATACAAGGATTATGTCTGCCCTGAGAAATTATATTTCATAAATGAAATAAAAAAATAAGTATAAAAAGGAAATATTTACTTAGACATAATAAATGTGTACTTATGAATCGTCTACATTTTACATCAAAAACAAGGGCTACGGGTGCCCTTAGATTGTTGTGTTTCCCAAGACAGGCTAATGTGCGCCCTGTATTTTAGTTAGTTCTAAAACTTATCTAGGTAATCAGTATATTTTGTTATTTACAGCTGCTTTATTTGTGATCCTCTTATTCACGATACGAGATTTGGTTTAATTAATCAATACTTTAGTATGTCGTTCACGTGTCAACAATTTAAATTAATTAAATAGAAAACTAATTTCTTTTTCATATTTTATTGAGAGTTATTCATTCATTTCATACCTATCATTTTTTACATATGAATAGTTTAAGTAATCTGTTGAGCTATATAACTTCTTAAGCTGTCTCTTTTTTCTAAATACAACCTAATTGATTTGATGTGTTAACGTAACTTTACTATATGAATGAGACTATAATAATGGTTTGAATGGGTACAAACTGATGCATAAAAGTATGAGTGCTTGTACTTGTGAATCAATATATATTTAGTATTTATCTATCCGGTTTACAGTTATACTTTTATCCTTATCCTATAATTATGAATATCTGCAATTATTTAATACTTACTAATTTTTACTTTTTCTGATCTTTTCCGAGAAAATGAAACCCGAGGTACCAACCGTTCACGCAGGTCGTGTACGGTTGAGGCATGAAGAAGACAAGCGGCGAAGGAAGCAATCACTGACGTCTGTGGGGAGGCGTGCCCGCAAAGTCGTGAGAGATTTACATGCGTCTGAATGGGGAATAGAAGATGTACCTTCAAACGAAGTGAAGCCACCAACCTCACAAGTGTTGGAACCTGAACCTAGTGAGAGCCTACAGTCTGAGTCACCTGTAGCGCAACCAGAGCACCAGCCTTTCTTTACTGTTGATGAGGTATTGAAACTTTTGTCGTCGGTGCAAGAGACTGAATCGAGTAAGCAGCAGCTGAACAACAATCAGGTCAACAACGTAGTACCTGAGTTTGATCCCTCAACTAAATATCAAAATATAAGTAGTTGGATAAGGAAAGTAAATGAATGTGCTTGCTTTACGATTGGAACCAAAAGCAAACCGCGCATTTTGCTCTTCAAAATCTGGTGGGTCTGGCTAAGCAGTGGTTTGAAGCCCTACCCTCTGTCAAATTTTACTTGGGACGAATGGCAGGCTAAGTTACTAAAAGCACCTAAAAGCTTTTCCCAACGAGCAAGATTACGGGACACTTCTGGAAGAGATACTCGCACGTACTACGCATTACAATGAGAATGTCCGGGACTATATTTCTATGATAACTTGACTTTATTGAATCGATATGAAATCAAGGGCCAGAATGCAGTTGATTGTATTATACATGGCATTATTGACAAATCCGTTAGAAACAGCGCCCAAGCGATGAACTGTAAGGAGCCAGAAGACTTACTCAGTTGCTTAATTTCACAGCACAGCAACCCACTGATCCAGCTTTTGCCAAAAACCGTTATGAAATACTCCGGTTAATCGTCCTATATCTGTGTCGACTCTAAACGATAACTCGGTTATTTGCTTTAATTGACGTTTAAGGGGACATTCTTATCATAAGTGCCCAATCCCTCTTACTAAATGCCAAAAGTTCTCTAGGGTAGGTCTTGATTCAGCCGCTTGTAAACTAGCTTCATTAGTTCCTCGACATCGAGGAAATTCAGGCCCAGTACTGGTTCCTTAAATAGAATAAAAATATTAAGAATACGTTATGTCATATTATATTCAATGTGCTCATAATAAAGGTAGTTCTGTAAATAGAAATTATATCCTTTGCAAACGATAGATAAAAAAAATTGTAATGTATTCGGATTTAATAGAAAAAAGGAAGTCGATTGAAACTGTTGTTGGAGCAGACCAAATAAGACCCTAGGTCCTCGATAATAACACGGATAAGTCGAGTGACAGCTCCAGTAGTGATGAAGAGGATAATTTGCCTTTGTCAGCGTTGCTGCAATAACAGACTTCAACATCTAACCTTGACCGCTTCCGAATGTCATGATTTTATTACTATTTTTAATTATAATACTTATTTAATTTTCATGATTTTATAACCATTTTTAAATATAAAGTTTCATAAAATGGTTGCGGTGCCCTTGCAGGGCGTCACTTGTACAATAATCCAAGATTGTAACACCTTATAAAACTTGTGACTTGCAATAAATCTGAATCTGAATCTGAATCTAAAAAAAAATATTGTTTAACTAATTTGTTGTTTCGTTCTTATCGTTTTTGTGTATTAATTTTGATTTAATATATCATTGTTTTATGAAAACATATGATTCCACACATAATCTTTACGTTTTTGTTTAAATTAGTGTAATTGAATTATATTTATATACCCAATTGTTAGCTGAATGATGGCTGAATGATAGCTATAGTGTAAGTTGAGTAGACAGATTGACCTTACTTAATATTGTTATTGACTTTACTTATATAAAAAGTGTTTACCAGCATCCCAAACTGTATTAAATGTATGGAAAATGTTAATGCATTAGAACGCGAATTGAAAAAGTTTTAAGTAAATAAGGCATAACATTAGAAGAAATTGTTTAATGATATTAAGCTCTAGATTTTGAGTTGCAGTTCCCACGGGGTGCCATTACTGATCTAAATATTCTGATAACAACTTTGTATGTACTGTGACTTGCAATGAATAAATGAATATGAATATTATTGTGCACCCAGGAGGATGCACCACGACGGATGGCCGAATGTCATGATTTGATATCTTTAACTGCGTAAGCAATGTGAAGTTGTGGTCTAACAAGACTACAGCGGGGAGTCAGTCTTCCTGTAGACAGTGTCGGAGGGGGATATGTCTTTAGAATAACGAGAAAGATCTATTATAATAGTTATATGCACCTAATTTAAGTCAAGTAGAAATAAAGTACTTATTGTTAACATTACCAGAGTGTTATTTATCAAAATAGTATCATTAACAATTAAACGAATTCAAGTTCAAGTTATTTATAAAGTTTTTAAATTTTTAAATATACTCACTTAACAGTATTTTATGTTTGCCAAACGTTAGCGCGTTCTAATCGACTATCAGCGCCATCTAGCTGTGACCAAAGAAAACAATATCTATATAAAATTCAAAAATGAATGTTGATAAGCGCAAAACTCGAGTACGGTTAGGCCAATTCGGCTAATTTTTTTTTCATATGTTCTATAAAGCACGCGGGATGGTTTTTATGAAGAAACTGCGTGGAAAATAGTAAAACAACACTTTTTATTTTTCCCATACAAGCAATTAGCACTTATTAGTCGAAATTAGTTCAAAACATATCACTTATTTATATTTTCGTCATCGTCTTTGTAACCTCCTCATTTTGATACCCCACTCGATGGGATTAAAAAATATATTTTTTTACAACGCATTTTGTTTTTTTGTTAATTTTGATGTCCCATTGTCACTCGGCCCGTTAAGACGAATCTGACGACGTATCATTTATTAAAATCGGTTCATCCGTTTAGAAGTTACGAGGGAACATAGAAACGGACACACATACATACAGGTCAAATACATAACCCTTTTTTGGCTTCGCCGCAGACGGGTAAAAAGTGAGGTGCGCGTTGTCAATATTATGTAAAGTCCGTTCGGTTAGATAGTGTCGGTACACCCGCACGGCATTGTGGCTCTTGCTTTAAAATGCAGATATAAAATAATACACTCAAGTTGAGTACCAAAGTCAATTTTAATGAAAATTTGGATATTTTTATATAAAAGGAAGTTAAATAAGTGATTTACAAATAATAATAATAATTATAAATTTTTTATATGATTATTATGATTACTTATCATCGCTCGAATTGTCACAAGTCATAACCGTCGTTACCACCTGTATTTATAATAAACAAAGATTATTTAAGAAAATATAATTTAATAAATGCCGAGTCCCAAAATCCAATTCCATTTTCGGGTGTACGCCGCACGCGGCTTCTTTTGTTTATGCGGCGGCATCCTTTGAAAAGCAGCGGCACGTGCCAAGGTGGCTCGATCAAAGGGCGACACTATCTAAGCGAATGGACTTTACCTAAGTACGTACTTGAAGTGCATGCTTTGCAAAGAGCGCACCACGCTTTTTAATTTCAGTTACAGAATAGACGGTTATTTAGTACTTTTTAGTATGTTCTTATAAAAGTGGGTTTTATTAGTTTTTTAAACTACATATTTATTTTTTACTTTTTAGTTTAATAAATGGCAAGCCATGGATGGATGGTAAAAGATTATACAGTCCATTCATGTGTCTGCACACCCCTTAAACATTGAACAAAACAAATGAGCCCAAACTCAAGGGGTTTCCTAGTGGTCATTAAGGAGTGCCACTGGCTTCCTCCTAGCTCCATCATCAGACCCTCACCACCAAGTGTAGCGAATAGGTCTCATCTGAACGAAACAAATGAGCATAAACTCGAGGGGTTTCTTAGTGGTCATTAAGTAGTGCCGCTGGCTTCCTCCCTGCTCCATCATCAGACCCTCACCACCAAGTGAAGCGAATAGGTCTCATCAGAAGGAAACAAATGAGCCAAAACTCGAGGGGTTTTCTTGTGGTTATTAAGGAGTTTCACTGGCTTCTTCCCAGCTCCATCATCAGACCCTAACCACTAAGTTTAACAAAAAGGTCTTATCAAAACAAAACAAATGAGCCCAAACTCGAGGAGTTTCCTAGTGGTCATTAAGGAGTGTAACTGGCTTCCATCCTGCTCCATCATCAGACCCTCGCCACCAAGTGTAGCGAATGGGTCTCATCAGACCGAAACAAATGAGCCAGAGCTCGAGGTGTTTCCTATTGGTCATTAAGAAGTGCCACTGGCTTCCTCCCTGCTCCATCATCAGACCCTCGCCACCGAGTGTAGCGAGTAGGTTTCATCAGACCGAAACAAATGAGCCAGAACTCGAGGTGTTTCCTATTGGTGATAAAGGAGTGCCACTGGCTTCCTCCTAGCTCCATCATCAGACCCTCACCATCAAGTGTAGCGAATAGGTCTCATCAGAACGAAACAAATGAGCCTAAACTCGAGGGGTTTCGTTGTGGTCATTAAGAAGTGCTACTGCCTTCTCCCTGCTCCATCATCAGACCCTCACCATCAAGTGTAGCGTATTCGCCTATACCTATTGGTCTCATCAGAACAAAACAAATGAGCCTAAGCTCGAGGGGTTTCCTAGCAGCCATTGAAGAGGTCTATTGCCCACCTCTTGACTCCATCATCAGATCAGCTCGATAGTAGCAAATTATTGTATTGTCATCGGGTTCATATAGACTGGCAAAGTTTCAAATCAATACGACAATTAGAAGTAGGTTAAAATTGAATTCCAAGATTTTCTTACATTGTGACTTAGTTACAAGTGAAGCTAATAAAAGTGTGGTAAAAATGGCTCAATACTTTTTGTCCTAAGAGCCGCCCGCCGCCGCCGTTTCTGAGATATATCGATAAAAAAATTTGGAAACGTGTAATCGTCATCATAAATTATGCAAAGCTTAGACGTTTTTACTCAATCACGCCAAAACGGTTGAACGGATTTGTCTGAAATTTGGGGCACAGAAACATTGTAGCCTGGAGAGGAACATACCTAGGCTATTTTTCATCCCGGAAAAATATCACATTTCCGCGGAATAACGTCGCACACTGGGGCCTGTACCCCTAGTGTAAGTTTTTATGTCAAAAAACGCAAACTATCGTGAGTGCGTATTTATGTCAATTTGTATGAAAACTGTATCAGCGCCTCTAGCGGCGAGTAGCGCGCTTATGCAGTTTTCATACAAATTGACATAAATACGTACTCGAAATAGTTTGCGTTTGCTTGACATAAAAACTTACACTCGGGGTACTGTTCATACAACGTAATGCTCAAAACTCAATTTTCAAAATGAGGTTATTTCAAATAATCAACCATGTCAGGGTAGACTTAAGAATATATCACACCATTTGTACTAATACTGAATCAGTGACTGCTATCCGCCGCCCACTGCATCATCTCATAGTTGACTATATTCACAAATAATTAATTTTCCATTAACGTACGTGAGTTTGAAGTTAATATTACAAAATTTATTTCCAAAAATAAACGTTTTATTTAATTGAAGTGAATCATGGCTGCAACTGGGCAAGGTATGGTTATTGTAATATATTTTTTACGAACC
Source organism: Crambus lathoniellus (assembly GCA_949710035.1). Classification (NCBI taxonomy): domain Eukaryota; kingdom Metazoa; phylum Arthropoda; class Insecta; order Lepidoptera; family Crambidae; genus Crambus; species Crambus lathoniellus. Next base: position 31,840,459 of record OX453298.1, on the reverse strand, counting down.
TTAATGTTTAGTACTTTTGGAGTAATGGCCGAATTTATATGATAGTATGATTTTATATGAACTAAATCAAACTTCTTTGATTTTCTCCTTTTTGCGCAAAGTTCTATTGCAAATCTCTTTACTGATCAACACCTCGAAGATAAAGTAAAAGTTATTTCAAAAAAGAACTTTGCGTAAAAAGGAGAAAATCAAAAATGATTGATTTAGTACATAAAAAAACATACTATCATATAAATGCGGCCATTACTCCAAAAGTACTAAACATTAAGGGTCGTAAAAAATATATTACAATAACCATACCTTGCCCAGTTGCAGCCATGATTCACTTCAATTAAATAAAACGTTTACTTTTGGAAATAAATTTTGTAATATCAACTTCAAACTCACGTACGTTAATGGAAAATTAATTATTTGTGAATATAGTCAACTTTGAGATGATGCAGTGGGCGGCGGATAACAGTCACTGATTCAGTATTAGTACAAATGGTGTGATATATTCTTAAGTCTACCCTGACACTTAGTTGATTATTTGAAATACCCTCATTTTGGAAATTGAGTTTTGAGCATTACGTTGTATGAACAGGCCCCAGTGTGCATCGTGTAGTCCACGCGGGCGAAGCCGCGGGCTGACAGCTAGTCTGCTATAATGCAATCGTTTAGAATCACAACATACCTGTGGAATAGGCCTACCAGGGAAACCACGTTAAAAAAACGCACTGCCTCATAGGTGCCGTGGAAACGTGTATATGATGCACATGATTGATTACAACTTTTCCAACTTTTTGAATCGTTATATTTCAGAAACAGTGGCTCTTAGGGAAAAAAGTTATGGTGCATTTTTGTAGATAGTTACATGATCTACAATTTTTACCTGGGCTAATTTTATGATAAACTTATGGTTTTGCTGAAAATCGCGAAATACCCATTTTTTTACCTTTGACTTCGATTATTTTTTTTCCAGGTACCGGATCGATGAGGAACTTTTTAAATTTCATTTACTTATAATCATGTTTTGAACAATTTCACCAAATTTCAGCTTCTTGCGAATTAGTAAGGTACCATACATTTCAGTCGAGTCATGTCGTTATTTTGTATGGAACAGCCAATGACAGCTGTTTTTTTTCGCAATTCCGTGATTGGCCCATAGTAAAAATTTTTCGTATTGATGGAAACTATCATCCCCTAAAATCTTTGTACTAATTAAAATTTAGTAGTTTATTTTAGGTTTATGACATGCGTTTTTATTATTATCTTATTAAGATTACGCCCAGACAACTAATCTGCAAATTACACATTAAGAAGTGGATTAAGTACAATTTAATACCACTCCTTATTTTTGTACCTTCGATTGAGACAAAACAAAAGACAGCCATCTTTAACTTATTAACATTGAGCTGGATTGAAAGGCCAAAAAAAAGTACTGCGCGTAAATATCTAATCTTAATTAACTTGGTCATAGTCCCAATTAGATTAGCTCAAATTAATCTAGACAAGCATTATCAACAACATAACAATTTCAAAGTGAGCGACTGTTTGTTTACTTTTTTACAATAATATTTTTCTTTATTGAAGGTAGGTATTTATATTTACTAAATGAAAACATAGGTAAAGTGAAATAGTTTGCGCTGATTGTCAGTCAGTGTCATTAATGCGTTCGTATTCCCATAGCTCAGCTTCTGTGGGAACTCACCCTTAGAATAGTTTATCGGATATATTAATATGAACTATTTGGTGTCTAACCAACCTGGGTGCCTACCATCAACTCTTATTACGGTTTTGTTTAGGGACCTAAACTGATCTGTTTCGCTTATTCGTACCACGACAGCTTAATATCAATGACAGCGATTCAGTGATCATTCAATGACATTTCACAGCCGCTAAGCTGTCAGAAACTCTTATTTGACTTATAATCCGGTCGATTTAAAATGACACCTGCAGGTTATACCCGTCCCTCTCACTCTCCGGGCATGACAGAATCGAGTGACAGAGACGGGTAGAAGAAAAAGGACACAAATCGTTCGGTCATTCACAATTAGCAATTCATTTGCGATCCAGTTTTTAGAAGGTCATAGTATTTCTTTCTAGGAACCTATTCTGCATCGCGCTATTTTTGAATCGCTGTCTTAAAGTTGATGGTAGGCACCCTGTTATTATCTATAGTTTCTATTCTATTAGGTATATATAGTCTAGACTTGAGGTTATCTAACACTATTCGACATTCTCTGTTTTCAATTGCAAAATTCCATTAGTTAATCAAGTTCATATAATTATGTATTTTACATCATAAATATCTTTACGTAAGTAAATAAATAAAACTATACAGTTATAAATCACTGATTTTTTAATGCTGGTAATTGTTGATATTTCCTTTTCTGTTGATTTCTCTAAACATCTACAAAGTGTAAATTATACTTATATCGAAGATGAAACCAGAAGAAGAGTATAACTCCCAGCAGGTGACAGTAAAGGTGCGCACGGAAATGGCGGGAAAACTGACCGGAAGCACATTGTTCGGAACGAAAATAGACAGCCGGAAGTACGAGTAACATATTTCTTTTTTAGTAATTCTCTAAAGTAATTCTCTAAATTAATGTGCTAAGTGGTTACGGGTTCAAGCGACACTAACGTCACTAACATAACCTAACCTAAATCAATAGGTTTAGAAATTATTGTAACAGCTGTTCCCAATCGGTGCCAGTTGCTCTGTAAATTAAAACCTCAATGTTATTCGCAATTGCTACGCTTCCAGTGAAAATTATGAAAGATTGGACAATGAAAACAATATCATAATAGGTACTGTAACAAGACTTAATTGCAACTAAAGTAATAATCTTTAAAAGATACTTTACAGTTTGATGAGACTACAATGCTATCGACAAGTACTTAAGTTGTTTTGATTATATTTTATCATAGTTTACAATCACTTTCATCCATATCAGATAGTGATCTACAAACAACAAGTGCCTGTTCTTATTTATTTATAGAAATGAAGTAAAATCAAGATACATGTATTGTATTGCCATCTAGCAATAAGGCCGCCTTTTTACCCGGGCTACCCGGCTGCGACAGAAGAAAGGTTATGTTTTTATTTTACCCAACTGCCACCGAAGAGGATTATGTTTTTCGAGAGTATGTATAGTATGTTTCTGTGTACCTATGTACATTTCTAATTCTATGTTCCCTGTTACAGCTTAAACGGTTTGAAGAATTTGAGGTGTCGTTATATTCCTCTTGACAGCGCGAGTGACACTGGGTAAGTACATAAAACATTCAAAAAAATCAAAATGGTGGATGTTTCATGGCATATTACTTACCTACCTACATTATTAAATTTTTTTTTCTTCCATCCCATCGATTGGGCTATCAAAATTATGGGGTATAGCGGTTCCATAAATATATTTAACAGTTTAGTAGAACTCTCCGCATTGATTTATCTAAAAAGAAAGGGGTTCTATCAATAATTAACTAAAAAGTCTTAAACAAAAACATAATAATAAAAATAAACAAAAACCCGACTGCAAAAAATTAACCCCTAAAAAGGGGAAAACAGCTCTTTAATTTCTCATTGCAGAAGGAGACTGTTTCGTGGTTTCACTGAAAACGGTTCCCTGACTGCAATGAGAAATTTAAAGAGCTTGTTTTCCCTTTTTAGGGGTAAATTTTTTGCAGTCGTTTTTTTAATAATTATGTTATTATGCTTGCTTTGTTAAGATGTGTTCTTTCTTTGTAATTTGTTTTATTTTGTGTGCTTTATAAGTGTTTTCAGATATTTATTTGTTTGGAATTAAAATCGTTTGTGAAGAACTAGTCTCCTAATTAATTAATTGTAGTAGCTTCTACCTGCTACAATTTTTTTTTAAGATTTACTTCCTTATTCAGGCAAGACACGAACCCGCCATGTTTCGCAATCCAGGCTACGGGATAATTCGTGTGGCTGTAGGTATTCTTATGGTATTCTTGCAAGAAAGTTGACGTGAAACGAAACACATTATTGTCTGAAAAGAAAAATGTATGAGCCTGAAACATTTTTATTGGTTATAAAATACAAAGTTGCCAGGTTTATAATAATGTGTATTGTGGATACAATACGGACGTGTTCATAATACGATAAGCCACACATTTTCAGTACTGTTTAATTTCAGCCGGCCTAGCATGAGCGGCTTTTATCGCGCGATATGATATGATACGGCAAGTTGTCTTGCTTACACCTTAGCATATCATATCGCGTGATAAAAGCCGCTCATGCTAGGCCGGCAGCACGTGTTCCAAGTTTTCTTGCTGGCATCGACCTCGAGAAAGTAGGTAGAGGTACTTTATAAGTAAGTAGATATAATTTTTTCACTTTCAGTTAACAGCTACTTTTTAAAGTCGGTATAATTTTTTAAATTTCTTTTTTATATTTAAGTACTTATTTTTAGTGTAGATTGTACCTTAAGATACCCATATCTAAAAAAACTACTGAACTAATTTTGATGAAATCTAAACTGTTCCCTAAATTGGAATACACCTAATTATAATCAAAAAGAATTATCTCGATATGACTTAAAGTAGGTATTCGAGAAATTCGTGGAGAAACATACACATATACATACATACATTTACGAAATTTAGCATACGTGCTGAGAAGCCTAAATAGAACGCTATACTTACTCAAAAACTAAATCACATACAAATTATTTTTATTTATTTTTTTGCATTCACAATGCAATTTTTATTAGGTACTTATTGAAAAATTGAAAATGAAGTATTAGAAAAAGTGGTCCAGCGACTCCGTAGCTCAGTGGTTAGAGCATTCACCCGGACAGTGAAAGGTCGTGGGTTCGAGTTCCAACGGAGCTATTTTAGTTGTGAGTACTTATGAGACGGGTCGACTTTTTCTAATACCTACTTCATTTTCAGTTTTTCAATAAATCACATACATACAGACAAGTCAAACTGATAACCTCCTTCTTTTTTTGAAATCGGTTAAAAATCGTTAAGTACGACGTACGAACCGTCAAGAAGTATTCTTATTTTTTTACACAATAAAGATAAGTAATGTACCTAATAAGTTCCCACCAACACAATATATTAGGTGTTCCTTTGAATGATGATATCACCCTTGTCTAGTTTGGGACACAAGGGCATACATCTGGTTCAAGGTCTGGTCCCAAGATCGAGTGCCGTCTGTAACATGAGACGTGTGACGAATGAGCTCGATCAACAATCACTCTTACTAATAATGTTATTAGTTTTCTATCTAAAGAGCATTGTTAGACTCAAATTATCACAACAAAAACAAAGCCTAGGACATTGAGTTATAACTACGTCTAGGATCTGAAAATTATAACGAAAAAGTTACTTCAAAGCAAGTGAAAAATTCAATCATTCAAGATTTTATTAACTGGCAGCATTGTGAAAGTCGAGCTTTTTACGTAGTAGGTTAAATGTTGCCGGCCAAACCCGATTTTGGGACAAACTAGTTTTTCCTAAGCCTTTAATTAGGCGATAGGATAAACCGGGATTGTTTCACAAAAAAAAAACCACGGAATTAAAGGCGAACTCGTTCTCTGAAATGTCAACGCGATAAACTGGGAGGTAATTGTCTAACTCAACATCAATCGCAATCGCATTCAGTTTGAAAAATATTGCACGGCCATTGCTGCTTATGTCAACAAAAATTTTGACAACTTTCTTCAACAACAAGTGATGGATGCATGATGGATGTCAAACTGAAAGCGATTGCGATTGATGTTGAGTTAGACAATTACCCCCCTGATTTGGCCTAGGAAAAACTAGTTTTAAATTAACACAACCAACACCAGCCCCCTGATTCACGAATCGTCGGAAACGCTCCCGACAGCGGAATGTATGCCCTGTCTCTGTCACTCATTTAATTATAGAATAGAAAAAGACAAAACACAGAATTCGAATCCGATTCCGTTTCCGACGGTTCGTGAATCAGGGTGCAGTGCAGAACCTCAAATTTTCAAGTGAACAAACAAAGTTGCCACAGTAAAGTAAGAAGGTATGGGTACCATACCAACTCGAACTTAATTGTAAGAACAACTGATTTTCCTTTACCGGACCTACAGAATACACTGTGTTCTGTGGATGGACCGAGAGCATGAAGATAGCAATTTAGCACCATTAGTAGGCAATAGGTAGTTAGATGAAAAAGACGGCAGACCGTGTTAGTGTTGCAAGCCTTTGGAGGATGCTTACGTGCATCATTAGTGGACTACAACAGGCTGTGATGATGATGATAACAAGGAACATTTTAACATTTAAACATTTCTGCGGCGGTGTCGTGTAAGGCGGGTCGTTACGTTCCCTAAATTATGAATGAGAGAAGCGATGGCTGGTTTATGCGTCATGCTCGTGAACGGGTGCTGCCAGTGGGAATGGGTCGGCTCTTACCTTCTTGTCTTAAAGTGATATTTTTTCTCTTTAATTTTGTTTTCATTACGTATTAATTATATTTGAAGCTATTTGTATGGCGCAACTTGAACTTTGGGTGAAATGGCTCCGATCAAGGTGACTGATCGCGTCCGGCTTCGCTGGCGTCCCCCCTTTTAAATAATTAATAAATTGCGCAACTTGCAGTGCATAGTAGTGATTTTGTAAACAGTACATTTTATGCATTGTGTACTCACTAGAGTTCTTAGGTAATTATTTGTGAAATAAAACAGGGAGAAAAAAACTTTCACGAGTTTCCGCCGGTTTTTCTCCAAGGTATCCCGCCGCCGCCGCCGCCGCCGTATGGTTTGCGAATCGATAATTATTATGGCGTAGCTTCTTTGAGACTTGACGTTTCTCAAGTGTTGTATCAGCCTCATGGAAGTATATCAGCCTAGACTGAATAAAATTCATTTTCATTTAGATAACGTTTCTCAGTTCGTCTTTCGGATACAATCATAATCCTTTCCACTGGTATAATCTCCCGAAGGTATAATCCGCAGTAAACAACCGCTCGCGAGATCTCGGGAGAGGCCGGGAATGGTAATGTAATCCCGGTAATGCGGCAAGAACAAAGCCTCTGATTTCACTTCTTATACATAAGTACAGTCGACACCATATAAAGAACTGCACTGCTTGCTAAACAAAGATAGGTACTACTTACTTTAAAAATTCTGAAAACCACCAAGTACCTAGTCAAATGTCAACCTGTGTGTGACCTCTCGATTATCGTTGAAATTCAATCACCTGATAACTTCGCTGTCATTTTCACTTGTTTGTTATGAATCCATACTTATAATAATGTAAAAGTGTGTTTGTTTGTTTGTTCCTCTTTCACGTCAAAATGTAGCAAAGGATCGGCCTGATTTTTGGTATGGCGATAGTTTGGGAGTTGGAGAGTGACATAGGCTACTTTTTATCACGGGAAAATATAAATTTTTTCTCGGGATAACATCGTGTCTTCCCCGCCGCGCCGGCGCGAAGCCGCAGGTGGCCTTCCGCGTATATTAGTACATTAAAAAATAACTTCAGTTCCCTTATAAATTATATTTTCGTTTCAGACAGAACACGTGTACCTTCATACGTATTTTCGATCACGAATGTACATAAGTATAAGATTTAAATATCAAGACTTCCAGCTCGGATCACTGAATTTCCCGCTTGAATAAAAGCCTCGTTTCATAAGCTCCACTTCATTTTATTAAAACGAAAATGCGTAGTATATTTTCCCACAAAAGGGAAAAACTTGATAAAGAAAGACAACAATGAGGACACGATACTTTTAAGATTTATTTAAAAGCTATTGGAAAATATGTAAGTATTTTATTAATTATACATTATCACCATTTCTAAGATACTAGTAGACTTGTCAATAAACTAGGACAAAGTAAAATAAATATTTTATTAATTTATTCTATTTTATTTGGCTTTTTATTTTCTTTGCTCATGTCTTCTTGTAGGCAATGTAGTACCCGACCCTATTTCCTTCTTTAAACATTATATCATCGGATTAGTAGTGAATATTTAGGACTAATGAACTCGTATCACAAGTGTCACAACCATAAGCCGTTCTTAATTTCACTATTAACCCGGCTTCCTAGGACACCAGTCCTTCGTTTCTCCTCACATGAAATTTAGGGCCTCCTATTCCTTGCTCATATCGAAAGTAGCTTACAAACTCTCACCCTCTTATTAATAAAAGTGGAGCAAAGTTACACCTAGTTTTAAACTGATGCTTGTCACTTTTATTCGCAAAAATGAAGGCAGAGACAACAACTGATTTACATGAGGTGCATCATACTTCACGTTGACCCATGGTGTCGATCAACTGGGATTGGGCGTTTCTTCAATAGACAACCCGACACTACACCCGACACCAACATCAACTGTAAATTGTAGGGCCGCCACCATGTCCGTAGGTACCTTACGAATTCATAGAAAAATGCGGCCACATTGTCATTTTTGGATGTCGTGTCGACCAATGAAGAAACGCCCAATTTATGCACCTACATATTGTTGAAGGCAATGTAGCTTTCAAACAACATTGTTAACATACAATCTTAAGATAAAATGTTCGTTGATCCGAACGAATCTCTAGCGCTGAAAAATAAGGTATTTTGGACCTTGTGCCATACTATAAACATTCCCAGCTATCCCCTCTACGTCACGGTCAGTGCAAAATTTACGTGCCGCTACTTATAACAGAAATGATTTTATAAAATTGTAGGTAATACAATACCATCACTCATAATCTTAATATATATGTTAATACTTACACGACTCATGTTATTCGCATGACATTGCTCGTTCGGTAGCTTGAAGTAAGAATTGCGTACTGAATTTTACGCAAGAGAGCGCATAATGACGCCTTGAATTTCTTTTGAGCAAGGTCGTATCAGTGGTATAATTTGCAGTTACGTACTGAATACTGTTTTACTACCCTTTTCTATATAGATTAACCCTTAAATATTAATTTTCGTTAAAAAAGGATAGCCTACGGCTTTCATAATAGTCCAGTCATAGTTCAATCTTTCGCTACTTCAAAGATAGTTGCACTCCGCACGAAAATACCAGAGAATGATGCGTTAAAAATATTAGATAACACAGACTTTGTGCTTTATTAGAATGGTTTTTTTAATGCCATATTCATAATAAAATAAGAAACAAGTCAAATTTTAGGGAATCGACCTGCATTCATTGTAGATGAGAAAAATATGAATAGTACTCCAATTATAGGTACTTAGATATCATAGCATATCAATCAAACACATACATAATAGGATAGCCCAAAAATAAAAAATCATAATATCAAGATCAGTGTTCCTTTTGGTTGATACTATACTTTTACCTACATAGTTATATAAAGTAGGTACTTACATAGAGCCGTGAGTGGGTGAGATTAAGAGTTAACAATGAATAGAATAATAGAATGGAATAAAATATCGTTTATTACCAAATCGTATTAATTATTATATTTTATCGTTTTTTAAAGTTAAGTACACATGACATTAAAGCAAAACAAACAAATGAAGTTCACTCAAAATCCATGCAATATGGATCCAAATTGCCACTTTCTAGAGTGCAACAAAAAAAATTTACGATCGACAGGGGTTGGTTTCGAGAGTAACCCCACTTAAGGTACTAAGCGTGTTTTAGATTCTTTGAAAATGCTTATTAATAATTTAGTTTATTTGAGGAAATATTGTTTGCAATTTCTGCTAAGTTCGTATCTGCTAGTCTCCGAGGACAGAGTCATGTAGGAGGCGGAAACGATATGGTTAAGTAAATATCCGTTCCCAAATTTAAACTTTATAATAAGCATCGTCAGCGTAAGCATTTCGTAAACATTTGCTGTATTCATTGGCATTTGACACAGACTATTTATGAAAGATTTCATTGGAAATTTATTGGTCAAGAAAATTGCTAATTAAACCGAGTTTATATCTCTCTGTCTGGATGAGTGGGTATATACAGGGCGTCCCACGTCTGGGCTTGGCGGGAGGGCTGGGTGCGGTGTGACCGAGACTAACATGCCGTTTGGTATGCCTAAAGATCACATTCTCCTCTAAATACAAAAAAAGGGCGTCCCACGTCTATGCTATGTACTGTCTATGCATGGAGGAAAAGTATCTTCAATACTGTAAGTAGATTAATTTAATACATAACTAGCGGCCGCCCGCGGTTTCACCCGCGTGGTTCCCGTTCCCGTGGGAATATCGGGATAAAAAGTACATATAAACCTTCCTCTTGAATCACTCTATCTATTAAAAAAAACGCATCAAAATCCGTTGCGTAGTTTCAAAGATTTAAGCATACAAAGGGACATAGGGACAGACATTTGTTTTATACTATGTAGTGATTGATACCTACATTCTGTATTCAATATTTCATATGTTTGGATGTTTGTTACTCAATCACGCCAAAACGGCTAAACGGATTCGACTGAAATTTGGGACACAGATACTTTGTAGCCCGGAGAGGAACATAGGCTACTTTTTAACCAGGAATAATATCACATTCCTGCGGAATAACGTCGTGTATAACACGCGGGCGAAGCCGCGGGCGGAAAGCTGGTAAGAAATAAATCTCACTAAGAAACATAATAATTTTTTTTTGTGCCGTGTAGTGCCGGCACATAAAAAGAATAGCACTACCCCCTCTCTTCCCGTGGGTGTCGTAAGAGCCGACAGAGGGAAAACTGCCAAAGGAGATGGGCAGCAGCGTCTCCAGGCTTCAACAGGCTATACTGCGATCGCCAACCCGCCTGCCAAGCGTGGCGATTATGGCAAACCCCCCCCGTAAAAATGGATACACACACTAAAAATCGGCCCCCAGTCCCCGGCGGCCCCGCTATTCCTAGCTACGGTAGCGGCTATGGTAACGGCGGGGCAGGGGGTGCTAAGAATCCCCGGGTAGGTTCCGGCTACCAACACCGACGACTTGACCTGGCAACCTACAACACGCGCACGTTGAGGCTCGACGCGAAGCTTATAGAGTTGGAAGAGGCAATTAGTAAGTTGCATTGGGATATTATTGGGTTATCTGAAGTCCGAAGAGAGGGGGAGGACTCGATTACCCTTCAATCCGGTAACTTACTATACCACCGGGAGGGCGACCAACAGTCCCAAGGTGGTGTCGGGTTCATCGTCCATAAATCCCTTGTCAACAACGTGATCACCATCGGAAGTGTTTCGAGCAGGGTAGCGTACCTAATACTCAGAATATCGGAACGATATTCGCTGAATGTCATTCAGGTCTACGCTCCGACCTCGAAACACGACGATGTCGAAGTGGAGGCTATGTATGAGGAGATCTCTAAAGCCATGCATAGCTACAAAACCCACTACACGGTTGTGATGGGGGATTTTAATGCTAAGTTGGGGCAACGTTGCGGTGATGAGTTGAGAGTGGGGCAATTTGGATTTGGGCAACGGAACGAAAGGGGCCAGATGCTGGCAGACTTCATGGAGAGGGAGAACCTCTACATGATGAACTCCTTCTTTAAGAAGCCCGTAAGCCGCAAATGGACCTGGATTAGTCCGGACGGTAAAGTCAAAAACGAGATAGATTTTATTATGTCAACGAGGAAGCAAATATTCAATGATGTCGTTGTGATCAACGCCGTAAAGACGGGAAGCGATCACCGCATGCTTAGAGGCACATTGAATATCAACGTCAAGCTGGAAAGATCTCGACTAATAAAATCTACGCTCCGACCAATACCGGCTCAAATTCAAAACCCCGAGTGCTTTCAGCTCGAGCTCCAAAACCGCTTCGAGGACCTTGAGAACAGCATCGATATGGACGATCTATACAACATGGTGGTGGACACTGTCCGCACGGTAGGGTCCAAGCACTACAAAACCCACCGTCCTAAATTAAAGAAACTCTCCAGCCATACTATCCGACTCATGGATCAGAGAAACGAAATGAAACTACAGAACTCAGCGGATGCCCTTCGTTATCGACAGCTAAATAGGCAGATCTCCAAGTCCTTGACAAGCGACCTTCGCCAATTTAATACCGAGCGTATTAAAGAGGCCATTGAGCGGAACAAAGGCTCCAAAGTGTTCGCTAGAGATCTGGCTATAGGGCAAAGTCAACTGACGAGGCTGCAAGCTGAGGACGGTAGTATCATTTCATCAACACCTGAAATCCTGAGGGAGATTGAGAGTTTCTATGGACAGCTATATTCCACACAAACACCTGTTGAAAGTAAGGCTACAGAACCTAGAGCCAAACTTACCCGACACTATACCGAAGATATCCCGGACGTCAGCCTGTACGAGATTAGAATGGCTCTCAAGCAGCTCAAAAACAACAAAGCGGCGGGCGATGACGGAATCACAACAGAACTTCTGAGAGCGGGCGGTAAGCCGATACTTAAGGTCCTCCAGAAGCTCTTCAACTCTGTCATCCTAGAGGGCAAAACGCCAAAGGCATGGGGCAGAAGCGATGTGATGCTGTTCTTCAAGAAGGGTGATAAGACTCTCCTGAAGAATTACCGACCCATCTCGCTTCTGAGCCATATCTACAAGTTGTTTTCGAGAGTCATTACGAATCGTCTCGCTCGCAGGTTCGACGACTTCCAACCTCCCGAACAAGCCGGGTTCCGAAAAGGTTATAGTACCATAGACCACATTCATACGCTGCGGCAAGTTATACAGAAGACCGAAGAGTATATCTTGCCACTATGCTTGGCGTTCGTGGACTATGAGAAAGCCTTTGATTCGATCGAGACCTGGGCAGTGCTGCAGTCTCTCCAGAGGTGCCAAATAGACTACAGGTACATCGAGGTGCTGAGGTACTTATACCAAAACGCCACCATGTCGGTCCGATTACAGAACCAGAGCTCTAATCCTATCCAACTACAGCGAGGTGTGAGACAGGGAGACGTCATTTCTCCCAAACTGTTCACAGCTGCGTTGGAGGATATTTTTAAGCTACTGGACTGGAAAGGATTCGGCATTAACATCAATGGCGAGTACCTAACACACCTGCGGTTTGCCGATGATGTAGTTCTCATGGCTGAGACTTTGGAAGACCTGAACACAATGCTCGAAGATCTCAGCAATGCTTCCCAAAGAGTGGGTCTGAAGATGAACATGGATAAGACGAAAATCATGTCCAATGCCCATGTTGCATCCGCTCCAGTTAATGTTGGGAACATTACACTCGAAGTTGTTGACCACTATGTCTACCTAGGACAGACAATCCAATTAGGTAAGTCCAACTTCGAGAAAGAGATCTCTCGTCGAATCCAGCTCGGATGGGCAGCGTTTGGGAAGCTCCGGCATATATTTGCGTCCAAAATTCCTCAATGTCTCAAGACTACAGTTGCAAAACTTCTGAAGTATTCAGAATAATTACGTAATACTTCTCATAAAGTTTCTTTCCATCAGAATTTTTCAAAATAAATTTGTTTGAAAATATTGGCATTTTTTATCTTAGGTCAATCTTGCTAGAAAATATCGTGCCCGAGTCCGGCGGGCGACGACGACGACGGACGAACGAACAACTCGTGCGCGGCGCGCTGCGCCCGCCACCCACAGACAGCAGAACAAATTCTATCTAGTGGCGATTGGCGGGCGGCGCGCGCGGCGCGCAGGGCGGGCGGGCGAGATTAGCGGGGCGAGGAGTGGGAGGCGATGCCCCCCGGGGAATTATTCGCCCGCTCTCCTTCCCCGCAGAGAAGGATTCATAATGTTTCGCAATAATTCGCGGTCTAAGAAAATATTTCAATTTTGATAAAAATAAACGTGAGCGTTGTTTTTAAAAACGAAGTGCTATGCTCAGTGATGGATTGATGGTGAATTGGTTGTTATTATTATTGTACCTAGCGTAATTAGCGTAAGTAAAATTTTAATGTTTATTTTATTCCTTACCTATGTAAGGCCACAGAATATATAATAGTACGTAAGGCGACATTAACAACAAAAGTACGGTTTGAACAATTTGTGGGTGCTTCGAATCTATGATAACTTCTAAAGTGTTCATTTAAATGAAATACGGTAAAGGATAATTTACATTAAATGGCCAAGGTAACTTATATACCTAGGTACTTATTTGGATAAGGATTAATACTGATTAGGAGAAATTAGCTGTGCAAATAAAGTAATACTTTTAAATAACTTAATAAATATAAAAATTACTGTGAGTCAACCTATAGAAATAAGGTGACTTCGGGTCTTTTTTGTAGGCCTCTTTTATTATTTTGATGTAGGTATCTCATACGGTTAAGGGTGGTAATCCACTTATCAAAGATCTTTGTCCAAGAAATTGGACATCGAATGTTATTCTGTGGTCGAATGTATAAATTGGACGTCAAAGTCGTCCAATATGCGTCCAATTTCTTGGATCCAATGTATATTGCATATTGGACAAAGATCTTTGATAAATGGAATACCACCACCCTTAGCCAGCAGCGTTCGCAATGTAAGCGCTCGAAAAATCGTTTTTTGACGGCTTCATCAAAAACATGTAATTTTTCTCTATTTTATAAATACGTAATTAGAATGTTTTGTATGTAAGTATTTATTTATAAACCGTCGAGAATAAATTTTCTAAATAACAGTGACAGTTGCATCGAAATCCGATGCGTGGTTTAAAAGAAGAAAGGTTAGAAACAGACAGGCAGAGGCGGAGAGCGACTTTATTTCATACTATGTACCTACTTACCTACCTAGTGATAGTGAAGTGATTACCTAAGCCTCGGCACGGCACTTGTATTGCTAGGTACGACCACTTATATTGTGGTTCGGTTCGACGGCTATACCGATGACGGCTATACTCCGTGCCGAGTTTTGTACCCTACCTAGCAGTGGCGAAACGAAAGGGTACATACCTACAAGCCGATTCTAATCGGCTTACCTTAATATCATAGTTTAAAAATATGTTTTCATCCGTTTCAAGCAATTCAAGAACATTAAAAATTCGCTAAAATAATAGGTACTTAGGTAGGGTATTTGTGCCTACTTAAGTACCTACTTCTACACTTAAAACTTCCACAGAAATTTTATTTAAAAGGTACCTAGATAGTAAGATATCCATCCATACTTCTTTTACTATGATTGACTATTTTTCTTGCTAGGTAGGTATTTAAAAATAAGTGTCAACTGCTTTCTACTGCTTTTTTACCGATTGCTGCTTTTTTATCGTTACCTACTCCCGTATTTTTCGACAATCGAAATATTCAGAATGTTTCGTAATACTTCAGAATATTTCGTAAGTATTCCACGGGAATGATTCGGAATGTTTCCCGACAGCAACTGTACTCAAGACTAAGGTCTTTGACCAGTGTGTGTTGCCAGTTATGACTTATGGAAGCGAGACGTGGTCTTTTACTATGGGTCTCATAAGAAGGCTCAAGGTTACCCAGAGAGCAATGGAGAGAGCGATGCTTGGTGTTTCCCTGCTCGATCGAATCAGAAATGATGAGATCCGCAGGAGAACTAAAACGACCGACATCGCTCGAAGGATTGCTCAGTTGAAGTGGCAGTGGGCGGGACACATAGCGCGGAGAACCGATGGCCGTTGGGGCGGAAAGGTTCTCGAATGGCGACCGCGAACCGGACGACGTTCCGTGGGCAGGCCCCCTACAAGGTGGACCGACGATCTGGTCAAGGTCGCGGGAAGCCGCTGGATGCGGGCAGCGCAGGACCGATCGTTGTGGAGATCCTTGGGGGAGGCCTATGCCCAGCAGTGGGCGTCGTACGGCGGAAATGATGAAGAAACATAATAAATTAAATGAAAGGAAAACAATGAGAAACATATGGACTTTAGTCGAGTCGATGTTTACTTTTCTATGAAAAGGTGTTCTTACAAAAAAAAGCTTTGAATGCAGTTTTCTTTCTTTTCAAAAATAAAGGGAAACCTAGTTCCTTTCGGTAAAGTTTACTATCTACAATATTTAAGGTACTGTCCCACCATGTGGCATAGTCGTCGTGGAACGACCTGTATATTGAGCTATGTATGACTGAGCTATAATCACTAAGAGTAAACAAAAAATCGGCCAAGTGCGAGTTGGACTCGCCCATGAAGGGTTCCGTACCCACTTAACGTACCGATTGCCTATACCTAGACAAAATTCCATTATAATTTTTCGTCAGCAAAATATAACTTTGTTTTTCATAGTGTTTGTATGAATGACAAAGTTACATTTGCGGTTTTTGAAAATGTGTTATATCTCAAAAAGTACTTACTATATATCGTCCAAACTAATTTTCGTTGAAAGTTTTTATTAAGATCTACAGCATATATTTTTTCTTGATTTTTTACTCTTTTATTTCAGAAGTTAGAGGGGGGGAGGGGGACACACATTTTACCACTTTGGTGGCTCTATCTTTCACAATATTGAGCTTAAAAAAAAATGATCTGAGAAATCTCTATGTTATTTTCAAAGACCTATCTATAGACACCCCACACCAATATCTTTGAGTAAAAAATTTTTTTCACTTTCAGCTCCATGTATGGGGAGCCCCCCTTAATTTGTTTATTTTTATAAATTTTTGTATTAAAATCGTAAAGCGGTTCACGGAATACATCTACCTACCAAGTATCAACTGTATAGTTTTTATAGTTTTGAATAAGGTGGCTGTGACATACGGACAGACAGACAGACAGACATGACGAATCTATAAGGGTTCCGTTTTTTGCCATTCGGCTACGGAACCCTAAAAACTGCCAACAAAAACTCACTTTCCAGAAAAATCGTAAAAATAAAAAATAAATTGAATCATTCATTTCAAAGGACGAAAGCGCGGGACTTTATCTAATTAATCTTGGAACTTACATCTGATTGACGTGTAAAGCAGAAACTACCAGTCGAAAACTATGTGTTTTTTCAAGATTGTGAAAAAACTACAGAACTGACTACTTTAAATTTTTCATGGGACCACACATGAACTATTTTCTTTCAGATAAATAAATAATTATTAAAATCGGTTAACAACTGGCGAAGTTATGGTAAAACATACATGAAAACCAAAATTGCACGTGGTTCGACACGCACTTGCAGAATTTAACTTCATACTAAAGGCTCCGCCCTGTTTTACCCGCGTGGTACCCGTTTCCGTAAGATTATTTGTATAAAATATAGCCTACTAGCTGACCCGGCAAACTTTATTTTGCCATATAAATTATAGTGGACACGGTGTACTTCATATTATTATCACCCAGATCTAATAAAGATAAACAGATTAATAAGAAATATAATTATTATAATAAGAAAAAATCTTTTTGTGTTGGATACCTAGTCCATTTATCGAGGAAGGCTATAGACTATAATATACATATATTATCCCGATATTTATTTTATTCCCACGGGAAAATCAATAAATACTTATATTATAAATGTGAATGTGTGTTCGTTTGTCCGTCTTTCACGGCAAAACGGAGCAACGGGTCGACATGATTTTTGGTATGAGGGTAGTTTGGGAGCTACAAAGTGTCATACACTACTTTTTATCCCGGAAAATATCACATTCCCATGGGATAACGTGGTGTAGTCGCGGGCAGAACGCTAGTAATTATTATAAAATTTGAGGGTTTTCTTCGGTTTCTTTGGGATGTCATCATCAGATTCTGACTTGGTGACTATGGGACCACCTCAGGAGGTACGAATTCAAAAAGAATTATGGAAAGCGGCGCGAAATTGAATTCTGAACATACATAGAAAAAAAACCATACATACCTACAGTCAAACGTAATTAATAACCTCCTCCTTATTAAAGTCGGTTAAAAACAGGGCTATTTTTATAAGAGAAATAACACTGAAAAATAACAACTATAATAACAAGCACCCCTGGTGGGATTCCTACCCACAACTTCTAGATACCTATTGCTTATATTTTATTTACTCAACTAACGCTCTACCCGCGACTTCGTCTCCGTGAATTAAGTTCGAGTTATTCCCATCCGATCCACTGTAACTGATCCACCGAGAATTAAAAATCCCAACCGATCCCCTTATAGTTTTCAATTCCCAACGGATCCCGTCATTGTATTTCTAAGCAAGATAAGGTAGGTGAGTACAGAAAAAGAAGTTCACGTGAACTTGAACTAAAAAAAAAAGTAGGTAGGTATAACTGTTTACTAATTTTATAAATGGCAATAAAATTAATTAGGCGAGTAGGTTGTTTTAATATACGAAATCGGTATCGTACCTACTTTTTGAGTTTATTCGGAAAAAAAATGCTAAAGCGAGATAGCAATGAGAAAACGACGACGCGCGCGGGAGCGAGACCGATTTTGCAGATTACGCAAAAAAAACACAAAATCACTCTCTTAGTGCTCCCCTACACTACCCAAGAAAAATTTCAGCTTCTTGCGCCCAGTAGTTTCGGCTGTGCGCTGTCAGTGAGTAGCTCAAGAGTTTTATTTATATTGATTGATAGTGATATATATATATGTATTGTATTTGTTCTACTATACTTATGTTCTATTGTATTTGCCAGCTAGCCGTAGAGGCTTTAATACTGCTCATAGTATTAAAACCTCTACATGGCCTATACAACAGAACATGGAAAGTAAGAGAAAAAAATCTTTCCGTGTTCTGTGGTCTATACATTAGAAACAATAAGTTACTGTAGGTATATGAAGATGTTATGTCATGTCAATGCAATTTTATTTACTTACTAGCGGATCCCCGCAGTTTTACCCGCGTGGTACCCGTTGCTGTGGGGCTATCGGGATAAAATATATAAAGCCTTTCTTTCCTTTCGGCACTTTTCTTACCTTTCTTGAATTTACAAATTTCAAGAAAATTTCTTGATTGAAACTTCATTGATAATATCAGCAATTTTACAATTTTGTTATTTCAATTTTATCCGCGCATGTCAACGCACGATACCGCTCTCTTTTCTTAATCTTCTATACATACATACAAATAAATAAAATTGGAGTGTCTGTTTGTAACATTAAAATAACCGCTTTTTTAGGGTTTTTACTACATGCATCTATAAACATATACATACATATACATATACAAATAAATAAAATTGGAGTGTCTGTTTGTAACATTAAAATAACCGCTTTTTACTACATGCATATGATTATATATACGGTACACATACCAAAATGTCATTTTTTACAATTTTTGTCTGTCTATCTATTACAATTATTTTTTACAATTTTTCTTCTGACTGTACTCACCTACCTTATCTTGCTTAGAAATACAATGAGGGGATCCGTTGGGAATTGAAAACTATAAGGGGATCGGTTGGGATTTTTAATTCTGTGTCAGTCTGTCTGTTTGTTCCGGCTAATCTCTGAAACGGCTGGACCGATTTTGACGGGACTTTCACTGGCACGTAGCTGATGAAATAAGGAGTAACTAAGGCTACTTTTATCCCGATATTCCCACGGGAACGGTAACCACGCGGGTGAAACCGCGGGCGGCCGCTAGTTGTAAATATAAATGTGAAAGTTTTTAGATGTTGGGATGTTTGTTACTCAATCACGCCAAAACGGCTGAATGGATTTGGCTGAAATCTGGGACACAGATACTTTGTAACCTGGAGAGGAACATAGGCTTCTCTCTCTATCTCGGAAAAGAATCACATTCCCGCGGGATAACGCGTCTCGTGTAGGTCTCGCGGGCCAAGCCGCGGGCGGAAAGCTAGTTTTTCGTAAAACAAAACCTGCCAGGCAACGGCGGTGTACTAGCCTGCATGCAGTGCGGAAACATTATACGGTCTCCATGCACAGTACCATGTAGCATAATTTTTAAATTCATTCATTACATACTAACCTACATATAAATCTTTCCTCTTTATAATATTAAGTATAGATACACAAAAATATCATATAAGTATTACGTCTAACAGCTTTTAAAGCATCTACTTTAAGTTACAGTGTATGAAGATGGAATGTCATTGCATCTTAACTTCCGACCTAGAAAGGAAATGGAGCGGAGTGGAGCAGCTGGGCGGCACATCGCAAGACTTTTTTTTGCACTCGTTAAAATCAATTTTAATACTTATCAAGAAATTTAAGTAAGTAAGGTCAGCGATGAAAATAACAGAAGTTCATGAAAGTTTGGCACTGACAACAGCGTCGAAAAAAATTTATAGTTACTGTCTCGTTAATTTTCACTCCTAAATCTGTTATTTTTCTAACAAGACTTTGTATGTACTGGGTGCCTACCATCAACTCTTATTGCGGTTTTGTTTAGGAACCTAAACTGATCTGCTTCGCTTATTCGTACCACGACAGCTTAATATCAATGACAGCGATTCAGTGATCATTCAATGACATTTCACAGCCGCTGAGCTGTCATCAACTCTTATTTGACTTATAACTCGGCCAAGTTAACATGTCACCTGCAGGTTATACCCGTCCCTTTCACTCTCCGGGCATGACAGAATGGGCGTTTTCACATTGGACGATAACGGTAACGACACGATATTACACCGATATCGTCCCGATATCGTCCGCCGATATCGGCACGATATCGGCACGATATCGTCACGATATCGTCACGATATCGGAACGATATCGGTGTGTGAAACGATAACCAGCAGCTTGCTATGCGGTTAGTCGCATTACGCCAGCTAAAGTAATCGCGCGGCTCCAAGTTTTATATTAGTTATTATACTAGTATAGGTATTCGAGGTAATAATGGCAGCAGTAAACAAATTACGTTTGCTTTATCTTTCATATTTACGGCGAAAAAAACGATATCGTCAAAGAACATTTTGGGTTGATCCTATTCTTCAAGTGCGAAATTTAGAGGGAACATATTACCTTCTCTTCGATAAACTGTGTGCGCGAAGTAAAATGTTTTATAAATTTTTTCGAATGAGCCAGGACACTTCCGAGGACATTTTATTTATTTGGTGGATCAACAGTTAAAATACCAATTATGAAACTATTAATAGCTACAGTAAACCAATTCTAGATCCACACCAATAAGGCACATTATTTTTACATGCACATATTACTTACCTATATAAAAAAAGCGCCTTTAAAAAAATGCCACCAAAAAGTAACAAATAAATAATACCTCTATACTGAATTAACACCAAATAACGTAAGTAAGTACTTTCAAGACGTCGGGCACTTCAAAGTACTTACCTACTTAAGTTATTTGTTGTGAATACAGTATTAGAGTTAGAGGTATTATTTCTGACTTTTGGCGGCATTTTTTTGAAGGCACTTTTAATTTTTATAAAAATATTTTTTGTCATTCTTTTTAGTGCATCATGCAGGCAATTTTCGTGTACCTACCTATTATCTTGGTAAATAGTACCTATAGTATAAACATTTCTGCGCAAACTGTCCATATAAATAAAACACTTTCACGGATTTTTTCACCCAATTTATTTAACAACAACCAAGTTGTTGTTAAATAAATTGCGTGAAAAAATCCGTGATAGTGTTTTATTTATACCTATAGCACAGAATAAGCAACTTTTCATACAGTAGGCCGACGGAGACGTCTAGACAGGTCAATCGTGCGGGGCTTGCGGGGTGAGACGGGGGAGTGGTTGTCCCGAGTTACATACAAACTGAATTTAATCGAAATCGGCCAGCAAACAAAAAATTTGGCCGCCATCTTGAATTTTTATATTTTTAACATTGCGTTGCTGTTTTCTTGTCAAAATAGAACCAGAAACTGAGTTTCATTGAAATCGGCTTGCAAACAAAAAAGTTGGCCGCCATCTTGGATTTTTTAATACTTTTAACATTGTGTTGTTGTTTTCTTGTCAAAATTGTACTAAAAACAAAGTTTCATCAAAATCGGCTCACAAACAAAAAAGGTGGCCGCCATCTTGGATTTTTAATATTTTTAACATTGCATTGCTGTTTTCTTGTCAAAATAGAACCACAAACTGAGTTTTATTGAAATCGGCCCACAAACAAAAAAGTTGGCCGCCATCTTGATTTTTATATTTTTAACATTGCGTTGCTGTTTTCTTGTCAAAATAGAACCAGAAACTGAGTTTTATCAAAATCGGCCCACAAACAAAAAAGTCGGTTGCCATCTTGGATTTTTATCATGTTTAACATTTCGTTGCTGTTTTCTTGTCAAAATAGTACCAGAAACTGAATTTCACCGAAATCAGCCAGCAAACAAAAAAGTTGGCCGCCATCTTGAATTTTTAAATTTTTAACATTGCGTTGCTGTTTTCTTGTCAAAATAGTACCAGAAACTGCGTTTCATTGAAATCGGCGTGCTAACAAAAAAGTTGGCCGCCATCTTGGATTTTTTAATACTTTTAACATTGCGTTGCTGTTTTCTTGTCAAAATAGTACCATAAATCGAGTTTCATCGAAATCAGCCTACAAACAAAAAAGTCGGCCGCCGTCTTGAATTTTTTAATAATTTTGACATTGCATTTGCATTATTAAATTATATTATTAATTTAATATCGCAATACCAATGTATCCACCCGGGGTCGTAAAAGGTCCACGGTCACATTTTAAAGTGACAACCCTTACGTACTTACGTAAATACCTATACAGGCGTCGGCATCGCCCAACTTCAAGGGCGTCGTCCAACTGTATAGAAAGATTGCTTAAACTGTGCCTATAGTATGTTAGGAATGTACACATAAACCGCATCAATCACAAATACTCATCTGATGTAAAACGTATCAAAATCGATTCAGCCAAACGTGAGATATTCACGGACAAACATACATAATGTACATAAAGGGTCAAACTGAGAACCTCCTTTTTCAAAGTCGGTTGTAATACCAAAACCTTCTCCTAAATGTAACAAATACTTTTCTGAAAACCGCATCTCGCGGACAAACCTTCATACATACATGCGGGTCAAACTGAGAACCTCCTTTTTTGAAGTCGGTTAAAATACTAAAACCTTATCCTAAATGTAACAAATACTTTCCTGAAAACCGCATTTAAATCAGTTCAGCCAAAAGCGAGATAATCGCGGACAAACATACATACAAAAAAATACAGGTCAAACTGAGAAGCTTCTTTTTTTTGAAGTCACTTAAAAATTATTACTATCATTCGGTCATTGTCGATATTACTACTCGAAATAGAAGGGAGAGGTGAGGCGGGAGGAGATCCACCTCCTCTCTCCTCTTCACCAATCAACAAGCAGGCATAATCGTCGCGGAACTCACACCTAGCAAATCAAGAAACAAGTGCTACCTAGCGGTGGCTTTTAGCGTAAAAACCCAAAAATGCAGTAAATAACAGATAAACTGTTAATTACCCTTGTTACTTTCGTTAATAACCGGCTTCGCATCTTCCGCACTTGTGTCGTCACCGATATCGGCACGACAGACGATATCGTTGACGGTAACGACACAGTGTGAAAGCATTTAGTAGGTAGGTTAGGTTATTCCAAGCTATAGAGATAGACATTATCGGGCCCTTAAATAAATCTTCGCGTGGCAAACAGTATATCATCACTTGTATAGAGTCAATGTCGAAGTATGCGGTGTGTAAACCAGTGCGTAGGGCTACCGCGCGAACAGTTAGTAATTTTCTCATTCAGGAAGTGTTTTGTAGGTTTGGTGCTGTTCAAACAATTATCTCAGATAGAGGTTCAATTTTCACTTCAGAGATAGTAAGGGAAACTATAAGGCGGTTCGATTCTCGCCACGTTACAGCCACCACTATGCATCCGCAAACAGTAGGTTTAATAGAAAGATTTAACCAGACTCTATTACAGATGTTATCAAAGTATAGTGATCCATTACAGAGAAATTGGTGTATGCATGTCCCAATGGTGACACATGCATATAACTGTTCCAAGCAGGCCTCCACAAAATTTTCTCCTTACTTTGTAATGTTTTTAAAAGAACCCGAAAGTGTGTCGGACAGGAGTCTAAATATTAATTTTCCTGATTTAAGTTTGAGACAAAGGCAACGTATTAGACATAGCTGTGTTAATAAGGTTAATGAGAATTTGCGGAAGGCGCGTTTGGTTCAGAAGGTTCAGTATGACAAAAAGG
Organism: Crambus lathoniellus; assembly: GCA_949710035.1. Classification (NCBI taxonomy): domain Eukaryota; kingdom Metazoa; phylum Arthropoda; class Insecta; order Lepidoptera; family Crambidae; genus Crambus; species Crambus lathoniellus. The sequence goes on along the minus strand of OX453298.1, from coordinate 31,816,589 downwards.
CTAGACCAGTAAGATTTGCAGTAGGCCAATTAGTTTTGTTATTTTGTCCTAAAAGGATAGCAGGCATTAGTAAGAAGTTGAGTAGACCTTATAAGGGACCTTATAGAATAAAAAGGGTTAGGGAGCATGATAATTATATTATTAGTAAGCCCCATACAAGTAGGAAAATAAAAGTACATGCAAATAGGCTTAAACCCTTTAGATTGAGACTTTGATAGTTAATATGTCGATTCATTAATAATCCATGATCCATGCCAGCAAATTCCATATCTTAGGTCATGATGATTCCATGATCATAAGTCTGAAATAATTTTCATTTGTGACAATTTGCATTTAATTGTGACATCAGGTTACAAATGTGACATGGACTCGGTTGTCAGTCATAGTGATGACATTATTCAGTGAACCAAAAAGAGTTTGTTTTATTGTGGTGTAAATAAATATTTTTAATAGTCACAGATCAGATTAAAATAACGAGTTACAGTTTGATTTTAAATGATAACTATGTTTTGGATTTTGTGGGCAAGAATTATTTGTAGTTTGTTAGGAAAGTAAAACTGCTAAAGTTAATAGTGTTATAATAATGGTAGGTTTTCGTTCATGAATTGTTTGTATTTTATAGAAATAGGATAGGATTTTAGGATGTTTTTTAGTAGTGATTGTTAGATAGTTGAAATGTATAATTGTGTGATTTGTATTAATATGTGTTTCTTTTTCATGTACGGAAATACTGCACCTGAAGCCCACGAAGTGTCCTGTGGTCCATTTATGATGTACTTATTTAATTATTTTTTTTAATGTTTAATTTAATAAAACAATTATTTTTTTGCATTTTTACTAATTAGTAGACATCGTGTCGTGTCTCTTTACCTTCATGGGATAGGGCAGGAGGATGACCTATTATCTAATTAGGTGTGAGAATCCTCTGACCTTAACTTATGTTGATATTGACATCACGTTTCGTTAATGATCTGGACCACAAAAGTAACACTTCTGTGTTTCATTTTATTTCCGTTTTAGTTAGTTTGTAAGTTTTTTCGATGTCACTTAAGGAATGAGGTGACGTCAACATTTGTTGGTGAGGGGGGAGGAAACCCTGATGGTCCAATAAGGACCAGGGTCATATCCTGTTTGTTGCAGGATCCCTCTAACCCTGACTGGCAATGTTGTCGACACCACGCTACATAAACTGTGGTGGCCCCTAGTAGACAGTCTGCTTGAGGTTACCACAGGTTTATGAAGTTCCAAGCTTGTTGTCGGGCACCTTTTGAGATGAGGGTTATTTTTGGGTAATTTCGTAGTCAATATATTATTGGTGCTTGTCCGACATGTTTGATCTTGGAATTTCGACTTAGTTAATGCTTAAATGAGCTAGGGTTAGCTTTGATTGTAACTACATATGATGTATTAAGGTTAGGTTTAAGGCTGGGCAGACCTTTTCCCTTGGTTTTGGTATGTCAAGCCAATGCAATGGTTGGTTTGTTTTGATTTCAAGAAATTAACAATTATATCAACCATTGTCCTGGTTGTCCGTTAGTGAGGACCAGTCTTATTGATGTGATATTGTTCCAAGGTAGGAAGGGCCTTCGCTTTAGGGTAATCCATATAGAAAAAAAAACATTTCTTTAGTAAGAAAGGTTTTTTTGTTGCGGCGGCGGCATGTGGTATCATATTGTTAAGATATGATACCTCCTTGCATTGTCTATGGTAGATTTATGTTTAAATCAGTATTCAAAATATCGAATGGATTGTCATTACCTACGCGAGTAGTTTGTTTTAGTTGAGACGATTCCGCAGGCGCGTGTTGTAGTAGATATAGAATATATCGGCCATGGTGCCGCAGTAAAGATTTATATCGAAATTACATTTATTATTTGATAGAATCCCAATAGTAGGGCTTCTTACTATAATGGGTCGTAAAGGAACCACTATATTTCTCTTCTTCTTCTCTTGACACTGAACACAGCTTTTTATATACTTCTCAATCCTTTCCGTTGCTTTATACATAAAATACCTAGACCTAAATTTATCCAAAGTCTTAGTTAAACCTAAATGTCCTCCTATAAAAGGATTGTCGTGTATGTCATCCATCACTTCATTAAATAATACACTAGGAACCACTAATAAGTTTTTATTTACACCATGTACAGTATATTTTTTATACAACACATTATCTCGAATAAAGAATCCTTTGTATATCGGCCTTCGCCTCTGTCGAAGCTCTCGTTCTTGTCGTTGACAGAACTCGTCCGTTTGCTGAGCCATCGTGACTTGTGTTGCTTCGATGCTATACAAGTGTAGTCCATCCTCCACTTGTGTCCTTGGAGCGACCGTGGTTTCTTCCTCATCATCCTCCTTCAAAGGATTTCTGCTCAAGAAATCCGCGATGACGTTCTGTTTTCCCGAACAATGCACTATTTCGAAATCATGTTCCTGTATTGCTAACGCCCATCTTGCTAACCTCCCATTCATGTCTCGGCGTTCTCTTAGCCAGCATAAAGCCTTGTGGTCTGTTACGACCTGAAACTTTAGACCATGTAAATATGGTCTGAAATAATTCAGTGCCCATACTAATGCGAGGCACTCCTTTTCCGTAATGGAGTATTTTTTCTCTGCTGCGGACAATTTCCTTGATGCGAACGATACTGGCATCATGTTTTTACCTTCTTCCTGCAAAATACATGCTCCAAGGGCTACGTCACTCGCGTCGATATTCAATCTTGTTATGACATTTTCCGAGTTGTCAAAATGTTTTAATAACGGAGGATTTAAGATCATAGACAAAATTTTGTCAAACGACCTCTGTTGTATTTCTGACCACTCAAACTTCACATTTTTTCGTAACAATTTATTCAAAGGTACAGTTGTGTTCGCAAAGCAATCAATAAATTTCCTATAATACGAAAATAAACCAAGGACTGACTTCAGTTCTCGAGTGTTTGATGGGACTTTAATAGACTTCAATTTCTTGATTTTTTCTTCATCTGGTAGAATACCACGGCCAGAAATCTTGTGACCGAGTACTGAAATTTCTTCATAGGCGAAACTGCACTTCGATGGTTTCAACGTTAAGTTGGCTTCTTCCAGCCGCTTCAGAACTTGATCCATGGCGTCGTGAAACTCCTCGAACGTCTTCCCATAGACAATGATATTGTCCACGTATACGATGGCGTTCTTGTATTTAATCCCTGCTAACGCCTTATCCATGGTTCTCTGAAAAATGGCACCACTCGTTTTCAGACCAAAGGGTAAAACATTAAATTCGTACAGACCTGACGGTGTGATGAACGCCGTCTTGTGTTTCTCTTTTTCTTCTATTTCCAGTTGCCAATATCCTGAATTACAATCTAAATCAGCGAAATATTTTGCTCCATTTAGGTGTGAAATCAAATCCTCAATTATTGGCAAAGGGTACGAATCTGTGATCACCTTTTTATTCAATTTTCTGTAGTCCACGCAGAAACGCCAAGAACCATCCGGTTTCTTCACCAGAACTACCGGAGATGCATAGGGACTCTTGGATTCACGTATAATCCCATTTTCCAACATTTCTTCAATCTGTTCCCTAATTACCTTATGTTGCTCACCGGATACTCTGTACGGGGCTCGATGCGTGGGTATATCGTCACTTGTTTTTATGGCCACTTTGACTAAACCGCACTTTCCTAATTCATTCTTATTAAATGCGAATCGCGATCTATATTTGTGTAATAATGTTGTCAAAAGATCATTTTGTTCAACAGACACCGAGTGGGAAATATTAAATTCTGGTTTACTTTCCACTACCATGCATCCTTCATACATATTATTTTCATTTTTAACAACTAGGTCATGGAAAAACGCATACTCGTTTTTCTTTAACACTTCTGTATCCGACTGTACAAATTCTACATTTTCGTTTATCCGAACAATTTTTTTCCGGGGATAAAAATCTAAATCGAATCTCTTACAGGATAAACGCGACTTCGAGAAATCAATACTAATAGCATTATCATACAAAAAATCACAACCTAAGATCATATCTTGGCAAATATTATTTACAATTAAAAATTCCTGTTTAAACACGACGTTATCTACTAAAATATTAAGTTCGGTTTTTCCTACAGTTGCAAGCGTTTTTCCACTCACATTGTTCACTTTCATATCACTTTTCACGACATTTATTTTCAAGGGCTTTATGAGCACATCGGATATTACAGATACGGATGCGCCTGTATCCAATAACGCGACGATTATTCTGTCCCTACATTCAACACTGATAAACGGATTTTGCTTACTTGAAAGGTGGACGTCTTGGATTACGGCTGGTCGATTTCCACCGTCTACATCGGCCGCCTCCTGGCGTTTGGGGACATCGGGATTCTTGTTGGTCTTGAGTTGGTTGGGCGAGACTGCTGGTCCAGTTGTGGCACTGAAGCTGATCTGCTTGCCATGGGGACTGCTGGTCTTGGTCTAAAATTATAATTAGAGCGGGAGAAGAATGTTCGTGGGGTGGGGTTTTCGGTTGGCGTGCGAGAGGCAATATGATTTGGAACTGGAGCTTTCTCATATTCCATCATGTTACGTCTTAGACGCGGGTCATACGTGAAAGAATTGGTGGGGGTTTCAATCGGTATTGGGGTTTCTTCCAAATTATGCACTTGACGGACCACATCCCGTAAATGTGCTTTATCTTTATAGATCTGTGGGGCTAATTTTCCTTTGGTGACATAATCCGTTGTCCTCAGGAACTGTTGGACGAATATTTCGTCAGTAATTGAAACCCCTGCACGAGCAGATAACGCATCCAGTGCATAATAGTATTCTAATGCGTTCTCATTACTTTCTTGTTTCCTCGAATAGAACGCGGCTATCGGGTTCGATAGCCCTTTGAATTCTATAATAAATAATTTTTTAAACTCGCTGTAATCCTTGGCGGTGTCGACGATCCTTGTATAGAAATGGAGCGCCGGGCCCGTGCAGTATGCTCCGACTACGAGCTTTTTGGTAGGGTCATCAAACTTCTGAAGAGCCGCCATGACTTCGTAGCTCCGGAGGAACTCCTCGACGTTTCCTCGTATTCCGTCATATTTGTTTGGTTCCATCTTCACCAAAGGGTCTGAAACATGGAAACTACAGTATAGATCTGCGAAGATTTGCGCCTAACACCATAAGAAGCCCTACTATTGGGATTCTATCAAATAATAAATGTAATTTCGATATAAATCTTTACTGCGGCACCATGGCTGATATATTCTATATCTACTACAACACGCGCCTGCGGAATCGTCTCAACTAAAACAAACTACTCGCGTAGGTAATGACAATCCATTCGATATTTTGAATACTGATTTAAACATAAATCTACCATAGACAATGCAAGGAGGTATCATATCTTAACAATATGATACCACAGTAACGACACAGTGTGAAAGCATTTAGTAGTGATTGTATGAAACTGCCAGTCCGACGATATCGTGCCGATATCGTGTCGTTACCGTTATCGTCCAATGTGAAAACGCCCAATCGAGTGAAAGAGACGGGTAGAAGAAATAAGGACACAAATCGTTTGGTCATTCACATTTAGCAATTCATTTGCGATCCAGTTTTTAGAAGGTCAGAGTACGAAAGAAAGCAATTCATTTTAGGAACCTATTCTGCATCGCGCTATTTTTGAATCGCTGTCTTAAAGTTGATGGTAGGCACCCTGGACTTTGGAACTTAGAAGTAACTCTTACGTCGTTAATTGTCGTCAATTAATCAAATAAACACATAAATTTTATCAATAGTTCCAGAGATGTTTCCAGGAAATAAGATTCTGGGAAGTAGACTTGAAAAAGTATAGGCTATTAATGTCGTATCCTCATAGGGAGATAGTTTCGGTACGGTCTCGGCCGATCAATAGTAATTACAATTTTTTTCCTGCATAAAACCCCAGAATTAAATTGTTTGTAGGTACATTGTGACAGATAACTTAGTACAAAGTTTCTTATTAATTAAAATAGAAATGGTTTACTTAAGTGACGCATCTATTGACTGTTATTTTGTTATTGTGACAATGAACAATTTCCTTAAATGATTAATTAATTTGCATCATTTGAGGTCCAACGGCTTTTTATGTACGTAAATACACTGCAACTTCGTACGTCATGTAACATAGATCTACTTACATAATTATCCTACCTTGTATTGTACTTAGTTTGTACTGAAGGATTTGTTAAGTGAACAATTAAGAACTTATTTATTTATTCTGATGCACAAAATAAATGAGAAATAACCTTATACACTTTAGCTACTAAAAATATGTAGTTTAAAAAACTATAAAACACACTTTTATAGGAACAGACTAAAAGGTACACAATAACCGTCTATTCAGTAACTGATATTAAAAAGCGTGGTGCACATTGTCAATATTAACTACTTGAATGCATGCTTTGCAAAGAGCGCACCACGCTTTTTAATTTCAGATACTTAATAGACGGTTATTTTGTACATTTTAGTCGTTCCTATAAAAGTGTGTTTTATAGTTTTTTAAACTACATATTTATTTTTTGACTTTTAGTTTAATAACTGGCAAGCTATGGATGGATAATAATCGATTTCATAGTCCATTCATGTGTCTGCCCACCCTGTAAACATTATTAACTCAAAGGCATGATTGTATGTATTTAGGTTTACAAATTCAAGTGGAGTCTATTAGTTACCTGATGCGCAAGCCGAACCCTTACTTCTTCCCTGCTCCATCATCAGACTCTCACCACCAACTGTAGCGATAAGGTCTCATCAGAACGAAACAAATGAGCCCAAACTCGGGGGGTAAGCTAGTGGTCATTAAGGAGTGCCACTGACTTCCTCCCTGCTCCATCATCAGACTTTCGCCACCAAGTGTAGCGAATAGGTCTCATCAGAACGAAACAAATGAGCACAAACTCGAGAGGTTAGCTAGTGGTCATGAAGGAGTGCCACTGGCTTCCTCACTGCTCCATCATCAGACCCTTACCACTAAGTGCAGCGAATAGGTCTCATCAGAACGAAACAAATGAGCCCAAACTCAAGGGGGTTTTCTTGTGGTCATTAAGGAGTGCCACTGACTTCCTCCCTGCTCCATCATCAGACTTTCGCTACCAAGTGTAGCGAATAGGTCTCATCAGAACGAAACAAATGAGCACAAACTCGAGAAGTTAGCTAATGGTCATTAAGGAGTGCCACTGGCTTCCTCACTGCTCCATCATCAGACCCTCACCACCAAGTGTAGCGAATAAATCTCATCAGAACGAAACAACGGAGCCCAAACTCGAGGGGTTTCCTAGTGGTCAGTAAGGAGTTTCACTGGCTTCCTCCCAGCTCCATCATCAGACTCTCTTCACCAAGTGTAACGAATAGGTCTTATCAAAACGAAACAAATGAGCCCAAACTCGAGGGGTTTCCTATTGGTCATTAAGGAGTGTCACTGGCTTCCTTCCTGCTCCATCATCAGACCCTCACCACCAAGTATAGCGAATAGGTCTCATCAGAACAGAACAAATGAGCCAGTACTCGAGGTGTTTGCTATTGGTCATTAAGGAGTGCCACTGGCTTCCTCACTGCTCCATCATCAGACCCTCACCACCAAGTGTAGCGAATAAGTCTCATCAGAACGAAACAACGGAGCCCAAACTCGAGGGGTTTCCTAGTGGTCATTAAGAAGTGCCACTGGCTTCCTCCCTGCTCCATCATCAGACCCTCACCATCAAGTGTAGCGAATAGGTCTCATCAGAACAAAACAAATGAGCCTAAACTCGAGGGTTTCCTAGCAGCCATTGAAGAGTTCTATTGCCCACCTCTTGACTCCATCATCAGATCAGCTCGATGGTAGCAAATTATTGTATTGTCATAAGATTCATATAGACTTGCAGAATTTCAAATCAATACGACAATAATTAGAAGTAGGTTAAAATTGAATTCCAAGATTTTCTTACATTGTGACTTAGTTACAAGTGAAGCTAATAAAAGTGTGGTAAAAATAGTACTATTATTTAAATTTTTACTTTTTTGCATTCACAATGCAATTTTTATGGTTGAAAAATGGAAAATGAAGTACTTATTTAGAAAAAATCGACCCGTCTCACAAGTTCACAACCAGCTCCGATGGGACAGACCAGTCGCCCGGATAGCAAAAGGTCGTGGGTTCGTGTCCCATCGGAGCTGGTTGTAAGACGGGTCGATTTTTTCTAAATACTTCATTTTCCATTTTTCAAAAAGTACTATTGTAAATTCTATGTGTACCTATATTAAAAATAAATCAATAATTATTTTTAAAACTGAAAAAAGTGCTTGGCGTATTTATTATTATTGAAAAAGAAAGACAGAATAGATATGCCAAGGGCACTTATTTCGTTTGTAAAATAATATTGCCCGTAGAAGAAGTGAACTGTCGTTTTAATAACATATGTAAATAAAAAATTAAACCGCCTTCAAAATAAAAAAAACTGCAAACAATAACTCACTTCCCAAAACACTATGAAAATGAAAAATTTATTTAATCATTTCGTTCATAGGACGAAAATGGGCGATGCGAAAACTTTTCCTAACTAATCTTGGAACTTACTGATCTGTTTGAAGTCGGTGTCAAGCCGAAAGTAACAAGAAAAAGTACTATGTGACACAATATACACAATAACAAAAAATAAAAATTATGAAACCAATTCAAACTGTGGTTTATCAAAAAAAAAAAAAAAGAATCGGTTCACAATTGTCGGAGCTATCGTGGAACATACCTAAACAAATTCAGACGACTTGAGAACCTCCTCCTTTTTTAAAGTCGGTTAATAAAAATTAATGTTGCTAGGCTCAAAACTCGAGAACGGCTGGACCAATTCGGCTAGGTTTTTATAGAGAGAAAAACATAAAAATTGCGTTGAAAATAGTAAAAATAACACCATTCTTTTCCCATACAAACCAGCTCTCAAGCATTTGATGTAAATTGTTTGTCCGTCTTTAACGTCAAAACGGAGCAACGGATCGTGATTTTTGGTATGGGGATATAATAAATAATAATAAAATCTAAGTATTAAAAATTTGCATTAAATGTATGTACAAAGTAAAAAAAATACAATGAGGTACAGTTACAATTTAAAAGTAAACTGCCTGAACTAGTTATAACCTAGGATAGTTTGGGAGCTGGAGAGTAACATAGGTTTACTTTTTATCCCAGAAAAATATTAGGGCGGGAACCCTAATATTTTATAACTCGGGTTAACGTCATGCAGTCCACGTGGGCGAAGCCGCGGGCGGAAGGCTAGTATAAAATAAAGTACCACGCAACTCCTACTATGGGGAGTGTCCCCACTACCCACTAACAGACTTCAAACGTATCTCAGATAATCCATCTTGCGTCGCGGCTGATCACTATTTGGTATCGATCGCAGGATTTCACACAAAAAGTTATCGAATTAGAAAACAGGTAATTAGTATGGAGTTAATTTACCACAATTTGTTATTTTTAAATGCTAATTAGGTATGAATTATAATAGGGTGTAAAAACTCCAATTGTAACCTGTTATAGTACTTATCAATAAAAATGACGGCATATAAAAAAAAGATTTTTTCTTGTGTTTTATTCTGGCATCTACTATCGAACTAGCTACCGCTTTTTACACCCTGTTATAATAATAAAATGCACATTTACAACGAATACCAAAGTGTTCCAAATTATCTCCATTCTAGGTAGGTACTTACCTACACTTATCTAATTTAATTTGTGTGAACTCCCTAATAACCATCATAATACAATAACCATCCAGCGTGCCAAGACACGAGCCAAGAGTCAGGGTTGAAAAATTTTTTTTTTATTTTAATCATAAAAATCTGATTTTAAATTATTTTAATTACTTACCCTAGTTTTTCTTGTGTCTTCTTCAACAACACCGCCAAAAAAGTAATGTGTCACATCGACCAGAAAAAAAATCGATTTTAGTTTCGAGATCGACCAGAAAAAAAATCGATTTTAGTTTCGAGTGTAAATGTTAGATTTATTTTAGAGTTGATTTTTATTGAGATTTTATATTATTTTTATGCATTCACAATGCAATTTTGTAAGTATAGGAAAAATGGAATTAATTTTTATTGTGATAAAATTGTGCTTGCATCTATCGTAATTTGTATTGACATTGTTTTCATTACAGTTGATTAATGTATCCTCCCATTTGATTTAAATCGTTGATTTTTATTTTAAAAAATCATGTAATAAAAATCGTAATTTAAATCATGCAACCCTGGCCAAGAGTCCAAGACGCATAAACTGGGGTGTAATTCTCTAACGAAGTTTCACTGTCACATCGTCGTTCACTTCGATTATTGATGTCAAAATTCATAATAAACAAGTGAAGGTCAAGCGAAAAAGAACGTCGAGTTTGTTGATTGAATCTTAGAGAATCGCACATCTGAGATACGTTTGATTTCTGTTGGTGGGTGGGGAGGTGACGCTTATTTGCGTGGTCCTTTGGATAAATCCAAAAAGTTTCGAGACCGACTAGGTTGTTGTTTTTCTTATATTACCTAAATTCGAGACAGACTAGTTAGTTGTTTTTCTTATATAAAATTGATCTTATCAAATAGCACAACTTTCAAAATGTTTTCGTGCTGACGAAGAAAACATTTTTTCCATGAATTTTTTTTTTTATGGGGTTCAAGCACGTTCAAGTTAAAAAGTATTGGCAACTCCGTAGTTGCAATTGTATAATAATTATAATAAAAGTAGTAATCCCGTGATTAGTACCTAAGTATACCTATTTTCTTTTGCAATTAAATTTTCTTAAGAGTTGAGTTTTAATTTTAATAACTTTTGCATGGGGAAGATTGGGTAGACTGGTGGACCGCATAGTAGGGTGCGTGCACAGAACACAGAAAGATTTTTGGGTGATAGGGAAGGGAAGACTGGATGTGGACTGGATGCGGCGGTTGACACAGGGTACGGATTATAACAACTCGTAAAATATGATAAGTAAGTATTTCCATCACATTCGAAAATCAGTTCTTTTTAATAAAATTTAGAGGCTGCTATTAATTATAATTGGGTTATGATTTCTGATGTATTATCTCTTAGGGAATCCCTAAACTGCTAGAAACTCAAACATGATGCTGATTTGATCGATGGTTTCATTATCTCTAAAGTCATAAATTACTCGTTATTGCATTTATCCACCCCTATCAGTTGAACCGATCGGCTAATAGAGGTTAATCTCGAGATCATATTTCCTGATAGGGAATCCGGGATCTGTGCGCAGGGCTGCGCCGGCGCCGGCCGGCCGACACGCACGCACACGCGCACTCGCTCCCTGCGCGCAGACGCGACCGCGCGCGTCTCACTAACGATCTGTCCTCTACACGTGCGACTATATTCGACCTACCGCGATCCCAATAATGAACCGATAACGATAAGTGCTACCCTTAATTCCGAGTGATCTGTGACTGTGATGGCCGAGAACCACGCTCTCATACCCGAAGGTGTTACCATGTATACGCAAACGGAAGCTAATAAGGAGATGAAGGACATGTCACAGAATTTAGTGAGTGGTGACTTCGAGAGACAGTACAGGAACAGAGTGTTGGAGCAGGGCGGGCGGCGGCGGCAGGCCTGCTGCGTCACGTACGCCGTGACGGTGGGCGTGGTGCTGGTCTGCCTGCTGGCTCTCACAGCGGTCAGGGAGGTGCACATCGCGCGTCTTACCCAAGAAGTGGAACAGCTGTCAGCGCACATCGTCGCCGTCGAGGCCAACGTCAACGCTCTAAACAACAAGATCTCAAACAACAGACTCTTCAATGAGTTCAAAACGTTGGAGGATACGGTGAGTGACCGATGCCTCTTATCTTCCTAGTGCGTTTGTTTAATAGCACTCATAACATTTCGTCAACAGATTACTTGAGACGTGTAGAGAACTAATTACACAAAACTGCAGTCGAAAAGATTTGAATAACAATAGGGTTTAGGTGCCTCCGAATTGTCTGTTGTGTTCGGACCCTCCAAAGCACACAATGGTCGGCCCAGGTATAAAATCTTTTTTGAAGATTAAAAACAGGGTTGTTGTCTAAACAAAAAAGATCAATTGAACCAGATATTTTTAGTTCAAGTTAGAATCGAATGTCTAGTAGAATACTAAAGACGAGGCAAATATCTTTTGCGTCAACGTGTTGTGAATACTAAAATTACGTAACTAATTACATAGTTAGTTACATAGTGATGTTGTAGAACTTGTAGATAATGCGAATGCCGCAGAAGCTCGGCCAAGGTTACCAGTGCGCCGCGTTAAATTGACTACATAGATAGAGCATCATTGCTTGGCACGAAAACAATTTAAATCATCATTAGAATTTATTTCACTGTAGCATTAAATAAGTATATTAATTAACTTGCGCTTTTTGTTTTGGAAATTTCCTATAACCTATCTATGATTACAAAACATCTGGTGTTTGTTTACGTAGTAATAAAACAGATGTCATTAACAATACATTTAACTATATCGGTAGTGTTATCGATATTAGCACAGCCAAAACTAATTTTCGTTTCACAACTATCCTTCCTAATTAGCTAGTTTGTTAAATAGCTCTAAAAGCTAAGGCTAATAAAGCCACATGTTGTACGAATGTCCAAACTTAGTGCCAAGGTCAAAGTGATGCGAAATTTGATGTAATAGCATCTCCGGCAGACTGGTTATACGTCTGCGAACCGGTTGTAAAATGTAAACAGAGCGTCAGGCGGAGCACGCGCAGGCCTTATGGCCACTTATGGCTATGGAATAGTTAGTTGGAAAAGGTAGAGCCTTGCCTTTTTCCGATGCCAATGCGGTCTGTATATTATTCTCTTCCGATTGTTGTTTTTTCGCAGTTTAGTTGATGGTCCAGGAAAACTATTAAAATTTTGTTCGTAACTAAATATTTTGAATAGGTATATAATCTGTAAGTCTAATATACTTACATTACAAATTTTCTAATACTTACATATATTTCTTAGAATGTCATTCTGTATAATGATAATGAAACATTATTTAGCGCACCGGATTTTAATATCAGTCAGAATCTTTCAGTCAGTTATTGAAATATTGGCCGAAAAACACTAGATCCATGCAGGTATGATTTTCAATCATAATTTTTTACTTCGTTAAGTATTTATTAAGGTTTTTTAACAAACGTTTTTCCTTAGCTTGCTACTACAGGTGATCTCTGTTTTTCCTGTACCTATTTGCGCTTTCTTTCAACGTATAATAAATAGGCTTTAATTTATTATAGAGTTGTAATATCAACATTTATTTACACATAATTGTCTTTAAAATCAATTGATTTTACTATTTCATACTTTTTAGCTCTTCGAATAACTTTGACTTTGTTTAGTGTTTTACACAAGTGCCTAAGACTTCATTCGAGTGTTCGAGAATAGTACATTATGATACAAGTGAGCTTAGGTTGCTCATTATACACGAGGCTGTGGGTTGCAGCCCGAGCCGCAGGCGAGGGCGTAAATCAGCCGAGTGTCTAGTGAGTAAGTTGCTCACGAGTTTCATACGCACTTTTTCAACACACTTGCGAGGAAAAACAAACATTTATTGCATACATATTGTATTAACCTAATATTAATTAAGGGAAAAAGCGCGCAAGTTTTTTTTTTGCACGCGCCAAATGTGAGGTGATTGATTACATACAGCCATACAGCCTACTTCAAAATAATTAAGTATATAATAATAGAGATAAAATGCAAATGTTTTAAAACAAATTTTTGTGAATTATAAATAATTTGATAATAATATACTTAATTATGTTTTTTGTCTTAATTAGGGACACATTTATTTATTCTAAAAACGTAAATGGATTTTCAGCAGTATAAAACCTCTTTTCACTTCTCATGCTCTAAAAGTAGGTACGCAAATATAGCCCTACGAAGCGGGACTAAATAACCACTTTAGTCCTTAGAGAGTAAAATGTAATTACTTTTTTAATTTCCTTCATGTGACATTAGATAAACTCAAACAGCCAGTGAATATACTATTAATTGTGAAGTGTGGACCATCTTCATTGCGAAAATGTTAAGATGTTTTTTGTTTCATGGTTTTTCCGCAAGGAAGGTGGCGCCATGTGTTTTAAATTGTCAATTTATGACTGGTTTAGCGGAAAAAACTTACTGCGAGTTTTTGGCGCCATTTTGGCGGGTTAGGTTGAGTGGATATTTTAATTAATCGCAATTTGTTTCATAGTGGTTTTTGTGCCCCAAGTGTCTACGCAACTGAACGATATGTAGAATGATTAAAATAGGCGCTATCTCGGTAAAGTGATGCTGTTCGGAAAAGATCGACGTTTCTGAACGCAACTCTAATGTCACGTCAAATTGACATTAGCTGTCACTTGAAGTTGACAGTGACACTTGATTGGAATTCTTCTTGGGAAAAATGTCGGATTAATTTTGCTGAATTTGTTAAAAATCGCTCGCGTTGAATGTGCCTGGCATATCGAGTTTGAATACATCTTAAATTATCTATGTGATCCCGTTTTGTACGACCAAGGTTTTGATGCCATCTCTGGAGTGGCCGGTCGCGGATGCTTTGAAAGATAACCTTTTCTACCACACGCGCTTGTTGTCGGGGCAATATATCGTAATAAAAAAGGCTCCCACGTGTGTGTCTTTGTGTATCTATTGTTGAAACGCCCAGTGTCTTGTGAACGCTGTTATTTGTGTTGTGAGTGAGGTCACTAATTGGTAAGGTCTGCAGAAGAAGAAGGTACCTGGGGCGCGCGCCCCGTCTCTCCGCAGCCGAGGAGATTTTCGACACCACAGAACCGTATGTGAAATCACCTTACTTAACATTCTCTCCACTGTGTATCGCAGTCCAATTGTTCAGTTACATCCCGGCTGAAACCTAGTTTTTTGTCCGGAGTCTATACTAGTAATACCAACTTCCACTGCGCTAGCCATTCCGCGGTCTAGGCAGGGGTGTACTGAACATTTCTTGGTAGCAGAGCGTAGTTTGAAGGCCTGAGAGGCCCACGCCAAAATTTTGTCTATTAATCAGTGCCGTTTGATGACCATCTGGTCCGGACTAGATTAATTTGTACTTGTAAATGGTAATTAACTTGCATTTGAAAAGTAAAGGGCATTCCTTTGTTATTGGTTCCATGTCTTGTAATTAATGTATTGAAGTCATGTATTGAAGTTCCAAATTGTAAACAGATGCCTTTCTTTGCTCATAATAATTATTATTCAGTTTTGTTAGCAAATTTGAGTTGTGAATATTGACAAGTTTGTTGCTAAAATAATAGCTAATAAAAGGTTAGCTAATAAGTTTGCACTCAATACTTAGTGAAACTTAAATGATTTGGGACATTGTTTACACATTGAAACTCATTGAAACTTGTGCTTTGAAATAATTAAAATCAATTTGTTGTATGTCGATATCCAAGTGAATTTCAATGGTCAGTGATTTGTTTGAACTGAATAACTTTTGACTTACAAAGTCAAAGTTAGTTTGTGTCTAAGTTATAACCTCTTGAGAGTTAGAGTTATAATTATATACTTGAGTTTTGTTGTTTTCTGATAACCTCCAAATATTTAAGAGTTTGTGTCATTATAAATACTTTGTTGTTGTAATATTGGAATTTTGTGGTTATCAATAACCTCAAAATATTGGAGATTTTGTGTTATAGTGAATATTTTGAATTTGTTGTTTTTGTTGATAAATTTGTGACGTTACAATGACGGCCTCCTCTGCTAAAGCCAAAATACGTTCTGAGTTACGGTGGTTAGCGTCTGCAGTCGCATTGTTGGACCGACCGGATAGAACGGAGGCCTTGTTGAACAGATACGTAGATCTGCCCATACGTTTGGCTGTTGTTGATGAGCAGTATGCCTTATTTTTGGAAAGGACTGTTGAGGCCGAGGTGGAAATGCGACAAGAAGTCGATTTGGATGTGGACCAGTGTTATGATTTTGCGGACAGAATTACCCAGGTGGCTCGACCTTTGCAAGTGGCAAGAGAGAATGAACCGAGCCCGTCCCCGGTCACATCTAAAAGTATGCCCCCTCTCTTTGCTAGATTGGCCCCCTTAGACTTAAGGCGTTTTGCTGGTCGTCTAGAGGACTGGGAGGGCTTTATTAATATTTTTGATAGTCTGGTACATGCCCGGGATGATTTGACCCAGGGCCAGAAGTTAGCTTATTTATTATCCGTGTTGGAAGGGGAGGCCCTTGAATCGGTTCAACATTTGGCCCCCTCGGATGAAAACTACCCTATTGCTAGGGATTTGATTGCCCGTCGGTACCAGAACGTACGACGTCTGGCGGACAACCATGTTGCCGCCATTTTGAATTTACCCCGCGTTGCCAGCGTGATGCACTTGAGAGTGGCTTTGTTGAATCCGCTGTTGGTTGCCTACAACGCATTAAAAAACTTAAAACTCCCAGTGGAGCAGTGGTCGTTTTTGTTACTGCACATTGTCCTGGGAAAGTTGCCGGACTCTGTTAAGGTCCGTTTTGAGCAGCAGTATGGTGGGGATAGTGCGACTTATCTGCCACCCTTCTCGGACCTCTTGACGTTCCTGGAAGGAGAAAGTAGACTGGCAGATAATTCCTCTCTGGCCGGTCCTATGGGACCCGAACGACCTGTGCCACAGAGTAGATCCCCCACCGGACCCCCCCGTAGGGGGCGTATGGCCCCTCGCGCGCCCGGCCGCTATGCCGCCGTCCAGGAGACCGCCCGCTGCTTGTACTGTCGGGAACCGGGTCACAGCACGACCCGTTGTGATAAGTTCCTCGACCAGCGCGTCCAAGGCCGTCGAGCGATCGCGCGACAACGGACATGGTGCTACTCGTGCTTGGGCCTGCACATGCAGCGCGAATGTACCCAAGCGCACCCATGCCGCTTTTGTAAGGGCAACCACCATCCCCTCCTCTGCATGAACAGCCCAGAGGGCGGCGGAGCGCCGCAGCGCGTCGCTGCAGGATCACCGCGTATGGGTGGGGGTCTCGGACCCCCCGCGGTGTTTGCATCCCGCAGCAGTTCTAGTGGCCACCAGAGTGGCCCCAGACGCTCTCCGCCACGTTTGGACCCTCAAACGGGTGGGGGTCCCAGGGACCCCCCCATGGGAAACCGATCCCCAAGGATGGGGATGAGTTACGCGAGCGTTGCCGGAGGTCGTAGAGGCCCCCCGCGACGTTTTGAGCCTCGCACGGGCGGGGGTCCCACGGACCCCCCCATGGGAAACCGATCCCCAAGGATGGGGATGAGTTATGCGGGCGTTGCCGGAGGTCGTAGAGGCCCCCCGCGACGTTTTGAGCCTCGCACGGGCGGGGGTCTCACGGACCCCCCCATGGGAAATCGGTCCCCAACTAGGGGGTTCGATTTTGCGAGCGTTGCGGGAGGTCGTAGAAGCCCCCCGCAACGTGTTGAGCCTCGCACAGCCGGGGGTCCCCGGGACCCCCCCTCTGAAAATCGGTCACCGTGCCCCCGCGACTATGGGGCGACGTACACGGTGGATGATAGGCACCGATTCTCGCCGCCGCTCGCCGAATACCCGCGTTTGGAGCGGCGCCCGCCCCGTCTTCAAGGGGCCGGGAGATATAACCCGCCTGATGCCGGGCGAATTGGACGTAGGCAGTATGTGGGAGATTGGGACCCACTGGATCGCTATGAGCGACCCCCTTACCATGGGGGGACGTCTGGGGACCCCACATACTAGCAATCAACGTGTTTACGGTCGATTGTAGCCACCCCTCCAGAGACCGTTTTGTTGCCCACGGCCTCTGTACTTGTCAGGGGATTGAATGGCGACCTTGTGGAAGTTCGCGCCTTGTTGGATTCCGGTGCTCAGGGGTGTGTTGTGTCATCTTGGTTAGTTAGGCGGTTGGGCCTCAAGGTGCACCCCCACACGGAAGGCGTGAGAGGTGTTGGCGATGTGAAAGTCCCCGGGTTGTTAGGGCATGTTGACTTCACATTTACCTCACGTAATAAGTCCACGCCAGGCATTAAGACCTCGGCGATTGTGTTGGACACAGTTGTTGGCCGTCAACCTTCAGTTGACTTGGGACCGAGTATGTTGTCTTTGGTGTCTGATTCCCCACTCGCCGATCCAAATTTCTTCCGCCCAGGCCCGATTGATGCTCTCCTTGGAGCCGATGTCCTGGGGCGAGTTTTGTTGACGGGGAAGCGAGTTTTGCAGCCAGATGGCTTGGTAGCTCTGCAGACGACACTCGGTACAGTTGTGATGGGCCCTGCTCGCCGCGTTTTGGATTCCCTTGATGAGGATCGCGGTCTTGTTTTTAATGTGTCTCTCTCCGAAGTGGTGCAGAAGTTTTGGGAGGTTGAGGAACCTCCACCAGCCCCGCGGGTTGACCCAGTAGCGGATGAATGCGAGTTGTATTACCAGAATAACACTGGTCGCCTCCGCTCTGGTCGTTTGATCACCCGTCTCCCCTTTCGTGCCGGCCGACCTCCTCTGGGCGAATCCCGACCGCTAGCGGAACGTAGGCTAGTGGCGATGGAGCGTCGCATGAGCAAGGATCCGGTCTTCCGCCAGAAGTATGTTGAATTCATGCGGGAGTATGAGGAGTTAGGGCACATGTCCGTGAGCGATTTGGATTGGCGCTCCGTTGAGCACTTCTTTTTGCCGCACCACGCCGTTTTGAAATCCGGAAAGATTCGGGTGGTCTTTGACGGTTCGGCTCCCACCTCTACTGGAGCGTCCTTGAACCAGTGTCTGCATGTAGGTCCCAAGCTGCACACGGAGATCTCAGACATTTTGACCAACTTCCGGCGGCACCAAATTGTATTTATGACTGACATCCGGATGATGTTCAGACAAACGGTCATCCATCCAGAGGATAGGAGGTACCAATTGATTTTGTGGAGAGAGAGTCCTAGGGACCCCTTGTTGATTTATGAATTGAATACGAATACGTACGGTTTGGCTTCGAGCCCGTTTGTTGCGATTCGTTCTTTGTTGGAGTTGGCCGAGAAGGAGCGCTTGAGATACCCTCGCGCCTCCGCCATTTTGGCCAGTGACGTCTATGTGGATGACATTTGCACGGGCGCCTCATCT
The DNA here is from genome assembly GCA_949710035.1 of Crambus lathoniellus. Lineage (NCBI taxonomy): Eukaryota > Metazoa > Arthropoda > Insecta > Lepidoptera > Crambidae > Crambus > Crambus lathoniellus. The sequence continues at coordinate 31,797,554 of OX453298.1, read as the reverse complement.
GTCTCAGAGGCGATTGTCCTGAGAGACGAACTCACCGCCCTTTTGAAGTCGGGAGGTTACGAGTTGAGGAAATGGATATCCAACTCACCTGATGTACTGGTAGGTTTGCCCGAAGAGCACCAGCAGGACCCCCACCTATTCGAAAATGTTGATAATCCCCATGTGGTGACCGTCCTTGGCGTACAGTACAAACCGGTCTCTGACACGTTCACTTATTGTGTGGATTTACGACCACCGAAAGTCTGGACCAAGCGTTTAGTATTGTCTACTGTCGCACGTACCTTTGACCCCAATGGGTGGATTTGCCCCGTGCTGTTTATGGCCAAGTGTTTCTTGCAACGGTTATGGGCTTCGGGTGTGTCGTGGGATGAACCCCTCTCGGACGAGTTACTCCGAGATTGGTCGAGCTTCGTTTCATCCCTCCCCGAGATTAATGAAGTGCATTTGCCGAGGCTATTCCTCCCTTTTGAAAATTGTAAAGTTACTCTTCACGGCTTTTCCGATGCCTCCGAACGTGGATTTGCTGCGGCCGTGTACCTCCGCACCGTTACTGTTGACGGAGTTGTTGCTGTGCATCTGGTGATAGCGAAAAGCAAAGTCGCTCCCCTTCGGACTCGTCATACGATCCCGAGGTTGGAATTGTGTGGAGCTGCCCTCCTAATGCGTTTGTTGAACCACGTATGGCTCACATTAGGTCGATCTATTAAGATACAAGAGGTTTATGCTTGGACGGACAGTCAGGTCGTCCTTTGTTGGTTGAAGGCTCCGGCGCACACCTTGGACGTGTTTGTGGCCAATCGAGTGTCGCAGATTTGTAATTCCGACATCGAGTTGATTTGGAGACACGTGCCGGGAACCATGAATCCCGCGGATTGTGCGTCTCGGGGTTGTGTAGCCCCAACCCTAATTAACCACCCCCTCTGGTGGGGCCCACAGTGGTTGATGCGGCCTGAGTCGGAGTGGCCGCCCTCTCCAGCGTTGTCGAACGTAGCCGTTCCTGATATGCGGGCATGCGTCCTGGAGACTAACCCCGCCGGGGAAAAGGATTTGTTGTTGGATCGGTACAGCTCCTTACAGAAGCTGATTGGTGTTACCGCTTGGATCAGACGTTTTGTGTACAATTGCAGAAACCCACGCGCGAGGCGTGATTCGTCGGTTCTCACTCCGGACGAGCGTAGGGACGCGCTCTTGTTTTGGGTCCGGAGAGTACAAGCTGATAGTTTTGAGTCCGAGATTGAAATTTTGCGTTTGCGAATCCCTTCCTGGACGAGAGTGGGCTTTTGCGAGTCGGCGGAAGACTTCGAAATGCGAACCTGCCGTATGGAGCTCGTCACCCCCTTTTGTTACCTAAAGCCGGACATTTGACTCAACTGATAATAACAGATCGCCATGTGAATGCACAACATGCTGGCTGTAATGCTTTGTTGGCCATTTTGCAGCGTGAATTTTGGATTTTGTCTGCTCGTCGAGCCATTCGCACTGTGGTTTTCCGTTGCCTGCCTTGTTATCGATTGAAGGCCGCGACCATGCAGCCCCAGATGGGTGATTTGCCTGCTGATCGCGTCACGGAATGTAGAGCTTTTGCCGGAGTCGCCACCGACTTCGCCGGTCCCTTTACTGTAAAGGCTTCGAGACTGCGTAATGCTAAAACCTATAAGGCGTACTTGTGCGTGTTTGTGTGTCTGTCCACCAAGGCTGTCCATTTGGAAATTGTCTCGGAATTGTCTACCGAAGCCTTTGTCGCCGCCTTGAGCAGATTTGTTTCCCGTAGAGGACTGCCGACATTGATACGTTCCGATTGTGGTACTAATTATAAGGGAACGTGTAATTATCTTAAGGAAGTAGTTAAGTTTTTTGTTGATAATAAAATAGACATTGGAACCACCCTCTCCCGGCGTGGGATAATCTGGAAGTTTAGCCCTCCAGCTTGTCCGACCTGGGGAGGAATTTTTGAAGCTTGTGTAAAGGCTGCCAAGACACACTTGCGTCGCGTGATTGGAGAAACTATTCTCACGTTTGAGGAACTTGATACGGTATTTTGTAAAATTGAGGCCGTCCTCAACTCGCGACCCTTGTGCCCGTTGTCTTCGGACCCGAATGACCTGGAAGCGTTGACCCCAGGTCATTTCTTGATCGGACAGCCCCTTTTGGCGTTGCCTGAATATCCGATTCAGGATGTAGGATCCCATCGTTTGTCGCGATACCAACTTTTGAAACAGATGTCCCAAAACTTCTGGGCACGTTTGTCGATGGAGTATTTGCATATCCTACAACAGCGCGTGAAGTGGACAGATAAAACCACCCCACCCCAGACTGGCGACCTCGTGTTGATTAAGGATGCTAACCTGCCGCCCCTATGTTGGCGAAGGGGGCGCATTGTTAAACTCTACCCCGGAACTGACGGAGTTCCTCGTTTTGCTGAGGTTTTGGTTCGAGATTCGGTTTTGAAGAGAGCAGTTAGTGGGCTCTCCCGATTACCCGTAGATTGACGTACCGTTCTTAACGGTCCGGGGCGGGGGGATGTTCGGAAAAGATCGACGTTTCTGAACGCAACTCTAATGTCACGTCAAATTGACATTAGCTGTCACTTGAAGTTGACAGTGACACTTGATTGGAATTCTTCTTGGGAAAAATGTCGGATTTATTTTGCTGAATTTGTTAAAAATCGCTCGCGTTGAATGTGCCTGGCATATCGAGTTTGAATACATCTTAAATTATCTATGTGATCCCGTTTTGTACGACCAAGGTTTTGATGCCATCTCTGGAGTGGCCGGTCGCGGATGCTTTGAAAGATAACCTTTTCTACCACACGCGCTTGTTGTCGGGGCAATATATCGTAATAAAAAAGGCTCCCACGTGTGTGTCTTTGTGTATCTATTGTTGAAACGCCCAGTGTCTTGTGAACGCTGTTATTTGTGTTGTGAGTGAGGTCACTAATTGGTAAGGTCTGCAGAAGAAGAAGGTACCTGGGGCGCGCGCCCCGTCTCTCCGCAGCCGAGGAGATTTTCGACACCACAGAACCGTATGTGAAATCACCTTACTTAACATTCTCTCCACTGTGTATCGCAGTCCAATTGTTCAGTTACATCCCGGCTGAAACCTAGTTTTTTGTCCGGAGTCTATACTAGTAATACCAGCTTCCACTGCGCTAGCCATTCCGCGGTCTAGGCAGGGGTGTACTGAACAGATGCCGAGTGTTTTATTATAGTGGTGTGGTGACTAACCTCAGCAAGAATTATCGAGAAGGTTGGCTTGACACACTTGACGCCAAAAACTCCAAGGAGCACTGGAATGTAACACACCTACATTCTTATGAAAACATAAGAAACTATAATAATTAAATAATACTCAATAATTGGCAGTATGGCTAAATGTCTTGGCCTGTCCTACAAAAGGGCGAATATTTTTACTACTACTACTACTGACCGCGAAAATGTCAGAATTTGTTAAATGTTTTTGTACTAAATTGACTAGTTTTCTCGCACTCGAAGTGAAAAGTACAGTTTGCACCTCGAGACTAAACGCCAACTTAATATACCCTCGGTTTCATTGACTCCCTCCCACGCTCGGGAGCCAAACCACCTCTGTCTGGTATATAATGGCTTCGTTTAGTCCCTCGTTATAAAATATTCTATTGTTGTTACAAAAAAAGAACTGTATCTATTACCCGCTGAAATTGAAAATGCTCTGTTGACTCGCATATAACTTACAGTTAGGTACTAACTTAACTTTGTAGGAATACTGTATTACCCGGTTAAATTGAAAAGTCTCAGTTAACTCGCATATAATTTGCAGTTAGGTACTTACTTAACTTTGTAGGGATAATTCTATTACGCAACTAGTACCACAGAATAAATAATAGTGCTAAGGCACAGAAGACTCACTCTGCAAGCTCATTCAAATAAAAATAAATCTTTCTGTGTGGAAATAAAGTCCAATTCCGGTTGCTTTGTCATCGCTTACCTATTGTTATAATAACCTAGAGTTCGCGCATGCAAGCAAAACTGTACCCAATATCTACGCGCGAGCGTTTTTATTTCTATGAATGTCTCAAACAGCTCGCTCGCTGGTTAGGGTTGCGAGCGACTTGCGGGTTCGGTTTTGTTGTTTCTTTTGTTATTTCTTTTATTTAGACACCCGTAAACACAACAGTATCTTATATACGGATTATAGGAACATTTATAAGTCATTGTTCGGTGCACAAAAATCACAGAAATGATCGATCGTTCTACGCGCGAACGTGGAGCGTACGAGCCGAGCGGCATCCTTCTGCCATACGCCTGCCCGGCAGGCGCGCCGGCCGAACGTACCTAAACTGCGGAGTGACACCCTCCTGCTAGTACTGTAATATTATTATGCACGCGTGGGTTATAGTTCGGTTTATGGCCCTAAGATCGATGTAATAAGGCTCACTTTATGAGCAAGTGTGTTGAAAAACTAATTTCATACTTACTTATTTGATTTCAAAAGCTTAATATTTTTCCAAGTTCACTAAAACGGACAAAAGAGCGTCTTTCACATTTCAAATATTATTAATAGATTTCAATAGCCCACTTTGAATAAAAGGTCCGATGTTTTTATATCTACGAGTTTTTCGAACATCACTTCCTACACAATTTTTCCTTTATTTTTAGAACAGCGAATACTTTATATCATTTGATCGTCGGGCGTACAGTCAGGGACAAATTCGGTGAACCACTTTTTACTTCTTTTCGTGTGGCTGGTGCCACGCTATTCACGCGCAGTCCGTGTCGCTATTGTTTATGCATTGTACTGAAGCAAATAAAACAAAGATTTCCACAGCCATTGTAGGTATATTCTTGCAAAAAAACATAACATAAAAACTTGTACAAGGATAGGTAGGTACAGGTTTTTTTTATTATATATTATAAACTGGCGATTGCACTAACACATTAATAATTTCGATGTTATTCACAAAAGGTTGTTTTGTAGACTGCTTTGTCAACCGAATAAAATATTCCATGATAAAGAACGTGACATTCAAATTATTACTTTTGACAGATAGTTTCGTATTTCATAGAGGAGGCTATAAAATACATAGAATAAAAATATAGAATAACGTGAAGGAGGTTGTAACGACAACGTTACAGTATGTACTACCCCAGGTTAATATAACCAAATTGTAAAACGGTCTGCGCATGAACGGCGATGTACCAGCCACACGAAAATAAATAAGAAGATGTTACCCTGACTATACCTACTTAATGCCTCGTAACAAAGAACAGAAGCTTCTGAAGTAAGCACTTTGATTTTAATATCTCTCAGGACGTTTAAGAAGTCATTAAAATAAACGAGTGTAGTGTTTATCGATGTTTATCTTCCCACGGGGCGAGTTTATTAACGGTCTGTTTTATTTGTGATGATAAAAGTTCGAAATGATTTAGGTATCCTATCTTTATCTTTACGGTCATAGCAAAAAAAACATTGGATGTGTTTATTGACTTCAAATGTCTACAGTTATAAATAAGTTACATTTCTAAAGATTCTTTGATAGAAGTAGCAGTCGGTAGGTACAAAGGATTTTTTCTATAACTATGATATAAAAAAGACTAATGAATCTTTTTGAGATGATACTCAATGTAAAAAGGAAATCATCTCTACATTTTCTCTTAGAGAAAAATAAAAGCAATGTGGATGCAAAAATCTTCACATTAACGTATTGCTTTAAAAGTTTTCGTACATAAATAGTTTAACTATTAATGAGATAACTGTGGTGAAACTATACTATAACTACCGGTTTTTTTGTTTTCAAGATAAAATCATCAAAGCCCATAAATAAATTACATTTAACATGAAAGGTAGTGATTTATTTATCGGTGGATCCTGCGGCGATCTGCTTTCTGGGCCACCGCGGGTGTAGGTGGTCACATAAAATTTCTTTGAATAAATATAGATTCTTCGAATGTAAGTTTACAAACAGTCTTTGGCCTCTCGCCAGTCTTCTTGTCAGTGGAGATAATATCTGACTTGGAATATATAGATCTCTATATCTATAAACGGAAGATCTATTTTATGATTTGAATGATTTATTTTTTGAATTATAAAATGATTAATATTATATTTATTTCATTCGGTCGCGAATAAGTGATATGGAATAATGATACTGAATTCAATGAATTGAATGAAACGAATCGAATCAGTTTTGTACCAGTAGTGTGTCATACAAACAAAACAGATGGTATAAAAATAAATACTTAATGTCTGGTATTGATTGATAGTGTGTGTGTTTGCAACAAAACGGTTTGAAATCATCATATTTTAAAATCGACTGCGCGTGATTTTGTATGAAGTTTCAAACATCGTTTCTTTACATCACACTTACTGAAGATTCAATTGCTTCTGCCGTAATACCTACAGGTAGATATACCTAAATAAAGTCGAGGAATTATTATTTATAACAGTTGTAACTGATTTCCACATTCCATTTGTGGGCTTTCCTTACAAGTAGGTACAACTCGTCTACAATTTATTATTGTTCGACAAAAAAGTAATGCCCCAGTTAGTAAAGTAGCACAAATTATGAAATTACTTAATTGTTTTCTATTTTCTGTACGCTGTACTCATTAAGTTAGTTTTAATGCTGTTTCATATTTAAATAACAGCAAATGTCACGGAGATATCTTTTGTTGACACAATATTGTGATAACTTGTTAGCATGTAAACCAGAAACAGGCGAAAATATTAATCAAGCGCGGACACAAAGGGGGGGGGGGGGGGCAATGGGGGCGATTCCCCCCCCCCCCCCCCCTGAGAAACTATTTTGTCTACAAAGTCTTTCATTCATCATTTTGCCAAGTGAAATATCTGTTCTGTGGAAATAAGATAACATTGCCTCCCCCTTAACCAAATTTCCCCCCTGGCGCACGTAAGTGGCGCGTAAGAAGTAGGTACCTAGTAGAAAGATTCGATGCTTCGTAACGAACGAACTTCGTAGCTCAGCGGTCAGAGCATTCTCCTGGACAGTGAAAGGTCCCGGGTTCGATTCCAGGAGGAGCTACTTGGAGGATGGACCGTAAAAAAATGTAAAAATTGCATTGAGAATGCAAAAAAGAAAAAGTAATAAAAAAAAGTCTCCACTACCTAATCTTATTTTTAGTATAAAATAATAGTAGGTACTTAAATATTGTAAAAGTAGCTAGGTACTTATTCTGTAGAATTACAGACACCTTCAATAGAAAAAAGCCGGGGCTTCGTCGCCTAAATATAAAATAAATAAATCTGAAAAACAGAAGCTTTGTAGAAAGCCTGAAAGAAACTGAAAAAAATCGAGCCCGATAGAAATACGATACCTAAGCCGAATTCAGTATCAAATCATTTGTCTTTTATAAAGGTTGTATGTAGCTACGAAAAAAACGTTTTTATTTTCTTTCTACATTCTGACTCACTAAAAGAAATACTTAATATTTTCATTATTAAATACTAAGTAAATATCTCTAGGAAAACATTTATTTTATAAAATATATAGGTAGACGTACCTAGTAGGTATTATCCGTGAAGTGTTTTACAAGTAAACTAAATAAATGACGACATACATTATGATCATTTCCCCTTTGTTTTTATTCAAAATATGGTTTCGCGGTGCTTCTAGGCCGACGGCCGTTGGGGCGGAAAGGTTCTCGAATGGCGAACGCGAACCGGACGTTCCGTGGGCAGCCCCTGTAGACAAGTGGCTTTCTACTATCGATATCGCCAGTAGAATAGAAAGAAAATGTATGGGATTGACATTAGCGATCGAAATGTCACGTGACCGCTAATGTCAATCTCATACATTTTATTTCTATTCTACTGGCGAATTCGATAATAGCAAGCCACTTGTCTAGGGGGGCAGATTCCAAAGTAGACCGACGATTTAGTCAAGGTCGCAGGAAGCCGCTGGATGCGGGCAGCGCAGGACCGATCGTTGTGGAGATCCTTGGGGAAAGCCTATGTCCAGCATTGGGCGTCGTACGGCTGACATGATGATGATGATGGTACGATATATGCTTCTAGGAAACAATAATATTAAAATACTTTCGTGAGCTTAATTCTTTCTAGGAAGTTTCCTTCGAAATGAGATTTGCTCGCTTTTGTTTGATATTCCGTGAAATGAAGTCTTTTCGACAAATCATTTCGTTTTTGTATTATTATAAGTACCTAAATGGTTTGATGTAATTTGTATATATATTTATTTCTAACGGCCGCCCGCGGTTTCACCCGCGTGGTTCTCGTTCCCGTGGGAATATCGGGATAAAAAGTTACTCCTTATTACATCCAGCTACCTGCCAGTGAAAATCCCGTCAAAATCGGTCCAGCCGTTTCAGAGATTAGCCGGAACAAACAGACAGACGGGGGGGGGGGGGGATATTATGAAGCAATTATACGCGTGTTTAATTATTCTTTTTTTTAAGTATTTAACATAACGACTTGCTTTATAAATATTTACAAGGATACACTCGTACTTTTCACTGCATTTCGTGACAAAGGATAGTCACTGTTCCTGTAGTTTAGTACCTAGCTTTTTGTTTACGACCACTAATGGTAATCCCAGAAACGTGAATCAGATGAGTTTATCGTCACTGCGAGTCCAATTACAGTACTAAGTCGATGACCCACGCCTACACAAATAAACGTTAAATACAATTGTACTGTCATTACGTTATTACCGAATTTATCCTTCTTTTGTCACTGCAATAACAAGTAGTTAACCGACGTTAAACGAGCGAAATGGACAAAACAAAAGAGGTTTACTTGTCCATTTTTGCGATAAGGTACCTTTATGTAGGTACCACCAGGGCCCTATTTCACAACATCGAAAATTGTCAGAGACAAATGTCGAGTGACAATTGTCAAGCGACTGGTGACATGTGACAATTTTGAAAATTATTTTCTATAGAAATGCTTATAAAACGTGACAGGCACATTTTGTTACAATTGTTAATGACAATTATATTTTGAAACAAGAATTATTTTTTATAGTCGACATATTTGTAGATTTGTCAGTAAATCTTGACATGAGATAAAAGCTGTGTCATGCTTGCGCTACAATTGTAATGTTTCGTGGTTAACATACGCGTATTTTCAAAATGGCTTATCCTGAAAGTAGTGTTGACGATAGTGATTTACTCGACATATGTCGCTGACAATTGTCGACGTGGTGAAATAGGGGCCTGGAGTATGAGTATTAAACTGTTAGACTACATAAAGAAAAGAACCACAACTTATAGGAAAAATGTGATAATAAAAGAAAACCACGAACCCTATAAGTAGCTACTTATACCTATTTTACTATTTTTTACTATCACATTTTCCTATACTTACAGAAATGCATTGTGAATGCATAAAAATAATTTAAGAAATCTGAATACCCCAACTTTCTGTTATCTAAGAGGCTAGTAAAAACTCTAATATTTTCTTCCAAATCAAAGATCAAATGTCTTTTATTGTGCATCACTTAACGATGCACTCCTCTGATCTTGTTCTATCTATTGTTTATGATATCGAATTGTTTACGCTCCAATAAGCTCATGAGCTTGATGCTTAAATAAAAATCTGTTCATTCATTATTCATGCTAACAGAAGTGGGTACAAGCTTAGGGTCATAACTAAATTGTAATAAGCATTATTGTTGTGATAATATTATATCCGGAGTGTTGTTTGATTTGTTTTTTAATGGAGTTAGCTTTTGATTGCCCGCTCAAAGATTACTTACGACTTTTATTTGGTTAAACAATTTTAAACTGCAGGCGAAACTGAAGTTTTATCAACTTATGTTAACTTTTTATTTACTATTTTTTTGCAAACCAATTAGTTATATATGTGGTTCAAACCAAAGAGCACTCAGAACAAGTTAGCGATTTCAAACTCTGAACTGATAATCTCTAGACGAATAATTAATATTTACATGTTTGCTATAAGTCGGATTACCGAAAGGTTTTCGCTAATGGACGGACGGACGGTACGTACTATGGAGGAACATCCGGTCGACCTCTTTTGGGGTGATATTCAGTTGCACACGACACAAGGTACACGTACCTACGTACTTGCAGTCTAAGTGGAGCGCAAGCAAATATCGCCGGGAAGCTCCTGTACTGTACAATCACGGAACGAAAAGGTACGTCATCTTAAAGTCTACTTAGCAAACTTAGCTTGTAACAAGCAAGGGTTACCTATCTTTCGTTGCAACGCTAACATGACGTTTGCCACAGTATGATATATTTATTTACCGAGCTCTTCCGCGCTTGACATCTTTTGAAAATATTTGACACGAAAACACGAAATTGCAATGATGACATTGACATGACAGAACCTAATTTCATTTAGCTATAATCATCGTAAGCATAAGCAAATAGGTTTTAACACTTAGGTCCGATTGCACCACTGATATTTAAACGTGATTAACGCTAAACGTGTTTAAAACATAGTTCTGTCTCTCTGTCATCTGTTTGAATGTGACAGAGACAGAAATACGTTTTAAACACGTGATATGCAGTTTAAAAAGTTTATACACCACTTAATTTTATTAGTACCTACAAATATTTTAGGGGATGATAGTGTCCATCAAAATGAACAATTTTTACTATCACGGAATCGCGACAAAAAAATAAGCCATTCCATACAAAAGTACAACATCGACTCGACTGAAATGTATGGAACAGCTGTTTTTTTTTGTCGCGATTCCGTGGTTGGCGCCATATTAAAAATTGTTCGTATTGGTAGACCCTATCATCCTTTAAAATATTTGTACTAATTAAAATTTATTGGTGTTGTAAAGGAAAGGAAAATTTATTGGTGTTGCTTTCAAAATGTGAAATTAAAATGACGTTTGAAAACTGACAATCCATTTCATTGCGCAACTGTACATCCAACTACACGTTTCGGAAGGCTGTCAGGCTCACATGGCTGCCTCCGATGTATAAATGCGCAGGTCTAATTTGTGAAACTCAACACCCATCACGAACATTGTCGATGTGATCTATGACGATGTGTTTATAGAGAGACAGACAGTATAACATCGCCAACCTAATTTTAGGTCTAGTTTTTCCTAAATTGGGTCTGAAATCGGGTATATTATACCATTGATCCCTTACAAAAAGATGCTGTATTTGAGAAGCAGAATCTGCTCTTTAAATCTTATTGGGTATTATTGCGACACCTTCTATAAAGACAGCAACTTATGTTGCCGTCATAAATGAAAAAACTGACCGCTTTTGAAATTGCTTTAGATTTTGGATTTTGATAAGCTTGTCCGTTTTCGTGAATAAACAAATTAATTACACGTGCTATTTTTGGTAATTAACCACTAATTTCTTAATTTATTTATGAAACCCTTAAAATGATTTGTAGAACGCAATATGATCCCTGAAATCGCAATTAGAAGCAGCTGTTATATTTATTTCAAGTCTGCTGCTAAAAGTTATTCGTTGTTGAGTCCAACAAAATGTTTTACGGTTTCGCATAAACAAAAGGCGGTGTAAAAATTCCATGGCGGCAGCAGGTAGGTACCATGAATTTGAACAAAACAATATACTACATTTATACCCACTTAAATTAAATACTGATAGGGTACGGCAGAATTCATTCGAGGAAACATGAGTTGAGCAAAATATCATATTTCAAAGTTCGTATGAAATAATACAACACAACGCGACGTAGTTAACCTTATGTAAGAATGAAGAGTAACATATACATATATAATACGTTATCTGTATATAAAACTCGTGCGTTACTGATTGACTGACTGACAATGCACAGCCGAAACTACTGGGCCTTTTAGATCGAAGTAGTGAGCGCATGAAGCTGATGGCATGTATGTTCCTAGGGAAGTGTAAGGGAGCAATAAGAGGGGATTATTGGAAATTTTCCCTCTAAGGGAGTAAAAAAGGTGGTCCACGCAGACGAAGTCACGAGTGGAGCTCTAGTATATTATATGATACTGCAGAAGATCAAAAGAAATAAGAGCTTCGGTAGATTTCAATGGAGTCAAAACAATTTTTCCGAAAAAATAAATGCACGTGGTTCGGAATTTTCACAAAATCTATAATTTGGGAATTGCTGGTCCGATTTGGCTAATGTACCTACTTTTGTTGTTCTCCTTTTCCAAGATACAGATTATTATGTTTGCAAAAACAAAACATTACCTATAGGTATTACTCGTATTTATAAGACGTTCTGGAAGAAGGCGTAGGCGTTATTCTGTCACCTATTTTTCCCAAGCTTTAAGTGCTCATTGCATTAAATAAAAATAGAAACTGCACTCGTAATAAAACATAGGGCCTTCGAGCAACGCAGGTCTTCCGTCCCGGAACGGAAGGCCCGCGTTGCTCGAAGCATAGGGCACACTGAAAGTTCTGCGCTCCTGGCCGCTCATAAATGTTTGAATTTCGAATGTTAGTTACGCAAAACTTTCAGTGTACCCCTCGTAGTACAGTATGACAAACTCGGTAACTGGCCTTGCACTGGCCAGTGCACAAATTTTTAAGATCTACTCAGAATCGGTCATGAAGCTCGACTTAATACTGAGGTAACTGGAGTTCTCACCTCTCACCTCACAACCAAGAAACTGGTAAAACAAAAAATCATATAAATTCCTTCACTCTTAAAGCAAATAATAAAACATTTACATCTGACGATGAGGTTGCCCGTGTTTTTGAAGACTTCTTCTCTCGGGTACCCTTAGAAACTACGAGAAATTTAAATTCCTGTCCTAATATTGCGGCTGCCCTCTTGGTGTCAAGCGTTGATAAGTGTAACAAAGTATTTAATTTTCAACATATAAATGGCGATGATATTCTTAAAGCATTTAAAACAATAAATATTAAAAAATCGGAAGATTTATGGGGTATATCAACTAATGTTATTAAATCAATAATTGATCCAATAGCTCCATATTTAGCTTTTATTTTTAATAAGTGTATTGACGAAGGAGTCTTCCCCGATTTAATGAAATATAGTAAGTTAATTCCGCTTTTTAAATCTGGAGACAAGAGTGACCCCACTAACTTTAGGCCGATATCAATTTTACCAGCACTTAGTAAAATTTTTGAAAAGATAATATACGCTCAATTAGTAGATTATTTGGTATTAAATCAAATCTTTCATAAGAATCAGTTCGGATTCTCTAAAGGTAAAAATACCACAGATGCTGGAATTGCACTTCTTAAACATATCCTTGACGCTTGGGAGGGTAGGCAGGACGTAATTGGTGTATTCTGTGACCTTTCCAAAGCTTTCGATTGCGTTGATCACCAAACTCTTTTAATGAAGTTAGAACATTATGGTGTCTCGAAAAAATCAGTTAACCTTTTGCGTTCATATTTGAGTAATAGAAATCAAAAAGTGATTGTTAATAATACTGCGTCCTCTGGAGCCCCCATTATAATGGGCGTGCCCCAAGGCTCAATATTGGGTCCTTTACTATTTTTAATCTACATTAACGATCTACCTTACTACGTGCATAATTTATGTGAGACAGTACTATTTGCAGATGATACTTCTCTAATTTTTAAAATTGAGCGAGGGAATAATTGCTCTCACGAAGTAAATAGTGCTCTCTCAAAGGTCGCACATTGGTTTAACATTAATAACTTGTCTTTAAACCCTAAAAAAACAAATTGTGTCAAATTCTCACTACCAAATGTAAGGAAGGTTGATTTAAGTATTAGTTTGAATGCAGATGCAGTCGAATTAGTTGACAGCACGAAATTTCTTGGTATTACCTTAGATTCACGACTACAATGGGATCCACATATTGAGGCCTTGTCGAGTAGACTCAGTTCAGCTGCTTTTGCAGTAAAAAAGATAAGGCTATTAACTGATATTGAAACGGCAAGACTTGTTTACTTTAGTTACTTTCATAGTGTAATGTCCTATGGCGTGTTGTTGTGGGGCTCAGCAGCCAATATTGGAAATATTTTTGTACTTCAAAAAAGAGCGGTACGCGCCATTTACAGCCTCCGCCGCCGCGATTCATTAAAGGTTTTGTTTAAAGAAATTAATATACTAACCTTAGCAGGGCAATACATCTACGAGAATATATTATATGTTAGGAAACATCTTGACTCATTCACTAAGAATAGTGATATTCATAATTTTAACACAAGAAATAAAAATAAGCTTGCCGTTCCAAGATTTAGACTTGAAAAAAGTAGAGGCTCTTTTTTGGGAAAAGGCATAGCATTCTTTAATAAAGTTCCACAAGAAGTAATCGAGCTGCCTTTGAATAAATTTAAAAAACATGTTAAAAAGACGCTCTTGAGCAAAGGCTATTACAAAGTAGAAGATTATTTAAATGATCATAACGCATGGTTGTAATAATTATAGTAAGTAACACTAACAATGTATAAAAGGAAAATATTCCTATACTTACTTAAGTATGTGAAAACTTTCCTTCAGCATTAGCTTTTTGTATAAATTTTATTATTGTACCATTTTGTCTAGCAACGACATAATTATTTTGTAAATGCGTTGCTTCTGTTAAAGCTGATGAGTTTTTTTCGCCTGTTTTTCTTGTCAGTTAAAAGATGTCCATAACAGGTGGTAGGTAAAAAAATGTTGGACGATTCATAAGCATTAATTTTATTTAATCTATATGAATAAAAATTTATTGACTTTGACTTTGACTTTGAATAAAAAAGTGTACCCAGCAAATTTGACATTTATGTATGTAGTGGCTGTCAGTTGTCTCATATGACCATACGTATTTTTTTAAAGTGTAGGTGAGACGGAAGACAGCCACTGTGTAATTTGTGGTCACAAAAAATTGTTCGTACTGCACTCTCCAGTTACCTCAGTATTAAGTCGAGCTTCATGGAATCGGTAAGTGAACAACATTCTCCTAGAAACATGGGTCGACACAAATTTTTGAACTTCCCATACTAAATCGATCACGTGATCAGTCCGATTTGAATGAAGAGTAAATTTTTTTTTGTCATATTTCGACCTATGTTTCTAGGATAAAGTTGTTCGCTTACCGATTCTGATTCGATCCTAAAAACTTGTGCACTGATAAAAAAAATATCCTGTATAGGTAAGTCGTTTGCGAATGACCAAAGCTAGCAATGGCTCCTGGAATGCGCGCGGCCAGACAAGTTTATTTTAACGCAACAAATAGTCTATGAGCGCAGTCTATTAATTCAGAATGCATCTCGTCAATCGCGGGAATTAAACCAGTTGCGAACCATTTGCTCTAGGAAGCCAGGCTCATTTAACGAACCGACGCGACGATCCTTCGTGTTGACCTTAATTTATGCTGAGATACTTGTTATGGAGTATCCATAGATAAGTAATACTTTAAGCACAGAATAATATTCTTTAAGCTAAAGTTTAAGACGTGTTTCAGGAAAGATTGTTGTAGTTTAAAAACTGTGTTTAATTACTTCCTGAAAAATGGTTAGTGTTTCACACTGTTATTATTGGGCATTTGAGTTTCGAGAGAATTAAACCAGTTGCGTACCATTGCTTTAGGAAGCTAGCTCATTTAACGGACGCTCAATCCTTCGTGTTGACCTTGATTAACGCTGAGATAATTATTATGGATAATAATTTAAGCTAAAGTATTAGATGTGTGTTTCAGGAAAGATTGACGTAGTTTAAAATCTGTGTAATTACTTCCTGAAAATTTATTGGTGTTTCACATTGTTTGAGTTTCGATAGAATTAAACCAGTTGCGTACCATTGCTCTAGGAAGCTAGCTCATTTAACGAACGCGCAATCCTTCGTGTTGACCTTAATTGGTGCTGAGATACTTGTTGTGGATACTACTTTAAACTGAGTTAAAGACATGTTTCAGGAAAGATTGTCGTAGTTTAAAAACTGTGTTTGCTTCATGAAAATTGGTTGGTGTTTCACATTGTTTGAGTTTGGAGAGAATTAAACCATTTGCGTACCATTGCTTTAGGAAGCTAGCTCATTTAACGGACGCGCAATCCTTCGTTGGCAATCCTTCGTGTTGACCAATTTAAGCTAAGATACTTGTTGTGAATAGCACTTTAAGCTGAAGTTTCAGATGTGTTTCAGAAAAGTTTGTCGTACGGCAAATAAAATCTGTTTAATTACTTCCTGAAAATTGGTTTTTTTTTTTTTTTAATTGTCTTAATTGAGAATTTAAAAGTGGGAATTAAATCTCTTGCAAACCATTGCTCTAGGAAGTAACGACGACGCGAGGCTGTGGACCTTTCGTACATCCTCATCCATATTTTGATACTTTGATATACGGTATTAGTATTTCTATGTCATCATCATCATCATCAGCCATTTTAATGTCCCCACTGCTGGGGCACTGGCCTTCCTTATGGATGAATAAGGAGAATGAGCCATGACCCACCACGCGGGCTCAGTGCGGATTGGTGGGTATTAACGACTGCAAGTGCAGCCGGGACCAACGGCTTAACGTGCCTTCCGAAGCACGGAGGAGCTCGAGATGAAAAGTTTTTGGTCACCCATCCCGTGACCGACCATTGCGAACGTTGCTTAACCTCAACGATCGCAGGCCGAGCGCGCTATCCACTGCGCCACGGTATTTCTATGTACCTATATTTAATTCATTAACCACCTAAAACATCCCTTTGGTCGTTTTATATAACGGCTATGCTTTTTCTTATAAGTATATATTAATGGTTGTTTAACGAATGTATAAAATACCGGAGATTTTATAACTTACATAAGATAGAGACTGATCGAAAGTGGCACCGCATGATATACCCACTTCAAGAGTTTAATGTTTTAATAATTATCTAACTACGACTATTATTACCGAAGTTAAAGGTTATGCATAAATATTATTGCATTCAGACTGAACGTAATATTAAATACCTACTTACTACAGTACTATTATAATATTCTGTGCTATTACGTAGAAATTCAGCACACTACTGACTCATATCGCGCGGCATGCCATCTGTTTATTCTATCTATGTTAATGGGTTTATGTGCGTGATATTATTATTAAAACACCTAAAATAAACTTGCATTATCCTAAAAGAAAAAGTATATATTTCCTTACAAAAAAACTAACATACAAAACCTGTTTGGCGCTTTATAGTGGGGCATAATTCTGAACTTGATATACATTGAAATAATATTACTCTCATAATCGAAACAAAATATATTTTACTAATATAATAATAGAAGATAACCAAAATCATGGTACTTATGACGACCGATATGGCGCAGGGCTACCTTCTGCGCCAGTGGTCTCGGGTTCGATTCCCGAACAAGACAAATATTTGTGTGCATGAACATGTCTATTTGTCTTGGTCTGGGTGTTTACTATGTATATTAAGTATGTATTTACAAACAAAAAGCATTTAAGTAAGTATATATTTATCCGTTATCAAGTTTTCCATGATACAGTTTCTTAATGAAATTAAAATGGGCTTAGATAATTGGTGTGAATGTAAGAAGTTATTTATTTATATCAAAAGGACAAGTTACATAAACTAAAAAAAATAAAATATTTGAAAACTCGTTTTTAAGCGACTTTTTACGTGATACTTTAGTCTAACATTTTTCCATCAAAACTTTTTTCAATCGCAGATATTTTACAAGATAATGTCACAAGTAAACAAGTTTCCTCGGATACGTGGGACGTATACAAACGATGTATACTTTTATCCGTCGCTAGATGACGCAGTAGTGTCTCTGTAATGAGCACTCGTTTCTACCGAGACGTCATTATCCCGACTACGAGGAATCCAGATACCTACTCGCAAGCCTTAAATAAAGTCCTAACTTATCAAAAAAAAAAACCTTACCTATAACGATGACATTTTTTTTCTCTCTGCTTGACTTCTTATATAGGTAGTTATAACATTTAGTATGCCTATCCCTGGGGATACATTATTGGAAACGACAGTAACACATCATGTGACCACGGACGGACCTTATAAAGTGACCTAAGTGGAATGTCGGTGAAAAAAAGTAAACAATGCATTTTATTCCATAGGCATTTTGTTATACATTTACCTACTTATATCTAATAAAAATCTATCTGTATGTCGAAGTAAACCAATATAATAGGCATGATGCCACAATCTCGAGCTCCGAGTAATTTTTCTTTTATATTATTTCGCTCTTATGATCCCTGCAGTTTAAATATAATGTTGGTTAATGCCTGTTATCTTAAAAGTTTTAAGCCTTTTTTGATGGATAGGTTAAATATCAAACTCGCTCTGATTTATTTTTATTATAATATTTAAGCATAATTTAGCCTAAACATTGTTTTAATTGTTACATTAACATAAACGTCATTCGACGAAGCTTTTTATGATGTTTATCAGATAAAAAGTTTAATAAGTACTTATAGGAAAAAAATATAGAAGAAAACCACCACAGACCTGCAAGTGGATTTTCGGATGGGATTTACAAAGCTGGTTGTGTTATCTATCACCATTTTTAGGGTTCCGAAGGCAATGGCAAAAACGGAACCTTTATAGATTCGTCTGTCCGTCGTCCGTCCGTAATTCCGTATGTCACAGCCACTTTATTCCAAAACTATAAAAACTATACAGTTGAAACTTGGTAGGTAGATGTATCCTGTCAACCGCTTTACAATTTTAATACAAAAATAAATAAGAAATAAAGGGTGTTGGGGTGTCCATAGATAGGTCTTTAAAAATGACATAAAGGATTCTCAAACCATTTTTTCTCAAAGTCAATACTTATTTTGAAAGATAGAGACTTCCAAAGTGGTAAAATGTGTTGAAAAATCTAGAAAAAATATATGATAGAAAAAACTTTCAACGAAAATTGGTTTGAATGAGATATAGTTAGCACTGTTAAGAGATATAACTCATTTTCAAAATCCGCAAATGTTACTTTGTCATTCATACAACACTATGAAAAACAAATTTATATTTTGCTGACGAAAAATGATCGGGTATTACCCGTGGCCCCACCGCTATGACCCACTGGTGGTTGTGAGACGGGTCGATTTTTTCTAAATACCTATTTCCATTTTCCATTTTTCAATAATAAAACTTGCACTGTGAATGCAAAAAAGTAAAAATTTTAATCTTTTACTTTTAATTTTTTCTTTGAGGTAAGGAGAACTTATATTTTATTCAATAAAGTTTTTATATTTTTGCTTTTATTAAATTTTATGTCAAGTGGGGCGTTGCGGTGGGACTACAGACAAAAAAGGATAAAAATATTATTCATATTTGGCATATGTTTAGTGTAGTGGGTCTACGGGGAAAGAAATTACCTGAGGCTATTACCCGTGGTCCCACGGAAACTGACACATTGAAAAGCATAATTTAAAACTCTATTGCAGTGGGTCTACGGGGAAAAAAAATTAACTGTAGACCCACCAGTGGGGCAAAACGGTGGGGCCACGGGTAATACCCGAAAAAAAATGCGATAGTGAAAGGAGACCGGCGAGAATCGCCCTAATATTTTACGAAGTCGTACACTTTCAGAAACATGAAAATTAAATTAATTCAAACTCCTACAATTAACTTTTACAAACGCCTGATTTATTAAAGAATGGAATAAAAAAGATAAATAACTTTCAAATCGCAAATAATTGACTGAACCAGGCAAAATAACGTTGAAACACTTCATAAATCCGACTCATTTGACGCAGTAGTCATGTAAAAAAGGTCATTTTATTATTTACATAATTATTATTAGATAGGGACCTACATCAGAGAAGGTACATATCATAAATTAAAAACTAATGACGATCCGCAAGCAAAGCTTAGCGCAGATGGCGCCAGCGCAGCGGTGCGATACTTACCTATGCCATTATTAAAATAATGGTTCCTTTTGTTATTTGTCTTTGTTATTACCTACCCATTCATCTATTTTATCATTAATTATTTATTAGTAAATCATTATATGTGTGGTTTTTAAATAAAATGTTGTTAAATAAATGATTTTTACTTTAACTTCTATATTTTTAGGTTATTGAACATATCTCTGTTGTCCCAACTTTAAAAGCATAGAAACAATTAACTTTTTTGTTAGTCTAGCATAGTTCTTTAAGTACCATTCGATTTTTTCCATGAACGAGACCTATAAGTCGAGGTCTGAAAATACATAGAAGTTCGCCAGTCTCCTTTTGGCTAGGTTTAGGCAATCGGTTGGAAAATGTATACATTAAAAATATTAAAATAAGTGGGTTCGGAACCCTTTATGGGCGAGTCCAACTCGCACTTGGCCGATTTTTCCTGTAGATGTACTAACTTACAATTTATTACTTACTGTGGCTCCTCAAGGTTTCACCCGCGTGGTACTCGTTCCCATTTGAATATCGGGTAAAATATAGCCAATGTCACTCGGGAAGAATGCAGTTTTCTACTGGTCAAAGAATTTACAAAATCGGTCCTGTTGTTTTTGAGTTTATTCTTTTGAAAAAAAAAACACAAATCTATAAAATATTTGTATGGATAACACTTCAAATCTTCAAATCTACGTTTGTGAAATTGTATCCTCACTCGTTGCTGGCTTTGTAAGTCCTGTAAGGCAGCATTAACCCGTCCCCGTCATTTGGTAATTGCGTTGTTCTCCCGTGCCTTAAGCCTAGTTTATCCCGACACCCTTTGGGATAGTCCCGGTCCATTCTCTGGAACGCAACAGTATCGTGTTACTTTTGCGACAGACTTTAAGGATTTAAACTAACGGTATTGTATGCTGAAAGGAATGTATTATGTATATTAGAAATACTGTCACGTAGGACAGTGTTGATCTATTAACCTTCTGCTTAAAATAATAAAGATGATGCATGACTAATCAACTAAGTAACAACTTATAATTTATAACAACTTTAAATCTTCCAATCTTCGTTTAGAGAAATAGTATGGATCCTAACTCGCTACTGGCTTTGTAAGTCCTGTAAGGTGGCATTAACCCGTCCCCGTCATTTGGTAATGATGTTGTTCTCCCGTGCCTTAAGCCTTGTTTATCCCGACACCCTTTGTGATAGTCCCGGTCCATTCTCTGGAACGCAACAGTATCGTGTTACTTTTGCGACAGACTTTAAGGATATATAAACTAACGGTATTTTAAGCTGAAAGAATCTACGTTAATTCTGCCACGTGAAATGGTATTATATAGTGGTATTTTGAAAGTACAGGAAAACCTCAATTTTTTTTTCTATGACAATTTTGCTTAGATTGTTAGTTAGTAGATTTTCAAAATTTAACCAGGGCAATATACTAAATTCTGTATGCAGTTAAATCGCACGTGTTTATTCAATACCGAAAATGAAAGAGCTCAGCGTTTCACTGGTGTGGTGATGTCATAATAAGCCATCCACAAGCTTATCGAGGTAGTACTCATCTTGGCCAAGGCATTAAAAAAAACAACGGGTTGCACTCCGGGAGTGCCGGCAGAAGTGAAAAGGGCTCCCTAGGACATTTTCACAAAAAAAAGGAATTTGTGAAAAAAAAAACATACGGACTGGATTTGAACTTAGGTCTTCTGGCTTCGATGCCGCCCGTTTTCTAACTGAGCTATTACAACTTTGGAAACAGTGGCGAAATTTGCCTTCGTATTCTAATGACATTGTAACAGTTTTTCGATCAGTTCGTCTTACGAATTTTCGATCTGACGGTCACGCACGCCGTGTCCTGCCTGCCTGACTCGAGTTTAAATTTTTTTTCACACTTATGCTCTGAAATGTTAATATTATATTTGAGAAAAGAATGCAGTACGTGGCACTTTTCCGAGGTAAACATTCTAAATTTGAAAATCACTGCAGTAATGAATTTCAGTACTTACTTACTGCACTAAAATCAGTGCAGTAAGTAAGTACTGAAATTCATTACTGCAGTGATTTTCAAATTTAGAATGTGTACCTCGGAAAAGGTACTACCCAAAGATATTATTACCAACTATTTTTCTTTATTTTTTCTTTCGTTATTCCTGTGTATAAAAACAGAAAAAGCAAAGGGACATTTGCACCATACAGCCACATTATTATTATTATTATATAGGTAATTATTATAACATAATTAGGTTAACTTTTTTTTTAAATACGGTGCGCACAGAGTATATTACTTCGTATTGTACCACAAGCGCTATGTACGCTTAGCACGAACATCAATCGAAAAAACAAAATGAGATTTTTCATAGACAAAATATCCTTTACGAGCATGAAAGTATTACCTAAATAATACTTCCATGTTTACGAGTAATTTTGTATGGGAAATATGTACAGCGCCATCTACCGCCCAGAAGCGGGTATTGAAGTTGCGCATTTTAGTAGCAAGTAGTAAGTATCAATAGGCTGTATGACCGTTCCACATGGCCTCACAAACCAATATTAAAAAAACGGCGGGAATGATTTTCAGCGGTTGATTTGATATCAATACAGTTTTCATATTGTGTAATAAATTATCAAAATGAGTTCTGCCAATGAAACATATATACAGACATCGTATGTACCTACTCCACCAAATATGAGAGCAGAAGCAAAATTAATTACAGAAAACTTAGGTACTGCCAGCAAAATCACAAGAAAGATATATGAAAACCTACGATCTGATTTGGAAAAGTGAAAAAAAGGCGCATACGTTTTCGGAATCTGTGTTGTTACAACTTGTTGGCGTATTTTAATGATACATCATTAAAATAATATTATTATGGGCGATTTATACATAAGTGTGCCCGGGAAAACAATAACATTTACATTTAATAATTGCCCGAACATGTGTGATATAAATTTTAATAAATATTATTTAGTTAAACAGTTTTTTTATTTCCTCGCATTTCTTGAGAAAAGCACTATACAAGCCTTGTACGGTAAGCAAATTACCTTGCCTCGAATGATTAAAGCCCTCGCCTGCGGCTCGTGCTTCAAACCATCCTCGACAATGTAATTTCTTACTTACCTGTCCTCGGCTGTAATGTACTATTACCCAACACAAAAAGTCCACAACGCCGCTAAAGAAGTTTCCACTTCAAAAATCCGTTGAAGTCCAAATTTCTACAATCTTCTAGACTAAAAAAGATCCTAATCTATCTTGGAACCGAGTTAGTGACGTCAGCGGAGACTGCGGGCGTCAGCTGTGTGCAGGAAATAGGTCGGTGGCGGCGTTTTGTGGTTGTGGTCGGTGGCCCGTGCGCGGTGAGACTTAGAGGTTATCTTTCAGTTCGGATTGACAAAAAATTCTCTTGAACTACAAAGCTCCATCACACGACAATATTGACATAGGTACTCGTAAGTCGACATATAGGTACATACATAATATGACGGGTATAAATAAACATTTAAAGCCCAAAAGGTCAGCACTTTGCATGACATCTTCAAAGCACTTCCTATCCCATTACATTGACCCGTGTTGGCCCCGTGAAATAATGGGTTCGAGGATGCACGGAACAATGGCCGACCGATTTACATAGGTCATGGGGAAAGATAGCATAGCGCTCTGACATAGAAATGAGTGTGAGTGAAGTTAAGGCGCCGATTCCCCAAAATAGCGTATTTTAAATTACCTATGGATTACTCGCAAACCACAAGTACTCAAAATACGAAAAAATATATGTTATTTTACAGTTATTTATCTAGTGCTTATCAAGGTAATCCAAATATCCTTTTACTTGCAGTATACTTGGTTTTAGTTAATGAAAAATATACGAAAATAATTGTCTTAGAATAGCCGAGGGATTCCGGCCGTCATAAGTTTAAATTTATTTTTATTTAATTGCATTTTAAGTGATTTTCGATTCGCGGGGCGCTCGCGAGTTCACAGTTCATTGCCGGCTGCCGCTGCGTCCGCGTGAAGTGTATCGCGCGCGGCCGAGCAAACGTTAGCGTGCCTATTTCGGTCGGGAATCCTCGCCTTAACTTTGAACTACAGATTCACGAACACTATTGAAATAGTCTACTAAAGATTTTGAGATACTTACCTACCATTTATATTCTTATTAGGTAAGTATGTAGGGTATCTACCGCGAGCACGAAAAACTATCGTTATAGTAATTTATCGTGATTGAATTATTTTATATGAAAACCAGAGCAGCACCTCTTACGGTCATTTGAGGAACAAAAATTAAATAGATATTTGACAGCAGCACTTTGACAGCTTTTGACCGATGGTATAGTTTGCTATTTCGATTACGAGAGTTTTCGTGCTAACTTGACTAATTAGTATTTAGTAGATTGGTGGAAACCTCGTGGAAACTTTCGTAATGTAGGTAATAATGACTTGTTCTAGCATAAAAATGTTAGGAAATGTTTTTTATATATAATTAAGTATTGGTAATCAGCATGATTTCAATAAGTAGGTAGGTATACAAACAATCACAGGCAGTAGGATGACTCAAATCCAAGTAAAAGCTTCTTCCAGAAGCAAAAATTAATATCGAAATTTTGACTAGTGGATAAGCTTTTTAAAACAAAGGGGTAGCACTTAAGCCTTCATCACACCTGATGTTAAATGATGATAAGGCTGAAGGTGGAAGCGCAGTACTGCCGGGATCCTTTATTACTTACTAAGGAACTGGCTATCTTATCTGTAACTGCCGGAAAACAACAATTCTGAAAACATCGCTGTTATGGCGTCAGATGTTAAGGCGTCAGACTTAAAGGTCATAGCCCACTTATACCGCACCGCTCCGACCCATCCAAAGTATGAGCAGCCAAATATGGACTTAATATCGTTCAATGTAAATGCACTTTACAGTAACAATATACCATAGCAGACAGCGCGCGGTAAGCGAGCCTGCCGCCAGCTAAAGTGCGTCTACAGAGCACGCGCCATTAAGTCCATATTTGACTGCTCATACATTGGTTGGGTGGGAGCGGTGCGGTATAAATGGGCTATAACCTTAAGACGGATAGTAGCTAGCCAGGCGGACTTTGAACAAGCCCTACTACCATCCAAAGCTGCAATATTCCTAGACGATAACCTACGAATACCTAATCCAACTTCATTACTTAACTGATCGTTATAAATAGGCGGCAATATAGAGTTCGCTCCATTTAGTACTGCAAATGAGCTTGCTATAGTACGTACGCGTATAAGGTCACGTCTCGTCGGGCGCCGCCATCGCTCGAATACCACGCGCGAATTCCTGCGCTACCCCTAGAATATTTATTATAAGTATACCTCTACATCCATCCACACGTTCATTCTACACAATTAAAAAAAATAGTAAGGCAAATCAGTGGGTAATCTAACAGTTTTTCAATATGCAAGTAAGTTTTCATTAGCTGTTACTTGACAGATAGTGCATACAAAACTGTCAGTTAAAGTGGAATATATCTCATAATCAGACATTGTGAAAAAGGCACATAATAAACAAGAATTTCCTGTTTCTGATATTAGTACTAGC
Source organism: Crambus lathoniellus (assembly GCA_949710035.1). Classification (NCBI taxonomy): domain Eukaryota; kingdom Metazoa; phylum Arthropoda; class Insecta; order Lepidoptera; family Crambidae; genus Crambus; species Crambus lathoniellus. The sequence continues at coordinate 31,772,276 of OX453298.1, read as the reverse complement.
GGCCGCCCTCGGTTTTTCCGCGAGGTTCCTGTTCCCGTGGGAATATCTGGATTGAAAGTATCTGTGTTATTCCAGCCTATAATTTATCTCTTTTGCATATTTCATCCCGATCCGTTCAATAGTTTTTGCGTGAAAGACTAACAAAGCATTTATAATATTAGTAGGATTATGTAAGTTCCACGCAGATGAAATCGCGCGCAACCACCAGTACCGAAATATATGAAAATCCGAATGCACTGCGCCATCTATTCCTGTCGCAACTGGGTTAACAGGAATCCGTGACGTCACACCCCCGACACCTGTAAACTACGCATCAATAAACTGAATTGGAGCCATATTGCAGATACGCGGATTATTTGTTACGCAACCTTTATGTTTAGATGTTTTATTATCATATGTTTCTTGGTGCGTTGCAAAACTGTGTCTGGATTCTGGATTGCTCTATAATAAATTATTATCTAAACTCATGTTAAAATATTCGAATTATGAACTCATGCCTGGTATAATGATACACTTTAGGAGATAGTCAACTTTAAAAAATAAAACTGTTTCATAATGGTCATTATGCAACAACCGGATACAGCTGTCACTCATTATAAAACACTTATAGTATATTATGATACAAGTGAGCTTAGGTTGCTCATTATACACGAGGCTGTGGGTTGCAGCCCGAGCCGCAGGCGAGGGCGTAAATCAGCCGAGTGTCTAGTGAGTAAGTTGCTCACGAGTTTCATACGCACTTTTTCAACACACTTGCGAGGAAAAACAAACATTTATTGCATACATATTGTATTAACCTAATATTAACTAAGGGAAAAAGCGTGCAAGTTTTTTTTTTTGCACGCGCCAAATGTGAGGTGATTGATTACATACAGCCATACAGCCTACTTCAAAATAATTAAGTATAATAATATTGATAAAATGCAAATGTTTTATAACAAATTATTGTGAATTATAAATAATTTGATAATAATATACTTAATTATGTTTTTTGTCTTAATTAGGGACACATTTATTTATTCTAAAAACGTAAATGGATTTTCAGCCGTATAAAACCTCTTTGTTGTTACAAAAAAAGAACTGTATCTATTACCCGCTGAAATTGAAAATGCTCTCTTGACTCGCATATAATTTGCAGTTAGGTACTAACTTAACTTTGTAGGGATACTGTATTACCCGGTTAAATTGAAAAGTCTCTGTTTACTCGCATATAATTTGCAGTTAGGTACTTACTTAACTTTGTAGGGATAATTCTATTACGCAACTAGTACTGTAATATTATTATGCACGCGTGGGTTATAGTTCGGTTTATGGCCCTAAGATCGATGTAATAAGGCTCACTTTATGAGCAAGTGTGTTGAAAAGTATATTTCTTAATTTTACAGTCTCCATGGCAACCGTAGGATTTACCGGCCCTGACTTCCAACTCTTTCAAGCCCTTCTTTAGCCGGCAACAATCAGAAACTTTTTAAAATTAGAATTTGAATTTAGAAGGAATAGACCGTATAGACTCCTATGAGTGGGGTTTGGCACCAATTCACATTTTATAACTCAAATTGATTTGCTTTATTTTTTAAATCTATACATCTATACAAATAAATAAAATTCGAGTGTCTGTTTGTAATAATAAAATTACCGATTTTTACTTCATGCATATGATTATATATACGGTACATATACCAAAATAACATTTTTTTACAATTTTTGTCTGTCTGTCTGTCTATCTGTCTGTTTGTTCCGGCTAATCTCTGAAACAGCTGGACCGATTTTGACGGGACTGTCACTGGCAGGTAGCTGATGTAATAAGGAGTAACTTAGGCTACTTTTTATCCCGGAAAAATATCACATTCCCGCAGGATAACGTCGTGTAGTCCATGCGGGCGAAGCTGCGGGCGGCCGCTAGTATATAATAAATGTAATAAGTGTAGATAAAGTAGTGTATGAGACTGCACATAACTCGGTATTAAAACACTCGTGAAATACTATTAAAAAACTCGCCATCGTGTTTTAATACCCCTCATTATACAGTCACATAAACTACTAATTTAGATATAGGACCCCGTGGCGTAGTGGGTTACCGCGCTCAGCCTGCGATCGTTGAGGTTAAGCAACTTTTGCAATGGGGTCGGTCACGGGATGGGTGACCAAAAATGACTATTCATCTCGAGCTCCTCCGTGATTCGGAAGGCACGTTAAGTCGTTGGTCGGGACCATTCGCAGCATTGGGCCCGCGTGGTGGTTCATGGCCCATTCTCTTTATCCATCCATAAGGAAGACTTGTGCCCCAGCAGCGGGGACTTATTATGGCTGATGATGATGATGAAATGAAATGTAGATAAAGTAGCCACCGCTGCTTTGAACCGCATCTAATGTGTGACCTTTTTCAAGTCCTTCAGCAAAGTTTCATTCCTTATTTCTCTCCCTTCAGGATATATGTGGTCGTCCAAATCAAAAGGGCCCTTAATGCGGCCGGCACATACGTCTTTATTGTCGTCGTTTTGTATTCGAACAACAGCAATAAAGTCGTAAGTGCCGAGCGCCACAAGGTCCCTTTTGATTTGGACGAACACATCATCACATCATTTTCTATGACAGTTAAATATCATTATGAAGGCCACTGCGAGTAAATAAGCTAAACGGAAATAAGTAAATTTAACCTGCTTCACAGAATACTAAATAGTGTCTGCATACTATTATTATAAATATCTAATTCTATAATAATATTATAAATATGAAGTTGTGCTTGTTTGTTTGTCCGCCTTTCACGTCAAAACGGAGCTACGGATCGACGTGATTTTTGGTATGATAATTTGGGGGCTGGAGAGGGACATAGGTTAATTTATATCCCGGAAATATATCATATTCCTGCGGGATAACGTCATGTAGTCCACGCGGCGCGGGCGAAGCCGCGGGCGGATAGCAAGTATGATTATAATATTTTAATTTGTTGAATCATAATAAACATTACATGATGGTGAAATATGTAACTATAAAGTTCGCAATGTCAACTTACTTGCATAGAAAAAACTTATCCCGAAAATTTCGAGTTAGTTATTATTTTTATTTCCATGACTTCGTACCTACTTTATAGTTGTAACTTAGTGAAAATTATTTTTTGCTATTATGTAACGAATGTGTCATTTAGTAGTTAAAATGCCTATAAAGACGTGTGTAAGATTTTGCAAAGTTAGATAATATTAATCGTTAAAAAATTAGAAAAACGATAGTATCTAGGTACTTATGGGAAAAACCGTTTGATATTTTTAACCGACTTCTAAATCAAAAAGGAGGAGGTTCTCTATTCGTCTGTATGTATTTTTTTTTTGTGTATGTCCACCGATTACTCGAAGACGGCTGAACCGATTGAAATGGTTCAAACGTTATTACATCAGGTTGGTTTCCAAGTTGGTCCCATTTTTTGAAATTTTGAAATAGGTTCAGTAGTTTTCAGGAAATCTTGAAAATACTGTCGTTTTCGTTACCACTTTATGTGAATTTAATACGTATCTTTAGGCATAACTCCTTTGTTTATAAACCGATTTAGATGATTCTTGTTTTGTTAAAAAGGGGATACCTCAAGGTATTTTAATCGACTTCGAAAAAGGAGGTTTTGAGTTTGATCACATACCTATTTACCAGAAAACACGCAAATTGCCTGCACGATGCACTAAAAAGAGTGCAGTACTTTGAAGTCGGGCGTGAAACATGTACAATTTTTTGTTGTTTTTGTTAACCCGCCCGACTTCAAAGTACTTACGTTATTTATTTGGTGAGGAATTATTTCTTACTTTTTTGATGTGGTTTTTTAGAAGGCGGTTTTATTTTTTTAATAAAAATAATTTTTTAGCCTCTAAAGTCAAATTAGTCCGTGTAGTACCGGCCAGTGCCGGCTTAGAAATTGCAGAAAGTACTTTGTCGTAATGTGAACTCTTCGGAGTAGTCTATCATTTATTTGTTTTAAAGTCAATTCGAATAAAGAACACGTCAGGCTGCAAAGAAAGTGGACTGTTTAAGATTTTAATCCATTCTTGTTCTTACGCTCGCTTGTAGCAGCTGAGGCTGCGGCGAGCAGGGTATATTGGTTATCGTTAAGTGATCCCTTCACCATTAGGATAGGTAAGCGTCACATTGCCCCTTATGTTCCCGTGGATAGCGTAAAAGCTGACCAAGAGAAACCGCCATCGGGAGACAGGCAGTAGCGCCTTCCTGAAACAGAACGCCACACTGCGATCGCAAAACCCGCCTGCCAAGGGGAGCTTTGATACAAGATACAAATATGACTCGAAAGAATAAGTGTACTTAACCATTTTGAAGGAATTACATTGTAGGTACAAACTACAATGAATAATGCCGAAGGAAAAAGTGTACTTTCAGTATTGGAAAAACATTGGGGTTTCCTTTGTTCGCAAATACTTTTCCAAGAGGGTTATTGTTAATTAATTCTCTTTTGTACTCTCCCGGCAGCCATCGCCGCCCGGTCCGTTTATTAAAACACATTAAAACAAAGTTTAATTATGACATCGCTTAAATTAAGTTCTTCATAGTTACGAGATGAAATAAGTATCAAGTTTCTCCCTGTAAGCTGTACTAAAATAATACCTATCAGAAAAACGTACTTGTTTACAATATTTTCTATGCTAAAAGATATACTTACTGCGATATAAACTAAAAAATGGAACAGATTTTGAAGTATAAAATTTTGATTTTAATGTAAAGTATTAGTAACTACCTACCTAAACAGCATTTCAAGAGCGAACCGGTATAAACCTCTCAAATGTCAAAAGCTTTAATTTTGTAGCTATGTTATTTTATTAACATTAATAATTATTTCCGATATTAATGATAGCTAGATAGATCGATGTATTTGATCCAAATTTTTGTAAAAGACCCATCTGAAACGCGGCCTTTACAAATGCTGCTTTTCATTGAATGCATATCAGCACACACCTACAGCATATCAGGATTAATATCATACCTACACTACAAAAAACGTAACGATTGCATTTCAAGAGCGAACCGGAATAAACCTCTCAAATGTCAAAAGGTTTTGTAGATGTTATTTTATTAATACTTATTTATTAATAATTATTTCCGATATTAATGATAGCTAAATCGATGTACCTATTTGATCCAAATTTTTGTAAAAGACCCATCTGAAACGCAGCCTTTACAAATGCTGCTTTTCATTGAATGAATTTAAATATACCTTCAGCATATCAGGATTTATACCTACACTACAAAAAACGTTACTTACTATTAGGATGGGCATAAATACTTTTAAGGTCAAGTTGTAAAAAATTGGCCTGCTAACCACATAGTATGATATAATACACCACATAATGATAGCATTAATTTTCTGCTTTATTACATTAATTAAATAACATAATATGACGATGTCGCGTTATAATAGGTGACTAATGTTTAGAGTGCGCGCCACATAACTACCGTGTGTCAGAGAGCGCTGATCGTCAAAAATAAGCCTTATATTCCCATGTCATAATTTAGTTCCAGATTTTGACACGCGCCAAGCTTATTGGCGCGGCTATAGGTATCTATTGTTTTACGTTTATTCCCCGGTCGACAATATAATAACTAGGTATGTGAGGCTTTCTGTTGTGAATAAAGTAAATTGTATGAATTTTTCCACAAGTGAACGTCATTCATATAGGGTAGGTAAAGCAACTACACTACTTAGGTACCTACTTGTAAGCAATCCTTTTGATTTGAAAATTCTTGCAAAGCCTCGATTTAAAGTAAAATAAATTATTATTGGTATACCTACTTAATACTTTTGCTCTATGATCATGATCATAGATTTGGATGCGGGCAGCGCAGGACCGATCGTTGTGGAGATCCTTGGGGGAGGCCTATGCCCAGCAGTGGGCGTCGTTCGGCTGACATGATGATGATGATAGATTTATGATAAACACAAAGCGAATATATAAATAAATAAATAAGCCTTTTATTTCCTGCTTCTACAAAGTTTGCAAGTACATTTCATTTCATTGGTTAGTTATTTATTTTAATTAAAATTATTTTTATAAAAAAATAAAACCGCCTTCTAAAAAACCACATCAAAAAAGTAAGAAATAATTCCTCACCAAATAAATAACGGAAGTACTTTGAAGTCGATGTACAATTTTTTGTTGTTTTTGTTAAAACCCGCCCGACTTCAAAGTACTTACGTTATTTATTTGGTGAGGAATTATTTCTTACTTTTTTGATGTGGTTTTTTAGAAGGCGGTTTTATTTTTTTATAAAAATAATTTTTATTTCACTCTTTTTAGTGCATCGTGCAGGCAATTTACGTGTTTTCTGGTAAATAGGTATGTGATCAAACTCAAAACCTCCTTTTTCGAAGTCGGTTAAAATACCTTGAGGTATCCCCTTTTTAACAAAACAAGAATCATCTAAATCGGTTTATAAACAAAGAAGTTATGCCTAAAGATACGTATTAAATTCACATAAAGTGGTGACAAAAACGACAGTATTTTCAAGACTTCCTGAAAACTACTGAACCGATTTCAAAATTTCAAAAAATGGGACCAACTTGGAAACCAACCTGATCTAATAACGTTTGAACCATTTCAATCGGTTCAGCCGTCTTCGAGTAATCGGTGGACATACACAAAAAAAAAAAAAAAAAAACATACATACAGACGAATAGAGAACCTCCTCCTTTTTGATTTAGAAGTCGGTTAAAAATTAGGTTTGTTAGTATAATAATTAGTAATTAATAATAAATTAGTAAAAAAAGAATAATATTGTTTTTGTAGATAAAATTTAGTCAGCAAGAACCCCGGATTGGGTAAAGGCCTCCTCCAAAGATGCCCATGTGTCTCTATCTTGCGCTAAGTCTTTCCAGTCCGCGCCGGCTGTCCGCCTGAGGTCGTCCTCCCAGCGAGTCAGTGGTCTCCCCCGGCTTCTGCCCGGCTTCTGCCCGCTCCATGATGTCACTCGCGTGGTCAACCTCTGGTCTTTAGATCTCACGACGTGGCCGGCCCACTTCCATTTTAGTTTTAGTGCGTAATTTAGAGCGTCAGTCGCTTTGGTGGTTTATTTCCTTATCTTAGTGTGTCTCACTTTGTCTACGTTTCTTATGTTGAGCATACTTCTCTCTAGCCCCCTTTGACAGGTTCTGATTTTATTTATGGCTTTATTGGTAAACTTCCACGTCTGGCACCCATGGCTGATACCTGCCCCCTGATTCACGAACAGTCGGAAACGCTCCCAACAGCGGAATGTATGCCCCTATCTCTGTCATTTACTTCATATAGAATAGACAAAGACAAAGCACAGAATTCGAATCCGATTCCATAAGAGTTAGTAAATCAGGGGGCAGACAGAACTGGGAAGGTTCAAAACACTAAAGCTAGCAAAAAGTCGATAAAAGGTAATCGATATCCTTAACTGGTCAAAATATATGTCATATAATAATATAATAAAGTAATGAAAAAACTACACTACCTAGATGTTTTCGTAAATTGATTTCGTTTAGTTCGCCAACATTCCTTGCTTATTATAATAATTATCTTTAATACACGTTATGTTCAAACGAAATTTTAACGAGATTGTATGAAAAAATTCAGCATACCAAAGGGAATCACAAAAAGTAAGTCGTAAAAATAATAAATAATGTTGTTCCATTTTGATATTTATTATGTTAATATCATATTCATAGCAAGTTGCGAGGCCTTTTCACAGAGCAAAGGTCAAATATTACATTAAATGCCAAGTTATTTGATGTAGAGTAGGTATTAAAAATGTATTTCCTCTAATACATACTTAATTTATTATGTTCTACAGAACATCGCAGAAAATTTAAATAGTATTCTAGGTACCTAATCTTAATAATGAGAACGCCATTTTGTATTAAAGGAATATTTTCCTACATAATTTACGGCAATTACTAGACTATTTGCCTTTATCTTAATTTCCGTACTTTTCACACCCGTATTAAAAAAAATATACTCGCGGCAAGATACCTACCTATCCCGGTGTAGAAGGTTGCATCCATGACTTCTAGCTCAGTTGGTGTATTATGCAGAACAAAGGAAGTATAATTTCTTCATTATTAAAACCTACAATTGAAATCTCTTACATCAACTAACTGTACCTAAGTATCTCTGAAATGCAAACCGAGCGACATCTAGTTTAGGTTTAGCAAACATAAAACAGCATTTTTCGAAAAAAGAAGCTGATTCATACACATTTTCCGCTCCCGTAACGATAGTCGATCCCGCGAACTAAGCTCAAATACATGTTACACTGTATTTTACGTTTCAGGAAAGTACTCAATCTTGCTCACTCGATCCGTCGACATGAAAAGGCATTTTTCTCAGTGTCATCAATACCTATGTGGCGCGGATGATATAACAGCAGTATCTTACCTTTTTTCTTGATACTTTTTAGTTTCATATGTGTACCGTCGGCTTACATTACATAAGAAAAGTCCTAAAAGCTCTTAAACTGGAAAAAAATAATGATATATTAATTGTATCAATGTTTTTTATTAATTAAGTATGTCATAACTTTTCTGTGAACTCTATATCTATCAAACCTATTTGTCCATTTATTGACTCATGAACAATTATGTATATACAATATTAATTGTTTATGAGTCAATATATAATACACAAATCAATATTTGCGGTAGAAACAATGCGTTTAACAGCTATTTTGTTCCAATTAAGTATAAAATTTGTTATGAATTAAACTTAAATTAAATTAAGTAATTAATTTATTTACAAAGAGGAGTAGAGGCTAAAAAGCACCTAGCAATTAATTATATTATTGACTTTTAAAGAAGACGCTTACAATGTTTAGCTAATTTTTGGTAAATGAAGTAAGTACTAAATTGTACTAACAAACAATTTTGTTGTACAATTTTGACAACCTCCATGGCGGAGTGGTGTACGCACCGGTTTTCAAGGTGCCGCCACGTGCCGCTATCTCTAGAGGTCCCGGGTTCGATTCCCGGTCGGGTAAATATAGACAACGAACTTTTCAATATTTCCTCGGGTCTGGGACCGTACTCTGAAACGCTAGTCCGAAACTTTGGTTAGCCCCGCCCCTTTCACTCGATTCTGTCCCGACTAGAGCGTGAGAGGGACGGGTATACCGAAGTTTCGGGTTTAGCGTTTCAGAGTAGGCCTAGGCCCTCTGGGTCTATGTGGTAATACCCGTCGTTGTTTCCGAATATCCATAACACTAAGTGCTTAAAGCTACTATACTTTGGTATTGGAACAATGTATGTGATGGTGTCTAATATTTATTTATTTTATTTATTTATAATTTAATCAAAATCCGTATACTTACCTTTTATCGGTTTTAGAATCATAGATCCAATTCTATTTAACAGTAATTTCCTCGGAAGCCTTCGGTTGTGGCCAACCCTAACACATTCGGTATGTCTATCAAACTTGCCAGCTTCAACAACGTGGTAAGCTCGGTTTGAATAATTCGGCTGTTTACGTATTTAATGCCAAAATGCCTTCGGTTATATCCCAACTAAAGTAGCTACGTTTTATTAAAGACTGGGAATTCTGCGGCTTAGGAAGAATTAGTCAAATATTTATGGTCACTCACTCCTAATTCAGAACATGAAGGTGATTACAGTGTTTATGAGAATTTTGTCATAGAGATAGATCAGACGAAGGGAAGGCATAATTTTATCGCGAACATTTGAAGTGATTCGTGAGGGCCACAATATAACCAAATTACAACGCATATGAAGTCGCAAATATCTTTGTAGTAAATAATAAATCCTCACGACAAACATTTACTTTTTAAACAAGAAAGCACTAACATTTAACAGATGTAGGCAGGACAGAAGCATCCAAAAATATGTACTTATAGACATAATACTCAGTATACGACCCACGAAAAATTAAAAGTAGTACAAGATAATAATAGTAGGATCTAGGATAATAGTAGTAGTTAAAGAAACTAATGCTTTACTTTCACGTTTCACTCGAGTAGAACAATGTATTTTTATCACCTTACTTTTATTACAGGAGTAAATCTATGTGTAACAGTTACTGAGCGTGTGGTCTCAAACTTTGTTTTTCTCACGACCAACCGACACGTGTCGCTGAATGTGTATTTAGCTTAATATCAATCTCCGTGAGTTGTAAATTGGACGTTAGTGTCGTTAAAATTATTCTGAAAATACGACGTAGGGAAGTAGCGTAGTAGTGATTGGCACGGGGCCATATCCGACCTTCCGCGGAGTTCCACTGAACGCAGCCATCTTGGCTTCCCGCCATTGAAGCTGCCGCGTGTAGGTACCCACATCATTATCAGGGTGCCTACTGTGGTGCCTACCATCAACTATAAGAAAGCGATTTAAAAACTGGTGCGTTCCAGAATAGGTTCCTAAAATGAATTGCTTTATTTCGTACCATGACCTTCAAAAATCTGAATCTGAAGCTGTAAAATGTCGCTGAATCGCTTTAAGTCAAACCAAATCAAAACATTTATTTAACGCTTGTCATTGACGCAGTAGAATTTCAATCGCAATTAAGCTGTCGTAGCATGAATAAGCGAAGCAGATCAGTTTAGATCCTAAACAAATCCGCAATAAGAGTTGATGGTAGGCACCCTAGACGTGATATTTTCAAAGCGTAGCGACAGGTAATTAATATCTAGAAAGATTAACTTGTTAAAAATTTCTTTAGTTTTCTAGGAATTTTCAATAATTTTCATTGCCGATCTGAGTACTTTTCCTAGAAAAAAGTTCGTTAGAAAATGGTTAGAAGAGTAAAAGCTCAGGCATTGAAGCCACCATTTCTTAATAAGGTAAACTTTCAGCAAAACAAAACGACGACCGACGATTGCTCTTGATGAAAAATAAGAGCAAAGTTTCTCATTTGAAAAGAATGTAAATTGTTTCTTTTATTTAATCTATTTTAATACTGTAAATTTCCTTCACCACGATAATATTAGGTACCTATTAATTATTTGAAAAGTAAGCTAAACAATGTTGTTTTACTTTCACTTATTTAATTTCGGTCAACATTGACACATTTATAACATCCAGATCATAATAGATCTAGATTGAGTAGTAAGCGAAAGTCTTAAGCAAAATTTTCATATCTTAGTAGTATTTTTTTAAATAACAGACTAAAATGAAACAAAGTCTATGTGAAAGGTACCTTTGCCTTTTTCCAATAAATTAAGATTCTGGTAATCTCGAAAAGTGCTGTCCGCGCGTAGGCGACCTAAACGCGTATGGGCAATTTACCCTTCCTGAAGAATTCCTTACCTACATATTCTTATGAGATTCTACTCCAAGGCACGCGGCGAAAGTAATAAGAAAGACCTTTCTTGTTTTGATCAGGCACCATTTACACATTTACTGTAGTTCGGTCATTCTCACGACAAGGTGTGCTTTGTATAAATTCCGTCACGATTTTCATTTTTCAATTCATTCTCTAAACCGGCAATAAAATTTAGAAAAGACGTTAAACTGTAGAAAATTATGTATTTGGCACTTCAATCAATCAATCAAATATTTATTTATTCACATAGACATAATAGGTAAGCATATACTTATGAATCGTCAATATTTTCCTACCACCCATTCAAGACTTTTTTAACTGACAAGAAGAATGGGCGCAAGAAACTTGCAAAATAGCAACTACTATATTGCACATTCAAACTTGGAAACTGAGAATTTTGAATCAATAGTAATATAATGGCAGATTAAAACTAATCATTAATTTTGGTATAAATCTGAATTATTATCGTCAAATATAAACATTAAACAATAGTTTTCACAAATACTTATACAGGGTGTTAGTTTGGTCCGTTGCAAGCCCAAAACCACAGCTTGTACTCATAAAACTCAAATTACATTTTAAAATGTCAATAGACGGTCTTGCCTCCTTACCACGGAAAGACCGTCTACACGCCGAGTTTTAAAAAAAGCCTTGTATTTGAAAGGTTATCTATGATAATTCAGTTTATGTAGAACAAAATTGTTCTGGATAATATTTTTCATCACAAAGTATGCTAAAGATCGGTCTAGAACTTACCAAAAATTTGTTTTATTAATTTGAATATTTAAAAAAAAAAGTATGCCGGTCTGCCCCGCACTGACCTTAAATACAATTTACAATTATAATCTATAATTTAATTTTTTTTTTCACAGTTAAAATTAAAATTTAACCTGTTATCATTATTTCTTAAAAATGAAACATTAATAAGGTGTATCAAATGAATTATTAAATTAAACAAATAAGATATAAAAAGCCATACTTAATAGTTAAAATATCCTTTATTCTTATAAAATAAAAATTTATTTAAAAAAAATCTAAATACTTCGTTTTCCATTTTTCAAATAAAAATTTACAAAATTTGTACAAGGTAATGAAAATGAGATATTAAATTGTGCCCTCCTCCCTTCTAATTTTGCTATGTCCGACAGGGTCCATGATGTTCACGATTTGTTATTTTTAAGACCTAACAACCATTGTGAAATAGCTATAAAGAATTGAGAATTAAATTTGAGCAACTTTCCCCAAGAAACTGGGTCGAAATCTGAAAAAAATTTTGCTCCCTTCAAACAAAATCGATCAGCTAACTGTGCAGTTTGTATGGGAGACCAAATATTTTTTTTCACATTTCGACCCGTGTTTCTTGGGGAAAGTTGTTCAATATTATGAGTATTATACTTTAGCTTTTTAGCATTCACATGCAATTTCTATTATTGAAAATGAAGTATTAGAAAAACTATTACTGTGAGATGGGTTGTTATTTTTCTAATACTTAGTTCGTTTTCAATAAGTACCTACTTAATACCTATGTACTTATGTAAAAAAAAATAGAACAAGAACATTTTAAAAAGTGTGCTTCGAGTTTCGATTATTTGGCCTTCCACACTGTGGTAAGTAAACATTTTTGCACAAAATTTCAAACCACATTTTCACCTGTTTACTAATACCCTGAGTAAAATACGAGTATTACATCGGTTTAAATATAAGTAGTGGGTCAAAAGCGCACGAAAATAATCAGCACATTGGCTGTTATTGATCGCTAAACACATTCCTCGTTTATTAGCAACACGAGTGAATGAAACAAGCGGGTTTTCAGTGCATGCGTCACTCTTGCACTGAAAACCCGCGTGGGTGCATTGTTGAAAATCCAAAGGTTAAATGTGCTATTACCACTGACGCCAGTACATATTATTAGCTGTAGGTCTTCGATCAATAATAGTAGGATGAAGGCTCACGAACTAAATGAAAACTTTAAATGGCACATACTGACCCTTTTTTTAAACGGAGAATAAAAGGTTACGAATGTTACGATCTTATATTATAAATGACAGGAAGCGTTCCAAGTTTGAAATACCTTAGTATTATTGACATTGTCAAAATAATCTAGGTTCGTTTAATTTTATACTCTCAAGTGGGCGTATAACGCTAGGCCATTTCTGTCGCTCCAACTATGTATCTAGAACTAGGTGTTATTGTTGATCGAAGTAGCATATATACCTGAAGCGAAGCTGTAGGTAGGTACTTTGTGATTTGAATCCTGATCTTTCTCTTAAGAAGTCACTTGTTTTGTAATACCTGACGTTTAATTGTAACAAGTGTAATGTTTTCTTTAAATGTTTGTGTTATAAAAAGGACTTTACATTTTTTTTGTAAACTAATGACTAGCTTTAATGCAATTCACAAAGCGAGAAAATGAGATGTGGCCTTAGAAACCCTTTATTTAGACCTATTAATCTAACATAACGACATACATTCGTAAATATTTCGGTATAACATACATAGTTTTAGCCAAATAAATATTAAAGACTTGCTTATTTATCTGTTTCAAGAATTATTTTTGGCTTAGTTTCATTTTATTGTTCCACTTTACATAAATTATCGCACCGGGTGTCATACAAACATCCAAAACGAGCCAGCAGTTGAATGACCAGCAGGAATGCTCCAAAACATAAAATAAAAAGAGGACAAAATGAATCGGAATAAACACTGCGATTTGATGTGTTGCCAAAAAAGAAATCGCACTTGCACTCGCTCCAAACGTGAAGTTGATTGAATCGATCGCAGCAGCGTTTTTGCAGATCACTTGAGTTTAAAAAAATAATTTTGTGAGCTAAAAGCAAGGTTTCAGAGTGGTTCAGCTTTTTTGGCTTTGGGCAAATATCCGGCCGGTTGAATACAGATTTTAAAAATAATCGAGCATCTTATTTACCCATATTACATCAATCAAAATATTATTGAAACTGTTTAAAACAAAATTACTACGCGAAATCAAATATCTACAAAGGCACAAATCTGAAGCGCACTATGAAACACCCATTTATAGAATTCGACAAATAAATTCCTTTGATTTCAAAGAAGTTAAATCTAGCAGATTTATTTACAGAAGTTGCAAAATTGTTTAAGACATTGTTGCAATATTTTCTAAACAACACGAAGTTCCGCTTTCTTTGTTGTAAGATGATTAGAATAGGTTTTAGTAAAAATTTCATTTTTATGACAAACTTTTTGCTAACTGTACTTAAATATTGTATTGTCATCTAAACCAAACCTGTATACAAAATTTCTGCTCCATAGGATACTGGGAAGTGGGTCAAATTAAGTTTGCAAGATTTGTCCCCCACTAACTAACAAACTAACTAACTAACATGGCAAGTTAATAAAAAGCTTGTAAAAAGAGAGAAAGTCCAAAACAAACACATGAACTTTTTTTCAGTAAAATTACAGATTTATCAGCAGCAACAACATAACGATCTGAAAAATTGAAAATAAGTATTTAGAAAAAATCGAGCCGTCTCACAAAACGTCTCGTTAGAACGACTGCGTAGCTCAGTGGTTAAAGCAGTCGCCCGGATACCGAAATGTCATGTATCGAGTCCCGTCTGGTTGTGAGACGGGTCGATTTTTTCTAAATACTTCATCTTCAATTTTTCAATAATAAAAATTGCATTGTGAATACAAAAAGTAAAAATTTAAATAACATAACAGTCTGTTTAGTAGTCACAGGATTGTGGAAGACGAAATCTTAAAAACAGATGCTAAGCAATTCAAATATCTAAAAAGCAGTTACATTACAAGTACAGAGAGTTTATAATAAAAAGTAAAAAAAAATACTTTCACAATGCCTTTCCAAGCACCTTTATCGTCAGACAAAAATTATATTATAAATCCAGTATTTATCCTGTGCTTAACTAGCTTTCTAACAATAAAGTAATACAAATCTGAAATATGTATTAACCAGAAATAACATATTTGAAGCCACTCTGCAAGATTTAGAGGCTTTGAATCTCATTTATTGGCGCCCTCGGGTGAGCGTTAGTCGTTACCACCTCGTCACCACTAATGAAAAGATAAGTGCAGTTCTATGTCGAGCAAATCGGAATTTCTCATGTTGTAGTTTCTTTATTAGAGGTCCGCAGTCATAGGATAGGATGAGGTTTGGTTCAACTTCATAATTTCTTCTAAGATTAGTGCACTTATATTTAGAAATAATTTGCAAGTTCTGCGAATGCTTCGTGATTTCTGTGAATACTATCCAAGCTTCGAAAACTGTAAAAGACTTCGCAATTTTCTAGCACTTTTTCCGTTTTAAGCTGGAAGTCGATATAATATTATCTTTTTAAACTGCCAAGTCGTCGAGTACCTAGGAAATGTTTCCATTTTTGTAAAATGCTTTCGTCAATAAATGATTTCAGTACTGTAATTTTTCGCCTTTTGCATCGCTACGGCACACAAAATGAAGTTAAGATAAAGTTTTATGTTGTTTTCTATAATTATATTTGATTGACCGTTTTTTTCTTTTTGTGAATATTTTTGTAATGTGTGTATGTTTGGTGCAAATAAATAATTTATCTATCTATCATTCTCAATCCCAATCAAACTAATTAACAAATTTCGGGGAAAAAATAAAATATTCTTAATGAAATACCTACCTAGTAAGTAATACACTATTATATATTCTGTGGAAATACCTACTTTATGTTAAACGTGTAACACTAAAAGCTTAGTTAAATGACGTAGTTACGAACTTTCCTATTCCTCCAGTTGTATCAATTATTCTTCTATGAGCTGTTGGCAATTTTCCAGATATGTGGGGCTTCTGTCGTCATACACTTTCATTGAACGAAAGACGTGATAAGTGAGCGCCGAATAACAACCACATGATCCCGTGACGTAATCCAGTGACACACGGTCAAATGACGCACACCAATTTGCTATTTAAGTTTTTAAATGCCTACAGTGAATAATTAAATAATCTTCGTACTTTTCGAGCCGAATAATGTGACGTTAGATGTGGTTTTATACGGGTAAACTGAAACAAAAACAATTAATGTTAGTTAGGTATTTATTTTTCATGACGCTGTAGAAGAGTCTTATCTCCTTATATAAATAAACATAAATCGTCGAAATATAAGTAAGCGCATAACTTTAGAACGTCTGCACCAAATTAGATAATTATTTTTGTGTTGTGTTTGGTATCAGGACAAGGTTTATAAAAGAAAATTTTTAGATGGCGCCACCCAAGCGAAGCCAGCTAGTAAAGTAAAGTAAAGTTTTCGATGTTTGTAACTTAATCACAGCGAAACGTCTGAACAGATATGGATGGAATTTGGCGCAGAGATAGATAATAGTTTAGAATAGCATAACACACTTCTTTTCACATCGGAAAACATCGTGTAGTTCACGCAAGCAAAGCCGCGGCTGAAAAGGTAGTGGTATACATCTTCAAGATTATTTTTCATATGATACAACAATAAATCTATAAAAAAAAGAGTAACGGGACTCACTCTTAACGTACGCACCGTTACGGAACGTTACTCTTGTTTATAATAATTATAATGGAACGCGAAAGTTTAAAATCCTATATCTATAATAAAAAGTCTGGAAAAAATATTCAAGAGAATAAATCATCATTCCTTTCCCCAGATTTACGCTGACGATGACCAAGAAGAGGCTAAGAATCCAGATAAGGACAAGCCGGACTACGGCACCCTGGACAAGCTTCACAAGCTGACGATCTTGGAGGACGATGCCGTGCCCGACGAAGACCTGTCCGATGACGAGGACCTTTATGACGAGAGCGGTGACTATTACCAGGACTATGACCAGAGGAGGGAAAACAGCAAGGTGAATACGATTACCACAAAATATAAGTATGTTCTTTTGAAGGTCGGCATCGGCAATAAATACTTTGACATGCGAATTTGATTACGGACATTGCAGGCTCGCTTCCCTTTAACCGCTTGTGTGGTTTAGTGGTTCACACCACCGATTTCAGACACAGAGGTCCCGGGTTCGATTCCCAGTGTGAGAATACACAGTAATTTTTTATCAACAAATAAACAGTTAAACAACTTTTATTAAACGACCAAAAATGAAATCGCGATAAAAAAATCAGCTGTTCCATACATTTTGATTAAATATTTTTGCACTTCGTGGACCTTAATTTCAGGGATTATTCTACTCATGAAAATGAGTAGAATAATCCCTGAAACTATCCAGGGTGTTAAAAAATATTGTTTAAGTATGATGATGATGATGATGATGATGATATTGTTTATAAACGAAGTAACTAAGTCTGACGCCATAACAATGATGTTCCCAGCATTATTGTGTTCCGGCAGTTAGAGATAAGATAGCCAGTTCCTCAGTGATTGAGGATTCCGGGAGTAGGTAGTGCTCTTCAACCTTCAGCCTTATCACCACTTAACTTGGTGTGATGAAGGCTAAGTGTTACGCGGTTGTGGATAAAAAAAGGCCGAAATAACAATCGGATTCTTCTGTTATAACTAAATACATGGTAAATACCTTTTTTTTCATGTTAACAAAGTTTCATGTACTTACAGAAAGATTTCACCCTTGGATATTTGGTGTAGTGTAGTGAGTAGTGAGTAACTTAGGTATGTAAAGTAACTTTCATGGGGTTATAAAAAGAAAGAGATTCCTCGTTAATTCTTGCTCAATCACAAAAAATCCCAATTATTCTTATTCTGTTTAAATAGTAGAAAGATTGAGATTTTAAATAATTTTTATGCATTCACAATGCAATTTTGTAAGTAAGTACCTATAGGAAAAATATGATAGTAAAAAACCACGAGCCCTATAAGTAGCTTTCAGGCGGAACCCGCGTCTCCGGGGATCCGGCCCGATGCTCTGACCAACTAAAGCCTTTCGGTAGCTGAGTTGTTTAGAACATCGGGTCGGATTCCCGGGGGCGCGGGTTCGAATCCCGCCTGAAAGCTACTTATACGGCTCGTGGTTTTTTACTATCATATTTTCCTTTACATTTTTCCTCTTGTAGAAACCTTTTTGCTATTGGTTCAAATACTAAATACTTGTAGTACCCCTACCTACCTTAGGAGTATTAATACCTAAATCGATTTTTTTTAAAGAACTATGGTGACAAACGGATGCGATTGCTACCAAAATTAATGGTGTTATTTTAATTGTAGCCCGGCACAACGAACATGGTGCTGCTGAACGCTGAGGACTTCACGGACTCCATCGTGAAGTTTAACCAGGAAGACAAGGCCTCCCTGTCTAAGATCAGGAAGATCCAGCGGATGCTCAATGAGAACCCCGAGAACCCTGATATAGGTAATTTTAAGTTTACGAGTATCTCAAGTTATTACTTACACAACATGATAGTGATTTCTGGTGATGAAATCGAAATCGCAAAAAGAAAATCAGCTGTTCAAGCTGTAGGTAGGTACAATATATCGACTCCACCAAAATGTATGGAACAGCAGATTTTTTTCGCGATTTCAGTTTTGGTCCCTTAGTAAGTGTTTGTTTCCATGAGTAGATTAATCTCTGCAATTATCTGGGAAAAAATTACCATGTATACTAAATTTTTGTAAATACATACTTATTATACAACAGCGATCAAATATAACGTATTCTCATAATCATGTGGCGCCATCTATTTTAGTAAGAATCAGTTTTTGTATTTTCCCGTAGGAATAAGGGGTTTTTACGCGACAAAAAGTATCCTATACTTTTTTAAGAGTAACCAGTTGGCTTCGTACAGAATTTCATAAAGATCCGTTCAGTGGTTTTTGCGTGATGCCGGCACAAACAAACAGACAAACAGGACAACAGACAAACCGACAAACAGACAAAAAATTAAAAAAAGATATTTATACGCTCTATTGCTTATTTCTAACATGTTCTGGTATTTTTTTTGCAAATATCTTCAATGTACAGACACGGAAAGTCTACGATTTTATTATATGTATAGATTAGAAAACACCCAGACCAAGACAAATACACATGTTTATGCACACAAATATTTGTCTTGTTCGAAAATCGAACCCGAGACCTCTGGCGCAGAAGGCAGGTAAGGTATCCTACCCCTGCGCCAAATCCGTCGTCGTATCGGTCGGATGTTGGCGAAATTGTTTTAATTTTAGTGCATTAGTATTTTAGTAAATTATAAAGATTGACTCGCACAAAAATGAGTTTCTGGAAAATCACTACTTTTAATATGACGTATGTCAGTACTGATGTTGCATATATTTTTTTTTATTATATTTATTTAATTACTAGCTTTCCGTCCGCGGCTTCGCCCACGTGGACTACACGACGCTATCCTGCAGGAATGTGATATTTTTCGGGTTAAAAAGTAGCATATGTTCCTCTCCGCTACAAAGTATATGTACCTATCTATGTCCCAAATTTAAGCCAAATCCGTTCAACCGTTTTGCGTGATTGAGCAACAAACATCTATACTTTCACATTTATAATATTAGTAGGATTATTTGACTAAAAAGAATATGTGAATTTGTGAATCAAACAATTTAATCCAATAAATTAGATTAAATCACATTAATCACTAGTCCGAAGCCAAGAAAAGAGACCAATCTCTGATATCAAACTTAGTTCTAAAGTTACTCTAAGAACGGGTAGGTAATATCTTTACCAAACATTTCTCTTAGAGTTATTATCCAATCCGCCAAAGTTCGTCGCAAAGCTTACTGCTCTTATAAACTTACATTACAAGGACTAAGAAGTTTCAGAGGTCTACGTCGGACTAAATACCTATTAGAACCTGTAAGTTTTCTTCTTGAACTAGGCTACCTTATAAAGCTTGCTTGAAATGTTAACAGCTATGAAAATGTATTCCCTGGATATTTTCTTTTGAAATGATAGTAATTTAAAACTTGAAATGTTAACAGATATGAAAATGTATTCCCTGGATATTTTCTTCTGAAATGATAGTAATTTTAGACATACAATAACTGAAAATGGTATATCGACGGGCTGAAGCTTTTGCAGTGGCGGTACTACCATAGAAGCTTGCCTTTTTTTTTAAAGAATTAGCTCAATTAAATAATTCTAGCTCTAAGTATTTATTATTACAATCACGTAAAATTTAAATTCTAATAATTGACTTTGAATCGGTTGTATGAAAAATATCCACTTAATTTGATCTCGCCAAGTCATGCTTAGCAATAAAATTTGTTGGCCCAAGACCGCTTATTATATTTGTACATGACATTGCTTACTAACTAATGAATATATATCATGTTGTTTTTTTTTTATTACTTATTTTTATAAATTAGATCGTTCGTTCGTTGATAATAAATACAAGAAAATTTCTAATTTTGTACAATTTACGTAGGGTATTATGTTATTTTCTCTAATGTTGTCCATTCATAAACCTAACCGTATCGTAAGTATCAGTCCGCTCTTATTTGGCACATAAATTCTACTCCAGCGTACCTAATGCCACGATAAACGTACTGCAGCTAACGAAAAGTAATGTTGCAATAAGGCACCACCTATAAGGATGCCCTACTTCGCTTAGCAACTTTCAACAATTTGTACTTAGGTACTTTTTTAAATTTAGCACCAACCTGTTTGTAGTTGTGCCAATTTGGAGACAGCCTGTCATTTCGAAACTATTTTCTTCACGAAATAATAATAGATCGTCTTTGTAGATTTCCCTACGTTACGTTTTCGTGAATTACGAAATTCAAAAAGAGAAATATTATGTGCTCTACATTTATTTTCCGTCTTTAGTAACCGTCACCAGAATAAACATGTAACGGTGTCTTGGTAACATTTAATAAACTAAGTTAAGAAAGTCTTTTGTTTGGCTCAAATTCAATATAGTACCTACATAAAAACTCTTACAAACAAATTGGTCTGGAGATAAGCGGTTCTCGTACATTGTAATGCGAAGAGAAGACTTTTGACACTGATGTATGAAATGATAATTATGATATCAACGTAGAAATTCTTTAATAAACAGTGGCGTCTGACACATTGACCTTGGCAAGGTCGACCTCAATCGATTTCACCTTATACATTTAAGATGGACGGCTTTAATTCGCTCCAGTTCAGTTTGAAATCAATAAGTGTTTGTTATCTCGCGTTTAGTTCGCAATCGTGTTCAATCAAGTCGAGTTGTTGCCAACGACTCCTGAAGCAATTTGAGCAGAAACAGATGTTTAGGTATATATTCTCTCTACTTCACTTGAAGGACGCAACGATTTTACTTCTTTTTTTATGTCAGACTACTTACAGTGGCATAAACTAGGTAAGGTAAAGAAAAATAAAAAGCTCAAAAAAAAAATGTGCCTTTCCATTAAATTCAAAAACAATTGACGGTAGTTATCATTCTATACAAAGAAACTAAGTTCTTCCTGAAGTAACTCATTATTTCCCATATTTTGACATAGGTAATAATGAATGTAAATGAGTGTCTTGCCGTCTACTTCATCACAACCTCTAAGTTAAAATATATAAAAAAAGATTTATTTCTCACCACAAGCCAAAAATAGTAATCCTTACTTAATAATTAATAATTAATTAATATTAATTAATAATTAATTATAATATTATAAATGCGAAAGTAACTCTGTCTGTCTGTGTGTTACGCAATCACTCCTAAACTACTGAACCGATTTAAATGAATTTTCGTACAGAGATAGTATAGAGAATGAGAAAGGGAGTAGATACCCTACTTTTTAATGCGGAAAAGGGCTGTAAGGGGTTAAAAATTAAAATGCTGCTGAAAGTCACTATTCCACGCGGACGAAGTCGCGGGCACAGTTAGTAAGGTTAAGTAAGTATATTAAATTTACATTATTATTATAGTACCGCTAAGTACTAATTACTATTTCTACTAAATACAGTTTCTTATGACACTTTTGACACTCGTTGTAACTTCGTTATGAATAAAGCTGACTTCTACCGTCTATTTTACCTACTACCACCTTCGACAACAATAACACCTAGTTCTAGATACATACTTGGAGTGATAGATACGTCCAAGCCTCATAAGCCCACTTGATAGTATAATAATTATAAGTAGATTATTTTCAGTGTCAATAATACCACAGTTTAAGCAATCTTATAATACTAAGGTATTTCAAACTTGGAACGCTTCCTGTAATTTTTAATGTAAGATCGTAAAATTCGTAACCTTTTTTTTCTGTTTAAAAAAGAGTAAGTCTGTCCATATAAAGTAAAAACATGTTAAAAACTTTTAAAATTTTTGAACAAGAGTAGATCCAACTCAACTCGTATGTAAATGCGAACCAAATCTCTCGAGTCAAGTGACAACTTAATCTGTGCCGGTAGTGTAAGTTTTTATGTCAAAAAACGCAAACTATTTCGAATGCGTATTAATGTCAATTTGTATGAAAACTATATAAGCGCGCTACTCGCCGCTAGAGGCGCTAATACAGTTTTCATACAAATTGACATTAATACGCATTCGAAATAGTTTGCGTTTTTTGACATAAAAACTTACACTACGGGCACTGTACCCCGAGTGTAAGTTTTTATGTCAAGCAAACGCAAACTATTTCGAGTACGTATTTATGTCAATTTGTATGAAAACTGCATAAGCGCGCTACTCGCCGCTAGAGGCGCTGATACAGTTTTCATACAAATTGACATAAATACGCACTCACGATAGTTTGCGTTTTTTGACATAAAAACTTACACTAGGGGTACTGAGCTCAATTTTAACTTCTCGATCACACCAACTTTTTTCCAACTCCATCCCACTCCGTGAACTTAATTTCCTAGTGTCACAATTCAACCGCCGTTATCAATATGTCAACTTATTTTTATCCACAACGGGGTAGCACTTGGCCTTCATCACACCTGATGTTATGTGGTGATAAGGCTGAAGGTGGAAGCGTACTACCCCCGAATCCTCAATCACTGAGGAACTGGCTATCTTATCTCTAAGTGATGCTGAAAACATCAAACATCATTGTTCGGCGTCAGACTTAGATAAGATGGTGGTAGCTAGAACCCTTGTGTCAATTCAAACCTTATATCAACTGAGTAGAGGTTGTTTCCGAATGTTTCTCTTATATTATAATTGAAATACTTACTTCTGTTTATTGGTAAATAAACTAAAATACACTTTATTTAGTGAACATAACGAACTGACAGGATATTGCCAGAAAAGTATTATCTTGGAGATAGAATTACTGTAATTATTATTGATACTGTATTTCAATCCTACGTGTTATCTACTATTATGTGTATGTTTTGTAATATCGCTTGTTCTAAGATTGTCGGCGAATCCTCCGTCGGTAGAAAGGTATGTAGTTAAAAGAGTCATAGGTTTATTGTCGTATCGGTGAAACATTCTGTAGCTGAATAAGACTATCGTTGAAATTGACATATGTGAAAGGTTCTGTCGGCGAAATGACCGTAGGTAAAATAGTCTGTCGGAAAATTGGACATAAATGAATCGTCCTATCGACGAACAGTCCATCGGCGAATCGGTCTTCGGAGAACGGTTGCGGACTCACGTGTTACCTATCGTGTTTGACGACTGATTTGGCTCAGGGGTAGGATACCTGCTTTATGCGCCAGAGGTCTCGGGTTCTAGGTCTAGGTAGGTCTCGATCCCCGAACAAGACAAATATTTGTGTACATGAACATGTCCACTATTTGTCTTGGTTTGGGTGTTTTCTATCTATTAAGTACTTATGTATTTACAAGCAAAAAGTATTTAATGTATATTTATCCGTTATCAAGTTTTCCATTTCTTAATGAAAACATGGGCTTGGATAATTGGTGTGATTGTAAAAAGTTATTTATTTATTATCCTAATGATCTCAATCCAACCATGTTTTGTTTTCCAGCCCTGGCGGTGTCCCCCACTTCTCCATCGGAACCAGAGAGCCGCGAGAAGCGCAGCGTGTTCCCCGACACCCCCATCGAGATGGTGGAGCCTCCAACCCCTAAAATGGGGGCTAAGGCCGAAGACAGGTGAGGAAACAAACAGTTGGTAGTGCTTATTACCTACGTAATAGCGTGGTCAATAATTGCATAAGAGCCTGAGCGCACTTTTGATTTTTAGTCGACCGATAGTTTTTATTTTTTTATTTTTTTTATTCACAACTAGTAGCACTTAGCCTTCATCACACCTGATGATAAGTGGTGATAAGGCTGAAGGTGGAAGCGCACTACTCCCGGAATCCTCAATCACTGAGGAACTGGCTATCTTATCTCTAACTGCCGGAACACAATAATGCTGAAAACATCATTGTTATGGCGGCAGACTTAGATAAGATGGTGGTAGCTAGCCAGGCGGACTTAGAACAAGTCCTACCACCAACCAAACCGAATACAATATGTACCCCCACTGGGAATCGAACCCGGGACCTCTGGGTCTGAAATCGGTGGTATGAACCACTAGACCACAGAGGCGGTTTAGTCGGTATCGTAAGAGCCAGCGCGCACTTGTGATTTTTAATCGACCGATAGTTTAGTCGGAATCTTAAGACGATCGTGATTAAACTGTCGACCGATAGTTGGGCGATAGTTTAGTTGAATGCAGTGCGCGCGCTCACATAGTCCTTCATGCACTTACCGACCGGCCGATACTTGTGCATATTTACTGGGACCGTACTCTGAAACGGTAATTCGAAACTTCGGTTAGCCCCGCCCCATTCACTCGATTCTGTCACGACTCGAGAGTGAGAGGGACGGATATAACGAAGTTTCGGGTTTTGCGTTTCAGAGTAGGCCCCCTGAATCCGAGAACGATCAAACTATCGCCCGATTAAAATCACAAATGCGCGTTGGCTCTAAGACGATTGTGATTAAAATGTCGGCCGATAGTTGGGCGATAGTTTAGTTGAATGCAGTGCGCGCGCTCACATAGTCTTTCATGCACATTACCGACCGGCCGATAGTTGTGCTGTGCAATAGTTTGATCGAACAACTATCGGCCGATAGTTTGATCATGATCGTCTTACGATTCCGACTAAACTATCGGTCGACTAAAAATCACAAGTGCGCGTTGACTCCTAGTATTTATACCGGGTATTTGGTCCGGCTTAGATTTAGTTTTTCTGTCGGTAATTATCAACATGTCTGAGTCTAAATCATCGTAAACCTTTGGCAATCTGATGTCTCTATCAGATTTCAGATTTTACCCAGATTGTATGTCTGTGATAGGTACAGAACTTCAGAGTTATAAAATTAATACTTTTGTTGACAGTTACAGTAGTTATTTAACTGTACCATAATAAAACAAGCATATTGATTACCTATTACATAATGAATTATTAGCTGCTTATGCAGTAAAATTATTTCTTGATTTAGTGCTTTACAAATGAAAATAGGTCAGATATTAGCTAAACCATTAGAACTTTACATACGCAGTCTGGAATGCGACCACAACAAAGTGTCGAATAACACACCGGCTAATAATATCTCATATTACGTACCATAAATTGTAGAGCTGCAATATAAAATAATGGCGTCTGCTTAAAGTTCACTATGCATTCAAATTTCAATTGATAAGAACTATGCAGACTTCTTTCAAGACGTTTTATAGGGTAGATCGTAGAGTTATGGAATGCTGACTTCGGTTTCTGTTACCCCAAAGTCTATTCTTTTAATCGCCGCCCCGACGTTTCTAAGAAAGTAGGTATAATTGAAAAATTTAATAATATAGGTAACTTTTTAAGTTATAAAACCGACTACTGAAAAATCATGCTCTAAAAACTATGAAACAAGGAAATATTCTCATCTGAAATTGCCGTGGTCGTATGCCACTTTTCCTTAGAATGTATTGTTTTGTTAGAGTAGGTAACTGGTAAGTGGCATACGATCAAGTAAGTACGTAGTTTGAGAAGCATTTTATTTTATTGTGGGTAGCTGGCTTCTAAGACGTAATCTTACGGACATTATTGACAGAATTCGATTTATGCAAGCGAAGCCGCGAGTAACAACTAATAAATATATATTTAAGAAAATGCTCACCAAGAGCTTTCTGTAACAAGCGGACAATCGAGACGCTTCCAACAATACCTCAATGTGAATATATGATCAGCAGTTTAGAAGTTATGCGGGAACAGATGAACATAGATACATACCCACATACATACATATATACATACATACATACATACATATATATACCAGTCAAAATCATAAACCTCCTTTTTGCTTTGCCGTAGTTGGGTAAAAACTAGCCAGAAACGGGAACTCTACCCTAGAATTGCTAAAACTCTGGTGAAATAAATGAAAGCACATTTAAAAAAAAAAATCCCGTCTTTTCGACATCTTTGCAAGGTCTGTGGTCTCGCGTCGAATTAAGAGTGTGGCTGAGTCAGTGGTGTTTAGTAGGAAGGCTGAAATAATCATAATAATTAATATTATTATTTTAAGAAACAGTCAGTCAGCCAATGCGGAAATGCATACTGTTCATAAATCGCATACAACCAAAGCGATAAATTTATTTTTATTACGTTTTATGTAAGTCTGTTGAACGCAGTGCCAGTTCCAATATAT
This sequence comes from Crambus lathoniellus, assembly GCA_949710035.1. NCBI lineage: Eukaryota > Metazoa > Arthropoda > Insecta > Lepidoptera > Crambidae > Crambus > Crambus lathoniellus. The sequence continues at coordinate 31,745,499 of OX453298.1, read as the reverse complement.
CCAGAAGCCAGTTCATTAAATTAAGATAAGTACTAAATATAGATACGCAATAAAATCTCTTCAAAACCATTTAAATGTCCAGAAACACGACCCATAACAGAAATATTAATTAAGAAACACAAAAGTAAATAAAATAGAAAAGTACTAAGCCTAAAAGTGAGTAATTAATATGTTCATGTAGAATAATCACAACTCGACATACGTATAAACGACTGGTTAGGTAGGAGTGAACACATTTCAAAATCAAATACGTGCGAGGGCACAAGCAGTACCTAACCTATAGCCAACTCTACAGTTTTAACTGTAGATTTACAGTTTTTTCTTTCTCTTTACAGTTTTTAGTTTAGACAACCAAATCTAAGGTTTTTCTTTATTATGCTAGCGACTGTCTACCACCACCATTAAAGGCATTTATTTACAAAATCAAATTGAAAACGAGGCAGTTTTTTGTCAAAATAATGAAAATTTGTAAGATTAAATTGATTTCCGAGCGCCGTGCAATTATGTGCCACTTAGGTCACTGGTATCGTAATGTACTAATATAAAATATCGTTATTTTTTATCTTGTTTTATTGATGCTGTCAAATAATACAAAATAAGAAAAGCTGTAGAGTTACAGTTCTTTAAGTAGAACTTACTGTTTTCTACAGCTTATCGTAAGTTTGTTTGCAGTTTTAGCTTAGACTAAAGCCTAGATTAGGGCTGGCAACACTGGGCACAATAGGGTATTTTACTGTTGTTGAAATGTAGATATTTAATGATGACGTTAAAAAATATTGCAATTAAGAATACCAAATGTGAAAAAATAATTTGAATCTGTTTTATAATAAAAGAATTATAGTCTGTTTGATTTTGACTATAGCTGTCTCTTTCTAAAACGAAATCTTCTATGGCGTGACTATGACGCTACTAACCCACTGACGTCACTAAGATAGCGTCCTGTCCTTGTCTAATTATAAAGTTTGAAGTCCTATATCTTTGAAAATATTCAGGATAATTCAAAATGAAAACTTGTTTTGTGTAGCTAATATTTCGAAAAACATTTTAAAGAAATAAAAAAAAATCAGTAAAATACCGTATTTACTATTACTTCGGACTCTATGACACAGGAAGATATTTCAAGGAATAAGTATATTTGCTGTTTCTCTTTTTAGGTACTTACACTGTTCTTTTACTTTCCTGACCAAAAGAAAAGTCTTACGTATTTTATGTACCTATTTTTAAGAAAAAAAAATTCATTTTCAACGGTGATATTTGAAAACATGCAATTTGTGTAAGTTTCATCAAGAGAACAAGGCACTGCCATTAATTGTACTTACCTAAAATAAACCAGCAACTTACTTACCTAAATTGTGAAAAGTATTAAGTACATTTTCTTGAACATATCAAGTTAACTAATTCAATATTTATGCATGAATGTACACAATATCCTTTTGTATTCTTCGAGATCCCGACGTTATTCTACAAACAAAGCAGACATTTGATAAGCTCCCTGTAAACGCATAATGTTGAAAGCAGCTTAATGCACTCAGTATTTTATACAGCCTCTCTTATCATATTCTTTTTAAAGCTAGAACTCTTTCTAAGAGCCAACTTTTATAATAGTTCTTTTGAGTTAAAAGAATTTTCTTTTTAATAGGATACCTACAACGACGAAGGTTTTAATTTATGTTATTGAGCTAGGTTTTCTTATATTTAGCGGCTTTTTGTAGCGCCGTAAAACCGACGAACGACGCGACCGACGACGGGGCGCGCTTTTTTCCGTGCGCGTTTTATATCGCTACACACGCGTGTCGACGAGTGACGGCGCAATTTTTGCGGCTCGTTTGTTTATTTCATGTGTGCAAAGGTCTGCAGGCTGCGTGTGACTTGCGTGACTATCACGCGTCTGTATCGGAACACCGCGTTGACAGCGTACGAGACGCGGTGTGTGTGCATGGTGCATAGGCTCTGTTGACGTGGGCGCGTAGTGCGACTGTTATGCATTATAGGCTGACGAATACACAACAGCAATGCTTGAAAAAAAAAAATTATTCTGAATCACAACGATTCAATAATAGAAAGTACTTATCCTTATTTTTGTCATGTGGAATCAATTTCATTTGCCCAAGTATCAAATTCATTCATCTGTAAACCAGTATATTTCTTCTAAAATCAAGACAAGCAAGGGAAAAAGAACGTGTCTACCAGCAAAAGGTTAATTTATATTCATAAGGACTCGGTGTTGTGACAGCTCAATGAATGAATTTTGTATTTCGTAACGTTTAATGTTGTTTTTATTCCCCTGTGCGGTACACTGAGAAGTTGATGCAAATTAAATACGAGAATTTAATTAAACAGATAGGTATTTAATCAGAGTAAGTGAAGATAGAGGAACGCGGTGGATAGTCTTTTTTGTAGGAACTTTAACTTCACTTTAACCACTATTCTTGAAAATATATTCAACTTTGAAATTAAATCACCAAAAAAGCCCAATAAACAATCGGTTTTGAAATAAACAAGGTTTGGAAAAAAAATGGTAAAGTGTAGATACTTTACCATTTTTTTTTCCAATGGCCTCATCATCATTTACAAAGAATAAAATACTTTTGTTTTGTTATTATTGTTTATAATACATTTACTGGTAAGTATAAGACGAAAGTTTTATAAATTTTATTTAATTTTCATAATAATGAATAAATGATACTCTTCATATCTTCGAAGATATCAAAATATTAAATTAACTATTATGGTCTATAAATCACAACGTTTAAGCGCAATACTTAAAATTAATACAATATTAATTCGTGTAGTTTCAATGTTTCAAACAATAAACTACACGAAATAAATAAATTCTTTAATTTATTATTGAAATACAATCCGTTTTTTCCCGGGACGGCAAAATTCAGTGTAGTGCACAAGCGCCCTTTCTGTGCCACACGATGCACTGTTAAGGTCTTGCTCACTTATACTGCACCGCTCCGACCCAACCAAAGTATGAGCAGCCAAATATGGACTTAATATCGTTCACTATAGATGCACGCTACAGTAACAATATACCATAGCAGACAGCGCGCGGACATGGCGCGGTAAGCGAGCCTGCGCAAGCTAAAGTGCGTCTACAGAGCACGCCATTAAGTCCATATTTGACTGCTCATACCTTGGTTGGGTGGGAGCGGTGCGGTATAAATGGGCTATGACCTTAACCCCGCTCCCCTACTCATTGTCGATAAAATTATCCCAGTTTCAGACAAAATACGATCAGACTTGCTTCAGGGTGATACGTGTGTCAGGTTTATAGTATTATATGATCTGAGGGTTGAATTAATTGATACATTATTCTGCCAAAACAACGAGGACAAAGATAAAGACAAATAAGATTTGTTTTTTAAAATAAGTGCAATAGCTGTACTTATTTGTTTAGGTGCTATGATGTTAAAGCCTCGTTATTCATTAGGCAACATTTGGCGCACAAAATGTTGCGCAACATGATGTGCAACATGTTGCTCGATTCACTCATCACTGCTCAACATATTTAGGTGCGTCATGTTACACACCAGCTGACAATGTCGCGCAATATCGTGTAACGCTGCCCAACGTTGCACTGTACACAACATATTCATAGTCACGTGTTGCGCGTCAAATATTGCTTAATGGATACGACGAGGCCTAAAACTTGATGTGGCGTCGACTGTACGTAGCGGTGAGATAAAATCTCGTCTTCAAACCTCTTGCCGTTCAGCCCACGGTCGTGGAGGTGTCAATTACGGCCAATTACGAGGATTTAATTAGGGCTCGTTAATAACTCCGCTAGACATAATCGTTGTGATACTCGAGTCTTGATACCGTGCGATTTGTCAAGAACAACTCTGTATACCTACCTACTTAAAGTTACATGTTGTTTATTATAGCTGTAGCTATTTGATTGAATCAGACGTCATCTGGCGGAAGTCTTTAACCATTGTGAAAAAATGAAAAATATTGTAGCTTATTTCCGCAAAAACACAACATACAAGATGCACCGCCCGCCTGTCCCGCAAAAAATTTGCACATGCACACCACGAAACTATCAGTGCACAAAACCTGCAGCTAGCAAGACAATTTCACACTTTGCACCTTCACCGATTCAAAGAATATATACACTTAACCGATTAGAGTAAGGACTTACTCTACACGTGTTTTGCCTCAACCCGGGGCATCCTCAGGAGCACAGATAACATATTCATTTTTTTTTCACAAAGATGTAGCTGTTACGTTTGCTTTCGTAGTCTTAAGTTAAATACTAGAGTTTCATGCAAATATTTTTTAGATTCAGATAACTAAAGAGATTCTTTAAAAACATTACGCAAAAAGCTAAATACATAAAATGAACTTACGAAAAGCCGTGAAGCTTTTTAGTTTAATTTGCTTTTAAAATTAATCACTTTAGCAATATCGAGCACAACGACTAGTCTAGACTCCGAACTGACATTGTTAAAGTTCTTGCACTTGAAAGACAAAATGCAATAAGTATTATAAATATAGGAAAAATGTGATAGTAAAAAACCACGAGCCCTATAACTACTTTGCATAAAAATAATTTAAAATCTTAAGTATTATAAAATCTACGGGGAAATAAAATTGGTCCGACCCTAACCCTAACCAGGGGGGTGTCACTCCGCAGTTTAGATACGTTTGGCCGGCGCGCCTGCCGGGCAGGCGTATGGCAGAAGGATGCCGCTCGGCTCGTACGCTCCACGTTCGCGCGTAGAACGATCGATCATTTCTGTGATTTTTGTGCACCGAACAATGACTACTAAACGTTCTAATAATCCGTATATAAGATACTGTTGTATTTACGGGTGTCTAAATAAAAGAAATAACAAAATAAACAACAAAACCGAACTCGCAAGTCGCTCGCAACCCTAACCAGCGAGCGAGCTGTTTGAGACATTCATAGAAATAGAAACGCTCGCGCGTAGATATTGGGTACAGTTTTGCTTGCATGCGGGAACTCTAGGTTATTATAACAATAGGCAAGCGATGACAAAGCAACCGGAATTGGACTTTATTTCCACGCAGAAATATTTATTTTTATTTGAGTGAGCTTGCAGAGTGAGTCTTCTGTGCCTTAGCACTATTATTTATTCTGTGCCCTAACGTCGCGTCGCCCGACTTTACCCGACATTTTAAGAACACGAATAAGCAACACGTGTCATTTTAATTACGGAACACTTGACGTCCTAATTAATATGAGTCATTACCATCCATAGACGTAAGTGAAAACATGGTAATAAGAACAGCATTGATATGTATCTTTGGTTTTTGTTACAGAAGGAAAAGCAAGAAATTCCCATCAATACCAATACCAATCGCTGAACCAGTACCTCAGTCGAAGATTGCCTTGCATACAGTCACGAGGACTGTGAGGGACAGTACTAGTGAGGTAATTATACGTCGTAATCGTAAATCTCTGGGGTAATTTCAACTTTCAACTTTCAACTTTCGAACCCACCTTTATCTATCCAATGTTGTACAACCTGTTGCGCATCATGCTGAGGGACTTTCGCGATTTTGTGCAATGTTGCCGAACATAGTGAGCGTCACGTGTTGCTACTGTGGCCTGTAGCCAAAGTAACATCGTTATGTGGCGAAACGACAAATATATTCGCTATCGTCTTTATGCTCCAATCAACTTGCGGCAAGACCACGTGATTTAGCGCAGCTTATACCAATCCGCCAATCCTATACCTTGAATTTCTTTCGAACTTCGTTATCGTTTTTGAATTGTTACTTTGGCTAAGGCCCCTGCACTTGGCAAAGATGACTAATAAGTAGGTACGATACGAGCATTTCGATAGCAGTGTCAATAAATCGCAACATGTATGAATCTTTACATTTCACGCCGGCCATAGTATTAAATGATTATGATTGTTTAATTAAGTACTCAACTAATTGTTTCAGGGACGAAAACCTTTCATCGGCGCTCATTTCCACGGAAACACGTCGCATCTGAACCCTGAGATACATGAGTATTACAAAGGTATATTATTAATCTCATTTTTTTTTATAATTGACTAGCGGCTGCCCGCGGTTTCACCCGCGTGGTACCCGTTCCCGTGGGAATATCGGGATAAAATATAGCTTATGTCACTCGGGAAGACTGTAGCTTTCTAACGGTGAAAAATTTTCTAAATCGGTCCAGTACTTTTTGAGTTTATTCTTTACATACAAAAATACAAATCTTTCCTCTTTATAATATTAGTACTTATAGAGTATAGATTCAGAATTCGTACCTAACCAATGACGATGCCGATGTAACAAGTTCACTTATAGCTCAGAATAAGTAGGTATATTGATTTTACCTTTATCCACAGAACATTATTTACAGCATTCGACTATTAACTCGAACACATTTTATGTTAGTTTTGCATAACAAATATAAATTACAACACAGAGTGCACGTACTAATATTAAACTACCTATTTCAGCGTATTTCCTTTAACCGCAAATAAACACACGTCAGAATTACCAAGTACAAATGTTGAAATGGTACAGCATATCCTTACTGACAACCAGCCATATGAAACGGCTAAAATTAGCGGGTAGCACTAATGAAACATTTCAAAGTGTCAATCAATGTGTTCAGCCAATTTTCAGACAGTGTTGGGTGTCATAAATAAATGCTTATTAAACTTTAGATTAATACTAAATGAGAAAGCTTAATTGATGTTAACATTTAGTAGGGCTTATTTAAAAGCTTAAAGCTTTGGAAAATTATATTAATATTGTTGTTGTCATTATTTAGTTAAATAAATTATAAAGGGGGAAAATTTGATTTTTTGTTTGTTTGTTCGTGTTTGTAATGGATAAACTTTTAAGTTGTAAACTACTAAAGCAAATGATTTTTTCTAAATACTTCATTTTCCATTTTTCAGTAATAAAAATTGCATTGTGAATGCAAAAAACTAAAAATTAAAATAACTTACTAAGTAAATTTTAAAATTGTTTTACCAGTAGAAAGCTACGTTATTCGCGAGTAACATAGGCTATTTTTATCCCGATTTTCCCACGGGAACGGGAACTGCGCCGGAAAACCGCGGGGCACCACTAATTAAATAAATAAAATATTTATAATTCTTAGTTTAATGTTCTAATTAAATTAATGATGCTCTTTTTAACATAGAGCAAGCGCGCACTTGTGATTTTGTTAATCAGGCGATAGTTTGATCGTTCTCGGATTCAGTATAGAGTTAAATGGCAGTGCGCGCACTGACGATTAAAAATCGACTGATCAAACTATCGGCCGATAGTTGTACGATTAAACTATCGCACAGCACAACCACAGCCTTAGCACAACTATCGGCCGGTCGGTAATGTGCATGAAGGACTATGTGAGCGCGCGCACTTCATTCCACTGAACTATCGCCCAACTCTCGGCCGACAATTTGATCACGATCGTCTTACGATTCCGATTAAACTATCGGTCGACTAAAAATCACAAGTGCGCGCTGGCTCTAAGGCAGAGTTCAATTATAAAAGGCGTTTGAGTTTTTTTTTAATGAAAAATACAATTCCCTAGATAATACTATCTTCCTCACAAAAAAATTAAGTTGGTTGACATAAATGGCAAAATTGCCTTTGCAACAACGCACATTTTCGTATTTTTTTTCTTTTTTGCTTTTGGCAACACGGTATAACAATTCATATTTTCGCAGGCAACGGCTTAGTCCGCGTGGCACACGACCAGCCCCACAACGTTTGGTATCCGGCGAGCTGGACCGTCAACTCCCCCCACCCGCGGCCCACGCTCACGCGCGGCGGCCACGTGCACGTGCACCACTCCGGCGTGTACCTCGTCTACGTGCAGGTAACGACATGACCCAGTCAGGTATCAGCTGGCCCAGCCTCATGCGTGGTACTGACTAGCTGGACCATGGAGCTAGACTTTATACTGAGGTAATTGGAGTTCTCACCCTGAATAAAAAAGTGTACCCCGCAAATTTGACATTTAGTATGTAGTGGCTGTCAGTTGTCTCATATGACCATACGTATTTTTTAAAAGTGTTTAAAGTGGAAGACAGCCACTGTGTAATTTGTGGTCACAAAAAAGTGTTAGTACTGCACTCTCCAGTTACCTCAGTATTCTAGCTCCATGAGCTGGACCATCGACTCCCCCCACCCGCGGCGGCCACGTGCACGTGCACCACTCCGGCGTGTACCTCGTCTACGTGCAGGTAACGACATGACCCAGTCAGGTAACAGCTGACCCAGCCTCATGCGTGGTACCGACCAGCTGGACCATCAACTCCCCCACCCGCGGCCCACGCTCGCGCGCGGCGGCCACGTACACGTGCAACACTCCGGCGTTTACCTCGTCTACGTGCAGGTAACGACATGACCAAGTCAGGTAACAGCTGACCCAGCCCCACGCATGGTACCAACTAGCTGGACCATCAACTCCCCCCACCTGCGGCCCACGCTCACGCGCGGCGGCCACGTGCACGTGCACCACTCCGGCGTGTACCTCGTCTACGTGCAGGTAACGACATGACTCAGTTAGGTAACAGTCTTAGCCCCTCGCGTGGTACTGGCCAGCTGAACTATCAACTCTCCTCACCCGCGCGGCCCGCACTGACGCGCGGCTGACACGTGCACCACTCCAGCGTGTACCTTGTTTACGTGCAGGTAACGACATGTCTCAGTTATGTATCAGCTGGGCCAGAATCATGCGTGGTACCGACCAGCTGGACCATCAACTCCCCCCACCTGCGGCCCACGCTCACGCGCAGCGGCCACGTGCACGTGCACCACTCCGGCGTGTACCTCGTCTACGTGCAGGTAACGACATGACTCACCCAGGTAACATCTGACCCAGCTTCATGCGTGGTGCCGACCAGCTGGACCATCAACTCCCCCCACCCGCGGCCCACGCTCACCCGCGGTGGCCACGTACACGTGCACCACTCCGGCGTGTACCTCGTCTACGTGCAGGTAACGACATGACCCAGTCAGGTAACAGCTGGCCCAGCCTCATGCGTGGTACCAGCCAACTGCACCATCAACTCCCCCCACCCGCGGCCCACGCTCGCGCGCGGCATCCACGTGGCCAGGTGCACGTGCGTGCACTCTGGCGTCTACCTCGTCTTCGTTACCTCGTCTCGTATGCGGTTACGACATTCAAATGACTTACTTAGGTAACTGACCCAGCCTTACGTATGGTATCCGGCGAGCTGGAACTCCGAATCCTCTCATATAAGTATCATTCTTAGGGCACTTGTACACTACACTGAAGTTTACGGAAAAAAACGGATGATTGTATTTCAATAATAAATCATTTATAATAGTAAGAATTTATTTATTTCGTATAGTTTCAATGTTTCAAACCCTAAATAAACTACACGAAATAAATAAATCCTATAATTTATTATTAAAATACAAGCATCCGTTTTTTTCCGGGACGGTAAAATTCAGTGTAGTGTACAAGCGCCCTTAGTGCCCTTAGGGATTGCAATCCGGAAATAACGGAAAAATCTGAATTTTCGGACTTTTTCTGAATTCTGATTCAGATAAATCCAGTAAATTTTACCGATAATAACATTTTCTCTGATGTTTGCGCAATTCCTTTTTAACCACACTTAGGCCTTTGGGACCACAAATAAATTGAACAGCTGAGCTAAGCCATTTCGAACCCATTTAAACTTATGTAATAAGCATCACATAGTTATCCGACATCCGACAAATCTATAGAAACTGTAAGTGATATTTAGTAGTTTTAGTTTTTAGTCATTTAGTATTTAGTTTTAGTCGCCCTTTGATATAGGGCTGGTAGCAGAGTTGCTTTGAGTAAAGGTGTGGAGTGGACACATTCACCATACCGTTACTCGGTCCCGGTTCGACCTTTCCGGTATTTGGTGTCCAGACCATTACCCAATCGCCCACACATACCGTATCCGCAAACGAAATCAAACCTCCGCAAATCTAAATACATATAACCCAAATAACTGACACAAAAATCGTTTTACCCCCAGATCTACTACCTGGACAGCCACGACATCATAGCGTGGGTGCTACACCGCACCAATCCCGAGACCGAAGGCCGGCAGACGCTCCTGCAATGCGCGCAGTCCTCCCATTCCTCGGAGCGACTGGACAAGCCCAACTCCTGCTTCTCTGCCGCTGCTCTATACCTTCGAGCTGGGGACAGACTCGCCGTCAGGAACACCGGCGGGGATAGACACTCTTTGATGGAGCCCGAGAAAAGCTTCATTGGCCTCGTGAAGCTGGGAGACGCAATGGACTTTGAAGAGGAACTGTAGGTGCCATATTAGATATTAATAAGTAAAATATTAAACGTCATAAGAGATCGAATATTTTAAAAGTATTTCCGTCTGCTTTGGTGGTAAGTTTGTACATGAAATAATTAACAAGTTAAGTCAAGTCAAGAAATTAAAGCTGTCTTTGTATTTTTGTTACTTTTTATATCACCGGTAGCGATAAAATAACAATTTTCCGTAGAAAGTCTTCGTTGCAATAATCTCTCTCTCTCTCTGGTTATCATGTTATCAAAGAGTTTTCATATTTTATGTAAATGTTCCAGAAAATTCGTAATCAGTTACTGTTGATGTTTTTTTAAGTGTAAATATTTTTCAATAAGAATTCTTTGTAATTGTTTAACTTTAAATTAAGTTTCCTCCATGACCTTTCAAATAACAACTTCGTTTTTCTAACTAATCGTTAGATAGAAAGTCGTAACAAGCCATATATTATAAGTTATAACAATATGTTTGTTGTAGCATTAAATAAAGATGAGCGTACAAATGCCATTTGCTTGAAATATCAATAAAGGCGCGCGTTCACGGGCAATTTTATGGCAATAATTGCCGGGCAACTGTAATGGATCAATCTGGAGCAATTAAGTGGAGCGATGTTGCTCCATACTTCGTGATATGGCAACATTAAAAATGTTGCCATATCAGTTTGCCACCACCCTTAATTGCTTGATGTGGTCGTGACGTCATATTTGCCGAGATTGACAAGAATTGCGAAATTTTTGTTGCTCGTGTAAGCGCGCCTTAACACTCTTTAGATACCGCTACGGAATACAAGAAATAATAATAATAAAGTACATATTTTATGCATATCAAATTTTTAGAATACAGAACACCGGCCAAACGGATTACCTAGATATATGATGCGGTAACTAGTTATATGCTACCCTAGCGTAAGTTACGTAATAGTAATCAAAGAAACTTTATGTTGTTAAAGTGCCATGATAATTATTATTAGTATGTATGTATAAGATTTTCACCGTAATACACCATACGAGATTTGATTTAATTTAGGTCTGCACATTGGTTATTTTTTGAAACTATTTGAAGGGGTTTCCAACATTTTCAAATTTTTCCTCTACGACGTCAAATCTTGGAAAAATGTCTGTTGGAAATGTACCTAATCATTTGGGTATGTAAGCATTCTGGCAAAACTTAAGAAAGGTCCACGAAAATATTTTAACGTTAGTGGTTCCAATTTCAAAATAATAACTGATGTGTGAAAGCGCCTTATAGCAGTCTATATGGATCCGTCAGTGGGCATCCACACAGCAAGTGATCTCACGGGCCAGTGCCTCTCCTTGCGTAGCCACTGACTCGCGCTTAACCAGTAAAGTGCGGCAAATTGAAGTGCCAACCACAAGAATGAGTGGAATATACAAGTAGACACTAACCTTATTTGCTATTGAATAGGAATTCAATTGTTTTAGAACACTTGACTTTTTAAAATGCTTAGTTAGAATATTACCTAGTTAAGAAAATGGCTCGGAAAAATACTCACAGTGACAAAAAACGTAGGCGACGTTAAAAGTTCGTCGAAAAATTTTCTGTGTGCTTTTATGTTGCCTAATTATGTGTTAAACTTAGCCAAGGTACCTACTAAGCATACGAATTAACTTGACTAGTGTTATCGATATTTTAAAGTGTTATTATAAAGTATTGTAATTTATTTTTAAAGGTAACTCGTTTATTGCAAACATTTCTATATTGATGTTTTTTATTATTAATTAATAAATATTATTGAAAATCATTTTTGTTTAATTTACTTATCCAAATAAAATTTACCAATATCATGGGTATGTAGGTAGGTACACAGTTTAAAACAAAGTCGTTTGTGGTGTGTTGGCATCGATCTTTCAAAATATGCAACGGATTTTAATAATGTTTTCATAAGTTGACAAGTGATTCAAGGAAATGGTTAATAAAAGATATTTTTTATCAGTGCACAAATTTTTTACATCGATGCAGAATCGGTGAACAAATTTCTCCTAGAAACGTAGGTCGAACGAAGGGCGAAATATGACAAAAAAAATTTGACTCTTCATACAAATCGGACTGATCACGTGATCAATTTATTATGGGAAGCCCAAAAATTTTTGTCGTATTTCGACCCATGCTTCTAGGAAAAAGATGTTCACTTAGGTACCGATTCTGAGTACCTACCTATTTATTAAAAATTTGTACACTGATAAAAAAATGATCCTGTAACAAGATGCATAATATTTTAATTTTAAGTTTTTTTCATTCACAATGCAATTTTTATTACTGAAAAATGGAAAATGAAGTATTTAGAAAAAGGTCGTGGGTTCGAGTCCCAACGGAGCTGATTGTGAGACGGGTAAATTTTTTCTAAATACTTCATTTACCATTTTTCAACATGCATATTCATCATCATCAGCCATTTAATGTCTTATGGATGGATGGATAAGGAGAATGGGCCATGCATGACCCACCACGCGGCCCAATACGGATTGGTGGGTATTAACGACAGCAAATGCAGCCGAGTCCAAGCTCGAGATGAAAAGTTATTGGACACCCATCCTGTGACAGACCATGGCGAAAGTTGCTTAACTTCAACGATCACCGGCCAAGCGTGCCAACCACTGCGCCACTGGTTCCTCAACGACACAGGCTCCACAATTCCACATGCATCTTATACTAGGGAAAATCTCTTACAACCAACTCAAGGCCAAATATTCTACATTGTCTCTTCAGTCACGACGAGTACTGTTGGATGTTACGTTACTTCATAAGTTATGCAACAATGCACTTGACTGTTCGAATCTCATGAGTTATCTTGCATATAGCGTTCCTGTTCGCCCCCAGCGATCAACTCACCCCCACAAATTATTTGTTACCGTGCCCTGCAAAACGAATGCAGGGTTACGCTCTCCCTTGCCATACTATTATATATTCTGTGCCCTTGCGCCGTTTAGTCTCAACCATAATGATAAGTTCTTGCATATCGACATTTTCTCATCGCCTCTTGGCAGATTTAGGAACTTGGTGTTAAAGAATTAGTCACCATTGACTTATAATATAACTTTTGTACTTTTTTATTTATTTACTAGCTTCCGCCCGCGACTTCGTCCGCGTGGACATTCGAGAAAATACTTAGGGGACCAATAACCAGGATAAAAAGTTTTCTATGTTTTAATTTCATAAAAATCCAATCAGCCGTTTTTACGTGATTAGGCGGGTCGTCCCTCACCAAGCGAGCAGCCTCGCGCGAGGCAGAACGTTTGCCACGTGCGGCGGGCCTCGCACGAGGCTGCTCACTTGGTGAGGGAGGACCCGCCTAATCACGTAAAAACGGCTGATCGGATTTTTATGGAATTTTAAACATAGAATACTTTTTATCCTGGTTATTGGTCCCCTAAGTATTTTCTCGAATGTCCACGAGGACGAAGTCGCGGGCGGAAGCTAGTAAATAATAAGTGTCTGTTTCACATTCAAAAAGTTAGTTCTGAGTAGCTTAGGCACCACGAACTTTCAGGGTACTTAAGATGATTTAGGTTTCTATACCCTATTTACCCCCTGGGTTTGATTTTCGGAAAACTACGAAATGGGTTGTCTATTTGTTTTAAGAAGTAAGCCTACAAAGTTTGAAGTTGAAATGTCTATTTTACCCCCTGATTTTTCATTCAAAACTTCACCCCTATTTAAACCTTTTAGTGGTTGAATCATGTTCAGCGTTTTAAACATCAAAATAAATGCCATTTTTGCAATCGCCATCCCATAAAACCTCAATAACGACATCCATATCAATTTTTAGGTTTATTTATCCCATTTAACCTCTAAGGGGTTGATTTTCGAAAAAATACGAAATATGTGTATGCTTATTTGTTTTACTTTCCGACCATAAGCCTAAATAATAAATTTAATGATGGACTTTCCAGATACAACATTTCATCCCCCTCTTCACCCCTTCGGGGGTGGAATTGTCAAAAACGCTGACACAGGAAAATATTAATTTTCAATTGCCAGCCTAAATACAAAATTTGAAGATCATAACTTCAAAACTGACGGACTTTTATACACATATTCATCCCCTATTTTACCCCCTGGGTTTGATTTTGGGGAAAATTACGAAATTCGTTGCCTATTTGTTTTAAGAAGAAAGCCTATAAAGTTTCAAGTTGAAATGTCTATTTTACCCCTGATTTTTCATTCAAAATTTCACCCCTATTGCAACCTTTTAGGGGTTGAATCATGTTCAGCATGTTAAACATCAAAATAAATGCCATTTTTGCAATCGTCATCTCATAAACTCTCAAAAACGACATCCATATCAATTTTTAGGTTTATTTATCCCATTTAACCTCTAAGGGGTTGATTTTTGAAAAAATACGAAATATGTGTATGCTTATTTGTTTTACTTTCAGACCATAAGCCTAAATAATAAATTTAATGAAGGACTTTCCAGATACAACATTTCATCCCCCTTTTCACCCCTTCGGGGGTGGAGTTGTCTATAACGCTGACACAAGAAAATATTAATTTTCAATTGCCAGCCTAATTACAAAATTTGAAGATCATAACTTCAAAACTGACGGACTTTTATACACATATTCATCCCCTATTTTACCCCCTGGGTTTGATTATGGGAAAATTACGAAATGGGTTGCCTATATGTTTTAAGAAGTAAGCCTTCAAAGTTTCAAGTTGAAATGTCTATTTTACCCCTGAATTTTATTTCAAAATTTTACTCCTATTGCAACCTTTTAGGGGTTGAATCATGTTCAGCATGTTAAACATCAAAATAAATGCCATTTTTGCAATCGTCATCTCATAAAACCACAATAACGACATCCATATCGATTTTTAGGTTTATTTATCCCATTTAACCTCTAAGGGGTTGATTTTCGAAAAAATACGAAACATGTTTTTGCTTATTTGTTTTACTTTCCGACCATAAGCCTAAATAATAAATTAAATGAAGGACTTTCCAGATACAACAATTCATCCCCCTTTTCACCCGTTCGGGGGTGGAATTGTCAAAAACGCTGACACAGGTAAATATTAATTTTCAATTGCCAGCCTAAATACAATGTTTGAAGATCCTAACTTCAAAACTGACGGACTTTCATACAAACATTCATCCTCTATTTCACCCCCTTAGGGGTGGAATTTCCAAAAATCCTTTCTTAGTGGATGCCTACACTGTATAACGTATCTATGTGCAAAATTTGAAGTCTCTAGGTTCAGCGGTTTGGGCTGTGCGTTGATATCGCAGTCAGTCAGTCAGTCAGGACTTTGAATTTTATATATATAGATTTAATGTGAGATTGGACCCGTGTCCAACTGACCCGCTACTTGTTAATTTAAGCTGTGAGCATTGGGGTTGGCTGTGTATAGACCTTAGTCTGTATAATTAATATTTTAAGTTAACTGTTTGTACACTGCTGTTGTATGTTCCAAATAAATAAATTAAAAAATTAAAAATAAAAGGCGAGCATTTGAAAATGCATCCGTGCGAAGACGGTGTGGGTCGCTAGTTTAATCACAGGGCTAAGGGCTTTTGACGTGATAACTTCTTAGAAATCGATGAA
The DNA here is from genome assembly GCA_949710035.1 of Crambus lathoniellus. Lineage (NCBI taxonomy): Eukaryota > Metazoa > Arthropoda > Insecta > Lepidoptera > Crambidae > Crambus > Crambus lathoniellus. The sequence continues at coordinate 31,729,658 of OX453298.1, read as the reverse complement.
CGCCGGGTGCACGCACGAAAAAGTGTCACGTTCCGCGTGCAAGCGAGAGCGCGGAACAAGCGATAGAGAGGCACGATCGGCCTACTAAGCGTTCGGCTTGTGACGCGAAGAGAGACTGAGAGAGAGACAGCGGCATATTGTTATCACGTAAAATTATAGTCCGTAAACCGACTTTGCAGACAACTAATTTTTATTTAAATTCATTAATGCATTTAAATCATTATCAGCTACCTATTACATATTTCTCTACACGATAGCGCACCACGTTCCAACGCCCGCCGCCGCGCCGCCGAGAGAATCCAGAAATTCCGAAGTTAGGACATGACTCCGGCTCGGCGCAATAAGTCACGTAAGTCACTATACCTGGCTAGAAATTATTAATTCGTTTAATATCGTTTATGTGCGCAAACCTTAGTAATTTATAGAAACGAAATTTTGATCGCTTGTTGTGCCATTTTTGCATGTTGAGATGTTTGTGTTTTGAATGACTGTTTGGAATATTAGAATGTGTTATCATGGATATAGGTACTATTGTTGCCAGTTTATCTTAGGTAAGATAGATCACTAACGCTTCAAAGAAATGGTGGTTCTTGATTTTGTGTTTATAGGAACGTTGTTGTGCTTTGGTTAGAGTCAAAGCTAATTTGTTTTTTTAAGTTTTTCATAATAAATCGAAGGTTCGCACGAAGAAGACGTAGTTTCAGATCGTATCTCTATTCCAATCCATCTTTACTTGCATTGCTCTAAGCCACCGTAGAATCAAACTTGGCGCGAAAACCAAACTTTTTTTTTGTAATGGCTTCTTCCATTTTACACAGAAATTCGGCCATTGTCTAGCGAGTTATCAAAATTAAAAAAGTTAAAAGTTGTCGAAATGATAGATTATGGCACTGACCTATAGAGATCAGTGGATTATGGAGTACCCTGCCCCTCGACCCGCGCGGGGGAAGTTTTGTGTACGTGTTTTCCACCGGGCATGGAAAGCAAAAACATTGTTGATGCAAACAAAAATGTCTAGAGTGAAACAATGTTTTGTGTAATATAGTTTTGTTGAATGTTGAGATGTTTTGTTGATTGTGTAGGGCAAAACACGAGCTGGAAACCCGGCTTAACACTTAAATTACAAATTAAACACACATCTATTTCCTCTCAAGCATTGTTTTAGAGCATAAAACACGAAAGTCAAAAAATGACGCTTCAATAAAGAAAGATCATGTATTTTTGGGCTATACAATTGATTATACTGTAACACATACACCTCACATAGACAAACTATGTAAAAGAGTAGCAAGTGCAAATTACGCTCTTTTAAAACTTAAACAGCTTGTTGACTACAAAACTATGCTTGCTGTATATTATGCCTATGTGCATTCAATAATTAGTTACGGCATAACAGTATGGGGAAATGGTGCAGATATTAAAAATGTAGGTACTTGTGGCACAAAAAAGGTCAATAAGAATTCTATCAGGGGTTAGAAAGAGAGAATCTGCAAGGAAGTATTATGTACAGAATAAAATAATGACCGTCGTATCTTTATATATATATAAAAGTTTATTAGAAATTCACGAAAATAAGGATAAGTATAAAAAAGGGAAGGACATTCATACATATAACTTAAGAAATAAAAACAAATTATTATTACCCAAGTTTAGACTTAGTAAAGTAAAAAAGCAAGGAGAATATAATAAAATTAGTATGTATAATAATTTACCGATAGCTTTGACGAACCTAGACACAAGGGAATTTAAAATCAAATTGAAGTTATTTTTTATTAATAATGCTTTTTACACAATTAATGAATTTATGCAAATGAAGTTGACTGAAGGCGATTTTTTTTTATGTAAGTACATAATATTGTATTGTTTTAAATTATTTATTATAGTTTTGTATAATTACCTTATTTTAGTGTTTTGTATAATTGATTGTCAATTTATTTTTTAAAACTTTCAATTTTAATCATTTTAATCAATTTGTAACTTACTATTCATAAAATTTTTATTCATTTTTTAATAATATTTTTAATCAATTCTAAATTAATTTTAATTCAATTTTTATTTATTCTAATCTAAGTAATTTTCATGTTTATAGATTTTAAATTTGATTAATCTAATGTTTAATTAAATGATATACATGTTATTTATGACTTACCTAGTGTAACGTACTCTGTTACAAGGTTAATAAAGTTTGATTTGATTTGATTTGATTTGACTCATATTTATAATGGGCATTTCATATTATATCGATGAGATAGAAAACGAATAAAACCTCTTTAACGCCAACGGCATAAATGAATTAAAACAGTAGGAAACAAATCTGCTGGAAATGTTTACTTTAATTAAAGATATTTTGTTTACCCTCAGTTACAGTAAACTAAATCTGATTTGCATGTCTATTACCCGAGAGGATAATACGGTTTACAGGATTTAATGAGATTCTGGAGAGCCAAAGAGAAACATAATAGTACCTAAGTACCTATTTATAGGTAAGGAACCAGCTTAGTGACAATAGTAGATTGTTTAGCAAGGGCTGTATGGCACCCATAACAGTCGAGTGTTTTGGCGCACGAACGAAGTGAGGGTGCCGATAGTTCGAGACTGTTATGGGTCCATACGCCCGAAGTAAACACTCTACTTTTCATTTTGAATATGAGGAAAATAAACAGAAATAATCTAAAAAATATTTTCCTATGGCCGCGGAATTTTCGAAAGACTATAACTTTTTTGTTCATTTTCTCTGTTTTAGGGAAGGCAAGGGAAACTAAGTCCATACAGTCTTGTTTGGTGTTTGACCCGTACTCTATGCAATTCCATGAAATTAATAGCCTGATTTTTTATGTTACAAATAACTTATTTGGTGTAATCTGTTTCTAAAAACGCTTTTTTTTAAAAACAATGTTTTAGATTTAAAATAATAATTCTACGATATTAATTATTTTATATAATAGCAAAACATGGCTGTATAGGCTTCTGTGCCTTTGCCTGCATACCTATGAAAAATAAACGTCCAAAGAGAAATTTAAAGACTCTACACACGTTCCTATCCGACCTCCGATTCGGTCTGCTCCTTGACCAAATCGGAACGATTTGGTCTGGGAGCAGACCAAATCGGCTGTCGGATCGGAACGTGTGTAGATGCTATTACAGATTTTGACATGACTCCTCCTATTCCTTTTTTAAATTTCATAACGGCCCTAGGGCCGCCACATACCACTTTCAACCCGCATTTTAGGCAAGATATGAGTAACTTTCAGAATATGAGAGATGAATTAGTAGATTGTTTAGCAAGGGCTGTATGGCACCCATAACAGTCGAGTGTTTTGGCGCACGAACGAAGTGAGGGCGCCGATAGCTCGAGACTGTTATGGGTCCATACACCCGAAGTAAACACTCTACTTTTCATTTCGAATATGAGGATAGTAAAAATAAATATAAATAATCTTAAAAATATTTTTCCTATGGCCGCGGAATTTTCGAAAGACTAACTTTTTTGTTCATTTTCTCTATTTTAGGGAAGGCAAGGGAAACTAAGTCCATACAGTCTTGTTTGGTGTTTGACCCATACTCTATGCAATTCCATGAAATGAATAGCCTGATTTTTTAAGTTACAAATACCTTATTTGGGATAATATGTTTCTAAAAACGCATTCTTTAAAAAAAACTATGTTACTTATATATAAGTATCAAAATAATAATTCTACGATATTAACCTACTAGTCCTACTAATATTATAAATGTGAAAGTTTAGATGTTTGGATGTTTGGATGTTTGGATGTTTGTTACTCAATCACGCCAAAACGGCTGAACGGATTTGGCTGAAATTTGGAATACAGATATTTTGAAGCCTGAAGAGGAACATAGGCTAATTTTTATCCCGGAAAAATAACACATTCCCGCGGGATAACGTCGTGTAGATCACGCGGGCGAAGCCGCGGGCGGAAAGCTAGTTATTTTATATAATAGCAAAACATGGCTGTATGTATAGGCTTCTGTGCCTTTGCCTGCATACCTTTGGTAAATAAATGTCCAAAGAGTCCTTTTTTAAATTTCATAACGGCCCTAGGGCCGCCACATACCACTTTCAACCCGCATTTTAGGCAAGTTAGCAGTTACTTTCAGAATATGAGACATGAAAAAGCTTTAAATATGGTGGCTGCTTTCCTTTGTTTTATTTACTAAGTGCTATTGCGTAAAAGATGTGAAATGTAGGTACATTATTGCCTTCTCTTCTTCTTATCGTGTCGATAGCTTCTATTGTCAGACACATGTACAATCAAGGACAAAATCAGTGAACCACTTCTTCTTTTCGTGTGGCTGGTGCCTCGCCAGACTCTTTTACTATTTGGTTTTGTATTAAACTAGGGTAGTACACAATACTTATGCAATTAGAGATAGGGACTGCAAGTAACGGTGAGAAGCCAATGTCGCCAACCACACGAAAAGAAGTAAGAAGTGGTTCACCGAATTTGTCCCTGGCTGTACCGTACAGACAGTCACGACGAGCAATAATAATGTAAATGACATAGAACTCTGTCACATTGAAGCGTTCCGAAACAGAACTACCTGTGGCACAAAAGTCATTCAATATTGTATTATGATATGACATATAGTCCTACTCGTATGTTGTTAACATATTATGCTCGTGATTGTACTGTGAGACTGGAGGATTTCATTTTCCCCAACCGATAAAGTTAATAATAATCATACATAGATTTGTCTTCAACGTCAGGTCGGTCAGGTCATTATTGTGTTTTCACGTTATATGGTGGCTTATTTTATGAAGCAATCAATTAAATCATTATGAACTAGGCTCTAGTTTTGAAAAATCACAGTTGCGCGCGAAATCCTGACAAGTGATTTTGTAGTCAAACTTCTTTGCGAAAGCCGTTTATTGCTTCAATCCATATTTATGACAAAAAAGAAAGACTTGTAAGTGAGTGCTGTTAAAACGTTCAGTATTATTCCTGACACTCAATCAGGACAATAGTTCAAAAATAAAGTTAGCTCACCGTATTCCGATAACAAAAAAGACGATCTGGCAAAGTTGGGGTAAATGTTCCGAAACTCGATTCGAGCACTAGTTGATTGATTGTCGAGATTGGTTGGCACTCGGCAGTCGGGAACAACCCGACGAGGGTCAAGGGAAGCCTTTAGGGCTGCTCCTTTTGTATCTAATCATTTGAATGATAAGTTGGCGGATAATTCCATTTACGACCTCCGGTGCCGAGTGGTGTATTGAAAACGAACTTTTCAATATTTCCTCGGGTCTGGGTGTATGTGGTAATACCCTTTTTTTCTCCCGGGGGAAATGCCTTCGCATACACCTTGGCCTGCTATCGTTGAAGTAAAGCAATTTTCGCAATTGTCGGTCACGAGATGGGTGGCCAAAAAATTTATTCCCGAGCTCCTTTGTGCTTCGACGTTGGTCCCGGCTGCGTTATCTGATCGACACTGGTGAGTCATGGCCGGTTCTCCTTATCCATCCATAAGGTAGGCCTGTGCCCCAGCAGTGGGGACATAAAATGGCTGATAATGATGACATCATATTTTTGCAGTAGACATTCAACAATAACATTGTAATTATGCTACATAAATTAATATATTAAATATTTAAAAAACATTGATAATAATTACCAGCAATGTATACAATAAAACTCAAATGTATCCCAGGTTGAAATACAGGGTGTTAGGGGCACCCTTGCAAAAACTTTAACCATGGCTTCAGACATGGAGAGTCGAAATATTTTTTTCATTTCCGACAAAAAATCTTGCTGTGCGTTGTTCAGCATGAAGGCATGAAGCCATAGTTAAAGTTTTTGCAAGGGTGCCCCTAACACCCTGTATGTACCTATGGTCGCTAAGCCTGCCTCTGGCACAACCCATAGCACCATGTTGTCGTCGACCAATAAAGTCATCATCTTCTGCTTATCAAAATTTTCTATTTGAAGTTGGAACAGTATTTCCTTCTCCTCCACCCCATTCTGTCACCCATCATATCCTCATTCACACATTTATCATTCTAAATTAAAATAGGTATAATACAAACGACATTAAAATCTTCCACATTCATATTTAACTGCGTCATAATTCCCTCCACACCCCACAGAACAGAGTGATTACTCAACCAGTTCAAAACAAGAAGTCTCCCAAGTGTTCTGGAGCATTTAGTATTGACACATCAGCTGTGAGCCGCGAGTACAAAGTCCCCATTAAGCGGGGAATGGCGGCATATTTGCGGCGGCACGCTTGCCCGTTCAATTAAAAGGTTATGCTTGAGAATTGGAAGCCTTATACACCGCCTACCTCTAAGGCGGCGCCCACAATAGCCCTAATCGAGATCGGGAACAGTCCGTCTTAGATTTATTACGATTTCCCGCGGGATTATTTAATAAAGTCGGATGGATTTCGGAGAGATTTGTGTTATAATGTTTTCAGGATATTTTTCCGCATCACCACGCACTTGACACCGCTGGCTAGGCAAAGGCCTCTTACAGCAATCTTTAAATTTCTTGACTTCTCTCGGAACACTTTGTACTGTCTTAATGCCAAGTGTATTTCTTAAGGTTTCAATTCCTTAACATCCATCATCATCGACCATTTTAATGTGCCCACTTCTGAGGCACGGGCATTCCCGGTGAATGGGTACAGGGTTTATTCCAGGAAAGCCAGCCTTAGGGGCGAGCTTCACATAATCGTCAGCAAAAACAAAATCCAATCGAGATTACTTACCATCTAAAACCAAAGCATATCAGAAAAAAGCAACAAAATGAGCACCTCGCTCCAGGCTATGGACGCTGCCTGCCCCGTATCGATCTGGCGTTACGTAACCCCCTCCCCACCCCGCCTGCCGTATCATTCACAGTCGGGTTCCGCACTGAAGGCTCCCACCGCCGCCAGCCGAACCCTGAACGTGGCGCATCTGAACCGCGCAGCTTTCTGCTTCCAGTTGTTTTCACAATTTGGTAGTGATTCGACGTGTGGAAACGGCGCTAGTGTTGTTGTGCACATGTTTTAAGGTAAGTTCTTTTATATGAGCAGTAAGTCAATATTTTGCAAAAGCAGTAACGAGAAAAAAAAAACAACAACAGGCTAATAGAAGTACAGGATGAGACTACGAAGGCTATATACATTCTTTATTGAAGCGCTTATCGTTGAATATTTTGACATTTGTTTACAAACCTCTATGGAAGATTTCCTTAAGTTTAATCCGTGTTTAATCTTAACAGTCCATTCAAATATGAAGTTAAAATAGTAAAATGTATGTGTAAAGCAAAATCAGTAAAAACTCATAACGTGAGGTCAACAAAGGCAGATTTAATTATACTAATTGTTTATTTGTAGCATAGCAACAGTAATTTATATTTAAATTAAATAACAAAAGGTTTAATTTTTATGTTAAAACCGTCGCGCGTCGTCAGAAAGTTAATGGCAGGAAAATTGCTTTCATGAAGTTCATTATGCTGAAATGGCGGATGCTAATTTTGTACAAATGTAATCAGTTCTGATAAATTAGTTTATGTTTAGAATTAAATATTCGCAACACATTCGTGTTTTTTTATTGTTGACTGAAACTGAAAATAATGAGATAAACTGACTGCTCTGAATTATGAATGAGAATATCTACTTTAGATTTCCAAGAGGAAAAACAGGAATTAAATATGTAAATGGAAATATAAGGCCCCTCTTCAAAGAACTGATTTTGATGTTATGGTTTTAATACATTTTGAGATTTCAGGGGAATATTAAACTATGAATATCACGCGATTCTTATTATGACAATGGAATATCACAATTTTATTATTGCTGTGATAGAGACAGAGAGATATATTATAAATTGGTATTTTATGGACCGGTATCAATTAGTTATTTCAAAAACTTGAACCCGAATTCGAGATCTATTATTGCGTCAATTATTAGACTTGATAGTAGCTAAGGACTCGGAGGACTCCAACGAGTTTTTTTTTAATTCTCGGTTTCGACTCGAGTTCTCATAGTCATGACTCAAGTCTTTTTTTTAAACTGAAAGACCGAGCTAGACTCAAACTTGAGTCTTTTATAAGAACTGAGTCTTCAAATAGAAAGAGTTCTACTGGACTAGAGAGTCCCATATTATAAGACTTCAGGACTCGAATCTCTTACAACACTAGTATCAATACTGAATGGTTAAAGCTATTTATTTCGAACGTTTCGAATACCTTCAGTTTTCTACGATGAAAATGGTAATATCATCATACTGGCAATAAAACGACGACAACATTTTTTTATTGCAGCACCTTGTCTGATTTAAATGATTTTATATGTACGTATAATTATGATTATGGTGACAATTTATATTGAAATGAAAACAATTTTGTTCAAATTAGCAAAAAGACAAAGTTTTTTTCCTTTATGTTTTATTCATTAACATAACTTATTTTTATGATTAGGTACTCAAAATCCTTAGTACTTATCGATTTTGTCCTCATTTTGTCGATTAGTTCTGCACTCTGATTTATGCCCCACTTCTATTAAATTCTTCTATTGAATAAAAACCTCGTGTCAGTAATTGTAGGTAATCGAAATACCTACCCCGAAACGGCTTGACCGACTTTTAAGTTTTTTTTTGTTTAGGTACCTATATTGATTGATTGATTGAAAAATTTATTCGCTACAACACTATATTTAGTAGGTCTTCTCAGACCTGGACCAGGATAAAAAAGACTACGATCTATTCTCATAGGTCGTAGTCATTTTTTATCCCGAAAACCCACGGGAGCAAAGCCCTGCGCCGCAGCTAGTTAAAATATAAAAAAGACAACAGCGACTTTAAAAACTATAAATTGAACTCATAAATGAGGTGTTAGCAATAATTTGTTATACAGTATTGATATGTGATGGTACCTACCAATACTTTAGAGCTTTAGCACTCGTATCTATACAATAATTTGAAAGTTAATGTTATTTTTGGAACCAAAAAACGTAAGAAGTTTTGTTGAAAATTAAAATTCTTTAGCTGTTCCAGTTTTTCTCAGAGTTCTTTTGTTGTCATTCAATCAATTCAAAGAAATAGCATTATTTGTAACTTTAACACCTAAGTTAATCTTTGTTGTATTTTGTTTCTATGTATTTCACATTTCATTTTAAATTGTCGGAAACATATATTATTGCTGGCGTATATATTTTTACTGTATTTCGCATGTCCACTTATACATTTATAGCTATACAAGGCTATCTCTACCTATTTGGCTATTCATCCTGCACTGAGATCCTGCACCACGGTCATTAAGAAGGTGCCGAAAGGTCGAGAAAGATATGGTTTTATGGAGACCAAACTAAAAAAAACATTAAATTCAGGCTGTAGTAATAGACAAAAAAAAAGACATTTATGGTCAGGAATTTCATTAGAAAAGTGACTCATTAAAAATGTGACTCTTGTCCATTCTCGGGGTGGTTATTGCATTGCTTAAGGTATTTTATGTCGTAAAACGAACCCCAGCCTTTAATAAAACGACCCGGCTTTACGAGTGTGTGCTGAACATTACTTGGGGATCACGAATATCGCAATAATGTCGCCCGATTCACACTAACTTGTCCAAGTCAGACATGAAATATGACTTTAATGTTACTTGTATCTTCTTTCTAGGTACCAAGTGTCAAAAAATAAGCAATAATATTTTAGAAAGTGATTCTACCCATGAAACTACAAAACTTTCCAGAAACATAAAGGTAGAAATATAAAATTTTTTTTTCCTCATCCCTTACTATTACTGCCCATGCCCATATCAACTTTTCTATGGGATGACGAAAAATTTTTTTTATGTTTTTACCTATGTTTCTACGTGAAAGTTTTGCAATTTCATGGGTAGAATCCTCAGATCATATAATACGAGATAGAATCACTTCCTAAAATATTATTGCTAATTTTTTACACCTTGTGTATATGTATATTGCCCCCTACAAGGTGGACCGACGATCTAGTCAAGTTCACGGGAAGCCGCTGGATGCGGGCAGCGCAGGACCGATCGTTGTGGAGATCCTTGGGGGAGGCCTATGCCCAGCAGTGGGCGCCGGCCGTTCGGCTGACATGATGATGATGATGAATGTCTATCTCTCTCCGGAGGTTAACTATCATGAAGAACTAACTAATGTTTTACTCATGTTAGATTATATCATAACAAGTTATGAACAAATTATTTGTTGTTAATTAGTTTAAAAATTCAGTAAATTGACAAAAAAATTGCATCGTTAAACTACAAACGAAAATACGAGAGACGCTGTCTATTCTCGGCTATAACTTTCTTTGTTAAAAAGAATTGTGTGTGTTCAATAATATAATGTATGTTTAAGAAATGTATACCTGATCTAATCTCCACTAACTTAACGCTAGTGCCGGAGCTCTCCTACATTCCGCAAAAAGTTTAATTAATAGTGAAATAAAACGAAGACTACATATCTAAGTGCTCACTCTAGCCTCATAACCACCTACTAAGGTCTACTTATGACAATATGATGTGATGTAAATGTAGTGTGTGGTGTGACCATCAGTAGTATGGTGAAAAAGTACACATTTCTTGTAACTAGTGTGTAAAAAAGCACTACAATTGAACTACAATTGAAACACGATTGAGACACGATTATGACTTAACGTTAGCAGGCTTGGCCCCCTGTTCGATCACACAGCTATTCACCAAAGTTTTAATAATTACTTTACACGGGTATGTGCAAACACTGACGGGACTACGTTGCTTCGTCCTAAAACAATATTGACCAACACACTCGCCTCGATGGAAAGCTTATTTCAGCATGATACTGACTGACCGAAGGCACCTATTAAATTAAATGACCACCTGTCAAATACACATGTCTGCCTTTCGATATCGAATCGAAAGCAATCTTTTTGTCTTCAGACTATAAGAATGCTACGGTCTACGGTAGTAAGGCCTCAAAAAGAACAGAATAAAACCCCAGTCATGCAAGTAGATTTTCGTACGGAACTCGAACCCGCGACATTAGAATTCTATTCCAATGCTCTACCAATTAAAAGCATAATCTATCCCTGAAATAATATTGCCAATTTTCTGTTACACCTTGTAGGTACATATAAATGTCTTGGGAAGATTTTTAATATCCCTAAATTAAGATTGTTATTTTCTTTTTAATTTACTCTTAGCTCTTTATTTATTAGTAGTTTAAAATACAAAATTTTATTATAACCATCATTAACTCGCTTTTCTTGCATAATGAGGATAAATAACAGTACATTAGACCAAGTTTCATGAACTTTAAATGTACTGAATAAATAAAGAAAGGCCCTATCAATTATTCATACTGTTTTTCGCGACTTTCCACCTTAACAGCGGGAGGGTAGCTATGAATAATGGCTCATCCCTAGCAAAGGTATTTTGTGACAAGACTTATTCGGACACCGGCATTTGTTATTATGACTAGGTGCCTCAAGTTTGCAGTATCTTTTTTCAACATGACTTGTTATGAAAGAAACACAACTTTGTAATTGGAATTTGGAATATTGAAATTCCCAAGTATTTTTTTATTATCAAAATCCATCTAACCAGTTTGTGATTAATTGGAAAACGTGATTTATTTTTCGAGACACCTTTTTTAAGGTATTTTTTCAAAACATCTCAACCTTAAGTAATATCCTTTACAATCATCAGTACAACTAAATACAGTTAGAATAGTCTTGATTGGGCTGTACTGAAAATGTGACATGGAATGATGGTTTGACTAAATTAGCTCTCTTCAAAATCATTTAGTGCGACACTGCGAGGTGCCGCTGGCTTACCAAACTCAATTTATGTAGACCTGCAGCGAAACTTGTTAGGTAAGTAACTATATCTATCTACTTAACCGATTTATCTGTGCCAGGCAGAAAATTAATGTTGCACAGGATTTAAAATTTTCAGCTGCACGAAATGAGGTCATCATCATCATGTATATGTCGCAGGCGGATGGTTGAATCCGCCGGACGGTTAGGTATGGCAGCATGTACCCCTCGGAAGTCCTGTAGAATACGTGATAGGTTAGAAATTTAAGACCACCACGAAATTTAAGAAGATCGCTTCGCTAACGCCTTAAATTTCGTGGTTATTTTTTTTTGTGACTCCGTCAACTTATGGGGAGATAAAATTGCTTACGGAAAAAATTATCGGCCTTGGCGTTTAATTGAATGGCGGATTCAACCATTTGGCTGCGACATATATACTATGAGAAGATAATTACTGGAAAATATATTCTTCTAATTACTTTAACGCGAATCATTTCCAAACCACAGAACGATTAACCGTGTGCACCGAACTTTGCCAATTAGCTTAATATACGACTCTAATTACCTTACACAACTATAAATAAGCGCGATTTAAAAAGTAGAGTAGGATACTTTTTATTTATTTATTTATTTATTTCTTTATTCAGGATAACAACAGCACAATAATAAAAAAAATACAAAGATGCAAAGTTTACATGGTTGAGGGCCAATTATAGTTATCCACAAAATTACTTAAATTAAGTATGAGCTAGAATTTAAAAAATTACAATTTTGATGAATTTAAGGTAAGTAGGTACTTAAGTCATAAACAGAACAATAAAAATACTAGTAAAGTATCAGATAACCCAACATACAAACCGATTAAAGTTATTATTAAGATTACTTACAAACCTACTGCCCCATTCACAGCAGCATCCAAGCCATGTCAAACCCAAACACTGCTCTGCCCCCGTTACACAAATGGCTTTTCCAGTTTGAGCAAAAGAGACAAAACAATGTCTAGGCCAAACACAACACAAATATCCCCATGAACTAGGCAGCTTGTTGCGACCCAGTACCGGATCGCCGAACCCGCCGGCCCAGCACGATCGCCCAACGTATACAGGGCCCGCAGCAATGGCAATCCTTCGCAAACCGGCCATGCACAAGACAGCCGCCAGCACGCTCGGCCGCTCGGTCGCTCGGATACGTTAATTACCCAATCGCTTGTTTTAAAAAGTTGTATTTTCATTATTAAAAATAATCGTCTCTAACTATACTTACTAATATTAAATTAAATTAAAGAAAGAACACATCTTAACCTCAATGTTTATTTATGTGATTTTTACGGCCATACCGATAGCACGGCGCTTGAAAAAGAGTCGCAACGTGTTGAAAATAAAAACACCAACAAACATTATGAATCGAAACCGTACGGTACGCGTAAAATCTGTAAATGTAATATTAAAATAAGTTTTTTGTAAAAACCTCGTTCTTACAAAAAGCTTGTAATTAGCCTTTTTGTTGACTGTACTGTGACTGTATATTGTATTGTCATCCAAACCGCTTAATCGGACACTGGGAAATTGATCAAATTTAACTTGCAAGCACTAACTAACAAACTAACTAACATAGCAAGTTAAATAAAAAAAAACAACTTTTTACCACAGACAACATCTCTCAAAATGAGTGTGATGTGGCTATGGGTGGTTGCCGCGTGCTGCCTGGTGAGCGCGAGCGGCGACCGCGGCGGCTCCTCCTTGCGTGGAGCCCTAGAAGCGCTGCAGCGGCGACAGCGCGGCCGGACGCACGGCCCGCTCGCCCCGCAGCCCGACTACGACGCGTTCTACGAGTTCGTACCGCCCCAAGCGTACCCAGGTAGCTCGTTACTTTGTGTCTTAGCTGCGTGCTGCCTGGCGAGTACTACCAGCGTTTTCCCTGCGCGGAGCTCTGGTAGAGGCGTTGCAGCAGAGCCAGCGCGGCGGCTGAGCGCACAGTCCGCTCACGTTGCGGACCGACTACTTTCTACGAGTTCGTGGCGCCCCAAGCGCTGCTACGGGTGTCCGTAGCTCATAGTCGCAACTACGAAATTATTGCTACGACGACCTCCGGTAGATGACTTCACAGATATAGAATTTACTATATAACGCAAATGCATGTACTTTGCGTGTCCGAACCCCGACCAAACGTCAAGATTGGTCGCCGCCAACTTTCAGTCCGCGCTGGTTCCGTAGCTCGTTAGTTTGTGTGTTGGTCGTGTGCTGGCTGATGGCGAGCGCGACCAACAACCGCGGCGGGTCATCCCTGCGCGGAGCCCTAGAGGCATTGTAGCGGCGTCAGCGCGGCCGGGCGCGCGGCCCTCTCGCCCCGCAGCCCGAATACGACGCTTTCTACGAGTTCGTGCCGCCCCAAGCATACCCAGGTAAGTTGCTACGAGTGTCCGAAGCTCGTTACTTTACCCTGCGCGGAGCCCTAGAAGCGTTACAGCGGAGCCAGCGCGGCGTTGCAGGCCGACTACTTTCTACGAGTTCGTGCCGCCCAAAGCGTACCCAGGTGAGCTGCTACGGATGTCCGTAGCTCGTAGTCTCAACTACGAAATTATTGCTACGATGACCTCCGGTGGTTGACTGCACAGATATAGAATTTACTAGATAACGCATTTGCATCTACTAAAATCGCGGCGGGTATCCTCCCTGCGTGGAGCCCTAGAAGCGCTGCAGCGGCGTCAGCGCGGCCGGGCGCACGGCCCGCTCGCCCCGCAGCCCGACTACGATGCGTTCTACGAGTTCGTACCGCCCCAAGCGTACCCAGGTGAGCTGCTACGAGTGTCCGTAGCTCGTTACTTTGGGTGTTAGCTGCGTGCTGCCTGATGACGAGCGCGACCAACAACCGAGGCGGGTCGTCCCTGCACGGCCCTAGAGGTGCTATAGTAGAGCCAGCCGTGCCGCCGCAAGCGTACCAGGTGAGCTGCTACGAATGTCCGTAGCTCGTAGTCGCAACTACGAAATTATTGCTACGACGACCTCCGGTGGTTGACTGCATAGATATAGAATTTACCAGATAACGCAAATGCATGTGACTTCGCGTGTCCGAAACCCGACCAAACGTCAAGATTGGTCGCCGCCAACTTTCAGTCCGCGCTGGTTCCGTAGCTCGTTAGTTTGTGTGTTAACTGCGTGCTGCCTGGCGAGTGCAAGCAGCTACCGTGGCGGCTCCTCCTTGCGTGGAGCCCTAGAAGCCCTGCAGCGGCGTCAGCGCGGCCGGGCGCACGGCCCGCTCGCCCCGCAGCCCGACTACGACGCGTTCTACGAGTTCGTACCGCCCCAAGCGTACCCAGGTGAGCTGCTACGAGTGTCCGTAGCTCGTTACTTTGGGTGTTAGCTGCGTGCTGCCTGATGACGAGCGCGACCAACAACCGCGGCGGGTCGTCCCTGCGCGGAGCCCTAAAGGTGCTATAGTAGAGCCAGCCGTGCCGCCCCAAGCGTACTAGGTGAGCTGCTACGAATGTCCGTAGCTCGTAGTCGCAACTACGAAATTATTGCTACGACGACCTCCGGTGGTTGACTGCGCAGATATAAAATTTACTAGATAACGTAAATGCATGTACTTCGCGTGTCCAAAACCCAACCTAACGTCAAGATTGGTCGCAGCCAACATACAGTCCACACTCGTACCGTAGCTCGTTACTTTGTGTGTTGGTCGTGTGCTGGCTGATGGCGAGCGCAACCAACAACCGTGGCGGGTTATCCCTGCGTGGAGCCCTAGAGGCATTGTAGAGGCGCCAGCGCGGTCGGACGCACGGCCCGCTCGCCCCGCAGCCCGACTACGACACTTTCTACGAGTTTGTACCGCCCCAAGCGTACCCAGGTGAGCTGCTACGAGTGCCCGTAGCTCGTTACTTTGGGTGTTAGCTGCGTGCTGTCTGGCGAGTGTGAGCAGCGGTGGCTTCTCCCTGCGCGGAGCACTAGAAGCGCTGCAGCGGAGCTTGCGAGGCGGCTGAGCGCACGGTCCGCTCATGTTGCAAGCCGACTACCTTCTACGAGTTCGTGCCGCTCGTACCCAGGTGAGCTGCTACGACTGTCTGTAGCTCGTAGTCGCAACTACGAAATTATTGCTACGACGACCTCCGGTGGTTGAGTGCGCAGATATAGAATTTTACGAGATAACTCCGAACCCCGACCGAACGTCAACGTTGGTCGCCGCCAACTTTCTGTTGGGGCAGCCGGACTGCCGCAAAAACAAAAAAATGTCTCGTTGCATGATAATTTACTGCAATACCACCAAAATAGTTTAGGTTTGGATTTTCCGTCACTAAATTTCGGCTGTGTCGTCACAGTAGGTGTTTCTAGGCATTATGTACTTCAGGAATTGGGTATTTGACTGTTGTTGAAATGTACATATTTAATTACGACATTCAGAAATATAACATTATTGAATAACAAATGTGAAAAAAGAAATTCAATCTGTATTATAACAAGCGAATTATGAGCTACTTAATTGTGACTCTAGCTATCTCTTTCTAAAACGAAATTTTGTATGGCGAGAATATGGCGCTATAGAAATGTGACGTCACGTTTCTATAGCGCTCTCCTTGTCTAATTAGAAAGTTTGATGCTCTATATCTCTGAAAATATGCAAGATATTTGAAAATAAATACCTATGTTGTGTTGCTACTAATTCAATGAACATTTTAAGTCAATAAAAAATAATCAGTCAAATACCCAATTATGCTACTTTGGCTTTTTGCGTTTTAGACGTCGCGCTCAGAAAGGGAGCTTGGTTTCAACACAAATTGTAATACTTGCGTTATCTATGTAAATCTAAATCTGTGGTTGACTGTAATACCGAACGCATCGGTTTTCAAGGTCCGGTCCCGCTATCTCTAAGGTCCCGGGTAACTTTTGAGTATTTTCTCGTGTCTGGGTGTAGAAAAATTAATAAATGTGGGACACCAATACAAACATTGTTTCAATAACAAAGTTTAGCAGCTTGAGCACTAGTGTTACGGAAATTGGGAACAACGTAAACGGAAATATTGAAAAGGTCGTTTTCAATATTTACCAGCCCGGGAAACGTACCCGCGACCTCTAGAGAGAGCGGCCCTTTTGAATACCGGTGCGTACACCACTCAGCCACGGAGGTCGTAGTGTATGTTATATTATATTACGACAATCGTTTTGGCGCAGGGGTAGGATACTTGCCTTCTGCGCCAGTGGTCTCGGGTTCGATTCCCGAACAAGACAAATATTTGTGTACATGAACAGTGGTCTAGGTGTTTACTATGTATTTTAAGTATGTATTTACAAACAAAAAGTATTTAAGTATATATTTATATTATTTATCCGTTATCAAGTTTTCCATGATACAGGATCTTATTGAAATTAAAATGGGCTTAGATAATAAAATTGGTGTGAATGTAAGAAGTTATCTATTATTTATATATTCGAAAAAATATGGGTATGATTTAACTCCAGTTTTGTACGTAAGTATGAAGTTCTAACACAAAACATGGTTTACTATAAAACTATAAGTTACTACTTTCATAGAAACGAACAATATAAGTTTTTTTAGTTGGTAATTTTAACATTATGACTAGGAAAACAGTTTTAACTAAAGATTAAAATGGAAAACTATTTTATTAAGGCTTTAACCGTAAGACATTATAAATTTTGTAGTGAGTTTAATTACATAGTGACAATTTTATCTCATTTCATTAAATTATGTTAAACTTTGAAAAAACTTTTTTTTACACTAACTGAACTGTCTAAAACTAAGCTAAATTGTAATTGTTTTTCTAACTTAGGTTTATTGTTACAGAAATCGACTATCCCGTTGATGTCCAGGACATCGATGAAGAACCGAATCCTAAATACATTATCAAGCTCTTAGAAGATGAGGAAAGGCCTCCTGAAGCTTACGAATATAGAGTAATACGAAAAAAGAATTCAAGATCGATTCCTGAGAAATCAAACACTAAAAAAGAGTCGGCTTTCCGTGAAAGGAGCCACCACTCGGACAACGAAAGACTTCGTGACCTCTTTGTAGAAAATAATGAAGCAGAAGAGAAAAAAGAAAACGATCACGCCGAAAATGATGCTGAATATGCTCTTCTTCTTGGACAACTTTGGTCCAAGTACAAATATAACAAAGCACACCCAAACACAGTGGAACAAGCCCCTCAAGGAGTGGTAAAACTATATAAAGAAAAGGTGGTAAAGAAACGTTACTCAGACAATTGGGGACCCATAGCTTTCAAAAGAAAGCGCAGCTCAGATTCTGACGTTGACCGCCCAATGACTCCTATTTCACCCGATTATGATGGACGAAAACATGGAGATATTCTAAATGACCCTACTTACAACGCTTACGAAGTAGCAGATGATGATAAAGATGACTTACGTGAAGAGTATGCCATTGCTTTTCAGCCACTAGACGATGATACTATCACTGACCTTAGTGATGAAGATCAGTATACTTACGATACTGTAGAGAAAAGATTTCCTGTAGCCAAAAGAAGCAGTGGGCCTTACATTTATGGCGTGCAAAAGAAAAGGTTTGCATTAAATCAAAATAAATATGACAAAACAAAAGCATTTAGAAGCAGCTCTGGTACAGATCCTAGGATTATCAAAGATTTGTCTAAAATATTTGGAGAACCAGACACAGAAATAATTAAGAACCCTGTTAAAAGAAGTAGTGATCATAGTGAAGATTCACATGAAACTAAACCGCCAAAACTTACAACAATACATCATAACCATACTCATGAGCACAGCAACTCAACGATACATGATGATATTAGTCATGAGCATCATGAACATACCATGCACCACCCTGGATTTTCTGGCAAAGAAGAAGATGTCATACATCACCAGCATGATCACCATGACCAAGCTGAAAGTCACAAACCAATAAACATAAAAAAGAAGTCTATCGACTGGTCTGATTACTTTGGTATTGATAAGCGTAAAAAACAACAAGAATCATATGTAAGTGATTTTACTCAGGACAGACTAGGCAAACAGTATTTTGACACTTTTAACAAAGAAGTAATATACCCATTAAATAATTTCCGTCAACATACTAACGTTAAGCGAAATTATGTACAGCCAAAGACACTCGAAGAAAATGAGTCACAAATGGACAAAACTCGTGCTGATACATTACTTTCTGAAGATAAACGTAGTACTGCTTCAGATAATGATGCAAAGCTTGACAACATTGACAAAAAGTTAAAAACCATGGAGGGTTTGATTGTTGACGAGGCTTTACATTATTCAGAGGTTGGTGAAGAACTAGACTCAAAAGAAGAACAAGAAATGAAAGAGAAGTTACTGTCCCGCCTTGCAGCAGCCTACAGCTTGGAGAAAATGAGGAAGGCGCTCAAAGAGTTTAAGCAGAGTCTGCAAACGCAGAGGTCTGAATCAATGCATCAGTCTCCCTCGCCGATGCCAACTGATGAGTCAAAATCCAAACGTGTCGCAATAAAAAAAGAAAAAGTTGAGATAAATGATATTCCTATTTTCTCTAAAGCTACTGAACGCAACGATGATTTCGAGGATGAACAAGGCGCGGGACATTATTTGAATGGCAAAATTGAAGAACAATTTTCTGAAGGTTACATGGGTGGTAGTGGAAGACATCGTTCGCCTGTTATGTCCACAGGTATGATGCAATAAGTTGATCTTATAATTAATTAATTAAATAGTTAAATTATTAACTAATTTCTCAAATTTGGTATTTCAGTTGCTGCCACCGGCTCTTGCCCTGTGTTGGGAAAGATAATCCAGCGATGCCAAGGTGTCGACTTACTAGCTGGAGACCGTGGCCAACTCTTCTTACCACTCTGCAGTCTGCATCAGATTTGTTATCTTTGTGTGAGTATTGTAATTTTATTATACCGGAATAACTTATATAGTTTCTAGTAATGAAAATTCATCATATAAGTATTGGTAAAATTATTAAAAAGAAACACGGGTTCAAAACTCTCCGGGAGTGCCGGCAGAAGTAAAAAAGGGCTCCCTAGACTTTTTTACAAAAAAATTGGTAATTTGACAAAAAAAAAGAAAAAATACCGACTAGATTTTTACCCGTGGTCTTCTGGCTTCAATGCCACCCGTTTTCTAACGAGTTATCACAACTTTGGAAACAGTGGCGAGATTTGCCTTCAGAATACGAAAAACTGTTACAATGACATTGTAACAGTTTTTCGATCGTCACGTGTCCGTCTTACGAATTTTCGATCTGACGGTCACATGATCCTGACGCGAGTTTAACATTTTTTACCCATCACAAAAAGTGCACAACACCGCTAAAGAAGTTTTCACTTCAAAAATCATTACTTTTTATATTTCCAGGGAGAAGCTCCACCAACGACGTGCGACCTAGTATTCTTGTCAGAGGCGGACACTGCTTGCGAGGGTGACATGGGCTGCCAGCGAGCGGCCAGATCGGCGCTCATGGCTCTGCGGGAACTGCACGACAGCCTCGCCGACGAGCTCGACGGCGAGTGCGAGGCCAGCCCCTGCCTGCCCGCCACCCTGAAGCTCAACCTAGGCTGGCAGCGGGCGCTCCAGCGATAAATACATCAACAAAGGGACAGTATGCGCGCTATCCTAGACAAAATTTTACTGGCACCTGAAAAGGCTTGGGGTGGTTAAAAATTTGTTAAGCTCCTTCTCCTCTGATATGAAAGTGAAACTTGTCAATCAGATTTCAGGTAGCACTAAAATTTGTCGATGGTTTCGCAAATATAGCCCTTGAAAACGAACCTACGCAAACTGAGGCCTCAAATTGTGCGGCGCCAAGTGGTGAACCACCCGAGGCGCGGCGCTCGAGGGACATGCATGTAACTGAACAGTATTGATGATCAAGATCTCCAAGGATTATTCACCTCTAGATTTTAAGGCACCGATCTCATATTCGTGCGGGCCTAACCAGCCATAGGCGCGTACGAATAAATCGACTGAGATCACTATTAAAACGACGTTCCCTAAAATCGCCGGCGTATCCACGCTACCTGCTACGCTTTCATTGTTAAATGTCATTTGAATATTATACTGTATTATTAAATGTTGTACGAACATTTTGCTATATATGTTTTTTGCTGTTTCATCTAGTATTTTAAGGATCGGGTCAGGACTAGATATTGATGATAATCACGATGAGATTGTTTGTTTATCGATGTACTGAGATGGTATTTTATCGTTGTTAAGTATCGTAAATAAGTGTGTCGACGTAAGTATTGGACTTAAATTATATTACATAACATGTAATAAATGTGTTTTCAATTTTAATACGTGAATAATATTATTAAAAAAATAAATGGGAGATTTTATTGTGTAAAGTAAAACGATTATTAAATTCAAAGTACTTATAAATTCATATTTAAAATATAATTATAATCATTTACTCATTAGATAATTAACGTCTATATTTTCTTATTCTTTTAATTAAGAAACTAAATTGTAAGGGTATGGTGATGAAAAATAAATAAAAAAGAAGAATGTGTTCGGTCCGACCTGGATATCTGGAGAGGTTGTTTGGTCCACACAAAACAAAGCATGCCTTTTTACTCAAATGCGACTTAGCACTAGTGCTGCACTTTAGACTTTACTAGACAATAAAATACTTTTTGTTTACACTGGACCTATTCGGTCGCGCGGTGTCTATCTTTTATACGAGCGAGAAATCGCTCCCAAAAGTCTTCCGGACCATTTGGCTCTCTGTTCTGAGAAAATATTCACTTCTCCTAAATCGAGTATTCCCAATACGTGTTTACAGTTATAATAGGCATCTTGGATGATTGTAGTTAGAATTAATGGGTGTAATTTATTAATAACGCCATACTCAGGCGATATTGCCAATCATTTTAACGACTTAAATGTTATCACTTTATTCGTAAAATGTTCAAATACTACTAACACACGAATATAAATGGTTTTCAATAAATTATTGGTTTTATTTCATTTTTTCTCCTGTTTAACCTTCAATTCAATAGGAAACCGAAGTTTGGTCATCCAAGCTTTGATAAAATCAAATGTGTTTATTTGCACTAACTATCATGGTTTACAACAAGGTGTTACAGAAAGTTTTTAACCGCTTATTGACTACCGTCCTGCGTCCACCTCATGAGACCACCTAGGTGTACCGTAGGATATTTTTTACTACCGTACTTACCTCTTAATTTTATTGTTTAATTTATATTGGTGACGGTCCACCTCTGAAACATAATACTGGCTGTTTATTTTGCTAATAACATTTCGGTTTGGTTGGTAGGACTTGTTTTTATTTTAGTCCGCCTGGCTAGCTACCACCAACTTGATGAAGGCTAAGTGCTATCTCCTCGTTGTGGATTAAAAATAACATACCGACAATCTTAAATTACTTAAACTAGCTGTTGCACGCGATTTCACCCGCGTTAGATCTTTCTAAATTTTGCCGGCTTCTACCTACATGCTTTTCTACTCAAACCTTTCCATCAGTAGGTTAGGTGCCTGAAGCAATTTTTAGGGCTAAGCATTGCGACTCAGGCTGGCTGGTGCAACACGACACGATCGCTCTTATACAAGTAAATGAAATTATTATTATTAACGAACATTTTGTTTCGTCAGTTTTTTGTAAACAGATTACAATGATAAAATTCTGTATCCGAAGTCGTCAGACATTATCATCATTTTCTTTGTTTCTAATTAAGCATCCAATAAAATATCTTGGAATTGAATCATGTTTCACATAATAATCGGATTTATCTGTAGATAAGTCGATAACAGCGAGTGAACATCGATAATACAGTATGTAACGATATCGCAACGACAAAGTACATGAGTACTAACTTAAATTGAATAGAAATAAAAAAATTTTTTTTGTGTTCTTTTGTGTTTGTGTTTTACATAATGAATGGCGTAAAAGATCAAAATGGAACTGATAATCCAGCTGTAACCAATGGTATGTAAGTATTAAACAATTGTTAATGAATAACAAGTTTAGTTTAACGAATAAAAACAAATAAATAAAGAAATTACCTACTATCAACATCCGCGAGAATGGTATAAACCCATTTTCATTTCTAGTTCAGGGGGCCAAGCCTGCTAACGTTAAGTCATAATCGTGTCTCAGTCGTGTTTCAATTGTAGTTCAATTGTAGTGCTTTTTTACACACTAGTTACAAGAATTATGAAAATATGATGTGATGTGAATGTAGTTTGTGGTGTGACCATCAGTAGTATGGTGAAAAAAGGACACATTTCTTGTAACTAGTGTGTAAAAAAGCACTACTATTGAACTACAATTTTATTGAAACACGATCGAGACACGATTATGATTTAACGTTAGCAGAATTGTATTAGTTATTTTAATTGATAGATAGGTACCTACTTAGCAATTTCGTAATATTTTTTAACATTGTTACCTAAATACAAAATAAATCTAAACTAAATACGTTTATGATTTATTTATAAATGTTATTCTTATAATCTACTAGCTTTCCGCTCGTGGCTTTACCCGCGTGAAATACATAATGTTTTCATGTGTAAGTATCCTACCTATCTATATGCTATTCCAGACTATAATCTAGCTCAGGGGGGCTACCGGCAAAAATATGGATATGAACATGGGCTTCTTTGTGGACATAATATTAATGGATTTCAAATCTCAAATGAAACCCATTCTCATCCAAATCCGTTCATGGGTTTCGCCGCCGTGATTGAATAACAAACATCTAAACTTAACCATTTATTATGCTTATTAGTAAGATATCGGTTGTTTTATTGAATAATTTGATGAGACGGAAGTCTAAAGAAAATAAAACAGATTCGATACTTACCTACCTAGTTACTGAGTGACGCGTTTATCTACAATACAATAAATTTATGATTTACCTTTCTTTGTTCAGACGACGGATTGACGCTCAGGCCAGATTTGGTAATCAACGTTCAACCACAATCAGGAGGTAATTAATTATTGATAATACTTATTATAATTCTTTCACCAATTCATTATTGTCAAATGGTCCTATGAGAGCTAAAATTATGTCTCTACATTTGAAAAGTTCAGGATACCTATTGACAAGAGACTTTTTTAACGCTTTTAATTAATAAATCAAAGTTTTGTGCGTCTTGCGAACAAATTACAGAGAAAAAACGACTGCTATTGTTTTGAGGTCAAAAACTTAGAAGTAGACTTTTGTTTTTGTATACTTACCTCAAATCGTATACAACTAAACCTTTTCATCGACGACGCTAAGATTAAGAACTCTTATTACGCGCAAGCCACACTGCCGAAGATCGAGCTAACAACGAGCCTAGCGACATATTATAGTATTCTTTGCTAGCGATGAGACGTTACACTTTTTTTCATACTTCGGTTCACACCGCAAGCGACGTTACCCGCCTCTTTCTATCTCTCTCGCAGTATGAAAAGAGGTGAAACACTTCATCACTCGGCTCGTGCCTCGCTCGCCAGCTGGCAGTGTAAAACAGATGTAAGTACAATCTCTGTCCAAACAGACGAAGTCGCGAGCACACACACAATAATGTCTTTATATATTTACTAGCGACCGCCCGCGGTTTCACCCGCGTGGTTCCCGTTCCCGTGGGAATATCGGGACAAAAAGTATCCTATGTGCTATTCCAGCCTATAATCTATCTCTGTTGTGTATTTCATCCAATTTCAATATTTTTATTTTCAATTTATTCAATTCAATTGTGTACATACTGACTTACAGTGGTCCCAAAGCGCCAGTATGTCAAAAATACAAATATATGTCAGAAGCTTAAAATTTAAATCCAGATCCTTTTAGTAGTTTTTGCGTGAAAGAGTAACAAACATCCATACTTTTCATACTCGCAAACTTTCGCATCATAAATAGGTATTATTAGGATTTTGAAGGTTTCACAGCATCAATTTCAATGATTTAATTTCCTACTAGGTCGCGCAGAATTGCCAGTTACCACAGAAAACTGGCAGACAAACTCTCGGGGACAGTTCATCCCCAGACATGGCTTGGATTTCCTCATTGGTGTCACGAAACTCGTCATACAGCAAACCATAGAGCTAAATGATCGTAAGTTTTTTTACAGGTATTTAATAACCGTTGATCAAGAAACAAAAAATAATGAGAAGGAGTAGCAGGATAATCTGAAGACTTCTTTTCAATAAAATTACTTTAGCGTAGCAGCTTAGGAACTGTGGAAAATCCATCAAACACATTCCAATTTAACATAATCCAATTTATTTCATGCAATGTTAGCACTTTGTTATTTTATATGAATCAAGATGACGATAATGCTGATCAATGCATCCAAATGAATATAAACAAAGCTGAAACGTGACTTTTGAAAGGTCAACAGCTGATCAATAATTTTGATATAAGATTTCCTATATTTCTTTTGCCAAATGATTTTAAACCATGTTCAGAATTTGACGACTTTGTATAAAATAAAACAGGGAGAAAAAAATAACTGTAAAGGAGGTTTCTTGCCGGTTTTTCTCGTTAAAAAATCTCCCACTGACTGTAAGATTTGTGAACCGAAAAGCAGCTTCTTTCGTTCAATAAATATTTCTAATAAGGTAATTAATTATTTATTTAGGTAAATTGAATTAAAAAAAATCTGAGTTTGCGTTTAATTAAGTGCTCAATAAGAAATATCTATTATTATCTATTCAGATAAATTAACTATTGTGTTAACGGTAACCCAAGAAAATGTTACTAAAAGTTAATCTTCTTTTAGTGGTATCAAGAATTGATTCGGAGAACCGATACATCATAAAAGTGCCACAAGGAGAGTCCCTTTACATAGCAAGCGAGGTGTCCAACAAAACAGTACGATGCTTGTGTGGCTCTGGCCGTTCGTTCGTCATGCACCTCCACGACAGCACCAGGCAGGAGGCCCTGATGCTTAAGAGAAGGCTCGCAGCAGCATCTTGCTGCTTCCCTTGCAGACTACAGGTAAGAAAGAGGTACCTCTAGGAAAATTAAATAACATTAAACTTACAGGGAGATTTTGAAGTCATTGAAGCCATTTTGAAGCCATTCGGCCCATTAATATAATGATATTGCATGAAAAAGGGTGGTGCCCAGTGCCAGCGTGGGCGCAGGGACAAAGGAGTAGTAGTTTTTATTATATGTTATAAATTGAATATTATTTATTGAGTAATTTATTGTGATACCTGACCCATAATCGTAACATTTACTCTTGTGGCAGGGACGCGGGCAAAGAGTCAAGAGTCAAGAGTCTTTGTTTGCCCCCTGATTCACGAACCGTTCGTCGGAAACGCTCCCAGCGGCAGAATGTATGCCCTGTCTCTCTCACTCGTTATAGAATAGACAAAGACAAAGCACAGAATTCGATTCCGATTCCGTTTCCGACGGTTCATGAATCAGGGGGCTGGTTACTTTTCAGTCGTTACCTACCTTAATGCTCAGCAATAACTTTACAACCGCTCTTGCTGTTGGAG
Source organism: Crambus lathoniellus (assembly GCA_949710035.1). Lineage (NCBI taxonomy): Eukaryota > Metazoa > Arthropoda > Insecta > Lepidoptera > Crambidae > Crambus > Crambus lathoniellus. The sequence goes on along the minus strand of OX453298.1, from coordinate 31,703,461 downwards.
TAACGGATATACATTTCCGAGGCGAGACGGTCCAAAATTTATGGACAAAAACCCAGAATCTAAATGGACTCAATGGGTACCAACCAACCAAAAGATTTATTATACCTAATGCACAATATTATTATTATTAACTCATTTATTTCAGATTGTAATTAGATACTATTCATTCATAATATACCCCACTAAAAGTGCAACGCCGCCGTATAGGCCGTAAAAGTCTGTTAAAAAATCTTCACTAACAAGGGCTAAACCATTTATGATGTTTTTACAGGAGATGCAAGTAATAACGCCGCCGGGCGACTACGTGGGCCGGATCCAGCAGAGGTGGACCTGGATGATTCCATTCTTCCTCGTGAGGGGCCCCAGCGACGAGATCTTGTTCACCATCGAGGGTCCCGCTGCGGTGCAAAGGAGCGCATTACTCCTGTCTGAGTTCAAGGTTGGTATATTGCTATTATTGTTGTTTTACACGACTGCCCAAAAGCAGAAGTGTAATGTTTTGGTTTTTAAGGTTTAATTTTTTTTTGTTATCGTTGGAATAAAAACGTTAGATGACAAAAGAACTTGGGGCCTACTAATTGAAGTAATGTTGGCTCAAGGACGGAGCTAGACACTGTGAGAATAAGTAGGACCCCTTATCTTTGCCTTATTCTTCGTAAGTATTAGAATTGACACGGCCTTATGGAATAATAAGTCCTTATTATCTTCTGAATTAGACTTACTTCTTGATGCAGTAGGTAACAAGAGTTTTCTTTGGGAAGACTATTTGTATCTTATCGAACTTAATACATACGGTTTTCGCATTTTTTACGTCACGATACTAATCGCAATTTACTTAAAAAGTAGTAAATGAACCCCAAGTAATCACTCATCATCATCATCATCAGCCATTCTGAGTACACTGCTGAACATAGGCTTCCTCCTTTGAGCGCCACAAAGAGCGGCTGTGGGCTATTTGCAGCCAACGGCTTCCCGCAACCTTCACCAGGTCATCGGTCCACCTTGTGGGGGGCCGTCCTACGCTGCGTCGTCCAGTTCGTGGTCGCCAATCCAGTACCAGTAAAGTAATCACTACCATGACATTATTTTATTTCATTTCAGATACTGTCCAGAGATGCTTTGCGAATAGTCGGGAAGATATCCCACGGCTGGGACCGTGATCTGAACAGCTTCACCACCACACTGGACTTCCCCGACACTGCTGTTCAGCCAAAACACAAGGCACTTCTAGTAGCTGCCGCTTTCTTACTGGTAAGACTACTCATGGTATTTAGGTATTCATCAGCCGGCCTAGTATGAGCGACTTTTATCGCGCGGTATGATATGGTACGGCAAGTTGTCTTGCTTACCCCACTAAGGTGTAAGGAAGACGGCATGCCGTAAGTACCATATCATATCGCGTGATAAGCCGCTCATGCTAGGCCGGCTGAGCTGGTATTGAATTTATCACTAAACTATAGATTACTTACAAAAATACTAACTTGGCATCTGAAAATATCAGAGAATTAAATTCTCAATCAAAACCAAATTGTTGATTTGCGTGCATTTTGTTGTTCGTTGTGATATCAATATTTTCAGATGCCATGTTAGTACTTTTGTAAGTAATCTAGAATATATAAATTTTTGATACGAAATGGACATTCGTTATAATTTCGTCAGCACATTTAAATATTATTTAAATATATTTCTTTGTACATTCCCAACAAATTTTCTATGGCCAAACCAATCTATTAAGAAGTCATATTTCAGAATAAAGTTACTTGAATATGTTAAAATGTTTTGTAGTCTCCACTGCACTTTAACTACGACCAGCCTATGAAATAAATTTAAAAATACTTAAATAATTTTGGTGAATATTGAAAAATTAAAAGGGTTTTTTTTTAATTTTTGAGGAACCCTAATAGCTAGCTGCAATGGCGTATTGCATGGTCTTGAAATAACCTTACAACGACACTTTGTCTTTACAACGTTATAAAGAGATAAGTGTGCGACAAAAGCAACATGTCTTACATTTTAAGAAATAAACATATTTTTATTATTAAAAATATAATGTTTTAAACACAAAATTACGAAGGGGCATGGAAATATTAATAGTATTTACATAGGTATATTATCATAAAAATTTAATTCCCAATCGAACCAAACGGTATGAGAGACAGAAGGGACAGTTTAGCAAGATATGGAAGTTAAATAACACTCATCTTTATTTTCTTGTAATTATTCATTTTGTACTTACTCAAATCTTTAAAAAAAGACCCGATCGAGTCACTAACAAGAAATATAAATAAGTCTCACAAGTGTTGTTACTTGACTGAAATAAAATGTTTGTCATTTAAAAACACCTGTATGCCCACAATATAACTGAAGGAGTTGTTGTAAGGTTATAATGCAACTACTGCGCGATGAAAGTGGTAATTCTTTAACGTTTACACGACTTTTGAATAACGCTTACGAAGTCATCTCGTGACTTTTGTACGACCATTATACAACAAATGTAGGTCGTATTAATGCGCCCATTTCGCGTTTAGTAAACGTTATTATAACGTTAGTATGACCTAGCTTTTACGAACATGGTAATTAAGATAACGTTTACTAAACCATTGAACGACGTTAAATTGTTAGTTGGGTTACTTCTGATAAACGTGATTTCGCCTAATCACTTGTATCTACTTACCTATACCTACGTATCTTCTTTCCAGGAATACGCTTACTTCGAGAGAGCAAAAACCAGCTGTATGAGATGCAACTGCTTATAACTATAATGTCATTGGTTGAGTTCGTAATATCCTTGAATTCAATGGTGACTCTGACTCTACGAACTGAAACTGTACCTATGTTATGTTTTAAACGCATTTTCGTAATAAAATCTTAAAGAAATTGAAAAACACGGTATTATTTCTAGTACCTATTATAATAATACATCCTAGTTGCTATCAAGAAGCCCGTAGCGCAGTGGCTACCTGCGATCGTCGAGGTTAAACAACTTTCGCAATGGTCAATCAAGGGATGGGATGGGTGACTAAAAACTTTTCATCTCGAGTCCCTCCGTGCTTCGGAAGGCACCGTTCAGCCGTTTTGGTCCCCGCCGACTGCATTTGCAGTCGTAAATACTCACCAACCCGCATTGGGCCGGCGTGGTGGGTCATTACATTAGCCATGGCCCATTCTCCTTATCCATCCATAAGGAAGGCCAGTGCCCCAGCAGTGGGGACATTAAATAGCTGGTGATGATGATGATCTTAATCGCTCCATTTTGAACGATCAAACTACAATAGTATGTTGTTTTATTTTAATGACAGATACCTACTTTATCAGTATACTAGCGGATCCTCATGGTTTTACCCGCGCGGTACTCGTTCCCGTGGGAATATCGGGATAAAATATAGCCTATGTCACTCGGGAAGAATGTAGGTTGCTTCCTTATGGTCAATGAATTTTCTATACCGGTCCAGTAGTTCCTGAGATAAGCGCGTTCAACCAAACAAACTACCTAACTCTTCAGCTTATAATAATATTATAAGTACTTATAGGTATTAGTCCTAGCGGTACGCCAAAAAATGCTGCAAATGGTGTTAAAGGCATGAAAATCGGAACGATTGATCTTTAGACCATAAGAATTAATTTGACCCGCAGCACGAAAAAAAAACGAAAAAGGAGACGAGTTATGTATGACGTCATCTTTTATTTGTATGGAAACAATTTTTTTTTTTAATTTTAATTTTTAGTTTTTTGCATTCACAATGCAATTTTTATTACAGAAAAAATGGAAAATGAAGTATTTAGAAAAAATCGACCCGTCTCACAACTAGCTCCGATGGGACTCGAACCCATGACCTTTCGCTTTCCGGGCGACTGCTCTAACCACTGAGCTACGGAGTCGTTACGAGAAGCGTCGAATTTATCCAATTCTTCTTACACGCTGTATAGTCAGCGTTAATTTCATCAATGTGGAGATATTACTACCCTCACACGCGAAAGAAATACCTTTCCAGGTATTTGGCAATCGCTAAAGATGAAATTAATATTGCAACTTATTTTAATTTTTAGTTTTTTGCATTATTATTATTATTAATCATTTATTCTCAGATTTTACAATCCATAAGTGTTAGTAACATGACAAACTTATAATAGTGTTAGTAACAAACAATGTACTGATAAAAACAAATTGTGGCTTTCAATGCGGCTCCTTAGCTATAGGTAATTATAGCGCGTGACAGGGGCATGTAGCTGCAGCCACCGGCGCAGCAGTGGGGAGTCCCATCGATCAGCCAGAGCGCTCAGAATGCTGTTCGAGCTGTCGCGTGCGCGCGCCCACAGCGAAGCGCAGCGTTTTCTAATGATGGTGTAAAAACAATTAGTGCGCGCCTCAGCAAACATTAATGACGCACTGCAGTGACGCGGCAGGCCGAACAGCATCCTGAACGCGTTATTGTATTGGACGCGTAGTGCATTATAGGTCCGCTGCGTAAAGTTAACCCACAAACCGCACGTGTAGAATGACTGACAGTAAGCTTTGAAAAGCGTCAATTTGACTTGTTTACTACAGCGTGCAAATCTGCGAGCCAACATATTACAGCGAACACACAATGCCCTACGCTCCCTCTCCACATCCATGGAGTCTGACAAGTCGTCAGTGACCCAGTGGCCTAGATACTGGAACTGGTGGACTTTTTTCAGTGTAGTGCCCCCGAGAGTAACAGAGGGTATGCTCCGCTGACTCCCGGCCGCACCAGCACGAAACACCATAAACTCACTTTTAAGAGAGTTGTATCGGAGCCCATGAGCCTCTGCATATTTTTCACAAATGTGAAGTAACCTTCTTAATGCACCGATCGATAGGCTCAGCAGCACCATATCATCTGCGTAGCTAATGTTATTAATGCACACGCCACTAACATGGCATCCTATATAGGTACTGCTGAGCTCCTCGATCAGCTTGTTCATGTATAAGTTAAACAGCTTGGGCGAGCTCAATCCCCCCTGTCTCACCCCGCATTGCAACCCATAAACGTCAGACTGCGAACCAGCCCACTTCACATGGTTCTTCTGATTGCCATACCAATACTTAAATATTGATATTATTTCAGGGGGCACACTTGTGTCACAACGCAGCTTTTCCCATAATAAATTGTATGACACTAAATCGAATGCCTTTGACAAGTCCAAAAAACAAGCATACACCGGGGTTTTTCTAGCTGTGTAATACTGTACAGTCTGCTTGAGACAGAAGATGGCACTCTCTGTAGACAGACCGGGCTTAAAACCAAACTGCGCGTCATGACTAATAATATGCTCACCTAATCTTCGATCAAGCAGACTGTCGAGCACCTTAGCTATAACCGTAGCTAAAGATATAGGCCTGTAATTGGACAAGTCAGAGGGATCCCCTGTTTTATTTTTTATTATAGGCACAACAACAGTATACAACATTTCTTCCGGCAGGTAACAGTGGCTCATACACAAATTAAAAAACAAAGAAAGAACTCGCGGCAGGTGCACCCCTGCATGTCTCAAATGCTCGACGCTGAGATCATCGTGACCGGGAGACTTGCCTCTGACCATGCCTTTAATTGTGGAGGCGACCTCTAGCGCAGAAAACCTGACATTTAAGTTCTCGACACGACCCTCAGCATCGAGCAGCTGTGACTCCGGAAGGAGAGGAGAGTCCACTTTGAAGTGCTTCCGGAAGGCATTTGCTATATCGGTTGGTTCGTACATACCAGCCACGCTCGCAGGAAGACTCGGCTTAGGGTTCAGTTTATTGGTGTTTTTCCAAAATTTACAAAAATTTTTGTCAGTATGATCTGAGCCATAATATCCATTTTAATTTGATTTGCATTCTTTTGGCAGTATTTTAATTTGGCTTTAAAGTATTTTTTTGAGTCACACATCTTATGATAAATAAAACCGTAGTTGGGTTTACCGTAATGTAACCAAGACTGATACCAAAACCGCGCATTGCATTTGCATTCACAATGCAATTTTTATTACAGAAAAATGGAAAATGAAGTATTTAGAAAAAATCGACCCGTCTCACAACTAGCTCCGATGGGACTCGAACCCACGACCTTTCGCTTTCCGGGCGACTGCTCTAACCACATACACAGCGTGTAAGAAGTATTGGATAAATTCGACGCTTCTCGTAACGACTCCGTAGCTCAGTGGTTAGAGCAGTCGCCCGGAAAGCGAAAGGTCGTGGGTTCGAGTCCCATCGGAGCTAGTTGTGAGACGGGTCGATTTTTTCTAAATACTTCATTTTCCAATTTTTTTTGTTCTGAAACCTATCATGTGAGGTATTTAATGAAAGGGCTTACCAAGCCGATTCTGAAAATGTATAAAACTATTATTTCATTCACTTGTTTTAAATTAAAGTAAAATGATAGGTAATAGCCTTATATCCAACCACAAGAAAGCAATTTTAAAAATATTTACATTTAGTATTTTTTTATAATTTTTAAAAATTACAAAATGTGTTATAGTCACAATTCGTTGAAACATGTATGAAAAGTTTAATTTTAGACACGGAGGATAATAAGTACTAATGCGAGAGGAGTTTTCAATCATTTTATCACTAAGGAGACGCCCGCTGACATTCGTCTCCACGAGGAGAACGAGGGGTATCAGATAGAACCTGTCGAGACTCCCACTCCTAAGATCGATGAAACTTTGAAAGGTAGGTGGATGATATAATGATTGAAAACTCCTCTCGCATTAGTATTTATCATCCTTAGTGTCTTTAATTGAACTTTTACACATGTTCCAACTAATTATGATATTTACACATTTTGTAATTTTAAAAAAATTATAAAAAAATACTAAATGTTAATATTTTCAAAATTGCTTTCTTGGGGTTAGATATGAGGCTATTACCTATTATTTAAGGTATATTTTACAAATAATGATTCAACCGTATCATATCTGGACGAGCCCAAACTTGGTATGTTTTGAAAATGATTTTTATTTTAATTTAAAACAAGTGACTGAAATATATTAATGTGATAATTTTTTTTAATCGCCTTAGTAAGCCCTTTTATCAGATACCTTACACGAAAAGTTTCAGAAAAAAATTTTTTTTTCCCTTAAGTACAAATAAAAGATGACATCATAACTCCACTCCTTTTTCGTTTTTTTTCTTGCTACGGGTCAAATTGATTGTTATGGCCTAAAGATCAATCGTTCCGATTTTCATGCCTTTAACACCATTTGCAGCATTTGACTGAATTTCGGGGTGTACCGCTAGGACTATATAGATAATTGAAAAAAACCGGAGAAGTGTGAGTGAAAAATACCGGACAACCGGAAGTTTGATTTTTTCACAGCTTCAAGGAATAGACCTTAGTACTTATATGGTTTTTATTTGAACTCGGTACCTCCACGCGTTCCCGAGATAAAGTGTCTTGACAGACAGACGAACGGAAAGACAGACGGACAACAAACAAAGTGATCCTATAGATAAGGGCTCCGCTTTTTTCTTTTTAGGTACGGTTACCCTAAAAATAAATGATATTGTTTTGGAAATCAAATCCGTTTCTATCGAAAATTTTGTCAACCATTCTTCGATCAACAATAAAGCAACTATTCCTCCAAATCTCTTTTACACTGTTGCTTGGTTAAGAGGGTGTTTTAGAACATACTGATATAAATTTTATGATTTTATTAAGTTTTATGAATTTTATTTTTATTTTTTTGACATTGACTTCCTTTCACCATCAATCTATTATTATTCAAGAATTACTCTATTTAAATTATTTTATTTATTCAAGGCATGATAATATATTTTATTTATATTATACTAAATGGCTTATTATTATTTGATTTTTTTTATTATTCAGAAATTTTACATTGTTACTTACTAATTCAATTTTTCAATTCAATTTCAATTTTATCAAATTTAATTACTTATATTTTATTATTTTTTAATCAATTTTGTTAAATAGATGATATTTTTGAATTAATAAAAAGGGCGTCCGATTTTGTTAATGCGTCCCCTCGCGTTTTTCTACGGGCGAAAGCTGAAAACCAGTGTTTTGTTCCTTCGGGGCAGAATATACGCTGAGCTTTTGCCTCTTTGCGTCGCTGTGACAAACATGCACACATATAGGGCAGAAGTACCCTTTGTGGTCACTTTAAGGAATTTTTGACTTTTAAGCACTAAGTACTAAATGGTCTTAGGTATTTAAGACACAAATTATATCTTAAATTATAGATAATTTATCTAGCTTTAAAGGTACATTTTTCAATTTTTAAAAGTTAAATAGTTTTTTGTATATAATACAAAATGTGTGAGAGGTGCCAAATGTACCGGTTTTGGCCACTTGCTGATAGTTAAACTTTTGTAAGTATTGCGAAAAATCAAAACCAAACCCAGGTAAAATCAATATATTCTTATGCGCTAGAAACCAGCCAATTGCAAAACAACAATTTAATTGTAAAAAACAAAGGTTTATAAAGTATTTCATCCAAAACAAATTTCTTAAAATTTTCATACAAAACATTTTTTCAAACAGAAAATGGAATTTATTGAAAAAATATCGTATGACTTATGGAATTCTAACCGTTGTTATTTTTACCTTAAAATACCTTATTTTAATTGCCTTTATCAGAAATGGCTAAAAGTTGTTTAGAAAACTTTTTGAGCAAAAAGTGGCCAAAACCGGTACAGTGGCCAAAACCGGTACGCCTGCCCTACCTGCTTAATTATATAGGTACCTGCTTTGTTAGTCAGTAAGTAGTTGGTTTGCTTCTCCTTCCTTTTCTTTTGTTTAAGTGCATGTTATGTTTGTGATGCAAATAAATGAACTTAAAAAAAAAACATAACCAAAGCCATCTTATATCTCACTCGTTGCACGGGCCATGACATAACTGAAGGTATAGGGATAAAATAATAAGTTGTAGGTACTTCTTTGTAGGTAAAATATTTTTCTGGACAGGCTTTACTAGTTTTAAAACGCAATCGAAACGACAGTGGCCATTTTTGGTTTAAATGGATTTTAAACCTTACAGAAAGAATGAATACTGTTGAGTAGTTATTCAAAAAATATTAGAGGAAATCTAAGAGGACATGGCCTTTTCCTTTTTTTATATTGACTTGGTTTCGGCGCTAGTCTACGCGCAATGCCCTCTTAGAAGAGTAGAATAATGTATAAAAAGATTATCTTGTTCATTTTCTGTCAAAGATTGACAACTCTCTATGATTTAATAGGACGTTTACTTACAATCTTTCCACCGCAATTTTTACTGCTTATAATGTTTTAATTTATTTGAGAAGTTTTATATTAGCCAAAACCTATCTTATCTACGAAGCAAATTATGTCACATAACATAAAACAGAAACATGGAAAATCCGCCTTCAACCTGTGAATTTATTCCAACTAAAGCTGAAAAGTCCTGGATCTATGATGAATATTATATCGGAGGGAGAGATGATGATAAGAGGAAGAGTGGGAAAGGAGAGAATCACTGGTCTGGCGCCAAGGTACAGTCAGCTGCCCATAATTATTAAATGATCTTAATCTTAATGATAACCACTAGCTTGCTACTACAGGTGATCTGTCGTCATCATAACCAAGATTGTAGATAAACTTCTTAAAACGCCAGATAACTGATTGTTATGTAGGTACCTATTCATAATTCTACGACATGGTATAGATTGTAATTTATAAAAATTAAATATAGCTACTCTAAGTATCTTTAGTACCTGCTCTTTGCACAGCTTGCAGCAGCTGAAAATGGTTTAGGAAAAATCACTTTGGTTAAATTGTCAATACCTACTAGATAAGTATACAGAAGATATTATCACAGGCAATTTTGCAGGACACTAGGTATGCATGTTTTGGGCAAGTATTGGTGGTGCGGCGGGAGTTCGGCCATGTTGAACATTTTATAATTATAGCTTTAGGAAAAAGATAAATTAAATAACACGATACAATACAGAGTGAGGTAAACTTATTCCAGTCTTTAGAATGGTACCACGGGCGGCTACTACGCGACACCATGCACGGTCTCGGCGAGTACCGGTGGCGGTGGCTGGGCCACGAGGGCACGCACTTCACGTACGAGGGCCACTTCTACTGCAACCGCATGCACGGCTACGGGACCATGTCCTACCCTGACGGGAAAGTATTCACTGTAAGTGTTGGAGCTGTCTTTAAAGGTACCTACTGCAGTCTTAAGAATGGTACTAAGATTGGTTATTGCGTGACATCATGCATCATGCATGCATGCATGCATGCGGACTTAGCGTGTAGGTGAGGTGCTGTTCCTCAGACGATGGAACATCTGACATGTGCCCTGGTGTCCCAACCAACTGCACGCAGGTAGACCTAATGGAGGCTACCAATGCTGCGATGGCCGAATTTTGGTCCGACACTGTTTAGGTTAGTTTGCTATCGACTCGATTAGAAGAAGAATCATGCATGGGTTTGGCAAGTACAGTGGTGGCTGGCTTGCTAGGGGAAGCAACTTACGTGCGAAGGCCACTTCTACTGCAACCGCATGCAGGCTACGGTAACATGTCCTACCCTGACGGGAAAGTATTCACTGTGAGTGTTGGAGATGTCTTTGAAGCTACTTTAGTTTTAAGAATGGTACTAAGATCGGTTATTGCGTGACATCATGCATGGGCTCGGCAAGTACCGGTGGCGGTGGCTGGCTTGCTAGGGAAAGCAATTTAAGTACGAGGGCCACTTCTACTGCAGCCGCATGCACGGCTACGGGACCATGTCAAAGTCAAAGTAAAAGTCAAATTTGTTTATTCAATTTAGATTGTTATTTAAAATACTTGTGAACGTCATAGAAGCTACGCCATCGGTTCGCAAACCCTAGCTACGGCGGGAGACCTTGGAGAAGAAGAACCGTCAAGTAACTCCAATGGTTGTTTTTTCTCTGCGAAAGAAAAGAGTCTCTGCGAAAAAAGCTTTCATTTTCCGTTACTTTATATCTCCCTTTAACTAAGGCAATTAAATTCACAATAGAATTACAGTTATAAAAAGGAATTACAGTCGGAAGTTGTAGTTGAAGTTCGAAACTGTTTTTGACTGCAACAATTCATGATTCAGATTTTAAACCAAAAAGTATGAAACCCTCCCCAGTATCAGTAACGGCATTTTCCCAGGGTTTGTTTCATAGCAACATCCGCTGGGGTCCTGGCGTTGAGTCGCAAGCTTGTCTGAAACAAGAAGTAGGTCTGTGGCGAGGCACGCAGCTGGTCCGGTTGACGTGGCGTCCGGAAGCTCCCAGCATCGCGCCGGATCTATGTGCGAACCCTGTGGGACGGGCGCTGGTAGACCCTTATCGGGTCGTGCTTTCTTCAATGTGCAGAAACGTAAGTTGACTGTGGAAGCTAACTGACGAGAAACAGTCTTATCTTGTGGCCACTTACCTACTTAAATAAACATAAAATAGGTTTGACATCTAGCAGGAGGAAACGCTAGTGGTACAACCAAGTTACTCGAATATTTGGATTCTTAGAAGCTCTACATTAATCTAATATGTATAGTCACCATAGTTATTGCAAAATCAGCTTAATAGTGGTTCATATTATTCGTGTTTTACTCAGATAGGTAAAACGAATAGTGCTATAGACCTACTGAAACAGTATGGGTCAGATCCATTATCTGCAACTGAAAGATGGAACAAGTTATATCCCAAGAACTGCACAGACCTGGCCAGCCTGCTCTGCCATACTGAGGCTTTTGAGCGAAATTATTATAAAGGAAAAATTAAATTACTCGAAGAAGTTAATAAATGGCCAGACGTCGAAGAGGTAATTAAAACCTACAAGTTTAAAAATATTGAAGTAGGTAGAACATTGAGGTATTATTTACATTCAAACAGCACATTTTTTTGTTTAACTTGATTTTGTTGCGTAACAATAGTTACAGAAATTTATAATGTGAAAGGATGTGATAAGGCTTAAATCTACCCAGGATACCAGCGAGGATAATGACGAAATTGGCCCCGGAATGAATTTCTACTACGCATGGAACAACAACAAAGTTATGTTGCACATGATGAAGCATAGCTTTGTGCACGATAAACAAAGAAGTATCAGGGACATCAATCTAAATGATTTACTATCAGGACCAAGGCAACAATTTAAGCCTGCGGGAACCCACGAACTCGACTGCAGGTTTTTATGAACCCACCCTACAAAATTGGACCTTTGTAAATGTTAAATTAGCAAATAAATTACATCAGCATTTCTCTTCCAGGGCGTTACTGATGGCCAGTTTTTTGGGGCACGCACGAAGCGTCGTACAATTGATAAATGAACAAGGCATTCACCCCGATGTTGCTGACTCACAGGGAAATACCGCTGTTATGTACGCCACTGTAAGAATTTTTAAACAATATTCAGTGACTTGCCACCATGAAGTATGGTTTTCTTAGTAGATAACAGCAGCCCGAACACCTTCACAACGTGCCTGAAAATCCAAAATGCGTTCACTTTAGTTACCTACCTCGACATTTTCAATGGCATCATCATCATCAGTAACTTTCCCGATTACAGTGCGGCGATCAACCTGAAATAATACATTTTCTAGTGGAAGCGGGTGCTAATATAGATAGCTACAACGACGCCTGCTGTACGCCTCTGGCTGTCGCCCTATTGCGTCTGGCTTGTGTTCAAAAGGATATACCGCTCAGTGGAATGCTTCAAGCCTTGTTGCCGCCTCCGCCAGCCCCGAGTTCACGTAGGTTTCCTTTAAATATTCACTAACTAGAAAGACTGTAGTACAAATCATAGTATTTTTATCTACTTTGCCTCTACTGCCGGAACGCAAGCCTTTGCTATATGTTAACTACGAAATCGTGATGTTTAACTAACTTTTTGGCTTTAGCCAAAGTTTTAGCGGAAGAGCATAAAGTAAATGATTGGTGTATCGAACGAAGCGTTCCATTTACTCAAAACACAGCAGTAATTGCAAAATCACCTAGTAAATTGTCCAAAGTCGTTTCGGAAAAGAAAATCACAACTGAAGAAGTTTCTGCTAAAGACTTAGCTGGAGGAAAAAAGAAAACTCCGACCGCTTCTATAAAGTCACCGGAAATTCGTGAACATAAATCAGATGAATCAATTAATGACGATAAACGCATCTTTCGAAATATACATAATGAATATCTTATTAGAATAACTGATCTATTCTCGTCTCCGCTCAAAATCAACAATCCGATGCCGTACTTGTTTGAAGTTCACGACATGGTGAAGTACGTTGATATTCCCGATGAAGAACCCAAGAAAGTTCCAGAGAAAGGAGCTAAAGGTGTGCCAGCCAAAGTGACAAAAGATACCATCAAGCCGAGCAAAGAAATACTGTCGGCGCCAGATAAAGACGATTCATCAATGAACAGTGTTGAAAAAGAAAAGGAAGAAACGTGGGTGTTCCTCATGAATATTTTGTCGCATAACAAATATTATTTATCACTCATTTCTTTTTACATTGTGTTCTTTTTTAACTCTTAAATGTAACAAACGTACCCGTTTTGATCAGATTACCCTCACTTGCCCTCAATACTAAACATTTCGTGTTATTACATTATTATTTAAATTTACAATTTGATTACAGGCTAGCGCAAATCACTTTAACTATACTACAGTTGTTAGCAAACGGTGCTAATCCAAAATTAGCGAGATGTCCGCAGCCTATTCTTTTCACAGCAATAGTCTCAGAACGCCTTAATATTATTAAGCATTTAGTCAATTTTGGAGCTAATATTAATGAAGTCTACCCTACGGTATATTTTTCCTTAATTATTGTGAATTTTCCTTTCCAAGTTTCCTATTCAGTTTTCTAACATTGTTTTTCTCTAGACATTCGGGTACACTCCTTTGGACGTAGCTGTCTCTTTGGCTCTTACAAATGAAACAGAGGAAGTGGTAAGAGTAGTTCTCGAATGCGGAGGACTTACAAATCATAGATTGCGATATGGAGATACATTTTCCGGTTCTGTACTTCAAGACATGGGACCGACTTTATTACATGCTATACTGGCTAAAAAGCCAGAAAATGAAAGACAGGAAGAGGTATTTTTTCCTGACACAAAATTATCGTCACTTACCTATCTTTTGATAAGTTCCTTTAAAATATTTATTTTTCTAGGTACAAGTAAACCTATTGGAAATACTTCTAGATTATAATTGCAACCCCATGATACAGTTCAAAGGTCGTTCAGCAGTGGATATAGCATTGACGAAAAACATAAATTTATTACATATATTCATAGAAAATGCAACGACTGATTTGAATTCTGTAATAAATGAATCAAAACAGACCTTGCTAGTGAAATTATTTTCAATACCCTTCTTTAGAACCGTAGCGGCTACTGAGAGACTGCAAATTGTAAGTTTCTCTTTAAACAATAATCTTGAATTTAGTAACGAGAAAGCAGTAGGTAATATAATAATTTTGTTTTATTGTACAGCTGACTAATTTGCTTTTATTTGGAGCTGACCCTCTATTGGCATGTCAAAATGGCGAAGAACAATTTCCAAACTTATTTGAGTTTACAAAGAAAACTGTAGCAGATTTAGAGAGTGGGACTAAGCCTGCTTTAAGTCCAGGTTAGTACTTAACCTTTGAAATCGATCCTACTTTATTTTCTTTGGTGGTAAGTTTTTTATAGCCCTTTATTTACTTAATAAAGGTAAAAATGATCCAAAAAAGGCAAAAGAGGATCCCAAGAAGACCAAAGAAGATCCCAAGAAAACTAAGAGTCAGGTTTCTTCAAAGTCTGTAGGAAAACTGGCTGGTGACGATGTAGGCGATTATAAGCAAGCTATGGATCTGGTGGTGGAGTGCGCTCGTCTACTGCACGTGCGTTGGTTGCAGGCTAAGTTGATGAAAGAACTGGTGGAAGTCATTGACAAGTAATGTTACAATAAGACAAAACAAAATTTAACGTAGCTTTAGCTAGATGTTTGGATATGTGCTTAATTTAACAATGAATTTCAACGAGTCGATAGAAATGAATGAAAATGACGATATTTTTTTTGAAAGAAATTGGTCATCATAATATTCTTCCATAGGTATAAACACCGCCAGTGGAATATGGTTATGGTGGAGCATAAACAAAAGAAGGCAGCGCGATTGTGGCTGACAGCGCAACGCTGTCTGGAGATTTGGGATATAATGAAAGTCACCAAGAAGAAGATTTACAACGACAATCGAATACTAAAGTATTTGCTGTATATCGTTACCTATTACAATAGTAAGCCAAAGATACTCCCGTCGACAAAATTGACGTCGGAAGAAAAGTATTCCATAGAACTGAGTGTAGGCCGTTTACTGAAGGAGCGAAAAATCGGATCTAAGATGACACAAGACATAGTGCCGTGGAAACGGCCTTATGTAAAGCCTGAACTCACACCGAAAGCGGTAAGTACAAAGAAGGGTACCAAATCTTCTAAAATCCTATGTACCTACCTAGTTAACAACAATATCGAACTCAAAACTAGAATAAAAAAAGCAAATTAAATAATTACTTACCTCAGTAGTTTCTACGACAAGTGCAGAACTAAAAGTGAACATAAATAAAAATAACTACCTACCTACCTATAAAAACCTATATTTTAAAGGGTGTTTTTGAAGTCATTGGCATCCATTCGGCCCATTAATGTACTCATATGAAGCTATGAACCGGACGACGTTCCGTGGGCAGGCCCCCTACAAGGTGGACCGACGATCTGGTCAAGGTCGCGGGAAGCCGCTGGATGCGGGCAGCGCAGGACCGATCGTTGTGGAGATCCTTAGGGGAGGCCTATGCCCAGCAGTGGGCGTCGCGTCGTACGGTTGAAATGATGATGAAGCTATGTTTTTACGTGAAAAGGGGTGGTGCCCGGCATCAGCGCGGGCGCAGGGACGCGGGCAAAGCGGGCATGAAGCATGGGTGACATTGTTTATTTAGGTGAATTCCGTGCGCGAACTTGAATAAAGTAGAGCCTGCGTTTTGTCGAGAGGCTAATGAAGTAGTTTAAGGCTTGTATGTTATTTATTTGAATACCTAATAATTAATCAATGTTTTTTATCAAATTGATATTTTTAATTATTTTAATTTTTATTCGCTATAGTGAAGTGATCAATTACTGAGTATTTTACGAGATTTTTCTGTGTTTTAAAAAAAAATATTTTACATCATGGATTTGCCTATATATTTGGGGAAAAGACTCTATATCATGAGTTCCTATGTTCTTATTTTAAAAGGATGCTAACGACTTCGATGTCACCCTGTATACCTACCCACGTTTGTTGGTAGTAAGTAGGCAAAGTCTGGTATTCCAACAACCAACCTTGTAAACAAATACTTACTTCATATTTTGTATTTTTTTTTTCAGGAGGAAAGCAAATTCAACATCTGTTTCGACTGCGCGTTGTCTTTTGGCGAAGAGAAAATTGAATGCAAATCTTGCAAACTCGTTTCGTTCTGCTCACTAGAATGCATGAGAGCGAACGTGGATCGAGTCAGCTGCCACCCTTGCAGCGAGTACTTGAAACTAAAATACTTTCCGACTCCTTCTGGAAGCGATATTATTGTGGACTATAAAATGAGTTGAATAAATATGTCTCATCATTTGGATAATGGTATTAAAAATGTTGGGGAATATGGTTTAATATGGGTTTAATATACTTAGTTACCTTCTTATTTATCATGGATAGAGTGAGAGTAGAGTCACGTCAAGAGGGGCACGGGGTGTAGCTGCCCCTCCCCCCTCCCTAGAGGCTCAAATTACCTGAAATTCATAGTTTTATCATAGACTTCGTCCTCCGGAGTACCAACCTGGGGGGCTACCGCGTAACTTTATGGGTATGAACTTCATACGTTTTTGGGAACTTTAAGTCAATTTTATAAAGAAAATAGCCGCTATCAGTTCCTTGTTTTGTGACGTCGGGTATAACAATAACTAGCTAGCAACGTTCAACAGAACAAAGCAGCAAAAATCTATCAAGATAAGGAATTCAAATGACAGTTGAAGCCCATACCCATATCCATATTTCTTAGCCGGTAGCCCCCCTGGCCCCCATTAGGGCCATAGGCTGGCAACTTTGAACTGGGTGAAATGGTTCCGATCAAGGTGACTGATCTACCGTCCGGCTTCGCTGGCGTCCCCCCATCTAAATAATAATAATAATAATGGGCTGGCGACGCCCTTGCTGACTAAGTCAACTTTTCATTGCATCAAAAATTCAATACCTACTTATATTTCTATTGTAAAGATGATGAGAGTTGCGTGCGACTCTAGTGAGCGCGCTATAGGGTGCTATGGGTATTAGCCATCATTTGCATGGGCGCTTTCTCGACGAGAGCAACTATTTAGTAATCTGTGACGAGCGAGAGTAGGTAACATAGGCTACTTTTTATCCCGGAAAAATATCACATTCCTGCGGCATAACGTCGTGTTCATGTAATCCACGTGGGCGAAGCCGCAAGCGGGAAGCTAGTTTAATAATAATATTAAGACGAGGATTCCCGACCGAAATAGGCACGCTAACGCTTGCTCGGCCGCGCTCGATACACTTCACGCGGACGCAGCGCCAGCCGGCAGTGAACTGTGAACTCGCGAGCGCCCCGCGAATCGAAAATCACTTAAAGTTCAATTAAAAATTAACTAATAAAAAAAAATAATGATGACGGCCGGAATCCCTCGGCTAATCAAAGACAATCATTTTCGTATATTTTTCATTAACTAAAACCAAGTAGGGCAGGCGTACCGGTTTTGGCCACTGTACCGGTTTTGGTCACTTTTCACTTTAAAGTTATATAAATAGGAATGAAAAAACTATTGCTTATATTTATTAATGGCGAATAAAATATTGGACTTTTAGTTAATAATTACAACACTTAGCTTTTTTTATGTAGTACCTACGATATTTTAGAAATAAACACCATGTTATGTTTCAAAGTTAACATTTTGTAAAATTCTTAAGCAAAATGTTAAGGGTAAAGGTTTTGAAAAATATTTTTTTTTTCTACAATAAAATTATTTTATGGTTATTTAATATTTTATATCACATTAGAATATGTTTCTTCCAGATGGATAAAGTGTTGTTTTCTCACAGTTGTCACAAAAAGTTGGAAAACAATAAGTGGCCAAAAGTGGGGCTGGAAATTTTTGCATTGTGGCACCTTTGGCCACTTTGCCATTAGTAGGAAGTTCCTAACTTTTATTTTAATAGACTCACAACTCACTTTTAAATTACTTATGTTCAGGTTGTCCGCTGTCGCGGTAGCGGAGCGGAGCTCGTCAGCAATGCAGAGCGGACTGTTTCTGCTTCGGAATCAATAGTATTGGTTAGGGCTACTTTTCACTTAAAAAGTTATAAGTATAAATCTCCGTGCTTTATATTGAAACGGTAGAGGAAGTGAGGCGAGCAACTCGAGTGGAGAAGGGGAGTTAGGAAGCCGTGCTTGCTTGCCCCGCTTGGCCCTCTCTCTCCGCTTCTCTACTCGGTTTCCTCACTACGCTCCTTTTTCATTCTTCTGTTTCTAGTGATTCATAAAACCCTTGTTTTGCTACCTCGCTCCGCTCGGTTACCTCACTCCTTTTAACTCCGTAAGGCTGCCTGTCCGATGAAGTAGAGAGAATCGGAGTGGAGTTGCGATTCCATACTTTTGAAAGTAGAACCTAACGCCACCTTGAAGTCAAATGTATAAAAACACAGCTCCGCTCCGCTTTATATATGAAAAGTTAAAAAAAATTGTATGTATGTGTACCTAGTAGGTACACACGGCGGCATATCAGACTATACATGTTAACCTTGAGAACGCCTTTATGCCCTACGTAATAAAAGCTGTTATCGCATTTCAACTTGATGTGCTGTCGAGTGTACTTCAGAATGAGTGTATAAGAATAAGGTTTAAGTTCGTAACGGACTCCTTGGAACTTCAAGTGTCTCTTAAAGTTAAGCAACACTTGAACTTGACGTCGATCGAATCGACATGTTTCTGATATCAAAGATAGAAAAAACCTCGTGGTTGAGTGCCCCTTAAAGCTGAGTATCCCTTGAAATTAAGTAACACTCAACCGAAGTTGACATCGACGTGTTTCTGATATCAAAGATAGAAGACCCTATCATGTTTAAGTGTCACTTAAATTTAAGTGCCCCTTAAAGTTAAGTGATGTGACATTCATATTAACGTGAAATCGGCGTATTTTGATGTCAAAGATAGAAACCACCATAGTAGTTATGTGGCCCTTAAAGTTAAGTGACACTCATATTTACGTGAAATCGGCGTGTTTTGATGCAAAGATACTCGTAGAAACCGCCATAGTAGTTAAGTGTCCTTTAAAGTTAAGTAAGATACACTTATCTTAACTGAACGTGACGTTGACTGACGTGTTTCTGATGTCAAAAAGGTAGAAGGCGCTGTCATGGATAAATGTCCCTCAACTGATCCCTCATTGACTGATAAATTAATAAATAAATATTTTTCTAACAATCACACCAATATCGCACATAGTAAATTTCTTAAGAAACTGTGTCTACGTGAACTTGATAACGGATAAATATATATTTATATACTTTTTGTTTGTAAATACATACTTAATATACACAGAAAACACCCAGACCAAGACAAATATACATGTTCATGCACACAAATATTTGTCTTGTTCGGGAATCGAACCCGAGACCTCTGGCGCAGAAGGCAGGTAGTTTACCCCTGCGCCAAATCGGTCGTCGTAGATTGATTTTAGAGGTGACGACTATAGTCATAATGTTTAAATGTCCCTTAAAGTTATGTGTCCCTTAAAGTTAAGTGACACTTATCTTATCCAAACATGAGATCGACGTGTTTCTATTCTATGTCAAAGGTGGAGGCACTATTGTTTTATTGCCCCATTTACCTAATTTAGCGGATCGAGGCTAGTGCCTAGCCTACACTAGCCTATATCCGCAAATTTTCTTCTAATCAAGTGATAAAGGTATACTTATAAAGTTGTGGTAAGAAGCTAGCTGGGATTGAAATACTGTTTCATGTAGTGTTTTAGTCCAGAACTCGGATAAGATAGCAATAAGGCTTAAACTCAAGTCATAAATATGGTAATTTTATCAAAGTGGCCAAAACCAATGCAAACTGGGTGACCAAAACCAGTGCAAAATGGCCAAAACCGGTGTATTTGGCCCCCTCCGAACATTTCGGTTTATGTAAAAAAAACTATAATTGTTTTTAAACTTTGAAAGTTGTAACCTTAAAGTAGGTACCATAAATTCTCTATAATTTTAGATATATTTTTTCTCTTAAATACTTAAGATCATTAAGCACTAAGCGTTTAAAAGTGAAAAAAACCTTAAAGTGGCCAAAACCGGTACGCCTGCCCTATAACTGTAAAATAACATATATTTTTTCCAAGTTTTAAGTACTCGTCGGTTTGCGAGTAATCCATAATTTAAAATAGGTACCCTATTTTGGGGAATCGCAGCCTTAAAAACATACTTGCGTGGCGGGGGCGGCTCGGCTATGCTAATACTACGTTAGTAATATTATAGTATTCTTTGCTAATAAACTTATTTATACTAGGGGTAAGCTATTGTAATACAAACGCGAAGAACATAGTGTGGCTATGCCTTAATACGTTTTTAGAAGTTTATTTTTGAGAGTGCTGGCATCCCTGTATTTGCAGCTGTTGTATTATAAATGTCATTGTCAATGTCACTGTCATTTCTCAACGAACGAAATATTTTCAGCTATTGTTTGTGGCGGGGTTATTGCGAAATTTCAATTATTGCAATTTTATGAGATTTATTCCAATTAGATCTTTGGTTTCATTTACTAAAATGGCTTCGGCAGCAAAAAAACCAAAACTTTCCACGGCAGCATCTTCAAAGCCAGAAGAGTCCTTAGATCTTGATAGTTTTATGAAGAAAATGCAAACAAAGCGTGAAGATACTGCCGAATCTATTCTTCAGTACAATTTCAATAAAAAGCGGCTTCGCATAGTGTCCCAAGAGCAGATAGTCGCTGATACATGTGAAGGGATAGTGTACTGGATGTCCCGTGACAGCAGAGTGCAGGACAATTGGGCATTTCTGTTTGCACAAAAACTTGCCTTGAAAAATGAAGTACCTTTACACGTTTGTTTTTGTCTGATAGCTAAGTACCTAGATGCTTCAGTGAGACAATTTCATTTTCTAATCAAAGGTAAGTTACAAGTTTATAGTAGGTACTCAGATCCAAGTCAAAATTCAACTCAGCATTCAAGAAATTGACATTTTGGTCTTTGTTTCTCTCCTTTAAATGGATATGGTTTTTCACACTTTTTTTTTATCATTGTGTATATGTCGCAGGGATTTTGTCAAAGTCGTGATATTATAATTTCACGTGATATTATAATTCCACTAGTTAAATTATGAATAGACAGTATTTTTGTATCAGTAAAAAAAATAACCACGAAATTTAAGGCAATTGCTTTGCTGCGCTTCGCGATCGCCTTAAATTTCCAACCTATCACGTGTTCTACAGGACTTCCGAGGCTCGCAGCCGTGTGCATACTGTCTCGTACTGTTTATTCATAATATCACGTGAAATTATAATTTCACTAGTGGAATTATAATATCACGACTTTTACAAAATCCCTGCGACAAATATAAACCTAATCTTTATTATAGTGTTTTTAACTTATAACATGTTATAAACTCTATACTATACTAAAGCTAAACTAGTTGGGTTTTACAGTTTACTAGGTTCCAAAGAATATAAGTGTGGTTATTACTAATTTGTTTATCCTTGGTTACGACATTGTCATAATTTTTTATGACATCAATTTTGGAAAACATAATTTTATCACTGAACCACATTATTTATATTCAATTTTGTCTCTACTTAACTTCCTTGCATTATTTTACAATATCTTTTTTTTTCATGACAGGTCTGGAGAAAGTGGCAGCTGATTGCAAGAAGCTTAACATATCCTTCCATTTACTTGAGGGCAATGGGGGGGATGTGTTGCCCCAATGGGTAGAGGATCATAAGATTGGCGCTGTTGTCTGCGACTTTAATCCACTTCGAGTACCCATGGGCTGGCTGGAAGGATGCAAGAAAAGACTTAAAAAGGATGTGCCCTTAATACAGGTATGAAATTTACACTACAGTTTTTAAACTGATTCCCCCTTATTCCAAAACGTGGACTGGTTAAAACTGATGCTAAGTCTGTCTTTTATTTGGATAATAAAAGTGACAGCACCAGATTAGCACCAGTTTTAAACCAGGACTATTTTAGTCCTCATTTTGGAATAAGGGGGATTAAGTTGGTCGCATAAATTCCATGCCTGACAGGGTTCGAATTGGCCACCTTTTATTTTATCTCCTTGTATTAATTCTATGATATAACATGTATAACAATTAATTTGCACAGGTTGATGCTCACAATGTAGTCCCCTGCTGGGTGGCATCTGACAAACAGGAGTATTCTGCAAGAACAATCAGGAATAAAATTAACTCAAAGTTGGATGAATTTCTCACAGAGTTCCCACCAGTAATCAAACATCCATACACCAGCAAATTTGAACCTGAGGTAAGACAATCTTAGCACCTTTTTTAATACAGCTTGTAAAAAGTTTTATTGTTAGCTACTACAAGACTCAATAATTGAGTCTTGTAGCTTATTCTGATTCTGATTCAATCCGAACATCAGTTCAGAAATATCAGGTAAAACAAATGTCATTCTGCAGGTAACCATAACATTTCAGTTACTTATTTGGTATTTGAGAGCAAACTGGTTCATAACAGGTTTCCAAGCCTTGATTAGCATAGCAAGCAAGCATTGTTCACACAATGAAGTGGGTTAGTGGAGATTTTCTTCTTAATTTCAGACATTTTATTTTAGTTATTGTTACTTTTGCAGCCAATAGATTGGGATGAAGCCATTGAATCCAGAGAGGCAGACAAATCTGTAGGACCAGTGGACTGGGCTAAGCCAGGATATGATGAAGCTATGAAGATGCTCAAGAGTTTTATTGAGAAGAGATTGAAAATATTTTCTGCCAAAAGGAACGATCCCACACAAGACGCGCTTAGTAATTTGTCACCATGGTTTCACTTTGGTAAGTTCGGGTTTGTTTTATTAAGTATTTTACCCGCATGGTACTCGTTCCCGTGGGAATATCGGGATAGAATATAGCCTGTGTCACTCGGGAAGAATGCAGCTTTCTAATGGTCAAAGAATTTTCTAATTCGGTCCAGTAATTTCGGAGCCTATTTGATGATAACAAACAAACAAACAATCAAATCTTTCCTCCTTATAATATTAGTATAGAAGTATAGATAGATAAGAAGATTGATGTCAAGAGTACATTAATAATTTTACATACCATTGAATCTAAATCTACTAAACAAGGGTGCTTGTGATGTGACACTGTGGGTGGGACAGACCTTATATTAGCAAAACAAACATATTATTGTTCATTACCATCATCTCAGCCTGTTGCAGTCCACTACTGGGCGTGTAGGTCCCCATAGTGATATTATAATAATATATTATTGTTAGAAACATCAAATAGTTTTACTCTGTTGTCATAGTTTATACTTTACTTTAGGAGTTGTAAATGATTTGTGATGGTTTCTCTCTCTCCAATACAATTCGCTAAAAGAAATGCACTCATTCTTATTCCTGATCATACAAACTTTTTCAATAATGTAACTCAATAGTCGGCTTTTCTCACTTAATTATAGTATTGCTGTTCCTAAAAACTTTGAATATTTACCAGCTGCCTAATTTGAAGTGTAAATAATGCTTACAGGTCAGATATCAGTCCAGAGGGTAGCCCTGTGTGTACAGGAGTACAAATCCAAACATACAGAGAGTGTGAACGCATTCCTAGAAGAAGCTATCATACGAAGAGAGCTTGCGGACAACTTTTGTTTCTACTGCGAACACTACGACAGCATCAAAGGGGCCAGCAACTGGGCACAGAAGACTTTGGATGACCACAGGTAAGAAATAAAACAGGCACCCACGCCAGGCGTCCGTCACTCGCTCAAGAACCCGAGATAAGTGCCTACCGCTTCGGGTATATCTCGGGATACAATTCAATACAATTTACAGCGGGCCGCCCACCCGAGCGCGATAGAATATATGCGATAGAAAGAGATGCAACGTCTAGCCATTCGTAATTATAGCCGTACAAGCTGAATTCTACTTTATCGTGTTGAAGTTAGAGTTGCTATTTGTTTAATGGTCTCACAGAGTGCAGCTTCTGTTACTAGTAACAATTATTTATTCTGTGCTCACACATCAATTAATTTTGTTAAAGGTCACTGGATTAATATGTATCGGAACGTGATGATTCGTTAATTGTAATCTCATTTCATTACACTGATATAATTAATCTAAGCATTTTATGTTATCTACTACTACTAATACGGAGTCAAAAAACGTAGGAACAATGTAGCGCAGATAGCAGATTCCAAAAATCGTGAATTCGCAATAACGTTTTCAATCGTGATTTTGGTCACAATATTTGTTTAGAATTTAGTGAAACAAAGAACTGTGTATCACGATTGTTCTGGAGGGTCATAGAATATAATAGAACTAGCTTTCCGCCCGCGGCTTCGCCCGCGTGGACTACACGACGTTATCCCGCGGGAATGTGATATTTTTCCAGGATATTCCTCTCCAGGCTACAAATTATCTATGTCCCAAATTTCAGCCAAATCCATAAAACATAAAACATCCAAACTTTCACATTTTATTTGAGTATGAACAGGGTACATTGAAGATCGTCACATAATACATTTTTATGTTTATCCTATTCAGCTAGGGTTGCTTGTCCGGCAAAATTAGACGGTGTCCGGTTTTTGACAAGGTTTTTACCTCTTCTTTATTTGTATGCTCAATAACTAAAACCTCTTGCAGGAAAGACAAACGCACCCACATATACACATTAGAGCAGCTATCCAAAGCCGAAACCCACGACGATCTGTGGAACTCCGCACAGCTGCAGCTCATCAAGGAAGGCAAGATGCACGGCTTCCTGCGCATGTACTGGTGTAAGAAGATCCTCGAATGGACGCCGACGCCAGAAGACGCGCTGAAGTACAGCATATACTTGAATGACCATTTCAGTATTGACGGCAGAGACCCTAATGGATATGTTGGTAAGTATATTTGTGTATTTATCATCGTAGTTAGACTGAAAAGGTATTTGAAGGCAAGATGCATGGCATCCTGCGCATGTACTGGTGCAAGAAGATCCTAAAATA
Organism: Crambus lathoniellus; assembly: GCA_949710035.1. Taxonomy (NCBI): domain Eukaryota; kingdom Metazoa; phylum Arthropoda; class Insecta; order Lepidoptera; family Crambidae; genus Crambus; species Crambus lathoniellus. Next base: position 31,678,264 of record OX453298.1, on the reverse strand, counting down.
GACGCCGACGCCAGAAGACGCGCTGAAATATAGCATATACTTGAATTACCATTTCACTATTGACGGCAGAGACCCTAATGGATATGTTGGTAAGTATATTTCTGTATTTATTATCGTAATAACGCTGAAAAGATATTTCATCCTGCGCATGTACTGGTGCACGAAGATCCTCGAATGGACGCCGACGCCAGAAGACGCGCTCAAGTACAGCATATACTTGAATGACCATTTCAGTATTGACGGCAGAGACCCTAATGGATATGTTGGTAAGTATACTTCTCTATTTATTATCGTAGTAACGTTAAAAAAAGGTATTTGAAGGCAAGAAGATCCTCAAATGGACACCGACGCCAGAAGACGCGCTGAAGTACAGCATATACTTGAATGACCATTTCAGTATTGACGGCAGAGACCCTAATGGATATGTTGGTAAGTATATTTCTCTATTTATGATTGTAGTAACGCTAAGAAAAGGTATTTGAGGGCAAGAAGATCCTCGAATGGACGCCGACGCCAGAAGACGCGCTGAAGTACAGCATATACTTGAATTCAGTATTGACGGCAGAGACCCTAATGGATATGTTGGTAAGTATATTTTTAATACAGTTGCTCAAAAAGTGGCGTATTGCAGGGACGTATAGCGTTCGGGATGTGGGCTATTACACACTCGAACTTTTTCTTTACCTTTCCCGAACTCGTGCGTTTTCTTTCCCAACTGTCAAAATATTGTCTATTAAAAAGAAAAAACCAACCACGAAGTTTTTACAAAAAAAATAATCATAGAAGTTTTTATGATTCATGCAAATATTTCTAAAAAGAAGCTACTAATTTGTTTCAATATCAGATTTAAAAGTAATTTTAATTATACATTAAATTAATATTAGTATCGGCCAAATTAAATTTATGAATATAAAAAATACATAAAATTGGCTGTATGACCACAGATTACTAAATATGGTATGACGTGCACTATTTACCAAAGTATCTGCTTATAGGAGTTTGCGCAAGTAAGTGAAAAGAAAATGAGGGACCTTATTTCTTAATTGTCTAAATTAGTTTTTTCTGGTTTTTATTGTGGTAGGTACTTAGTATGGTGGAATTAGTGCTTTAATGGAAAACGATGTGGTAAAAGAGAGAAATAAGGAAAGGCGCTCCTGTAGGATTCGGATTGCTTTTGTTAGGTTTCATTTCATTTCATCTCATTTAATTTAATTTTCATTTCATATCAATAAAAAAATTCTACTGAAGCTTTGGCTGTATGATCATAGTTTCCTTTGCCAACCCAGAATGGGTGAAGAAAATAAAAAAAAGTCTCTGCTTATATTCTTTTACGATTAGTTAGTTGAGTTTCTTGTGTTTTATAATTTTATTAAATTGCTTAATTTTTTCGCAACTGTATTAAAAATAGTTGTTCAGTACACGTGCGGAACCGTCATTGCAACTTGTTCCGACTGTCAACCCTCACCTTCGGCTGCGCCTCGGCTCGGGTAGACATTTGTCGGAACTCTTTGCAATGACAGGCTTTCCGCACTTGTAATGAAATCTACTATTCTCATACTTTTAGTTGTAATGCGTAAAGACTCGCACTCCTGTGTACGTCGCCCGGCGACTCGGCCATAATCAGGGGGCGCAATCTTCATACATTCAAATGGAAACTACTAAGCCATAAAATTCGGAAGTTGTTAAAATCAGGCCCAAAATTGGTCTCTATTTCCTATAGGTATATAAAAAGTTACTCTATGGTGTACATGTACATTGACACAAACAAGCGCAGCTCACTCGCACAAGCGTGGCTTACCCGCGCTCGTGAGTAACATCTGTATATTTCTCTGTTTATTATCGTAGTAACGCTGAAAAAGTATTTGAAGGCAAGACGCACGGCTTCCTGCACGGGTAGCATGATGAACTCGAGAAAGGTTTTGTCTAAAAAAATGACATTTCATCGTAGACAAACCTATTGTTCGGCTATCAATTATAGACTTACGAGGTAGACAAAACTCTTCTCGGGTTCGTCATGCTACGCGTGCTGGGCAAGTACTGGCACAAACACAAAGTAAACGTAGGCAGGCGTCCGTCACTCGCTCAAGGACGAGAGATAAGTGCCTACCGCTTCGTGTATGTCTCGGGATACAATTGACAGAGGGCCGCCGCACGCCCCCGCCGCCGGTACGCTTGCCCGAGCGCTCGCAACGTACTCACGGCACGTTTACCGCGCTAAGCGCATTGAAATGACTAAGTTATATTTCTAAATTATATAATGCCCGCTCCATACTTACCCCGCGAATCGCAGAGGGCGCGAAAGGTGCGAGAACACGTAATGTGGAGCCGAGTCGCATGTTTTTCACGCCTTCTCGGCTTCGCGGCTTGTTCTCCAATTTTTGTCGGTTTTTTGACACGCGACAAAGGGCCAGCGCGCGCGAACTTTGCGTGAACACGTCTAGACTCCACACTCGCACGTCGCTCAGTTTGTTGCTAGCAACGGCGGTGTCTGGTCGTGTCAGTAGGTATATACCGAAAGAATGAGCGTACAGTAGACGAACCGTTTAGAGCTGCAATTTCTGGGATACTAGCTACCAAACCGAACCAATATTGTGGGATGCGAATTCTAAATACCATAAAAATTAATAAAAAGTTCATGATGCATGAGATGCACGCAAAAACGAGAAACGCAGCGATACACACTTCTTCTTTTTCGACGTCTATCACATTCGAACACGCGATCGTAACTGTGAAAACTACGCCAATATTCCAAATGTGGAGCCTTGTCCACGTCACGCTGCCTTCGCACTAGTTTCTCGCCGCGCCTTCTCTCGCAATTCGTGGGGTAAGTATGGATCCGCCTAAAGGCATAATCAGACGAGGGACTTTTGTCCCCGGCGGACAAAAAGTCTGTACGTCCAAAATATGTCCTCCGAGGACTTGTCGCGGACTCAACGCATACGGTGTGCGGTCATTTGTTGCCCGGAAACGTACTTCACTATTGAGCGCTCAATGCAGACTAAAGTTCGTTGTGTGCGTTGTTGCGCCTAGTTACGTACGTTCTATTTTTTTTTTTCAGAACTCAACGCGAACTTTTGTCCAGTTCAGTCTCTCGGTGTCAGCGGTAATTTCGCGGACTTTTTGTCCGCGGTACTTTAAGTTCCTCGTGTGCGTTATTCGATACAATTTATAAGAGATCTATATCAATGGACAAAAAAGTACCCGGAGGACAGTCCGTCGTCTGATTAGGCCTTTAAGGTGATGTAAAAAAAAATCGACGGAATTATTTTAAGGGGTCAGTGTACTCATGCATACAAACAACTTTTACTACGGTACCAACATTGAAATCGCGAAAAAAAAACAGCTGTACCTATACTTACATTTTGATCTATTCGATTTCAAATTTTCTATGAAAAGCTAGGATAAACGCGATAGAAAAAGATGCGTCATCTATGTGAGTAATAGCCGTTCGTAATTAGCGCCGCACAAGCTGAATTCCACTTTATTGTGTTGTAGTTAGAGTTGCTATTTATTTAAATGGTTTAAAAGAGTGCAGCTTCTGTACTTGTAGGTACTATTATTTATTCTGTGACGTGCGCTACAATACAAATAAGACCCTGAAAAATTGAAAATGAAGTATTTTAGAAAAAATCGACCCGTCTCGTAACCAGGAGCCGCAGGCTTATTACCGATCTTAAAGTGACAGTTGCAATCGCAACAATTAACAATTAATCGCTCCCAAAACACATATTCGTATTACGGAACGTAAATCGCTACGATAGCGCCACAAGCGGGCGATTTGTAAACTAAAATTGCATGAAAGGTACCGTACCGTACTGTACCGATTGCAAACCAACCGCAACTAGTAGCAGTCGCGTTGCAATTGTACAATTAGCAACTGGTTGCTTGTTTTGGTAATAAGCCTGCCGTACTCTGAAACGCCAATCCGAAACTTCGGTTAGCCCCGCCCCTTTCACTCGATTCTGTTCCGATTAGAGAGTGAAAGGGACGGGTATACCGAAGTCTCGTGTTTTGCGTTTCAGAGTAGGCCCTCAGCTCCGATGGGACGGTTGTGAGACGGGTCGATATTTTCTAAAATACTTCGCTTTCAATTTTTCAAAAAAGTTAAAATTTAAATAAAATTAGACTTTGTTTCAGGTTGCATGTGGTCGACGTGCGGCATCCACGACCAGGGCTGGGCGGAGCGCGCGGTGTTCGGCAAGGTGCGCTTCATGAACTACGACGGCTGCAAGCGCAAGTTCAACGTCGCCGCGTTCGTGGCGCGATACGGGGGGAAGGTGCATAAATACAAGGCGAACAAGTAAGGTCACGTCGCAAAATGAACCTTAAGCTCCGGCCGTAAAGCCTAGTTTACATTAGTCGAGTCAAAGTCAAAATTTAAAGAAACAAATTCAGTATAAGCCTCCAAAAATCTGATTTTTTTGCACAATTTTTTTTGCGTTCATCACTACTCATAAACTTTAAAAGCAAAGAAAATATTATGATAGAGACCTTGCAAATGTAATGGAGATTCTAAATGATAAACATTTATTCCACAAACTTGTAATTCTTACTGACAAACACGTAATTCATGGAACAAGTTTCCGCACACTAGTTTTCGTTCAAAGCTATCGCGTTCTCACTTGCTCACTCACTGTCATTGCGCTGGATGAAACAAGCTTGTCAACTTATTGTCAACAATGATGGGAAGGGCCTTCTTAAAAAAATAATTGAAACACAGAATTTCGACGTTACCTACATTGCGGACCAGTAACCCTAGTGAGGCAACAAAAACCACCCAAAACCAATTCTACTTAAGCGTATCCGAGTAATAGAAGCGTGTTACGTACAGCTACAGTTCATTTTCGCTTGTAGCGAACGGTAAATCAGTTAGGCAGGCGTGCAGCTGCAAATTATTTAAGACCTAATTGTCACGTGGAAAAGATTGATAATTATTGTAACTGTTTCGGAACTGAATAGCGACACAGAATAATACTAAAGGTACAGAAACCGTGTCGCTATTCCCCAATCAGCCTCCTTACATTACATTGAAAAATGAACCTTAAGCTCCGGCCATTAAAGCTGATCAAGGCGATATGGAATAGAATGGATAATGGAATTCGATTGGATGGAAGAGGGCAGTTTACATTATACCAACTGCTTATCTACTTTGCTAAACACTAATGTAAATCGGTTATTATGGTGGAGATTCGTTACTGTTACCATGAGTTGTTACAGCAATATGATGGCAATTTTCTAACTGCACTCGCTATACTCTATGTATAACATTTTTTTAAATATTGCTATAACGACAAGTGGTATGTGTAGTTAGTATAAATAATGCAACAATATTATCGTTATTATTAAAAGTTAATAATTTACATTATTGTTGTTCAAATTTCGAATGTTAATCATAAGAAAGTTCCAGTTCAATTGTTGAAACGCTGAGCGCCATTCAGCATTTTTTATTGTACTTATATCTTTTTGTAATGCCAAGCATTTTGAAGATACTTTAAATCTAATCGTATGCTTTGATATAAGCGGTTTGTCGTACAAACTTCTTTATTAACTTATTTAAATGTAATGAAAGAATAACTTAAATCTTAATGTAAGTTTACTTTTGTTAAAATAAGATGTATTAGAATAAGTTTCTCAGATTTCTGTACAAACTTCTAAATTCTACCTCATTTTAGTTTTTAATAATTAAAGTTTTTATCGTCTTTACCACCATGTTTTATTAACCTGTTACTTATCTATCATAGTGTAGAAAATGAAACATTTGTATGCTTATAAATATTTTTATTTATGAATGTGACTGATCCGTAGATACACGATCATATACTTCGATAATCTTCATAAAATTAGAAATAGAAAAATAATATCAAAGAGCTATTTTTTTCATTGGAACATTACGTCAGATGTGTTGTGTTTGGGTCTATCCATTGTTTTGTCTGATACTGAGTCACAAGTTATAACCTAAAGCACAAACTATTGCATTCAAAGAACATATAAATTTCACAAAAGCAAATACTCTTTAGACTTTGTCCAAATAATTCTCCTAAGAAAATCATAATGCGCTATTATGTCACAATTTATTACAATAAAATTAAAGTAGCTATAAAGGAAATTAATAAAACTATATCATGATTTCAACACACAAAATAATTGAAAAATTCTAAGAGCATAAATTGACTGCATTCATTTATTATGGATATTGAATTTATTATGATTTAAAAATATATAAATACCCGAGTTACTGTTTCAACTATGAACACAAATCGTGGCTCATTTCTATTTGTTATTCCACTAATACACAGTACAGCACGAGGGTTAAATACCTTTACTCGAACATACAAACGTTAGCATTAAACTTCATAGAAAACTCGAGATAAACATGTCGAAGATAGCAAAAGAGGATCGGTCTTAACCAAATTCCAGATCAGTTCCGGGAAAACATTAGGAATGTGTGTTAACCGAGCTAGTGAGTTTTCAAATTGAGAATTCGGTTACGACTCCCCTTGCAAAAAAAAATAAAGTGGTCGTCGAAAAGAGGCGACATTCTACGAATAAAAAAGGTACTAATTGATTGTTGTCTATGCTCCCCTGTGTTAGTGTGTGTGTGAAAGCAGAGCTAGATTCGCTGTTACGGGCGCAGGACGGATCCTAGGGCTGTCGCTACGGCGCCGCGTTGCTGCCTACTGCACGCAGCAAGCGTTCTTGTGCCCGTTCTTCTTGAGACGCGACTTCGGTCGGTACTTCTCGAGGTAAGAGAGCTGCTTGGCGTTGATGGCTCCACGTCGTTGACTGAAAATTAAACATGAATAATAAATGGCACTGCACTGCTTCTTGAACTCGCAGTGCCACAAGGGCAGGAATGTCTAACAATCTATTTGTTAATACCTAAAGGAGTAAGATTGTTAATTTATTTTCGGTAGAAAGAACGGTGAACAGTTAGAACAGTTTTCACACTACCTACTTCGCACAAAGACCTAAAGGCTCTCCCACACAGGCGCGTTATTGTCGTCGATAATATCGGATGCGTTATTGCGATATTTGTTTTTAGTAAGTACATTATGTATTAGGATGGCTACGAAGTTACACACTGCTGCGATAATATCGACTAGGACGCTTGCGTTCCTCCGTCCTGCGATGTGAGTTCATAGAACATTTGTATTAGGACTTGCACTTATGTGACGCATTATCACAATAACGTATCCATTATTATCGATGGTAATAACGCGCCTGTGTGGGAGAGCCTTAAAGCAGTTCAAAATTGCTGAGTGACCGGAACTGACGCAAGACCGAACTTTAAATGGCGTACTTAACAGATCCTCTTCGGGTCGCCGAGCCAGCGAAGTAAGTATGAACTATCATCATCATCATCATCAGCCTATCAACGTCCACTGATGGACATAGGCCTCTCCAAGAGTACGCCATCGAGCACAATCAGTGGCTGCTCTCATCCAGCTCTTGCCAGCCACCCTGCAAAGATCGCCGCTCCACCTAGTCTGAGGGCGTCCTACACTACGTTTGCCAATTCGCAGTCTCCACTCTAGAACTCGCTTACCCCAGCGGTTATCGGTTCTGCGGCTTATATGGCCGGCCCACTGCCACTTCAGTTTGCTAATCCGGTGGGTTATGTCGATAACTTTGGTTCTCTGTCGGATTACCACGTTCCGAATTCTATCCTTCAGAGAAACTCCGAGCATAGCCCATTCCATAGCTCGCTCAGCGACTTTGAATTTGTGAACCAGCCCTGCCGTGAGTGTCCACGTTTCGGCTCCGTATATAAGTATGGACTATACAATAAAAAGACTGCGTAAAACCGTGGTATACTCACTCTCTGATGGTCTCGACCGCCTCCTCGTACTTCATGCCGAGCTCGATGAGCGCGATGGCCACCATGACGGGCGCGCGGCCCAGCCCGGCCACGCAGTGCACCGCCACCGCAGACTCGGGCTTGTTCTGGGCCCTGCAAAGTAAATGACAAACGTTACACACAACTACAATCGACAGAATAATCCTACTATCGGTGTGGGTGCGGTGTAAAGGTCATAGCCCACTTATACCGCACCGCTCCCACCCAACCAAACTATGAGCAGCCAAATATGGACTTGATATCGTTCACTGTAGATGCACTTTACAGTAACAATATACAATAGCAGACAGCGCGCGGTAAGCGAGCCTGCCGCAAGCTAAAGTGCATCTACAGAGCACGACATTAAGTCCATATTTGACTGCTCATACATTGGTTGACCACTCACGGACGTACCCACGCTCCCACGAGCGGTGCGGTATAAGTGGGCTAAGTCCTTAACTCCACAATCTATGTGCCATCTCCTACGTTGCCCGGAGTGTCCGATTAACTGCACACTCGACGACCTGTGGTCCGCTACCGAGCCTGCGGTTCAATCGATTCATCGACACGAAAAAAGAAGAAGATCCTAGGTACTTATATTTTAAATGCGAAAGTTTGTGAGTGTGGCTGTTTGTTACTCTTTCACGCAAAAACTACTGAACGGATCTGGATGTTTGTAGGTACCAGAGGTAGATTATAGGCAGGAATAACACAAAGGATACTTTTTATATCCCGTTAATCTGACGGGAACAGGAACCACGCGGGTGAAACCGCGGGCGGCCGCTAGTAAGTAATAAATTAAATATTATTTTTTCTCCAAACATATAGGTACTAAACACTTGAATATACAATTTTATTACTATATTATCATATCACATATAATATGCAAATCTTAAGTTTCCACGCGGACTGTTCGTTAAAATAAATCAGCTTTTGTATAAAGGTTTTTTGAGCAAAAGCTTGAGTGTCCCGTTTCGGCATCTTTTCAATCGGAAGCTGAAGTCAAGAAGTTGTAATGAAAATTAATGTTTAAGATGTGGGTTTTACATGTTGTAATGAAGATATAGTGATATCTAATGATTGGGCAAAGGATACAAGAAGAAAGGTATTTTGGACATATAGAAATGATAAAAATAGAACATAACACGAATCCATAGGTCAAATCAAAAGTACCGAAAATCAGCAATCATTGCAAGTAAGGATAGTAGCAAGAGGCGTGAGCACGACATGTAGAACACTTGGCAGAGATTATCTATAGATAGGTACTAAATAACGGATTAGCCGACATACTTCATGAGTCTGGTACAGTTTCGCTAACGGCTGTTCCCAATAAGCTAATCTCTCGTGTGTGGATCAATTACCTAGGCAACCGTTGCTATTTCCCGCCAATCACAAAAAGACTAGATATTGCCCCCACCTTTGTCCGATTTAGATAAAAAAACTATCTAAATTTTATCGACGTCTACCCATTAAAACCTTTCTAACAGTACCTAAACCATATTTTAGCCCTTTCTGAACATCGCGACGCAGCCTGGGACAATACGCACAAATAGCTAATATATATGTATAAGGATACATTCAATATATTATGAGAAAACCTATCTTTTATAAAGATGATATTTTTTTTAAAGATGTCTATGGCATAAAGTGTATCAATATATGTTCAGGTCATCAGGTCAGGTCAGAAATTTTCAAGCAATGCGAATTGATTGATTCTCTTTATAATTTACTAGCGGCCGCCCGCGGTTTCACCCGCTTGGTACCCGTTGCCGTGGGAATATCGGGATAAAATATAGCCTATGTCACTCGGGAAGACTAGCTTTCTAACGGTGAAAGAATTTTCTAAATCGGTCCAGTACTTTTTGAGTTTATTCGTCGTGGTACCCGTTCCCGTGGGAATATCGGGATAAAATATAGCCTATGTCACTCGGGAAGACTGTAGCTTTCTAACGGTAAAAGAATTTTCTAAATCGGTCCAGTACTTTTTGAGTTTATTCGTTACATACAAAAATACAAATCTTTCCTCTTTATAATATAAGTATAGATTTGGTTCACTTTTAAGATACGTGTAAGTGTAAACAGCAGTATCTTTCACTTCTGCGCCTTTCAACCAAAGTGAATGAATTTGGTTGAACCGTGTAATATTGGCAAAAGACGCATCCAAGTAATCTACATTAGAATGAAAAAGGAAGCAGAGCAAGGTCATTACAATAGTATTTTTTTCACAATAACATTATGATGAATAACGAAGACCGGTAGTAAATACGCGTCATTGTCTGGACTAAAAATGAATTCATGGAATGAATTGACGTCATCTGTTATTACTTCTCGAAGTGGTAATTAGTTTAACGATACAGCCGGCCGGTATTGTCTGCTGCTGCTGTTTTGAGTTTGAACCATATTATTCAGTTTAACACTATCATTTGGTTTAAGTTACAAACTCATTATCGTGTCGGTGACAGAAGCAACTTCTTTCAACACAAAGGTAAAAGGTATAATAATAATACATGCTATTTTAGTAATATTTAGAGATAAAATAAACATATTTTCGTCCGTGGTCGCAAATATTAAGTTGTTGAACCTTCGATCATAAGTGTTGAACTGAGTTTTTATTTCAGGGAAATTGTCTTTTGGCTCTATACATATACGGAAGTGCCGCTATGTATCCATCGAATAAATTGACTTAAAAGTGCTCGGATTGTGCTTGCGCAGCTCGCGGTCTATTAAGGCTTGTTTTCACTGGTCGATATACAGCATACTCCCCGCAGCCAAGGTACGATTAATGTAAGAAGTCGATAACGCGGTCGATAAAACAGAAACAGCACTTCCTATGCTGCTATCCTTTTCTGTCTCCCAGAATTGTCATTTGCTAGAACGAGAACGAGCACGGGTGTGCATGCTTCCCGCTCTCTTTCTAGCTTTAGTTTTGGACGGTTCGGTGCGACAGAAAAGGATAGCAGCATAGAAAAGTGCTGTTCCGTGCTGCCAGATGTAGGCCAACCCTAAGCCGCATGCGGGGAGATTGGGTCAAGACTGCAGCGTCATGCCGATTGGACGATAGGCAGCATGGCCTGACGCATGTATGGCCAGGCGTCCGTCACTCGTTCAAGGACGCGAGATAAGTGCCTACCGCTTCGCGTATATCTCGGGATTAAATTTACAGCGGGCCGCCCGCCCGAGCGCGATGGAATATATGCGATAGAAAGAGATGCAACGACTAGCCGTTCGTAATTAGAGCCATACAAGCTGAATTTTACTTTATCGTGTTGAAGTTAGAGTAGCTATTTGTTTAAATGGTTTCGCGGATTGCAGCTTCTGTCCTTGGACTATTATTTATTCTGTAGTATGGCCACCATATTATTATTATTTATATTATTTATAGGGGGGACGCCAGCAAAGCCGGACGGGTGATCAGATCCTAGGTCGGGACCATTTCACCCAGTTCCCCAAAAATGGCCACCATAAGAATAACAACTCACTTGTCGCGCAGGATCTCGAACCAGTCGTCGACCACGTTGGTTGGTCCGTCACTCGGTTAAGGACCCGAGATAAGTGCCTACCGCTTCGCGTATATCTCGGGATACAATTTACAGCGGGCCGCCCGCCCGAGCGCGATAGAATATATGCGATAGAAAGAGATGCAACGACTAGCCGGTCGTAATTAGCTGAATACAAGCTGAATTTACTTTATCGCGTTGAAGTTAGTTGCTATTTGTTTAAATGGTTTCGCGGAGTGCAGCTTCTGTCCTTGGACTATTATTTATTCTGTGGGATTTTTCTCGGATGACGGAAGCTGGTGTTTGGACTTATACGGATGGAAACCGGAATACGTTTGTCCACTGCGTCCGAACCCGGACGAGCCACTTCATACTGAGAGGTTGTGCGTGTGAGTGAAACAGTTATATGGAATCTACGCTCACACTTCGGTACATCCGATCTATCCAAATTCCCGGAGTCCGTCAAAAAACAGGATGACGGAACTCGGACGCCGGGACTCGAGTGGATAGACGGTCAATACAAATATATGAACCGCTTCTTCGGTCCGTCTAAAGTCTAGACGGATCCGGCGAGACGGACGTCGTGGACAAACGACCTAAGAATATCAACTCACTTGTCGCGCAGGATCTCGAACCAGTCGTCGACCACGTTGGCGGGCGGGAAGGTGCCGTCGTCGTAGGCCAGGTCGCGCACCTCGATTTCCTCGGCCTTCAGCGGCGCCGTGTCGTAGCTTGGCTCGCACACGCGAACCACGGTGCACACATTGTGCTTGCGCAGCTCCTGTTCGATAACAAACGTTAAACATTTATCGACTTATTTGGTTGAATCAGGCGTCACCTGGCGGAAGTCCCTAACCATTGTGAAAAATTAATGTAGCTTACTTCCGCAAAAAAACACAACATGCAATTTATTTTTTGGTGTTGGTTTTCGCACGACCTATTTCCTGAGGATGCCCCGGGTTGGGGCAAAACACGAAGAGTAGTCTAATCGGTGAAGGTGCAAGGTGTATTGCTGTATTGGTAAATGCAGGTATTGTGCACTGGTATTTTCGTGGTGTACATGTGCAATTTTTTGCAGGCGGGCGGGCGGTGCACCTTTGTATGTTGTGTTTTTTGCGGAAGTAATCTACATATATTTCGTTTTTCACAATATAGCGACTTCACACTTCACGAACTAACCTTCACCGCCTCTGTGAACTATAGGTTCTATGGGGCCACTCAAAGAATTCCGATTTGACGTTAGTTATTTTGTTGGATTAAGTTCAATTTTGAATGAAACGGTATTTTCTATGAGTTTGACATATATGAGCTACGGAGTCGTTGTAACGACTCCGTAGCTCAGTGGTTAGAGCAGTCGCCCGGATAGCGAAAGGTCGTGGGTTCGAGTCCCATCGGAGCTGGTTGTGAGACGGGTCGATTTTTTCTAAATAATTTATTTTCCATTTTTCTATGATAAAAATTGCATTGTGAATGCAAAAAGTAAAAATTTAAATAGTTTGACAGCTGTCGAACTGGTAATCTCTCGGTGGTCTTAGTATAGTTGTTCACACTACTGATTTCAGACCCAGAGGTCCCGGGCTCGATTCAGTGGGGGTACATACTATATACGGTTTTGTCGGAGGTAGGACTTGTTCTTAGCCCTCCTGGCTAGCTACCACCATCTTATTTAAGTCTGACGCCATAACAATGATGTTTTCAGCATTATTGTGTTCCGGCAGTCAACGATCCATCGTAAACTTCCATCTATCTTCAGCCTTACTTATCACCACTTGACATCAGGTGTGATGAAACACCATTGTGGATATATAAAATGTCACGCCATTTTGTGGATTAAAAACGCAAATATGGCACCGAATGACTTTTTTTAAGAAGAAGGTTGCGAATGTTACGATCATACGTCAAAAAAGGACAGAAATATTCGCTCAGCCATTTTTGATACCCCAACCGGTAAGGTGTAAAGTTGATCGAAGGCCCGAGGCCTTAAAACCGCGCTCAAATGGCTTACTGCATACCCTCACTTGTTTGTACATTATGTGAAAATGCGTCGCCTAATCAAATGTAACTATATACATAAAGTGCGACGCACCAATATACGCAGTGAGAGTACTGTACATGTACACAACTACTTGTTCTTAGCCCTCCTGGCTAGCTACCACCATCTTATTTAAGTCTGACGCCATAACAATGATGTTTTCAGCATTATTGTGTTCCGGCAGTCAACGATCCATCGTAAACTTCCATCTATCTTCAGCCTTACTTATCACCACTTGACATCAGGTGTGATGAAACACCATTGTGGATATATAAAATGTCACGCCATTTTGTGGATTAAAAACGCAAATATGGCACCGAATGACTTTTTTTAAGAAGAAGGTTGCGAATGTTACGATCATACGTCAAAAAAGGACAGAAATATTCGCTCAGCCATTTTTGATACCCCAACCGGTAAGGTGTAAAGTTGATCGAAGGCCCGAGGCCTTAAAACCGCGCTCAAATGGCTTACTGCATACCCTCACTTGTTTGTACATTATGTGAAAATGCGTCGCCTAATCAAATGTAACTATATACATAAAGTGCGACGCACCAATATACGCAGTGAGAGTACTGTACATGTACACAACTACACAGCATGTTATGGTACGTGACGTTAACATTTGCTGGAGCCGAGATTTTTACATTAGATAAGTAGACAAAATATTGAATTCACACGTCGCAGTAAGTAAAAATCGTAATACAAGGCGATGTAGATATCCGTATACCTTAACATTAACAATTGAAATCATTATAAGTGCTTGTTTCACAATGTCCGATTAGGAGATACTTTCCAGTTTAATTGACAGTTTTGTATGGACTATCTGTCAACTAACAGCTAATGAGAACTTAATTAGATATTGTGAAACAAAAACCTTAAAATTATAACAACCAGAGTTGAAATTAGGCACTGTCTGTTAGACAGACATGCATAACATAACATCATAATAAATGAAACGGGTTTGTAAATAAACATTAGTTTACGAGCTCATTTACCATAATGGGTCTGTGACTAGACTGTACTTTGTTCTTAAACAAACTTCAATATAACAAAACAATAAGAAAATTAAAATAAATAATGAAGGCAATTATAATAAAAACTAGTCGATAGTGGAGGTAATAAGGCATTATTTACCTGCAGATAAGCCTGAATGGTGACGTCAGAGGGGCGGTCGGTGATGAGGAACCGCATGCCCTTGTACTCGATGAGAGAGGGCGCCGGCCTGATGTCCTTCTGCTTCATGGCGATCGCTTGCTTCGCTTCTCTCGCTTCCAACGATCAGACGCGTCTCGCGCACTCGGCGTTGCCTACACTTCACAACCTTCGGAGGTGTCACGGTCCGTCAAAGACTAACAGGCAAACTGTCACTCTATTTCCACACAACACACGTCAGTTTCGTTACTTTTGTTTAGAAAGGGTCCAATTATTTCATGAGAACTAGCCGCATGGATGTCGTTTTCAACCACACCAGTACATACGTAAACGGTAAAACAAAAGTACAGAATGTGGAATGAAATCAAAAGAAATTACACGAGAAACATAAGTTTGTCGCTGTCGTCACTCGAACTTCCGTAACTGATGATATGCTCCAATTAACAGCGGGCTCCGAATTTAAGGTAACTGAAACAAAACACAAAGTGTGTTAAAACGGGCGAATTCGCAAATGTATAGTGTGTAATTTACTGGATTTATCATTTTAGATATGCGTTTGCGTCAATGCGAGATCAACAACTGAAGTGGGACTAAAAAACTGTTCTAAAAATAGTAAGTTCTGAATTTCGTTGCGAAGTTCGGGTCATGTGGACGTGTGTTTACCGGCGGACGGGCGGAGGTATTCGCGAGAGTGCCGAATGCTGATCTAGAGCCAACGGCGCGGCGCGTCAGTCACTTTCCGGCCCGTACATCGGCTTGTTGGTACAACACGATAACGCCCCGTAAACACTACGACACGACATCAACGCGTTGCTTTTTCCGATAAATACCTGTCTTGCGGGTCTACTTGAAATAGAGCGTAAACTCAACAAACTACAAAGCAAACAGTTTATCGTCTTGTTGTGGTCAGGAGCAGATAAGTACTGACACTTGGAAGGCAATGAACGACTGTTCGACTCCTGTAAGCCCCACCCTGATTTGACATCGTGTCCCATGGCGGCTAATGTGTAGGTAGCTAGGCAGCTAGGGCTTATATTTTATCTTCAAGTTGCATTATCAGTTATTGTGATCTGATATGCATTTTGACTAGTCCCATGGAAAGATCAATCTCGGCTCTAAGTAATGAAATAAAGACAAATCGAAGTTATTACACGGAGATCATTAAAGAAAACTATTTTGAAGTACCTAATTGTTGAACAATACAATAAAACAATTTATTATCATTGTAAGAACTAGTTACTTAAAAGTTAATCCTGCAATTAAGAAATAATCATTTAGTGCCTGTTTCACAATGCCTCCTAATCGGAGATACTTTCCAGTTTAATTGACAGTTTTGTAAGGATTATCTGTTACAGCTAATGAGAACTTACTTAGACATTGTGAAACACGCCCATATTGATACGAAACAAAAGATATTAGGTACTTATTGGCGAAACTTCGGGGTGAATATACAAACAAGTAAAAACAGAAGCCATCCAGATTTAGAGGTTATTACGAAACTTAAGGAAAATAAATATCAAAAACGAAAAACTGAAGCCAAACCATCGCGCCTTTCCTAACATTCACATTGTTATTTATTATTTTTTGTAAGTGCCTTTTAAATTTCAAAACTTTAAATAAATTTTCAGCAATACTCGTGTAACCAAGAAACGCCCACTGATGACCTACCCCGAAGTTTCCGTTTTACAATTTAACCCTTGAAATATTTTCCTCATTAAACAGTTAACCCAGTTAGGAAACATTTATATTTCAGAGTTTTCAGATGAGATGGAAAGTATTTAAATTCTTTAAGCTCAATTTATTCGATGGTTCACGCAAAAACTTAAGTAGGTATGTGGTGGATTTCAAAATCATCGAAGTTTTAATCTAACAGCGTAGGCTATTGTGTACATTTTGCTTTTGGCGTGGAGCAGTTCGTTTATAATATTTTATTCTCGGTTAGCTGTCAAATCAAATCCTTGTTCACAATCACAACGCATTGCGCTTCATGGACCATGGTTCTACTCGACTATGTTGCATTGAATAAATTATAGCTTGCCTGCGCCAGTAACTTAGCACATACTTAATGCATTCTATTACTTAGACTATATTGGGACTGGAAGATTATCATTAAATTTTACCCAAGACTTTCCTTTCCTTTTGACGCGTGATCGAGAGTTCAAATAAAATACACATCACATACATAGATAAAAATCTGAATGCAGATTCAGAATAACGCATAAGTGAATGCTCCTCTCATGAATTATTGAGTCAGCAGGCATCTTATCCTCGACAGGCCAATTAGGAAGTAGCTATGCCTCTAGGTCAATTAAGGCTGCCTGTCCTTTCGAAGTGCCTGTCCATTGAAACGGAGCGGAGTTGCAGAGCGGTGAGCGAGTTTGGTATTCAGACACAGAACAACGGCATCTTAAGGACTTAACCCACTTATACCGCACCGCTCCCACCCAACCAATGTATGAGCAGTCAAATATGGACTTAATGTCGTACTCTGTAGATGCACTTTAGGTTGCGGCGGGCTCGCTTACCGCGAGCTGTCTGTTATTGTATATTGTTATTGTAAAATGCATCAACAGTGAACGATATTAAGCCCATATTTGGCTGCTCATACTTTGGTTGGGTGGGCTATGACCTTTACCCTTCTAGACAGGCTAACTAGGAAGTAGCTATGCCTCTAGGCCAGTTGAGGCTGCCTGCCCATTAAAGGGCTTATTACACTTGGCTAAATTCAGCATGTAATTAAGCATACATGTATTGCTTTCTTTGAGCTCATTTGTAGTAAGTGATGCAATCAAAACAACCAATGTATGCTTAGTTAGATGCTAAATTTAGCCAAGTGTAATAAGCCCTTAAACCGGAGCGGAGTTGCAGAACGGGGAGCGAGTTTGGTGGACAGGCAGCCTAAAGGTGCGCTTACACGGGCAATTGGCATTGGCGTTTTGGCAATAATTGCTGTAATATTACTGTAATGGATCAATCTGTAGCGATTAAGTGGATCAATCCAGATTGTGATTACTCCAGAGTAATCACAATAAATTGCGGCATTGTTTCTGGAATATTGCTTGTAATTGTAATTGCTCCATATATTCCACATTTCTCAATGCTTCTCGCTTTCGCAAGAGAAACAGGCCAGCAGCGGGGGAAATGGAGGTTACTTGTATTGCCTATTTTCTAAAGTTTCTCCATATTTCGTGTTATTGTGTGGCCGTATCTCAGTTCAGTACCTAACAGGTTGCTACATTGTGCCATCGCCCTAAATTGCTTGATGTAGTCGTAACCCGTAAGCTTTGACAGGAATTGAGCAATTTTAGTTGCCCGTGTTAGCGCACTTTTAGTCGTAAGTTACGACTCGCAACTATGATACATTTATTGTTTACCTGAGGTCGGGGTGTCAGCGGTACTCGCGGGGTGCGTGGTTGAGCGCGCGCTCCCAGCAGCATCGGTCCAGTTAAGGTTCGCGCACATTATGTCGGGGCGCAGCGGGCCAGGCCGCAGCGCAAAAATCCGTCCAAATCGCTCGTATGTATTTTATATGAAACTACCGCACACTATGCCAGGGCGCAGCGGGCCGCATAATCCGCCGCGGATTTTGTTGCGTGCGTGCGATGCGATGCGGCCCGCCCCGCCCCGCTACGCCCCGACACAGTGTGCTATAGAAAGCGGATTTTTCTCGTACTACTCGGTCAGATAACATGACACCTACAAATTATAACCGTCTCTTTCACTCGATTCTGTCATGCCCGGAGAGTGAGAGGGATGGGTATAACCGGCAGTAGTAGAAGAAATTGGATGTTTGAATTTGGTTATACTCAAAATCCGTCAATGCGATCCGCTGCGGCCCGCTCCGACGCGACCCGGCATAATGTGCGCGCTCCTTTAGTGCGCGCTTGCTACCTCGCACGAAGCGCTCTCTAGTTTATTTGTGTTGAGCCTGGCAGTACTCCGTGATACATTTATTGTTTACCTGAAGTCGGGGTGTCAGCGGTACTCGCGGGGTGCGTGGTTGAGCGCGCGCTCCCAGCAGCATCGGTCCAGTTAGTGCGCGCTTGCTACCTCGCAGGAAGCGCCCTCTAGTTTATTTGTGTTGAGCCTGGCAGTACTCCGTGATACATTTATTGTTTACCTGAGGTCGGGGTGTCAGCGGTACTCGCGGGGTGCGTGGTTGAGCGCGCGCTCCCAGCAGCATCGGTCCAGTTAGTGCGCGCTTGCTAACTCGCACGAAGCGCCCTCTAGTTTATTTGTGTTGAGCCTGGCAGCACTCCGTGATACATTTATTGTTTACCTGAGGTCGGGGTGTCAGCGGTACTCGCGGGGTGCGTGGTTGAGCGCGCGCTCCCAGCAGCATCGGTCCAGTTAGTGCGCGCTTGCTACCTCGCACGAAGCGCCCTTTAGTTTATTTGTGTTGAGCCTGGCAGTACTCCGCGCTGTCCAAGCGGAACTCCATCAATGTCGCCACAGAAGAGATATCCAGCTGCAACAATACAAACCATTGATTTAATAAAGCCTTTAAGTATACCACTATGAGAAACACTTCCATCCATTTTTTTTATTATTGATATAAAGGTCAATGACCTTTGAGTATTCTGAAAGGTAAGAGGATAATAAAATTATTCCTGCCTAAACGTTCAACGTGCCAATACAACATGAGTTGCTAATAAGATTTAATAATCACCAAAACAAGAAAATTATGGAGCAATAAAAAGAAACTATTAACAGATAATTAAGTTAGTACTAAATAGATAAAACCCCGAAAGCTAACGGTTAACCGCAACAAGATATGCACACACTGACTGCGAAGCTTATCAGCAAATATCAAACACCAAAAGTAGATACACAAAACACAACCTATTTTTACACACTGATGAGGGCATTCCTAAAAAACTGAAGGTCGTGGCATTCCTGCAACAGCTGCGGAATTAAAGAGTAGAAACCCAAAAGAAGGAAATAGCAAACGGCACTTGCACTGTAGAACAATGACATCATTTGCAACTGAGGCTTTGAGGATGAAAACGAAGCTTCTATTTCAGTTTTCAATTCAAATTTTAACAAAAACAATGCGCGGACTGGTCGAACACTGAAGCTACACTCCGGGGCTCGGCAACCAGCGTCGCCACACATTTTGGCAGCACTCCTACGACGCCTCATAATACGTATGTTTATGCTCTGTTAGCAATCAATTGTAGATTCAGGCTAAGTTTATTTTTAAGTCTTGCATAAATAAAATATTGACAAAATGATCCTATTTCTGGGATAATTTTAGGTAGGTAGATACACTATTTAATCCGATGAACTGAATCCAATCCTAGGTATTCATTTATAGGTACCTAGTTAATTTTAAACACATCCTGACGTTTCTCAAAACCAATTCAAGTCAGAATTGGGAATGGGCCAAAGGAAAAGTGGATCACACAAAACGGTACAAACAAACCTTACTAAAATCATTATCTCAATATAACTTTCCTTGAACCTAAATAGAACTCAAATCAATGTTAGCTTTTTACTCTTATTTCCAACAAACAAGACGTAATAGCACCTATAGTTTTAATAAATACACTTGATGATAATATCACGTTGTGCAAATACGTTTATAGATTTATTATGTTATGTATGATTCATCCATAGTAAACAACATACCTAAGCTAACTACGAGTCGACTAAAAGAAACAAAGCTAATAGCACGAGTCATTGACCAGCTCTCAAGAAAAACAATTTGGCACCAACAGTATTTAAAGTGATTTACAACATATTATACCGAAAGAAGAAGTAATAAATAAATAAGTAGGTGTATCATCAGAACTTGATAAAAGTTAAATAGAGAAGAAGAAATTGGTTAAGTGACTTTACAGATGGCGTACTATACTTGTTACATGTTATTGCATTGCATACTAATGATACAACTGCAGTCCAGTATTAAAGTAATATTTAAGTAAATAAACAGAAATGGCAGACACAACAAGATATTCAAAACTTTGGAGGATTTTAAACGGAATGCAACTAACAAACAGAATTTACATAATGCCATGTTGACTGCTTGGGTAGAGTAGAATGCTTACTGAATAGGTACCTACTTATTGTAACAAACGTACAGAAGATTGTCCAAGTAACGACTAGACGGGACGGTCGATAAACTCCAGACTGGATATCTGCACGTGTGCAACTGCAACCCTAGTCGGATAACTTTTTAAAATGTCTAGACCAAAAGCGTCTCCCCTTAACTAAATGCTATAGAAACAAAGCTGCTATTGCTATCGAATAGGAGTTCGCATGAATACAATGGGGATTATTTTCAATGCAAGGGCACGAGGATATAAGTGCGGATGTTATTAGTCTAATAATAGCATTGGCAAAGCTGATCCATGATAGATACAATGGAACTACAAACACGAATGCCATAACATCACATCATTCGAGATACACGACAGGAGGCACACGTGGCAAACAAACATGACAAAGGGCAGTGAAACCACAACATAGATGGTGCTATATAGGAGCTCCAACGTTACAATAACACCATTGGCTTTATCAACCGTAGTTTTCAGATTCTCACTCACACGGGTTACACCTGATAACTTCTAATCCAGCGAAGCAGTACTATTAAAATTGTTATATTAATTCACAAGTGTTACGGTTACGGAAATACGGCGAGACCGCCTGTTCGTGACAATGCTTTGCAGCAAGTATGCGCCTGGTACAAAACGTGCCCACAATATTGCCACTAATTCTAGGAAACGGCACAGGCCTTGACGTTTCATTACAAACTGCGTTTAAAAGTCAATTTCTTTTACAATAGACGACATTTTCCGTATTGTGGTGCACAAAATACTTTTTGTATTTTCTCCTTCAAATTAGCATATAGAAACTTTGGTTTTACTACTCTATAAACTTTATAAAGCTTTGATTATGAATTTATAACTTTCACTGTTGATGTTGTTTCAGATAATCATCAATAGATGCAGATGAAATCTCGAGGGCGCTCTTTCACTCTTACCAATGGTAGTCACCATATCAAGAGTGAGCGATATAATGAAGACAATGAATTATTGGAGAATCTAGAAAGCCGCCTTTATTTAATCTAAAAATATTAAAATGTATGAATGTAAGGAGAACACCCACAGCCATAGTAACTAGTGGCTTATCTTGTAGGATTAATATCAAGTGAGGCAAAGCAAAGCAGGTACATTGTATGATGCTTTATGATTTAGTCACGTCCCGAAGGCCAATGCCGAGATAAAAATGCTGTTGCTATCAACTCGGCTTATAGGTACAGTGGATATTAGCAATACTCAAGTTGCAAATTGAAGTTTCATGAAATTAACACTGCACGACCTGTTTGCATCTAATATTAGATATTTTGATACCGAGTGCAATGAAAGAGACTCCTGAATATTTAGTTTTGTAATTCACAAGGAGGACCATAATTTCAAACAAAATTACTCGCACATTAGAATCAAAATAAGAAAGATGGAAGAATTCTTTATACCTACTCATGAAATCAGGACATCTAGATGGAAGTTTCTTGAATTTGGTATTTTATTTACCTTTTAGTTGTAGACCAATGCAAATGCTCAAGAATATAGAGAAATCGAAGGAACATCTACCTACACATATTCTATTGAATAATAATGTCAGTCATCAATACTTCTCAAGTGTTTGTTTGACCGTGAAATGGCGACATCGACATTGACACTGTGGTCAACGACGGCAGATAATAAAACCGCACTGTTTTAACCGACGAATGATTATGAAATATTTATAGATAGTTCCAAATGATTAGTATTTGAAAGCAAATAGTTTTACTTGAGACAATGCCAATGAATCGAGTACGGCGTCGACGCCGCACCCCCAAGCCATAAGTTAATTGGTTTGTGTAATTAACGTTATTAAGGGCGAACAAATTAATTTAAGTAATAGGCGCCTCTGCCAACGAGTGTACATAAACAATACCTGTCGCAAAAATATTTGAATTGACCAACCAGACGTTCAAGAGCGATAGTAAAATAATACGCTTTGGAAAGTTAAGAAATGATATCATACAATATATGGTGCTAATGATGACTAACGAAATGAACAGCTAGGCTATCTCAACCAGAGTCGAGATAATTCGAAAGATAAAGTTTTATACGGAAGTAAGTCACATTGAGATCAAAAGATGAAACAGGAAAAAAGAGCTTAAGTAAAACTAAGTAGGAAACGAGGATTACCTACTCTACATACAAACAAAACGAAAACGGGCGGCGTTAATTTGACATGCTGTTTCCAATACAAACATAAAACGTGACTAATAAAGCGTGGTTGAACCGACTTGTCCTTTTAAAATAACTCTTGAGCACCAATCTGCAAAATGCAATCTGCTTACACGACGCATGACGCATGTACTATAAAGATATCTTTAGGAAATTCTGTAGTTTCATACCATACTTCTCCAATTTAAACATGAAAATTGGAATTACCTTCCATTTCTCAGACGAGAGGCGGACGGAACAATCAAACACCTGTTGCTTCAAAAGTCAGATGAAGCCAACGAACGAACCCGAAGCTATTTGCCGTATAATTTTTAGCGTGTTACACACCAATTAATATACAATTACCTGATCAGTTAGAATGACCATATCATTCAACAAGTATGGGTCAAACGTCACGAGTACACTCCCGAGTGTTCTAGTTTCATCACACACCAAAGAATTCGTTTAAAACGTGCCCGCTGTGCGGTTTACCGAGGTTAATGATGACACAGAAACATCACTTACATGTATCCGGCGTGGTGGACGCGAAATCAGCGGTCGAAACACAAAACAAAGTTAAACCGGTAAGTGCAAAAGTAAAGAGAAGCTATCGTGCTCACGCAACAGAAGCTGTCGTAGTAGACAGATTGTGAGGTTATGCGTTCACATCGCACCGGCTCGACACTGCTCGTGCCGCGGTTGTGCAGAGACTGGCGCGCCCAGCGGCCGGCGGCGGCGGCGACGTCACGCCGCGCCGGCGCGGGGGCGTTGGCGTCATCCGCCACACTACGCCGCACGCCATACGTCGCCCACATCCAGTTTAACTCAATCACACAATCTAAACTTTTTAGCGACGTGCGAATACAATGAAAAGCGCCGGTTGTTGATACAACTCATTTTTCAACAGAAGAACTATCAAAACGATTAAAACAAGACGCAAGACTAAACATGCTAGAACGCCGAATGTGATTTGCGACTCGTATGGCTTACATTGAAACAGACAATAATATCGGATGTGAAGAAAGGTCAGGTTTTACATGAACTAAAGTCTAAGGCAAGTGACAGAAGCCGCTTAGTAACAATAACAAGGTTTTCGACGTGTATTGGAAGCACATTTAAAAATTTATTAATGAACCAGCTCATGTCGGTCACATCTATTTAAAGCAGAAGAACATCCCCAGATAAGAGGCTAATAAATAAGTTAATTTCTAATATCGCCCAACGATTTAAGAGAAGTGTAAAAGTATTTTCATTTTTCTTGCTCATAATAAGGTGACGTCACTTGAACCTAATCACGACCAACTACTTACTATCTCAACGGGAATAAATACAGACACTCCCACATATGATCAGAATTTTCTGGACCATTAAGATTAATGTGGTTAAAAAGGTCATGTCATGACATGTTGAAAGGAGGACGTGGGGAGCTTATAATAGTGTGTACCGACTAGGGAAAAACTGAAGATGTCCTGTATAAGAACTTACTTTGATAACCATTAGGCAGCAAGATACCTCTAAGAGGTAAATGATTGATCCGTCAAAATTCCATTTATGTTCCTAATACATACACAGGTACACAGGTATTAGCAATAACAGATATTAGCAATGAAGAATCAGACAAATCAAAAGCAGATGATCCGGTCCGCTCTCCATAAAATGGGGTTGAACTTTTAGTCTTTCATATTTCCAAAGCATATTAGTCATACTGAAATTCCAAGTATATTTTCAGCCTCATATAGGTACTAAATATCTTGTGATGTCTTCACACTGCATCGAAACGAACTGTAAGCAGTCGATAAAAGCTTTTTGAAACAAGAGCAAACACTCCAGACTCGTTGAGAAGTCGAGAGTTCGGGGGGAATCTCAGCAGCCTTTCAAGTCTTTACCGTCTCAAAATCGTCGCTAAAAATCTTCTTCATCAAATGATACAAACTTTAGAACTGGAGAGATATTAAACTATACATTAACAAACAAAATGCTTCTTCTATTGATAATTTTGATAAATAAAGTTCAAGGAAGGTCAAACTTTATATATCTATATTTGAGTAAACAGCAAATATCTTCCTACATCCGGTGGCCCAACGTGAGAGCAGACTTGTTCAGAATATGGATCACGTGTTTTCTGCTTGACACGTGAACGGAGACTAATAACATGGTTTCTATTAGAAGCTACATAGCATTGTTCACTCAAAAATCATGGGAAAATAACATAATTCAACCTAACAAGCCTTTATAAAATCAGGTTAAGGCACTAAAAATAGCTATTAATAAACGTCTCTATAAACTAAAGTTTACTAAATACCAAACAACCTGTTGAGAAAACCTACTTATGTCTTCCAAAAATAAATGCAAGGATGATAATTTTAAGAAGAGTGTAGAAATGTATTAATGCTATAATTTCCAATCCCAGTACGGTAACTAGACAATCGCTGAAATCTCCTGTTTATGTAAGTCGAATTCAGAGTCTAGAATCTCTGACGTCCGTGATTTTGATTATATAAGCTGCAGATAAACGATTTATATCGTCCACGATATTTCAGGGCATGACTGTTTGATAAATTTTACGCATTTTATTTCTCATCCTTCTAGATACCGATAAGGTAGATAGGGGATTTGAATTCCACATAGAAATCAATACAAATCTGCGAAATCCCACATAGCTATCAATACAAAACTGCAAACACTTAAGTTTAACAAAATGGCCAGCTAAGCTACATGCAACAAAGTAGACATGGAAAGTGAACGCACTCACAATGCACTAGCGGAGGAGGTGGTACCAAACCAACTCGGTGCAAATCAACTTTCTCGCCGGCCGGCTGCATCGTTTTGCGCTTATCTACCCACGCTCTCCGCCAATCAAACAGCTGCGGCCCGTTTACGTACAACCATTCCTGGAATCTATTCATAGAAACCAATCCACAATCGCAGAGACGGTTCGCCAATATCAGACTTCATTATCCTACCATGAATTATTCAAGGCTTTCAAACCCATCCTGGCAGTATATTCCTTAGCTCCTAGCACTAAGGCTCAAGATTTCGCGAAGCGGTTGGTACGTTTTGTTTTTATAGCACAAATTAATAATCGTTTTAAGACAGGTAAATATTCGGTCGCTCAGAAACATGGGACTGGCACCGCCAGGGCCTGACGTGACTGATAGTAAGTAAGTAAGTAGGGTAATAACGGAAGCTTCCGAGCAACCTCCGATGGTGACCTAAATTATAGTAAGGCCAAGAGCAATATTTCAAAACGAAGCATAACGATAACTGCAAATACAATGAAAATTAAGCATAAAACACGGTTAGTGACATTTTAATAAAACGTGATGTAGCTAGTTTATTGAGTTTCAATAAACAAAACATAGAATCAAACTCTACAACAAGTAGGTTAAACAGGTGTGCGACATTTATCAATATCAATGCAATAGGTCGTCGGGTCGGGTAGAATCCAATGTACCTACTTTCTTTACGACGATTGTGATGTGACCATTTCAATTTCATTTATTTTGTAATATCTGACATTTGTATAAAATTTGTGGTAGGGGTGTGTTTGATATGATAGGAGAAATAAATAACTAAGAAATTCTACAAAAATCTACGAATATTTAACGTATGGAGCACTAACTGCGTATACTGTACAGAATCACTAAGTAATCGGAAAAGGTTGAGCTGCATAAAAAAACTTATCAGTGAATAGTTACTGATGATTACAACCAATTACTGCATAATAAAAAAGTTTCGGTAAACCTCAATGTGAAAGAACACGGTTATATCCGTAAAAGTCAAATTAATAGTTCACGGTAAAAATCCTACCTTTTTAGATTATAAATAATATGAAATAACGCATTATTGCATTTGCAGTTTGACTGACTTCTAATTTTATTATTCTTATCCTTGGGGGAGGCCTATGCCCAGCAGTGGGCGTCGTACGGCTGAAATGATGATGATGATAACAATACACAAACTATATGTACTTGGATGGAACTGACCCACGAAAATCTAGACATTATGCATATAATTGCGTTAAAAACGAACAGAAAATATAAATTACATTTTAAAAATAGTCTATTAAATAATGATATATATTGGTTCTACTAGAAATCTGCCAAATCCATCGTATTTTATGTCGAGCTTGAGCCCAAATTTATAGCACTGATGCATGTTCTCACGCACTTAACGTGACCTACAAAATTGGATCATTGATATTTAGATGGAGTATTCATGTCAAAACGAAATTGTCCCCAAATGGTTTCTGAAAACCATGTTCAGTAAATGCGTCGAATTGTCATATTAATAGATTAGTTTATACTAACTAAGAAGTCCAGTGCACCCTCTAGGTTAGGTTGCAACGGAAAACGGGTCACGACCCACTTCGCTGGATCAATACTCGGTCATCGACTCCACCCGCGCCCCCCTTGTCTACCACCAGAATACGCCGCCTGTACTATCCATACATAGGTATCTAGGATGACATTGCCACTGAAAGAAGAGCTATAAATAGAACCTTCAATGTCGTTCGCAGCTCCCTAAATATACGGTACAAGAAACATTTTCCAGAACTTATTGACGCGAAAGCTACTGATATAGATGGCAAATCTTCGGAAGGAATAAAACATTTCTAGGTGAACATAATAATTGATGGAGATATGAATCCATTTCATTTTATTAACCTTTCGTACCCAGATGTCTGCAAGATGAACGACATGCTAATAACAATAAGATAACGCAACTGACGTGAACTTTGTGCATCAATAAGTTGTACATAATGACGTGGAGTCGCATCAAAAATATATCACAGAGCATACCCGAAGGAAAATTCCAAGATTGTAATTTTTATCTTTTAACAATAAAATGGTAGTGAAGATTAAAAGTGAAATCTAATATTATGATAAATGAACTTCTAAAGATAAATTGGAAGCGCACCGAACGAATGGCAATTAGTTAAACGAATTAAATATGTAATTAAACGTTATCGGTAAGGCGCTCATATTGTCCGATAATTGAACACGGAAAACTAGCGTGCGCGAGCATCTGGGCTCCTATTTCGTATAGGTTTCAAACCAAATATTGAAGAGTAATTGGGTAAAAAAATAATGTCAACCAATGAAAGACTAAAAATATAGTGTATAATATTCTGTTACCGGCCAAACCCGATTTTAGGACAAACTAGTTTCTCCACGACACAAAAAAAAACAAAATTTGATCGCTTTCAGCGATAAGACCGCCTTTGCCCACATACCTATGTGTCATCTTTTTCCTGTTTTTGTAAATTTTATTTGTGTGTTTAATAAAGAGTTTTCAATCAATGAATCAACCACGACCGTAAATTTCTAACCTATCACGTCACGTGTTCTACTACAGGACTTCCGAGGCAAACTCGCTCTCTGAAATGTCAACGCGTGAACTGATTTGGCCTAGGAAAAACTAGTGTGTCCTGAAATCGGGTTTGGCCGGTAATATATATATCGCGCAACATGATAAGCATCAAAAAGCCAAAAGGATGACAACGAGGAAAACACAAGGGATAAAATAAGATCCCGCCTGTGACGTAGGTATGCAAGATGCATCCGTTCTGATTCTGACAACAACATTCCACATTCTTGTCGGTTCCAAATGAAATGCTATCATTACTATCATTGCTATCATTTACTTCTCGTAAATGGAAAAGTTAGTATCGACCAGCGATGTAGGTACCCACATTACATACAATACATTCGATATTTTCTATTGGAGCTCTCACGAGACGTCATTAACCACGAGAAATAGAAACTGTTTACTGTTCAACCTCTAGAAGATAAATAGTGAATGGTGAAATGGTTTCATTCGATAGATGCAGTGTTTTCAATATGAAATTTTCTACTGTGCTGCTAAAACAATTTATTTTTAGTTTTTGATGCACATAGTCGAAGGATAAGAACATTTAAGTACTCATATTTGCAATATATGACAGATATTGTCTCGAATCACCATCATTTATTGGCTACGATTAAAAAAAACCGGTTTAGTTAAAAGTAGGTACTTCCCATGAAAACAAGAACATAAGCCACACTTTATTTGGTAGTTCTGATATTAACGCTAGAAGACACTTAAGATGAAAATGTAGTTATTGAAATAATGGCAGTTAGAATACAGTCCTAATCCTCATGATCTGGTGGGTTACTTTTGAACGAAATTGCACAATCCTTGCGCTCATGTCAAATTTTAAATCTGTGAACCTTATCGCATATCAATAAAGTCCTTAATATTAATGTTTGACAGCGCAAGGATTGTCCATCGCAATTTCGTGCAAGGGTAAGTAATCCACCATCAACCCACAGATTTCAGAACAAACATCAAGACCAGACTTTTGACACACGTTTAATAAAATGCGACATTTACGAGTATGTAAGGTCGACCGTTATCAAAAAATGACATATTAATTGAGATATTTGTGATCGTCGTTAGTGACGCGGCATGCAGTGATTATTCACGCATCGAGTATGTGATCTGACCTATGTCATGCTGCTTTCGTGAGATTTTGTTTTATCATCGTTGTTTACCTAACATGATTCTCCTCCTCTATTCCAAACAGTAGTATTAAAGTAACATATCTAGAAAGATTCAGGCATTTCAGAGCCTCAGATTTCAGAACAACAACAACAACAATACTATGTGACCTAACCAATGCATGCTGCTTTTGTGAGATTTTCCATCGTCATTTTACTATGTTTTTGTTTTATCATCGTTGTTTGACTAACATGATTCTCCTCTTCTGGTCCAAACAGTTGTATTAAAGTATCATATCTAGAAAGATGCAGGTATTTCAGAGCCTCAGATTTCAGAACAAGAACAACAAGACCAGAATTTTGACACACGTTTAATAAAATGCGACATTAACGAGCCCGTATAAGGTCGACCATTATCAAAAAATGTCATATTAATTGAGATATTTGAGATCGTCGTTAGTGACGCGGCAGTCATTATTCACGCATCGGGTAATCGGGTATGTGAGTTGTGATTGTGACCTATATGTCATGCTGCTTTTGTGAGATTTTCCATCGTCATTTTACTATGTTTTTGTTTTAACTAACATGATTCTCCTCCTCTATTCCAAACACTTATTAAAGTAACATATCTAGAAGATTCAGATATTTCAGAGCCTCAGATTTCAGAACAAGAACAACAAGACCAGAATTTTGACACACGTTTAATAAAATGCGACATTAACGAGCCCGTATAAGGTCGACCATTATCAAAAAATGTCATATTAATTGAGATATTTGAGATCGTCGTTAGTGACGCGGCAGTCATTATTCACGCATCGGGTAATCGGGTATGTGAGTTGTGATTGTGACCTATGTCATGCTGCTTTTGTGAGATTTTCCATCGTCATTTTACTATGTTTTTGTTTTAACTAACATGATTCTCCTCCTCTATTCGAAACAGTAGTATTAAAGTAACATATCTAGAAAGATTCAGGTATTTCAGAGCCTCAGATTTCAGAACAAGAACAACAAGACCAGAATTTTGACACACGTTTAATAAAATGCGACATTAACGAGCCCGTATAGGGCCATTATCAAAAAATGTCATATTAATTGAGATATTTGAGATCGTCGTTAGTGACGCGGCAGTCATTATTCACGCATCGGGTAATCGGGTATGTGAGTTGTGATTGTGACCTATGTCATGCTGCTTTTGTGAGATTTTCCATCGTCATTTTACTATGTTTTTGTTTTAACTAACATGATTCTCCTCCTCTATTCCAAACAGTAGTATTAAAGTAACATATCTAGAAAGATTCAGGTATTTCAGAGCCTCAGATTTCAGAACAAGAACAACAATTCCAAAATTTTGACACACGTTTAATAAAATGCGACATTAACGAGCATGTATAAGGTCGACCATTATCAAAAAATGTCATATTAATCGAGATAGGTATTTGATTATGAATTCACGCATCGTTCAAAGCCATATTTCAGAACAAGAACAACAAGACTATGTGACCTAACCAATGCATGCTACTTTTGTGAGATCTTCATCGATTTTACTATGTTTTAGTTTTATCATCGTTGTTTAACTAACATGATTCTCCTCCTCTGTTCCAAACAGTTGTATTAAAGTATCATATCTAGAAAGATTCAGGTATTTCAGAGTTGCTATTTACATATATATAGCTGTAGCTCGCTATAATGACCTGGATCCATTCGCTATGTCCGTGGCATAGGTCTGACCTGCTTTACCTGCAATATAACTACACTCACGTCGTCTAAAATTGGAACAAAACTGACTAGAGCTGGTACACCTATTTATAAAGAAATACAGAAAACAATTTATTGCGAGAAGCTTTAAAAAGTATCGTCACCAATACTTTCTTGACTGTCTCATAATTTATTAGACTTTCGTGTCCTGAAAGTATGCACGATTTCTAAAAGCATCACGGTAACACAAGCCGGCGCTGTTTTAAAATAACTTTCGAGCACATGTTTGCGGCCCGTTGAGCTTATAAACCCTTGTGGTTTTTTAAGGTTCATAATTAAATAACTTTTTGGAAAGCACTTGGAACATTCCACTACATATTTAACGATTAATCAAGCACTATTAGCTTCGATAGATATCAGTATCAATTGCCTGTATGTGTTAACGAACGCGTAGGGTATTCTGAGTTCGTCGTCTCGTCCTACGAGTTCGAAAGCCCGACCCTGGAGCAACGACCTTAGCCCTTGCTGAATAACCGGCCAAGTTTTTATGTATTCCTAGTGTCGTTAGTCCCCTCCCCTCGTGGGGTGTTCCATGCGTGCGCCGTTCAACTCTACACACGGTCCGCGAGACAAAAAGAAAACTACAAATCACGATTAGTAGTGAAAAGGTGATAGAAAAACTGTGATCTATTCCTTATCCTTGTTAAATGATAAATTGTTATTAACTTTCGTTCAGCTTATTAGGCTGGCGGCAGACGACAGCAGCCGACGGTATTGGATTCCTAAGACGGCCACAAGAGTAACTTGCTTTACTGCTACCTTTGGATTGACTTTCATATAAACGTATAGAAACCAGCAGTGACTGTAGCAGCTGCTCTGTCGCTGGCGTTGCCAGTTGCCTGCCGCCCTCCCTCAAAAGTTATCCTATCCATTGGACTATTATTCCTTGTTAAAGTATAAATGCAATCATAAACAAAAGCGCCTTGTGGTTACCACTTCTGGGCGGGTGAAAGGTGCATTAGAAATTAAGGTCGGCTATAATTCTCTCCTCCGTCGGACGTCCCAATTTAGTGGTCTTTATTATGTGGGCATGAACTAAGTGGTTTGATTCAAACTGATTTAACATTTCTTTTCTAATCAGATAGCTAAAATACTGTATGAACAAAACCTGCAAGTAATCTCTAATGCCGTTTTCGTTGGAGCGCTGACGTCATTGAGACCGAACGTCATGCCAAACAATAATGAATAAAACTGGCCTCAAATGGCGGTGCGGATCCTTCTGTTCCTAGCCAACAACGTGAGCGTTCGGGCGGGATCGTGCGTGCTCGGGGTAACGGACCCGCAAGCGCCAGCGCAGCGCAGGGTCAAAATCCGCAAGCCAAGGCCGGGTCGATGGCCCAGGTCTCGGGGCATCCAGTTAATCGCCCTATCTATTTATCTATCTATGCTATGATATAGATAAGGGTACACTGTATGATATGTCAATGTATGTCACACGGCTTATATTTTAAGCAGCCGCCCGCGGTTTCACCCGCGTGGTTCCCGTTCCCGTGGGAATATCGGGATAAAAAGTACATATAAACCTTCCTCTTGAATCACTCTATCTATTAAAAAACGCATCAGAATCCGTTGCGTAGTTTCAAAGATTTAAGCATACAAAGGGACATAGGGACAGAGAAAGCGACTTTGTTTTATACTATGTAGTGAAGATTTCTGCAATAGTGCATGAAAATCTCAACAATCGAAGCGAAACGCATTCACGTTTCACAACATTGCGATAAAATTGCACTATGAAACGATGACGTGCGTTTCCCGTCCTTGTACTGTTTAGCTGAAACGTGTACTGATACATAAATGAAAAATGCACATAACATTTTCATATGACGTCAATGAATGAATGTAGTTTATAATGGTAAATATGCAATCAATTCATTTTCAATACAAATTCTACAACTAAGAAGAACTTGCTATCCTTCTATTTAAATCATGGGTTATGTAACAAAAAAATCTACCTGCTTTACCCGATCTAGTCCCATTCAATGTTAGGAATGATAAATAAAAACAGGCACAGGTATAATCTCTAAAATTCAATACCAAATAAAGAATAAAAAATGTGGTTAGAGTAGCATGGGAAGGGGGTGCAGGACAAACAAAAATTGACGATCGATTTGGCGCAGGGGTAGAACCTGCCTTCTGCGTCAGAGGTCTCGGGTTCGATTCCCGAACAAGACAAATATTTGTGTGCATCAACATTTCTATTTGTCTTGGTCTGGATGTTTTCTATGTAAGTAATATTAAGTATTTATTTACAAGCAAAAAATATTTAAGTATATATTTATACGTTATCAAGTTTTCCATGACACAGTTTCTACATGGGCTGTAAAAAAGGGGTTTTAATTTTTTTTAAGTAAAATTGGTAATGTTTGGTTAAGATAGGAAAGGATTGTTGAATTGTGATAAAATATCAAAAGTGTATCAAATATCAAAAATCTTTATAGAGCAAGACCAAACATTAAGTAAATAATAATAAATAACTTTTTACAATCACACCAATTATCTAAGCCCATGTAAATTTCATTGAGAAACTATGTCATGGAAAACTTGATAACGGATAAATATATACTTAAATACTTTTTCTTTGTAAATAATTACTTATTATACATAGTAAACACCCAGACCAAGACAAATAGACATGTTCATGCACACAAATATTTGTCTTGTTCGGGAATTGAACCCGAGACCTCTGGCGCAGAAGGCAGGTAGCCTACCCCTGCGCCAAATCGGTCGTCATGTACCTACTATACAAAGTAAAGACTGATCACACTTGTCTGATTTTTATTAGGAGTGATAGAATTTCTGTAAAATGTATATAAGAGGGCACCCAAGGGTATGGCTAAAGGTCATATGCAACCCTACTGAGCTATTAAAGCAAATATAAGTTGAATATTAGAAATTTGTGACTCTGTAACTCAGTAGTTAGAGCATTTACCCAGACAGTGAAAGATCATAGATTTGAGTCCCATCAGAGCTAGTTGTGATTGTGACTTGGGTTGATTTTTTCTAATACTTACTTCATTTTCAATATTATCAATAATAAAAAGTGCATTGTGAATGCAAAAGAGTAAAAATATATTGAAATATAATTTGCCTTATTTAACTGGTAGTTTCAGAGATTACATTGTAGAAACCTATAATGGCTTTTATAATGCAACTGATTTTCTTAAAAAATGCATAACACTCAAGCATAGAAAAAAACTGTGCATATTTTCATATTGATTACTTAACAGTTACCTAAAGACTGAATAAAATAAATAATCTTTAAGGTAATATCAATAGTGTGTGTGTCATGTCATTGACAAGCGACTCATGCTGAAACAATGGGCATTATAAATGAGACAATTGAAATAAACAACTCACTGTTTGTAAATCAACATACTGGAAAATCAATTGCTTGATAACTCAAAAGAACTTTAGCTAGAATAAAGTGCCTACTTAGTCTGGTTTTTTTATTTTAAGCCATCTGTTAGAAATGTGCTCAAAGAATTAAATACATATTATGAGAAAGTATTGACAATATAAAACAAACCAAAATACAGTAAAAAGTATATTTTGATTTAAACAATTGAGCTAGTACTACATAGACATAGTGCCCTTTTACGCACAAGTTCACCAACAGTTGGTTACCTTAACCGTTGGTTAGTCAGTTAGTCCACCAGTCACGTATGTTAACCAACAGACAAACCAATGGTAACGTAAGCAACTGTTGGTGAAATTGGGCCATAATAGAGAGAAAATAATCAACCTTTAAAACTATGAATGAGAGTGTTAAAATGCCTTCTGTTTGGGCATGTCATGCTAAAGTTTTTGTCTTGATCTATATTGACAGAAAACTATTAACACACCTCAAAACTTCAAAAGTTTTAGGCTGTGATTGAATACACATAACCTTGAAATATAAAATGGATTAGGGAAGGCACATAGGTACTTAATGTAAAACTTTATCAAAATAAAAACAATTAAATATAAAAAAAAAATAATAGCATACATATTTAATTAATGAGATAGAAATATTAAAATCTCATAAATTGTCCTACCCATAAGTAGGCCCTGCCAGACCTACCAGACAAGTTTTACGATGAAATCTGCACCAGTCACGATGAAAACGAAAATAATATTCGCTGAAGAAGAATTTATCACGAACAATGCTTTTCACATTTAAATTGAGACAAGGCGCACAAGGCGCAAGGCGGGCAAGGCAATCCCAAATAGCAGGGGCGTACCTAACATTATGAAAGTCGGTACAGTTATTGCCAATTGTCATGAAACCACAGTACCTAATTGGGTATAACAACGAAAGATCTCGTTCAAATTTAAAAGTAAGATTAACAACACTGAAATAAAATTTAGCTAGCAAATGGTTTTAGGTTTATGACGCCTGGTGACGTTCGTTCGCCGTTCAATAGGAGGGCACGACCTTTCCTCAAAGGTTTGCCGCTCAAATTTACGCTCCTATACTAGAAAATAGATAAATTATTCACTTACCTCCACAGCCATACACATTGAATAGAAATTGAACGGTTGCAGCCGTGAGCAGCTAAAGAAATTCGCCACACACGCAGAAAACGTGTGCCTTGCACAAAAAAATTATTTAACTGAATACTGAATGGCAGTGTTGCTATTTTCATATGTCTAATTTTAGACTAGGTGTTGCCATCATATTTGTTTATAAACTACTAAACATAACAATAATTTTACTTATTTACAAATTAGTTTTTTATCGTATCGACGGTTCTTGGAATACAAGCAACGTCATGTTACATTAAAAATAAAATCTATCCACTGTGAAGTATTTTCCTCAATCAACACAGCAAAGTAAATTAACATCATAGGGTCAATAGGTACGGGGTAAAACCAGTTTTCATTGTTTTCGAACCGGTACTGCCATATTTGATATGACCACAGATAAAATATAATACTATACTTTAGGACACACTTATTTATTATTTTAGGAGTACCTTGTATGGGAGGTAAAATTTCTACGACGCCAGGGAAGCGTATTGTTCAGATTCTGCCGTTTCTGCCTAATCCTGAAACTAAACTCGGTATTATATCTTTCGATTTATGAAAGTATGATAGTCCAGTCAAAATAAATGTTTTGTATGGAGTAGGTTGCAATTAAAGCACTTCGGGTGATAATTTAGAATAACATAAATGAATACTTGAAAAACCGGAAATCAGAATAATCCCTGATACTAACTACGAATGTGCTTGTTGGTTAATCAATAAAGTATTAATCAAAAAAATACAATTTGAGTGTAAACAAAAAATGGAAAACAGGTGATTTTGTTCATATTAGAGTATTTTAGAATGCTTTCATTGACGAATAAAAAATCTCTTGTCAAGGTCGATTTATTTCGAATATTCTATATCAAATTGTTTCCAACTTTATAACAATAAATGGCACTCCGAGTGTTAATCGTGTCGTGCGTGATAGAAAAAACGTCGTAATGTGCAGAATATTGTTCTTAAAGTGCTCGTCAGATAAGTCTGCGCGAGGTAAAAATCGAATACTAATCTTTTCTATAACATTAGAACAAAAAAATGCACTGTAACTAGCGCCAAAAACGCGCCAGACACGTGCAGAGTTATCTGACACACACTCTACGTCAGTAGTCCAGTCAAAATAAATGTGTTTGTATGGAGTAGGTTGCAATATTAGCACTTTGGGTGATAATTTGGAATAACATAAATGAATACTTGAAAAACCGGAAATCAGAATAATCTCTGATGTTAACTTCGTACTTGTCGGTTAATTAATCAATAAAGTAAGAAAAAATAATTTGGATGTGAACAAAAAATGGAAAACTGGTGATTTTGTTCATTTTAGAGTCTTTTAGAATGCTTTAATTAAGGAATAAATAATCTCTTGTCTAGGTCGATTTATTGAGTGTATTTCGAATATACTATGTCAAATTATTTCTAACTTTATAACAATAATGACACACCGAGTGATATTTAATCAAAGCATGTATATAAATAATACTAATAAGTATACCAATTATCACCAAGGTGACTCTGGTACTTTTTTTTTAATGCAGTTTTATTTGATTTTAAAATAGTCACCTCGATTTTTTTTAGTAATCCATGTAGAAATAATTTATATAAACTCAAAACAATAAAAATCCCGTACCAATATGTTATAGTTATCTTATTATAATTATTATCAAAAACGCAAATGAAGTGAGGCGCGCGCGTCATTAAGGCGAGAATTCCCAACCGCAGATACAATTTGAAGAACATCGCATTATCAGTGGGGTGGGACCCCCGTGCGTCTCAGCAGGTACCTATACTTAGCAAAATAAGTAATTTTGAAAATTTATGGCCGTTTCACCAAACACTCGTAAGGTATTTCTTAGCTAAGAATATCTTAATTTAAACAGTACCTTATGATACTGTTACGTTTCACGTTTCACCAACCAAAACTACTAAAAAGATTCCTAGATAGGAACGTCTTAGTTAAGGTGTATCGATGAGCTCAGTGGCGCCGCCAATGGAAATAAATCAATTGCATTTTATTAAAGGCTTGGATTAAAAGTTTCGGTTATTTCGCGCAGGTGAAAGAGTGGAATGCATTTTATAAATATACTTTTGAGAACTCAAACTTACGCAATAAGTCGTGAATCTCAATAGTGCCAAAAGTGGCCACATTTGGCAATATCGAGATCCATAACTTGGTGCTCATATTTGAGGCCATGAAAAAACAATTAAAAATTGCATTTTGCTCAACTATTTTCGCGAAATAACCGAAACTTTTAATCCAAGCCTTTAATAAAATGCAATTGATTTATTTCCATTGGCGGCGCCACTGAGCTCATCGATACACCTTAAGTTTAATTTCTCTATACAATGTCACTTCGGAAAAATGAATTCTAGCATTAGGTAGGTACCATAAAGTTCCTTTGAAAGTCTTGAAAATTCTAGGAAACCAACATTTTCCGTAATGTAGATACAAGTTCTCGTATATTTCCACAGCATGAGAGCGCATCGTGTGTATTGGCTTTATCCGTCGTTGTCTTTATGCGTACAATATCACCTTCATCGTCGTCAAAATCGTCAAAGAAATTCAGAAATTCAAACAAATCTTACACATTCATTTTTAGGGTTCCGTAGTCAACAAGGAACCCTTATAGTTTCGCCATATCCGTCTGTCCGTCTGTCCGTCCGTCCGTCTGACCCCAGTCTAGCTCATAGACTATTAGTACTAGAAAGCTGTAATTTGGCATGAATATACATATTTACCACGCCAACAAAGTGGTAAAGTAAAATTTTGAAAAATATTTTTTTTTAGTTTACCTCCCCTACACGTAAAGTGGGTACGTAATTTTTTTTCTTGTCTACCCCATAGTGTGGGATGTCGTTGGATAGCAATTTCAAAAACGTTGTGGGTTTTTGAAGACAGTTTTTTGATTGAGGCATCTGTTTGTGAATTATTAAGCTTTAAAGTGCAAAATTTTGTTAGAGTCAAGTGTCGTCCCCCCCCCTACCAGCCAAATGGTTGTTCCTGGATACGTGAAAAAATTCACGATAGTAGTACATATGACGAAGTTAAAATGAAAACTATCACAGCCAAGTAGGCTTTACAAGTTTTTGAGATATAACACATTTTTGAAAACCGCAAATATAACTTTGTCATTCATACGAATACTATGAAAAACAAATTTATTTTTTTCTGGCAAAAAATGACAGTGGTATTTTTGCTATGTGTACGTAATCGGTACGTTAAGTGGGTACGGAACCCTTCATGAGCGAGTCCGACTCGCACTTTGCCGATTTTTTTTATTATACAAATTCATGATTATTTTAAACTTTATTCAAGATTTACGAAGATAACTCAAGTCAAGTTTGACGTTTCATTTGACATTAAGTTGATCCTTAACAATTAGGCGGCCGTTTTCTGTGTCCTAACTTTAGGAACTTCTTAACTACTTAGGGCATTCTTAAGTTGTGGTGAAACGTAAAAGTTCCATTTAAGAATCGCTTAACGATAAGCATTGCCTTAGGAACGTCTTAACGTTTGGTGAAAACGGCCATAAGAATGCCTTTTAAAAAGTTTAAAGTTGTGACTATTTATAAGTATTATTTGTTTATTGTATTTCGTAGAAGAGAAGTGGAAATTTCATAACTATGAATAAGGTAATCCGTGGCGGTGCCCGTAATATAGTTTTCTGGGTGTTTTGGGGCGGAGTTCCAAGCAGGAAAGTTGCTCAGTAGTCTCGACGATGTTTACCAACGCACCGCGGATTTCACGGGTAAGTAAGTAAGTAAGTTGCACGACGCGTATTCACAAAGTATTATATTGATCCTGGATGTTAGTTCTTTAAGAATTACCCCACATAGGTAAATTTTTAATACTTTTATCCTAACTTAAGAGGTAATACCAGTTATACTAAAATAAACAAATACTCGTAGTTTTATAGTGCGACCAAAATATCTTGAGCATGAAATGTTAATTCGTAGAAAACATTGTAGGTATTGAAAACTATTATCCCTGATTTAATTTTAGGCTGTTATTGTTTGTTTCTATCACAAAGTACAGTTCGCAGAATTGTAAAGTTTGGTAATCAAAGTGGTGGAAAATTCTCGACTCCAGCTAAACACTCCTAAAAATTTAGATGACTTCGATATAATACGTTCATACTTGGAAAATGAAGTATTTAGAAAAAATCGACCCGTCTCACAACTAGCTCCGATGGGACTCGAACCCACGACCTTTCGCTTTCCGGGCGACTGCTCTAACCACTGAGCTACGGAGTCGTTACGAGAAGCGTCGAATTTATCCAATACTTCTTACGCAATGTATAGTCAGTGTTAATGTCATCAATGTGGAGATATTACTACCCTCACACGCGAAAGAAATACCTTTCCAGGTATTTGGCAATCGCTAAAGATGAAATAACTATTGCAACTTATTTTAATTTTTAGTTTCTTGCATTCACAATGCAATTTTTATTACTGAAAAATGGAAAATGAAGTATTTAGAAAAAATCGACCCGTCTCACAACTAGCTCCGATGGGACTCGAACCCACGACCTTTCGCTTTCCGGGCGACTGCTCTAACGGAGCTAGTTGTGAGACGGGTCGATTTTTTCTAAATACTTCATTTTCCATTTTTCAGTAATAAAAATTGCTTTCCAGGTATTGCCAAATACCTGGAAAGGTATTTCTTTCGCGTGTGAGGGTAGTAATATCTCCACATTGATGAAATTAACACTGACTATACATTGCGTAAGAAGTATTGGATAAATTCGACGCTTCTCGTAACGACTCCGTAGCTCAGTGGTTAGAGCAGTCGCCCGGAAAGCGCAAGGTCGAGGGTTCGAGGCCCATCGGAGCTAGTTGTGAGACGGGTCGATTTTTTCTAAATACTTCATTTTCCATTTTTCAGTAATAAAAATTGCATTGTGAATGCAAAAAACTAAAAAGTAAAATAACGTTCGTACTTGTTTGCAAACATGCGATCGGTCTTGAGACCATAAGCAATTGTTTTGGTTTTAATGCAGACGTGTAGGCATGTCTTTCCAGTGTCAGGCTGCCTTTGTGTTTTGCTAACTGGTATAGTTATTGTATGCTGTCCCAAGGATGCAGTCTTTTCAGGCGTCTTGTTTGCAATGGTTCAATAAGACACTGGGCCAGTTTGTTCTTATGAATAAAAATTCGATCTTTATACGAACTAATGCCATTGGCTATGTGCTGTTTGACGGTTGGTATATTCAGATACTCATGGACTTCTTCCATTTTTGTGAACCATGGGGCATTCACTATTGTTTTGAGCACACTGTTCTGAAATCTT
This sequence comes from Crambus lathoniellus, assembly GCA_949710035.1. Lineage (NCBI taxonomy): Eukaryota > Metazoa > Arthropoda > Insecta > Lepidoptera > Crambidae > Crambus > Crambus lathoniellus. The sequence continues at coordinate 31,637,500 of OX453298.1, read as the reverse complement.
TGCAGAATTCCTATATTCGACGTTTTTGCAGTAAAATGTTTAGCTGGAGTCATGAATTTTCCACCACTTTGATTATCAAACTTTACAATTCTGCAAACTGTACTTTGTGATAAACCTGAAACAAACAAAAACAGTCTAAAACTAAATCAGGGATAATAGCGAAAATATTAAACAACTATACCTACGAATTAACATTTCATGCTCAAGATGTTTTGGTCGCACTATAAAATTACAAGTATTTGTTTATTTTAGTTATATTAGTTATACTAAAATAAACAAATACTTGTAATTTTATTGTATACCATATTGTATTATTTTAACCATAATATTTTATTGTATAAAGGGCAATGGGCAAATTGGTAGCCTACGCGGCCACTTCAAAAAATAGTCTCATTTCTTAGATTTTTCTATTCTCTTAAAAAAGTTTGTATGGGCACAAAGTACTGTATTCATAGTTTCTGAAATACATAGAAAAAAAAGCTAAATTTAATTTCGTTTATTCAATTTAGGTTTGTTTCAACACTTATGAACGTCAATGAAGATACGCCATCGGTTCACAAATCTATTTTTATACTATTTATTAGGCTATTTTTTACTCCCTGTTTTAATTTATACAGAGTCGTCAAATTTGAAAAGTGACCTTTACATAATAGTAAGGTTACTTTCCATAACAATACAGAATACTGCTTAAAGTAAGTACAATTTTGCTTATTACCTAAAACAGTAAACAATTTTCAACTAAACGAGGAATCAAATAGTTTAATGGACGCACTAATCTTAATCTTATTTACATTATATTATAGGATTAATAAAAAGGAAACTGCAAGCTTTTCTTGTCAAAATAATACTTAAAACAGAGTTTCATCAAAGTCGGCCCACAAAAGAAACGCGCCATCTTGAATATTTTTTTGTATTTTTAAGATTGCGTTACTGTTCTCATGACAAAATAATACTAAAAAACCGAGTTTCATTAAAATCGGCCCACAAACAAAAAAGTTGGCAGCCATCTTGATTTTTTATTTTTTTAACATTGCTTTGCTGTTTTCTTGTCAAAATAGTATTAGAAATCGAGTTTCATAAAAATTTACTCACAAACAAAAAAATTGGCAGCCATCTTGGATTTTTTATATTTTTAGAAGTGCGTTGTTGCTTTTTTTGTCAAAATAGTACTCGAAATCGAGTTTCATCAAAATCGGCCCACTAACAAAAAAGTTGGCCGCCATCTTTAATTTTTTATTATTTTTAAAAGTGCGTTGTTGTTTTCTTGTCAAAATAGTACTAGAAATCGAGTTTCATTAAAATCGGCCCACAAACAAATTAGTTGGCCGCCATCTTGGATTTTTTAATATTTTTTACATTGCGTTGCTATTTTTCCTGTCAAAATAGTACCAAAACCCGAGTTTCATCAAAATAAGCCCACAAACAAAAAAGTTGGCCGCCATCTTGGATTTTTCTTATATTTTTAGCAGTGCGTTGTTGTTTTCTTGTCAAAATAGTAGGTACTAGAAATCGAGTTTCATCAGAATCGGCCAACAAACAAAAAGTTTGGCCGCCATCTTGGATTCTTTATCATTTTTGACATTGCGTTGCTATTTTCCTGTCAAAATAGTACCAAAACCCGAGTTTGATAAAAATCAGCCCACAAACAAAAAAGTTGGCCGCCATCTTGGATTTTTTTATATTTTTAGCAGTGCGTTGTTGTTTTCTTTTCAAAATAGTACTAGAAATCGAGTTTTATCGAAATCGGCCAACAAACAAAAAGTTTGGCCGCCATCTTGGATTTTTATTACTTTTTACATTGCGTTGCTATTTTTCTGTCAAAATAGTACCAAAAACCGAGTTTCATCAAAAACAGCCCACAAACAAAAAAGTTGGCCGCCATCTTGGATTTTTTTATATTTTTAACAGTGCGTTGTTGTTTTCTTGTTAAAATAGTACTAGAAATCGAGTTTCATCGAAATCGGCCAACAAACAAAAAATTTGGCCGCCATCTTGGATTTTTATCATTTTTGACATTGCGTTGCTATTTCCCTGTCAAAATAGTACCAAAACCCGAGTTTTATCAAAATCAGCCCGCAAACAAAAAAGTTGGCCGCCATCTTGGATTTTTTTATATTTTTAGCAGTGCGTTGTTGTTTTCTTTTCAAAATAGTACTAGAAATCGAGTTTATTATTTTTAAAAGTGCGTTGTTGTTTTCTTGTCAAAATAGTACTAGAAATCGAGTTTCATCAAAATCGGCCCACAAACAAAAAAGTTGGATTTTTTAATATTTTTAACATTGCGTTGCTATTTTCCTGTCAAAATAGTACCAAAACCCGAATTGCAATAAAAAAATAAAATAAAAATAGTTTGTTATAAAACTGTAATATATGATCTTTCTAAATATCACAAAAATAAGTTTTTTGTAAAAAAAAACATATTTGTGACAAGCTTTTTTGCTGACCTTACTTTAATATTGTACTGTCATCCATACCAAACCTATATGCAAAATTTCAGCTCAATCGGACACTGGCAAGTGGGTCAAATTTAGCTCGTAAGATTTGACCCGAACGGACATACATACCTACATACATACCTACATACATACCTACATACAAGGGGGCTACCGCGTAACTTTATGGGTATGAACTTCATACGTTTTTTGGAACTTTAAGTCAATTTTATAAAAAAAATAGCCACTATCAGTTTATTGTTTTGTGACGTCGGGTATAACAATAGCTTCTAGCAACGTTCAACAGAACAAACCAGCAAAAATCTATCTGAATAAGGAATTCAAATGACAGTTGAAGCCCATACCCGTATCCAGATTTCTTAGCCGGTAGCTCCCCAGGTTCCAAGAAAGTCACCTGGGTGAAAACTTAAAATAGGTTCGAGGTTTTTATTTATAGTGTATAAGTAGTAAAATCTCTGAAAGTGCGATTTTGTAAGTCTCATTTTTTACGTCGTGACTGAAAAAACGTTGTAATGTGCAGAATATTGTGCAGGGATTACTTGCCTACAACATAATGCCTGTAACATAATTTTAAAGGGTATCCATAGATTATAATAATATTATAATATTCACCTAAAGTGCCTTTTTTGTCTAATTATAAACGGCCAAAACACAACTTTAGGTATTTCTCTCGAACGGACACCAGTATACCTACCAAATCACGATGAGTGCTCAAAATAAAGGCAATATTATTATCACTACATAGTATAAAACAAAGTCACTTTCTCTGTCCCTATGTCCCTTTGTATGCTTAAATCTTTGAAACTACGCAACGGATTTTGATGCGTTTTTTTTATTAGATAGAGTGATTCAAGAGGAAGGTTTATATGTACTTTTTATCCCGATATTCCCACGGGAACGGGAACCACGCGGGTGAAACCGCGGGCGGCCGCTAGTTTAAAAATAAATTTGTTAAAGGTGCCATTAATGTGACCCCAAACTTTATTTTGCCTGGACTACAGGGATTACTTGCATATCATAATCTAAATGGTATCCATAGATTAAATTATAATATTCATTTAGCCGCTTGAAGGGTGATGCAACTATGAAGGAAGACTGATGATACGTCATTCCTTTCCGGGCTAGGGTAGTGTTAGCCCGGGGACCACTGTCCTGGTTGCTGTATGATGAAAGTTGTATATACACAAGCTTGATGGATTTATTTTGCTTGCGTGATGTAGTAGTTCCATATATATTCGTAAGCGTGCGTAGAAGTTGTTGCGGCTGCGTTATAGCCGCTACACACGCTCCTATCCGACCGGCGCCGATTTGGTGCGGGCGAACTTCACTGCAGATCTGATCCGCGCCTACACACGTGAGTTTTACGTAGGACTGAACGAACGAAAGGTTTAAATATGGCCATTTATGAAAAGATTCTATTTATCTATTTGTTTTTTTTTTTTTTAGAATATTTTGTTTAAAAACTAGCAATTTGTCGTAAAACTAAATATATATAAAAAGGGCATAACACCTTATCAATAAGTGCTGCTTTTAGTAAATATTTAGCATGTTTCTATAGTAATAAAACATTAAAAACCGATAATATTTTTCTTTTTAATTTATTTATTGCAAGCAAATTGATGTTTTCAGTATTTATAAATAATAATAATATTGGGAGATTAGCAGTGGCTGGCAACACTGCAACAACGGCTAGAGGTCGGACTTTTTGGCGGGCTTTTGAAAAAGTAGGGCGCGATTTTCGAAAGTTTATTTTAAAAATATCTTTACTTGCTGTACAGTTGTATATTTTATTGTAAATAGTGTAAAAAGTATAGCTGAACTTGTGTTGAATATCAACATGAAGCAAACCCCGGGGGTTGACGACCCCGGGGGCGATTCCCAGCAACGTCCAACTAAGAGACCAAGAGAGGCTTCGAAGGTCGATGAATCTGATTTAAATAAGGAAAAATTTAAACCTTACCATAAAACTGGCTACAAGCGAGTATTCCCGGATAATTCACAAGATGCCGAGTACTGTGTATTTGTTGAAGCGGAAAAAATAGGTAACAAAAATCCATTGGTATTGGCGAGCTTATTCCGAAATGAAATCAAAGGAGTGACCAATATAAGGCGGATTAACATGAACAAAGTCGGTGTGACGTTCTCCCAGGCAAATAATGCAAACAATTTACTTAAAAATGAAGATTTTTTGACAAAACATAATTTCAAAGCCTACATCCCAGCTAGGGCAGTGGAGAAAATAGGTGTTCTTCGATTCGTACCCACAAACATCACAAACGAAGAATTGTTTAAAAAACTATCTTCATCACATGAGATCATTAGTGTTCGCAGGTTCCAGAAAAAGATAGATGGTGTCCTACAACCTTTGGGATCCGTTAGCATCACTTTCCTGTCTAATACGTGTTTACCTGACTATGTATATTTAGATATTTTCAGATACAAGGTACATGAATATATAGCTCCTTTATTGCAGTGCTACAAGTGCCTGAAATTTAATCACGGTGCTAAGGTATGTAACTCAACACAAAAATGTTCTATTTGTGCTGGAGAACATCATTTCTCTGAATGTAAAAATGAATCCATAAAAAAGTGTATAAACTGTGGAGGTCAACATCTGGCCATTTCCAGAGAATGCCCGGTCAAGAAGAATAAAATAATGGAAAAGATGAATAAAGTCACTTATGCTAATACTGTAAATAAAAATGTAGTCAAAGATTATAGTAAATCATTCCCAGCTTTACCCACCAAACCTGTAAAGAATAATGAACCTATTGCAACTGAATTATTATTGAATGAAGTTTTGAAAAATGATTTTATCCTTAAAGGTCTAGTAGGAACTTTAGTAGCTCTAGGAAATGAGAGCAGATCTTTGAGCTCCACAGTAATTAAAGAAGTTTTAATTAAAACCCTTACTAATAATGGATAAGGATTTTATTAATGTCTGTCAGTATAATGCACAGAGTCTAAACAGTAAAAAACCTTTGCTGGTAAATTTCCTTCTTGAAAATGATATAGATATATGTCTTGTAAATGAAACATGGTTGAGAGATCGAAATAATTTTAATATACCTAATTACAATATTGTTACTCAAAATGGTCCTGATGGTCGTGGTGGTGTTGGAATTTTAATTAAAAATAATTTTAAATATAATACTCTTCAGACCTCATATCATCATTCTTTACAAACTGCAGCTATAAGTTTAATTACAAATTTGGGCAGGCTGACCATTCTAACAGCCTATACCCCCCCACCAAGTAGAGCAAATAATTTTAGGGTCAATATGCTAAAACGAATCATACAAAGTTTACCTAAGCCTTTATTACTATCAGGGGATCTAAATGCGCATCATATTTCATTTGGCTGTTGCACTTCTACTTCCAGAGGTAATGAAATGTATAATCTTTTTGATGAGCTTGATTTATGTATTCTAAACACTGGCTCTCCCACCACTGTAGGTACTTCATCTCATCGTCAGTCAGCTATTGACGTCACATGTGTAAGTCCATCATTAGCTCCTCATTGTGAATGGATAGTACATGATGACCCAATGGGCAGCTACCATTATCCAACCATCACTAGACTCCAGCTATGCATTGAAAAATACACAGTAGGTACTCCATGTGAACGCTTTTTGTATAACAAAGCAGACTGGGATCTCTTCAAAACTGAAACAGAAGAAAAATTCAAAAATTTTAAATGTGATGACAAAGATCCATTAAGCAATTATAATGATTTTTTCGAAAAATTAATACAAATAATGAAAAAATGTATCCCAATATTAAAAAAAGACTCCCCATTCCCAATGAGGAAACCAGTTCCATGGTGGGACAGTGAATGTTTAGATGCTGTAAAACGTAGCAAAGAGGCATTAAAGAAATATAGGTCTGATGGTACTATTGAAAGCTACATAGAATATAAAAAGATTGATGCGCAGAAAAAACTCTTACTTCGAGATAAAAAGAGAACTGGTTGGAAGAAGTTATGTGAGTCTTTTAACAGACACACCCCTATTACGGTTATTTGGAATTATATGAGACGATTTAAACATATTGACACTAAAAATAAGTTAAAGTGCGATGAATGGGTCCCAGAATTTATTGAAAAATATGCACCATCCACTACATCATCTAATGACAAAGATCAAGAAATTTTCAATTCAACTACAGTTAATAGAGCAGATAACAGTAACAGTTGCTTAACAAAACCTTTCTCATGGCAAGAGCTACAGTATGCTTTGAAAAGTAGGAAAAATACCAGTCCTGGTTTAGACAATGTAACTTATGAAATTCTAAAAAATATGCATTATAGTACTCAAGATATTCTATTACAAATTTATAATAATTTATGGCAAAGAATGGAAATTCCTGAATCTTGGAAGACACAATGTGTTATACCAATTTTAAAACCAGATAAACCTGTTGATGACCATAACTCATACAGACCAATAGCTCTTTCATCATGCATAGGCAAGATATTTGAATATATGTTAAAAACTAGACTAGAATGGTTTCTGGAAACTAATAATTTATTACCTGCAGAACAGTTTGGTTTCCGAAAAGGTCACAGCGCAATAGAAAATTTTGTCTCCCTTATATCTGACATCAATAAATCACTTTATAGTCACTCAAATACAGCTTGTGTCTTCCTGGATGTACAAGGAGCTTTTGATAATGTGGTTCCATCAATCCTTGTCAATATCTTGGCAGAACTTGGCATTCCCAATGAAATCTGTAAATGGATACATAATTTCTTGTATAATAGGAAAATGTTTGTCAAATTTAACAACATTCTTCATGGTCCTAATTCAGTATATAAAGGCACTATGCAGGGGGCAACTATATCGCCATTATTATACAACATTTATACCAGTCAAATTTCCAACTTTTTAACTAACAATAATGTAAAGTTTTTACAATTTGCAGATGACTTGGTTCTATATTCAACCAACCAAAATGTAAATATTGCTGTAAATAATCTTAACCAGGCACTCAAAAAACTTTTTACTTTTTATGAAAACAAACTCCAGCTAAAAATTAATCCTAGCAAAAGCGGAGCCATGATTTTCAGTAAGAAAAATAATGGATGCAATATTGCTGTTAAATATAACAATGAAACTATTCCTTGGCTATATGAGAAAAAGTTTCTTGGGGTTTATTTAGATCCCAAATTATCATATGATAATCACATTAACTACATATTAAAAAATGCTTCCAAAGCACTAAATATACTAAGGTCATTGGCAGGTGTTCATTGGGGTGCTGATCCTAATGTCCTATCTATGTTATACAAAAGTATAGTGCATAGTCACTTTGACTACAGTAGCCTTGCATATATGAATGCTAAATCATCTTTGTTAAAAAAATTAGATATTCTACAAAATAAAGCATTAAGAATTATTACAGGAGCAATGTGCTCCACACCCATAAATGCATTAGAATGTGAATCTGGCATTCCACCTCTAATATTACATAGACTAAAAATTGCTGAAAGATTTAGCCTTAAACTTTTAGCCACGGAAAATAAGTTGGTTCTCAACAGAATCTTACCCCAGGAACACCTACCAACTGGAGAGTATGTAAATATAATCCAGCTGGTCTCTGGATATCTCCCTGAGCTATTAAGAGTAATATTACATGTAAAAAATACTACTGTAAATATGTTTAGTTGTAATCCTATTCCATTGTTTAAATTTAACCTTGATGAGCTTGTAAATATTGATATACATAGATTTTCACAAAGAATAGAAAGTCAGAATGAACTACTAGAGTTATTTGATAGGAATCCTGATTTTTATAAAATGTATACTGATGGGTCTAAAACCGATGACTGTGTAACTTCAGCTTTTTATGACCCACAAGTTAAATCTTGTAAATGTTTTAAGCTTGATAATAACTGTAGTATCTTCACAGCTGAAAGCTATGCCATTTATAATGCCCTTCTGTATATAGATAATGTAAATAATAAGAACTTTCTCATAATATCGGATTCCCAAAGTGTTTTGACTAATTTAGAAAATAAGACACTTAAACACAGTGTAAATTATTTAATTTTGTATATAAGAAAACAATTGTATAAACTTAGTGCAAGTGGAAAGTCTGTTGCGTTTTTGTGGGTACCGTCTCATCAAAGTATTACCGGTAACGAAATTGCGGACACTGCTGCTAGAAATGAGCCTGATGAAGATCACACAGATATTTGCAAAGTCCCATACACCGACTTTCATACCGTCTTCATCCAAGCCCAGAAACAGTTATGGTCAAAGCTCTGGAATCACATTTCAACAGAAAAAGGAAAATGGTACCATGGCATACAGAAGACATTGCCCGCCAGGCCGTGGTATCATCATAGCAAAATTACTTACACTAATAGAAAGTTCATATCTACCATAAACAGAATGCGATTTGGACACGGTCAGTTTGCTGCCCATCTCCATAAAATAAAGTTGGCTGATAATCCCAAATGCAGCACCTGTGATGAAAACGAAGATCTTCCTCACATCATCCTAAGATGCAAACGTTACGGAATGCAGCGTCTAGTGCTTGCAACTGAACTAGCAGATATTTCTGAAAACGTACCGGACAAATTGGAAGATTTATTAGCAGACACGAAATATTTTGAATCATTGTGCAAATTCATAAACAATACCATAGAAAATCTGTAAAGTGAAGACTATATTATAATTTGTGATTGTGAGTGAAGAAAAGAAAGTGAAGTGCTATATAATATATCAGTGACATTTCAATTCAATGTAAACATTTTGGCACAAAGGGCAGGAACCCAGTGCCGTAAAGCACATTAAAAAAAAAAAAAAAAAGGCTAGAGGTCGGCCAGACCTCTGTAGGATTCAGGGGGCTTACCACAAGCTCTTATAGCAGTTATTTTTAAGCCTTAAAAAAAACTGCCCTGCTTATCGGTACCATGAACCATAACAATAGCAGCGCTGTTAGTCCTAGACGTTCACCGGTCAAACAGCGTTGCTAAACGTACCATGAGCTCACTTTAGCACGCCAGCAGGCCTGCCAAACTGTCATAATTAGCAGTTTTGAAAAAGCTGGTCTCAAGCAGCTTTAAAAAGCCTGCTAAGGGTGGTATTCCACTTATCTCAAATATTTGATCAAAGAAATTGGACGAGGACGATTAAAGATCTTTGATAAGTGGAATACCACTGATAATTTTGTTCGGTATTAAATGAATGATCAAGCAATTCTGTGGTTTTTGGAGGACGAAAGCTTTCCGCAATAGAAAGAAAAAAGCGTGGCGTAAACTAATACGAGAACAAAGCAATCCATTGGAAGTTTACGACAAAATGGATTTTATTCGGAGCTTTTGGTTTTGGTTTCGGGGCCCTTTAGACCTCTGATGCCCCCTGATTCACGAACCACCGGAAACAGAATCTGATTTGAATTCTGTGCTTTGTCTTTGCCTATTCTATAGTGAGTGACAGAGACAGTGCATACGAAATGAAATCTATAGATTAATCCGTTCAGGCAAGAGTGAGTGAGTTCTACCCATTCAAAAATTAAAACAAGAGTCTTACAAGATTCTTATTTTCTCGAACTTTGTAACATTTAAATTATTTATTTTAGGTATTGTCTGCTTTATCCTTTTTTGCCACCGGCTTCTCTGAAAAACCTGTGGCTGTGGGGGACATTGGGGGCATTCCATGGCACAACAAACCGTGTCAAGTAGGTTACTGCTACATTATTGTGAAGCGTTCCGAGCGCTTTTTTCTTCGTTCGTGGAGAAGTCCGTATTAAAGAACGACACTCACTCAAGTGGAGATCTCTTCTCAAATATAGTTAGCAAGGGATGAATGTATTCGGTGCATGTTTTCGCATCCCTTAAGAAGAGATCTCCACTTGAGTATCGTTCTAGAATACGGGTCATAGGCGGATCCCACACTGCACCGCACGACGCTCCGGTTTGTGGTAGTGCGCTTCTTAACTATGGCTGTAGAGTTTTGATGTGCATACAAAACCCGCAGTGTATGAAAAATCACGCCGCATCTCCGTCCGGTAGTGCGGAAACCGGAGGCAGTGTGTTGGACGCCTAAGTAACTGTGTTAACTTTGTTTGTTGAAATTAGTCACTTTTCCAACTTGAAACCAAAGCTTCAAACACATTTGTAAAAAAAAACATTAGTTGCGAGTAACGTTCGGAAACCTGAAGTGACGCTTGTTTATAAAACTCTGTCAAGACTAATATTTAAAACCATTTTTTCACACTGCCGTTCAATTTTATTTCCATAAAAACATCTTCTTTTAGGTTTTCCTTTGCATTGTTATTGTATTTTATTTATAAAATGTTACTTTAATACGAAACGGTATTTACCGGTAAAAATCATATTTAGTTTTCGAACGCAAACAACATTTTGGCTTGACAGGCCAGAGACAATCATTCAATAGCAACAGCAGTGCAGCAGGCCTGCTAAAAGACTGCTAATTTTGGCTTATGGTACGATTAGCAAGAAGTTTATTTTAAACCTTGCAATAAAACTGCCCTGCATTTGTTCTGTTTGCTAAGAGCTTGTGGTAAGCCTCCAGGTGGCCTACCACAAGCTCTTAAAGCAGTTATTTTTAAGTTGAGAGAGTGAGACGCCGCTCTACACGCCGTATAGCGGCGTCTCACTCTCTCAACTTAAAAATAACTGCTATAAGAGCTTGTGGTAGGCCACCAGTACTCAACTCCAACTCAGAGGGCCAGACCAAATCGGAACGAGTGTAGCGCCGACCGATTTGGTCTGGGAGCAGACAATCGGCGGTCGGATAGGAGCGTGTGTAGCGGCTATCAAATGACGAGTTGATAACATTGTGATTTGTTTTCAAATTCGTTGGTAGCAAGTTGGTGGTAGCACTGTCTAATATTAAAACAGTAAAATAACAACGAAGTAACAAAAATATCAGTGAGAACGCAACGTAAATCTACTAGTTGAATCAAAGTGTGTAAAATTCCCGCGCTCGACTGACATGACCTTCGAGCAACGCGGGTCTTCCGTCCCGGAAACGGAAGGCCCGCGTTGCTCGAAGGACATGACATGTATGTAAGTGCTACCTACTTGCTACCTACGAATTTGAAAACAAATCAAAATGTTATCAACTCGTCATTTTAGTTTATTTCTGGTCACACCAACTTCGCTATTTGTCAGCGCCATCTCGTTTCATTATTAGAACTATTTTTTTTTTCTTTTTGTCTGTCTCTTAAAAAATCTCTCAAATACCCCAAACCAAAGATGTTATTAGTACATCTTTGCCCCAAACCTTATTTTGCTTAGACTATGATTAGGTATTTCGTCATAACTTTAGATTAAAAAAAATCATAACTTTAGATAATTATACCTAATTGTTTGATCTCATTGAAATAAAAACCAAAAATTTTATCCTATTTTGTCATTGAGTTATAATGTACTAACGTACTAGAGAAGCTATCCCAAACAAAAATCTTGTAGTATTTTTTCTAAGCTAAGAGTTAGCCTCGCGACCAATCGAAAGCGCCCGTGCAGAAAGCGGCAACCAATAGTAGTGCAACCAGACATAGATCAAACATTGCAGAACAGACATAGCTTTTGTGCGTGTTTTCTGCCTACAACATTTTATGAGAATTCATATTTTATTTAATTATTTTTTTAAGATTAAACATTGACATCGTGAGAGAAATACTTACTAATCGAGTTTATTTTTGGTACTTATATACGTTTAAATACATGAATACTATTAATTATTTTACATGCGTTTATTTAACTTGCAGTATAAATGTAAGTTCAATGTTCAAATGTTCAATAACAAAAAAACATCAAACTTCCATCAAAACCTGAACCCAAGTAATCACCTAAAACGTTTAAACTGTCACTTCTGCACCACAAAATAACCAATTTTGTTAATCTATGACTCTATCGAAATATGGCCGTCGCTTAATTTTTCGGCGACCTAATGAAATAATTACTCAGTAGCATGTTATTAGATACTTTAGCGAGTACTTACTAGTGAAAAGTAATTCCTTGGGCTTTATTAGTATTTTTTGAGTTATTTAAACAGTACCTCAACCCACATATCGGCATTTTTAAATAAAATAGAACAGAGTACACACACGTGTTGTTGCGTCTATCGCTTGCCACAGACTAAACGAGTTGAGTCCACGTGGACTCAACTCGTGTTGCAAAGATTCTAGTTGAGATGTCTCCTCTATTCTTTTAACTCAATGTATTTTGTGCATTTTTTATTATTGCCCCAGAATCCAATCTATTTACACAGTTCGTAAATGAGTATGAGATAGGATTAAAACTACATTAGCCCCATAGAATAATATTAGTCACAAGGAGATTAGCCCATTTTGTCAGGGCAAATGTAGCAGTGAGTCAATCATTACCTACTTACTTCATTTCTAGTCACATTTTTCTGGAAATTAATTGTATGGTTTTAATAAATGATTATATTTAAAATAATAGACTAATATATTATATGCTTAGCTTAATAACAGGCGTAGGTAAGTGCTAACTTGATTGCCAAGAAGTGAATGAGCTGTATAAGATTGAATGTAGGTAGGATGTCAGGTACCTAGGGCAGGCGTACCGGGTTTGGCCACTGTACCGGTTTTGGCCACTTGTTGCTCTAAAAGTTTTCTAAACAACTTTTCGCCATTTTTGCTAAAGGCAATTAAAATAAGGTATTTTAAGGTAATAATAACAACCGTTAGAATTCCTTCTGTCATAAGATTTTTTTTCAATAAGTAAATTCCATTTTCTGTTTGAAAAAATGTTTTGTATGAAAATTTTTAGAAATTTGTTTTGGATGAAATACTTTATAAACCTTTGTTTTTTAAAATTAAATTGTTGTTTTGCAATTGACTGGTTTCTAGCGCATTAGAATATATTGATTTTACCTGGGTTTGGTTTTGATTTTTCGCAATACTTACAAAAGTTTAACTATCAGTAAGTGGCCAAAACCGGTACATTTGGCACCTCTCACACATTTTGTATTATACACAAAAAACTATTTAACTTTAAAAAAATTGAAAAATGTACCTTTAAAGCTAGATAATTTAAGATATAATTTGTGTCTTAAATACCTAAGACCATCTAGTACTTAGTGCTTAAAAGTAAAAAATTCCTTAAAGTGGCCACAAAGGGTACCTCTGCCCTACTTATAGTTTTAGTTATGACCAAGTTATGACACCCGCAATTGCCCCAGTTGACCCTACTTTACTTTTATCTTTAAAATGCGAGCCGCAAAGTAGGTACATACCAATACTTATAGGGAATAGAAGCAGAACGGATGGATTATAGTTACTTACTTACTTTCTATATTTCAAAGCCCCCTTTGGCAAACAAAAGCCTTCTATTTAAGCGCTATCCAGATTTTATCAATTTTGCCTGACAAATAAATTAATCCACGAAATTTCACACGGCGAGTAGTGCAGCTGAACAGCAATAAAATGCTCAATCATCATTACCACTGCTGGGTTCACAAAGGCTTTCTATATGGTTATGGATGGATAAGGATTATAGTTTATGGAGAGAATCGGCCATGCACGACACGACTAGCAAGACCTGTACGACCTACCACTGCAGGCTCAATGCAGATTGGTGGATATTAATTAACGATGGCAAACGCAGCCGGGACCTACAGCGTGCCAACAGCTAAATCATACAATAAAATATTGGATATCATCTTCGGCGCAAAGCAGTTTTAGCTCGGGCCCGCGCTGTTGTATAACTATGGAGTATGGCGGCCATGTTAGCATGACACACCGCGGCAGGGCGCTCGCAGTGCAGCGCAGCGCGTCGAAAGCAGTTGACGAGTTGTATTATGCCTTCTGTCTGCCTAAGGGCCCTCGCCCACGTCCGATAATCGGTGGCCGATTTTGTCTGATCTCCCTTTCGTACTCACATAATAGAAAGGAAGATCAGACAAAATCGGCCACCGATTATCGGACGTGGGCGAGGGCCCTGACCCGTCACACTAAACGCGGTTTGAACGCAGGCCCGCGTTGCAACTGCTTTGAAACTGTTGCTGCGTTCAGTGTACCGACTCTCGCCGACTCCCGCGCTGCTACTGACCTGCTCTGCTTCTGACCCGCGTTTGGTATGCTCAAGCCTTTATCAAAAACGTATTCGAATATTAAAACTTTATTCAGATATTACATTGTTCTAACTGAGTTACATAAACATGTTATCACTGAAACCAGGCGGGGGAAGGTGGTCGGCGTCCGGTGGAGGAGGTCTTCTGCCAGGCATTGGGGCGCCGGGCGGGCCGAACGGATCAAACCGCGCCCCGGGTGGGACCGCACCTCTGTAACATGGTTACGCAAGTTACAATCATGAGGAGTACCTACAAATACATAGAACGCAACTTTTTATACGAAAAAAAATCGGTAAAAGGTCGCGATGTACGTCGGCTAATTTTAGGTAATTTCATCATCATCAGCCGTACGATGCCCATTGCTGGGCACAGGCCTCCCAGCTCCACAGCGATCGGTCCGGCGCTGCCCGCACCTTCCTCTTCCTTCCTCGCGACCTTGACCATCCCCCCTAGACAAGTGGCTTTCTATTATGGAATTCGCCAGTCGAATAGAAAGAAAATGTATGGGATTGACATTAGCTGTCACATGACATTTCAACCGCTAATGTCAATCCCATACATTTTCTTTCTATTTGACTGGCGAATTCCATAATAGAAAGCCACTTGTCTAGGGGGGCTGATCATCAATTTCAATTTGCTTTTATTTGAACTCAAACAAAACTATTTGAATTTTTTTTGAGACATGATACAACTCAAGGAATTGTAACGTAAAAACAGACAAACCTTGGTAAGCCTCCAGGTATTCCAAGCCCTGGATTCTCAGGGTTTCCTCGAGGGCCAAATGGATTGAAAAGCATGCCCCCTCCAGGAGGAGCAAATGGATCCAAGTCTGAACGGCCAATGTTAGGCATGCGGGCTGGCGGCAGGTCCCTGCAAGTAAGTTTATCAAATCATTTTATCAGTGTAGCTAACATTTACAACTACTTGTAACAAGTAGTTCTAAATGTTAGAAAACATCAGTTTGCAAGCCTCGAGCCTTACTGTAGGCGACCTTGTAATAAGAAATTTATCAAGAAATTCTAAAATACTTCATTTTCCATTTTTCAATAATAAAAATTGCATTGTGGATGCAAAAAAGTAAAAATTTAAATAAATAATAACATACCATAAATCTTGTGCATCAGGGTGCACTCCAGGCATCGGCCTAGGGGGGATTCTTAGGGGGTCATCTGAGGGCCTTCTGTTTGGATCACCTGAAAGTTAAAACACAAATTTCACTCCATTTGACAATTTTAACAGTTTTAGACACGTTTTAATTTTAATTTTTAATTTTATTTAAATATTCAACGTTTAGACATAATGGCAGTTCTATTTTCTTTTTAACTATTCTAATTTTAGATTGTATTTGGCCAGGCAAGATCATTCTGTAAAAAGGATAAATATCATGATAATAAGTACCGTAGAGATCCCTTACTTCACCTGCTTTAAAATAAGTCAACATTCACAAAGTATTTATCTAACTAGCACCAATTTGCAAATATTTCATTATTTTTGAACCAGCGCATAGCATGACAAACCCGAGAAGAGTTTTGTCTACCTTGAAAGTCTATAATTGACAGCCAAACAATAAGTTTGTTTATGATAAAATGTCACATTTCAATATAGACAAAACCTTTCTCGAGTTCATCATGCTACCTGTGCAGGCAAAGTTAGGAGTCTTTATGGTATCATAACTTGTTGAATGGAGAAAAATTAATTGTAACACTAACTTCGCCCCGTCTGAGTTTCAGTAGTAGTAGTAGGTCGCTCAGTGATGGTATCAATCAAGTCTCTTTTAACACTGTACATGAGATCCTTGTAATTTGGTATCATTTTTTCTATGGTCCCACTGGTTTCCTTTACAGAATCTTCAATTTTTACTGCAATGTTGGACACTGCTAAGTCTTCAGATCTCTGGAAAAAAAAATATAATATTTTTTAAGTAGGTACTTAGTAAACAAAATTGCACTATTTGCCAAGATGGATGGCATGAAGTTAGCAAGCACAAGCTAGACAAATACAACGTTTGATTTGATGACAATTGACTCACCATTAAATTGACAATAAGATTGCCATCAGTATTCAGTCCATGTAAAATATAAAGTTTATCTTCAAGAACATATCTCAAAGTATAGTTTTCTTTATCATTCCAACCTGTTGGTAGTAATTCTGATTTCTCTTCATCTCCTGATAAAGTACGCTGCAAAATACAAGTGAATTTTGTTATTTTGCAAACATGGAGTATGAACAAGTTTTACACTCTGATCGAACTCGAGTAAACTTATATATTTGATAAAACTGTCTGTAATCAGACCTCGTCACCGATGCCAATGCTTCGGAAACCTCGTTTGGTAAGATTCCAATGAATAAAAGCAATGATAACGTCAGACTTTCGTTTTATATCCCTCTCGACAGTCTTGAAAGTGAGGTCCCAACCAAATAGCGGATCTGATGCCATGTCGTTTTGTGGATAGCTTGGGCAAATAGCGTTTTATCACAAATTTGCATTGATTTTCACGAACTTAACTAGAATAATACCACACCACAAGTTACAACACAAGAAGTTATGTAGGGTAGGTAGGTAACCATCGAAAATAAACAAAAATTACTTGTCATCCACCACAATCATCCACATCCACCACACCACCACCACACACACAATCACCCCAGGGTTGCCAACTCAATACCACAAATTGGTGCTAAACGTCATCTAAAATAGTGCTAGATAAGTATGGATTTCCAAAAATAGTGCTAGATAATTTAAAAAATCATAAAATTATTTAAAAAAAAAATTTTTTGAACGTGAATGACGCTTATTTCGATTATTTTTGCATTCATTTCTGTTTTGCAAAATATACACATTGCTTTCAAGCTATTACCGAGTGGTCAATCTAAGCCATTTCTTGTATTTCGGATCGAACGATCCGATCCCACTTTTTTCTGAAACTTTGAGCATGCCTGACTTTTTTGCTTAAAGGAATATCCATTTTCGTAACTCACCACGCACTAAGCTTTTTCGTCTGTTTTAAAGAAGCAAATCATCAATCAACAAACAAGACAAAGAAAGACATAACTATCTTAAGAAAGAAAATTTAGTCAGGCAGGTCAAATTATATCAGATTGCCGTTGCATAAAGCGTTTTGTTACTGACCGCATGACTGCATTTTGTTCTGCGGTAACCAGAAAATAATCAGCATGAGTAGGTACTATTTAGTGCTAGATTTGGTGCTAGGTGCTATATGCCGTTTTTTTGTGCTGGACTTATGAAAATAGTGCTAAATCTAGCACCGAAAGTGCTAAGTTGGCAACACTGAATCACCCTACGTACGTGGGTGACAGGAAAATAAAGCCCCCAGTACAGGTTGGCCGACCATGGTCGGCGACCATGACCAATACATCGTACATTGACACTTTTGAAAGAACCTTTTTAAACTTGTTCGTTCAAAAGTGTCAATGTACGATGTATTGGTCATGGTCGCCGACCATGATCGGCCATCCTGTACTGGGGGCTTCAGACATTGACAGGTGATTCTGATTTGTCAAGAATTCTCTTCATTCTGTGGCGATGTCAATGCCGCTATTTTAACGTTTGAGCTTGGCTAAAAAATATAGGTATGGGTATGGGCCTCAACTGTCATTTGAATTCCTTATTTTGATAGATTATTGCTGTTTTATTCTATTGAACGTTGCTAGCTAGTTATCGTTATACCCGACGTCACAAAACAAGGAACTGATAGCAGCTATTTTCTTTGTAAAATTGACTTAAAGTTCCCAAAAACGTATGAAGTTCATAATCATATCCATAAAGTTACGCGGTAGCCCCCCTGGAGTTTTCAGCATGAATAAAAAAGTGTACCCAGCAAATTTGACTTGTTCACTGAAGTTCTAACCAAATTATTTATGTGTGAATATTTGAAACTGTAAATATTGTGCAAGGGGGCTACCGGCTAAGGGCTAGCGCTCACGGGTGACTTAGTCGCCCGTCAACTTAATGAGCGATTTTCTGAGAGGCCATTTAAAAAAAAAAAGCTTCCAATTGCTTCACTAGATGGCGTTGAATAAGTATGTACATGTCTATGGTATATTTTGGTATGAAACATATTTAAATTAATTACTTTTTAACAACCCAAAGGAAACTAATAATATATTAAATAAGTACTACTGTGAGGAACAGAAACGAAATAGGTAAATTTAAAGATTTAGGTAAATAAATAACATCTGTCTGACGTTCCGTTTTACGTAAAACAGTCGCGTCAAAGTAAAATTTATAACGTTCCGTTCCTTCTAACTGCATAGGTGGGACAGCGCCATCTAGTGACTGAGCTTTCAGAAAATCGCCCATTGTCACTGTCGCCGGCTGTCTCCTCGCCACGAAAAGATGCGCACACGAGAGCGACAGTGACACAACTTTTTCGCAATTTTTGCCTGCAGTCATCAACATAGATTTCGAAGAGGCGGTTGTGGTTCATGTGGGCGAAGCCGCGGGCGGAAGTCTAGTCAATGACAATATTAATAAAACAACAGTTTAAGAATCACATTCTTTTATTATTTGGCACAAAATGCTAATGAAACGGTTTTATCGTTCAAAACATAATATTCCTAATTATGAAGATAATAAATTATTTAAAAAAATATAATTAGGTAGATAAGTATTAATAACAATAAATGACACAAACAAGGAAAGCAAAATAAATAGTTGAAATATTAATAACAAATATTCTTTGGGTCGATTTCACCAACGTAGTATAAGTCCTTTTATAAGAATAAATCGTTAATTACTCGCGAGTAAGCTCATTTTACATTTCACCAACATTTTAACCTAATGATAAAATCCCTATACTATTATAAAAAGTATTTTAATAATATTAAGGATATAAAACTTTAATTTAGTTCGATAGTAGGAAGCGTATGTGGATTTTCCGTTACTAGGTACACACTATCACCCCAGGCGGCGGTTGAGTGGCTACTGGCCGACCGGCAACTTATTTGTCGCCGTGTGCGCACTTGCATTGAAACCAATAGAGAAGGAGACAGTTGCGTCGCGGGCTTGTCCTCGAACCCGCGGACAGAAAAGTCTCCCGGGTGTCGCATCGCTACGTGCGCGCAGTTTCATACTAACCCATAGACTTGACGCGAGTGACAAAATAGTTGCGGCGACAAAAGTCACCCGTGTGCGCCCTCACTAAAAATATGGATATGGATATGGGCTTCATTTGACACTTGACGCCCATATTATGCCCATATAAGGACAAAATATGAGCTTCAAATGTCAAATGAAGCCCATGCCCATACCCATATTTTTTTGCCGGTACGGGGGCAGATTGTAGTGATAATTTACTTTCTCATCGTTCTTTTTGGAAATATTCGTATTTGTACTTACATGTCACTTAATTTAATTGGCATCATTCGGTGAGTTCACGATGGGAAAGGATTATGAATGCACTACAACTGCTGTACATAGTTTTTTTTTCTAATAAAATTACATTTCCATACTATCTTTCTAATCTGCATGTAGTCCTACGTTTATGTGTCAGTTTGGTGACTTTTGTGGTCAGACCTATATGTGACGGGACAAAATGTCATCAAACTGACGTCACATTTTTGGCCTATGTTTTGTTTAAAGAACAGGGTCCTGTATTTAGGCAAAAGTAATGAAGTAATAATACTATTGAATAGTATTTGATTCATTAGAAAACAGTTGCAAGTCAAAAGATATGTTATTTTTTACGAAATAGCATCTCTTACCTGACCGAAAAAAAATATCCGCTTAACGGCACACCACACCACAAAAACACCCTCACCACAGAGCGATTCAGGCCAACTGACAAATTTTAAATGGCTACCATGGTTCTTACCATGAAGCTCGACTTAATACTGAGGTAACTGGAGAGTGTAGTACGAAAAATTTTTTGTCCACCACAAATTACACAGTGGCTGTCTTCCGTCTCACCTACACTTTAAAAAAATACCTCAATCATATGAGACAGCTGACAGCCACTACATAGGTACATAAATGTCAAATTTGCTGGCGACACTTTTTTATTCAGGGTGAGAGCTCCAGTTACCTCAGAGTATTAAGTCAAACTTCATGGTTCTTACATATATCTATCACGTCACGCACGACGGTTACGAAGTGAGTTGAAGAATTCCATACTATTTTTGACAAATAAGCAAATTTCCAGAACATTTACATTAGAGCACAGATAATATAATACCATACTAGGATTCAAGGAATTTATAAGTACTACGTTCCTAGGATTAGAGTAAAAAAAAATATTTTCTTTGAATGTTTCTTGTTTCTCTGCGTTTTTCGACATAAAATGAAGCCCATGCTCATATCCATATTTTTAGCCGGTACCTAGCCTCTCCGTTCAATAACTTGAATCAAGAATTTTAAATCAGTGATATTGATAAATAATGGCCGTGTTCCGTTTTGAGTCAATAGTACTGTTGGCGCTGTGAGCGCTAAAAGCTGTTCCGTTTTGATTATCGCGCTGACAACACTGTTGACGCGATTTCAATGAGAAGTTTTCCAGTAGGTTCTATAATGCTCAATAGATGTCGCTGCGACCACTTTTCTTTTTTTTCTTAATTTTCATGTATAGTGCCACAAGCTTTTCTGTTCCGGTGACAGTCGTGACAGAGGAGCCACTTGCAATACGAAATTACCTGTCAAACTGGACTGTCGTATGAAAACTGTTTTAGTTCCAAAGAGAATCACCGGAACAGAAAAGATTGGCACACTATATGGTATGTTTTTTTGCGTTCCCCAGTTTACGGGAAAGTTGAATGTATTGTTTCACGAATTTTGTTGCGTATGTATATTAATGAGTTATCGTTTTTTTCTTATTTTACCTGATTTTGATTATATTTTAATTTAAATAACTGTTAATGTCAGAGAGAAAAGAAAATGTGGCATTTTCATGAAAAAGTTGAAATTAATAGCTCAAATTAATTAAGAAGTTAGTACCTATGTACTGAATTTATTGTACATTTTTATAGGTACAACAAAAATAGCGAAGTATGGATAAAAATCCTACGGTTGAACTTTAAGTCATATCCTAAAAGTAGTAATTTAGAAATAAAACCTTATATAACAAGATTATTTACATATTTATTTACATTTTAAAATTTTATTTTGTTTTGCGTAGGCTGACAAACGTCCAAGGTGTTGTTATAAAAAAAAAGGAAAGTTTCGATAGCGCCATCTCTTGCACCTATTTGAAATAAGCTTACGATACCTTTTGGAAAATTCCTCATTTGGAACGGCTATTTGCACGCATCGCGAGCGAGCGTTGTTTTGATTTGAATTTGTAAGTAAATAATCACCGGTTTAGTATGGATATTCGTCAATTAGTAAACGTTTTATTGGACAGCGATGATGATAGTGATCCTTGCTTAAATTTAGAGTAATGTCTGTACCCGTCGTCTCATCTTAAATAAGCACTGTAATTTTTCTGGCTTTCTGCTTCGGGATAAACAAATAAAATACCGAAATAAAACCTAAAACACAGAGATTACTCAAACAAAACCACCATAAACCACAACAAACAATGACGTTTGACAACAAAACGTCAAATATGACAGCCCGCTCACAGTGCTAACCTCTGAGTACTGAATGTGCTAATCATAGATGTATTATAACGCTTGAGAACGATATCACCGTGATCGCAAAATGGCGGCGGTAGTGACGTCATTCGTGACGTAATTACTGCTTTCGTTGTCGCGCTCACATCACAAAAAATCGGAACGATGTGTGAGCGCGAAAGCAGTAATATTATCGCTGTTGGCGCAAAACCGAACGTAGCCAATATCGATTTTTACTCAAAAGAGATAATTTAATCTGTATGTAGTTGTCGGTAAAAGTCGGTTTTTCTTGTTTTTCCGCAAACATGACAAGCTCTATGGACATGAAAGTCTATCTCCATGTCTATGGATCTCAAAAACAACATGGCGGACAGTGTCAATCCGGGATCGTCGCGATAATAACGTAAAATAATGTATTTTGTTGTTTTAGAATATGGGTGATTATGTGCAATAATTTATCATACTCTGATGTGTAAAGTGTTGTGTTTTGATTCTATTTGTGGAATTTAAGTGTTAATCATGGCCTCGGATAAGATAAAAGTAGCTGTTCGAGTTCGACCATTTAACAGGCGAGGTAAGCTGACTTCATTTTGTTAATAAATAAATAATTCCATATCATATTGGTGACTACGTGTACGTACTCTAGGTTTATCTTCACTCCGAGTTTCACCTGATAAACTGTTTCCTTGAAAATGAAAGCCATGAATGATCTATCGCAGTCTTGATTTTACGTTGTCAGAATTTATTGTTCTGTGATTTTATTCACAAAGAAAGGCAAAATAAGCTTTCATAAATTTCAAATTAAACTTACAAGTAAAGTAACAAAATAAATCTAGCTAATACATAGACATTTACATGCTATATTTATTGCTCTTTGAGCAATTATACAACAATACAACTAATCATAAGTGCATCGTTATATCAAAATCAAACTAAGTATAAATCAACTATTTAATCGAACTAAGTATAAATCAACTATTTGAATAGTTAAAAGTACATTTATTTTTGAAAAAGATAATATTGACCATGACCAAGTAGTGAAACATAAAATTTGGTAAGTATATTTTGGTAACTGTGATGATTGATGATGCACATATTATTAAATTCTTAATATTATTGAAACAAGCCTTGTGTTTATAGGATTGCTAATGAGTTAGTATAAAACATGAATGGCACACTTAACATTGTTTTATTTTATATCCTATTGTAGCATGCTCCTCCTACCAAAAAATGATAAAAGAAAATATGAATCAATACTACACATTTCACAGTAAAAAATAATGATTACTATACCTAGTTATAGATTTTATTGTGTTTACTTGTCTAATTATCCTCATATTTTTTGTGTTGAGATTTTTACAGAAGAGTTATGTTATTTGAAAAAGAGGTACTGCATATGCATACCTACTTAAATATTAAATCTTTTTTGAATATGAATATGCTTGAACCAATTTTAGCTACCTATTTATCTTTTTTTGTATCTAAATACTAATAACTGTTTTAAATGTTTATAAAAACAACTAAAAGTTCTTGCTATCATAATTCATTAGAATATGTATATGTCGCAGCCAAATGGTTGAATCCGCCATTAAATTAAATGCCTAGGATGATAATTTTTTCTGTAAGCTATTTTATCTTCCCATAAGTTGACGGAGTCACAAAATAACGCAAAATTTAAGTTAATCGCTTTGCTGTGCTGTGCGGTTGCCTTAAATTCCTAACCTATCACATGTTCTAAAAGACTTCTGAGGAGTACATGCTGCCATACTTAACCATCCGATGGATTCAACCATCAGCCTGCGACATATACATATTTGTTCTTAACCCTTAATCACATACAAAAACGAAATGACTGAACTTTGACAACTGCCTTCTGCGCCAGAGGTCTCGGGTTCGCTTTCCGAATAAGACAAATATTTGTGTGTATATACATTCCTATTTGTCTTGGTCTAGGTCTTTTCTATGTGTAAGGATTTACAAAAAAAAGTATACTAGTATATATTTATCCATTATCTAGTTTCCGTAGTACAGTTTATTAATTAAAACTACTTATGAGCTGGATGATTGGTGTGATTGTATGAAATTAATTTTTATTTGTTGAAATATTGCTTAATCTATTTAATTGTAAATATGTATAGCTAGCTCCTCTTTATAGAGCAATGAAAAACAAAATTAAAGTTTTCCTTTCTATGGTTTTAATTTAAATGTTTTAATCTCATTGGGCATCTTATGTGAGGCACTTTTTAATAAAGGTGGGTTGCCGAGACGAGCCGCAGACCGCAAACTGCAAGCGACACTACTTGTTTCTATGAATCTCTATGAAGTTTACGCGCCGCGACTGCGGGCCGCAGTGCTGCCGCGCTTGGAATCAATTTCATAGAGATTCATAGGAACAAGTAGTGTCACTTGCAGTTTGTGGTCTGCGGCCCGTCTCGGCAACCTAACTTTAATGATCTTGAAAATAGACTAAGTAGATGATGAAAAATATAATAATAATAATTATAAATAATAAATTTCTTATAATCACACCTATTATCTAGCTCACAAGTAGTTATCAATAAGAAACTGTGTTATGGAAACTAGATAACGGATAAATATATATATACTTAATATACTTTTTTTTGCAAATACATACTTAGTATACTTAGTATACATACAATAAACTTAATGCCAGTGATATTTGAATAACAGCACTTGGTTCTACTTCTAGTACAATGGTAATAGAAATCAGTCCTATATAAATATAGGTATAATTCCAAATAATTTCCTAAGTTCCAGGCAAGTGTATGATAACATTACTGGCATGCTTCACATTAAGACACTGCTCCATAATTTTATAAGGGCGCACTCATACATGTATAATTATAAGTGCGAAGAGATGAGGATTCCTGCTTCTGATTTCTATATCGATAAATTAATTATTCTGATTTAGCTTTTCAGCTGATAGTTTTTTACTTGTTCACCACTACTGAAAAATTTCCTACTGTGCGACAAATCGCTTAGTCATTCGATTTTCGATTGTGAAAAGTGTTAACGATTTTAATTAGGATAAACAAGACGTTTTTAAACAAAAACCAGTGCACCTGCACCGTTATTCGTCATGGTGCATGGCTCTGTGTATCCGCGCTGTGATTGCTTCGCTCCACTTTCGGCGTAACACCTTTTACGTAATTTTTGTATTAAATCGATTCTTGTATTTCGACATTTGCAATCTGCCGGCCGCTCTCATCAAGAGCGTTTGTAACGAAATTGATGTTGTTGCGGTTGGGGATGGGGTTTGTTTTAACTAAATGTTATTAAATTGTCATTAGAAAGCTTACACAAGTTGAACTAGGTTTTTTTGTTTATGTGACATCAGATGTACATCTTTACGATTTCAGACACATAATTTTACTTTGATATTGTTAATTTTCCAATAACTAAACGTTCGCAAAATTCACAAAAGCGTGTCGTGGTTATCTAAAGCGGTATTAGTAGTTCGATATACTCATGAAAATCCACTAACCGGCGAATTTGGAGATAAATAAGTATAAAATATGTATGCCGAATTGCCGACACCTAATAATATTCCCGATTTCCTGTACAATTATTGTCATCATAAAATCCATAAACTGATTTATCCTAAACTGCGCAAACAGAGAAAAATTGCTAACCAAAACACAAAACTCGAAAACAATGAGTGATATGGCGCTGATAGTTGTAGAACGGAGTACTGTGCAATAAAGTAACTGTTTGACAGATCTATCAAACAGAGCAGTCTTCGATGTCGCTTGATGATAAAGTCAAAGTCAAATTTGTTTATTCGATTTAGATTGTTATTTACAATACTTGTGAACGTCATAGAAGCTACGCCATAGGTTCGCAAACCGAGACTTCTTCAAGGGTTGTGTTTTTCTCCCTGTTTTATTTCATACAGAGTCTTCAAATTGAAAAATCACCTTTACATAGTATGATTAAGATCAGTTTTCATCACAATTACACAATGGGTTATGATTTATACAGTTAAGTATAGGCAATATTTTCTTGTATTAAAAAGCCAACATATTTCCAAATGTCTTCAATCGATTTATTTGCTGTTGAGAAATACCAACAAACCAATATTCATTCATACAAGAAACACAAACACACAGTGAGGCAATGATAGGAAGTATCCAAAACTACAATAGTCTGGCTAGCCACGTTCTATTTGCCGTCGTCAACATGGCATACAGAACCGGATTCGCAAGTGCGGTTGCAGGACGTCTCTCGACACAACTCAACCTCAAGTTGACTCACCAACTTCACGTTGTATTACGTTACACAGGCTACTAATGTTTATACTACAGTTATGATGGTTTATAAATATAATTCGCAAAGAATATTGTTGTATATTTTACCGCATTGTAGCCTGTTGACGAATTAATGACAATATTAGATTGGATCAATGGATGGATGAATGGATTCAATTAAATACATTGCAACTGTTGTCGATTTGACAATTACACCAATATCGAAGCCCATGTAAATTTCATTAAGACACTGTCATGGAAACTTGATAACGAATAAATATAATACTTACCTACATACTTTTTGTTTGTAAATACATATACTTAATACTTATACAGTTATAATAGAAAACGCCAAGACAAATAGACATGTTCATGCACACAAATATTTGTCGTGTCCGGTGTCATATGTTTGTTTGTCATGATTCCATCCATATTGATATAAGATTACGTAGGTATTCTGTCGGTTAAATCCCTTCGGTTTGCCCGTTGCAGTTGCATTGATCTTATTTTTTCACAAGTCAAAGTCAAGTCAAAAACTTTTTATTCAAATAGATTATCAAAATGAAATACTTTTGAATCGTCCTAAAATTTTTTTCTACCACCTGTTAAGGACATCTTTTAGCTGACAAGAAAAACGGGCGAAAAAATCTCATCAGCTTTAACAGTAGCAACGTCATAATTATACAAATAATAAACATGTCGTTGCTAAATATTTTAACGGGCGAAAAAAACTTATCATCTTTTGCAGAAGCAACGTCATAATAATAAACATGTCGCTGCTAAACGCATAATCGTACAACGAAATATAGAGAAAAAAAAATCTCAATGAAAAATGTTCCAATACTCGAGTATTAAAATATTTTACTTAAGATGCATTATTATGATTGTTACGTGTTCCATCATATCCATGCATTGCGGTCTGTTTTATAATCATCTAATTTGTAATAGGTAGGATAAAGTGAAACTTGTGTTTAGACTTTAAGATCTTATGTACCTTTCTCCATATACAATAAAGTACTTACTTACTTACTTACTAATAAATAACCTAACTAAAATACGATAGCTGGAAAGCAGCAAATACATTTATTTTAGAATCTTTAACAAATTACATAATTTATAATGTATTACCGATTTCAGTGTTATAGTTTGTTTAGTATACTAATTGTTCGCTAAACAGCTGTGTATCTTAAATAGATCTAATAAGCCTTTTTTACCAATTTATCAATAATAGAGCGAATTTACGCTCGATATTAAAATTTAAAAAATTGAAATGAGTCGAGATGTTAACTGTATTTCATACCTATATTTCAAAGTCCAAATATGTATTAATTTTGTCGTTGTTGTTGCAGAAATAGAACTCGGCACACAATGTGTGGTGGACATGGAGGGGCAGCAGACGGTGCTGCAGTACCCACCGTCAACACACGACAAAGACAGGTAAGCCTCACGCCAGACTTTTTTTTTTTTTTATTAGTTGATAGGCAAGCGCTTGTCCGCTATCACGCCTGATGTTAAGCGTTGATGCGATCTACGATGAATCGCGCTTGCCTAGAAGGTACCGGTACTTGCAACGAAAGGAATTATTTCTCGTTATTTCCTCTGAAACTATTTGATTGAACCAGGCGTCACTTGACGGAAACCCCTAACCATCGTGAAAAACGAAATATATGTAGCTTACTTCCGCAAAAAACACAACATGCAAGATGCACCGCCCGCCCGCAAAAGTTTGCACATGGAAACCACGAAAATACCAAGTGCACAATACCAGCATTTCGCAAGACAGCAATACACCTTGCACCTTCACCTATGGAAGTAATACTCTAAAACTTACTAAACAATAGGTATACTTGTACTGGGTTGTTGAAAATGTGACGTATTTCTCTCGAAGACGTTATAGATCAGGTCCAAAGCAACAGATGTTGTCTTGTCATGTAATGATATGCTCTAAACATAATGGCGCCTGAGTTAATCGAGTTTTCGTTATTATTACTTCAAACACATTTCCAGTAAAGTAACCCTGTACACAAATGTGTAGGTATTTGAAATACAGTGACATTGAAACAAATTACTATTAGGCCTCATTTCCACCTGCAAGTAAGTCTTCTGCGATAAATGTCTGACAGTCTGTCTGTATACACTTGCAAGTTGCTATCGGGCAGACTGTCGGACATTTATCGCAAAAGACTTACTTGCAGGTGGAAATGAGGCCTTAGAAACAATGGTCGTAAAAAGTTATATTTTTTAAATTTTTAGGAAAAACATTGGACATGCTATCAATACGCCACCTTTCAAACAGTTGATCCTCTTACGGAAGCAAGAAATAAACTATATATAAATGCTGCTAAAACAAAGACCTTTATGATTAATTAGTCTTTTCCTGTATTTTAAATCATTAAAAGGAAGAATCGATAGACTCGTTAGCTTGACCTCAAAGGCGCCTTGCCCTAGAAACGAGGCGTTATAAAGAATCTAATAGGAAGAAACAAGTTAAGCTCTACTTAGTTACCACTTAAGTTCTTGGAGTAGAATATTTCTGTCGAGGAATACTTTCAACAATGAAACTTTGACCTGAAGCTTTCTTTTGCTGTTAAACATCTTTAAAATATTTGTTAGTTACTTATAAAGATACTTCCTCTTCGGTTTGTTCCCCTTCCCGTGGGAATATCGGGAAGAAATATAGCCTATGCCACGCAGGAATCATCTAGATGTCTACAAGTGAAAGAATGTTCAAAATCGATTCAGCCGTTTCAGACATTATCCTACTAATCTATACTTTTATACTAATCTATAGGTACCTACTAATATTATAAAGAGGAAAGATTTGACTGTTTGTTTGTTTGTTTGCATCGAATACGCTCCGAAACGACTGGACCGATTTTGAAAATTCTTTGACCATTAGAAAGCTACATTCTTCCCGAGTGACATATAGGCTATATTTTATCCCGATATTCCCACGGAAACAGGTACCACGCGGGTGAAACCGCGAGGATCCGCTAGTAATATTATAGTTTAGATGTTTGTTACACAATCACGCCAAAATGGCTGAACGGATTTGGCTGAAATTTAGGATACAGATACTTTGTAGCCTGGAGAGGAACATATAATACTTTTATCTCGGAAAATATAACATTCCCGCGGAATAACGTCGTGTAGTCCACGCGGGCGAAGCCGCGGGCGGAAAGCAAGTCTCCTATGTATTTACAAACTTTAGCTCTTAATATTAGTGTAGGTAGAACGGTAATGAAATTCGTTATTATTAGTAAGTCTCGTCTCACTACTTAGCATTAGCAATACGCGGAGCTATCTAACTGTAAATCTGAAAATATTTATTTTCAATGTCTTAAATATTTGCAAACAGTTTAGTATTATAACCGGAGATGCTATAATTGCCTTGCGCATACACCGATGCAGACAAAGATTGTTGCAACAAAGATACTGACTGTTTTAAACTGGCAAGTCTAATTTTAGCATGATTTCCGTTATGCTGCCTTAACTACCCGTTGAAATGTTAATGTGAGAAACTTTGTTTAAGTTAAACTGTCATTACTGGCTATTATTAACAACCCTTGAACTACTCGACTTAAATGTTATTTTAATAATAGCTTAATTGCTTCCTGACAATTTTCATGATTTTAAGTCAAAGAGAAATTGAAGGTTTGGCTTATTGACAGTTGAAGAAAACTTATTGCGTGTGTTTCGATTATAAATTTAATATAACTAGCTGAGCCGGCGAACTTCGTAGGTACTGCCTTATTGACAGCACGCCACCTACCAATTAATTGTTAAAATCGTTCCAGCCGTTTAGGAGGAGTTCAGTTACATACACACGCACAAAAGAATAGTTTAGTCGGAATCGTAAGACGATCATAATCAAACTGTCGGCCGATAGTTTGGTTTTGAGAGCCTGCGCGCACTTGTGATTTTTAGTCGACCGATAAGTAGTTGGTCGATAGTATAGTTGAATCCGGGCGCGCGCTCACATAGTCCTTCATGCACATTACCGCCCGGCCGATAGTTGTGCGATAGTTTGATCGTACAACTATCGGCCAGTCATTTTCGATAGGTTGATCGGCCGATAGTTTAATCGTCAGTGCACGCACTGCCATATAACTCTATACTGAATCCGAGAACGACCAAACTATCGCCCGATTAAATATCACAAGCGCGCGTTGGCTCTAATACTCCGTGTTTCGCCTACTACACCAACCAGGGACTAAAATATCGATAAAAAAATATATCGATATAAGAAAATATCGATAAATTTTATCGATATTTCTATTATCGATAATTATATCGAAAAAAATATCGATAATTAATAATCGATAAGGCCTTGCTGCGTCATATCATGTATGCATGTTGCCAACTTTACGTCCGTCTGGATATTGTCTGGTGTGGTGTGGTGTGTGTGGCTCACACACTCACACGCCACACACATGGGGCGCGCCGTTGCTGTTATTTATCTTTTACTTAAGCATATTCTTTTAGCGCACTATCGTTATGACTAATAATTATGTTAGTATTGTTTTATAATAAGTGATTGACATGCGTTAGAAAATGAATTCTTACCTATAACTGAACTCTTATTACCGGATAGTCAAACATTATTTAAAAAATTTTGATGTCGTTTTTTTATTTTACTTAGTGCTACTTTTGGCGGCGCATCAGATATTGAAGATGACCATATATTATGACTTGCCAGATTCTATGGTGGTAGATTTTTATTGATGATATCCACCATATTCCATCCAATCATCCTTAGAACGTATGAATCTGCTTGGGAGCGAAGCTGATTGCGAAAACTGAATAAAAAAATTACCGGATAGTTAACCATTTTTTTTACTTTTTTGATGTCGTTTTTTTATTTTACTTAGTGCTACTTTTGGCGGCGCATCAGTTATGCCCGAGCTTCACCTGCGTCTAATGCCATTAACTAGCGCGCTATTTGATATAATACGCAGTTGTAGCCGGGTCTTAGCACACTAATTTGATACAGTTAGCGCGCTAGAGTCTGCATTCTGCTAGACGCGCATGCCGTTATTAACGCCGTTAGGCGTCACGCAGGTGAAGCCCCAGCATGATTGAAGATGACCATATTGGGAGTGAAGCTGATTGCAAAAGTGATGTTTATGAAAACGGTGTCCCCTTCACTCATGTGTGATGCAAACTGTATCTATAGTCGTAAACAAAACCGATTATAATGCTTTACTATACATAAATCAGGTACGTATACAAGTACATATCGCGAACTTATGCGATACCGCGTTGTCGGTATGTGATATCGCTGTCATTCTCGGTAGCCTCACCGCTATACAGTAAAAACGTACTAAATGACATTTTACCGAAAAATGAATTAAATACATTTCTGAATTTAAAATTTAGTTCTCTTTCGTCTGGTAAAATGGATTGTAATTTATATGATCAAAACGATAGTTTAGAAGTTATGTTGAGGAAATACGTACTTTACCTCACAATGTAGGGTATACTGTTCAGCAAAAACGTACAAAACAGAATTAATTGCATGATTGCCTTATTCCTAACAATGAGTAGGGAAAGCCTAGTGTGGGTAAAACGAATACTCAATTTTATTAAAAACCTACAATAGAGTGCACTATTGGACGAGCTCGGGTCGGTAAAACAGTAACTCTAAAGCGCCATGACAACCAAAACAATAGTTGCGGTAATTAGTTGTCAAAGAGAAATAAAGGCTTTTTACTTGTGTTATGTTATGTATTATGTGTTAACGAATAGAATCTGTATAATCGATTGCGTGTTGTTTGAAGTTTGATTTGTGTTTGTAATTTTTCATTCGTCGGTGGAACTTTTACAGTAGTTTAATGCAACTTTTGAATACTAGTGCTTTGGGCAAGACGGATATGGGCAAAACGGATAGCTATCCGCCTTTGTTCCCAACCAGTCACACCAAACGATCCACCTAACAACACCAAACGAGTAACACTGTGACTGGTTAGGACAAAAAATTCCCATCCAGTAACTCTGTTACTCGTTGTGACAAGTTTGAAAGAAAAGCAATCCCTACCAGTCACACTGTGACTCGTTGGGACAAGTTTGAAAGAAAAACAATCCCAACCAGTCGTTGAGTTGAGTTGAGTTAACAGACATTAGAACTTTATTGGCTATGCATGCCAGCCAGGGTCTATACAAAAGTGCCCATCATTCTTTGGTTGGGAGATTAAAATTAAAATATGTTTTATTTTAATTAATAATGTCACGGAAGTATTCATTTAAAGTTAGTGTCCTAAACGATTAATAATTGTCCTATTACACCAAAAAATGTATTTAAATGAATATTTTATAACATAAAAACCTACAAAACTTTATTTTAAAATTTCGCTTTTTATTAACCGGTAAACACGCTCTTCGCCATGTTCTGACGTCATAAAATTTGTAACCAACCACTTGACAGTGTTAACAGTGTCAAGTGGTTGTTTACTTACCTTAAGTTTCACTTAACAAAGATCTTTCTCCAATATACATTTGATTTAAGAACTTGGACGACTTTGACGTTCAATTTTATACATTCAACATCCATCTTTGATAAGTGGATTAAAGCCTTACTTATATGTAGAAAAAGTGAAAGTGACGTTTATTTGTTTACAAATTTAGAAATCCAATGACGTCACAACATGGATGATAGTGTTTTCATCAGTTCAAATAAAAAAATAAATTTTTACTTGTAGAATGGAAAATGAAGTATTTAGAAAAACTCTACCCGTCTCACAACCGACTCGTGCGTTCGAGTCCTATCGGAGCTGGTTGTGAGACGGGTCGATTTTTTCTAAATGCTTCATTTTCCATTTTTCAACCATAAAAATTGCATTGTTAATGCAAAAAAGTAAAAATTTTAATACTTATTTTTACTTATCAATCTTGTACTTTTATTTCATGATATCGCTATATTACGTTTTCCTAAGCCAAATACTAAAGGAAATGTTCATTCGATGTATCAAATTAAGTATGAGTCAAGTAGCCTATTAATAAATTATTGTTTGTTTTAAGTATTAATGGTGACATTGAAGTATTCATTACCTCGTGTGATAGTATATCGGTGGGAGCCACGTGGCTCCCACCGATACTATCACACATTTTTTTTTACTATCACACATTTTTCCTATAAATATTTTTTGTTTGTAAATACATACTTAGTATACATAGAAAACACCCAGACCAAGACAAATAGACATGTTCATGCACACAAATATTTGTCTTGTTCGGAAATCGAACCCAAGACCTCTGGCGCGGAAGGCAGGTATACTTCTGCGCCAAATCGGTCATCAGCTATCGTCATGTAAATATATTTTAAAATACGGTTTGCAGCTTTCAGTTTCTTCGATGTTGGCTATAATGCGGATTAATTTCTTTTGCGTGGTGAGTAGCACCGCCGCGTCCGTACTGTGGCCCTACAGCACCACTCCATTCAGGCATGTATTTAACAAATTTTTCGCTAAATTGTCATTTAGTACGTTTTTGCAGTAGGTATAGCGGCGATATGTCTTACCGAGGATGACAGCGATATCGCGTACCGACTCGGTATTGCTACCGAGCGCGAGAGCGATATCGCTAATATTTGAGAAAGGCTTTAAAAGGGTTAAAATTAAGGTTATAACGATACCGTTGTACCTAGCGTAGGTATAGTAAATTTTTACGATCATTAGCTATCGTCAACATTACGATACGATATGTGAACGATTCATTCTTTTTCCATATTTTTTCAGTTTCGAGTGAAACAACGTGGTACCTATTTGTTTTCTCAATACAAATTTTTGATCACAAAATTGCTAAAGTAAATGAAACAAATTAGTTTTACTTTCACATGCTACATAGACCTTTTTAAAAAATTTACGTTATTATACACTTAAATAAATTAATTAATCAATTTAGTTTTTGTTTTACTTAGTATTAATTATTAAAGTGACCTCCTCTCTTCTAATTTGCTGTGCCCTACAGGGTCCATAATGTTCATAATTTATCATAACATCCTTTCACCCATTGTGGAAAAGCAATAAAGTATTGAGTATTGAGTATTGAGTATTGAGTCTTAATATTGATATAAAAACATAGGTATACCTATTCAAACAAAGCTTAAAAAAAAACAACAAAATGCTATCAAAAAGAAGTCGTAATGCATTCGTATCGTAATTTGTTATCGTATTGGGTCATTACGATGTATTCGTCATTCGTATTGGTATCGTAATAGCCACAAATAGGGTAAATTACTAAAATACGCAAAGAACGCATTTTACTTGGCAGCTCTCTGCCGCTTGCCAAAACGCAAAACAATATCAAACGCTTGTCGTCGTGCCGTCGTCGCGTCGTTGTCGCTCCGACGGTAATCCCCCGATCCGATCCTCTCGCCCTGCTAAGTTTGGCAACGTCGCACTCGCACGTTTCGTACATTATCGATATTAAAATATCGATAAAATTATCGATATTTTAATCGCTATTTCGTATCGATATCCAACTATCGAAATTTTATGCTTATATCGATATTTTTCAAATATCGATATAAGTCAAATATCGATATTTTTTAAATATCGATATAAGTCCCACCAACGACAGGCCACTGGGGCGCCACAAAAACGTAATCAATCACCCTTGACATTATTAAAAACAGATTTTTTAAAACATCAGAAAAAATCTTATTAGGTACTTACATGCCAAAAACGAAGAATATAATAAACAACTTATTTTTTCATAAACGTGATGACATGAAGATAGCTACGTAATCGCATAGTAAACTCAACTCGTTAGAAGTCGCGGGAGGCCGCAAGTGTACTTTACTTACCTATAAATTTAAACATGAACTAAAGTAGGTACCTACGTGACTTTAATAAAACTTGCTATTAATTCAGCAAAATATCAAAAACGTAATGTTATACCTGCCATTAAATACCTGACAGCTCAGAATTACTTGGACGCTTATTTAAGAGTTCCGCTAAAACTTGAAATAAAATCACGGTTTTTATTGTTCGCAATAAACGTTAGTGTCTTAAGGCGAGGATTTCCGACCGAAATAGGCACGCTAACGCTTGCTAGGCCGCGCTCGATACACTTCGCGCGGATCCAGCGGCAGCCGGCAGTGAACTGAACTCGCGAGCGCCCCGCGAATCGAAAATCACTTAAAATTCAATTAAAAATGAAATAATAAAAACAAAATTATGACGGCCGGAATCCCTCGGCTATTTAAAGAAAAAAAATTTTCATATGTTTTTCATTAACTAAAACCAAGTATACTGCAAGTAATATGATATTTAAATTTAATAATTCTAATAATTTAGACGGATGTTCGGAATTTTATTTGATACAGTAAAGTATCACTAATGGAAAATATAACGGCCGGAAGCACTAGATAAAAGACTGTAAATAACATATTTTCCAAATTTTGGGTACTTGTGGTTTGCGAGTAATCCATAATTTGAAATAAATGTACCTTATTTTCGGGAATCCTCGCCTTAAATAAGCCTATTTAGGCCACCCTTTTAATAAAGTGACGTAAATGGGGTTGGCTAACCTTCCTTACTCGACCCACGGACCTAATATGGCCGCTTGGAAAACTAAACCATTCTATTAGGAAACTAGTGTACTTGTTTCTGTAACTACCCCTTTAGTTGATGAGTTCATGTAAGGACAAAGGGTGCAAAATAAAATCGTGTCAAACCGTGTTTCGCCTACGCCTATTAGTAACTATTTGAATTAGAAAGATAAAATAAAATAAATAAATAAATAAAAATGAAATAATGTCATGTCATGAACGAATTTCACTTCTTTTTTTCTCTCTTTCCATGCTCAGTTTGAATAATAAACATAGGGCTACGCGCGGTTTTACCCGATAGCCTATGTCACTCGGGGAGAATTTTTTAATTGGTCCAGTAGTTTTTGAGTTTATTCATTACAAACAAACAAAGAAATGAAATCTTTCCTCTTTTTAATCTATACAACGTGTTAATCCAATAACCAAAAAGCCCATACACCCCAACTAATTTATTTTATAACATTAAATTGAATTCCATTAATTTTTTTTTTAAAGAACCCTCCTAGTTATTCTTTATGTTAGGTCTCCGTGACCTTCTGACAGATTTTAAGCTGTACAATGACGTAAAAGAGCACGTGACGGATCGCACTCGTATTTAATGAATAGGCAGTAGACATAAACATTTTTCGAAGCGGCAGAACATGAAAGCAGTTTTTTTTTTAATTTACCCCTATCATAAATGTTTGGAATCGATTCTACCTGAATCTGAAAAAACGTTACTGACTGACTGACAGACAACGTAGGTACAGCCGAAACTACTGGGCGCAAGTAGAAACTAAAATTTGGCATGTATGTTCTTTGGGGAGTATAGGGGAGCGCTAATAGAGGATTTTTGGAAATTCCCCCTCTAAGGGGGTAAAAAAGGGGTTTCACGCAGACGAAGTCGAGAGCGTAGCGCTAGTATGAGTAAAGAAGAAAGAGTTTTGTGGTATTGCATTGCTTTACAATACCTGGTTGCTACCAGCACATCATGTTTTGCAAATCTGTCAATTTGATATATTGTGTAGGGTTATGTACGTGGTTTTTTATTGTATTTATTCAACCTGACTTTAACCTTGTGAGATGTGTTCTTAGACCTTTATAGTCCCAACCCAAGGATGCGTATTACCATACGTCCATGAGTAACTACGAAATGATGTTGCATCTCGCCCTTAGTTTAATATTATATTATCTGTGGTTTAATTAACAAAAATGCTCTTCATTTTCAAACCTCAGGGAAAGCTGCACGAAGAGCGCGGTTTAGTGAATTTAATCCTACGCATAAATTTTAATATGATACCTCGGGTTGTCGGGTTAAATTTTACGGTTCTCCTACCTACACCCACGTTACAACGGAACAGAACGTAACGTAGATTATAAAACACTGCTATTGTTCTCCACACACAGAGGCCGTATTAAAAAGGTTTGCCTTTACTATGCTGATCCGTATTGTATTAAAAAGTTTGCATTTAGGTACTATGCCGTATTACTTGGTTTTTTAATAACCCCTACTGCCACGACCATCGTGCAAGTTACCGCGCCGCGCATACTGCATTATGCAAATTCAACTGGATTAAAGAACTTTTAAGGTTAAAATACAATCCTTTTTACAGCGTTGCAACTAAATTTTGCTTTTAGTATAACCAACTCCACTCACCTGAGTAAAGCCATGTGTAGTTTGCATAATATATTAATACTAGCTGACCCAGCGCGACTTCGTTCCCGTGGCCCTACCCCCTACTCCACCCTACCCTACCCGTACTCTACCCCTACCCTACTCTACCCCTACCCTACCCCTACCTCTACTCTACCCCTACCCTACCCTACCCCTACCCTACCCTACCCCTACCCCTACCCTACCCTACCTATACCCTACCCTACCTATACCCTACCCTACCTTTACCCTACCCTACTTCTACTCTACCCCCACTTACCCCCTCTTCCCCTATTTTCTCACCGTAAGAACCTTCCTTGGACTTCCACGAACATTTCAAGACCAAAATTAGCCAAATCGGTCCAGCCGTTCACGCGTGATGTCGTGACCAAGGGAAATAGGGATTCATTTTTATATATATAGATGAACTGCTTACTTTTTTACCTTTGGTAAAGACGTACAAAAAATAAAAGTTAATAGACTTATCATAGATGGAGAATTGTTCTTTAATAACCATTATTCTTTAATAATTGAGTGACCTGCTAAAATAATCCTTGGTTTCAATTAACGTGTTTCTGTGTTTCTCTCTTATAAAAGAAGAAATGAACCCTCGGACCACTTTGATTATTTTGTTTTCAATATGCCTTTTTACCATTTATCATGCTGAAATCAATATCTCGTACTACTTGTCCATTCGAGCAGTAAAAACCAAACTTCTACAACTTTATCAAAATTTTCCTCCGTCCAGTTATGGCATATATTCTGATTCCATAGGTACACTCAAACAAAGTGTAGAGTAGAAGTAAATGAAACAAAAGTAAATTATATCATATTTCAGTAAGTAGTTGTCATATAAAATGTTCAATATTAGAAGACTGAACTGAGCTGAGCCATACTGGCCCATGATACGTTAGTACTATTATATATTCTGTGGTACAGGTACAGATTCGCATTTATTCGATCGATGTATATGACTCTTTCATTGACGTAAAACCAGTATAAATATGTCGTAAAACATCGATCGATTTGCACTGACTATACGTACGCACTTATTTTTTATTTCTAAGCATGTAGGTATTATTTTACAGTCTACATTGCCTAAGTTTCCTGGGTCAATGGCCTTACGCTCATTTTAGATGTGCACCTTGTTTTTTTTTGTTTTACATTTGCAAAATGTATCTTAAAAACTTAGAACAACGCTCTACTCGTTTGAACTAGAATGTGCTTGAGTGCATATTAACCTTATTTAAATATAAACAAACGATTTAACATGATTATTGTTTGTTCTGTTTATCTGCGTCTTCTATTTTCTAAAGTTATAGTTAAACTTTTTTGGTTAGAGATAAGAACCCATCATTTAAAAAAACCCTTATGAATAAAATTTTACACTTTTGCATTATCTTTCCAATATTCATGGACTAAAAAAAACTTGGCAAATCATCATTTCCATATTAATTTTTCATTTTCTTGCTTTTGTTACAAATATGTTTTCATACTTCGAATAATGTTTTATTTATTCCTGAAGTATTTTCCCCTATTTCAACGTTCACAGGCAATTTATGGTAATACTCGATAATGCAACACGACATTACTGATGAATAAACTCCGTCGTCCACGGTGGTCGTGAAAGAGATTTCGATATTCCAGCCGCAACAGCAAATAGTTGATAATCTATGGTTGCAAACTAGTAATTTTTGCGTCATTGATTGCTGATAATCGGCAATCTTCGAGTCGCCGTAATGTCGGTCGTCAATGAATAGTTAACTAACACGAAATGCGTGCTGCCGGCACGACGTAGTATTGTCGTGGTATCGATTGACCCAAATGTCCTGGGACACAAGGAGTTTCAAAGGAAAATTCATTCGATTGTGGTATAGATTATTACTGTAATAACATGGCTTTTTACAGAATAATAACACATTTATAATTGTCTTTCCTTCCTAAGCATATTGTTCTCCGTAATTTTACCCGCATTGTACCCGTTCCCGTGGGAATTTTGGGATAAAATAATAGCCTATGTCACTCGAGTATAATGCAGCTTTCTACTGCTGAAATATTTTTTCTGAGTTAATTAATATAATTATAAACAAACAAAATAACAAATCTTCTTAAAATAGTGTAAATAGAATGGGGATGTTTGTAATGAATTCTTAAAATATGAAATACTTACTGAAAAAATAAATCTAGTTATAAAGTTAATTAATATGTAAGTACTTGTGCGATGAGTTATTATATAAAATAAAACAGTTCATTAACTTAGAAAACGGCCTGTACTGATAAGATAAGAGAGTAAATAAATAAAGTTTACACTGTAAAAACATTGTTCTGCAATCTGATGCTGTGCCTCAAGATTGTTTCACTGTTTAATTGTGCAAAATCAATTCGTATTTTCGTTTTTTATATTTAAGATTTGATTTTAGGCTAAACCACATTTTGTTCAAGAAAAAGACATAACGCTGTGCATACGACCGTTTTATTTCGTAGTAAGAGCATGTAACGTTGGTTGACGACTCGCCAGGGGCTGGTTTGGAAAAGGATTTTCCGTTTTTACCGTTTTTCCGTCTCATGGGGCTGCCCCTATGTCGATGTCGCTATGTTTTCTACGTATCTCTTTATTTCGAACCTTTGTAAAGAGCTAGTAACCGCCTCTGTGGTCTAGTTTTTCGCACCACCGATTTCAGACCAAGAGGTCGATGTTCGGGTTGATTGATGTGAGGGTTCGATTCCTAGTGGGGGTACATATTGTCAGGGGGGGCTCACTCCGCAATTCAATCGTCTACGCGCTGTCTACCGCGAGGTAGAGAAATCACGGGTGTCACGCGCGCTCAGTTGTGCATGCGACGCCACGCGAGAAAGAAGTCACCTAAGTAGTTTACTTTCGGCACACTTTCGCGCCAAAACACAAGTGTGTTACCTTGTGGTTTTACCCATAGCAAAATGCGTAATATTAAACATTATTATTCTGCGGCCTTTGGTTGTCTTATCAACGACAGAAAGAGACCGGATTTAAAATTTCATAATCTTCTTAGAAAACCTGAAAGAAGTTTTTTTGTGTGACTATACTGTCTTATTCTATAAGTATCTATAATACTTAATGATCCGAATATTTGATTTAAAGACCGCGCCCTACCTTAGCATAGGTAATTACGACGAAAATAAAAATCGACAAAG
The DNA here is from genome assembly GCA_949710035.1 of Crambus lathoniellus. Lineage (NCBI taxonomy): Eukaryota > Metazoa > Arthropoda > Insecta > Lepidoptera > Crambidae > Crambus > Crambus lathoniellus. The sequence goes on along the minus strand of OX453298.1, from coordinate 31,596,785 downwards.
TGATTCTAGCTTTGCAGCGTGACGCTAGCGCTCATCGCCGCCCGTGGCAACCGTGCCGTGGCGCACATAGGAACTACGCGGACGCGCGCTGCGCCCGCGCTGTTACTACCTACTTACTTACCTTAGCTTGTTCTCACTTCACGATAGACGTTATCGAATAACTACGCTAACATCAACAATATGTACACTAAACTAAGGTAGGTACCTACCTACTTAATATACGTAAGTATTTCGTTCGAGTAGCTGTAGCACTTTTAAAATAGGTACCTACCAAATTACAAAATATAGCTACTTTCTGTCTTAGAATAATATAATAATTGTGAATTGTGAATGCTCTAATAACCAACCACTCAATCAATCAATCAATCAAATATTTATTTATTCACATAGACATAATAAGCATGTACTTATATGCATAAGTCAATATTTTTTGACTTCACTGAGCTACGGAGTCGTTACGGCCTGGCCTGGCCACGAAAATGCGCGGCGGTGACACGGCGACGCGAGCGAATTGCGCAATCATTGCGCGCTCGCAACAGACGCCTAATGAAATAAGTCAATGAGACGCACCGACGGATGCGCAATTCGTTCGTTGCCAGGCCGTTAGAGTATTCGCCCGGACAGTGAAAGGTCGTGGGTTCGAGTCCCATCGGGGCTAGTCGTGAGACGGGTCGACTTTTTAGCGACTCCGTAGCTCAGTGGTTAGAGCATTTGCCCGGACAGTGAAAGGTCGTGGGTTCAAGTCCCATCGGAGCTAGTTGTGATTGTGAGACGGTCGACTTTTTCTAATACCTACTACTTCATTTTCAATTTTTTCGGTAAGTAAGTAACAAAAATTCAACTGTCTATGCAAAGAAGTAAAAATAAAAATTCTAAGCTTTCTGTATTTAAAAATCATTTGCGCTATTTATTATTCCTTTTACTTACTTCGTCGTAACACTGCAGTCGAGTCGACCCTAGTGCGGCAACCAAGACCACCCAAAACCAATTTGGCTTAAGCGTTTCCGAGTAATAGAACCGTATTACGTACGGCTACGGTTCAATTTCGCTTGTAATGAACGGTAAAATAGTTAGGCAGGCGTGCGGGTGCAAATTATTTTAGACCTAATAGTCGCGTGGAAAAGATTTATAATTCATTGTAACTGTTTCGGAAGTGAGCCTTCTGCTACAAATATTATTCTGTGATATTGTATTCGGTTTCGTTGGTGGTAGGACTTGTTTTTAGTCTTAGTCCGCCTGGCTAGCTACCACCATCTTACCTAAGTCTGACGCCATAAAAAAAATGTTTCCAGCATCATTGTGTTCCGGCAGTTTGAGATAAGATTGCCAGTTCCTCAGTGATTGAGGATTCCGGTAGTAGTGCGCTTCCACCTTCAGCCTAATCACCCCCTAACATCAGTGGTGTGGTGATGAAGGCTAAGTGCTACACCGTTGTGGATTAAAAAAATCCGATTAATACTTAACAAAATTATCAATCATTTTGATCAGTTTGGCATTATTTACATTTTTTTCTGTTAAAAAATATAAAGTGCTTTTAAAGTTGATTGTGAGACTTTGTGAATGAAATTAATCGAAAGTATACGATGTCTTTTAATTAAAACCTATAAGTGTTAGCATTTTTGTTTGCTAAAAGCCATGCGTCACTCGCATGACTCACATAGTACGCATAATAGCTTATACAATTTTGGACTTTCCACTTTGTAACTGATCCTCCCTCGTGTGGATTGATTTTCTCGTGATCGTGAAGTAAGAATAAGTTGGTGATATACAAGTAAAACGTTACTATAGGGCTATAAATGATTTGATTGCTACTTAATTACCGGTTTGTATTGTTTGTACCTATGAATTTTTAACCGTTGAGTTTTATTTGTAGATTGTTGATAAGATGCTGCTTACGTATTGTAATTGTAAATGAGTAACCACGTTTTCTAGCTTTTTGAAATATCTTAATCGTCTTATAAGTCGCGTGACGCCTTTTACTGGACATTGTCCTTCTCTAAAAATGTTAGGAAGTAGGTTAATCTTAATAACATTTAAAAAATAACTCTTCTGACATCCTTGTTTATTATTACACATAAAAAGTTTAAACTTTTCATGTCAAAATCTTTGCACTTAGTTTTATTAAGAAATTTTCCCACCATTTTGACAGAAATATGTTAAAAAATCTGTTTCAGGAGGTTTATTAAGATGTGTTATAACGACTCTTGTATGTGCGAAGGCTTGTGAAAGCAGTAATAATGTATAACGTTTCTCTCGCACGTCTCCCGCGATTCCAGACTTTTTCCCGCATCTCGGCTTAGGCGGAAACCTTACCGTTCGTGATTTCCCGAGGACCTCTAACAATCTCTTTGTGCTCGACCTCATTTTGCTCTGAATGCGCGCCATAGACACGGCGTGCGTCTTGCGTCGAGTGTGCTTACATAGGGTGTCGACAATAGTCTCTGTATTGTCTTCAGTAATAAGTATGATTATGATGTTGTAGACAGATCGTTCTGTTAGATGTTTAACACCGTTTTAACTGGAGCAAATCAAATTATAATGTAACTAGGTGCTGCGGGCGTTTCATTCCTGTGGAAATATCAGGATAAAATATAGCCTATGATGTCCTATGTCACTCGGGAAGAATGTTGCTTTTTAATGGGGAAATAATTTTTAAAATAGGTCCAGTAGTTTTTGAGTCGGGAAGAATGTAGCTTTCTAATGGGGAAATAATTTTTAAAAATTATATTTAAAAAAACCTTTTATTTAAAATCAAGCTTTTATTCAAATGTCCTAAAAATAATAAAATAAACTGTGTATCAAGTCAAATCCAACAAACTTATTACATTAAACAATTTATATGTTTTAAAAGCTTGTCGCTTTAATTTCATATGTCAAATATAAGTTAAAGCATTTGTGTTTAGTGCAAGCCCAGTAACAATAAAATCTCGCGACAAGCTTTTAAAACATATAAATTGTTTAATGTAATAAGTTTGTTGGATTTGACTTGATACACAGTTTATTTTATTATTTTTAGGACATTTGAATAAAAGCTTGATTTTAAATAAAAGGTTTTTTTAAATATAATTTATTTTTGTATTTTTAGTTATTGGACATGTTTCAGTTTCTCAGAAAAAAATCAGCTGTTCTATACATTTTGATCTATTCGATTTAAAGTTTTCTATGGAACAGCTGATTTTTTTTTTCGCGTTTCCAATGTTGGTAACATAGTAATAACTCTTTGTATGCGTGAGTACATTGACCCCTTAAAATTATGTGCACTATTTAGGAAGGACCTTATATATATTTTACCACCAAATAGAGATTGTAGATTCTTACTATAGACACACACATAAGTATTCATTAAATACAAGGCATATTCACATAGGTATAAGAGAAGGTAGCACTGTATTACGAACAAGAATAGAAAACACAAATTAGACTCAATAAGACAAAAAGTTCCAAATAAAAATGTGTGTGTGCCGTGCCGCAGCAGTACCTACTCAATGGTCGCAGCTCAGCGTCATATTACTTATTTGATTGAATCAGGCGTCACTTGGCGGAAGTCCCTAACCATTGTGAAAAATAAATATATGTAGCTTTCTTCCGCAAATAATCACAAAACTTGCACCTTCACCGATCACACTACTCTACACGTGTTTCGCCCCAACCCGGGGCATCCTCAGGAGATGTTCGTCCGTATGCAATCCAGCACCGAATGACTGGAAAACGCCCGCTGCGACCGTATTTATAGCTGTCCGCTCCCCACCCCCTCGCGCTCCGCGCCGAGTAACCGTTAATGACCGTTGAAAACTGTTGACCGTTGAAAGAGCGAGAGAGAGCGAAGGAGTGGAGAAAGTTATTGCTTCCTACTCGCGCTCTCGATTGCCAACCGTTGTAAAACCGTTGAACGAAAAAAGTTATTTTTAAAGGCCAAAAAAATTAATATAATGTTTTAAATTAAACGCTTATTTTTAAGAGTTATTATTATTTGAAAAAATACGCAATAGCGGAGAGCAAGAAACATTAACTTGATCGTTAAGTATGGCTCCATCAACATTGTGCTTGATGATTTCTAAATTTTCCAACACGCTCAGTCGTAGACCTTTACTACAAGTATGTAATACCTCATAGGAATGCCTATCAGATAGTTGATGTCCGGTATTTAGTAAATGTTCCGCGAAATGAGATCGTTCCGGTCGGCCATTCCTATAGGCAGAAATATGTTCTTTATAACGTATATCAAAACTACGGCCAGTTTGACCAACGTATACTGAATTACATTGGTTACATGTTAACTTATATATCCCCGATTTCCCGCCAACCTCCGTTTTTTCCTTGCCATTGCAAATGGCACGCCGGACGGTATTATTAGTACGGAAAGCCACGTGAACATCGTTATTTTTTAAAAGTTTTGATTTTTTTTTTTTTTTTTTTTTTTTTGCGTATTTTTTCAAATAATAATAACTCTTAAAAATAAGCGTTTAATTTAAAACATTATATTAATTTTTTTGGCCTTTAAAAATAACTTTTTTCGTTCAACGGTTTTACAACGGTTGGCAATCGAGAGCGCGAGTAGGAAGCAATAACTTTCTCCACTCCTTCGCTCTCTCTCGCTCTTTCAACGGTCAACAGTTTTCAACGGTCATTAACGGTTACTCGGCGCGGAGCGCGAGGGGGTGGGGAGCGGACAGCTATAAATACGGTCGCAGCGGGCGTTTTCCAGTCATTCGGTGCTGGATTGCATACGGACAAACATCTCCTGAGGATGCCCCGGGTTGGGGCGAAACACGTGTAGAGTAGTGTGATCGGTGAAGGTGCAAGTTTTGTGATTATTTGCGGAAGAAAGCTACATATATTTATTTTTCACAATCATATTACTTGTCTTGCAACGCAAGCAAACGCTGATTTTCAGTTGTAAATTTTAGTAAGTATTTAAAAAATAAATACTAAAGAACAAGACACATTTAAGTTTCTATCAAAGTTGATAAACATAGTACTTACATAAAGAAAAAAAGGATATTTCTTTTCTGTAGGTAGACTATGGTTGTATTAACTTGGAGCCATCTGTCGTTGACTTTAGTGAACTATTTATGTGCAACTAGCGGCCGCCCGCGGTTTCACCCGCGTGGTACCCGTTCCCGTGGGAATATCGGGATAAAAAGTACATATAAACCTTCCTCTTGAATCACTCTATCTATTAAAAAAAACGCATCAAAATCCGTTGCGTAGTTTCAAAGATTTAAGCATACAAAGGGACATAGGGACAGAGAGAGCGACTTTGTTTTATACTATGTAGTGATATACTATGTAGTGAAGTAACACCTAGTAGGGTCTGATTAAAGCAACTTCGCGTTTTTTGCTTCTTTTTAAAGTTCGTTCGTTAGTTCTTATAGCCGCTACACACGTTCAGACCAGACCTAACCGCCGATTTGGTGCGGACGAACTTTGCTGTAAAGCAAATATAGGTAATCCGTGCTACACACGTTCGTACCAAATCAAATCAAAAAATCAAAAAAGCTACACCAAATCTGGCCTTGGCGAAGGCTTTGTATCACATCACTGGACAAGGCCTTGTATCACATCACTTTTTCTTATCAAATACCCACAGAAATCACCTGGATTTGCCAATGCAACGGGCTTGTAAAGAAAAAGACCTATAAACAAAAAAAAAGGTCTTGGATTTGAAAAAAATTTAACGGTAGGTACCTGTCACAAAAGAATGACGAAAAATTCTTCAAAACCATTTCGAGTGGCCTGTAACTGACAGGGAAACTTTTAATTAAATGTAAATTTTTTAAGTAGGTAATTGAGAAAAAGCCTAAGTATAGGGACTTTAAATTAATGTTTTAATAGAAATAATAATAATTTTCAATTCTCATGCTCTAAAAGTACGCAAATATAGCCCTACGAAGCGGGACTAAATAACCACTTTAGTCCTTAGGGAGTAAAATGTAATCCTAATTTCTTGTATGCATGAGATGAGATGAATTCCTGATTATAGCGCCTTAAAATCAAATAATACGCGTACATAACTAAGGGTTGTTTTATTTTAACTATATCACAGTCACGATGTTGTAAGCTCCCAGTCGGCTCGAGGTATCGCACGAATCCATCGCTGACGCAGTGTTCCTCCTTCGGGAATCCAAATCTTTCGAGATCCAAGGTTTCATAAGTAATTTCCAACAATGATCACGTATTTATATGCACTAATTATACAATAGATATTGTATTAAAACACCCAAACAGCAATCAAGAAAATCAAACAGCAACGTTTCTTGACATGACCAAAGAGTATTCCATTCCGACTTGCCACATCCAGATAAAAAAAATATCCAAAATGTGCAAAAATAATAATTTTTCTTTTTATTTTGTAACAAGCAAATTTAAACAAGTTGTTAAATAAATGCGTGCAAAATCCGAGAAAGTGTTTTATTTAAATGAACAGTTCGCGCAGAAATCTAAGATGTGAATTGAATTACGGCGAAAGTTATTTTTTTTTAATATATTATATCAAGTTAAGCCTAGTCAACGAAGAGATATAGAGGGAAATGTTTGGAACACAATTTTTGACTTTGGAACTTTGTTTGGGCTAAAAGTTTTTTAAAATACTGTATATATATTTTTTTTGTGTCATGTTCTACATCTACAGGTCTTCCGAGGCAAAGTCGCTCTCTGAAATGTCAACGCGATGAACTAGTTTGTCCTAAAATCGGGTTGAAAAAAAATGAGACCTTCAAACCGCCCCCCCCCCCCCCCCCCCCGGATTAAGGGCTACGGGCGGGGACTTTTGCTATGTTTACCTCCTTATTAGCCCAAACAAAGTTACAAAGTCAAAGATTGTGTTCCAAGCATTTACCTCTATACTGTTTTTTGAGTGTTCGTTGATTTTTACTTCCACATAATTTGAGAGTTATCGCCTAACCTGGCAACACTACACGATTGTTTGTTTATATAGAACAAAGAGTAAAGTGTATAGATCAACAATCTTTTCTGTTCCGGTGACAGCAGCGCTGGTTGGACAGTGCTACTCATGAAGTTTGACTTAATACTCTGAGGTAACTGGAGCTCTCACCCTGAATAAAAAAGTGTCGCCACCAAATTTGACATTTATGTATGTAGTGGCTGTCAGCTGTCTCATATGACCATACGTATTTTTTAAAAGTGTAGGTGAGACGGAAGACAGCCACTGTGTTATTTGTGGTATTCAAAAAATTGTTCGTACTGCACGCTCCAGTTACCTCAGTATTAAGTCGAACTTCATGGTGCTACTTGACAGTAAAATAACATTATGAACAAAACACGTTAGTTCCAGTTTTGGCCACCGGAACAGAACACGTTGACGTAATCGACTGCAACGTTGCCGCTTTTCCAAGGAGCATGGCTTGTTACAAGTGCAACGAGTGAGATAGAAGATGGCCTTGGTCAAGCACGTGTCAAGTAACCATCACAACAAAACAAGAATATAGTACTTGAAAATTTGCAAGAATTCTGAATTGATAACTATACTGATTATATATTTAATTGCATTGTCATCGGAACTAAAGGTAAATTCCAAATTTCAGCTCAATCGGACATTGGAAAGTGGGTCAAATTTAGCTCGCAAGATTTGACGAACGGACATGCATACATACATACACTGCAAGTTAAATAAAAGCTTGTAAAATAGGTCCAGTAGTTTTTGAGTTTATTCAGTACAAACAAACAAAAAAAAAACAATCAAAACTCTATAATATAGTCTTAGTATATTTAATATAGCTATATTTATTATAATTTTTTAGTTTTTTTTGTGCAATGCAATTTTTATTACTGAAAAATGGAAAATTAAGTATTTCGAAAAAATCGACCCGTCTCACAACACTAGCTCCGATGGGACTCGAACCCACGACCTTTCGCTTCCGCGCGACTGCTCTAACCACTGAGCTACGGAGTCGTTACGAGAAGCGTCGAATTTATACAATACTTCTTACGCACTGTATAAAGAACTGATACTGATAGCGAAAGGTCGTGGGTTCGAGTCCCATCGGAGCTAGTGTTGTGAGACGGGTCGATTTTTTCGAAATACTTAATTTTCCATTTTTCAGTATATTTATTATGATAAGCTATCTTTTTTATTTCTCAGTTCTCACTAACCCAATCAGTATTTATTTATATATCTCTTTCCCAAACGTAAAACCTTCCAATATACTTTATTAGTGAATACTGAATACTAAATCAGGCTTGCGAGATTAAATTATAATTAAATCTAGCTTACACTACAAAGTTTCACTTAGAATTTAAAGTGGGTACACATTTGCCGAAGCAAGCAAGGAGTTTGCTTGCAGAATTAATTATCGTTGCGAACTGAACGCGAATGTAATTTAGGCTCATTTTAGCTGAACCTCGTCGCGATAACGCAGGAATTAACGTCCTGATGAACTAATAGATTACGGAGAGCACCCACAACATGTCTAATAAAGTGCAGATGACTGTTTAAAGGGAAATTAACGCCTTGTTGCTTGCTAACATTGAGAAGGTTAACCTATTGACAAGCTGAAGCATTTCCATAATACTTAGGAACGAACTGTTGAAGACAAAACCAATTGTCTTAAAAACGAACGCCTTGCTTCATCATATTTTGATAGTTATGAACGTAAAACACTAACATATCCACACTTGTAGTTATACTTCACCTCAAATTTCTTTTCCTCCCACACACACTGAATAATAAAACGGTTTCATTGAGTCTTCTCCGCACTAACAAAAACAAACGTTATTTACTGCTATATCGCCTCACTACCCAACCCAACACAAGTGTTGTGCGCTCGGCAGGTTAAATTGTAAATTACCCTATTGTCCTTCAGTGTTGTATGTAACGAGACGAAATTGTTTATACGTCACACTGGAGTGATTCGTAAGCGACTTTATATTTATACTAGACTAGCGGATCCTCGCGTTTTCACCCGCGTGGTTCCCGTTCCCGTGGGAATATAGGGATAAAATGTAGCCTATGTCACTCGGGAAGAATGTAGCTTTCTAATATGGTGAAAGAATTTTCTAAATCGGTCCAGTAGTTTCGGAGCCTATTCGATGCAAAAAAAACAAACTATCAAATCTTTCTTCTTTATAATATTAGTATAGATTACGTAGATCAGTAACGCTTATGTTTCTTTGTCTTTTGGATATGAATAAAATGGTACCTTTCTTCCACATTGGTAATTATCATAACGCTGGATTTACTAAGCCTGTTGTACACGGGTAGAATAGCATGGTAGAGTGGTAGTACACACTTATCTACTACTACTTTGTAACTATACATAATATATGTACGGTTTGATATGCCCATGTATGTATGTATATGTCGCAGGGATTTTGTCAAAGTCGTGATATTATAATTCCACTAGTGAAATTCTCTATATTGAGTAAATAAATGTAATTGTTGAAACGACATGAAAAGTGAAAACCAATATTCTGTCTAAATATTGGCGGCAAATCCATTTGTAGCTTAGTATTTAGCTTGCACCAATATCTTGTTCGGATTTATCGAATATTCGCTATTGCAAATCGTCACATGCCCATAAATCAATTCGGTAAGCTCGTTACAGACGGACCCTTGTTTCAGAAGCTGACAGTTATGCTAAGTTTCTCCTCACTAGGGAATCAGGTGTAGATGGAAAGTACCTAAATCATTTCTGTCTGGTGACGTGGAACATGTCTGGTTTAATTAGTATAATGTATTAGAGTAGAGTAACTTCTTTTTTGTCTGAAACAGACGTATTACATTGTGGTTGCTTTTTTTTCATATTTCGGTAAACACACTGACTGTATGCTTATTATTATGTAAGTACATAATATATCTGCCATTTAAGTTATAATTTATTAGATACTAGCTGACCCAGCGCGACTTCGTTCCCGTGGCCCTACCCCCTACTCCACCCTACCCTACCTGTACTCTACCCCTACCCTACCCTACCCCTACCCTACCCCTACGCTAACCCTACCCTACCCCTACCCTACCCCTACCCTACCCCTACCCTACCCCTACCCTACCCCTACCCTACCCCTACCCTACCCCTACCCTACCCCTACCCTACCCCTACCCTACCCCTACCCTACCCCTACCCTACCCCTACCCTACCCCTACCCTACGCTACCCCTACCCTACCCCTACCCTACCCCTACCCCTACCCTACCCCTACCCAACCCTACCCTACCCAACCCTACCCTACCCCTACCCTACCCTACCCCTACTCTACCCCTACCCTACCCCTATATCCTTCCTTGGACTTCCACGAACATTTCAAGACCAAAATTAGCCAAATCGGTCCAGCCGTTCACGCGTGATGTCGTGACCAAGGGAAATAGGGATTCATTTTTATATATAGATTGATGCAAAATGTCATATTTGCAATTAGAGTTGTAAAGTGACCGTCACATACGATAAGTGACCGTCATTTATTATAAATGACCGGTCACATTGGTAATTTATTGTCAGATTCGTCAAATATAATTTACAGTACTGTTTTTAACTGTGACTATTTTTTTCGTGTAAAATTACAAAGGTAACATATTGATTAGCATGGGTATACCCAGGAAGGTGCAAGGTGGGGCACTTGCCCCACCCTCCGACTTGACTTGAAGCAAAATTTTTAGAAAATTATTTCGTTTATGTCTAAATACTTTCATCATCATCATCATTTCAGCCGTACGACGCCCACTGCTGGGCACAGGCCTCCCCTAAGCATATCCACAACGATCGGTCCTGCGCTGCCCGCATCCAGCGGCTTCCCGCGACCTTGACCAGATCCACCTTGTAGGGGGCCTGGCCACGGAACGTCGTCCGGTTCGCGGTCGCCATTCGAGAACCTTTCCGCACTAACGGCCATCGGTTCTCCGCGCTATGTGTCCCGCCCACTGCCATTTCAATGATGCAATCCTTCGAGCAATGTCGGTTATTTTAGTTCTCCTGCGGATCTCATCATTTCTGATTCGATCGAGCAGGGAAATACCAAGCATCGCTCTCTCCATTGCTCGCTGGGTGACTTTGAGCCTTCTTATGAGACCCATAGTAAAAGACCACGTCTCGCTTCCATAAGTCATAGTTATGACTTTTCCAGTTGGCAATACACACTAGTCAAAGAACTTAGTCTTGAGACATTGAGGAATTTCGGACGCGAATATATGCCGGCGCTTCCCAAACGCTGCCCATCCGAGCTGGATTCGACGAGAGATATATCATCGGCAAACCGCAGGTGTGTTAGGTACTTGATATTGATGTTGATGCCGCATCCTTTCCAGTCCAGGAGCTTTAAAATATCCTCCAACGCAGCAGTAAACAGTTTCTGAGAAATGACGTTTTCCTGTCTCACACCTCGTTGTAGTTGGATAGGATTAGAGCTCAGGTTCTGTAATTGGACCGACATGGTGGTGTTTTGGTATAGGTACCTTAGCACCTCGATATACCTGTAGTCTATTTGGCACCTCTGAAGAGACTGCAGCGCTGCCCAGGTCTCGATCGAATATCGGTCTTCTGTATAACTTGCCGCAGCGTATGAATGTGGTCTACAGTACTATAGCCTTTTCGGAGTCTGGCTTGTTCGGGAGGTTGGAAGTGTTTGTTGTAAGAGTTGAATTCGTCGTTTTACATTTAAGAAGTATTATTTCTTTTTTGTGTTTATAATTAAACTAGCTTTCGCCCGTGAATTCGTCCGCGTGGACATTCGAGAAAATACTTAGGGGACCAATAACCAGGATAAAAAGTATTCTTTATTTAAATTTAATAAAAATCCGATCAGCCGTTATTACGTGATTAGGCCTCACACGAGGCTGCTCACTTGGTGAGATAAGACCCGCCTAATTCGCCTGTTTTACTCCCTGATTTTTCATTCAAAATTTCACCCCTATTTCAACCTTTTAGGGGTTGAATCATGTTCAGCATGTTAAACATCAAAATAAATGCCATTTTTGCAATCGTCATCCCATAAAACTTCAATAACGACATCCATATCGATTTTTAGGTTTATTCATGCCATTTAACCGCTAAGGGGTTGATTTTCGAAAAATACGAAATATGTGTTTGCTTATTTGTTTTACTTTCCGACCATTAGCCTAAATAATAAATTTAATGAAGGACTTTCCAGATACAATATTTCATCCCCCTTTTCACCCTTTCGGGGGTAGAATTGCCAAAAACGCTGACACAGGTTAATATTAATTTTCAATTGCCAGCCTAAATACAAAATTTGAAGATCCTAACTTCAAAACTTACGGACTTTCATACAAACATTCATCCCCTATTTTACCCCCTTAGGGGTGAAATTTCCAAAAATCCTTTCTTAGCTGATGCCTACATTGTATAACGTATCTATGTGCAAAATTTGAAGTCTCTAGGTTCAGCGGTTTGGGCTGTGCGTTGATATCTCAGTCAGTCAGTAAGTCAGTCAGGACTTTGGAATTTTATATATTTAGAAGATAATTATTTCACATTGCAATTGCGCTGTGAGCGACGACACTCGACGACGTCTAATAACCGCACCATTCAGTTACGGAGCGAACAAAAAAGTTTAAAAAAAGGTTCTGCTCATTCCGCTGCTGACAATAAGGATTAAAATTGTGTTTGTGAGAGCTTTCTCTCGCGGGCAGCGTGCGAGCTAGCTAAAAAGTCTTTAAAATGTACTTAAACTGGGATTGTATTGTCCTACGACTTTTAATGAGTAATGTGTACGAATAAAATGAATTTGACGTTACTGACAATAAATGACCGAAAGTGACGGTCAGATATGATAAATTACCAATGTGACCGTAATTTTCGGTCAGTCATTTATAACGTGACGGTCACTTTACAACTCTATTTGCAATAATAAGTTTGTAAAAGCTAGAAGATGACTACTAAATAACGCCGCCAAAACATGAAGTTTTATGAATTATTATGTTACTTTTAGAAACCTACCTTCGGGCGAGCCTTCAGGAAAATCATAGTTGATTTATTCGGCATGCCCTTCCCGTATCATACGGTCAAAGTTGGTCGATGAAAAGAGGAAACTTTTTCAGCTTTATTGCGGTTCGGCTCCCTTGATTTGTAAAGTAACTTAACTTTTCACAATCTTCATAACAGGATCATTTTTGATAGCTCTGAGAGTTTTTATGGTTCGCTGCGTGCGGAGTTGGAGGGGCTACTGATCTTTATTAATATGCTTTAAGTTGAAGCATTGATTTGTATTTTATGATGAGTGGTTAAGTTAACTACAGATTTATAATTCAAGGTTGCTGTACACGGTTAGAGTAAACGGTAGAGTAGAGGGGTAGAGTACTAAATCCTACTAACTATACTAATGTATGTAGACATCATTGGTAGAGTAGAGTAGGTACTGAAATTTGGTAGAGTAGAGTAGCTAGCACCGCGGGCAAACTACTCTACCGCTCTACTCTACCGTTTACTCTACCCGTGTACAGAAGCCTTTACTTACTACTTGTCTTTGGGGTGGCAGCCTGGTATAAGTGAAGGATAACAAATTTTTTCCCTCTTAGAATTGTTCCCAATCAGCTCGGTCTTAGTACCGTTCATGTCACGTTGAAAGCACACAAAACAAATCCTCGAAACCTGGCAGCTTAAACTATGCATTAGGTTGTTTCAGTGCCGTGGACCCAAAGAATTATTTAAACGTACCCGGCAAGGTTTCAGGACTTTCATTTTTGAATGTTTTATATGTGTCGCATATACAGATAACTTGTAAATTTCAACCGGGTACGCTCTGCTCTCTGCAACTTCGTGTCTTGATGCGATTTTTTGTCAAAAATACAAACACAAAACCTCGTTAAAAATTGCATATACCTATATCCTCTAAAATAATAGGACCTACCGTTCGAAACAGTCGAAATTTTAATATTTTGTACATTTCTACCAGGATGAATGACTGCTGTATCAATAATTTGTCTTTAACGTAAGTAGTAGAGTAGGTAAAACTCTCACTAGTCTAGTCTTCACTTACTAGTAAAAAAATATGTTTCCCCTAGTAAGTGAAGACTGAAACATTACGGATAAATCCGGTTTATTGCTTTCATCTTATCCCTATCTTATCCCTGGCTGGTCTGCAGACATATTTGTCTGCTCTTGCGGTAACCCTGCAGCGCTGTAAGCCCCGCTCATCAAACTGAGTGCCGGGTGCTTCCCAATATTGCGATCTGCGTCACGCCGCCATTTCTCATTATGACGACTGTATGTATAATGCTGAATTGCTGAGGATTGGTGGGATATAGTGGAAGGCTTACAGAGGTTTACGATTTTGAAAAGAGAGAGTTTATTGTTGTATGATATTGATGTAGGTACCTATAGCAGCTGGTCACGATTTTATCAACAGAAATTTCTAATCTAATCTGAAAGTTAGGTTTTCATACAAACTGGTCCATTTTAAACACAAGTTAATTGTTTATTTCTTACAAAAATAAACCGTATTTCTTGTTACCAAATGAAGATACACATTATGGGATTCATAACTAGTGTAAAGTAATAATCTGTATCTGCGAAAGACACTCAGCCAACAGAACCTTTCCCTTTTTTGGAATCAAAATGAGGGTAACAATGACAAAATAGTTGATAAGATTACCGTGATAAACCAAAATAAATCATAGATAACTTTCAAACAATGCACTGCATTGCGTCCTTGTGCACAACTTTAGAGTGTTTTATACTGTTTTCTGGTACTTGTGGCCTTACGGGGTCGCACACGCGGTTTGGCATTAGCGGTAAACGACGGAACTGTGGCGTGACAGCGCCGTTAGCCTTAGCCTGATTCAAACATAAGTATAAATGCTTATTATGCTATCAGTGGTACACGGAGTTTCACGGCTTTGAACTTAGGCTTTTGAGACTTGGTACTTTCTCTTGGAAACAATGCCAGGGAGCAACCACACCGAATGAGACTAAGTTAGTTATTTTTTACTGTAGGTACGAATGTATTGCTGAAAACTAAGTGCAATATTAAAAAACAGCAATAACTATGTACCTACATATTATTATATGCTATCAGTTGTACAGTCACGAGCAATAATATGTAAACAACATAGTACTTTGTCACATTAGAATATTGAATTAATTCTGTGACACTGATAGTTTTCTTTCGGAATGCTTCAATGTGACAAAAGTTCTATGTTGTATACATATTATTGCTCGTGATTCGTGACTGTACATGGAGTACTTTCTCTTGTAAAAAAGTTGCTCAGTTGTCAAAATATTCAGGGATCAACATCCCTGATATTTTGACAACTGATAGGGAGTTGCATGTTGCTAAAAACAAAGTGCAATATTCAAAAAATAGCAATAGGTATACTCTTCTTCCATAGATACGAAAGCCCTTAAGTATATTGAAAGAGCTAAATATACGACTTTTTTACAGCACATAAGTTGAGAAATGACAGACATATACCGATTTAATGCATTCTCGAGGGACGATGCTGTCGTTCGGTGTCATGTATATTTAAACCGCAATTGATGTCTGTGACAGATAAGCGTCTACGCAGCAAAATAATCTTTATTACTGCGACTTAAGACCGTTGTAGATTTACTGCTGACTCTGCAAAGTAATGCTGATAATAGATGAGGAAGGAACTGAAAGATTGTGTCTAGAAAAAAGACTTTTTCCCTAGAATGATGTTCTGGTTTCTGATGTGATAGATGATTGATTTATCGTAAGCGATTAGGGCACGACCATAGGCTAGATAAACTCCGTTAAAGGTAACCTACTACTGCCACAGAATATTATAAAATAGTACATAGTACTAAAGCTACCGCCTACTGAGAAGGATAAATTTAACTAAGAAGTTAGATTATTCATGTACTTATTCATTCATGTACCAATACATTTCAGACCACTCCTTATTGTAATTTCAATGATAAATTTATCAGATCTGGTCATACGGTTTCAGACAGTTATAACATTAAGAATATACTTAATGTTATAACTGTCCACTGAATTTAATAGGTAATAGTGTTTTAATAATTTTGTGTTTTAATGCTTAAACTTACTAAAACAAATGTATGTAAAGCTTGACCAGAAAAATAAAAAACCTGTCTTTAGGCGCCACTTTCATCTCTTCATTGTTACAAATGTCAAATTCTATAGAATTTAGTTCGTCACATTCCCGCAGCGTGGCGAGATTTTTTATTTTTATGGTCAGGCTTTATTTATTTTTTATTTCAGGTTTATCTATCATTGCTTTCTGCAACGAACAAAATATTTGTTAATAAGATCTTTAGCCTTATTTCATGCAATGTTTTAAAAATAACCATCCTTACACATGATTTGTCATGTATGACTTATTTTAGTGATAACAATTTTCGATAATGCATCAGCGATTCGTATTATCAATAAGAAACAAACATTTCATAGTTTCTGTTTCTTTATATATTATTATCTTTTTTATCGTATTTAAAAATATCAGTGGATATTTAAGTGGGTAAAAAGGAGTTCTTGCATAAATTATTCCACATGCTTCTTCATCTTAAAAATTAAATTACATTATTACATTCAGTAATTTTGTCAAACATACATTACAAATTGGTAAGGTTAATGAAATAGATTACATACAGACATTGCACTAGATGGGTTCAATATTGATTTAGAGTTATCACACTTGCAGCACGGATTCGTTAAAAATAAATATTTACACGCAAAATCCGTTCCACTTCACTCACACTTCACTTTAACATTTGCTTGTATGCATGATTTTACTTATGTTTTCCATGATACAGTTTCTTAATGAAATTAACATGGGCTTAGATAATTGGTGTGAATGTAAGAAGTTATTATATATTTTATATTATTATTTATTTTATTGCCTAGTACCTTGTGTGTTGTGTTCAGACTAACAAACTGACCAAGTTTCAACAAGGAACGCGCGGACTGAGTTTCGCAAAAAACCTCTGTTGCCCATAAAAGTTAATTAACCTAATGTATGAAGCAGCTTATTGTTCCATTTACGAACTGAGAGTTGTTCTCATAGTGAAACTTTTTAGTTTCATGGTTTGTATAAGGACTCGTCTGCAAAATCAATATACTACGTTGGATACCAATGATAATGTTATAGCTGTTATACGTATATACTTGTTATCTATTCATATAAGATTCATATAGAACAGCGGTGTCAATCACCGTCTACTATCGTCGTAACATTCGATCGATAAGCCACCGTACAACGCATACCTCGCGATAGCGGCTCGGAGGAGCTCCCTAGGGATCGCATCCGACAGGATGACGTATGCAGTCTCTTTAACTACCCTCAATAAAGAACTGCTGTTAAGACATAGTTTGTATTCATGTAATCATCCTTAGCCACGGTGTCAGTCACCGTCCGTTACTATAGCCGATCGATAAGCCACCTTAATGGTGAATCCACACAGCGACACAGCCCGACGGCACTGCCGGCCAACTGCCGGGCACACATAAAGCCGGGCGGCCAGGCCGGCGGACTGTGTGAATACACCATAATGCCCCTTTCCGTCAACGTGTCGGTCGGAGGAGCTCCCTGGGGTTGTATTCGACAGGATGACGTATTCAATCTATTTTACTATTTTCAATGAAGAACTGTGGTTCTAACGTATGACACGTTTCTATTCATATAGTTATCCTAAACCGCGGTGCCAGTCACCGTCTCTATCGCCGTAACATTCGATCGATAATACTTAGCCACCGTATAACGCACACCTCTCGATAGCGGTCGGAGGAGCTGCTTAAAGGGATTGAATCTCTTTACTACCCTCAATAAAGTGAAAAATTGCGGTTAGGACATACTTCTTTGTATTCATATGGTTATTTTAGACCGTGTATATATTCTTTGCCGCGCTGTCAGTCACCGTTCGCTACTATTGCCGTTACTTTCGATGGATAACCCGCCGTAATGCACCTTTCCGATAACGGGTCGGTCGGAGGAGCTCCGTAGGGATTGCATCCGACAGGATGAAGAATGCTATCTCTTTCACCACTGCCAATGTCGAACTGCGGTTCGGACTGTGATTTATCAGCGAACACCTATCGCGTTCGAATCGCAATCTTAATAATACTAAGAGCGTCTGACATGCACTGACTGTGGAGCTTTATGATGCACCTAATAGCCTGTTTGGCGTGTGATTTTGAAGATAAAGCAACTTTGGTCATCAAAGTTTGAGTGATAATTTCAGCAGTCAACACATTATTTTTGGGGTCAGAATGCCAAACCGTTTATCTACACATTATGCAAGTTATTTGGACATAATATTATTTTATTTTGTAAAATCAGTGTGCACTTGGTTTACAATAGAGATGTGTATTCTAGCATTAAAAATTATCTAATTTACCGAAGTAAAAAATTGGTCTTCGGCAAGTAATTTCCTTTTGCTGTACCTTTACCGTAATTTATCCTTTGACCGTAAATAAGTTATTATCATGACTTTAACGACGGACGTGACTACCTCAGTCCTACTGAAATAGACCCTTACAATATAAACTACGATTTCCTTTTACACTCGACAATCTTTTCTTGAAACGTCGGATAAACTAAAAAATCTCAAAAAACAACTAAAATTTAACCAAGTTATTGAATAAATTGCGTAAAAAAATCCGTGAAAGTATTTTATTTAAAAAAGGAGAAGGCAAAACCAGCCGTTTCAATAAAAGTATCTATTTTTCAATATTATTATCGAACTATAAAAAATATTCGAGCTTCGACTGATGTAAGATAAGCATACGTTTTTATTCATTGCTATTTTCAGTCATTGCTTATTCATTATTCGTAATAATTCCAGGCACTGCCAATTCAATTACATTACATTCTATTTTGATTTGTTTTACTCCATATATTTGGGGAGAAGTATTCAAAAATAGTTTCTTTCTATTTTTAGATGGCTATGATCAAACATTATCAGTTTTATCTGACCTTCAAAAGAAAACCGGACGAATACAAGCTTGTTTTGCACGTTCAGGGTACCAAACCAGTTTTATTAATCTCATAATGATAATGTACAAAAATATTACTTTTGTATTTTTTGTACCTATCAGTTGTGCTTCGATTATCGAATATTCGATTTCGATTTCTGGTTCAAAAAAATCCTTTAACTCTGGGTAGGTATAACACAATTATTCAAAGTTGTCAGTTTATTCGATTTGTTTCATAAAACAACATTATATTTCGTCGTTTCATTCTTTGATATAATATTTACAGAGTAGAGTAGTCCCTTTAACCTACAGGCAACTTCGCACGTCTTTAGAGATTAAAAAAAAAAAAGTTCACTAATCTGTCATTTACTGTTCTGTGGTCAGTTTGACGCCATTTTTCTCCATTCCTTTTTCGTGCGAGGCAACGAGCGCACGCGTCTATTTTAAATGCCGAAACGCAGCGCACAGGAAAATGTTGAACGAGTCCAACGTTTATATTCTTCAGATAATGAAGATAATGCCACAGGTAGGTACGTTTATAGTGCTTTATCAATTCCTATTCGAATATTTGTGCATACAAGTTATTAACAAGCTACACAATAGTTACCTAAATTTATCAGATATTAAGATACAATTAATACTTTTTTGTTTCTTGTTGTTCACTGGTGAACATGAACAAGTGATTTCACTTGATGAGTTTAGTTAGGTACATAAAATCAAACTAAATCGAGATTGACTGCGAGCCCATCGCGATGTCGTAATTAGCTGCGAGCTAATTATGGGTCATATTTATGACATGAAGTAGAATCTACCCGCGTTCTAGGATAGACGCATGTTATCTACACTTTATTTAGTTACATAAAATCAAACTTAATCGAGATTGACTGCGAGTCAATTGCGATATCGTAATTAGCTGCGAGCTAATTATGGGTCATATATTTATGACATGAAGTAGAATCTACCCGCGTTCTAGGATAGACGCATGTTACCTACATTTTATTTAGTAACATAAAATCAAACTAAATAAAGATTGACTGCGAGTCAATCGCGATATCGTAAATAGCTGCGAGCTAATTATGGGTCATATATTATGACATAAAGTAGAATCTACCCGCGTTCTAGGATAGACGCATGTTATCTACACTTTATTTAGCTACATAAAATCAAACTTAATCGAGATTGACTGCGAGTCAATTGCGATATCGTAATTAGCTGCGAGCTAATTATGGGTCATATATCATGACATGAAGTAGAATCTACCCGCGTTCTAAGATAGACGCATGTTATCTACAGTTTATTTAGTTACATAAAATCAAACTAAATCGAGGTTGACTGCGAGTCAATCGCGATATATCGTAATTAGCTGCGAGCTAATTATAGGTCATATATTATGACATGAAGTAGAATCTACCTGCGTCCTAGGATAGACGCACGTTATCTTCAGTTTATTTAGGTAGTTAGTCAAAATCAAACTAAATCGATATTGACTGCGGGTCAATCGCGATATCGTAATTAGCTGCGGGCTAATTATGGGACATATATTATGACATGAAGTAGAATCTACCTGCGTTCTAGGATAGGCGCACGTTATCTACAGTTTATTAAGTTACATAAAATCAAACTAAGTCGCAATTGACTGGGGGTCAACCGCGATATCTTAATTAGCTGCGGGCTAATTTATGGGTCACATTTATGACATAAAGCAGAATCTACTTGCATTCTAGGATAGATGCACGTTATCTATAGTTTATTGTCTGCGGGACAATATAAATTATTAAGCCATAATAACTTATTAAATTATTTTTTGAATTTTATTTTTTACACTCTACCTACCCTCATGTTGTTTTTTTTTTGGAAAAAAAGAGTATGTTTGTTTTGGATACAATAAATATCATACAAAACGATGCGGGACTTTATCGAACAATCTTTGGAAATATCCATCCAACAAACCTCGGATGCCGCAGTATCGCAAACGGCTCACTCAAGAAATTACATCGATAACTTTCGATCCACAATAATATTGTCAGCGTTGAGGGCGTCTACGTCCGATACGCCTGATTTTGGAGATGCCATTCAACTTAGCTAATTTATGGACACCTTTATGAAAAATAGGTCTACTACCAAAAGATCAGAAAGAGAACTTGACAAAGGTACTTGATATCAAATAATTGTTGAATGTTGCACGCACCTAAATTAAACACAGCGATTGCTGCCGCAGTTTCTGACGTCGTCGTCGTGAGGGGATGCTACAAAATGTTTCTTGGTTTTCATCAACAACTTGATATGGGTACCTCGGCAATAGGTAAATAGAGCAATGGACACACTGCTCTCCGATAGACGATAAGATACAATCTCTTTAGTATCTAAGCGACGACTGTCGCATTTTGGTATTGATTTACACCATTTCCTAACGAAAGATAGGATTAAACTTATTACATCTAGTTTAGAAAATAATTTCCTGCACGTCCTACAAGACTCCGATAGATATGACTCTTTATTGGGTAATACATCATCCGAAAATATAAAAGCCAGTAAGGCAATCGAACGACAAGGTTCACAGATTTGGAAAACATTCACAATTCAGAAACCTTCTGCAGTCCAGTCCACAGTCATTCGTCCTGCCCATCAGGGAAATCGGTCAGGACCTCCTCAGTACCCGCGAAACAGGGGGGCGGCGGGGAGGTCAAACCACAGGACAGGACAGAGGCTAGCGCCGCCACCGCGACGAACCTACCCTCAGCCTGCTTCGTCTCATGCGAAGAACTACAATCAACCCAGGCCCCGTGCACGGCCACAATAACAAAGGTACACGCTGGCAGAATTCAATACTTTTATGATTGTTGGTTTCATATAACATACAACAAAACTGTACTATCATGGATCCAAAACGGATATTATATACCCTTTTGTACGGAAGTGACAGTCTGTCGTGCTTTAATCTAAATTTACCCCCGAAGAAAGTCACGAGATGGTCCAAGCTATAAATAAATTAATTGAATTGGAGCAATTTCACAATGTTCCCCGGTAATTGACCAGTTCATATCAAGAACTTTCCTTGCACCCAAGTATAATGGTGGTAAACGCTTTGTCTTAAATCTTAAATCATTAAATAAATTTATTGAGAAGAAAAACTATTTTAGAATGGAAGACTATAGAACATCTCCTTAACTTATACCACAAGGTAGTTTTGTAGCACCGATTGACCTCAAAGAGGCGTATTTATGACTTCCAATATGTAAGGAAGACCGAATAATATTTAAGATTTCATTTTCAAGCTCCAAATTCAAACTTAGCTATCGACGAATTTACTGACTTGCCTTACGGCCTATCCGTAGCATAAGCATCCAGGGTTTTTACTAAAATTATGAGAGAGGTTATATGTCCTATCTTAGAAGCCAAGGTCATAAATCAGTAAATTTATTTCGACGATGCTTAATAAATAAATTCTTTATTTATCAGACAACACTGTGGCCCATAGAAGGTTAGTAAAAAGAATCTTAACATAAGGAATCGGGGACACTTCCGTCCGTACGACTACGTACGGTACGACTCTTAAATTGTTACAATGTTTAGGTTTTGTTGTAAACCGCGAAAAAAGTGTGTTAACGCCTTCTCAAGTCTGTACTTCCCAAGGCTTTTTATAATTATGATACGCAACATTTCTCGCTGTAAAACGCAGAAACATTGCACAAATGATCAGAAATTATTTAAAATTACCGAAACGTACAATAAGAATCTTTCCTTATTTTATTGGTGTTCTAATTTCGGTCTGTCTAGCAGCTAAATACAGATTTAACTTTAAGAAAGCCAGAAGTTTTTGGCATTGCAGCGCCATAACGGTAAATGCAAAGCAAAAATTTAATTTTAAGAAGACCAAAACTGGTGGCGCAATAACTTTTTTAGAACATTCTGTCCTATGAAAGCTTTTACAAAGGAAGACGATATTGTGCAATATTACTGCGCATGGATAATACTACAGGTAGTATGCTACATTAACCGTCAACCCAAAAAATAACGGCTCAGATATCGAGTCAAGTAAAAGCAACCCCGATACTGAATGGGAGCTATCTGACGAAGCTTACGTTGATATTAAATCACCGTCCCGCGCCGTACCGTTTCACTGTTCTTAAACCATTAAACAGTAACATCGACTCACATGAGTGTATTTAACGAGTTCTTAAAGGCGCTTACAAACTTAAACCAAGTCGCCCTAAATATACCTCTACTTGGGACCCACAACTTGTTCTCAACCACATACCTAATTGATACCCAAATTTAGTACTGACCCTAGACAAGACAAGAAGACTTTGTACAATGCACAGGGTACAAACTTTCACGCTTATAAAACTAGAAAATGTATTCATTTCTCAAGACGGTGTTAAGATAGCCATAACCGTCATTATTAAAACTTCGGTCCCGGGCTGCGAACAACCCATGCTGTACTTGCCATTCTTTCACGAGAAAATAAATATATGCCCTGCTTTAGTCCTCATCGATCATATATATTTTTCAAAAAATATGAGGACTTCGAACGCAGACAAACTGTTGTTAAAATACAAAAAACTCCACAAGCGCACCAGCTCGCAGTCTATAAGCCGCTGGGTTAAATAAGCTGTTGGGAGCTTGGGAGAGAGTGGCGATAGCACACGATACGCCTCCATCTCGACCATGCTTGCTCACGACTCAGTGTTTGTAGACGAGATAAGAAAAACAGCTGGTTGGACAAGTACCTACATCTACACAGCCTTTGCTCGGTTCTATAACCGGCCTATTGAAAGCGAAGATGTCTTCGCGAGAACCGTAACGTTCCCTACTAAAGATTAGTTACTTTTTTTTTGTTGCTGATTTATGATTAAGTATTTAATTTGTACGGAGAAAACTTAATATTATTTAAGGGTTGATTGTTTACATTCTGCTTATGAACAAATACATAATATGTTTAATTGAGATGGTTATTTATTCTTATAAAAACAACCCATCAACACTTCTTCTAGAACAAAACTTAAATCTCTAAACATCTACTCTGTAAATATTATATCAAAGAATGAAACGACGAAATATAATAGATGATCAAACGAACTACTGTGAAGTTCGATCGCTATTATATGAGTCGTTTCATTCGAAGATATAGCAACCCGCCCAGCCCAGTAAACCTCAGCTGCAGGCGGAGGTTTACAAACCCACTAGTTAAGCTTTGTTCTAGAACACCGCTATTACTCTGAACTTGCTCTAAACGAAATGAGAAAAATGGCGTCAAACTGACCACAGAACAGTAAATGACAGATTAGTGAACTTTTTTTTTTAAATCTCTAAAGACGTGCGAAGTTGCCTGTAGGTTAAAGGGACTACTCTACTCTGTAAATATTATATCTTCGAATGAAACGACTCATATAATAGCGATCGAACTTCACAGTAGTTCGTTTGATCATCTATTATACAAAGACTGTTTGACTCAATCTCCTTAACAGGTTCAATAAAGTTTTCAACATGCTCAACTTGAAAGGATCCAGATAATGTTTCCCGAAACTTTTCCATTACTGTCACATGTTTCATGTCATGTATGCCCGATTTGTATACAGTTACGAACGTGTATTGTCGTGTCTTATGGAGACGACAGAATGGGATCGCATACGTTTTAATAAATCAACATTTTAAGTGTAGCTTCTGTAACAAGTTCTCTCACAACGGAGCCGGAGTATTGATTCTATCCGAGTTAGGTTACACGCTCAATATTTCATTAGTCGTGATAATTTTAACAAAACGATATAGAGATAGAGCGACATCGGGCAACATTAGGTATAAATGCTAGATTTTTATTGGTTTAGTTAGTTAAACATTTGGGACTGGTGGAATTGACTGATGAAATACTAAACGTGTAACGTGTACCTCTGCAAGCTACATACTACGGTTTTATTCCCTTTTAGCATACAATTGGTCAACAATGATTTTGTAGCATGTGTGTGTAAACCTTTTGGTTATGTCGCAGCCAACTGGTTAAATCCGCCATTCAATTAAACGCCTAGGCCGATGATTTTTTCCGTAAGCTATTTTATCTTCCCATAAGTTGACGGAGTCACAAAAAAAATAACCACGAAATTTCGAACCTATCACGTGTTCTACAGGATTTCCGAGGGGTACATGCTGCCATACTTAACCATCCGCCGGATTCAACCATCCGCCTGCGACAGTTACACATTCAATTTTATGTTACAAACAAAAGATCGACACCTGCTTATGTCAATCAATATGTCCATAAAACGTAAGTGTGAAACGTAACGTTGGTGTGATAGGTACGTATTTTTCCTTCTACGAGTATTCTTTACCGTACGTCGTAAGTTTGTAAAAACCGGCTATGCTGATTAATAATTATAATTATGAATTTGTAATTTGTAACCGCCGCGACCCCCGACGCTATCAGAGCAGAAAGCATCCGTTGGATTGGCCTTGTCAGTTCTAACTGCATATTTACCACGTTCTCGGCGCGGACTGACAGTCGGAACTTCAGCTAAGCCATTTAAAAATATAATATTAGCTTTATTTGTTTAAGTACTTACTACGGCGCAAAACTTTGGCATTTACTGATATTATAAACAAGTAGAACTAACTTCACTGCCTAAATCTGTTTTGGTACAACGAAGCATTGCTTTAGCTTAGCATTACTACACTTGGCCGCAATAAGATCGAACCACTGCTGGGCTATTTTCATACAAACGAAACGTGCTCAATTAAGGGTCTCACAGATGGGAAACTATTGCATCTCTGCAATGACTTTAACGTCTATGTAGAGGACAAATGCCAAATTGTAAGATTACAGTTTCAAAAATTATTTTTATAAAAAAATAAAACCGCCGTCAAAAAAATCACATCAAAAATGTAATAAATAACCTCTCACCAAATAAATAACGTAAGTACTTTGAAATTTTTTTGAAGGCGGTTTCATTTTTTTCTAAAAATATTTTTTATTTCACTCTTTTTAGTGCATCGTGCAGGCAATTTACGTGTATTCTGGTAAATAGGTATGTGATCAAACTGAAAACCTCCTTTTTTGAAGTCGGTTAAAATAAACCTTGAGGTATCCCCTTTTTAACAAAACAAGAATCATCTAAATCGGTTTATAAACAAAGGAGTTATGCCTAAAGACACGTATTAAATTCACATAAAGTGGTAACGAAGACGACAGTATTTTCAAGATTTCCTGAAACTACTGAAACGATTTCAAAATTTCAAAAAATGGGACCACATTGGAAACCAACCTGATGTAATAACGTTTGAATCATTTCAATCGGTCCATCCGTCTTCGAGTAATCGGTGGACATACACAAAAGAAAAAAAAAGAAAAAACATACATACAGAATTACAGACGAATAGAGAACCTCCTCCTTTTTAATTTAGAAGTAGGTTTAAAACCTTCGTAGCTTCTGAAATACCGAACTCCTTGCTCCATTTAAACGTTATATATGGGACATGCAGTTTAACTACTTGTATTTCTTTATACGGAAAATTTAGAGGTTTTAGAGAAATTTGAAACTGTGTTCCGACAATTTGGCCTTTGGCTGGCTTGGCTTTATTTATTTTAAATTTAATTCATTAAGGTAAAATCATCGCAGATATGCAAATAGTTTCCCATCTATAAGAGAATCTGAAGTGAGCATGTTTGTTTGTATGTGGCATGTGAAGTTAGTAACTATTGCTTACCTCCTAAACATTTTCGGCAAAACTGTTTAGAAGATCATATAAAAAATAAGATTGGAACAAATTGACTTCTGCTATCATCTGGGGATGTTCCGACAGTTGTATTGTATATCTCAAAGCGTCATCTACGTTCGTAATAGCTTTACTATCGAAGTATCGTTACACACAATCATGCCGAAAATGTAATTCCAGACACAGTGTGAGGTACTTAGGCCCACAATGTTAGCCGATAAGCCCGTGCAGGAAGGACGCGAGGCGTACGCAACACAAGATAAAGTAGTTTGTAACGCCAAGGGTTGCCTACCAAAGACAAATAATTTATTTTTATTTATGACCCATTGAAAGTACCTAGATATTGAAACATTATGGTATGGAGCTACTGTGCGAGTTTTGCATATCAAATAAATCTCATTTCTCTTTTGATAATGTGGTTTTACCTCCATTCATTTGTCTGGTAGCCCCACAGGGTAGCCTTAATTGGGAATAAGAATAATTGACCTCATAAATATTTATTTACCTAACAGAGAAATAGTATGCCACTGGAATAAATATTAATTAGACTCGCTTTTCATCTCGTTTCAGTACCCACATCCATCTAAATGACAGGGACGAAATTAGTTTTCTTTGTTGATCTCATCTTAGAACGGAGATGACCTCGGAAATGTTATCACAATGCTGAAAAAGATTCCTTATAAAAATATCAACATTAAAACAAAGATGGCTCCTTCACACTGAATTTAAAACGACACCAAAAAAAGCATTGCTCTAATAGTTTAGTGGAAAAATAAATATATACTTATCGCGTTTTCTTTCATAGAAACGCGGACTGATGGGAACAAAAGCCCTCCAAAATTATTCCTTTACCCGTCACGCCATTTTGTGAGAAAATAAGTTTCTTCCGTTCATTTCCAATAACCTACAGCGTAGTAGTAGTAGTAGTCGTAGACCCATCGTTGAACTACCTTTTTTTAATTACCTAGATTTGCTAGGTATTATCTTGCTCGAATTCAACTGGCCCGCATTTTTGTTTTTATTTTTATAGGTCACAGTTTTTACCTAACCTAAACATTTTTGTTGTAATCATTTAAAATACAAAGGAGATCGGTCAAATTGGACCAAAAAAGTAAAAGTGCCGGCCAACAAAAATAAATTGCAAATTACTATTGTGAACAGTGTAACGATCATTTTTTGTTATGACGTCAAACAGTGTACGATTAGCGGCCAAGCAGTTATTCAAGTTTGAAAATGACATTTTTTCTTCATTTTCAAACTTGAATATAGCTTGGCCAAAGTGCAGCCAACAAAAAAAAATTGCAGATTACTATTGTAAATAGTGTAACGATCGTTTTTTGTTATGACGTCAACAGTGTACGACTAGTGGCCAAGCAGTTATTCAAGTTTTAAAATGACAATTTTTTCTCTTTATTTTCAAACTTGAATACAGCTTGGCCAAAGTGCGGCCAACGAAAAAAAAATGCATACTACTATTGTAAACAGTGTAACGATATTTTTTTGTTATTCCGTTAACAGTGTACGATTAGCGGCCAAGCAGTTACTCAAGTTTGAAAATGACATTTTTTTCTTGATTTTCAAACTTGAATACAGCTTGGCCAAAGTGCGGCCAACGAAAAAAAAATGCATATTACTATTGTAAACAGTGTAACGATATTTTTTTGTTATGGCGTTAACAGTGTACGATTAGCGGCCAAGCAGTTACTCAAGTTTGAAAATGACATTTTTTTCTTGATTTTCATACTTGAATACAGCTTGGCCAAAGTGCGGCCAACGAAAAAAAATTGCTTATTACTATTGTAAACAGTGTAACGATCATTTTTTGTTATGACGTCAACAGTGTACGATTAGCGGCCAAGCAGTTATTCAAGTTTGAAAATGACATTTTTTAAAATTATTTTTTTAAAATAAAGAGAAAAAAAATTACATTTTCAAACTTGAATAACTGCTTGGCCGCTAATCGTACACTGTTGTCGCCATAACAAAAAATGATCGTTACACTGTTTACAATAGTAATGTACAATTTTTTTTCGTTGGCCGCACTTTGGCCAAGCTGTATTCAAGTTTGAAAATAAAGAGAAAAAATTGTCATTTTAAAACTTGAATAACTGCTTGGCCACTAGTCGTACACTGTTGACGTCATAACAAAAAACGATCGTTACACTATTTACAATAGTAATCTGCAATTTTTTTTTGTTGGCTGCACTTTGGCCAAGCTATATTCAAGTTTGAAAATGAAGAAAAAATGTCATTTTCAAACTTGAATAACTGCTTGGCCGCTAATCGTACACTGTTGACGCCATGACAAAAAATGATCGTTACACTTTTTACAATAGTAATGTGCAATATTTTTTCTTTGGCCGCACTTTGGCCAAGCTGTATTCAAGTTTGAAAATAAAGAGAAAAAAAATGTTATTTTCAAACTTGAATAACTGCTTGGCCGCTAATCGTACACTGTTGTCGCCATAACAAAAAATGATCGTTACACTGTTTACAATAGAAATGTGCAATTTTTTTTCGTTGGCCGCACTTTGGCCGTGCGGTATTCAAGTTTGAAAATAAAGAGAAAAAAATTTCAAACTCTAATTACTGCTTGGCCGCTAATCGTACACTGTTGACGCCATAACAAAAAATGATTGCTACACTGTTTACAATAGTAATATGCAATTTTTTTTCGTTGGCCGATACGTTTACTTTTTTGGTCCAAACATGTATGAAGCGTGACTGATCTCCTTTATTGTTATGGCGTCAACAGTATACGATTAGCGGCCAAGCAGTTACTCAAGTTTGAAAATGACATTTTTTTCTTCATTTTCAAACTTGAATACAGCTTGGCCAAAGTGCGCCCAACGAAGAAAAATTGCATATTTCTATTGTAAACAGTGTAACGATCATTTTTTGTTATGACGTCAACAGTGTACGATTAGTGGCCAAGCAGTTATTCAAGTTTGAAAATGACATTTTTTTCTCTTTATTTTCAAACTTGAATACAGCTTGGCCAGAGTAACTTTGTGTTGTAGTCAATATCTATTTTAGGGAGACATATTTCCTTATTCTGGCTCTGTAGTGTACTAGACCTTAGTTAAAGTTACTATTTAGCTAAAAGTTATTATTGTTATTATTTTATTATTGTTATTAAGTTATTATTGTTTAGTCGATTCACGTACCCAGCAGGTGGGACGTTCGTGGGTCAGTTATAATGCTGACGAGGAACTGATCTCAATGTAATAACTGATATTCTGATAAACGATTACATTTTACGTGGTGAGTCAATCCGTTTTGCGATCGTATTCATACCAAAAATAATGACATTT
Source organism: Crambus lathoniellus (assembly GCA_949710035.1). Classification (NCBI taxonomy): domain Eukaryota; kingdom Metazoa; phylum Arthropoda; class Insecta; order Lepidoptera; family Crambidae; genus Crambus; species Crambus lathoniellus. The sequence continues at coordinate 31,566,904 of OX453298.1, read as the reverse complement.
TCAAACTTGAATAACTGCTTGGCCGCTAATCGTACACTGTGGACGCCATAAAAAAAATGATCGTTACACTGTTTACAATAGTAATATGCAATTTTTTGTCGTTGGCCGCACTTTGGCCAAGCTGTATTCAAGTTTAAAAATAAAGAGAAAAAACAATTACATTTTCAAACTTGAATAACTGCTTGGCTGCTAATCGTACACTGTTGTCGCCATTACAAAAAATGATCGTTACACTGTTTACAATAGTAATATTCAATTTTTTTTCGTTGGCCGCACTTTGGCCAAGCTGTATTCAAGTTTGAAAATAAAGAAAAAAAACAATTACATTTTCAAACTTGAATAACTGCTTGGCCGCTAATCGTACACTGTTGTCGCCAATACAAAAAATGATCGTTACACTGTTTACAATAGTAATATGCAATTTTTTGTCGTTGGCCGCACTTTGGCCAAGCTGTATTCAAGTTTGAAAATAAAGAGAAAAAACAATTACATTTTCAAACTTGAATAACTGCTTGGCCGCTAATCGTACACTGTTGTCGCCATAACAAAAAATGATCGTTACACTGTTTACAATAGTAATGTGCAATTTTTTTTCCTTGGCCGCACTTTGGCCAAGCTGTATTCAAGTTTGAAAATAAAGAAAAAAAACAATTACATTTTCAAACTTGAATAACTGCTTGGCCGCTAATCGTACACTGTTGTCGCCATTACAAAAAATGATCGTTACACTGTTTACAATAGTAATATGCAATTTTTTGTCGTTGGCCGCACTTTGGCCAAGCTGTATTCAAGTTTGAAAATAAAGAAAAAAAAATGCTATTTTCAAACTTGAATAACTGCTTGGCCGCTAATCGTACACTGTTGTCGCCATAACAAAAAATTATCGTTACACTGTTTACAATAGTAATGTGCAATTTTTTTTCCTTGGCCGCACTTTGGCCAAGCTGTATTCAAGTTTGAAAATAAAAACAAAAAAAAAGTACATTTTCAAACTTGAATAACTGCTTGGCCGCTAATCGTACACTGTTGTCGCCATAACAAAAAATGATCGTTACACTGTTTACAATAGTAATGTGCAATTTTTTTTCGTTGGCCGCACTTTGGCCAAGCTGTATTCAAGTTTGAAAATAAAGAGAAAAAAAATGTTATTTTCAAACTTGAATAACTGCTTGGCCGCTAATCGTACACTGTTGACGCCATAACAAAAAATGATCGCTACACTGTTTACAATAGTAATATTCAATTTTTTTTCGTTGGCCGATACTTTTACTTTTTTGGTCCAAACATGTATGAAGCGTGACTGATCTCCTTACTATGGTTAGGTTACGTTAGAACTGTGATCTATAAAAACAAAAATGCGGGCCAGTTGAATTCGGGATTCTGGCGAGATAATACTTTATCCGATTTTTCTGTGTCGAGATGTAACATCAATGATCGATCATAATGATCTAACTAAAGGAAATATAACTATTTATTTTTAATTTTACTTTTTTGCATTCATAATGCAATTTTTATTGCATCTAATTATTTATCTGGTAGGTATTTCTTTCGAGTGTGAGGGTAGTAATATCTTCACGTTGATGAAATAAACGCTGCAGAGGTATTGGATAAATTCGACGCATCTCCTAACGACTCCGTAGCTCAGTGGTTATTAGGGCATTCGCCCGGACAGGGAAAGGTCGTGGTCGTTGGTTCAAGTCCCATCGGAGTTAGTTGTGAGACGAGTCGATTTTTTCTAATACTTCACTTTCGGAAATATTACTCACAAAACCTGTTTACATTATTCCAATAACATTTTAACTAGGCGTTGGTTCCTAATTAGAATAATTTAAATACAAACTAAAATGTACCGAATCCAGTGAAAGTTTGCTTGTTCAGATTATTCTAGTTGCAATCGAAACCAAAACTGAATGCCACGCTTGAATGGTGCGTTACTGAAATATTGTGTACTGCAACAACAACGGTAACTGAAACACTAGGTACTGCTCATCTGCAATCCATCCCATACTTACCATTACTAATAATGTGAAAGTGTGTTATGTTCGTTTTTCCGTCTTTCACGTCAAAACGGCGCAACGGATCAACGCGATTTTCGCTATGGTAATAGCACAGTTTAAGAAATCTTTCTATACAGTTGGACGACGCCCTTGAAGTTGGGCGATGCCGACGCCTGTATAGGTATTTACGTAAGAACGTAAGGGTTGTCACTTTAAAATGTGACGGTAGACCTTAAACGACCCCGGGTGGGTACATTGGTATTGCGATATTAAATTAATAAAATAATTTAAAATAATGCAAATGCAATGTCAAAAATATTTAAAAAATCAAGATGGCGGCCGACTTTTTTGTTTGTAGGCTGATTTCGATGAAACTCGGTTTTTGGTACTATTTTGACAAGAAAACAGCAACGCAATGTCAAAAAAAAAACCAAGATGGCGGTCAACTTTTTAGTTTGTGGGCCGATTTCGATAAAACTCGATATATGGTACTGTTTTGACAAGAAAACAGCAACGCAATGTTAAAAATATAAAGAAATCCAAGATGGCGGCCAACTTTTTTGTTTGTAAGCCGATTTGTTTCTGGTACTATTTTGACAAGAAACCAGCAACGCAGTGTTAAAACTATAAAAAAATCGAAGATGGCGGGCAACTTTTTTATTTGCAGGCCGATTTCAATGAAACTCAGTTTCTGGTTCTATTTTGACAAGAAAACAGCAACGCAATGTTAAAAATAAAAAGAAATCCAAGATGGTGGCAAACTTTTTAGTTTGTAAGCCGATTTTGATGAAACATAGTTTCTGGTACCTATTTTGACAAGAAAACTGCAACGCAATGTTAAAAGTATTAAAAAATCCAAGATGGCGGCCAACTTTTTTGTTAGTAGGCCGATTTTAATGAAACTCACTTTCTGGTTCTATTTTGACAAGAAAACAGTAACGCAATGTTAAAAATATAAAAATTCAAGATGGCAGCCAATTTTTTTGTTTGCTGGCCAATTTCAATGAAATCCAGTTTCTGGTACTATTTTGACAAGAAAACAGCAACGAAATGTTAAACATATTAAAAATCCAAGATGGCGGCCGACTTTTTTGTTTGTGGGCCGATTTTGATGAAACTTAGTTTCTGGTACTATTTTGACAAGAAAACAACAACGCAATGTTAAAAGTATAAAAAAATCCAAGATGGCGGCCAACTTTTTTGTTTGCAGGCTGATTTCGATGAAACTCGGTTTCTAGTACTATTTTGACAAGAAAACAACAACGCAATGTTAAAAATATTAAAAACCAAGATGGCGGCCAACTTTTTTGTTTGTGAGCCGATTTTGATAAAACTTGGTTTTTAGTACAATTTTGACAAGAAAACAACAACACAATGTCAAAACTAAAAAAACCAAGATGGCGGCCAACTTTTTTGTTTGTGAGCCGACTTTGATGAAACTTGGTTTTTAGTACAATTTTGACAAGAAAACAAAAACACAATATCAAAAATAAAAAAAAACAAGATGGCGGCCAACTTTTTTTTTGTAAGCTGATTTTAATGAAACTTAGTTTCTGGTACTATATTGACAAGAAAACAGCAACGCAATGTTAAAAGTACCTATTAAAAAATCCAAGCTGGCGCCCAACTTTTTTGTTTACAGGCCGATTTCAATGAAACTCAGTCATAGTAAAACAATATAAGTAAGCGGACTGGAGCCCTGAGCGAGCGATAATAGGCTAAACACGTAGGGCTGTCGCTTAGAGTTTATTCAATCGTCAAAAATGCATAGTCAATCTCTATACAAAACAGTTTTCCCCTGTTGCCCCCACCCTGGGCGTCAGGAATCAATAATACAATTTTTTTTAATTATTTTTGTACATAGACCAGGGGCTGACTAAAATGGGTGGCGCAGAAGATGGGTAGCCTACCTTGACGCAGGGGCCTGTCAAAAACCGAATACAATATGTACCTACGCCCACTGCGAATCGAACCCGGGGCCTCTGGGTCTGAAATCGGTGGTGTGAATCACTAGACCGCAGAGGCGGTTAAAAATTTGTATTATGCTCCCAGTTTATTAATCTAATCACATACCTACCTACACATAGGATTACAAGTTACAATAATTTGTTATTATAAATGTTTTTCTTTCTTCTTTCTTTCTATTTGAAAATTAAACTACAAATTGGTTCTGGTCAACGAAATCGGAAGCAGAACTATTTAGGTAGGTAAGCAGCTATACAAAATATTATGTACGTATCTACGTATGATAATAATTATAGTAGGTAGATTGTACTTACCGTTCTTGCTCGCTAGGTAGGTAATGCGAAGAAAGATAGATCTGGATTAGACAACTCGCTACTGAGACATCCGTATACACTACAATATTTTTTACTTCTACTCGAATTTTTAGCCATCGTAGGTACACGCACGAATTATTACAAATACAAATACAAAATTATTATAAGGAGGCAGCGCAGCGGCGCGGAGCGTGCGTGTGGTGGGCACGGACAGTTTTACCTTAATAATATTATGCGCGGTCGCGGGCGACCGGCCGGGCGCCGCGCGGCGGGCGGCGGGCGCTGCCACGCACGCATGACTGTCGCCCCGTTATCACCGATAAATTTTGTCAGTGTGTGCGTGCGACGACGCATGACGACGCATACGTACGGGCGCGCTCACATACAAACCGTTTGGGGTGCCTGTCCAGGCAGTCAACGTACTTATATTGTTTTACTATGACTCAGTTTCTGGTACTATTTTGACAAGAAAACAACAACGCAATGTTAAAAGTATAAAAAATCCAAGATGGCGGCCAACTTTTTTGTTTGCAGGCTGATTTCGATGAAACTCAGTTTCTAGTACTATTTTGACAAGAAAACAACAACGCAATGTTAAAAATATTAAAAACCAAGATGGCGGCCAACTTTTTTGTTTGTGAGCCGATTTTGATAAAACTTGGTTTTTAGTACAATTTTGACAAGAAAAAAACAACACAATGTCAAAACTATAAAAAACCAAGATGGCGGCCAACTTTTTTGTTTGTGAGCTGACTTTGATGAAACTTGGTTTTTAGTACAATTTTGACAAGAATACAAAAACACAATATCAAAAATAAAAAAAAACCAAGATGGCGGCCAACTTTTTTTTTGTAAGCTGATTTTAATGAAACTTAGTTTCTGGTACTATATTGACAAGAAAACAGCAACGCAATGTTAAAAATATAAAAATTCAAGATGGCGGCCAAATTTTTTGTTTGTGAGCCGATTTCGATGAAATTCAGTTTCTGATACTATTTTGACAAGAAAACAGCAACGAAATGTTAAACATATTAAAAATCCAAGATGGCGGCCGACTTTTTTGTTTGTAGGCCGATTTTGATAAAACTCGATTTTTTGTACTTTTTTGACAAGAAAACCGTTCTTAACACAATTTAAAAAAATACAAATGGTCAAGATCGTGGCCGTTTTTTTGTTTTTGTTTCTCTCTTTTCGCTTATTAAAATGTAACAGGTTTTTATTTGAAAGCTTCAGACAGAGTCAAGTATCATCATCATCATCATCATGTCATGTAAAAGATTTAATTATTTATTAATTTGCTTTAACACAAGCACAGTAAGTTACGACGTAACATCCTTCGTAATTTACTGTGTTTTTACAGCTGTAAACCCTATTTAAAATATAAAAAATAAGTTATTAAAATAATAATTGATATTAAGTTCCAGATATAAGATTTTAAACTTTCGCGTTCCATTATAATTATAAACAAGAGTAACGGGACTCAACGCGACATGTACTATGTAGTACATATGTACTTACAGCTTGACGTTTCGACTGTATTGCTACAGCCGTGGTCACAAGCAAACTGGCGGTGCGCGGCGTCGTCTGTTCGGGCGGGTTTGGAGATCTTCGGCCACCCTCAAATTGTCACTTTTTGGTTTTGATTATCGCTAGTGATGTCATTATGCACACATTAAGTTACAGAGTTAGAAAATAATGATTGTGACATGGGATGATTTTGATATATAGACGAAGGCGCTTTAAAGGTTAAGAAATATGAATCGGCTTATTTCCAATCTGAATATTTTTCTTTAACAAAACTTTAACCCATTCAAACGACAGGAGTAGGTCAAATTTACCTTGCAAAATTTCATGGCAGACAGACAGACAGATACAATTATAGGTGAAACTAAATAAAACATGTAATATATTTTATTTTGATACTTCTAAAATGCTAACCATAATTATTTATTTTATTTTATTTCGCAATACACCGAAATGTACCTGCCACATGTGAATTTTGTTACAACCCTTCCGTAGTTACGGAAATACCTTTACAGACGTCGGTATCGCATAACTTCAAGGGCTTTGGCCTACTATATAAAAAAATTGGTTATACTGTGGTAATTGTAACATTTATGTATATATAATTTAGCGTTGCTGTTTTCTTGTCAAAATAGAACCAGAAACTGAGTTTCATTGAAATCAGCCAGCAAACAAAAAAGTTGGCCGCCATCTTGAATTTTTAGTACTTTTAACATTGTGTTGTTGTTTTCTTGTCAAAATTGTACTAAAAACCAAGTTTCATCAAAATCGGCTCACAAACAAAAAAGATGGCCGCCATCTCGGATTTTTAATATTTTTAACATTGCGTTGCTGTTTTCTTGTCAAAATAGTGCCAGAAACTGAGTTTCATCGAAATCAGCCTGCAAACAAAAAAGTTGGTCGCCATCTTGGATTTTTTATACTTTTATAATTGCGTTGTTGTTTTCTTGTCAAAATAGTACCAGAAACTAAGTTTCATTAAAATTAGATTACAAAAAAAAAGTTGGCCGCCATCTTGGTTTTTTTAATTTATTTTTGACATTGTGTTGTTGTTTTCTTGTCAAAATTGTACTAAAGCCAAGTTTCATCAAAATCGGCTCACAAACAAAAAAGTTGGCCGCCATCTTGGATTTTTAATATTTTTAACATTGCGTTGCTGTTTTCTTGTCAAAATAGTACTAGAAACTGAGTTTCATCGAAATCAGCCTGCAAACAAAAAAGTTGGCCGCCATCTTGGATTTTTTATACTTTCAACATTGCGTTGTTGTTTTCTTGTCAAAATAGTACCAGAAACTGAATTTAATCGAAATCGGCCAGCAAACAAAAAATTTGTCCGCCATCTTGGATTTTTATATTTTTAACATTGCGTTGCTGTTTTCTGGTCAAAATAGAACCACAAACTGAGTTTTATTTTAATTTATTTTTTTACATTTATTTTAATTAGTTTATTTTAATTTTTGACATTGCGTTGTTGTTTTCTTGTCAAAATTGTACTAAAAACCAAGTTTCATCAAAATCGGCTCACAAACAAAAAAGATGGCCGCCATCTTGGATTTTTAATATTTTTAACATTGCGTTGCTGTTTTCTTGTCAAAATAGTGCCAGAAACTGAGTTTCATCGAAATCAGCCTGCAAACAAAAAAGTTGGTCGCCATCTTGGATTTTTTATACTTTTATAATTGCGTTGTTGTTTTCTTGTCAAAATAGTACCAGAAACTAAGTTTCATCAAAATCGGCTCACAAACAAAAAAGTTGGCCGCCATCTTGGATTTTTAATATTTTTAACATTGCGTTGCTGTTTTCTGGTCAAAATAGAACCACAAACTGAGTTTCATTGAAATCGGCCAGCAAACAAAAAAAATGGCCGCCATCTTGAATTTTTATATTTTTAACATTGCGTTGCTGTTTTCTTGTCAAAATAGAACCAGAAACTGAGTTTCATTGAAATCGGCCTACTAACAAAAAAGTTGGCCGCCATCTTGGATTTTTTAATACTTTTAACATTGCGTTGCAGTTTTCTTGTCAAAATAGTACCAGAAACTAAGTTTCATCAAAATCGGCTTACAAAAAAAAAGTTGGCCGCCATCTTGGTTTATTTTAATTTTTGACATTGCGTTGTTGTTTTCTTGTCAAAATTGTACTAAAAACCAAGTTTCATCAAAATCGGCTCACAAACAAAAAAGTTGGCCGCCATCTTGGTTTTTTTAATTTATTTTTGACATTGTGTTGTTGTTTTCTTGTCAAAATTGTACTAAAGCCAAGTTTCATCAAAATCGGCTCACAAACAAAAAAGTTGGCCGCCATCTTGGATTTTTAATATTTTTAACATTGCGTTGCTGTTTTCTTGTCAAAATAGTACTAGAAACAGAGTTTCATCGAAATCAGCCTGCAAACAAAAATGTTGGCCGCCATCTTGGATTTGTTTATACTTTTAACATTGCGTTGTTGTTTTCTTGTCAAAATAGTACCAGAAACTGAATTTAATAGAAATCGGCCAGCAAACAAAAAATTTGTCCGCCATCTTGGATTTTTATATTTTTAACATTGCGTTGCTGTTTTCTTGTCAAAATAGAACCAGAAACTGAGTTTCATTGAAATCGGCCTGCAAACAAAAAAGTTGGCCGCCATGTTGGATTTTTTATATTTTTAACATTGCGTTGTTGTTTTCTTGTCAAAATAGTACCAGAAACTAAGTTTCATCAAAATCGGCTTACAAAAAAAAAGTTGGCCGCCATCTTGGTTTTTTTTTTTTGACATTGTGTTGTTGTTTTCTTGTCAAAATTGTACCAAAATCCAAGTTTCATCAAAGTCGGCCCGCAAACAAAAAAGTTGGCCGCCATCTTGGATTTTTTATACTTTTAACATTGCGTTGTTGTTTTCCTGTCAAAATAGTACCAAAAACCAAGTTTCATCAAAGTCGGCCCGCAAACAAAAAAGTTGGCCGCCATCTTGGATTTTGGAAATTGTCTTTTTTTTATAAGCGAGATGAAGATTTGCACGCACTCACAGTACATGTCGTATTTACCATTATATTAATTTAAAAATAAATTATAACGATAAAGACGTGATAGCCCTGGAAGACTTGTCCCGAGTTACTATGGACGGCGTTGTATGTAACTCGGGACAACCACTCCCCCGTCTCACCCCGCAAGCCCCGCACGATTGACCTGTCTAGACGTCTCCGTCGGCCTACTGTATGGAAAGTTGCTTATTCTGTGGTAATAGTTTGGGAGGCAGAGTGACTTAAGCTACTTTTTATCCCGGTAAAATATAACATTTCCGCGGGATAACGTCGTGTGGTCTATGCGGGTGAGTGAAGCCGCGGGGGGAAGGCCTAGTATTCAAATAATAAAGAGGTACAGTTTGTTTGGATAAAGGTTTGGATGTTTGAGGTAGGTACTACTGAACCGTAAAACTGGGAGAAGCTAGAAGAAAATAAAACGGCTGCAAAACCTTAAAAATATCCTAAAGGCTATATATTATTCTCAGTAGGTTACGTAATTATCTAATATAAACGCGTCAATAGAATGGTCACGACCTTGGTGCCACTGCTATTTCCCATTATGCACTTTATAAATGCAACTCCTAACACAGGTATTACGTGATCACGCTGATTCGTGCTCATTTTTAACCGACTTCTTAATCAAAAAGGAGGAGGTTCTCTATTCGTCTGTATGTATGTTTTTTCTCTTTTTTTTTTTGTGTATGTCCACCGATTACTCGAAGACGGCTGAACCGATTGAAATGGTTCAAACGTTATTACATCAGGTTGGTTTCCAGGTTGGTCCCATTTTTTGAAATTTTGAAATCGGGTCAGTAGTTTTCAGGAAATCTTGAAAATACTGTCGTTTTCCTTACCACTTTATGTGAATTTAATACGTATCTTTAGGCATAACTCCTTTGTTTATAAACCGATTTAGATGATTTTTGTTTTGGTAAAAAGGGGATACCTCAAGGTATTTTAACCGACTTCGAAAAAGGAGGTTTTCAGTTTGATCACATACCTATTTACCAGAAAACACGTAAATTGCCTGCACGATGCACTAAAAAGAGTGAAATGAAAATTATTTTTATAAAAAAATAAAACCGCCTTCAAAAAAACCACATCAAAAAAGTAAGAAATAATTCCCCACCAAATAAATAACGTAAGTACTTTGAAGTCGGGCGGGTTTTAACAAAAACAACAAAAAATTGTGCATGTTTCACGCCCGACTTCAAAGTACTTTACGTTATTTATTTGGTGAGGAATTATTTCTTACTTTTTTGATGTGGTTTTTTTGAAGGCGGTTTTATTTTTTTGGATTGGAAAATAAACTTTTGTGCGTTTCTTTTATATGGGTATTCTCTTGTCTGAAAATGTATACGCGTATTTTGCTAAATGAAAAAGTTGTCCCTGGACCCTCTTTATCGCGTGGTTTGTGTTGGCGTTGACTATAGTTTCCATCAACTCCTGTCCATGGCATCTCTGACTCTTGCCGTCCCTTGGCTGGTAAGTCCATATGGTTGAATCGATTGGCCTTGTGACGTACTTTTTATAGCTCACGTTAAAGGCTTTGACTAAAACTAAAAAGCTATTTTCTTTAGCGGTTTGTTACACACAACGGAGGAGGAAACGTGACGACTGATTTATGTAACAAAACCGATTTTCCTGCTATCGGAAACGTAATGATGTTGCGAACTTGATGGCTAGATAAACTAGTTTTTTTATCCACAACGGGGTACCACTTAGCCTTCATCACACCTGAAGGTAAGTGGTGATAAGGCTGAAGGTGGAAGCGCACTACTCCCAGAATCCTCAATCACTGAGGTACTGGCTATCTATCTTATCTCTAACTGCCGGAACACAATAATGCTGAAAATATTTTTATTTTTTTATTTTATTTTCTTTATTGGCACAATAACAAAACATAGATTAAAAAAAAATTCAGAAAATCTACCATGGCTTAGCATAATTAAATCTATATTCCTATCATAATTGTACACAGCATTCGTAGTCTTATAATAGGTGCAGTAAACAAACAATGGGACTTAATTAAATGTTATCTACTATAATATTTATACACTGTTAATTATTAGCTATAACTTGTAACGAAGACTTAAAATGTGTTAGGCTGCTGCCATTTATGTCTAAATCTCTATGTAATATAAGTAAATTGTTGTATGAACGGCACATTCGTATTAAAGGACTACACTTTGAAACATTATTATTGGTAGAAGGTATTGCGAACAATTGCGGAATACGTACAGATCTAGTGGGAACTTTAAAGTTAACCTGGCTCAATAATTCAGCATCAAAATTTCCATTTACTATTTTATGCAAGGTGCATAAGTCTACATACCATCTCCTTTTTTCCAAACTAAGTAATGAATATTTTTTAAGTCGATCCGTATAATGTGGTAGTTGACGTCTTAAACCGAACTTAGCACTAGTATATCTTAGGAAACGCCGCTGAATTGACTCGATTCTATCAGTGTGTATTTGATAAATTGGTGACCAGACGCAGGAGCAGCATTCCAAAATACTTCTAACAAGGGACGTATATAAAATTATTAATGATTTATCATTTCTAAATGGTCTGGCCTGTCGGAAAATGAACCCGAGCATTTTATTAGCCTTACTGCATATGTAGTCATAGTGATGTCTAAAAGATAGGGCAGAGTCAAATATAACACCCAGGTCGCGTATGACACTCACTCGCTCCAAAGCCACTCCATGTATCGTGTAATGATACACTATGGGTCGTTTATTCTTGGTGAAACTTATCACCTGACATTTTTTAATATTTAAAAGCATACAATTATCTACGCACCACTTAAGTATGATTTCGATGTCATTCTGCAAGGCTGCACAATCTGCTAAATTATTTATGTGTCTATAAACCTTCAAGTCATCCGCGTAGGCTAAACATTCCCCAGGTATGGAATCCAGTAAATCATTTATAAAGATCAAAAACAGCAGAGGTCCCAGATTTGATCCCTGAGGAACTCCAGTTGTAGGTGTAAATGGGTTTGATTCGTAGCCCTTTAGTTTTACAATTTGTGAGCGGTTCAGAAGATACGTAGTAAACCAACGATGCAGATCTCCGTGAATTCCTATATGATGTAGCTTTTTTAAAAGAATGGAATCATTGTTATGGCGTCAGACTTAGATAATATTGTGGTAGGTAGCCAGGCGGACTAAGACTAAGAATAAGTCCTACCTACCACTAACCAAACCAAATACAATATGTACCCCCACTGGGAATCGAAGCCGGGACCTCTGAGTCTGAAATCGGTGGTATGAACCACTATAGACCACAGAGGCGGAGAGAGTTTCTAAGCCATCAGGCTTTTTACACACTACGAATACGATACAAACTAGCGTCTGCCGCGCGACTGTAGATCGATGCTGTATGTGATGATGTATCGCTGTAAAAAATCGCAGTTTATGAATGGTCTCAGTCCAATTTTAGCTAGCATTGTTGCGGCTAGTGATTGACATATTCAATTGGCGCGCTTTTTCATTCCGGGACGTTGATCCCTTCCCTGTCCCATCCGTCATTTCCTGCCGACCCGGGCACCAACAATTTTGATCCCCGTAATAGCCACGAAATTAAATTTTCCGACACTTTGTTTATATTGCAAAGCTTCCATATTAAAAGTTTAACGTAGGACATTTTTGCTTGGTTCAGCTCCAAGAAATTTGTTGTGTTTTTTGCAAATTAGCTTTTTTGTTTGTTTCGTTATTTATCGGTTCAATTACTACAAGCTATAAATAGCAAAACGAACTAGCATCGATTAGATGTCATCTTGTTAAATTCGTTCCTTATTTCTGTTGTTTACCGTCTTTTTTTATCGTTCATCATTTACTTATATTTCGGTCTAATGTTTAATACCTTCCCATTAGATTTCTACGTGAACGTACAACTGTTTTATATAGATTTTTGTAGCTGCAAATAGTTTACTCAGCCTTCAGGGTGGCCGTGAATTAATGTATGAGCCTCGATAAATTACATTAACCTTACTACACTACCTCCAGTAAATCAAAATAAAAGAAAATACTGCTACTGAGGTAGGTGACCGCATTTTCATATAAATTTAGTTTTCTGTAATCGTTATTTTGATTGGGGTACGTAGGTATCTCATGTTATTTAAACTCTTCTAGACAAGTTCTTGTGGTACAGCACCTACTGGAAATCAACCATCTGGCGGACTTCCTTCATGAATTACTCATACCGCGTGCGTGCAGCTTATAGTAATGCGATGAAAAGAAATAGCGAGACCACTCCGAGTCGTGTTGAAAGGTCTGTTGAAATATCTTTATCTCTAGACGCATTTGCTCCAGGCGGGCAATAAGCACTCAAATTGCCCTTTTATTGTAGGTACTTGTTTCTGGACGATTCAGGATGATTTGCGAAGAGGAGAAACATGTTTGACCTGATAAACTATTTAGTAGCGTTACGTACGCTTTTTGAGCGATAACACAATTAGCATCATTTTGATCAGTTTAACCCTTAAAACCAAATTATTGTCAGATACATCTGTTGTAGTATTTATAACACTGAGATTTTGCGAAAATAAATCCACGTAACCCTCTTGAAACAATTCCAGCGTAACAAACAACAGGAGCTTAACGCGTACCTCGATTCTCACTGGAGCAATCAGAATCGTGATTTTTTTCTTTTATGTAGGTATCTTGTAGAGAGAAAGATACGAAAACCTTCGCAGCCGCTATTGCCCTGTATATCAAACAAAAGGTAGTATCGCATCTCGTGATAAACAGCGCCAGATTGTCTGCTCTGCCCACGTGGGACGCCTCGTGACTGTGACTGTGTTGCTACTAAAATATTATATTAGTATTTTGAACTTTATTCCAATGCTGAGTAGGTTGTTGTTATAAACTTAAGCAATCGCTTAAATATCATGCTAAACCTACATCAAATTTTGATGTAATGTAGAATTACGGTGTTCATTTAAGCTACGAAATCGACAATGTGATGACTATTTATGTACTATGGAGGAAGGCATTCAATCAAAGATCTGGACTGGAGAACACCAGCTTGATAATAAATGATGGATCTTTTAAAGATCAAAGATTGATTTTTCACTGTTTACAGTAGCGTCACGTTTCTTATGATTATAAGTACTGTTAGTAAACCAAAATTTTTTTTTTCTTTTCGGAGTTATTATGCTGCTTTTGTAAACGAACCTTCTACCTATTCTGCCTCTCGTAGAAATTGTTACAGCATCTAATTCTATCGCTTTACCAACGCACAATCAGATAGAGGCTGACTTCATTCCAAATGGCTACAATACATAGATGCTACACCCAGACAAAATTCAAAGTTGCGCTAGGAGACATATCTTTGCACACCTTAATTGGATAGGACGGTCAGGCGGAGTGTAACTAAGTAGGGTTATTTATCTCCGTCGCCCACGCATCCACGCAAACAACTCCGCCAATACAGCCAGTCAGAGCTTTCGATTTTACTAAACCATGAATATTTCACAATTTAACTTTCGCGCACACCTTTCTCGTGGGTGTACCTTTATTATTATGATTTTATCTTAGCGAAAGATAGGTAAGCATTAAGCTTTCAAGCTTCATTTGACATTGCCTCGAAGTTGTAAAAGTTTAATGTGTTTGTTGTTTGTGTTTTAAGATTATAGTTATCAAATGCTTCAAATTTATTACATGATATAAAATAAATGTGTTACTAATTTAGTTTTGAATATAAATTATTTATTCGACTGATTACATCGCTTATGCCACCATAATTAACGCTCGAATACCCGAACCGAACGCAACTCAAACATTGCATCGCCCTGCCGCTTTAAATGTCAAAGGTATAACAGAGACGCCATGATGTGTAAGACGCTCTCAAAGTTGAGTAGCGTTCGAGTATTCGCATATGGATGATTTCTTGAATCTGAACTGAACTTCTCTAAAACTGTGTTACAAGAACAATAGCAGTTTTCTACTTTAAGTATGAAACTAGAATTGGAAGTAAGACTCGTATTGAGACTAACGTAATATTTTTGGCTTACTGCACATTCCAGTCCCGGGAAAGTAATCCGTACGGAATTGCTATTTCCCAGTATGAAAGGATAAAGTTTGTATGAATTCCTCATTGTGCTTTGAGATTTGAAAACTTTTCACGTGAATTTATGTTCAAATAATATGTTTTTAAGCTTACATGTCTCAAAAGATGTGTGAGCTAATATTTGTATCTAATTGTGACATTGTTACAATTATATAAGAATAACTAGCGGCCGCCCGCGGTTTCACCCGCGTGGTTCCCGTTCCCGTGGGAATATCGGGATAAAAAGTACATATAAACCTTCCTCTTGAATCACTCTATCTATTAAAAAAAACCGCATCAAAATCCGTTGCGTAGTTTCAAAGATTTAAGCATACAAAGGGACATAGGGAAAGAGAAAGCGACTTTGTTTTATACTATGTAGTGATGTAGTGATATAAAATTAACTACCTAAGTGTGAATCAAACTGATATCCTATCTTTTAGGGGAGTATCTTTTCTTTTTCTAGAAGAAGAAGAAGGAGAGTCAACATACTGGTTATATTTTGGGTTCTATGTTTCATGTTTCGAATTTTTTTATTATTATTTTTATTTATTTGAGTAAACAAACAGTTACAAATTACAGTATAAATTTTAGCTAGTTAT
Organism: Crambus lathoniellus; assembly: GCA_949710035.1. Lineage (NCBI taxonomy): Eukaryota > Metazoa > Arthropoda > Insecta > Lepidoptera > Crambidae > Crambus > Crambus lathoniellus. Next base: position 31,551,440 of record OX453298.1, on the reverse strand, counting down.
TTGCATTTAGTTAGTTGCCAATGCTTAAATAAGCGCAATGCGCAAATGTTACTAACGAACATGATGTTATCAGGCCAAACATGATATTACCTTAAGTATAATCTCCCGAAAGTTTGTTTTGTAATTCAATTAATACTGAGCATAAAGGGTCAAACATTATGAAGTTTAGTTTACATATTTGTTGCATTCTATGTAAACACCGAGTTCGCCACAGGCGGTCCACATAAGAGCACTGCTAATGTAGAGTTGTACTTTGGTCGCATTTTTAGCCGACTTCTAAATCAAAAAGGAGGAGGTTCTCTATTCGTCTGTATGTATGTTTTTTTTTTTTTTTTTTTTTATGTATGTCCACCGATTACTCGAAGACGGCTGAACCGATTGAAATGGTTCAAACGTTATTACATCAGGTTGGTTTCCAATTTGGTCCCATTTTTTGAAATTTTGAAATCGGTTCAGTAGTTTTCAGGAAATCTTGAAAATACTGTCGTTTTCGTTACCACTTTATGTGAATTTAATACTTATCTTTAGGCATAACTCCTTTGTTTATGAACCGATTTAGATGATTCTTGTTTTGTTAAAAAGGGGATACCTCAAGGTATTTTAACCGACTTCGAAAAAGGAGGTTTTGAGTTTGATCACATACCTATTTACCAGAAAACACGCAAATTTCCTGCACGATGCACTAAAAAGAGTGAAATAAAAATTATTTTTATAAAAAAATAAAACCGCCTTCTAAAAAACCACATCAAAAAAGTAAGAAATAATTCCTCACCAAATAAATAGCGTAAGTACTTTGAAGTCGGGCGGGTTTTAACAAAAAACAACAAAAAATTGTACATGTTTCACGCCCGACTTCAAAGTACTTACGCTATTTATTTGGTGAGGAATTATTTCTTACTTTTTTGATGTGGTTTTTTAGAAGGCGGTTTTATTTTTTTATTGTATCTACAGTCTGTATAACTGCATCAAAACGGCCACCCGGCTGCGCAGTTTGATTTTAGAACTGCACGTCGACTGCAAGTGGGCAGTTCTAATGTAATTATGACGGCAGCACAAAAGCTGCGTCTAAATCCTAAGAGCTTAGAACTAGTGAAATTCATTTGGAAATTTCTAGTATTTGTATTCTATTCTTTCTAGGTTTTATGGATATCAGAATAACGTGTTCTGATAGTAACTAGCAAAGGCCAAAACATAAACAACAAATAAAAGCTATTTATTTTCTGCAGCAGACGCCCATGTATGTTGCAGTAAAGAGAAATGGGATTTTAGAGTACTAGTCTTGAGTCTAGACTCCACACGGTTCAATGTTTTATAACCATAAACGAGCAGTCCGTTGGCAGCACGTTTTGCGAATTCACTAACGAGACGTCTATGCTGCCGAAGCCAACGATCCTTTCTAAGATTACGCTCGAGCTTTCATTGCAACACCATGTCCATTTATATCCAACCAGCATGTTTGTTTAGCGAAATGCAATCTGGTTTTTGTCGTCGTCGACCTCGTTGTGTTGTGAGTAAACAGGCGGCTTTATGTGTTACAGTAGTACTGAGCTGACGCACGTGGTTTGCAATTTACACGGAACGGTGACAAAGGCAAGCAGCGTTATTGTTCTCGCGGGAGCGTTGCGGATCGACGCCATGTGCAATTGAGATTTTCCCGCTCTCAAGGCTGCGTCCTTGTAACAACCAGTACGATACTAACGCTTCTCAGAAACAACCCGTACATTGTTTCCCGTCTGATAAGCTTATGACGGATCCAGCGAACACAAGCGACTATTGTTGATTCCATTGATACGCGTCAAGGTCTCTTTTACTACATCTTACTTCGTAAACAGAGACCTCGGGATTGAATCTCGTATTGAAACTTTTTTGTTTACCCAACGTAGCGTGATGGTAACGGTTCTAATTTCAATTCGGTAGCGAAGCTGGCTATTGTAGAGGGCGTTCGTCGGGATAAGTTTGAAAGAAGTTCCATCTAAATCGCGAACCCTCAGAAAAGGGCGCATTTCGATTCTGCGGCACGTACAGCTCCCAAATGAAATTTCCAAGTGTTAAGAGAGTACGGCTTCGGGGCGGGCTCCCCAGGGGCCGCTCTGCCGGCTCTCGGGCGGCCACCTTCACACCGCTGCATTTATTTTTGTTTCTCCCCTATTTTGCCTTAACACAGCCAGACGGTTTTACATGGAAATCGAGCAAATATTTGTATTATTATATCGATGTTTAGATGGTTAACAAATTGTTTGTATGCTTGTGATACTTTTTGGTGTGTGTCAAAAAAGCGTAGAGTTTTTTACTTTTCCATACCTTCTTTGTAGTTCTGCTAATCCAGCATGTTCGTTTTATTTGCTTTGATGTGGCACGTGTTCAAATCTCAATAGCAGGTCTGCATGAAAGTGTAATATGCTCCCAGCGGTATTCGATATCTTTACACGTAGGTACTTAAGGAGCTCAGAGTCTTTACATTTGTTGGTTTGGAGGTCAATACGGGCTTATATTATTATGTGGCTCCACTTTACGAATTATGGGATCATTCACTATCGCTGTGAAAGGTTTTATTTGTTAAGTTACTCTCTAATTCAGGTATTATAGCTTCATATTCCGTGTACTTAGTTTCATTTCTGATAAGAATAATATAATTAAGGGTAGATTTGTGTTCGTTGTGCTACATAGTGTCAAAATATTTCTATTTATAATTGAATTGTAAAATATGTTTATAAAATGGTCTACTGGATAAAAAGAGGGTCTAACTCTTAACCCTAAACCGAGCTATCAAAACTCAATTTTGTTTTCAACCAACAGAATGGTAACAAAAAAAAATGTCTCTTTAAACATTATAAAAGGGAGAGATTTAGCAAGAATGTCGTTCAATGTGTAGGGTAAGCGGTCTCTTTATTTTTAGAACCGACCGCAGATGGCAAGGGCGGCCAGTGGCAGCGTTCCGACAGCAGAGAACAAGCTATTTATTTATTTATTAAACGCGGCTGTATGGCGTGCTCGCCTTTGCCTGTACCGCCATTTTGCAATTGCGGAATCATGAAATTCTGAATACTTTTGGTTTGGATTATGATTTCACGTGAAATTCGCTTGTTTATATCAATAAAATCAAATCAAATAATTTATTTGCGTTAAATAGGATATTACAATGATGTTAAAAATAATAATAATTTTGTGCTTATGACCTATTTAGCCATATCTAATAGCATTCAAATGTAACAATAAGGAGACAATTCGAATGATATTCAATTATTACGGTAAATGATGCGATAAGAATGATAAGATTCTAGCTTAAGTTTCGAAATATTTAAAGAGATGTTGTACCGGTGTAATCAATATGATTATACAATTTAAATGTCTTAAAGCCCATTAAAATCGATTCCCACTATTTATTAAACTTCAGTAAAGCTTAAATTTGATACTATCGTGATAATGGCGATGGATGGAGCTATTCCGCTTCTAATAACGGTATTGTCAAGGCCGATAGTTCGCGTTATCTAAACCCATTTATTCTAATCCTATACTAGCAGAACAAAAGAGCTTGTTTTGATGCATAACCAATCCAACTTAGTACTAGTAGCGAACAAGAGGCCATGGGAAATACTGCATTCGAAGTATTCGAAGTTAAACGTTAAGTTGCTATTGTAATTAATAACATTTTGTCGCGTGCCATCTCACAGGGCTCCCACCACGCTCACACCTTCACAAGGCACAATATTATGTTGTCTAACGCATGTTAAACTTTGATAATACGATTATGATAAATATCAAATTCTGAATGTCGGTAATCATTTTGTTGTATCATTAATTACTGATTATGTCTGGTGGATTTGCGGAATTCTTTGGGTTTTGCGTTATCTGGGGTACTTAACAATGTGGAATCTTTTTTTGACAAACAGTGTACCTAGAAGATAAGTATTGCAATCTACAGTTTTGTTGTATTTAACTACATAATCCTATTTTTAAGGATCATCTCTTCTGCATTAAGCTTAGAAAGCTCTTTATGCTTGCTACGCTTGCTACTTACTTGCTTGCAAAAAAATAATTTTTTTATTTCAACAAAACAATAACATTACAGGCAAAACTTAAAACATTTGCGTTTACAAATCATTCCCCAACTCCCAAACTAGGACGTATCCTGTATCCTGGGAGCTGGTGTGGTGATATAGCATATAGCATGCGGATGAACTTTTGGCACCAAATGTTTATTTTTTGAAACAAAAATTCGGTCAGGATGTGTACTACACTGTGTTACCATCTTTTTAAGGTGAGAAAGTAACACAACATAGTAATCTTGCCGTAAGAATGTATCTGTCGACAGCCCTATACCCAGGGCGGCGGCTCGCGTGTTTGCCTTTCATTAGGCGGAGTCCGCACCCAGTAAACATAGCCTTGTCATATCGCCTCCTGCTTATTTACTATCTCTTACTATATGACTTTGGGAGTTCGCTGACTCTATAACAACTTTTATAGGCTGCTTCTGACAAAAGAGTACTTACCTATATTGATTGATATACATTCTTATGTGACCTGCCGGACTACTCTGTTCATCTGTTCATCGTCCTAAGTGACATAGGCTATATTTTAACTAGTAAAACGTGGGTAAAACCTCGGGGAGCCACTAGTAGTCAATAAAGATGTTTGTTACGGTTGTGGGAGCAAGCAAACCTTAATCTCAACAAGCTCTCATCATTTACTGTCAATTAAGTCAATACATACATCACACCTGTAACAATATACTTCTATGTTTACATTCTAAACCTTTGAAAACTTAGCTTAATGATCGATCTTTTTTCTATGGAGTTTCAAAACTAGACGAATGGCTAAATCGGGTCGTACAAATTCTATTTATATACATTTTTCAAGTATAAGTCTATTGGTACCTATTTATATCTTCTCATCATTATTCGCTTATATTAATGCCAATATAAGCGAACAATCATTCTCCTAAATTGTGTTTGCGATTAATTAAGAAAAATGATAGGACCTTTTTCGCTTTTCGTTCCACAGCCAGACGTATTGTTACCCCGAACTATTCAAACGGAGCCCTCGCTCTGTCGTCTATTTTCTCCTCTGTAAGAAAACGAAGAAAAATGCACGTCGTACCTAGGTTGTAACGAAATTACAGCCCCGTCATCGTTACAAGGCCCGCCCTCGAGGGGTGCCGTTAAGCCTGTACATACCATCGTGTGTTATGACTTGGAACATGTTTTTTATACATTACTGTTTCAGAAATTTAATTGTAATGCTGTATTGCGTAAGGTTGTTTGATGGAGAAAAAGATAAACGTAACATTAATATAAATACGTATAATTAATTTAAAAGGTTTAAAGCTGCGGGTATAATCGTATTGTTTCATTGTTAATCCAATTTGTTACAAGGTTACTTAACGGAAGCGGAAGAAAATTTTACTGTACCAATTGGTGTTCAGTTCGATAAGTATTTTTTTACGTCTTTTTGTTATCGTTTTCTTTGTTGTTTGGAAGTTTTTTTTTGATAAACAGGTATTTCCATATGCTCGAGATATTTAATAAACTTATGTCTGAACAAATCAACTGTTACAAAGCACTTGATACCTTCTGTTTATATTAAAACACAATCTAAAATAATAGGTATGTAAATTCTAGACAAAAATGTTTTGTTTTATTTTTCTTTGTTTTTGCCTCATGAACCCGTTAGGATCTATGCATCCGCCATCTGCATTCAATGCATTCATTAACGATCTGGAATGCATAGGACAACAATAAACTGTGTCTGCTCGCTTCAATTGTTTCCACTTGTTTGAATTCAACACTAGGAGTAAAAACTTGTTTTTGTTTTCATTTTCGTAGTAAAACTATCACATGTTAAATATCGCATAATTCTACTAAAAGACCTCGTCGTTGGCCTTTGACGAAATGATTTCATTCGTATATGAGCATTCGGCCTTCGCTCTAATTTGAGCAATTTAGCACATCGTAATAAAAGATCTGGTATCTATTGAGTTGCAAATTGAAATTACCCAACAAAGGCTGTTTTAATTTTTGGTATAATTTTAGAAATTACCACATACCTACAGCTTTTTCTAGCATTTAATTTATCTCATAAAAATGCCATTGTGATATTAACCACAATACTCGTAGTTTTTATTACTAGGTGGCATCTTCGTTTCATTTGGAAGTTCTTGAACGTAAAACTTATTACTTTTACGTACGATACAATATTCACCCGAGGTTTCAGATAAAGTTAATAAGATTTGAGCATAGTAAGTGCATCACAGTCAGTATTACTATTAATGCAAAATGCAATAAACACGAGTGCCGAGGAAGACAGAAACATCAATGACAGCGTGACTAGCGGATAATATTAATTTTAATTTATAATAGGTATATGAGTCAGTGGCTTATTTGATGAAAGTCTTACGGAGATTGATGGCACGATACCATTTTACATCTTTAGCTAAGTATTATGACACTATTTATGTATTATATGTAAAGTAATAAATAGGTACTAAAAACTCATGTATTTCAAATTATCTGCCCATTTATACTCCATAGTCTGTCATACACATAGATCGAGAGATTCAGGAGGTTTATATTGCTATCTCTTAACGCTACTAGGTAGCTAACGATGGAATTACAATTTGACCACACATTCAAAATCCTACGAGCGAATGCCAAAGTTAGATGGCCAGCAATCGTTCAAAAGTTCAGTGAGCATAGGTCACAGTCACAGGTATTGATAGATATGATCTGTGACGTGACGAGGTCGGTGCGCCCAGCGGCCGTGCCGTGCGCGGCATGAATCGATTTGAGACGGAACCGTGAAACGTCAGTAGTGTTTACACTGCCGTCTCTACGGCGACCGATTCTCTATGCAATCATTCTCTGTGGGCCACTCTACCTGCCGCTACTGAATCGATTTGCAATCGGGATGAGCCGAGCTTTGTCGGAGGCGGAAATTGTTTGTATATGATAATGAATTGTGTTTAAGTTCGATGGCATGCGTAAGGATTAAAGTTAATCTTGGTTTCCGGTATTGGTCCGGCTCGAAGGACCAATTTAGTTAAGGGTTAACTGTAATAGTAAAAGGTTTTAGAATGAATGAAGGCATGCACCAAAACGATGACCCTTAATAAGATAAGATAATCATTTACTTATTTGCATTTGTTCGAGGTTTTGACATAATATCCGCTCAAGGAGTCAAGGTATGTTCGTTAATACATACGATTGATTCGGCCCATGCTCTTTATTACTAAGAAGATTATAATAGGTCTTTACATATGAAATTGCCGTTTTTTTCTTTTGTACATATAACTTAACAACTTTTATAATATTAGAAATATATAATTTCTTTAATATTGCGTTACATTAAGACCGTATCGAGCAACTTTTGATAATTTAATAACCACGATATTTGATTATTTACATAGAAAAAACTTATTCCGAAAGTTACGACTATTTTTGTTTCCAGAATTTCGTACTTTATTAGTTGTAACTTAGTGAAAAAAAAATTTTTTCTCTTAACGAATGTGTCATTTAGTAGTTAAAATGTCCATAAATACGTGTGTAAAATTTAGTAAATTTACATAATATTAGTCGTTAAATAATAACAAAAACGTTAGTATGGAAAAAAAATAATTACAGAAATCTCCATACAAAACGGCAATTTCATAGGTAAAGACCTATTATTTTTGAGATATTTTTACTTGTGAACCAGGGCAACCATATTCCTGAAAAATGGAAAATGAAGTATTTTTTTAGAAAAATCGACCCGACTCACAACCAGCTCAGATGGGACTCGAACCCACGACCTTTCGCTATCCGGGCGATTGCTCTAACCACTGAGCTACGGAGTCGTTACGAGAAGCGTCAAATTTATCAAATACTTCTTACACGCTGTATAGCCATATACAGGATGTATAGCAACCATAAAAATTGCATTGTGAATGCAAAAAAGTAAAAATTTAAATAACTAACCATATTCCTATACAAAATTTTGTAAGTAATATCATTTAGTTCTATTAAAAAAAAAAGTTAATAATTTGGTAAAAGTATATTTGAAGAAATACGGCTGAAATGATGATGATGATGATGATGATATTTGAAGATTATGATTGTTTGAGACATACTTATGTGTGATTTTCTTTTACAGGTATGTATGCGGTGACCTAACAAAAGCCAATATATTATGTAAGTTTTGAGGAACTAATTTGTTTCATAACAGTTCTGACTTCTATAATAAAATAATGCTTGATTACATACTATAATTTTAACCGCCTCTGTGGTCTAGTGGTTCACACCACCGATTTCAGACCCAGAGATCCCGGGTTCGATTCCCAGTGGGGGTACTTATAGTATTCGGTTTGGTTGGTGGTAGGACTTGTTCTTAGTCCGCCTGGCTAGCTACCACCGTCTTATCTAAGTCTGACGCCATAACAATGATGTTTTCAGCGTTATTGTGTTCCGGCAGTTAGAGATAAGATAGCCAGTTCCTCAGTGATTGAGGATTCCGGGAGTAGTGCGCTTCCACCTTCAGCCTTATCACCACTTAACATCAGGGGCCCGATTCTCAGGCATTCGAACTTTTTCAGTGTGGTAATTCGTATGTCGAACATTTTGTTTATGGTTGCTATTGAAAAGCTAGAACGTTTCAAACAAACTAAGCTGTCCCACATGTCAACAAATTCATTTTGACAGCTAAGTTCGTATACGAACATCTATTGGTTTTTACCACTCGTAGCGTTCGACTGGTTTTCGATCGAACTTTTTCGATTGTGAAATTCTGACAATACAAAAACTGTGTTATATTTGAATTTCGAGCTTATAAATGTGAACTTTTCTCGATTGCCTGAGAATCGGCCTCCAGGTGTGAAGAGGCTAAGTGCTACACCGTTGTGAATAAAAAAAATTAAAAAAAATAAAGTCATGTTACAACAGAACATGACTTATATTAGATACCAATAAGTTAATTATAACAATGTCTTGCCTCATATTTAAATTGTCCTGTTTATAAATAACTGTATGTATGTATTTATTGGATTTGTCTTTAAGGCGGTCTATTTTAGATTTTCTTGTAAGTAATTTCCTTTGAGCGTAATTACATTGTCGTGTGGAACGCAAACGCTACCCTTAGGTACCTACCTACTATGGAAACTCGACTCGGTGATGAATCACGGAGTTTCCGACAGAATGTGATGAATGAAAGCAATAACGACGTTACTCGAGTTTGAGCTATTTTTCAACAAGTAAACAAAGTAAAGTATATAATCAATCCTTTACATACCAGTTTGAAAATTTGGTAAGGTCTATTTCACAGCTAATCGGCTCTATTCGGCTATATTCTTGCTCTTTTGCGGATCTAATTTCTATGGATTTACAACGCCGGCGTTGCCGCCGCGTTTTCGAGCCGACACGGGGAGTGAAATAGGCCTGGTTATAGTTACGTAGTAACTATTTAGTAATCTGTTGTTATAGTAACGTGTGTCTCCGTCCCGGGAAAGTGAGCTTCCAGACAGTTGTGAAACCAATAGTATAAGTATGGAACAAACAGAAATAAAATATCAACGATAAAGCCTATTCATAATCTTACGCAACAACAAAGATCGTATTACAAAATACAACAAAACAAAATCGGATTCTCCGCTCCAACTAAAATACTTTTATTTATTTACTCCGCATCCAATCAAATGTCGTAATACCAAAACAATCAAGAGTCCACCGAATAAATAAGAGTCTTTCCTAAAACCCGCTGAGCCAGTAACAATTCACGAAATAAAAATGAAGCCGAAAGTCCAATTCTTGTTTAGGTACTCTCTAGATAAAAAGCTTAGTCCGATTCGGAAACTCCCGTTCGTGGCAACTTTTTACGGAAACTAAATCGTGAGGCCAGTTAATTGAAAAAGTGCTATACTGGGGAGCTCACTTTCAATTTCATTTTGAAATATTAGGATTCCGTGCTACTTGCTGTAAAAATCTTCATTAGTAATACAGGGTGTTAGGGGCACCGTTGCAAAAACTATAACCATGGCTTCAGGCAAAGCCATCTTCTATCTCACTCGTTGCACTTGTAACAAGCCATGCTCCTTGGAAAAGCGGCAACGTTGCAGTCAATTACGTCAACGTGTTCTGTTCCGGTGGCCAAAACTGGAACTAACGTGTTTTGTTCATAATGTCATTTTACTGTCAAGTTGCACTGTCCAACCAGCGCTGCTGTCACCGGAACAGAAAAGATTGTTGATCTATACACTTTACTCTTTGTTCTATATAAATAAACAATCGTGTAGTGTTGCCAGGTTAGGCGATAACTCTCAAATTATGTGGAAGTAAAAATCAACGAACACTCGAAAAACAGTATAGAGGTAAATGCTTGGAACACAATTTTTGACTTTGTAACTTTGTTTGGGCTAATAAGGAGGTAAACATAGCAAAAGTCCCCGCCCGTAGCCCTTAATCCCTGGGGTTTGAAGGTCTCATTTTTTTTCAACCCGATTTTAGGACAAACTAGTTTTTCCTAGACCAAACTAGTTCATCGCGTTGACATTTCAGAGAGCGACTTTGCCTCGGAAGACCTCTAGATGAAGAACATGACACAAAAAAAATAACCACCATTTTAACCAATCACGTGTTCTACAGGACTTCCGAGGCAAACTCGCTCTCTGAAATGTCAACGCGATGAACTAGTTTGGCCTAGGAAAAACTAGTTTGTCCTGAAATCGGGTTTGGCCGGTAAAATATATACAGTATTATACAAAACTTTTAGCCCAAACAAAGTTCCAAAGTCAAAAATTGTGTTCCAAACATTTCCCTCTATATCTCTTCGTTGACTAGGCTAAACTTGATATAATATAATAAAAAAAAATAACTTTCGCCGTAATTCAATTCACATCTTAGATTTCTGCGCGAACTGTTCATTTAAATAAAACACTTTCTCGGATTTTGCACGCATTTATTTAACAACTTGGTTAAATTTGCTTGTTACAAAATAAAAAGAAAAATCTATTATTTTTGCACATTTTGGATAATTTTTTTATCTGGATGTGGCAAGTCGGAATACTCTTTGGTCATGTCAAGAAACGTTGCTGTTTAATTTTCTTGCTTGCTTTGTGGGTGTTTTAATACAATATTTATTGTATAATTAGTGCATATAAATACGTGATCATTGTTAGAAATTACTTATGAAACCTTGGATCTCGAAAGATTTGGATTCCCGAAGGAGGAACACTGCGTCAGCGATGGATTCGTTTGATACCTCGAGCCGACTGGGAGCTTACAACATCAGTAGGAGTGTTTAATAAACATTTTCGTGACTGTGATATAGTTAAAATAAAACAACCCTTAGTTATGTACGCGTATTATTTGATTTTAAGGCGCTATTATCAGGAATTCATCTCATCTCATCTCATGCATACAAGAAATTAGGAGCAGTGGTGCGACATTGACATTTATGACGTTGCCAATCCGAGCAGCATGGCCTGTAGGAGCGCAAGCAGCCGAGAAATAATAGCGGGCCATGCTTCAGGCCATCATGCTGAACAACGCACAGCAAGATTTTTTTGTCGGAAATGAAAAAAATATTTCGACTCTCCATACTAAATTTGTATGAAAAGTCGATTTTTTTTTCATTTCCGACAAAAAATTCTTGCTGTACGTTGTGCAGCATGATGGTCTGAAGCCATGGTTAAAGTATGCAACGGTATATAGATTTTTGTCTGGGGTAGTTGTTTTATTAAAAACTAGCAGATCCCCACGGTTTTACCTGCGTGGTACCCGTTCTCGTGGGAATATCAAGATAAAATATAGCCTATGTCACTCGGGAAGAATGTAGCTTTCTAATGGTCAAAGATTTTTTTAAACCGGTCCAGTAGTTTCGGAGCCTATTCAATTCAAACAAACCAACAATAAAATCTTTCCTCTTCTTTATAATATTAGTAAGTATAGATAATTCATTCATATTTAAATTTTGCCTGGAAGAGATTGCCATTAGGCAATAAGGCCGATTTTATTGTGTCTTCTTGTAATTGTATTTCTTTCGTTGTGTGCAATAAAGCTTTTTTTATTGATTTTATTTTTTTTATTTTTTAATAAAGGTTCCTAGTGTACTTAACACTTTAAAGTTTAAACTTACATGGTCATTAACACTATAACTACTATGCAAAATGGGAACATTTAAACATCTTAAAAATAAAAATCCCGTTTTGCATAATAGTTATAGTTTCTAAAGTAACTGAGTTACCTACGCATAAATAAAAAATCAAATATATTAAACAATCACAATGTTACTTACTTAATGTTTTCACGGTCTGTGGTCGCGTGATTTGTCTAAATAACTATTGCAGGTTATTTTGCGATGGCTATTCGAAGCAATATTGGAACCTTTTCGCAAAATTTCGACTAGCTCTTGTCGTTTTTTACGCCTTCTTCCACAGCATGGAGGCCAAACACTTGACCGCACTTTTTTCACCCTCTTGACCTCATTCAGTTTATCTCATAACCGAGAAGGCTTATTTTAATTAATGATTTTATTGCTTGAATGAATGTAAATTGTTAACTGTTAAAGCGATAATTAAATCCATTTTGACTTAGGTACTTGTCTTACGTACTGAATTAAAATAATAATGTCAGGAGACCAAACTCCATACCTGAATATAGTAAGAAAGTTACTCGTATATCTAGTAAGTAAGCTAATCAAAACTCAAACATTTGCTTAAACATATATCCATGTTGATGTAAAACAGGGCAAATAATCGATAACGCCGTTGGAATATCGAGCACCTTCATTAAATAATCGGATCAGGTATTTTGTTTTTGGGACCACAGTAGGTTTCAATGGCAGTAATAATTTTCATGCTTTCGTGCTCGTGCCTACTGAAGGCTGTCTCATCTCATAATGCCAACTTCGCAAAATGCCAACCGCTCGCAGAATAACAACTTCTCAGAATGCCAACTTCTCAAAATGCCAACTTGTCAGAATGCCAACTTCTTAGAATGCCAATTTCTCACAATGCCAACTTCGCATAATGCTAACTTTTTAAGGGGCTACATAAAGTGCGTGATTTTTAAGATTTTACAATTTTTTTATGCCTTCCGGTCTTTCGATAAAAAGTTGGCATTATGCGAAGTTGGCATTGTGAGAAATTGGCATTCTGAGAAGTTGGCATTCTGAGAAGTTGTCATTTTGCGAGCGGTTGGCATTTTGCGAAGTTGACATTATGAGATGAGACGATTTTTTATGCCTGCCGGTCTTTCGATCAAAAGTTGGCATTATGCGAAGTTGGCATTGTGAGAAATTGGTTGAGAATTTGGCATTCTGAGAAATTGGCATTCTGAGAAGTGGTCAGTTTGCGAGCGGGTTGGCATTTTGCGAAGTTGGCATTATGAGATGAGACGGTGTCAAGTTTAAAATGGATCAAATAAATAAAACTTATTGTGCGTTTAGCCTTGAATAAACATCATAAAATTTGCATTCTATTATTACAGTAAAACTCACCAAAGTAATGACTTTCGCGATAATCTTATCAGTGGCGGGAAATTTTCATATCACAGATGTTATCAAACTCATTCGTTTTGACGCATCGCACCGTAATAAAAGATATTATTGTTTGGTAGGGTAAAGTTACTATCCTGTTTATGTATTGTGGCTTCTACGTAAAATTACATTCCGGTAGGCGGAGGGAGCAATAATGCAAATTCTTGCCTGACTATTTATCCGATAGATTAATTTATAAGACGAGTTCGTGACCCATTATAACAACTACCTCAAGCCCGTGACTAAGCTAGGTAATTTTCGAACATTGATGATACCTATCCAATGTTGGTTGTTACAGTGATAACTTTATTTCGTTTTAATAGTTAAACTTTTACGGTTGTAAAACAGTCCAGTACTTTACCACTTACTAGCGGATCCTCGCGGTTTTACCCGCGTAGTACCCGTTCCCATGGGAATATCGGAATAAAATATAGCCTATGTTTTTAAAATCGGTCCAGTAGTTTCGGGAGCCTATTCGATGCAAACAAACAATCAAATCTTTCCTCTTTATAATATTTGTATAGAAGACTGCTACTATTTTCCACCTAATTAGGGTTGCCATTGCCAGGCATCTGGATAAAGCCGAACAGGGTCGGGCTATTTGGATGCTTGTCCGGCCAAATTAGACGGCATCCGGCCTATCCGGTTTTTACCGCTTCCGGCCAATTCGCGAACCTGCCGGTCGCGCGCGTGCATCGATAGTCGAGCGATTTCAAAATATGACTTTTATTTTAGAATTAAAGAATTAAATCCTTGTTTTTTGGGGTGTCCAACAATGCCTGTTATTCAAAAGTCCGGATTAACTTAGCTGGCCAGTCCGGCTTTTCGGTTTTAAGAACTGGCATGGCAACCCTATTCCTTCTAACCGTTTATTAAGGCGATATTCGGAAAAAATATGCTAAAGCGAGATAGCAATGAGAAAACGACGCGCGCGGGAGCGAGACCGATTTTGCAGATTACGCAAAAAAAAAACCACAAAATCACTTCGTATTAAAAAACTATAGAGATTTTAACAAATTGTTTCTGTACGATCCTAAATATTATTAGTGTCCACTAATTAAACCAATTTTCAATAGTATATGTAACCTCATTTAAGAATAATCTTGATATTTCGTATTTTTCAGAGGTATTTTCGAAAAGAAAAAGTGTCGAGGCAAAATCATAAAATCGTGTTTCTGAAACTATACGATTCTAGATAAAGGTATGAAGAAATATATATCTTATTACAAGATTTATAACAACTCAACCGTCCTATAGTTTTATATCAAAAAGTCCATACTTTTTCCGAGTAGCGCTTTAACTCTAGTTTAATATTATCTGTATGATGGTGCAACTACTTGTTTTCGCCCTCGCTTTAACTGTAAAATCACTGATTATATCGTTACGTAATATAATGGAGCATTAAATTGCTTAATACTGGAACTGTAGCTTGGGCTCTGAAATGCCCCGGAAAATTAATGCAAATTGTTGCTTATCCTTCGACTTTGGGGACTTCATTCTGTTGGATATATTGTACTCATTATTTTACTGACATTTAAACGCTAAGATAAAACGATTGTACGTTGTAAAGTAGTAACATTCAAAGTAACGTGTTAAGTATCTTTTTTAAGTAAGTTAACACTTCATTAAAATTGAAAACTATTTTTCAGTAGCTACATACCGTTTCTTTAATTTATTTACTTACGAAGTTTCAAAGTCAAACGAAATCACTATGATGAATGTTCTTCTTATTTATTTGCGAGTATATTTT
The DNA here is from genome assembly GCA_949710035.1 of Crambus lathoniellus. Classification (NCBI taxonomy): domain Eukaryota; kingdom Metazoa; phylum Arthropoda; class Insecta; order Lepidoptera; family Crambidae; genus Crambus; species Crambus lathoniellus. Next base: position 31,536,193 of record OX453298.1, on the reverse strand, counting down.
GAAGTTCGAATACTTAAGCGCTCATCGTTATTACTTTCAACTGTAATTACTGAAACTCGAGCCCTGTAATTAGTGAACTGCTTATACTTTAAGTAAAACATTATCTCATTAATATTAGGCCGTAACGTGGTTTATCGTTTGTCTTTTAGCACAAAACACAAAATCTTCATCATTCTTCATCTTATTTTAATTTTTAGTTTTTGCATTCACCATGCAATTTTTATTATAGAAAAATGGAAAAACGGGTCGAATTTTTCTAAATAAGTACTTCATTTTCCGTTTTTCTATTCTTTGTCTTGTTTCAGCTAACCGTAGCACTTATCCTTCATCACACCAGATGTTTAGTGATGATAAGGCAGAAGTTGGAAACGCACTACACCCGGAATCCCTAAACCACTGCGGAACTGGCTTTCTTATTTCTAACTGCCGGAACTCTACAATGCTGAACAACGTTGTTAAGGCGTCAGACTTAAATATTATATATTAACCATACTATACTAATATTATAAATGTGAAAGTGTGTTTACACCGATTATTTTCTATTTATTTATGATGGTACGGTACGGAACCCTCGGTGCGCGAGTCCGACTTGCTCTTGACCGGTTTTTTTACTGTCCTACGTTTGAGATATAGTACAAAAATTTCTAAATTGGCCGCGTAGTGAATTTGGTTTCATGTACAGAATTGACCTCTCTACAGATTTATTATAAGTATAGATGTGAAAGTGTGTTTGTTTGTTTGTTTATTTGTCTGTTTGTTTGTTTGTTTGTCCGTCTTTCACGTCAAAGCGGAGCAACGGATCGACGAGATTTTTGGTATGGGGATAGTTTAGGAGCTGGAGAGTAATATAGGCTACTTTTTATTCCGGAAAATCCATACTAATATTATAAATGTGAAAGTGTGTTTGTTTGTTTGTTTATTTGTTTGTTTGTTTGTTTGTTTGTCCGTCTTTCACGTCAAAACGGAGCCACGGATCGACTCGATTTTTGGTATGGGGATAGTTTGGGAGCTGGAGATTAACATAGGCTACTTTTTATTCCGGAAAATTATAAAATAAAAATGATTATATTGTATAGAAAATCGAAAAACTGTCGTACTATACAAAACTGTCATTTCTACCATAGCCGCTTCCAAAGAGGTATGTCAAAGAGTATTGTAGTCACTGACGTTTTAGCCGCTTTGGATTACCTACTTTTTAATAAGTTAATATGGCAAAACAACGTTTGCCGGGTCAGCTAGTTATAAAATAAAAATGATTATTTTGTATAGAAAATTGATAAACTGTCGTACTATACAAAATTCTCATTTCTTCCATAGCCGCTTCCAAAGAGTATTGTAATCACTGACGTTTTACCCGCTTTGGATTACCTACTTTTTAATAAGTGACATTTGTTGCAGGCAGTGGCTAAAACTTCTTCGCGATCATTTATTTTCATCTGTCTATCTATAATAGATGTTGGTGATACGAAGTTTACCGGGTCCACTTTATTTAATATGGCAAAACAACGTTTGCCGGGTCAGCTAGTACATAATATACGGATAATACGGACCGTAATAGTATAACTTAATCCTCAAAATACCTTTGTTATTGACTCTGTGTCCCAACTTTAATCAGACTCTGTGTCCCAACTTTAATCAGACAAAGTTGCAAACCGCGGAAGCAGTTCAGTACTCCTTCCTGTGTATCCTCATAGATCTTGTTTGTATTAAAGTTTGCCGTTAAGTTATGGTTAAGAGCAGTACTTAACGGACTACTGACGGGTACTACACAATGACTTTCACTTTGGATTGAAGCTAATCTTTATTTCATACCTTTTGTCATTGAGTTATACTCAATGCCTTTTGATGAGTTTTTGCATTGCTTCAGAATCGATTAATTAAATGAAGGAACGGTGGTGGTACAAGTAGCGGCACGTAAGTCTAGCGCTGGCTGACCGAAACGTGGAAGGGATTCGCAGAATTAAAAATATAAGGTATTTTGGGCCTTGGATAGTAAATTTTTGGTCACCCATCCCGTGACCGACCTTTGCGAATGTTGCTTAACTTCCATGATCGCAGGCTTAGCGCGCTAACTACTGCGCCACGGCATAGTAAAAATTATGGCCACGGGCTTCTCAACCACACATACACGAAAACGTCCTGACGCGTTGTGGGGCTGGTTGGGATTGGGAATCGCCGCCTTGATAATTATGGGCGGTCCCTTCTGGCTCGCAGTAGCGTAGCCGCTGTGCGTAGCTGCGTCTAGACGAGTTGGCAACATTTGTAAAATATAGGTAGGTAGGTACCATAACCTACTACGCTATTCTACTATACTCGAGATAAAAAACTAATGTAATTTAAGTAGCAATAGCCAACAGCAGCCAACGCGAAGTCAAGTTACTGTTTTAAAAGAAGTAACTTTAATACGATACTTTTGTGATATGTTATTGAATTCCAACTGATGCTCGAGCTGTAATGCATTCCCGCAGAAGTTTTAATGGGATACTCGAATTTGAAAGTTCCATAAACCAGACGTATGTTTGGATAACGTGAAAGTTGAACGGCTATTAGGGGTCGTATAGATGCATCTTTCTTACGAGACTGGAAATGTTCACATTTTTATTTTAAAACAGAAGAATTTTCTCTGCTTGAAATTAATTTAAGTAGTTTACTTGAAGTTAGTTAATTTTATTTGCATAATCTTTGGTAGTTACATAATAAAGATATATTTAACTAATTGTTATTGGCTACAATACTAATTTCATATACTTAACCATATTTCGTATAACTATTGACAGTTTGATCGCTATTAATATCCCCTGACTAGTATTTCCATCAGCTAAACCGCAACTCATCTCACACGAATGGATTATGTTCTACACGCTAAATATCATCTCACCAAAATCATCCTATAAAAAACTGACCAACTCTCGTTGTAGCTGCTTATTTCTTTACAAAAAGCGTTGAAATCTCTCAGTAAAGTCAAGCCAACTCTAATGTTCCTTTCTGCGATTTCTTTATTGATATAGTTACGTTTTATTTTTATGTGACTTTGAACGTTAAACATTCTACATGTTGGTTAGTTTGGTGGGCACAAGTCAAGAAATCTCTGGGGAAGAAAATACCCTCCATCGACTCAGCCACCCTCAGTGAATGTGTGCCCCCCGACTGTTCATGCAAACCTGAAAGTCCCTGAACAGACTGAGAACACAGACCGGCCGAAACAAGGATAATCTCTGAGTGGGCTCAGGTATAGTAACGACGCGGCGACGATAGTTGTGAATGTGGTGCTTGCCCCCAAACAATGGCACATCTTCCCCTTATCTTGCACGTCCATTAAGGACCTGTACGTACATTAGAATAGAATAAACTTTTTAGTCAAACGGTCGATAAGACAAGAAGAACAAGACCCATGACTATTATTGCCGTCAGCTAAACCGCAAATCATCTCGCACGAATAGATTATGTTCTACATTATCGACACGCTAAATATCATTTAACGATCGCTTGACGACCTGTATTACTCGCCTGGAGTTAGGGGGCACACCCCTTTATGGATATTTCGGTAACAAAAGGGACTTTATACAACCATTGTATTCTATTGTGTTAAGCTTACTGCTGTTATATGATGACAAGCTTGATTGATACTCAACGTTTAGAGGTGCGAACTTGATGGCAGTATTCTGAATGTCATTTGTGTGTTATATACTGTTACTGATGCCATCAAATGTAAGTCGGGCTTATGACTCTGGCATTTGTCTTCATGTTTCTTGTTCATTAAGGTTGCTTTTGCTGTGGATATTCGCAACACATGCTGGACTGATGAGAATGTTTGGATTGTTACGGAATAATGGATGAATGTTAACGCGTTATGAGCATTGTTGTTATTGTTCTTTATTGCTTTGAACCTTGTGTAAGTAAGTAAAAGGGAATAATATCTCCTCCATCCATATTAATTAATTTAGGCGAAATGCACATTTACCACAATAAAGCTATAATTTTCAGTTCTGTTCATTTTAAAGAAGAGTAAATTAAACTGTCAGACGCCTGCCTAATAGATTTATACAGACATGAAATTACAGTGAAATGGCGCCAATTCCCTTTTTCGATTATAGAAACAGACGAATCGTTTTAATTTCGTTGGTGGTATTTTAAATTAGCATGTCCATTATTCTGCAAACGGGAATAGTCAATTCAATGTAGTAGTGAAAAGACACGACAACTATAAATAAATACGATAGGTCTCTTTTTCTCAGTCGGGCTTTTAATAATATCCCTACAATTTTGCAAACCTCCGTGGTCGAGTAGCATAGGTACGCACCGGTTTTCAAGGTACAGCTATTTCCGATCTCCCGGGGTTGATTCCCGGTTGGGCAAATAAAAACTAACTTATTTATAGTTTCTCGTATGTCGGTGTGGCAATCAATACCCGTCTCGCTGTTGCCCATTACCATAACACAAGTACAAACTACTTAATTTGCCACTGTAGGAAAAACAATGTAAGTTGTCCAAAATTAATTTATTATTTTCAATACATTTAGCTACGAACGATGAAAACGTAGGTACTGATAAGATAATCTTTTCTCCATCTACCGTCAAATCGGCAGCGGGCTAGCGCGAGCAGCTGGTCCGCCCCGTGCCCGGGCGCGTGACGTCATCGCACACACCTTTAATCCAGGGCAAACATAACCCGGGCCTTGTTTACACGCATTTCGGATTCACAAATACTCTTGTTCTATCTGTTTTTTGTGAGGCGGTGACGTCACTGCGTCGGCGGCTGACGAATATTAAACGCTCCCTTATTTGGGTGGACGGTGTTGAGGAAGCCTAGCTGAAGTCAGCTAGACTTTGCGATGGCTTGCCCACAGTTTTGGTGTTTCTGAGCAATTAGCGATGTCTTTTATGTCGGCTATTAACTTTTCCCCAGTGATTGATGAGTGGTTTCTGACGTCATCGTCACCGATCGAAGCATTGAACTTTGGTATTTGAGATATAGAAACTATTTATTATTTGTTTTGTTACTTATTACGGACGGCTGATTGTACAGTAAATGCTAGACTCGAGGTTATACCTAATGCTTCAGGTTCAAATTCTGGAAGAGACGAACGTAAATGCGTAGTGTAGTGTGTTCATTACTAATACTTATCGCCTATTCGAGTAAGTACAATCTTAATTTCTCGTTTGTTTATCTTGAGAGTTTACCCAATATTACATATGAGTTTTTACTGGTTTTCGTTAATAAATACTTATAACTATGTCGTTTTATCATTTACATCGTCGATCAACCTAAATCTTTAGGTACAGCAAGATGTTAAGTATCACATAAAAGGAGGCCTCTACCGCGTTCAGTGAATGAAATTTAACGATCGTAAAGTACATTACGTCACAAAGCCGGATAATCCGCACGATAGTAATGGCACGGATAGTGACAATCGCCATAAGTAGAGCCCGGCTTAGCCGAATGACCAGCGAAAGTGTTGCGATTGCGAGCGGCGAAAAGTTTTAATGAAGGTACGAGGTATAGAACACAATACTGGAGCGTATATTGTAAAGAACATCTTCTTGACTTGATCTTTATGATTTGTGTCGTTATACTAACACGCTAAAGGCCTCCAGAGCTCTACATAAAAAACGTTTTATAAGAGTTTTTCGTAACGTAGGTAGTACCTACTCCACCTACATGCGATATTTTCGGGAGTTTTGTATGTGTGAATAATCAAAATCTTTTCGTTTTTAATGAAACAGAAAACCGTAGGTAAAGCTGTATTGCGACAAAAGTTTCAAGCAATTTTGTATTCCCATTAACAAACTTCATTGTAATAAATACGACAAGTTTAACTATATTTCGTCGGTGTTTATCTATTGTGGTTAAATTTTGGGTCATGCTCGTTAGAAAGTACGAGTATTATTTAACTCGAAATCTGTTTTTGTAGTGCCTTTGTCAACAAACTTCCGTGGCGCATCAACTTAGGCATGACGAAACCTGAGAGGTCGAAAGGTGCGTTAATGAGATATCGGATTTCACAAAATACTTATCTTTTCAACTACCCGCATTGGCCGGCTGTGCCGCATCTGTATTTTGCTCAACCAATCTGTTGTTTCAGGCTCGTTAAATCTAAGATTCTCCTTGTATGACATTATCAAAGTGTTTGTTGATATGATAGGCATTGTATGGAATTACAATTTCACTCACATGCTTATAGTACCTCAAATTCAATGAGTCGAATTTATTTCTACCATGTTCAAGCCGCTGGATGCGGGCAGCGCAGGACCGATCGTTGTAGAGATCCTTGGGAGAGGGCTATGCCCAGCTGTGGACGTCGTACGGCTGAATTCTGAAATGATGATGATGATGTTCAAGCTTAATTGTTTAAAAAACTGTCAATATCCTAAACTATCGTGTTTATATCGTCACGAAGAACACTTAACCGTAAAACGTGTTAATAAATTGAGCTTACCAAGACAGCGAGTGCCCATTTTCCGTGAAACATTTTGGACATTTCGCGTGCCAGACGTGATAATCTTCAAGGGGTGTAATATCGTCGAATATTATATCGGCATAACTCTGCTTTAACGGACCTAATACTCCTGCGGATAAGGGTCCGTATTACTTCGTCCTGGATAAAAGACGTTTACCTGCCGGATCGGAAGGATTGGAAGGTCTATTTGACTTTCAAGTTCGAATTCCTTATACCCATGATTGATTTTTTTCGATGTTTCATCAAGAGGGTACAGACGAAATACTTACATGAAATGTTAAAAAATAATGTTTGAAATTATTTTTGTATTTATTTTGATCATAATGTCTAGAACCAAAACAAGTTTAATATGTTTTATATTCATTTGATACGTTATCACCCACTTGCAGGAAGCTCCATTAAAGTTAATGCTTCATTAAGTCTATTGCTGTCACTTTTCGTTGTCAAGAAATAAAAAGTGACAGCAATAGATTTAATGAAGCATTAACTTTAATGGAGCTTCCTGCAATTGAGTATAAGTCGAGCAAGAGTTTTAAAATGTTCTTCTCGCAGCGTAGGTAATATTTTCCTAGACACCTTCAGCTTGTTTATGTCCTCGAATTTCGCTAAAATTTCCAAACAATTATATTCAAACGCATATCCTAAAATAGAAACTAAGAATACTGTAAGCAATTCTGGTCTGAGTACCTACCATGTTAAACTAAAATAAAAGAAAGTTTTAGTCGGAATTAACGAAGATATAGTGTTAACGACGTGAAACCCAATTTCGGCGGCGCCTTGTAGTAAACCCTAATCACATACTAGTTTGCTGCGTAAATTGAGTCGGTAATGTGTCCATTTCATTCATTCATGATCAGATATTATTACGTTCTTCCCTTACTTATCGCAATTCCAACTAATATTATCTTTTACTAGGGTTTACTGAAATGGTAGTGAGTGCCTTTTGTCTCTTGTACTTAAATGGTAATCCTAAATTGATTCCTGTTTTAAAAGGCTCTTGACTCGTGGAGTAATGAAATTCAAGAGTTTCTTCTGATCCTCTGCATTGTGAATAACTGTTTGGCCCTTTGCCAGCCAGCGCCGTTCTATGGGGCCCGCGATGTTTCGGCGCCCGACATCCCCTGATATAGGTCTACGTCGCCATCGGTTATTGTGGTGACTTATATGAGCCTCTGCATTTTGACTACGAGCCAATTTGGGCTTGCTTACATTTTATTTGTTGTCAGTATTTGATTTTAGTAATAAGTTATTTCGCGTCTGCTTCCTACTGCTCTTCTATGCATTAAAATGATGTTCGCGAGTCTGCATACTTTCGGTGTTTTTAATGTTATGTATCTTCGAATCCTTGACTTTTATCGCTTGCGTGCAGACCATTAGGACTAACATGACAGCAACGAGATAGCACGAGATAGTTTGTCGCATTACTTTCGACCAATCAGATCGCTCGTAGATAGCGCGCGTGACTGCTGATTGGTTGGAAGGCGCGCGACAAACTATCTTGTGCTATCTCGTTGCCGTCATGTTAGCTCTACATGAATAATATGTTCTGTTATTCGCTGCCGTATTACCTACCCACTTTATTTAAGTCGTTATTTGCAAACCGTAGATTTGGTTGTAGTAGGATAACCATTAGGTATTAAACTGGGAAGTTTAGTTTAACATATCCAATCCAATCCAAGTCATAACCCTGATAAATATCTAAATATTTAGGTACATATTTGTTTTTTTTTCTTTAAAATTCCAAAAATATCTTCACGCACAACAAACAACAAACTAATTTGCAAGCTAAAGAAAATAATCATAACGGAGCCTCATAAATTGCGAGTGTTATCCTCGTTTCTGTCAGAGTTCGGAACGGTGAAATGGAAAACTTTGCAGGATCGATTCTGTTACCTATTACAGTGAGTGAATAACTATAGCCAGTAGATGTACCTATCTTTGTGGAAACGACTATTAGGTATAATGGGTTAGAATTACCATTCCGTGTATAACAGCACTTTTGGGGATTGGCACTGGTAGGTATGGGCCGTGACCAGTTTTGACCTTTTAGTACTATTAGTGTTGTTAGCGATGTATATCAATGCACTATTTGTGCTCGTAACTAATAGAAATAACCTGTAGCCTCTTTCGTGCAGTAAAGATTACAATCTAATTAATTAAAAACGTGTCGTTGTCATTAAAAAAGTCTTGGTAGTTGTTGACAACGCTGACCAAGTGCGCGTTATAATAATGTTTGCTTTGCTCTAGAAATGCACACGCAAATCTGATATATTACAAGATAACGTCAAACAGGTACTTGATAATCAGCACGAATGTAATTGAAAAATAAAAAAAAACAATTTTAAAATGTGACCGCAGTTGCTTGCGCGAACGTATCGCTGCAGTTTCTGATATTTTGCCAGAAATTTAATTGGGAAACATTGGGTAGTGGCAGTTACTGTATTTGAGAACAATGTTATCGAGCTTCATGATCACTATGATAAAAATACAGTTAAGATCTATGTGACTTTTTGAATGACTACCGAATACCGAGATACCAAAGATTATGACTACCTGTACATTGCGTCGTAAAATTATCCATAACAGTAATTTGACTCTGGCATCGCCGCATTGTCAATCACTGTTATTAGTGTTGTCGATTAGAACCTGTTGTAAAAACTATCGTAAACTTCGTTCACGGGTGTTGATTTTTGATATCGTTTTTCCAATATAGTCATCTTCAAGGATATTACTTTTATAGCACGTGAATTTTTTATTTGCCACTTTTTAAAAAGATCATATTTTAGGAACCCATTTTGTTTCCATTGATATTACTATATTCCAAAGTAGTCCTGCTACCCATCTGTTCCGATCACGGTATATCGATCTTTATACAAATAGAATTCAGACTGCCACCTAATCGAAATAATATATAACTTTCTGGTTTCTGAATTCAATTGTAGTTTCTCGAAATAGGTAATTAATGAGTCGGATCGCCAAAACGTGTATAAATTTGTAGTTAGTAAAAATATACCTATTTCTTGTTAAGTGGTGGTGGTGCAAATGGAACATTAAGTTCTTTATGGAAAACTGCTTGCTTATGACTTGTAAGCTTTTCAACATCATGTAGCCTCAGAATTTTTTATTTAGTCTGAGCATGTAGCAATCTTATATTTATAGGCGGGAAGCTACTTATAGGGCTCGTGGTTTTTTACTATCACATTTTTCCTATACTTACAAAATTGCATTGTGAATGCATAAAATAATATAAAATCTTATATTTATGAATATTAGTAAGAAATGCGTTAATTACTATGACGCATGTAAACTTTTCACACATTCCGTGTATTAGAAAATGGTTTAACTTCATGCCAGTAGCTATTTTGTCCGGTAATGAGGAAGATAGAAGAGGGCACGCTCGACTTCTCGGCTTACCTTGTGTGACGTCTGTTGCGCGACAATGGTAACAGACACGAACCCTGTGTCGGCCTGTGCCCTCTACTTATGAAGTACCTGACACTGCAACATTTCATTGTGATATAAAAATAAAATAGGTTAATAATTTAGTTTGATTGGTTTTAAATGCTATAATGTGTCGAGAACAATATTAGTATGGTTTATCATTGGAAAGTTTAGAACCACTAACTTCAAAATCAAAAGAAAATCATACCACATCTTTCGTCTTTTGCGTTGGTAAATCAACAAAATCAAGTGCAATACTTTCTATAAGATGAGTAAATTTCGATAAAGCGTCCGTTTCTTCCTCATATCATGATACGATACTTTGTCATATATTGATATATTGTAATAAACGATCTACACTTGCTCATAGTCTTCCTAAATTAACTTCTAGAAAGCCTGCAACTGTGCCAAAATCTGCAGGATTAATGCCATTGCATGCTCCTCTATCGAGTTCAACACTCTAGTCTGGGAAGTTTGTATCTCCTGGTTGGCCAACAAATTGCAGCAATGTGTCTTTTTCTGGTTTATTACATAAACATTTTATATTCACTGCAAATGTTGGAGTTTTCACGTAATATCTCCGCCTGCTTTCTGTCCGCAACAAATGTTGTTTCGAGTTGTATCTATAACTAGCGGATCCTCGTGGTTTTACCCGCGTGGTACCCGTTCCCGTGGGAATATCAGGATAAAATATAGCCTATGTCACTCGGGAATAATGTAGCTTTCTATAATGGTCCAAGAATTTTCTAAATCGGTCTAGACTAGTTTCGGAGCCTATTCGATGCAAACAAACAAACAATCAAATCTTTCCTCTTTATAATATTAGTATAGACTAGTGGCTCCCCGCGGTTTTATCGGCGTCGTCCCGTGGAAATAGCGGGATAAAATACAGCCTATGTTACTCGGGACTAGTTATATTAGTTCACTGCTCGGGACTAATGTAGGTAGCTTTCTATTGCTGAAAGAGGTTCAATCGTTTTTGTGTCTATCCATTACAAACATACAAACAAACCAACAAACAAACATACAAACAAACCAACAAACAAACAAAAAAATCGATAGATTTTTTGTAATAATATTAGTATGGATAAAATTTTAATGTACTCAAGAAACCTGATATTTTGAAGTTGTAGGTACTTACCTAGATTAAGAAAACTTTAATTTTGTTGAATGTCAATAAACTTTTATTTCACTCAATATTTCATATTGAACTTATTTCATACCTATCTGTCAAATAAAGGCACCAATCCTCGATATTCCGATTAAATCCTTCCATTCACTTCTATTCATGCCATAAAATCTGTTTTTATATTTAACCTAATGTGAGCCGTAAAATCATATTATTCTTATATTTGGCGTCACATTTGGGTCATCGTGCAATCTATGCCTTTAAAAAGCCTTTAAAATATCAATGTGCTCGTTGATTATGCAGGGAATATAATGCGAAGCGTGAAGTTAGAGGTGGTTCACCAAATTTGTCCCTGGTTGTGCTGTACATCCTGTTTCCTAGGCAGTGGGTATGATATTGGATAGTGCTTGATAAAGCTGAATTGTCTGCGAAGCTTTAGGCTTGTTTATTAGTTGTGAACTAAGTGTTCAGTAGTTTAAGTCATCGCTGGATAATGCCCAATCTTCAATATTTCGCTTAAAGTTTCATGTTCGTGCCGTAAATATCTGATTTTTATATACAGGATAATTTTTTTATCAGTGCACATATTTTTAGGATCGACTCGGAATCGGTAAGTGAAAAACTTTCTCCTAGAAACATAGGTCGAAATATGACAAAAAATTTTTGCCTCTTCATACAAATCGGACTAATCACGTGATCGATTTAGTATGGGAAGTAAAAAAATGTTTGTCGTATTTCGACCCATGTTTCTAAGAGAAAGTTGTTCACTTACCGATTCTGAGTCGATCCTAAAAATTTGTGCACTGATGAAAAATTTATCCTGTATTTAACTGCACATTTGGGTCATCGTGCAATCTATGCCTTTAAAATATGAATGTGGTCGTTGATTAATTATGCAGGGGATGGCTCGAGGCGCGCCGGGATGACGTTGACTGACGGCTACCAAATTGAATTCTGCCACTGTCGAAGCGTGTACAAACAAACTGTATGTTGGTTGCTGTTATTGGATTGCTCGATAAAGTAACATTGCCTGATGTAGCTATCGCACAGTGTAAGCTGTGCAAGTTCGTTAGTCGTGTGTATTGTAAAGCTTTCTGTCTTCAATCGTGTTAAACATCACTATGATTTGCCATAGTAATTGTGTTGTACGCTAACTAACGTAATTTATCTAATTTGTAAGTATTCACGCAGTTATTTTGATTAAATTGATGCCGCTTAAAATATTTAAAAATGACATGCATCTATTTATCGAACAATCGATGAGAAATGAAAATAACTTTTACATATACTTTCAGTCATCTAATTTAATAATTCTCAAATTTCTATTTGTAAAACATTTCAGAGCTTCACCACGAAAACCGAATAAACCAACATAATCATCGTTGAAAATTTTATTCGAACTGAAACACTAACTGGCTTTATCATTATTATCGTCATTTGTATGGAAATGATATTCAGATTTCATTGACAATTGTTACGCGTAAACTGTTTGAGTTGCGTTTATGGCAACACTCGCAAAATGTTCGAGGAGACGTTCATTCAATTTGCGGTCGCCTTAGTTCAGTTAAACGAATAAGGTGTTTTAAGTAGGTAGGTACTACGCTAACTGGTTAACAGGAACGTTAAAAAGAAAATGTTATTTTTATTCTAAACACATCGCTCGTTTACCTGCTCATATCAAAATTAAGTGTTGTGTTGATGTTGATAGTGTATGGGATTGATGGGAAATGGAGTGAATATAGATCATTATATGGATGCAAAACTGAAATTACTACTTAGTATTAGTAACTAAGGGCGTGGTTTCACCCGTTCCCGTAGGTAAGTATATGGGAAAAAATACCTTATAACCAACTCCGGGTATTTAGCAGTAGGAACTTAATTTTCCAGATTCAATCAATGATATTCCAGGCCCATTCCCCACATAACACACCTTCCTGTTCTTGTCCAAAATTATCAAAAACAAATAGTATAAAATATTTAGGTATCCAAATTGATGATAAATTATGCTTTCTCGACCATATAAAATATCTTGCTAATAAAATTAGAAAACTAATGTTTGTTTTTAAAAATCTAAGAAAGGTTGCTGAGCCTGCCATTCTGAAGATGGTCTACCTTGCAATGTGCCAATCGGTGCTCACATATTGCATCACCTCGTGGGGTGGGGCAGCAAAAACTCACTTGTACAAATTAGAGTTAGCACAAAGAGCGGTCCTTAAAGTGGCAGCATCAAAACCCTTTTACTTCCCTACTAAAACCTTATATGAATATTGTGATGTCCTTACTGTCCGTCAACTATTTATTTTTAAATTAATAATGCTTCAGCATAGCAAAACACATTTTTCTGTGAACCAAAACCGTAAACGTAACAAACTAGTGATCAAATCTGCAGCCTTTAAAACTAGCTTCAGCCATAGGTTTTTCTGTTACCTTGGTCCACACCTTTATAACTTAATAAATAAGAATATCAATATTTATTCGCTAAACAGACACTCCTGTAAACCTATATTGGTCGAGTGGCTTAAAGGAAAAACATACGTTGATACTGAGGCACTTCTCGCACCAGTTGCATAGACAACTGGTTTGTAGCAGAACGATGCTAATACTTTTAATTATTGTTTATTTTATTTCTATTCTTTTGGTTTCCAAACTATATATTCACAAAACTATATCCACTTCGATAAACTTCAAGCATACGTATATAACTATATCTTACATCTTATTTTAATTTTTAGTTTTTTGCATTCACAATGCAATTTTTATTACTGAAAAATGGAAAATGAAGTATTTAGAAAAAATCGACCCGTCTCACAACTAGCTCCGATGGGACTCGAACCCACGACCTTTCGCTTTCCGGGCGACTGCTCTAACCACTGAGCTACGGAGTCGTTAGGAGAAGCGTCGAATTTATCCAATACTTCTTACGCACTGTATAGTCAGTGTTAATTTCATCAATGTGGAGATATTACTACCCTCACACGCGAAAGAAATACCTTTCCAGGTATTTGGCAATCGCTAAAGATGAAATTACTATTGCAACTTATTTTAATTTTTAGTTTTTTGCATTCACAATGCAATTTTTATTACTGAAAAATGGAAAATGAAGTATTTAGAAAAAATCGACCCGTCTCACAACTAGCTCCGATGGGACTCGAACCCACGACCTTTCGCTTTCCGGGCGACTGCTCTAACCACTGAGCTACGGAGTCGTTAGGAGAAGCGTCGAATTTATCCAATACTTCTTACGCACTGTATAGTCAGTGTTAATTTCATCAATGTGGAGATATTACTACCCTCACACGCGAAAGAAATACCTTTCCATTGATGAAATTAACACTGACTATACAGTGCGTAAGAAGTATTGGATAAATTCGACGCTTCTCCTAACGACTCCGTAGCTCAGTGGTTAGAGCAGTCGCCCGGAAAGCGAAAGGTCGTGGGTTCGAGTCCCATCGGAGCTAGTTGTGAGACGGGTCGATTTTTTCTAAATACTTCATTTTCCATTTTTCAGTAATAAAAATTGCATTGTGAATGCAAAAAACTAAAAATTAAAATAAGTTGCAATAGTAATTTCATCTTTAGCGATTGCCAAATACCTGGAAAGGTATTTCTTTCGCGTGTGAGGGTAGTAATATCTCCACATTGATGAAATTAACACTGACTATACAGTGCGTAAGAAGTATTGGATAAATTCGACGCTTCTCCTAACGACTCCGTAGCTCAGTGGTTAGAGCAGTCGCCCGGAAAGCGAAAGGTCGTGGGTTCGAGTCCCATCGGAGCTAGTTGTGAGACGGGTCGATTTTTTCTAAATACTTCATTTTCCATTTTTCAGTATATCTTACATTACATATTATAATTATATTATCTAAGTAATCATAATTTTATAGACAAATTCACCTTCGTACATGCAGTCTAAATCTCAATTTACACGTCTCGAACACTCATTTTTCTAATGGTTAAGTTTAACGTTAAGAAAGATCCTATTGTTTATTTTCTTTTTTTACACCAATTATTGTTCTAACTCATTGCTCAACTTAATTTGCCATTGTAATTTATATGAAGATCCGAGAAACTAACTGGGGTTCTGGTGGTCCTGGAACACAGGCTTTTCAGGCACCAATCTCCACTTAATACTTATCTACTTTGTACATTACTACTTCA
This sequence comes from Crambus lathoniellus, assembly GCA_949710035.1. Lineage (NCBI taxonomy): Eukaryota > Metazoa > Arthropoda > Insecta > Lepidoptera > Crambidae > Crambus > Crambus lathoniellus. Next base: position 31,521,007 of record OX453298.1, on the reverse strand, counting down.
TTGTTATACTTTGTACCATTATGTATTATTGTGTGGAGAAGAAATATAGTAGATTGTACAACAAGTGCATAAAACATACCATTTTACCCGAGACGTATATATCCACCCGAGCCGTAGGCGAGGATGGATAGTCAATTCGAGGGTAAAATGGGTTTTATGTACGAGTTATACACTCTGCTTTTCACTTCGAGTGTGAGGAAAATAAATTACAATATTGCAAAAAAGAAAAAATAAAGACTTCGCCATATTGGTGGGAAAACTTTCTTTTTCTTTTTTTTATACTGGAAGTGGCAGCACAGTTACTTAGCATAGATCGTAGTCCATAATGCTCTTGAAATACTTATTTCTTACAAAACTCATTAATTTTGCCTAGTTTTATTTATTTAGTAATTTAACATGGATTATGTACAAAACTTAAGAAACAGAATGGAACAACAAGTTTATTTAACGAAGTTTAATTGCGTGTGTGACTGTTTACCTGACGACCTTTGTCTTAAAGTTGTTTGTTTTCACGAGTAGCATAATCCCTAAAATTTCCGATTCCGAGGTGATAAAAAAATTACCGTGTATAGTGAAGGCAGACAGAGTCACATTAAAGAATATAATGTAAGTAGGTACTTTGTTATTTGAAACCCTAGGATCGCTATTAACTTTCAAATTCAATATACAGCGTAGTTTAGCCTGTGTACAGGCGGATCATTCTTATGCAAATATAAAAAGTGATCAGCAAAGTCTTCAGGGCACGTCCTTGCCAATATCGAGTGAGAGCCTAATCAAACTGTATCAGACGACGAGCCTCCTTCAGTCGCCATTTTTATTTACTGACTTCAGTTTAACGGGCTATTTTTGGAAGGTCGTCGTTACTATGTTTTCATGTTGTTTGTTTCCAAAGCAGTTAAAGTGTGTGTTGTACCTACATTCGTAATGAATATGAATTTAAGTTCTTATTTTTTTGTTTTGAATTTGATTTATTAAGGAGGAGGAGAAATATTATCACCACTTACTAGTTTCCAGTTTTTTTTTTGTCTTATCTCACTCCCGACCTTGATTTACAACCGTTCGAATTCTATGCTTTGTCTTTGTCTATTCTAAAGGTAAAGGTGTGTGACAGTGACAGAAAGAGCATACGTACCGCTGTCGGGAACGTTGTCGATGGTTTATGAAAAGGGGCTGAAGTTAACTAAAAACAAAAAAAAAGTTAACTTTGTAAAGTATTGAAACAACTAAACTGACGCCCTCCCGACACGACAGCGACTTTGACCGAATGGAGGATATCGATTTGCCCAAAAATTTATCTTTATTATGAAACTGGCTTTTGCCCGCGACTTCGCTCCCGTGCAGTTCGGGGAACACATAGGTACCCTCGTTTCATAGGATTTTACAAAAATCGTCATAAAAAACGTCGTAAAAACGTCATAATACCTATCTGCGTGCTGCCAGATTTCAGCTCAATTCGTCCAGTAGTTTGAGCTGTGCGTTGATAGATCAGTCAGTCACCAGAAGAAGAAGAATACAGAAGAAGATTCATTAAAATTGTTTCAAGCATGCAAAGAACAGACACTTCCATGATTCGATACAATCGCGCCAACGAAAATTAATTTCACCTACAGTATGTACCATCTAAATTAATTACTTAATGCCTGTGACACATTTTACAGTTTAATCGAATTTCTAGCAACAAGCAATTAAGCGAGTGGAGAAAACGTTTATGAGCACATAATTATTAACGTCGCGTCTCGTTTATCCAGATAAATTAACAATTCATCATTTCAGCCATACGACGCCCACTGCTGGGCATAGGCCTCCCCCAAGGATCTCCACAACGATCGGTCGATCAGCCGTGTAGTGCCGGCACATAAAAAGAATAGCACTACCCCCTCTCTTCCCGTGGGTGTCGTAAGAGCCGACAGAGGGAAAACTGCCAAAGGAGATGGGCAGCAGCGTCTCCATTTACCAGCAGGCCATACTGCGATCGCCAACCCGCCTGCCAAGCGTGGCGATTATGGCAAAACCCCCCGAAATGGCTACACACACTAAAATTAACAATTGCAAGAGACATATTAATACAATTTTTACAAGTCTTTGATCTCTGTTTTGTGTTGAAGTTTTTTAAGTACTTACTAACTGGGACGTTTGGAAAGAGCCCCATCATAGCCTAACACGGTAGGAAATTGAGTCAGTCTGGCCATATTATTAAAAAAAAAAACTATATTTTATCAACCATCGAACCAACCTAGAGTATATTTTTTGTGACTCGAGTGAAAAACAATATTTGACAAGGCGAACACAAGCCCAAGGCCCCATCGGCAGAACGGTTTACTCACGCTGCCTTAGATGCTCATATGTCGTCTAGCAGAGCAGCTAAATAAACGAAAACAGATGAACAGGAACAATATTGGCGAAAAGGTCATACATTCAAGATTTACGTCATCTTCAACGAAGTACCTATAGTATACTCACAGAGGAACAGTACGGATTTCGGAAAGGAAGATCGACTGCATGTTTTTCTCTGGTCAAAACTGTGTCAACGTTAATGAACCAATAAGTCCCTGTATCTGCAATACTGTACGATATGAGTAAGGCATTCGATTTTGTGAACCATTCGACACTTTTGGCTAAACTCGAGCTGTACGGCATACGAGGACTAGCCTATGATTGGATCAAGCAAGACCTTAGTGATAGGATGCAATGTATGGAAATCTCGAAACTGAATGATGAACACTATACTAAAATTTATAAAAATAAATTAAACACAGTAGGAGTTCCTCAAGGAATCATATTGGGGCCAATACTATTTATTTTATAATTATATAAATGACCTGCCAAAATGTATTGATTATCCAGTCACTCTCTTTGATGACATATCTGTGGCTATACACAAAAAAAATATTGACTATGAAATAAGATTAATACACAGATAGATAAAATTGCAAACTGGTAAGAGATTAATAATTTAAATATTAATGCTGCGAATATAAAATGTGTACAATTTAGTAATAAAAACTGTGTTCCTTTACCATTGTCCATCCACCATCGCGGTGAGCATATTATGGAAGCTACATCTTCTACTTTTCTTGGCATTATGGTAGACTCAAAACTAACCTGGCAACTTCATGTTGATATGGTCTGTCAGAGGTAAAACATATTCATTTACGCTCTATATCGTCTTACGCAATTAGCTAATCAAAAGACAGCTTTGATGGCATATCACGCATATGTAGGTTATATACTCAGGGTATGGGCTGATCTTGTGGGGAAATGCAACGAACACAAACCGTGCTTTAATATCACAAAAAAAAATATCAGAAGTATTTGCGGAGTAGAACTACTTGAATAATGCAGACATCTTTTTATAAAGTTAAATATACTTTCATTGCCCTCGCTATACATTGAGGTATTGATATTTGTCAAAAAAAAACTTAAGTATCTACATCTTTTTAATAAGAAATACGAGACGTGCAATTTCCGAACAAGATAACCAAACAAGTTATGTATATCACCTTCAAAAACAAACTGTTATAGTAGAATAGTAACAATATGTGTATTAAAATATTTAATTTACTCCCAAGCCATATTCAGAATCATCCGATCGTTTTAAAGGATAATGTATAGAGAGTGTTGGTTGAGAACTGCTTTTATTACCTGACTGAATTCTCCATTTTTTGTCGTAATATTTGCTTTTGTATGAAATTTCTATGATAGTAAAGTATTATTCCACGTTTTATATTTTGAACTTTTAACTAGTGACCTCTTAGATTTTATTTGAGCTTACCTTATTTTGTTTTGACGTACATACTTCAACATTACATTGTTTTGTTGACATTTTGTTTTTGTTTGGACATTGTTGTTCTGCAAGGCTGGACATTTTGAATTTTAATTTGTATTATTTACTAGCTGACCCAGCGCGACTTCGTTCCCGTGGCCCCCTACTCCACCTACCCTACCCGTACTCTACCCCTACCCTACCCTACCCCTACCCTACCCTACCCCTACGCTACCCCTACCCTACGCCTACTCTACGCCTACTCTAACCCTACCCAACCCTACCCTACCCTACACTACCCCTACCCTACCCTACCCTACCTCTACCATACCCCTACCCTACCCCTACCCCTACCCTACCCCATACCCTACCCCTACCCTACCCCTACCCTACCCCTACCCTACCCCTACCCTACCCCTACCCTACCCCTACCCTACCCCTACCCTACCCCTACCCTACCCCTACCCTACCCCTACCCTACCTCTACCCTACCCCTACCCTACCCTACCCCTATATCCTTCCTTGGACTCCCACGATCATTTCAAGACCAAAATTAGCCAAATCGGTCCAGCCGTTCACGCGTGACGTGACCAAGGGAAATAGGGATTCATTTTTATATATATAGATTGTTAATTTTAATTTTGTTTTATATTATTTATTTCTTATCATAGTTGGATATATAATAATGCATGACGACTGAAATGTTTGCATATCGCTAGAGCGGTAAAACATGAACCTATGAACTTTATAATATCATGTCATCAAGAACTAAAATTGTACCGTGTTTTCTGCGAATAAACAAATTCTATTCTATTCTAAGGCTTTACTGTTCAGACGGCGCGGCGTATAGGTAATCCAAAAGCGTCTAAATCATCGTATCAGACTCGAAGCCGACCAGACAAAGCGGAGACCGGTCGCATTGAGAACGCAATAAGTGAGCGAATGAATGAATGAATGAATTGAACGGCCGCCAAGAACCGGTCCCCGTACTACCACTCGAATGCTATCTAATTGTCGAGACTCGAGACATTGAAAACAGCATTAGCATTTATAGTAAGTAGCTTTTTGAAGGTGAAAAAAAACTGTTACGAATGCTAAATATTCAGTGAAACTAGCGATTAGCCTGGCTACGCAGCGGATCGGTTTAACGGTGGCCGTTTTATTAAACGAATGGAAGTAACTTTTAATTAAATGACGCCACCGCTTTAAGTTGTCAGGGTTGCAATAAAATAAACTGTAACTGACCCTTTATAGGGCATAGCAAAATTAGTATAGCGGCTGTAACCACATCACATGTCAATTTTATTGAAACTGCTTGCTTATTATGATAACTCTTATGTACTTTTTGATTAGGCCCTGAACGGGCGTATGCACAAATGTAGGTAACCACAGGATTGAAGTTTGCGAGTTTTATTTGCAATGGTGCCAAATGTATATTTTTATTATGACGCAAAACAAAATCTGCCCGTTAAAGGGTTAAAACTATAGAGGATACAAACGCTATCTGTGATTTATTCCACCCACTTGAACCCGCGTATCAGCTTAGTGCGAATTAAAATTGATATCTACTGAATACTACAACAATAAACTTTTTAATTAAAAACTTCAGTGGCTGAAATACCAAGTAACAGTAGCCTACATAATTATGAAGCCGTAGAAAAATAATTTGGGGCTTATAAACAATGTGATGTAAACTGTACTAAAATTTATATTAATATTTTAATCTTCTTCTTATCATACTCATAATCATAATCATAAATCATTTATTTGCTAGAAACATGGTATACAGGTGGTATAAAAGTTTACAGATCGAGCATGTTCTGCCATCTAATAATAGCATGCAAATATAAATAAAAAGAAGAGGCTGAAGTTAAAATATGTCAAATTAATTGGAATGGGATAATTAATGCATGTCAAAAATTATCATTATAATAGAAAAATGTCAAAATATCGGGAAAATGTCAAATATCAAAATAAATTTTAAGTGAATACAATGTCAATAATAACGACTGAAACATTAATATAAATTGTCCAATAAATATTCATTCATTTAAAATCTAAATATTCCTTTACACTATAGAAGCAATGCTCTAGTAACCATGTTGTCAATTTACGTTTAAATATATTATATGGCAATTGCTTTATATCGTCAGGCAGCTTATTAAATATTAAAATAGCTTGAATATAAGCATTTCGTTTAAAAATTTCAAGTTTACATTTTGGGAGAAACACTCTATCTTTGTGTCTCGTGTGTCGCATTAGCAAATTAGAATGCTTCGGAAAGTAACCTGCGTTCTGCCTTACAAAGATGCAAATATCTTTAATATACATACAGGGGAGTGGGAGTATTTTTAAATCTTTAAATAGGGGTTTGCAACTGTTAGTACTCCAAACAGACTCTTATAGAGTCGATAGCAAACTAAAAACCTAAATAGTGTCGGACCAAAATTCGGCTACGCGGATTTTATTGGTAGCCTCCTACAATCAATCAAGGTACAAGTTCTAAAGATACGAAATATGTGCGAAGAAATTAATTTATCAGTAAGTATAAAATAATTCCATCAGTATTAAAAATAAAATATTTCACGAATAAGCCAAGAGCACGGTTAAATTCACAAATTCTTTGTCCAATGCCGCTTCAGTTAGTTAGGCAAGTAGGTTGTTATTAATGGGTATTGAATTAACATTGCTAATTGAAGTTATTTGGACCGAGTGCGAAGAATTTATGAAATTAAATTATTATTTGTAAGTGAGCTTAATAGGATCTTTAACTTTTAAATCGTTTGTCTGTTAAAACACTAGAAGTAAAAGCAAAAAATACAACACAAATAAAAAATCGTCCTTTCTATATTTCTGGATTGTATATAAAATACAGGTTAACAACGATTTAGGTCGTCTTAATTTATAATAATAATCGACTTTTCTATCTGAGAACAAAAACAATCTCTGGCTGCTTAAAATTTAAACCATAAAATAGACTAGAGAAAACATTAGAATTGGGTACTTGACTGTTGTTGAAATGTAGATATTTAATTATGACATTCAGAAATATAACATTATTGAATAACAAATGTGAAAAAAGAAATTCAATCTGTATTATAACAAGCGAATTATGAGCTTCTTAATTGTGACTCTAGCTATCTCTTTTTAAACCAAAACTTTCTATGGCGAGAGTATGGCGCTATAGAAATGTGACGTCACGTTTCTATAGCGCTCTCCTTGTCTAATTAGAAAGTTTGATGGTCTATATAGCTGAAAGATATTTGAAAATAAATACCTATGTTGTGTTGCTACTAATTAAATTAACATTTTAAGTAAATAAAAAAATTTCAGTCAAATACCCAATTGCTGCAGCTTCGAGTAGCAAAAGGTCGGTCCGGCGGCGTCCTTACCACACAGTTCAAACAAATGTAAACGCGGTCCACTAAATTGCCCGATAGTGGCGATAGACGATAAACGGATAGAAGCCCGTTGTTATCGATCGACATCCACAACGGGATTGAATGCACGCCTTGTAGCTGCCCAATTTTATCTTTATTCATTACCAAACTAAATTAGAAGGACCTAGTTGGGAGACTGATTAGATCTGGTGACTTTGTCTTTAAGAAACTTTGAGTAGACCAACAAGGACTCCTTCTAAATATTGGTTGTTGCATTTAACCCTCATGAGCTTTTTACCCACACCTTAAAAACTTGTGGAGAAAAACAGAAACTCTTTCTTTAATTTCAATTATTCAATGAAATTTTTCCCTGTTGTTTCAGAAAACAACCAAAGACTTTCGCCTTCGACCACTGCTTCTACTCGTTGGACCCTGGGTTGCCATACTTCGCATCACAGAAGACGGTCTTCGAATGTCTCGGCCGTGACATACTCGACAATGCCTTTGATGGCTACAACGCCTGCATCTTCGCATATGGACAAACAGGTCAGTAACCGTGACGAAACTGCAACTTCTAGTTACTTTTGTTTTTCATTTGAGTTTTTACTATAAACTCCTTTTGAGGACCGCACACGACGCAAACGCAACCAGTTTGAAACGCATTTTACAACAAACCACTGATTTCAAAAGGGTTTCATTGCAGTTGCGTTTCACCGTCTGTTTTGGCACTAACGCCCGAATCCTTGAAAGTAACTCAACTTTGGGAGCTTTTTCATACATTTGACATTTAATGCGACAGGGCGATGTTTGAGATGCCCCAAAGCTGAGCGTTCGAGTTTTCGGACGTAAGTCTTTTAAAAAATGGGTCATAGGTTAAACCAGTGCTATATTATATAATGTTTTGGAAGTAGAATTACTAAGGAATAGAAGAATTTCGGATCTATCCAAGGCTTAAAAAGTTGTGGCCTACGACAAGATGCTCAACCACAAAGATGAAAGTAGCATTGAATCACTTGAATAGACAATTCTGTGCCCAAGTCCACTATTGTTCTGTTTTTTACCGATTCATTTGAAATTGTGTCCTACAGGCTACAATATTGTTTTTTATTAAAGCGGGCGCTAGAAGTATCGACATGAATTGTAAATTTCGAATTCTAGGTTTCTGTAGTTTGTTTGTTGCTGCCCGTTCAGGTTGTACTGGCGTTGTTCCGTTGAGATTTATGCTCGCCCCAGCAGGCGAGTGGCCTCTGAAATTTTAATCTTGTTTATCGCTATCGCAACTCCAGCAATAACTTCTTGCTTACATTTCTATCAAAATCCGAACAGTAGCACGTTCTGCTATTCATAGGCCTTGGCCTTTAAATTTTGATCCAGTAATAATTTTCAGTGGCTAAGCAATTTTAATATGAAAATCAATTTGATACTTGATAATTGATTGGTATCTTGATGCGTTACTAATCAATTTTCTGTCTAATATGGATTTTCACATTGATTTCATTTGATGTTTTGCTTTTATCTATTTTTTTCTAGGTTTAAAACTACTATAAAGTTTTATAGCCGGTTAGGTTGTAGCCATTTATATTATATTGTCTTATCAATATCAATGACTTTATACGCCAGGTTTACTCAAACTTATAACTTTATGAACCCCTTTAAAATTTGCCAAACTAACGCGAACCTTTATTTTCTTTATTTTCATTTACTTATAGAGCTGCTTTACATTAGGTCGGCTGACCCAATGTAAAGCAGCTCTAGTATAAGGCTTTATACAATTTAAGATTTGATAATGTTTTTGATAAATAATACACCAAAAATAGTCTTTAATACTGCCACTAGGCTTGTTGTTACACCATCCAGACTGTACCTCGTCATTCCATCCGCATTCGAAACCTATTTGCTTACTTGGGTACACACACATGGAGGGTCATAAATAATAATAGCCGTTTTCTTTTTCAATCTCTTTGCTTGTGAAACAAGGGTCCTTTCCATAAAGGATTCAAGCTTGATGGGTCACCTGGCTCTGTTATTAAAAATTTCGGCACGTATAATGTAAGCACCGGTAAGGGTAGGACACGCGCTTTCGTTTCGGATACCGTTCGGGTCTGTGCCTTCCCTAATGAATAAGGAAACTTGAAAAGTCGCTGAATTATTTCTACTGTAGACGAAACTTGAAACTGTAACCCCCTTATTCCAAAATGTGGTCTAAAGTAAGACCTGGTTTAAAACAGTAACTGATGCTGATTCTGTCTTTTATTAGGAAAATGAAAGTGACAGCACCAGTTTAGTACCAGTTTTAAACCAGGACTATTTTATTCCACGTTTTGGAATAAGTGGGTAAGAGTTGCTACAAGTAGGTTTATTGGAGTTAAGGATCTAAAATCTTAGTGTGACTTCAACAACAAAACACCAATAAATGACCAAACGGAAAAGAGTCCACTGCGGATTTTCACCCGTAAGTTACGCTAACTGTGGCCTTAACGCGGTAATATGTAACATAAAAGTTTAGTTGGGTTTGGTTGTAGTGAAAATTTATACCATCGATAACGATCTACTAGTGGTTTCTCGGCAGGGTTCTTGCCGACGAAATAGCGGATTTATTTCAATGCCCACAGCACATATATCGCCCAAACGACTGCTATGTACATCGTTTTTTCTACGAGTCTTCTCAACTTTCAACCTAAATGTTTGCCTGCTTAGATTGAATTTTATATTTCATTGTTGATTTTATACAATTTTTAATCGCTTATATCGGGCTTTGTTTAAACTCTCCCGTTGTTTACTAACACTGTTGCTGCTCAGCTGTTTTTATGTGACTACCTAAAGGATATTTATAAAGCTGTGATGAATTTAAGTGCCCTACAATTTTATTTTTAACAGCTTATATTTTGCGAAATACAAACAAAGTTATATCGATATAGTTAATTTCGAGAATGTTATATCCGTATAATATTGATAGCATAGTAGAACTTATAGACATAATATGTGAGCCTGAAAGTTACCTACTTATGTGCGAAAATTTTGGAATAAGTAATGTTGCCTGAATTCGCAACAAAGGATCAGATCAGCTCCTAAGCAAAGTATATACTTTATACCTATTTATAATTGGCGACGTTCAAGTTTAAACTTGAGCCGTTAATTATGTACATGCAAGTCGGCGACCTGACACGTTTAAATTACAGGGCCGTCTTAATTATACCTGAGCTTTGCGTTAAGCCGGTGGTGCACGGTGCCTTGGAAACACACAAACGTTTAAACAATCAAAATTAGTTTTCTTCTATAATAATAATAATAAGTTATATAAACTTCTTCGTATTGGTGGGTTACCCGCGAAACTTTGTTAGGTACCTACACTACAGTCAGCGTCAAAATGATCTGAGCGTTCAACCCTACCACAAATACCTGAATATTTGATAGAATCACTCTTAGCACAATACTTAAAGGTGTACTATCATTTGTTGTCATTTGTTCTCAAACATGAAATGAAAAAACACCTTTATGTCTTGAGATAAGGTTTATTGTTGTCAATTTTTGGTGGGTTTAAACGCTCAGATCATTTTGACGCTGACTGTACTACTATACTGTTTGACTTTGAAAAACTGAATATGTTCGGCACATCTACGGCCTTCTTCTATTGATACCAGAATCATATTAATTGTAATTTCTCCTCGTCGACACCGGCTGCAGGGCAAAAATCGAGCTTCCACATAAATGTAGTAATATTCTATAACAATTTTTTTTTGCAATAACAATTACTTATTATGATTTTTTGTTTAGGTATTTAATAGTTATAAAGTTGGTCTTGTCTTAAAAGGTAGCTAACTTTCATAGCAGTTCTAATCTTTCCTTTATTGAGTTTTTCGTTAATGCGTAATTGCGTATGCGTCGTGGCAAGAATTTATGTTGTGAAAGAAAATTTTCAGAACAGTAAGTGTTTAAAAGTTCTTAATTTTCAATTTTCTTTATGTTCTTTTCCAAGAATTATACCGGAAGAACGGAAAGCATAATTGGAAAAACAGAAAACTTTGGACGTTTTTTACTTGCTTAGCTTTAAGTAGATGTCTAGGTATTCTGTTAAGGTTCAGCCACACTGCAGGGACGTTAAAGCATTATTTATTTACGAAGGCGCAATTAGTGTGCCCCAACTTTACAGAGCCCACGTTCTTAACTTACGTTCCGAGCGAATAATTCAAAGGAACATTTATACGAGCGCTCCAGACGACGCGATCGTAACGTTTTCTTAGAATTTCCCGAAAGCGTGAATTTGTTCCAATTCTCGAAGCAAGTTTTTAATATTATACGTTTTCATACGCTGGCAAAGGCAGGTGTGTGAAATATGGAGGTTGCCGATACAGAAAATGTTATGATGTAACGAAATATGATGCAAATCAGATTAATAAAACAATCGGTAACCAATAATGCTACCATTACTAGTTATTTTAGCACTTGCTTACTAAATGATCCAAAAAAGGGCTATTCGCGCCATTTACAACCTCCGATCGAGAGATTCTTTAAGAGATCTATTTAAAGAAATAAACATTTTAACTGTTGCAGGACATTACATCTATGAAAATATAATTTATGTGAAAAAGTATTATAATACATTTGTAAAGCAGAGCGATATTCATCGCTTTAACACAAGAAATAAAGATAAACTTGTCGTTCCCAAGTTTAGGCTAGAAAAATCCAGAGCCTCATTTCTGGGGAAAAGCATAGCCTTTTTTAATAAAGTTCCACAGCATATAATTGAACTACCATTGCATAAATTTAAATGTTACATTAAAGAGTCGCTGATGAGCAAAGGATACTATAAAGTAGACGATTATTTGAATGACCGCAATGCATGGTCATGATGTAACACATAACATAATCACTGTTTAATATGATGTATTTTTATACTAAGCAATTGTTGTATTAGTAACGATATGTTTTTTTTTTGTAAATGTCGTTACCTAACTAAGAAACGCTGGCAAGTTTCTTGCGCCCATTCTTCTTGTCAGTTAAAAAAGTCTTGAATGGGTGGTAGGAAAATATTGACGATTCATAAGTACATATTTATTATGTCTAAGTGAATAAAGAATATTTTTATCTTATCTTATCTTATGATGTACTTACGTTATTTTATATTTTTTACAAAATAAAAAAATCATTGCATTTGAAAAATCCGCGCGATTTTATCCGCGTGGCTCCCGTTCCCGTAGGAATATCGGGATAAAATATAGCCAGGAATGTAGCTTTATGATAATGAAAGTATTTAAATACGGTTTAGTAGTTATTAAGTAACAAAAAAAGGTTTCTTCTTTACGAGTATATTATAAAGTATAGATAGTATTAGATAGCGCAATCACTCACAATAAGCTCACAATAGACAAAGGGTTTGTCAGACCAGCATCAATTTATAGTATTAGTCGGTGCCGGTGTAATCTAATAGCCTCGTGGCAACATTACGGCGACCCTTGGCCCCTACCGCTACCGCAGCAGTGCGTTACCCACTAACCTCGGCCGGCTTCTAAGATAAATTGTGATAAAATCCGGAATTACCTCGTCCGGATTTAGATCTTGATGGAGCGGCCGATTACTTGATAGATACTCGGTAGTAATTAGTTTTACCGTTGTGTTGGCAGACACTTTCCAAATATAAACAGTCGTATGTTTGTTAAAACTAAATCCCTACAAAGTTCTTTAATTTTTGAATTTTAGGAATATTTACCATTGTTAACGAAATATTTATAAAATGTCACCCGGGTTAATAATTGATAGTATTGGCATTCCAAGTCTATATTGAATTCCATCAAGTCCGCCAAACGTCTGTTTTCCAACACTTAACCCGTTGCCTGTTTCACAATCGAGATCTGAAAAATCCACTTTACTAAGATAGTTTAAAGTTAACAGGAAACTTATAAGTACAATGTCCCAACCATTCAGTTATGCAACCGTGTCTGATAATATTCCACTCAATTTATTGGTCAACTATAACTCGTTTAAGTAATCCGTGATACAGCCACTATTTGTGTTTATTTTTAACCACCGCTCTCCATTCTACTAAGTGGAAACAAGCAAAGGAAACCGTAAACAATACACAAACTTTCTTGCGTACATTTCGTAGTCCCTTTATCTTGGTGTAAGTGTATGTGACACTACAATATTTGGAGTTAAAAGCTAATGCTTTGTAAAAATCAGATGTAGACAACCGTTATCCAAGCGAGAGCAAATATTTGTCTGATATCGTATCTAAATTGTCTTGGCTCGAACCCGTTTGTAAGAAAAACATTTTCCTCTCCATGCCAGCGAGAATGCTGGAAATCGGAATTTGTTCTCTTATTTGTACTTTTTCTTAATATATTGAATGAGTTTTTGTTAACAGTTCTTACATAATTCTGCTTCCACTTACATAAATAGCTAGTGACGCGTCCTTAAATGTGAAGTTGCAACTCGAAGTTGCAACTGTCGTGTTAAATAATACCGGCCCGCGTAGCATGACAAATCCGAGAAGAGTTTTGTTTACCTCAAAAGTCTATAATTGACAGCTGAACAACTACGATGAAATGACATTTTTGACGTTTCGATATAGAAAAATCTTTCTCGAGTTTATCATGCTACCCGTCATCATCATCATCATCAGCCATTTAATGTCCCCACTGCTGGGGCACTGGCCTTTCTTATGCTACCCGTGCTGCACGAAAAACTATCGTTATGGTAACAGTTATCGTGATCGTATTATTTTGTATGAAAACCAGAGCAGCGCCTCTTTCGGTCGTTTAAGGAACTTATATTCAACAGATATTTGACAGCAGCACTTTTCGGCTTTTGAATATAGTTTACTAAACGATTACCATCGACAGGTCGTGTTAGATACTGATCAAGAAGTACCTATACTTGTTGTCAAGGGTATCGAATTTTACTGTAGAATTTTATGACTTTTCTAATGCCGTCACTATCAAAGAGTAGTCCAGTATAATTAACATCTAACTAAAACAAAAGCTAAGGTAAAGTCGGGCCATCCTTTGTTGGTTTCAGTCCAGTGTTTATTGAGGGTGCATTATCAAAATGTAGGCCGTTCTTATTCATCGCAATAGCTTTTGTTGGACAACACTAAGTTATGGCCGAGGAAGATAAAACTCGTACAACTTTTCCGTTGGTTTTGTAGATTTACATATTTATTTACGCGTTTATATTTTATCACATTTTTTCGCGTTCATTCTTTCTCATCTTTTCTTTTCACTTTGAAACTTTTGAAAGATTACTCATTAAGTATAACTTTTTCGTTCCAACTTAATTAACATAAAAACGGCACTAATGTAGTGTAGTTTACTTATTATTCAGAAATAATGACGATACCAGACTACAAGTTGCTACCATCAAAATAAATGAGTGAGACCAGTAATTCAGTCACTGAAATCGAGAAAAAGATACGAAACACGAGTTTGTATATTCCGACCACGTTTCCACACGACCGTAAAATCGACAGTGATTTTAATATCGGCACGGACTTCTCTCTTCGCCAGACTCCATTCATTCGTGCCCGTCAGCCCGGAATAACGAACGGCCTGGAGTACTTATCACTTTTTTATTAACGCCAACTTAATGGTACATTACGCAATTTTCACGCCCACTTTAAACAGTACGTCGCATTTTCTATTATTTTAAAAGCATTGTGGAGAGGTTTCTGATGCCTTTTGTAGCTGTTAAATCTGGATTTGTATGAATCTCCTGGTTAAGGGTTTTATAGTTGCAACTGTTATTTTATATTCTCTGCTTTTGGTATTACTATAGTATACCTATGGATATTTTTAATTTGAAGCTACAAACATAAGTATGAAGTGCAAGTATTTGTCGCTAGAAACTTCAACATTTTCTGTTATTCTTTGTGAACCTTTTCTCTCATATCTTAAATTCCCGTTGTGCTGAAAAGAAAAACAATTTAGACTTTTTATTCATAAGCCTGATACTAACGGCCCTTAAGTCAGCGAAGAAGGAAATTTCTCCATAAGCTAATGTGCAATTTACGTCAAATGTATCAAATAAATGGCCTCGAAAATGTAAGCAGAGGCAATATTAAAATTTCTCGAGGTGTTGAAATATCAGGATGTTGGAGTCGTCCTCCGAGAGCTATTCAGACATTCCTTCTATAAAACAGGAAGCCTGTTTTTTCAGAACATTTTTCATTTTGTTTTCCAAATGTTTGTCTTCCAGACAGCAATAAAAGTGGGCGTGCTTACGAGTACTTATGAATGATTTCTGACAATTGTTGACAATTGTTTGGTTGGCTGAACGCGCTAATCTCAAGAAATGGACCGCTTTAGAAAATTCTTTGACCATTAGAAAGCTACATTCTTCCCGAGTAACATAGATAGGCTATACTTTATCCTGATATTCCTCACGGGAACGGGTACCACGCGGGTAAAACCGCGAGGATCCGCTAGTTATGTGATAAACTTAACTTAATTGATCATTTTACAAAATGCCTGGTTCTGTTAAGTACCTAAGGTACCTAATAGGTAAGTAGTATGGTTAGTAATGAGGTTAGTACCTACTCTTTTGATAAATGAGCCTAATAGTTCAGAAGTAGCCATACGACATTGTCTGGAACCTTTTAGTAGGTACTTATTGAGCTAATATTCGTCATCACTTAGCTGTCATAATAAAGGGGCTTTTGCCCGCATGTTTATTTTACTTAGTATTGCTAGTATAACATCGTAAAATTTTAGTACAGTCCGTTTAGTATTTGATCGAATAAGTCTTTCTCTGCAAAGAGTTTCATTTCAGTGATTTTTCCTTTAACCTTTTGACCGCCACGGTCTTGCTATATATAACCTCCTCCTTTTTTTGAAGTCGGTTAAAAACCAGCGTTTTTGCGTTCTAAACGCCACGACTTTATTAGAAGACAATATCTAATAATTTATTTTGTTGTTTTATTTTGGTTTCTATAGAAAGCCTTTGTTCGAGGCACTCCACTTGTTACCATTACCCAGTCAGTACATATATGAAATTGCACTTTTTGTTAAAAAACATAGTTACTTATTTAAAAGTAAGAGTAACAAATCCTACAGAGGAAGAAAAGGTGAAAATCTTTGTATACCAAATCAAAGATTAATGATGTACTCAAAAAATGTCCATTGTATGTGTATTCGCATTTACAAAAAACTACCTGAGGACCTAAAATGTTTGACATATTATAAGTTTAAATCGAGATTAAACAATTTTCTGATTGATAAAATGTATTATAAAACAGCTGACTTTCTTAATGATAAATTGTGACATTGTTATTATTTTATATTATCTTAATTTTTTTTGTATTGATTTTTATTGACATTTTAATTATTATTGACATCTGATTTTTAGTTTGCATTGATATTAATTTTATTTACATTAAAATCATAATTATATTTCTGAATTAAATATTTGCACATCGAATTTACGATAGGATATGTTGGAAAATGTTTATTTAAGATCGAAATGTAACCATATTCAAGCAAATAAATAATTACTTACTTACTTACTAGATATTGTCTTATAATGAAGTGATGGCGTTAAGAACACAAAAACGTTTGTCTTCTATAGAAGACCGTGGCGGTTAAAAGGTAAGAGCATATTTTCATCATTGACAGAGCTTTTCATATTTTAGTCTAGTATAGTGGAGGAGAGACAGAATTAGGCAACGAGAAATACGTCCTGTGTAGGAATGATGAAACTTAAACTTAGTTTTATAACAGCAGTTATGATCAACATTTTAATTTGAAATCGATTATATCTTTTATATTAAATTAGCGTTTGGATGTGAACAGAATTGCTTATTTATTCAGTGGAAGTGGATCGCGACTGGTGATTATTTCCTGGTAATTTCCTGGCACCGGCTGACTGAAATTGATTTAGAGTCGTTAATACGCTCCTGGTTTTAATTTATTTTTAATAGGACAGATTAACAGGCTTGTCTGTTAAAACACAATTGGACTATAATATTGGATTTATCAATTCATTCATATCCATACTAATATTATAAATATAAAAGTGTGTTTGTGTGTTTGTTTGTCCGTCTTTCACGACTAAACGGAGCAATGGATCGACGACGTGATTTTTGGTATGGGGTTAGTTTGAGAACTGGCGAGTAACATATAAGCTACTTATCAAACTCCCGTGGGATAACATCTACGCAGCCGAAGCCGCAGGCAGAAGGCTAGTCACTTCTATTTAATGTTACAACAAGCTAAAAGGTTTTTTGTATTGTCGTTCGGCGTGTCGTCTTATGGATAGGCGGAACAAGGAAAATAAAATATTCAAGAAACTTATAACTTAAGCCTAATTGCACCTTTTGTATGATTTGGTTTATCCCGTATTAATGTTGTTAATAAATAAATAGGAATTATTAAATAATAAATTTCGAGTCTGTAACATTTTTATATTCATGCATATTGAGGAGTTCTCTATTTACACATTTTTGTAAAACATTTGTTTTGTTTCGCAGATAATAGTCTTTTAAAACTCGAAAGATTAAAGTTGTAATCGCTTCATCTCTTGATTGGAACCCCCGATTACATTGTTTCATGTTTGATGACATCGTTTTCGCTTTTAAATCGCATTTCATCAGCGACCGGGGGATCTTGATCGTAATTTGTCTGCTTCTTAATTAACTTTGCCCTTACAATACGGTTATTGCCTGCGTTTGTTTAATAATTACTGCTACAGAGTAAAAGGAATGTTAAAATGTTTTATAAACTTCCAACTTTAACATGCAAACAGGGTATTTTACTGATATTCTTTTAAATTATATTTTGTTTTTCAAATTATTAGCTACACAAAACAAGTTTTTAGTTTGAATTACCTTAAATATTTTCAAAGTTATGGTTATGTTTAAACTTTCTAAAGACAAGAAGAGAACGACTATCTTTGTGACGTTACCAAGTCAGTATGGTCATAGCCTCGCCATAGAAGGTTGTTGTTGTTGAGTGTTTTAGATAGAGACAGTTATAGTCAAAATAAAACAGCTTATAATTAGCTTGTTATAAAACAGATTTAAATTATTTTACACATTTGCTACTTATTCTTAAATGTAATATTTTTTATTTCATCATTAAAATCTACATTTTAAGTATCTACGTTTTATATTCTGACAGTGTTGTTAGAATAAATACTTGTTGAAACACTCCAAACATACCTTTTAATTCGAAGTAGGCCGCTGTTCCTTTAAAAATAAAAAGGGCAAACCATTTTCCACCCTTTCTTTCGTTTGGTTTTAAATTTTGGATGGGGATCGTTTAGAAACACGATGGCTATTAGACAGAGGCCGAAGGTCAAAGGGTTGGAGAGGTTTGCAAACGGCTATATCTGTGGGTTAATTAATTTTCTGCGTTCCAACGTGCCCTCTCCGTAGAGCGGAGTCCTATTGTCGTTTCACGGCCTCGTTCCGGTGAACTATTTGTGAATTCATCAATGAATGCCAGTTGTGGAACCCTCGATGGAAATGTATTGGGTTGGGAATAACAACTTCATTTTACTTGACATCTGCTAGATTGAGCAATTATTGGAACAGACAGCTGGTGTAGTGTTAGGGTTCCGAACCAAAATGGTAAAAAGGAACCCTTATGGTGCGACTATATCTGTCTGTCACAGCTGAATATCTCGAGAACTACTGATGCTACCTATCAACTTGAAATTTGGAATAGTTTTAGATGACGTTTGCCCAACTATTTTGCAAATAAGAGAGAAATAAAAAATAAAAAATTTTTGCAACAGGGACTGAAGTCGAAGTGGCGCTATTAAGGCATATAGGGTATCATAATATGAAAGAGCGTTCCTTGCACATTCTCAAACATTCTTTTTTCTTAGGCCGCATAGTTTCCGACTTTTGATGAAAAATTTAAATCAATTAAGTTTTAAATAATTAGTTAAATTAGTTTAATTTCATAAACTGATAATTCAATAATTTCTAAATGTTTTTTTCCCCAAAAAGTTTTAATAAAATTAATATTGCATTATTTTTGATAGATTTTATGCTAAAACTTTTTGTATGCCATCTCATCAGTCTCAGAATAAGTAATGTAATCGGTTTAAGCGATGGGGTGTGTCGTTATTACGCATGTTTTGTTTAGCCTTTAAAGCCCAAAAGCCGACTTGACTGTCTGTCACCGATAGCAGAGTTGTGTTTGTCAACAGTCGCGAAGTAATTACCGTAATAAAACTGGGCGTTATCCCGAGCAAAACACGTCCATTACTATCGGCGATAGCCACTTATTGCGTTCGCTGGATGAGCTCGCATAAAATACTACGATTGCTGATCTAAGAACTGATCTATCTTTTTTACAGCGAAAGTTCTAGCCCGTAAATTGCGATGTTTGGTTGGTGGTAGGACTTGTTCTTAGTCCGCCTGCTACCACCGTCTTATCTAAGTCTGACGCCATAACAATAAGGTTTTCAGCATTATTGTGTTCCGGCAGTTAGAGATAAGATAGCCAGTTCCTCAGTGATTGAGGATTCCCGGAGTAGTGCGCTTCCACCTTCAGCCTTATCGCCACTTAACATTGTAGACAAAGTTATTTTCTCAGCTGTCAATTATAGAGTTTCGAGGTAGACAAAACTCTTCTCGGGCTTGTCATGCTACGCGTGCAGCTCTACACTAAAGGTGCTGATAAACTAAAGCATTCACTTGTAACGTCGCCGTTTTTAAAGGAGAATGCCGATTTTTCCATACAAGTTAGGCCATGTTTGCGCTTTGATAAAATTACCGTTAATCTATAGTAATTTTCTCGAGATTATGTGGGAAAAATATTAAAATGTAATGCGGGAGAAAAGAGAAATCTCAATAACAAGGAGCCGTTTTGAGGTTATAATTGTTTGACATTTTCGTATTACTTACCTAAATGACGTTTTGTTATTTTCCTCTTTTGTCGCAAAAATATAGGCACCTTGTCTTTTGAAATCAATATAGATTCCTCCATCATTTGCTTGTTGTTTAGCGCTCTTTTTACGTGACGAGATTTGTAAGTATTATTAGGCCTCGTACGCACGTACGCACCGACAGGTGGCTTGCTTAGCGCCAAGCACTTTGATTTGATGCAAGCTATTTGATTTTTTCCCTTGCAGGGAAATCGGGTAGGCAGACTCGCATCCCAGCTTCTTTACTCGCACGTCACTGTCACATTAGCACTAGTAACTGGCATGCTAGGCATGTACGTATCAAGCGGGTTACAACTATTTTGAGCGCGACTATACCTGCGCTAAATCCCCTCTACTAGCATTTGACAGTGTTCTTCTTTCGCTGCGCGCACTGTACTTACCTTACTTAAGCGCCCCACAAATGGTCAGTTCGCCTGTCGGCAACGGCCTGTCAGATGGCCGCAATCGGCACACACTCACAGTTTCGTAAAAGGTTTAGAACTGACAGCTAATCCGCCGGTATAGTGTGTGGCCGCAGTCAATATTGACAGTTATCGGCTATCAACTGCTCGTGTGTGGCCTCAAAGCCGGCTATTGACGCAGGGAATGACCGGTCTAGGTCTAGTGTGTGGCCGATGGAGGTCTAGGCCGACCGGCGAACTGACCGTCTGTGGGCTGCTTTAGGGCACTTAGGGCTTTGACAACTTGAACAGCATTTTCAAGTTTATAACATGATTTTATCAAGTTTCAGCTTCTATTGTTACATATTTTTAGTGTTTTTTTAATAGGTAATGTTATTTAAGTACTTATCTGGATTTTTTCATCAAACAATGAAAATAAAACATGTTTCCTAATATATTGGCTGTACGGACTTAGATCCCTTTGCCTTTCTGATAATTGAGGAATGTTAAAAAAAATACTAAATAGGTAAATTCAGTGAAACTATTTTCTCTATAACTTTTTAACGCCACATTTATTTTAATTATTTCTTGTTTCATATGAAAGCATTTTTTATTACCTTTTTTGTGGTATAAAATAGTTAAGACGCATCATGGCCCGGAATCCGGCATTCTCCTTTGTCGAACTGAACTACCAACAGAGCCAAGGTAGAGCCTAACATCGCAACGAACATTTTCATGATCTTTCTAGCGAACGCTCTAGTCGATATTCTTCATTAAAACAATGCCAGAAGCTCGGCTCACCAAAAAGTTTGAAGCAAATTTACTGGACTTTCGTTAGAATGCTCGCCAGAACGCCCGATAGAATGCTCGCCAAAACGTTATCGTTTATTTTTCTGTAATTTAACATTCGCAAGAATGCTCATTACAAGTGAATTCTCTAGTTTATCAGCACCTTAAGAGGACATGATGTGAAAGTGCAAAATGTCACCTTTGGGTCCTCGGTCCTATCAGCACAATTTGAGAGTGCACTTTCGTGTTCATCGTCTTTCAATATTTGAATGCAACCTTTATTCTGAATCCAAATTACTTTAACTTAATGTTTAGAGTATTTACTTTTCATTCCAACTTCTAATATAATAAAATCACTAAAATGTGTTTTATATAATGTTATTGTACTGTTATCATGAGACGACAACGGGTGAATTAATTAACTGCTCAGTTATTTTAAGTATAATCTTAGCTATTAAGCGTGTTAATATAATAACCATATCAATGTAAATGTGAAAGAAAAAGTGTTAAGTATTTCCACAACATAATCACTGATTTATTTCTTATTTTGTTTCAGGTAAGATCCAGTTCCGATTCAAAATAATAAAGCTGTTATAGGTACTCGTAGTTCAGTATCGCATACATTTTAGTAAAGTTAAGTCTAGCTCATCATCATCAGCCATTATAAGTCCCCACTGCTGAGGCACTGGCTTTCCTTATGGATAGATAAGGAGATTGGACCATGCATGGCATGAACCACTACGCAGGCCCAATGCGGATTGGTGGGTCGTATTAACGACTGCGAACGTAGCCGGGACCAACGGCTTAACATGCCTTCCGAAGCACTCATTCCGTGACCGACCATTGCGAAAGTTGCTTAAGGCGCTACTCGGAAAAATATGGACTTTTTGATATAAAACTATAGGACGGTTAGAGTTAATTAGATATAATAATATATTTCTTCGTACCTTTATCTAGATTCGTATAGATTCAAGATTCAAGATTATTCTTAAATGGGGTTACAAATACTATTGGAAATTGGTTTAATTAGTGGACACCAATAATGTATTGGATCGTTTAGAAGCATTTTTTAAAAAATCGCTTTAGTTTTTTAATACGAAGTGTGATTTTGTGTTTTTTTTTTGCCTAATCTGCAAAATCGGTCTCGCTCCCGCGCGCGTCATTTTCTCATTGCTATCTCGCTTCAGTACGATTTTTCCGAGTATCGCCTTAACTTAAACGATCGCAGGCCGAGCGCACTAACTGTTGTGCCACGGGCACCTCGTAACCTGAATAACGTAAGTCTAGCTCATAAGTATAAATTATTAACAAAAAATATGTTTCTCTTTTATATTTCTAATGCAAGCCAATCATGACGAAACGATCATACCCAGCTCAATGGTTTCATTCACGAATGTCAATAAATATATTTCAAGCTGAATTGGTATCAGTTTTACACTTCATTCTTGTCACGTTTCGTTTCGGTTACACCGGGACCTCCATAATTTCTTATTATGAGCCGGACGGCTTTATTTGACAAGCAACGCCAAATTATCGCTTCGCGGACTTAACTCTTATCTAAATGAATGGGCGAAAAGCTTCGCATTTGGGATTCGGCAACGGACGAATAAACAATAAATCCTCTAGGAACACTGTCTGCCTCCAAGACATTTCCTAGGATTTACGCTTCGTAAAAATTTATACGTTCCTCGCAAGTTCTCTCTATTCCGTACCTTTTCTAGGATACCTGAAACCTCATAATTATCCCGTTCATTGTTTTCCTAGAGCCGTTCCGCTGATTACCCAGCAATTAGCGCTTTAAAGCGGCGGTAGTTCAGCGGAACGCTTCGCACAAAAGCACTCGACCGCTTGGTGCGGCCGCGGCCTGCCAACCTAGAAACGTCACACGGCCCTTTTGTACCGTGTTCCGTTCCGCCCCATCGGCTGCTGAAGCGCCAGTTGGAGCGCCTCGATGCTCTTGATTATTTGCTTGTTGCACTTTAAAGGTTTGGTGATTGAAGTTCGACTATTAGTTATGCCTCTTGAAGTTTCTGGAGTTAAGACCTCACAATAAGAAAATACTGTGATATGGATTGTTTTTTTTTCCAATTCAGAAATTGAGCCCCTAGTTGAAAATGATCATTTTTATAAAGTGTTATACAGGGTGTTTGTTTAATGATAGGACAAACAAACTTCAGGAGGTAAAAGTACCTACCTATCAATAAAAACAACTTTTACTACAGGATCAAGTGCTATATCGCAAAAAAACGTCGGCTGTTTCATACTAAGTGCAATACCGAATTGATCATAATGTATGGAACAGCTGTTTTTTTTCGCAATGTGGCAGTTGGTCCAGTATTAAAAGTTGTTTGTATTGATCGGTACTTTCACCACCTGAAGCACTTCCTATCATTTAACAAAAACTCTGTATATCAGATGGATTAAATAGGTTCTCGGCTACTGATTCAGGTTGGTAACGGCCTCTCCGTTCGTCTGTTCTTTAGTGCCGTTTCAGTGCATCCATATCGATTATAGAGCCATTCAGGTTCGCTCAGCTGTTTCACGATCGTAATAACTTGCTCCGAATCGCTTTCATGTTGCCTCATGTTACAAATAACACAACCGTCGACATTCCCAATATATTTTTGTTTGGCCTTTTCAAAATTGTGAGCTCCTCCAAGCATATTTTCTGAATCATTTATCCCTTATTTACCATTCCAGATTTTAACGTAATGGTATTGGTAAAAAAGCAAAATAAGCAATATTAACGTATTCCAAGAGTCCCTAGTGATTTCATTTACTTAATACGATTGTTACCGGCCTCCTGAGCCTTTATTCACAAAAGTCTGCGGATTCCCACAGGACTGTGTGATGGACGATCGTCAAGTTGAAATGAAAATATATTTTTGCCAAGTTAATGTAACGCTCAGTCATAGATTACAGAGGTCGCTATCTTGAAAGAAAAGTACAGCTTGTGTTATAGATAATTTTTGTAGTCGTCTGATGTTTTAACACTCAAATATTTGCCATCAAGTCTTAAACTTTAAGGTCCATTGGGTACACAGAAAATAAAGACGACGAAAAAGATCGTCTTAAGTTGAAGTTATTGAAAGTTGCCCTTTTAATTTACTCCTTAAATTAAAACTATTCCATATTTTGAAAGCGATCAGGGTGCCTACCATCAACTCTTATTGCGGTTTTGTTTAGGACCTAAACTGATCTGCTTCGCTTATTCGTACCACGACAGCTTAATATCAATGACAGCGATTCAGTGATCGATCAATGACATTTCACAGCCGCTAAGCTGTCAGGAACTCTTATTTGACTTATAACCCGGTCGATTTAACATGTCACCGACAGGCTATACCCGTCCCTCTCACTCTCCGGGCATGACAGAATCGAGTGAAAGAGACGGGTAGAAGAAAAAGGACACAAATCGTTCGGTCATTAACATTTAGCAATTCATTTGCGATCCAGTTTTTAGAAGGTCAGAGTACGAAAGAAAGCAATTCATTTTAGGAACCTATTCTGCATCGCGCTATTTTTGAATCGCTGTCTTAAAGTTGATGGTAGGCACCCAGGCCCTTAATTTATCCGGACTTTAATTTACGAGTATTGAGAAAACAGGTATTAAACGCGTTTTTAAACTAAACATAGGTGTTTAACACCTACCTTTTCCCGACGTTTCGACCGAGTTGCATCGGCCGTTGTCACGGGCTGACTGGAGCTGCGGTGTTACGCCTCCTCCTCTGCGGTGGAATCTTCATCCACCGTCGAATAATTTTTCCAACTACCGTCACACACAACACTAACGGTGTCCCTATTCCGTATCATAGCCGTATTCTGGTAGTTGGCCGACCGCGAACAAAGAGGTAGTGCGTAACACCGCAGCTCCAGTCAGCCCGTGACCACGGCCGATGCAACTCGGTCGAAACGTCGGGAAAAGGTAGGTGTTAAACACCTATGTTTAGTTTAAAAACGCGTTTAATACCTGTTTTCTCAATACTATATAATGCAACGCGAAAGTTTAAAAGTGTATTTAATTTACGAGCTTAAACTGGTGTGCCTGCTCAATTTTCTATGCCCTAATTTAATACAAACTGCTCTTTGTTACAAAAATTTACGTAAGCAATAAACCTACCTCGTTGTATGATCCTTGCACTCGCACATGTTGCTACAGTTGGTGTTCGAGTATGCCAGTTTGTGTTTTATATTTTTTTGCTATTGTTGGCGATACGAGAACAATTAAACAGGAAGCGAAATAAAATGTTCGCATGAGACAAGATACTGCTGAGGAGCCTGTCTTGCCACCACGCTGGAATATTGCCATGCATAATGGTTGCATTCACCAAACATTACTTCCTGGGACCGCGGCTATTTGGACTTACGGATTTTTGGACAGCCACGCTAGGAATTTTATTGGAGTCACGCCAAGTTTTTTGGGGTATTTATGCCATATAAACGGTTGATACTCTAGTAAATATCAACGTGTTGTATTTGAATTATACTATAACATCGGAAGCTTAAATATCTGCATTCGGATTGAACCTCAAGCAAACTTTGATTTCCCATTTCCATTGATGCAGAAGCTAAAGTCCGCCGGCAAGTAGAACGCAAACAGGAACACGAATGAAGGCAGAATAGATTTTATTCAACTTACTTCGGGTACGTTTTATTCACGTCCAAATTACATTAACCCCAGAGAGAGTGGGAGGGAGTGATATTATTTCTCATTTTTCTATTTCATTGCTAGACTTGGACATTTCTTAGGTTATCAATAGAAATAGCATCTTCCAAAGTACAAACTTAAGCAACTCAACAACCTTTCCTCAGTAACTTAACATTTCCCTATATAAGATGGTGTAAAACAAACTGCAAATAGATCAGGAGGTGTTCAGGTCAAGTGAATAGAACATAAAAAAAATAGAAAAAAATACCCCAATTTTTTTTTATATTATTTAATTTTACATAAAACTCTAATATTATTTTTTGATATCAATTCAATATGTACAATACCAAACGTTTTAATAAAATTATTTCATTTTACGATGAAAACAAGTAATTTCAGAGCTCACGCGGGCTGGGCGCCGCGGTTATCAACCCCGGCGGTCCAACAGCTGATCGGCCAGCCACTATAGCGATACTCCTACCGCGCTACAGCTGTATGCGCCCAATAGCTTCCGGATTATCGTTTACCTGTCTCGTGGTTAAATAAGTAATTTTGTTTTTACGTTTAGTATTATGTTAAATATTGAATTGATATCCATAGATAATATTAGAATTTTTTGTAAAATTAAATAAAAAAAACATAATTTTAGGGATTTTTTTCTATTTTATTTACGTTCTAAACACTTAACCTGACCATCCCCTGCTCGTTTTGCAGTTTGTTTCAAACCATCTTATATTAATGCGTATCGCCTTTTTATTGTTGTTTACAAAATCACCACGTTTGTTGTACTTAAATAATAATCAAGAACTTGTTTCGCGAGTATAAACTTTCATCCGTAAAGTTCTTAACACAACAGTTCTTGTTGAATCTTCGTTATTACAGCACAGAACTCACAACTGTTACCCCCTCTCGCATATAAATAAGTATTCAACCAACTCTTGAATTCCTTCAAAATTGGGATTAGAGAGTTCGCCCCAAGACCCTCCAGCGAAGATTATTGCCAAAGTCCGAGCCAGCGAACTTCCATTCCTGTTAGTTTTCGGAGAAGCACTAAGTTAGTCCGTGTCCGAATAAATAGGGTAACAACTTGTGTTACACTTACATACTTGTACATAATATACACTTGAGAAATAGCTGAGAAAGCTATGGTAATGGACTTTGCAAGCTTGCATTCTGGTTATACTGTAGGCCAATCAAAGAACTCAAATCAAAATGGAAAATGAGATGAATAACCTACTGTTATACTTAGTATAAAGCTATCCTTGATATAAATGTAAGTGGTCACGTTAAAAGTAGGTCGCGTATCCTCTCTCACTGAAATTGAATAAGACTTCTTACATTCGAAAGTCTTCTTAAATTATGATGACATTTTCTTAAGATGGCTCTTTTTATATTTTAGCGTAGGTATTTCCAGAGCCTTTGCTAATGATGCCTGAGGGAAAATACTCCAGTCTCTACGCAGGACGTTATGAGCCAGATTTAATTTTCCGCTCGCCGCCCTTGGTCTTTCAATTGTAGCAGTAAATATTTGATTTATTTTCTAAGTATCATCGAAAAAACCTTAACTAAAACCGTAGGAGGAAAGAGATACAAAATGTTTTCCAAATAGCCAGCTTTTCTTTAAGTTTTCAATTGTTACTAACACGTCATATGGATCAATAGTTTCTAAATAGATCATCATTCGTTTTTAAAAATTATTATGCTTTTCCGGATCCTGGAACTATTTTTTTTTTATTTACTCGGTACATAAGTATTATTATTATTTATTATAACAACTTCTTACAATAAAATAAAGTACTTACTTAATAAAAAAGTACTTAGGTACCTACTAAATATTTTCTAGAGACGCAAATCTTTCATCCAAATTTTCCTCTACAGGTATATTTAAAATTCCTTCCAGGCTTAAAACAAAGCGGTTTATAAACTTGCAGACTTAACTCGTACTTAATAAACACTTCAGTTTCGAGTTACATAGCTTCATCTAGATTCAAGGCAGCTTCCTGAACACCTAGAGCAAATAAGAGTTGACGCATACTTATTTTTTGTATATTTAATGGCCGTTTTCACCAAACGTTAAGACGTTCCTAGGGCAATGCTTATCGTTAAGCGATTCCTAAATGGAACTTATACGTTTCACCGCAACTTAAGAATGTCCTAAGCAGCTAAGAAGCTCCTTAAGTTAAGACACAGATAACAGCCGCCTAATTGTTAAGTATCAACAAATCCTCCTCCAATCATCAAATAAAACCGACAGCATCTTACAATCCTTAAAATCCAGTCTAAATTGAAATCCAATCTCATTTCGTAACTACAGGTTAATTAAAATGTGGGAAGGCATCCTCATTAGCGGATGATAATGCACCCGGCTGCAGTTACACAACGCGGGCTGGAACAAAGGTGACCTGGCCTAGAAGATGAAATGCAGGTTATGCAGGTGCCAGCTTTGTGTCGCTCCACAGATGGGCTGGATGGAAGCTAGGGATAGCCAACTTTTTTATGTCAAATAATTAACAATGACAATTATCTCATACTCTTTTGTATTTGAAAACGGTTGAGGTTGATAAAATTATTATATATGTTACTGTAAAAGCCCGAATTACGGTAAATTCTAGGATTTAAGGTGTGCAGTTGGTAAATGTTGGTTTTGGAATGAAAATCAGTTTTTAGGTTGAGATTTTAAATCCCGCCTGAAAGCTACTTAAAAGGTTCGTGGTTTTTTACTATCACATTTTTCCTATATTTCCTATACAGTTTGTAGGTACCTACTGAAAGCCAGCGTTGCCAGATTTTTTTTCGGGCAAAGCGAGATTCAGAAACTTTTTGAGTAAAAAAACGGGATTCTTCGTCGAAAGCAGGACATAAAAAAACGTAAATAATAAGTAGTTTTTACTACTATGCTTTTATCTGAGTTTCAAACTAGGTTTACAATGATTTTGATGATAGATAGCCATAGAAAACGTAAGTATTTTAGTATCTTATATATTTCGGACAATTTAAGTTCTTTTAAAGTTTCATTTTTTTCTTAAATATACTTGAAGAACTCTGTTGAGTTATTCCAGAAAAGCGGGACTAAGCCTGTCCCTCGCGGGACATTCAATTTTAGGCTAAAAATCGGGACGTCCCGCCAAAATCGGGACGTCTGGCAACCTGACTGAAAAATTTGTTTCATTTTAAAATATAATACGAGCGTCTCACGTCGCGACAGTATGCACACGGCTGCGAGCTCACGAGTTTGCCTCGGAAGTCCTGTAGAGCACGTGATAGGTTAGAAAGCGCAGCGAAGTCCGCCTTCAATTTTATGGTTATTTTTTTGTATCTATTTAACTTTCGGATTTCACAAAAAAAAATAACCACTATCTAACCTATCACGTGTTCTACAGGAGTTTTCCGAGTTTATGTGGTAAATCCTAAGATATACCAAGTACATAGCGTGTAACTTAATAAACTTGCCAGCGGTTCTTTTCTTAGGCAACGATATTCTAAAAAAACATATTTAATCATAAAATTTCAGTGTTGCACAGCACAGATTGGTGGATTAATTGCACCAGGTCAGAGGTAAATGCTCTTATCAAACTTCTCGAACGGAAATGCGGAAACGTTAAAATTGACCCACTTTTCAGCCCGGGACAGAGTTTTAACTATTCAATATTGACTTAATTAATTGTTCGAGCACTTGTTTCTGGAACTTGGAACCACTATTCTACGATGCAAAAAAATAGCAGTTGTGATTCTCAAAAATTTTTAAGCCATGAAGGCTAATACAACATAGCTGTAAGTCTGTTATTTCAAATAACATCAGATGTTTGAGAGTTGCACACGAATCGAGTATTTCGCGAGCTCGCATGTCACGTTTGCTACACAATTTTGGTGTAGGTAGTCATTACTCTCTTTATCTGGGACTAGCGGATCCTCGCGGTTTTACCCGCGTGGTACCCGTTCCCGTGGGAATATCGGGATAAAATATAGCCTATGTCACTCGGGAAGAATGTAGCTTTCTAATGGTCAAAGAATTTTTTAAATCTGACCAATGGTTGCGGAGCCTATTCGATGCAAACAAACAATCAAATCGTTCATCAGTTTATAATATTAGTAAAGATAAGGATGAAAATCTTTGCTAATTTTAAAGATCAAAGTAACCATAACGCGTCGAAAGCCATAGCCTGCGCAGCTATTCACTGCAATCAAGACTATCACCGAGTGCTCCTTACTGATGACATCGCTGACTTGCTGTAATTCTTGGCAGTCCGCCAAGGTCCGATCGTCATCCCTCAAACGGCTGCCCTCGTATATCTACCTAACTGCCTTTTATATTCATTCGCTAGCTCGCTACCTACGCGATCATCAGTCAAGATAAATTAAGAAAAAACTTGGATCGTGAATTCGTGATTTTTGCTATCAAATAATTGTGTTAAACACCATTGATGATAATATTATTATACTAGAGGATCCTCGCGGTTTCACCCGCGTCACCCGCGTGGTACCCGTTCCCGTGGGAATATCGGGATAAAATATAGCCTATGTCACTCGGGAAGTATGTAGCTTTCTAATTGTCAAAGAATTTTCTAAATCGATCCAGTAGTTTCGGAGCCTATTCGATGCAAACAAACAATCAAATCTTTCCTCTTTATAATATTACTAGCGGCCGCCCGCGGTTTCACCCGCGTGGTTCCCGTTCCCGTGGGAATATCGGGATAAAAAGTACATATAAACCTTCCTCTTGAATCACTCTATCTATTAAAAAAAAACGCATCAAAATCCGTTGCGTAGTTTCAAAGATTTAAGCATACAAAGGGACATAGGGGCAGAGAAAGCGACTTTGTTTTATACTATGTAGTGATTATAGACAACACATTCACAGATCTTGTTAGATAAACATGGATAGGATAAGTATTGAACTTATGAAAATATGGGTACAAATAACAGCCTAGAAATAGAAAGTTGTAAAGCAATATACGTTCTATTTATAGAAACTTGTGTGCTCCCAAGTTTATAGCATAGAGACTTCGCATAGAGAACAGGCGATCAAGGCAGCTCGACCGCTATCTATAGATTCATCAAACTGACGGTTTTGTCGCCGTTCGGTAAAGCACCATAAAGCTGCGCCCGAGATGTTACGAGACTTGTAAAGAACGGCCACGAGATCTATGGCTGTTGTAAATATATTTCTTTGTTGTCGTGGCATGGCCTATATAGATTTTGTGGGTTTAATATAAGTTTGTGTCCATGTTGTGTGAGTTCAAAAATGGTGATGGTGGACTTGAGATTTTATAGAACCATTAAAATACGTTTAAAATTGACGAGTTTTTGCGATTTACTGATACTCCAACATCGCAAAACGGATTTTTATGAAAATATAAAAGCTTTGAGCTATTTCCACATTTATATCTACCACGTGGCCATTGACGTAGAGTGGCTCGCTCATATTTCATACACGTAAAATTTATTTCGCATTGAATGCAGTTTCGGTTCAAAAAGTTCAATTTTGTGAAACTTTTAAATGTAAGTACTTACCTTTAAATGTACATAATTCTTTTTTTGTTATACGAACGGTTTAGCTGAATACGTTATCGATAGTTTTTTTTATCCACAACGGGATAGCACTTAGCCTTCATCAGACCGCACTACTCCCGGAATCCTCAACCACTGAGGGACTGGCTATCTCATCTTTAACTGCCGGAACACAACAACGTAGAAAAATATCATTATTATGGCGTCAGACTTAGATAGGGTTTAAAGACATTTATTTTCTCATAAGAACTTACATGTTCACTTAAACTGAGGTAATACTAATTAAAACTTATAGCTAATGTTATCATGGCGGCGCACCGCAAATGCATCAAAAGTTATAATACGAAGTCTTCATCATCATCATCATCATCAGCCATTTAATGTCCCCACTGCTGGGGCACTGGCCTTCCTTATGGATGAATAAGGAGAATGAGCCGTGAGAAGTCTTATACATACATAATACTAAAAAAATGCCTAATGTTCGCACTGTCGCATGTTGCTGGAAAAAAACTGGTTATCACAAATCACAACAGACAAAATGGTGGTAGCTAGCTAGGCTGACTCAGAACAAGTTCTACTTACTACCAATCAAAAATAGACAAAATTTCTACAATAGTCTACAAATTAATGGTGTATTTCCAGTCTTCTATTTTCTATTTTAGCCACTAAAAAAGTTGCCTTCGAGGCTCTGAGTAAATCGTTTGCAATAGACGTAAAGCCCTGTAACACATGTTCACAGCTTTGTTTGTTAAATCATAATTTTATTTTGTGTTTCATTTTATAAAGTGATGACTATTGCTTGCGAGTGCTCGACAACGATGACATACTTATTTATAAGGTTTGATGAAATGGATATCATCCATACTAATATTATAAATGCGAAAGTGTGTTTGTTTGTTTGTTTATTTGTTTGTTTGTTTGTTTGTTTGTTTGTTTGTCCTTCTTTCACGTCAAAACGGAGCAACGGATCGACGTGATATTTGGTTTGGGGATAGTTTGGGAGCTGGAGAGTAACATCTAGGCTACTTATTATTCCGGAAAATTTAGTAAAAATTTTAACTTATTATGAAAAATCGTTTAACTATCGTACCTTCGACACAAAAATGTCATTTCTTCCATTGCCGTTTCCAAAGAGTATGTAGTCACTGACGTCTGCGCGGTCAAAACCGAATACTAATCTTTTCTATAAGCTTAGAATAAAAAAATGTACTGTAGCTAGCGCTAAAAATGCCCCAGTCGCGCATGCGCGCAGAGTTATCTGACACTCACTCTACTTCACAGAGTATTTTTTTATAATTATGTAAGAAATAGAGACCAAGCTTGGGCCCTTTTATTGGTAGTGTGTAACTAGCGCTATCTGTTGTCTGGTGTAGGCAACTTTTGATGTATAAACACACACACAAGATGTTGGTGACCGGGTCCACTAATATACGACAAAACAACGTTTGCCGGGATAGCTAGTTCTTTATAAGTACACTGAACTGAACCTACGTAGAATGAACTTACGCATCAGCCGTTTGACGGTAACTACCCTAATTAAATAAAAATGAAAGCGCATTTATTTCCCAAAGATAAAACACGATCGATTAGTTACTTACCGCCACACTCACAAGTAGTACCTACCTATAGTGATATAAAAATAGCATAAGTTTTTAGGGCGGGTAATATTTGTGTCGTTGGGTCGTGGCGCGGCATCAGGTGCCCACGGTTCCGTATAAAAAGGCAATAAATCCCGTACACGCCATTTCTTCCTATTGTTTCCGAATGGAATATTGAACGCCACAGTTCCGCAAGAATAGATCTTGTTTTGTTTTTACGTTATTTTCATGTTTGTTCCTTGTTTTATTGCTACGGAATATAGCACAACACTGTTATTTTAGGATCTAGTAAAAAGTAGCACAATACTGTTACTTACTTTAGGACATGGAAAAGGAAAACCTTTGTACGTTAGTACTATTATATATTCTGTGCCTATGTTCTAAATGAAATTCCTTTCATCCCCAACATTGGTACATTTTAATAATTTTGTATCTAGATACTATTGTACGCGGCAATTTTTTTATCACCCCGTATGTGTCATGGAACAGCTGATTTTTCTTCCTTGATTTCAGTTTTGGTCCCGTAATAAAAGTTATTTGTTTTCATGAGTAGAATAATCCCTAAAACTATCCGGAAAATACCGCTGTGTTACCTAATTACAATTCACAAGTATTAGGCAATTTTATTTAGTCTTTTTCTAAATGAATACTTCTGTTACTAAATAAAAAAGTCAATTGTATATTCTATCTTAGAGCTTGTCTACTTTGAATGTAGTTTCCGCCCAATAACGACTGTCCTGATCAGCATCAGGGCTGCCATACACTGTTATAAATAATCGTACAAATACGATTAAAATTGTACAAATGGCAGCCCTGGTCCTGATTTACGTCAATCAACCAGTTTCTCCCTTTATACATTTCAAACTTGACTACTATTCACCGTGTTTGTTATCTTGAACATTCAAGTGTCCAAACGGACAAAACCGTGGCTCGTATTTCTTAGGCGGCAGGAAGGAACCGAAACCTTCTTCAATTTATTTTCCTGTCGCATTCAGAGTGACGTTTATGAGCAAGACTTACAGCTTGGAACATTGAATAATATTTGAGTAGACCATCAAATTTAGAACAAACCACAAAATTACTGTCATGTTTGTCTGAAGCAGTACCTAAGTAAATAATTATTGTTTTTTAGTCTCTTAATATAAATATGTTTTTCATGTACCTACCGAAAACACCAAATTTACGAATCGAAAGTACCTACCTACTTAACACGTTAAACGCCAAGGCGAAATTACGAGTTTTACATTATTTTTTTTGTTGCACTGTGATGCAATATCTCAAGATTCGCGCTTATGTCTTACTTTGGTTTCGATCTAAAACCTAGTTTCAGAGATATTCCTGAAAAACGTTGAGGTCACCGGCGACCGTAGTGGCGCTGTAATGTAAAAATAGACGATTTCGTTATTATGGCGCCACGAGGTCACGTACTCCGGGCACCACCACCATACTTTTATTGAAACAAAAAGTAGCATAATATATTATGTTATTATAAGCCTATTTTCTACATGTATGCCAAGTTCGATCCCAATCAACGCAGTAGTATCAGCATTTAGTGGTAACAAACATTCAATTCATCACATACAAACTTTTCTCTATAAAAGATGGCTTTAGACTAACAAATCTTTAAGTTAGACGAGACCTACTTGGGCGAAATGTTCTACAGCGCCTTCCCGGTCACCTCGTTCTGCCAAATTCATAGTAAACGCGACCTATGGCGCACAAATTCACTTTGAAAACAGGTCTGCTCTGAGGTCACCGGTGACCAACGTGGCGCCTAGATTAAGGCAGGGTGAGGTCACCGGGGGGGCGTCGTTCGGCTGACATGATGATGATGATGAGGTCACCGGTGGCCTACATGGCGTTTAACGTGTTAAATGAAAAATTGCAATAGAAAAGACATCCAGCCCATTAGTAGATTTGCGGTCGGGATTAGAATTAGCTCAATCAGCTCAGAAATTCGGTCCAAGGCCTTATTTAGGTGATTATTTTAACGTACTTTAAACGATTCGGGTCACATAAGACCACATCATTACTTCATATTGAAATATTTACATGTGTATGTAGGATGTTTGAGTTAATAGCCGTCTACAAACTCCTGGTTTTATCTGTTCCTTTGAAGTTTATTCCTTTGTGTGAAATAAAGAGCGGAATAAATGTAACCCACAGTCATAATGTCTGAGAAAGTTTAAGAGATTTCTTTGTATGTTAAACATTGGTTGTGGTCTGAACTTCGTATTTTTAGTATTACTAAATAAAATAAAAAAGTATATGGATTTAACTAAGTGGACGAAAAGTGAGTCCTTGTACAAAAATATATAAAAGAAGATTTAAACATTTGTTTTCAGCCGCCGAAGAGTTAAAATAATAATTGAGGATATACAATTTATTTCTTATTTTATACTTTAACAAAAGTGTGTCTTAACATTCCAATAGGTTATATTTTCACTATGTGCGCTGTCACAATTTATTTAAGTCGGTAGGTTTTAAATATTCTGTTGTCATTTCAGTCTGAATAAGGCCTCATGGCTTTGGACTCGAAAAGTATGCGATAGCGTCGGCCAAGATTTTTGCTTCAGATCTTCGCCTTGCAAATGCAATTGCAAGCCATTATTTTTGAGGACTAAAATTGGTATTCATGAATCTACCTTTAAAATGTAAAGAAAGCTTTTGTATTGTAAGCGCGTTAAAAATGGCTAAAACATACAATATGCTCATGCTTTATGCACTAGTAACTATTTAGTAATCTGTGCTATGCTAATGCATGCAAAAGCGCGCTCATTAAAATGTTCGTAAGTATGCATAAGTCCTTAGCCTTAAATATTGTAAGTATATAACCTCCGGAATGAAACATTAGTTTATTTAGTTTATCAAAGCGTTTTAAAAATATCTCCTAGCTTGGAGTGAAGTAAACATTGTTAATGTTGCTCTACTTTGCTCTCTTCGTTCATTTAAAATTTATCTGAAACTAAATTATGTTACGTAGGTAGGTGATGAGAGTTTCAAAATTCTAAAGTTTCAAACTGTACGATTCATTCGTAATAGTATGAATTCGTAAGTTACCTATATGATTTTGATTTATGAGTAACTAGCGGCCGCCCGCGGTTTCTCCCGCGTGGTACCCGTTCCCGTGGGAATATCGGGATAAAATATAGCCTATGTCATGTGGGAAGACTGTAGCTTTCTAACGGTGGTCCAGTACTTTTTGAGTTTATTCGTTACATACAAAAATACAAATCTTTCCTCTTTATAATATTAGTATAGATAAGATGACACAAAAGAAATTGTTTCATCAAGAATCTTACTGTAATGTTTTTGAAAATAGGCCCTTATTTGTAAGCGATTTCTATAAGTGTGTATATAAGTATTATAGATATTATATTAAGTATAGGTATAGATTGCTAAACCAAATTATGTCAAAATATTATTTATACGTTAATAATAAAAAATGTACACACTAGAACGTGTTTATATTTGAGTGCATTTATACTCGTAGTTAGTAAAAACGAAGAAAGATACATAACCAATTGGTAAAATATGAATAGGTACTTAGCTAAGTAAATACTTGTTACGAATACTCGTGTTCAGCGAATAACGCCTCGTTTGCTTCTCATACATTACATACCATTATATATTCCGTTGTGCTGCTGCTTCTGGGAATAGAAAATGAATGTCGTCCTCAATCAGGTTTTGTCTTCTTCAAAATGTTGTCATGCCGTGTTTTTGTAAATCTTGACGGACAGGGTTGGAATTGAAAACAGACTATTTTGAGGGTAATAACATTAGGCATTGAAAGCCCGTGTCTCCCTAGTAGCGTGTTTGTATAATAAACCAAATATGTAGTGTAGGGATTTATTTCAGTGAATATACGCATCCCCCGTCAATAGAGATGATTTTTATGAGAAATGGTACTCTCACCACGACTATGGCGATTAGTCGCATTGTGACAGATCCTATCTTTGACACCACGGTTTATTATTGACTAATTCTAGATTATAGCTAATAGTAGAATCTCTTCAATGTAGATTTTCTCAAAAGTAGAATCTGTCAGCATGCCACTAAACGGACGATGGAATTCCATATCCAGGCTCATTACTGCTCAACAGATAAGCGGAAAGAGAGCCATGCCTACTGAACAGTGAATGAATACCCATGAAGTTAACTACTATGACAACCTCCTTGGGCGAGTGGTGTGTACGATGTATCGCTTACGATTAAGGAAACGATATTTTTTGTGCTTATTATCGTTTACAAATAACAGTGTTAAGCTGACTCTTGACGCTAGATAGTTTTAACTGGATAAATTCTTCATCTATACTCATAATCTTACCGGTTTTCAAGGTGCCGCTATCTCTCAGGTCTTTTCAATATTTTCTCGTGTCTCGGGTAATACCCGTAATACCCGCAATACCCGCAGTTCTTTCCAATTGCCATAACACAGGGGCTTTAGGCTTAAGTCATTTAGCTTGGGATAGGAGTAATGTGTGATATGATAGTATCCAATATTTATTTATTTACTAACTTACCCCGGTCACCGCCTGTTGTTCATTGATGTCCCTGCCCTGCATGGCTAGCATTACTGCAACGACATAGTTTGTCGCGTTACTTTCGACCAATCAGATCGCTCGTTGATAGCGCGCGTGACTGAGGGCCACGCGCGACGTGCTGATTGGTTGGAAGGAGCGCGACAAACTATGTCGTTGCCGTCATGCTAGCCCCGCTGGATTATTAACTAACTTATGACCTCCTTGTTGTTCCCAGGGTCTGGCAAGTCGTACACCATGATGGGCGCGTCAGGAGCCGATGAGGGGGGCATCATCCCGAGGCTCTGCGACGCACTCTTCGAAAGGATCTCAGTGCAGCAAAATCCACCCGCCCTCACATACAAGGTAATAATATAATTATTTCATAATATGGACAATAAGTGACGTAGTAACGACTTCGCCTTAAGTGCAGCTACTATTACTATACATGGTGTGATGCTGAAAAATAATTTTCTTCGTAAACATACACGTGCAAATTAATCCGTATTTTTTTGTATTAGTATAAATCCATTGCATTTTAAGAAGAGATAGTTTAGTTTTTGACTGACTAGTAAAACGTGTTGTTGTATGGAAGTGTTGTTATTTGTTTTCATATACGCTACCGTGTTGATCGGTTTCGATGTTAATCGAAGTTCTCGTTCTCAAACTCGTGTTTGCCTTATTTCATTACTTTTCTTTCAACCCTGTAAAACTAATTAATCTATAATAAGAGTGTTCAACACACAATAATCAAAGAATCTTAATTACGATTTATCATTATTAGAACGATAATGAATTTACCGCGACAGCGCCTCTGTATTGATGTTACAGTCGACAAGATGTCATACAACACATTTTTTTAAAACTTAAAAGGTCTTAGAAAGGAAAGATTAACATATTATTATGATTCTTTGCGATATAAGATTTTTCTGTATTGTGGTTGGAACGGATAACGATTCATAAAACATGACCGTCCGTCTGGTCCGGTTGTCCGGAACATTCCGCCGAGGAACGGTCCACTTGGGAGAAAGGAAAGTGAAATCAATTTCCCAATAACTACCACTTGTATTTTCTGAGCTTTTTTGATGGAAAAGGTTAAATTGTTTCGAGTGATCTTAACATGCTGCCTTTTGTGTTCTTGATGGATAAAAATCTTGTTTGATTCGGTTCGTGTAGCTTTAGGTATCTCAAGTTGTATTCTTGTTATTTATTGAAACTGAAGTGGGAAAAAATATAAATACTCTTAATAAATAAATAATAAATCTTAATAGAATCTTTTTCACAGTTCTATGATCGTCGTGTATCAGATTGTACACTTGTTCGATTCTAGGAGCTGGAGCACTACTCTCGAAACCCTGAATCACTGAGGAACTGGCTATCTTATCTTTAACTAGCGGCCGCCCGTGGTTTCACCCGCGTGGTACCCGTTCCCGTGGGAATATCGGGATAAAATATACCCTATGTCACTCGGGAAGACTGTAGCAGTCTAACGGTGAAAGAATCTTCTAAATCGGTCCAGTACTTTTTGAGTTTATTCGTTACATACAAAAATACAAATCTTTCCTCTTTATAATATTATATAGTATAGAGTACCGACACGCAATAATGTTGAAAACAGCATTGTTATGGCGTCAGACTTAGATAAGATGGTAATAGCTAACCAGGCGGCCTAAGAACAAGTCCTACCATCAACCAAACCGAATGCAATATACTGCCTAGTGGTGCACTAGACAACAGAGGCAGTTAAAAGACAGCTTTGACGGTTGGTATCGCTTACGATTAAGGAAAATATATTTTTCTTTGCTTATTATTGTTTACAAATAACAGTGTTATGCTGACTCTCAACGCTACATTATTTTAACTGGATAAATTCTTCATCTACTCATAATCTCAATATTCCGTTTCCGGAATAACAACAAACAAACAACCAATAAATAACTAGGAACAGTATTCATCGGAAGAAATAATAAGAAAACTTTCTGTGAATGCAATAAAAGTCGACCGAAGGTAATTCCGCGATGAAACGCGGCACAAGCTAGAATTGCAAATTTAGCGTTGAAGTTCCCTTTTTATATTCTCTTCTTTTATTACCTGTTAAAAAGCCTTGAAGTTAGGGGAACAGTACATTTCACTCGATTCCAATAACTGAGTAACTCTTTTACTTTTCTTTTTAAAATCTGGCTTCATTCAAGAGTTTTCAATCAGTATATAAAAGAAAAGGAATTAATAATATCGAGCAGAAATTAATATCGGAAGTCTTAAGGTGGGTCAAGTGATCCAAAATCGTTATTATAGTATTTCATTCTTCGATCATATAAGCCCGGTTTATATGCTCGAAGATTTCATTAGAAGGAGTGAACCACAAATTCTGAGACAAGGATTGAAATATGATTTCATAAAGATTTTTAAGTTTTGTGCTCTAACTAGACATAATTTAACTTTAAATGGCAGTAAAATCTCTTTTTGTCTCTTTTTTATGTACAGTATTGAATATAGTTGGTTAGATATTTAATTGCCATTTAAATTTAACTGGCATCTCTGAGTGCGGCATTTCGCCTACTTCAGGATTGTAAGGGCAGAATACCAAAATATGTTATAGAAGGAGCATGTCACGCATTTCACACTGAATAACCAACCGCCTCTGTGGTCTAGTGGTTCACACCACACGACCCAGGGGTTCCGGGTTCGATTCCCAGTAGGGGTACATATTTTATTCGGTTTGGTTGGTGGTAGGACATGTTCGTAGTCCGCCTGGCTAGCTACCACCATCTTATCTAAGTCTGACGCCATAACAATGATGTTTTCAGCATTATTGTGTTCCGGCAGTGAGAGATAAGATAGCCAGTTCCTCAGTGATTGAGCATTCCGGGAGTAGTGCGCTTCCACCTTCAGCGTCGTCACCACTTAACAGCAGGTGTGATGAAGGCTAAGGGCAAACCCATTGTGAATTAAAAAAAAAAATAAGGCGAGGAAATGCGGGCATGGCACCATAAAGAAAATAAAAATTTAAAGAGTAAATGTGTGGGGAGTTAATTTTGTGATGTGGATAGACTGCTACGGTCCTGCTTCAGGCAGTCGTTGTTCTTTCCTTTTTTTGTAACCATTCCTTCTAATCCTTTGCGTTTTGCAGGTGGAGGTGTCATACATGGAGATCTACAACGAGCGAGTGCACGACCTGCTGGACCCTGAGACCTCGCGGCGGTCGCTGCGAGTGCGCGAACACGCCGTGCTGGGACCCTACGTTGACGGCTTATCACAGCTCGCCGTCACGTCTTTTCACGTAGGTTTCATTTAAAGCTCTTTTTTATTTTTATGAGTTTTATATCATCTGTATTAGTAGATCTATTCTGCACAACTACAACTGCTCCGTTGGGGATTCGTGTATTATTTCTATGCTTTGTCAATTCGGAAGTCAATGACATCGACCAAGCATAGATCGGAAACGTTTCCGAGTGTTTCTGAATAGCCCGGCTGATCTGGAATGAGTTGATCGCGCTTGCAATGTTTATGTCCGCACTGGAAACACTATAGGGTTTAATTACAGCAACGATGCGCTCTTGTTGGTGGAAGTTTCAAATATTTGGTGTAGTAGTTGGTATGTAATTATTTATACTATATAATATACCTATATATATAGCTGGTGTAGCATATCCTTGAGTGAAGAGGTATACTTGCTACGGAATCATCTTGGTATGTGCACATGTGTAAGAGTCGGCAATGCCTAATTGCCTACTACCTTTTGTGGCCCTTATTTGTGGGTCACTAACTACACAAATACACACATAAAGTAGCATTGAAATGACTTTGGAATGAGACTTTAAATAAGTTATATTAACCAGCTTTTGGTGTTAAAAAAACTTTGTTCATATGCCATTTGATAATTCCTAAAATAAAATTATATTTGGCCGTCGCAAACTAGATGTTTGCCAGATTTTTTCTGTCTTTATTGTTGCAATGCAATATGAAATTCCGAAGTATGTTTGTTAAACAGTTTATTTATAGAATATCTCTTAAGTATGTCATACACTTCATAAACAATAATGAGGAATGTTTCTGATACTGCAATTTTCTCTTACTGATTCATTCATTACAGAGCAAGAGCAGAGAAATTCTTTAGTAAATTGTAATTTTCAAGATCCTTTTAAGTTTCACTATCTGGACACGCGTCAAAATCTTAGCGTGTCCAGATGACGAAATAATGTTGTTATGTTATGTAAGTGTTACTAACTTTGAGTTTCACCAACTGAACACTCGTGTGTCCAGTCTCTCGTGTCGAGTTAGTGAAAAACCCCTTTTATTAACCAAATAACTTACAAATGACATCAAATACTTACCTAATTGCAACTTCTAACATAGCAACCATTTCCATTTTCTTGTTTTTCACGCCAAGCACTCGCATTCTCGCATAACGGGCTTTATCTAACTCCGCAATTTACCAAACTTCAAACTTGAAACAAACAACATTTTTCTTCAAAGTAATCTAATCTAAGACGTCAATTAGTGTTCGTTAAGACGGGCCGAGAAGATGAATTTTTGCCCGTAATAAATTTACGAGTGGGTGAAATAGCTATTAACAACAATGGCCTTATAGAGGTATTCATTTTATTTTTCATTTGAGGACGTGAGTTGATTCCCATAGGGCAAGCAATGATACTAGGTATAGTACTTCTATCCATACTAATATTATAAACGGAAAGTGTGTTCATTTGTTTGTTGGTTTGTCCGTCTTTCACGTCAAAACGGAGCATCGGTGTTGTATATAAAC
This sequence comes from Crambus lathoniellus, assembly GCA_949710035.1. Classification (NCBI taxonomy): domain Eukaryota; kingdom Metazoa; phylum Arthropoda; class Insecta; order Lepidoptera; family Crambidae; genus Crambus; species Crambus lathoniellus. The sequence goes on along the minus strand of OX453298.1, from coordinate 31,478,768 downwards.
CCTAGTGTTGAATATAAATCATGGTTTTCAAGCCTAGACTTCTTTATTTTTTTGTTTATTGTTAGTAGCAGTACTATATATGTATTTACGAAAAACTATGTTGGTAAAAATGTTCGTAATGGGACCCCATAGTGTTGTTTAAATGATCCCAAAAACGGTTTAGGGTTTTTATTTTACTGCGTTTGCAAAAAGGTTGTTCAAATTTTTCCTTCGAAATGTCGATTTAGCTATTTTCGCTACATTAAGTACTCCAGGGTCCCTCTTTTAGCTTAACAACTGACAATTCCCTGCCAGTTAACTTTTGACATTATCCCGTTCCCTTAGAAATTGATTTAATTTGTCCCAAAAATTATGTTTGCCTTTGCCCAAGAAGAATTGAAAAAAGGTGGGTCAAACTTTTCCTTCAAATTGTCATTCTGCTATTAACGCTGCATTACTCCCGGGTCCGTCTTTAGGTTAACAACTGACAATTCCCTGCCAGTTTTCTTTTTGACATCATCCCGTCCCCTTTGAAATAGGTTTAATTTTCGACGGCAAATCTCCATATCAACGACGATCGTCGAAGTTTTGGAGGGAAGTTTCTTTAGAGTTCTTCCTTCGCGATCATATTGTTCACACACAGACAAGCTCTGTTTACTTGGTGACACAACTGACACACAAAGAAAGTTTGAAACAATTTATTTGTTGCTTTGGTAGGTACGCAATTGACGCCACGACATTTAATTTCATTTGAGATACGCCTCTTATTAAACACCTCTCCACTAAAAGAAAGGAATTGGAGTTGTTTATAACGCATAAACAAACCTATTAACTTTAATAAAACACGCAATAACCCTAAAACCGCGATAACTATTTGTAAAGTTTGACATTTTAGTTTTTGTTTACATTAGTAGTTACCTGAAATCAAACAATTCCTTTAAAATGTACCTAGTTTACTGTTCCTATTTATTGTCAGACACATTTACCTGTCACAACCGTACTTTACCTGTTATTGCCACATTGAATATCTCAAATCTACTTAAGCACCTACTTTATCTCCTAATAAATTCATTACGCGACTGTATCGTGTGTCGCGCGAAGCCGGAGTTTATTCATAGGCTTAGCTGTCGGTAACGTGACATTGAACGGTGGCCCGATCGATCGCATCAATATTGCAAATTAAACAAGAGTGGCCCAATTTGGCCCGCGCGCCTCCCACCCCTTCGCCGGATCCCACCTGTGCTGATGAATAATGCACCGGCAATATGTTAATATCACTTTAATGTGAAAATATACGGATTGATATGTTTTATTTATCATGCATTGCATGCCTTGATAGGCTATAGTGATTCGAGCAGTCCTTTTTCATTTATTTATAAAATTATTTCTACAACTTCCGATTGCTATTTACAACAAAATGCTTTATGCCGGAATTCCCTATTTGTTTTTATCTTTGAATAAGTAGTTGAAACCTCTAATTTTGAAAGCCAAGTGTCATTCTGTTAGCAAAAAATAATCTCCTGTTCATGTACTGTTGTTCTCAACGACGATCTCTAAAAAAATATACCTAAATGAAAAAAGTTTGTATAGGTACTAGATTCGTACTACCCTTCAGTGACACGGTGTGACGGCGTAATAAGTTACGTTCCCGAAAAATACTCGCACCTCAGAATGTTACCTACATGTTTTCTTTTTTCCGTTCTGGTGAACATAAATAGCTTCACGGTTTGAGAGCTTTGAAGAAGAGTGGCATTAAGCACATATTTTAACGTCAAAGCTTTCAATGTTATATGATACTCATTTACACATTAAGTAACATTTTACGTTAAATTTTTGAATTTGTTTGAGTTTGAATTTTCAACTCAAGAACTGCGAACAATGGAAGGTTTCCTGGATTTAACCCTTCAATCGACCGTGCAAATCCCTTAATGCGATCTAGATATTTCGGGACAACGAATGACGGTAAATGCTTACCTAATCTTGTTATGCTTCTATGGGATTTGGTAATCGATCTCAAAGCAAATGATGATCTTATTCTATTCATATCATCTTCTATGTATTATTTCATACGGGTTAATGATCCTTCACGTAGAAGCTTTAAAGTACGTACGTAGTTGGTAAAAATTTGCTAGACCATTAATTAAATCAAATTTGACGTCACTATTACGTACCGATAATCGGATTAAAGATCGCCAGTCGAACAAGATATAGGCAATTCTTGAAAGTAACTTGATCCGTCCCGAAATAATTGACAGAGGGTATAATAATTGCTTTTATTGAAACCTACTTATAAAAGAAAAATCTTTCGCGCGGTTTCTGAGAGGCAGAAATGAAACTAATCATTTCGCAAAAGGGAAAACAGCTCTTTGCTCTTAGCGCGTTTGTTCCACGGCCGCAGGAGATATGCTTCTTGAATACAGTATAAACTTTTTTTGGGGGCTCAAGAATTCTTTGTTAGACATTTGAAAAGGTTTGGGACACTCGCATTTCATTAAGCAGCCTGTTGTCTATCTTGTTAAAAGTCTGATTAATTTCTTATTTATTGGAATGAGAGAAACGAGTCAAAACTGCCTCAATCAGCTTCGGTTTATTAAGAGTAATCTTGTATTATTTACAATGTATTTTTCCGTTCCTTCTCAAGCTTTCTGTCTGTCTTTATTTCCGGGTCTATCGTTCATCCAGTAGTGTTTTTATTGTTTTCTCACGATCTGGATTGAGAATTCGACAGTTTTTTATTTTTACGGCCACATGTTTTTGATTAATGAAGTGATGGCAGGGGTGTTGGGTATGCGTAAGCATTTGATAATATTATTATACAGTTACGATTTGTTTCTGTTCATTTTATTTGATATTTTTAGTCTGATTAGATCACAGAAAGTATATCTCTTTTATAAACATTCTAACCCCGGTAAAGGCACTACCTAAATCACAAATTTAATTATTAATTTCATACCGGTGCGATATCAAAGATGTCTCGAGTTACAGAATCTTTCGAGAGACGTGGGACGTGGCTTGCGTCGTTATCGATAATATGTGTACATAGATTAGTATGGTTAGCGGGATTTTCAACAGCTATGCTTTATGAAAGACTAAAGATAGTAAATAACTAAAATTAAGCTATTTAAAATGTTATTCTTAAAAATTACATCCATTTTACCAATGCAAAATAATGGTGTTATAAACTTTGAAGCCCAATCCCGGATAATGCGCTGCGCCGGCAAGTTATGGAAATTTGCCGCGATATTGAACCATCCAAAATTGATTGAGAGAGGCTATAAAAAGGTCTAATTTAAATTTATTCCGACCCTTCCGCCCTGTAAAAGCTACGAAAACAAAGAGATGGAAACAAATATTTGCTTCAATTGAATTCTGTATTCATCCAGTGGTAATTTGCGCTGGAATCCTCCTGAGTATGATTCGCTTCTGTTTCAGATACAATTGAACGAAAAAAGTTTCTACGATTGATATATCGGCGCTATTCAATTTTCTGTTACGTAAACACTATATCCAGCTCAGAAGATATTTTTGTTCGTCGTGATTCAATGAGCACCTCATGTACGTGAATAATGCATGCGAAAACGTCGTTTATTTCAGAGTTCGCGTATTACCTGAAGTAATATATTCTTAACTTAATATTTTGCCTCACCGACACATCCATTACTGCATTGCTGACAGTTTAACGGCATCCGTAAGCCTAAAGTCTTACGTACCCTCAGTTTGGGACGTTGAATGAAATTAAATTCGTCCCTGAAACTTGGTTGTTACTGAGTAACTTCATTTTGGTTAGTGGAACCCTTACACAAACAAGTTGGTTTAACAATATAGCTTGTTATGTTTAGTTTAGAATTGCTGAATGTAATACAAAACTTAGGATTGGTTGGTAGTGGTAGTGTTGTATTGTTTTCTCAAGTTAATTTATTTCCATAGTTTACGGAGCAATGCTTAAAATGAATTAAGTTTACACTACTCTACTCTACATTAATCATAACAGTCACTTGGATATTTCATCGATATCTTTGTTTTAAGTAATATGGCGATGGCCGGCCCACCTTTTATCATCTTCCGTCTTATGTCATCTTTCATCTACACCTCTCATTTATTGGATTCATTATGAAAGAAAGAAAAATAACTAGTCTCCTAAAATAAGATTTTAAACTTTGGTCATTATCACTATAACTATTATGAAAAACGGGATTTTTACCATGTTTATTTTGTTTTTCGAGTTCCCGATATTTCGGCGCAGTTGCACACGCCATGATCACGGAGTAACTGATCGTGACCGTGATCATGGCGTGTGCAACTGTGCCGAAATATCGGGAACTCGAAAAACAAAATAAACATGGTAAAAATCCCGTTTTTCATAATAGTTATAGTCTCCTAAAGTATAATTTATCGAGCTAAATTATATCATATGCAATAACGATCTCATCTTTCCAGGACATCGACAACCTAATGACAGAGGGCAACAAATCCCGAACAGTAGCAGCTACCAACATGAACAGCGAGTCGTCGCGATCACACGCTGTCTTCAGCGTGGTGCTGACACAGACCCTGACTGATGTCGCGACTGGGGTCTCCGGCGAGAAGGTGGCGCGGCTGTCGCTCGTGGACTTGGCAGGGTCTGAGCGGGCGGTCAAGACAGGCGCCGTCGGCGACCGGCTTAAGGAGGGATCTAATATCAACAAGTAAGTTGGACTCAACATATAGGCAACATATTTTTAGGCATGAGGAATATGGTAAGAATAGAGAAAACAAAGGGCGGCGAAAATAGTTTAAATTATTATAATAAAAAAAATTTACACAATACGTCATGAATGTTCTTATTCACCACGTGGGTCCAATATACACATAGCTTAGCGGGTGCAAAAACGCCGATGTAGTCATTTTGCACCCGCCAAGCGTATATTGGACCCACGTGGTGAATAAGAACATTCATGACGTAGTGTGTATATTATATACACACTACATATGTATAAGCTTGTGCTTCTGCACGAAGGAGTTAAACGGAATCATAAATTATAATTCCTGTAATGCAAGTATCACATTTAGTTAGGTATTATTTAAGGATTTTATTACTTGTATGGTTCTATACAATACATTTCTAATACCCGCATTAAAGTCCTTCGTGCGCCCTCGCTCGAGGGCTTTCAAACATAACTTATTAAGAAACACATACATAGGTGTACGCCACGCGACGATTACCCAAAGGCTACCAGTGTTATATGGTTTCTTGTTACAAAAGGTCGTGTAATGTCATAGCTAGAAACGATATAGAATTCAGTGAAGGGGCCTTTGGGTATGTATTATTAACATTTATCATTACTGAGCTAAATCCATGTTCAGCTAATTAGTAATACCTACTTTCAGAACGAAATAACAAATCCTTGGTAAGGAAATATATGTTTATAGAAAACCACTACGAAATATTTCGTAGGTATACATTTTATTTTTTTTACATTCATGCAATATTTTATGTTAATACTTGTTGTTGAGAATAAGTTTTAAACGTCTAATTTTTACCTACCCAAATATTATAATAATTACTATTTACCCACAAAACATCACATAACAATGAAAATATTTCGAACTAAGTTATCTTTGGTCCTTCGAACCGGATAGACTATTACCCAAATCACAGATGACCAATTTTTGCGTTTTCTCAGGTCACTAACAACGCTGGGTCTGGTGATCTCAAAACTGGCTGACCAATCGTCCGGTAAGCCGAACAAGGACAAGTTTGTGCCGTACCGGGATTCCGTGCTCACGTGGCTACTTAAAGATAACCTTGGGGGCAATAGCAAGACTGTTATGGTATGTATAAGCAGGCAAAGTAGTCGAGTTTATAAGGAAATGGTGTTGGTTGGATTTAATTAGTAGCTCAGAGAAATGTAGTACCTACGTTTATTCGAAGTCGAACGGTGCGACCGTTCTAGTTTTTTTTTTTCTCCTTGTGTTTGTAATTAACAGGATAAGGTAGACATGCAAAATGTTGTAAAATCCATGAGAAAAATAGAATTTTAATATAAATAAAACAAAAAAAGTCATAAATTAAGTTCTCATTTCACGCTTTATCAGGCCTATAATGAACCACCATGAATAACCTTTGTGTTTTTTTATGTGTAACGCTGTTGGTATGTCGTCCTACTACTATATCCGAAAGTTTAGATGTTTGGATGTTTAGATGTTTGTATGTTTGTTATTCAATCACGCCAAAACGGCCTAACGGATTTGGCTGAAATTTGATACACAGATACTTAGCCTGGAGAGGAACATAAGGCTACTTTTTATTCCGGAAAAATATCACTTTCCCGCGGGATAACGTCGTGTAGTCCACACGGGCGAAGCCGCGAGCGGAAAGCTAGTTATAAATAAATAAACACCAATAACAAAACATTTTCATTTCACAAACCAACATTTACGACAATCCTTTTGTCCAGGTGGCCACGGTCTCCCCAGCGGCTGACAATTACGAGGAGACCCTATCCACTCTTCGATACGCGGATCGAGCGAAGCGAATCGTCAACCACGCGGTCGTCAACGAAGACCCCAACGCGCGCATCATCAGGGAACTCCGTCAGGAAGTGGAAGCGCTCAAGGAGATGCTCAAGCATGCGACTGTGTTTCCGGTATTTTGGAGTCGAAATCCTATATACTTTTTATACTTTACAAGAATACAATAGAAGTCCCATCAATCTATATATATAAAATCGAGGGGACATAACTCACTCATCACGAAATCTCGAAAACTACTGGACCAACGAAGATGTAATTTGGCAGGAAAGTAGATTATGCCTAGGAGACGTCCGCTAAGAACGGATTTTAGGAAACTCCCCCCCTAAAGGGGTAAAATGGGGGGGTTAAGGTTATATGAAACTTCCTCATTTATGGATTTAGAAGCATGAAAACTAGTACGTTGGATACTGGTTACGACTGAAAATGATCTGAGTAAGCAAAGTAAAAAAAACTCCCCCTTAATAGGGTAAAATGGGGAGATAAAGTTTATATGGAACTTCGTCATTTCTGAACTTAGAAGTATGAAAATTGGTATGTTGAATACTGATCACGATTGAAAATGATCTGCGTATGCAAAGTTATAAAAAAACCCTTAATAGGGTAGAAAGGGGAGATTAAGGCTTATATGAAAACTTCCTCATTTCTGGACTTAGGAGTATGGAAATTGGTATGAAGGATACTAGGTCATCATTAAAAATGATCTGCTTAGGCAAAATAAAAAAAACCCTAATAGGGTAGAAAGGGGGGTTAATGTTTATATAGGGTGGGTGGGGGTATTAAAGATACGGAGTTTAGATGTTTATGGCTTAATCAAAACGAAATGGCTAAATCGATCGGGATAATTGAACTCTGGCCGGGAAAATTTCATACGGTTTTTTTTAACTCGGGAAAAAGTACAGTTCCCGTGGGATACAGTTTTTTTTGTTCACTTTATATAATGAAGCATGGGTCCCATGCCAGCTCATTTTCGTGCAAAGCAAAAAATTCTTTATGCATTAGAATAAAACTCAAGAAAATCAGTATTACACATTTTTTAGCAAAGTATTGACTTGATTTTTTGCCTTTTGGTAGTTCAAGAGTAGGAGAATGTCCGAATTATTATTCATACGATAGTAGCTCCTGTTTGTCTAGGTATCGTTACCTTCTTTTGTCTAAGCCACGGGTAGCGTGCTCGGCCTTCGATCGATGAGGTTATGTGACTTTTGCAATGGTCTATCATGGAATTGCTGTTAAAAAATATATCGCGCTTCGGAAGACACGATAAGCCGATGTTTCTGGCTGCATTTGGATTGGTTAGTACACCATAACTTCAATGGGCCCGTGTGGAAGGTCATGGCCCATTCTCCTTATCCATCCATATGAAGGCCTGTGCCCCAGCAGCCGGAACATTAAAATAGATTGATGATGGTACTGATGAGACCTTAGAGAATGCCTATCTACCTAATTTCTGACACAAAATTTTGCGATGTAGTACATACTCGCGGACGTAGTCGCGGCCGGCCATTCATATTCCTGTTTCTACTATCCCTACTATTATTATAAATGCGAAATTGTATATGCTCACGTCAAAACGGATGAACCAATTTTGATGAAATTTGGAATGGAGATAGTTTGAGACAGTGCTTCCGGGTGCTCCTACTAATTTCTCCTACTGATAGGAGCACCGCGACATGTCCTGATGCTCAGAAGGACATAGACCAATTGTAACCGCGGTAATAAGGCTCATTCCCATGGTAAAATAAGTTTTAGCTCGGGCAAAGCTGTAGAATGGAATTGGTATTTGAGGCGATAGTTTGAGTTTATGGGAAGTATAATATTTAGAATAGAGACAGTTTAAGGCCCTGGAAAGGATACATTTTACTTTTTACCGCGGGAAATCTCATTGTATGGAAAAATCACTTTAAGCGCGGGCTAATTTAGGGGCAGAAATTGGTATTTAAGTAAACTATTTGAGACCCTGGCAAGGATCATAATAGGCTACTTTTACTTTTTACCACAGGATAGTATCATATTTCCACGGGAAAATCAATAAGTAGGTATTCTTTGTTTGTCCGTCTTTCACGTCCAAACGGAGTAACGGATCAATGTGATTTTTGGTACGGGGGTATACCTAGGTTGGGAGCTGGAGAATGACAAAGTTTTTCCCGGAAAATATTACATTCCATCAGGATAATGTCGTGTAGTACACGCGGGCGAAGCCGCGGGCGGAAAGCTAGTATGTATATAAAACTCTTGCGTTACTAACTGACTGACAGACAACGCACAGCCAAAAATACTGGGCGCAAGAAGCTGAAATTTGGCATGTATGTTTATTAAGGAGTGTAGTGGAGCACTAAGAGAAGATTTTTAGAAATCCCCCCCTAAGATAGTAAAAAATCTGTTTGTATGAAACTTTTGTGAATATTTCAATTCCTCGCAGACTAAGTCCCGGGCGGAGCGCTCCTTGCATATAAAGTTGATAAGTGATGCTTCCGTAGAAACGTTCTAGAACATAAACTTTTGTTGTCGATACCGTTCTTACAATTTAACAACCGGTATAAGTTGTAATTGAAATTTTGTAGTTGTTTTATAGTTTTAAGAATATCCTTTAAATTATTTTGAAATATTTTACATACTAAAGCGATGTTCAACAGGGTTCACCACTGGGAGAAGATGTGCATGAACAGTTAGCGCAAAGTGAGCACCTGATGAAGGAGATGTCCAGAACTTGGGAGGAGAAACTTGTGGAAACTGGTATGCAATACTTTATTTTCTACAGTGACTTAACAATTTAATTTGCAAGTTCTCCTACACCTCAATAAGCTTGTTAGTTTTCATGCTAGTCACCTTAGTAGAACTGAAAAAAAAAAACAATTGTCTAATATTGGAGACTGTGCTATATATTTCACTCTCATCTCTCTTACAATAATAAAAATAATAATAATAATGATTTATTCAAAGGCATAAAAAACCCAATAAACAGTCAAATACATAATTCACAAAATAAAGTAAATATTACTTTGTTTATGTATTGTAAAGCCTCCGATTGTAAAATCACTGCGTTCTTTTTTATAATTATTCAAAAATCTTTACTCAGGGAGGATACAAAGCGAGAGACAGCAAGCTCTTGAGAAGATGGGCATCAGCGTTCAAGCCAGTGGCATCAAGGTGGAGAAGAACAAATACTATTTGGTGAACCTCAACGCAGATCCATCTCTCAACGAACTGCTCGTTTACTACTTAAAAGTAAGAAACAGTAATGTAATCTGGTTTGGCTTGAGTTTAGTTTTAATAGAATGTAGATAGAGAACCTAGTTATTTAACTTATTTGAAAAAAAAAATGTCTATTATCAAGATCACTTACAATGCCACAATCGATAAATATCAACTGAAGTAAGTGTAAGCGAAATTTTATGCGATAACTTTTGTCGATAGAGTAAGGCTACCCTCATTTGGGATGCCAAAACGTAAACATACGAACTAGGTCGTACGAATTAACGTAACGACTAACTCGCACCCAAACTGCGTGCACCCATAGCACGTATCTCGTCGCGAATTTGTACGAATACGAGAAATTCGTACAAATACGCGGTTGAAGTGAGCGTAGCCTTACTTACGCCGCATTTCCACCTGCAAGTAAACTTCTGCGATGAATGTCCGACATCAACTTGCTTGTGTAAACTACGTAGCAATTACACTCGCGACAGCTTGCCAGTATGATATGTCAACGATTTTGCAAGAACTCACGCAAGACTTCCGTAAGTTTATACTTGCAGGTGGAAACGCGACCTTAGCAAAGAAGTTGCTTTCATAATTTAACTGGATGTCATTTCCAGGATAAAACATTAGTAGGTTTAGAAATTAGTGCGTATTCGCACGAGTAAAATCCATACAAATACACGGTTAAAGTGAGCGTAGCCTTACTCAGTAAAGCAGTTGCTTTCATAATTATTTAACTTGATGTCATTTTCAGGATAAAACATTAGTAGGCGCTGGTCACTTGGCCGACATCCAGCTGTCGGGTCTGGGAATCCAGCCCCAACACTGCCATCTAGTAGTGGAAGGCGGAGCTTTATTCATGGAGCCGTTGAACGGCGCTCGCTGCTTCGTCAACGGCACGCCCGTAGTGTCGCGCGTGCGGTTGGGCCACGCCGACCGCATCCTGTGGGGCAATCATCACTTCTTTAGGGTCAACTGCCCAAGGACCACCAGTGAGTCTCTCATCATCATAGGCTTGTAGCCGTTTGACGCATGCTGGGTAAAGGTCTCCCCAAGAATCTCAACAACGATCAGTCCGTCGTTGTGGAGACGCTGACCGCATCCTGTAGGGCAATCATCACTTCTTCAGGGTCAATTGCCCAAAGACCACCAGTGAGTCTCTCATCATCATCATCATAGGCTAGCAGCCGTAAGACGCTTGCTGGGTATAGGTCTCCCCATGGATCTCCACAACGCACGCTGCTTCGTCAACGGCACGCCCGTAGTGTCGCGCGTGCGGTTGGGGCACGCTGACCGCATCATGTGGGGCAATCATCACTTCTTTAGGGTTAACTGCCCAAGGACTACCAGTGAGTCTCTTATAACCTCATAGGCTAGCAGCCGTTTAACGCATACTAGGTATAGGTCTCCCCAAGAATCTCCATAGTGCTCGCTGCTTCGTCAACGGCTCGCCCGTAGGGGCAACCATCACTTCTTTAGGGTCAACTGCCTAATGACCACCAGTGAGTCTCTCATCCTCATCATAGGCTAGCGCCGTATGACGCAAGCTTGCTATAGGTCTTCCCAAGAATCTCCACAACGCTCGCTGCTTCGTTAACGGCACGCCCGTAGTGTTGCGCGTGCGGTTGGGCCATGCCGACCGCATCCTGTGGGGCAATCATCACTTCTTTAGGGTGAACTGCCCAAGGACCACCAGTGAGTCTCTTATCATCATAGGCTAGCAGCCGTTTGACGTATGCTGGGTATAGATCTCCCCAAGTATCTCAACAACGATCAGTCGGTTGTTGTGGAGACGCTGACCGCATCCTGTGTCTCTCATAAATCATCATCGCTAGCAACCGTATGACGTAGACATGCCACGAATATTCGGCAACTATTCGGTATTCGGCCTATTCGGCCATTTTATTTGGTATTCGGTATTCGGCCGAATAATAGGTACTATTCGGCCGAATACCGAATACCAAATCATGGTAAAAAAGACACATCATATTAATCAAGATTTGTATTTATTATTAAAATCACAATACTTTAAGAAGTAAAATTCAGCAGTGGTAGGTTGTGATGGATAAAAACAAGCTTTTCTGCATTTGTTAGAAGCAAGCGATTACGTTTTTCATCGTAAATGATACCAGCTTCAGAAAACAACCTCTCAATATACATGCTACTCCCGGGAGAAGAAAGATAAACTTTAGCAAATTTCGAGAGGTTTGGGTATAGTTTTTCGTTTGCTGACCACCACTTGTAAGAATCAGCTTTTCGATCTAGGTGAATTGATTTCAAATAAAAATCTATCTCATTGACCACAGTGTTCTTCTCCATGTTCTCCTCATCATTACTATTTCGCATATTATCTGTAGCGACTTCCTCAAAGCAATTCCAGAAACTGTCGTGTATTTCAGATGACTTATCATTCGTACCTGTCGTATTATTCTTTACGCGCTTGACTAGCATGTACTTGTGCCGAATATTTCGCTTCGGCCGACAGCGTTGCCGAATATTCGGTATTCGGTATTCGGCCAAATCACTATTCGTGGCAACTCTAGTATGACGCTAGCTTATTTCACGTGGTAACATGATGAATGCAAGAATTTTGTTTATATGTCGGCAGTCGCCCCCATTGCCCTCCCCTTGTTTCCGCGCCTGTATAGGTCTCCCCAAGGATCAGTCGTTCGTTGTGGAGATCGTTCTTACCACAAAGTTACATCACTAGTTTCTTTCAAAAGTCAAATAAAAATAGGCGGATATTTGTATCGTATTTGCAATTTTTACATGGTTGAAAGTTTAGAAAAAAAAACTAAATGTAATAAGTCTCTTAGATATTAAATAGGAGCGTTTTACCTACCATTAAAACGCATATTGTGTCCGGAGCCTTATTCGAAGCCTAGGTAAACATATTTTGAGAAAGCCCTTTCCGTTTCCGTTCGACATCAATTTTCCTATTGGTCAATTTTACCCACGTGACGTCACTTCCGTAACGTCATCATAAGTCACGTGATACGAGTTCACCTTTTAGCAACGGCGGAGGATTTGTGTCATTGTAGTCTCAAAATCTGAAACACTTGACAACCATTAAGGATAAAATCTACACCAGGCAGGTCTTAAAGCTAGGCTTCGAATAAGGCTCCGGACACAATATGCGTTTTAATGGTAGGTAAAACGCTCCTATTGTGTCCTTTCGCCGTTATTCGAAGCCTAGGTAAACATATTTTGAGACCTTGTTTGTTATCGCCTGGTGAACGAGGACGCCAATGTGACATGTATCAGCAATTATGACATTAATCTTATACCTTTTGACAAATTCGACAGGTACAAGGGGTACAAGAATTAATTGTTTAACTTTATAACTCAACATCACAAATTAATACTGATATCAGAAACATTATGCCATTACTATCAAACATTCAAGTATGTCATACAATAGTACGTAAGTACCTATATAATGAAAATATGAGCACGGACTGAACATGATTGAAAAGAAAATAAAATGTATACTTATGCTCAATCTATCAAACCTTATTCATAAATATGTAAACTATGTTACATAAATCATTTAAATATTCTTGAAATATTCAAAAACTGAAAAGAAACAAACATTACATTAACACAACTTGTGCTATCCCTTATATATTTTTGAAGCAAAAACATCTGAAAATCTTTTGGCTAAGTCTCTTCTGATATAACATCGATACAATATGATCTGAAAACACATAATAAAGCAAAATATAAGTACAATATAATAATTGTAAAAACTTTCGGCACAAAAAACCATAAGCACAAGACTCTTATCTTCCCTAACTGTAAAATCATGTTGCTTTAAATTATTATGTTACACCTGCTAGTGACACGCTAAACTCCCGAGCACTAGCATTGTTACGAAGCTGACGACTGTTTCTCAGTATATCCTTTACCGCTATAGGGAAATTATTATTCATAGGAAATATACTAAAATAAATAATTTGGGGAATTTTAATATACCACTGTGTAGCCCCAATCTAAGCAAAGCTTGTCCTATGGCCAAGATGCCCAAGTCGTAATTCTTATGGTTCTGTAGGGTGCGAAGCATTAAGTCCACCTATGTACTGTAATTAGTGCATGAAGAATTAAATAAATAAATAAACATGTATTTTGTAAATACATGGTTGTGTTATATACAAAACACTTCGATCAATTAAACATAATATTATACTTAAAATATCGAACCCACGACGTTATTTTTGGCAGTTATACTGTTGACTCACTACCTACACCAAATTCAAGAGAAAAGACATTATTTAAAGCTCTGTGCTAGAGAAGAAGTCAACTATTGCTATGTTTGTGCAGTGCAAGATGCATTAAAGTTTGATTGCAAAAATTAACGTTAACATTATTCGAATAAATAGGATCGCAGATCGCAGGATGTTATATGTATAACATCCTAAACTACTTGTGCCGGCTTGTCTTACTGGTCTGGCAAAAAGAGCGATCATGTATAAAGGTCAAGTAAATTTCTGAAAATAATGTAAGCACATGCCTTATTTTACATGATCAAAACAAAAGTAGTTCGTATATTAACTTCTTTAAAGCATCTGCTATTTTGTAACAAATCTCATTTGCATACAAATCGGATTAATGTAACTCTAAAAGATAAATTGCAAAAGATTTGCAATATTTTGTCATAACTCTATCTACTACTTATATCTATCAATCAATCAAATATTGATTTATTCACATAGACATATAATAAGCATGTAGGTACTTATGAATCGTCAATATTTTCCTACCACCCATTCAAGACTTTTTAACTGTAACTATACATATAAATATAATAATGACAACGAAAATGACTGGTAATGGTCGATAATGACAGTTTCACTTCATATATTTTACCGACACGGTCCCAAGTTGCATTGCAGGACACAATTTTTTATATAGACTGCCATTCTAAAGACGCGTTTCTCTTATTATTAATTACTATCGAACCAATGAAAAACTCCCGTTAATTACTGTCAATTTAGCTACACGGAACATCTTAAATAGTTATATCCAATCTAGCAAAGAAACATGAATATACAAAATTAAAAAATTTCATTGAGTTATGGCTCATTATACCCATCCATTTAGTAAAAATGGGTTAACCGGGCACATTATATAACTTCGTAATGAATACAAACAATTCTAACATAATGAACTAAAAATATATATATATATTAAAACTCACCAAAGACATTGTTTATCAGAAACATAAGAGACTTCTTTTCCTCATCAACGAAAAACCGAGCAACTTCTTTTAGTTGCCCTAATGCTTGCCCTAAGGGCATAATTTTGCTATTGTACAAGACAGTGTTCTTGTGGAGCGACTGTCAATCTGAAAACTCGTAAATTATTATCAATGATCTGATCTACTAATTTTACATTTGTATGGGTCCGTGTCCTTGCGAAATCAATCTCAGAAACCCATTTTTACTTATTCTTTCCAAAAAATTCATAATTTATCCAATTTTTATGATAATGATTCATTAAAGGTTCATAAAAAGATGTCTTTGTAGACAATATCATTGTTGTAGACCCTGTCAATCTCCAAACTGCATTCATTCTAGCCTGGAAAGGCGTAATTTTTCTATTTTTTAAGACAGTCAAAATCATTTACGTACAAGTACTTTTGACTGAATACATGAATAGTTTATATCATGATAACAAAAGGTTTACATTTTCAACATCATTACATACACAATTACATGAGTTACATGAGCACAGGAAAAATAATATCGGTAACGTTGACTGCTATTGCCCGTTGTAGGTTGATCTGTATTACAGGCAACAAAATATGGTATATATACCTACCTAGTTTTGCCATTTTAAAAGACCGTGATCGTCAGAATTCGTCTCACAATATAAATCTACGGTGCCATGGAGCAGCCTGCCATGTTTATACATGACGATGAGTAAGCATAAACAATTCCTGTATCAGATGACTTCAATCTTCTAGACGGCTAAAATAACTATTGCCTATAAATTTTCTAAAACATTCTACTGATGAAATAAAGTAAAGTAATAATTTATTCGGTGTTCTGCATTAACAATAGGTACACATTTACCTAATCTAAACTAAATTTAGGTATGAAACAGTCGAAAGGGCAGACCCGATCGGCTCGTGCTGTTCCTTACAGCTATGTCAGACTGTCAGGCTCTTTCAGATACGCAAAACGCCAGACACGCATTATCAGAAATCGCAGAATGTCAGATTACACTAAAAGTCAGAATCGCAATATCCCAACTGGCTTTATAGCATAATTACTATGACTGCATAGCTTCTAGTCAGTAGGTACCTATTATTCATTAAAATACTAATTATTGCTATCACTGGTGCCCATAGGGAGCCACCGCAGTATTTCAATCAATATATGAAGTATTAGTGCCAAGCACAGCTTCCAGCGTGCCTAATACTAGCGGGGCTTGTTCGCATATAAACATGAAAGGTATGTGTAGTCGATATACCTATACCCCCCCCCCTTTTTTTTACTTATATTTATTTGAATATACAGTTTCTACTTTCAATCATAATTATGGCATTGACGGCACTAATAATATCTCGTAATCCAAAAAAAAATAAAAAGATTATAATGCTTGTTGTCAAAAACATTGCACCCTGATACTTGCGTAAGCAGGAAATGCCACCCGTTACTTGCGTAAGCAGGCTAATTTAATTAATTTTAAAAATAAAAAGATTCATAATGCTTATTGTCAAAAACATTGCACCCTGATACTTGCGTAAGCAGGAAATGCCGCCCGTTACTTGCGTAAGCAGGCTATGTGTTTTTTTTTTTTTTTTTTTTTTTTTTTAATATATAACATATTAATTTTTTTTTTTTTTTTTTTTTTTTTAATGTAACCACAGCTTAAAATCTGCATTGAATATCATATTAAAAATGTCAGGGATAATGAATCCAATTACGTATCCATTAATAAAACATTATCGAACCAATGGTAGGGGTGTTCGGGGGGGCTGAGCACCCCATTTTTCAATATCAAATCATTTGCTCCATGCTACATTACACGACCCACATAAACACTCCCTAAAAGGGGCAAGGGTCAACTGTAGAAAGTATTTAGAATAAACTTTTGCAACAACAGTATGTACTTTTAAAATCATTAAATTAAATACACTATTCCCTTTAAAATATTATTTGCCTTGCACTTGTTGGTTAGTTAATACATACATAGCGACGCTTGTTCCCATTTTTAATGCAGGTAGCACTCACATACAGACATGGGAGTAATAAAAGTATAACAGTAATCACACACTATGTGCCGGTATAGATACATGATCAAAAACAAAACGTTGAAACAAAAGCAGCTTAACAAAATTAGTGCTATACCACTCGACTATACTGACATTATTTTCGAACTGCAATGATACTTTTCCAATGGACATGATAACCATTAAAGAAAATGTAGGTACTTAAAAATGCTTTCGTAACAATAAATCGCCACAAGAAGTCGGTACAAATTGTAAAATAGGATTTATAAACTAAACAAGAGAAAAGTGTGTCAAGGTCAAGCACGGGCGACGACGGGAGCCGAGACCCACTGTATACTTCCCGATCCTTTCAAAATACCTAAATCACATTGTATCATTATTAAAAGGAAATCTATTTGACATAAATGATTATGATTATGATATAATCTCTCAGCGCAGATCGCAAAATCTCGCTACTAGCTATCACATGAACAGATTTTTCATGGTGAGAAAATCTAAAATTTCTTACTTGCTTGTGGGTAAGAAAATAAAAATCAAAACTTTCACTGACCTGGCGAGGTGTTAAATTACCTCAATTCCTATGTGCCAATAAACCTGATACTCCATCTCGTCGTCCTAAATGCGTTGGATTTCCACGATAGGTACTTTGAAATTAACAGGTGGACCTCGAGCCCGACCCGCCATGTTTTCGCGCGCTCACTCACAGGCACGCTCTTTTAAAATTCGAACAATATTCATAAATAATAATATTACTTTATCCGAGAAAGTACATTATAAGAACCACTCGTACAAATTTTTAAATTTTTAAATTTCGAACGCTAACAGCGTTTATGACTAGATGTGAACGGTTGCGAAAAATGGACGCCAATGACACAAATCCTCCGCCGTTGCTAAAAGGTGAACTCGTATCACGTGACTTATGATGACGTTACGGAAGTGACGTCACGTGGGTAAAATTGACCAATAGGAAAATTGATGTCGAACGGAAACGGAAAGGGCTTTCTCAAAATATGTTTACCTAGGCTTCGAATAACGGCGAAAGGACACAATAAACGAAATCAGAGAATCAGTCTATTAATAAATTTCCAAAACGCAGTACTCATCTTACTAATTAGCTCGATTGTCTAAAAATAGTACGTAAACACGACACTTGTTTGCAGCAACGGCGTCAGAGCCACAGACGCCCGCGCAGCCGATCGACTATAACTTCGCGCGGGACGAGATTATGCTGAATGAACTCAGCAACGACCCGATACAGACGGCGATATCGCGCCTCGAGAGACAGCACGAGGAGGACAAACAAGGTAGCTTCGTTATCACAATAATTAACAACTGTCTACCAGTTCACAATTAAAATAGTCTTATGTGATACTTCTCGCTCGGTGTCAACCGTCTTTTGTTTTTTCTATATCTAAAGTACTTTTTATAACTCGGTGCAAAAAAAGAAAACAGTATTACCACATAAAACTCTATATTCACATTTCTTTATTTGTGAATGACATTGCCGTTAATTCAAAACATGCTTTAACTGGATAGATATTAATTAAGTAAAAATAATGGAAATTACTCTTACGTAAACAACATAATATTTTTTCAAAGGGATGTTAGAAGGATATTTGTTTCAAGTACCTACTGGCAACATGCAACCACAAAATATTTGTGACGCAGGGGTGACAAACCTACTTTAACATGTGTGTGATTATTTGATTAATTTTGATTTGTATTTTGTTTACTTTACGCGGGTTCCTATCTGCTTCGCGTACAGTGCTTCTTTTACACTATTTCGTAGATTTCTTGTCGTTTCTGTTTTTGTTTTTGTTTATTGTTAAGTTTGAACCGTTGTTACTTGTTACATTGTGTAACTACTATTACTATCTAACCCATTTTGCATTATCTTATGCGCTTTAATCCAAGATATAGTTTAGATTATAAGTAGATTTCAAAAAATCTGTAGTACCAAACCTCACAATAAATTTGGTTTAAAAAAGTCATGAAGAATAAAAGGCAACAGGGTGTCGAAAACCCGTTTGCCAAACTCAAATGTGAAAGTGACATTATATTTTTCTTGCACTGAATTATAAAACGTACTTTAGAGCTCTGTAATAGTGCTCAAATAAGTATATTAAATTAAAACGATAGTGTTTATCAAACAGAGTAACTGAACAAATATTGACTGCCGGTATCTTGGTCATTATACTACGTGTTTTTAACTTGTGTTTTTCTCACGATAACAAACCTGTTTCAGTGGCATTGGAGAAACAGAGACAAGAGTACGAAAGACAGTTCCAACAGTTGAGGAATATTTTGTCGCCGTCGACGCCTTACCCGCCGTACTCTTATGATCCGTTGAAATTGGGTGAGTATATTATACTGTGGTTCTTATTTACAAAGTGTAATTAATTACAGCCAGAAGCAAACTCTTAAAAATACTTTGTAAAAATTTTAAGTTGTGAGATTTTGTTTTATGAAATGTGATTTATTAAAGAGTCTTGTTTACCATGTTCACACCTATAAGTTTGATTTCATTAGTTAAGTGTAATTCATTGCAGCCAGAAGCAAACTCTTAAAAAATATTTTGTAAAAAATAATAAGATGTGAGATTTTTTTAAATAGAAAAGTGATCTGTTAAAGAATCTTGTTTACCACGTTCACACCTATAAGAGCCAGCGCGCACTTGTGATTTTTAGTCGACCGATAGTTTAGTCGGAATTGTAAGACGATCGTGATTAAATTGTCGGCCGATAGTTGGGCGATAGTTTAGTTGAATGCAGTGCGCGCGCTCACATAGTCCTTCATGCACATTACCGACCAGCCGATAGTTGTGCTGTGCAATAATTTGATCGAACAACTATCGGCCGATAGTTTGATCGGTCGGTTTTTAATCGTCAGTGCGCGCTCTGCCATTTAACTCTATGCTGAATCCAAAAACGATCAAACTATCGCCCGATTAAAAATGACAAGTGCGCGTTGGCTCTAAGTTTGATTTCATTAGTTAGATTACAATATTTTTATGCAAACGGCACACCTTTTCTCGATTAAAACTCTAGACTTCTTTTATGATTTCTTATTTTAAAAAATAATACATTTTTGTTGAAGCAATATTATATTTAGGCAAGTGAAAGAAACGTATTTTTTTATTTACGTAAGTACTTTGTTTTTAAAACTATAAGTATTTCTTTTGAATTCGTCCTGTTATGTACAAACGTTTGCAGGTAAAATGTCAGCATGCACGCCAACAACGGCGGCTCGGGTAGAACGCTGGGCAGCGGAACGCGACGATACATTCAAGCGATCACTCGGCCGTCTCAAAGCCGACATACTGCGAGCCAACGCTCTGGTACAGGAGGCCAACTTCCTCGCCGAGGAGATGCACCGCAACACGCGGTTTAGTGTCACCCTCCAGATACCGCCACAGAACCTCAGCCCCAACAGAAAGGTAAATCCATCAAAAAGTAAAAAAGTAAATAGCTATCTTTCAAACAAATGATTGAAACTTATTTAAATTTTTAGTTTTTTGCATTCACAATGCAATTTATATAATAGAAAAATGGAAAATGAAGTATTTAGAAAAAATCGAACCGTCTCACAACTAGCTCCGATGGGACTCGAACCCACGACCTTTCGCTTTCCGGGCGACTGCTCTAACCACTGAGCTCGGGAGTCGTTACGAGAAGCGTCGAATTTATCCAATACTTCTTACACGCTGTATAGACAGCGTTAATTTCATCAATGTGGAGATATTACTACCCTCACACGCGAATGAAATTTCTTTCCAAATATTTGACAATTGATGAAGATGTAATAATTGCTATTTCAAATTAATTTTACTTTTTTGCATTCACAACGCAATTTTTGTTATTGAAAATGAAATATTAGAAAAAAACGACCCATCCTCCAAGTAGCTCCGCCGGGAATCAAACCCGCGACCTTTCACTGTCTGGCCGAATGCCCGGATTCCTAATATTTCATTTTCAATAACAAAAATTGCATTGTTAATGCAAGAAAGTAAAAGTAATTCCAAACAAATTGCTCTGATTCTGCTTGTCCATGGAGAAGCTGGACAACAAGCTCGCGGACATGCCGACATGTGCCAAACATATTGAACCTTACTACGTTTACAATAAGCCTTGTTTCCGTGTAGCGCGGCGCGTTCGTGTCCGAGCCCGCCATAATGGTGAAGCGGCCTGGCCGCGGCGGGCAGGTGTGGTCCATGGAGAAGCTTATAACAAGCTCGTAAACATGCCGACATGTACCAAACATATTGAACCTTACTGCGTTTACAATAAGCCTTGCTTCCGTGTAGCGCGGCGCGTTCGTGTCCGAGCCCGCCATAATGGTGAAGCGGCCCGGCCGCGGCGGGCAGGTGTGGTCCATGGAGAAGCTCGACAACAAGCTCGTGGACATGCCGACATGTACCAAACATATTGAACCTTACTGCGTTTACAATAAGCCTTGTTTCCGTGTAGCGCGGCGCGTTCGTGTCCGAGCCCGCCATAATGGTGAAGCGGCCCGGCCGCGGCGGGCAGGTGTGGTCCATGGAGAAGCTCGACAACAAGCTCGTGGACATGCCGACATGTACCAAACATATTGAACCTTACTGCGTTTACAATAAGCCTTGTTTCCGTGTAGCGCGGCGCGTTCGTGTCCGAGCCCGCCATAATGGTGAAGCGGCCCGGCCGCGGCGGGCAGGTGTGGTCCATGGAGAAGCTCGACAACAAGCTTGTCGACATGCGCGACATGTACGACGACTGGCGACGCCGACAGCAGAACGCGCCTGATGAAGATCCCGAACAGGTAATAGATTACATTGACATGCACACTCGAATATTGTATTAATTTATTTGCAAGGCACGTAAGCCCGGTATAGAACCGCTTATTATAGATGTCTACTTTATTTTTTACAAGAGTAACGGGACTCAACGCGACATTTATTATGTAGTACATATGTATTTACAGCTTTACGTTTCGGCTGTGTTGCTACAGCCGTGGTGACAAGCAGATTGGCGGTGCGCGGCGACGTCTGTTCGGGCTTGGAAATCTTCGTTAATAAATGTCGCCTTGAGTCCCGTTACTCTTGTAAAAAAAATATTAAAATGGAACGCGAAAGTTTAAAATCTTATAAGTCTACTTTAGATCAATAGGTACACCATGATGCATAAAGTTACAAATATTATGCGGCACAAATATAGTTCAGCAGTTAGCTGTATAAGCACAAATAATTGATCGTTATATGCACGTCTAACACAATTTAACAGAATATTATAGCGCAGCGCCTTAATTGTTATAATGGTGAATTAATCACTTCGCTACTTAAGCTAACATAATATGTAAATAGTTTTTTTTATTTGTAATCTCTGTAATATGTTATTAAAACGAGCACTTTCAAACGCAGCTTGATGACGTGATTCATGAAGCTGATGGCAACAAGGTATGTACAATGGATGTTGAGGCTGAAATCACACATAATAGTATTGATATTTATTTATTTTGTTTATAAAAACTAAGTGCATGAAGACGCGTATGCAATAATTTTGTTTATCGCACAGAAGCTGAACCAATATATCTGTAAATATTTCATATCCTCCTGTTTGAGAATTTTATTGATACAATGCGCTTAAGTAAATTGATGCTAGACTCCGTTTCACCAAAGAATTCCCTTGATAGTGGCGCTTCAGTCGCCTTCAACATTCGAAATTGAGCTCTATAGCTATAAATATAAAGAATCTACACTTTAGTTCCAGTGATATATGTGCCGGGAGACCTCTTATGTGAAATGATCTCTAATAGTTGTGATTTCACCCTAAAATAATCATTAGTTCACTAGTTATCAACCTTAGTGCTCATACAAAAATGCAATACACCAAGAATCCTTTATAAAGTTAGTATAATTGTTCCAGGACCCAAGTGAAAAAGTGATAGACCCTTTCTACGAGTCCCAAGAGAACCACAACCTTATAGGGGTGGCCAACGTGTTCTTAGAAGCGTTGTTCCACGATGTGACGCTCGACTATCACACGCCCATTATCAGCCAACAAGGGGAGGTCGCGGGGAGGTTACAGGTAATTTATATTAATGTACTAGCTGACCCAGCGCGACTTCGTTCCCGTGGCCCTACCCCCTGCTCCTCCCTACCCTACCCCTACCCTACCCCTACCCTACCCTACCCCTACCCTACCCCTACCCTACCCCTACCCTACCCCTACCCCTACCCTACCCCTACCCTACCCTACCCCTACCCTACCCCTACCCTACCCCTACCCCTACCCTACCCCTACCCTACCCCTACCCTACCCTACCCCTACCCTACCCCTACCCTACCCCTACCCTACCCCTACCCTACCCCTACCCTACCCCTACCCTACCCCTACCCTACCCCTACCCTACCCCTACCCTACCCCTACCCTACCCCTACCCTACCCCTACCCTACCCCTACCCTACCCTACCCCTACCCTATCCCACCCCTACCCTACCCCTACCCCTACCCTATCCCTACCCTACCCTACCTTTACTCTACCCTACTTCTACTCTACCCCTACTTACCCCTCCTTCCCCTATTTTCTCACCCCTAAAACCTTCCTTGGACTTCCACGAACGTTTCAAGACCAAAATTAGCCAAATCGGTCCAGCCGTTCATGCGTGATGTCGTGACCAAGGGAAATAGGGATTCATTTTTATATATATAGATTAAGTTGAAGCGATAGCAGGCGTCTGTCACTCGATGTACTTTCGCGCTACCCTCGCCCGCTACGCCGGCGGTGCGAAATCCATAGAAGTTAGATCCGCAAAAGAGCTAGAATATATGCTACTAGAGGATCCTCGCGGTTTCACCCGCGTCGCGTGGTACCCGTTCCCGTAGGAATATCGGGATAAAATATAGCCTATGTCACTCGGGAAGAATGTATCTTTCTAATAGTGAAAAAAATTTCTAAATCGGTCCAGTAGTTTCGGAGCCTATTCGATGCAAACAAACAAACAATTAAATCTTTCCTCTTTATAATATTACTAGCGGATCCTCGCGGTTTTACCCGCGTGGTACCCGTTCCCGTGTGAATATCGGGATAAAATATAGCCTATGTCACTCGGGAAGACAAAGAATTTTCGAAATCGGTCCAGTACTTTTTGAGTTTATTCGTTACATACAAAAATACAAATCTTTCCTCTTTATAATATTAGTATAGATAGGGAGAGATGCAACGTCTGGCCGTTCGTAGTTATTAGCGCCGTACAAGCTGAATTCAACTTTATTGCGTTGTAGTTAGAGTTGATATTTATTTAAATGGTTCAGCGAAATGCAGCTTCTGTACTTGTACTAATATTTATTCTGTGGCGATAGTGTTAGATAGACCTCTTACGATTGGAGTGGCCAACGTGTTTTTGGAAGCGTTGTTCCACGATGTGACGCTCGACTATCACACGCCCATTATCAGCCAGCGTTTTCATAGTGTTTGTATGAATGACAAAGTTACATTAATTTGCGGTTTTTTAAAATGTTCTATATACGGACGGATGGTTCTAACTTGGTTCTGACTGAGTTTACATCTATACTGTCTTGGCAAATATTGTTTGTTATACTATCAAGAATGGATGTTCAAAAATTTTGTTGATGGCCGCGAGGCAAAAAGAAGACGCCAATTTTAAGCATTGCCTTTTGACCAACTTCCCATTGTCCGATTGAGCTACAGTACAGCACATACTGTACATACTGCAAGTCAAATACAAGCTTGTTAAAATCTTCGATAAACAATAACACCTAGTTCTAGATACATACTTGGAGTGACAGATATGTCCAAGCCTCATAAGCCCACTTGAGAGTATAATTATAAGTAGATTATTTTGACAGTGTCAATAATACTAAGGTATTTTAAACTTGGAACGCTTCTTGTCATTTATAATGTAAGATCGTAACATTCGTAACCTTTTTTCTCCGTTTAAAAAGAAGTCAGTCTGGCCATATAATGTTTTCATTTAGTTCGTGAGCCTTCATCTAGTACTGTATTGTTGAAGGTTAAAATGTATGTTCTTGTGCAGGTGGAGCTGAGCCGCGTGGCGGGCCAGTTCCCGCAGGACCGCGTGTGCGAGGCCGCCTCCGACGGCTC
Source organism: Crambus lathoniellus (assembly GCA_949710035.1). NCBI lineage: Eukaryota > Metazoa > Arthropoda > Insecta > Lepidoptera > Crambidae > Crambus > Crambus lathoniellus. The sequence goes on along the minus strand of OX453298.1, from coordinate 31,453,744 downwards.
CGGCGAGATGCGCGACGACGACGAGCCCGTCGACAACGCCGCGCACCAGGTTTCTGATGGCACCGACTACTACACACAAACTTCTTTCGTCTCATAGAGGCCCCTGTCAAGTGTCAACCCCTTGAGGCCACTCAAAAACGTTGAAATTCGTTAAATTCCCCGGGATACGACATGAGTATCGTAACTACAGTCCATTTACTTGCCTTGGGAATTGGTAGCAGTGCCTACGGTGTTGCCAACAATTATATATATGTACCTTTTACCTCTTATTCATTTAAACTTGTATGTACCCACCACAGTTTAAAATATGTTTTACTTGCATATTTTTAAATAATATACAGTTATAAAACTAGGCTAACATCATGGCAGGGGACATCTTACGGTGCACGGTCTGTATTGCTCGGGATTAGCGATATTATGTATCAGTAAAATTTGTGTGTTCCTGCTCAAATAATATTCTCGCGATCGAGTTTAAAACGGCTTTTGCCTATTTACGATTACATTTGTTGAATCACATTGCCATATATATACTTACAGAGGTATATTGCGAAAAATAGGTGTCACTATTTTGTCATTGAATTTTTTAAGTATCTCCAACAAAACACTAACGTTATCCGATTGTGTATCCGCCTATACAGGTGACGATCCGCGTGGCCATAAAGCAAGCGACCGGCTTACCGCCGTCGCTGTCGCACTTCGTGTTCTGCCAATACTCAGTGTGCGGCGGCGACGCGGTAGTAGTCGCGCCGCGAGTGGCCGCCGACGCGCCACCGTCGCCGAGACCTTCGCAAGCCGCCTACCGCTTTGACCACGAGCGGGACTTTACCCTGCCACTGACGGAGGAGATGGTGGAACACTGTGCAGGTAAGCCGACATAGATATATATTTTGAGGCAGGATGCTTCGCCAGCATGCCGTCTTGCTTACACCTTAGTGGGGTAAGCAAGACAACTTGCCGTACCATATCATATCGCGCGATTAAAGCCGCTCATGCTAGGCCGGCAGATATTCAGCGAAAAGGGAAGTACTTCCTCCAATCTAGGTTTCTGTGCTCGGGGACCGCGGCCCAACTTTTAGTACTTAGTTGTAAATTGTATTCATGCAACGCATCTTAGAAACTCTGTAAGCGCGATTCATGTTTTCATACAATTCTTCAGTTCTGTCTTGACGTAGTGTGTGACGTCTGGCTTGCCCGTTGATCTTTACATTCGTACTTTTCGCTGATCCTGCATTTCTTCGATACTCAGCGTCTTGGTTATGTAGCGATGTGATTGCGTCGCTACAGATGCACAGATTGTTTGGTCGCCAACAGCTTTGCAAGCCGCCTACCGCTTTGACCACGAGCGGGACTTTACTCTGCCACTGAAGGTAGGTAGATGCATAGATTGTTTAATTAGATTTAGGTCGGTACTTCGGTTGGTAGGACTTGTTCTTAGTCCGCCTGGCTAGCTACCACCATCTTATCTTAGAGATAAGATAGCCGGATCCGGAGCCGAAAAAGCTCTTACATATCACCCAAGTACTTATAAAAAATGTATTTCAGAGGGCGCATTATCAATCGAAGTGTGGGGACACCGATCAGCCGGCTTCAGTCCGTAAAGATAAGTAAAGATTCCGGGAGTATAGTGCGCTTCTACCTTCAGCCTTATCACCAGTTAATATCAGGTGTGATGAAGGCTAAGTGTTACCACGTTGTAAATAGAAAAAAAGGTCGCGAGTAGTCGCCGATGCTCTGCCTTCACCAAGGGCGGGTATTTATTAATTAATTATAGAAATGTCGAATTACGGTTGGCATTAATTATCTGGATTTGATGCTTCGAGAGTACTATGAATGCGCTTAAAAGCTCTTACATATCACCCAAGTACTTATAAAAAAATGTATTTCAGAGGGCGCATTATCAATCGAAGTGTGGGGCCACCGATCAGCCGGCTTCAGTCGAGGGCGGAACAACTGGGAAGTGGAACAGCAGCAGCTGGCCAAAGCGCGGTCACTGGCCGACCGCTGGGCGGAACTCACGCGCAAGATCGAGCTTTGGGTCGAGATACACGAGCTCAACGACCAGGGGGAATACGCGCCTGTTGAGGTTAGTATAATGGAGTTGCAGGAAACTTAGGATATGGAAAATATGGTTAACGAAATTTCTTTGGCGTTATCTTGGCTGATGTTTTTGGCCAAAGCGCGGTCACTGGCCGACCGCTGGGCGGATCTCACGCGCAAGATCGAGCTCTGGGTCGAGATACATGAGCTCAATGACCAGGGGGAGTACGCGCCTGTTGAGGTTAGTATAACGGAGTTGCAGGAAAATTAGGTAATGAACAAAATGGTTGACGAAAACTGGGATAGAACAGCAGCAACTGGCCAAAGCGCGGTCACTGGCCGACCGCTGGGCGGAGCTCACGCGCAAGATCGAGCTCTGGGTCGAGATACATGAGCTCAATGACCAGGGGGAGTACGCTCCTGTTGAGGTTAGTATAATGGAGTTGCAGGAAAATTAGGTAATGAACAAAATGGTTGACGAAAACTGGGATAGAACAGCAGCAACTGGCCAAAGCGCGGTCACTGGCCGACCGCTGGGCGGAACTCACGCGCAAGATCGAGCTTTGGGTCGAGATACACGAGCTCAACGACCAGGGGGAATACGCGCCTGTTGAGGTTAGTATAGTGGAGTTGCAGGAAAATTAGGCTATAGGAAAATGGCTGACGAAAACTGGGAAGTGGAAAAGCAGCAACTGGCCAAGCGAGGTCTTGAGGTTAGTCGAATGTCATTGCAGGAAAATTAGGCTATGGGAAAATGGTTGACGAACACTGGGAAGTGGAACAGCAGCAACTGGGCAAAGCGCGGTCACTGGCCGACCGCTGGGCGGAACTCATGCGCAAGATCGAGCTCTGGGTCGAGATACATGAGCTCAATGACCAGGGGGAGTACGCGCCGGTTGAGGTTAGTATAATGGAGTTGCAGGAAAATTAGGATATGAAAAAATGGTTGACGAAATCTCTTTTGTCTTGACGTTATCTTGGCTGATTTTTTTGGCCAAAGTGCGGTCACTGGCCGACCGCTGCGGGTCGAGACACATGAGCTCAACGACCAGGGGGATTATGCGCCTGTTGAGGTTAGTTTAATGCAGTTGCAGGAAAATTAGGATATGGGAAAGTAGTTGACGAAATCTCTTTTGTATTGGCGTTATCTTGGCTGAATTTGCTATGATAATTTTATTATAAAACATACTAGACCAATGAACCAACTTTTATATTTACTTGCAAAAGCGCAATGAATGATAATTCCAGCGTAGGTCAAATACTTGTTAGTCTTGGTCTACATCAAAATTACGGACACGCGGCAGCCATTCGCGTCTGCAAGTCAGTTGGGTACGCCTATTCGTGGTTAGCCAATGCTCCAATTGCACAAAATAAAAAATATGATTGTTTATAATATCCTACTATTCTACTAATATTTTAAATGCGAGAGTTTGTATATAGATGTGTGTTCTTTCACGCAAAAACTACTAAACGGATTTGGTTGAAATTTGGCGTACAGACAGTAAATAGTCTGGATTAAAACACAGGATACTTTTTATCCCGATAAAAAACCGCGATGGGCCGCTAATGTTTTCATACAGGGATGACATTTTCGCTGTCGAACGAACCCCTTCAATAAATAGAAAAAAGAGTCTTATTTATTGTTTTATGTCGCCAGGTTATGCAACGCAGCGACATGCTGACTGGCGGCGTGTACCAGCTGCGACAGGGGCAGCAAAGGCGGCTGGCGGTCCGCGTGCGGCCCGCGCACAACTCGGGCACGCTGCCCATCATCTGCCAACACATCGTCAGCGTGGAGGTCGGCTCCGTGTCCGTCCGGTGAGTGCCCCGCCGGCTGGAGTACTGGCCACTCGCAGTCCGCGTGCGGCCCGCGCACAACTCGGGCACGCTGCCCATCATCTGCCAACACATCGTCAGCGTGGAGGTCGGCTCCGTGTCCGTCCGGTGAGTGCCCCGCCGGCTGGAGTACTGGCCACTCGCAGTCCGCGTGCGGCCCGCGCACAACTCGGGCACGCTGCCCATCATCTGCCAACACATCGTCAGCGTGGAGGTCGGCTCCGTGTCCGTCCGGTGAGTGCCCCGCCGGCTGGAGTACTGGCCACTCGCAGTCCGCGTGCGGCCCGCGCACAACTCGGGCACGCTGCCCATCATCTGCCAACACATCGTCAGCGTGGAGGTCGGCTCCGTGTCCGTCCGGTGAGTGCCCCGCCGGCTGGAGTACTGGCCACTCGCAGTCCGCGTGCGGCCCGCGCACAACTCGGGCACGCTGCCCATCATCTGCCAACACATCGTCAGCGTGGAGGTCGGCTCCGTGTCCGTCCGGTGAGTGCCCCGCCGGCTGGAGTACTGGCCACTCGCAGTCCGCGTGCGGCCCGCGCACAACTCGGGCACGCTGCCCATCATCTGCCAACACATCGTCAGCGTGGAGGTCGGCTCCGTGTCCGTCCGGTGAGTGCCCCGCCGGCTGGAGTACTGGCCACTCGCAGTCCGCGTGCGGCCCGCGCACAACTCGGGCACGCTGCCCATCATCTGCCAACACATCGTCAGCGTGGAGGTCGGCTCCGTGTCCGTCCGGTGAGTGCCCCGCCGGCTGGAGTACTGGCCACTCGCAGTCCGCGTGCGGCCCGCGCACAACTCGGGCACGCTGCCCATCATCTGCCAACACATCGTCAGCGTGGAGGTCGGCTCCGTGTCCGTCCGGTGAGTGCCCCGCCGGCTGGAGTACTGGCCACTCGCAGTCCGCGTGCGGCCCGCGCACAACTCGGGCACGCTGCCCATCATCTGCCAACACATCGTCAGCGTGGAGGTCGGCTCCGTGTCCGTCCGGTGAGTGCCCCGCCGGCTGGAGTACTGGCCACTCGCAGTCCGCGTGCGGCCCGCGCACAACTCGGGCACGCTGCCCATCATCTGCCAACACAGGAGCTTCTACAAGGAAACTGGAGTTTTCAGCCTGAACAAAAAGAGTGCACAGCAAAATTGGTATTTAACTACGTAGTGGCTGTCTGTTGTCTCATAAATAAATAAATAATAAATAAATAAATAACTTCTTACATTCACACCAATTATCTAAGCCCATTTTAATTTCATTAAGAAACTGTATCATGGAAAACTTGATAACGGATAAATATATACTTAAATACTTTTTGTTTGTAAATACATACCTAATATACATAGAAAACACCCAGACCAAGACAAATAGACATGTTCATGCACACAAATATTGGTCTTGTTCGGGAATCGAACCCGAGACCACTGGCGCAGAAGGTGGGTAGCCTACCCCTGCGCCAAATCGGTCGTCATATGACCATACGTTTTGTTTCAAGTATAGGTGAGACGGAAGACAGCTACAGTCTACAAAAAAGTGTTAGTAGTACTATCCCCAGTTTCCTTGGTTGAATCTCCTTGCAACACATCGTCAGAGTCGAGGTCGGCTCCGTGTCCGTCCGGTGAGTGCGACACTAACTGGAATATACGTTCATACACCGTATATGTTGATACACTTCGCAATCGAGTTTGACGGTACGTCTGTTAAGCCACAAAGGACGCTATAAGACAAGCGACACTTACTGCCGCACTCAGAGACGGCAGTTAAATTTAATTGGCATTAAATTATCGTTCCTACTTTATTCAATACTGGACATAAAAAAGAGACAGAAAGAGATTTAATTGACAATTAATATTAATTGGCGTCTCTGAGTGCGGCAGTTAGTCAACGATATACGATGTGTTCAAGCGCCATCGCCGACCACATTGGCCAGTCGACTCGGACGAGCCATGACTCCCCAACGCTTGACTAATTGACAGCCGTTAGTCGTTGGACTTTGTGCGGCGTGTCAGGAACGCATAGTTGTCTCATTACTAATTCCTGACAATATCTTTTTAATTGAGTTCAAAAGCTCTGATGCTTAGGAAAAATGTGATAGTAAAAAACCACGAGCCCTATAAGTAGCTTTCAGGCGGGATTCGAACCCGCGCCTCCGGGAATCCGGCCCGATGCTCTGACCAACTAAGCTACCGAAAGGCTTACACGACTCGTCGAATTTTGCTATCACTTGTTACGCTGTAGGCTGTTTTCCTATACTTACAGAATTGCATTGTAAATGCATAAAAATAATTTTTCACTTCTCATGCTCGTAAAGTTCGTGTTTATGTTGGGTATAGGCGGCATAAAATCGCTTTTTATGCTCTAGTGCATAAAGTAAAATCTTCGTCTAAGTCTCAGACTTTAAGACAAAGGTCGTCAGGTAAACAGTCACACACGCAATTAAACTTCGTTAAATAAACTTTATTAATACGTAACGTATTTCATTCTGTTTCTTAAATTTTGTACATAATCCATGTTAAATTATTAAATTAATAAAACTAGGCAAAATTAATGAGTTTTCTAAGGAATAAGTATTTCAAGAGTATTATGGACTACGATCTATGCTAAAGTCACTGTGCTGCCAATGCCCAATGCCCGTATAAAAAAAAGAAAAAGAAAGTCTTCCCGCCAATATGGCGAAGTCTTCATTTTTTCTTTTTTGCAATATTGTTATTTATTTTCCTCACACTCGAAGTGAAAAGCAGAGTGTATAACTCGTACATAAAACCCATTTTACCCTCGAATTGACTATCCACCCTCGCCTACGGCTCGGATGGATATATACGTCTCGGGTAAAATGGTACCTTTTATGCACTTGTTGTACAATCTACTATATAATCTCAGCTCTGATGCTAACCTCGTGTCTTTTATTCGCAGGTCCCGTCTGCAGAAGCCACTGGATTCGTATCAGGAAGAAGATTTGGCAGTATTACGCGAACGCTGGAGTGACGCTCTTGCGCGTCGCCGACAGCATCTGCACGCACAGCTACAGGTTTGCCTTTAAAAATATTTAGCGTAAAGCTAATTATTTAAAAAAACAAGTTTTAAAAATCAATCGTCGCTTTTAGAATACTAGATATGCTTAAAAATCATTCTCCTTAAATATATCAGCGTCCTACACACTAAGTACCTTTTCACGTTGCACACGGTCACGGCACGGTCGCCGTGCCGTTTTAAGTAGAAATGTATGAACTACAGCTAAGCAACAGCTTTCACATCGTGACGTGACCGTGTGTCGCCCTGGGCCCTATTTCTCAAAAGCTTGTAACTTGTAATACAAGCGGATGTCACTTTTTGACAGGTATTGTTAGAAAGGGACTTCCACTTGTATTACAAGCTACAAGCTTTTGAGAAACGGGCCCCTGGTCATACATTTCTACTTAACACTGCACGGCGACGGTGCCGTGACCGTGTGCATGTGAAAAGGCACTATCTTCGTCGTACTAATTTCGGTCTTATAGACGAGTGACGTATTGTCTGTCACAGAATTTGAAATTATCTTTTATTTTTCAGAAATTGGTCAACATGTCTCCGTCTCTGAAGAGTGAACGCGACATGGAGCGCGAGCAGTCACTAGTCGAGCAGTGGGTGTCGCTTACAGAGGAACGAAACGCGGTAAGTTTATTTACTAATAATCTTTTGTGTCAGGGTTAAGGTGGCTTTTCACTACGGGATATAATGTAATACATATTACATTCTCGAGATATAAATTATTGATATCGCTCACCATTGTTCCCAATTGAAGGTTTCACACTGAGATGTAATATACATTACATATATCTCGAATATATGTAATAAGTATATATTATATTTTCACTACGAGATATTATTATTATATCCCGTAGTGAAAAGCTAAAGGCTGATTTACATTGATCCAGTAGCTCGATCCAGTGACGCTGGATCGATCTACTGGATCAATGTAAATCAGCCTTCACTTGAAAAATGGAAAATGAAGTATTTAGATAAAATCGACCCGTCTCACAAGAGCACAGAGCAGTTGCCCGGATAGCGAAAGGTCGTGGGTTCGAGTCCCATCGGAGCTGGTTGTGAGACGGGTAGATTTTTTCTGAATACTTCATTTTCCATTTTTCAACCATAAAAATTGCATTGTGAATGCAAAAATGTAAAAAACAAAATAATAAAAAAAAAAAAAAAACCAGCCTTCGCTTTATGAAAAAGAAACACATTACAGTCCATTAATATGCAGCAGTATTTTGTGGTTACGAGTATCAAGATATTAGATAGGTTAATATAATATCAAATTCGCTATATTGAAGTAATTACGATTGCTTACTGCCAACTGCAATGAACCAATGGTATTTGCGTTGCAGGTGTTGGTCCCTAGCCCCGGCAGCCCCATCCCGGGCGCGCCGGCCGCGTGGAGCCCGCCGCCCGGCATGGAGCAGCATATCCCTGTGCTATTTCTGGACCTCAACGGTGAGTGTTCAAACTTGACTTGAGCTAAAAGAAAGAGAGAGAGACCTATTTATTGAATACTAGCTGCCGCCCGCGGTTTCACCCGCGTGGTTCCCGTTCCCGTGGAAATATCGGGATAAAAAGTACATATAAACCTTCCTCTTGAATCACTCTATCTATTTAAAAAAAACGCATCAAAATCCGTTGCGTAGTTTCAAAGATTTAAGCATACAAAGGGACATAGGGACAGAGAAAGCGACTTTGTTTTATACTATGTAGTGATACACACACAAATCCCTGCTCAATCGAATCAGAAATGATGAGATCTGCTGGAGAACTAAAACAACCGACATCGCTCGAAGGATTGCATCATTGAAGTGGCAGTGGGCGGGACACATAGCGCGGAGAGCCGATGGCCGTTGGGGCGGAAAGGTTCTCGAATGGCGATGTTCCGTGGGCAGGCCCCCTACAAGGTGGACCGAAGACTGGTCAAGGTCGCGGGAAGCCGCTGGATGCGGGCCAAGCAGGCCGATCGTTGTGGAGATCCTTGGGGGAGGCCTACGCCCAGCAGTGGGCGTCGTTCGACTGACATGATGATGATGATGACACACAAAATAAAATATTATAAAATCATAGACTAGCACAAGACACAAGTCTACAGCCAACTAGTCCCCCACCTCAGCATAGTATATATTTGGGAAAAAACAAATAAAACGCGTGATCCGTAAAAAAAATCAAATCCTATCGTTGTTGCAGCGGATGACTTAACAACGCACGGCATCGGTGAAGATGTAGCGGTGGCCGGGCTGCACAGCATCCTGCCCAAGGAACACGGGAACAGGTGACAGGATAAGCGTATTTGCATGCTATTTTTATGGCAAAACATGTTTTACTTTTTTTTAATAATGTAAAATCTTAAATACCGTGTTGTAAACCTTTGAATGACGCCTCATACAAAGCGGCCTGTAAACATTACAGGCATTTTAAGGTTGTTTAGTGGCCACTAGTTTTTCATGATTTTGTCGAAAAATATGCATTTCAAAGATTTACTTTTACAACACATTATAATATACACCTTTGAATATACAGTGGCGGTCAAATAATTAAAGACACCATTAGATTTTCATACAAATGAGGTAACTTAGAAGCCTTGGTTCTTCGCTCGTTAGATTGACCTAGCTGTGATCAAATGATTGCACTCTAGGGAGTGATTGGAGGAGATTCAGATCGCTATACACACCCAACTGTTCTGATTAGCATTCTAAAAGATATAAGGATATGTTTAAAAAATCCGCAAAATTTGCATAAAATCGTATGGAAATCCAGAAACTGAAAACTCTGATTCTTATATCTCCTTAGAACGCTGATCAGATTAGTTGTTTGTGTATAGCGATCTGAATCTCCTCCATTCACTCCCTGGATGGCCATCATTAGATCACAGCTAGGTCAATGCTTGGCCGAGAAACGAGGCTTCAAAGACACCTCGTTTGTATGAAAATCAACTGTTGTCTTTAATTGACAACATTTCAAACTTTTAAGGTACTTGTTTTTATGGATATAATGAAAGGTTATCGTTTTTTAGGAAACACGTATTTTTTCTTTTCTTTTTATTTTCATAAATTATTGAGATAATAATTAAATGAAAACGGTATATTCTAAAAGGACGTAAGTACAATATCAGGAATAATATAGTAAGCGATTCCTTAGCCTCAACCTTCCTCTCCCTAACTTTCAAATAAAAAAAAAAACTGTCCATGACATGAAGTTTTACGTAGAGATGTTCCTAGCACGCTAGTATATTGTGTCGATAATAATAACATTTTTGTTTAAAGGGATTATTTATTTTTATTTAGTCAGATGCAATAAAACAACACTACACTTGATTATTTCGTCTCACATGTGATATACAACTGTAGTTTTAAAAATGCTATACTTTTCATGACTTGTTACCTTATTTAACCAACTTGCTCAATACTTTAAAACAAGGTGTAACTGTGTAAGTACTTACTTTTGAAAATCTTTGTTTGTGTAATAATAAAACAAAAACATTTCAGTGTCTTACCCATTTTTAATTGAAAATAATCGATAATAATTCGATAACTGAGTCAAACAGGCATCACTATTAAAATGACAGTAACTTTGGCATTTGTTTGTTTACTTCGTTTTTTTTTCTTCTTGGGGATTAGTTCCAGGCAAATGCATACACGCTAGAACTTCCTGACATTGATCATTTTACACATTTTTTTAAATATCTTTATAAATAGACGACCAAAAAATTTAAAAAATGGTTTTTCATGTTTAATTAGTTCTAATCTCGAAATGGTTTTCGAATTTTACTGCCTTCCAAAAAATGAAATGTTGTCAATTATCTGACCGCCACTGTATATTCTTAAAAATACATTGTGTAAAAAAAGGCAAGGTGTGCGTTAGAGGGTGAAGGCAATAAAAAGTTTCCTTTTCTATTTATTTGCATGCTATTTTTATGGCATAACATGCTGTACTTTTGTTATAATTATGTAATACCCTAAATACCGTGCTTTAAGGCAAATAAAAGTTTTATATTCTATATCTATTCTATTCAGGTTCTATGATCTGCAAATCCTACACCACCACGACAAGGACGTATCCGCCCTCGCCTCCTGGGACTCCTCCATACACGACTCGCAGTACCTCAACCGGACCACGGAAGGTAAACAATATACACTAACTCCACTAATTAATAGCTGGTGTTAGCGACGTATATTACAAATAGAGCGTCGTTTATCACTTTATCTGTGTTATCTTTTGGCTCCCATTACACAGTCAATCTCCATCGCGATTCGCGATTAAAATCAATGATCGACTATTATATATTCTGTGATCGCGATCCAGATTGACTGTGTAATGGCTGCCAAAGTAAATCTCGATCGCGATCTGGATTGACTGTGTAATGGCTGCCTCCCACAACAACTAATTGATCATATATCGATCATGAAATGTATTAGTCGACGTAGCTGAATAGCTTCCATTACAGCAAATGGATTGAAATTAGTTTACAACGTAGTTCGTTATCATCCACCTTCGAGGTCGATTGATAGGTGTCGTAACACCCTATCGTTCTTTTCATAGCTTACAATCACAAGTCGCAACTACTGGAAAGAGCGCCAAAACGTCACACAATGTACCAAGAATTCTAGATAATCCACGAAGCGTCTAAATGATTATCCCCCTCTTTTGATCAATGTCGGTACGATTTGTTTCATACAACAACAAAATAATGTGAAACTCACATTTAACTTGTTTACTAAGCATAATAAATTCTAGAACCCAAATTGCAATAACCTGTGGGAAAAGCGCATACAAACATTGCGTAGGTTTAAATGCGCCCAAAAAACTATCTTAACTAATATATTGTTTTTTTTCAGCCAACGAACGCGTGTACCTGATTCTAAAGACGACAGTACGACTGTCGCACCCTGCGCCGATGGATCTCATACTTAGGAAACGATTAGGGTTAAATATTTACAAACGACAGAGCTTCACAGATAGGATACGGAAGAAAATTGTAAGGTCAGTATGCCACATTTTACATATTTGTTAACCTTTTTGTTACCTAGAAAGGTATGGTGCGTGAATTTAGGCGCAAATCACTGCGTAGTACACAAGTGATGTGGGAAAGGTGGGGCTACGGCGGCGCTACTGCGAATAGGGGCTAACTTTACAATCGATCTCAAGTTTGAATCGCACTATATCATAATATTAATCAACGTTTTTGAGTTCCATCGTAGTCATATAAAATCGCAACAAGAAAGACGCTAGAAGTAGTAAGTGGGCGGGGCGCGCGTACAAAAAAACAAGCACACCCTCCATAAATTTCACTTTTGTACGCTCAAGTGGGCTGGGCGGGCGCCGCGTTAAAACCCTTTGCTTAAACAAGCAAACCCTCCATAAATTTAACCTTTGTACGATCAAGTGGGCGGGGCGCGCGTACAAAACCCTCCGCTTAAACAAGCACACCCTCCATAAATTTTACCTTTGTACGATCAAGTGGGCGGGCAGCGCGTTAAAACCCTTTGCTTAAACAAGCAAACCCTCCATAAATTTAACCTTTGTACGATCAAGTGGGCGGGGCGCGCGTACAAAACCCTCCGCTTAAACAAGCACACCCTCCATAAATTTTACCTTTGTACGATCAAGTGGGCGGGCAGCGCGTTAAAACCCTTTGCTTAAACAAGCAAACCCTCCATAAATTTAACCTTTGTACGATCAAGTGGGCGGGGCGCGCGTACAAAACCCTCCGCTTAAACAAGCACACCCTCCATAAATTTTACCTTTGTACGATCAAGTGGGCGGGCAGCGCGTTAAAACCCTTTGCTTAAACAAGCAAACCCTCCATAAATTTAACCTTTGTACGATCAAGTGGGCGGGGCGCGCGTACAAAACCCTCCGCTTAAACAAGCACACCCTCCATAAATTTTACCTTTGTACGATCAAGTGGGCGGGCAGCGCGTTAAAACCCTTTGCTTAAACAAGCAAACCCTCCATAAATTTAACCTTTGTACGTTTAAGAGGGTGGGGCGCGCGTACAAAAGCCTTTGCTCTAAACAGCAAGCAAACCCTCTATAAATTTTACTTTTGTACGATTAAGTGGGCGGGGCGCGCGTAAATAACCCTTTGCTTAAAAAAGCAAACCCTCCATAAATTTTACTTTTGTACTATTAAGTGGGCGGGGCGCGCGTACAAAACTCTTTGCTTTTATTTATTCGTATGATAGTCAAAACTCTTTGCTTAAACAAGTAAACCCTCCATAAATTTAACCTTTGTACGTTTAAGTGAGTGGGGCACGCGTACAAAACCTTTGCTTAAACAAGCAAATCCTCTATACATTTTACCATGGTACGATACGCTTTTGAATTTGATCAAATGTTTATGGCAACTAGGCAACTAGCTTGTTATCTATTCAACGCTTCAGTCAGTACAATAGTGTGACATGTTTCTTTTATCCTCTTTCTTGTATTTTGTGTATCATACCTATCTATCTTTATAGGTAGAAAACTTACAATAACGTTATAATTGCGTTAATTCCTGCAGGAGTGACCAGTTAACACAGACGGGTGTAACTTACGAGGTGGTGTCGAACATTCCCAAAGCATCAGAGGAGTTGGAAGAACGCGAGAGTCTCGCACAGATTGCCGCCACGGGCGAGGAAGCTAGCGCCGCGGACGGGGAGACTTACATCGGTATGTTTATGTATTTATATTTACTGGTTAGAAGTCTTTTAATTATTTATGGATAACATGATACGTATGTATTGTCGATAACAAGATACTGGAGGCAGATTAACTTTTATAACCTTCTTAAAAAGGTGAAGAAAATTGTATTAACAATAGGGTTACATACACCTCTTTAAAATCTTTTGGATTGAATCTTCACTTACTAACTCACTAATATTATAAAGAGGAACTATTTGATTCCGTGTGTTTGTAATGGATAAACTAAAAAAGACTATACATACCGATTTCAAAAATCCTGAGTAACATACTAATATTTACGCAACGCGAGTATGATGATTCTCACACTGCACCGCAGACCGCTCCGGTTTGCGGTAGTGCGCTTCTTAACTTTGGCTATAGAATCTTGATTTGCATACAAAACCCGCAGTGTATAACAAACTCACGCCGCATCTCCGTCCACCAGAGCGGAAACTGGCGGCAGTTGCAGCTGGTATGTACTACTAAAATAAGATTATTAATTTAAACTTTTACCAACAGAGAAATACACCCGTGGCGTAAGCGCCGTAGAGAGTATCCTGACGCTGGACCGTCTTCGGCAAAGCGTCGCCGTGAAGGAGCTTGAACAAGCGCGCGGACAACCCATCACCATGAGAAAGACCGCCTCCGTACCAAACTTCTCACAGGTAAACTCTTCAGTCACTTTCATCACACCACACTTGCAAACGACAGTAGACTTTAAGACATTGACATAGAGTACAAAATTAAGCACCTACACTCCATTCAGCGAAGCAAAAGATAGGAAAAATGTGATAGTAAAAAACCACGAGCCCTATAAGTAGCTTTCAGGCGGGATATCAGGCGGGATTTCAGGCGGGATATACTATACTACTTATAGGGCTCGTGGTTTTTTACTATCACATTTTTCCTATACTTACAAAAATTGCATTGTGAACGCATAAAAATAATTTAAAATCGAAGCAAAAGATTTTTCCCAATGTCCCTAAAATAAGAAAGATGTATTTTTACATACATTATCCATTTTATATATGAAAACATGGAGTTTCTTTAAATAAATAATTGTTTCATATTTTTATGATTGCATTTTATATTAAAAGACACTTCAAGAGTTTTTATGTAATAGTTATTTGTTATACTAGAGAGCAAAATCATTTTTCGCTGCGAGTGCTGAATTTAAATCACGAACTAGCGAAGTAGTCTAAAATTGAATCACGAGCGTAGCGAGTGATTCAAATATAGACTACTGAGCACAGTGAGTGATTTAAAGGCACGAGACATCAGAAAATTTTGCTCTCGTGTTAAACATACAACTTTTCACCTCTACCAGCGAGAAAAGTGTTACAGGTCAGAAAAACAACATTGAAGGCAACATTTAACAATAAAGAAAACATCAAAATTAATAATTAAGAGTAAAATTGGTGCAATTATGCAAGTTGAAGGTAACTGTTTGCATTGCGTTCAAAAACTGCACTGCATGTAATTTTTATGAAAACCAAACATGATTTAGTAAGCGATATTAATGTTCACTTCATATTATTTATTTTAAATATTGCGTGTTTAATAAAAAGCAATAGTAGTACAATCGTATTTATATAATTTGTTATTAGAATTCATTAATTTTTCTTATTTTATATTTATATCATGCATGCGACCTCATTTCGTCCATACTCTTTATTCGAACCTTTGGTATCCGTGTATTTCTTTTTTAAGCTTTATATTTCATGTCCATCGACATAAAGCTATCTATCTATCCTTTTTGCTCATATTAATTTTAAAAGTTTCATCCTTGTCACTCTATTTCTTTTTTCTTAATTATTTCAAAAGTTGGTGTAAGAAATTAAAAAAGCACTTTGCCTCACGCTCGCAGCAAAAATCGATTTTGCTGCGAGTTTTTAGGCGCCAAAAGCGCCCTTTTCGAGCTGGAGTGGTGAAAAATCTTTTGCTCCACTGAATAGACTATAGTTTCACTGTTCAAGTTCAGTCGAGTTCAGTATGGTTAGTAAGTTTTTGATCTGTAACGCTAATTAAGTTGGATTTATACTAACTGACAGATAATGCAAATATAAAACACTTGAGATGTATTTATGACATTAGATTAAATCTAATTTATCTATTTATATAATGCTTTCTAATAACTAAGACTTTGATGTGGCTTACTAACCATTTCGATATGCTATTCAATGTATCTGCAATAAAAGTTGAGCTTCATATTATAAAAAGACAAAGCTAATCGATGTGCCCACTAACACTGATCACTTAACGCCGCGCCGTTTCCACATAGTTACATACAGCTAGTTAACAAAAGTTTTAGTGAAATAACACATTTGTACATAAAGAGCTATTCTTGCTCACTGACATTAGAAATTAATTTAACTAATTTTCTTATGCATTTGATATTCAAACATGAGGTATTACCAAGTTCAAATTTAAATACCACGCTCTAAGATACAGTCCTACAAATGTAATTGACCGACCGGCGACGGCGGTGGAGGCGCCGCTAGCAATAAAAAATTACCAAAATATCCCTCAGCTGTCAGAAAAGCTTTTAGTTACAAATTTGACCACCGGGTCAGATAAGTTTGTGGCACTGTACAAATCAATCTAATTTCAATAAGTAACATTTTTCATTAAATATTTACGCAAAAGAGGTCTTTAATGCTTGAGTCAAAAGGTTGAATATGAAATGCGTGAGTAGCAATAGTGTATGTCCGCTTGCTAACGTGTGTGTTGTGGCGCGGGCAGCTGACGCAGGCGCTCGAGACCGCGGCCAAGAACGGAACCAACGTGAGTCCATACGCATGGCAACCGAGCACGCTCACCGTTGTAGCACTTACGCTCGAATACTCGAACGTTGGTTATAGTTCATTCCAAACAGCTTGTCGCTGCGCGTAAACTAAAACGAACTTCGTCAGCTTACCAAATAATATAAAGAAAATTCGTTAATGGATCTGAACTCTTTAATCGAGAGTGGAGTCTCTTTCATACCCCTGCCAATGTTCAAGAAGTTTCAAAAGTTAAGTTACGTTCGAGTATTCGTGCTTTAGACTCCTTGAATGTAAATAGATCGAACCACTGATACTACAAAATATATGTTAAATGTACGTTTTCTTTACACGAAATTCTGTTATTGTCTCTTGCGGAATAGACACGATATCTTTTCACTCAATTTTCTGTTCTGGTTGTGGTTTCGGGTTCTATAAAATCTGGAATAGAATGGGATGGGATGGATGTATATTGTAGTTGTACCTTCGAAACGAAGATTGACAACGCTTGGAAGCGTTTCCTATACATGGTAACGATTAGAATTGCTAATCAATGTGCTTTCATAAAAACTGCGTCGTTATAAAACATTACGAACAGTTTATTGTACGGCTCGATTTATTTCTAATCAGGTTCTCTGCTTTTATATTATTTTGTATATGTAATAGACGTCTATAATGTGTAATTTTATTTGCTTATAGAATGAAATCATATTGTATTTTTGAGTTGATGATTGTATAATAAATGGTATCGATAAATGGTGGTACTACAACAGTTATTGTTACATATAAGGTGACAAGCAAAGATAATCTACATAATATGCTTTTGTGAAGAAAACCGCGCTTCTTCTTGTACCGTCGTATAGCCGTAGTGATTATTTGTTAATTTTTTATATAATTTAATGTTACTGCTCCTAGTTTCTCCCGATTACTTTAACTTTTATATTTGTAGTTAATGTTCTGCTTTAGACAGCCTAATGCAAATATAATCCATTTATTTAGTACTGAAAAATATCTGAAATACAGCCTCTTATATTATTGGCAATATGAAACCTTGTCAAACCACTTTCCCTTTAATAATGGACACTATTACGTGTTACGATGAGTAGCACTGATAAATGGCACCTTTCCTACAAACAAACAACATTGCACAGTTGGGGGTCACGAAATTCAATAATGAGTCACACCAACACATCAAAATATGACTATAAAAATTACTGCATTTAATGCGCGTACTCGTGCAAGTACTAACGGTTTTTGCTTCATCGAAATCTGGCCAGGATTTCCAAAGTTACAGCGTTGTAAAGTTTCACCAGCTTTTGTAAATTTGCTTTCCTTGCGCGCTATTGCGATGACGTCATGTCGCAGTGACATCTCCGATTGCGGCTGCTGCGGGTGATTTCCGTCCAACTGTACCTACATAGAGTCCGTCCGTGCGCAATCTTCGCGCAACTGGTGCGTTTTTGGCGCTAGTTACAGTACATTTTCTTCGTTCTAAGGTTATGGTAAATGATTAGTATTCGATTTTGACCGCGCGCAGCCGCACTCTAAAACTGTCACCTACTGTCCATTTGACGGCTTCGTGTTATTGTTGATCGAAGTTTGACGGTTGCTATTTATATTGGCAGAATACCGGCCGCCATTACGAAAGTTGATTTAATTTATTAATCACGAAAATACAACTAACGTATTTGAAGGTGTTTTTTCACATGGGCTCAATACAAAATTGATCATTGATCGACTATAAGAAAAATAAATAAATTTATTGCGAAACCGTGAGAGCGCAACTCTTAATAGCCAAAGGAGAAATACGGAAGCGCAAACTCTCAATCGCGATGTGACGTGACGTCACACGTTAAATCCATTGGCTCACCCGATTTTTTCACGGAGGCCGTACTTTAGCGTTCAATATCTCAGTCATTTTTGAAGATAGGAAAAAAATAAAAACATATTATTTTTTCTCGAGTAACATATTTTTTAGATATGCTCATCAATATATTTATTTATCGATAGATATTTATCAACAAAAATCATTGGTGTGACTCATTGACTGAATCCTATGAACTCCTGTAAATTGGTCGAAAGTATGGTGCATGAATTGTAATGGGAATTTTGTTCTCGAGTATGATTCTCGTGTTGTGTTATACCTACTTACGGCCGATTTCAATAACCTATCCTCAGTAAGAGATAGGCTTACTAAAGATTTGTTGCCTAGATATTTCTGTTAAATGACAGGAAATAACAACAGTTGCCTAGTAACAGATTCATAGTAGGCCTATCTCTTACTGAAGATAGATTATTGACATCGGGCGTAAGTGTCTAAGCCATATTTTTCATATTTCATTGATAGTTAAATATTTAATCAGCATAAAGTAAGTATGTTTAAAAGGTTAGGGTAGACCTACTTTTTGCTTGCTCAATACTCATTACTAAAGAAATCGATGATCGTTCGTATTCAATTCAGTCAGTGCCAAAAGCTAGTAGCTACCGACTTTTAAGTTTATTACAATCTTCAATTTCTGTTGAAACCAGAAGCCCTACGATAATTTAACGAGAAACGAAATTTCGTTAGCCCAACCGCTTTCGCTCGATTCTGTCATACCCGGAGAGTGAGACGGGTATAACGAAGTTTCTTTTTTCGTTGAATTAAAGTAGACCTGCTAAAACGATGTTTCGTTTTTCGATGCATTAGAGTAGGTCTGCAGTTCTGTAACATACCCGTGGGTTATATAGATCATGCGGTTGGACTCGTCGCTGGAATGCCTAGCGGGCTTAGCGGGCGGCCGCTCGGGCAGCGTGGCGGACCTAGCGGACGAGACCCCGCGCCGCCCCATACACCGGCACTCGTACGCCGCGCCCGCCCACGGGGACCCCGACATGCCAACACCCACCAAGCCGTTTGGACTAGGTGAGTCTGAATATGAGCTGGTGTTAATTACTTGTGCCTTAAAAACGTACTTACTAGTTATATGAAGTACGAATTGTGCGCGAATTATGATGAGCCGCGTACTGACTAAGGGCTTTATCATACTAGCGAGTTGCGAGTGAGTGGAAAGCGGGGCGAATGTTCAGTGAGCTCAACAGCGCTGTCGAAGCCATTTTTTGTACAGTCGCTCGCGTTCAGACGTATCAAAAACACGAGTGTGAGCAAACGCAGCGTTATTAAGAGGTTAAAACGTTTGTGATAATAAAATCGTCCCGTTATATGAGATCAAACGAAAAGGGAGTACAGCAATCGTATTTACGAATTTTTTGGGGATTTCTTTTTTATTCGTTTGCAGAACAGCACATAGTAGTTACTCTCTCCCAGTCGATTACTTCATAATGGATCCACCCATATTCGTCGTTTTATCTGCTTTTGTTTTTCTTCCGTCTTCGGAGTAACAAAGCTAACAGTAGTGTTTCCTCGTCGGAATTCCATTCTGGCACTGAATGAACAAAACGCGGATCGCACGCCGCGAACTCACGGCCCACCCGCTGCGCACTCGCCCCGCTTCTCACTCGCTTGTAACTGGCTAGTGTAATAAGCTACTAAGCGAGCAGCCAAGCGAGGCATAATAGGGAACTTGCATTATTTCATAAATGTAGTCTATCTGCAAGATTTAAGGATTGTATGAAGATATCACAAGCGAAAAAGTTGAAATATGCTTAAATTATTTATTTAATGCAAATCAAAAATTAACATTTCAAAGTCCGCGCGTAAACGCTCAATGGCCGGACGTGACGTAATTTCTTAGGACGTCAAACTTTTCAATGTGCATCTGAAAGGAGTGACCAAGAAATTTTGACAACTAACGACAAACGCTAAAAGTGAGTGACCAAAGATTTCAGTTTTACTGACTAGGCGTCGCCAGATAGGTAAATGAAAGAAAACTTATGTTTTTTAGCGAAATCTTTACTAGAACTTGGTTTATCATCCGTTTCTCTATGTACTTACCATACTTTTAGGGGTTGAATTTTTAATTTTTGTGAAAACGAAATTGACAGAATATGGCTGCCATCATTTTTTACTGTTTTTTAAGGTAATTAAAAATTAAGTAAACTTTACGTAAAACGCACTAACATATCATCATCATCATCATCATCAGCCATTTAATGTCCCCACTGCTGGGGCACTGGCCTTCCTTATGGATGAATAAGGAGAATGAGCCATGACCCACCACGCGGGCTCAGTGCGGATTGGTGGGTATTAACGACTGCAAGTGCAGCCGGGACCAACGGCTATATAATATGCCTATTTTGCATTAGTCTAAAATATTGTGAACTCTAACATTGACAAAGGCAAAAATACTTGTTGTTGCTTGATTGATTATATTGATACTTGATTTATTTCTGCTGCACACTGGAGTAAATATACTGTCACATTGTTATAAATATATTGTTTAAATGAAGATGTTAATGTTGGTAGAAAATATAAGTACTGAGGTATATTTACTACATATGTATATGTATCAGTCAGCAGGCAGGCCGCCTGCAGTCCTTAGTCGAATAGGCCACCTGATATTCGGTTTTTAAGTGCGCGCACTAGGCCACTTGCAAAAGTAATAACTGCAACGGCCAACTGCAAAGTAAATGCTGCCTTATTTCTATATAATTCTCCGGCACTATTCGGCCGGTCCGGAATAAAGAAATAAAGGAAATTCTTTTTTTTAAAAGGATATTTAAAGGTTATTAACAAAAATATATAAGGTCCTTCTTAAATAGTGAACATAATTTTAAGGGGTCAATGTACTCACGCATACAAAAAACTTTTACTATAGTACCAACATTGAAAACGTGAAAAAGAAATCAGCTGTTTCAAAGAAAATATTAAATCGAATAGATTAAAATGGATGGAACAGCTGATATTTTTTTGCGATTTCAATGTTGGTACCATAGTAAAAGTTGCTTGTATGCATGAGTACATTGACCCCTTAAAATTATGTGCACTATTTAAGAAGGACCTTATATAACATAAGCCCTGCCTTATCTATATAGTGTAATTATACTAAAAAGTTTCAAGCTTTATTTAAATGTATTATTAATACTAGCTGTTTATCGTGTTAATTATAGCGATTTGGAGGCAACTTCGAAATTTCTTTCTATTGACAAAATTTTATGTAATCGTGATTTTGAGTAACATAGTCACTAGTGTTAGTCCTGAAGTTTGCTGCATCTTAATTTGAAATTCAGTTTTTCATTAATATTGATATAACAGACGATCATGTAAAGCAATCTAATTTTCGTTGGCATATAGCGGGCTCTTAATGTAAAACTGTGGGTGTGTGGGCGAATGTGGCCAATGACAGGTCATTGCCTGCAGGTGGACTGATGGACTGTGGATAGTCGGTTGCATTGCATTGCATCCTTTATACTTGCGACCGCATTCGCATTGCCTTGAACTTTCTCGTAAATATTTTCATAGTGTCCACACACTTGTGCACTCGCGACGTTTACCGCTGTGCTTCACATTCCAATATTTGTCGCATGACAGGATGGACAACAACGTTATAGCGGCATTTAAAATCCTTAAAAAAAAGTTATAAATGAGGGTAACCATCTGTCAATTTTGTTTTAACAAAAAATAAAAATTCAATCTCTAAAAGTATGGCACCCTCAGAGAAACGGATGATATGCCAACTTCTAGTAAAGATTTCGTAGGTAATAATTAATAAAAAACTAAAAAACCCGAGAAGTAAAGAGCTGGTTTTTTCATTTTTAATGGTAAATTTTTGCAGTCGTGTTTTTAGTTTTTTAAATATTGCCTACGTTTTTATTATAGACTTTTTAGTTCATTGTCAATAAATCATCTTTTTAAGTAAGAACTTACTAATTTAAAAATTCGTAAATTCTTTTCTTTTTTAGATAAATTAATACGGAGAGATTTACAAAACTGCAAGTTATAGATGTTTATGGAATCGCTATTTAAAACTCTTCATTTAATACCTACCCCACTCGATGAGATTTAAAAATATTTCTTTTACAATGCACAGAATAATATGCCGCCTAAAAGCCGCCATTTTGTTTTTTGTTAATATTGATGTTCTATTTTCACTCGGGCTATTAAGACGAATCTGATGACGTATCAATTAACAAAATCAGTTTATCCGTTTAGTAGTTACGAGGGAACATAGGAACAGAAACACATACATTCAGGTCAAAAACGTAACACTTTTTGGGTTTGGCCGGCGCAGTCAGGTAATTTTTGACTTCGCCCGCCGCAGTCGAGTAAAAAAACTTAAGCTTACTTTCATTTATCTATGTGGCGAAGCCTAGTCATTAAAACCGAAAACGTTGGTCACTCAGTTCAAACGTTTGTCGTTAGTTGTCAAAATATTAACTTAAACTATTAACTATTAACGTTTATTTATTTATTAAACTATTAACGTTTGTACCATTGTTTCTTCATAAGGTGCTAAACAATTATATATTTAAAGTAATTTTATGTATTTCTTTAGTTTACTTGCAAAATTTGAGAGATTCGATAATGCACAAATTGTATGAACTCAGTGACCAAGCTAAATTCTTTACTAGATTAACACACAATGCTTAATTATTTTGACAGGTGACAGTAAATTTTTAACAGTTGCTGAACTGAGTGTCCAACTCAGAATTAATACGAATTATTTGGAGTTTTGCTTAGGAATCAACAATTTTTTTACTAGATTCTCTGACAAGGGTCTCAAGCTGTTTCTCTTTTGGTGGGCACTCCTTTCAGATGCACATAACTTTTCATGTCGCGTAAAGATTCTCTGATAGGCTCTCAACCTGTTTCTTTTTTCGTGGTCAGTGGTCACTCCTTTCAGATGCACATAACTTTTCACGGCGCGTAAATATTATTTTTGTAAGACAGAATTAATTTATTTCAGTTTTAGTTGACATACAAAAAAGTCAGGAAACGATACTTTATTACTACTACAATGGATAATTCTTTTACAAGTAAAGCTAAATCTCACAAAATAGAGTGTGCAGTTTTAACTGTGCCTCAAGAGCCTAAACTTAGAGAAAAGTGGATGAAAGGAGCTATATAAGACAACATTCACCCTCTTCAAAATCTGCCTTGCAATGTTGTGAAGATCATTTGATGTAAGTACCTTGTATTCGTAAAAACCATAACCTCGTTAGATCTTGCATCAATAGTGTATAAAGTAAACAGCAATCTCTACACTTGAAAAATTTGAATTTTCCATAAATAACCACCGCACTATGTCCATATAAACCTTAAGCAAATCTCGCGAGTCGAATTTAGTCAAGCCTTTTTCCATTTTGTAGATATTTTTAATGTTTTATGACATGATTTGAATGTATGATTACCTATATGTTTTTGAACTCAGCTTATGTGACTAATGGAATGACGTCACTGCGCGCTGATTGGTGTTTCAAATAACGTTTCAATTTACGTAACTTTACATTAAAATATTTTGCAAAATAATAATAATTTTGGAATAAATCTTCCACGATTGCACTTTTAATGGCTATCATCATTGGATTATTAATATAATTTCTCAAAATAATTTTAATGCAAGTTCCCCATTCCTCGTTCAGACTGCTGCCTCAGGCGCGCGCGCCTTGGGCGTTTGCCGCGAATCAGTACGCGGCTATTAGCGCGTTCTTTTGTTTAAAAGTTTAGAGAGATTCTAAAGTTTTCTGTTATACTTTGTGCAATGTAGCATGGGTCCTACAACAGCTCATACGTGCGAAGCAAAGAGTTCTTATGCTATTGGAATAAAACTCAAGAAAAACTGCATTAGACATTTTTAAATGCAGATAATGTTAGAAAATTAAACCCTGTTCCTTGTGCAGAAGCAACATTTTGCTTTGCATGAAAATGCGCTGTCGTGGGACCCATCATGCTACATTCTTCCATCAAAAATTCCACTAGATATCACATTCCAAACTAAAACAAAATTCAAATATGGCACAGACTGATTTTTTTTAAACGAAGAAAAAGGTTACGACTTACTACTGTTTCGATCAAGGGACGGGAAGCGCTAAGAAATGAGAGCGCACATTTGAAGTGTGCTCTAATTCGCTTGGCCGTTTTTAACACTAACGTGTATCTATTGGTATTGTTAATTGAAGGCTTTGTGCAAAGTATAGTGGTCGATAATGCATATAGCACAAGAGACAGCCAGTATAAAATGTTTTTGTACCGGAAAAGTAAATATGTTTTTTATATTTGGTAGCTTCAAATGTCTTAAGGCACAAGATAAACATGGATGTTATACCAAAAACTGAGATTTGTGTTATTATAATGATTTATCTTTCTTACAGTATTATACTACAAAAGATACACTCCTCTTTCCAATATTATCACTTTCTATTTTCCGTCATCCATACGATCCACACATAGTTATATTGTAAACTTTCAGTAAATCCAGTTAGCACTTTTGCATTTATAGTTCAAGTTCCATCACAGACGATGCTTTCTATATACTATTTTATTCAGAATTGTATTTAACGGTATTTAGACGAGATTAGTGCACCGAGTAGTGTGAGGTATTCATGAGGATTTTAGCAGTTAGTACAAATTTATATATTATTATGCGATGCACGACTCTTATAGAATACGTATTTAGTATTTATAGTATTGAAATGACAGAAGTATTATTTCTAGAGTTTTCGATAAATGCAAACAGACAAGAATAATCAAATCATTCATAAACAATTTAATATGCAGATCACAATTCACAATAATCATAAAAAACCAACATCCACTTCTTCATAACTTCACGGTTATATTTTTATTTCAATTTGCTTTGTGGCAATGCTATGGCTCAATCAAACTATCTCTGTCTTTATCTATACCCATTTCTTCTCTTTCACTTCCTGAAGTATCATTGGATGGAGATTTTATTTAGTCTCTTCCTAAATTTTAATTGTCGTTTTACTTATACATACATTAAAAGATGGAATTCTGATAAATTTAATTCATAAATAAAAGAAGATATTTTAAAATAGACAATATAAATATTGTATCAGTATTCCATTTTCAAAATGAACCAAAAAGAAAAAAGCTGGTCATAAATAATTGAATCCCTTGAAGTCGGTTCAAACTAACGCTGTATTTTCTTTATCTCAATCCCCCGCTACCTTCAGGCTCGTTCCTATCAGGTAAACAGTGACAGCTATGGTCTTGACTTGGAATGGCAATGTATGGCGAAATTATTAGTCGAATGTTTAATGCAACATGAATAATGGAAGTCCATAGATGTGTTGTGATTATTGTTATTTAACGACATTATTTTGTGTCAATTGGCTGTTATTTCAAAAATTATTAATGGGCTTTAGAAAAATCTTAAGACGAACGAAAATAAGCGTCTACTCGTTAACATTAAATTTAACGTTATGGATGCGTTTGCTTGAAATTTTGAGTTAACGAAATTAAGAATTAGATATCGCCGTTGAAATGAACAGATGGTTTAATTTTTTTTCTCTTCTCCAACTTATAAGTTGTGTAACTCAAACTTTCGAGTATATCGACTTCCAAACTCTTTGAAGCGTCAACGGAACATTTTCCGTGACCTAAGTGTGCTATTAAAGTGCACTTAGCCAATTCGAAAAAAAGATTGAGCAATTTAATTGAAAAAAAAAACATTACAAATAATTAAAAAACAAATGATAGATACATAATTAGACCCCTAATTGGCTAATAGAGAGTGAACTTACCTAAAAGCTTCAAGCATCGAGCTAGCTTCTGTCGTTGTGTTTATCTCTTTGTTTGTTTGCGTGTCTCTTTCATTTGCATGAACCAAGCATGCCCTGTATTATCCCTTATTTCCTTTCCTCTTCGTAAATCTATTGCTATGGGTTCCAGAAGCAATGGGAATGCTTTAAGAATAGTTTTATTACCGAAGACTGCTTTACATACATAATGGTAAAAGTAAAGTTGTTAGGTCGATACGAGATACAGCCAAAGTAACAGTATTTTTACAATAATAAATGTTAAC
The DNA here is from genome assembly GCA_949710035.1 of Crambus lathoniellus. NCBI lineage: Eukaryota > Metazoa > Arthropoda > Insecta > Lepidoptera > Crambidae > Crambus > Crambus lathoniellus. Next base: position 31,427,508 of record OX453298.1, on the reverse strand, counting down.
ATGCCGTAATAAAAACTTTAAAGGCAGTTCTAACTGTAACAGTAGATAATGTGACTGTAGAAATAGAATTGGAATTAACTTTTAGGTTTGTGTGTATGTGTTAGGTAAAGAGTGCATGAACAAGTAGCGAGTATTGTGCAATTGATGGTATAAAACGTTTCCAATATATCAAGTAAGGAAAGCATGGTCTAGAAATATGTATTGTGAAGTAACGATGTCTGTGATAATGTAATCATTGATTTAGTATTTACTAAGCAATAAGTATCTTAGTAGGTGTTTGTCCAGGAATGTCACCAATTTAATAGTCAAGAATGTGCACAAGTATATTTATAAAATTCCTTGATGCAGCAAGATTTAATTGTAATAACTTGTAATTAAAATTTTAATTTATTGTAAATAATAAACGTACAGTTTATTATCTGTTTTACATTGTTACTAAATTACATTAATGTTGTTAAGATTATATAACATTATGTTGTTTTGTTACGTATCAAGTAGTTGGTGATTTTGTAAAATGTAAAATATGTTAATGTACTGACAGATTGATAAATGTTTCTCTTGCAGCGCGCCCTACGTTCCTAAACTTGAACTTGAACCTGAACTCACTGCGACTGCAGACGCCCAACAAGTGTACGTCAGAAATTCAGCTGTAGATTCACTAGTTTGGCTTGTTTTGACAGTTTTTGTTTAAGTTTCTTTGAGTTTGGTTTGTACGACTTCCGTTCGATATGATGAAAAAAACACTGGAGCGAAGTTTTTGTCTTTCCTATGTTAGGCAGAAAAATAATTACCAAAACATTTAATTACAATTCATGAGTATAATATTATTGTATCTCATACAATAGAGATAAGGATTTTGATAAGACGTGTCAAGAAAACATTCAAACGGAATATAAATACTTTTATATTGAACGGAATGAAATTGAAACCGGTGTGATTTTTCGATTGATATTATTTCTTTTTTTTGCGACATCTCATCAAGGCAACCCTTCCCAGTCGTACTTTTGATGAGTTTTTCAACTTAAGGCGATACTCGGAAAAATTATGCTAAAGCGAGATAGCAATGAGAAAACGACGCGCGCGGGAGCGAGACCGATTTTGCCGATTACGCAAAAAAACACAAAATCACTTCGTATTCAAAAACTATAGCGATTTTTAAAAAATGCTTCTATACGATCCTAAATATTATTGATGTCCACTAATTAAACCAATTTTCAATAGAATATGTATCCCCATTCAAGAATAATCTTGTTATTTCTTATTTTTTAGAGGTATTTTCGAAAATAATAAGTGTCGAGCCAAAATCATAAAATCGTGTTTCTGAAACTATACGATTCTAGATAAAGGTATGAAGAAATATATATCTTATTACCAGATTTATAACAACTCTAACCGTCCTATAGTTTTATATCAAAGAGTCCATACTTTTTCCGAGTAGCGCCTTAACCGCCGTACATTATTTACGGTACGGTCGACCGACATTCATGATTTTATTTATGATGACGATATAAAACTCATTGAAAGTGCGAATGGTATGTAGTGTTCGCATGAATCTTTCATCACACGCATGCGCCTCAGTAGAGGTGAAACATTTTTGTATCTACAGATTTAAGATTAGTTCCAACTAAATAAGATATATTTTATCAAACTTTTTGTTTGTATTTTTATTGTTATTGTTGTATTATATTTTGCTACTGTTTTACGATAATCTTATATAATATGAATGATCTTATGGTATGGATATCATAATGTTCAATCGAATAGTTTTAGTTTTATTTTCTATTAGGCTTTAATATAATCATCAACCATCAATATGTTTTTGTAATCTGAAATCGTCAGCTTAGGCAAAATAATCGAACTAAGTATAAATTACAGATAATCAATCATAGATTGATACTAAAAGTATGTAACTAGAGGAAAATAAAAATGGTTGACTGTCAGCACGATTTACTTTTTATAATTTTACATCGTACTTTTTGTTTTAGTTGTAACGCTATCTTTTGTTAATAGTTTTAAGCTGCTAGTATTTTCATCAATTTAACACATGTCAATTTGAATTTTTTTGTTAACGTAATAAATGTCATTACAGCGTCCCCCGCGAGCGGCAAGTTGGGTCTGCGTATGACCACGTTGCACGAAGAACCGGGCCGCAGGAACGATGACGATTCGCATTCGGAACCGGAGTCGGGACCTACAGACGAACTGTCTACGCCACGGTCACACGTATGATCATCTTATTATTATGGCTTGTATTTGTATAAACTGGTTTACAAACTGAAATCTAAAACAGCTCTAAGTTGGAGTCTAAAAAATACAGTTTGATTTATTCGTTATGGTGTTCGTGAAGTTGCTGCTGTGCGCAGTAGAGTATAGCTTATACCTTCTATCTCACGAATGCAGGTGAGCCATACTTGTAGTTGTAATGTGTATTACTACGCGTGTACTCGCGCTTTAGTGTGCGTAATTACTAGGTTCTACCGCTACTACCGCTTCCGAGCTTACGAGACCATTTGACAAATAAGTCACAGTAAATAATTGAAAACTAGCCTAGCCTAACTATTGAATACACACACATAATAAATTAAAAATATGAGTAACAATGAGTCACACCAACACATCAAAATATGACTATAAAAATTACTGCATTTAATGCGCGTACTCGTGCAAGTACTAATAGTTTTTGTTTCATCGAAATCTGGCCAGGATTTCCAAAGATACAGCGTTGTAAAGTTTCACCAGCTTTTGAAAATTTGCTTTCCTTGCGCGCTATTGCGATGACGTCATGTCGCACTGACATCTCCGTTTGCGGCTGTTGTGGGTGATTTCCGTCTAACTGTACCTACATAGAGTTCGTCTGTGCGCAATCTTCGCGCAACTCGTGCGTTTGTGACGCTAGTTACAGTACATTTTCTTCGTTCTAAGGTTATGGTAAATGATTAGTATTCAATTTCGACCGCGCGCAGGCGCACTCTAAAACTGTCACCTACTGTCGATACCGAAAGACATTTATCCCACAAACTTATCTGACCCAGTGGTGGAGACGCCACTAGCAGTATAAAATTATCGAAATGGCTGTCAGTTTTTAGGGTGCATATTTAACTACCAAGTCAGTTAAGGTTGTAAGTACATTTTATTTTGACGGTTGCTATATGTATTGACAGAATTACGAAAGTTGATTTAATTTATTATTCACGAAAATAAATCATTATTTGAAGGTGTTTTTTCACATGGGCTCAATACAAAATTCTTAAACATTTCATTGATCGACTATAAGAAAAATAAATAAATTTATTACGAAACCGTGAGAGCGCAACTATATAGCCAAAGGATTCTATGTAGGTATACGGAAGTGCGACGTGACGTCACACGTTAATGCCATTGGTTCACCCAAATTTTCCTCGGAGGCCGTACTTTAACGTTTAATATCTCAGTCATTTTTGAAGATAGGAAAAAAATAAAAACATATTCTTTTTTCTCGAGTTACATATTTTTTAGATATGCTGGTAACAAAAATCATTGGTGTGACTCATTAATATCTAAGTGGCACATTGTATTTAGCAGCTATCATTGAAGAATAAGCGGGTTACAATATAACTTATTATGATAATGCTTCGCATTTGATTTTCCATATCGGTATTGTGTTCAAATCAATGTGTTATTGACACAGCGCCCAAGATCCCGCGCCACACCTCGCGGTTTCCTGCCCACATCAAAGACGCTGGATTCGTTACACGAGCTGGCCTGTGAACGAGCTCCGAGCAAGAACTCCCCCTCGATATCATCCAGTGGATATGGTTAGTCTTATACACCACTAAATTTTAATTAGTACAAAGATTTTAGTGGATGATTGTGTCCACCAATAAGAACAATTTTTACTATAGGGACATTCACAGAATCGCATAAAAAAAATTATCTGCTGTTCCATACATTTCAGTCGAGTCGATGTTGTACTTTTGTATGGAACAGCTGATTTTTTTTTGTGATTTCGTCGTTGGCCTAGTAGTGAAAATTGTTCGTATTGATAGACACTATCATCCCCTAAAATCTTAGTACTAAATTAGAGGTATATTTAGAAATACTTCTTTGACACTGTGTAACAATTTTCTTCTTGAGAGTCAAGCGCTACTTTCTTTGTGCCAAAATAGCCTGCTCAACCTAAACGACCTACGAAACGTTCGCGCTGTGTTCAGTTCACTATAAGTTGTATCCTATTTGCAGGTTCTCAAGCCGTATCTTCAACAAACCTGACCAACGACGACACGCTGTCAATACGCAGCATGTCCGTAGACGACACACCGGACTTCGACAGAACCATGGAGTACTCACAACTCAGCCGGACCAAGAATTCCGTTGCCGGTCTACGGAGCGAGATCACCGAACTGAGAAACGACATCTCAGAGCTAAAGAACGAAATAGTCGAGTCCAAAAACGAGTTGGACGACACTTCATACGAAAAGGCGAAGACGCCAGTATTGACTCCCGGTTCTAGGAATCGAATTAACCCTTTCCTTAGGGATTGCGAGGACGCGGATTTGTCGGTCGATCGTTCGGTAGGCTCTGCAACGGACGTGTTAGTTGACCCCTTGGGGGCTCTGCCAGTGGAGAGCCACACTCTGTCTAGTCATTTGAGCAAGAGTGTTGCCGAAACAATTCATATGAATGGAGAAGTCTCGCATGAGTATTCGTTCGGTAAGCAAATCAATAATATTACTTTTTAGCTTATTCAATTGAAATAATAAGTATGTTTGTGAAAATAAATGTTCCAATTTACTGTGCCCGAAATAGAAGAATCTAGTTGACCATCACCTCATTTTTATATCTTTAAGTCTAGTTATATAAAAACTTAAATATTAAGTACGTGGGTTGTAAGTTTTTGATAAAATGATGATGTATCTTAAATAAAACATATACCACCTTATTACAAAACGTGGACTAGTCCTGGTTTAAAACTGGTACTAAACTGGTGTTGTTACTTTCATTTTCCAAATGAAAGACAGAATTAGCATCAATTTTAAACCATGTCTAACTTTAGTCTACGTTTTGTTATAAGGGGGAAAGTGATTGTTTTACAAGCGATAATAATTTCATGGTTGTGTCATAAAATTTTCCAGAAAATTAAAAACAAAAAGCCACATCAATGATTTTCGTAGGTCTATTTTACAAGCTTTTATTTAACTTGCCATGTTAGTTATATTGTTTGTTAATTAGTGGGGGACAAATTTTGCAAGCAAAATTTGACCCACTTCCCAGTGTCCGATTGAGCTGAAACTTTGCATACAGGTTTGGTTTGGATGACAATACAATATTTAAGTACAGTCAGCAAAAAGCTTATCATGAAAATGAAATTTTTACTAAAATCTTATTTATTTACAGTATTAACAAACATTACCGTTTACAGGTGACGCGGAAATCGAGTCTGTCAGCTCGGAGCAGTCGAGCCACGATGCGGAGCGGAGTCGCGAAGCGTCGTCGGTGGGCGAGAGCGACTCCGCCTCGCCCGGGCCCGACCACGCGCCCGTCAAGACGCAGCTACCGGCGGGGAAGGTAACGTATCCTTACGTTCACAATAGTTTCCCAGAATATTACGCTCGGTAAGCTGAAATGAAAACTGGTGAATTTGATAATAATTCTTATTATGACAGCGGAACTTCGATCAACAAATAGTACTAGATGAAGGCTCACAAACTAAATCAAAACTTTTTATGGCCGAGAAAAAAGGTTAATAATGTACAATCTTATGTCATAAATGACAGGAACTACTTATAAATATACACTCAAGTGGCTCATTGGGCGCATATTTTCTCAGCCGTGTTTGTCACTCCAACTATGATGTAGTGTTATTGTTGGTCGAACCCGCGGAATCTGAAAATGATCTGATGCATTCCTTTTGACAGTAGACATTAAAACATTATCATTCTTCTTTGTCGCAGATTTTATAGACTTGTTATTAAATTACATCATCGACAAATTTAAGGCCCCTGTTTACCAAAAATTCGTCACGTCCGTTGCTTAACCCATACGAACACGACTCACGTGCACGTGCGAGAATAAAAATTTAATCAGGCTGTTAACGTTGTGAACAGGCAGCGTCCTAAGGGTTTCCGTCAAAACCCGAACCTTGTGCAGACCGTTTAGTTTTAACACAAGGGTGTTGCATTATATTTTCGCAAACATTCTCTCTCTGGCTTATGCAAGGTTACTCTAAATATCGCAAAAAAAAAACAGTTTCGAGAAAACGAAGTTTAAAGTTTGGCAATCCAGACCAACTCGGCTTTTTGGCTACAATGAAATGCGTAACTAAATAAATAAAACAAAGTATTTTCGACAAATGGGATAAAAAAAGTGAAATGGCTCTAAAAGGAGTCTCTGTCAACACAGAACTCAATTCTGCCGGCCTAGCATGAGCGGCTTTTATCACGCGATATGATATAGCACGTCATGCTGTCTTGTTTACCCCACTAAGGTGTAAGCAAGACTGCATGACGTGCTATATCATATCGCGTGATATAATGATGGTCATGCTAAGCAGGCTGGCTTACTTTTAATACGACACAGTTACAGTTTTCAGTTAACAGTGCGATATGACGAATGGCCTAAGGGTAAGGCCAAACGAACGCATTTTTGTGAGTCGCGAGTCGCAGAATTTCGGTCGCGTAATTTCTGCTACATTCGGTTTGATACATTAAGCCCTGTTTTGCCACTTTGACGCACAATGAGTTGTCTGCCAACCAACAAAATTTCTGCTAAGCAGAAATAACGCGACTCACATTTCGATCTACAATAGTACTAGTACCCCAAAAACTATCCGATATTTTTGTAAAAAAATCAATAACAGGCCAAATTTTTGTAAACGGCCCTTAAATATAATTTTAAGAGACTATATTTTGGAATCCAACATAATATCGCATTGGAAGGTATAAAAAAAAAAAGTTATACCCCAAAAATGGTGCAATTCTTTCAGAAAATATGCTATCACCAATTTTATCGTTAACATGTGTTTATGTTCACCATATCTAAGCACCAAAGTCGAAATCCATAAAGATATAAAACGGGAAACTAATACTTTAGGAAGAAGTCGGTTGTTTCTGATAGCATTTTTAACATAGGTGTAATGCCAATTTGAGTTTACGTAGAGAGTTTTTTTTTTAAGTTTATTTGTTTTTCATTTACAAATATGGGGGGATTATATACTTTTACGAAAGATAATAATAAATGTATTCAAATGTAAAGTGAATAACACTTATACCATTTTTGCCTATTTTTTATAGATTTTTTAAAGCTTTGTATTTGTTTTTTTTTATGTCGCTGTCATAAATATTGGTGGATTACTAATGAATTATTTATTAAACTAGATAATCTAATGTTCAATGTTAAGAAATTACTGATATAGAATTATTGTTGAGTCTCCATAGAGCGAATTAGTTTGGCTCTCGGGCTATAGATGAAGGTTCACGAACTAAATCAAAACTTTTTATGACACCTTTAAACGAAGAAAATGGTTAATAATGTTACGATCTTACGTCATAAATGACTCAAGTGGCTCAAGTGGGCGTATATTTGCTCAGCCGTGTTTGTCAACAACACAACTCAAAACTTTTTACGCTCGTCTGGCCTACCCTTAAATATAAATGGTTTGTAATTAATTGATCACCAAACTAACCTAATCTAACCCACAAAGATACTTACTTAGCACCTAAATCACCACTTTGCGTCCATTTCAGTATTTTAGATGCATACTTATTATTTTTTTGTCTTAATTAATTATTTCTCAATATAAATTGGCAACAATGATCAAATGAACAATGCGTCAGGTTGTACGGAGACGAGCGGGCGGCGCGCGGGGCCGAGGCGCCCGGCCGCGCTCGGCCATAGAGACGTGCACGACGCCCGCGCCCACCGCGCACAGGAACCTACGGGACACACCCGCCTCCTCCACCGAGAGGATGGTTGATGGTAATGTATTACTACACATGAACGATGCGTCAGGTTGTACCGAGGCGCCCGGCCGCGCTCGGCCATAGAGACGTGCACGACGCCCGCGCCCACCGCGCACAGGAACCTACGGGACACACCCGCCTCCTCCACCGAGAGGATGGTTGATGGTAATGTATTACTACACATGAACGATGCGTCAGGTTGTACCGAGGCGCCCGGCCGCGCTCGGCCATAGAGACGTGCACGACGCCCGCGCCCACCGCGCACAGGAACCTACGGGACACACCCGCCTCCTCCACCGAGAGGATGGTTGATGGTAATGTATTACTACACATGAACAATGCGTCAGGTTGTACCGAGGCGCCCGGCCGCGCTCGGCCATAGAGACGTGCACGACGCCCGCGCCCACCGCGCACAGGAACCTACGGGACACACCCGCCTCCTCCACCGAGAGGATGGTTGATGGTAATGTATTACTACACATGAACAATGCGTCAGGTTGTACCGAGGCGCCCGGCCGCGCTCGGCCATAGAGACGTGCACGACGCCCGCGCCCACCGCGCACAGGAACCTACGGGACACACCCGCCTCCTCCACCGAGAGGATGGTTGATGGTAATGTATTACTACACATGAACGATGCGTCAGGTTGTACCGAGGCGCCCGGCCGCGCTCGGCCATAGAGACGTGCACGACGCCCGCGCCCACCGCGCACAGGAACCTACGGGACACGCCCGCCTCCTCCACCGAGAGGATGGTTGATGGTAATGTATTACTACACATGAACGATGCGTCAGGTTGTACCGAGGCGCCCGGCCGCGCTCGGCCATAGAGACGTGCACGACGCCCGCGCCCACCGCGCACAGGAACCTACGTGACACACCCGCCTCCTCCACCGAGAGGATGGTTGATGGTAATGTATTACTACACATGAACGATGCGTCAGGTTGTACCGAGGCGCCCGGCCGCGCTCGGCCATAGAGACGTGCACGACGCCCGCGCCCACCGCGCACAGGAACCTACGGGACACACCCGCCTCCTCCACCGAGAGGATGGTTGATGGTAATGTATTACTACACATGAACAATGCGTCAGGTTGTACCGAGGCGCCCGGCCGCGCTCGGCCATAGAGACGTGCACGACGCCCGCGCCCACCGCGCACAGGAACCTACGGGACACACCCGCCTCCTCCACCGAGAGGATGGTTGATGGTAATGTATTACTACACATGAACGATGCGTCAGGTTGTACCGAGGCGCCCGGCCGCGCTCGGCCATAGAGACGTGCACGACGCCCGCGCCCACCGCGCACAGGAACCTACGGGACACACCCGCCTCCTCCACCGAGAGGATGGTTGATGGTAATGTATTACTACACATGAACAATGCGTCAGGTTGTACCGAGGCGCCCGGCCGCGCTCGGCCATAGAGACTAACCTACGGGACACACCCGCCTCCTCCACCGAGAGGATGGTGGATGGTAATGTATTATGTTGCTTTTTTTATCCACAACGGGATAGCACTTACCGTCGCCGCACAAGAGACACAAACACCGCCACTTGAAGCCAGAATAAGAAACAAGTGGCGACTATGTATGAAAACTACAGGAAAGTGGTCGGTGTCGTCGTTTTTCAGTCGCCCGTGTGCGGCAACGCTTAGCCTTCATCACACCTGATGTTGAGTGGTAATAAGGCTGAAAGTGGAAGCGCACTACTACTACCCACAATCACTGATGAACTGGCTTTCTTATCTCTTAACTGCCGGAACACAATAATTCTGAAAACATCATTGTTATGGCGTCAGACTTACTGGCGTCATGCTGTCTCAAGGTCTTGTCAGAATAAGTACACTTCTAGGTCATTCTGACATTTGTATTTTGTAATTATATTCGTATTTAATGTCCCTGGAGATTTTTACTCTATACTTGTTTTTTTTATTAAATGTGTATGGGTTTAATTTCTGTTTATTTTTGCATTGTTTGATGCCTACAAATGTTTTTTTTTCTCTTGGGCCTTTTACATGCAACTGAAGTTGAAAGCAGATATTTTAATAAAAGGTCACACAGTTTTTTCTAGTATGGGGCCGTCCACATATTAGGTACGTCACACGAAACCTAACCTAACCCCTCCCACCCTTTGTCAAGCTCTTTTCCTATCTCTTCACGTAAGTCACGTTTAGCATAAAAATCGGTGTAACGTAATATGGATGACCCCTATAGAGGTATTTTATATTATCAAATTTGTGTGTACAGAGGACGCGTTAGAAGGCGGGCGCGTGATCCCGGTGCCGGAGTGGATGATCGTCGGCGAGAGTGTATCTCTTCGGCTGAGCAGTAGCACGGGCGTCGTCGCCTACGTGGGCCCCACGCACTTCGCGCACGGGCCCTGGGTCGGGGTCGCCCTCGATGCGCCCACCGGTCAGTAAACAAAATTTAATTTTTTGTTGAATTAGAGGGCTTCTATCCCCTGATTCATTAACCCCTATTATTCTGTACGGCTCATTAACACGGGAAGCGTCAGTAGCAGCACGATCGTCGTGGCCTACGTGGGCTTCACGCACTTCACGCACGGGCCCTGGGTCGGGGTCGCCCTCGACGCGCCCACCGGTCAGTGCCCACTGAGGGCTCGTTCAAGGAAAGGTGGCACGTCAGGCGGCGCGGCTCGGGCAAATTGTGCCATCATTACGCGCTCGCGACACGCACCAACTGATGCACAATAGGGAAGATGCAATTTTAATATTTATGAAAGTTTTATGATTAAAATGTTAAAAAAACATAAATGAAGGGCTACTGCAACGTTTTTATTTTACATTTATTTTGATTTTTAATAATATTACAAATTAAAAATGACGTGTAACGGAACGCATTTCAAAACACCAATCAGCGTTTAGTGACGTCACTCCTGTTATGAAGACTTATTTGAGGTTATGTTATCATTAGAAAAGTGAATAAATTATCGTGAATTTAATTACGCTTTTTTATAAAAATGGAAGTTGGGTTTGTCAAAGCAGACTCCAGAAATTTACCTAGAGTTACTGTCGACATGGTTGTCACATTTTTTGTCGAAAGTGCAGAGTTTTCTAGTCTAGAAATGAAAGGGACTAAATTATTACGGTAAGTATGTATAAATCATAGTTGTTGTTGTTAAACCTTGTATTTTATTCAGCGGCTTCTACACATATAAACTTTTTTCAGAAAAAGTTTTCCTCCAAACACAATTTTCGACGTCGTTCTCCAACTGTAAATAGACAATAAAAATATGATAAAGACAAAGTATGTAAGTGTAAAAAGTACTAGGCAGGTAGGTAACTAAAGTGTTGAAAAATGGAAAATATAGTATTTAGAAAAAATCGACCCGTCTCACAGCCAGCTCCCATCGGAGCTGGTTGTGAGACGGGTCGATTTTTTCTAAATACTACATTTTCCATTTTTCAACCATATAAATTGCATTGTGAATGCAAAAAATGAAAAATTTAAAAATTTTACGTAGGTACGCAAGCAATATAACAAGTATAATCGCCAACTTACGTCAAAGTGGTCTTCACAGCATCGAATAATGGTCTTGGGAGAATAATTGTCATTCCTCTTCGCAGCTTGAAACCACTTTCTTCTCAGTTTTGGGTCAGAAGGTCCAGTCAAAAACAATTTACTTGGAAACTTTGTTGAAGTAGATGGACACATTGGCACAAAACATGAGTCAACACGGCTTTTTTTTGGAATATTAGTGGTATTGTTGTGATCACCTGATGTTGATGGATAGTCCATTTTAAACTTTTACTATTTTTTACAATAAAATATCTCTAAAGTCAAGAAAATAAATAGGCAAAAGTATAAAAGCCACCGACCGACGAACAAGTACGATACAAACAAACCTGTGACAGACAGGAATGACGTCATCGGAACTATAGGTCCGTTTTCGCGCGAAAATGTCAACTGTCAATTTAAAACCGCATTTTTTCCGTTAAATTACAATGTTTTGATTTTTTTATATCTTTGTGGCCTATTCTACATGAAATTCTTTATAATGAAAACAAAACTAAAAATATTGCATGTTCCCTATTCGCTCGCGCCGCCTCTCCTTGAACGAGCATTAAAGTGACCACCACAAAAGTCCTGACCAAGAATGCAATACGGTATTTTACTGATTTTTTTTTATTTCTTTAAAATGTTTTTCGAAATATTAGCTACACAAAACAAGTTTTCATTTTGAATTATCTTGAATATTTTCAAAGATATTGGACTTCAAACTTTATAATCAGACAAGGACAGGACGCTATCTTAGTGACGTCAGTGGGTTAGTAGCGTCATAGTCACGCCATAGAAGATTTCGTTTTAGAAAGAGACAGCTATAGTCAAAATCAAACAGACTATAATTCTTTTATTATAAAACAGATTCAAATTATTTTTTCACATTTGGTATTCTTAATTGCAATATTTTTTAACGTCATCATTAAATATCTACATTTCAACAACAGTAAAATACCCTATTGCGTAAGTGTACGGCCAGAGTGCAGAGCGTGGAGCGGGGCGGGGCGGGCAGCGTTCATGAGCTAACGCATAGAGGTGTCCTGAGTAGCGGCCGGAGCGTCGCAACCACGCGCTGAACGCTGCCCGCCCCGCTCCACGCTCTAGACACTGGCCGTACATTAAGGTAATCGTATTAATTTGACAGTTCATATCGTATTCAATCGGCTGCAATTTGTAAGGAATCTGTACTAAATTCTAAATTCCAATTCTGTACTTTGTCTTTGTGTTTTCTATAGTGAGTGGCAGACGGTCCGTGAATCAGGGGGCAGAAGCCCTCTAATACAACAAAAAAATAAACTTCGTTAGCTCCGCCGCTTTGCCCGGAGAGTGAGAGGGACGGGTATAACAAAGATTCGTTTTTCGTTGAATTAGAGTAGGCCTGCAGGTGTCAGGACTAGTTTGTACAATGGATTGAATATTTGCAGGCAAAAACGACGGGTCCGTAGGCGGCACGCGGTACTTCACGTGCCGGGCGCGGCACGGCATCTTCGTGCGGCCCGACAAGCTGGCGCAGGACCGGCGCGGCCGCAGCGCGCGCGCCTTCCGCGACACGGAGCTGAAGCGCGCCGCCAGCAAGGGTATGTACACAAACGACGGTCCGTAGGCGGGACGCGCTACTTCACATGTTGTGCGGCCCGACAAGCTGGCGCAGGACCGGCGCGGCCGCAGCGCGCGCGCCTTCCGCGACACGGAGCTGAAGCGCGCCGCCAGCAAGGGTATGTACACAAACGACGGTCCGTAGGCGGGACGCGCTACTTCACATGTTGTGCGGCCCGACAAGCTGGCGCAGGACCGGCGCGGCCGCAGCGCGCGCGCCTTCCGCGACACGGAGCTGAAGCGCGCCGCCAGCAAGGGTATGTACACAAACGACGGTCCGTAGGCGGGACGCGCTACTTCACATGTTGTGCGGCCCGACAAGCTGGCGCAGGACCGGCGCGGCCGCAGCGCGCGCGCCTTCCGCGACACGGAGCTGAAGCGCGCCGCCAGCAAGGGTATGTACACAAACGACGGTCCGTAGGCGGGACGCGCTACTTCACATGTTGTGCGGCCCGACAAGCTGGCGCAGGACCGGCGCGGCCGCAGCGCGCGCGCCTTCCGCGACACGGAGCTGAAGCGCGCCGCCAGCAAGGGTATGTACACAAACGACGGTCCGTAGGCGGGACGCGCTACTTCACATGTTGTGCGGCCCGACAAGCTGGCGCAGGACCGGCGCGGCCGCAGCGCGCGCGCCTTCCGCGACACGGAGCTGAAGCGCGCCGCCAGCAAGGGTATGTACACAAACGACGGTCCGTAGGCGGGACGCGCTACTTCACATGTTGTGCGGCCCGACAAGCTGGCGCAGGACCGGCGCGGCCGCAGCGCGCGCGCCTTCCGCGACACGGAGCTGAAGCGCGCCGCCAGCAAGGGTATGTACACAAACGACGGTCCGTAGGCGGGACGCGCTACTTCACGTGCCGGGCGCGGCATGACATCTTCAGCTGTAGTCTAGTGTAGATCGATACAGTCTGATTTCCTTTGAAAGTTCAATGTGACAATGTCTATTGATGTCTTTGTCACATAGTGCATGTCGTTATTGAAATGCCATTCAGATGAGATTTAGCGAAATTTTAAATGTATGGGAATTGTCAACGAAACTGATAAAGTACTTTCCTGGTCGACTTCTGTCACCGGAACAGAAAAGATTGTCGATTTAAGGCTGCCACACACACCAAAAAGTATCGCAGACCTGGTGCATTGCGTCTGCGTGCGTCAAATCATATTGTGTTGTATTTGAACTTGTGCCGGTAGGTTCACACCGACAGTGTTGCAGCGCAATGCGTCTGTCTGCGACACCGTCGGTTTGAACCTACGCCAGGCGATTGTCACTCGATGTACTTGCGCGCAAATCTCGCCCTCACCGCCGGCGGTGCAAATCCATAGAAATTAGGTCCGCAAAAGAGCTAGAATATATGCGATAGAAAGAGATGCAACGACTGGCCGATCGTAATTTGCGCCGTACAAGCTGAATTCCACTTTATTGCGTTATAGTTAGAGTTGCCATTTATTTAAATGGCTTAGCGGAGTGCAGTATCTGTTACTAGTAACTATTTAGTAATCTGTGCCTAAGTTCAAATATAACAAAATATCATGACGCACGCAGACGCAATGCACCACGTCTACGATACTTTTTGGTGTGTGTGTCAGCCTTTATAAAGGGGTACAGACAGATTTGACTTGACAGAATTGATTTCATTTGATTGTCAATTTTATAAGATATCGTGCTTGTTCTAGGTGAAGGTCTCCACAAGTTGCACCGGTCGCGGAGTCGCGGCGAGAGCATAAACGCGGTGGGCAAGGCGCGCAGCAAATAGGGCCCGACCGCGCGCCCGTGTACTGACTATGTTTTTGTTGCAGTCGTGTAACGCGTATGGTGCTTCGTATCTAATAGATATGTTATTTCTTTCACGTTCACTTGTTCCTGTTCAGCCATGCTCCCACTTTGATACCTTGTAACAGCGTTTATATGGTGTGAATTACATTATTCTAAATTACTTATACTTAAATTTTGACTTGACTGCTTCAATCAACAATAGTACTAGATGAAGGCTCAGAGAACTAAATGAAAACTTTACATGCCACAGACTGGCTTTTTTTTAAACGGAGAAAAATTTTAACATTACGAATGTTACGGTCTTACATTTTAGATGACAGGAAGCGTTCCAAGTTTGAAATACCTTAGTATTATTGACACTGTCAAAATTATCTACTTATAATTTTATACTCTCAAGTTGGAGTATACGCTCGGCCATATCTGTCACTCGCAACTATGTATCTAGAACTAGGTGTTATTGTTGATCGAAGCTTGACTGTTTATAATTTTGTTTTGTCACAAATTTAAGGACGTTGTCGCTTAATAGTACATGGAAATCGTACCAAATAAGTGGTGTTGCCTTGCATTAAATGAGGTAGTTCTGATTTTTTTATATGTTAGTAGTGATGAGATGGTAATGACAAATCCAAGTTTTCCACCTCGAAAGCCCTCCGGATCATTGTTAAATATTTAAAAATCCAATAAATTTTCAGTTTTTGTAAATTTTTACCACCAAGGATCTGAGTCACGGCAAATGTTATTATGCACTCTTTAAAGTAGACTAAATTTGCAATAAAAAAAGAGTAATTGGGTTTTTGTAAGCCAAATAGTTTTTAAGATACGGCTATTTTAAAATTTGCAAAATCACAAAAAAGGAAGTATTACAGTTTTTTTATTTTTCGTCAACTTTGACCCCCTAGTAGTGGGTTTATGGCAAAAGTTTTTTATTAGTTATTAAAGTCCATTAAATTTCCAACTAAATGAGATTAAATTTGTCGATTTACACCTGATAGTTCCTAAGACACAGCTGTTCAAAGTTATAGAGG
Organism: Crambus lathoniellus; assembly: GCA_949710035.1. Lineage (NCBI taxonomy): Eukaryota > Metazoa > Arthropoda > Insecta > Lepidoptera > Crambidae > Crambus > Crambus lathoniellus. The sequence goes on along the minus strand of OX453298.1, from coordinate 31,411,654 downwards.
TAGGTAAGTAAACAATTATGTAATAGAAGGCTTTGCAAAAGGTAGTAAGCCCTAAAGGAAGTAGGATCTGGGAGACGTTCCCGTTCTACCCTGTTAATGACACGCAAACCTTAATCACCTTGAAAGCATACCAAAGATGTAAGGTTGTACCAGCGGATGTGGTTGCAGGAAAGCAGAACTCAAATGTTCGGCTGTTTGCAGCTACTGCATTGGCCAATCATGCGAGAACATACCAGACCTGATGTGTGATGACATTGATGAACCATTGATTGATAACCCACCATCAAAGGACGATTTTGACCTTCCTGAGCAGTTCGATGAAGAAATTATACCTCAGCAAGCTGCCCCCAAAAAGTGTGCTGTGGATTCAGAGGACGTGCCTGGTCCATCAAAATTATACATACAATGTACATAATTGATCCCACCACCTCCCAGATCCTCCTTCCTTTATGGCGTACTTCATTTTGCAAACCCTTCTATTACATAATTGTTTACTTACCTCAATAACTTTGAACAGCTGTCTCAGTTAGGAACTATCAAGTGTAAGTTGATATTACTAATTGGTCTCATTTTGTTGGAAATTTAATGGACTTTAATAACTAATTATTAAACTTTTGCCATAAACCCACTACTATGGGTCAAAATGTCGAAAACTAAAAAAACTGCAATACTTCCTTTTTTGAATTTTTGCAAACTTTTAAATTGTCCCATCTTAAAAACTATTTGACTTACAAGAACCAAATTATTCTCTTTTTATTGCAAATTTAGTCTACTTTAAAGCGTGCATAGTAACTTTTGCCGTAACACAGGTCCTTGGTGGTAAAAATTGATAAAAACTGAAAAAAATCTGAAAATTTATTGGATTTTTAAATATATAACAATGATCCGGAGGGCTTTCGAGGTGGAAAACTTGGATTTGTCATTACTATATCACCACTACTAACATACAAAAAAATCAGAACTACCTCATTTAACGCAAGGCAAAATGTACGATTTCCATGGACTATAAAGGCAGCTATGAAAATGAGCCTACTATATTATTAGAATAGGTGTTAGTAAATGTGTTGGTTTTTTAGAATCGTGACCGTGTCATTGTGGGAATGTGGCGTGTTAGGAATGAGACTACATTACCGCGTCCGGTAAAGCAATATCTTATGCGTTTGTTTGTTATTGTTTTATTCTTTATAAATGTTGTTGGGTGTTAGGGGAAATAAGATTGCCTCGCTCCCATTGGCCAGCCCAATGGCATGACGACGGCACATCTCGCGAGTTTCCGCACGCAATCGTTATCGGTACAATTATAATGTTTCAATCTACAGTTTTATTCGTTGACGTAAATTTTATATTTGTAAATAGAATGGGAATTTATGTGATTTTAATTTAATGATTAATTTCAATGTAAATATGTGAGTTTTTGTGTGTGCATTATATTATTTAACATAATAATTTTTAAACCAATGAAATTTTGTGATCGGTGTTGATAGGATTCGATGCATTATTTGTATAGAATTTTTACTGTATAGTTTGTGGTTTAGATGTTATTGTAAATTATTTATGTATTTTTAACTCATTGACTATGCTTTTGTCTATGGCTTTCACAGCTCTGTGTTCCCGCGCGGAATACAAAGCCTGTGACTTGCGCCCGCGCAACTTAGACACCGCATTTAAACGAACTTAAATCAATTCTATCGAATGATTCCTAACGACAATGTACTTTAATTTCGACATCTATTTGCTCATATTGTGTTTGTAACACGATTGCCAGTGTATTATGTGATAGTTTCTTGCCACGCGAATTTGCCCTTACCAAAAAAAAGAATTATATTTTTTATTTCGACTTAGCTTTTTACCCTTTGGAATTTTTATGAAATCGTCCAATATTACATCTTCGTCCTTATAAAAGACTTGTACTTAGTACACTTGCCATTTGACGGAAATCCTAAATCCCAGATCATTGATGAAGTTGGTCTTACGGTCCAAGTGATAAGCGATTATAATTGCGAAAGTGGTATTCTAATATTAGATATTACTATAGTAGTAGGATATTACTATAATCGAGACGTAATCCAATGAACACCAGTAAAATTATTTATATGTACTCAAAAGCGTCATATTTTATACTTTAGAAAAATGTATAATAAAATTATGTCAGTCTTTATTATTAAAATTCTTTTCGCTTATCGCTTGAATCAGAGACTTATATCCATTAGGTTGTGTAGGTATTTCTGATAATATCACATATATTATATGTGTATAAATGTGTGCATAAGTATATCAGTACGCTGTAAATTTTAAATAAAATATATAAAATGTGTTATTAGAAAGGAAAAATTGTCCTCAATTTATTATCTCCATCCACTTTTGAACAATAATCGATGAGATCTCTATCTGTATAATAATAAACGAATATCGTTACACGATTGGGAAGTATGGAGGATATTTGAATGTTGGCAAATTTTCGGCGACTTAAATTTATCAGAGTTCTTAGCGGCGTAGGACGCGTGTATTTGATTGTTAGGAAATGTCCACAGCCGCGCCCGGCCGTCCCGGGCGCTTAGCATAGGTCACCTAATGTATATTCCATCCTTTTAGTAAAGTATTGTCGTAAGTACACTAAACAAGTACACAGTTAGTTTAATGCCTCGTTACTAGTGTTTATAAGAGTTCCACTTTCAGCGTTCATTATAGCCCGCCACTTGCCTCCATTCCTGTAACCATATGTATATTAACATTACATTGTATAAGTAATCGCGTTATATTACGAAAATATCAAATATTAAATAGTTTCTTCAACGTGTGCACTTGAGAAATTAATGCCGATTTTGATAAGGTCGCGGTTCTACTGCAAGCTGTTTTGGTGATATGAAAGCTTAAAATTAAGCCTTATGGCTATAGTATTCGGTTCAAATTAAAGTGTAATCTTTGTAGAAGCTTTTGTAGTGGGGCCGCCACCTAAGTAAGTTGATAAGCGTTGACTGACATCATATTGTCACACGTGCATAGATTAATCATAATTAACATTTTATCGAATGCTTATTAGACTGTCGTACTTAAACATTCCATTTTTTCTATACATTTATTGTTCTAGCAGAATTTCAGTAGATGTCGTATCTAATTAGTTAGATCTCTAACGGTTCAATCTTTGCATTGATTTTGCATTTTGAGATTTTGACTTTTGAATGTACATTTTATAGTTCAATAAACTGGCCGTAACTGGGACAGCTCAATGTGTAGTCGACGTAACGATGTAACAATCTAAAAGAAATATTGATAATACTTTGAAATATAGTAGGATGTCTTTGAAACTCTCGGTGTGCTTCTCTCCATTAGTCGGTAGAGCACGGGCGACGGGGTGCAACGGGAAGGGTCATATTAGGGGAGGACTTAAGTATGGCGAGTAAATGTGAGGCAGAGAACGCACTAGGGCTCCTAGTATTAGGCTATAGCGACCTCGTAAGCAGCGTGTAATAGGTCCTAATTTAATTTAATAGAAACTAAGCTGACAATGTGCTGTGCTTTTGTTTTAAACAATTAGTTGTTAAGTAAATGAAATTATTTGTTTTATAATTATTTCATGTAGAACACTTTGTATTTATTGCCGTCGATAAAACAAATCATGAGCTTTTATGACTTGAATGTAATTAGTTTTGTGAAGTCGCGATGCATGTTTCATTATTAGTGGAATACGAGGTTATGAGTTGCCAGTCTTGAAAATGTATTATAAAAATAGGACACAAATTAAATATATTATGATTATTTTCATGTGATGATCGGACTAGGCAGCTACTTGGTAGTATAGATGGTTGCGTCTTCATTAATAAGAACACATAAGCATAATGAAAGAGATTTTAATATTTAAATATATGAAAATAGTTCACTTCTAGTGGAAATATTTTTGCCAAGTAGCGTATTTGAGTCAACCATCGCTGTCATTATCAATAAATGTATTATAAAATTATTGGTTGGATTTTTTCTTTTTATTACTGACCCTAGACTCAGTCCCTCATATCCAGTCACTATAGTTGGTGCAAATTGCAGAAATGGCAACGATAAGACTAATTTTTTATCAATTGAATTTCGACTTTTTAAGGTTAATCTGTTAAGCTTTTATTTCAATTGATACATTACTTACTAGCTGCATTGATCCTTAAATACTTAGATCCAAAATTAGCATGGAGTTACTTAATATTTTACAGAGATAATATATTATCTTAGCCGTTATGGTACGGTAATCATATTTTTTTAGGTCCTTAGGACAAAATGAAATATATCTCAATAGAATATAATCTTTAAGTATAGATGAAAATAGATAAGAGTCCGCTTCTATTTCTAGCTCTTTTTCAATTTAATCCAGTAACTCGTAATTCTAAAATTATCATTGACTTCCGGCTTTGGTCTGTAGAGGCCTTATAGTTATCACACGCATTCAAACTTTCGAACGTTAGTATTGTACTATTATATATTCTGTGGTGTAGATAATAGGTATAATAAGTACCTACATCATCAGTTATTTTATAATTGGATATGGCCCATAGAGCGGAGTTCTACGCGGCGCGGGACCAAATTGGATTTTATGTTTATTACCAACTAGGGGCGCCGCGCGGTTTTACTCGCGTGGTACCCGTCCCCGAGGGAATAGCGGGATAAAATATAGTTTGTCACTCAATAAGAATGTAGCTTTGTGACATCATCATCATCATCATCATCAGCCATTTAATGTCCCCACTGCTGGGGCACTGGCCTTCCTTATGGATGAATAAGGAGAATGAGCCATGACCCACCACGCGGGCTCAGTGCGGATTGGTGGGTATTAAGGCGATACTCTGAAAAAATGTGCTGAAGCGAGATAGCAATGAGAAAACGACGCGCGCGGGAGCGAGACCGATTTTGCAGATTAGGCAAAAAAATGACAAAATCACTTCGTATTAAAAAACTACACCGATTTAAAAAAAATGCTTCTATACGATCCTCAATATTATTGGTGTCCACTTATTAAACCAATTTCCAATAGTGTAAGTAACCCCATTTAAGAATAATCTTCACTTTTCGTATTTTTTAGAGGTCCTTTCGAAAATAAAAAGTGTCGAGGCAAAATCATAAAATCGTGTTTTTGAAACTATACCTACGATTCTAGATAAAGGTATGAAGAAATATATATCTTATTACCAGATTTTTAACAACTGTAACCGTCCTATAGTTTTAAATCAAAAAGTCCATATTTTTCCGAGTAGCGCCTTAACGACTGCAAGTGCAGCCGGGACCAACGGCTTAACGTGCCTTCCGAAGCACGGAGGAGCTCGAGATGAAAAGTTTTTGGTCACCCATCCCGTGACCGACCATTGCGAACGTTGCTTAACCTCAACGATCGCAGGCCAAGCGCGCTATCCACTGCGCCACGGGCTCCTCTGTTTTGAGCTTTGTAACAGTGAAATAATACCTATTTAAAATCAGTTTAGTAGATAGTTTTTGAGTTAAGAATTAAAAAAAAAATCAAATATTAGCTCTTTATAATATTAGCAAGTATAGACAACCAATGCAGCAATGACCAACGGTGCATCAGAAGAATGAAGGAGCTTGAGATTAAAAAAGAAATGGCCATCCATCCCGTGACCAACCATTGCGAAAGTTGCTTGACGATCACAATCGCAGGACGAGTGCTCTACCACAGCGCCACGAGGTCTTCCATATAATATACGAAACAGGGTGGAATTTTTTCTTACCACCTGGAGCCCGTTTCTCAAAAGCTTGTAACTTGTAATAAGTACAAGCGGTAACACTTTTTGACAGCTTTTGTTAGAAAGGGACTTCCACTTTTATTACAAGCTACAAGCTTATGAGAAACGGGCTCCAGGAGGTAAATAAAGTAATTGAGATAGCAAAATTCACTCAGAAAAATGATTCCGTTACTTTTTTATAGAAATAAGGCTGCCTGTCCATTGTGAAACGGAGAAATATTAACCAATAGAATTGCATGAAATAATAATAATAATAATAATAATAATAATAATAATAATAATAAACGTTTATTTCTCTCATCACAAACTTACATTATTATTAACACTTATTCTATAAGACACAGATCATTACTTATTACAATAAATTAAGTTTGTGAGAGACTGATACCTGAGCTAGATAAAAATCTGAGTTACAGGCCATCAGGCTCCCATTTCCTCGGACAAGCTTTTGCGAGATGTCTCATCTAACATACTAGTTTTATTTAATATACTTAAACGAGAAAAGTTTGTTCCTTTCTTTATATAAAACTATAACTATACGATAGTATGACAAGAAAAATAAAAATAAAAATTATACATTCTAAAAGTGAAAATAAAAAAACAATCTAATAGAATTACAATGCATATTTGCGTGAGTGTGAGTAGTGTGTGTGTGTGTATGTATGTGTGTGTGTGTGTGTGTGTGTGTATGTTTGTGTGTAGGTGGGTGTGTGTGTGTGTGTACCTATATATTTGTGTCTGTATAAATTTTATATGTATATATTTGTGTGTTAGTGTCTGCATAATATGTAAAAGTCAAAAAGCGATTGCGTCGGCATATAAACAGCTAAACTGTGGGTATCAATAGGCTCTCTGTTTCGTCATACGTGAGGTTCAGAAGCCATGCGGTAAGTTTTAATTTGCAAGTCCTACCTGTCATGGAGTATAGCGAAAGCTTTGTGTTAATTTTATTATAAAGATATCCACCCAAGAAACAATAAAATCTATTTGAAAACTTGGTCTTTAACGGACGGTATGGACACACAGAACCCTTACGACGCTTATCTCTAATTGCTTTTGGGTCGTAGTGAAGTTGGACATGCTGACGGAGGATAATTGACTGAATAAAAAGTTGCCTGACCGTGAGCACTTCCCAGAGTTTATAGACTTCTGTCGTAGGGCAAAGAAATGAAAGTGAAGCGCCAACCTTCAGAACAACTCTTTGAGCTCGCTCCACCCTCATGAGGTGTGTTTTAGCAGCTCCTCCCCAAGACGAAATGCAATAACCCAAAATCGATTGACATAAGGCTAGGTACACGGACTTTATTAAATTACGATCTGCAATGTGACGCAGCGTTTTAAAAATATAAATAAGCTTACGTACTCTACTAGCTAGGAGTTCAATATGAGGATAGAAAGTGAGAGCAGAATCAATCACTACCCCCAGATATTTGATGGAGTCTGTTTTGCAGAGCTTGGGACAGGTGCAACTATCAGTAAAGGATGAACAAGAGTGAACCACAAGCGACAGGCTGTTCAATTGGTCCTGACGTCTAGGAGAGAATGTAATAAATTTAGTTTTATTAACATTTAGGGTTAGCAAGTTATTTGATAGCCACTTTGTAGCAGTATTCAAACCTCGTTGCGCATGACCATAAACCTCATCCCATGAATTAGCCTGGAATAACAAGACAGTGTCATCCGCAAATGTCAGTATTTTGCCGTTTGTAAGATTCATTTGGCAAAGGTCATTGATATAAATCAAAAATAATGTAGGACCGAGTACACTGCCCTGCGGGACGCCAAAGGTAACAGGTAGCTCATCACTTATGCAATCCTCAATTTTGACACGTTGGTATCTGTCGGTTAGATAATTGGTAAACAGTTTAAGAGCTAATCCTCTTACCCCGGCATTCTCAAGCTTTCCAAGAAGGACTGGAACAGAGACTGTGTCAAACGCCTTTGCGAGGTCGAGAAAAATGGCTAATACTTTATTACTTCTGTCCATATTTAAGGAAATGAAATCGGTCAACTCATGAACAGCATCGTCCGTCGATCGTCCTGTACGGAATCCAAATTGTGCAGAGGATAACAAATTATGGGACTCAAGGAAACTTGTAAGGCGCTTGTTCATGATGCGTTCTAAAATCTTAGACAGGACAGGAAGTAAAGAAATTGGTCTATAATTGTTTACACAACCCCTGTCCCCACCCTTGTATATAGGTATGATAAGGGACTTCTTGAAAATATCTGGAAAAATCCCCGTTTCCATACAAAGGTTACAAATAAATGTAACTGGAGCAGTCAGGAAATCCATATACCGCTTTATAAAATGACCAGAGATTTGATCTACTCCAACTGTATTATTAGATTTGAGTCCCAAGATTAGAGCTTTCACCTCTTCCTCATCAGCTGGAAGAAGAACCAATGATTTCAAAGTGGAGGATGGATAATAATGATTGGCTTCATTACGCCGGAACTTAGAAGCAAGACTCTTACCAACGTCAACGAAGAAAGAATTAGCTCTATTAACACTAGCTTGGGGATCACTTTTCTCGATCAAACTTGAGGTGTCATTGGACTTATGTTTGAAATGAGTGATGTTATTTACTGTCTCCCAAAGCTTTTTACAGTTGTTACCAGCTTTGAGTATCTCAGTTTTGTCATAAGCCTGCTTAACCTTTTTGAGAAGTGCATTACAGAAATTTCTGTATCTCTTGTAAGTGGTAATGGTGTTAATATCGCCTGGATTTCCTTTAGCTTTCTTATGTAACTTATCTCGGTGCCGCATACATCTCAGAAGTCCAGGCGTTATCCAAGGTTTTTTTATATGCTTCCGGCATGATGTTGTCATTATAACAGTGTTGTCCAGGATTGCTTGTCTAAGAAAGTTAACAAATAATGTTGTGGCTTCATTTGGGTCGGTAATTTTGTATAAAGGCTCGAAATTAAGATTTTTTATAGAAATGTCAAGTTTAGGATAGTCAATTTTTGAGTATTTTTTATTAGAGGTTGTAGGTTCGTTTAACAGCAATAGACTAAGTGCAACACTGTCGTGATCAGTTATAGATGACTGAATTACGTAACAACTCGCCCTTAACGATAATTTCACCATAATATGGTCAAGACTAGTGCGGCCATGTGTGGGAAATGTATGTCCTGGATGTATGTTAAAAGTTGCCAATAGATCGAGATAATCCCAAGATCGAGAGTCCTTTGTATTAGGGACAATATCGATGTTTATATCTCCGATCAATATTATATTCCTATAGTGTGAAAGCTGAGTAATTACAGAATGAAGTGATTCAAAAAATATTTGTATATCCTTATAGCCGGGAGGGCGGTATAAAGCAACAACAACGGTCGAACTATTAACTTTTATAACCAAACAATTTGCATTAATAAAATCAGGTTCTTCTATAGTAAAACTACGATCCTTTTGGTAATACACCACAACTCCCTCGTTCTGTGAAAAATTTTTGCTAGTTGTAGCATTGATATAACCGTTTAACTGTGGAATGAACCGTGTCGAGGGTAACCAGCATTCAGTCAAGATTAACAAGTCCCAGTTAATTTTGGTCCTAGAGAGGAGTGTAGTAAAGTTGTCAAAGTTACACGTAATGCTTCTTATGTTTTGCGATAGTATGTTGATGGAGTTGGACGTAACTGGTATAATAGTTTGACAATCGTCTGGGTCACACAGAAAGGCTGGAGTCGCTTTATAATCGTCCAGGTTTGAGTTTATTAAGTTACAATCGGGATTAAGATTATCGAATGTTAGGTGTAAAAAACAAACAATAATAAACGTGCATTTCTCTGGAGATCCATTTTAGTAAGGCCAACAAAACAGAACGGTGATTTAAAGTCTAAACCAACAATAAGCAACAGATCAAATACGAAAGTATGGCAACAATGACTTACCACAGAAGCTGGAGCAGTGTGGTTACACAGCAAAATAAAACCTTTCTTGTAAACAAAGAATAAAAGTGTTTTAAAAATCAATATCAAACCGTGTGTATAAAGTATATAAATTATAGTAATGCAATGAGTATTTGCCTGGACTCTAGTTATAACTACGATGCTATAAGTTTTGATTATTAATACGAATGTAGTGATACCTGAATACGTTGAATAGACATATAAAATTATTTCAAAGAGATGTGTGAAACTATGAATTTGTGAATAATGAAATGAGTGTAAACTTAAAAGTGTAAAATGAATGTATAAATTGATCAAATGTGTATAAAATAAACTTTGTGTGTGAGGAGCATGCGAAATATAAAAACAACTTAAACCATAATCAAATAATCTTAAATGTAGTCAGTCTGTTGGCAGTACTTTCAGGTCTTCCTCATTTTCGATGCGCAGCAATGGTAAGTTTTCCTTCTTTCTCAAATAGACTTTACCATGATTTGTCCAACAAAAAGCGTAATTGTTAGATCTAGCGAAGTCTCTTGCGGCTGCGTAAAGTTTTCTACATTTGTAAGTTAGGCTATCCGTAACAAATATAGGAATCAGAGGACCATCTTGATTTAGGTGTTTATAATTTAATTTATTTTCTTTGTGTGTACTGTTATATTTTCTTACTGATTTAATGACGTGATCTCGTAACAGCACACTCGTGAGCTCAGTAACTATGGGTGTCCGCGTTTTTTGTCCTAACACGATAAACATCCCGAATGTCTGCAGGCTGAATAGGAGCATTCACGGCTTTTCCCATACTTTGCACAATCGAAACTAGATCCTCCCGTGTTTCATTAAACTTCTTCGGTACATTTCTCAGCTCTAAACAAGAGGATCTTATTTTGCGATCAAACTGCTCTATCTTGTCTTCCAATACTTTAATATACTTGTTGGTATCCTTCCTTTCAGCTTCTAACACATCAATTCTCTTCATTGCCTGGTCGTATTTTTCAGACATAAAGTCCATTGAGTTTCTAATTTCTATGTTTTGAACTTTGACTTCCTCGACTGTAGATAAAATAGCTGCTAATTTCCTATCTTGTTGTTCTTTTGAAGCCAAAAATACTTCCATGAATTCGTTCTGCAACAGCTCGCGCTTTCGTTTACGCATAGCAACATTTATCGTAGAATGCGATTCGTCCTCAAATTCTATGCTCAAATTCGGTTCCGATTCACTATGTGGTAGCGGGGAAGCGAACGCCGATGCCGCCGGTGAATTCTTCGGTGAATGTTCTAAAGGCATCTTGATAAAGTCGAAGTACCTACTCGTAGGAATGGATGACGCACGGGTGGTCTAATGCGATGCGTAATTTTGCAACTCTGAGTATTCGCTTCAGTAGCCGAGACGGCACACTCACAAACTCGTCACCGCAGCAAGCAAGGTTCAAACCTCCAGAACACCAAAAGTTTTTTTCACTTTTAAAATTTAATTTATTAAATAAATAAATGCACTGTGCCACGCGCACGTCCACTCACAGCGGAATCCGAGGGGGGAGAGGAAATCTGCGAAGCGATTGGTTAAATTTTTTTTATATCTACGGGGTAGCTCTATAATTTCTCCGTTTCTCCACTCCGCTGCCTCGCTCCGCGTCAATGGACCGGCAGCCTAAACTGCATTCAAAGATTTTTCAAAATACGCTTTCCCTACTCAGGAATCAAACCGGAAAATTCGGAAAAAACAACAGCCTATCATTTTATTTCGAAAACCAGCGTCAGGGATAACCACAGATCACCTGTATGTAGGATACCTACCTAGAGTGCTCGTCAGATAAGTCTGAACGCGGTAAAAATCGAATACTAATCTTTTCTATAACATTAGAACAAAAAAATGCACTGTAACTAGCGCCGAAAACGCGCCAGGCATATGCAGAGTTATCTGACACACACTCTACTAAGTAAATGCCGAATTAGCCACCTGGGGGCCAAGCCTGCTAACGTTAAGTCATAATCGTCTCTCAATCGTGTTTCAATTGTAGTTCAATGGAAGTGCTTTTTTACACACAAGTTACAAGAAATGTGTACTTTTTTCACAACACTTCTGATGGTCACACCACACACTATATTTACATCACATAATACTGTCATAATTCTTGTAACTAGTGTGAAAAAAAGCACTGCCTGCAATTGAACTACAATTGAAACACGATTGAGACACGATTATGACTTAACGTTAGCAGACTTGGCCCCCTGTTTTGGCGCAGCCGTAAGACAGTGATTATTATTTATTGTCATTTCTTTTGCATTTCCTTTTGTTATTTTTTAAGGTGTAGGTAATTCTGTTAGTACCGTCTTGCGTCTGTGACAAAATAATCATTTTTTCTTTCTTTCTTTATTTCATCAATGGATGAGGTTAGTGGGTCATAACTAGGGTTCATGATTTCTCGAGCTTTTTAATTTCTCGGGTCTCGAGAATTCTCGAGGCTAACTTCTCGGGTCTTCTCGGGTTGTCGAGAAATTCACATTTACGTACGTTTTTGCATATTTTTTCGGTTCCAATAATATGATTATTCAACAAATTCAGTGCCTCGCAAATAAAAGTATCAAAATAATTATTAAACTTTATTGACAGTTTTCAACTAAATTCGCTTATCTTTTTCTTAAAGAAAATAAAAAAAATAAAATTATTCTGTCTGTCTTCAGCACCATTTTTGGCTGGTTAAATAGAAAAAAATCACAGATCTCATGCTCTACACGACTTGAAAGGGCATTGAAAATGAATCTACCTATTATAGATTATTAAAAAAAAAACATGTTTTTCCCAAAACAGACTGTTCTAAAATATTTAGAAAAGTGCTCGACTCGATGATCGAGTCGACTTTTCTAAGGAAGGAGCAGCTGCTACTTATTTTTAAATCTACTTAAGTACCTATTTGTTTCTTTTCAAAATAAGTAGGTATGAAACATGTACAATTTATTGTTGTTTTTGTTAAAACCCGCCTAACTTCAAAGTAGGTACTTACGTTATTTGGTGTGAATACAGTAGGTATTAGAGGGGTTATTTCTTACTTTTTTAACGTCATTTTTTTGATGGCGGTTTTATTTTTTTATAAAAATAATTTTTATTTCACTCTTTTTAGTGCATCATGCAGGCAATTTACGTGTATTCTGGTAAATAGGTACTTAAGTATGTGATCAAACTGAGAACCTCCTTTTTTGAAGTCGGTTAAAATACTTAAGGTATCCCCTTTCCAACAAAACAAGAATCATCTAAATCGATTTTTAAACAAAGGAGTTATATGCCTAAAGATACGTAATAAATTCAATAAAGTGGTAACGAAAACGACAGTATTTTCAAGATTTCCTGAACTAAAACCTTTCCTTTTCCTTTAGATTTCCTGAAAAACTACTGAACCGATTTCAAAATTTCAAAAAATGGGACCAACTTGGGAAAAAGCCTGATGTTATAAATAACGTTTGAATCATTTCAATCGGTTCAGCCGTCTTCGAGTAATCGGTGTACATACATATAAAAAAAAACGCGATGAATAGATAATCTCCTCCTTTTCAATTTTTGAAGTCGGTTAAAAATTTTGATAGCAAAAACCTACCAGCCCTGCAAGTAACATTCAGGCTGGATTCGAACCCGCGCCCCCGGGAAACCGGCCCTATGCTCTGACCAACCAAGCTACCGAGGCTTACGAGACTCGTCGGATTTTGGTATCACTTTTCAGCGATTTATCTTACTTATCTACTTATTTAAATCTAACCTTATTATGACGATGAATTCGTTAGAGTTCTAATCAGACAACAAGGTAAGCTGTAACCAGCGTTGCTTCATACATAATGTAAGTCAATCATTCTGTAACAAATTAACATTCTAAAAAGAATTTATTGTCAAACCGTGTTTTTTTATGTATAATGGGCTTACTCTCTTGGCTTCACGCTGAACCTTAGGGTTGAGAAGAAGCCTAAGATGGAGCGAGCTTACCCAGAAGCAGCCTATTCACTAGAGTGAAATTTTTTTAAAGCTAGAGCTTTAAAAATTTTAGGGGTTGTAGTCATTCGGGAATATAGACGCAGGCAGGGTATTCCATTGCTTGGCGGTGCGCATCACAAAGGATGAAGAAAAGCGCTTGGTACGCATTCGCGGGATGTCGACCAAGTAAGGATGATAGCCCGCTGTGCGTCTAGATTCTCGGTGGTAGAACGGGGATGGTGGAATGAGCTCATGCAGCTCAGAAGCACACTCACCGAAGTACAGCCTGTAAAATACCGACAAGCAAGCCACTTTACGTCGATGGGTTAGACTATGGAGCTTGGCTTGACCCAGCTTATCGTCTCCGATTAGTTTCCTCGCTCTGTGTTCCACTGAGTCAAGTGCTACTAACTGGTATTTCGCTGAACCATCCCAGAGGTGAGAGCAATACTCCATGCATGACCGGACTTGCGCTTTGTAACTTGGTCCGATGTTAACTTCATGCTAAGAAGATCTAAGTTGTCGGTAACTGATACAGTTGTACCACGGAAAGAAGGAGTTAAGGTAAAAGGACTCCTTTTTGCGGTAAAAAGACACGCCTGTGTTTTTGTGGCATTAAAATTGACCATATTATCGTCACCCCATTGAGCAACATGGCTTAAAGTCAAGTTTGTTTGCTCTACCATGGCCTCTCTCAAAGAACGGACTTCCTCACTGCTGGCTTTTGCGCTTGAATGATATCTTTCTGTGACGGTGCTGTCGTCAGCATACCCAACAATTCCGGGCAGAAGCAGATCGTTGATGTGCAGCAAAAAGAGGGTCGCAGAGAGAACGGATCCCTGAGGAACTCCGACATCGATAGCCATCAGGTCAGAACAACAGCCGTCGATGACGACTCTGATCGACCGCTCACTCAGGAAATCTGAAATCCAGCCACAAAAGTCAGCAGAAATACCGTACGCTGAAAGTTTGCTGAGCAAACCAGCGTGCCAGACCTGGTCGAAGGCTTTGTCAATGTCAATCGAAACAGCAAGTGTCTCACCATGTTTTTTAATTGCCTCGCCCCAGCAATGCGTAACGTACACCAGAAGATCCCCAGTTGACCGACCACGGCGAAAACCATATTGGTGGTCACTGAGTAGGTCGTTGGTTTCAAGGTACGATAGCAGCTTATTATTAAGAACCCTTTCCATTACCTTACAGAGAATGGAGGTGATAGCTATCGGTCTGTAGTTGGAGGGGTCGGCACGGTCACCCTTCTTGGGCACAGGTTGGACATTCGCAACTTTCCACGACTTGGGAACCGATTTTTTATGCAGGAAAAGGCGGTACAGGCGTGTCAAAGCAGGAGACAACTCAGGCGCACAGAGTTTCAGCACTCTAGCTGGAATTCCATCGGGGCCGCTGGCCTTATTCACGTCCAAGTTTAGCATGGCTCTTTGACTCTTTCGTGTGAATGGTGGATCCTCGGCATGGAGGCGTCACAGTGAGGGATATTAGGTGGATTTTTAGAGCCAGCATCAAGGCGTGAGTTGCTCGCGAAATGAGAGGCAAATAAATTTGCCTTTTCTGCCGCGGTATGGGCCAGCGAGTCGTCAGGTCGCAGCATGGGAGGCAAAGAAGAGCGGCAGAAATTTGATTCGACCGATTTAGACAGGGACCAGGAACTGCTTACTACCAGCTGGATACGATGCTAGTTTGGTTCCTATGCGGCTTACGTGGTCGAATCGAGCCTTACGAATCACTCGTTTGCATAACTTGGCTGCGGAATTGAAAGCTTTCTTCTTCGCACGAACCCTCTGTGTACGTGCTTTTTGGTCGCGAACACAAGTTCGCGACCATGGGTACAAACCCATGCTTGATATGCGGACTCTTTACGCGCTTCTGCGCGAGCACAGTCCGCATTAAACCAAGGTCGGGCATTGTGTCCGAGCGGGATGTCGGAAAAAGGAATAAAGTATTCCATTCCCTGCCGTATTACATCCACGACCGCATCAGCACAGACAGAGGGGTCACACGAGGAGAAGCATACTCGCTGCCAAGGATACGATGCAAAGAAGTGTCGCATTTCGTCCCAATCCGCTGACTTGTATCGCCAAACTCGCCGCATGCCCCTAGGGCTAACATCGAGAGGCGAGGTGACCGACACAGATTTCACCACACAGTGATCTGACGATCCCAGCGGTGCTGAGACCGAAACAGAGTACCTGTTAGGGTTTGTTTGGCGTATGGCCTGCAATATCTGGTACGCGTGTTGCTTCGTTGACCAGCTGCGTGAGATCTAAAGATAAGGCAAACTTGCGCATCTCACGACCAGCGTGGTCAGTTTTCTCGAACGGGAATAACCATTCTCGATGGTGAGCATTGAAATCCCCAAGAAAGTTAAGTTCCGCCGTGGGGTACTTTTGCATAGCCAGATCTGCCGTCTCAGTTAAATACTCTATAAGACTGGTCGTCTCCTGATCACCGCTGTGCGGTCGATACACACCGACGTAAAGATGTTTCTCTACTCCGGTGTCGACCATAAGCCAGACGGTGGAGAACCCTGGTTTTTCAAAGCCACGGAGACGCATACAGCAGATGTCATCGCGTACATACACACAGACCCTAGCCCACCTTCTGAACTTGTGTTCAAGAGTGTAACCCGGGTAGTTGAGGTATGACACGTCCGTCGGAGTTGCTATCTACGTCTCGGTTAGAAAAAATAGGTGATGCATTTCGGTTTCAAGGACGTGGTGGACCGATTCGAGGTTGGAGTGCAATCCTCGGATGTTTGCGAGGTGCACTTTAATTGGGAGGAAGTGCAGCCGTTGTTTATACCTTTTCTTTCTTGTTTTGCTTTTTTTCATTTAAGTCGAGTGATCTAGGGGAAATAAGCGACAGTCGAGGCACTGTTTGGTAGAAACAACCGGTGCACCTCAGCTAAACCGAAACGTTTAGAAAACTCAATTTGGAGACCGCGGGGACGCCCGAACCCCCCCGTGAATGCCCACCGGGTCCTCCCGACCAGTCGCCAACTGGCACGGTGGCGCATTCCGGGATTTTTCGCGAGCTGGCGGGGCAGCCTTTCGCACGTGGCTCGCGCACTACTTGGGCCCCCTACTAACTGCGGTCGGCCAACGGCAGGACCATGCTTCGGATCCCGCTGGTCTCCAAAATGAGCTTTCTGAATGGTGTCGCTGAGAGA
The DNA here is from genome assembly GCA_949710035.1 of Crambus lathoniellus. Classification (NCBI taxonomy): domain Eukaryota; kingdom Metazoa; phylum Arthropoda; class Insecta; order Lepidoptera; family Crambidae; genus Crambus; species Crambus lathoniellus. The sequence continues at coordinate 31,394,874 of OX453298.1, read as the reverse complement.
CCAGTACCGTTTTTACGCACAGCGCAACTGACCGGTCGCTAATTTCCCTATGGCACTGGAAGTCCCGCGCTCCGACGGAACGCGGCAAAAAAGCCGCTTGGCGTCGGGCTCCAGCGGGATGGTGGTCGCGAGCCAGGCGGTCCCTTGCGGGGCCTACCACCGCAGGAGGAATCGATCAGCCGCCCACCACATACCGTTATGGGCTGTGGAGACGTTGCCCGGGGTGGACCGCTAGGAGGTTGCTCCCACCCACCCCAAAAATTATAATAAAATTTATAATATGCTAATGCAGGTGTTATTTTAAAGAGTTTTCTTCCAATATCTAGATGGATTTCTAAAAAATGAGAACTTTGCCCGGTTTTATCAACAGACTTCAAAAAAGAAGGTTATCAGTACCTACCTATAACGTAGGTATGTCCTATATACAGATTTCTTAGACGTAGGTCCAATACATAGGTAAATAGGAACATTGTTAGAATTCGATAATATTTGAGTGTAGAGTGCTAAATTTCGTAAGTGTATGTAAGTAGGTATGTTTGTATGTTTGTCCACGAATTTCTCAAAAACTAAAAATCATATTATAGAGATGATTCTTTTTAATTTAAGACAGGTGTACTCCAACTTAGGGAACAGTTTAAGTTTCATCAAAATCGGTTCAGTTGACGGGTACGTATGTTACTGTATAAACTACACTAAAATTAAGAAATATAAAATACATAGCCTGTAGATTTTTTTCTTTTCAGTTCACAGGTAGGTAAGTAGGTTATGTACCTACTTTTTGAAGGCGGTTTAAATTTTTTTTTTAAACCTTGAAGTTGTCTGATACAAGCATAGGTAGTTTGAATGTTAAAATAAGGGAAGACTAAAGCGCCGTTTTAACATAAAATAATGGAGGTTTCGATTTTATGCACACGAAGCGCAGATTTTAATTTACGGTGATATAAAGTGACTTACTTTATTTACTTAGTCATAAAGTTACGTAAGTTTAACAGTGCCGTGATGGTACAAGTCACGAGAAATTGAAAATAAATTTCTAAATCCAATCATTTATTTTTCTTTAGTATTTATTTTTTCACAATATAGGAACAATACAAATACAACACAAGATTGGGTTTCGGATTAATAGCCACTACACACGCTCCTATCCGACCGCCGATTTGGTGCGGGCGAACTTCACTGCAGATCTGATCCGCGCCTACATACGTTCAAACCAAATCTGCCGCACCAAATCGGTCGGCGCTACACACGTTCCGATTTGGTCTGGCCGACCTCTAGCCGTTGTTGCAGTGTTGCCAGCCACTGCTAATCTCCCAATATTATTATTATTTATAAATACTGAAAACATCAATTTGCTTGCAATAAATAAATTTTTAATGTTTTATTACTATAAAAAAACAATTTCATTATTTTTAAATTTTCTGTTATTTTCATTAAAATACTAAAACATGCTAAATATTTACTAAAAGCAGCACGTATTGACGAGATGTTATGCCCTTTTTTATATATATTTAGTTTTACGACAAATTGCTAGTTTTTAAACAAAATATTCTAAAAAAAACAAATAGATAAATAGAATCTTTTCATAAACGGCCATATTTAAACCTTTCGTTCGTTCAGTCCTACGTAAAACTCATGAACGAGCATTAAATTGAATCCTCTGAAAATCCCTTAAACGTAATTTACCTGCTTTAAATATTTCCGCTTTTACATATTTTCTCCCTAAATCTAGGGGAAAACCTCCAAAATTGTCAACACTGCCAAGTTGGTCCGGTCGGAAGCCTACACACGTTCCGATTTGGTAGGAAGTGAAGTTCGTGCGAACCAAATCCGGCCGACCGCGTCAAACACGAATAATAATAATTATGGTCGGACGACTACGCTACACACGTCCAGATTTGGTCTGGAGCAGACCAAATCGGCGGTCGGAACGGAACGTGTGTAGATGCTATTACCCTAAGACAGATTATTAGGGTAATGAATGATACAAGCTACATCGAATAATAGGTAAGTAGGTACCTAAGTGCTGATGTAGGCCACATGGTATGATATCACATAATTATTTAGAAATGTAACAAAGCGAGTGCTTTTTTTAAAGGATTTTTAGTAGGTATTTTCCGACGTTTCGGCACCTTTCCAGAGGCCGTTGGTCACGGAAACTACTTACTCACTGAATCCTTTAAAAACACAAATTAAAATCAACTAATGTCTCTTATTTCAATTAATAGTTTGCGCAGAAATCTGAGATGTGCTTATTTAACGGAGTGCTGTTTTCAAATATTTGAATAAATGGATTGTTTCCCGTATATTTTTTTAGGTAAAAACTAAGAACGCATTGAATATTATTGTGCGCATAACCGAACAGTATAAAGACACTTTCAACCTGGGCATAGCCTGGCAAAGTCCAAAGTTGTACCGCTACAGTCTATCTCTCGCACCATAACCAGCGACAGTTGACCTTATTCGCGACGTCGCGAGTGTCATCTGGGCGGGCGGCGCGCAGGGCGGCGCGCCATCCGCCTGGTACGCGCCTCGATCACTTTGCCCTGTACTGTCCACAAAATATACTTTGACTACCGCTCCGCACACGACTTCGTCTGCGTGGACCCCCTTTAAACTTTAAACACACTTAGAGGTGGAATTTCTAAAAATCTTCTCTTAGTTCTCTCCTATACTCCCCAAGGAACATACATACATGCCAAATTTCAGCTTCGTGCGCCCAGTAGTTTCGGCTGTGCGTTGTCTGTCAGTCAGTCATCAGTACATAACGCAAGGTTTTATATAGGTACATATTTAGATGAGCTAAGCTTCTGGAGTTTTATTCTGTATCCTACTTGTGAGAAACAAATAAGACCAATAATTGACTTCAGTTGTCTTGATCTCAAAAAGTAATTTTCAGACTCCTTTCAAACCTTCTTATAATGTTTAAGCGCGATAAAAATATGATGACTTATTATAGAAAAAATGTGTGATAGTAAAAAACCACGAGCCCTATAAGTAGCTTTCAGGCGGTATTCGAACCAGCGCCTCCGGGAATCCGGCCCGATGCACTGACCAACTAAGCTACCGAAAGGCTTACCTACACGACTCGTCGAATTTTGCCATCACTTGTTACGCTGTAGGCCAGCGTTGCTTCATCAATGTAAGGAAACCCTCGCATCCGAAAGAAACATTTTTACAAATGTTTAACAATCGATTAAGATGAAACAGTCATATTGAGATTTTATATTATTTTTATGCATTCACAATGCAATATTGTGTTAGTATAGGAAAAATGTGTGATAGTAAAAAACCACGAGCCCTATAAGTAGCTTTCAGGCGGGATTCGAACCCGCGCCTCCGGGAATCCGGCCCGATGCTCTGACCAACTAAGCTACCGAATTACATGCAAAGTGTTCTCTCTATAATTAACGAAAGAAAGCGCGCGATTGGCCTATTACTCGACATGAGCAAAGCATATGACAGGGTTAAATACGACATACTGCTCTCTAAATTACATGGGATAGGTGTGAGAGGTATAGCTAACAAATGGTTTGCTTTTTACTTAACAAACCGAAGTCAATACGTTGAAATAGAAAATCACGACAATATGTCGGGTTATACAACAACCGTGCGCTCTCAAAAAACGGAAATGACAATGTCAATTCCGCAAGGAAGTGTGATCGGCTGTGTTCTTTTTCTTGTCTACATTAACGACTTACCTCATGAAATCGACGTATCATGCACTTTATTTGCAGATGACATATCAGTGGTAATTCCTATAGAAAATAACAAAACCAATAATTATGTGAATAATTCAATCCATAGCACACTGTCAAAAATAAATGTCTGGCTAAATGAACACAACTTAGAAATTAACTTTAAAAAAACAAAATTAATTGAATTCCGTCCTCACCAAAGAATCCCACTAGATTTAAATTTCAAATTTAATAATGAAAAAATACAACTGATTGATAACTATCCCCTTTTAGGAATAACAATAGATTCTCTTCCAAATTGGAAAGAACACGTAGATAAGGTTACAATTAAACTGTCAAGATTTTCATACGCATTACGAGAACTCAAAAAAATATCAAATTTTGAATGAGCTAAAAATGCTTACTATGCCTACGCTCATTCTTGGCTGACTTATGGCATACTGCTATGGGGTAATAGTACTGGAGTTGATAAACTTTTCCGCCTGCAAAAAAGATGCATAAGAATATTGGAAAATTTATGTGTTATGGATAGTTGCAAACCATACTTCTCCAAGTTTAAAATAATGACCCTACCATCCCTTTACATATATTCCGCTTGTGAGTTTGTTAGAAAACACCCCGACTTCTTTCCATGTTACCAACGTCCCCAAAATCTAAGACCAAAAAATATTCTCATCTGAAATTGCCGTGATCGTATGCCACTTTTCCCTAGAATGAAAATATTTATAGTATATAGTTGTGGGCATACGACCACGGCAATTTCAGATGAGAATATTTTCTTGTTTCATACTTTTTAGAGCGTGATTTTTCAGTAGTCGGGTTTTAGTTTTTGAACTTAATTTTTATTTACATTATTTTGGGGTCATAATTCTGCGCTGTGTAGTGCCGGCACATAAAAATAATAGCACTACCTCCTCTCTTCTCGAGGGTGTCGTAAGAGGCGACAGAGGGAAAACTGCCATTAAGAGAGGGCCAGCAGCGTCTCCATGTAACAGCAGGACATACTGCGATCGCCAACACTTGGCAGGCCAAGCGTGGCGATTATGGCAACCCCCCCCCCCCCCCCCCCCAATGGTTTTACACCAAATTAATCAGCCCCCAGTCCATGGCGGCCCCTCTATTCCTAGCTGCTAGCGGCTATAGTAACGGCGGGGCAGGGGGTGCTGAGAATCCCCGGGTAAGACCAGGCTACCAACACAGACGACTTGACCTGGCAACCTACAACACGAGCATATTGCGGACTGACTCGAAGCTCATAGAGTTAGAAGAGGTTTAGTAAGTTACATTGAGACATCATTGGATTATCTGAAGTCCCAAGAGAACTCGATTATCATGCAATCCGGTAACTTACTTTACCACTGGGAGGGCGAACAACAGGCCCTAGGTGTTGCCCACATTCCACAAGTCCCTAGTCAACAACGTGATCACCATCGGAAGCGTGTCGAGCCGGGTAGCGTACCCGATACTCAGAATATCGAAATCGAAACGGTATTCGCTAAATGTCATACAAGTATACGCGCCGACCTCGACACATGACGATGACGAAGTGGAGTCTATGTATGAGGAGGTTTCAAAACCCATGCATAGCTATAAAACCCACTACACGGTTGTGATGGAAGATTTCAATGCTAAGTTGGGGCAACGTTGCAGTGATGAGTTGAGAGTGGGGCAATTTGGATTTGGGCAACGAAACGATAGCGGCCAGATATTGGCAGACTTCATGGAGACGGAGAACCTCTTTATGATGAACTCCTTCTCCAGGAAGCCCGTAACCGGCAAATGGACCTGGATCAGCCCGGACCGGACGGTACAGTCAAAAACGAGATCGATTTTAACATGTCGACCAAGAAGCACATCCTCAATGATGTCAGTTTGATCACCGCTGTTAAGACAGTAAGCGATCACTGTATGGTCAGAGGCACATTGAATATCAATGTTAAGCTTGAAAGATCGCGGCTGATAAAATCCACGCTCCGACCAATACCGGCTCAAATTTAAAACAATGGCTCTCAAGCAGCTTAAAACGCAACAAGGCGGCGGGCGGGCACAACAGAGCTTCTGAGAGCGGGTGGAGAGCCGATACTTAAAGCTTTTCAATTCAATCATCCTCGAGGGCAAAACGCCAAAGGCATGGGGCAGAAGCGTTTTTCAAGAAGGGTGATAGGACTCTTTTGAAGAACCACAGACCCATCACGTTTCTGAGCAATATCTATAAGTTGTTCGACGACTTCCAACCTCCCGAACAAGCCGGGTTCTGGAAAGGCTATAGCACCAAAGACCACATTCATACGCTGCGGCTAGTTATACAGAAGACCGAAGAGTACAACTTGCCACTTTGCTAGGCGTTCGTGGGCTACGAGAAAGCCTTTGATTCGATTGAGAGCTGGGCGGTGCTGCAGTCTCTCCAGAGGTGCCAAGAAGACCACAGGTACATCTATGTGCTCAGGTACTTATACCAAAACGCCACCATGTCAATCCGATTACAGAACTAGAGCTGTAAACCTATCCAACTACAGCGAGGTGTGAGACAGGGAGACGTCGTCATCTGTCCGAAACTGTTCACAACAGCGTTGGAGGATATTTTTAAGCTTCTGGATTGGAAAGGATGCGGCATCAACATCAATGGCGAGCACCTAACACACATACGGTTTGCCGATGATGTAGTTCTTATGGCTGAGACCTTGGAAGACCTGAACATAATGCTTGAAGATCTCAGTAATGCTTCTCAAAGAGCGGGTCTAAAGATGAACATGGATAAGACGAAAATCATATCTAATACCCATGTTCCACCCGCTCCAGTCGTTGGGAACATTACGCTCGAAGTTGTTGACCACTTTGTTTACCTAGGGCAAACGGTCCAGTCAGTAAGTCCAACTCCGAGAAAGAGATCCCTCGATGAATTCAGCTCGGATAGGTACAGCGTAACACTTGTTACGCTGTAGGCGTAACAAGTGTTACGCTGTAGGTTTTTACTACCACACAGTTTTCCTATACTAACACAATATTGCATTGTGAATGCATAAAAATAATATAATATCTCAATATGGCTGTTTCATCTTAATCGATTGTTAACATTTGTAAAAATGTTTCTTTCGGATGCGAGGGTTTCCTTACATTGATGAAGCAACGCTGGCCTACAGCGTAACAAGTGATAGCAAAATTCGACGAGTCGTGTAAGCCTTTCGGTAGCTTAGTTGGTCAGAGCATCGGGCCGGATTCCCGGAGGCGCGGGTTCGAAACCGCCTGAAAGCTACTTATAGGGCTCGTGGTTTTTTACTATCACACATTTTTCCTATACTAACACAATATTGCATTGTGAATGCATAAAAATAATATAAAATCTCAATATGGCTGTTTCATCTTAATCGATTGTTAAACATTTGTAAAAAATGTTTCTTTCGGATGCGAGGGTTTCCTTACATTGATGAAGCAACGCTGGCCTACAGCGTAACAAGTGATAGCAAAATTCGACGAGTCGTGTAAGCCTTTGGGCGTTTGTGCACTACACTGAATTTTACCGATCCGGAAAAAAACGGATGCTTGTATTTTAATAATTTAATCATTTATAATAGTAAGAATTTATTTATTTCGTGTATTTTCAATGTTTCGAACCCTAAGCTACACGAAATAAATTAATTCTATTAATTATAATAATTAATTATTAAAATACAAGCATCCGTTTTTTTCCGGATCGGTAAAATTCAGTGTAGTGCACAAACGCCCTTTCGGTAGCTTAGTTGGTCAGAGCATCGGGCCGGATTCCCGGAGGCGCGGGTTCGAATCCCGCCTGAAAGCTACTTATAGGGCTCGTGGTTTTTTAATATCACACATTTTTCCTATACTAACACAGTATTGCATTGTGAATGCATAAAAATAATATAAAATCTCTAAGATGACTTATCTAAATCTAATCTTATTATGACGATGAATTCACAACACAGTATGAGTTCTGGGTGCCTACCATCAACTCTTATTGCGATTTTGTTTAGGAACCTAAACTGATCTGCTTCGCTTATTCGTACCACGACAGCTTAATATCAATGACAGCGATTCAGTGATCGATCAATGACATTTCACAGCCGCTAAGCTGTCAGGAACTCTTATTTGACTTATAACCCGGTCGATTTAACATGTCACCTGCAGGTTATACCCGTCCCTCTCACTCTCCGGGCATGACAGAATCGAGTGAAAGAGACGGGTAGAAGAAAAAGGACACAAATCGTTCGGTCATTAACATTTAGCAATTCATTTGCGATCCAGTTTTTAGAAGGTCAGAGTACGAAAGAAAGCAATTCATTTTAGGAACCTATTCTGCATCGCGCTATTTTTGAATCGCTGTCTTAAAGTTGATGGTAGGCACCCAGATCAGACAACAGTTACAACTTTCTTTAACTCGGAGGGGTATAAACCGTATGAAGTTCAATCCTTTAAAATCATAACGATACAGATCAATAAAAAAAAGCAAATAAATCTTAAGAAACAATACGGTATTTTACTGATTGTTTTTTATTTCTTTAAAATGTTTTTCGAAATATTAGCTACACAAAACAAGTTTTCATTTTGAATTATCTTGAATATTTTTAAAGATATAGGACTTCAAACTTTATAATTAGACAAGGACAGGACGCTATCTTAGTGACGTCAGTGGGTTAGTAGCGTCATAGTCACGCCATAGAAGATTTCGTTTTAGAAAGCGACAGCTATAGACAAAATCAAACAGACTATAATTCTTTTATTATAAAACAGATTCAAATTATTTTTTCACATTTGGTATTCTTAATTGCAATATTTTTTAACGTCATCATTAAATATCTACATTTCAACAACAGTAAAATACCCTATTGAAATTAAACCAAACTTCTTGTGCACACCATATCATAATTCTATTTTAGTAAAGGTAGCTTGAAGGCTCGTTACAAAGGAGACATCGTTCCTTAATGGCTTGCTGTCTTGCTTTGCGTGACTTGCCATTTGCCAGGCTCTGCCTTTCCCAGAGCCGCTCAAAGACCGCCCGACTGTTCAGGCAAAAGGGTCTGTAAGACACAAGAAAAAAATATAAGTATTATAAAAATGGGGCACATCTATTAAAAGATGGAGCAATCATCATCATCCTCCTCCAACCAAGACCCTCGCTTTGAATTCGTAGGATCATACGCAGTAAAGGCATTGAAATTAAAACCAGAAAAATGGCTGCGCGTGTTAGGTTCCGAAGAGTACCGGAGCACCTTGAGAGACTTCATGGACAAACCACTGCCACTGCTCCTGGTGGTAGTTTTGACCCACGCCAACCAATTAATGCCGGTGGTATCGTTTCCTTGCTATCTAAAAAACAAAGCGGTATACTTCGTAAAGAAGAAACCAGATGCTGTTCCCAAGGAGAATTGTGCTGAGATGCTTATATTTGGTAAGTACCTAAAATTTATGAGACGATTACTGATTACTAAACGATAAAGATTAAAAAGGAACCAAAAGGCTCTATTCTATTGGGCCAGCGGCCACCGTTTGCCAGACACAACACGTGAAATTGTATTGAAACATTTTTAGCCCTAACCCACATACGGGGCGGCTTCATTGCGTCGCCAAATCGCCAATGTTCATACTTCTGACGGATGACATCGCAGCTTATGACGACATTAGTCGCTTTCGTGCAGAGAGAATGTAGAACATGAGCCGTTTTAATCAAGATTATTTCTAAGTATTTTACACGTAGCTAAAGAAAGTAGCATTCTCCTTTCGCAAAATCTATTGCTATAAAAAAACAAACGCTTGCCGTCGTTAGCTACGATCTAGAACCAAAAACAACTAAAGTTTTGTCTTCTTAGGCGACTTAGCACCAAAGCTGATAGATGAACTAGCATCATTGGTAGACGAAGTATTCGTTCCTCTGCTATCGAACCCTTTGAATCACGAAGGATGGCCCCTCGTGGTCTCCCAAGATATTCTCAAACAGATCCACAACCTGAAGAGCACAGTTTATGAAGTAAGTAGACTTTTAATTTTTAACCGACTTCAAAAAACAAGAAGTTTATCAGTAGGTATGACCTGTCAGACCTGTATGTATGTGATATAGTTAGAATTGGCTATTATTTGAGTATAGCGCTCTGTTAAGGTTTCCGAGCACGTGTGATGAATTTCGTACTATATGTAAGTATGTTTGTATGTTTATCCACGAAGTTATCGAAAACTAAAAGTCATTTCGAGATGATTCTTTTTGATTTTAATCAGGTGTATTCCAACTTAGGGAACAATCCAATCCAAGTTTCATCAAAATCGGTTTAGTGGTTTTTAAAATACGGTATTATGGTACAGTTTGGTAAAAAGTAAGAAATAAAAAAGTAATTTAAAATCCTCAACCGACTTCGAAAAGTCAACTGCAATCGAAAACAAAATCATATCTTTTTGAGGTCGGTGCGGTGCCTTTTTCATCATGCTTGTTTCTGGATGACACCGACCTGAAAAAGTTATTATTTTGTCCTTTTCAGTAGGGAGGTGCTTTTTGAAATCTTAATTTTTGGTGTGGTTCATGTTAGTATACCTAGTTACTTAGTTAAATTATTTATATTTATTACGACGATTAATTATATGGATAAGATAAATATCTCTCGTCTCGCGGTGAAAAAAAAGGATCATTTAAATAGCAGCACTTTCCTCAATAAAAAACCAATTATTACGGATCTTCATAGTTTTGATTGAACTAAAAATATTAAGACAAATTTTTCACCCACTTTTGTGTAATATTTTTTAAACTGAAGTTACGTGTAAGGTTTTTTAAACTGAAGTCATTATATTTTCTGTGCTGAAGTTGTAATAATTTAATCTCAGTAGGTATAAAGTAATGTAAAACTCTTGCTTGTTTTTTTATTTGTAAAGGTCAAAGGCAAAGTAAACGGACAGACGGTACTCCCGATGCCGGTGGGGGTAGAATTGGTTCACGATGCAGAGAAAGAGGTGCAGAAGGGCAATGATGTAGATCTGTACCTGAAGAGTGCCATTGAGGGCGTCGTCATCAAGTGGGCACAACAGATAAATGACGTAATGATGGAGGACTCGACGCAGGCCTTCGAAAACGGGCAAAATCCTTTACCTTCTGTTGGTGAGTGTTAGATTTGTTAAACCTTTATATTTATAATTAAGCATGGAGCGTGTCATCATTAAATGGGCGCTGCAGATCAATGACGGCATGATGGAAAATACGACACAGGCCTTTGAAAACGGACGAAACTCTCAGCCTACTGTTGGTGAGCGTTACCATTTAAAACACGCGTATTTACCAGACCACTCAGAAAGTTTTGCGAAAAAAAAAATTTTTTCCATAAGGCACTGGCCACTTGTAAGTAATTGTTTTGAAAAATTTGGTAAATTTTTCGAATTTCGAATTTCCGTTCACAACCGAGAGCCAAATTAAATTATCGTGTCTCATTTAAAAATGGATCTGCATCGAGAACATTTTCGTGCGATGATTTTCTACGAATTTTAAATGTGACCTATAACACGATGAGTCATTTGATTAACTTCAAATGGCTTTTATAAATGAAAGGCCTTCAAAACAACCATCTACCGTTCATTCCTAAAATAAAAAAATAGCTAAAAGGGATACCTACAGTTTTCATCGCCGGAAGACGCGCTTTCAGCGTTCTAGAAGGACGTGGAAGAGGCGTCTGCGGCGGACTGGAAAAATGTTTCGAAAATTTGTTCAGACGCATGAAACCTTGTACAGAGGCTGGTGGAGAGCCCTTTGAAAAGGTTATATTAAAATAATTTATCCATAGAAGTTAGTTTTTAGTTTCTCAAACAGTGTTGCCAATTTAGCTCTTTTAGAGCTAAATTTAGCTCTATTTTCAAATGTATAGCTCCAAAAAAACAAGTTTAGCTCTTTAGCTCTACTTTTCTACTATTTAGCTTTTTTTCCATGTACACTATGAATGAACCTTTTTGTATTATTTTTAGCTCAAAATACTTGTTTCCAGAGCCTAATTGTACCTACATTGTCGATGGTTGGTCTATCCGGTCTATGGTTATTCTATAATGGTTTATGGTTGGGTATTATCCGATAATTTTTTCCTAATTTTCTTAATGTAATGTATCGGCCTCGGCTGTTGAGAAAGTAGTATTATTGATAAACAACATAGACTGTTACTCATTCATTGTCAGTGGTAAGTTTGCTCGCAGCCGCACCCAGTGTTAAACGGTCGCTTCTAAACATTTGTTATTATTTTAGTCCACTCGTGAATTGTTTAATAAATCATAGTAAGATGAAGTAAGCAGCCCTATACACAGAAATTCAGACAAGAATGGCTGTCTGTTCCAGAATTTCAAGGTTGGCTTCAAGCAGTTAAAACAGACCCCACCAAAGCGTACCTACTGCAAATGCGAGGTTAATTCTAAAAAGATGATTTATTAAATCACATAAAAAGAAAAAACACCTAAAAGCGGCGGCAGTACATGTTTTTTAATAAAAATAGCAGATTATATAATTTAGCTCTTTTTTCTGAAAAAATCTAGCTCTTTTTTAGCTCTTTTTCAGATATGATCTAGCTCTCTTTGAAAATCCGAGTTGGCAACACTGTTCTCAAAACTCACTGAGTGTCCCACGAAGGTATATGAAAAAACGTAATGTTACCATACTCTGCATATTGTTGGATTGCTTTGGAAAGACCGTGGCGGCCACGGTATGGGACTGTACAAGGTGCGGACGAGTTACAGATTTGAAACATTACATACACTTATTATGAAGCAGTACATAAGTAGGTAGGTATAACACCGTGCCGGCGTGCACCATCCGTTCCTGGTCCGAACCCGGATGAGGCACGGCTACTGCGGCACCTCGCCCGGCATGGTCTAATACAAATAATCCCTTACAAAAAATAAATTAACGGTAGAAAAGGTTATCTAGTTACCGTCTATGTAGTCTAGTGGCCACACCACCGATTTCAGACCCAGAGGTCCCGGGTTCCATTCCCAGTGGAGGTACATATTGTATTCGGTTTGGTTGGTCGTAGGACTTGTACTTAGTCCGCTTGGCTAGCTACCACCATTTTATCTAAGTCTGACGGACGCCATACATAACAATGATGTTTTCAGCATTATTGTGTCCCGGCAGTTAGAGATAAGATAGCCAGTTCCTCAGTGATTGAGGATTCCGGGAGTAGTGCGCTTTCACATTCAGCCCTATCAACACTTAACATCAGGTGTGATGTAGGTTAAGTGCTACCCTGTTGTGAATAAAAAAAAGGATTATTACTATTATGCTCCTACAGAGTTGGCCTTCTGGCGTTCAAGACTGAGTAACCTGAACTACATCTACGACCAGCTGCGCACCGAGCGCGTGCGCTGCATGGCGGTCATCCTCGAGAAGACCACATCCGCCTACTACCCGTGCTTTAGTAGACTCTTCAAGAACATTGTATCAGGTAACTTTCAGACCGTAATCCCATCAATTTCTACCTGTGTCATAATACACATAATATTAACGCTACACCCTTAGTAGCATGGATGTCTTATAGGCCGAAAAGCTGGCGTAGGGATGAGAGGGCCTGTCTTTAGATTCTTCTGATTCAGTTTTTTTAAAGTGATTTCTAAGCACCTCTACGCAAATAAAAATGTGTGATAAACTCTACACAGTTCTATAATTAACTAATTTGAACTCGACCCAATCAACAGTTTGAATTCGAGCGTAGCTACTGGATACTATATAAGTACTGGATATAAGTCATTTTATAACTTTCAGCTTTGGCGGAGGCGAAGGAAATAGATCTATATTTGCACACTCTTGAGAAACACTTCCAAGCTCTGGAAGCCATTGACTTCACGGAGTGTCAGACGCTGTTCCGGCCTCTTTTCCACGTCATCTGCATGATATGGCGTGACTCCAAGTATTACTGCAGTTCCTCTAAGCTGATGGTGATGCTGAAGCAGATATCTAATTTGCTTATCCATCAGGTAATTGAAGTTTAACTTAGAGAAATAGGATCTAGTCTAAATGTAAAGGAGACTGGGCACCTTTGGACCAAAGGTTGAAAAATAAAAGTGTGCGGCCACTTAAAAATCTAATTCTAAATGAAAGTTATAAATATGTGCTTCATTTTTTCTTATGGGCATAACTCTCAGATGTGGATAGTTAAGAAGATAATGTTAATTTTTTTTATAAAAAATATTTTTTTTTGTTCATGATATAAAATCCGGAGGGAGATTGAGAGTTTCTATGGACAGTTGTACTCCACGCAAACACCTGTTGAAAGTAAGGCTACAGAACCTAGAGCCAAGCTTACCCGACACTATACCGAAGATAACCCGGACGTCAGCCTGTACGAGATTAGAATGGCTCTCAAGCAGCTCAAAAACAACAAGGCGGCGGGTGATGACGGAATCACAACAGAACTTCTGAGAGCGGGCGGTAAGCCGATACTTAAGGTCCTCCAGAAGCTCTTCAACTCTGTCATCCTCGAGGGCAAAACGCCAAAGGCATGGGGCAGAAGCGATGTGATGCTGTTTTTCAAGAAGGGTGATAAGACTCTCTTGAAGAACTACCGACCCATCTCGCTTCTGAGCCATATCTACAAGCTGTTTTCGAGAGTCATTACGAATCGTCTCGCTCGCAGGTTTGACGACTTCCAACCTCCCGAACAAGCCGGGTTCCGAAAACGCTATATTACCATAGACCACATTCATATGCTGCTACAAGTTATACAGAAGACCGAAGAATATAACTTGCCACTTTGTTTCGCATTCGTGGACTATGAGAAAGCCTTTGATTCGAACGAGACCTGGACCGTGCTGCAGTCTCTCCAGAGGTGCCAAATAGAATACAGGTACATCGAGGTGCTGAGGTACTTATACCAAAACCCCACCATGTCGGTCCGATTACAGAACCAGAGCTCTAATCCTATCCAACTACAGCGAGGTGTGAGACAGGGAGAAGTCATTTCTCCGAAACTTTTCACAGCTGCGTTGGAGGATATTTTTAAACTACTGGACTGGAAAGGATTCGGCATTAACATCAATGGCGAGTACCTAACACACCTGCGGTTTGCCGATGATTTAGTTCTCATGGCTGAGACCTTGGAAGACCTGAACACAATGCTCGAAGATCTCAGCAATGCTTCCCAAAGTCTGGGTCTGAAGATGAACATGGATAAGACGAAAATCATGTCCAATGCCCATGTTGCATCCGCTCCAGTTAATGTTGGGAACATTACACTCGAAGTTGTTGACCACTATGTCTACCTAGGACAGACAATCTCCTCCGCTCCGGCATATATTTGCGTCCAAAATTCCTCAATGTCTCAAGACTAAGGTCTTTGACCAGTGTGTGTTGCCAGTTATGACTTAGGAAGCGAGACGTGGTCTACTATGGGTCTCATAAGAAGGCTCAAGGTCACTCAGCGAGCAATGGAGAGAGTGATGCTTGATATTTCTCTGCTCGATCGAATCAGAAATGATGAGATCCCGCAGGAGAACTAAAACGACCGACATCGCTCGAAGGATTGCTCAGTTGAAGTGGCAGTGGGCGGGACACATAGCGCGGAGAACTGATGGCCGTTGGGGTGGAAAGGTTCTCGAATGGCGACCGCGAACCGGACGACGTTTCGTGGGCAGGCCCCCTACAAGGTGGACCGACGATCTGGTCAAGGTCGCGGGAAGCCGCTGGATGCGGGCAGCGCAGGACCGATCGTTGTGGAAATCCTTGGGGGAGGCCTATGCCCAGCAGTGGGCGTCGTACGGCTGAAATGATGATGATGATGATAAAATTGATAAGGTGAATGTGTAAAAACGCTTAATAACAAGAAAACAGTTATCTAATACAAAGAACAAAAAAATGGCAGAAACCTGTATTATGTGAACTGAGTGAACTTATAAGAAATCTTAAGGGTGCGGTCACATCTGTCTAATTCCACGTGATAACACGCCGTATCTATATGGACGTGTTATAAGATAAGTGTGCTTCTGCCGGCCTAGCATGAGCGGCTTATAACGCGCGATATGATATGGTACGGCAAGTTGTCTTGTTTACGGTGTAAGCAAGACGGCATGCCATACCATATCGTATCGCGCGTTATAAGCCGCTCATGCTAGGCCGGCTGGTGCATACATTTACTATGAAAACCGAACACGTGACGTCAGACGAATGTGATCGCACCTTAAGAGTTACATAAGTCCACATATAAACACAAAAAAAATTGTTAAAACAATGTATTCCTATCATTTTTAACGTATTTTTAGTGAAACTTAAAATATTTAAAAAAGTCGTAACTCTGAAACTATCCATGGCAGCGAAGTAAGGTTTTTAAAAAATGCAATCACATATCACTACCATTAAATAGAGGCTACTTCTAGAAGTGGCCGCCAGTTTTTTTTCTTGGTCCAAGCTCCATAGTTTTTTGCCCACTCTCCTTTAAGGAAAGGCAATAGAGTATTTTGGTATTCGTTGATATTTTCAGAAGGCATTGATGCAAAATAAATATAATTCGCTTTATTCAAATTAAACCTGATATTTTTTTTTATTGCTTTTAAGAAATAACCAGATGATAGATTAGATTTAAGATAGAAATTAACGAATTACACACAAGGCAAACCGTCTTAAAAATTTGAATAAAAAATATTAACTTTACTTTTGTTAAAACGTTGATCAGACATTAATTAAGATTAAGTATAGATGTGTCTTGTTATAGGCAAAAAAATGTTTGGATTCAAGTACACTATTTCATAGTGATATAGATGAAGCTACACAGCGTATTCAACAGACGATCGACATACTTAAAAAGTTCCAGAGCACATTCGACTATTTCAAAGACAACTTACCTAAATATTTTGTCGATAGAAGAGTAGTTCCCTGGACTTTTCATCCTAATGTGGTTTTTGAAAGATTGAACAAGTTTTTGGATAGACTCGATACAATTCAGTGGTTCTTTAAAACCGTACTGGAGTTTCAGAAGCTCGAAAAGATTGAAGTTGGCGGTATGAAAGGCAGGGTGCTTAGTATACAAATTCGAGAAATATCTGCAGAGTTTGAAGCCTATTTTCATGGGTTTGCATCAAAATCTTACGATGTGCTGGAACCTGATGATGAAACTTTCAATGAAGATTTCAAGGAATTTCAAGACAGTATTGTTGATCTAGATTTAAAATTGTCAACAGTCTTAGTTGAATCCTTTGACAACTGTCCAACTTTGGAAGACATATTTAAGGTAACGCTTGAATTTTCATTTCTTGCATGCATCTCACGTCAATTTTATTTTTTACCCGCAGCTTTGCTCGCGTTAAATTCAAGGCAACGTAGTTCACTCTATTAGAACTTATTAAATAAATAAAATAAATAAATAATAAATAAATACAGCCTGGGTCGTCCCACTGCAGGGCAAAGGCCTCTCCACCTTCCTTCCATTTCTCGCGGTTTAGAGCTGTTGAGTGCCAGTCCCTCATATACGAGTCAAGATCGTCTCGCCACCGCCGTCTCTTATTAAAAAATTATTAAAATCTTATTAAAATCTTATTAGAACTTATTAAAAAAACAGAATTCTTAACTATCCCTTCATACAAACTTTGGACACCCCTTTCATTCGTTTAGGGAAAAAAATTGGGAAATCCTATCTTATTACATTATTATACATTATCATCATAACGGATACTAACGTTATAATAACCATCTGCTTGCAACATTTCAGCGCAATCCGTCATTGGTTTGAGCTGTTGGTTGATAGACCAGTCAATAACAGTTGCCTTGTATTTAATTTATTTCCTTATTACAGTTCTATAATTTTCTTTTTTTACTGTAGCTAGTCGACATAGTGGGATCAGTCTTGGATCGGCCATTAATAAAAAATGAATTTACGGCAAAATATGTTGAAATCATTGTGATGCTGGAGAAAGAAATGTTAATTTGCGAAGTAAGTGTCCACTATTCAGCTTGTCATAGTGGGATAGTCTTTTACCGGATTTTAATAAGAAGTCTTTTCTCGCAGGAGTTGTTCACGGAACAGACACAACGCCTTTACAAGTATGGGATCATGGAAATAGATGCCTACTTCCCTCCCGTCGCTGGAGGGCTCCTGTTCATGACCACGCTGGCTGCGAGGATCACCAAGCCCGTAGCCAGCTTTCGCAATTTGCCGCACCCGTAAGTCACCTGGGTGGGGCAAATTGCGAAAGCTGATTACTCGGCTTACAACCATCTAGTTTATACACTAAAGAAATAGTGAGGTGTTCATTTTTAATCACTTTAAATCACAACACAAACCTAGTGGTAGCTGAATTATCATCTTTTTGTAATAGCCACAGCCACATCTTAGATGAAAAATGTAGTGTAATTACTTAAGTAGTTAAGCAGTGACTCTTATTTTTTCTTCTACGTAGGATAAAGGGTACGGAAGAAGCGATCAAGCTTTTCGAACGTTACGATAAACTTATTGAAGATATAAACGAGTTTAAAAAGAATTACTTCAATGAATGGACTGCGAATATTTCTAAAATTATCGAAAGTAAAACCAAAAACTCGATAATTGCACGGCAAGGTTCAGATCTCATTTTAAATTTTAGTCCCATGGTAAGTTCAGCATGATCCTTTCCATAATAACAGCTATCTTAGAACGACATCTTTTTATTTTATTATTACGATGCCGTGAAATTAGGTTTTAGATATCCTAAAAGAAGTCCACCATTTACGAAATAACCCTGATGTGCAAGAAGGTTTACCAAAAGAAAGTTTGGCTTTATTTGAAAAACAAGAAACATTTAGGCAATACAGAATAAATTTGGGCATCACAATTGATTGGTATAATCAAATTAGAAAGAACAGTCAAAAAGTTGAATTCGATCTAGTGGAGGAAGAAATAAAAGCCATAGATCAAAGAATTGCTTTAGCTCAAAACGAGCTAAATTGGAATTCACAAGGTAATAAAAACATTATGCAAAAACGTAATTAGTCAGATGAAATTGAACAATTTATTGTAATAATTATGAATTTTGAACAGACTTATGGACGCAATTACAAGAACTCCATACACTGGTTGGCAATTTATTTGAAAGAATGTCAAAAATCCAAGAAAACTTAAAGGAAATTAAAGCAGTAATGAAAGAATGGGCTAGTCTACCTTTGTTTGAAAGAAAAGAAGGCAAAAAGGTTTGTTCCAATAAACAACTACTTGAATTTACTGATTAAATAATAATAAATAAATAAATAAATTTCTTACAATACACACTAATTATCTAGCTCATAAGTAGTTTTCATTAAGAAACTGTGTTATGGAATAGTTTCCAGTTTTTATGGAAGATTAGGTGTTTTCACCCAGACTACCCAGACCTAGACAAATAGACATGTTAATATAGGTACACAAATATTTGTCTTGTTCGGGAATTGAACCCGAGAAAGCAGCTAACCTACCCCTGTGCCAAATCGGTTGTCAACTTGAATTGATTGAAATGATAATGTTTGTTGATTGAAATGATAAATTATAGAATAATAAAAATTGCATTGTGAATGCTAAAAAGTAAAAATTATATGAAACTATATATTTTTACTAATAAATGTATTTAAATTTTAGGACACTCTTTTAAACTTGGAGGATCGAGCAGAGAAAAAGAATCATAGATACTCCGAAATCAAACATTCGGCCGAACGAATCGAGACCTTATTAAATGAGAATATGGAACTTTTCAATATGCAAGATAATCAGGACAGTGAAATTTGGAGAAATTATGTGGCTTTCATTGACAATTTGATGGAAGAATCTTTGTTCAAATGTATCGGCTGCAGGTTATTAACTGAATTATGAATGTAAAAATAAGAGTACAATACAATTATAATTGCGCATTTTTATGTTAAATACCTTTTCTGCTTTCAGTTTGGGATATATAGCAGAACACATGAATCCAAAAAATAATTTAGCTCCGTTTTTTCAAGCCCAGTTAGAATTGCTTGAACCAGATATGGTATTTTCTCCGACCTTGGATCCCAATGATGAAAAGGGATTTACTGCACTGTTAAAAGGCATAATTGATGATATATTAATGATGTCTAGATTGATTAAAAGGATCGATAGCAAAAAAGAAGAAACTTATGAAGACGATATTACGAAGAGTGAAGATATAATTGAAATGAGAGAAGAAATTTTAAGTGGCATAGAAAAGGTGGATATGACAAAAAGTGTAAATAGCGTAAGAATGTTAAGAAAAGTTTGAAAATAAAATGAATTTTTTATAATGTTTTAAGGTTATTGAGGATGCAAACGAATTTTGTAAAACCTTCGAAAACTACGCATATCTTTGGCTTGAAGAGCGAGATGCGATAATGGACATATTTCTCACTTACGGAAGGATATTGCAACCTGAAGAAATTGACCGTATCGGTTCTGAAGATAACGACCAACCACCCCCTACACCGTGTCCACCGAAAATGGAAGCGTTCAGAGAACAGATAGACCAGTTTGAGAATCTTTTCATGGAGATTGAAGACATGGAGTCATACAAAATATTTAATTGTTGGTTCCAGGTAAGAAATCGTTAAATTCTATCAATATCAGCCATTTTAATGTCTCCATGGGTGGGACACAAACTTTACTAAAGCGTCCCACACACTAACAGTTCGCCTGCAGTTCGCCAGCAGTCCTCGATGGAACGGGCCGCCCGACGTTCTGTTTTCGAATTTAAAACTGTGAGTGTGTGGCCTGCGGCTAACTGACAGACCATTGCCTGCAGGCGGACTGATAGCATGTGATACAGATCAATAATGAATGATTCAAAATTTATTTGAAAATTACGTTTCAGGTTGACGTAAGGCCATTTTTGCATGCTTTACTGAACACTGTTAGAAAATGGGGTAATATGTATAAAGAACATTTAGTTGAAAATGTTACATCTCGTCTCAGTGACTTAGCTGAGTTCATACGTAAAGCAGACGAAGGTAGGCAAATGACTTTAAAATAAAATACAAGGCAGAGCCTTATTTTTATTTTTTAAATCAATGAATTTCATGTTTTAGGATTAATGCAGCCTGTACCAGAAGGCGATTATGGAGCTCTTATAAAGATTATGGGTTATTTGATGAATGTCAAAGATCGTACTTTAACTACTGACGAAATGTTTCAACCACTGACAGAAACTATTGAACTTCTCAAGTTTTATGATATGGACATCCCAGAAGAAGTTAATGTCTTGCTACAGGTGTGTTAGTAAACAGAGCTTAACAAAGTTAAATAAGAAGGTTTAAATAGCAGTTTATATACTACTAATAACTGATCCAGCGAACTTCGTACCGCTTTATCGACAGCACGCCACCTACAATTGTAAATCTACACCGATCTCGAATCTACCTGAAGCCGTTTAGGAGGAGTTCAGTTACATACACACGCACAGAAGAAATTTATATATAAAGATATACAAGATAGACTAGCTACGCTCAGCAGTTTCACCCGCGTGGATTCGTTGCCAAGGAAATATTGGGATCTAAAAATAACATATGTGCTATTCCAGACAGCCTATAATTTATCCCTGTTCCAAATTTCATTCAGATTCGTTCAGCCATTCCTCAGTGATTGAGAATCCCACTTACATCAAAACTTTATACTATTTGTAAGATAGTAAGGTAAGATACTGTATTATATTCTAGGAACTTCCGGAACAATGGCAAGCAACTAAAAAGTTGGCCTTAACTGTCAAGCAACAAGTGGCTCCGCTACAAGCCGCTGAAGTCAGTGGCATTAGAAAGAAAATATCTACATTCGACAGTCATGTGACTTACTACAGAGAAGTGTTTAAGAGATATGAGGTAAAATACTTAGCATATTAGTTTTAAATGTTAAGTACCTATTGTATACATAATAAATTTTGCACACTAAAATTGAATAATTTTGCTTAATAGTTCTTTAGATATGATTGCTGTAATCCATACGAAGTCATGACAAGGGTGGATAATGAAATGATGTTTTTGGAAGAAGAAATGAAAAATATACAAGAATCTGGGTCTCTGTTTGAAGTAAACGTCCCAGAATTTAAATTATTAAAACAGTGTCGGAAAGAACTAAGGATGTTGAAGGTAAGGAAATAAGATCCAAATTCGTGATAAAACAGTAAAAACCAAAAAGAGATTTAATTTCTTTCGTAATTACAGCAACTTTGGGATTATGTTTACATAGTAAGAACGAGTATCGAAGATTGGAAAACTACACCGTGGAGAAAGATAGACGTGGAAAATATGGACATTGAATGTAAGAAATTCGCCAAAGAAATTCGACTACTTGATAAAGAAATGAGAAGGTAAAAAAATATTGAATAGGAATTGATTTGTAATAATTATGACACTTTTCATAACAATTTCCACCTCTGTTGAATGTAGCTGGGACACTTATATTAGCTTGGAATCAACTGTAAAAAATATGCTAACATCATTGAGGGCTGTTGGTGAACTACAGAATCCAGCTATAAGAGAACGGCATTGGGATCAATTGATGAGGTCTACAAAGGTAAGTATTGGTCATACCATTGTGTAAATTACGACTTTGTTGTAAATAATCTACTTTGTAAATACTGCGTTCAGTGTGATGAGCACATTTCCTCTCTAAACTGTACTGGAGCTGAGCCTGAAACATTTTGCATGTTTGATGGTGTAAGCATGAAATATTGCTTTGAATGTTCACGTTTGTTTAAATCTTGTTGTTGGCTGGGATATGCGTGTAAATACAGACCATGACGAATGATGTTTTCTATTTGTGTAAATATCCGCGATTTGTGAATGTAAATAATATTTGTGATTCACAGAGTTTAGCAGCATTGCCACCTGAAGTCACTGTAAGTATGAATTTCAACCAAGGCCATTGAATGCATAAAAACTACTGCTAATTGCCTAGGAGCAAATGTATATTTCAATATTGGTAAATTTGAACTAATGAAAAGTTGGTTAGATGTATCTTTTAGGTTTCGATAGGATTGGTTATTTTGTTTTAAATATTAGAGTTTAGTCAATGTATTCTTCGTATTGGCCACTTCGTGTTTTGTAGGTGTAGTAGACGTTGATGTAGTAAGTAGGATTACATACTTCATTATGACAACAGTAGGTACGTACATTACAAGTTTGAAGCTGCAATTTGAATTCTATTTTATTCTTGTTTTATCGAAACCTGGCTAATGTTGGAGGCATGTCTTTTTTTGTAGTTTTTTTGTATATTTATTTTTCTTAAGCTTGTTAGTAGTTTTGACTTTGTAGTGAAATTATATAATCTTATTGATGTAGTAAATCCACATTTTATGAAAGTAATAGATTTTATTTACTATTTAGAATTTTAACATTTTAGTATTTTGCATTGTACCTGAGTTAATACATTTGTTACCACTTATTAGGTGAGAATCGTGATGGACATGAATACAACTTTGGCTGATCTATTAGCACTAAACTTACATGAGTGTGAAGAGGAAGTAAAAAATATAGTCGATAAAGCAGTTAAAGAAATGTCTATGGAAAAAGTCCTCAGAGATCTTGACACCACTTGGAAAGGTCTTGAATTTGAGCAAGAAACTCATGTAAGGACAGGATGTATTTTATTAAGAGCTAGTGAAGAGCTTATAGAAACATTGGAAGAGAACCAGGTCAGTTCTTGTGGTAAACGTTACATTGTCGAGGGATGTAGCATATTAAGTTAAATATTATCGTTTTTAGGTACAATTACAAAATCTTATCACATCAAAATTTATTGCGCATTTTCTGGAAGAAGTTTCGGCTTGGCAGCAAAAACTATCGATAGCAGACCAAGTGATCACTGTCTGGTTTGAGGTGCAACGTACCTGGACGCATCTTGAAAGTATATTCATGAGTTCAGAAGATATCAGGAAGCAGTTGCCTGATGACTCGGCAAGATTTGATAGAATAGATTCAGCTTTCAAGGTAATAATCGATAAAAATCTAAAAATCATGAATGTTTTAGAATGAGTTTAATATGTTTCTAATTCGTTTTCAGATTTTATCAACCGAAATGTCTAAAACTCCAAATGTCGTAAAAGGAACAAATAAAGATGGGTTGATTGAACAGTTGGATACATTACAAAAGGATTTAATAATTTGTGAAAAAGCATTAGCGGAATATTTAGAAACTAAACGTTTAGCATTCCCTAGATTCTATTTCGTGTCTTCGGCGGATCTGCTCGATATTCTATCTAATGGTAATCAGGCTGACCTCGTAATAAGGTAAACAATAAAAAAAGGCTAATCTTCTATAAAGTTACGTTAGTAATAAGTTGCTATTATATTCCCTTTCATTTTCAGACATTTAACTAAACTATTTGATTCAATAGCAAAGCTAAAATTTAGTGCAAGTGAGAACCCTACTGATAGAATAGCTACAGGAATGATAGCTAAAGATGGTGAGCTTGTTCCATTTCATGGGACGGCGGATTGCACTGGACCTGTAAGTACCTACTCAACAAAATAATACGATTTTAGCAATTAAGAATTTTTATTCAAAATCTAGGTACCTAAACAATACACTATATTAAATTTTAGGTTGAAATATGGTTAAATAGAATTCAAGATAACATGAGGTCTTCAATTCGTCACTATTTCGGCGAAGCAATCGTTTCTTATGAAGAGAAACCTAGAGAGCAATGGTTGTTCGATTTCATGGCTCAAGTTTCTCTGTGTGGGACACAAATTTGGTGGACCACAGAGGTTAACATGGCTTTTTCAAGACTAGAAGAGGGATATGACAATGCTTTAAAGGATTATTACAAGAAGCAGCTTTACCAACTGAGTACGTTAATCACTCTCTTAATAGGAGAACTAAGTAAGCAAGATCGACAGAAAATCATGACTATCTGTACAATAGATGTGCATTCAAGAGATGTGGTTAGTAAATTGATTCAGGCAAAAGTGGAGGCTGGTTCAGCATTTCAGTGGCAGTCACAACTTAGACACAGGTTTCAGTGCCTAATACTTAAGTACCTAATAAATAGAAGTAATTGCACTGTTGATACAGTTGATATGAATCATTTCCATGTGCTGTCACATAATCATGCCGTCGATCATAATACTCAAGTAGTTTTATTCACAGTTAACTGTCATTCTTTCTTATTTCCTACATTTTTTTATTTTATACTTCTAATTGCATTATAATTCGTTTACATCAAAAATCACGTCTGACTCTATACAGGATAAATTTTTAACCAGTGCACAAATTTTTAGGATCAACTCAGAATCGGTAAGCGAACAACTTTCTCCTAGAAACATGGGTCGAAATACGACAAAAATTTTTGGACTCCCCATACAAAATTGATCACGTGATCAGTCCGATTTGTATGAAGAGTCAAAAATTTTTTGTCATATTTCGACCTATGTTTCTAGGAGAAAGTTGTTCGCTTACTGATTCTGAGTCGATCTTAAAAATTTGTGCACTGATTAAAAATTTACCCTGTATAGACAAGCAGTCAATACATCTTTACTCACGTTAGACACTTTTTTTAAACTTATACTTATTAGAACATTATAATACTAGTAACTATATTAAAACCAATAATATGCGTTTACCTAAGCGATTTTGTAAATCATAGGTGGGACGAAGGCGAGTACGATTGTTTCGCTAATATTTGCGATGCCCAGTTCAAATATAGCTATGAATATTTGGGCAACACTCCTCGACTAGTAATTACACCGTTGACTGATAGGTGCTACATAACATTAACTCAGGTTGGCATACAATTTTGTAAATGATTTATAAAGCTATTTCAACTATTACCTATGTAACTATATATTTGCGATTGTTTTAGTCTTTGCATTTAATCATGGGTGGCGGGCCCGCTGGCCCTGCCGGCACAGGCAAGACAGAAACTACTAAAGATCTAGGTCGAGCTTTAGGTATCATGGTGTATGTCTTTAACTGTTCTGAACAAATGGACTATCAGGTAATTTTGTTGAAATAAGTTTGTATTACTTTCACCAAAACAAAACTATTTACAAAGTAAAATTATTTCCAGTCCTGTGGTAATATTTACAAAGGTTTGGCCCAAACTGGAGCTTGGGGTTGCTTTGATGAGTTCAACCGTATATCTGTTGAAGTGTTATCAGTAGTAGCAGTTCAAGTGAAATCTGTGCAAGATGCGATAAGGTAATATTGCAATCAATACAGTTTATCATTCGTCATTATTTCTGCCTATTATTAAACATCTTTTGGTTTCAGGGACAAAAAGGAAAAATTCAACTTTATGGGTGAAATAATTGTATTGGTTCCTAGCGTAGGAATTTTCATAACAATGAATCCAGGCTATGCTGGTAGAACAGAACTTCCAGAAAATCTAAAAGCTTTGTTTCGACCATGTGCTATGGTTGTTCCGGACTTCGAATTGATTTGTGAAATTATGTTGGTTGCTGAAGGTTTTCAAGAAGCTAAAATCCTGGCTAGGAAATTTATTACACTGTACACTTTGTGTAAAGAGTTGCTATCGAAACAGGACCATTATGATTGGGGGCTGAGAGCAATTAAATCCGTGCTTGTAGTGGCGGGTTCACTAAAAGTATGTTAGATTTTTACTTGAATTTACTTCCACTTTAACTTTATGGATACAAACATTTAAAATATTATTTTTTTTAGCGAGGGGATCCTGGAAGACCAGAAGAAGAAGTCCTTATGAGAACTTTGCGAGATTTCAATATTCCTAAAATAGTAACAGATGACATGCCAGTGTTTATGGGTCTGATCGGAGACTTATTTCCTGCACTTGAAGTACCGCGTAAAAGAGACGTGGATTTTGAAAAGACCGTGAAACAGGCTGCTATGGACTTATTGCTGCAGCCCGAAGATAATTTCATTTTAAAAGTAGTTCAGTTAGAAGAACTCTTAGAGGTCCGTCACTCAGTTTTCATCGTCGGGAATGCTGGCACAGGAAAAACTCAAGTGTGGAAGACGTTATTTAGAACATATCAAAACATAAGGAAAAAGCCAATCTACAATGACCTAAATCCGAAAGCTGTAACAAATGACGAATTGTTCGGAATTATTAATCCTGCTACTCGCGAATGGAAAGATGGCCTTTTTTCAGTCATCATGCGAGATCAAGCTAATTTAGTTGGAGAAAACCCAAAATGGATAATATTGGATGGAGATATAGACCCTATGTGGATTGAATCCCTAAATACTGTAATGGATGATAATAAAATACTAACACTTGCTAGCAACGAAAGAATCGCTCTCACGCCGACTATGAGACTGATGTTTGAAATATCTAATCTTCGTACGGCTACACCAGCTACAGTATCTAGAGCAGGTATTTTGTATATTAATGCTCAAGATTTAGGTTGGAATCCGTGAGTATTTTTAAAAGTGATAATGACTTCTTAGCGTTGTAAATGTTGAATTTATAAAACAATCGTTTTCACAGTTACGTTACAAGTTGGATCGAGACCAGAAAAGTACCTTCAGAGAAATCAAACTTGGTAAACCTTTTCGACAAATACATTCCGTCTTGCCTAGAAACAATAAGGGCAAGGTTCAAGAAAATAACTCCAATCGTCGAGATGGCACATATTCAGATGCTGTGCCATTTATTGCAATGTCTGCTCGTTCCTGAAAATACTCCGCCAGATTGTCCAAAGGAATGGCATGATATATTTTTTGTATTTGCTTGTGTTTGGGCTTTTGGCTCCGCCATGTTTCAGGATACAGGCATTGATTACAGAGTCGGTTAGTCGATTTTTGTAAAATTAATTTAAATAAATATGAAAAGAGAACTTTCAGATTTTGTTTTGAATTGTTTTCTTTTAGAGTTCACAAAATGGTGGGTCAATGAATTTAAAACTATTAAGTTTCCTGCAGGCGGAACTGTTTTTGATTATTACATAGATCACGATACGAAACAATTTGTACCTTGGACAGAAAAGATTTCCAAATTCGAGTTAGATACGGATATTCCGTTGCAGGTGGGTTAAGATTGGTATTAAGGTTTAAAAAAATACTTTTTAAAGATAAGGCTGGGTTTTAATACATTTATACGTGTGTTTTAGGCTGTTCTGGTACCTACTGCCGAAACAATAAGAATCAGGTTTTTCTTAGACTTACTCATGAAAAACAAACACCCAGTTATGTTAGTTGGAAGTGCAGGCTGCGGTAAAACGGTTTTAATGAATGAAAAGTTACAAAGGTAAGTTTCTACGCCTAAACAGTTAAATCATCACCATGTTGTGACAAATGTGTTGAATTATAATGTTAATGAATATTATAGCCTTCCCGAAAACTACGCCATTCAATCTGTCCCTTTCAACTTCTATACGTCATCGGAAATGTTGCAAAAGATTCTAGAGAAGCCTCTGGAGAAAAAAGCTGGTCGTAACTACGGTCCTCCAGGAAGCAAAACGCTAATTTATTTCATTGATGATATGAATATGCCAGAAGTAGATACTTACGGGACCGTACAACCACATACGATAATAAGGCAGCATTTAGATTACAACCATTGGTACGATCGCGCCAAATTGTCTTTGAAAGACATACATAACACGCAATACGTTTCCTGCATGAATCCTACGTCTGGAAGCTTCACTATAAATCCAAGGCTTCAGCGACACTTTTGTGTGTTCGCCATCAGCTTTCCCAATTTGGAAGCTTTGAATAACATTTATCATTCAATTCTGGGACAACATTTAGCGAACCCAGAGCTCAGGATTAATCCTTTAATAGCAAAATTATCACGTGAGTTTTTATTTCTATGTCCCTTTATTTTTAACTGACTTCAAAAATTTCAAAGGTGGAGGTTATTATATTTCATGCGTAAGTTTTGTTTGATACTGAATTGTAAACATTTATATTCCTAGTCAACATCGTATCTGCTACAATGACGTTACATAACAAAGTCTCACAAGTGTTCTTACCGACGGCTATAAAATTCCACTATATTTTCAATCTAAGGGATCTGTCCAACGTTTTTCAGGTAAAACATCATTGTGCTGCTGTAATTATTTTTTAAGTGACGAGACTATTGTATAAAATTTAAATGTTTTGTTCTCAGGGTTTCTTATTTAGTACTAATGAGTGTTTGATTAATCCTTCTGATATTATGCGCCTGTGGCTTCATGAAACACATCGAGTGTATGGCGACAAACTTACAGAAGATAAAGATATTGATGCCTTCTTGAAAATGCAAGTCGACATCTGCAAGAAGACTTTTGAGGTATTTTTATGATTTAAGGACATGCCAACTATTCATTATCATCAAAGGCTTATACTCTAGCTTATAATAATTTCAGGAAATTGACGAAGCAGCAGTTTTTGAGAAACCTAATATCTACTGCCACTTTGCGGGAGGCATAGGAGAACCTAAATATATGCCAATAGAGACATGGGAGCAATTGCAGAAATTGCTCACCGAAGCTATGTCAAGTTACAATGATCTCATAGCTGCCATGAACTTGGTGCTGTTTGAAGACGCTATGATGCATATATGCCGGTATGATACTTTTTTGCAGGAATAATTAAAAATACTCAGCTTAAATACACTAGGTAAGACGAATGGAGTAGTAAGTGTGATTGGTATGGTCTTATTTATATATCCTTTCTCAGAATAAACCGAATACTGGAGTGTCCGAGAGGCAGTGCTCTATTAGTTGGTGTGGGTGGTTCAGGAAAACAGTCTCTATCTAGACTGGCTGCCTTTATATCTAGTTTGGAAGTATTGCAGATTCAACTCAAAAAAGGATATGGTGTATCGGATCTTAAGGTTGTTTTTGCTTCTTTGATTTTATTCTTATGTATTCTATCATACTTTCATTTTCTTTACCTTCAATATTTTATTTCAGAATGAACTTAATGGGCTTTATATCAAAACTGGGCTAAAAAATGTTGGTATAATGTTCTTGATGACGGATGCACAAGTTGCAAACGAACAATTTTTGGTACTAATAAATGATCTTCTAGCATCTGGAGAAGTTGCTGATTTATTCCCCGACGACGAAATTGAAAATATATTGGCCGGAGTAAGGAATGAGGTAACGACCACAATAATCTCATTAAAAACGCATCTAGAACGATTTTATGATTTAGATTTTTAAAGATATTTTATGTTTCAGGTTAAAGGTGCTGGCTTACCAGATACGAGGGAAACGTGTTGGAAATTTTTCATCGATAGAGTACGGAAGCAATTGAAGGTTGTATTATGTTTCTCCCCAGTTGGTTCTACACTGAGGATTAGGTCTAGAAAATTCCCCGCATTGATAAACTGTACTTCAATCAATTGGTTCCACGAGTGGCCACAAGAGGCGCTGGTGTCTGTAGCTATGAATTTCCTGGAGGATTTGCAGGTTTTACCGGTATGCTATAAAATAATTCATTTCGAGATAAATTTAGATATTCAACTACAGCACTTTTAATTTATTTTCATCTAGGATGTAGTAAATTTAAAATCTATACTATTTATAGGTTGCCTTAAAAGATTCGGTTGCAAGGTTCATGGCATACGTTCATACTTCTGTGAACACAATATCTAAGGCTTATTTGGCTAATGAAAGGAGGTATAATTACACAACTCCTAAGAGCTACTTGGAACAGATTAGTTTGTACACAAAACTCATAAACAATAAAACTAGTGAGCTTCAAGCTAGCATTGTAAGGTAAGTTACTAATATGCAGGTACTAATCCTAACATTTGTGTAAAATATAATAAGCAGCGATATGTAGTGAATATAGAATAGAATAGAAAGCGTTTATGTAGCATCATAAAATTACAATTAAAAATACTAAAACTAACTAACTAAAATTACTAAAAGTAATAATATATAATATTTCTAGCTTTTCATTTTTATAACAGATAAATATACTTAATCAATTCACAATCCCACAGGTTGGAGAATGGTTTAGAAAAACTCAGATGCACAGCAGTTCAAGTAGACGCTCTAAAAGCTAAACTTGCTATCCAAGAGATAGAACTTAATATAAAAAATGAAGCCGCAGACAAGCTAATTGAAATGGTTGGCATCGAAACTGCTAAAGTGCAAAGCGAGAAAGCTTTAGGTAAAAACATAATATTGTACGCGGCAACTACTAGGAATCGAACCCAGAACGAGGGAGTGGTGGTTTACTTTAAGAAATCACTGAATGTTACGATTGAGGAGCCACTAATTGATGACGCCAACTGTCTTATAATTAAATTAGGCAATGAACACTGTATTGTTAGTATATATAGACCACCAAGCTACACAGATACTACCGCCTTCACTCAGTCAATTAATTCAATTCTTACTAAGCTAAAAAAATTCAATAACATCATGCTTTGTGGTGATATTAATATCGATATCCATCCATTAGGAAGTGACAGGCGCTCACACGACTACCTAAATTTACTAGCCAGCCACTCCATGCTACCCGGTTATACAATTCCTACCCGCCTTAACGCTTGCCTTGATCACTTCCTTCTTAAAACTAAGCATGAAGCTAAATGTTTTGTATTGCACTCCTCTATCACTGACCATTATTGCACAGCACTCAGCCTCACACTAAAGTCCAAATTAATGATGAATTCTACTGTCATCCAACGTATAGACTTCGAAAAACTAGACAAAATTATGCCTAGTATAAATTTCGATCTGGTTCTCAATCACCATGACGCCAACGAAGCCACTGACCTATTTGTCTCCGGTCTAACTAACCTAATCAAAGACTGTACTAACCAACTAAAAACCCCTAAAAGGAAAGTCATAATCAAGCCCTGGATAACTGCTGGTTTACTACGTTGCATGAGAAACAGGGACAATTTACTTAGGAAAACCAAAAAAGATCCTAATAATGAAGTACTTAAATCCACATATAAGCGCTACCGTAATTTCTGCAACGCAACTCTTAAAAAAGCCAAAAGGTTATATGACAGGCAGGAAATTTCCAGGACACAAGATGATAAAAGACAACTCTGGCAAGTCATTAGGAATATAAGTGGATCCAATAGTACTATCGATCACTCCCCCTCACTCGTCTCCTTACAGAATCCTCAACAGAGCCTTAACGACATCAACAACTACTTTGCCAATGTCGGTAAAAGCTTGGCAGAGAAGATCTCCACCTGTAACGACAATTCGTGCCACTGTAACACCCAAGCCTCACCGTCACCTTCTGGTTCCTTCGTCATGTCGCCCACTGACGAGACCGAGGTGATGCAGATCATAAACAACCTTAAAGACCATTGTGCAGTAGGAATAGATCTTATATCAACCAAGGTTATTAAACGCTATGCTCAGATACTAGTCCCATCTATAACACACTTATGTAATCTGGCAATATCAGATGGAGTGTTTCCCTCGGCGTTTAAAATAGGTCAAATCAAACCTATCTACAAGCAAGGGGATAAAGACCGTGTTGATAATTATAGGCCGATCACAATTCTCTCCACTCTCTCCAAGATATTAGAGCGTATAATGAACTCTAGACTTGTAAAGTTCTTGGAATCCAACCGCATCCTTTCACCATCTCAATACGGCTTCCGTAAAGGTAGATCCACGAATGATGCAGTTCAAGATCTAATTCAATCTGTGGTCTCCTGCTTGGACGAGAAAAGGAAATGTGTTGTACTTTTCCTCGATTTAGCCAAAGCATTTGACACGATTTCCATACCCCGGCTACTCACTAGATTGGAAGGTTATGGTATCAGAGGTCTCCCGCTCAAGTTGTTGGCTGACTACCTTTCTGATAGAACACACAGAGTCAAGATTGACCAGTGGGTTAGTGAAGAGTCACATACCACTTACGGTGTACCACAAGGCAGCATCCTCGGGCCTACACTATTCCTAACCTACATAAATGAGCTATGTCAGCTTCGAATAGGTGGGGGACAAATTTTCACTTTTGCCGACGATACGGCACTCTTTTTTCATGGAGACTCTTGGGCTGATGCATTCAAGCTGGCGCAGAGAGGTCTGGATATTGTGGGTAAGTGGCTGAAGTGCAATGTCCTCACACTAAACGTCTCAAAAACTAAGTACGTGGCGTTTGCAATAAGATCCAGCCAACTTCCTGCGGCAGACTACCAAATCATTGCCCATGAGTGTGGTACTCAGCCTGCCACATCTTCTTGTGTATGTCCTCCACTTGAGCGTTCGGACTGCATCAGGTATCTTGGTGTCTTACTCGACCAAACTCTCACCTTCAAATTCCATCTGGACCTCTTAGCATCTAGGCTACGAAAATTAATATATATCTTCAGCAGACTAAAAAATGTTGCCAACCGCAAAATAATAAAGACCGTTTACTATGCGTTATGTCACTCCCTCTTGGAATACTGCATCACTACCTGGGGTGGTGCCGCTAAAACTCACCTTCTTGCAGTGGAAAGAGCCCAGCGTGTTCTATTAAAAGTAGCCGCTGGCCTCCCTTATCTTTTCCCCACGACTGAACTATATAGGGTCTGGAACATCCACTCGGTAAGACAAGCATACATCCTAAGGACCATACTCCAAAAACACTCTCAGCTACCATACGATCCCAAACTGGAGGACAAAAGAAGAAATAATAAAGTCTGCACTGTTCCTGCACAGCACACCTCTTTTGCACAAAAATTCTTCCAGTTTCAAGGCCCATTCCTATACAACAGGATTAATCATCTTCTTCATATTTATCCTCTCCTTAAATCACCCTGTAAACTCGCTGTCTCGAAATACCTGACTACACTTGACTATGACACTACTGAAAACTTACTTTGCCCTGTAACATAATATCCCATATTCGTTTCTCGTTTTCTACGCGCTTGCCGGACACGATGTCCTCCTGATTATTAGCTATTCTATGACGATGTCTCTCCGCTTCTATTTTCCGCAGATCGTTACATAATACACGTTTAACACACACAAACACATTCCTACACACACTCACTCACACATGCACACATAGTCACCATAAACACTCGTATACATAACACACTATAGCTCTTTATGCTAGCATTAATCATTTATTGTTTACTAGTTTATATCTTTTATTTTTTATTTTATTGTTCTACTTTGTTCAATACGTCCAGTCCATGTCTTCAAATCGACTAGAACATACTTACCTACTGTTCTTGGGTGGGCCTGGCGACCTGTAACCCAGGTTTCTATTACAGAAACCTATTTCGGGCACCAGTCTCGCACAAATATGGTGTTACACTACCACCTAACTAGCACTAAGTATTTATATTAAGGACCCTATTTGTGATGAGA
Organism: Crambus lathoniellus; assembly: GCA_949710035.1. Classification (NCBI taxonomy): domain Eukaryota; kingdom Metazoa; phylum Arthropoda; class Insecta; order Lepidoptera; family Crambidae; genus Crambus; species Crambus lathoniellus. Next base: position 31,361,043 of record OX453298.1, on the reverse strand, counting down.
GAAATAAATCTATTTTTATTTTTTATTTTTTTTTTTTTATTGTTAATGCGCAATACGCAAAAAACGTACTGGCTGAGCTGTAGACGTCATATTAATATTTAATTATTTTTCTAACAGCCGATGAAGAGGAAGAAAAAGTAGCAGTTATTACTGAGGAAGTATCTAAAAAGCAAAAAGACTGTGAGGAAGATCTTATTAAAGCTGAGCCAGCTCTTGTAGCTGCCCAAGAAGCTTTGAACACTCTTAACAAAGCCAATCTTACTGAACTCAAGTCTTTTGGGTCACCGCCTGGAGCTGTGACTAACGTTACTGCAGCAGTAATGGTGTTGATGGCTCCTGGTGGAAAAATACCCAAAGATAGAAGTTGGAAAGCAGCAAAGGTAAATTATGTACCTTTCTTAAAAGTAACTGACATATAAGTACATTAACTTAATATTTAACTGTGAAAATAATATTTGATATTAAATAATTTAACTATTATAGATCGTAATGGCAAAAGTGGACATGTTTTTGGATGCTCTTATAAATTATGACAAAGAAAATATTCATCCTGATGTTGTAAAGGCCATACAACCGTACTTAAAGGACGCGGAGTTTGAACCGGGTAAAAACATACTTGTATAATGTACAAATTGATGATTGCAACTAAATAGTGATTGCAAATTTATATTATTTATAAACTTATTCCAGAGTTTGTAAGATCAAAGTCTGGAGCAGCTGCTGGTTTATGCGCGTGGGTAATAAACATAATAAAGTTTTATGAAGTATTTTGTGACGTTGAGCCAAAAAGGAAAGCTTTGCAGGCTGCTAACGCTGAGTTAGCTGCAGCTGTGGAAAAACTAAAATGTATCAAGGCTAAAGTTGCTGTAAGTAAAAACTTATCAAATCTTGATAACGTTTCTAAAATATATAACAAAAATGAAATTCATGATGCTTGTGATTTATAAATATTTTATTTACTTTATAGTCTTTGGAAGAGTTATTGGCAAACCTGACAGCGGACTTTGAAAAAGCAACTTCAGAGAAGATGAAGTGCCAGATGGAGGCAGACGCCACCAATCAAACCATTCAACTCGCCAACAGGCTGGTCAACGGACTCGCTAGTGAAAACGTACGTTGGGCTGATTCTGTGGCAAAGTAAGTTCATAGAAAACACCTCAACTTGTCGATAATTTTTCTAAGCTTATAATACGCATATCAAATTGAACGATGATTTACTCGATTCAGATGAAATTACCAAATTTCTTGGTATTCATTTTATATTAGATTCAAGACTACAATGGGAATGGAGTGGATCCACATATTGAAGCCTTGTCGAGCAGATATCCTTTAGGCAGAATTTCGCTTGTTTAATAGTAAATGCTATTACCATATAAGTTGTAATACTTTCTTTCAAAGATGCTTCATGTTCAATTGTTTTCTGTAGCTTCATGCAACAGAAGACAACCTTGCCCGGAGACGTGCTTCTAGTGTGTGCTTTCATATCATACGTGGGATGTTTCACTAAGCAATACCGATTGGATCTCATGAACAAGCAATGGCTAGTGTTTTTAAAGACTTTGGAGGTAAGTTAGGAATATATTCATTACTCAGGTTTGTAGTGACCTGACATATTTATCTACACTCATATTATAATACTGGAGGGCGCGCGGCCCGTCTCGATTTACACGCACACTTGTGCGCTGGCTTTTATCGCCGCGGGTCGGATGACGCAACGCAACGTTCACAAAAACATTCTTTACGATCTATTGAAGTACTAAATTATATAAAGTAACCAATAATAATAATAATTGTAATAATAATGAAATTTTTAGTTATTTTAATTTTTAGTTTTTTGCATTCACAATGCAATTTTTATAATAGAAAAATGGAAAATGAAGTATGTAGAAAAAATCGACCCGTCTCACAACTAGCTCCGATGGGACTCGAACCCACGACCTTTCGCTTTCCGGGCGACTGCTCTAACCACTGAGCTACGGAGTCGTTACGAGAAGCGTCGAATTTATCCAATACTTCTTACACGCTGTATAGTCAGCGTTAATTTCATCAATGTGGAGATATTACTACCCTCACACGCGAAAGAAATACCTTTCCAGGTATTTGGCAATCGCTAAAGATGAAATTACTATTGCAAGTTATTTTAATTTTTAGTTTTTTGCATTCACAATGCAATTGTTGTGAGGGTAGTAATATCTCCACATTGATGAAATTAACGCTGACTATACAGCGTGTAAGAAGTATTGGATAAATTCGACGCTTCTCGTAACGACTCCGTAGCTCAGTGGTTAGAGCAGTCGCCCGGAAAGCGAAAGGTCGTGGGTTCGAGTCCCATCGGAGCTAGTTGTGAGACGGGTCGATTTTTTTCTAAATACTTCATTTTCCATTTTTCTTTGAAATTTTTAATTAATTAATTAATATTTATATTTATTTATTTTTTCTATTTTCTAATATTTACATACACGTCTGTGTCGTCACATGCGACCACGCGCTTACTGGGCAAAAACTGAAAATCAGTGCTTTGCTTTAAATTCAAAGCAAAAGCATCACTGAGTTTTTGCCTTTTTCTGTCTCGATGCGGCACACAGTTCAGTTTTTTTTTGTATGTTCCTCTATGAAGTCATTTATCATCTGTGTGTTGTATGTAATGGAAATAAACAACTTATCTATCTATCTATCTATCTACTTCTAAGAACAACGAAAGACTGATCTAGATAGCTGGATAACTGTAGCAACATTTTAAAATATTTACTATGGTAAGAAAGTTTTTGTAAAAAATTTGAAAAATGCGATTTACGCATACAAAAAATAAGTCGATTTTTTTTTGAAAAAAATTCGAAATGTAAGACCTACCTTTTTCTCTTGTTGACAATTAAATAGACTTAATTCTGGTTCCAATAAGACTAAACACGCTATAATCATATAAGAAAAACCATAAAAACAAATGATTTAAACACACACACACACACACACACACAGATAAAACTTGACACCACTTGAGAAAAAAATTGTCATAAAAAACATCACAGAATACCAGTGAACTTTTTAAAATGCCGTACACTCCGTAATGTTGCTAGCTGCCAATATAATAAGCCATACAGCCAAGAGTGCAACAGATTAAAAAACAAAAATAAAAACGCGAAATAAAAAGCTACTAATGCGTGACGCTTCTCTGGACCATAAAAAATCCGCTTCCACAGAAGCTTTGCGCACATGAACATTATTGACACACTTTATACCAAAGATAACTTTTTTTTTTCAAAAGACAACCTGTATCATGAAGCTCGACTTAATACTGAGGTAAGAGTATTAAGTCGAGCTTCATGACCTGTATCGTACCGCTATGGAATGGAATGCGTTGTCTGCCTATGTGTTCCCCGATTACTACAACCTTGGTATCTTCAAGGCCAGAGTGAACTGGCATCTCCTAGGCAAGTATGCAACGTCTTAGACTACATCCTGTTAACAAATAAGATGGTGGTCAAATGCCTGCCCAGTTTTATATAAAAAAATGACCATTACAACACCACAATCATTCATTATGAACATTCATCTTTTAAATTTTATTCCCATGGTGACTGTGGGATTTACCGGCCCGGTGTCTAAGGCTCAACCCACACGAACCACAACCACACCATAACCACAAACACGTGGGCACAACAATGATTTCATTCAAGTTATTTATAAGAATTTTCAGAACGTTCAGGATATACTTTTTCAACCAAGTTTACTTTTTAGCCACCAATACCGATAACGGAGGGCTTGGACCCTCTGACGATGCTGACAGATGATACTTGCATAGCTATGTGGCAAAACGAAGGATTACCGTCTGACCGGATGAGTACGGAAAATGCTACTATTCTATCAAATTCTGATCGTTGGCCATTGATGATTGATCCTCAGGTAAATCAATCACTTAAGGGGGTATTAGTAATAATTATTTGCACTTTATTCATTACGCGTAACTTAATGACGGTTATGCATTCTAGTTACAAGGTGTTAAATGGATCAAACAAAAATATGGTGACAAATTGCAAGTGATACGTCTTGGTCAGAAAGGTTACTTGGACATCATAGAGAAAGCAATAATAAAAGGTAATACAGTTCTCTTTGAGAATATTGGAGAGACTGTTGATCCTGTGTTAGACCCATTGTTAGGACGAATTCTTATAAAGAAAGGAAAGTAAGTGTAACAAAATAATAACGAAATTGGAATTTAAATAATACATTTTATTATTATTAACAATTTTTCACTTTGTTTTTACCAGAGCGATCAAGATTGGAGACAAGGAAATAGAATACAGTGCAAGCTTTAGACTTATTCTTCACACTAAATTAGCTAATCCGCATTACAAACCAGAGATGCAAGCCCAAACAACCTTAGTCAACTTCACTGTAACGAGAGATGGCTTAGAAGATCAACTTCTTGCAGAAGTTGTTAAAGCTGAAAGACCTGATCTTGAAGAACTAAAAGCAGACTTGACGAAGCAACAAAATGAATTCAAGATTCAGTTAAAAATGCTGGAAGATAATTTACTCTCTAGGCTATCATCAGCAGGTGAAAACATTTTGGGTGACACAGCGCTAGTGGAAAATTTGGAGACTACTAAGAAGACTGCGTCTGACATCGAAAGAAAGGTAAGATAAATTATAATACACGGTATTTTTTTTATCATCCCGGATAATTCTACTCATGAAAACTGTCGACTTTTATTATGGGACCAAAACTGAAATCGCAAAAAAAAAATCAGCTGTTCCATACAAAAGTGCAAAAACATTTAATCAGAAAGTATGGTACAGCTGTTTTTTTCGCGATTTCATATTTGGTCCCATAATAAATGTTGTTAGTTTTCATGAGTAGAATAATCTCTGAAATTATCCGGGATGATTAAAAAATTACCGTGTATTATGTGATTTTATGATAAATCAAATATTGTACCTACTTTATAAGACAAATAAAAAACAATTAAAACTATTTTCAGGTAGCCGAGGCTAAAATAACATCTCAACAAATTGACAAAGCGAGAGAGTTTTACAGACCGGCATCAGCTCGAGCATCGCTACTGTACTTTATTCTCAATGACCTCAATATGATAAATCCTATTTACCAGTTCTCCCTAAAGGTATTTTTGGCGAAATATTAAATCCATCTTATTTATACAAAAAGTAGGTAGTTTAAAATCAACATATCGTCGTTATTTGCAGGCTTTCAGCGTCGTCTTTCAAAAAGCCATTTCCAAAGCCGTTCCAGCTGATGAATTGGGTCAGAGAATCAAAAATTTGATCGACTGCATAAGTTACTCTGTTTTTCAGTACACATCAAGAGGGTTGTTTGAATGCGACAAACTTATTTTTGCATCTCAAATGACTTTTCAAGTATGTATCATAGCATAAGTACCAAAAAGTTTTACAACTTGCACTAACCAGATATAATTCTGCAAATTAACAATATACTTCACAGGTGCTGTTAATGAGCGAAGAAATATCATCGGCAGATCTAGATTTCTTCCTACGGTTCCCAGTTAAACCTCATGTGACAAGCCCTGTCGACTTCCTCTCTAATCACTGTTGGGGTGGTATATGTTCTTTAGCTGGCAAAGAGGAATTTAGAAATTTGGATCGAGACATAGAGACCTCACCTAAGAGGTGGAAAAAGATCGTAGAAATGGAAAGTCCAGAAAGGGAGAAATTTCCACAGGTGCCAGGTTTAATTAAATTAAATTTATTTTTTACTTTTCCGTGAATCAACAGCTTATTAGTTCTAATATAAATAACAATATGGAAACATGAAAGCCAATAACAGATTCACACACATAACAACAAGATACAATCATTACATGAACACTAGTAATATATATAACGGGTTAATTGAGGACGTATGGTATGCTGTATAATTGCTCTAGTTCAAAAGTTTTGTTCATTTTTCATTTTAGGAGTGGAAAAACAAAACGGCTTTGCAAAGACTATGTATGTTTAGAGCCTTGCGACCAGACAGAATGACATATGCAGTGGCGTAAGTATATGATTTACTTTAGCATACGCATTTATTGCATTTCTTCTTAAGTACAGTTGTCACATTTTGATTTCTCATAGGGCATACATAGAAGAAAAAATGGGTGCCAAGTATGTGGAAAACCGAACCATGGAGTTCGCCAAGTCCTTTGAAGAGACTAGTCCAACTACCCCTATTTTCTTTATTCTATCTCCTGGTGTGAATCCTTTGAAGGATGTAGAAGCATTGGGAAAAGTTATGGGCTTCACTGCGGACAATGGGAACTTTCACAATGTATCACTGGGTCAAGGTCAAGAAATCGTGGCAGAGCAAGCAATGGATATAGCTCTTGTGCAGGGACATTGGGTGGTATTACAAGTAAGTAATAATTCATCACATTGGAGAAAACAAAATATTTTGTAATTGATCTAAATAATATAATTTTATGTCCAATTGCGCAGAATATTCATCTAGTAAAGAAGTGGCTGCCAAGTTTGGAAAAGAAGATGGAAAGCTTTGCTATCGGTTGCCATGAACAATTCCGTCTTTTCATGTCAGCGGAGCCTGCGGCGACTGCCGCTGCACACATTATTCCGCAGGGTATTCTAGAGTCAAGCATTAAAATTACCAATGAACCTCCCACTGGTATGCAGGTAAGAATAATAAAAAGTTTAACCCAAGTTTGTGTGGTGTGTCGTTTGTTGTTCTAACCTCTCATTTCAACAATGTTTCAGGCTAATATTCATAAAGCACTAGACAATTTCAACCAAGAGACCCTCGAAATGTGTGGCAAGGAAGCAGAATTTAAAGCTATTTTGTTTGCTCTTTGCTACTTCCATGCTGTGGTTGCAGAAAGAAGAAAGTTCGGTCCTCAAGGGTGGAACAAAATTTACCCATTCAATGTTGGTAAGTGGTTAAACTATACAATACCCTTAAGTTTAGATTTTAAAATTGCAATTTCTATTAACTTTTATATTTTTAGGTGACTTAACAATAAGCGTCTTCGTTTTATATAATTATCTAGAAGCCAATTCTAGAGTGCCATGGGAAGATCTAAGATATCTTTTTGGAGAAATCATGTATGGAGGCCACATCACAGACGATTGGGATCGTAGACTTTGTAACGCATATTTGGAAGAATTAATGCAGCCCGATCTCGTAAGATATTGTACCTATGTAACTGCGTACGAATACCTACATGCTTTTGATATAGCTTTACTAAGACTTTATTTTTACTAAAGGTGGATGGTGAACTGCAACTTGCACCAGGTTTTCCTGCTCCTCCAAATACAGACTATTGTGGCTATCACCAATATATAGAAGACGCAATGCCACCAGAAACTCCATATTTATATGGTCTACATCCTAACGCTGAGATAGGTTTCCTAACCACAACTTCAGAAAACCTGTTTCGAACAATATTTGAGATGCAACCGAGAGATGCTCAAGCTTCTGGTGCTGCTACTGTAACACGAGAGGACAAGGTAGGCGGTGCCTTCATAGTACATAATACAAATGTCTTTTCTCTTAAATGAAGGTTAAGATAATAATCGGTATGTTTTTGCAAGGTACCTATGCAACCATTTTAAGTAACAAGTTATTATAAAATACAAATTTTGTCGATGGGGTAATAAATAATAGAAAGAACTATAAAACACTAGATAGGTAATAATAAGAAAAACATTAAAAGTGATTGCCTTTGCCTTACAAAATAAATAAATAATTTTTATAGGTGAAACAAATGGTTGATGAAATCATGGAGAAGTTGCCAGAAGAATTTAATATGGTTGAAATAATGGGAAAAGTAGAGGAAAGAACGCCCTACGTGATAGTGGCCTTTCAGGAATGCGAACGGATGAATTATCTAACCGGGGAGATGAAGAGATCGCTGAGAGAGCTAGATTTAGGACTAAAGGTAATTACAATTAATTGATTGCAATAATTACTAACTTGAATAATTATTTCTACTGTTAAAAATATGTTTATATTCCAGGGTGAATTAACAATAACTTCGGATATGGAAGAGTTGGAGAATGCTCTATTCTTAGATCAAGTACGTTATTATATCACATCTATGAATAAATTGTGAAAACTGTGTTTAATTAATTAATTTAATAAATGACATTTAGGTCCCAGTGATTTGGTCCAGTCGTGCGTATCCATCACTATTGGGTCTATCAGCATGGTTTGTAGACTTGGTTTTGAGGCTAAGAGAGCTTGAAACTTGGGCCACTGACTTTGTGGTGAGTATAAATTCAAATTCATGTCAAAGTAATGTTATGTCTAATGTGGCTTGTATAAAACCTCACATATTTTTTTAGTTACCTGCATCGGTATGGTTAGCAGGGTTCTTTAATCCTCAAAGTTTACTAACCGCCATAATGCAAAGTACAGCTCGTCGGTATGAATTGCCACTTGACAAAATGTGTCTGCAATGCGATGTTACTAAAAAAATGAAAGAAGAGTTTACGTAAGTATTTTTTCATAAATTATAAAACAAATGACTGTTACTCAAAACCATTAGGGTTGAAATTTATTGATGATTAAATTAATAATTGGCATGTTACACTATGTTCTTAGAAATTTAGATATGAAGGTACGAGACTTTCAGCATGGCCTGGGTGTTGTGTGGTGTGAGACACTTCTAGAGCTTCAGAAAACTCTAGAGCATGTTAAATGGTGTACCTACACTTAATGCAAAAATTGTATAACGTATCATTTTCTGTACTCGCTTCAGGATCGACACCAGGTTTGGTTTCGTACTAAGCTTCGCTTGGTGTGTTTCCCACAGACTGGGACCACGTCGTGTTGTCTACTTCAATCTGGCTAAGTCTAGAACACTAACACTTGACACTGCTGTTTACGCTGTTCACTTTAGTCACTGCATGGACCGGCAACCTAATACGTTTCTCGTCGTACGACAGCATTCTTGATTGCAGGAATGCTCCGAAAGATGGAGCTTTTGTACATGGCCTCCTAATGGAAGGTGCTAGGTGGGACGTGCAGGCTGGCATCATCATGGATTCCAGATTGAAGGATTTGTTCCCTCCGATGCCTGTCATCAATGTTCGGGTATGAGAAAGATTTTCTTTAGCGTCAACAAGTTTGTGGAAACTTACTGGTAATGTATACATTGACCCAATCATTTTTCTGCGTTCTGCTCGGTTTCATCAATAAAATGACCTGTCCAATATTTTAATTTATCGTTTATGTTGTTATAACTGTAATGCTTTTATCTAGTTCTTGGATTTTTATTACGTACATTTTTCAATATGTTTTTCCCAACAGGCTATAACCCAAGATAAACAAGATCTTCGCAACATGTACGAGTGCCCTGTCTACAAGACCCGTACGCGAGGTCCAACTTACGTTTGGACTTTCAACTTGAAGACGAAGGATAAACCCTCAAAATGGACACTGGCTGGAGTCGCATTATTGTTGCAGATATAATTATTCATATCACGTTTTCCGGTGCAAAATAAATATCTGACTAATCCTAGGGTCCCCTAGGGTTTTTTGCGTACATTGATTTGTGACAGTACGTCTCTCGCTTTCGGATTACGAGCAGCTGCATTGGTTTTTTGTTGATGTTATTTATTGTTCTTTATAATGTATTTATTATTTTTATTTAATATATTTTATGTTTTGTGTACTTTATGTTGTTCATTTTTAAGTTGTATCTTTGTTTAAATCTTTTAATGTGGTTATTATATAACTTAAATTTATAAAATATGTGCGCAAAGGTGGTGTTATTATGAGTGTTGATGAAACTGTATGTATGTAGATATTTTAGTCGTTTATTGCGGGCAATGTTTTAATAACTAGGTGGTCTAGATCTTGTGTTGTCTCATTGTCGCATGGGCAATAGAATCGTACCTATCTTTAATTCAATTATGTGTTTTAAAATAGAGTTCTTATATTAGTGGAAAAGCCAGACAATGTTCTTGTTAGCTATTTACAAATAATGTATTACAGAATATTATTGATAAATGATAAAAAGCGATGGCATTTTCATCCATACAGTTTTAGGTATGTCTTATTGCAGCAACACCAAGCGTTCCATGCTACAAGATTTTATAAAACGAATTGCTTTTAATAAAATATGAAACTGGTAATCTTTTATTATATTTTATTTGAAAATTCTGACTGTACCCTATTTTTTCAATTTCGACGCGATTGTTTCTGTCAATAATTGATACGTAAAATCTACTCAGTTAAAATATGATGAAATATTATTGTGGAAACCGGCTAAGGTAATAACTTTTAAATATGAATTTTAATAAACATTTAATGTCAGTTTGTATGATCAACTTTTTGGCGATGATATCATAATCTCCCTAAAGATTATATCAGAGATGACACACATTATTAGGCATACATTTACAGTGACAGTTTGACTCGAGGCCATTAACTGTCATTTGATTAACAACACATACCGCCTGCCGAGAGGCCAAAGTTTACACTAACAAACTATTGTTAAAAGTAACTGTGAAACTTTCTCTGATCTTAACGAAAGCGAATTGGGCACGGATATTTGTGTTAATTCATTAATAGACACATGAGAATAATTAATCATGCGCAGAAAAATAGCGATTGGAAGATTTAAATTATATTTCCGCTCTTCTAGCTGTCTGGGCTATTATTTGTACCTAGCTGTTTAAAGTAGGTACTTTCGTTACTACGAACAAGTACGAACTAAATACTTTTGTATTAGGTTTGGTTCCTACCGGTTAGTGTAAGTAGGTTATTTAAATTTTTACTTTTTTGCGTTCACAATGCAATTTTTATTATTAAAAAATGGAAAATGAAGTATTTTAGAAAAAATCGACCCGTCTCACAACTAGCTCCGATGGGACTAGTTGTGAGACGGGTCGATTTTTTCTAAAATACTTCATTTTTCAAGATTAATGTAGGTATGTTTGTGCCGTTTCTAGTTTTGTTCATCAAAGTCATAATGAAGGGGTGCGTTGTGTGATGTTCACATTCACGAATGATGTGATGTTGTCTTAAAAGGTAAAGTCGATGTTCTTTTATTAACATGATCCTGGTAGGTATAACGTATTAGTTTTTATTCTATCATCTAATGTCACAAAAGAGGTCAATACAATCAAAATAATATTAATTGACTACAGGGAGTGGTTTATCGGCAGTCGATATAATATGTAAATTAATTATAACATAAATTTTAATTATCTGAATACCTGAATATTATTCATAAACGATTGCTTTGATGTCATCACATCACTTATGACGGCATATTTTTAACTATGATTCCGCAAATTATGACATTGGGTTGCTGTCTGGGGTTCCATATTTATAACGATGACACTAAAAAATTGTTTATTGATTAAGGTATAAAAAACATATAAGGGCGGAAACACAGTCACGTTTATTTCGACTACAACCACAGTAAATGGTATTTACAGTACCTAAGTATAAGGTGGTATTATATACCTACTCTACATTTATAGATATACGTAGGTAGCTACTTTTACTTCTAATCAAACACCTTTATCAAAAGCAGTGATGCAATTTTATAGCATAAGCTATAAATGAAATGAAAATGAGTTATAGGGATAATGAGTTTTCCTCATCATTAATTAAAATTTGATTCTTTGGAATTTATAAATGCGTGTATCCTTTAAACATTTACCTTTGCTAGTAAAAAAGTAGGGCGTCGTGATATAATAATACTCTGAAAAAGAGTATTCTAATATTAAATACTTGTTCTAAATCTTTGTTTGAATCACAAATTAGTCATCACTTTGCTTTATCTACCATGAATATCTATATGTACAAGTTTCGAAATTCCGTAGTACCTATGTTTGACGATGATTTATGTTAAAAGGACAACTGGATCATTAAGATAGTTTTTAACTAGGATGAGCTCAATACATTATGTCATACGCATGTGAATCAACCTCGACCAGTCAAAGTTGTTACAAGTAGGTGAGATTTGGTAGTTTGTATGTACAGTCACGAGCAATAATATGTATACAACATAGAACTTTGTCACTTTGAAGCGTTCCGAAACAAAGCTAGTAGAACCACAAAAGTCATTCAATACTGTAATATGACATAGTTCCATGTGGTATACATATTATTGCTCGTGACTGTACATCTATATCTATACAAATAAATAAAATTGGAGTGTCTGTTTGTAATGTTTGCTGTTTATTACATGAATATGATTATATATACGGTACATATACCAAAAAATAACATTTATTACAATTTTTTCTGTATGTCTGTCTGTTTGTTCCGGCTAATCTCTCAAACGGCTGGATCGATTTTGACGGAACTTTCACTGGCAGGTAGATGATGTAATAAGGAGTAACTTAGGCTACTACTAACTACTACTACTACTACTACTTTTTATCCCGGAAAAATATCACATTCCCGCGGGATAAAGTCGTGTAGTCCACGCAGGCGAAGCCGCGGGTGGAAAACTAGTAAGAACATATAATAAGAAGTTAAATTCCACGATGGAAATATAAATTTCTAAAATCCAAACCTTAAGGAGTCCTTATTATGGAAAGAAATAAAAATGCCTTGACCACACATTACAAGAAAAGAGAATAAATGAGTATTGCCTTGCCAATTTACTCAAGAGAAAAGCGAAAGGTAGATTTTTTATATAGGTAGGTACCTATATATTAGGAATGCTTTCAATATGTACATGTAGGTATATTCAACATAAAAAATAGCAACTTTAAAAAATCTACTTCAAACAACTTTAAACTTTATTTGGCAAACAAAATGAGAGTACCTATCTATAGGTTGTTTGAAGCAAAATTTTGTAATGCTTTTTTAACGCCGAGTATGCAGTCAATATAAATTAGACGAGAGATATGTATATAGATTTTTAATTATAGAATATTTTTACAAGCTGGTTTATTAAGCTCTAGCAGGCCGCCCACGGGTGAAAACCCGCGTGGTTCCCGTGGGTATATCGGGATAAAAAGTATTCTATGTTTTAATTCACACTATCTACTATCTGTGTGTCAAATTTCAACCTGCGTGAAAGAGTAACAAACATCCATACATCCTTACATACTCACAAACTTTCGCATTTTATAATATCAGAAGGATAGTAGGATAACATCAAACATGCAAAATAAAGTTAAATGCATCGTATAAGTAAAATTTGATTAATTTTACTTTGTTTATGTGGGATGTTAGTTGCATAGGTTGTTAGGATTCCTGTTCAAGAATCACAGGTCCGTATTTAGGGTCTCGTTCAAGTGCAAGCTAAGTTAAGATCCGTTCCTTAACGTAGGTGAAGAAACTAAGAATCTAGGCAAGAGAACTCTTCTCACGATTTACTTCAAAGACCAGAACCTACCCCTTGCAAGAAAAACTATCGTTATAGTAATAGTCATTGTGATCGTATTATTTCGTATAAAAACGAAATCAGAATATCGCCTCTATCGGTCGTTTAAAGAACTAAAATTATATTTGACGGCAGCACTTTGTCAGCTTTTGGCGGGTTGTATAGTTTATTACTGTACGATTACCATGACGAATTTTTCGTGCTTGGGCTACACTACAGACGAAGAAGTAAAAGGCGGAAGAATCATCATGAAGAACTTCTAGGAATATAAGTATTGTTTGTAATAGAAAATACGATCGTAAATGACAGAAACAGATATTAATGAGATAATTATTACCACATATTCACGTCGTCAATTATTAAAAGCTATTATAACCACATAAGACTATTTAATTATTATTAATCATTATCGACCTCAAAAGAAATTAATAAACTCTTACCAATAAACAATTAACTACGAAAGGACTGTTAGGGTCAAATTACTGCTTCCCATAGCCACCTGCAAATAAAAAAGTACATCTGTAAATCTGAACTAACATACTGATTAATTTAGGAAATGTGAAAGAAACACGTTATCGGTGACGTACCAAATAACATAAGTTATTGGAGAAGACATTTCTTTGCTTAGGAAAGCAATTATGCAACGACAACATAATTTGTGCTAGTATAAGTACTTATACCTACTTTGTAAAATTTTACATGGGTCCTACCTACATACAGCAGCTCATTCTTGCAAAGTAAAATGTTGCTTCTATTTAGGGAAAAGGGTCTTATTTTCTAAAATAAGCTGCATTAAAAATATCTAATGCTGTTTTATTCGATAGCATATTATTATAGAAATAGCTTTGCACGAATGAACTGTCTTAGGACCCATGCAAAATTTTACAAAGTAGGTATAAAAATTGTAAGTTATAGTGAAGTGGCCGACCCTTAAACCCTTAATATGGCTCTGTGATTCAGTAGGCGGTGGCTTTACAAAAAGTGCACCTTAATTGTTAATGAAATTCTATCGTTATATTAGAGGTTTATGCTTTTGCAAAGAAAGTTGTGGTTTATTTAGTTTCGCTTACAGAACTTTAAATAGATGAAAGAACACATTCTTCGATATAGAATGTTGCCGAGTGTTGAAAATATCATCTTACTAGTGGCTCTCCGCGGTTTCACCCGCGTGGTATCTGCTTCCGTGGGAATATCGGGATCAAATATAGCCTTTGTCACTCGGGAAGAATGTTGCTTTCTAATTATCAAAGAATTTTCTAAATCGGTCCAGTAGTTTCCTAGCCTATTCGATGCAAACAAACAAACAAATCTTTTCTCTTTATAATATTAGTATGGAAGTATACACAGATTAAACGCATTCCTTTTCAGAAAGTAGTGCGAGGTATTTCTTTACTATATTCCTTGATGAAGTTCGAAGGCTTAATATAAGTACTTAACTCCACCCCCATCATTTATGGCAATCATTGCTTTATTCGTTACTCCATAGTGAAATAAAATTATTTCTGCCAATTAACTAACAGTCTGGCGGTAAAAGGCGTAGTCATCATGACCTTGACACAGTCGGGTGCCATTGTCTGACTGTGTGTGGGCACCTTTATGATGAACGGGTTACTGTGAGATGGAAGATGGTGTCAAAGATAAACGTAATGCTTTTATGCATGCTAGTATTACAAGTACGAAAGTAATGTAATTTCGACTGTTTAAATACCTGAAAAAATGGTTCGGAACTATCCGAACAGAGACACAGACGTAGTCTGAAGAAACACCGAAGTTTATCATTTTGTTCGGGGTGGTAACGGTAGCGTGCTTGAATTGAGGATAGGGGAAATCGCGAAGATTCAAAATGCTGATACGATTTTGTATACCATGGTATACTTTTTTTTTTTTTTTTTTCCCGGGGGAAATGCCTTCGCATACCCCCCCGCCTGGGGAGACGAGGGAGTTATGTGGGGCTTGGACCCACTAAAACCCCCGGGGTGCCTCCTCAGCACATGGGGCGGAGATTACAGGTTCTGGGTGATAGTCACCGCGTCTCCACCCCGTGCCTGCGTCCTCTCGACGCTCTCTCCTCGTCTCCTCCGGTGTAGCGTGCCGGTGGCACCTGGCACGCCTTTCCACCACGGGGGCCCTGGATGGACGTCGAAATTCCCCGTTCCGCCGCCCGACCCCCCTACCTCGCCTGCTTCACCACGTCACGACAACGCCTCTCCTTTGAGAGGCGCGCAGAGTGGCGGACCTTCATAGGGGAATGCCAGACCTAGTCTGACATCCCCTCTACATCGGGCGACGTCGCGCCCTGCGTTACCCTCACCTCTGCTGCTCTGGCATTTGCCCCGCTACAATCCAAAGTGCCCCTCGTGCTTGGAGGTGCACACCTAATAGTGCCCATTAAGTGCCCATCTGGACGCCCACTGGCGGCGCAGACGGAGCACTTGGGCTCGTCCTCGCAGGACGACGCTACATGTCCCGGCTTCCCACACTTATAGCACATGGTGCTCCTATCTACTTTAGAGGGGCACATCGGTCTCGTGTGCCCCATTTCAAAACATCGGAAGCACCTCATAGGCAGGGGGGGCAAAGCCCTCACCCCAACAGTGCTCCAGCCAACCCTCAGTCCCTGCGACACCACCTTAACTGCTACTACAGCGGAATACCTTAGTAACAGCTTGCCCGCACCTCCGGGTCCCCGCTTTACCTCCTGGGCCCTAATCTCCTCAGGGTCACACCCAGCTAGCTTGACCACCGCATCCACCACGTACACTCTGCCCACGGTCTCATCTAGGCCGGTGAGCAGGAGGTCCGCCTTTTTGCAGGGTCGTCTCACCCTCGCCACATCAGCAAGCGCCAACTTCAATTTCTCGGCCAGCAAATCGGCCATCGCCCCACTTGAATCGGAGACCTCTATGATCCGGCCACCGGTCCGGGTCATTCTAACCTGGACCCCGGTCTCCTGTGCTCCAAACTCCTCAAGGGAGATCGCCCTCTTTGCTCGTCCAATTACTTCCGGGTATGTTACCCCCTTCTTCCTAGCCTCTGGCAGGAGGTCTATAGTCACTGCCGAGGTCTTGGGTGAGATCACCCTAGGCCTTCTCTTCTGGGCGGGTTTTGGGTTAGCTACAGGGCCCTCCCTCGCCGAAACCACCTCCTCCATTGCAGGCAGCGCAGCCGCGACCTTCTCCGACCTTGCATCGTTTCTCCTCTTCTTTCTCCCCACCACGTTATTCCATCCAACGGCCGTCGGAGGAAGGGGAATCACCTCCTGAGTGGGCGCCTCTGTGTTTTCTACCACCGGGGGTCTTACTGCTACAGGGGGAGGTTGATGGAGGAGGCGTCTCTCCAAGACCTCCAACCGGTCATCGATCCTTTTAACGACCTCCTCCATATGTGAATGCTGCAATCCCGCTAGCACTTCCCTCTTAGTTTGCACAGCGATATCCGCGCTGGCCTTTCTCACTTGGAGTACCTCCATCTCCCGCTTCAAAGTGGCCATCTCACGCTGGAGCTTCATGTTCTGACCCCGTACTTCGGTCACCGCTCTCTCAAGCCCCTCAATTTTGCCGACCTCCTTCTGGCGCACCCTTCGGTAAATGTCGCAGATAGTCTGGACGAAGTTCTGCAGATCCTCCTTCTTTTCTAGCAGCAGGCCGTTCATGAAAAAGGTTGACCTCACTTTAAGGTCGTTGGCCTCCCGCACCACCTCTGCCTCAAATTCTTCCAGCAACTCATCAGGCTCGCTCTTGGTCTCATCAGAGCTGGATTGCCGTACTGATCGCTCCGGTTCATATGGGGTCTTACACGACCGCTTCACCTTTGCAGGCGTCGGCCCGACATATACTTTCTCCTTCTTTTCCCTCTCACTGCGCTCCTTCTTCTCTTTTCTTCGCGCTTCCTTGCCGCCGCCCTTTGTCGTCGAGGTCGGTACAGCTCGAGGACCACGAGTCCTCCTCCGTCATAGTTTCATCACAGTTTTTCTTTGGACGCTGTGAGTTGTCCGTCGCCTTCCTAACGTCAGTTTTATTTTGATACCTTTCATAAAAGTCCCACGAGAATGGGGGAAAAACGGTCCGTCCAGGCAGAGACCCCTGTACCCGGGTAACCCTACTACACCTGGGAGGGCGGGCGGTATCCCAGGGTTGTTCGGTATTTGGCAGACACCTCTGCCTGCCACCTTTAGGCGGTCCGACGCCCACGTCCCCGACGCCGGACCTTTGAGGATTTTTTATAGTGGTTTACTCCACGTGACCCTCGTGTTAGTACAACAACGGCCCCCGTTCCTGCGAAACGTACAGGGTTACGGTTTGATTTTGCATTTTTGGAGGGGTTTCGCTCCCCGCGGTCCCCGTGACAGAACACGGCGGCCCCCGTTCCTGCACTATGTACAGGGTTACGGTATAAATTCTGGTTTTGGTTCGCGCCGGCCGAAGCCGGTAACCCCCACTGGGGGCCGTTCCCCTATCCACCACCTGGGGACGCGCCCGGTCTCGGATCCAGAAACCGCATCCCTTGTGGGAGGCCGAGACCATGGTATACCTAGCTATAGCTACTAACTAAGTAAAGATCAAAATGATTGTTATTGTTGATGTTGACCTGAGATTTTGTCTGCATGCAGAGGTTATCAAACACTGTTTTATATCGAAAGTCCGCCCGTCGGGCCAGTTTATTATCGTTTTGAATACATCAACATTATATTACCAGAAAATATAGGTAGGTATATAATTTGTAATATTGTCTAGCTAGACAAGAGCTAGACCCTAGTTTTTGCGTATCTTTATGCTCAAGTTCGATTTGAAAATTGCACCTCTATGTTTTTATGTAAATTATCTCGACATAGACAAAATTAACCATGCAGTAGTTATTAAATAAGTTTTTACAAAAAAAAAACATTTTTATGACAAGGTATTTGTTGATTGTACTTAAATATTGTATTTTCATCTAAACCAAACCTGTATACAAAATTTTAGCTCCATCGGACACTGGGAAGTGGGTCAAATTAAGCTTACAAGATTTGTCCCCCACTAACTAACTAACCAACTAATATAGCAAGTTAATAAAAAGCTTGTAAAATGGTTCCTATGTAACTGACACGGAGGAGGTCGAGATAATAAATTTTAGGTCACCCATCGCGTGTAAGACCAATGCTTCTACAAATGCAGGCCAAGCGCGCGAACCAATGGGCCATGCAACGCAATGCATGCCGTCTTAATTTTTTTTATCAATAATATTTCTTGGTCCGAATTAATCCAGCGTTTGATGAAAGTGTCATTCCAAGACTGTTGTTTTAAAACAATAGCTTCGATAGATTGAAGCAGATTGTAGGTACTTTTAGCCTACAAAAGCATTGATAAGTGTGACTATAAATAAGGCAAATTATCTCGTAATATTATTTATAAGATAGCAGTTATCGATTTTTATTTAACAAACCCGTTTTGCAGTTTTGCTATGCAACAGAAATGCTCTTCGTTGATTCCTAAATAGTTGTGATGTGGGCATTCTTTTTGCATACAAGTGTGTCTAGGTCATGACATTACGAAGGTCGAATATTTTAATTGGATCCTCAAATTCCTAATGTTCTCGTTCGTTTAGTCTGTCCCGCCATTTTTAAGTCTAGGTAATAACTTAGGAACACCTATAAAACTTGGTTCTGTAATAATAAAACTATGACTACATCCTCAAATGTGGAAATAATATTATAAGCTTATTTTGGCGTGTAAAATACACGTTTTTACAATTTTTATTAAAAAATATACTTTGACTATAAATCAAAGAAGAGTCAAAAAAATTCTGAAGGTACATACTTATAATAAATCGTTCTTGGATGTGTCGGAAAATAATCTTTTATTTTTTATGTCATTCGACTACGATAGTAAAAAACCACCAACCTTACAACAAGTAACTTTCAGGCGGCATCGAAAGAAATAAAGATGAAAAAAAAAATTACGCACTCACAATGCTAATCCTACTCATATTATAAATGTGAAAGTTTAGATGTTTGGATGTTTGGATGTTTAGATGTTTAGATGTTTAGATGTTTGAATGTTTGTTACTCAATCACGCCAGAACGGCTAAACGGATTTGGCTGAAATTTGGAACACAGATACTTTGTAGCCTGGAAATATATTACATTCCCGCGGGATAGCGTCGTGTAGTTCACGCGGGCGAAGCCGCGGGCGGAAAGCTAGTCTGTAAGTAAAGGAAAAACTATATTAGTAAAAAACCACCAGCTCTGTAAGTAACTTTCAGGCGGGACTCGAACCCGCCGCGCTCGCAGGAATTTCCCGGGCGAGGGTTGCCTTATTTTGATGAAGCAACGCTGGCCTACAGCGTTAAAAAGTGATAGCAAAATTCGACGAGTCTTGTTCTTGCAGGCCTTTCGGTAGCTTAGTTGGTCAGAGCATCGGGCCGGATTCCCGGGGGCACGGGTTCGAATCCCATGCACCTGAAAGTTACTTGCAGGATTGGTGGGTTTTTATTATCACAATTTTTACTGGACTTAGAGAATAGCATTGTGATTATGAATGCATAAAAATAAAATTTGAAATATCCAAAAGTTATTTTTAAGTAAGTTATGAATTATAATTAAACAACACTGAATCCATACTAATATAATAAATGTGAAAGTGTGTTTGTTTGTTTGTTTATTTGTTTATTTGTTTGTTTGTTTGTTTGTTTGTTTGTCCGTCTTTCACGTCAAAACGGAGCAACGGATCGACGAGATTTTCGGTATGGAGATAATTTAAGAGCTGGAGAGTAACATAGGCTACTTTTTATCCAGGAAAATTATAAAATAAAAATGGTAATTTTGTAAAGAAAACCGTTAAACTGTCATACTTCACACAACTGTCATTTCTTAGCCGCTTCCAAAGAGAAGGTATGTCAAAGAGTATGTAATCACTGACATTTTTGCCGCTTAGGATTTCTATTTTTTTAATAAGTGACATTGTGTCAGGCAGGTGATACGAAGTTCGTGTCCAATAAAATTTATATGGCAAAACAACGTTTGCCGGGTCAGCTAGTTATATAATAATTTTCAATAGAAAATAATCCCGTGACTGCTTTAAGCTACTTATTTTAAAAAAAGGTAGCTACTATACATTAAGTATTTCGAGCGCGTGGCATAGATCCCGATATCCGGCAATCCACGAACAACATTTTTAAATCACTTTTTTATGTGTTATGCTTGACAAATATTTTATAAAATTATTAAATATGTTTATAAAAAAAGGGTTGTTCTTAATATATCAGTACTTATATTACTGTATTAGTGCATTAAGAATATAATACAGACAGTTTGTCCAGAGAAATGCTTGACTCTGACATGTTGAGACTTGAGATTGAGAGTTGAGCATTACCTCTACGAGGCGTGCAATTTAAAAACAAAAAAAAAACTATTTTTGGGTTTCTCGATAGAGATGTACTGTCGACTATTACTCTATCAATTATCTTGTAATCAATTGTATTATTATGCATATGCAGTACTCCCACTTGCTTCCTATTTCTGTGACTCATGGCTCCCACTATGGTACTCATCTTTCCTATATTGAGAGGAACGTCTTACAAGAACAATTAACTACTTGAAATACGTATTTGTGTTATGTTAGCTTATGTTACTTTAACCGATCATTAGTATTGAAACTTTGAACATTAATATATTGGTCTATCAATAATAAAAAGGCACGCTACAGTTTTAAATTTACATTTCCTATTATTTACTGTAGTTGCCAGATGAACAAATCTTAATTTCAGTACATTAGCAGTTGCAGGCAGCCTCTATTAGGTACAGTTTCAAGTTGTAAAGAAAATATAAGTTATTTAATGGAACAATTCATACAATATGTGTAAACACTTAAAAAAATAATTTATTAAGTATTCATTTACCAGTGCATTCTATTACTAATTTTCAATGCAATGTCTTAAGTCGTAACTCCACATTACATTAGAGTAATATATTTTACAATAGTACGAAAAATCAGATATCCATACTAATCAATGATACTAATATTATAAAGAGAAAAAAATTGCATTTTTGTTTTTTTTTTTGTTTGTAACAAATATAGGTACCTACTTAAAAACTCATGGATAGACTTTGAAATTCTTTCATCTTTATAATATAATATTATTCGAGTCCGGCGCGCGACGTCATACCGTGCGCACACGCGTCGTGTCCGTTAAGTTATTTTATCGCGAGTGACAATGTCTTCGACAGTTGTAAAGTGTAAACACTGTAATATAGTGATTAATGAGGTCCTAGCGTTCATTCAGTCAAAAATGGACGTTATGGACGAAGAAAGTATGGTTCGCCTGTGTATAACGGCTTTTACGGAAAAAGAAATTGAAGCGGCTAAGGACATGCTGTTTGACTCACTAACGGCGGTCAGGAAAATATCTCGCAAAGGAGATGGAAAAAATCAACGCAACCTGGAAGATATAATCAGTACCCTGAAAGGAGTGGATCCCGAAAAAGTTCCAATCTTTGTAGCGAGGGAACTACATCGTTTACCGCCAATCACTTTTGATCATATTGATGTAACGAGGCTATTAAAAGATGTTATTTTGTTTCAAAATGAATTAAAATTAATTCGAAGTGAGTTCGCTACAGCTCAGGAAGTTAAACAGCTACGTTTAGATATTGAAAATATGAAAAAAGGATCAATGGAAAATAATTTTGTAAATACAAAAAGAGGTGGGTACTTGATTAATGATTTTAATGATTGCAACTGCGATAGCGGACCGATGGGTCTTTTATTGGAGCCTAATGAAAATGTTACAGAAAATAAATCTAATGACCTTGGTATCGAGTGCTCAATACCTGCGCAACCTAGAATTATGAAAAATAATGATGTGCCTATACTCACAACCACAGAAAAGAATGGTCTAAATCAGCGCGTTATGGGCATGACTACGCCTCGTAGCAATAATATTAAGGCTGCTGCGTCATCGACTATCCGGCGGAGTCCTACCGTTAACTATACACCGACAGCGACGACGTTAAAGTCTAATAATAACGGCAGCGGTACTTCTACTCGGTCTCCGAATAATGCTACATCTTTCGCGCAAATAGTATGTACCGAGAAAAAGAAAAGTGATTCTTTAAATGATGATGATGATTGGACCCATGTACAAAGACGGCGTAAGAGTAAAAACTATTTTATGGCGAAAGTTGGAAACGCAACTGACACAGAACTGAATTTCAGAGCGGCTGAAAAGAAGATTCCCATATATATCACTAATGTGCATAAAGAAACATCTACACAGGATATTACTAATTATATAATGAAGAAAACTGATGAAAATGTGGAACTTATAAAGTTATCTATTAAGAATGAGAACAAATATAACGCCTACAAATTTTTTGTACCGAGCTTTACGATGCATAAGTTCTTAAATGAAACATTGTGGCCAAAAGGGATCGTTTTTCGTCGGTTCGTACATTCCAACTATCGAGCCGCGGGTAAAGATCCTGTTACGGTAAACAGAAAAACTTAATTATGGTGGATACAAAAAGTAAAATGAAAAAATCAAAAATCACATTGGGAACTGTGTTCGAACTTGTTTCTATAAACTTAAAATATTATATAAGGTTAGACGCTACCTCAGTGTAGATCTACGTATCCAGCTGGTAGAGTCCTTAGTATTATCACAGCTGAATTATATGGACACTGTGTATGGTCCATGTTTGCTTTTCAAAACAAAAAAACTAATTCAACGAGTGCAAAATGCGTGCGCACGTTTTTGCTTCAATATTCCGTTACGGGCCCACGTGACTCCATTTCTGAATAAGCAACTTATGCTTAAAATGAGACACCGTCGAAAGTTTCACTTGGCTTGCCTAATGTTTAATATTGTTAAAAGCAAAGCACCTGAATATCTGTACAGCAAGCTGTCCTGGATCTCAGCCCACAGACCTTATGGGGCCCGCAAACTTGCTCCGCAGCTGGTTACTGCTCGTCACGCATCAGCCGCCTTCCGTGGTAGCTTCCGTTATGCAGCTTCCAAATGTTGGAACAATATCCCGCCGCCGTTAAGAGATCTGAATAACATAACAAGTTTTAAACTTAATCTTAAAAATTTCTTATTTAACTGTCAATTAACTCAAGAACACCAAGCTCAGGATTCCAGCATATTGTAATTATAAAAAAAGCATAATATACTTACCATAATTTTCTGTCTCATGTGTTAAAGGTTGGTTTGGTAGGTACTGCATAACGGAATGCTGTGATCTGTTTGGTGAAATATTTGCAATGAACTAATAGCAGGCATACTGAGCATGCGTTTACTTGATCACAAAACACTTCCATCCATGCTGTTCCTGGGAGCCCTGTAAAATTTTAATATAATTATTAAATTTATGTTAGTTTCTTTATCGTTTTATATATTATTATGTTTTTACGCTTTATTAACTTACCTCTTTGTTTGGCTCACTTACTTCAGCCACGATTTACCAGTTTGTGATGCCCTCTTATGTTTAAGTATAGTTTTTGTAGTTCTTTTGCTTTCTTGTAGTTAAATTGTATGAGATCATTAGGTACCATAAGTGTAAAAAATTTCCATGCATCCATGTTGTTTACAAACCCATAATATTTCTTGTTTGAGGTATATAAATAGTATACTTATTCACTTTTTCTAACACATTGTAACTGTTTTTCAGTTTGTACAGCCAAAAAACACCACTTTATGATGCCCACTTATGTTTAATTTCTAATTTAATAGTTTTTCGTCGTAGTATAAATAATTATGAATTGTTTGTTACACTTTGCAAATTTGTTGGCGCAGTTTTCTTTCTTTTCTTTCTCCAACTACTACGTGATGCAACTTCTGCTATTTACTGTAGGTTATTACCTAGTTTTAAGTATTTTCTATTGTTTTAATATAAGTTATTGAAGTTTAGTTTGTAAGTAAAACTATTTTCAAGTTTTTTTCGTTCGTAGTGACGCTTGGAGACGCAGACCGGTTACATCTAAATAGACGCTAGACGGCTAGATGCGTCGCGTCATTGTCTATGAATGTTTTTTTTTACCAGCCCTGGCCTTTAAGTGTTTAAGTCTTGTGTGTTTTGTTTGTATTAATTGTGCCTTTTATTATGTTGGCCGATATTGTGTAGGCTTCGCAGCCCTACCAAACACGGTCCCGACGGAAGATCAGCGCTGGCCTCAAGCCATGCATTATGCTGAGTCGGGACCGTTTTGGGACATACCTACCTGTCCTATGCTCTAAGTGCTTATGTTTTGTTGTTGTGATGTCCCAAATAAATGTATTTCTTTCTTTCTTTCTTTCTATAAGTTTTAATTGCAAGGGAATAAAACGTTCCCTTGAGTGCGTAAGATCTTTCTGTGGCTCGGTAGATATTATAGCCCTACAGGAAACTTGGCTTCTGCCTCATGACGTTCCCCTACTGGAAACGATAAATAAGGATTACGCATATATAGGAAAATCTTCAGTAGATACTTCAGCTGGTATCTTAAAAGGAAGACCATACGGTGGATTAGCTATTCTATGGAGGAAAAATGCGTTTAAGTCCGTCACTCCTGTGCCTTGCGACAACGATCGAATAATAGCGTGTAAGATTGAGATAAATAGTGAGTGTACTGTTCTTGTTGTGTGCGTGTACATGCCGTGCGAAACGAATGACAACTTGTTTGTGTTTACGGAGTGCTTAAGCGAAATAAATGCCATTATAGATAGCTGTGGCGTTGAATCCGTCTTTGTTCTTGGCGATTTTAATGCTCATCCGGGCGATTTGTTCTGCAGTGAATTAAATGACTTTTGTGTGGATCAGCAGTGGAGTGTTGCGGATATAGAACACCTCGGTTTGGACTCAGGTACCTATACTTATATAAGTGACTCTCACGGGTGCTGTCGTTGGCTCGACCACTGCGTCGTAACTGAATCTAGTTGTAAAATGATAAATAATGTTAAAGTTCATTATGATGTTTTTTGGTCGGATCATTTACCCTTAGAAATTGAATGTAATTTTAATGTTTATAAGTATAAAAAAATAGCCAATACCTATCACTCAAACAAGATAGTATGGGGAATGAGAAACTTTGAACAAACAAAGAAATACAATGAATATTGTGATCGTAAACTCAAGTGTATAGATTTTCCAAACGAATTTAATGTATGTGCGGATGGCTTTTGTAATAATTTAGAGCACCGTAAAATCTTAGATATTATGTATAACGATATTGTTAAAATTTTGCAAGATTCAGCGATATATAGTAATTGTAGTACTAGTTATAATAATAAAAACAAGATAAATTCTAAAGCTGGTTGGAATAAGTATGTGAAAAGCTCATATGAAGTGGCTAAAAATAACTTTAAATCATGGATTTGTTATGGTAAACCATTGTACGGTCATATTTACGACAAAATGTACCAGAGTCGGAAAATATTCAAGTCTCGACTTAAATGGTGTCAGGATAATGCTGAGCAAATAAGAATGGATGCTTTGGCTAAACACCGGTCAGACAAAAATTTTCAAAAATTTTGGCAAGGCACCAATAATTTAAATGTAAAACAGAGTAGGCCTGAGTGTATTAGTTCAGAAAGAGATCCTCTTAAAATAGCTAATATTTTCAAGTCACATTTCGAGATAAGCTCACCTTTGTCTTCTAATCCAAAACAAGGTCATTTTTTAGAGAACTGTCAAAGAAAGATACAGTTTAAGCCTATGGATGTTAAAAATGTAATTAAGACCATGACTCACGGCAAATCACCTGGCCATGACTGCCTAAGCGTAGAACATCTGCGGCATGCAGGCAGCCACTTGCCGAGGGTGCTTGCAATGTTTTATTCGTTGTGCCTGGGACATGGCTATCTTCCGAGGGACCTCATGAGAACTATAGTGGTGCCAATTGTAAAAAACAAGACAGGTGATATAACCGATAAAAATAACTATCGTCCTATTTCGCTGGCGACAACCTTGGCAAAGGTACTTGACCATCTGCTTAACTTATATTTGAGAAAGGATATAAAGCTGCGGGACGCTCAATTTGGTTTCCAATCCGGCCTCTCTACTGAGAGCGCTATACTAAGTGTAAAGCATACAGTGAGGTACTATTTAGAACGTAAGACACCGGTCTACGAATGTTTTTTAGATCTATCCCGAGCGTTCGACCTGGTGTCTTATGAGATCCTATGGGACAAACTTAGAGAGCGAAACATACCTACAGAACTCATAACAATATTCGAGTTTTGGTATAGCAACCAAATTAATGTTGTGAGATGGGCGGATGGCTTGTCTGACGAGTATAGGCTTGAGTGTGGGGTGAGGCAGGGAGGGATCTCTTCACCAACACTCTTTAATTTGTACATGGACGGCCTGATTGCCGAGCTCAGCAGCATGCATGCGGGCTGTTACATAGACGGAGTCGCGGTAAACAACATAAGCTATGCTGATGACATGGTGCTGCTGAGTCCGTCAATCAACGCCTTGCGCAGCCTGCTACGGGTGTGTGAGCGGTATGCTGAGAGTCATGGTCTTAAATACAATGGGTGGGTTAACTACAACCAAAGGGCGTACAACGCTCTGCGTGTTCAATATAATAATGTCTTCAGAATGTTGTTGCGGTTGCCGCGTTTCTGTAGCGCGTCCGGGATGTTTGCTGACGCGCGTACTGATGATTTTTACGCGATCAGGCGTAAACGCATCTCGTCGTTGCTGAAGAGGGTACGTGGCAGCGGCAACGACATACTGAAGACAATATCTGACAAGTATGACTGTCCAATTCTGCGAAGTCAGATAAAATTTGTGATTGGGGCAATAAAATAAAATTTTAAGTAATGATTTGAATGAAATTTTTAATGTGATTCGAAGACGTCTAATTTAATTAATTTGTTGCAATGTTCTTAACTAACATAGTCTCTAAGTATAAATTGTTACTAACAAATATGGATCAATGTTATCTGAATAAATAAAATTTATTATATATTATTATATTATATTATATTATTATTTATGTTTACTTTTTGCATTCACAATACAATTTCTAATTGAAAATGAAGTATTCGAAAAATTCGACCCGTCTCACAATTAAGGCGATACTCGGAAAAATTATGCTAAAGCGAGATAGCAATGAGGAAACGACGCGCGCGGGAGCGAGACCGATTTTGCCGATTACGCAATAAAAACACAAAATCACTTCGTATTCAAAAACTATAGCGATTTTTTAAAAATGCTTCTATACGATCCTAAATATTATTGGTGTCCACTAATTAAACCAATTTTCAATAGTATATGTATCCCCATTTAAGAATAATCTTGATATTTCGTATTTTTTGAGGTATTTTCGAAAATAAAAAGTGTCGAGCCAAAATCATAAAATCGTGTTTCTGAAACTATACGGTTCTAGATAAAGGTATGAAGAAATATATATCTTATTACCAGATTTATAACAACTTTAACCGTCCTATAGTTTTATATCAATGAGTCCATACTTTTTCCGAGTAGCGCCTTAACTAGGGTTCGAGTCTCATCGGATCTAGTTGTGAGACGGGCCGATTTTTTAGAATACAAATGCCCGTTTGCACTAAACTCGGGTTGAGCTTGTCATAGATAAGATACATCTTAGCTTAGAAACAGCATAAAACAGCCGAGCTAAAATTTTTGTTTGCACTGACAGACTACGTCGTAAATTAGTCATCACCATGAAGCTCGACTTAATACTGAGGTAACTGGAGAGTGCAGTACGAACAATTTTTTGAATACCACAAATAACACAGTGGCTGTCTTCCGTCTCACCTACACTTTAAAAAAATACGTATGGTCATATGAGACAGCTGACAGCCACTACATACATAAATGTCAAATTTGCTGGCGACACTTTTTTATTCAGGGTGAGAGCTCCAGTTACCTCAGAGTATTAAGTCAAACTTCATGGTCATCACCTTGCTAAAAGAATGAATGAATGAATTCAAATATTAATTGTTTATGGATTTTAAACCTGGCAAGGTAAAGTAGGTCACTGGATATTTTTTTGGTTGAAACTTCTCATTGATTCCTTCGTAAGTTAAAAGGAGACAAAAGCTAAGGCGTTGTGTATTTTATTTGGTAGGAGTAATTTACCGAGAAAAGAAAAAGTCAACTGAGCTCAACTGTCAGGAAAAACATAAATACAGTGCGCAACCTTTTCTGTTCCGGTGGCCAAAACTAGAACTAACGAGTTTTGTTTTTAATGTCATTTTGCTAATACTTTCATGTTTTTCTGCTAAACATAAGCGCCGCTGTCATGGGAACAGATAAGATTGTCGATCTGTAATGTTTTTTTTAAATAAATGATGAATGACGTATGTCACATGTGTTGTGTCTCTATCTAGCAAACAAGAATACAAAAGCCACAAGCTTTTCTGTTCCGGTGACAGCCGTGACACAGGAGTCACTTGCAATACGAAATTAGCTGTCAAAAAAAAAAAAAAAAAAAAAAAACATACATACAGACGAATAGAGAACCTCCTCCTTTTTGATTTAGAAGTCGGTTAAAAATGGACTGTCGTATGAAAACTGTTTTAGTTCCAAAGATAATCACCGGAACAGAAAAGCTTGTCGCACTACTCTTTGCTCACAATGCCACAGACAATAATCACTGATATAGGTATTTCTTAAGCCTTAGGCGCTCGATATTGGGCCCGTAAGTTAAGAATAGCCAAAAGTGCATTTAAGAATGTCCTAAGGTTAGTGCAAAGCAATTTTCTGTTAAGAATGTCTTAAGTTAGCTAGGAAAAGACTTAGGCGATTTTTAAGTTTAGTGCAAACGGGTGTTACTTAATTTTAATTTCTTTCACCAGTAGAATGTTACATTCTTCCCGAGTGACATAGGCTATATTGTATCCCGATATTCCCACGGGAACAGGTACCACGTGGGTAAAATCAATAAATAAACACGACGCGAAATTAGTATTCAGATACATGATATTACCTACCTCAAAACACTTTCACCGAAGTAATCTAACAGAATTTATGCGTACACGCAACTCGGCCATTAGATCATCTGCGATTGAAAGTATTACACGTAGTTCCCATGTGTATGTCATTCCCAAGCAGTTAACTATACAACAATTATATGGTACCTACCTACGAAAATGCCTTCATTTGGGAACGGAGTAGGTTTGGTAATTACTGCACTAAACTAGGGAAATCTAAATAAGTATTTAATGGAAATTCCCGGACGTCCAGCCTGTACGAGATTAGAATGGCTCTCAAGCAGATTAAAAACAAAAAGGCGGCGGGCGATGACGGAATCACAACAGAGCTTCTGAGAGCGGACGGAAAGCCGATACTTAAGGTCCTCCAAAAACTTTTCAATTCAGTCATCCTCGAGGGCAAAACGCCAAAGGTGCGGGAAGCCCCTGGACGCGGGCAGCGCAGGACCGATCGTTGTGGAGATCCTTGGGGAGGCCTATGCCCAGCAGTTGGCGTCGTTCGGCTGACATGATGATGATTTAATGGAGTGATGTGAAAGTAATGCTATATTTTACTTTAAGTTATAGCGACAGAAAGCAATGAAAAGCTAACATGAATTTATTTGATCTTAAATAATGAGATCCTTTTTACAATATTCTTAATTTGACATCAGTATTTTCCTTAAAATATGACATTAGAACTGAAAAATTAAAGAATCAATCAAGACAAAGGTTGATTAAGGATATAGCATAGGTAAAAAAAATATCGTCGATGGCCGTTGCTTACACAAGCGAGGGGGTGCTGGGATCGGTAAGACTCCGGCCGCGGCACTCTCGTAGACTGAGAAATACGTGTAGACGCGGCATGCAGCGCGCATTCTATTTACATCTAAAATATCACCTATGTGCGCTTTTACTAAGGAAATTATATTATGTAGAATACAAGAAGAATTATTAATGAATATTTATTGTAAACGTCGGTTTGTAGGAAGAGTAGATCTTAGATATTATTCGTATGTAGTAAAAAAAGCTTTTTTTAACAAAGATAGTCACTTCAAACGATTCTTCAAAATGCAGAACACAGCAGCAGCTATTTATATTTATTTTCTATCTCTAAATCATTTCGATAATATATCCATTATCGAAATGATCTTCGCAGGCAAAACTACAACATTTGCTACAAATTACACTGAAAAAAATAATAATGTATACTGCTCTAACCAGTAGGTACATTTTCAGATTTATTCCAATCAAATTAATAAAACTTATAATTTATTATGAAATAAAACGTTTTTGAAAAAAAAAATGTAACCGCCTTCAAAACGGATCTTCAAATAAAAATTAACAAACACTAAAAAACGAAAAAAATAATAAGATTTTTTAATTCCAAGGACGATGATACGTGACTTTTTCTAATTTATCTTGGTACTTACTGAACTGTTTGAAGTCGGTGCCGTCTTATACGTATTGAGGTAATTACGTCCTACACCTCACGCTTGGGACCGGTTTTTTTTATATGTTAGTTATTTCACTCAGTATATTTCGTTCTTATTCTTTTTGATTGGCACCGACTTCAAACAGTTCAGTAAGTACCAAGATAAATTAGAAAAAGTCACGTATCATCGTCCTTGGAATTAAAAAATCTTATTATTTTTTTCGTTTTTTAGTGTTTGTTAATTTTTATTTGAAGATCCGTTTTGAAGGCGGTTACATTTTTTTTTTCAAAAACGTTTTATTTTTCGATTTTTAGTGAAGTAGCTTAAGAAACTACATGGTGATTATGATAAATTGTTGTAAATATCCTATCCGTTACGGAATTCAGCTTTCCATCTTTAGCTACTTAGATAACTTGAAGGAATACAACTGAAGGTCCATTCGTGCATATGGTATTTATAAAACATCATAATATAACTCCTAACTGTTGAGGAGTTTCACCTCTCATCAGCAGCTCACCCTAATAACCTGAAAGAATATAACTATTGGCCCATACGTACGATTAATACTTAAAGAAATATTCTCCAGCTCCTAACCGTTAAGGAGTTGTAGCTTCCATTACAGCTCATCACTTTGAGATGATGACTACCAGATGCAAATACTTGACTAACTTCAAAAATAAATGGAACGCATAAGGCTTGCCTATATTTGAGAATTTCTCTCAATTTTCCTGGGATTTGATCCCCTGGTCCTGACCTGGTGAAAGTAAGATCAGGTCAGAAGTACCAACTTTAAAAAAAAAAATATTTTGAAAATCATCCCCAATTTGATGAAACTATGAAATCGTCCATATACCCAAATAAAGTCTGAATACACATTATTCAGGATAACTCCTGAACTTCTTGCCAGTTCTTGATAAAATTTGAATGGGACCACACGAGAAGCGTCACCTTTTAAATAAAAAAAGAATTATCCAAATCGGTTCATTAACTAAAAAGTTCTGAGGTAACACACATAAAAAATAAAAAAAAAAATAAAAAAAAAAAACATACAGTCGAATTGATAACCTCCTCCTTTTTTTGAAGTCGGTTAAAAATATAAATAACTCATACTAGCCCATCATCTAATACTTTTTTACTCAATCAAAATAATCAATATTTAAATAAGTATACCGTTTATATAAAATCACGCTATCAATCTATAATATAAATCAATATATAAAAAAACACTTACTTAAATAAAAATATTGTTTAAGTACAAAAAAATAAAATAAAATAGGTACATATTATTCCAATACCAAAAATGATAATATCAAATAATACAATAACTTGTGTCATTGAAAATTGGAAGCAACGATCACATACACCCAGATACAAGAAAATATCTAAAAGTTAGTTTTCGACATTTACCCGTCCGAGAATCGAACCCGGGACCTCAGAGATAGTGGCACCTAGAAAACCGGTGCGTACACCAATCGG
The DNA here is from genome assembly GCA_949710035.1 of Crambus lathoniellus. NCBI lineage: Eukaryota > Metazoa > Arthropoda > Insecta > Lepidoptera > Crambidae > Crambus > Crambus lathoniellus. Next base: position 31,328,915 of record OX453298.1, on the reverse strand, counting down.
CCACGGAGATCGTCGAATTTGTTTAAACAAAATGTAGCGCAACTGAAATAATTGATACTTTGTTTACTAATGTAAACTTGCCACGTAAGGTTATAAATCAGCCACTTTAAAAAAACCTTTTTTCATTAATCATTTTAAAATATCTTTATTTTTCATTGTCACTATTTTTCGCCATGTACGCATCATATCCCTTGTGCTCCAAAAATGGGTAAAAAACGTAAAAACTTGCCTAACGTCAGGTTCTTTTTTCTGTTTAAATATTATGCGATATGCTGAAATATTTGTACTAATTAAAAATTAATACCGAAGCGACAGCAACACAACTATATGTTAAAATTTTGTGCAAAGAGAGCTCTACTTAATTCTGTGGAACTTTATTAAAACTAGCTACGCTTTTCTCCAAAAACGAACTTCTTGTTTTTTCAAGTCGAAACCTTGGAACGGCAATCTTATTTTTATTTCTTGTTTTGAATTGATGTATATTGCTACGTGTTACAAATGTATTGAGATACTTCTTCACATATACCATATTCTCATATATTATTATGTATTGTCCTGCAACAGTTAATATGTTGATTTCTTTTAAAGAATCTCTTGGCCGAAGTTTGTATATGGCGCGAATAGCTCTTTTCTAAAGCACAAAAATACTTTCGATGTTAGCTGCTGAACCCCAAAGTAATAGGCCGTAGGACAATACACTCTAAAAATAGCTAAAATAGATTAACCTTGCCGTTTCAATATCGGTTAAGAGCCTTATTTCTTTAACAGCAAATGCCGCAGAACTGAGTCTACCGGCCAAGGCTTCAATATGAGGGTCCCATTGAAGTCGATAATCTAATGTTATATCTAAAAATTGAGTACTGTTAATTAATTCTACTACATTGTCATCCAATTTTATGTGAATATCAACCTGTCTTACATTTGGCAGGGATTTTTTTTTCACATTTTGTTTTTTTTCGAGTTTAATCCTACTAATATTATAAATGTGAAAGTTTGGATGTTTGGATGTTTGGATGTTTGTTACTCAATCACGCCGAAACGGCTGAACGGATTTGGATGAAATTTGGAACACAGATACTTTGTAGCCTGGAGAGGAACATAGGCTATTTTTTATCCCGGAAAAATGTCACATTCCTGCGAGATAACGTCGTGTAGTCCACGCGGGCGAAGCCGCGGGCGGAAAACTAGTGATAGATTAATTGATGGTACCACGGCAAAAAGAAATTGCCACAGTACCATCAATGGTACTGTCTAATGGTACCATGGTAAAAGAATGGATTATTATGGACTATGAAACCAATGCGCAACTTTCGATAAAGTACTATTTACTTCGTCAGAGCAATTATTACCTCTGTCAACTTTAAAGACTAGAGGAAGTGTCATCAGCAAATAGCACTGTCTTGCATAAATTCTTTGCTTAAAAAGGAAGGTCATTTATATAAATTAAAAACAGCAAAAGGGACCAGTATTGACCCCTGGGGTACGCCCATGTTGATAGGGGCTCCAGTAGACTCAGTTTTGTTGATAACTACTTTCTGTGTTCTTTCACATAGATATGATTGCATAAGGCTAACCGATTAATCATAAACACCATAATGTTTTAATTTCCTTAAAAGCGTTTGGTGATTAACACAATCGAAAGCTTTGGAGAGGTCACAATAAATACCAACTACATCTCGCTTGCTCTCCCAAGCATCAAATATATGTTTTTAAATATAATATGATAGGATGACATACCAAGACCAGTATGAATTAGATCCCATCTCACAGGACACCATCGATTTTGGGAATGAATTGCTAGAAGCCATATCCGAAACAACGAGAGAAAAGTGGAACAAGCTAATCGAAGGCGTAGAAGGCATGGTGTTTTATAAGGAAACTAAATAATGATCCTAAAATCGCTGATCGTCATTCCAATGTGACCACAAACCAGATCGCTCACCACTTACTCCAAAATGGGAAAGCTTCCACGAAAAGTCTCCAGAAGAAATTTACACGAGACCCTGGTAAAGAGGTTAACCACTTGGACGAGGCTTTTACAGAAACAGAGCTCAAGATAAGCTCTTGATAAGCTCAAAGAAGGTAAAGCCGCTGGTTTTGACAACATCACGGTCGAGCAGCTGAAACGGTTTGGTTTCGTACTACTTATACAAAACTGTCATTTCTTACATGGCAGTTTCCAAAGGATATGTAATCTAATCACTGACGTTTTAGCCACCTACTTTTAATAAATGACATTTGTGGCAGAGAGTGTATATAAAACTTCTTCGAGATTATTTATTTTTATGAGTTTATTATCTTTGATATAATATGTTAGTCAGTTTAAAGTTAGCCCGCCATTTGTTTATACTTTGTGCAATGAAATTTAAATAATGAAATAAATATTCCTCCTTCGGAAGTACTTGTACCTATGCAATATTTCATTAGAGTATCAAAAATTTTACTCCGACTATGCAAGTCTCCTTACAGAACTCCGCAAACTTATCTGACGCGGTGGTTAAATTTGAGAGTTTAAACTGTCAATACAGCTGACAGACCTTTCATTCTTTTTATTGCTACTGGCGCCTCAACCATCGGTTTTAGATATTGTTGTGGGAATTTCGAATTTCAAAACCGCGAGAGCAAGAGCATGTCTTGCAAGAGCCTCTAATTTTGTACTAGGTATTGAATTATAATGGAAAAGAGAATTAGTAATAAAAAACAGCGAGTTGCACTCCGGGAGTGCCGGCAGAAGTGAAAACTTGAATATAAACGTTGTGCATTTTTGATATTTTTAAATTTTTAACCAGTTGATTTTTAGAAAATATACTTATAATAATGAACTAGATGCGTTGATAAAGGGCTCCGTAGACTTTTTCACAAAAAAAAGGAGTTTGGACAAAAAAAAAAAGAAAATAATACGGACTGGATTTGAACCGAGGTCTTCTGTTCTGCCGCCGCGCGCCGCCTGTTTTGTCTAACCGAGGTGCCAGAGCTATCAGACCATCGGGAAAGATGGCGAAATTTGCCTTCGTATTCTAATGACATTGTAACAGTTTTTCGATCAGGCCCCCAAGTTGCCCCAAGTACGTCTTACGGTCACGTGATCCTGGGACCGTACTCTGAAACGCAAATCCGAAACTTCGGTTAGCCCCGCCCCTATCACTCGATTCCGTTATGACTCGAGAGTGAGAGGGACAGGGCTAACCGAAGTTTCGGATTAGCGTTTCAGAGTAGGCCCTCTGACGCGAGTTAAACAGCTTTTACCCATCACAATAAATAGTGCACAACGCCGCTAAAGAAGTTGTCACTTCAAGAATGTTTTGAACCTGAAATTTTCACAAAATGGTGCGGTATATGTCCCTCACTCAAAGGTAAGGAGGTCTCATAAAATTGGTGTAATGGTAATATTAGATCAACTAGGTATATGAAAAAAACTTACGTCGGTTTTATTTCAAGAATTGCTTTTTATTGCATTATGTCTCTGTAAAAAACTTTTTCAACAAGTGAATTTCTTATTTCTAGATGCAATTTTTTACACCTACCTATCTTAAGTTTCTCACATTTCCAATTTTGTGAGGAACCTAAAACGAACATAAATTTAATATACAGTAGTAGAAGTTAGAAACTTAGACTAATTATGAACCTACCTACAACACAACAAAATATAGGTACTCAAATAGTACAACTTTTATGGGCTCTTATCTTAGGCAATATTACTTATCCGTCACTTTTATTTCAAACTATTAATGTTTGCTTTAGGTAATGAGTAAAATTATTACTTGTCCTAGGTTACATAGGTCTATGGTTATGCAATAAATGGCAAAGCACTCATCTATACCCAATCCTGAAGCGCTAGTTCAATATTTCCTAGCAAAATAAGCATCATTGAAAAAAATTAGGATCCTGGTTTGAGTTTTTTTTTTCAATTTTGGCGCAATCGGAGCGATACAGTCTCCACGTCCAAACGCCGCCAATGCCAGGCGGAGACTGAAGAATTATGCTGCGAAACGGTGTACGATGCATTTTGGGATACTAGTTCTTGAATATAAACATTACAAAAAAATTTTTTAGTAACTTCCCTAGATATGACTAAGAACTACTTACACAAAAAAAATTAGCTTGATTACTCAAATAGTTATTGAGATAATTGAGTTTAAGACGGAAAAAAGGGGTCTTGAAAATCATTTTTTTAGAACATTGTATTTATTTTATTCAAATAAAATTTAGTAACTTCCCTTCATAAAGAAAAGATCTATCACATATAATATTTTGGAAGACCTAGCAATGATACTTTGTCAGGAAATTTAATTTAAAAACATTGAAAATTCTGAGTTTGATCGCCGGAATGCCCTTAATCGAAACGAAACTCTTTTTCGCTAAATTTCGCTCTACTTTTGTTTAGTGTTTAGCGAAGTAGATTAGTACAGTGAATAAGTGCAGTGCAGTGGTGTAAACCGAACTAAGTGGCACTCGCCACTTTGAACGATATAACTTGACCTTAAGTAAATCCTGCAATTTACCTTTGGTCCCAACTGGTTCGGGCCAACACCAAACGAGTGACATTGTGACCTGTGGGACAAAAAAATGTCACACTGATAACACTATGTACTGGCTGGGACAAATTTTATAAAAATATTCCCAACCTGTCACATTATAAATAACCCGTTAAAACAAAACTTTATGAAAATAATTCCCAACCAGTAAGACATTAAATAAAATATTTTAATGCACAGCTCTGCTCTTACTTATGTAACTTAACTTAATAAAATGTAAGTAAAGCAATAAAGATTTCGACTTAAGTTTTAATTAGTCAAAAATAAGTTTCTGCATTTTTTAAGTATTATATATAAGTCTATTGATTTTGATAATGATCGCGTTTCTGAAAGTTCTAAACCAATGGTCATGAGAAATCTATAAGAATATCTAAGTAACATAACTTTTGTTTCAAAGGCACGTAACAGATAAATAGAGATTTCCTTCGCACATTTTCTTTGCACTTATTCGACGTGAAATGACAAGTTTTTTTGTGATGAAAATGAAAGTGAAAAGAGAGAAACGGCAACGATTTTTAACGGTAGTAACGATAGTACCTACCCAATAAAAATATTATTCGATTGATCGAAAAACTGTGCCATCGAACCAGTCTTAATTTTCTGAAAATTTGGTATCGGTTAAAAGTTAAAACCATTGACTAACCATTGTATTGGCCAGCAATAAAATTATAACTGTCACTTTTATAACGGAACATTACCTTCTATGAATGACATTATAATAACCGGTTGCCATATAGAGCCCAAAAGTAAATGCGATTCCACTCGAGGCATCTTTAGGTGTAATTTAAAGTTACACCTACAGATGAAAAGTTAGTTTAAAACATGGCAAGTTCACTCACCTGTCGTTAATGGACGACAGTGTTAACAATAGTTTCAGCGAAAGTTTGATTTTTTATAACTTCAAGTACTTACTGTTAATATCTAATGCTGTGTATTGTATTGATGATTCTGTTGTCTTTACGCACTTTCTCCATACTTTCAATGGGTGCTTTTGATGTCTGTGTAATGTTATAAATATAAATATTGTACACCATCAGATACATTGTTCCAATACTAAACTATAGTAGCTTGAGCACTAATAGGGTAAAAGGTAATAATATAGTATTCTTTGCTAGTATTACTACCACATACACCCAGACCCCAAGAAATATTGAAAAGTTCGTTTTCAATATTTACCCGACCGGGAATCGAACCCGGGATCTCTAAAGATAGCGGCACCTTGAAACCGTTGCGTACACCACTCGGCCACGAAGGTCGTCAATGTTATATACAACTAGCTTTCTGACCGCAGCTTTGCCCGCGTGCAGTACATTTACCGTGAGAAAGAGACATTTTCCCGTGGCAAAAAGTCGCCTATGTACTATTCTAGATCATAATTTGTTGTGAAAAACGAAATATATGTAGCTTACTTCCGCAAAAAACACAATATGCAAGATGCACCGCCCGCCCGCCCGCAAAAAATTACATTACAATTACTCGTACATTTCTCGTCATTTGTGCATGTGCATTTATAATTTCATTTGAAAGATTTTGCATGTCTTACGGAAGCAAAGCTTATGATTTTGTAGCTTGCGAAAATAGCTTTTCAATGCGGTAAATCCTTAATTTTCACGAGGAAATATAAAATGGTTTGTATTTAATTGATTATTAATCTAACCTAACCTCACCTAACTTCGATCAACAATAACACCTAGCTTCCTGTCATTTATAATGTAAGATCGTAACATTCGAAACATTTTTTCTCCGTTTAAAAAAAAGTCAGTCTGTGCCATGTAAAGTTTTCATTTATAGTGCGCCATTCTTTTCTGTTCCGGTGATTATCTTTGGAACTAAAACAGTTTTCATACGACAGTCCATTTTGACAGCTAATTTCGTATTGCAAGTGGCTCCTCTGTCACGACTGTCACCGGAACAGAAAAGCTTGTGGCACTGTAGTTCGTGAGCCGTCATCTAGTACTATTGTTGATCGAAGTGACCTTATTACATTTAGTGTGAATTTCAGTATTTTAAGTGCTAACTCAGTATTTTTTCTTACAAAATCGTTCGGGACCGGTGGTACTTAATTTGTATGTCTGTGTATTGAATATGATTTTATTTACGTAAAGTAGATACGTAGCCTAGTCAATTTCAAAGCTGTTTCATACTACGCTCCTGATATGCATCTTTTATTTACTATACGAGTGTTATCCACGCATTAAACTGCACAATAATATTGATTTATTACATGCCCAATTATTTTATATATTCGTATGCAAATTAATTGGAACTAAGCTTGTACCTAATAGCTTGCATGCATTATAGCATTTTGTAACGTTCACCTACTTAATATGTTAATATGTAATACATTATTTAGGGGGCGACCTTGAAAACTCAGGTTGTACCGGTTCTTACCGTTAAATTAATTATTAATTAGAAAGTTTTGATGATTTTGATAGTGTGAGGATGGTGAAGAACAGGTGAGGACCACGATCACGAAGTTTGATGGTATTTTTGTTTTCTTGTGTGTGTGTATGATCTAGGTGCATCACTTTTTCAGTATACCATGACACAACATATTTGATTAATTATCAAATGCTTGTCGATTTAAATATTTGACGATCTTTAATGATTGAACGTTTTTTATAGTACTTTCTATTTTATGGTTAGAGTATAGTTTTAAAAACGATGAACTTTTAACTTTTTAAAATTTCATGGTCATTAACACTGTAAATATTACGAAAAGCGGGAGTTTTACCAAGTTTTGATCAAAACATGGTAAAAATCCCGCTTTTAGTAATATTTACGTTAAACTTTTACTTCATTTTTACTTAATTAAACTAGGTATTTTGAATATGTGTTTGTGTTATTTACCCAATCCTGAAAAATTTTAAATGAAGTATTTAGGAAAAATCGACTTGTCTCACAGTAACCAGCTCCGATAGGACTCGAAACCATGATCTTTCGCTGTCCGGGCGACTGGTTTAACCACTGAGCTACGTCGCGTAGTAACGTGAAATAACGTAACGTTTTTCTAAAAACTTCATTTTAAATTTTTTTAATAATAAAAATTGCATTGTGAATGCATTAAAAGTAAAAATTTAAATAACGTACCTACCCAATCCTGTTTCAATTAATACTTTTTATTTCAGATAGATTTCAATAATTCTTTTAAGACTTTTTATGAACTTTTCTTCTTTTACAGTCCTGAAAAGTAAATAATTTAATTTTGAAATGCAAATGTACATCCTAGTAGCGGCACTAATTTCAGGCCTATACTAAAAATAATTACTTAGTAACTTTGTTTTTTTCTGCTCGAACGACGAAAAACTTGACTTGCAAGTTAATTACAGAAATTAGGTCGGTTTGTGCAACATATGCTCACGGTATGATGAAGGCGTTTATTTCTAAACAACCGAATTATATTCATGGATGTTTTGTAAACAACATCCTACAGATCATAAAGCACAAGAATCTTATCTTATGGGTCTCCTCGCGGTTGGATGGTTTTTGACTCAAATTCATAGTTTATGACCGTGGGTCATGGAGTACTGCTTTGCTATGCTACTTTGAATGTTTAAGAAGGAATGGGAGGTAAATATGATAGCAGAAGGGGTTTGAGTTCTAGGATTAAAGGAGCCAGCTAGATAATTTCCTTTTTATAAACTAAAAAAATCGGCCAAGTGCGAGTTGGACTCGCCCATGAAGGGTTCCGTACACACTTAACATACCGATTGCCTATACCTTGCCAACATTCCACCATAATTTTTTGTCAGCAAAATATAAATTTGTTTTTCATAGTGTTTGTATGAATGACAAAGTTACATTTGCGGTTTTTGAAAATGTGTTATATCTCAAAAAGTACTTACTATATATCGTTCAAACCAATTTTCGTTGAAAGTTTTCATTAAGATCTACAGCATATATTTTTTCTAGATTTTTAGCTCTTTTATTTCAAAAGTTAGAGGGGGGGGGACACATTTTACCACTTTGGAAGGCTCTATCTTGCAAAATATTGAGTTTGAGAAAAAATGATTCGAGAAACCTCCATGTTATTTTTAAAGACCTATAGCTATAGACACCCCACACGAATATGTTTGATTAAAAAATATTTTTCAGTTTCAGTTCCATGTATGGAGAGCCCCCTTAATTTGTTTTTATTTTTTATTTTTGTATTAAAATCGTAAAGCGGTTCACGGAATACATCTACCTACCAAGTATCAACTGTGTAGTTTTTATAGTTTTGGAATAAATTGGCTGTGACATACGGATGGACGGACGGACAGACAGACAGACAGACAGACAGACATGACGAATCTATAAGGGTTCCGTTTTTTGCCATTCGGCTACGGAACCCTAAAAAAGGGTATCGGTTCGAACCGGGCGTCGGGTATCGGTTCGAACCGGGCGTCCGTCGGACGACAAGTGTCGATGCTCGATTTCATACAAAACAGAGAAACATCAACTAGAAACTAGTATGGCGCGGCGGCGTTTATGTGTTCTTACAACATCCTTTCCGGTTGGCTAGTAGAGAATACATAAGGGCAATACGTCAAAGAATCAATAAACAAATATTTTAAGATTTCTTACAGACTTTTTCATTTTAAGACTTACAATTAATATGATCTTTATTCGAGTTCTTAATTAATTAACTGTTATTTGCATGTATTGTATGGTGTTAAAAATTCATCATTGTAATCAGAAAGAGGGATATTTAATCGAAATATATAATTTAACCTTCTTCCTTTATACTGAGATGGGCGCAATTTTGACATCACACTTCACAGTTTTTATTTTCTTTTCTCTTATTTCTGTGTTAATTTTTAGTTTTTTGTTGTACTTGTAGTTATAATGTTTGTTGTATATGTCGTGTGATGTCAAAATAAATAGTTTTTCTTTCTTTCTTTCTTCCTTTGCAAAAAACTAAGAGATAATTGTGTGCAGTCATAGTATTATAATATGATCTGAGTGTGTACTGTATCTACTTAAATACATTGTAGATTGTTTTTATCCACAACGGGGTAGCGCGCTTAGCCTTCATCACACCTGATGTTAAGTGATGATAAGGCTGAAGGTGGAAGCGCACTACTCCCGGAATCCTCCATTGCTGAGGAACTGGCGATATTAACTCTTACTGCCGGAACACAACAATGCTGAAAACATCGTTGTTATGGCGACAGACTTAGATAAGATTGTGGTAGCTAGCCAAGCGGGCTAAGAACAAGTCCTACCATCAACCAAACCGAACTCAATATGTACCCCCACTGGGAATCGAACCCAGGACCTCTAGGTCCGATACCGGTAGTGTGTACCACTAGACCACAGAGGCCGTAAAACAGATACAAGAATGACGGACATTCTTGAGTAGCGGAACCTACTGGCTGAAGCAACCGTCTCGCGTTATTATCGGCGGGCAATTATAACGAAAGCGAACAATTATGGGCGTTGGTACACACAACTGACGATCAAACTACTGAGCGATTCCGTAACGATAGTTATGCGATACTGTAAAATAGTTATGTCAAGTGGTTGGTGCCCTTTTGTCTTCGATTTTATGATCTAAGCCTTTTGTCAACTGGTCACAATTATGACATTTATAATTTTTAATTAAAAGAGAGAATCAAATCACCTTTAGGTTTTAACAGCACAAGCTTTCCATGATCTGAAGATTTGTTAGGTATATCAATGTTGTGAAAACTTATTTATAAATAAAACGACGGTTCTACACTAACTGAAAACTAAACATTGCTCTTGCTCTTGCTTTGAGATTTTGTGACAGAAATTGCGATCTTGTTTTGTTTTTCTTTTTTTATCTCTGTTTTTTGCTACTACAAACTGCGGAGGTTTTATGCTCACGTAGTTCTAAATGTTCGAATGCGATTTCACTATGTAGGAATACGTAGTAAATTTTTTTATGTGATGTAGGTACACCATTAGCTAGATACATGAAGTTTGACTTAATACTCTGAGGTAACTGGAGCTCTCACCCTGAATAAAAAAGTGTCGCCAGCAAATTTGACATTTATGTATGTAGTGGCTGTCAGCTGTCTCATATGACCATACGTATTTTTTTAAAGTGTAGGTGAGACGGAAGACAGCCACTGTGTTATTTGTGGTATTCAAAAAATTGTTCGTACTGCACTCTCCAGTTACTTCAGTATTAAGTCGAGCTTCATGGCTAGATAGATACTTGAGATGGGTACCTACTGGTAGCGTCGAACATCTGTGACTTGAGTCTGTTTTGAAAACTGATTATAGATGACGTCCATTCCAAATACATACTAGAAGATCTATTCAATTTTGTCATTGACAAATTTTTTATCATCTTTGTTTTGTGCACGGTGCGTTCAATAACGTAAAACGAGAATAAGTAACGATAAAACGCGCGTTTATTATCCGAACAGTTGTTTAATTTCAATGTTCTTTTTCATGTACAACAAGTATTTATTTAAAATTAATTTGTCTTGATAGTTTTGAGATTTTCTACAAAAAATAATAATTTCCGCATGCCGTTGTTCTGCATTTACCAAGACTGAAAATGTCATAATTAATAAAGCTATTACCGTAATAATAGCATTTATTCATAACCAGCTTAAAATATGCTTACTTTTTTAAACTTATAAACACGAAACGTCTCTCATAGTTTGAATACCCAACTTATTTTTTTATTAAAATTCATTGCACGTAATTTTAATTCTACTTCGAGCTTTATATTTAAAAATCTCATTAAAGAATACGTTCGCAAATAATCTAACATCTCTTTTGTAAATAAGTATTCTTAAAAATAGTCGCCGGTACTTTTTAGGGCAAGAAAATATTAACGTTTGTACAGTTAACAGACAATCAAATTTAATATGTGCGTCCTTATTACGTAAGTAATAAGAGTGTCTTTCGTAGAGCAACTGCCCAGTTTGATGTGGTGTTGACTTTACATTTGTAGGCATTGTAGGTACTGAGGCAACTACCGTACGCAAACATATTTAATTAATTACACAATTAAGGAGCTGTGAGATATTTAAGGGACAGTATTGCCCTGTTAAAAAAAGACAAACAGACTTTTAAGGTTTCTGTAGAGGTACTTAGGTTTTTGCATAGCTTCGTTGATATACGCCATGAATAGGGCTATACCTGAGGTTCCGGGTTCGATTTCCGGTCATGAGAAAATGTAAAAAAAAAACCATTTTTTTCACATTTTCTCATGTCTGGGTGTATGTTATAGGTTATATCCGTTGTTGTTTCCGATTTCCATAATACAGATGGTTAAGCTACTTAAGTTCAGGATTAAAGCAAAGTATGTGATGTGTATGGTGACCATACTGACCATATATAAAAAAAACAAAAGGTTTTTTAATATTCGTTTTGTAGTCGGTTAAAAATATTCAAAAGCCTGTGCTATGGTGCGAGCCTTCTCATAAATAACCTCATAAGCATATGCAAAGATTTCGTAGGTGTCACTCTTTGAGGTCACGTCAAGAGTCAAGATGTGTGAAATCTGCCTTCGCTTGCCGCTAGAGAGCGCTGTGGTTTGTGCTGTTTCTTTCTTTTTGTTTAATAATTCAATTAATACTAAAATTTGGACAGCTAAACAAATACGAGAAATTAGTTGTATTTAATCGGATGCAGTTGACAAGAATAATTAACCTGAAATGTAAAAACAAAGTTATCTAGAGTCTGTTGTACCTATATCTTTGAAATTAACTCATGTCTACAATGTTGCAAGCGTATAAATATATGGGTGGTTTAGGTTTGTTAAGAATGGACGCTATTAAAGTGCGTAAGCCTTACTATTGCCCTAGTATGAATACTTTTGTTTTGTATTTCGGGAGTGAAAACGGATAACTTATCATGGAACATCTTTATATGTATGGCCTAGTGCTTACGAGTGTGAGGTACAGTCAGGGACAATTTCCTCCTCCAGCTCTTACTTCTTTCGTGTGGCTGGCATCTCACCATTCACTTGCAGTCCCTATCCGTAATTAATTGAACATTGTACTACCTACCCTAGCTAAATACATGTAAAAGGGTCTGCACGAAAATGGCGAGGCACCAGTTACATGAAAGAAGTAAGAGGTGCTTCATTGAATTTGTCTCTGTTTGTAACTACCACAAACAGTAGCCAAACGAAAAACTATCGTTACGGTAATCGAACAGTAAGCTATAACGTCCTTCAAAAGCTGTCAAAATGCTATTGTAAAATAAGTATTGAATTTCAGTTCCTTATATGACCGAAAGAGGCGCTGCTCTGGTTTTCATACAAAATAATACGATTACGATTCTTGTTACCATGGTAACAGTTAATACGACAGTTTTTCTTGCTAGGGCTACAGTTTGTGATAAAGATAAAGGTACCTCACACTCTTAAGCACTAATACATGACAAGTGTTCCATGATAAGTTATTCTGTTTTCACTCTCGAAATACAAAAGTATTATTTTCACAAATAGTGCTCCGTGCATATAAATATTGTGAGTTATATATGCTATTTGCTATTTGCTTGCTATTTAATGTTTATGTTAACCAATTAATTGATGAGCTCAGTAGTACTCATGTTGGTTGCTTTATAGATGACATCTGTGTAAACAATATAAGTTATGCTGATGACATGGTGCTGCTGAGCCCATCAATTGGAGGTCTTAGAACCTTGTTAAATAAGTGTGAAAGCTATGCAGTAGCACATGGACTGAAATATAATGAAAAGAAAAGCGAATTTATGATTTTCAAAAGTGAAAATAAACTGCCTTTGAATGTGCCACCTGTCACTTTAAATGGACTGCCCTTAAATCGTGTTTTTGAATTTAAATACCTTGGTCATATTGTAATGGATAGTTTGAAGGATGACCTTGATATTGACAGGGAACGCAGGGCATTATCAGTTCGTGGTAATATGCTGGTGCACAGATTTCCTGCCTTCCAGCCTTCTGCCAATCGTTCTACACAAGTAGTCTGTGGACCAGCTTTACACAGAGGGCTTATAATGCACTGCGAGTACAGTACAATAATACACTCAGGGCATTGTTCAGGCTTCCTCGATACTGCAGTGCATCTGGAATGTTTGCAGATGCCGCAGTGGATGACTTCTATGCAATGATGCGTAAAAATTCCACTTCGCTTATGTATAGGGTGAGGGGAAGCCGGAACAGTATCCTGAGGATGATAGCCGATAGGGTAGATTCTCCACTGCTTGGTAGATTTATTAAGCTACATGTTCTATGAACAGTGTTTTGATGAATCTACTAAGTAGGTTCACAACACTATAATAATAATAATAATACTTACCATGCATAAAATGTCGAATTTAATTTTAATTGTAATTATAATTTTATAAATTTTAATGATTATGTTATGTTGTGTGCTATAAAATGTACCTATTACCTATGGACTCCTTGGTCTAAAAATAAATGTTTTTTTTTTTTTTTTTTTTTATTTTATTTATATACCAACCCGGGTTTTAAAGGCCTCTACACACCACACCTGCCGGTTTTTCCCGGCGGGTTAGGCCGCCGGCAGGCTTATTACCGATCTTAAAGTGACAGTTGCAATCGCGAAAATTAACAATTAATCGCTCCCAAAACACATATTCGTATTACGGAACGTAGATCGCTACGATAGCGCCACAAGCGAGCGATTTGTGAACTAAAATAGCATGAAAGGTACCGTACCGTACTGTACCGATTGCAAACCAACCGCAACTAGTAGCAGTCGCGTTGCAATTGTACAATTAGCAACTGGTTGCTTGTTTTAGTAATAAGCCTGCGGGCTTGTTTTGCGACGATTAAATATTATATAAACAAGCCCGGCGGCCGCCGGCTGGGGCGGGTTTGGTGTGTAGAGGCCTTTAGACATGCAAAAGCCGCACATTCACGCTATTTCAACCAATGCAAAAACACTAAACGCCTAATAACTCAAAAACAACAATCGTTACTGTCACATTGAGTTACTTGACCTTTCCGAAATTAGGATTTCAAATTCGCTAACACACGCTTTTTTATTTTCCGAAAAGGAAACCTGTCGCCTCGCCTGAATTCTATGTCACCCACTTACGAATGGTGGGCGCCACAGGTGCGCGCGCAAACTTACGACGTACGCGCATCGACCAGCACGCCTTGCGTCTCCGCTCATCGCACTCTCGCGGCCTAGTCCTTATTCTGTTGTGGTACAGTCCAAAATGCAATGCGAAAATTTGACAACCGATCTTCTTTGAAAAAAAAAAGTTTTTTTTTCTGAATTTTCCCGCTGTTTTCGTTGTTTCTTCTTGTGACTTTCGAAGTGCAGTGTGGTGAATTTTGTGTGCAGTGATTTATATGTTTTGGATAGAACACTAGATTACAGTGGTAAGTTGTGGGTTACTTTTTATTTAGGGTTTTTACAAATAGTAACCTTTTTACTATTCATTTGGTAATCTAGGTAGTAAGGTAAACTTATTTTTACTAGTATTTGTCAATAGTTACGTACAAATTAATATTATTATAAAAATGTGTTTATAAATTGCAAAACAGCATATTATTATCTACTTCCTATCGACTTCTACAGCAAATTTCTAATGGTCCAAATGGCGAATAAGTACCTTTGTATTTGATTCAGTATTGACCGGAAATGAATTATTCGCATTCAATATTATAATGATAATAGGTAATGCACTTGCTTTCACTCATACATAAAATATAAATTAAAATTAGTTCTTTAATGTTTGTCATTAATAAATACTTTTTCTAGGATTCACTTTTGACCTAATGCTTTACATTCGCCTGTATTTCAATAACGAAATTAATTCAAAGAATATTAAATTATAACATCAATACATATTTATGAATTTATGAATCCCCAACTTACATACTTAGTGCATATTTTTCATATCTTTCAATCAATTCAAGATTATGTACTTATACATCATTACATGTTAATTCGATTAACTTTTTAAGTCTTTGATGTAATTTTATGCTATGTTCCATATAATTTTGTCACATTACATAATTTATTACGAATTAATTCAATGATAAGGGAATGATAAGGGAGATAAGATGAGACAAGTCATAGTTATACATAATAATATATTAACTGATCCTGAATCAGGTGTCATGCAAAAAATGTGTAAGCTCAAAGCAGCTTTTACTATCTGAAATCTTGTAGAAGATATTTGTCCGTTTTGATCAAGTACACAAACAAATTGACAGAGAGAAGAAAACGGGGTGATGTACACACACCTTTCTATATGATATAAATCAAACTTATTATTAACTTTAACCCCAATATATATTCGGTCGGTCGGTTTCGCTATTTGAGCACTAGTTTTATACAATAAAAAAAATAATTAAGTATCTTTAATTTTTTCATCACTGCAACTTTCAAATTCATGAACTAGTAAGGGTTTATTAATTTAGTAAAAAATCTTGATGCAATTTTTTTATGCCTACAACCTTTATGCTTACAACCTACAACCCAAATAACCGTATCAAAATAATTAGCAAAGTTATCTCAAATCAGTTTAATTTTGGGTTCGAAACACTAAATAAAAAATTGGAAAATACCATGTAGGGCAGAGGTACCCTTTGTAGCCACTTTAAGGATTTTTTGACTTTTAAGCACTAAGTACTAAATCGTTTTAGATATTTAAGACACAAATTATATCTTAAATTATAGATAATTTATCTACCTTTAAAAGTACATTTTTCAAATTTATAAAAGTAAAATAGTTTTTTTTTATATTACACACAATGTATGAGAGATGCCAAATGTACCGGTTTTGGCCACTTACTGATAGTTAAACTTTTGTAAGTATTGCGAAAAATCAAAACCAAACCCAGGTAAAATCAATATATTCTAATGCGCTAGAAATCAGTCAATTGCAAAACAACAATTTAATTGTAAAAAATAAAGGTTTATAAAGTATTTCATCCAAAACAAATTTCTTAAAATTTTCATACAAAACATTTTTTAAAACAGAAAATGGAATTTATTGAAAAAAAATCTTATGACATAAGGAATTCTAACGGTTGTTATTATTACCTTAAAATACTTTATTTTAATTGCCTTTATCAAAAATGGCTAAAAGTTGTTTAGAAAACTTTTACAGCAAAAAGTGGCCAAAAACGGTACAGTGGCCAAAACCGGTACGCCTGCCCTACCTACTTAAGGGAAGCTGGTCTTTATCAATTTGTCCGAAATACCATAATTTTATTCATAAATTTTATTGTTATTGGTTATTTATTGTATATTTTATCAGCGATCTGTATACGTGAGTCATCGTGGTGGGTTGAGTGAATTTTATTGGGTTTTTATTGTTATTTTTTATGGCAAATTTTTATAAAGATGTCTTTTGTTTTATAAAATTATTATAAATTATGGAAATCACACGCCAGTTTTGGAGACGGACTGTTAATAGCTTAAGTGACTTTTACTTGTGTAAGCAATAATAATTGCAAGAAGGTTATCAAAATCAACAAAGTTCTAAATTGTTTTTGAAACACAAAATAAGAATACATTGATTTATTGTGACCAAAACGTTTGCGGAAGAAAAATGCACGCACGCGTACTCAAACTCAACTGTGTTGTGTCTCATAATACCTTCATCTCGTATGTTGTATGTCTGTTGTCTTGTTGTACGACGTAGGTAATGGAACATGAAAGTTTTCGTTTACACATCATACATCTACCGTGTTTCGGTCTAAAACTCTGTTATCCCCACTTTACCATTAATGTCAGAGATTTTCAGTGTTTGGTACTTCCGTCCGAAAACACCGGCTTGCTTAAACAAAAACTTTATTTAAAAACTCTACCAGCCGGTTGCACCAAAATATTCATTTTACGAATTCATAAAAAGTAACTGAATTTTGCTGTCAAAACTGTCAAATCCCATACATTTTGAAACCATAAACCCTGTAAAAGTAAAAGAATAATGTAAAAAAACTTTGGTGCAACCGGTGGTACGAGTGTAATCTCGTTCGCATATTAATTTTTATTCTTTTGTTTCACCATCATTTTTTACTGAAAAATGGAAAATGAAGTATTTAGAAAAAATCGACCCGTCTTACAATCAGCTCCGATTGTGAGACGGGTCGATTTTTTCTAAATAAGTACTTCATATTCCATTTTTCAGTCATAAAAATTGCATTGTGAATGCAAAAAACAAAAAATTTAAATAACATAATTTTTTATTTATTTTAACTCTCAATTCTCCAACTCTAGCAACAGAGGCATAGCCACACTTGTAACTCCAGGATTGCCCTAAGCACATTGGTTATTATTTATTATTATTATTTAACCCCGCTGCAGAAAAAAAGAGGAACTTGCTTTATTTTCATACAAACATGGAAGAAAACAATCAGTTTATTTCTGTAATAATTTCTGTGTCAAATGTGTTGAATAAATGTTGGTTTTTTCGATAGTCATTTGAAACAACTCTAAGTCCTCTTGACATTCCCAAACTTCCAAAAATGTGAAATATTTGTTAAGTTTCATAAAACAATGTATATACGTGAACAAACTTTCGATCAAATTTTGCTGCCTGTGGGGAAATGGGGAAGTGTATGTTCTTATTTGGGGCTTTTATTCGAAAGACGAGTTATTTTGCATTTTAATTATAGTGATAGTGTATGTAGAGAAATAACGAGTAGATAATCTGCAATAGAGACGTCCAGTGATCATGTTTTTATACAAATAAATAAAGCAAGTGCCCTTAGTTCCCCCGTTTTTTCTGCAAACAAGTGTAGATATTTTTATTGTTTTGTCCACTAGACTCACATGATCCAAATACTGAAGCGTTGTAATGTTGCTTTATCGAGATTAAATATTTGTTTTTCGTAAAATCATCACTTGGCTAGAGCCAAGAGCAAAAACTGAACAGCAAAATGGAGATGCGTTAGAACCCATCTCCATTTTGCAGTTCAGAGTTCATATAAGACTATAGCTAAAATTAATAATGACTAATATTTATCAACACCTTGTTCAGGACCTTAAAAAAGAACTGGTTTGTACATGACTTCCTGGAATCTTTACTCGATCGTGCGTTAGTTTAAATATTAGTTACATCATCGTTTGCAAAAAGTTAACGAAAAACTTATCGATAGATTGTGTTGTCTATCGTCTTCAATCATTTATTTGTTGACGTCAGTAATAATGATCAAAATGCATATGATTTTTATGCTTAGAAACACAATGAAGGGATCCGTTGGGAATTGAAAACTATAAGGGGATCGATTGGGATTTTTAATTCTCGGTGGATCAGTTACAGTGGATCGGATGGGAATAACTCATTTTTACCGGGATCTGTAGTTTAACCTCTTGAACTTGGCTAAGGAAAACTTGTTGAATTTTTGACTGAAGTTTTATGTAATGTAGGTACCTACTAAATGGTAATCAATGACATTATAGAATGGTAGTAAAATGCCGTCTATAGTTTTAAATGTATGCAATCTCTTCCCGTGTTATTCGTAAATTTATATTTTGTGAGACCAATTATTTTGGCTATTAAATCAACACTAATATTATAAAGAGGAGCCCGTGGCTAGGACGCTTGGCCTGCGATCGTCGGTCACGACGGGATGGGTGACCAAAAATCCATTAGAAACCTACATTACCTACCTACCTACCTACCTAGTTTAATATAAATACGACTACTACTGATGGCCACTTATATTTAACACTAATATGCCATAATCGTTGCTACTTCCTATATTGTCTTATGCGTAGAAAGTTGTCTAGTCGACTATTTACTATGGCAGTAACAGCCTATCACTATAATCTCGTATTTAGTATGGCAGTCAATTGTTATGTTATATGACGACATGGGATGAAACATCTGCAAATCTACTTGACGCGAAGCTGTTATGTTAAGAAGTTATGTTAAGTTTGTTATGTTAAGTTTATCTTTATGAGATATTTTTTTAAGTCATCTAGTTTTTATCCTTTCTTATTCTAGTCATATACGGGAATTTGCTTACATAATAAATACATTTCCTAGAATCACATAAATTATATAGCATAAGGTAAGTAAACTTTATTAACCTTTTCTTATTTTTACTTTTTTGTCTTCACTATGCAATTTTTATTATTGAAAATGAAGTACTAAAAAAAACGACCCGTCTCACAACTAACCCATCCATGTCCCATCGGATATAGTAGTGAGACGGGGAGTTTTTATTTAGTACCTATTCATTTTCAACCCTTTATTTGTCGTCAAAAATTGTAAGAAAAAATTTTACTTCTTGCGAAGCTAGCAAAGAAAAAGTAAAAATCGAATCATTTCTTTATTGTCGGTATAACATTAATTGTATTAATGTCCAATTAATTGTCCAATGAGGCTACAGCTGAGCTTCTACTAAAATGTCTGGAGCAGAAGTCAACGGGAGACCACTGCCACTTATATCCCTTGTAACTACTATCATGGAAAAGTCCGTTTTTTATTATATTACATCACTATACTTATGTAATAAATAGATCATCTGTAGATCGGAAGAAGCTATCAGTGTTGAACAATCAGCAGCGTCATTATAAATCATAGATCATTATCATCGGACACTTGTTCTTGTAGACAGAACACTTCATTATCCAATATTAATTATTGATCTATTGCTTGCGTTAGGGTTGCCCCTTGATGCATACGTATTTACAATATAGTTTTTCAACGGACTCGGCTCGCTCGCTTCGGGCATTAGATCTCATTGCTAAGCTATGACAGCGACCAGAAGCATTTATTTGACTTTTGTCTGCTTATGCCTGAATACTCGTACGCTACTTATCTTTGGGAGCGTCTCACACATCGCCCTGTCACTTTAAATGTCAAACGTATGAAAGAGATGCCATGATGTTTGAGACGCTCCCAAAGATGATTTGCGTACGAGAATTCGGGCGTTAGTATCACAACCAAGACGCCACCAAGTGTGGTTGGTTTATGTAGGTATGTGGTAATCAAAACTACTTACCTTGTTTAGATAGGTGTTGGTCGTTGGGATTCAAGAATTTTTCTAAAAGTATTTTGCTTGTTTTAGCAAAAAAACAACAATTTTATCTCCTCGGATTTATATTGGAAATCAGGAAACTTCATCATTAATGAAAAAAGAGAACAATATTTAACAAAAAAATTGTTTAAGTAAAAATTATAAGGACTTAAGCTGCTGCTATCAATGGGCACAGAACAATAACTGTAAAGTACGCCTTGAAATATCTTCAAATAAGGACTTAATATGAGTCAATAACTGAAATTCGATTCTTATGTTGTATTCTAAAACAAAAAGAAAACAATACCTGAAAATGAAGTATTAGAAAAAAAATCAACCCGTCTCACTACTAGCTCCGATGGGACTTGAACCCACGAGCTTTCACTGTCCGGGTGAATGCTCTAACCACTGAGCTACGGAGTCACTCAGGTCGTGGGTTTGAGGCCCATCGGAGCTAGTTATTTGACGGGTCGTTTTTTCTAATACTTCATTTTCAATATTTTCAATCATAAAAATTGCATTAAACCGCTCAAAATCAGCGTCACAGCTTAAAGTTGTGGCATATAAGCCGAGCGGAGACCTTTTCGGCACCTTTGATGTATTATAAACGTTAAATAAACGTTTTTCATTCATTTTCATTCTTTATTAATGCAAAACTTTAAAAATCATTTAAAACAATAGCTATTAACAATATAAGTTGTAGCAGCCCTACGCCATTTTATCAAATTACATAATAATCGAAAACAGAGATTTTCTTCTTACGCTCCGTTATAGTTAACAACAATCATAGTATCATTATATGGGTTACTTTATAAATGGTTGTTTAACCATTTCTAACTGAAATTGAACGAATTACGCTATAACTTCTTGTTTTATTATATAATTTAATGGTAATAAGGTCTCTCTGATATAAGCATGGCGTAACTTCAGTTTCTAATTTATATCAATTATAATGTAAATATCTTGATCAGAATAACATTAAGTACAATATGGCCGTAATAACTTTATTTACAATGTACAAATAGTTTTTTTTTTGCGTCGAACGTCCGACCATTTCCTATTGAAATAATCGCACGTCCGGCAACCTTCCGGAAAGCGAGGGAAGGAGGCAGTGAATCCTCATGAATACCATTACAGCCGGCTGTAAGGGTTATGTCGGACTCTTACCGACTAAACACTGCCTGAAAACAGCTGTTACCTGGATGGGTATTTCAGCTTATCGAAGGCGACCACGCCCCTGGAGGGGCGTGGCGCAGGGCGTCACTCACCTAAGTGAAGTGCGCACTGAAAATGACCGACATCCTGAAGGGCTGACGTGTACAAATAGCAATAATATTTTAATTTGTAGTGACTTACATGGTGTAGAATTTAAAGTGAACGCGATAGCTATTAAATATTAAAAACTACATTTTCAAATATTGTCTCGAATATCCAGAAAATATGTAGCACAAGGCTTCAAGGTATTTTAAATCATTAAAATAACGGTTTAGTGTTTTCCCAAGCAGTCAAAAAGTAGCTAGAAAAGCCCCGCTATTCACATAGTTTCTAGATGACAGTTAAAAGGCAAACATCATTACAAGCAAGATCGCTATGAACCTTGTTTGGGTACCCACTTGTCACATCTAAGATTCGTACAAACATTCAAACTTGTATGCCAAGGCCGAAAAGATTTTTGAAACTGCAAACCATCAAATAAAATAAGCATTTAGCTTAAACTTGAGAGGTTTTAAGTAAAACCAGTTAGTATGAGTCACTTATTTTAAATAATATTATGTATAAAGAAGTTGAAGGTTAAATAAAATACCAGGGTGTCGGAAAGCAATGTTTTCCCTGAATTACTATTTTACTGAGCCAACCAAAGACACGAAAATCTTTTTATGCTGTGCTTTAAAACCAAGCTGGAATTTCCGAATACGCAAGCTTAGGAAAAATATATTTAAGCCTAGGTAAAATGCGTTGCACTATTATCTCTTACGTAACTGAAAATAAAATATTCCATAAATGATAGTGTTAGCCAAGATTTAAATGATGTGCCCTTATTTTAATTTACAACTTGGTCATATTTCTTTTACTACCTAGTTTACTGTAATACTTTCTAATTATAATGTCGCGTGTAAATTCATTTTTTACACCGTGATTACTAATATTACATCTTTACCAGAGAATATAATATTTCGTAACGAACAGTGAGTAACAATGAACTGGACAGATCAGCTGTGGTTCTCAGAAAGCCAGATTGACGCAACTTTGCATTTGCATTGACCTAAATATAAATAATACCTAGACACAAGAGAAACACAAAAGTGCATCACAAATAATAAATAATTATTATGGGTCGAAATACCCTGATCCATGTGGCAGTAGGAAGGTTGAGCAACACAGCGCTATCATCAGCCTTTTTATGTCCCCACAGCTGGGGCACGGGCCTTACTTATGGTAAGGAGAATGAGTCATTACCCGGGCCCAATGCGGATTAAAAGGTCCAGTAGGTCTACTCTAATTCAGCGAAAAACGAAACTTCGTTAGCCTCGCCGCTTTCACTCGATTCTGTCACACCCGGAGATTGACAGGGTATAACGAAGTATTGTTTTTCTTTAAATTAGAGTATGTCGAGGACCAATGGCTTGCTATGATGCCTTCCGAAGCATGAAGGAGCTCGAGGAAATATATTTTTGGCCACCTATATCTCATGACCTGCACTGGCCGAGAGCGTTAACGACTGCAGCACGGGCTTCTCCGAAGAGAATAAGGGGCGCTATCCTGCAAAGCGAAGCGGAGAAGCGTTAAGCTCAAAAAAAATATAATAATAAGGTGCCAATTGAAAATCAGCGTCAGGTCTCACAAACCTGACATCATGCTGAATTGGTTTCCTAGTTTGACGCAGCCGTGAGATCTGTCTATTATTTTTTTAAGTTAAGTTCTAAAATTGTATTTTCTCATGTGCTTGTGTCAATAAAAATAAATTTTCTTCTTTCTTTCTTTCGTTATTTACACATCTCCGTTTCACTCAGTTTTAATGACGATAGTCTACTGGTTCTTCTATCTACGGCTTCTTCTGGTTGTTTCAAATCATCTCCTCTCTGCTACGCTTGGTGGAGGCTGGCCCTTAGGCGTACATTAGACGGTAGGTTTTGCTGTCAGTTTGCTGCCAGTCATGGCTATTTTAGCCAATCAAAATGAACCATTCATAACGCTGCCCGATGTTCCTGTATAACGATTGGTTAGATAGTCATGACTGATGACTTTCTAACCAATGACTGATGACCATGACTGACCGTCATATGCACGCCTTACACAGCGCCATCGAAAATAGGTTGGTATATAGGTACTTTGAGCCTTCTTATGGGTCTCTTAAGAAGGCTCAAAGTCACCCAGCGGGCAATGGCGATAGCGATTCTTGGTATTTCCCTGCTCGATCGAATCAGAAATGATGAGTTCCGCAGGAGAACTAAAACAACTGACATCGCTCGAAGGATTGCATCAAGTGGCAGTGGGCGGGACACATAGCGCGGAGAACCGATGGCCGTTGGGGCGGAAAGGACCGGACGACGTTCCGTGGGCAGGCCCCCTACAAGGTGGACCGACGATCTGGTCAAGGTCGCCGTCGTCAAGGAAGCCGCTGGATGCGGGCAGCGCAGGACCGATCGTTGTGGAGATCCTTGGGGGAGACATAAGCACAGCAGTGGGCGTCGTTCAGCTGACATGATGATGATGATGATAGGTACTCGTAGGTTGGTTCTGTATGTATTGTTTTCACCATTATTACAAGTTTTACGTATAACTGAGAAATCTGCATTTGCAACACGGTCAGTGAGTAACAAACAATGAAAGTGGACAGATCAGCTGTGATTCACCGAAAGCGAGATTGGACCTACTCTAATAAAGCGTGGTGACCCAAATTCATAAGGACACTGTGAAATATTTAACAATACTATGCAATATATGTGTAGCCAATTAGATAAGTACTCTTACCTAACTCTTTTGCTTAAAGAAGAATATGCAAAAATAAAACTATGATTGTTTATAATACTGAGGAGAGGTGGACTTTGTTCGTTGTTTGCAGAAAATTTATAAAAACGACTAGAACTTAGACATTTCCTTAAAACTTTGACCACATATTTCAACCTATTTTAATTTAATACTTATTTCCGCGACAAAATATGGTAGCCTACATTATTTCTCAAGACCCAATTTTTAAAGTAAGTACGTTAAAAATAGATGATACCAACTCTTAGAACATATTTACTATTTAGGTTTTAAAGTTTTAAATTATTTATAGTTAAAAAGCAAAACAGTTGCTCTTAAAAATATATGTGAAGCTAAATAATTTTGAAATAAAATAACACCTCTATGCTTTATGTTACCTTATTATTATAAAGTTATACAGAAAAATAATATGTTCTGCTTTAAAAAATCTTGTTAATTAACCGTTAATTAAAGCAATAGCTTTATGGAATCTCTTAACACTTATTTAAGAATGGCATTAATGTGAGTCTTAATTCAATAGAAGTAACAATATGAATTCGTTTAATTGTTGGGCAGAATTTAGTTTATTGCTCGTTTATCTATCTATATATGAAAAATCTTGCGTTACAGACTGACTGACAGACAACGCACAGCCGAAACTACTGGGCGCACGAAACTGAAATTTGGCATGTATGTTCCTTGGGAAGTGTAGGGGAGCAATGAGAAAAGATTTTTGGATATTTTTTTTTGAGGAGCCCGTGGCGCAGTGGATAGCGCGCTTGGCTTGCGATCGTTGAGGTTAAGCAACGTTCGCAATGGTCGGTCACGGGATGGGTGGCCAAAAACTTTTTATCTCGAGCTCCTCCGTGCTTCGGAAGGCACGTTAAACCGTTGGTCCCGGCTACACTTGCAGTCGTTAATACCCACCAATCCGCACTGAGCCCGCGTGGTGGGTCATGGCTCATTCTCCTTATCCATCCATAAGGAAGGCCAGTGCCCCAGCAGTTAAACATTAAATGGCTGATGGTAGTAGGTAAGTAGTAAAGGGGGTAAAAAAGGAGGCCCACGCAGATGAAGTCGCGAACGGAGCGCTGGTATAAAATAAAATAAATATCTCACAACATCTCACACATTGGTTTGATTACTTTTTTTTTATCCTCAACGGGGTAGCACTTAACCTTCATCACACCTGATGTTAAGTGGTAAAAAGGCTGAAGGTATTACTAATGAAAAGCAGCGTAAGCACTTGTATTATGTACCTATAACAGAAACAACGCAGGCATTACGACTCACTCACGGTAATTTTAGGGATTATTCTACTCATGAAAACAAACAACTTTTATTATGGGACATGGATATGCTCGCGGCTTCGCCCGCGTGCATACCTTCGTTTGATACCCCTAGTTAGAGGTTGAATTTCACAAAATCCTTTTTTAAGGACGCCTACGTAGGCGTAGCCTATAATTATACCTATCTGCCTGCGTGCCGAATTTCAGCTGGATCCGTCCGGTAGTTTGAGCTGTGTGTTGATATATCAGTCGATCACCTTTTGTTTCTATATTTAGATAAACCACCCAGACATGGAACAAACACAAATGCAAGCCACACAAATGTTTGTCCCGGCTGGGGATCGAATCCGTGACCGTGGCTCAGGAGGCATGATCAATAAATACCACGTTGCCAACGGGTCCGTCAATTAATTTTTTAAATAGAATTAACCCAGTAGCTTGTTTAAAAAAACTGCCAATTAGAAGCAGTAGATATTGCAACAACTTTGAAACTTTTCACGGGTGGTTACTTCAGAGATATCACTTGTCAATCATGAAAGTGAAATATTTTTTAGTTGTATTTTTTTTCTTTGTTTGTAGTAAGTAAGACATCAGAATTGATCGAGAAATGGTTGAATATGGATTGTTTGCAAGAAAATTAGGAAATCATTAACATCATCATCCATCATTTCAGCCGTACGACGCCCGCTACTGGGCATAGGCCTCCCCCAAGGATCTCCACAACGATCGGTCCTGTGCTGCCCGCATCCAGCGGCTTCCCACGACCTTGATCAGATCGTCGGTCCACCTTGTAGGGGGCCTGTCCACGGAACGTCGTCCGGTTCGCGGTCGCCATTCGAGAACCTTTCCGCCCCAACGGCCATCGGTTCTCCGCGCTATGTGTCCCGCCCACTGCCACTTCAACTGAGCAATCCTTCGAGCGATGTCGGTCGTTTTAGTTCTCCTGCGGATCTCATCATTTCTGATTCGATCAAGCAGGGAAATACCAAGCATCGCTCTCTCCATTGCTCGCTGGGTGACGTTGAGCCTTCTTATGAGACCCATAGTAAAAGACCACGTCTCGCTTCCATAAGTCATAACTGGCAACACACACTGGTCAAAGACCTTAGTCTTGAGACATTGAGGAATTTTGGACGCGAATATATGCCGGAGATTAACGAAATCAGTCACGCTAAGAATGAAATAATGGAGTATAGTAAACAATAAATTGTTTGTTTCTTGAATTACCTAATTATGTATGAGTTATATATGAGTACATTAGCTATTTTGATTTTAGAATTTTTATCATTATTTTCTTTACTCTGGCAGTGACGACATAGTTAAAAAGCTAAAACTGTCACCTCATAAAATAAGTCTAGCTGTAAGAGGTGTTCCAGAAGGATTGAATCGATTTTGAAAATTCTTTGTTACGAAAAAAGTTACATTATTTCCGAGAGAAAATGGCTTTATTTTATTTCCACAGGCACGAATGCCACGCAAGTAAAACTCACGGTAGCATCAAGTTATGTATAACGAAAGACAATCTACTTTTTATCGTTGTTAACTAAGCAGGAGGCTTAAAAGCCATTCCCCCTTATTACAAAACGTGGACTAAAGTTAGACCTGGTTTAAAATTCATGCTAATTCTGTCTTTCATTTGGAAAATGAAAGTGACAGCACCAGTTTAGTACCAGTTTTAAACCAGGACTATTTTAGTCCACCTTTTGTAATAAGGGGGTATAAGTTTAATAGTTTTTGGTCAAATTCCATAACCGCCTTCTTGGAAGGAACGTATAAAATGTAGTAGCCCGACCCTTTCATATTATACGCAATCTATTAGTTGCAAAACCTAACGTATGTATAAACAAAATTTATGAAACACACGTGTATGGTTGCGAAATGCCTCGACCCAGTCGAACCAGCCATTTAGTTAAACCGCAAAATTTAAAAGCGAGCAAAATTTTAGTAGCGAATGTTACCAAGAGTTTTACTTTGAGATATCGCATTGAAGGCTAGTGGATATAGCAGAATCTTAACTCGTCTATAATTTCAACATAAAATGTATCTTTATGTTTGTATTAGAAAAGGTGAATCTGTAACGATTGCACATCTGAATGAATTAAGATGTAGATCAGAACTGGTAAAATTGTGTTTGCTTTGTAGCGATAAATTACTTTTCAATAAGGAACGAAATGTTTGTGGAAAACTATGTACCTATGTTTGATTTTCTAGTTTATTTCTTAAAAGAATAACCCAATTTTTAAGATTCTATGATAGCTATCTTTCTTAGTAAACAAGAACACCAACCTCAGCTAAATCATGAGATTGTACTCATCATTTATATTTTTTATTTTACAATTTTTGAAAAACTTACAGCTAAACAATTTTATTACTAGGTGAGTGTAAAATAAAATACAGCCATTTACAAGTCTTCATTTAAGGAAAAATATACATTTGACAGTATAGACTTTGAAATTCGCTTACTACTTACTTAGTAATATAAGCACTCGTTATGAACACACTTGTCGTTTTCATTATATAACAGTTTACAGTAAAAACTAACACATCATTTGGCAATCGGCTGAACGTCCATAAATCAGTGATGCTGATGAGTCAACAACCAATTACGATGAGTTATACCGAATTAGTGTTGCCAATTACAAAAAAGTTCTTCGTGAGTCGCGTGTTGCTTATTAAAATTACCGAGCTGGATAATTACCGTTTGTTGATAGGAAATAGTTTCGCAGGTGTAAGTGAAACTAGTGTTGTCTCTACATTGTATGAAACAGTCACTTCCCGCCGCTTGCGTACGATTAGTTTTTTGAAATGAAGGATCTGATTTGATGTGGAGTTTGTGTGAATCGTGTTTATACAGGGTGTTAGTTTAAGCAAGGGACATACTCCAGGGGGTGAAAGTACCATCAATACAAACGACCGATTTGGCGCAGGGGTAGGCTACCCACCTTCTGCGACAGTGGTCTCGGGTTGATTCCCGAACAAGACAAATATTTGTGTGCATGAACATGTCTATTTGTCTTGGTCTGGGTGTTTACTATGTATATTAAGTATGTATTTACAAACAAAAAAAAGTTTTTAAGTATATATTTATCCGTTATCAAGTTTTCCATGATACAGTTTCGTAATGAAATTTAAATGGGCTTAGATAATTGGGGTGAATGTAAGAAGTTATTTATAAAAAAAAAAAACTTTTACAAAAGTGCGACATCGCGAAAAAAATGCTGTTCCATACATTTTGGCCCATTCGGTATTGCACTTTTGTATGAAACAGCCGATTTTTTTTCTTCGCGATATCGCACTTTTGTCCCATAGTAAGAGTTGTTTGTATTGATAGGTACTTTCACCCCCTGGAGTATGTCCCTTGTTTAAAATAACACCCTGTATATATATATATATATATATATATTAAATTTAATATTTTTAATATATTTAAAATAAAATCATTCCGTTTTAATCAGGGTCTAACATAAATAATAAAAGCCTCCACAACTGAGTTCGTAACAGGCTTTCTTTCAGGAAGATGAAAACATATAGATATTCTGTTTTCGATAATATTTGCAAGCAATAGGGTATTTTACTGTTGTTGAAATGTAGATATTTAAT
Organism: Crambus lathoniellus; assembly: GCA_949710035.1. NCBI lineage: Eukaryota > Metazoa > Arthropoda > Insecta > Lepidoptera > Crambidae > Crambus > Crambus lathoniellus. The sequence goes on along the minus strand of OX453298.1, from coordinate 31,299,618 downwards.
GATGACGTTAAAAAATATTGCAATTAAGAATACCAAATGTGAAAAAATAATTTGAATCTGTTTTATAATAAAAGAATTATAGTCTGTTTGATTTTGACTATAGCTGTCTCTTTCTAAAACGAAATCTTCTATGGCGTGACTATGACGCTACTAACCCACTGACGTCACTAAGATAGCGTCCTGTCCTTGTCTAATTATAAAGTTTGAAGTCCTATATCTTTGAAAATATTCAAGATAATTCAAAATGAAAACTTGTTTTGTGTAGCTAATATTTCGAAAAACATTTTAAAGAAATAAAAAAAAAATCAGTAAAATACCGTATTGAAACGTTTTTCCAGAAAAATATGCAAACAAACATCACCAAATCTCTATGTAAACATAACCCACATTTCGTATATGGGACGAAATGGAAATGATGACTCGGAATGCCGCCCGGCTGCATCTGCAGCGCTTGCGCAACTCGGATGATCGAAAGTGACCGGATGGCGCGCCATTACCATACCGTCAACCTCCCAGTCTCGCGGATTCAAAATTATAACCATTATTTTTTAATACCTTAACGGCATTGGCGTGGTTGTTATTGGCCTGTTGAAGGTGCGACAAAAAGGTTGAATTATTTTTACAAACTTTTTACTTTACCTCAAAAATTTATGCAGATCAGATAACTTTAGAGAGATTGTCAATTGTTTCTTTTTATTGGAATTTTGTTTTTAGGATGTGTTAATGAGAATTTGCTGACCATACGTAATGGAAGATAACGAAATAGTCGTTTCGCTCGATGGCAGCGATTTATTTGCCATATGCGCTTACGCACATTACCCATAATGTGATTGTTGATGGATCTCTTTTGAAAGTTAGATCTCACGATAACGTGAGTTCTAGAAACAATATAACATTAATTTAGTAGTAGCACTTAATGATTCCTACTTCCTCATAATGAGTCTGAGTTTAATTAATTTTATTTAATGAATAAGACATCCGAATGATTAATAAAAATCTTTTTGCTAATATTTCTGAAGGAAGTCTTTGGCTATAATGAAGTTTTTCAAACTAAAGGCCCTTTTTTCTTTACAATCCAGTTTAAGCGAAAAAGGAATGAAATTAATTAATCTAAAAAACAAAAAGAACAATTTGGTACCTAATACAAATTTTCTTCAAAATTCAGATGTATCAAACTGGGAATCATCATCATCATCATCATGTCAGCCGAACGACGCCCACTGCTGGGCATAGGCCTCCCCCAAGGATCTCCACAACGATCGGTCCTGCGCTGCCCGCATCCAGCGGCTTCCCGCGACCTTGACCAGATCGTCGGTCCACCTTGTAGGGGGCCTGCCCACGGAACGTCGTCCGGCACGCGGTCGCCATTCGAGAACCTTTCCGCCCCAACGGCCATCGGTTCTCCGCGCTATGTGTCCCGCCCACTGCCACTTCAATGATGCAATCCTTCGAGCGATGTCGGTTGTTTTAGTTCTCCTGCGGATTTCATCATTTCTGATTCAATCGAGCAGGGAAATACCAAGCATCGCTCTCTCCATTGCTCGCTGGGTGACTTTGAGCCTTCTTATGAGACCCATAGTAAAAGACCACGTCTCACTTCCATAGGTCATTACTGGCAACACACACTGGTCAAAGACTTTCGTCTTGAGACATTGAGGTATTTCGGACGCGAATATATGTCGGAGCTTCCCAAACGCTGCCCATCCGAGCTGGATTCGACGAGAGATCTCTTTCTCAAAGTTGGACTTACCTAACTGGACCGTCTGTCCTAGGTAAACATAGTGGTCAACAACTTCGAGTGTAATGTTCCCAACATTAACTGGAGCGGGTGCACCCGCTCCAGTTAACTGGGAATCGTCTTACAGTAAATATTACAAAAATTAAAACAATTAATACTCATAAAACAAAATATAGAATCGGACTCTTAACTCAAAGTACACTGACTTTTTTCATCGATATGAGTTCATAGAACAGTTAATATCATAACCTTCACTTCCTCTGACCAATGACGCAAGATAAATGACGAATGACAACCAACTACGAAAAACCTTAGGAACCAAACTATATCAACAACCACAGAGGTCTTATTACACTGGACGCAAGGACCAAGTTAACCAACCAGTTTAAAAAGAACTGTAGTTCGTTAGATTATAGACACTTTAAAGGATGTTACTAAAATGGACGTATAATTAAATTCCAATCATGGACTCAGGATGCTCATACGTGGATTGATTTTAAAGAGCGACACACAAAAAGGTCCCTTATTGCGATATTATTACGATATATTTGAAGCTCTTGGCACGTTCTTAAGGCAAAGTACCTACATGGAATTTGTAGGCAGTATTTTGAGTTGAACGCTGTCAGAGACCTCAATAAACTATTTTTTTCTCATGTCAACAAAGTATTATATGAAGCAGCTTTCCGCCTAGCTAAGGACAAACTACCGTAACACATAAAATTAATTAGTTAATATTACAATGTACCAAAAGAACTAAGGTAGGTACAATTATTTCGAATGTCTATCGGTAGTTTATTTCACAAGTTCTAGTCAACTTACAATTAAATAACTTGATTATGACAGAAAATATTTTTGTTATTATCTCAAACCAGAATCCGTGGCTAATTGCAGACTATGTGAGATGCATAAAAAAATATTTATATTTTATTAATCCAAACAAACGAAAATCATTAATCTTGCTCGCTTGCATATTATGTGGGTGTTAAACGTTTAAAGCAATTTGTGAGCAGTTTCACTTTACATTATTTTTAATGAGTAAGAATTTTCAGATAAATATTAAGAATAGAAATTGTTAACATGCAAATTAAGTTTTGCGACCGATTTTTAAAGTGCATTTTCATTTAATAGAAAGTCGATTTATAAACCTCACAATCAGTAATTTTAATACCCGCACTGCTGGGAAACAGGGCTTCCTTGGATGGATAAGGAGAATGAGCCTGGAACCACCAAGCAGGCCCAATGTGGATGGGCGGGTATTAACGCAAATTGCAACAGGGACCAACGGCTTAACGCGTGCCTTCGGAAAAACAGAGGACCTTGAGATAGTAAACGTAAAGTGACGTGAGGAGCTCGTGGCGCAGTGGTTAAAGCGCTTGGTCTGCAATCGTCGAGGTTAAGGCGAGGAATACCGACCGAAATAGGCACGCTAACGCTTGCTCGGCCGCGCTCTATACACTTCGCGCGGACCCAGCGGCAGCCGGTAGTGAACAGTGAACTCGCGAGCGCCCCGCGAATCGAAAATCACTTTAAATTCAATTAAAAATTAAATAAAAAGAAAATTTAATTTATGACGGCCGGAATCCCTCGGCTACTCAAAGACAATTATTTTCATATGTTTTTCATTAACTAAAACCAATTATACTGCAAGTAATATGATATTTGAATTATTATTAGACGGATGTTTGGGATTTTATTTGACACAGTAAAATATCACCAATCGAAAAAAAACGGCCGGAAGCACTAGGTAAACAACTGTAAAATAACATATATTTTTTCCAAATTTTAAGTACTTGTGATTTGCGAGTAATCCATAATTTAAAATACCCTATTTTGGGGAATCGGCGCCTTAAGCAACATTTACAATGGTTTGTCACGGGATGGGTGACCAAAGTTAGATTATCTTTAGCTCCGTGCTTTGGAAGGCAATTAAGCTAACTTAACACTAGCTTCACTTCTGTTTCTCCTTTTGATGGCACACTTAAAGCCAATACCTTACAGTCTCTTTCCAATTTGCCAACGCAAGATACTGCTCCTTTTATCCTTCATCAATTTGCAGACTGTGATGTTAAGAGAACGATTCTATCCAATTAATCCACCGCTGTAGGTGCCGATTCTATCGGTCGTAAAATGGTCCTCCCTATCCTTGACGTTATCCTTCCTATAATTACCCATATCCTTAACACTTCCATTTCTTCTGGTACCTTTCCCACTTCCTGGAAAGACACTTATGTCATTCCACTTCCTAAGAAACCTAAACCTATTTTGTTCACCGATTTCCGACCTATTTCTATCCTTCCATTCCTTTCCAAGGTCCTGGAAAAATTGATACAGCACCAGCTTACCGATTATCTCAATTCAAACCATCTTCTGAATCCATTCCAGTCTGGTTTCCGCAAAGGCCTCTACCTCTACAGCATTAATTAGGATCTTGGATGACATACGCCTGGGTATGGATAATCGACAGCTCACAATACTGACATTGCTGGATTTCAGTAATGCCTTCAACTGCGTTGATTTTGACATCCTTCTCGGAGTACTATCTTCTCTTAACATATCTCCTACTGCAATTGATTGGTTTCGAAGTTACCTGCTAGGGCGACGGCAACGCATCCGCACTGGAGATTCCTTCTCTGAATGGTGTGATATCACTGCCGGCGTTCCTCAGGGTGGCGTCCTATCTCCTCTCCTTTTTTCAATTTTCATTAATACTATCTCTCATACTATCTCTAGTTCCTACCACCTCTACGCTGATGACTTGCAAATTTACGTACATGCTCCTTTAACAGATTTATCACAAGCAGTTTCGGCTACAAACATAGATTGAGAATCATCATTGAGAACGAATCAGCAGTTGGAGTAAGTCTTTTGGTCTAGTCGTCAATCCTTTAAAAACACAGTGTATAATTATCGGTAATTCTTATTACATCTCCAGAATTGATTTTGACCAACTTCCTATAGTGATGTTTGATGGTACTCCTATCCCGTTCTCGAAAACCGTCAAGAACCTGGGTTTAATACTCGATCAGAACTTGTCTTGGAGACCACAAATTGACGCTATGAGAAAGAAAGTTTTTGCTGCATACGGTTCGCTTAACAGACTCCGCAATTTATTGCCGACCGGGACCAAAACAATGCTAGCGCAATCCCTCATGTTGTCCATAATTGACTACGCTGATGTCTGTTATACGGATCTGTCTGCGGAATTGCTCGATAAAAGCGACTGCAGAATGTCTGCATTCGATTTATTTATAACCTTCGTAAATATGACCATGTGTCTCAATTCCGTTCTAAACTCAACTGGCTCCCTATTCGCCGGCGCAGGGACTTACATACTCTTACGCTCCTCTACTCCATACTATTCCTTCCAACTTCTAACGTAGTAACCTTTCCCTAGAAGTTCCACAGCATTCTACCGACTTCTATTCATACTCCTTCTCTGTTAAAGCTGTCCGTTTGTGGAACTCCATACCCGAGAGCATCAGGAAGGCTCAAACTTTGAGGTCCTTTAGTTTGAAAGTTCGTAGTTATTTCCTTTCTTCGGACTTACGTTAACTACTTATTTTTTTTATGCCCCAGCAGTGGGGACATTAAATGGCTGATGATGATGATACCGTGACGGGCATATATAAATAAATAACTTTTTACATTCACACCAATTATCTAAGCCCATGTAAACTTCATTAAGAAACTGTTTCATGGAAAACTTGATAACGGATAAATATATAAATAATAATAATATAATAAATTTCTTACAATCACACCAATTATCTAGCTTAAATAATACATAGAAAACACACAGACCAAGACAAATAGACATGTTCATGCACACAAATATTTGAGTTTTTCCGACCCCGACCCGAGACCTCTGGCGCAGTAGGCAGGTATCCTACCCCTGCGCCAAATCGGTCGGCATAAGCTACGTTTACCACCACGCCACGGACTCCTCATTATTTGATTACTAGACCTCAACTGCTTTCAATAGCTATTGCACGGTTCTTACCATGACACTTATAAACCCCAGCAATTTGACAAAAGTCGTAACATATGCTTAGCCGCCGTATAAAAGCGTATCAGTAACTCACTATCGCGGGCCACGCACTGTTAATCTTGCTTTCTTTTAAACGTCTCAATAATTAGTGGCATCAGATACAAACTGTTTAGCATTTCAAGTTTAATTAGGGAAAAGCAAGCGATAAACTTAGGATTTTCAATGTCATTTGATTAGAAACCCGAAGTTTTCGAATAGCTTACAAAAAAAAACCCTCTTCTAAACAAACTTTTTCAAAACACTCCTATTTAAATGTCAGAGTCACATGTGATCTTTGTCCTCTAAAGGAGGATGCAAATCTTGGCCCCACCTTCCAATAGTTATATGTTTTACATAGTTACTATGGCGCTAAGTTCTAAATCTTAGTCTGTTATTCTTTATTAAACATGGTAGGTTTAAAAGTAGCCAGGATACTATTTACATAATAATTCATTTTTTGTGGTTTTGTACATGTAGTGTAAATACAAACTGATATGAACCGCCAGTTATCAATGACGTCATTGAGTCACAAGCCTTTTTTATTGGTCTGTCTCAAACGCACTTTTTAAATGACGCCATTGTAAACTACGATATTTAAATAAATGTAAATACGTCATCGTCCTTTAAAAAAATAACTCTGAATGCACTAGGATTTGGAACTTGACGCCAGAGATTACATCACTCAGCTCAAAAATACCTATTCAACGATGTAACACGCAAATCTATTGGAAGGTACCAGATTTGATAGAAACCCTGGCATCTTCCTTTTTAAGTCAAGAAATCAAAATCAAAATCAATATTTTTTTATTCAATTTAGGTTGAGGTAACAACACTTATGAACGTCAAAGAAGCTACGCCATCGGTTCGCAAATCCTACGGCGGGAGACCTTGCGAGAATAACCGGCAAGAAACTCGTCAAGGGCAATCTTTTTCGCCTTGTTATATTTCATACAAAGTCGTCAAATTGAAAAATGACCTTCACACATTAGTAAGGTCACTTTCCATCACAATAGAAAATACTTAATTTAATTAGTTACATTTAATTTTGCTCTTACATATTATCATATTATATAACAGTAAACAATTTTCAACCAAACAAGAGGTTTCAATCGGATAGTTTAATGGGCATACATCTCATTCATATTAAGATTACTAAAAAAAACTCCAAGTATACTCTATCTTATCCCTCTCTGCCCACGTGAGTTAGACAGTGTATTTCCTTGGGAATAAGATATTACGCAAGGTTAAAAAGTAGCGTACATGGTATTCTAGACATCCAACATTCAAACTTTTGCAATGATTTTAGTAACTTTAAATTTTGCATTACTAATTTAACGATTATCAAAGTAATATTGTTAGCAACAATGTGTCTATCTATACGCATTGTAGAGATGAGAAATATCTCTTCATAATTATGACTTCTTTGCATGCATGCATAAATGAATATTTGTTTTGAATGTCGGGTGCAATAAAGGGGCTATTCACATCGAAAGTAGCATAGGGAAATCAGTTCTAAAGTTATAGCACACTTAATTTTTACCCGACTGCGACAGAAGAAGGGTTACGATTTTCGAGAATATGTATGTAGAATTCTATATTCCCAGCCTAAACGGTTTGAAGGATTTTAAGTATGAAGATTTTTGTTTAATTAGTAGGTACCTACAAATATTTCAGGGGATGAAAGTGTCTATTAATTCAAATCACTAATTTACTACCTTTGGGGCTAGCCACAAATCGCGAAATAAACAACTGTCCTTATTCCATATAGAACTATAGTTCTTAAAAACATAACCCTAATATTAATAGTGTCAATTTGCTTGAGTATTGGTGCATAACGTATGTAATCAGGGCAAACAGACTACGACGGTCACAAACCGCCATCATGGTAAGAGTACATAATGTTAGCCTTAGAACCAGCTGACCACTTTACTACCGTATCACACCAAACATTGCAATCGTTTTAGAGACGCAATTTGCTAAATAAACATAACGGTAATTGCGCCATGGCACTAATGCCCGAATACTCGTACGGTACTTATCTTTGGGAGCGTCTCACACATCGCCCTGTCACTTTAAATGTCAAACGTATGAAAGAGATGCCATGATGTTTGAGACGCTCCCAAAGATAAGTAGCGTACGAGTATTCGGGCATAAGATGCTCATGTATTGACTGTATTGTATAACCGGCCTTATATGAAATTCATTACTTACTCCCATTATAATTAAGAAATAGTTAGGTATATTTCAATATGTCTTATTCGCATGTTTAGATAGGGTATGCTGATCAAATATTTTATCAACCTCTAGGTCCGAATTTTGACAACGCACGATAACACTAAAAATCTAAAAATACTTTATTAATATTAATACTTAATTTATAATTAAGTAGAGAGTTTGTGGCCTATAGCGGCATAAGCTGTCGACCTGCTTACTAATATTATAATATTGGTGTTAATGTCTGTTATTTAATACAATCGTCCTCATTTTTCATATTAGTCAAAACATGTATAAGAGTGTGGATAAAACTGTACTGGCTTTCCGCCGGGGCGGGGCGGCGGCGCCGGCGGCGCGGTGTTGGCCTCGCGAGCTACTCGATGTTTTCCCGTAAGAATGAGATATTTTCCTGAGGTAAAAAGTAGCCTATATGCGATTTACAACCATACTATATCTCTTTGCCAAATTTCATCGAGATCTTTTCAGTCGTTTCGCCGTGATTGAGTAACAAACATCTAAACATCCAATTGCATTTAAGTATTAGTAAGATAAGCCTTCCTCCCATGTCTTTGTCTACGTAGAACTCTAATATTCAAAACCTTTTTAAACCTTTTAAGAGTTATCCGTTAAATCTAGATGACTTTAATTTTCGCAAAAAAAGTAGCCCTTAGGCGTGAAAAGGTACCAGAAAGACACAGTAACCTAGTTTTACATTAAACTTACCTATGTTTATATTAGTAGAGGAGCCCGTGGCGCAGTGGATAGCGCGCTTGGCCTGCGATCGTTGAGGTTAAGCAACGTTCGCAATGGTCGATCACGGGATGGGTGACCAAAAACTTTTCATCTCGAGCTCCTCCGTGCTTCGGAAGGCACGTTAAGCCGTTCGTCCCGGCTGCACTTGCAGTCGTTAATACCCACCAATCCGCACTGAGCCAGCGTGGTGGGTCATGGCTCATTCTCCTTATTCATCCATAAGGAAGGGACATTAAAATGGCTGATGATGATGTTTAGTATGAACAAGTTTGTAAAATTGTATAAAATTAAAACATTCGCACTGAGCAAATCATAAAAATACACGGTACACGCGTCCGCTGGTATTTATTTAAATCTATACGCGAGACGAGACTCATCTGCTCGATGGTTTCCATGAATATTTTATGAGAAAAAGTGACTTTGGCGGAAACAACGTAACGTCATACTTTGGTTACATTCCTGACTTCATCAGTCGTTAACTGTAGGCCTATGCAAGATGCAAAGTTACGTTTAAAATTCGATTTTCATACTCGTAGGCCCAGGGGGCCGATTCTCAGGCAATCGAGAAAAGTTCACTTTTATAGCTCGAAATTCAAATATAACACAGTTTTTGTATTGTCAGAATTTCACAATCGAAAAAGTTTGATCGAAAACCAGTCGAACGCTACGAGTGAAGCGTAGATGTTCGTATACGAACTTAGCTGTCAAAATGAATTTGTTGACATGTGAGACAGCTTAGTTTGTTTGAAACGTTCTAACTTTTCAATAGAAACCACAAACAAAATGTTCGACATACGAATTACCACACTGAAAAAGTTCGAATGTCTGAGAATCGGGCCCGATCACGCAACTCTACCGCCAGAATTCTCGAAACCGTTCGAGTATTATTTATTTATTTTCCACAATGGGGTAGCACTTAGCCTTCATCACACCTGATGATAAGTGGTGATAAGGCTGAAGGAGGAAGCGAACTACTCCCGGAATCCTCAATCACTGAGGAACTGGCTATCTTATCTCTAACTGCCGGAACACAATCATGCTGAAAACATCATTGTTATGACGTCAGACTTAGATAAGATGATGGTAGCTAGCCAGGCGGACTAAGAACAAGTCTTACCCACCAACCAAACCGAATACAATATGTACCCCCACTGGGATTCCCGGGACCATTTGGTCTGAAATCGGTGGTGTGAAACACTAGACCACAGAGGCGGTTAAAGATATTTTATGAGAAAAAGTGACTTTGGCGGAAATAACGTAACGTCATACATTGGTAGCATTCCCGTCTTCACCAGTCGTTAGTCATTACCTGTAGGCCTATGCAAGATGCAAAGGTTTCGAAAAGCCTTTTTATATCGTTACGTTTAAAATTCGATTTTCATACTCGTCGGCCTAGATCACGCGACCATACTTTATTAGCTTAAATACAGGATGACGTTGAAGTCGTTAGCATCCTTTTAAAATAAGAACATACTCATGTTGTCTTTTCCCCAAATATGAGGCAAATCCAAGATGTATTTTTCTAAACCCTGGAAAATCGTGTAAAATACTCGGTATTTGATCACTATAGCAAATAAAAATTTAAATAACTAAAAAATATTTTTTTTATAAAAAATCATTGATTAATTAATAGGTATTTAAAAAACATTCAAGCCTTTAACTATTTCATTGGCCTCCCGACAAAACGCGGGCTCTACTATAGCGTGAATTTATTCAAGTTCGCGCACGGAATTCACCGAAACAAACAATGTCACCCATGCTTCATGCCCGTTTTGCTCGGGTCTCTGCGCCTCCACTGACGCCTCCGCTGACGCCGATCACTCCATTTCACGTAAAAACATACCTTCATATGAGTACATTAATGACTTCGAAAACATCCTGTATATACTGTGACGCGACTCTACCGCCAGAATTATCGAAACCGTTCGAGTGTTCGGACGTATGTCAGTTACATACAATGTTAAAGTCGTTTTATCATCATCCATTATCAGCCATTTAATAACCCCACTGCTATGGCACAGGTTTTCCTTATGGATGGATAGCGTAAACGTGACCTCGGAAGCATGGAGGAGCTTCTTTATAAATTTATTAAAATGTATCGAGGCTGGGCCCTTTGATCTAAATTAAAGGTATCATATATATACCTATAATACCTTTTATTCCTCAGTAAAGCTTTATCAGCCAGAAAGCACCGCTCTTCCGTGAATCAGATTTCCCAATAAATCATGAAACTAATATCGAAACAAAGGCAATAGTTTCCTTTTCAGTTTGATGTTTAATAAATACTCGATTCTCTATCCGCTTATTTGCTAATCTTATTATTCGGTGAATCGAACACTGAAATCCGTCCGATTATCATATAAGTATGTAGTTATTATTTTGCAACACTAAACTCACTTTGTTACCCACCAATTTGCAATGGGCCCGCATAGTGCATCACATCATAAGGTCACAGCCGACAGATCAACTCGGAAAGGGATCGACACCGTATCGCCTTTCGCCTCGCGGTCAACCAGGCGTCAACCTAACGTAAGCACTAGCACGTAACCAAACCGGTACCCCTAGTATGAGTTTGGCAAACTGTATTCGTAATCGAAAATTATCGCTCTATCTCTTTCATGCCCTTTGACTGCTTTACCGACATGAGCAGTTCATCCGATAGTTTTCGTAAACGTTGACAGTTAAAATCAACTCATACTAGGGGCACAGATCAGCAGCGTCGGTACGGCTAGGCGAAGCCGCGCTTACCGCTCGCTGGCCCCGAGGCCAGGCGTTGGAATCACCCATAGAATCGGTCAAAACTTAGTGGCCGGTAGCCCCGATACCCATTCATTGGCTATAATTAAGACCGCCATTTTGTTGGGGTGCCCCCATTGGCTAAAATTAAGGCTGTCACTTTTTTTCAAGAATTTCAAGATGACGTTTATTTAGTTTGTGTTTTTTACTCATTTCGGTTTTTTAGTATTCTTTAGATGTTTTTCCACTTTTTCTCAGATATTTCTTTACAGAAATATGGATACATTATTCGAAGATGCCTTCTGTACACGTAAGTAAATCTATTTACGTAGTTTTATGTATAATTATTGAGTTGAAATAAATTACTGTTATTGAACTAAATTTGAGTTTTGTTGTTTTAGGTAATTCCAAGAGGCAACTTAGTATTTCTTAAAACTAACCAAAACAAAAGAAAATACAGTTCACAACTTAACCGGAGTAAAGAAGATTCGGTTTCTCAGAAAGTTATGAAATTTATCAAAGGCTAAAGAGTCGTAATAGTTTTTACAAGTGCGTCATGCCTGGCACCACGGAGGCCTCTTTAACCAAAGTTAAACTGTGGGAAAACTCTGCTACCCTTCCACACCCATATGTGCTCATCCAGGAAAAGCTCCCTCCTGGCCTTGAACTTCCCAGATCATTATGGAGATCTTTAAATAGACTCCGTACTCAAGTTGGTCGAAGTAAAGACAACCTGTCCAGGTGGGGCTTCATCAGTAACACGGATCTCGCGTGCAGGTGTGGTTACACTCCACAGACCATGGCCCACCTCATTGATTGCTCTGCATGCCCGGACACTTGCACGCGTGAGGACCTCATGTTGGCTGCAGATAACGCTGTGAGAGTGGCACAGTTTTGGGCCAACAACATATGATTTTGTACTTGTCATTGACATGTTGAAGTAGAAGTTATGAATGAAAGGTAGGTAATGTTTGTCTTTGTTTATTCTTTTTATATGAATGTAAGTAGGTAGGTATGTGTAATTAATTATTGATTAGTTTTGTTTAAAAACCTTCCTTATACCTTATTTCAATATACATTTAGAAGTGATATCATATGGTGATAATGATAAAGCACAGTAGATTACTTGGGATTAAATTTAAATAATCAGTTGTCACATTTAACAAATTTCAATTTAGTGAAGTTGTTAATACCAAGTCAAGAGATAATAACAGTGTAAGTAATTCAATAACTTTGTCAAAACATTTAAAATGCCTTATCATCAAATTCATATTTCTGATTCTGACAAACAGAACAGAATTATAACAAACTAGCTTTCCGCCCGCGGCTTCGCCCGCGTGGACTGCACGACATTATCCCGCGGGAATTTGTTATTTTTCCGGGATAAAAAGTAGCCTATGTTCCTCTCCAGGCTACAAAGTATCTGTGTTCCAAATTTCAGCCAAATCCGTTCAGCCGTTTTGGCGTGATTGAGTAACAAACATCCAAACATCCAAACATCCAAACTTTCACATTTATAATATTAGTAGGATGTACCGGTGGGATAATATATAATTGTTGTCGGTACGAATGATGGTTTATTGTGATTGTCTTATGACTATGTTATAACTGTTACTGCTACCTACTATCTTAGATCTTACTTAATTATATTATACTACCTCATCAGTCTATGTACAAAGCTTATCTACTTAATAAAAGTTATTAACTATAAACATTGATTTATCTATAACTTGTGCATAGCGGCACAACAAACAAAATGTGCTTTATACACACTACTCTTTCTTGATTTTCAAACTTTTCAGTTCAACTATTAATTATTTGTTTATAAAATGTTATGGTAGATTTATTTATTTATGTAGAATGTATACTAACCAAATCTAATCTTTTCAGATAACTTGAGTCTCAACGAGGTTTGTGGAGTGCTGTGAAGATGCCCGTGTCTGCCTATTCTTGCGGTAATAAGTTATCAAATCAGAATTATGGTGCAAATTACTGCTGTTAGTTGCTATATTGATTACTTACTGCATTAAATGTTTAACTATTAGAATTAGGTTATTGCATCTTGCATTGAAAGTGATATTAACAGTAACAGTAAATAATGAAATGGCAGACACTAAATAAAACTACTAGGAAAAATAGCATTAGCATTTGTGCGTAAAAAATATTTGCAAGCAGTTTAATTTTTCTTGTAGCTGATAAAGTATTTATATTTCTTAGTTTATCTATAAAGTCAATTTAGTAAGTAATTTCATTACTCTCATTCTTTGTCTTGTTTAAATCTCAACTTATACTATGTACTTTGTATTTGATAAAATTATAATGTCAAGTAATAAATGCCTTCTTTCACAAATGTGTTTTTTATTTGTGCAGAATTTAAAATAAAATATTACTAGGGTTGTACCTACCAAAACGTCGATGATTTGCACAACTATCGATAACGAATTAAGGGTGTCGATAGTTCTGGCAGCACTATGTTGTCAAACTCTAATCGGGGTCCGTCATTCACTAACAAACGGCCGCTATAAGGCTTGATTCCTATCTGTACTAGTCTATATAATTTGTGCCCGAGGCGAGGCGATTACGTTACGATTCCGATTAGTGTGCTTTGCAGTAGGGAGTTTCAATACTGAACCGGTCGAGTTGATACGTTTACGTTCCGTTTACGAGTTGATGTATATGCTGTGACCTTTTAGTCCAATCTCCATAGCCATCCATAAGGAAGGTTTGTGCCCTAGCAGTGGAGAAAATACATGGCTGATGGTGATAATATTCATTTTTAAGAAGAATATAAACTTTATAATTTTTATTTTTGCAATCACAATGCAATTTAATAAGAAAATAATACTAGGAATATAGTTGTGAGACGGGTCGATTTTTTCTAAAATACTTCATTTTTCATTTTTCTACTAGAAATATACTTAAATCCTTGTGATGGTTAACTTTTCAATATACTAATACTAGCAGAAGCTTGCGACTTCGTACTCTAAGAGAAGAGTATCTACTTTCTACTCCAATTTTTATCACTTTTACATTTATTTTTGCCAAAACAGCCTTTTTTCAATCTTATTCAAAATCAATTTAAACAAGCAAAGAAATAAAATCAATCAAGCATGTAGCTCCAGAGAATAGCGCAAACATACAATTCTTCTAATTTTATTTTATTAGTTGTTTAAATTATACAGTTAGGAATTCGACGTTCGCTTGTTTTGCAGTTCTTTTCTCGGTATGTAGATAATTGAAATTCTATGAGCTTGTATTTGGTTTGTTTCAGCGAATACATATTTTAGGCAAACGTCCTAGTTAGCATAGTCATTAGTATAAGTAGGTACGTAATAAATTCCTTCGAATTTATTTTTATAACTGGTTTTCTATTTATAGCATAAAAATGAAACTAAACAGCCTGGTTAAGAGTTGATATTTTTGAAAGAAGCACTTTTATTACTATATTTTGTGACTATTTTTGTTTTTAGTCATATTCGAATTAGTAACATGTATGTTTCAGTTGTCAGGTCATCACTACTAAGAAACATAAAAAAACAATAATATTTTTTTGATGTAATGTAATGTAATGTAATGTTTTTTTTTTTACAATAAAATTATTTTATTTCGTACAAAATAAATTGGTGCAATGCAACCCAATTCATAGTTTGTAATAATGGTCATCTAAAGAACATTATTAAAGCTTTAAGCCTCTTAATTAATATTCATAGCAAAGGCAATAACTTTTGTTGGTCGTGACTATGAATATTCACGACACCCGAAATGCCGACAATAGCTAGGGCTGACGACAGTCGGTCAGCGGGTCATCTGACCGGTATGGTCAGTATAACTAACCTAAGCTGTTGGAAGAATACAACGGTAATAAAACTTGGAGAGAAGAGAAATCCCTACGAAATCTAACTGTACGTATCTGTATATTTTTAAATGTAAGCTCGTTATTAGCTCGGCGGCTTCTGTCGCTGTTGGAAGGAGTAGAAATGTAGTTCTGGTAGATACCTACCACAGAACACGGAAAGATTTTTTTCTCTTTCCATGTTCTGTGATACAGGTAGGTCTACCATTTTAAAAGTTTTGGGCCGCAAAAGAGTTGGTATACCTACGAAGCGGCCAGAGCGCGCTGAAGGTTCTGAGGTTATATACTTTAATTTTAATATTATGCTGGGTTGGTTTTAAGATCAGTTATTCCGTGATCTTGGCACCAGAAAGTGTTACAAAACGTGAGAAAAAAAATACAAAAAGCTACATCTGAATATTTTAAATGTAAAGAATATTTTATCTACATAATCTTGTGGGATAGAATTCGAAAATGTTTATTTTTTCAATGCTTGATTTTTGAGATTTGCCTGTTATGTATCTATTTGTTAATTTGATCGATATTATGTTAATATTTGTGGTAACAACCCAAATACGAAAAATTGTATTAGAAAAAAAACCAACAGTCTCGCAAGAAAATTTTTCGACGTGATCCGAACCAGCCAGAGGGCCTACTCTGAAACGCAAAACCCGAAACTTCGTTATACACGTCCCTCTCACTCCCCAGTCATGACAAAATCGAGTGAAAGGGACGGGGCTTACCGAAGTTTCGGATTTGCGTTTCAGAGTACGGCATCAGGTCCTTTAGAAATCCGCTCCAATGCTCTTTAGCATTAGTGGTTTTTGTATTACAAATCTTATGTTACCTAATTGCATTGTGAATGCATAAAATAATATAAAATTACAACATCCCAAATAGTTTTTATTTCGTCCGCTGCGACGTTTTCTTAACGTTTCTTTTTCTTGTTTTACAGATCAGGCGTGTTAAAAGCTGAGGCATAACGGATGGGTGTGCAAGTGCAGTGGTGTCGATAAATTGAGGAAGTAGTTAAGTGAAGTGTGAGTGAAGTGAAGTGATCCAATAATGGCAAGCAAGATGATGACTTTGTACCGAACCATTAAGGGGACGAGCACGACCAAACGGAAGAAGAGAGAAAGAAGGTAACTAATAAAAATCATTTTTAGTCATCGATTAAAGATTGGTATTCACGCGTAGCATTATTAATAGTTTTAGTACTTTTAATCCGTTGTTTATACCGATGGCTGTTGGGGCGGAAAGGTTCTCGAATAACGATCATATACCTACCGGACGACGTTCCGTGACCGAACGATCTAGTCAAGGTCACGGAAAGCCGCTGGATATGGGCAGCGCAGGACCGATCGTTGTGGAGATCCTTGGGGGAGGCCTATGCCCAGCAGTGGGCGTCGTTCGGCTAACATGAAAAAGTACTTCTTTTTACAAAATACAAGAAAGAGGGTATAGTGAGGGTTATCTGGGACTCGCCTAGCCGCTTCCTGGCCCCTCATCCAGTCGCAAGGACTGAATGGGGGGTCAGGAGGGGGAATACCCACTAAACCCCACACTATTTGCTCTCACCGCCGCCGTCTGTAGGAATCGCAATGTGGAGGGCCCGATCCTGCATTTTGATGTGAATGAAGCATAGAACCTAAATCAGGCTAGTTGCTATGCCAACTTGAAGTTTATTCAATATTTTACACAGGTATTGATGCAATGTATTGAGTACTAGCGGATCCTCGCGGTTTTACCCGCGTGGTATCCGTTCCCGTTGGAATATTGGGATAAAATATAGCCTATGTCACTCAGGAAGACTGTAGCTTTCTAACGGTGAAAGAATTTTAGAAATCGGTCTAGTACTTTTTGAGTTTATTCGTTACATACAAAAATACAAATCTTTCCTCTTTATAATATTATAGTATAGAAGTATAGACTACCGCCCTCCAGGATAGCACAAGACAGACCAAAATGGTGACTCTTATTATCGGAGGCAAAGACCGACTTTGCGTCGCTGCTCCCTACTTACTATGTAAGTAAGTAAGTAAAATGTATTGAGGGTTTCCTTTTTTGAGAAAAATTTTTGCTACGCTTACGCAATCTACTTACTACTTTTAACGTCTTTCTTGGCTTCTGTGACTTTTTGACTATAACTTCGAAGAGCTTCGGTAGCTAAAATAGAAGATACAGTTTTTGTTTTGTAAGTTTTACTCCCCGGACCAGCATCTATGTAGCTGAGATGAAAGGGAAATCGCCCGTACAGTGAAAAGCTGTGAGTTTGAGTCCCGTGTGAGTGATTAGTCTTTAATGAATTCAGAAAAAGTATCTTGAATGCAAAAAAGTTTATCTTAATATCCCTACAACATCATTTACAGTTAAAGTTGATAGTTTTATTTTAAGTAGAGTTGTTTTTGTTATGAGTTTTCTCGTCATACCTATACAACAAATTATCTTTCTATCTACTGGGTACTTGAAATTGCTCAAGTATACATATTACAGCTTCGCATTTACCTACGACCTGAAGTTATATTGACTTTCGCAAGAAATAAATACTTAATTGCCGTGTAGTTGTTTTAAAACTCGTGCGTTTTCTTGCGAAGTGCGTATGCGCAGCGTATGAGCGCCACTGGACAGAATGGCGATTGCTGGAACTTCAACAACACTCTGTTTCACTTTTACTTTTGCTGCTTAACCTAACTGTATTTTATGGTTTGCTATGTTAGAGTTAGATGGCGCTATTTGAGTAATTTTAACTGTGTATGCTTCTGTTCTGTTTACCTGACTTTTACTTATTTTCCGTAAGCGTATCTTATAAAAAAGGAATAAAATCTTCGGCGTCATATTCTCTTTAGTTTAGATGCATAACTCAATTTAAAATACTAAAAATATATTGTAAGTATAATAAACAATCTTATGCTATATTTAGATTACAAATTAATCCAAGTTTAAGTATATCTGGGGGCACTACGAGGCAAAGCGGAAGGGCCTACGTTTTCTCAAAGTAAGCCACTTACACTTACCACGTATTTTGACTTAGGAGTTTGTGTAGTAAGGGCTTATAGTCTTAGGTCGTGTAGTAGCTCAACTCTACATGAGATCTGATAACTTTTTGCCAGTGCGAGCCATACGGTCTCGTCTTGGCTGCATTTTACATGAAAATGTTCTTGGTGGGATACATTAACCATCGCCGATTCACTAGATAGCTAAACTTTACCGGAGCCGTTGATAAAAAACATCTACAATTCGATGATCATTATCGGATCATTTTTAAACTTGCTAATCATAACTATTCCTTTAAGTTCATTAAAGTTCAGTGTAACATCTTCAAAAATAACCGTCGAGGTCAATAGCACGTTATAATCGATGTAAAATGATCTCTAACTGACAGACAGACCGATTAGCAGCACCGTCTTAATTAGAAAACACATAGACGCAATAACTTAATTATGTTTTTGCATGAAAGCAATTTATATCGTTTGACAGGATCTAACTACTTACTGCGGTTTGTGTAGCTCCATACCGATTCAAGATAATCTGTAAAGATAGAAAAAAATATTTTTCGAAATACAGATTATAGTTTAACAACTTTTTTATTACAAAAACTACGATACATAAGGCTCTTTGAGTATAGTAACCAAGAAGTGCGGTGGAAATAGAAAAAAGAAATTAAAATAGAGAAAAGAAATTAAACAAAAAGTAAAAGCTGAGTTCACTGGTTCAGCCTTAAAAAGAAAATACTTCCATACTTAGAAATGATTTCCCTAAGTTACCTAACTAATATTTAAACAATCTCTGTATTTGAAAAGGCTATTATATTAAATAAAAAACCGGCAAAATTAGACGGTTTTTTTAAATATCTTTGTAGGTTGAACTGTAATTAATAAGCCCAAAAATTCGAACGAATTAAAAGCCGGATGGGCGTGGTCACATTAATCAAAGAGAACTTAAATCGAAGCAGAGTTTCCGTGTAAAGATAATTATAATTATTTTGTGTTTAATTTGTATGTAATGGCACTGACCATCCACATCCAGAAGTTTGGAGTGTGTTTATTCAAATTAAAATTATTTATTGTGTGTCAATTGCATAATGTCTGTTTTGATGCTGTCTATCTTTCTTGGTTTACACATTTTTTTTATTAAAATGTTTCAATATTTAAGTTGGTTTTCATCGTTTCTCTACTACTATCTTATGTAGAATACAGCAGCAACACAGTATACTGAAGTTATTTTTATTTGATAGCTAAGGCTTAATTTTGTATTTTTTTATTTTACATATCATACAGCGTCATCCATGTGCATCGATGTTTTTTTATAGATATTTTTTTACCAGAAACAAATCTAACTTACATTCTTTCAATTACGAAAGACTTTGATAAATTGTTTGAATACAGGCGCCAACATAAATATTATACTATCGTTTGTAACAAAAAAAAATGTTATGAAGTTCATAAAGGTTGAATGAGTATTAATTATACCATCTGCTATAATAAACCATAATCAATTTCGCATTCAAAACATCCTCTTCCAAACAATATTGATAAATTAATAATAATCTTTTATTTCTTTAGAAATTCTTGACGACCTTTTGGATTTTCAACGCACGAATACGTTAATAAATTGAACTGATACTTCCGCATTAATATAGTTTGCAGAATTTAGTTTTAAAAAGTCACAAAATATGTCACATTCATTCATTTTGTATTGTATTTACACCGTCACTACAGATTCACTCCGTATTCGAATTATAAATCTTTCTATAAATCACATCAAACCAGTAAAATATATTCTATTTTATTTTTTAGACAAAGATGTATTTTACCTTCTAAATTTAGAAATTCTTTATTTATTTCCTAGAATTTCGTATATTCTCTGTTTATTTAATTTTAATACATATGTTATTTTATGTATTCTTTATTATTATTAGTACAAAGGAACTCTATAATCATTAAGAAAGTGGACACTGTTTAAAAGGGACACAGATCTTTTAATTTGCTTTAGTGGAAGCTTTTTCTTCAACAAAAAGAGACAAAAGGTATTTCAAAAACTGGACAGTGGTCATTTCAATAAATAACAGAGCAAGCCTATTAAATAAAAAAATACAATGGACTTACATTTTATTAATACTGCATTTTTGTCTTACAAAAGACATCAACGCGCAATAGTACTCGTAAACGCGGAAATATTTTTGCCGAAAATTATAATTTTAATTTTATTTTTAGTTACGCACAGGACTTAGAAACCATACTTACCTACTTTATTTAACATAATTTGTTTTGTGTGTGTGTTGTTTAAGTTATTACTTATGCGTTTGTGTGGGTGTGTATTCTGGGAGATTGATTCTGAACGCTATGACTTGGTAAGATATTATTATTATACTTAGTAAACTAAAGGTTTATTAAGTAAAAAAAATTAAAAGGCGATAATTTCAAAGGAGTGAACTTTCAGAAAGTGAGTGAAATTTCAAAAGAGTGACTTAAGATGTGCACGTACATTATGGAAGTACATAAGGTTGTTTGTAACACTTTTGTTATTATAACTTTTTAGAGTTATTCTGGTCCCTTACCCTGCATGGACAATGACCATTTTTGTATGGCAGCACTACAGACAATATTTGCAAAGGAAGTATACTACCTACCTGTAAACTCAGTCCGAACCGAGTGAGACTAGCTAGAACTTAACTTTGGTTTTCATAGTGTTTGTATGACTGACAAAGTTACATTTACATTACAAAAATGTTCTATATACGGACAGATGGTTATAACTTGGTTCTGCCTGAGTTTACAGCTACACTGTCTTGGCAAATGTTGTTTGTTATACTATCAATAATTGATATTCAAATATTTTGTTGATGGCCGCGAGACAAAGAAAAGGGGACGCCTATTTTAGGCAATGCCTTTTAATGCAGCTACCTGACACATTACAAGACATGTAGCTGACAAATTACTGACTGATGGTAATTAAAGAGTCGCGTACTCTATATGTGAGCTAGGGCAAAATCGCTTCAAAAGTAAGGCGTTAATCTTGACCAATTTATCTTCGTCATTTCGGGAACACGCGGATGTGTGGCGGAGAGACGCATTATCACAACAAAGGGGCCTACTCCCAATTACAGAGTCCGTAATCCGATAGAAGTTACGATTGTTTCTTCAGTATCCGTAACACGAAAAACTATCGTTGTAGTAATCGAATATTTAACTATAGCATCCTTTAACAGCTTTCAAAGTTTTGCTGTCAAACATGTTTTGTATTTCAGTTGACGACCGATTTGGCGCAGGGGAAAGTTACCTGCCTTCTGCGCTACAGGTCTCGGGTTCGATTCCCGAACAAGACAAATATTTGTGTGCATGAACATGTCTAATTGTCTTGGTCTGGGTGTTTTCTATGTATATTAAGTATTTATTTACAAACAAAAAAGTATTTAAGTATATATTTATCCATTATCAAGTTCACATAGACACAGTTTCTTAAGAAATTTACTATGGGCTTAGATAATTGGTGTGATTGTAAGAAAATATTTATGTATTTAGTTCTTGGGGCGTTCTAGAGGAGCTGCTCTGGTTTTCATACAAAATGATATGATCTTTTCGGTTCGGCTCGCAAGGTCTCCCGCCGTAGGATTTGCAAACCGATGGTGTAGCTTCTTTGACGTTCATAAGTGTTTTTACCTCAACCTATATTGAATAAAAAAAATATATTGGATTTGTCATTTATAATGTTAGTAAGATTGGAAAAAAATCGCGAGTGCTGAGCTAAAGTGTGACGATTTGACTCACAAATAACGTGATGGGTAGGTAAATTAGCGCGTGAACTTTCTTTCGGATGAATATAAATTAAGTCCAGCCAGTGAGACTTTACGACAAATGCAAACATGATTCTATACCCCTGACTCGTAACTCTGGTTTTCGGACACACCTTAAGCTTAAGTACGTGTTTTTGTGTTTATTTAATTTTTAACCGACTTCTAAATCAAAAAGAAGGAGGTTCTCTATTCGTCTGTATGTATGTTTTTTCTCTTTTTTTTTTTTTTGTGTATGTCCACCGATTACTCGAAGACGGCTGAACCGATTGAAATGGTTCAAACGTTATTACATCAGGTTGGTTTCCAAGTTGGTCCCATTTTTTGAAATTTTGAAATCGGTTCAGTAGTTTTCAGGAAATCTTGAAAATACTGTCGTTTTCGTTACCACTTTATGTGAATTTAATACGTATCTTTAGGCATAATTCCTTTGTTTATAAACCGATTTAGATGATTCTTGTTTTGTTAACAAGGGGATACCTCAAGGTATTTTAACCGACTTCGAAAAAGGAGGTTTTGAGTTTGATCACATACCTATTTACCAGAAAACACGCAAATTGCCTGCACGATGCACTAAAAAGAGTGAAATAAAAATTATTTTTATAAAAAAATAAAACCGCCTTCTAACAAACCACATCAAAAAAGTAAGAAATAATTCCTCACCAAATAAATAACGTAAGTACTTTGAAGTCGGGCGGGTTTAAACAAAAACAACAAAAAATTGTACATGTTTCACGCCCGACTTCAAAGTACTTACGTTATTTATTTGGTGAGGAATTATTTCTTACTTTTTTGATGTGGTTTGTTAGAGGCGGTTTTATTTTTTTATAAAAATAATTTTTCATTTCTGTATGTCCCGAATAAATATTTTTTCTTTCTTTCTTTCTAAAATAATGGATTCGAAATGTCATTTATCACCTATTTCACTCCCTTCAGGATTTAGTATCGTGACAAAGGGGATTTTATATTTTTTAAGAGGTCCTATTTTTCCAAGCCTGACGATTCAGGCATGAAAAATTACCTTTAATTATTTTTTTTTACTATATCGGTTACGCATTATTACAGAGTGTACTTTTTAAAAACGAACTTTCGACTCACGGATATCGAGAATTAAGAATAGACCCCGATTCAATAAAAATCAAGATATCGCAAAAGTTCAAGGCGTTAAGCTAATTAGGTTCCGTCATAATTAATCAATGGTTGCATTATCAGATCATTTGGTAATATATCGCAAGGCGATTGTTACCGTAGGGCATTTTTGACGAACAAATATGTTCATGATGTTATCTGCTTCTTTTGGTTCATTACGGAATCTTATTAGTTGCATAAACTTTTAATTTTAATTTAATCTTTAATGGGAAGATAGAATTTATATTATGTTTGGTATACGTATTCCATCTCTCTGTCTGTCTTTAAATTTAAAGATGAGAAATGTTTGATTATTCATATTACTAATTTTTATTATTTATTTAATAAGTTCTTTTATTCTGATTTATATGAATAAATTAACATGATATAAAGTTACAAACTAACTTTATTGCTCGCCAACATTATCTACTTGTAGTACAAAATTTTCTTAGTTTGGTAGTAAGTGATGCCATATTGTTATTTTTAAGTGCATTGTGCAAAATTATTGTTTATTATGTCAGCAGATTTTACTATAACAATTTGTCATTGAGTACGCAGCTTTATGGAAATAGCCAAAAATAAACATTATTGAAGCTCATCAGTAGTCAGTTCAGTGTTACCAAAATTCGCAATGATCGAGCGGAATTACCAATAATGCCAGTTTAGATGCAAGACTTGTCTCACATAATGCATACATGTAGTAGGAAAACAAAACATTGCTTCGCACTAAGACATATGGTGGGAGGAAATGAATTTGGTATAGGTTGTGATTCAGATTTAGTTTCAATTTTCTTCTTTATTTCTTATTTTTAAATAAATAAACTAACAATCACACCACATATCTAGCACATAGTAAATATCATTAAGAAACTGTTGGTAACGGACAAATATGTGCGTTTGTTTACATTTTGTTGTTAAATACATAGGTACTTAATATATCATCATCATCATCGTCATCATTTCAGCCGTACGACGCCCACTGCTGGGCATAGGCCTCCTCCAAGGATCTCCACAACGATCGGAAATACAACAACAACAATATATACAACCTGTAAATTAAATAGCGCAAAACCTCTTAGGTGGTGCTTATGCTCTTAATTATGTACAACTTTTACTATGGGGCCAACTCTGCAATTCAACAAAAAAAAATCAGATGTTCCATACATTCTGGTCGATTAGGTATTGACAATTTGTATGAAACAACAGTTTTTTTATTGAGTTGCAGAGTTGGCCCCATAGTAAAGTTGTTAGTAAAAGTTGTTCATATTCATGAGCACAATTACCACCTGAGGTGTTGCGCTATTTAATTAACACGTTGTTTATAAAACACCAAGACAAATATACATTTTCATGCACATACAAATATTTGTAGTGTTCAGGAACCGTACCCCAAATCGGTCTTCTTTCAAATGTTTTAAGTTATTTATTACTTCTTTTTGCATTTGCGATGCTATTATTGTAGTTATCATGGCATAATTTGACATTTAACAATAAACAATCATTAAGCTGACAGGTTTTAAATATTGCAATTTAAATAGTCAAACATGACCTAACCTTTGATTAATGTCAAGAGGGTCATCGATTGTTATTTAGAGTCGCGAGCAATAATATGTATTCAACATGTAACTATGTCTCATTACGTTAATATTGCATGGTTTCACAGCACACTGACAGCGTTGTTTTAAAGTGACAAGGTGTTCATAGATTGTAACGATGTCGTTTCGTTTCCCCCCCCCGAACTATCCCCATATCAAAAATCACGTCGAACTGTTGCTAATGTTAGTAAGAGCGGAAAAAATTCGCGAGGGCAGAGCCAAAGTGTGACGATTTGACTCACAAATAACGTGATACTTAGGTAAACTAGCGCGTGAACTTTCTCTCGGATTAATATAAATTAAGTCAAGTGTATATGCCCAGCAGTGGGCGTCGCTCGGCTGACATGATGATGATGATGAAGTCAAGTGAGGCTTTACGAAAAATGCAAACATGATTCTATACTCCAGACTCGTAAAATAATGGATTCGAAATGTCACCCATCACCTATTTCACTCCTTTCAGAATTTAGTATTGTTCCTATCGTTTCTGTTGCTCCATTTTGACGTGAAAGGGGGTCAAACAAATAAACACACTGTCACATTTATAATACTAGTATGGATTGGACAAATAAACTATGATCGAGGCATTTCCTAGTTTCAGTGCTGTAACGACATAGTTGTAGTTACGTAATCACTTTCTCAATACTCAGAATTTGACTATTTTATAGGCATTAACAACTATGGCCAAAAATAAAAAAATGTAAAAGAAATATCGCTAATAATCAGTCTTGGAAGAGGCTAATAATTTATGAAATAGCTTTCATTATAAAAAGGAACCTTAAGAAAATATTTAAAATATCACAAAAAAACATACTTAACAAAAAAAAAGTTTGGTTCTGCCATATCAAATCTAAAACAATATAATAATAGAAGTATAAAGGAGTTGTTAGGACGCAAATAAAAGCCGGCACTTTCATATTTCGCCTATCTAAAATACCATGTCACCATATAAGCTATAGTGCAAATTATACCAAAATAATTGTCTATGAACAAGAACCATGGCACTTTCATATCGATATTATTATCGTAAATGCTCCATTTTCTTATATACACGACGTTGGTATCAGCTTCAAAAGCTACTCGAATAATCATCAGTCTTTGAACTTTATGTCTTAGAGCGTAAAGTTTAAATTTCCTTGAAATTCTATCGTTTTAGTTTCTGTGGGCGTGATACGATAGTACTTTGTTGTATTAAGTGGCCCTTAAGCCATTGAAGTGTGAAATTCGACATAGTCACCTTAAATCGGTACTAAAACAGTGACTTTGAATGTAACACATTTCAAAGTCAAATATAATTGTGTATGTTTATTTGAAACCGTGTCACACTAGGATGGTAACAAGCGTAACAAGTCATTAGGCGAAGAACAAGTGCCTGTTTCACAATGTCCGAACATTTGTCCACGGACGATACGGCCCGATTTTTTTTCGGATGACGAAAGCTGGTGTTTAGACTTAGACGGATGGAAACCAGAATACGTTTGTCCACTGCGTCCGAACCCGGACGAGCCACTTCATACTGAGAGGTTGTACGTGTGAGTGAAACAGTTATATGGAATCTACGCTCGCACTTCGAAACCGGATCCGATGTAGCGGTACATCCGATCTAGCCAAATTCCCGGAGCCCGTCAAAAAATCGGATGACGGAACTCGGATGCCGGGGCTCGAGTGGACAGACGGTCAATACAAATATATGAACTGCTACTTCGGTCCGTCTAGACGGATCCGGCGAGACGGACGTCGTGGACAAACGGCTTAGAGATACTTTCCAGTTTACTTTACAGTTTTGTATGGCCTATCTGTCCAGTAACAGCTAATCAGAACTTACTAAGACATTGTTAAACAGAAGCTCTACTCTAATTCAACGAAAAACGAAACTTCGTTAGCCCCGCTGCTTTCACTCGATTCTGTCACACCCGGAGAGTGAGAGGGACGGGTATAACGAAGTAATTCAACGAAAAACGAATTTTCGTTGAATTAGAGTAGGCTTGCAGGCCCTTAAGCTGCTAGAAATGTATTTTTGTATTTAATTGATACCTTTGTTAAGTTGGCTACGTTTCTGGTTGGAGACTGATAAGATAAAGTCAAACTAATTTAAAAAATCACTCGTAGGTGTCAAATTATTTTTGGTTTTGCATTTAAAATGTTGATTTTATGTCACGAATATTATATAATAAAAAAAATATCAGAGAAGTCAATAATTTTTTCTAAGATTTCATTTTCAATATAAGTAAGGACTCGAAGATTTATTTTATGAATTTAAAAAATGGAGTAAGAAACTAGGATGCAATTCAGTTAAATAATGAAAAAACAGATGCCTCTCTGACGTTTTATAGGGCAACAATATATCATTCTATCTTTCCTCACCACCATCTATCTTTCTTTTCGATTATCTCCACACCCAAAGGTCGTATTTAGTTTGAAATTCTGCTCGCTGACGTTTACTAGGGTACTCCATTTCGATTCACTTTCAATGCGCATACTTTTAACTTTTCTCGAACTAAAACATTTCTTTGTCGGCCCCTTATCAATTTCTCGATGTGATAGCGATCTACGATAGCGAACTCTTAAAGATTTATTTCACCTAGTCTTAAATGTATAATACAAATGTCAACAAAAAAAAAATACTAGTTGAAACAAGCACCCATTGATTTGATTAATGAAATTAGATATATAAAAGAAAACGTGTGTCTGTGAGTGTGGCTAGTTTTTTTAGAGTATTTAGAAATTAATAAGTAAACGGTGATGATTATAGTTATATTAGGTACAAGAAAAGGAAGAAAAAGTTGGTCACAAAATATTGTGTTACTTTTTGATGCTAATTAGACTCAAACTAGCGCTCTGTTTTACTATGTATAATTGAAAATAAAAATTGCCAAACACTTAATGACATTAATAATCCCTGCCTAAACATTATTACCTCCACGTCATTGATCTAAATTTCAATAAACAACATGTCATACCCGCGGTTTCACCCGTGTGGTTTTCGTTCCCGTGGGAATATCGGGATAAAAAGTAGCCTAAGTTACTCTTTATTACATCAGCTACCTGCCAGTGAAGTCCCGTCAAAATCGGTCTATCCGTTTCAGAGATTAGCCGGAACAATCAGACAGAAAGACAGACAGACAAAAATTGTATAAAATGTTATTTTGGTATATGTACCGTATATATAATCATAATGCATGTAGTAAAAAGCGGTTATTTTAATATTACAAACAGACACTCCAATTTTATTTATTTGTATAGAGTATAGATAAACGTCATCTTAAACAAATAATAAAAAGGATACATTGTTATGTTACACTCATCAAATAATCAAGATCGTTGAACAACTCCAAACTCTCTTCTAATTAGCTTATGTCCCTCCAATCAAATATTTATTACGTTACAGCTACAAGCGCAGCCGGGGCGAGGACCTATAGTAAAATAGTTTTATTTATCGTTGCGACTAACTTATTTTTAATTGGTGCTCCCATATCTCCTCTGATAAGCAAACAACGCTCTTAAGATACGTCTCTAAGTGAGAATTTATGTATTAAGGCGAAGCTCCTCGCGGAAATAGTTTTAGTGTTACTTTGTTATTTGTTTATTGTTATTCATTCGTAGAATAGAATAGAAAATAGAATAGAATAGAATATTTATGGGTGGTCATGGACTGCGGTCCTTGGTGACGCAGGATGTCTTTTTGGAATAAATAGGGAGTAGAATACAAAAATTTAAACGGGGAAAATATTTTCCATTTTTCTTTCCAAATTTTTAGGCTTTTTTAAAATATACCTAATTATGTAAAATTAAGTAAATGTATTTTATATTTCACATGGTATCCTAGAGGTGTTGTTCGTCTTTTTTAACTTAAAGCATACGCATAAATTGAAAAAAAGAGTTAATGTAGCTTCCTTCCGCAAAAGCGGAAGTTTTTTTGCGGAAGTAAGCTACATAATATGTCTTTTTTTACAATGGATGGGACTTTCTTCAAGTGACGCCTGATCCAATCAAATGCAAACACATAACTTTTAAAAATAAAAATATTAAAGAATATGTCCGAACATGATGGGTACGATGACATCGCGATTAATTTCTATATAAAATTTATATTCAAGGCATGTTTAAAGTGTTTAAAATGATGCTAAATATTCGCAAATAAAACATTTGCAATTTTTTTATGTGAACAGCTACTGACAAAAGTCGTAAATGCACTTGGCGGAAAACCAAAAAATGCAGTAGTTTTTCGAATGACTAAGGATTTCGTGAGAGAATTTTTGGTTAGAAACTGTTCATCGATGTCTATTTGTATTCTGTATATAATAAAAAAACACGACTTGAATTTTTATTAGTGTTTAAACCACCAAGTGTTATCAGATGATCAATAAGATCAATTTCCGTTACGATAACAACAACAAACATACGCGTATTAAAAGTAAAGTTTTATAATTTAAAATGAAGTATTCGAATAATCGACCCGTCTCACAACTAGCCTGGTGGGCCTCGAACCCACGACCTTTCACTGTCTAGGCGAATCCTCTAACCACTGAGCTACGGAGTCGTTCAGTGGTTAGAGCATAGGGTTCGAGTCCCATCGGAGTTGGTTGTGAGACTGGTCGATTTTTTCTAATACTTCATTTTCAATACTGCATAGTGAATGTAAAAAAGTAATAATAATTATTAAACAATTACTTAAAACATTTTTTAAGGTTGTTAGTTAGCTCATAATTAGCATATATCCTTGAGTGAGTCCCTTATAGGAAAATTTGTTATAAAAAACAAACCACTAGTCCCGCAAGTAGATATTCGGACCGGATCCCGTTTTTTCTATTTTCCCTATACATAATTGTATCGTGAATGCATAAAATTTATTTAAAATAGTACTCTATCTTTTTCTATCCCTATTTTAATCATTTTGTTTTTAAATTCTACAGCTTTTGTACGTTTGATTTTATATTAGGAATATGTGAAACCAGCTTTATAAATGTCGCATTGTTTCACCCATCCGACAAAGTATGTGATATCGATATGATCGAGCCTGTTCAGATTTCTAAACTCGTTTTTTGAGCAATTGCATTTGAAATGCATAACAAAATCGTGACTTGGAAATTTTGAGAATGAGTTTTCCTCAAATCACTTTATATCGTTCCCAGGCGTTATTAGATTGTATGAAAACTTTTATACTTTGATGTTACTTGTGTATGCGAAGTTTTATGTGTTCAGTTGGTACCTACCTACAGTCGAATTAATTTATTTGATCCTACAAATTTCTGACGTATATTTGAAAGAAGTGATCTTTAGCGACTCCACACAAGAAAGGCATAGTTCGTAAGTATAATAGATAATTCTTTTTAGGATTTTGAATTTATATTTTATAAAAAAAACGCTTAGCTTTTCCCGAAATAAAACGTGCGGGAGTCTGCACTTACCAGTGAGCGCTTAATTCCTGTTATTTACTAGCGACTCACGAGTAAGCACTTCATTGAACTAAAAATGTGAAGAAAAGCATATCGGTTGTTTTTGTGATAGAGGTTTATGTCTAAAATCGGTTTCATCTGGCCAAAAGATTTGAAAATTCAAAATTCAGTTTTCGAACATGTGACGGTCAACGACATTTTATGGTTTGGGTTCTGGGTCTGGGTATCCTTACCTGTCCAAGATTAGCCAATAACATTGGGTTTTTATGGGACTCTCGAATTTGGCTAAAATCTGGTTGTGCCTAACGGTATTAATTCTTTTTTTTACTTGCGGTCACATGTTTTTGGCCAATATTTCGTAATCTGAGAAAAAAGGTGTCTTTTGAGTTACTTCACTGACTTTCTCAGAATTCAAACATGATTCAAACTGAATCATTTCTTTTATTTGTTGTCTTTTTTATTTTTTGTTATTTGTTTTGAAAACACCGTTATTTTTCGGTAAAGGAAAAAACCAGCATTTATTTGACTGTAGTAGATGGGTGAAATACCTTTTCGAAATTCTTTTTACATTAAAAGTGGCGTTTAAACGCTGCACAATCATAATCGAATATTTCAAGATTTACAATAAATATTTTAAGAAAAATTCAAATTAGTCTTATGCTAAATCTTAATCGAAAAAGTAATTAAGAAAGACATTATCGCAATAGCTACTTTAAAAGTTTCAAGCTGTCCACATTACTTCACGAATACGCTAAAATATTTATTGCAGTTCCTTTCTGTACATAAATACTATTCTTTTTCTTTCTTTGCGTTCGATTTTAACGAAACAAATGTAAAGGTTCTAAACGTTTTAAATCATTAGGCTTAAGGTTGAATTTAGAATCCAGAGTATTATTTTGTTTCTTTTCCTGGTTAATGTGGTCAGTTGATATGCGAGATTGAGTGGTCAATGTCCATTTAAAAAAAGACAGGGCATCACCCTTACACATCGATAACATCAAAATAAACCTAATTGATATTGAAATAAAATCTCTGCGTTATTGCACACATAAGTAATTGGTAACTATAAGTTGTATTTAGTTTTTGCATTCACAATGCAATTTTGGAGGTTCGGTCGTTTTTTTCTAATATTTCATTTTCAACTATTAGTTGTGTTTACTAAAATATTTATTACTAGCCTTCCGCCCGCGGCTTCGCCCGCGTGTACTACACGACGTTATCCCGTGGGAAGGTGATATTTTTCAGGAATAAAAAGTAGCCTATGTCCATTCTCAGGCTCTAGACTATGTCTGTACCAAAATTCATTCAAATCGGTTCAGTAGTTTAGGTGTGATTGTGTAACACACAGACAGACAGAGACGCATTTATAATATACTAGCTGACCCAGCGCGACTTCGTTCCCGTGGCCCTACCCCCTACTCCACCCTACCCTACCCCTACCCTACGTACTCTACCCCTACCCTACTCTACCCCTACCCTACCCCTACCCCTACCCTACCCTACCCCTACCCCAACCCTACCCTACCCTACCCCTACCCCTACCCTACCCTACCTATACCCTACCCTACCTTTACCCTACCCTACTTCTACTCTACCCCCACTTACCCCCTTTTCCACTATTTTCTCACCGTAAGAACCTTCCTTGGACTTCCACGAACATTTCAAGACCAAAATTAGCCAAATCGGTCCAGCCGTTCACGCGTGATGTCGTGACCAAGGGAAATAGGGATTCATTTTTATATATATAGATAATAAAGTACTAGCTTTCCGCCCGCGTGGACTACAGGACGTTATCCCGCGGGAATGTGATATTTTTCCGGGATAAAAAGTAGCCTATGTTCCTCTCCAGGCTACAAAGTATCTGTGTCCCAAATTTCAGCCAAATCCGTTCAGCCGTTTTGGCGTGATTGAGTAACAAACATCCAAACATCCAAACATCTAAACTTTCACATTTATAATATTAGTAGGATAATAAAATAATAATAATAAAGAAAGGATTATTATTTTAGTTTTTTTCCGACGTTTCGGCAACTTTCCAGAGGGCGTGGTCACGGGAACTACCCACTGATATAGTATAATTATATTTGCAAACTTTTCCTTAAGATGAATCATTAGGAAAATATATAACACTAGCGGATCCTCGCGATCGATTTTACCCGCGTGCTGGTACCCGTTCCCGCGGGAATATTGGAATAAAATTACTGTGACATTCTAAAAGTGAAAGAACTTTTGAAATCGATTCAGTAGTTTTGAGTTTATTCGTTACATACCTGAATACATACAAATCTTTCCTCTTTATAATATTATGATATAGATTATGTAAAGAAAACATAATTTTATATTTTCTTTAGGTAGATGAGTCTGAATGTAATTATTTTTGTATATTTACATTTACTTGAAGCTAAAATCTCAATAGCTCAGCGATCAGATTATAAAAGACGCAAATTCGATTTCCTACTGAAAAGTGGGAGAAGAGTTATTTTTTTTAAATAGCTGTGTTAAAGTTGCTAATGTTGTAGGCATTTCTAAATAAATCCTTATGTCGCAGCAATTAGAACCGAAGTTCAAATGAATTAGAGTAACGAGGTATCAAAAGTACACCCAAATGTTTATTTTTTCGCGCTGCTCTCGGTTTTATTGCTTTTATGGACTGTAAAGTGACTTAAAATTGATGGTCTAAATTTACATATCTGGATTGAAATTTGAAGAATGTTATCACGAAATCCTCACATGAAAATAACGCTATATTTAATATGTTTAAAAAAATATAAACTTGTACAGCTATAATTTAAAGTAGGTAAATAGTCTTCTCCAAGATCATCTAATTCAATATTAAGTAAATGCGCACATTGAAAGCATTGTTAAAAAACATTTTTTTCTTGCCACTAACTTATAAATTATTGTAAATTTATTTAGTAACAACATGCCACAATAGATAAACAGCCTATTTCAAAATAATACAACTCATCTAAGTGTTAATTACATAATGACTCAATTAAATATATAAGAGAAGATATATATTTGGCAATGTTTGAAGCATCATGTCCAATCAGTCGGCCTAGGGCAGCTATGATACAACCACTAATTGATTTAACTTGTAATCTCTTACATAAAACACTTCACGTCTATTGTGAAATTTAAATCAAACTTGATTAACGTTAATACGATTGACATTTACATAACAAAATTGCAAAGAGAACACGCTTAGCTGTGAAATCAGGAAAACATTTCTAATTCCTTGGTTGCGATTTGAAAAATATAGTTTTGAGTATGTCCTTTACCATTTGGTTTTTGCGTTTATCATTTTGCTCTTGTATCGTTCGGTGACTCAAGGATCTAACCGGTTCCTTCCAATTACACGACATCAAAACTATACACACATACCTACATACATACGAGTGTAATGTACGACACTTTAAAAAATATAATGTTAAACTTAATTTTTTCAATGGATTAGGAGCATTTCAATAATCCTTATTACTTATAATGAATCTTCTTCTTCTAACAGTTAAATGCAAAGAAGCATAAATAAACAAACCACTACCTATTTTTACTATTAACTCGTCATTTAAATCAGCTGGTTGAAATGAACCTTTCAAAATCATTGCAATAAATTCCAAAGCGGAAAGAGCAATCATAACATTATGACTATAATTTTATGTGCACCTTAATTATATTGAAATAAAGTTTTGTTTCGTTTGTTGCAGGTAAATTAAGCGTACGGAGTTGTGGGGCAGGTCGTGACTTACTATTTCGTTTCATTTGCGAAGCGCCCTGAGTGCTACTTGTGACAGAATAACACCCTCTTGTTTCGTCATCATCGGGTAGAATCCCAAACGTCAAAAAAACTTTAATTTTTATTAGTAATAGTTTAAAAAATAAACAAAGCATTATAAGTTTATAATTATTAAATCCTAGTTTAAAATCAGAGAATATACAGAGAGTCCCTCGATAAAATTGCTACCCCGAAAAGGAAAACTAGACCACAAATTATGGACAAAAAATATAGAAAAAAATAAAGAAAGGTAATCCTTGCTTCCTACTAATATTATTAATGCGAAAGTTTGTGAGTATGGATGTATGTTACTCTTTCACGCAAAAAGTACTGAACAGATCTGAATAAAATTTGCAACAGATATAGATTATAGGCTGGAGTAACAATGATACTTTTTATCCTGATATTCCCACGGGAACAGAAACTTCACGGGTGACACCGCGGGCCGCCGCTAGTACATATATTATAAACGCGAAATTTTGTATGGATGTATGGACGTTTGTTACTCTTTCGCGAAAACTTCTGAATGGATTTTAATGAAACTTTAAAATAAAATAGCTTATACATCAAAATAACACATTAGCTTTTTTCTATCTCAATATTCCCACGACAACGGGTACCACGCAGGTAAAACCGCGCGTAGCAGCTAGAAAGTCATAATTTTAAAGCAAGCCATGTATTCTGAATTAGGGCCCTAACAAGAAGTGTAAGTGAAATCGCCACCTATTGCGACCGCCCGCGTAGTTACTTTGTGTCGCCACTTTAAAAAAGTCAATTAAAAAAATAAAACCGCCTTCTAAAAAACCACATCAAAAAAGTAAGAAATAATTCCTCACCAAATAAATAACGTAAGTACTTTGAAGTCGGGCGTGAAACATGTACAATGTTTTGTTGTTTTTGTTAGAACCCGCCCGACTTCAAAGTACTTACGTTATTTATTTGGTGAGGAATTATTTCTTACTTTTTTGATGTGGTTTTTTAGAAGGCGGTTTTTTTTTTTTTTTAAAATAATTTTTATTTCACTCTTTTTAGTGCATCGTGCAGGCAATTTACGTGTTTTCTGGTAAATAGGTATGTGATCAAACTCAAAACCTCCTTTTTCGAAGTCGGTTAAAATACCTTGAGGTATCCCCTTTCCAACAAAACAAGAATCATCTAAATCGGTTTATAAACAAAGGAGTTATGCCTAAAGATACGTATTAAATTCACATAAAGTGGTAACGAAAACGACAGTACTTTCAAGATTTCCTGAAAACTACTGAACCGATTTCAAAATTTCAAAAAATGGGACCAACTTGGAAATCAACCTGATGTAATAACGTTTGAACCATTTCAATCGGTTCAGCCGTCTTCGAGTAATCGGTGGACATACACAAAAAAAAAAAAAAAA
This sequence comes from Crambus lathoniellus, assembly GCA_949710035.1. Classification (NCBI taxonomy): domain Eukaryota; kingdom Metazoa; phylum Arthropoda; class Insecta; order Lepidoptera; family Crambidae; genus Crambus; species Crambus lathoniellus. Next base: position 31,264,244 of record OX453298.1, on the reverse strand, counting down.
AAACATACATACAGACGAATAGAGAACCTCCTCCTTTTTGATTTAGAAGTCGGTTAAAAAAAGTATGTAAAAAGCTGTTTTTTTTTACAAAAAAACAGGTGTAGTTACTTTTTGGCGAGTTGTGTGTTATTTTATGATAAACTAGCGGCCGCCCGCGGTTTCACACGCGTGGTTCCCGTTCCCGTGGGAATATCGGGATAAAAAGTATCCTATGTGTTATTCCAGCCTATAATCTATCTCTGTTGCAAATTTCATCCAGATCCGTTCTGTAGTTTTTGCCTGAAAGAGTAATTAACGAACATCCATACATCCATAAACAAACTTTCGCTTACAATATTAGTAGAATGCTAAGTGTTAGACATAATTATTATTTTATTTTAATATTTTACCTAGTTTTTTTGTAGTTTTACCCCCTTTCGGGGTTGCACTTTTTCGAAGGGTATATGTTGACGTCATTAATTACTATTTTAGTTACAATTTTATTTAAAGGACTTCAAATACATAGCGTAGAGAAAGAAATTAGTAATATGTGAGCGATGTTGGACTTATCTTCATAAGAAACTTTGTAATATATGTCTTAAAAGATCAAAATTAAATACAAAAAAGTTTAGCTAGGTAATAAATAAATAAGAAATAAATAACTTCTTACATTCACACCAATTATCTAAGCCCATTTTAATTTCATTACGAAACTGTATCATGGAAAACTTGATAACGGATAAATATATACTAAATACTTTTTGTTTGTAAATACATACTTAATATACATAGTAAACACCCAGACCAAGACAAATAGACATGTTCATGCACACAAATATTTGTCTTGTTCGGGAATCGAACCCGAGACCACTGGCGCAGAAGGTGGGTAGCCTACCCCTGCGCCAAATCGGTCGTCAAAGTAAGTCGCCAGGTAGGTACATCATATTGGAACACTTTTAATAAATATCAAATGAAACAACACTGGTTTTATAATATGAACTGGCACCTATAGAACAGCCATTCCCGCCACAATACTTCATATTAAAAGAAATACTTTTATTTTTAACTTCCTTTCTTTAAAGGACAAGCAATAATTTCAAAAAAGTACCTTTTATTTCACACACACGCACGTTCATAATTCTGTAGGACAGAAAGAAATTTAATAGGCCACTAATATCGTTGTGGCTACCCTAATTATTTTACAGTGCTGCCACTACTCTGTTCATAATTTTCAAAAGACATTATATAAATGTAATTTTAATTATTTGTACACTTGAACTCGTATGTTCCTAGTCTAACAGCTGGATTAAAAAATGCTTTCATAAGAAAATAATAATAAATGAACGAAATATCAATTGAACGAATCAGATTATGTATGTTTTATGAAAATGAGTTATTTCGTTTTCTATTCATTTCAAAATAATGAATTTTATTTTAAAGAATTCAAGTTTAGAAATAAATTGTAACTGCCTTGGATGACATAAATAAATAAACTAAACAGTTTTGTATAAATAAAACACTTTCACGGATTTTCTAAGATGTGTTTATGTAAACAGTTTTGCTTTATTTCATGGCCTGACATAAGTCGCTCTTTTTTTTTCAATAATTATAACACTTCCTATTTATTGAATGATTATCCATTTCATTCATGTGCACATTAGTTCATTCGGTGCTGGATTGCATACGGACAAACATCTCCTGAGGATGCCCCGGGTTGGGGCGAAACACGTGTAGAGTTGTGTGATCGGTGAAGGTGCAAGTTTTGCGATTATTTGCGGAAGAAAGCTACATAATATATTTATTTTTCACAATGGTTAGGGACTTCCGCCAAGTGACGCCTGATTCAATCAAACACATTAGTTAAGTTTATTTCATGACAGTCTCCTAGTCTACGAAGATAGTAGGCATAGTAGGCATTACAGCTTTTATTTTGGCATCGTTTTAGTGCTAGATTCAACCAATCTAAAAATATTGATATATTTTGGTGAAAATTAAAATGAGTGGACTAATGTTGGTAGATAATGGAGTGGTGATTTCAAAGTAAAAAAAGAACAAAATTTACAATTACACTTACTTTATTTATTTTCATATCGGATTGCATTCTGCTATAACAGAAACCACTCTAAAACAACAAATAGTTGAGGTTGAGATCACAAATACTACCACCGACCGCACCGCAGCACGTCACTACATTGTGTCCAAAACGGCAATAAATTAAGAAACTTGCATCTGAATAAATCCCGCTTATTTACAACGGTGCACAGCCGACAGACAGATTGCGGCGGGATGAACACATCTTGTAATTGTATCCAGCGGCTCCTAGGAGGTCCCCAATCTCCAATTGACGTTATAATAGAGACGAGAGGCGGTTCGTTTTATTAGGACGTCTTTAAGAGTTGGGTAAGAAAGTTATGTTGCTTTCAATTGGAAGACGGGCCCTTGGAGTATGTTAAAGAAGAAAATTGAGTACGAATTATTTATCATTAGAAAATGAAAGTGTGTTAATATTTAAGTGGAAGAATTATGTTAAGGAGAGCTTGAAGTTGGATATCTTGTTTTGTACCAAAATGGCATAATTTTTCACCTTAATCTATTTACCTTGCCAAAATCAAATGTAAGTCACGCTGCTAAATCTGGGGACAAGGCAGTGCCCCCGCCAAGTCGAGCGCGAAGCAAACACTGACACTGCCGTACCATCCTTTTCTGGAACTATTTCAGTGTATTTTCAAGGCTCTACTCAAGGACCTATAGATAGGTTTAGAACGCTGAAATTATCGCTCTCTAGTAAACTATAAGCACACAACAGAACCCCCAATATATATCGGTTTGTAGCTTATTTATTTCCGAAGTTATGCATAACCAAAGTTGTGTTAATTCGACACTGATTCACTGACTAATTAAGTCACTGATTATCAAAATAGAACTAATTCTTCCCATAAAACTAGAGACCGGAAATTTGGTACTGGGGAAAACTATCAATCTATCTTATATCTCAGCATCATGGAAGATCCTAAGTACCTGATGACCCTGATAGACCTGCCAAACTATTAAAGTAATTGGCATGTTGTGTCTACAAAATATATTCAGTGAGGTTGAACCGTTCTTTTAAGAAACAAAAATTTTGGATCCGGAGTATCTGTTCAAGTACCCTAAAAGCTCAGTTAAACTATTGGAGATATGAAAATGTCGCCGTAACAAAAGTTATTTATTGTGATAAGCCCCATCCCATCTATTGATGTTTAAAATACTGAAGTTTTCTGCAAAAAAATGTGAAACCCCCCTTAAACATCCTGTAAAAAACTGGCCAAATCTCCTTGGAGCAGTTTTTTTACAGAATGTTTTTGGTGGGATATACATTACATAGAAATGTAGGTAATTCTAATACATATTCTCCGTTACGCACGCACCTGCTGGAAGTAATTTTAACACTGTTTAAAAATTATAATACTATAGTGAACTTAAAAATTATATACCTACTGGTTATCGAAACTTGAATCTAAATAAATCGTTGAACAACTTTTAACATGACAATCATGCAGAGTAGAAGTGCTTCAAATCGTTCAATCGACGTGTTGGCACTAAGTAACTACTTGTGGAACTTATCGATCGAAATCATCGGACACTTATATGTTTATGGATCTGACAACTAGAGCCTCGGAATCTGAGTTATTTCTTTGGAAATATCGATTTATTACCAATTCTGAAGATATATGGCGAGTTTCACTCATTGAAAATGAAAAATAATATCGTGAATGTGAGAAAAATATTCGCGTAAAATCGAGAATAAAATGTCGTATTCATTTCAGGAGTAGAAGATGATATTTCACGGATGAAATATCATCACGGGTTTCAATGGGTAAGAATAATAAATAATTTGAATGAAATAATGAAAAATAATGCTGTGTTTTAATTTCAGAAAAATGGAAATAAAATAACTAGTGATATAATGTTAATCGGAGCTGCGCAAATGGTTACTTGAAAAATGTTTTTATTCCTTAAGAGAATTTGAAGGTGCTCGATAAATCTGGTGACTTTTCATTTATATTTAGTAGTAATTAAAATAGATTTATTGACATTAACTAACTGACATTTTATATTTTTGCATGCTTTTGAGTATAAGGCGAACATTTGTACTTAATCTATAATAACATATCACCTGTTTATTTAAATAATGTTCTGGCAAATAAAGATAATTTGATTTGATTGGATTTTAATTAGATTTAGAATAAAAACTTTTAACTACCATTACATTTATTGCCTCTAATATTTGAATTGTTGCACTGAATGTTTAAATGTAAAAAAATATACAAATCCTTTGTTATTGTTGATCGAAGTACAAATCACTACCCTTTAATTTTATTCAGTTGAAACATATCAAAAAGATCAAATCTTTTAGCCAAGTGCTCATAAAAAAATAAAATACTTTGCGCGTTAAAGTTTTGCAACATTACCGACCAGCAAAAGAAATAAATCAGAAAGTTAAAGCAAATTCTATTCGATGGTGCTTCATCATTATCATTTCAGCCGTAAGACGCCCAGATGGTGCTAAAATGAAATCGTAGTTATCGGTTAGGTATATTCCCTACAAATTGATCACAAAACCCTTTATAAGAAAAAAGGAAGCCATTGACATTCCACGGCTGCCAGACTCAAAACATAAACATTTCAGTTTACTGCGTACGCACACGTCTTTATTTAAATCCTAGACGGACAGTTTTATTGGTCTGTCAAATAAAGGACGCCATTTAATTCGTTCAGGGGGCCGCTTTTCGTCATTCGTTCTTCGTACAAATATCCATTGTCCATCAGTGGGGAATGGTTATGGTAAGCAGGGTAAGTGACAATCGAATGCGCACGCGACGGTATTGTATGCGGTCTCTCATTGAACTGCCTGCGTTCGATGCGTTAATCTTAAGCTCGCTTGTTTTTCTCATTCACGAAGGAAAGTAAAATACGCATTTCTAGGCTGCAGAATATAGGTTAGAGAATAATAATAAGTATAGTATGTTGTACAAAGAAACATATTAATATTTGCTGTAACTAGTGGGTGTCAAAAAAGTAAATAGGTTACCAATAAAAGATATTGATTGCCTTTTAACATATTGATGAACTTGCTTGTTAAGCCGATTGCCATAATGAAAAAATAACTTTATATTTTGAGAGAAATCTATCTAACTCTTAGAACTGAAGAAGATGATTAAACCCCAAGCACGAAAAACTCTCGTAAACATTTTCTTGATCAGATTATACTGTGTTAAAACCAAAGCAGCGCCTCTTTCGGTCGTATAAAAAACTAAATTTCAATAATATTTGACAACAACACATAAACAACTTTTGACGATGTATGAAATGAACGCATTAAAAAAACTATTATTTCTCTAGAGTTGGAAAGGTTTCATCAGGACCTGAATCTTAGCGATTGATCAAGAAGATGCGGCGCGTCAGACGTGGGCGAATTGTGCATCAGTTGGTGCGTCACATTGCCTTATTTGATTAGACGTCTGTCGCGAGCGCGCAATGATAACACAATTTGCCCGCGCCGCCCGACACGCCACCTCTCCTTGAACGAGCCATTAGATCCATAGCATAGGCGACCTTGGTGGTTTAACCTTCAGACCCTCGCGGAAACTGTTAACACGTTGTCTGTTGAGATCTTGCGAGGATCCCAGGCCCACTCCCACTGTGGGGCGCCGCTGCCAGCCCCGGCCGTACATCACGACCTACACGCCAATACGAGCGCACCCTTAAATTAGTGACACCTTATTTTTGGTAGTGTAGAAGATAGTTTATATTTTAATCAAAGAAAAAAATGTTGCACAATTTTAGAAATATTAGCAGAAGAGAGAGAAATACCTACCTACTAAGCTTCAACTTCTTCCTTCAACGACAAAATTTCATATTTTTTTTTATATTATAATACTTTGCACAAGGTTTTTTAGGAAGTTTTATTGAGCAAAACATTGACACAGGGAGGTTCCGGCATAAAAAGTAGCAGGCATTAAAAAAATTAATGCAATTATTAGTTAACAAAGATTTAATCTTTGTTAACTGTGCGAGCCACTACTGATTTTATGAAGGTATAACGATGTTATCCAAATTTTTTACCGACTTTAAAAAAGGAGGAGGTTATAACGTTCCACAATATGTGTGTTTTTTATGATCTTGATTTTTCCTGGTTAAACCTCTAAAATCTAAATGATTTTCTTTAAGACTTTGGAGAAGGACATTAAGTAACATTTTAAGACCATGACCATAAAAAATTTAACATTATAAATATTACGTAAATGGTTAAAATCCAGCTTCTCGTAGTTTTAAAGAATATGTATCTACCTTTTTCAGCAAAATATATATTCTAAGAGGCTTTTGCTACAAAAGTTTGTATGTCGTAGGTACTAGTAGATCAGTGGGATGAAGTTGCTGGCAGCCACTGGTAACTCAAATGCGAAAGAGTCAACATATTTTCGTTTCCTAAACCCACTGACGAAAAATGTCTTGATTATCACACGAACCGTGGTGCCCCTACATAATCGCCATACACCATAAATATGAGATACGTCATCGCAGAGCCGTCTCGTCCGAAACGAAACGCGCGAATCGCGATATCGTTCATAACGCTATAAATAACGCTACGTGTGGATGCGACACCTACTTACTTACGTGCGTTCTGATAGCGAATTGATGTAACTGTCTGCTTTGAGCTGTTGGCATAAAGCTGTTAAAAGGTTGTGTGTATGTTTTTCACGATTCAATTTACAGTACCTAGTGATAGTTGTCCAAGTTTGTATTTTTATGTGCCGTAGACCGGGGTTAGAAAAAAAAATTAAACCGCCTTCAAAACAAAACTGCAAACAAAAACTCATTTTCCAAAAACACGTAAAAGTGTAAAATAAATTGAAACATTGAATTCAAAGTGCGAAAGTGCGGGACTTTTTCTAACTAATCTTGAACTTATTGATCTGATTGAAGTCGGTGTCAAGCCATATCTTAATATGTATTTGATAGGTGAGATAATTACTCATCTAGTAAATATTTTGTATAGAGATTTTCGTACCTTTTTTCCCCTACTTACATTCTTCTAATTTATTTTAAGTATATTATTTTCACACGTATTTATGGACATTGAAACTACTAAAAGACACATTTTTTAAAAGCAAAAAAATAAATTTAAGGCGCTACTCGGAAAAAGTATGAACTTTGTGATATAAAACTAAAGGATGGTTAGAGTTGTTATAAATCTGGTAATTAGATATATTATCGTATAGTTTCAGAAACACGATTTTATGATTTTGCCTCGACACTTTTTATTTTCGAAAATACCTCTAAAAAATACGTAATATCAAGATTATTCTTAAATGGGGTTACATATACTATTGAAAATTAGTTTAATTAGTGGACACCAATAATATTTAGGATCGTATAGAAGCATTTTTTTTAAATCGCTATAGTTTTTTAATACGAATTTTGTGGTTTTTTTGCGTAATCTGCAAAATCGGTCTCGCTCACGCGCGCGTTGTTTTCTCATTGCTATCTCGCTTTAGCATAATTTTTCCGAGTATCGCCTTAACTAAGTTACAGCTAATAAAGTACGAAATTCTGGAAACAAAAATAGTAGTAACTTTCGAGATAACTTTTTCCTATGTAAGTAAATAATGAAAGGAATATAATAAACCAACCGACTAAAAATTACTAAATTTATCGACTAAAATGCTAGGTTTGGTTGCGGAAATATAGGTTTATGTCTGTCCGGCTGTCAATACCTACATTGCAAAAAACCTACGTAGTAAATAATCCATATCTCATATTCTCTACTTCGTAATAAGCCTTAATCGCACAACGACATAGTAGCAAAATGCCTACTTTTTAAAAAGTACAGTTGAGAAGAAAACCACGTGGATACATATAAATTTTATTGTTACCTAATATCTACATAATTATCATGTTACTTATAAAATGAACGTAAAAAGCACTTCGGGCCCGTGGGCCTACCGATTTGCCCTTCTGGTAGGACCACGGTATACCACTATGTACTCGTGGTCCTACTGGACTAGGGCTTATTATAAGTATCGATAATTTAGTATACTAGGTATTTAATTATTTCAAATAAAAAAATATTTTATATTCAATTACAAAATAATGTTAGATTCAGTCAAAAGTACCAGGGCAACATAACTTACGAGGATTAGGGTACCTAGTATTTTTGTAGGTAAAAAAGTATTTTAGTCGATCGGTTAATTAATACCTATAATGAAATATCGGTATTAAATAATCAAAAGTTGCTCGATGCGGTCTTAATGTAACGCAAAATAAAAGTAATTATATATTTTAATATAACAAAAGTTGTTAATATACTATTAATAGGAGACTTTGTTCTCGTGGACCAATAATTATTTTTAAATAAGTTGCTAGAAAGGCGACAGGTCGTGTAATGTGGCGCCAATTTGAGGAGGCATACGTCCAGCAGTGGGCTGCAACAGTTTGAGATTATGATGATGATGAAACAAGTTGCCACCTGCGATTTCAGTTACTCAGACTTCGTTTTAACTCTGAATTCTTTCATCTTCTTTTGTACCCATCTCTCTCCAAGAAGTTCCAGAGGGCCTAGACAAGTGGCTTTCTATTATCGATATCGCTAGTAGAATAGAAACAAAATGTATGGGTTTGACATTAGCGGTCACGTGACAATTCGATCATGTATTTGAATGTTTTTTAACCGACTTCTAAATCAAAAAGGAGGAGGTTCTCTATTCGTCTGTATGTATGTTTTTTTTTTTTTGTGTATGTCCACCGATTACTCGAAGACGGCTGAACCGATTGAAATGGTTCAAACGTTATTACATCAGGTTGGTTTCCAAGTTGGTCCTATTTTTTGAAATCGGTTTAGTAGTTTTCAGGAAATCTTGAAAATACTGTCGTTTTCGTTACCACTTTAAGTGAATTCAATACGTATCTTTAGGCATAACTCCTTTGTTTATAAACCGATTTAGATGATTCTTGTTTTGTTAAAAAGGGGATACCTCAAGGTATTTTAACCGACTTCGAAAAAGGAGGTTTTCAGTTTGATCACATACCTATTTACCAGAAAACACGTAAATTGCCTGCACGATGCACTAAAAAGAGTGAAATAAAAATTATTTTTATAAAAAAATAAAACCGCCTTCAAAAAAACCACATCAAAAAAGTAAGAAATAATTCCTCACCAAATAAATAACGTAAGTACTTTGAAGTCGGGCGGGTTTTAACAAAAACAACAAAAAATTGTACATGTTTCACGCCCGACTTCAAAGTACTTACGTTATTTATTTGGTGAGGAATTATTTCTATAATTTTTTTCTTGTATTAGAATGGCTTTAGTTGTTTTCTGTAGGTAAATAGTTAACTTTTTGATCTAAAGCTTTTTGTGTTTTTTAAGTTTAAAATTTAGTAGTTAATAATAGAATTAGGTAGGTTGTCTACATTTTCGAATTGTTCGAGTAGGGTAAATCCTAGTAAGTTAGTTTTTAGTAAATTATTGTAGCATAGATTAAGTGGATTCCCAGTTTAGTAAGCCAATAAAAATAAAATAAAAAAATGTCTTTCTATTCAACTGGCGATATCGATATTAGAAAGCGACCCTTAGGTCTGCATATTATAACGAGGTACTTTATAGTTCGCGGTGTGAACCCAAGTTTGAACAGAATAGTAGTTTATGTGACTGTCGCATAAGGAGGGGTATTAAAACACGAGTGGGAGTTTAAAAAACGAGCCTTGGCGAGTTTTTTAATAGTATTCCACGAGTGTTTCAATACCGAGCTATGTGCAGTCTCATACACTACTTTATCTATTACACTCATTACATTTATCATATATACTTATTTCAAAAATTAAGCAAAAAAATATTAATTATAAAATGTGGATTGGCGCCAAACCCCACTGATAGAAGTCTATACGGTCTTCTAAATTCAAAATTCTAATTTTAAAAAGTTTCTTATTGTTGCCGGCTAAAGAAGGGCTTGAAAGAGTTGGAAGTCAGGGCCGGTAAATCCTTTTTTTTTTTTTTTATAGTAGGGGGAATGCGGTTATGCATCCCGAGGGTATGTGGGACTCGCCGCTAAGATCCTACCCACTAAACCCCCTACTGCTTCCAACACCACCTAACACGCAGGACCTACGGGACCGTGATAACACGCACCGTGTGAGGGCCGGTAAATCCTACGGTTGCCATGGAGATTGTAAAATTAACAAAAATAATTGTTGCATGAGTTCATAATTCGAATATTATAACATGAGTGTAGATAAAGATCTTTTCGCATCGATTCCAATGAGGCCAGCGCACAAGTAAGAAATATTGAAAGCCCATTGAAAGGCTATTGGCATTAATCAAGCTCGAATATGAGCCGGGTTCACTTGCGTGAGTTAAGGGTGGCTCCCGCTTATTTATGGTTCAAATGTAAGGCGGTCGTAAATACCGGGTACCGTAACCTTGTAGTTGCATCATCGGGTGTCTGTTGTCGGGGGGTATTCTGCACCCAAGAGCCGGAATAGGCTTCAGAAATTATTAAAACAGAAAAAAATAAATTAATTTTATGAGATTTTAAATTATTTTTATGCATTCACAATGCAATTCTGTAAGTATAGGATTAATGTCTGTTTCATCTTAATCGATTGTTAAACATTTGTAAAAATGTTTCTTTCGGATGCGAGGGTTTCCTCACATTGATGAAGCAACGCTGGCCTACAGCGTAGCAAGGATAGCAAAATTCGACGAGTCGTATAGGCCTTTCGGTAGCTTAGTTGGTCAGAGCATCGGGCCGGATTCCCGGAGGCGCGGGTTCGAATCCTGGCTGAAAGCTACTTATAGGGCTCGTGCTTTTTTACTATCACATATTTCCTATAATTTTGATGATTTGTAAAATATTAATTCTTCATAACTATATTTCTATTGTATGAAGCAATGTTCATAAAACTGGGTAAATTATAAAATAGACCTTGGTCAAGGTCATACCTACGCTACGCTATTTTTGTCATGAAAATTTAAAGATATCCTTAGGAAGAGCATTATTACTGGGAGCGCGATATATTCTGATTTCACGTGAACGAAGTCACGGGCATACACTAGTATTAAGGTTTAATAAAGTAATTTCCATATTTTATTAAATTAGGCCAGAAGATAAACTCTCGTAGCCGATATATTTTAGTATCGGTTGTTAATTACAGTTTCAGTATTGCGAATGTTCGTTAGGTATGCAAATGCATTAATAGAGGGCAATGTAGGACGGTACATTTGCAAAATGACATCGAAAACTTCCTTTTGGTCTTTTCTGAATCACTTTCGCTTTAGCATTGCGTTTCTCAGAAAGTAATTTTCCCGAGAATGTCATTTTTGGAAGTGGCTTTTAACTTTCATTACTTTGTGCGGAAACACCAAAAGGAGAATGGGCAGGAATGTATGGAGTTTGGTCGACCCTTTTAGCAATACATGCTACGTTGTAACATGTTCTACTCGTTGCCCATAACATAAATTATAATTACCTACGCCGTTTTGCCCGTAACAACTTGAAAGTTCGGAGTCTTCCGAAAGTTCTTCTGAAACGCGCAGAATACACCCCCATTTTCGGTAAGCGTCGATCACACGGGTACTGTTAACGCACGTCACAGGGTTGTATTTACGACTAGGCTGGCCGCAGCGCAGCGGGGCGCCTGACACAATTACCGGCTACGGGACTGAACGTACACAAGCGTAATGAATGAGTGAGGGTTAAGTTCAGGTATTTAGGACATACGGCTCGTGTGTGTTTGTTGATTATGGCATACTATTATAGAATGTAATTGTGCGAAAAATATCTAACTTGACGAGACGTTTTATTACGAGAGTGACGATCTTCGTAAAATAGTCCAGCCCCCTGATTCACGAACCGTCGGAAACGGAATCGGATACGAATTCTGTGCTTTGTCTTTATCTATTCTAGAGTACAGAGACAGAGCATACATTGCGCTGTCGGGAGCGATTCCGACGGTTCGTGAACCAGGGGAAGCTTAGATGAAAGATTGGTCTGTTTATGATCTGCGTTTGTCGTTTTCAGGAGGCTATTGGTGCTGCAGCGGACTCTGTGCATCAACGAAGCGACTCTGTTGCGTATTATGGCATAGAAAATAATAATATATCGGATCGGGTTCAATTGACAACATTTCATAAAATTTATCATGTGTTTTTATTTGCTATTTAGAAATAACATTTCAAAAGAGGAGACTCGTATTTTTTCCTTTTCCAAAATTTTTATTTTTAGTCATCGTAAAATTAATTTGAAAACTCACTCATTCAAAAAGAGCCTAAGTCCAGGAAGAAGGCAGGTTGGCGGACATACCTTTGCAAATTATTTAAAAAAATACATTCTGACGTCGTCAAGTCAACGTGACATTAATGACGTTTGTTGTTTGTTGTTGTTACGGTTTCTCGTATGGTTTAAGTTGTTTTATTTGATGTTATTTCTCTTCATAACTCGTAAATTTAATTCAAAATGGAAAAAAAACTGTTCGTGAATTAGATCCCTTAATTTTATGTGTAGTTCCTGGCTGCAAAAATACAGTTCTGAAATGCCCAAAAAAAATTTTTTTACGTGCCCATGTCCACACGTTCACAGTCAAGTGGTGTGCTGCTTTATATAAAAATAAAGTACCATGTGGTAGTGTGTACTAAATTACAAGGATTGGATGGAGAATAAAGTCAAAAGACCTCGACTAAAACCCCAAGTACCAAGAAGGCTTCAAAATGTTAATAAAGATCCAACATTTCCTTCAACATCAGGACATTTAAATCCCTTCCCAAATACACAAGAAAAAGGTGTTGGTTTTTTTTGCATTGGTTATGTCCCAGTTGTCTCTAATCCAACTGTTTTTTTCTGGAATATATTCAATGTACAGACATTTTTCTAGTTTTTTGTAGTTTAGAAAGGTAGATTCCTAGATCAGGAAGTAGATAAAGATTGAAATAAACGCATATCAAAATGAAATTGTATTTTATTAAACAGGCAAAACACGACTACTTTTTAAATATTATCAAACACAGACTTCTATTTTAAATAACAAAAATAAGTAGGTACCTACTTAAATACTAAACTATAGCCTGACTTGATATTTCACACCACACATGTAATGTAATTATGTGGTTTATAAAGCCTACTTGTGTATGTGTGTATACTAAAGTGTCTTTACTCTCATCGCAGGGATCCGCGCACGGAGAATCCGGGCGAAGAAGAGAGCCTATAATTTGGCTGCCAAGTCGTGCAAAAGGGTCATACGTAAGGCGAGATTCGACCACATCAGCCAAATAGGGACGAAACTTTCGTCTTACCCTAGCGGTAGTAAACAGTTTTGGTCCCTCTCCAAGGCAGTCGAGGCGAATTTCTGCCGTCCTACTCTACCTCCAATGCTGAAACCTGACGGGTCACTTGCTCACTCTGCAGCTGAGAAAGCAACCTTATTTGCCACTCTGTTTGCAAGCAATTCGCGTCTGGACACCGGCTCTCAACAACCGCCAGAAATACCTCGTTGTGACTCTTCGATGCCGGAGATCACAATACACAATAAAGAGGTCCGTAGAGCTCTCCTTAGTCTGGACATGAATAAGGCCAGTGGCCCTGATGGCATACCAGCGAGAGTGCTGAGATATTGTGCGCCTGAGTTGTCTCCTGTGCTAACACACTTGTATCGCCTCTCTCTGAAAACGAAAACCGTACCGAAGTGCTGGAAGTTTGCCAATGTTCAGCCAGTACCCAAGAAGGGAAGTCGTGCGGACCCTTCCAACTACCGACCAATCGCCATCACTTCCATAATTTGTAAAATTATGGAAAGAGTTCTGAACAGTAAGTTGCTCTCATACTTAGAACTCAATGACCTCCTCAGTGACCGTCAATATGGTTTTCGCCGAGGACGATCAACTGGGGATCTTCTAATCTATGTGACGCACTACTGGGGCGAAGCCCTTGAGATGCACGGCGAAGCACTTGCCGTGTCACTTGACACCTCAAAGGCTTTTGACAGGGTCTGGCACGCAAGTCTGCTGCGCAAGCTTCCTGCGTATGGTATCCCCGCTGACTTTTGTAGTTGGATAGCCGATTTTCTGACGGAACGGTCGATCAGAGTAGTCATTGATGGCTGCTCCTCTGACTCAGTGGCTATTGATGCCGGAGTTCCTCAGGGGTCTGTTCTCTCTGCGACGCTTTTCCTGTTGCACATCAATGACCTGTTGATACCGGGAATTGTTGGGTATGCAGATGACAGTACTGTCGTAGAGAGATACCTGTCGGATGCAAAAGCCAGCGGTGATGACGTGATATTGATGAGAGAGGCCATGGTTGAGCGAACGAACCAGTCGTTAAGCCACGTATCCCAGTGGGGTGACAGGAACCTGGTCAATTTTAACGCCACCAAAACACAAGCGTGTCTTATTACTGCAAAAAGGAGTCTCTTTGACCTGACTCCTACTTTCCGGGGTGCATCTGTGCCTGTTACCGACAGTCTCGAGCTTCTTGGTATGGAGTTGTCTTCAGACCTCAACTTCGGCACCAGCATCGAGTCCAAGGCTCAAATTGCAGCCAAAAAGCTAGGCGTCCTAAATAAGGTCAAGCGATATTTCACGCCGGGACAGCTTTCAACTCTTTATAAAGCTCAAGTCCGGTCTTGCATGGAATATTGCAGTCACCTTTGGGACGGCTCAGCGAAGTACCAACTAGCTGCATTGGACACGATCTAACGCAGAGCTGAGAGGCTAATTGGCGACCCAAAACTGGTGAAGAGCAAGTTTCACACCCTAGCTCACCGCCGCAAAGTCGCTTGTCTGTCGGTCTTTTACAGATTATACTTCGGAGAGTGTGCTCAGGAGCTGCATGAGCTCATACCGCCATCCCCCTTCTTCCATCGGACATCCAGACGCACAGCGGGCTACCACCCTTTCTTGGTTGATATTCCCAAATGTCGCACCAAGCGCTACTCAGCATCTTTTATATTGCGCACAGCAAAGGAATGGAACTCCCTCCCTGCGTCTGTATTCCCGAGTACTTATAACCCGACCATATTCAAAGCAAGAGTGAATAGGCACCTTCTGGGTGAGCTCGCTCCATCGTAGATCCTGTTCTAGCCCATGGGCTTGATTGGGATCAAGAGCAAACCCATTAAAAGTAAAAAAAAAAAAAAAAATCAATAACTGCTTTAACTATACACATTTTTGATCGAACTTTGTGTTCAGGAATTACTCTGCCCTTGATGGTACACATGGCTTGCTCTCGTTTTACTTCCACATAGCCTACAGAAGTTTGAAGTTTCTACGTAGGCATCTCTCGGTGAAAATAAAACTTCAGCTCCCCTTATTTCCGCAACGTTAAATGAGTCGTGTTCACGCATATTCCAATAACATCATCATGTCAACTTTGGGAAGGTTGCGAATGTCTGCCATAACAAATCCTTCAGCCACCTTCATAATTTTCAATTGTTAGTTTAGTAAAGTTATGATAAGTTATAGCTTTGTTAATCTTCCTTCTGTAGGAGTAGGAGGCACAATATTATTTTTACTGATATCGCAAGTCCATAGTTCTATCACTTCTATCTATGTCAAAATATGTCAATAAACAAAACAGGTTAGGTTTAGCGAAGAGTATCACTACAACTCGGGCGAGCTAGAACTTGACATCTGCAGTTTATACCCATCTCTGTCACTCTCCGGGCATGACAGAATTGAGTGAAAGAGGCGGGTATAATTTTTGTACTCATTACTCATCTTGACAGCGACAGTTTTTTTTTAATGAGAGGCTTTTTTTATGTTATGCAAAGGAATGTCATTATAATGTTCCTTCATCAAGATAAAAGGGGCTTTTTTCCGAATATTTCAATAAATAAGTGATTTAAAAATCCGAGAAAATATGTACAGTGTTAGAAATTGAAAAATCTCGAAATGGTTTTCGATTTAAGGTACCTTGTTAAAAATGAAAACATGTCAATTTAAATGTTATTGCATTCTAAGTCGATTGTCTCAATATCACATTTTTGTTTAGGTAATCAATGATCATAGATAAATGTCTAACTAAAGTAGGAAACAAGGTTTAAGTATATGTCGCACTCGCAGCTTAAAAAATTAGGTATATACCTATATGTTGAATTAGATGGTTGATTGATGACTTCATTTTTTATATCAAATGATTTGAAAAATGGGATTAAGTTTTTTTTATTATTTTGAACAAAGTACTTATCTTAAAATTATGTGATAATGTATTATTAAAAATTTCCTGTTGTTTTGATTTTATTGTTTATATTAAAAGCAAAAGTCTCTTCCGTACTAAACTATTGACTAAAAAATAAAATTCAGATACAAAGTCAAAATAAAATAATGTTATTCATGAAATACATTTTTTAATATTTATTCCGGCGGCTAAAATACAAAAAAAAAACATCTTAAAATAATATTAAATTTTCAATAATTAAAATGTTATATTTGCAAAATTTTTGCCGTCTACTGAAGTACCAACCTATCAAGTCACTTTCTCTTGATATTAATGACTTTACCAATTAGTCAATTACGTCATTCATTACACAGATCATTTTAATTAATGGTAAATAATGTTAGGAAAGAGTGAATCTAAAACAATAATAGGTAGTACTGAAAATAAGGCAATTGAAGGATGGTTTCATTCCTAGACTTAAACCCCCTTATTACAAAACGTGGACTAAAATAGTCCTGGTTTAAAACTGGTACTAAACTGGTGCTGTCACTTGCATTTTCCAAATGAAAGATAGAATTAGCATTCATTTTAAACCAGGTCTAACTTTAGTCCACGTTTTGTATTATGGGGGAAAGAGTTGTATACGTAGCAATGGGCGATTTTCTGAAAGCTCAGTCACTAGATGGCGCTGTCCCACCTATGCAGTTAGAAGGAACGGAACGTTATAAATTTTACTTTGACGCGACTTTTTTACGTAAAACGGAACGACAGACAGATATTATTTATTTACCTAAATCTTTAAATTTACCCATTTCGTTTCTGTTCCTCACAGTAGTACTTATTTAATATATTATTAGTTTCCTTTGGGTTGTTAAAAAGTAATTAATTTAAATATGTTTCATACCAAAATTTACCATAGACATGTACATACTTATTCAACGCCATCTAGTGAAGCAATTGGAAGCTTTTTTTTTTAAATGGCCTCTCAGAAAATCGCTCATTAACACAGTAGTGTTGTGCAAAAAGTGCAAAAAATAAAATTCTAAAAGTATCGAGTTATTCAATTGCATGTAATGGCGATTGATTTAAAATTTGTATAAACCTACCTAAAATTCCGTTTGTAGTTAAAAATACTCGTGCCAAAAATAATATTCCTATAACGGTAATGTCCTGCGTTCGGAAGACTCACAAATTCACAATTCACCGAGTAACATGTAACCAAATACTACATTTCCTTAAAAATAAACTCACACGTGGTTCACCAACGTCACAAACGCCCAATCACAAGGGAAAACCACTTTTAAACCGCTTAACATAAAGTTGAAAGTGGAAAAAAGTTTCAAATTTTGCCAAAAATCTTCATCCTACGTTTTGCAGCCAAAAAAGTTATTTGTCTGTTCCATTAACGCAAGAACAATGAACCGTTAAGAATACAATGACTGTTCCAGTGTTTGCTTATCGTTGGATGAATTGACTTCAATCGAGTTTCATTGTGTCTTTCGATTCTTTAAATCTATACTACGATAATATTATAAAAAGGAAAGATTTGTTTGTTTGTTTGCATCGAATAGGCTCCGAAACTACTGGACCTATTTGGAAAATTCTTTGACCATTAGAAAGCTACATTCTTCCCGAGTGACATAGGCTATATTTTATCCCGATATTCCCACGGGAACGGGTACCACGCGGGTAAAACCACGAAGATCCGCTATATCTACTAAAAATACTAAATTTAAGGCGCCCATTAGATTATTATGTTTTGCTGTAGGTTTGCCAGTGTCTTATCTATGTGTGCTGTCAGTCATGATTATTTTAACTAATCAAAACGTCACCATTCATAACTCTGCCCGATATTCCTTTTTATCGATTGGTTAGTTAAATAGTCATGCATGACTGATGGTTGCATGACCGTCTAATGTACATCTTACGGACCCAATGGCCCAGTCGCACAGTGGTACACTGACGATACCTAATGAGGATTGGGTCGTGGGTTCGTTTTCCACCCGGGACAAGCATTTGTGTTATAAACATTGTGTTTGTTCCGTGCCGCGGTGTTATTATCTATTTACGTATTCATATTTGTAATGCCATTGTTGGTTCTGTGAGCCCTAGCACAAGGATCTGTCGTTATGGTAACCGTAACCGTAATCTATACTAATATTATAAAGAGAAAAGATTTGATTGTTTGTTTGTTTGCATCGAATAGGCTCCGAAACCACTGGACCGATTTCGAAAATTCTTTGGCCATTAGAAAGCTACACTCTTCCCGAGTGACATAGGCTATGTTTTATTCCGATATTTCCATGGGAACGGGTACCACGCGGGTAAAACCGCGAAGATCCGCTAGTCATATATATTATTTTGTATGAAAACCAAAGCAGCGCCTCTTTCAGTCGTTTATGAAGCTGAAATTCAATACATATTTGACAGCTTTAAAAGGACGGTATAGTTTAGGGAAAAATTGGTTACACTGTGAGGATAGTTTTTTATGCTAGGGGTACTACCCCTATCACTGATAATACAGATGTACTTAAAACAAGTGCTTATGCTACTTCTTTCAGAATAAAACCAATGTCAGTGACTTTGTTAGATCAAAAATAAATAACACAAAGCATTTTCAATATAAAACCACAGTCTATACAGGGTGTTTTTCTATAAGTGCAATACCTCTTAGGTGGTGATTGTACTCATGAATATGAACAACTTTTACTATGAGGCCAACTCTGCAACTTTATAAAAAAAATCAGCTGTTCCATACATTCTGGTCAGGTAGGTATTAACAAATTGTATGAAACGGCAGATTTTTTTTGTTGAGTTGCAGAATTGGCGCCGTAGTAAAAGTTGTTCATATTCATGAGCACAATCACCACCTAAGAGGTATTGCACTTATAGAAAAACACCATGTATATAATAAAACGTTAAGTCTTAAGACCGTAGAAAAATAAAATTTCCAATGTGCAATATCATTGCAAATATTTGCATATTGAATATACAAACCTCAACAAAAAGAAGAGTAAGTTTTATCAAAATGATCCTGTTCTTCTTCAGAATTTAAATAAAGTGTTGAAAAAACATGATTTGTGGTGCAAACATTAATATCTTCATTATACTAAACGATTGTATTACGTATTTTTATTCGTGCATAAATCTGCGGCTGCCCTTAATAAATTATTATTTATTATGATTTATTATTTGATAATTAATTTATTATTGGAAGTTGCGTTCGTCGAACTTTCTTATTTCTACGAAGTTGTTCGTAATTTGCTCTCATTCGTGTTTCGGGAATGTTTAGGGTTGTGTTGGAAAGGTTTTAATTTAAGGTAAAGTTAAGGTTAAATCCTACTATCCTACTATCCTACTAGTCCTACTTCCTACTAATATTATAAATGTGAAAGTTTAGATGTTTGGATGTTTAGATGTTTGGATGTTTGTATGTTTGTATGTTTGTTACTCAATCACGCCAAAACGGCTGAACGGATGTGCCTGAAATTTGGGACACAGATACTTTTTAGCCTGGAGAGGAACATAGGCTTTTTATCCCGGAAAAATATCACATGCCCGCGGGATAACGTCGTAACATTCACGCGGGCGAAGCCGCGTGCAAAAACTAGTAAAGTATATAGTGGCAACACGTGTAATCATTATTTACTGATCTACACTCAGCGGCACCAAAACTTGGCTAAAGTGTAATTTTGATACAAACGTGCGTGTTCATTTTAACGTATCATAAATGGGAAACGAATTATTTTTGCATCCATGCAATGACTTTTACGCCAATTTTACCTGAACTTTTGAGAAGTGAACAACAAGAAAACAGAGAAAACGTCTCTAAGAATATTTTCCGTCCCTATTTCACACGAAAATTGAAAGATTATGAAAAACCGTGACAGATCCGGCATGCATCAAAATAATGGATTGTTTTGTGGTAGCTGCAATCAACAGATTTATTTTAGGTATTCATTGTTATTGGATAGATCACCGTCGAATATTCAATTATAAATGATGAATAACTATTTAAATAGGTACTACTTCCATAAGACTTGATTAAACAATACGCGAGCTTAATAAACATTGTATAAAACGAACATAATACAGGTACATTTAAGCACCCAAGTATAACGCACAGAACACAGAAAGATTTTTTTATAACGTTTGTTGCTTTGCGGCACCGACTACGTTGCTCATATATTTTAACCACCACAAAGCTTGAGATATCACAAAAATTTTATTCGAGAACTGAGGTGGTGGCAGCCCTAGCGGCTTATAGTTTTGGAAGAAGACGGATGACACGCGGAAGTCAATGAGCGTAAAGATTTATTTATGACGTTTGCCGGTTCGGCGCCTCGGGGAATTTGATCGAGAAATGGTTGCGCATCCCTGGACAGATCCCCCTACCATCAGCCACTTTAATCTCAACGAAATTGCAGTGGATAAATGTAGACACATACTACTGTGTTATGTCTTGTTGACGCGCGCCAGATAACGTGTCGGTTTCATACTTTGAGTATGGTATATTTTTGGAGGGCAGAATTTATATTTTATGGTGTAGGTGAGCAATAAGAACGGATTTTGCGAAAAGGACGAATTAAGGGGGTGAAAAGGAGGTAAGACGATTGTATGCAAGTCCTTGGATTTTGATGTTAGGAAGATGAATTTTCGTATGTGGGCTAATAAACGAGAATGGTTAAATACTGTAAAATGATTTTTGAGACAGAGATGGATTAAGGTGGTCAAATGAGGGTTGTAAGTTTAAATGGAAAGTCCAATGATTTTGATGTGGGTCTGGTCTGGACGTGTGTAGCGGCTATAGCAAAGCGAAAACAAACGGGGAGGTGTAGATACAAGTGCACTACAGCTACGCGCGCCCTACAATAGACAACTCGGGCGGCCCGCCCTACGGCGCCACTAGTTACTTTGTTTTGCGGCCGCGGTGTACTACCGCCATGAAGCAACGCAGTATTACCGAACTAGCCTTCCGCCCGCGGCTTCGCCCGCGTGAACTACAAAACGTTACCTGTCACTCTCCAGCTTCCAAACTATCCCCATGCTAAAAATCGCGTCAATCCGTTGGTCCGTTTTGACGTGAAACACGGACAAACAAACACACTTTCACATTTATAATATTAGTATCGAAGTATGGATTCCACGCGGATGAAGTCGCTGGCCAAATGTTTTGTTCTTTTATGTATCACGCAATAAATATTTTGGAAAGGTAATAACGATATATCGCTTCATCACAATCGGGTTCGGGAGGGAGTGCGATTTTTATTTGCAATCGAATAAATTAATCGATTAATTTCCAAACAAATTGCCGATTCATTCCTGGTCGTGTAAAAGTAATAGCTTTTTAAATGCACTTCGGTTGCGATTGTATATCATTTGAATGTCGTCGGTACTGCTATATTATTATAATTTGAAAGAAAGAAAGAAAGAAAGAAAATTATTTATTTAGTGACACACACTCGGCCGGCGGTACAATAAGGTGGTAAACATGTAATAACAATGTGGCACTAAAAGGGTATCCACTCAGCATGTGTCGGATGTCATAGACACTCCGACGCTGATCTTCCGTGGGTACCTGTGTTTATGAGAGCACTACTGGTCACACTGCATTTCTGAAAACGCATAGCATAATAGGGAAAGGAGCTACATAGTAATAAATAACATAAGCTAAATATACATAAATACAAACTAAATGATTATATACTATAACACAGCGAAATTAAATACTAGTATTTTTAACTTTTTTGGATTTCAAGCAAATACTTTTTAAAATTACGTTTGAAAGCCGCTACAGTACAACAGGCTTTTAAAGGAGGAGGTATATTATTCCAGCACTTCGTAGCAGAGTATCGAAAACTGCCACGAAATGCAGCTGTGTTGTGTGTTGGACATACCAGGCGGGATGTAATCCTAACTTTATAAAACATTAATAAGTATACAAACAGTGTTTACATTTGAAGAGTTATTGACTACTTTACTGGGTCCTGGAATTCATCGTCTATCTATTCGTATACTCATACAATATACAAAGTCTTGAAAAAAAAAGAATTCAATTGAATGCAGCGTATTGTGGGCAGGAAAAAAATCACCAAAACAATATCTCAAGCAAATATAATAAAGTCTTGCTCACCCATCCCATGATCAACCAAAGATGGTTAGCTGGTGTAATCGCGGGTTGTATTCATTTAATTAATCCGACATCATAGAACCTAAGCAACGAGGTGACTACCTACCGAAAATGGGTCTGTAGAATCTAATTTTATATTTTTCAATCAAATTAAAATTTAATATTTTTACTTTAAGTTATTAACAAGTAAAGTCTGATGTTAAAATTTTTCAAATGGGGTTTACTTTTGAAATAAAAATAGATATGAAAAATAAATACACCCACAGATGTCTCCACACTACAATGTATTGTTCACTGTTCACTTATGTTTTAAAACAAAATTATCCATTACTTATAGGGCTCGTGGTTTTTTACTATCACACTTTGCTTATACAAAATTATCCATATTTTATAATTACACAAAATTATCCACTTATAGTTAGACAAAATTGTGCATTTATAACGCAACGAATCGCTAGTTTTTAGCGACTCCTTAACTCAGCGGTCAGAGCGGACAGAGCGGTCAGAGAAGGACGCTGGTTAGAATAGCTGGGAGTCGAGAAGATTTTCTATTTTTTTTGCATGATTGTGAAATGCAAAAAAGTAATAAATAATTTAATATTTTATAACTTGTTTCCGAGCAGGCCAGCACTGAAAGTTGCGGTCTGTGATCTTGACTGTCTAGATTGGGAATACCCTCTCAGGCAATTATGACACTGCACCGGACACCGCTCCTGTCTTTGAGTATAGAGTCTTGATTTGCATACAAAAACCGCAAGTTATAAAACACTCACACCGGGTATGCGGTCAAAGTTAAAAACCGCAGCATCGCACACCGGAGCGGTGTCCGGTGCAGTGTGATAACCGACTATACCGATTTTGCGGAAGCTGAAGTGAATCACAAGTATTGTATTCACAAGTATTGTAAATAACAATCTAAATTGAATAAACAGATTTGAATCTTGAATCTTGAATCTTGAATGAAGTTCTTCTTTTTACACGACTGCCTAAAAGCAGGAGTGTAATTGAAACAATTTTTTTTTACTTTGAAGTCACCTTTGGTTCTGATAATTATTACAAATTATTTTCCGTATATCGTTTCATCATGTCAGCCGAACGACGCCCACTGCTGGGCATAGGCCTCCCCCAAGGATCTCCACAACGATCGGTCCTGCGCTGCCCGCATCCAGCGGCTTCCCGCGACCTTGACCAGATCGTCGGTCCACCTTGTAGGGGGCCTGCCCACGGAACGTCGTCCGGCACGCGGTCGCCATTCAAGAACCTTTCCGCCCCAACGGCCATCGGTTCTCCGCGCTATGTGTCCCGCCCACTGCCACTTCAATGATGCAATCCTTCGAGCGACGTCGGTTGTTTTAGTTCTCCTGCGGATTTCATCATTTCTGATTCGATCGAGCAGGGAAATACCAAGCATCGCTCTCTCCATTGCTCGCTGGGTGACTTTGAGCCTTCTTATGAGACCCATAGTAAAAGACCACGTCTCACTTCCATAGGTCATTACTGGCAACACACACTGGTCAAAGACTTTCGTCTTGAGACATTGAGGTATTTCGGACGCGAATATATGTCGGAGCTTCCCAAACGCTGCCCATCCGAGCTGGATTCGACGAGAGATCTCTTTCTCAAAGTTGGACTTACCTAACTGGACCGTTTGTCCTAGGTAAACATAGTGGTCAACAACTTCGAGTGTAATGTTCCCAACATTAACTGGAGCGGGTGCAACATGGGCATTGAACATGATTTTCGTCTTGTCCATGTTCATCTTAAGACCCACTCTTTGCGAAGCATTACCGAGATCTTCGAGCATTGTGTTTAGGTCTTCCAAGGTCTCAGCCATAAGAACTACATCATCGGCAAACCGTAGATGTGTTAGGTACTCGCCATTGATGTTGATGCCGCATCCTTTCCAGTCCAGCAGCTTAAAAATATCCTCCAACGCAGCTGTGAACAGTTTGGGAGAGATGACATCTCCCTGTCTCACACCTCGCTGTAGTTGGATAGGATTAGAGCTCTCGTTCTGTAATCGGACCGACATGGTGGCGTTTTGGTATAGGTACCTCAGCACCTCGATGTACCTGTAGTCTATTTGGCACCTCTGGAGAGACTGCAGCACGGCCCAGGTCTCGATCGAATCAAAGGCTTTCTCATAGTCCACGAACGCCAAGCAAAGTGGCAAGTTATACTCTTCGGTCTTCTGTATAACTTGCCGCAGCGTATGAATGTGGTCTATGGTACTGTAGCCTTTCCGGAACCCGGCTTGTTCGGGAGGTTGGAAGTCGTCGAACCTGCGAGCGAGACGATTCGTAATGACTCTCGAAAACAACTTATAGATATGGCTCAGAAGCGAGATGGGTCTATAGTTCTTCAAGAGAGTTTTATCACCCTTCTTGAAAAACAGCATCACATCGCTTCTGCCCCATGCCTTTGGCGTTTTGCCCTCGAGGATGACAGAGTTGAAGAGCTTCTGAAGAACCTTAAGTATCGGCTTCCCGCCCGCTCTCAGAAGTTCTGTTGTGATTCCGTCATCACCCGCCGCCTTGTTGTTTTTGAGCTGCTTGAGAGCCATTCTAATCTCGTACAGGCTGACGTCCGGGATATCTTCGGTATAGTGTCGGGTAAGCTTGGCTCTAGGGTCTTTAGCCTTGCTTTCAACAGGTGTTTGCGAGGAATATAGCTGTCCATAGAAACTCTCAATCTCCCTCAGGATTTCAGGTGTTGACGAAACGATGCTACCTTCCTCAGTTTTCAGCCTCGTCAATTGACTTTGCCCGATAGACAGATCTCTCGCGAACACTTTGGAGCCTTTGTTCCGCTCAATGGCTTCTTTAATACGCTCGGTATTAAATTGGCGAAGGTCGCGCGTCAAGGACTTAGATATCTGTCTATTGAGCTGCCGATAACGATGGGCATCCGCTGAGTTCTGCAGCTTCATTTCGTGTCTCTGATCCATGAGTAGGAGAGTCTGACTGGAGAGTTTCTTCAATTTGGGACGGCGGGTTTTATAGTACTTAGACCCTACCGTGCGGACAGTATCCACCACCATGTTGTATAGATCGTCCACGTCTATGCTGTTTTCAAGGGCTTCAAAGCGGTTTTGAAGCTCGAGCTGAAAGCACTCGGGGTTTTGAATTTGAGCTGGTATTGGTCGGAGCGTGGATTTTATCAGTCGCGATCTTTCGAGCTTGACATCGATATTCAATGTGCCTCTTACCATACGGTGATCGCTTCCTGTCTTAACAGCGTTGATCACACTGACATCATTGAATATGTGCTTCTTCGTCGACATGATAAAATCGATCTCGTTTTTGACTTTACCGTCCGGACTGATCCAGGTCCATTTGCGGCTTACGGGCTTCCTAAAGAAGGAGTTCATCATATAGAGGTTCTCCCTCTCCATGAAGTCTGCCAGCATCTGGCCTCTATCGTTCCGTTGCCCAAATTCAAATTGCCCCACTCTCAGCTCATCACCGCAACGTTGCCCCAACTTTGCATTGAAATCCCCCATCACAACCGTGTAGTGGGTTTTATAGCTATGCATGGCTTTAGAGATCTCCTCATACATAGCCTCCACTTCGACATCGTCGTGTGTCGAGGTCGGAGCGTAGACCTGGATAACATTCAGCGAATATCGTTTCGATAATCTGAGTATCAGGTACGCTACCCTGCTCGACACACTTCCGATGGTGATCACGTTGTATATCGTTTATTGCATTCAAAATGTTGATAAAAATGTTTGACATTAAAAGAATTTTTGTTCCTCCAATGTAAAAAAATTATACATTTTAATAACAACACTCAATTTGCATAATTATTATAAATAAGTAGGTAGCCCGTGGTACTTAAAATTTAGTTTTTTTTCTTTTGGTTTTTTTTTCTAGTCTATTTTCATACATTTCGTCCTTTTTAATGGTCAGAGAGTTTTCGATAATTGTAACAAACAAATGCAAGCATAACATTTATTACCAAGTTTTATGACATGATGTCACACATGCAAATAAGGAAAACATGAGCCGGCTGGGTCAATGAACTGACGTAAAAGCCTTAAAGGGTCTCACTTTACGACTATCGCACTACCAAGGCACTAACTGGACTTTATAAATATAACTAATAAAAATATTTACATGTGTAAAACTTGATAAAATTAAGAAAACTTTCGTACCTACCCCAATCATCAAAAAGCTATGGTGATCCATATATGTAGTGATATAAAACAAAGCTCCATAGTCTAACCAATCGACGTAAAGTAGCTTGCTTGTCGGTATTTTACAGACTGTACTTCGGACAGTGTGCTTTCTGAGCAGCATGAGCTCATTCCGCTATCCCCGTTCTACCACCGAGAATGTAGAGGCACAGCGAGCTATCATCCTTACTTGGTTAACATTCTGCGAAAGCATACCAAGCGCTTTTCTTCTTCCTTTGTGATGCGCACCGCCAAGTAATGGAATACCCTGCCTGCGTCTAATTTCCCGAATGACTACAACCCTATAATTTTTAAAGCTAGAGTGAATAGGCTGCTTCTGCGTAAGCTCGCTCCTCTTAGGCTTCTTCTCAACCCTAAGGTTCAGTGTGAAGCCAAGAGCAAGCCCATAAAATATATTTAAAAAAACTCGTCTTCATAATGGTTAACGTGGTCCTATTATTTCGTAGGAAAACCAAAACAGCGCTGCGTCGTATATGGAACTACAAATTTAATAGGCAACACTTTGACATCTTTAATAGCATTTTGACGGTTTTTACAGCAGCGCTGTTTTGGTTTTCCTACAAAATAATACGATTACGTTAACGATTAGGAGGACGAGAGTTTTCGTTAAAACAAAAATCTGAAAGTTTTTATGTTTACTGACACAATTAAATAGGTAGGTATATGACACGGACAAGTATCCTATGTAATGTTGTTTTAGCTTCGATTTTCGAACTTGAAGTTCAAGGAATCTGTCATCGTCATCAAATCAAAGAATATCAGTTCTCATAATTTCTTTTAATTCAAGTATTAAAAATAAAAGTTTAGTGACTGTATAGATCGACAATCTTTTCTGTTCCGGTGACAGCAGCGCTGGTTGGACAGTTCAACTTGACAGTAAAATGACATTATGAACAAAACACGTGAGTTCCAGTTTTGGCCACCGGAACAGAAAACGTTGTCACACTGTAATAACACATTGTTTTAGTCATGTAACCTCGATGACCTTATAGAATTTAAATACTATTCTTTTGAATTATAAATAGTGTATTGATTGACAAAGTGACGTCACGGCATTGATTTTTTCTTTTAACAAGTTTTGTTTGTTTGTTTTGAGTATTATCAATCGTTTTATTCAAATTACTAGCGCACAAATCTAAGAAGTGTAGAAGCAAAAAGTATATCAACGATTGAATCATCTTCAATAAGTTTCCGCAATTTTACCGACACTGTGTCTTTGTTTTACCGACATACTGATATCATCGTGAACGTGAATCTTGTGAAAAACTTAAGTTTATGGTATTCGAAAGTCAGTGCTGTTAACAGCTCTCATTGCTCACTAGATGACCCATACATTCAATGTATCTATAATGTTCATGAATCCAATCTACAAGTGCCTTACCATTAAAATATGTAATTTCAAAACTATTATTCGTTCAGATTGCAATTCCTTCATCCATCATTGGTCACATAACGATTAAACAATGTCAATTATTATTGTATGAACATGTAATGTATGATTATGTAAGAATGTGTTAAAAGAAAATACAATTTAAGAGCATAATACATTTATAATTATTTTTATACATACTACACAGACTTTTTATTAATGAAAGCTAGCCCCATGTTGATTGATAACTATAGCCTACACCTACGTTTACTATATTTTGCATTTACAAGTTATATAATACTAGCTTCCCGCCGGCGGCTTCGCCCGCGTGGACTACACAACGTTATCTCGCGGGAACGTGATATTTTAGTAAAAAAAAAAGTAGCCTATGTTCCTCTCCAGACTACAAAGTATCTATGTCCCAAATTTCAGCCAAATCCGTTCAACCGTTTTGGCGTGATTGAGTAACAAACATCCAAACATCTAAACATCCAAACATCCAAACATCCAAACATCCAAACTTTCACATTTATAATATTAAGTAGGGTAAACGACTTTGAAGGTAACTAACTTATCATTAAAGCAATTGCTATTTTAGCTTGATCGGAGTAACTATAGATAAACGAAAATGTTGAACTGAAATTGGTATCCAACATATTTTTTCGAAATTAAGGAGTCGGGAAGTTATTTTTCTTCCATAAAGAGGTCGCCACTTATATTAACTAATCATCTTAAAGATGCAATTAATTCAACTGGATATAAAAGACATCATCAGCATTACACTAACGAATATTTTAATACTGAACTCATATTAAAAGATCAAATCTTAACCAATAATATGAATTTAATTTAACTTCCTATTAAAATCATCGAACTTGATGGTATGACCCAAAGCCGACTCGTATTAAACTTAATTTAAGCCCTGTTGTAGTAAATTAATCATATTTTGATTGGAGTCTTATTAATAAAAATATGAGATTTAAAATTTTAATGTGTTTCACATAAAAGAAAATATTAATCAGGGTTGATAGAATATTATAGAACCATCGGTTTTTATTAAATAGATTGGAATGTTTCCTTATTTTTTTTAGAATGTTAATAATTTAGGGTTTATAAGGAAAACCACATAGGTACGAGTACAACCTACCTTCCTACAAAACTAAAGGTATCTTGATATTTTTAGAACATCAAGGATGCCAATGAGTAGAGTCACTCTCTTATCTACTTAAACGATTTAAGTAGGTATTAGAGAAGAAAAAGGTATTACAGAATATATTTTGTACTAATGGAAATGAACCTTATAGGTTGAAAATTATAACTTGACATGCATTATAAACATACAAATGGTTGACCTGTAACGGACACCGAAAGGTAAAAAACGAGTTTTTTTTAATAAATACTTCCAACAAAAGTCTTTAATTCAACGTCCAAACTTCAATTGAAGTTTTGCATGAGTAACGTTAACACCAGAGTAAATAACCGATCTCAAAATTACACATCATCTTTAAATTCTTAATATATTCAAATTATTTCTGTTCGCGAAATCGAAGAACGGTCTCAAAGGAACACCCAAGGTTAGCGTGAGATTGCATATTACCCGATACAATCACATTTTAAACCTTGTGCCGATTATAATAAAAGTTTTTCTCACAGCACTATTATAGGCATCTCCAGTTTTGGATGATTAAGGAAAATGTGCTTTATTTCGTTGCAATAAGATCTTTGTGACATCTTCGGATACGTCACGGATCTTTTCTCAATGGGTTTTTACCAGGGCTACATAGTGACGTAGACTTAATGCCTAAGGCTATTGATTGCTAATGAATCATTTTACTTGATCTATAAGGTTCAATATAGGTAATTATAACAAATTGCGGAGGTACTTCAATACGTCACTCAAAGTTTTGACAATAAAAAATATGTATTGGGGTATTGCTATAGTCGAAAACGGCAAAAGTTTCTGGGTCTGACCGCTTACTAATCGGATGAGCGTAGGTTGAAGTATAGGTGGGTAATTTGGTATTATACCCCACTGTAACATATATGGAGATGATAATATCTCCATATATGTTAGATTGGGTATGTCGAAAAGTGGGATTATACTACGGTATATCCAGTTAGTTTAAGAGTTTAGTAGAAGTCCGTTGCAGAGCGCTTGCGAGTTTTTTTCATTATTTGCTTACGAGAGCATCGAAGATATAAAAAAATTAATAATCAAACAAGTAAAGTAATAGATTTGCTTCTTGGTTTAATTACCGGTGTAGTTCGAACGACCGACGACGATCTGGTCAAGATCGCGGGAAGCCGCTGGATGCGGGCAGCGCAGGACCGATCGTTGTGGAGATCCTTGGGGGAGGCCTATGCCCAGCAGTGGGCGTCGTTCGGCTGACATGATGATGATGATGTAGTTCGAACAAGGCTTTAACACCGCTAGTTGGCCGGGCGAAGGTGATGTTTCTTTCACCTCTTTTCATACTACTTGGTCAAGATAACATGACACCTGCAAATTATACCCGTCTCTTTCATTCGATTCAGTCATGCCCGGAGAGTAAGAGGGAAGGGTATACCTGCAGGTGTCATGTTATCTTGACCGAGTAGTAACTTCTGTTCACACCGCCAGGGAACGTTCGCTCGCGTCTTCCGCCTACTCACCTTGTTTCACCCATTCGTAGCGTTCGCCAGCCGGCGTTGTGGCCTGCGCTTATAGCACTAGTTAGAACAATTAAAACAAAATCAAAAATTAAATGTAGTAAGTATTATTTAGTAAGGGTGACTTTCACCACTGATATTTAAACGCGATTAACGCTAAACGTGTTTATAACGTATTTCTGTCTCTGTCACATTCAAACAGATGACAGAGACAGAACTATGTTTTAAACACGTTTAACGTTAATCACGTTTAAATATCAGTGGTGAAAGTCACCCTAAGAATTATGCGTAGGTTAAAATACTATAGATATCCACAATATGTATAAAGAAATATGTCCCCAACTATACGTGAGCTTATCACACGTTTTACTCCGACATTGAAGTCGACTACACCAGTACACCACCAAGCAAATAATATTTTTTGACAATATAATTGTAACACGCATAACTAGCTGTATACAAATGTCCGTTACAATAATGTCACGGCCTCGGATCACAAGTGTTAGTCTAAATGACAGATTAATTAGTGATGCGCAGTGACACGTCGGCGCGGCGCAGGCGCAGGTTGTGTCGCAACCGAATATCGATGTAACAACCGGGTCAATGCCGACGACGAGACAGCTAGGGACTTGACACATCGGCTCTTTACATGATCAAACGATTTGAGAAAGGACGCCGATTGTAGGTAGTAATATCTTCATGAAGAAGCTCGTGCCGCAATGGTCGGTAGCATAGCAGTATGGGTGAACAAAAACTTTATTATCTCCAACTCCTCCGTTGCTGTTGTTCTCTCCTAAATTCCAGTCGTATATACTCA
The DNA here is from genome assembly GCA_949710035.1 of Crambus lathoniellus. Classification (NCBI taxonomy): domain Eukaryota; kingdom Metazoa; phylum Arthropoda; class Insecta; order Lepidoptera; family Crambidae; genus Crambus; species Crambus lathoniellus. The sequence goes on along the minus strand of OX453298.1, from coordinate 31,232,915 downwards.
GCAATCCGCATAAGGCCCACGTGGTGGATTGTGGCATGGCCACATTCTCCTTAATTCCTAATAAGAAAGGCCAGTACCCCAACAGTGGGGACATTAAAATGGGTGATGTTGATGATGGGCCTGGCCAATGTCGCCAACGACATAGCTACGAACTTCGGCTCGTTACATGATCAAACGATTTGAGAAACGATTAATAAACGTCGAGAAGAGTCAGTCACAGGATGGGTGGGCGAAAATTTATTAACTCAAGCACCTCCTTGCTCCGGAAGCTACATTAAGCCATTGGTCCCACCTGCAGTTGCAGTCTTTAATACCCGGCATATGACCCGCGTGGTGCTAGTGATGATATATGGCGTATGTCCCTTAGCCATCCATAAGGAAGACCTGTCAAGCAGTGGGGACATTAAAATGGCTTATGATGATGGACAACTGGGTCATGCCGTAGACGACACAGCTAGGAACTTGACATATCGTTTTTTTACCTACACGATCAAAGGATTCGAGAGAGGATGCACATGTAGTAATACCACAGTCTAATACTATCTGAACATGTGGTAAGAAAAAAAGAGAGGATGAAATGGCGGATTCCATAGCAATATTTATTTGAAAAATAAAACAGACTTTGACTTTGATTAAAGTTTAAGAATGAGTTCTTAGCGCAGTGGTAAGAGCGGTCGGCCTTTAAGGTTGTTAACCAACTCGGTCGATCACGGGATGGGTGATCAAAAATGTATTATCTCGAGCTTCTCCGTGCTTCGAAAGGGTATGAACATAGATTAAGTTAGCTTTCTACGCAATTAGTATTGATTTCGAAAAAAAATCTTAGTGCAAATAGATGACGTTTTATGAGATAAAAATGTACATCGATAGGTTTATTGTTTAGGTTTATGAAAATAAAGAAAAAATGAAAAAAAGCTATAGGCATAGTAACTATTTAGTAATCTGTGCTATAGGTAGCTAGCAAGAGAATCATTTTCAGTATTTTTTTTCCCCCAGTTCTTCTCATATTTGCAGAATTGGTTCAACGAACACAGGAAAGACTGTTTTCAACCAACTGTGATTAAAGTGACTAATTCGGTGCCTATAAACTTTTAACCGAGTAACCTTTAAAGGTTTTTCCCATTTTTTGCATGTTACAGCCGACGGCTGCGTATTGTTATAATAGGGTATTTCACTGTTGTTTAACTGTAGATATTCATTGATGAAGTTAAAAAAGAATACCCATTGAAAAAAAAATACGAGAAGAAGTAAAAAGCTATAGGTCTAGCTACCTATAGCTTTTTACTTCTTCTCGTATTTTTTTTTAAAGAATCTTTTTCAATATTTTTTTCTCCAGTTCTCATATTTGCAGAATTGGTTCAACGAACATGGGAAAGTCTGTTTTCAACTAACTGTGATGTCTGTGGTTAAAGTGACTAATTCAGTACTAAACTTTTTTGATAAAGTTAAAAAAGAATACCTACTTACCAAATGTGAAAAAATAATAGTTTGATTTTTAACTTGTTTTATAAGGAGCAAATTATGACCTGATTCTCTTTCTTAAACGAAATCTTCTAGGGTGAGACTAGACGCTACTGACTTGGTGACGTCACAAAGATAGTCGTTCTCGCTCTGTCTAATTTGAAATTATGATGCCCTAAAACTTGAATTCAAGATAATTCAAAATAAGCACTTACTTGTTTTCGATAAACGTGTTATTATAAATAAAAATAAAAACAGTAATTACCCTATTCATGGATGCAATTATTCGTTAGAGAAATTAAAAGCATAATTTTATTAAAATGTCGCTAATTTTATAATAACTTAATACTAGTTAGTGGTGCGCAAAGGGCGTAAACGATCTTTTGTTCAACGACAACATTGAAATATTTTTTAATCACGATTACTGCGTCCCACAGTTGTCACTCTCGGCCTCTAATTATATATAAAATGTTAATTGTACACTGTTATAACAAGACGTGGGCTGGCTATACGCTGTTTGCCTACAAACTGTCATACTTCTCACTTGGAGTGTTTACAGTGCAACAATGACAGTACACATTGTAGGATTGGCTTTTAATACTTTACATAGAGACAAGGTCAGTGTCTTGCCTAGTATTTGAGACATGGGCTAGCTCAAATAAGTAATAGTATTATGATTATTTTGTAAAATTTTAAAATGAAAAATAAAAAAAAAACAAAAAAAATATTGTGTTTTTATTCCTTGGCAGCGAAATACTTTATTGAAAGTCAATTATTTTATAAATACCTATTTGCAATGAATAAATGTATGTAAAATATTTTATTTAAGAAGTAAAGTAATGTAAGTAAAATAATTTTAATACGGTATCCTACTTCCTACTAATATTATAAATGTGAAAGTTTAGATGTTTGGATGTTTGTTACTCAATCACGCCAAAACGGCTGAACGGATTTGGCTGAAATTTGGGACACTGATACTTTGTAGCCTGGAGAGGAACATAGGCTACTTTTTATCCTAGGAAAATGTCACATCCCCGCGGGATAACGCCGTGTAGGACACGCGGGCAAAGCCGCGGGCGGAAAGCTAGTTAATAATAAGTGTTATCTACCTATTGTAAAATACATGTTATTTTAGTGTGTCAATAAGTATTATTAGTTCTGTATTTTTGCCGTAAGTTACAGGGCTCTTGTTTTGTGACCTAAAAATTTATGTTGAATATGAATGGGTTTGCTCTTGATCTCAATCTAGTCCTAGAGCAAAAATTCGGTCTTTGATAGAGCGAGCTCTCCCATAAGAAACTTATTACAAACTAGCGGCAACCCGCGGTTTCAACCGCGTGGTTCCCGTTCCCGTGGGAATATCGGGATAAAAAGTATCTTAAGTTCCTCTTCAGGCTACAAAGTATCTGTTTCCCAAATTTCAGCCAAATCCGTTAAGTCGTTTTGGCGTGATTGAGTAACAAACTTCCAAATATCTAAACTTTCACAGGTCATTATCTATTTTGATTTTTAGTTTTCTGCATTCACAATGCAATTTTTATTATTTTTGAAAGCAAAAGGTCGTGGGTTCGAGTCCCGTCGGAGCTGGTTGTGAGACGGGTCGATTTTTTCTAAATACTTACTTTATTTTCAATTTTTCAGGTCATTAATTGTCACAGGATAGGTGACCAAAAATTAATTTTCTCGAGCTTTTCCATGCTTCGGAAGGCACGTTAAGCTGTTGGTCCCGGCTGCGTTTGCAGTCGTTAATACCCACTAATCCACATTTGGCCCGCGTGGTGGGTCATACACTCCTTATACATCCACAAAGAAGGCCTGTGCCCCAGCAGTGGGGGGGGACTTACAATGGCTGATAATGATGATGACGACTGTCTTACGTTAACGTTATAGTCCATTCGCTTAGATAGTATCGCTCTGCCACAATGCCGTGCGGGTGTACCGACACTATCTAACCGAACGGACTATACCGTTTTGTTGAAAGCTAGTATTTGGCCATGCCTACGAGTATATAATTATATAACTATAATATTTTTTTTATCCGCAACGGGGTAGCACATAACCTTCCTAATCGTCTTCCATCATAATGTGTGGTCCTTGATGTACCGTTTTTTCTAATTCCTATTGTTACCATCCACTTCAGACTAAACTATTACAAAGAGCTAAGCTACCAATATTATTATTCCATACGTCATCGAAGTTAAAAATCAAAGCAAAGAAAAATAAAGCTAACTGTGAGCTGATAAAGATCATAACTCCATAAAATTCCATAACATTCATTGAATGATGAATTATTATTTTGATATTTAAGTTTTTACATACGATTCGTTAAATACTAGTGATAAGAATCTTGCAAAAACTTAAGACCTTCCTTATCTAATTTGGTTTGACAGGTCAGGCTACGTTTATATTCTTGGTATATTTCTAAGACAAAAATTAGATTATAAATGGATCAATGCGCAAAAAATGTTGAGATTCTATCAAGTTTCGTTTATTTACTTAGATAAATGCGGTTAATATATATAATTTTAGTCCGAAGCTGCTTATCAACATTGCAGCTCTTTAACATTCCTATTTTGTCACAAATATTTTGAAAAGCAATTAAAAATATAATTTTGTGACACGTTTGGAAGGTGTTTTAGGAACTAATTATTTCTGATTGTCGATATATTCGTCACATTCTCGGCCTTGACCTTATTTATACACACATTATAATAAATTATGTCATACGTCATAGGCTCTCCCAATTTTATGACAAATTTTACATTGCCGTGACGTCACAGTACAGATGCCGACGTCAGTGAGCTGTTTCTGCGACTGTAACTAAAACATTGAAACTATCATTTACGATATAAGCTTTTAAAAGTAACTGATAAGGCAATTTTGTTGCATGAAAATATTTTTATTCGAACCACTTTTTATCGAAGGTGTTCTAGAAGTGATCAAAATAAAGTTCTCGATGTATTCGTCACATTCTCAACCTTAACCTCATTTATATTAATGTGAGTATTATAATTTATGTCCCTACGTCATAGACTCTCCCATTTTCATGACGAATTTGACATTTCCGTGACGTCACAGTACAGATGCTGACCTCAGTGGGCTGTTTCTGTGACCTTCCGAAATTGCTGGGGAAATGACATGTCGCATAAGATCCGTATCGCCTCGTATGTTCGTGTAGTACAAGTTATAGACGGTATAATAGCTAAGTAAGTTTATCCATAAAATGCTGTAAATCGTTTTATTGGACCATTCTGTTGAGTGAGTTGAGTGAAACTAGCTGGAAAATAATTGTTGAAATTACATTAAGGATCTAGGTACAGTTATTAAATTATAACATAACACCGTATTATAATTGAGTTTAATTGGATTTGAATGCCAAGAATTTGAATTGGCAGAAGTTTATTCGAGTTTTGTTTATAAATACCTTTAGTATAAATAGAAAAACCATTTTGTGTTACTGCTTCATTTCATTCATACTTCCTTCTACCAAATACTTTAGATCTTTTCATAAAAAATTAATAAAGCATCTTATATTGTATTTAAGTCTCTTTGTCATCGACTCTTGTTAAATATAAGAAAAAGAGGAATAATTTAAATAGAAACGCCGAAAGCCGAAAACAATATGGAATAGTTTAGCATTTAGCGGATAAACTCGCTTCCGCTTCATCTCATGCTTTACTTCCAATCTCAGTCTCGATAGCAAGGTGATTAGTATTTCGGGCGGCAATGGTGGGAGTTGCGCGCGCAGTCTCTCGCCGCCCGTTCAGCGCGACCGTCGCTCGCGCACTATAGGTCGACGCGCCAAATTCAAACAGGACATTCCATTTTCGAAAAAAAATTAAAACAAAAAGTTTTTAGTCTTCTTTCTGGAACTCGGTGGTTAAATGACGCCAGTGTTTACATAATCAGTGCTGTGTGCCTTAAAGTGTTTGAGATACCTGCCTACTTTCACTCTCCAGATTTTTTGCAAACGGTAAGTGCGGTGTTTTTATTTTAATCAGACGTAATTGTCTGCCGGAATGTTACACAATCTAGTCTCCTAAGGAAATGTCTTAAGAAAATTTATATTACATTTTCTTTTAAAGTAAGCAATCTGTGGTCTTTTCTTAGCGCTAAGTAGCAATCAGAACCGATTTGCGTGAATTTTAATTGCATTTTAATTAAGTTGTAAGTACTTAATTTTAGCTAGCGATAATGAATGCTCATTAGCGGTTTTATTAATAATGACATATCTAATTAAGTAGCCTAAAATTGCGCAATTTACTTGGCGCATAAAGTAGAATTGTATTACCTATACAAATTAAATTCTGCATAACTCCCAACTAGATGAACAATTATTTGATGCTGAATTAGTACGGAAGTTATGCATCCTCTGATCTACAGTACACAGGAACTGATATTTACCATATAATAAGCAGGCAAGCCTATTAAAATGTACACGCATGTGCTCTTTTAAATCTTTTACACAGACAAGGCATATAAACGTGTGGTTAAAGTATTTATTAAAAAGTATTAAAAACTAAAACTAAGTAGGTATTGTTAAAAAGAAAAAAACTATAATGTAAAAGTATAAAAACTTGTAAAAAGTATGAATACTCAACTTAAAAAAACTAAAATATTTTAAAACAAGGTAAAAAGTTTTTTTAATTTATCAAACTTATTTTTTTTTAATTCGAGACAGGCGATGACGTTGATGTCTTTTGTAGGCGCTAGGCGCGCGGCGCTACAGTCGAAAGTTGTGCTCATACTTGCCGCGCGTCGAATGTCTTTGCGTGCGTTTCTAGAAATTGTATAGCTTTATACATTATAGCTTTTTTAATAAGGTCGCGGGGCTAATAACATATGTATTTGGTCTATTATAAAGATAAAAGATGAAATAGTCACGTAGATAAAGTAGATTGAAGTATAAGTATAGGGATTTAATATGATTTAAAATATGAGAAAAATATTGCACGAAGGTCCAAAACAGTATGTGATAATTATAGTAATAAAAACGGAGTGGTAAATTATATCAAATAAAATTATAATGCATTTTAAGGTGAAACTAGGAGTTTGTAGGCAAATATATAAGCATTAAATCTTATAAGTAAAGATGATATCGGAAGTAAGTAGTAAGAACTTTACTAGAACTTCAAGCTTAGTAAAATATGTCCATTTAACTATGCCCCTTGTTTGGCTCATATACCACTAAAGCTTTAGTTAAACACGTCACGGCTAATTAACAACAAACAACTTCTAATAAATAATTTAATTATGTCCCAATCCAAGCCTTCAAGTTAGCCATATACCTGTATGCTAATAGTTTTTTTTTTATATTTTTTTATCCACAACGGGGTAGCACTTAGCCATCGTCAAACCTGATGTTAAGTGGTGATAAGGCTGAAGGTGGAAGCGCACTACTCCCGGAATCCTCAATCACTGATGAACTGGCTATCTTATCTCTAACTGCCGAAACACAATAATGCTGAAAACATCATTGTTATGGCGTCAGACTTAGATAACATGGTGGTAGCTAGCCAGGCGGACTAAGAACTAGTCCTACCACCAACCAAACCGAATACAACATGTACTCCCACTGGGAATCGAACCCGGGACCTCTTGGTCTGAAATCGGTGGTGTGAAAAAAATTATTGCATAAAATATATATTATACATATTATGTATTCATACATATCCTCTCCAACTGTTGTTACGGAATCACAGGTTTACCGTGAATACGGCAACGTTCGGCGATTATGTCATCACTAAAATCTGTTTACACAAAAACTTGGTGTTATATTGAAAAAAATATATGATAAGCTGTGAATAGGTTTGTTGACACATCGAATTCTGTGCTTATGACCTCAACATTTTTTAGGCAAATGTAATCTTCTTGTAAGCTGGCCGATAGTGACTACTAATTTAAAAAAATAGAGAGTTCCTCGGAATCATTTACCGAAAAAAAAAATTTAAGAGTTTTCTTGTAACGAAAAATGGTGTAGGTTGATAAATTTGTAATTTTTTTAGTTCGTTCAATGGACAAATAAATACTTTCATATGCGAGAAAATGAAAAAAAAAAACAGTCAAAAATAATTTGGATTTACTGTTTCGAAAACAAAATATATACGCACATGTTTACCCATATGCTAATTAAAAGCAATATTATTTATTAACACTACCTAAATCATAGTCGAAAAATGTCGCTATCGCTACCAAAACAATGTCACTGTGCCAGATCTTAGTTGGAAACAAATATTTTCGTATAATATTTATATGCAAATATTGTTATTTGAGACCCTCGAGCATTCTACGAACGCACTGGCGAAAGCTGCCACGCCCAGAACATAAAAAACATATTTAAAAAACCATCGGAATCCTGGAAATGTCACATATTAATGCTAATTTAATACTGTTTCGTACTATCAATCAATACATTGTCATACTGAAAGCTTTTTTTTCTCTCTTGATCGATATTAATGAGGCTTTCCGGGTTCAAGTTACGATAGAGTGAAAAAAAAAAAACTGTACTATTAACCGCCTGTAATAATTCTCAAAACACTCGCTCAGTAGTTTGTTCAAAGCTATTTGTTTAAGTATTTCCGTCAATCCATTTTAATGTAACCACTACGCACGAGTAATGCGTAAGTAAACTTTTTCTGAAAGTTATAAAACGTTTTCACATCATCGCCGATCTTTTTTGGTTAATTTTAAATATAGGGATAGGTTTGACGTGATTATGACTTATCACTTTGGCTAATATTTATCAAGTTCTTCATTTAAGATTACTGCGATATTTTTTTTAAACGAATTCGCCAATTTCAATTTCGAAACTAATGAAGATCATTATACATAGACTCTTTGTAGTTATTATCTATATATATAAAATTCAAAGTCCTGACTGACTGACTGACTGACTGACTGACTGACTGACTGACTGACTGAGATATCAACGTACAGCCCAAACCGCTGAACCTAGAGACTTCAAATTTTGCACATAGATACGTTATACAGTGTAGGCATCCACTAAGAAAGGATTTTTGGAAATTCCACCCCTAAGGGGGAGAAATAAGGGATAAATGTTTGTATGAAAGTCCGTCAGTTTTGAAGTTAGGATCTTCAAATTTTGTATTTAGGCTGGCAATTGAAAATTAATATTTACCTGTGTCAGCGTTTTTGACAATTCCATCCCCAAAGGGGTGAAAAGGGGATGAAATGTTGTATTTGGAAAGTCCTTCATTTAATTTATTATAATTATTGAGGCTAATGGTCGGAAAGTAAAACAAATAAGGAAACACATATTTTGTATTTTTCGAAAATCAAACCCTTAGAGGTTAAATGGGATAAATAAACCTAAAAACTAATATGGATGTCGTTATTGAGGTTTTATGGGATGACGATTGCAAAAACGGCATTTATTTTGATGTTTAACACGCTGAACATGATTCAACCCCTAAAAGGTTGAAATAGGGGTGAAATTTTGAATGACAAATCAGGAGTAAAATAGACATTTCAACTTGAAACTTTGTAGGCTTACTTCTTAAAACAAATAGGCAACCCATTTCGTAATTTTTCCAAAATCAAACCCAGAGGGTGAAATAGGGGATGAATATGTGTATGAAAGTCTGTCAGTTTTCAAGTTAGAATCTTCAAATGTTGTATTTAGGCTGGCAATTGGAAATTAATATTTTCCTGTGCCCGCGTTTTTGACAATTCCACCCCCAAAGGGATGAAAAGGGGGACAAAATGTTGTATCTGGAAAGTCCTTCATTAAATTTATTATTTAGGCTCATGGTCGGAAAGTAAAACAAGTAAGCAAACACATATTTCGTATTTTTTTGAAAATCTACCCCTTAGAGGTTAAATGGGATAAATAAACCTAAAATTCGATATAGATGTCGTTATTGAGGTTTTATGGGATGTCGATTGCAAAAATGGCATTTTTTTAATGTTTAACACGCTGAACATGATTCAACCCCTAAAAGGTAGAAATAGGGGTGAAATTTTGAATAAAAAATCAGGGGGTAAAATAGACATTTCAACTTGAAACTTTGTAGGCTTACTTCTTAAAACAAATAGACAACCCATTTCGTAGTTTTCCGAAAATCAAACCCAGGGGGTAAATAGGGTATAGAAACCTAAATCATCTTAAGTAGGTACCCTAAAAGTTCTTGGTACCTAAGCTACTCAGAACTAAGTTTTTGATTGTGAAACAGACACTTATTATTTACTAGCTTCCGCCCGCGACTTCGTCCGCGTGGACATTCGAAAAAATACTTAGGGGACCAATTACCAGGATAAAAAGTATTCTTTGTTTTAATTTCATAAAAATCCGATCAACCGTTTTTACGTGATTAGGCGGGTCCTCCCTCACCAAGTGAGCAGCCTCGTGCGAGGCTCGCCGCACGTGGCAAACGTTCTGCCTCGCGCGAGGCTGCTCGCTTGGTGAGGGAGGACCCGCCTAATCACGTAAAAACGGTTGATCGGATTTTTATGAAATTAAAACAAAGAATACTTTTTATCCTGGTAATTGGTCCCCTAAGTATTTTTTCGAATGTCCACGCGGACGAAGTCGCGGGCGGAAGCTAGTTTAAGAATATAGAAGTTAATTTGTATGCCTAAAAAATTACTTTTAAAATGTTCACATTTAAATAGGTCGCGACAAAAGCTCCCACACACCCAACAATTTAGTAAACACCGTTCCCTAATCTGACAAAGCGACCTAATGGTCCATTTTGGCTTTGTCATCGCGGCGACAAAGACAGCGGCAGGTTGGTCGCAATCGTGTGTGAACCGGCCATTGTATCGCTGGCGCACGGTGGCAGGGCGTGTGGTGACGCTTCAATGACAGCGAATGAGAGCAAACGGTTTCAATGTTGGTTCGCATAACATTTGACAGTCACTTGTTTTGGGGCTTCGAAATTCATTGAAGAGTAGTAGAGTAGGGCTAGACTTTGTCTTTCGTTCTAAAATGTTGCAGTCCAGGGCTTCCCAAACTTGTTTTATTGCATCACCGTATTTTGAGATCCACTATTTGATTGCCCTGTTTTAGTCTATATAAGTAAGTAGTTTGTTTATTTAAAGTCAAGTCTGCAGCAACTGCCAATCGAATATTTCTTTTACAATGAGAAGACGGAGTTTTAAGCAATGTTGTAAGCTATTATCACGGTAAAACTCTCCACAAAGGCATCAAAGGCAGGAAGGGTAGTTTAATTAGTTGATAAAGCAGTGCGCAAAACACTGTGTGTAGAATTTTTACGAACGGAAGAAAGTAAACTGAAGTTGACTCATGCAAAAAATTTGCACAATCCCTTACAAAATTTACCGTAGATTTGAAACCTTAAGTAGGTATAGAAAAGGAAGAAATCTGGTGAAAGTCATTATTTTATTTCTGTATAAACGCAAAACTTGTAGGTCAATCTGCCAACAAGAATCAAACTGACTTGTCAAAAAAATAAAACAACACTATACTTTCATCGCCTTCTGTCTGTTAACTATTACACCAACTATTATGTCAATGAATCGATCTTCTTGAGAAAAATAGCCCGATTTAATGGAGCATGATCCGTGACTTTAAGCCGTTACAAAATGCCGGCAAATCTGACAGGTTGACAGTTGCTATAGAATACTGTATGATACTCCCGTCAAAAGTTTGATGTCAAGTGCACTTGAGGTAAGGCCAAGTTGTAATCAAGCAAGTATGAAAGAATGGGCGACGCTTCATATTGGAGTCAGGAAGGTCTTTAAAAAAACGATCATACAATTTAATAGGCATTATTTTTTGTCGGACTATGCACCAGCAATCAACAACTACATCTGGCATATATTGATTAAAAAGGCTAAATAAAAAAATTGTTGGACTGGACTTAAAGCCTGTTGGGTTTCATGTACAAAATACAAAGTTAGTACAGTAGTTCAAACGTTCTATATTTACGTACACACATATTTAATCGTACTGCCTATAAATTTGTTGACGATATCAGTATCACTAAGAATTGTATAGTTTATTTTAACCATATTTTAGTTCATTTCCATTTAACGACAATAATTATTTATCCTCTAATTCTTAAATAAACATAGTCAAGAAATGCCATAGAAGTTGGTGTACAGGGTGGTAACAAATTATAAATTAATTGCCTTAAAGTCTTTAATTAGCTTATTTTACTTATAGAAAAATTGTATTATATTTTTAAATTCCTATTCCCATTCCTAGATTTAAAACAAATACGTGCCCACAAGTAGGAATCAAACCTACAAAAATTTTAAAACAACAACAAACTGTAGTTTTATCATATCAATCGATGGGGGTCAATATACGGACTAACAAACAAACATGAAATGAAAGGAAAATAAGGATAAATCCTGGATGACAAGCTGAGTCGATGTTGTAAATGTCTAAGGAAAAAACAGTTTTTTTTAAATCTACGAAGGCAGTTTTGTTTCTTTTTAAAATTAAAATAATGTTTCCTCTAAGTAAAGTAAGCTAACTAAAAGATTAAATGCAGTTTTCCTCCAGAGCCCAGAAATTATTTACACTCTCTATTTTAACATTCTCGAACACATAACATCAGTCCCATATCAAGATTCCAAGCACACATAGTTCTACTTTACTTAGTTTCCAAGTGCTAAGGCCATCGGAAGACCCTAATTTCGGTATATATTTTAGCTATTATCTTTTCCGATTCGCGAGAAACGCTAGTTCCGGTACGATATTTGCCCTTCAAACAAAAACAAACTCTAAATTCTTACAGTTAAGTTTTATCACGCTTTGTAAAGAATAGCTGACGCTTTCGGTAGGTTCTATGAATTTCGATAAATGAGTGCGGTGCGCGATTGCATCAATAGCTGATGGATTTAGTACTGTTATGACTGCAGGCGTATTTTGACATATTATATGTTTTACCATTTCACTGGGCACGACATGCATTTAAATAAGAACTTAAAGTACCTAATACTTTTAGTTCCTATTTCAATGCCAGTGTTATGATGTAAGTAATCACTGTTCAATGTACTCGTACAGTTAACCAAATCACTTAACAAAACTATCAAATAGATTTTGTGGTTAATATATATAAAGTATTAAAGTTTAACTTCAACTTAACTGTTGAATACGCTAATTACACTAAAAATTATAGTAAACAACTATGTCATTAAAACGCAAGTACTGCAAGAAAAACAAAATTGCATCTTAGTATAGGAAAAATTGTGATGAAAAAAAACCTCAGCCCTGTAAGTAGCTTTCAGGCGGAATTCGAACCCGCGCCCCGGGAATCCGGCCCGATGCTCTAACCAACGAAGCTACCGAAAGGCTTCGAAGACTCGTTGAATTTTGCTGGGCTGGTGGTTTTGTTTCTGTTCATCAAAATTTATAGAATAGCATTGTGAATGCATAAAAATAATTTAAAACCTTAATTGCACGTACTTATTAAGAGATTTATATTAAGTTCGTAATGGACCCAAAACTTACTGTTTTTTTTATTTTTTATTACTGATAGGCAAGCGCTTGCCCGCTACTTAATGATAATTTATCTAGATGCTCCAAATTTAATTCAAACTGTAAGCTAGGTTGTTTTTCACAGTCACGGTACTCAATCAAAATCAACAGACTATCAACTCCCACGACGGACGCAATCCTCAAGGCTTAAGTCTAACAAACTGCTATCACCCACTTTGTGAGTCGGTGTCGAAAACACCTCTTTTTGAAACCACGAATCCCATTATGTGCACTATGTACGTAAGTAGCACATTAGTGTAGTCTATTCATTCTGAAAGAGGTTTTAAGTCTATTATTTTCATTTCGTTTGCTTAAAAAGTTTCGTTGTAACTCTTTAGGTAAGTAGTTAATTTTGTGCCTAATGTTAACGTTTCTTCTGTTCTATAAACAGAAGTCAGCCATATGAAAATTAATAAACGAATAATAACTATGTAACTTTTGCTAGCTGTAACAAAATTGAGGCGAGGCACGCTTCAACAAAAAGATTTTTATTCTATTTTTATATTTCTTGTTTGATATAAAAAAATGGCTGCAACAAAAATTTTATACTTACCCTACTAGTCTACTACCAGAATTTGATATGGCTAAGTTTGTTGTATACTTACAACAAAAGATAAATCTACAAATATCCACGACATACAGAGTACACCTGCAGATTGCGACACTAAAATTAGCGATCGGCGCACGCGTCGCTTGCGAAACTCCTGCGCCGCACTGCAGCGATTGAAAGTATGACAATCGCCGCCTTAAATCAACCCGGTTAGCTTAATGCACTAGAAACTGTACAATTTGTACCTTGTACCTTATTTACTTGAAGGGTTATTTAACTTTAAGAACCGAGAAAATTAGTGTTTGTGTTTGAAAATGTTTTTGAATGCTGGTTTCTTTAATTGATACCTTTAAAAAATCGCTAAGTATATTTAAATAAGGATCGTCAGTGTGATAACGAAACTTGTGGCTGCTAGTTTATGTGATTTATTTTACATATAGTAGAGACACCAAAGAGTACGCGCTTTTAAAGAGTACGCAGTGTGTTTAGTAGTTTTACTGTGAGACAAGGATCTTTTGACACGCGGTCGAAATGGGAACTAACTGTTCTCTAGCTATTCAATCAGTCAACTAGCGCTCTTGTCAATGTTATCCAAGTGCCAAAATATGATCCTTGTCGCATATGACTAAACGCACTGCGTACTCATTGGTAGCGCGTACTCCTTGGTGTCTCTACCCTATATCTAATCAAAGCTGGTAGAAATTCCAATTTGGAATAAGCTGTGCCCTTGTACAATTCTTCTGTGTACACAATTTTTTATCCTTTATAACTTTGTGTATACAAAAATATTAATTACCTCTTCATTTTAGTTAAAAGGTCATTTTTGTTTCATAGACTACATTTACCAAAATCTTCAATTTCGATTCTGATTTGTAACATGAGTAATACTTAATATAATAATTATATATTTTTTCTGTTTAAATTTTAGACTAACGGGATTTTAAAATATACCAGTGATACAGCATTACATCACAACACATCACAACTCTTTAGTACTGCCTGTAATATGGCAAAAGTTTTTGCAAAAACAAAAAAGTATCACGCACTACATTTAGGAAATATAGCAATTTGTCAGCGACAGACAGACTAGCTATTGTATAAAATGAAAGTGAGGTTCAGAGGCTGGTTTTTATGATGCCAGCCAGTTAAATAACTGGTTTCAAACAAAAAAAAACTGCGAAGAGTAATCAACATTGCCGTCCTGACATTAGAAACTCTATGAATGATATAGAATGTGTTTATACTGTAATTATAAGGTTGTTAGTGCATCACTGTAGACAGGCTGTGGCTGAATCTCTCTCGTAATTTGTCTGTGGCTTGTTTGAATTTTAGAGGCACTAGAAAGTTAAGCAATGGTATTTATATTTTAAAATATTTCTAGTCGGTAGAGCAAGGACAATGACCATTTTTGTATGGCAGCTGGCGTCTTTTTTTTTTCTTGCGGCCATCAACCAAATATTAAAATATTATTTGTCGGCAGCACTACAGACAATATTTGCAAAGGAAGTATACCTGTAAACTCAGTCCGAACCGAGTGAGACTAGCTAGAATTTAACTTTGTTTTTCATAGTGTTTGTATGAATTACAAAGTTACATTTGCGGTTTTTAAAAATGTTATATACGGACAAATGGTTCTAACTTGGTTCTGACTGAGTTTACAGCTGAGTTGTTATACTATCAAGAATTGATGTTCAAATATTTTGTTGATGGCCGCGAGACAAAAAAAAATAGACGCCAATTTTAGGCAGTGCCTTTTAAAGATGAACAAATTTCTGATACTGGGTAGAGAAAATATAAAGCAGCCATTTATCATCATCAGCCATTATAAGTCCCCACTGCTGGGGCACAGGCCTTCCTTATGGATGGATAAGGATATAATGGGTCATGACCTACCCACAGGCCCAATGCGGATTGGTGGGTATTAAACGACTGCAAATGCAGCCGGGACCAACAGCTTAACGTGCCTTCCGAAGCACGGAGGAGTTCGAGATAATAATTTTTTGGTCACCCACCCCATCACCGACCGTTGCGAAAGTGGCTTAACTTCAACGATCGCAAGTCGATCGCGGAAACCACTGCGCCACGGGTTCCTCCATCTTCCATTATATGCAGCCATTATTGCATTAAAATGGTGTTTTATATTTTCACTAGTTTTCCGGTCGCAGCTTTTCCCTTGTAAACTAGAGGATGGTTGCCCGTTAGAATGAGAATTTGCTTGGAGGAAAAATAAGCCGACAAATGATAGTTAGACCGCAATCTATCTTAAGTGAAAATTTTTGTCCAGGGTGCCTACCATCAACTTTAAGACAGCGATTCAAAAATAGCGCGATGCAGAATAGGTTCCTAAAATGAATTGCTTTCTTTCGTACTATGACCTTCTAAAAACTGGATCGCAAATGAATTGCTAAAGGTGAATGACCGAACGATTTGTGTCCTTATTTCTTCTACCCGTCTCTTTCAGTCAATTGTCATGCCCGGAGAGTGAAAGGGACGGGTATAACTTGCAGGTGTCATGTTAGCTTGGCCGAGCAATAAGTCAAATAAGAGTTGATGACAGCTCAGCGGCTGTGAAATGTCATTGAATGATCACTGAATCGCTGTCATTGATATTAAGCTGTCGTGGTACGAATTAAGCGAAGTATCAGTTTAGGTCCTAAACAAAACTGCAATAAGAGTTGATGGTAGGCACCCAGATCTCGTTCAGTTGTTTTGCCGTGAGTGAGTAAAAACAGTGCGTAAAACCTATGCCCAGCAGTGGGCGTCGTTCGGCTGACATGATGAGTAAAAACATCCAAATATCGAATTTATAATATTTCTAAGTAATATTTAAATATAACAAGAAATTATGAGCCATAGTAACAGGTTCAAACCAAAAACATAATAAAGGATGTAAAACCAGTATTGATAAAAGTTATACCAGAAAATGGATGCAAAAACTTAAAACTTGTTCCTAATATAGTAATAAAACAATTTATTTCTGGCACTTAAAACGTTACGCAATAACAAAAGAAACAAAGTCATAAAGAAAATCAATTAACAATCGATGTGTTTCTAATGTAACGAGATTTCAACGGTTGCGGCTACCAATTAATCGGTTAGATATTTATTATACAAGGTGTAACAATACAAATGCCTAAAAAATATTAAGGGGACGATCGTAGAATAGGTACATTAAAAAGGTTGGAAGAAGCATTTAGGTAGTTAGTAAGTTTTAAAAACAGGGTATCGCCTCTCAAAACATAACTCGAATAACTTCATAATGGTATGAAAGGAAACCTTAGGCGTAATTTTGCTTCTAACTTACTACTGAAAACATCTTTCTTGACACTTTCTTTTTAAAAATATGGAAGTTGCAACCATTTAGACTGTTTTTTTAAAAAAAAATTTATAATATTTCAATGAAAAATAATGAAAAAACGTTTTTTACACTATTACAAACTTTCAGTTAATTTAAGTGGTTGGGACAAAACTGCTAAGTACCTATATTTTTAACTTGCGACTGAATTTAGAACCTAGAAAACAATTTCATATTTTAATTATGCCGTGTATTTAAGTTGCATAATCTTCTCCTTAAATATAATTGGTTTTTAGTTACACCTTGTATCATAGGCTTTTTATATCATTTCGTTGTTTGTGGGTCGTCCAAATCGTCCCATAAAACATGTTTGATCACCATGGTCTGACCGCACAAATAAGGCGGTGGTTATACAACCTAGTCATTACACAACACTGTTGGCGATATGTTATCGGTCTCGATAGTTCGAATAAATTGTATCGATTAGGATTGAGTAGTCGATTTAGTAGGTATTTTTCTTAGAGTTCATATTACCAACGATTATTACAAGGACTTTATACGAATGATAATTTATTTCGATTTTGAAGTAGAAACTAACTGGTGACTTAATCATTATTGTTAAATTTATTGATAATTCTAAAAGAATATCCTCAGTTTCTGGGGTAAAAATAGATAATATGACATGGAGCAAAATTATGAATTTATGAATCATATTTATTTTTATTTAAAAAGTAAGACTTTAAATAAAATAAAAAAATAAAAGTTGCGTGGCTACACAATGTTTTTATTACCTACACAAATCACAAGCTGAAAGATAACATAAGTATCCTAAAGATTCAACTAGAATATCTTTAATTAATCTAACTTCTATTTTATTAATACAACATCCTTGTATAGTGTAAAAGGCATTGGTCAATTGTTTGTTTTTTAAGACACAGTTCGACATTGAAACGTGTAAAACGGTCGAATCAGATTCCATTCCAAGCATAAATAAAGATTTCTCTTTATTGTTGACAGGCACTACTTGACCCGGTTTAGAAAATTCATAAAGTAAAGAAAAGTTTGGCTACTAGAAAAATAACATTTTATTTATTTACTAAATTCCAATAGTACGTTCTCAATTTAAATGGTATACTATTAGTTTTCACCGGCTTAAAAACTGCAAGAAATTTTTAATTGTTCTAAATTTGCTTATAGTCAGAAATAAAAAAAAATCTAACAATTCACAGCCTGGGAGCTTCGATCAACAATAACACCTAGAGGTCTAGATACATAGTTGGAGTGACAAACACGGCCGAGCGATTATACTCCCATTTGAGCCACTTGCGCGTATATTTATAAGTTGTTCCTGTCATTTATGACGGAAGATCGTAAGTAACATTATTAACCTTTTTTCTCCGTTCAAAGGTACGTGAGCCTTCATCTAGTACTATTGTTGATCGACGCCTGGGAGTGATGATTTTAGAACAAACTAAATCATTATAATGAGATTCAAGTCGAAACATTTTTATTGTCATTTAGAATTATCTAATCGCATATTTGCATAAATTACGATGTTACGAAGCGGATCTATATGGTTGCCATAAATTATGTCAATCAAATTCTCATTTTAAAAGATTAGAAAATTAAAAAAGTTAAGAACGAGTTTGTAACCTAGAAATAATAGAAGTCCGACAAAAAATGTCTTTTTGACTTAATGTTCATTAAATCATTGTATTCTGAAGACATTTAAAAGGTTCACGTCATAACTAATTTTAGGTAGGTATATTTTTCTAAATCTCAATTTCTATGTCATTATCATTAATTATATAATTAGTATTAATACATAAGCAAGCCAGGTTCTCAAAAATAATAGCTGATCGAATACTATGTAAAAAAATAAAATGATTTCAATAATTCCTATCTTTTTTATAAGACAAGTGTGTTGTTTAAAGAATACCAAAGGTTCAAACGAAGGGAGCATGGAACAAATAAATCATAACAATATTTATTATAGTTAGAGAAGCAACTAATTAATCAAAGGTTTAATTGAACCCCAAACCTGTTAGAAAGTGATCCGTAATATATTAAATAGGAAACAACGTTTCAATGCGCTCCTCGAGGCGTGAAAATAGATACAAGCTGTTAAATAAACGCTATTGTGTTTCTGTCATTTTTTTATTGCTTTGGTGCATTCAACCATCGTGGTTGTCACTGTGTAATGAAAAATTATAAAGTGGTTTTGAATATTTTTTCAGTTCCTTTTCAAAAGTATTATTAGCATGCAATCTAGCTGAGAGTCTCGAAAATTGGTCATTTCATTTTTATAACGGAAATTTATTTTTTATAGAGCAATCTAAAAACAATATCATGTGATGTGCTGCCAAAGTATTAGTTTTTGGATTAAAAAAATATTTGCTACTAACGACTACAAGAGAGTTCGTTTTCATAGTAATTTTTATCAATCTAAGTACAATTTGAAAACTAATTAAAATTGGTACAAAGGTTCAGCAGTGAACAGGTTAATGGTAGGAGTTAATTTTGCATAGATAAGTTTATATATTCATTATCCTCTGTGCCTCTACCTACAGTAAAACAACAAACAAACATTGTTTTAGCTTCCAATAAAGTTCTTAATGGTCAATTTCGATATTTATAAAGAAAAAACAAAAAGAAAACCGATAAAATTCGCGAGTATAAAACCTTTTTGCATAATGTGAATTTAAAAAGTTTAAAATAAGAACACAAGTCCTTGTTGCCAGCTGACACGACGGGCACGGATGGCGCGAACGCAGCCGAACGATTTTATAATAAAGTGACATTTGGGAAACTCGTTATTCTTATTTTGGTACAACTGGACGACCTCAAGCCTTCACGACCTCAGATTACAAGAAACAGTTGAGCGTAGTCTCACGTGGATACGGCATGAACTAGATTTAATAGCTATGCATAATTCACTGCTAAAAGTAAAAGTACCTATTTTAATTAAGGTAAATACAGTTTAATGTAAATACATGAGTACAAAGCGCATCTTTTATTCACTGGCCGCTACCGTCCTTTGTGATTGCGGGACCGTGGACACACGCAAAGTATTGTCATAAAATAAAATAAAATTGGCGAGGCTCTCAGCTAGATTGCATGCTAATAATACTTTTGAAAAGGAACTGAAACGTAAGGAAATAATTATAATTAACTGAACATAGTATAATAAACATGCTGTTTAACCGAAATTGTCTTTTTGCATGTCGAATATCTATTTTTATTGTCATTGGATACGATTTTGATTGACTATTTAATTGAAGTATGTAATTTTTTTATGACAATAAGCAAAATTTTACTAAAAACAAGCGGTGACAGGCTACTCTATCTCTGAGCATTCCATTTAATTACAAAATAATTAGGTTTTGAGTTTCTACCTTTGTTCTTTTTGTCATAACAAAAAAAATATAATGCGTTTTACTCTAAACATTTCTTTAAAAAAAACGTCTGTATTATCTTTTCAATGCCTAACTGGGTTGATACCGCATCCATAAAAGGTTGTTTAGTTCATACATCATTGATTTAGTCATAATGTAGTCAATATTATTAATTGAATCAGTGTGTTTTCTCAATCACACACACTCGATTCACGCGAGCAGGTCGTGATCTATAACTCAAGCGAATAATATGTGAATCTGTGATATTTTGTTTATTACACGAAAAATGATTGATGGTTTATTTAACCTTTACATGTTAATTAATGACTTGCTAACTAATGTTATAACTTAATCGTTTCGGTTCATATTCAGGGATTTTGTAAGTATCATCCATAAAAGAAGACAATTATAATATGGTCATAATATTAACAATGCTTCATTTATTTAAAATGGTATTTACCTTGGATCTTTCTCATAGACATAGATAATAATAAAGCCACAAATCTTCTGTACTAATCTTGGATCAACAATAATACTAGATGAAGGCTCACGAACTAAATCAACTTTTTTAAGGCAGAGAAAAAAGTTAAAAATGTTACGATCTAACGTCATAAATGACAGGAACTACTTATAAATATACGCGCCAGTGGTTCAGTGGGCGTATATTTTCTCAGCCGTGTTTGTCAATCCAACTTTGTATCGAGACCTAGGTGTTATTGTTGATCGAAGTTACTAATAATATAAATGTGAAAGTATGTTTTTTGGCTTTTCATGCAAAACGGAGCTACGGATCGACATGATTTTTGGTACGCGGATAGTTTTGGAGCTGGAGAGTGACATAGGCATAAAAATATTATATTCCTGCGGTAATAGCGTCGTGTTATCCACGCCGGTGTGTAGACGCGGGCGAAAAGCTTGTGAAATGATAAATTTGAAGTTTAAAGAATGGAGATATGCTAATTTAACGCTTGAAATTCAACAACTTCATAAAGTTACTTAATATCATAATCTAAAATCTTAAAGAATGGTTTAAATGTCAACATTTTAACACGATGATACAGATAGATAAAATTGCACGACTACTTTTGTTACTATCACAGATCATAAAATACTAAGATCTGAGTTTATTATAACATAATATTATTCCGTCACGCTGTTAAGTATATGGAATTTATTAATGATAGATTTTGTCAGATAAAAAAAAATTTCTGATTAATGCTGATACATAAATACTTGACATTTGCCCGTGTTTGGTATTTAATAATGAGCTGTGGGACATTCGGAATACATAATGAGATGTATTTTAATATTGTACGCACCATTACCGTCATGACTGGAAGCTGGTAACGTAGGACCGGTCATGAAGGAAATGCTAGACTGATGAAATACAAGGAAGTGGCAACTATTTCAATAAAAAAATGTGTCTAGAGCTTAAAGTATTAATAAAAATAGGAATACTTTTGATATAGCATCTAGAGTCCGGAGGTTTTTTTTTTAAAAAAAAGCAAAACAGCCTGTTTTTGTAGTTGACCCCATAGTTGATCGTATTGATCGACTTAATTCACCCCAGAAAGATTAGTACTTATTAAAATTAAGTCATGTATAACATTTCCTAATCTCTGATTGAAAAGCAACGGTCCACCATACCAATTCCTTATTATTTCAATTAGTCACATTATAGGCTTATGGTGCCGCAGTAATGGAAGCAGCTGCCATAATTTTAACCGCTATATCCTCAATCATTTTGCACCCAGTATATTGGTAGCCGCAAAATGATTTCTGCGGCTGGAGAAACCTTACAATTTCACTACTAGAAAAGCCTTCGAAATTAGCTCAAGACTTTCACGGTATCTGGAACGCTAGTTAAAATTTACTGCGACTCTTTAGCAAAATATTCTAAGTATTTTGTAAAGTGACTTTAATGTGATTGTTTTTTTTCATTAATAGAAGAATGGCTCTTTTATCGAGTCGAGCACTGTACTTTCAGGAGAGTTCGGAGTCGATGAATCCCTTTTCACGGTATCTGGAACGGTAGTTAAAATTTACTCCGACTCTTTATTAAAATATTCTAAGTACCTATGTTGTAAAGTGACTTTAATGTGATTGTTTTTTATTTTATTAATAGAAGAATGGCTCTTCTCGTGTCGAGTACTTTACTTTCAGGAGAGCTCAGAGCCGATGAATCCTTATGTCGATGAATTGGCTACGTGTCAACTGCTTCTCTTCTCACTCTCGCGAAAATATTGGAGTACCTAAAAACCTCCGTTTTATCCCAGTTTATTATCTATTATTATCTTTGTATGCCAAATATAATCCAGATACGTTTTGCCTTGCTTGAGTTACAAACATCCATCCATCCAATCTTTTGTATATACCATTATAATTACTAAAATTTTATACTTAAAATATGTTTATAAACCCAAAACAACAAAAATCAATATTTGTGGTTTAAACTCGCCGTCTCTGGAAAAGTAGACAGTGTCTCTTAAAAAATATCCCATCAGACTTTGATAATAGATTAAGGATTTGATCGAGACCCTTTGCACAGTAGGAGTACACTCTACCAAACCCTTCATCACACCAAAGTATAGATAAGTCGTATCAATGTTAATTAAGAATTTGACTTGCGACCCTTTGTACAGTAGGAGTATACCTACTCTACCAAACTTTCCATCAGACCAAAGTAAAAATAAGTCGTATCAATGTTTATTAAGGATTTGACTCTCGATCCTTTGCACAGTAGGACTATACTCTACCAAACCTTCCATCAGACTAACGTATAGATAAAATTCTAATCTCTCCAATAGAGCATTAATACCATTTTGTGCCGTGCGTTAACTTGCATTGACGTAATTGCGAGATGCTCCGACGCACGGTTATTCAACCTCTTTGGAAAGCCGCGGAGAAATGCAGAGAAATTCATATTTCTCTAACGATCTAGCTAGATCAATTTTAGCGTAACGAGCGCGAAATGCTATTTAATTGTAAACCTTATTGTTATGGCTGTTTAATTTATATTTGCTTTTAAGTATTTTGCTTTAGTGAGAAGGTGAAGTGTAATTGTGAATTTAACGTACCTTCTATGTATAAAGGTGTCAATAAATTTGAAAAACTGTTGGATAGCTAATAAATATCCATTTGTATTACCAATGTCAACCAATTGTAATTAGGAATATTTTTTCAGTTTGTCTTAACTAAAAATAAACATGGGCAAATTTTTCTTGACCTTATAAAATCTTGAAAGAAATGAAGTAGAAAAAAAGTTCTTTCTTAGATGTCAAAAAAATCTTGCTTTTAAAGTTTGACAACATAACTGTTAAATTCTACCTTCACGTAAAATATGGGAAATGCATAAACGGTAATAAATAATTCGGACGACCTTCATGGCTGAGCGACCACGCCTGCCGATCGGACACGCGGGTTCGATTTCCAGGGCAGATCTAGCAGGTAACAACTTTTTGAATACTTTCGCGTAGGTATGTGTAAACCTTGATTTTTTTATACCGATCAGGGGGGTTACCGTCTAAAATAATAATAATAATAAATAAATATTTTCTTACAATCACACCAATTATCTAAGCCCGTAGTTAATTTCTTAAGAAACTGTGTCTACGTGAACTTGATAACGGATAAATATATACTTATATACTTTTTGTTTGTAAATACATACTTAATATACATAGAAAACACCCAGACCAAGACAAATAGACATGTTCATGCACACAAATATTTGTCTTGTTCGGGAATCGAACCCGAGACCTCTGGCGCAGAAGGCAGGTAGTTTACACCTGCGCCAAATCGATCGTCAAAAAATAATATTACATGGGCTTCATTTGACATTTGAAAACCATATTATGCCCATATAAGGACAAAATATGGAATTCAAATGTCAAATGAAGCCAATCCCAAGCTCATAACCATATTTTTAGCCGATAGCCCCCTAGTTTTTTTAATGAGAAATCCTTTATATTGTCTAATCCATATGTCCATTAAGTTATTGTTCATCTTTGTACTTAAAATAATTTATTTGTACAGATACAGAATTTTTAAATAGTTATAAATGTAAAACTAATACAAATTGGCAATGCAAATTTCACTTCGCCTCTATCTAAAAATAATTATAACTGTAATAAAATAATTATCAATACGTACCTATGACAAAAAATTCATGTTCCGAAAGTTTTATTATGGTATAACACCGATTGTACCTTTCCAGATAAGTTGTGAAATTTTGCCCTTTCAACTTTTACCACAACAACCCGAAAGCAACCCACAAAAAATTACACAAAAGTGTCGTCGCTCACGATATAATTTCTTTATTTCCAAATACTCTCGGAATGTTCCCACTGTGAAATTCTCGTGAACAACTATGTCGAAACGGCATCCTTACAAAGAAAGCGTTGAATATTAGAAAAAGTGTCAACTAATTGAATATGACGCTTTGAGATACTTTTGTAGGTATAATGCGGCCATTTTTTGTAAATACCTACGGAAGAGTAGCGACTGGTTAAGGTATATCGATGAGCTCAGTGGCGCCGCCAATGGAAATAAATCAATTGCATTTTATTAAAGTCTTGGATTAAAAGTTTCGGTTATTTCGCGCAAATAGAAGAGAAAAATGCAATTTTTCATTGTTTTTTCATGGCCTCAAATATGAGCACCAAGTTATGGATCTCGATATTGCCAAATGTGGCCACTTTTGGCACAATTGAGATTCACGACTTATTGCGTAAGTTTGAGTTCTTAAAAGTATATTTATAAAATGCATTCCAATCTTTCACCTGCGCGAAATAACCGAAACTTTTAATCCAAGCCTTTAATAAAATTCAATTGATTTATTTCCATTGGCGGCGCCACTGAGCTCATCGATAGCTTTACTACTTTACCTTCCGTGCACCACGTTGGGTTTAATAAACCCCAGGCAAACAAAAATCTCTGTATATTTCTCAAAGTCCGCGTGAACACCTCGAAACCTCGTGTAGCTAGATTTGTGACATTGCCAAACCGTTTAGTAACAGTGATTTAGTAGTAGCATCAAAGGCGCAGCGCAGCGGACGGACGCCTGCAAAATACGGCCGGGTGTCACAAACCCTACGTAGTTCAGCACGTTGCGCGTCGTCGTCAGTACCTACAGTGTGTTAAAATATGACTATTCCTATGAACAGATTCTAGAATAATTATTTTTAGTGACTTTTAATATTTTCTTTGTATCGCGTACCCTATTAGGTCCGCAAATAAAAATAAATAAGACGTTATTAGTTAAGTTTTTTTTGTAAAGTCTAACCCAAAGAACATTGTCTCATTTCTGTTTATTTTATTTTTATCTCTTATAGTCCAGAAACAATATTAGAACATATAAAATAAACTTTAAAAATATATTCCCTATAAATAGCTAAAACTATATTGGGGTATAGGAAACCCCACATAGTGCAGGACGCAATATTTATCCACGTGGTTCACGGAAGGTTAAGTGAGCCATAAAACGTTATTGAATATCGGCCGCATATCGGCCTCTCGGGCACTTCATTGACATGACGAATCTTATAACCTACTAGTGGTTTTCCGCGGTTTAACTCGTGTAGTACCTGTTCCCGTAGAATAAACGGGTTAAAATATAGCTTATGTATTCGGGAAGAATAAAGCTTTCTAATGGTGAAAGAATTTTTAATGTCGGTTTAGTAGTTATTGAGTTTATTCATTACAAACATATAAACAAACATGCAATAAATCAAATTATTCCTCCTTAATAATATTACTATATAAGTTATGATGATGATATAGATGCGGTAGTTCGAATGGAAACCCTTTTAAATGCCCTAATTGATTGATTTGTATGTTTTATAAATGCGACATGCCAACTTCTTCAGGGCTTCCTGGGTGCCTATCATCAACTTTAAGACAGCGATTCAAAAATAGCGCGATGCAGAACAGGGTTCCTAAAATGAATTGCTTTCTTTCGTACTACGACCTTCTGAAAACTGGATCGCAAATGAATTGCTAAATGTGAATGACCGAACGATTTGTGTCCTTATTTCTTCTACCCGTCTCTTTCACTCGATTCTGTAATGCCCGGAGAGTGAGAGGGACGGGTATAACCTGCAGGTGTCATGTGAGCTTGGCCGATTTATAAGTCAAATAAGAGATCTGACAGCTTAGCGGCTGTGAAATGTCATTGAATGATCACTGAATCGCTGTCATTGATATTAAGCTGTCGTGGTACGAATAAGCGAAGCAGATCAGTTTAGGTCCTAAACAAAAACGCAATAAGAGTTGATGGTAGGCACCCTGAAAACTTAAGCTAGAAACACACTTGTTTAGCGCAGTGTGTTGTCGCGCCGCGCCCCGTACGACGCGTACATCGGTTCCATACATTTAGTATGGTTAGAAACACACCTATGCAGTGTGGTGCGACTCTTTCTGTCTCTGTCGTGTCTATACTAAGTGTATGAAACAGACATTCTGGCGTCGCGCCACACACACCACAGAAGTGTGTTTCCGACTTTATTCTTATTGTTGAGACTTGGCAAGCAGATAGGTAGTTGCGAATGACACAATATCTATCAAAGAAAGACTTTTTCTAAATGAACTCCTACGTATGTTTCTTACTTAAGCTTTTGAATAAAATCTAAACGTTTGAACCAAGAAGCAGTCTACGCAACCGAGGCTGCTGGCGGTCGCTAATACAAATTATTAATATTAAAAAGTCATTTAAGACAAGACTTAAGTTTAAAGATAAATACTGGCCTTCGCAAGTGATTAGCTAAAGACCTCGTCATCAGATTTATAAAAAAATGAATATTTAATTCATAGATACTAAAAAAAACATAGCTACTAATATTTTATGCATTATCATAAAGTCTTAGTATGTAGTCATCAAGATAAAAGATTATAATATTAGGTACCTCGGGTATAGACTACGAAATTATATGACAAACCTCGGTCGTAATCGAATACTTTAACCTTATCATTAGAAGAAAATAATATACGTATTTGATTGAATCATGCGTCACTTGGCGATAGTCTCTTCCCATTGTTAAAAATGTATTACAGCTAAATATATTTAAAAATAAACTTATTTTTTCACGAAAAAATTGTATATTGTAGCAAGCGCCAAAAACCTCACCTGCGCGAAGACAAATAGGTCTATAGGTCTACATGGACTCTAACACGAATAGAATTATACGGTATTGCATTGCAGAGCCGACAGCTTTCAACAAATAAAGATTACTACCATGATAGCGCCTTAGTCAGGCAGGACACAGCAGAATATATTTTCTAGCGATACATGAGTAAGATCTCAAATAACATTAGGCCGGTACCTAAATTTATTACGTTCGTGAGAAGTAATAAACAATTGAAGAAAACGTTAACTTATATATTAATATCTTTATCATTTTATTGAGGACCAGTGCGGTGAAGCAATGGATAGAGCGTATGTTGTAGGATTCTAGCAGAATATGAAAATAAATCCGTATTCAGCTTAGCTTAACAATTAACTAAATTTTAATTAGTACAAAATTTTAGGGGATGGTGATCGGCAACGAAATCGTGAAAAAATCTGCTGTTCCATAGAAAAGTACTAAATCAACTCGACTTAAACTTATGGCACAGCTGATTTTTTTTCGCGATTTTGTTGTTGACCCCATACAAAAAATATACGTATTAATAATTAACACTATCATACCCTAAAATTTTTGTATTAATTAAAATTTAGTGGTGTATAAATTATTTAGAAAAGCTTATTGAAAGAGAAACAAGAAAAAGCTTCATATTTAGGCAACTCAATCCATTAGCAATACTTCTTGCTCTCAAATGGTAATCTCGACTTTAAAACCCGTGTTAAAATAAAGATGTAAACATGGCTGAACAGGTTCTTACGTCTGTCTCAAGCCGAAACATGTCGGAGTAAAGCCGATTAACCATAAATCATAAAACAATTTCGGACTGGCTGATAGGATCAAAAGTGAAAATAAGTACGTTTGGACGTAACATGTGTGTCGACATGTCCAATGTGCATCTGCTGGGAAGTAATACAATAGTAAAAACAACAGTTTGACGACCGATATGGCGCGGGGTACGGATACCTGCCTCCTGCTCCAGAGGTCTCAGGTTCGATTTCCGAACGAGACAAATATTTGTGTACATGAACATATCTATTTGTCTTGGTGTGGGTGTTATATAGTTATATATACATTGATGGACACGTTCATCCCCTAAAATCTTTGTACTTATTATAAGTAATTTAGTGGTGTATAAAATTCTCGTGTCACACTGTAACAGGACTTAGTTGCCATACTCCTCCGAAACGGCTTGTCGAATTTTGATGAAATTTTATATGTATATTCGGTAGGTCTGACAATTAGTCGTTATCTATTTTTTTATCCTCAAATTCCATGGGAGCGAAGCCCCGGGGCGCAGCTAGTAATTGTATATAAGAAACCACGAACAACACAAGGACTTTTTCGTTTATTTTATTTAAGTATTGTACTTTATGGTACAATACTTACATTATCTTATATCATTAATTATAAGAAGGTATTAAAGGCGGATACATTATTACAATGTTTAAAAATAACAATAAAATACATTCAAAAACCTTACAAACTAACAAGCTATTTATCATTCTCTTTAAATTTAAGAAATGATTGTCATGACATTTTATTGAGCCATTCCTGAAATGTTAATTTGAAACTGATAAAAGGTCAACTTAGTTATATTGATGTAAGTATGTAACTTCACCAATCACTCTCTTGTGAGAACCCAATTAACTACTTTAGGCGAAAGGTCGAAAAGGTCGTAAAAATTGTTGTGAGACCTTTCAATGACGGAAGCGAAACTTGTAGCAAAGAAACTATTAATATTAAAGTTAAATGTTTTTAGTCAAGGGTCATTTGGAAAAAAAATCAGATTTTGAACCAGTGTGTCTTTTTAATTATAGTTGGCATTTTCCGTAAATTTACTTTCAATACGATTATATTATCTAACAAAGTAATCTTTGATAACTTATTTCAAAAACATGCACTTTATTTTAGACTAGCTGACCCGGCAAACGTTGTTTTGCCAATTATAATAGTGGACCCGGTCACCAACATCTTGTGTGTGTGTTTATACACCAAAAGTTGCCTACACCAGACAACAGAAAGCGCTAGTTACACACTACCAATAAAGGGGCCCAAACTTGGTCTCTATTTCCGACATAAAAAAAATTACTCTGTGAAGTAGAGTGAGTGTCAGATAACTCTGCGCGCATGCGCAAATGGGGCATTTTTGCGCTAGTTACAGTACATTATTTTGTTCTAAGCTTATGGAAAAGATTAGTATTCGATTTTGACCGCGCAGACGTCAGTGATTACATACTCTTTGGAAACGGCAATGGAAGAAATGACAGATTTGTATCGAAGGTACGACAATTAAACTATTTTTCATAGAAAATTACAATTTTTATTCAATTTTCCGGAATAATAAGTAGCCTATGTAACTCTCCAGCTCCCAAACTATCCCCATACGAAATATCACGTCGATCCGTTGTTCCGTTTTGACGTGAAAGAAGGACAAACAAACAAACAAACACACTTTCACATTTATAATATTAGTATGGATAGCATAAGCAGCTCTCCGATTTTCTAATATTTGTGAATATCACGTAACGATAATACACCAAGAGATCAAACTAAAAGTAACTTGGACCAAATGGTTTAAAGATTTGGGCCAAATTGTTTAAACTGTAACAAATGAAGAGCGGAAAATTTTGAAACGTGATTCGATGTTCTGTATTTTTTTTTATCAATAGTGTGACAGACATTTTGCAGACTGACCCATATTTTGGCATCAAGCTGTGAAACTAAGAACTTGTCTGAAATAAAATTGAAAACTTGAGAATAACACCATTTTTGTAAAAAAGTAAGTAAACAAATACTTATGCTTTTAATATTTAACAAACACATCTAACTAATTCTTAATAATAGAAAAATGTATCTTTATTTGAATTCGACGTTAGTGCCGGAAGTAAACTGATATTTAGCGGAACTAAATGGAGCCATGCGCAAGCGCAGCGTGATCTGCTCTCGGCCATTCCAACACGAAAGTACTATTTAAGACGTATCGGTGTTACGTATTTCAAACGAATAAATAATGGCTATATCTGGTTTTACAAACATACTTCTATTCGAGATTTCGGGACATATAAACATAAGAAGTTGTGATAGTAAAATATGTGTGTACGTCAACGAAAAAAAATTATAAATAATAATAATAAAAAAAGCTTTATTGCACACAACAAAAGAAATATAATTAAAAGAAGACACAATAAAAATTGAAAACAGACAGTAGGCGGCCTTATAGCCTAATGGCAATCTCTTCCAGGCTACCTAGGGTGAAAGAAGAAATAAATAGCTAGGAGAAAAGGGGAATGGGTGCAAAAAGAAGATAGGATAAAGAAGGTTCATACCAAAAATATTTTTATCTTATTAATAACGTTCCGTAAGATTGCAGACGATTTATTTCTTTTCGCTTCTTTCGTAAATTGATTCAAAGATTTTACTAATTGCAATGTTATTTTTGTAGCTATGGATTAGTTGCTTTGCCTTCACCAAATACCTAGAAACTTAGTCGCTTTAATTTTGTATTATATAAAATTGTATGCTAAGTTTAAAAGCGAATCCTTGCTTAGCAGAACATGATTATAAAACTTCTAATCGAAACCACCTCTAAATTACACTAACTTTCTCGACACAAGTTCTAAATACCTCTAATGTATCAAACACATCTAATAACTTAGCATATTAAAGATACAACGCAATTTACAAGGCATTTGAACCCTAAATGTATTCAGTTACGATACACAATCGATCAGTAACATGGTTATTAATCATTTTAGTGTGAGGCGTGACGTTGACGGACAACATTCGGATAAAAAAGCAAGTGGCCAAGTTGAGATGATACTAGATTATTATGTTCCGATGCAAGATAAGCTGTTTATCTCAAATTGACCGGTTTATAAGTGGACGGCTGAACTCTGAATCATAGTAGATAGTTGGACAGTGTTAGAAATTTTAGAAACCAATTTTGAATGATATGCCTCATTTATAATTGAGCAAAATTAAGTACAAATCGTAAATTATAATTCAAAAATAGAAAGAAAAATTACGAGACAATGAGGCTATTAGAAATAAAATTATAAATAGTCTTCGCGCAAATTTTTATGTCGATATTTTAGATGAAATATATTTTTCAGACAAGGGGGAAAACCTAGTTTTTGAGAAACAGAAAGTTATTTTTTTATATTTATATGTTTATTATAACATTTACTGGAATATTGAAACGATCTTCGATTTAAACTTTCGTGGCCACCTTTCACACTATGATTTAAAATCATTATGAAAAACGGGTTTTTTTTTCCTGTGAACAGGAATGAACGTGAACAACTGTGTCGAAAACTGTGTATTGGGGACTCGACAAAAAAATAAAGATGGCGAAAATCCCGTTTTTTATACATTATAATTATCATTATATTAAACGAACAATAAAATCGTTGTTGTTATATCATGTAGAACAGAAAATCAAGAAGTTTTCACAGTTGATTTACTGTTCGTATCGTACAATAGTGTGGTGAAAGTATCGAATAATCGATTCATATGCATACAAATTTTATGATGCGATGCGATGCATCGTTGCATAATGATTTATGGAGTGTACAGTTACGTTCGGATGTGCATCTAACGTGGCATTGACGTATTGCTTGTAAAGATGGCGCTACTGTGCTTTCAACCCAACAATAAACCGAAGAATAAGCTTATTATATCTGGATTATCCAGTCAACCCCACCTTATAAGAAATACTCGTGGAAATCAAACTCATAATTTTTCACTTAAATTAGTTGCTTTAGTAGTCACTAAATTGTTGTTTTAAGCTAATAATTGAAGTCGAAATAATATCGCTGCAGTGATAATAATCTTATCTAAAAAAAAAAAAATATGTTTATTACAGTTCCTCAATCAATATTATACAAAATTTATTGGACACTCCTTTTGAGTGTTTTAAGACACTTGTATCAGGAGTTTCCGCTCTTCCTGTAACTTATTACAAACAAGCGATTGAGTTTATAATTCTAAAGGGTATCTACTACTAAAAGCTATAATTAGGTTACTAAAACTAATAATATGCATCTAATTTATAGTACCTACTTATTTCTTTTTTTTAACAAGATTCCTTACGTATCTTTTCATACTTGAGTACCTACACAACGCGGACTATGAATTTCGTAGTTTCGTAGTTCACATAAAATGTGCCTCTCCGCGGTTAAACGCGAGTGGTACCCGTTCCCGTCGGAATATCGGGATCAAATATAGCCTATGTTACTCAGGAAGAATGCAGCTTTTTCAATAGAGAGAGAATTTTTACAATTGGTCCATTAGTTTTTGAGCTTATTCGCTAAAACAAGAAAACTAAAAAACAAACATTCAAATCTTCTCTCTTTTTAATATTAGTATTGATGTAGAGTGAAAAAAAACTGGCACGGCTTAGCTCAACTCTCAATTTGTTAACCAATTTATTGCAAAGTTTGAAATGTTTTAAATAATTAAATGGTACTTACAGTTAAAAAGACAACAATACACATAAAAGCAAGTATTACAGTTTGTTTGCTTTATAGAAACTGTAACAAATTGTTAAAACAGATGGCTTAGAAAAACTTAAGACTCAAAATGAGAAATATTATTAAACTCTTTTTAATATCGACTTTGCTATGCATAAGAATAAAAACTCAAGTCGCTTGACAATGTTTTGCTAAAGTTAGGTACTTACAGTAAAACTATTTAGTACTTATTTAATTAAATCTATTGTACCTAGACTGAAAAACATTATTAAGATCTAAAGTCGGAAATCTTACGTTACCGTTAAACATAGAGCAATGACCTCTTGCTACTTATTTTTGTTAAAAAAACATTTTTAATTTAATTTGGAATGAAATATGTACAAGAGATAATAATAAATTACTTAGTATAGTACATATTCGAGTCTTTACACAACATATTAACAAAATATGTTGTGTTATTGTTTGTTAGTCATATATTTTTACGTTGTTTATGTTACCAAAAGTTAATAAAACCTTATTTTTATTTCAGGTATGCATCAAACTTTGACCCGGTCACACCACTACGAGGTTCTTCCTAAGACAAGACAGGTTTGCTCAAATCTGTCCAATTTCTTCAATTTCCATGAATAAGTGTTTTCGCTAAGAAAGCAAGAGAGATACATATTTCCTAACATGGCGATAACCTTTTTCTGTAGGCGGATAGGAGTTGTAAAACTCATTTTGGCAGAATCGCAAGTGATATTATTGTACTGTTAAAGCGCAGAATAAATACTACGTGAAGGGAATCAATACTGAAAACAACAATAAGGTATAACTGAAAACAACAAGTTAATTTTTTTAGATTTAGAGAAAATTAATCTAAAATCTATCCATACTAATATCAACAAACTCACAAACACATTTTCACATTTATATGTGAAAATATGTATGTGGGTTTGTTTGTCCGTCTTTCACGATATGTGAAAATATGTATGTGGGTTTGTTTGTCCGTCTTTCACGATATGTGAAAATATGTATGTGGGTTTGTTTGTCCGTCTTTCACGTCAAAACGGAGCAACGGATCGATGTGAATTTTGGTATGAGGATAATTTAGGAGCTGGAGAAATAAAAAAAAAACAAATCTTTTGAGAGTGACATAGGCTACTTTTTAACCCGAAAAAACATAACAACCCCGTGAGGTAAAGTCGTATAGTCGCGGCGGAAGGCTAGTACTACATAATATTTACTATTTTGTTTAATATAACTAAACATCTTAGATTTCTGCGCGAACTGTTCATCTAAATAAAACACTTTCACGGATTTTTTCACGCAATTATTTACCAACTTGGTAATTTTTTTTGTTGTTTTTAAGGTTTTTTGGTTTATGACGGAAAACTGTTTTCTGTGACCACGACCCATGGAAAGGTGCCGAAACGTCGGATAAACCAAAAAACCTTAAAAACAACTGAGAATTTTACTAAGTTGTTAAATAAATGCGTGAAAAAATCCCTGAAAGTATTTTTTTTAAGTTGTTATTCTTTTTAAATAGGTGATTGGTTGAGTGGGACTGCATTGTTTGCCTGGATTACTCTACAAAATTTACCGCTGTCATCAAAAACTTAGAAGCTATTTATCCTTTGGTCCTCTACTATTGACATGCGGTGGTTAAATACGTGCTTCTATTCTAGGCAGCATTATGAATTACATATCTCTTTTATTACATTATCAATTTATCAATAAGGCTACTGCACATAAAATGCAGCCTACACGTGCACCGGCACACATGAAGTGCAGTTCTAGGAACGGAGTGCTGTCGGTAGAACGACAATCGGCCGATGATGGCGACGGTATAATTTGATGTAGCGATTATAAAATATAGAGGGCGATTATTTCTTTTTTTTATTAACATACACATTATGTAATTCAAATAGAATTAAAACCATTTCGGAACCTCAACTTAATGAAAAGCTTTTTGTGTGGAAGTAATCCGGATGTTGTGAAAAAACCTGTTACGTACATTTTTATAAGCAAAAAATTACATTGTTTTTTATAACCAGATCAATACTACGTGATTTTGTAGAAAATAGCTCTTCTTGATGAGAATTTTTTAAGTTAGGTATAAGTATAACTTTTCAAATAAATCGTTCGATTCCATTCGACAAAATTACCCAATTTTTTAGAATTTGTTACAAAATATACTTACCTAATTGTTCGTAGCGTATCGCAGCTCTATGACGT
Organism: Crambus lathoniellus; assembly: GCA_949710035.1. Taxonomy (NCBI): domain Eukaryota; kingdom Metazoa; phylum Arthropoda; class Insecta; order Lepidoptera; family Crambidae; genus Crambus; species Crambus lathoniellus. The sequence continues at coordinate 31,197,935 of OX453298.1, read as the reverse complement.
TAGTCGTTGCCCTAACGTGATAGGCATAAAGTAACCCGTCGATATGCCGCCGTGAATACTGAACGAGTGAAATTGGCCGTCTGATATAAAAATACACTAGCCAACAGGATATACGGGGTCTGGAAGTTTCCAGAATGAACAAATTGAATTATGAAACATTAATATCTTGTATTAATTAATAGCCACCTACTGCATCTTAATTTGCCTATGATTTATATACACTTTATTTATACACTTGGTGGATCCATACAAACCAGTGGATCTACGAATATTTTTTTTTCCTTTTCAATCCACACTTCTAAATCAAAAAGTGGATCCAAATATAATCATACATTTCGTATTCCACTTCGATCCATCGTTTTAGGGAAAAGAGAGGATCTAAATATAACCATATATTTCTTATTCCACTTTGATTTACTGCCCTGCGTAAGGTGAGGGGTGATTTACAAAACAAAGATACAATAAAAAACAGAAATATAAAGTATTATTTAATGTAGAGTAGTGGGTCCGAACAAGCTAAACAAATTATTACCCAATCATTAATTCTACCGGTGGAGTGATTGAAAGAAAAAATCTTTGGATGAACCGGGGGATTTAAGAGAAAAAGAAAATACCCGTGGATCCACTGGTGGATTCAAGAGGAGAAAGATTAGCTTTGGCTCCACCGGTGGATTCAAGAGAACAAAAATTAACTTGGATCCACCGGTGGATCCTGGTAGTGGATCCAAGTGGACGGAGGGGCCGCCGCTAGTCGTTGCTTGTTTCTTCTTCTAGCTTCAAGTGGCGGCGTTTGTGGCTGTCGCGTGTGGCTCGTGTGTGGCGACGGTTAGCTTCTACGCACACGGGCCACCGACCACAACCACAAAACGCTGCCACCGACACTTTTCCTGTAGTTTTCATACGTTATATATGAAATCGCCGCACACGGTAGGCGCCCGCTGCCGCCGCTGATCGTCACTTGTTCCTACGTCTAGCTTCAAGTGGCGGCGTTTGTGGCTGTCGCGTGTGGCTCGTGTGCGGCGACGGCGCGAGGGTTAGTTCTGTTATGCTCTGATTTCTTAGTAGAAAAGATGAAAGTTATTTTGCGCATACTGCGTATCTTATGTTTATTATACTAGGTAGTTGTAAGATGAATTACGAGTAAGTACTTACATCACTTTCCTCGATGAGAACTGTACATGCAAAACTTTAATCAGTTTAATTTTTTGCCAATTTTCAAAAAGAATTAACAATCGATCTGTATTTTTATGTAAGGTACTAAAATCCTTCTGCGACATAGTAGTAGGATTTGCACTATATATTCGATGTTGAACCTGATTAAGTACAGTCAGGGACAAATTCGGTGAACCACTTACTTCTTTTCGTGTGGCTGGTCCCTCGCCATTAACGCGCAGACCCCTTTACTATTTTTTTTTCATTTTTCATCAAATGTCGAAAACAATGCGCCTAAAAAAAAAAAAATGTTTGCAAATGTGCAAGCAGCGCTCTTTCATTATGATACCCCATTATGCCCTAGTAGCCCCACTTCGAATTTGACCCTTTCGGTCACTGTTGCAAAAAAATTTGTTTATTTTTATTTCTCTCTTATTTGCAAAATAGTTGAGCAAACGTCATCTAAGGCCATTCCTAATTTAAAGTTGATAGCATTAGTAGTTCTCGAGATAGCCAGCTGAGGCAAACATATCTACAGACTGAGTCGCACCATAAGTTCCTTTATACCACTTTGGTACCGAACTCTAAAAATAAGATCGTTAGTACGCAGCGTAGTTACTATTATATATTCTGTTATTCTGTACTAATTCTAAACCAAAATAATCTAATTCTTAAATGAAAAGCTGATCAAATAAAATCAAATCTATTTTCTTTAGTTTCTATATAATGATTCTTATCTAATTGCTGGATTGCCGAGATTGTTTAAAAACAATTCATGCCCTATTTGCAATCGTGTAAAAACTTCAGGTTAAAACAAAAACGATTTAAAAGAACCTGATTGACGGACAGAAGGCTTTTTAAACAGTCTGATACGTAGGTGTAATCAGTACTAATCAGTTAATTAAAACAATAAATCCCAGTTAAATGTCCATTAATTGATTTAAAAAAGGACAAAAAGTATTTTCGCTCGAAAGTAAAAGGATTTTATTCAGATTAAAAAACCTAAAACAAGATTTTTGTTGACATTCCGACTTTTTACAATCACAATGTTTTACTGTGTCTTATTTGTGGAGACCTGTAAATGGATTTATGTTTATATTTGAGCTTTTTAATGTATTAGATTAGGCAGTTGGTCTTACAGTAAATCTATACAAATATATAAAATTGAAGTGTCTGTTTGTAATTTTAAAATAACCGCTTTTTACTACATGCATATGATTATATATACGGTACATATACCAAAATAACATTTTTTACAATTTTTGTCTGTCTGTCTGTCTGTTTGTTCCGGCTAATCTCTGAAACGGCTGGACCGATTTCGACGGGACTTTCACTGGCAGGTAGCTGATGTAATAAGAAATAACTTAGGCTACTTTTTATCCCGATATTCCCACGGGAACGAGTACCACGCGGGTGAAACCGCGGGCGGCCGCTAGTAAAAAATAAAATAAAAACATGACTTAAGTAATGCTTTTTTTTGTTTACAAGCCAGTGTCTTGTTTACATTTTTAGAACCGGATAGATTAAATATATGCATTTTACATTCTAGTTTCTACAGGAAAAATGAAAAGTAAATTTTCTTTATTGCACAATTACGATATTTGTTTTTTTTTTTCAAATTCTATAAAATAACATTAAAAGCATTCGTTTACCGAGTGTCCAGTCGGTATACCGTCATAGGCGCACTGTTCATACTAATTATGGAATGGCGACGTAATATTTTCCCATGCTCTGTGACCAACTCATCTGTATGGCATTCACGTGTTGTGTATGTACATTCCGCCGATTGTACTGAGAAGGTGACTTAGATCACTGTCATCTATATAAAAAAATAAGAGGAGTAGAGCCGTGTAGTACTAGCAATTAAGTAATAATAAATAATATTTTGTGCACATGACATAAAAAATATGACAAACGAGAGAAAATATACAAAAGGAGACCTTATTGCTACAAACCATCTCTTCTAGACAAATTTGGGCCAAAGAGAAAAATATTAATAATAAAAAAGGATAAAATAGGTCTTGAAAACCATTATTTAATGTTAGTAAACTTAAACTTATTCCACTCTTTTCAATAAAAATGCTCGAACGGATAGCAATTTTTCCATAAGTAAGTAAGTTACATTTTCCATATAATATATATAAGTGCATATTATGCACTTCATTAGAATGGTATAATATTCTTGGAAAATAATATTGTTGATTACTTACTGTTTTCTTTAGTTCAAAACGTTTCAGCATAAGCATGAATAAAATTCACAACAAAAAACTTAAGTAAAATTTAGCAGGTAAGTACAGCACGTATTTTTTCAGTTTTTTTTTTATCTACTACGGGGTAGCAGTTAGCCTTCATCACACCTGATGTTAAGTGGTGATAAGGCTGAAGGTGGAAGCGCACTACTCCCGGAATCCTCACTGAGGAACTGGCTATCTTATCTTTAACTGCCGGAACACAACAATGCTGAAAACATCATTGTTATCAAATAAAATTCAGAACCGCTTGCTATTTGAACAAGCTACCATTCCGACAAACAGCGTAGAAGCGAATAGTGCAACTGCTTGTCATTGTATTTGGACAAGCTACAAGTCATCAAATAGCATAGAAAAAATGCTCTATTTGAACATATTCAAGTAAACCATTTAAACTCGTGTGTAACATACAAGTAACGACTTATTCACACGGCATATGGTCAATGACGATGCGTAAAAAACACTAAACTCTAAAAAGAATAGGAAAAACATATCCGCCATTTTTCACGATTCAAGTGTGTGAATACGGCCATTGAAATACATTATCGCCGTCAAAAAAAAGCAATCGTGAAAAATGATGATACGTCAACCACATCCACAAACTTTGTGCAAACGACGATAGGCATTTGTTATCGCTCACCACTTCTCAGACCACTTTGCTTTTCACATCTATGGTACCAAAAAGGTCCCATACACAACTATTCTCAGCACATTCTAGTGAAGGAATTCCTAATACGCCGAATTAGGTTAAGATCCGTAGTAACGGTCATGCGAGTCGTATGCTATTGATGGTGTGTTTAGTATTCAGGAGGTGTAGTACTAATAACGGTGCGGTACAAAATTGTCGGCGCAAGCGACGGTGGCGACATTATTGTTTTGTATAGATTTATGGCCACTTATATAATCGAGTCCGATTTGTAAAAGATAACGGCCGTTGAATGCAACGCGTTCTATTTATTAAATAACTAGGGGCTCAGCGCGGTTTTACCCTCCTCGTGATGCCCGTTCAAGTAGGAATATCGGGATATAGCGTATGACTCTCAAGAAGAATGTAGCTTTCTAATAATAAAAGAATTTTTAAAATCGGTCAAGTAGTTTTTTGAGATTATTCAAAACAAAAATTCTACTTTTACCTAATAATATTAGTTTATTTGAAGGCGGGAGTAGTGTGGCGGCAGAGTTAGTCTCATGACTTTAAAAGCTATAAATTAGCTCAAAAATTAAAAGAAAATTATCACAATTCTTGCTTCTTACTTGTTAAAGGTCGAAATAGTTTAAGTAAAGATCTATAAAAACTTATCAAGTCTGCAATTATATTAGTAATTCATCTCTCTGAATTTGCTGTTATAGAAGAGTTTGAAGAGTTGATTGTTTCCAAAGTAATATATAAATATTAACATAAATTTCTCAATTTTTTATCAAATAGCCAATTTTATTTCTGTCTATCGATTTGTACTATTGCTTGTGGTTTTTATAAAGTTTCGTTATTCAAGTACCTTTGAAAGTAAAAACGACGATTCTTATGCAGTAAGACGTAATCGGACTTTTTATTTTTATTTATAAGCCACTTCACACCCATTGGTTTCTAATTGACTAAAAAGATAGCCATTTGCTTAACCTTATTTGAGTATTGTACCAAGTAACGCTAAGTTTCTACTATTCGCCAATGCCAGGCGGAGACTGAATAATTATGCTGCGAAACGGTGGACGATGCATTTTGGGATACTAGTTATTGACTATAAATATAACACAAAAAATTTTTTGTAACTTCCCTAGATATGACTAAGAACTACTTACACAAAAAAAATTTGCTTGATTACTCAAATAGTTATTGAGATAATTGAGTTTAAGACGGAAAAAAGGGGTCTTGAAAATATTTTTTTTAGTACATTGTATTTATTTGATTCAAATAAATTTTAGTAACTTCCCTTGATAAAGAAAAGATCTATCACATATAATATTTTGGAAGGCCTAGCAATGATACTTTGTCAGGAAATTTAATTTAAAAATATTGAAAATTCTGAGTTTGATCGCCGCAATAGCCTTAAGTAACTAACGCCCGAATTCTCGTACGCAAATCATTTTTGGGAGCGTCTCAAGCATCATGGCATCTCTGTTTGAGACGCTCCCAAAGATAAGTAGCGTACGAGTATTCGGGCATAAGTTTTTTATTTCACTTAGCGGCTGATGCCTGAGATATTTTTTTTTCTAGTTCCATGTTATAAATTTCATGGCCTATTCCAAGCGTTAAAATAACTATTCCAGTCACATGTTTTAATAATATGTCGATCAGCGGTGAAATAAGACTTAAATCCTATACATCCTTTGCACCCTATTTAAAATCCTCAATGACCCGAACTCACCCCAGTACCTTGTTTCCCGCTTCCAAATGCTTCCTCCTCCCATTCGCTCTAGGCGGCCTTGTATCACCAAGATGCTTGAGCTACCTAGAAGCAAGACCAACTTCCTCCATAACTCCTTTTCCGTTAGAGCTGCAATGCTCTGGAACAAACTCCCGACAAACATTCAGACCTCTCCTATACTAGTTCCAACTCGTTCAAATGGAAACTAAAAAAGCACTTTCTAGCACAGTTGTCAAATCCATAGAAATCATCTGACAGCATTTAAAATCATCTCATATTTATATATAAGTATGATATATATTTTTTTAATGTATTTTATAAATGCATTGTATAAATTTATGTATATATATTTTATTTGTATTGTATGTAAGTATATGAGTTTTATATTTTAATAGGTATTTGTCTTTTTTTTTGCACTTTGCACTTTGTATCTCCAACTTTCATTCTCTCACACGTCCTGGGTTGGCTGGAAGAGATCTCTTTTAGAGATAAGTTCTCCCTTGCATACTTTATTTATAATATTGTATTTTTACTGTGTCTCTTGAGTGCAATAAAGAGTATAATAAATAAATTTAGCAAAACTACTAACTACTAAGGTATTTCGAAAACCCTCCAAGTCGCAAGCTAACCTGAATAGGCTAGACATATTTGTATTTTTGTTCTGTTTACTTCTAACAACTGTTACTGTTAGAAGTTTCAATAAACTTTTAAACCAGCAACACTCAATAGCTAATATTTAAGCTACATAATTATCGTCACCCTTACACATTTCTAAGCACATAAAGATGACCAAAGCATAGACTATCAAAAGCGCCGCGTTTTATCTGCGACGTGAATCGCGTCACAACACAGATACTAAGATCTAAATCAGCCTTACTCGAGAGATGTAAACCTAGGCGTAAATCTGAGACGCTTCCTAGTTTTCAATTAGGCCAAGATTTAAGGGAAGGATTCACTACATTGCGTGAATAATCCCTACTTTGGACTCTATCGGATGAGGAAATATGTATTGAATTGTGGTGAATACTCGCAAATTGTTACGATATGTTGAATCAGTTTGTTATAACTATGTTAAAAGGAAAAATGCTATTGTAATTCAAAAAGAAGTTTAATTCATGTCACACAATGGCCAAAAGATTTACTTAGCGGATTTACGGGATTTTTTACCATGAAGAAAATCTTTCCCAGATTTTCTTCATGGTAAAAATCTTAATTTTTTAAAATTTGTCCTTTAGAACGTAAATAAAATCGTGGTCTCAATAGATCAATAGATAGAGATTGATCAATATCAACATTTTATATATCTTGTAAATTGTTGCGAATGCCAAATAGAATCGGAAATACGATGGTCTTTACTTTTCGAATACATGAATATTTCCCATGTTACCAGTACATAACCAATTTATTATGAAAAACGAAATGTTAATTTTTTCTCTATTTGAGATGAAGTTTGAATGGTGTAGAGTAGATAGAGCTTTTGAAAATATCTTGAGATGACATTATTTTTATTTACTACTTGACTCTCATGATTGGTGCTCTCATACGAGCACCAATCACGTGCGTTAACCAACCAACTAAACAACGGTTAACGTACCCGACTGTTAGTGAACTCAGGCCTCTTATTTTAAAAAGATTTGTCGGAAATACTTCAAGTAGTAAAAACATAAATGAAACTAATTAGATTATGTCACCTCAAGATTTATTCAAAAGCTCTTTCTACACGTGACTTATTACATCGGTATGTAAAAGTATTTTTGCGTTTATTAACCCTCAAGGTTCTCATAAACAAAAAGTCTAACCAAGTCATTAACAACAATAATTTATGTATCATTAAATCTTTTCTTTGTAATTGAAACAATTTTCAATGTTTAATACAAATTACGAATAAACCCGGTGTTTAATTAACACAGACACGTGCTTGCGACACCCGATTTCGAAAGACATCCGATCTTGGCTCCCTTTTCCTCAATTAGCATACGGTGTGCGTTAGAACGAGGCAGAATGTGTGGCGATGCAATTTGCCCCTAACGACTTTATTAAGGCTAAAACCTGAAATTTTTATGTTAATCATATTGCATTTGTTCTATTTAGTTAGTTGCTTTTGTTGCTGGGTTGTGGGTGGTCGTGTTTGTGTTCCATAGTGATTGGTGACGATGGACCCTAGATATTCCAGACTGTTCAGGATGCTTCCTAGGAAGCCTCTTTCCCGGTCGGTTTCGATGTCCGTGCCAAGGTACGATTTCACACTAAATTTATTGAAAAAAAAAATCTTTTTAAAACAATCGAAAGACCTTCAATGTGTTGTTATTTAGTTTCACTCGTATACTTGAAATTAATTAGCAGTGATTATGTGGTACAAAGGCTTTGCACGTGAAAGTATAAAGCCACCTACTTTTGGTTCTTTTTGTATAAAATGTAGGTTTACGCAAAGCTCGGTTCATAAATTAACAGATGTTTATCGAAATGAAAGCTTCAATAAAATAATTGTGAGAAGAAATGATTTTGGTATGACCTTGTTTCTTCGTCAGGGCTTTTTGCTTTCCACGCAAAAACTAAGTAGGTGAAAGAAGTTTGTGTAGACACTACCCACTACCGTTTCTTATAACTTAAACGTTTTTGGCACAATTTTATTAAAACGGGTTTTGGTTGATTTTCTAAATTAAATCATATGGTTACCTAAACGCAGTCATTACAAGCAAAAATAAAAATTTAAAAAAAAGTATACGTTTCGCGGAATAAGCCATTAAATACAGCGAGACTCATAATTCCAAAACGATTTAAAATTCGATTTAACACTTTCATGTGCCACAAGAATACTTAGTATTTACTTGAGAATGCGCATTGCGTTTTGATCACACATTCTTATCTTGAGCTCTAACAATATTTCATTGCACAAACTAGGCACGTGGCCATTGTAAGCTCTATTTAAGGCTCCAACTCCAGCACAAAACTGCGAAGACGCATCGCATCGCAAGATTCGGCGATGCGCCCTTATTGCCTGTCATATACTTGATACGCTTCGCAGATTCTTGCGATGCGATGCGAATTTGCAGTTATTGGGATGTCATGGCACCGACGCCAACTGCCGACGCCAATAAACATGTAAAATTGTTGAAAATGAAGTAGGTATTAGAAAAAATCGACCTGTCTCACAACTCTCACAACTAGCTCCGATGGGACTCTTGAACCCACGACCTTTCACAATCTGGGCGAATGCTCTAACAACCGAGCTACGGAGTCATTAGGTTTTTATTGCGTCGAATGTGCGACCATTTCTTATTGAAATAATCGGACATTCGGCAACCCTCCGGACAGCGGGGGAGGGAGGCGTCGAATCCTCATGACACTCACAGCCGGCTGTGAGGTTACGTCGCACTCTTACCGACTAAACACCGCCTGAAATCACTACCGGCAAAGGTAATTCAGCATATCTAAGGCGACCACGTCTCTAGAGGGCCGTGGCGCAGGGCGTCACTCACCTAGGCAAAGTGCACACTGAAGATGACCAGGGGGTAATTGTCTAACTCAACATCAATCGCAATCGCTTTCAGTTTAACATCTCACTTGTTGTTGAAGAAAGTTGACAAAATTTTAGTTGACAAAAGCAGCCATGGCCGTGCAATATCTTTCAAACTGAATGCGATTGCGATTGATGTTGAGTTAGACAATTACCCCCCAGCATATATGAATATTAAACGACGACCGACGCCCAAAGTGAGCGGTTCGGAAATGAAATGAAATTAGATCGACTGAGTTTTATCGGCGATTACTCTTTCTGGGAGCAGAAAGGGTAATCGCCGATGAAGCGTCGAATTAATCCAATAGGTACCTCTTACGTGCTATTTAACCAACGTTTATTTATTATTATTTTAATATATATTTATGTCAAATTGTATTAGAATATTCCTAGTCCTAACTCACTGGGCGGGGGCGGGGGTTTGGTTGGGATGCCAAGCCAAGGAAATGCACCTGGCGTCGCTGCCATGATGTCCCAATGAGATAGAGCCTAAGTCCAACAGTAAAAAAAGTACCTAAAGAAATACAAAATCAGTAACATATGAATCAGTTAGGTACATAAAACATACTCACCATAAGAAATAAAAATATTATTTTCCTTTATCAACGCATTATGTCGTACCTATTCATATTATATTTTATTATTAATAATAAAGTTGCCTCCAGCTGAGACTGTTGACATTAAACGTTGTTTCTCAATTAATTAGTGACACACACACTTATATAAATACATAATATTATAATAATATGTCACTAGAAATAAATGTTGTTCATCTGACAGTGATCACGTTATAAAGTGGTAATTTATCTATTATAAAATTTCTACTAATTTTAATGTTGCTATTTGCTGTAAGTACTTATGTAATTCCAATTTAAAAAACGTTCACGATGTCTTTTGCCGTTTGCTGTTTTTTTGCTGCCGATGGCCGTTTTATCTGTCAGACAAATAAGTTTTTATTTTCGTTAGCTTTTGAATTATTTATTTGCTATTGATCTTTTAAATTGATACCATACTAACTTTCTGCTAGCGGCGTTGATATAGACAATATTTTCATGATCGAAGGTTTTCCCCGGAAAAAAGTAGCCTATACGCTAATCTGTATCTGGGCCAAATTTCATTAAAATCCGTTTAGCCGTTTCGCGGTATACGGCGGTTATTGAAATACTAACATCCAAACTTTCGCATTTATAATATTAGTAAAGTATTTTAATTTTTATTGTAGGTATTTATTTATTTAATGATAGAAACAAATATATTTTTAAAATTTTAAGTAAGTACTATAGACCTATAGCACTAAGGCTGTGCCTATAGTTAGGGGTGTTGGTTTGATGTATCGATTATTAAAACAATATTATTGCCACAGGCTTGACTCGAATTGGCGTCTCTTACCACCTGGGTGAGTGAAATAAGTAATTAAATTTATATTATTTTATTAAATGAGTGCAGCTAAAATATAGGATTTTAAGATTTTTCTTTGAACGGTGAATAGCAGGCCACACATTACAATATTGACCAATTTCTCCGATCGACTTTATACTTTAAGACGTTGCACGTAAAGGCCTTTACAGACCTAACCCGCCGGGCTTGTTTTGCGACAATTATGTATGAAAATGTTACAATTTTGAAGAAATGTTACAGGTTTGTAAAACTAGAACTGGTACCTATGTACCCATCATAATGCAAGCAGTGCAATAATGTAGAGACGACATCACCAAATTTTTCAAGTTGACCTTGAGAGTATCAAGCTCAATCTTATCAAGCGAGTAATACGAGTGTTTTTCGTATAACAAGTCAAATTTTTATTACATACTTGTAGAAAAACTTCACAAATTAATACAAATTCAAATGTATATGACGTAAAACTGATTAATACCATTCACTTGTTTATTCCAATCGTTCAATCAATTGAACACTATCGTCAACATAAATAATCGTGTTAGCTCTATTAGCGTGTAAAAGACTTACGATTTTAAACTGTATTCCAAATGCACTTGAATTCATTATCGAATGATTAACTAATCGTATGTTTAATGATGATGTGATGGGTAATTGTGTAATTAACAAGTGAGACAATTACTGATAACCTTCCGTTTATGGTTATGATGATTCCCATAATAGACTATATTTAGTAAATATTAATTTATCTTGTTAATACAAGCTCATAACATTATACATATAAAATAGTTAAATTTATTTATATAACTGAATTTCATGTTTGTATTATATAATTGCCTTCTTCATCTCGTATTTAGCTTTTCGGAAGTAACATTACAATACAAGGTGCTAAAAACACACTATTTATACAAAACTGTAACACGGAAATGTCATAACTCCTTTTTATAACTAGGTTAGGTAGGTATAAGTGATAATGATAATGCAAGTTTACAATGTTATGTAGTATTTTGTACTCATAATGAATGCTTTACCATAAAAGGGAATAAAAAGTTCTCCACCAATGCTAATTAAAAAAACATTCATTCTAAACCGAGCCTATTCTTATTATATAAAGAACTGAGAATATAACGTAGTTATCTAATAATGCTTCGCTTTCCCTACTTAACTGTGAATGAGCCTTAATTTAGATACTGCACACAAATTTTATGCATACCACATTGCGTCATTTGATATAATTAATTGGATTAAAAAGTGTATGCTTCCTAAAATGGATGTAAATTAACAAGATTTGTATAATAAGCTACTAATTTTATATGTTTGGAAAATAAATTATTAGTGAATAAAGTAACTTTGTAAAAGCTGATTTAAATAATACACAATGCACAGAACACGGAAAGATTTTTTTCTCTTGTAGAATTACTTTCCATGTTCTGTGACACAATGTTGTTACACGTTACACAACGTAAAAACGTTATTGAAGTTCAGATGCAGTTTTGATGGAATTGACTTCGAATTAACCTAACACGAAGGTCCTATGTTACGCCAATATTAGACTATCTATGTATATAAAACTCTTGCGTCACTGACTGACTGACAGACAATGCACAGCCGAAACTACTGGGGCGGGGCTAAAATTTGGCATGTAGTTCCTTGGGAAGTATAGGGAAGCACTAAGAGAGGATTTTTGGAAATTCCTCCTCTAAGGGGGTAAAAAAGGGGGTCCACGCAGATGAAGTCGCCAGCGGAGCGCTAGTTTATTATATAAGCCTTATCTTCAAGGTGACATACTATTCAACTTTACAACCGTACCCGTTGCACTAAAACTATCGTCATCGTAATCAAATAGTAAACTATATCATCCTTCAAAAGCTGTCAAAGTATCAAACATCTATTGAACAACCGAAAAGACGAAGTCTCAAGACGAAAGTCTTTGACTAGTGTGTGTTACCAGTAATGACCTATGGAAGTGAGACGTGGTCTTTTACTATGGGTCTCATAAGAAGGCTCAAAGTCACCCAGCGAGCAATGGAGAGAGCGATGCTTGGTATTTCCCTGCTCGATCGAATCAGAAATGATGAGATCAGCAGGAGAACTAAAACAACCGACATCGCTCGAAGGATTGCATCATCGAAGTGGCAGTGGGCGGGACACATAGCGCGGAGAACCGATGGCCATTGGGGCGGAAAGGTTCTCGAATTGCGACCGCGTACCGGACGACGTTTCGTGGGCAGGCCCCCTACAAGGTGGAAAGACGATCTGGTCAAGATCGCGGGAAGCCGCTGGATGCGGGCAGCGCAGGACCGATCGTTGTGGAGATCCTTGGGGGAGGCCTATGCCCAGCAGTGGGCGTCGTTCAGCTGACATGATGATGATGACACAACCGAAAGAGGCGGTATATAAAGCTCAGGTTCGACCCCACCTTGAGTACTGCTCGCACTTATGGGCGGGAGCTCCTGAATACCAGCTCCTTCCACTTGACTCCATTCAGCGCCGTGCGGTTCGTATTGTCGACGATCCGAGACTCACGGACGGTTTAGAACCACTAAGTCACCGCAGAGATATAAGCTCCCTGTGTGTGTTCTACCGTCTATACAATGGGGAATGTTCTGAGGAGCTTTTTGAACTGGTGCCACCGTCACACTTCCGCCACCGCACCGCACGCCAAGTGAGTAGAACTCATCCTAAACACCCCCACATTCTTGACACCTGGAAATCAACAACTGTTCGGGCATCACGTTCGTTCCTACCTCGAACTTGTAAGATGTGGAATGAGCTTCCTCCAGAGGCGTTTCCTTTGTGCTATGACATGGAGTTCTTCAAAAAGCGTATAAATAGGACCCTTAAACACAAAGGCTGGCAACGCATATGCAACCCTTCTGGTGTTGTAGATGTCCATGGGCGACGATGACTACTTCCCATCACGTGGCTCGTCCGCTCGTTTGCCCCTTTTTAATATAAAAAAAAAAAAAAAGGCGCTGCTCTGGTTTTCATATAAAATAATACGATCACGAGTTATCATAGCAATAGTTTTTCGTGCAAGGGCTACCGTTCAGTAAGCGACTATCATCTGGAACAGTTTTGAATCAGCTGCTTGAAAGTTGTTTCTATTCGTAATAATTTCAAAACTATTTTATTTTCTCCAATCATATGTCATATCAAATTAACAACAACGTGAAGTTCTCACGAGTAACGTAAACTGTAACCACAAGTTTTCGAATAGTAGGTAACTTGATAACTCCATTTTTGGACATCAATTTATGGAAGTATAATTGCAGCGACGTGAACCCGGCGCCCGCGCAACTCGCACAACTTGGCCGACCATATTTGGTATATCACAGATTGTGAAGGAAATAAGACCTAGTTTTAGGGCTTTTAGCCTGAACGAGATATTATTATGGCTATTGGTTAAGAAGTAATTTGGCACGCATTTGACATTTTCGTTGGAGTTTGTGAGTTCTATGCAAATGATTAAATCTTATCACTTACTTGGTAAGTATACATATTTAAAGCTCAACTAAGTTACAAATAAAACACTTTCACGGATTCTTTCACGCAATTTATTCAACAACTTAGTTAAATTTTAGTTGTTTTTTTGAGTTTTTTTTTTTGTTTATCCGACGTTTCGGCACCTTTCCAGGGGCCGTGGTCACGGAAAACTACCCACTATTTTTTGATTTTAATAAAAGAATATACCCACTCTAATTGTCTTTGTTTTTCGTTCGGAAACAGGATACGGTTAGGTATTGGTTATTTTAAAATTATATTTAATTATAACAAAATGATTTATTAATTATTAAATTTGATTTGTTTAAGTAATTTGGATAATAATTATTTATAGCAAAGCAAAAAGTTACTGACTCGACCACCAGTTCACAAAAGTTGGAGCCCTTCGGAGAAAGAACTGGCAAGAAAACTACACGAAGGGGGACGATCTCCGTTTATTAAAATTATTTGCAAAAAGAATTAAATTATTTGCAAATTTAACTAAGTTGTTGAATAAATTGCGTGAAAGAATCCGTGAAAGTGTTTTATTTGTATGGACGGTTCGCGCAGAAATCTAAGATGTGTTTATCTCAACTAAGTTATCATATTAAAACGTGTAAGGATAACTTAGTCGACCTTAAACTATATACAATTTCTGTATCATATTCAAAATAATATTTTAAATATGATAATTGGTACGGAAATTGTTATTCAAGACAATAGGGGATCGGACTCATATCCTTATTAACTTTCTGTTGATAGAACAGTCCCATTTCTCAGTCAAGTAGGCTGTTAAGATTACACAGATATGACAGTAAAACCACAGCCTAAAAGAGACGTGGCCAAAATTGAACAAAGCCTGGAAAAAGCATTAAAGTTTGCGAGACGCGAAATGTGATCTGATGCTAACGGCAGATAACAGGATGTCCTCATAAGTCTGAACACGTACGGGGCAATAACATTAATATAACAGTACTATGTGATTCATATTGTATGGGTAAATGAGGATCCCCCGAAATTCACAAGTATAGTAAAGCACCAATGCGTAATAGATTCAAGACATTATAGCTATTAATTTCAGTAAAGTAAAAGCAAAAAACATGAAATTTTATAAAACTACAACGACATGCTGGCAATCTCAATCGGCCAAGTGTAACGATTGACCTACGATAATAATATGTCAAATAAAGCATAGACACATTAAGGGCACGGATCTGATGTAAATAATTTTTTCTATTGCAATAAAATTAATTGAAGAAACTTTATAGTAATTAATCCTGCATACGAACTTAAGGCACCTAACCCCCGAATTCTCGTACGCAAATCATCTTTGGGAGCGTCTCAAACATCATGGCATCTCATTCATACGTTTGACATTTACGCCCGAATACTCGAAAGCTACTCAACTTTGGGAGCGTCTCAAACATCATGGCGGCCCTTTCATATCTTTGACATTTCATGCGACAGGGCGATGTTTGAGACGCTCCCAAACTTAAGTAGCGTTCGAGTATTCGGGCGTTAAAGTGACAGGGCGATGTGTGAGACGCTCCCAAAGATAAGTAGCGTACGAGTATTCGGGCATTAGACTCTTAATAATCAACCTTGATTTACTTACCTATTTATGGTTAGGTCTTTGGAACAAGGTCTACACCGTCGAAGTCAAAGGCGTCAAATATTCGAATCCTTTATCACAACAGAGACTAAACTCTGTATTTAAATACTACACGCACACTTTTCAAAGGAGTGGCAACACTCATCCAATTGGCAATCTAATAACACCTCCTTGACACCTTTACTCACCGCTGAGGCACACTCGAAGCGCGTGCGCAAAGTGTCAGATATCAGATTAATTTATAAGAGGACACGAATAAAGGACCTTTGACCTTTTTAGTGATTTACGAAACCTTTGGTATTTTTCTCGCAGGTGTTTAAATTATGACAGCTTAATTTTAGCTTTGATCTTTGTGATTTTAAGAGTTGAGCTAAACTTGAAGTATGTGTGACTAAGCTTTTATAGAACGACTGTGAGAAAATCAAACATTGGAACATTTCAATATTTTCAATGGTCTGCAAAAACTCAAAGCTTACCTAAGTCTTCATATCAAAATGTTCATCTGAATCCCTTATATAATGACTGACTCGAAAAATACCCATCGGATTTATTATTTGTTTTATTCTGTAGATATGTCTTGTCAAGGTCAGTTCAATGACTTTTTTCACGTCTAGTTTAGGTACAGAAATAAATAAGTAATTTGTTACTATCTTATTAGTTACGCTATGAATTTCTCAACTATTTTTAAATACTATATAAAATCTACCTTCTTATTTTAATAGATAAAAATCTTAGTACCTACAGGTGATAGATTATAATTAAATTAGAAGTTAACCGGAACTGAAATCTATAGTATCCAAAACTGCGTGTCACACTGCCACAAAGACATAAGAGCTAGCTAGCTTCTCTGACGTCACAACCACATACTCGTAATCCCACGAACAATGCAGTATTCACAAATTGAATGCGGGTTTAATTTCTACGTTAGTCAATTGCCGACTCCCACCTTACATAGCGCCTGTGACCTTTTGCGTAAGCGCGTGGGCTGTTGCATCTTCAAACATAGGTTTAGCTGGTGGTGTAAAAACTGCACGGTTATTAAAGGATGTTTGATCACTTAGCGTTGGCCTTCAACTATTTTTCCAAATTTTGGAACGTTTACTCATCGTCAATTGTTTCTGATTGATATGATTAATAACAGACTTTTATTAAATATCCACAAAATGTTAACGACATTATTTATGATAAATTTCTGCAGTAACTCACGTACTTTTTGAACACTTCTAACAAAAATTTTTAGGAATAATAAAGAGGATTAAGCTTTTACCATTTTCATGCAAAAGGATACCTATTCTTCCAAAAGTCTCTTTAAAATTTAACGCATGCTTGGTAAATGATTGCAGCTGCTAAGATATCAAACGTTGTTACGACATTCGCAGAGCGAAAAGAGGTAGTGCTGCTAATCTAGACAGTCTGACACGACGAAGTGTCATGACCTCTAAGCAAATGTAATAGTATCTATTACCCAACTGAAATATGCACTGCTCACGTACCCAATGAAATGTAAACATGAATAGCGTCACAATAAAATCACACTTATTAAATATTTAAAAGGTTTCACATAACAAACATCGAGTCTTCACAATGATATTACAATATAATGGTAGGTATTGACAAATAGCAGCAATGTTTGAGCTAACGATAGACAGGTGACAAACATGGCTACAAGTGGCTCTCTATGTGAATGTAGATCGGAAACGCCTTCTGTTTATTTTAAGAGGAAATGTAGGCGGAATAACAAGAACGCGAGGAGACACAAGTTAAACCTCTTCGATGATATAACACATAATACAAATATTGTGAAAAAAGAAATATATGTAGCTTAATTCTGAACCAAACAGCTTGGTGCGGGTTTCGTACGATCTAACAGTTAGATTCTAACTCTTGAGGATGCCCCGGGTTAGGGGCGAAACACGTGTAGAGTAGTCTTAATCGGAGAAGTTGCAATGTGTGTCGCTGTCTAGCTAGCTGCAGGTATTGTCACTGATGGTTTCGTGTTGTACATGTACAAATTTTTTGCTATGCATCTTGCATGTTCTGTTTTTGCAAAAGTAAGATACATTTTGTTTTTCACAATGGTTAGGGACTTCCGCCAAGTGACGCCTGATTCAATCAAATACAAACAAATATGTTCACCCTTAGTTTTACCTGCGAGTAAAACCAAGAAGTGAACAGGTGTGTAACTCTTGAAAAAAAATTGCAATAGACAATCATATATATTAAATCTTATCGAATTTTAATTAGGTACCTAAGACCTTACTTTAGATTTTTGACATTAGCTCAAGGATTGTCCAATGCAATTTTGTTCAAGGGTCGTTGTAAGTTTTTCAAGTGTCTTTAAACGTACTTATGCGGTTATGGAGGTACCAACTTGGTCACCCATCCAATTTGTAGCATCTCCAAAAGTTGCTCAACTTTAACAATACCTAGACAACTTATATATAACCAAACGTAACACTGAGCTTTCGCGACACTATTTGTTCAGCGATTGTTTGAAATAGTAAGCTGCCAGGCGTGTGGGTGTGACCATTGTATCGAGAGAGATCTAGCAACAGGTACTTACAGGAAATACCAGTTGCATTAGTGTTAGTACTCGTGTCTCATCTAATAAGGTGCCACGCAATTATGGCACTTATTGCTACAATGGAGCCCTACACGGCGAGAGCTTTGATCGTTTCCGGGTGTTCCTTGTTTGGGGAAAAGCTTCACAATGAAATTTTAGGAAGACAAGAAGGTTAAGCAACTTTCGCAGCTTCAATTTGTAGGATGGGTTGGCAAAACGTATGTCGAGCTTCTTAGTGCTTCGTAAAGCATCCTAAGTCATTATTGATGATGGTTTTTGCGGTTCTTAGCACGTTCTTAACACTCGTAGTTTTCTTTTTTTTATTATTTTATAAGTCGGACACACAGTAAATGTTATTTGAATAAATAATATATACCTATTGTCAAGTGAACGCAGTGCCAAATGCCATGTCTCCACTGCCTTACTTATTATGAAAAAGCTAAAAAGAAGAAAAAGCAAGCAACGTTACAAAAGCGGCGTATTATGCTGTAAAAATGGAACGAGACAAATCACCGAAAGAACGGTTTCTTTTTGAAATTATGTCAATTGTTGTCCTAACACTGTTTAAGTTACCAAAAATAAACTTAGCTGCTTAGAAAATAAAGCATATTTGAGTTCGAACACAGGACATTCGTCATCAGATGTTGCTTACCACAAATAATAGAGACACTTAAAACCTACAACACGTCTACATTTGACTTGGAAAGTGGTACGAAGGAATTTTCTTTGAGAAATATTCTGAATTCAGAACAGCCCATTTCATAATTTCTTCATGTAACGGTTACATTGCTGGTTTGTTTATGAGTTGTACTTGTTTTATTTTTTATAAGCCCTGGTTTGAGTTTGCGTGCGTTCTATTTATGTTACCGATTAGTAGGAAGCAATTAGTTTGTTTTGTTCTTGTTTTTCAAATTAGCATAGTCATTTACATTTCTTATCATCATTGTATTATTTTTACGACAATATTACTAATATAATAAATGCGAGATTTTGGATGCTTGTTAATCAATCACGGGGAAGCCACTAAACGGATCTGGAAGAAATCTGGCAAAGAGATGTGTTATGGGCCAGAATAGCTTATGACCAAATACTCGTACGCTAATAATCTTTGGGAGCGTCTCAAACATCGCCCTGTCACTTTAAATGTCAAACGCATGAAAGAGATGCCGTGATGTTTGAGACGCTCCCAAAGATGATTTGCGTTCGAGAATTCGGGCGTTAGAGACTAATTTTTACACCAAGAAAATGTCTCATTCAAATTATGCCTTCATAGTCTACACAAACGCATATCACTTTATACCAGGATAAAGTGTGCTATAGTTAGTTAAATTAAAACTAGTCCTAACACTCGTCAACTATACCTAGATAAATCAAAAACAAAAAAATGCCTATCGACTTTGTTATGGTATTTAGGTAAAACAACGACCTAGAAAGAACGTTCCACCATCACAAAGTAAAATCCTCCTTTTTCAAGCACCTATTCTCACCATAAAAACCTTATCACAATTTAAAAATAGTTTTCATGTCTCATATTCTGAAGTAACTCCTAGCTTGCCTAAAATGCGGGTTGAAAGTGGTATGTGGCGGCCCTAGGGCCGTCATGAAATTTAAAAAAGGAATAGGAGGGGTCATGTCAAAATCTGTAATCTGACAGCCGAATTGTTCTCTGCCAGACCAAATCTGCGCTACACACGTTCCGATATGGTCTGGGAGCAGACCGAATCGGAAGTCGGATAGAAACGTGTATAGAGTCTCTTTGGACATTTATTTACCAAAGGTATGCAGGCAAAGGCACAGAAGCCTATACAACCATGTTTGGCTCTTATATAAAATAATTAATATCGTAGAATTATTATTTTAATATCTAAAACATTATAGGAAAAAATGTGATAGAAAAAAATCACGAGCCCCATAAGTAGCTTTCAGGCGGGATTCGAACCCGCGCCTCCGGGAATCCGGCCCGATGCTCTGACCAACTAAGCTACCGAAAGGCTTACACGACTCGTCGAATTTTGCTATCACTTGTTACGCTGTAGGCAAGCGTTGCTTCATCAATGTGAGGAAACCCTCGCATCCGAAAGAAACATTTTTACAAATGTTTAACAATCGATTAAGATGAAACAGCCATATTGAGATTTTATATTATTTTTATGCATTCACAATGCAATTTTGTAAGTATAGGAAAAATTGTGATAGAAAAAAAATATTCCTATACTTATTCCTATACAGATTAAACCAAATAAGTTATTTGTAACATAAAAAATCAGGCTACTAATTTCATGGAATTGCATAGAGTACGGGTCAAACACCAAACAAGACTGTATGGACTTAGTTTCCCTTGCCTTCCCTAAAACAGAGAAAATGAACAAAAAAGTTATAGTCTTTCGAAAATTCCGCGGCCATAGGAAAAATTATTTTTAGATTATTTCTGTTTATTTTTACTTTCCTCATATTCAAAATGAAAAGTAGTGTTTACTTCGGGCGTATGGACCCATAACAGTCTCGAACTATCGGCGCCCTCACTTCGTTCGTGCGCCAAACCACTCGACTGTTATGGGTGCCATACATCCCTTGCTAAACAATCTACTATTACACTCGCGCGAAGCAATCAGCCGTGCGCCTATTAAAAAAGAACGTGATAGTTCATAAAAACGATTTCTCGTACCACGTGCTATCCCGACCTAATAATACCGTGGATGCCTTATGCCGGGGATGCCTTCGCGTCCGTAAAAAGAAAATAAAAGTGCAAACCTGCTCCGCTAAGATCCCGTAATGACTGGTCTAGGCTTAGCGGGATGTCTATAGAGATGGCTAGCGTATCGATAACATGATAATATTCAATATAAGGCAGTAAACATGCTTAATACTCAATGAAAATAGTAAGTTACAAAAAAAGTTTATGTCAAAATCCTATCAGTATAGGTACTGCATTCTAGTAGCAAGATTCAGCAATGACCAAATGCGTTATGTACATGTAATCTAGTTGCTTATCGTGATGATAAACTTTGAGACTGCAATAGTGTCGAAAGTGTTTTAAATGTCATTAGCACTAAAACTTAATACAGAAGTTCCATTTAACATCGAATGCAAGAATTGTTTGAAACCATGACGTCTCTATGTAGCAAAATTAACTATGATTGCATAATAGGAAAATATTAACTGTAAGGGTGCGTTCCCACTATGCCATTACTGTTAATTTATCGTTGGACGGCTATCATACCGCACCGCACCGCAAAAAATGCCGTAGACGACAGTAAATCGTGTCGTCCTATATGTGAACATCTCCATTTAAATATATAGACACTTAAGACTACACGATTATCTGTCGGTTCGACATAATGGGAACGCTATCCAATACATAACGCTCTATCGACAAGTGTATGATCACATCACATCACTAGAGACCTCACTTGCTCGATATGGGTCAGTGGGCCGTAGAACGAGTCCCATGACGTCTTTATGTAGTTACATTAACTATGATTGGATTGGATACGTTAATGGAAAAATATTATGGCTTGCTTGGTCTTGTAACTTTACTTGCTGATCAAATTTTAGGTAATACCGTGCAATGTTTGTAAGTAAATAAAAATTTGAAAATACCTCATTTCAAGCACTTGTAGGTACGGGTTTATATCAAGAAATAAAAATACACACAATTTAATCTTAGTTATAAATTGGAATCATAGTAATCAACTCTTTCATACTTTTATAATTTCTATCTTGGTCAATGGATCAGGGACTGCTTTTACCTTTTATATTAGAGTGCTATTATCATTACAATTATGCTTTTGTGATATAGGTACCTAAAGTTTGTTATAATTTAAATATTATATTTTTCCTTTATCTCATCTTTATCAAGTGTCAATGTCGGAGTAGCTAATTTGAAATAAATTATTAATATTAATAACTCTATGGCTTTTAAAGATTATAAATCATAATTTGATACGTTAATTTTTAGCATTTAAAGAGTTTGATTGGCTATTGTTGGAACACAAAAATTTGCAAAGACTCTTTATCAAGTTAATTTAACATCCTAGAGAAAATGTTAATAATTAAAGATGTTCTTTGTGTTGCAAATGTCGGCCTTGTTGCCACACAAAGACATTGAGCAGGGATTGAAAAATAAAACGAAGAATAATAAATTCTTCGATTACGGAATTTTAATTAAATGTCTAATATTCATTGTCTAACTTTTGCATGAGGAAGGTTTTGATGTCATATGAATACTGTAAAGTTATGAGTAATAGTTTAAAGAACTTCGATCACCATGTCCCGTGGTATCTTAATCTTGAAGTTAATTTAAATATAAATTAATAACATTTGATAAGGGTCTGATTTTAGGTATTTGAGTAGCCAAGTTTTAAACTCACCAAACCTTAAAATGTATCTGCGTGTTTTCTAAATAAACTTAACAACAAAATATGATATAGGCGTTATATGAGCTAAGAACTTCGATGACCATGTTCCGTGGTATCTTAATCTTGTAGTTAATTTAATTATAAATGAATAACATTTGATAAGGGTCTGATTTTAGGTATTTGAGTAGCCAAGTTTTAAACTGACCAAACCTCAAAATGTATGTGCGTGTTTTCTAAATAAACTTAACAAAAAATTATTAAAGCGTTAAGTATATGACCTATTTTGGTATAACGTTAATACCCAAGCCCCTGATTCCTATGCTTAAACACCAAAAAAACTAAGAAGAAGAAATGAACATTGTTTATGCCACATTGACATATACATACAACCTAGAATACAGTGCCACAACCTTTTCTGTGCCGGTGACAGCGGCGCTACGTACGTTTTTCTTTTTTTGTAGTAATTTAACCGGCCCTGACTTTTAAGACCTTCAGCCGCCAGCAGCGCTATGGTTGGACATCAACTTGACAGCAAAATGACATAAAAAAACACGCTTGTTTCACATTTTGGCCACCGGCACAGCAAAGTTTGTGGCACTGTACGCTCAAGGAATATAATTACTCTTTGCGCTCGAGATGTATAGTGCAACAAGCTTTTCTGTGCCGGTGATAATCTTTGGAACTACAGTGCCACATACTTTTCTGTTCCGGTGACAGCGGCGCTACGTACGTTTTCTTTTTTTTTTGTAGCAATTTAACTGGCCCTGACTTCTAAGAACTTCAGCCGCCAGCAGCGCTATGGTTGGACATCAACTTGAAAGCAAAATGACATTTAAAAAAAAAAACGTTAGTTTCACATTTTGGCCACCGGAACAGAAAAGTTTGTGGCACTGTAAAACAGTTTTCATACGACAGTCCATTTTGACAGGTAATTTCTAATTTATTGCAAGTGGCTCTACCACGCTCTACTGTCACGGCTGTTACCGGAACAGACAGGAGTGTGGGACTATAAAGGACGCAGCACATTACATCAACTCGGAAAGGGATCTACACCGTATCGCCTTTCGCCTCGCCGTCAACCAGGCGTCAACCTAACGCAAGCACGAAACCAAACCGGATCAGCGTCGGTACGTCGGCTCGGCTACGGCTAGGCGACGCCGAACTTACGGCTAGGCGACGCCGCGCTTACGGCTCGCCGCACAGTGGTTCCATATATAAAAAAAAGAATAAGAGAAAAAAATGATAAAAAAAATTAAAAAATTAATTAAAAAAAATCTAAAAATTCAAAAAAAATAGAAAAAATAAATTATAAAAAAAAATGTTGTTCATTTTCATTTTCAGACCACTGTGCGTAGATCCGTAAGCTCGGGTACGGAGAGACGTGAGCGCGTGGACGACTAGCGGTAAGCGCGGGGATAGCAAGTTGAGCGACCCGCAAAGCGGTTCGTGAGCTGGTCCCGAGGCGAGGCGATTACGTTACGATTCCGATAAGTGTGCTTTGCAGTAGGTGGTTTCATACAAAGAATACTGAACCGCTCGAGTTGATGTAGAAAAAGAAAGAATCAAATGACAATCGTAACTCATTGCGATAAAAAAATTACTTATAAAATAAAATTATTGGTAAACTGGAAAATTATAAATAATTATAGACCGATAGCGCTGGCCTATTTTGAGGTCATAAGTTTCAAAAACTCTAAAGTTGCTAATTTCATAACTGTGGGTACAGTCGTACCTATGAAGCTTATTATTGCGTTTTGTGTCACATCTGCCACTTGCATTTTCAGCAATTCGTTGATTTGTAGTTGATTGTTTTTATTTGAGTCAAAACTGGCAAAATAAATTTAAAGTTCGAATTAATTACGGTAATAGTCCAGGATAGCCTGAGGAGTGTGCAAACCGAATTTGTGCCATCTTCGGCCAGTGCAAACTGACATAGTGTCAGTATGAGAAAACAGTGCAGAAAAAAAAATCATTTTGATAATAAATAACTATTTCCTATCTTGGATCACTTACAATATGCCCATTAAATAAAGGAGACGGTCTAGATTTCCATACAAGGTCTTCACTAAAATGCAGCTGCACCAAAATGAATGAAAATCGGGAGAATGCAATATCCAGAACTCGTATGAGTTGAAAAAAAAAATCTTAGTCTAGCCAATTTTTCACAATTAATTTTTGAAAACTAATTTTTTTTTAAATTTTTTTACATGGCCATGTTGTTTGTTTTAAATAGCAGCACTAGCACAAGCCGTAGAGAAGAGATGGAGTCAATCATTAACAGTGTGTCTCGATTTGATGTACAGTATCTATACAGGATATTTTTTTTATCAGTGCACAAATTTTTAGGATCGACTCAGAATCGATAAGTGAACAACTTTCTCCTAGAAACATGGGTCGAAATACGACAAAAATTTTTGGACTTCCCATACTAATTCGATCACGTGATCAGTCCGATTTGTATGAAGAGTCGAATTTTTTTTGTCATATTTCGACCTATGTTTCTAGGAGAAAGTTGTTCACATACAGATTCTGAGTCGATCTTAAAAATTTGTGCACTGATAAAAAATTTACCCTGTATGTATTGCGGGAAATTGTATCGATTTTAGATTTTTTGCAAGTGCAACACTTTTGTATTTCATTCGATATTTCGTTACGAGATAAAAAACAACGCGATAATATGCATGATGTTTCGAGTTATTAAAACTAAGTTAAGAGCATGAGTTTTTATGCGAATTAATATAATGTCACCGCATATCGGGCATGAATCGATACCCAATCGATAATGAATCGATACTCAACTCGAGTAATATGGATATATTTGACACATCTCTAACAAATTGTTCATTCAACTAAAGTGACATTGACATGTAATGTTGTCAACCAACCAGACGCTCAATCAATGCTCAATCACACTTGATTTGACACTCACTTTTTTAAAATAGGGTATGTTCTCATCTTCAAGCCAAGAATAGGTTCGTTTCCTAACGCAATTAGGAGTATTTTGAAAATTAAATATAAAATAATGGGCTAGCTTTAGAATTTAAATAATAACGTAAGAACATTACGTTTTAAAGGCTTTATCGATTACAAGTCTCATTATGCCAGCTGCTTCTTAGGGGGGTTTTATTCCGTCTCCTTTGTGCTCTTAAACACGTAACACCTATTTAACCTATTGTAATATTCTTTTAGAGCTAGTAGGGCGAAGTGTTAGTTATTGGTTAAATATCAGGATTCTCGTGGACAGAGATGACACAAAATGCCTATGTACATCAGTTCCTACTTCGATAGTATAATGAATGTAAAATTTTCATCTTGAATTTTCTTTTACGTCCAATACTGATCGAAAAGAAAAATACCTAAATTTACACTTAAGCAAGTACCCAAAGTGACACAAAATAAAGTATAAGGTTGGGTAAATGGTCCGGAAACTATATGCGAAAAATAATCAACTTTAGTATTTTTTAAACCTCAAAACTTAGCGCTATCGGTCTATAGACCCAGTGCACAAAATAGTGTGTACAAACAAACATTTTGCTATCTTGCCCGATAGATTTATCTAATACTGCAATACCCGTCACTTATAAAGTACAGTTTAGCCTGTCGCCCATAACAGTTACTCAAGTCCTTGTGGACAGAATCGCGTCATCGAGCACGCGACAGGCCGGCGCACGCGCACAACGTTACGTGTCAGAGTTTCATACATTACGATCCAATTAAATTGCCCGTATTTTGTTGTACAAACCTCTTTAGTATTTGAAATATTTAATGATAGTAGAGTGATAAAGTGGTTGTCACGTGTTTTTTTGTATGGAAAATCAGGTACCTATATGAGATTTTATATTATTTTTTATGCATTCACAATGCAATTTTGTAAGTATAGGAAAAATGTGATAGTTGACATCCTATATGAGATGTGTGGTTTTTTACTATCACATTTTTCCTATAGGTACCTATATGTTTCTTTCTAAGTTATTGTACAGGTATATGTGTGTTTTGTTATTATTTGCTGCTTATTTGAATTAAATTTTATTTCACGGTGTTTTTGTAGATGTTTGCATATTTTTGTTATTATTATGCTGCTTAATTTTTTTTATTATAATACAATCGCATCTTTTAAATTTACTTAGAAGGATGGGTAGATCTGTTATGTCTCAGCCCAGTAATTACTGTCTTACAAAATGTGTAAGGGTTTCGTCTAGATACAATACAAAATAGTCAGACCCTATTCCTTAAAATAGACATGCAACACATTGCAATGGAACTGTGAAATTGCATAGCTCAGGCTATCGGAGCAAGATCGGACGAGCTGTTAGAATCTCACAAAGCTATCTCGATCTAACAACATGCGGTAATGGCAGTCGATGTATTTCGACGTCAATCGGCTGTGAAAGTGTACTTACACACAATTCTATTAGCCCTGATTCATTGAGAGTGATAGTCTTAAGAGGCCTGGTTTATACAATTTTATCTTCAATTGTTCTGCTAAAGACCACTTTGCTGTAAGAAGCTTTCTCGAATCAAGAATTTAACATACTTATAACAATGATTACCAGATATATTGCCGGAAAATAGCTGGAAACTATTAACCAGTACTAAATACAGAACTTATTTCATAAAAGGCTTTCATGGAGAAATTACACATTAAAGAAAACAGCAGGCTTTCCACTTTCAAGTAATTTATATTGATGGCTTTTAAATCAATCGCTGAATACGAAACTCGACAGTGTCTTAGGAAACAGGTCATGTGCAGAGTAGAAATGTCAAAACATATTGTGCAAATATTAAGTAGCAACATTCTTAGGTAGTAAAATGCATGATCAACGCAACAAATACTGACACACAATCTACGATCTATTATTTCCATAACGTTAAGTGAATGTTAGCTTTAAGCCATTTGTCGATTTCATAAATCTCTTATCGAAGTTTTTGATTGACATGTTACACTACTTCTAAATTTATCAATTTTTTTATTAGGTATTTCATGCCTTGATAATAATTTATACCAGGGCACTACTTAGTAAATGAAACTAAATTAAAGGTATATAATTTGGTTTCATTTACTAAGTCAAAAAATACGATGAACTTTTTTGCCAACATAAACTTAATAATGTTTTGTAAGAAGCATGTCTTGAAGATGATGGTGACTGATGAAGCAAGCATAAAGGCAAAGAGGCTTTTAACGAAATTCGCCTCAGGCGATCTATTAGCGAAACCCAACGTAAACAAACCGGTGGGCATCAAATGAATGGGAGGAACCGTCGATCGTTAGATACGGATTGCGAACCCAATGTCGACTCCAATGCCACACATTGTTACTTCTCGGAAGGAAGCGAAGCCTTTGTTGCCAGCGATGTAAAGAAGCAACCCACTTTTATATGAGTAGCGGTACTGCATACGTATCAAATAAGCGTTGCGATCTTAGCTTCTAAAGAAGCTGGAGGTCATTCAGATTCAGTTGGTAAATGATGACACGATTCTTTTGTAGGCTGGTAAAATATAGCATAAGTTGATTTAAGTATAGTTAGTTAGCTAATAAAATAAACATTAACGGCCATGACTTTTTTGACATAAATACATTTCAAGTCTTTAAATGAATATTACTAAACAATTTTAAGGTATTCCATCAACATCAAGTTATCTGTTAAATAATTTGTGATCAATGCATTGTTGTAAATCATTAGCGAATGAATAACGTACTACAGATGGGTGTCTATTGAGTCTCCAACGGTTCTCACCAACGACTCAAAGGGATACCTATTTTGACAAATCGCATCCATTCATTATGAATAGCGAACTGATGAAGATCACCAACATCAGACTAACTGCTGAGCTTTCACCGTGGCCATTGTTTCGTTTTATAATATGGTTACGTATAACTTAATCTACGGTAGAAAGTTTGACAATTGTATCAGTATCTTTGATAGGATCAGCGCTTTTAACTTCCGGTTAACTCCATTAATATTTTTGCGAGCATTGGTCACTAAACTTCGGTTAAATACTTAGTACGATCTCTGATTTAAAAATATCATAAAATTTTACTTTAAAAGCACAGTTTTATTCCATTGTTGACCCAATCTGTAGTGTATTTTTTTTTCTAGCTTTATCTGCTTCAAATCAGTTTGAAGGATTAAGTAATGAAATCAATAGATGAAATCACGGTCACAAAAATCAAGAGATTACGATAAACATGTTGTTTTTAATTTTTAAAACAAATTTTTTTAAACATCGACATCTTTTTATATTTTCAATTTTAAACCAAAAAATAAAGCTTAATCATGGATTAACTGACGATCTGGTCAAGATCGTAGTAAGCCACTAGATGCGGGCAGTGCTAGACCGATCGTTGTGGAGATCCTTGGGGGAGGTATATGCCCAGCAGTGGGCGTCGTTCGGCACACATGATGATGATGATGATGAATCATCTTTTCTCGCATTAATGTTACTTACAATGACGTCCCAGTACTGCAACATGTTTATAATTCCAATTTTCTCTTGTTCCAGTTTAGGGCCATTTGAGGCGGCTGCGGGTGGCGAGATGGTGTCCCGACGGCGTATACTGTCGCGCTCTCGCGACGACCTTACACAGGCAACACAAATAGAGGAAGAAGAAGATGTCTGGTATCAAAAGGATAAACTTTATAAGGTATGTGATGTCTTTTTATGTTCTTCAAAACAGACAATACCACAAAATACTAGAAAAAGGTTTGAAGTGGTTAGTTGGCATGAGACACCACCTTTTTTTGTGCAACACACAGAAGTCTATAATTCATATATGAAGTTCTGCATGTCGTCATGGCATCGCCGGTTTTTGAGGTGACACTTCTTTCAATACAGTAGATACAATGCTTTTTCTAAGCTTTTTCTTGAGTTCGGTGGCAAAACCATTATGTGGATAAATATTGCCTTTCTGACGACTGTATAGTAATGCTATGCTTACTTCGTAGTGCATTTAATTAACTCCAAATAAAATTGAAGTTCAAAATTAATCAAATCAGTTACTGAATGAATCATAATGTGTGCAATATCAGCGACCTTCTTAAATCAAAGATAGAAAACATTAGAAAATGGCTGGATGCATCGCGTGCAACATACGTAGTTATGTCACGGTAAGAAGCGCACGCGACGAAGTCAGATGTGAGCGAACTCGGGGCCTTGCGAATGTGCGTGATGTGAAATTTGTGAAACGGTGCAGACGGATTATGTAAAATATTACAGACGCAACTCTGTATTACCTATGAACCGTCACGGATGCGATCTATTCGCAAATTGACGTCTAAAAGGCTAAAGAAATATTGTTGAGGTATTATGTATAAAAAACAGAAATACTAAAAATCAACAAGTATGAACAAAAATACAACCGACAGCAAGTAAGGATTACGTATAGATTAAATATAGTACTTTGAGTACAATAGAAAATTATAGACTTACAGAGAAAGCAACCGTGAAACCATAACGTTAGGTTATCAGAGAAATTTGATTGGTAATATTTAGTTTTCATAAAACGTAATAGGTAGATATAAAATTTGTAATTTCGATTCTGGTATCATTTTCACTAACGCTGTAGCAGTGATTTTAAAAAATCGCAATCATATTGATTTGCGACTTGTTTTCAGACTCCCATTGCTGTCCCGCGTATTACGTTTTCCTTTCCTTTGTCTATAGTTACGTTTTTGTAACCATTTCCGACTGCTTATAGTTATTAAGGACGTGAGAACACGTCGTCCCATACAAAAGCGACGCCGGCGCATACCACGTTACATTTAACGTCAAACATTGCGCAGATTACGCCGCTTATTTCATTTTCATCGATACTTCTGTTATGTTGACGAGTTCGGGGTCATAAATAAAAGCAGCATTGTATATGATTGATGTAACAGTTCACAGTTTTTAAGAGATAATCTTCACGGCTCTCACTTTATTAGCTGTCGTAGCACGCATTGAGTTTAAAAAAATTGGGATCACTTTTTAAACTGTTAATAGTGAAAGTGTGAACTATGCGCTAGATATTTAGATACCTACCTACGATTTTGAAGTTGAACAAAATGTGACTTACGATTAATGTTGTAAATGACTGGATTACGTACAGCCAAGCAGAAATCTTTATGGGTATAATTTTCCTTATATTGCATCTTCAGCATTTTCGACAAAAACAGTGGAACGAATTGACAATAGTCATCCTGTAAGTCATACAATTTTATCAAGAATTCCTTTGTTTTGCTTATTTTGACGCGTTGATGATCGTCATTTGTCGAGTTCATCGTTGGACATTGGCCTCTGTGTCGGTACCTACTTTATGATTTTGTGACGACACAAATTTGATTGTATCAACACCGTCTGGTATGTAGAGGCGTTCCGTTATGGGCGTTTAGATAAAAAACGAAGGTCAAAGGTATAACAGTACATAGTCATGTAAAGGCTAGATAAGAAAAACAAGGTACACCTCTTTCGAGTTTCAGTTCCATTTCTGCTATTGTACAAATGTTAGTCGATAACAAGAATCATGGCTCATATGAAGTATAAGTTGGTATATATTGGAGACTTGTCAACTAGAGAGGCCCTGTCTCACATTTGACTTTAAAATAGATAGCCAGTTAATATTTGCAAGACGGTAAACTATGACCCATTGATCGAGATCGTGACCAAAACACATTGGTGTGTTACGGCATTGCCAAGAAACGTGTGTAGACGTTAAGCTATGTGACCTTACAAGAATCACAATGTCAAATTCAGACAAGTCATTTAATTTTTTTGGCGTTTTTTATCAACACCATCATCCTCTTGAAAGATAACGGGTCTTCCCAATTATATGCGGAAAACTCTTACTACTTATTTTTATAAACAACGAGTTTTAAATCTATATCATACTAAAACGGTTCTATAAAACCAGTTTTTTGTGGTATATGACTATGATGAGAATAACAATATAATATGGTTTAAAAAAAACGCTTTTTACTACTTGTTCATGTTCCAAGAGTGTTGTATTTTAGAAATAGATGTAGCTTTTTAAAATGGTTCTGTAAATGGAAATTATATTTGATGATAGAGTTAGAGACTCGAACCGATCATTAATCAATTAAAATCAGGCCGTACTTCGTTATTAGTTTCTTTAATTCAAGATAAAAGCACTAAATTCAATAAAAATTTAAACTAAAAAAAAGGCTTTATTTTAATGTAACAAATGCCAGTCACGATCGCAGACACTAAACTTAGCATTTCAGTTAATATCAAGGCTTCAAGTGTTCTGTATTAAGAAACGGCGACAGCTTTAATGTAGTTCGAGGTCACTGGTGCGATTTTTTTAATAAAAACGTAAGGCTTACATAAGCTTCGAATGTCTAAGGTAAAAAATACGGAAAAAAGGTTGCTTCTTTGTTGCTTTAAAAATATAAATATTGCATTAGTTCTTTATAAAAAAAACAGATGTCTATAACGAGAATTATTAATACTAATCGCTAGAGCCGAGCGTAAACAGTTAAATTATAATTTAAGGAATAGAGATAAATTGGATCCAGTAAAAGTCGAATCTATCTCTCTTTAAAAAGTTGGGCATCGCGACGATAAATCTTGAAGTAGGTTAGGTATTTGTCAAGGTTTACTTATACTTACAAAAACAAGATTTCGAACATCATCAATTGTTCTAGAAATCTTATTTAATTTCTCTTTAACCATTGTACACTGTTGCTATAAATAAACTCGTCTTCATAAACCTTTATAATGCATACGAAGTCCCGCTTACGCTATTGAGTGTTACCGGCGAGGCTACCTATTATAAATCAAAAAACTTGTCACTAGAAGTTTCATTTGACCGAAATATTCTTATTCATCTTTTCTATCATAAATAGGTCTCGGCTTATAATGTTACTAGCTGACCCGGCAAACGTTGTTTTTCCATATAAATTATAGTATACTTTATTAAAGTACATAATTCGTATCACCAATATTAGACAGATGAAAATAAATAATCACGAAGAACTTTAAAAGGTACCTACTAGACAGATAAGTCTGCGCGCATGTGCAACTGGGGCATTTTTGGCGCTAGTTACAGTACACTTTTTTTGTTCTAATCTTATGGAAAAGATTAGTATTCGATTTTGACTGCGCGCAGACGCGGAAGCGGGCATGGAAGAAATGACAGTTTTGTCACAGAATATATGTATATTAGTACCTGTTTTGTATCGTACTCATACGACAGTCAAAACTATTTTCCATACAAAATTACCATTTTTATCTTATAATTTGCCGCAATAAAAAGATGTGACTCTCCAGCTTCCAAACTATCCCCATACCAAAAATCAGGTCGATCAGTTGCTCCGTTTTGACGTGGAAAAAGGTCAAACAAACAAACACACTTTCACATTTATAATATTAGTATGGATGGATAGGTCGCAGCAAATAACTTGACCACAACCATAGACAAAAAAAATCTGCGCAGAAAAAAATCTTTTGTACTAAATATTGCAACTGCGCAGGTTTTTTTGTTTATGGTTCTGGTCAAGTTACCGCGACCTATCCTACTAATATTATAAATGTGAAAGTTTAGATGTTTGGATGTTTGGATGTTTGGATGTTTGGATGTTTGTTACTCAATCACGCGAAAACGGCTGAACGGATTTGGCTGAAATTTGGAACATAGATACTTTGTAGCCTGGAGAGGAACATAGGCTACTTTTTATCCCGGAAAAATATCACATTCCCGCGGGATAACGTCGTGTAGTTCACGCGGGCGAAGCCGCGGGCGGAAAGCTAGTTACTAATATTATATACTTACGCGAAAGTTTGGATGCTTGTTACTCAATCACGGCAAAACATCAGAACAGATTTGGATGAGATTCGGTTCGGCACATGATAGATTAAAGTCTGTAATAGCATTTAGGCTTTTTACTCCGGGAAATATCTCATTCCCACGGGAAAAGAGTGGGAAAATCCTCTGGTGTAAAGCTGGTAATACAGAGTTTTCTTTCCTTATATTTAAAACATCTAACCTAACCTATCCTAGTATCTAATTTGCTTGGACGTATGATAGGTATTGATATTTTTATTAACTTTCGGCCGAATGGAACATCTGGGAAATTATACTTCTGGTTAATAAGTATTCGGACTGGTGATATGATACCCACCGGCGGTGACCGCTCGCAAATGTTGCAAGTGATACTTGACACCGCGCCTGCGCCGTTGGGCAACCTGCGCGGGCGCAAGCGGTAATCACGACTGTATGTTGTACTAATATAACGCTAGATTGTATCGGACGTAAGATTGCTTTGACTGAATCAAAGCTCAACATGATAGTGCTAAACAGCCCTATTTTTGGAGTTTAGCTCGAAAACAAAGGAAAAATAGATTATTCAAGTTCGTTAAGTATTTCAATGTGAAATAGTATGTTTATATTGTACAAAATTGGCACTTAATTTTAACTCCAGGGTACCAATATTATTGGGCAGGTGCCATAAGTATGGCAGTTTATGTATGAAAATTTGGTCAAAGATGGAGTTATTCATCAAAATGTAACGCTTGCGTTTGGGTCGACACAATATGTTTTTAAACTACTTAGCAAACAATTACCAACATTTTTATAAAAGACTAGTTTTCCGCCCGCGGCTTCGCCCGCGTGGACTACACGACGTTATCCCGCGGGAGTGTGATGTTTTTCCTGGATAAAAAGTAGCCTATGTTCCTCTCCAAGCTACAAAGTATCTGTGTCCCAAACTTCAGCCAAATCCGTTCAGACGTTTTGGCGTGATTGAGTAACAAACATCCAAACATCTAAACTTTCACATTTATAATATTATATAGTAGGATGTAACTGGCATAATAAAAAATGTAGAAAAAAATAAAGCAAAACGTAGTTTCGGTTAATCTTTCAAAAGTTTGCCAAGTTTGCTTGGATATATGGCTAATAAAAAAATAAATAAATAAATAAATAATAAATAAATATTTTCTTACAATCACACCAATTATCTAAGCCCGTAGGTAATTTCTTAAGAAACTGTGTCTACGTGAACTTGATAAAGGATAAATATATACTTAAATACTTTTTTGTTTGTAAATACATACTTAATATACATAGAAAACACCCAGACCAAGACAAATAGACATGTTCATGCACACAAATATTTGTCCTGTTCGGGAATCGAACCCGAGACCTCTGGCGCAGAAGGCAGGAAGATTACCCCTGCGCCAAATCGGTCGGTAATAAAGAATACATAAAGTAATGATTATAATATTTTCGTTTTATTTGTTTAAAGTTAGTTACTTCAATAGTTTGCTCCACAAATTATAAAGACCTCTCAGTGGCAAACTCCACTCGATATAGTTAAAGTTACACAACGCACTCTTGAAGACTTCAGTTGAGATCTTATTACGTACACATTTGTAACATGTTAAATTTCTCCATGTATTAAATTATGCATTACACTTAAACGTGAGGTTTACTCAGCGTTTTGTGTATAATAACTGTGGACAGTTTAATTGGACTTGGATCACGACTTAGTCTCCGTGACGAACTAACAATCTCTTGTGTTCACGATATTATTCTAAAAGTGAAACTCCACCCATAATTTAGGTATGCCAACGGAAACGATTTGAATATTACGTGACATATTATTATGTATTAATAAAAGAGATACAAGAATGTTAATTACAACGCCAAATATTATCTTAATTAATAACAATTAACTTGTTAGTTAAATAAAAGCTCTGTGTCAATAACAGTTTAGAAAAGGTTACTCGTTTTTAATTTAAATTTAACTGAAATGTCATTTAATCATACTTAATACTTTAACTCATAAAGTCATAAAGCACATCTTCGCGTCTTCAATACACTACACTGTAATTTTTAACCAATTACTTAATTATTTAAATAAGCAGTTTCTAACTCTGTGATTCTGCAATGTTTAGTTGTAGTTCGTTACAGAGTAATTTATCTTCACACGGTTGTCTTCCTAATACGGTCGGGTAATAACAAGACAGGTGGCATCTTTGGGCCGCGGGTCAATATTTGACATTTAAATAGTCGGCAAAAGTGAAATGATGTAACCTGCCTCTCTGTGCGAGATGCTTGCGAAAGATTTGTCACTCATGCAGGTATGTACAGATGATATTTTGTTACGATGTAATCATATGCTTGAAAGGTCGCAAGCAATAAGTAGCTAATTCAAGATTAGATCGAAATCTAAGGCGACAAAGTAATTGAATGAAAAAATTTGATGATGTTGATGTAACAAAATAATCAATACCTTACCTTGAATTTAACTATACATTGAAAACTGACAAAGGAGATTTAAATGAATAATAGAGCGTGAAATGAATTGTAGAGTAAAGGAGCAAAAAGTGCCGACCCATATGGTGATGATCTTATAAATGTGGGAACAGTTAATGTGTGTAACGTCCTTGATAAAGATATTTAAGAGGCGAACGCTCCCGGTAGACATCCGGCTGACTAAAGGCCGAATTGTTAAACGGCTTATTTTTTTCAAAATAGCACCTTACTCAGAACAAAGGACGAGGAATACAAAGTATGTATTCCTCATCAAGAAGAATAAAACGAATCTATATCGAACGATATTTTCCAAAAAATATATCAGTGTGTACTTGCATTACAATCTGTCAAGATTTTATTGACGTGATTGTCTGAGAAGACCATGATCAAAGAAACAGTATCCTTGATTGACCTTTTCACATCAAACCATCGACCCCACGAATGACAAGCATTTTTGAAATGCTCTTATGCCAAATCATCAAGCATGAATATGCATTCAATTCCATGAAAGTATTGACATAATGCAAATCGGTTTTATTCATTGTTAAATCCAATAGGACCCTATTAAAATTATTTATGGTTAAGAAGATTTTTTTTGTTAAAAGTATTTCAAGTTTATTTCCATGAATATTACTATTTGTTATAAATTGTTTGTTCCAATGATTCTCACGACATACATTATAATATGGTAAATCGTTTAGTTGAGCTTAACCTCCAATTGACATTTAGTGTGCTCCAACACAAAGCAAAGTTCACAACATTCATGCTTGGAATCGACAGACATTGATAATTATGCCCTTTATTCCAAATTCGTGGAGATTGCTAAAGTCTCAATAATCTAAAACCTGTGTTTGTTTGACCGGAGAGCATTCGCCCGAATAAAGTCGGTCGCTCTCCGGTCGAATAACAACGTATGAAGTCCGGACAGTGAAAGGTTGGTGGGTTCGAGTCGCATCATCGGAGTTAGTTGTGAGACGGTTCGACTTTTGCTAATACTTCATTTTCAATAATAAAAATTAAAAAATAACCGGTGTTTGTTGTTTATTATAATACGTACATACATATACTCACGCCTGTTTCCCATGGATCGGATTGTTTATTTTATACGTCTTTATTATAATCATCAAGTGTCTCTTCTTTAACGTTTAAATATGCTCAAAATTTTATTTAATCTGTTTATTTTAAACTAAATTTCTTTTGAGAATTAACGAAATGTTGTTAGTTAAATAAAAAATAAAAAAAGTTCTCTTTGTGAAATAATTTTCATTCAAAAACCCCACCACTAATGTATTCTTATCAAAAACCTCTTTAATACGTATTTTCGTATGGCTATGTTGATTCCAGTTTCACTTTTAGCATCTGTTAAGTGAAAGTAGATTTGAGCTCCCAACTCTTCCTTTCGTCTGCGTGCGTAATATGCCCATAAATTTAGCCTGTCTGATAGACTGTTGAGACTCGATTTATTATCTTTATAACTGCAATGTTTTCTGCCGTTCACGGTCAAAGGGCTAGAATAACAAGTTTAACCAATCTGTCACACTTGCAAAAACTAAGAAAACATACTTCTTCTGTTATGGTCGCAGACTTTATTAATAACTTTATTTTTCCGCCTCTTTTCTGATATTTCAATTTCCCTATCTTCAACTCCATATTAATTATGTGTAACTTACATTGTATCAAGCTACAAGTGAACGGAATCCGAAGCCACCTAACCTAATGCCATATTCGAATTATGCTCACGATCACAAGTCGATGCATTCTAACCTTGAATCTATCGCTATCTAAAAGCTATCGGTTCGGGCACGATATTTTCTTGCAATTAATTAATTCAGCTATGTGATCTATTAACGCATAGTTGCAACGTCCTTGTGTATCAGACTAAATAACCATATCAGAGATCGCGTCGAGGCAAGCCTCTGAGCAGGAAGAGAACAACTTTCATTTTCATACACCTGTCCTGTCCTGCAGCTTTATGCATTCTTCATGTTAATTAAATATATTCTCTTTTTCAATAGCAATATGGTTCAGTTTAGAGGGTTCGTAAAAAAATTACTAACCGTTGCACTGGTCTCAACACTTTTTTGTTTATTTAATTATTGTGACATTATTTTTAGTAGTTTCAAACCGCTACGTTTTTAAAGTAACCGTTGTAAGTTACCGATATAGTTTAACACATACATTTATGACAATTATGACAAAGAATGCTTTTTTCATTACTTTCATATTCGATAATTTCAAACTAAAGTACTGTGTTTAATCTTTTCCGAAGGATGTGTTTTAAGTAAATTACGGTGTATGCTACAAATTATGCAAACCCAAAATTTACGCAACGCTAACTCTCACTTTCGTTCACGACTCTGCGTGTGTGTAAAAACGTTTACGCCATTTTTCACACGACGAGAAGTAAACGATGCTATTAACCCTAGCGATGCTGTATTTGTGAACTTTACTAACAGTTGACAGCAACATTCAATAACCACTTCCGATTCAAATTCAATAAGTTTAGCTTTGACTTGTTCTTCCTGCTCTGTATTGTCTAGTATGTTTTCTTCTAAAGCAAGGTCAATAGTTGATCGTTCATCTGTCATCGTTTGAGCATTAATACCAATTCGTTTACAGCTAACAAGTGCACCATCCATCATACCAACACGAGTTACATTTGTCTCATTTGTGTTATGAGCGCGTGCTCACTGCACGCTATTGTATGTTGCTTGGACACGACAACTGGCTTTTGCTAATGAATGCTCGCCTTTGTTAATGACACTAAAGGTCCAAATTCCTTCAAAAATTAATATTGAAGCTCAGACAGATGTTTTACTATTTTGCTTGGACAGTAAAGAAAACTTACACTTGTTCTTGTCACTCCTTTAGTGGAGATATGAATAGAATAGTCACGGTGTAAAAGTATCTTACGAAACATTTTTAATTATAACATTTTACTTCTAGCTCGCTTTATAATTATTGTACTTATTAACATAATAACTTTCTCGGGCATAAAATTCATAGCGAAATTATACGGAACAGATTGTTCCTGTTTCTCATTTTTGCTAAGCTTTACATATTTTTTCTTAATAATTATTTTATTACCAAGAACCTTTTGCTATTAACCATTTTTTCGTCAAGTTTTTAAATACAAATATCGAATTTTGAAGAACAAGGACGTTTCTTAATCTGACGGAGAGCTTTGCGCCTATACAAATTATGTTAATCCATAGGATTAGGTGAAATAAAAAACCAATACAATCCATACTATTAAAATCTCCGCCTATTCTCAAACACTTGTCATTCGAATCGTTGGCGTTGTGACTATACATTTACTGTCACGCTTGTTGTATTGTTGAGTGTTCACCATTTTTCTTTGTAGCTCGCAAACAAAGCTCCCATCTTTAGCTACGTTCATTTAAATTGTACCAACTTGCGTAATTGGTTCAAACATTTTAACATTGGCCAACCATTCCTTTTTACTTCTCGGCCAATTTGGACCCAACCATAGCCACAATGGATGCATGGTATTTCGTAAATATGATGTTCGTGTTAGCGTAAACTGTTGGTAATGTTGATTGATATGAGATTTGCATGTGCAATAATTTTAACTAGCGTTTGTGAATCAGTGTCTTTAAAGCATTCTATTATATATTTCATTATATTTCCATTAATTGTATTGAATATTTAATTTTATTTAATTAAAACTTCGGTATACAGTGAAGCATTGAGGCTCATAAAAATCTAACATTAAACTTCATTATCCTTTCTTTCTATAAAAACTATAGTTTCTTAAATCAAAATATATACCACTATAATCACTAAATCTAATTATACGATCATTAACAGAGTTTACGCTTGTACATAACTAAACGATAGTTGACGATTTGTGAGGTCATTCAGGATTCCATAACTGCAATTACTGAGTGTTCTACCGCTCAGCTTCAACTTAGCCTGCAATCATGTAAATAGCAATAACATCGACAACTTAGCGAGCTTGTAATATTACTTAACATTCTATTTGTCTTCTGGAACTTCATTGTGTTTCAAATTTCAATTTACTGTAATTTTTTTATGGTAAACCGTCAAACATGTTAACGTCGAAATTTTAACAGACGTTTGCAATAATCTTCGTCGTTAGCTTTAAATTCCATGACTACTAAAATACAAATGGATTTGTTTGGAACACCCTTATATTAGTTTATGTTCCTTGGAGTTTCCTATTGATTCAGATGAAACCTAAAGCTATTATTTTCTTAGCAAATCAAATTTACCGAAGCTCATAATAAAGCACGCGAATGCCAAACACAATGTCACCTATGTCCGCTCCCTTTACCTGCGGCTTAAGCTTAGTATAGACTAGAGCATTTTATAATAATACCAGCGGATCCTCGCGGGTTTAAACGCGTGGTTCCCGTTCCCGTGGAAATATCGGGATAAAATATAGCCTATGTCACCCGGGAAGAATGTAGCTTTCTAATGGTCAAAGAATTTTCAAAATCGGTCCAGTAGTTTCGGAGCCTATTCGATGCAAACAAACAAACAAACTATCAAATCTTTCCTCTTTATAATATTAGTAGGTATAGATAACTGATACAGGAGCACAAAACGAAATAAATGCAAGGAAAAGGAAAAGCACAAGCACCTCAATCTTAACAATTAAGCCACGTAAATTAGAAATAATAATAGTAAGAGAACCGCTAATATAATAAGGATACGAAAATTAAAACCTTAGAAT
The DNA here is from genome assembly GCA_949710035.1 of Crambus lathoniellus. Taxonomy (NCBI): domain Eukaryota; kingdom Metazoa; phylum Arthropoda; class Insecta; order Lepidoptera; family Crambidae; genus Crambus; species Crambus lathoniellus. The sequence continues at coordinate 31,157,268 of OX453298.1, read as the reverse complement.
CACCTATTGAAGCTTTTACTCAAAATATTTTATCAATCGAGGCAAAAGTGGCCATCACTCTCTTCAAATATAAGACCAATAATGAAAGTTGCCCTGTGACCAATGTTGGTATAAATAACAAAGACCTCAAGATAGATTATATAATCAATATTGTTACGATCGTGCTTCGGAAGTCACGTTGCAGCCTTCCCCACTGTCAAACACCTGTTTTCATTGGAATAATGAATTTATTGCGAAAGCGCTATGCTACTGGAAGATTGTAGGTACCCATTTAACGAAAAGAAATAAGTTTATTGAAAAATTAATGTTTGCAAAATTTTTATTTCTTTTACATCATACTGCTCGGTAACTAGGATTTACTAGTATGGTAAGAGGCTGTGTAAGTTGGCATGTGCAACACAGTGTATTGTTTAGATTGAACGTTCCATTTGCAAATTACTTTGCAATTCAAGCAGGTGAATGCTTTAATTGTAAAGTAACTTTACTATTTAAGCTATGCAAAACTCCTTGGTCAAACAATATTTTTTTCATAAAATGATAAGAAAACTATTTACTGTAAAGAACAATGAAAATGGCGGTTAAAATAAGTACCTACATTTACAAGTTTTGGCAAATTTTGAATACATATTTTCTCTCAAAATAATCATTTTGTCATAACAATATAAATGATTTATTTACCTCGCATGAATGATGTAAAGTAGAATGCTTACCTCGGTTGCAAGTAGCTATTACACCCTCGAACTATATTCGCCCTCGCTCGTTTCGCTCGCTCGGGCGTCTAAATATCTCGGGTGCACTCGATCCTTTAGCGCCCTTTGCGAGCTGCGCTCGCACGGGCGCCAAATTGGATCTTGTTCTGTAATAGCTCACTTACGTTCCTTGTGTAACAAACTACTATTACGCTACTTACTACTTATGTAGGTCAATATTTAAGTTATCTTTGGCTAAATCATCCTTTTTACAAACAACTCCATAATTTTTTTATCACAACACAACCAATCAAAGTCAGACTTATAAGTTATTAAAATATTTCATTTCGCTAGTGTATACTATGCTTTGTTAGGCAAGACAAGCCGCTCACATTTGAAACGCAAAGTGCATAGTTATAAAGGTCAGCTGGGATGCTCAAGGTTGCTCCACTTTACGTAGATATTGCCAGTGATAATTATTGCACTATACGAGACAGCGATTATAAAGATAGCATTAGATATTGTTCAAGAAAAAAAGTAATAATAGAAGAGTTAGGGCTACAAATTTGTCATAAAAAAATAAATAACCATATCAATTTACATTTCATTTCTTTCATACCTAGACCACTATTTATATGAAAATAATCAAAATAATATGCCAAGAAATGTATTTTTTACTGCCTATTTAGTTAGTATTTTTTATAGGTAAATCTCATCCCATACGCACCGAGTCAAATAATAAATTAAAAGAACTACAAACGAGAAATTGCACCATAGCTTACTTATTGAAACAACTAGCTTTCCGCCCGCGGCTTCGCCCGCGTGGACTACACGACGTTATCCCGCGGGAGTGTGATATTTTTCCGGGATAAAAAGTAGCCTATGTTCCTCTCCAGGCTTCAAAGTATCTGTGTCCCAAATTTCAGCCAAATCCGTTCAGCCGTTTTAGCGTGATTGAGTAACAAACATCCAAACATCCAAACATCCAAACATCTAAACTTTCACATTTATAATATTAGTAGGATAAGACTTCTTTATTACAATATCAGCTAAAACATTTCAACGCGATAAAAAACTGACATTTCGGACTAAAAAGACAACAACATTAAAGGATACCCAAGGTCCGATTCGTGTCTGGCAGGCTTCACACAAAGTAAGATTTATTATCAACATTATTAATGGAAAAGGGATATTTTAGGGACTTTGACAAAATATGGAGATACGAAAAGAGTAAAATAAATAATTAAGTGCCTTTTTGGAAGGGATTGGGCACAGTGCGAAACCAAGTCATTTGGTGTGTATTAAAAAGATAATTTATTTGGCACAATTTGTTAAAGGGTATCATTTTTGAGTCAGACAAATAAGTTTCCTTTCTCTCTTTTCTTGTTAGGGAAATATTTCATATAATTATTGCCGAAAATATAATATAAGTTTCGATGGTGTATAATTGAATGAGCATTTAAAACTTATAATTAGATCAAAAGTCAACACTCGACACGGTTCTTTGAATTCCACAGCACTTGTCTTTAGAATGTTGGCTACGAACGACCGGGTCGGGAGGCTTTGTGGACCGGGACCAACGGTCCACAAAGCCTAATTTTATTTAAAATTAAATTTTCAGGAGGCTTTGTGGACCGGGGCTGTGGTCCACAAATCAATTTATTTTTTAATGGAGGCTTTGGGGACCACCGCCGCCAGAGAGTACAAATGACATTCTGAATGATTTTAAGAACGGTCAACAAAAAAGGGGTGGGTTAATAAGAAAAATATAAGTCTATATCTATTATATTTTATTATATATTTTTTCTGGAGTTGCTTTTGTAGTATTCGTACATAAAGGTACAAAACAAGAACGACATTTTAGAAAATAGTTATCAATTTGTGAACTCAATTTCATGGGGACGAAGTCGCGGGGGTATTGCTAGTAGTAAAGTAATATATTATTGAAGAGAATTGAATGCTCTACGATTCTATGCCTAGCATTTAGTTTTTGGGTGCATCGTTAGAAAGTTATCCGGTCAAAAACTATACAACATATCGAAAAACTTGACTGAATAGAACTTGTAGCAAATTGAATCAGCTTTCATTTTGCACATAGTGAACATGTCGCTGGGACGCATAGTTTCTGACATATAATGCAAAACCAAAAAAATGAGACCTTCAAACCTCCCCCTCCCCCCAGCTTAAGGGCTACGGGCGTAGACTTTTGGTATGTTTACATTTCATCTAGCCCAAACAAAGTTACAAATTAAAAAATTGTGTTCCAAGCATTTTCTTCTCTATCTCTTCGTTGACTGGGCTAATAGCTAATCAGAAGTAACTAACAAATCGTTTTTTAACAATAAATTTTCAATATTATTGTTAGTTCACGTGTAAAGGCCGTAAACACTGTTCTGTTGGAATAGCTTTAACATTATGACGCCACAACTACATATCTATGGTGACCAATCGTGGCGCGTTCAAAGTCACGTGATTTTCGTTCAAATTTTATCGATTTTGAACTGTTTATAATTAACTGCAAAAAGTAATAAGTTTTTCGCATTAAATGATAATAATATGATATAATTATAATATTATTATTGATAATGAAGTTTTAAAATAAATAAGAAAAGTTACATAATAACTTTTATATTCAAAATCCCAATTATTACATCGTACTCGATTGTCAATTTATCTGGAAAATTATTTCATTCGAGTGTCGTGTCGAGGGTAGTAATATCTTCACATTGATAAAATAAACGCTGGCTAACAGCAAAAAAATTTTTGGAAAATTTGACGCTTCAAGATTCAAGATTCAAATTTGTTTATTCAATTTAGATTGTTATTTACAATACTTGTGGACGTTATAGAAGCTACGCCATCGGTTCGCAAACCCTACAGCGGGAGACCTTGGAGAAGAACTGGCAAGAAACTCCAAGGGTTGTTTTTTTCTCCCTGTTTGATTTCATACAGAGTCGTCAAATTGAAAAATGACCTTAACATGGTATGACTAAGGTCAGTTTCCATCACAATTACACAATGGGTTATGATAAATACAGTTAAGTATAGGCGAACTAATGATCATAGCCGTGAACAATTTTCAATTACTTAGGAACTCTACTTAAAGCTTTAATATTAGTTAAAAACAAAAGACAATTCTACTATATACTGCAAGTTGCGCCATACATGCTTCAAATGTAATTCTTAATAAAATGAATAAAAACAAAAGAAAACACATTTTAAGGCACATTTTTAATAAAAAAATTATTTTAAACACAATTAATTCACATTTTTAAAACACATTTTACATCATCTTCTAACGACTCTGTAGCTTGGCGGTCAGAAGATTCGCCCGGTCAGTGAAAGGTCCCAGGTTGGATCGTCGGTCGAGTTACTTGGGAGATGGCTTCGTTTATTTAAAAAAATCATTGTATTTTTCAAATAATTTTTTATATTTTTCAAAGTTTGTTTTATATTTTAATAGCGCTCCGCTCGCGAAGTCGTCTACGTAGACCCCTTTTTAACCCCCTTAGAGGAGAATTTCCAAAAATCGTCTTATAGTGCTCCCTTCCACTCCCCAAGGAACATACATGCCAATGTTTTTCATACTAACCCACCCCTTTTTTTGTTGACTGTTCTCAAAATCATTCAGTATGTCATTTGTACTCTCTGGCGGTGGCGGTCCCCAAAGCCTCCATTAAAACACGTAAATAAAATAAATTGATTTGTGGACCACAGCCGCGGTCCACTAGGCCTCCTGAAAATTTGAATTTAAATAAAATTAGGCTTTGTGGACCATTGGTCCCGGTCCCCATAGCCTCCTGACCCGAACGACCCTGCAAGGCCGTTCGATGAATTTACAAACTTATAATTTAATACAACCTTTAAAATATGAGCAATAGAGTTGTAAATAAGTTTACGCAAATTGAATTTTAGGCATGCGGAATTAAAATGTTTTGAAATAATTGACTGTTTTAATCGCGCTAGTTAACAAGGAATAATAAAACTTATCTGACAAATTAAACGATCTGTCAAACAATAAAATATTTAATAAGTGTTAGAAAAAGTTTCGTAAACATTTAAAAACTTTTTACTTAGCAGAACTATAATCGAATTTCACGCAAAGCATACCAATTACAATGGCAATAGAATTTATTTTCCATTGTCAATATTTGCGACCTTCACTATAGTCTCGCAACTCGCAACTTCGCTCATATATGGTGCGGGTGCATACATTATGGATGCAACTCAATTCTGATATAGTTACAGCAACTTGCTCAACAAATCGTGAACACTCTTCAATGGATTGTGCAAGTAAATAGTAATAATAAATACACAACACAATGCAAACCAATCATCTGATCAGAAAGAAGGCCAATTTTAGTGCTAGATAGGGGTAATGGGTTAAGTACTAAAATGCTTATAAGTCAAGATCATACTTACAACTTTTGATTGAGCCCCAAAGTAATATATCCAAATACTTCCACTTTGGTTTTACCCAAAAAAATACAGTAAATTCAAAATAAATCTTTAGAAGAACTGAATGAAAGTAAGTTTTGTATTTAAAAGCTTCTTGCGAAAAGTCGAGTATCCCAATTAAGAATTAATCGGAACATTTTATCGTACACCGTTTGGTAATTTATTATCAAGACGTTAGTGCTATAAAAACTTTAGGACCTAACCCAAAAAAATCAAGGACAGGTTTCAGGTAACCTGATTTTTGTTTTACTTTTGAGCAAAACAAGAGAGTTAGCTTAAGCTGACTGACTGATTTGTTTCAAGTATATTTATTTTGAATTAGAATAACAATATACCTACAAATGACCTAAATATAATTTTGGAAGTAGACGTACGTCCGAAAGAGAATACATTGTAAGTAAAGGTGGAAAGATAGAATAAAGAAATGAATACTACGAAACCTTCGCTGATGATGATGAAATATAATAAATTCGTTTGTTTTTGACCTAGTGTGCAGGCAAATGTAAGATCATGCAGGAAAGCTTTTCTCATAGTAATACAATTATTCCTTGATCGCCATTTAAAGTAGTAAAAACTAGCACTGTGATATATTTTAAATGCTTATAAGTTTTAAAGCTAATACCGTATTGATATTTTCTCCTTACAATAGAATGTAAGGACAGTACCTACCTACTTGCGTGTCAACCTACATTCTTATTAGAGCTGCTTGCACATTCAGTGTAGCCTGCAGTTGGCCGTGACTGACCGCACCTTCGACACGCTCCGAGTCTAGATTACTAACTACACTTTGATACACTTTAGTAAGATCTAAGATTAAAAAGCTTTTCTTTAGTTGGCACTTGTTTCATCTTACTTGTCTATTCCGTCATTTAACAACGTCTTTGAAAAACCTCCCTTGCTTACCTTCCCTTAATTTAGGTGCATATGCTAACTAATATCAATAATGGTTGGAATCGTTTCATTGAGGAAGCACTTTGCACTTTAAACCTTGATTGACCTCACTTCATTTCGTACAAATCATGAAAAATGCTAGAGAACTAGTGGGTTAAATTTTCTAATGAGAAATCTATCAAAACAAAAATAAAATAAATAAAACACAGTAGACAAATACATCAGTATTGGTCAGTAGGCAAATACTCAATACCTCGTATTAATCAGTATATGTGGAATTTAGAGAAAAGATAGAGTTACTTTCAGGTTTAAAAAGTAAGTAATCTTAAAAAAAAACCTTTTACATTTCTGTGACATTGAACACCAACAAAGCCGTGGGTGGTCATAAATAAAGGCAACTAGATCGCAACAAAGCAACTCCTATAGCATTTATTCATTTTCTACGCAGATTGTTCTAGACGTAATCTCTGACCTTACGTCTTTAAATGTCCACGCTCCCTTTTAGAAAGGGCCTATACATCAAGTGAATGATTAAGCATGACTGACTTGCGAATAATACAAGACTGCACTAACGAATGCTATTCAAACAACATGTGTGCGCGTACGCATGTGACAATGCGCTAGTACTTAAGGCGATACTCGGAAAAAATGTGCTGAAGCGAGATAGCAATGAGAAAACGACGCGCGCGGGAGCGAGACCGATTTTGCAGATTAGGCAAAAAAAAAACACAAAATCACTTTGTATTTAAAAACTACAGCGATTGAAAAAAATGCTTCTATACGATCCTCAATATTATTGGTGTCCACTAATTAAACCAATTTCCAATAGTGTAAGTAACCCCATTTAAGAATAATCTTCACTTTTCGTATTTTTAGAGGTCTTTTCGAAAAGAAAAAGTGTGGAGGCAAAATCATAAAATCGTGTTTTTGAAACTATACGATTCTAGATAAAGGTATGAAGAAATATATATCTTATTACCAGATTTGTAACAACTGTAACCGTCCTATAGTTTTAAATCAAAAAGTCCATATTTTTCCGAGTAGCGCCTTAACGCATTGTCCTAGGTACACGACCAACGCGGCAAAACGCCAAACGAACTTGGTAAATCAAGTACATATTATTATTTGATTTCTGCATGGGCCTCATACGTTTGTGCGCATCTATTAGACGCAATCGCGCCGCGTCGCTTCGCATCGCTTCTTATATATAGGACAATGGGCTAGTGTTGCGAATATTAGCGGAAACTTGTTCCTTTTATGACAGACGTCTAATGCTAGGCCGGTAGTTCTCAAAGTGTTTAGCTGTCTAAAGGATGATCAGGAATTAGATAGTGAGTGTCATAGTGGAATTTAGATTACGATACAGGTTAATGGACAGTTATTAACTGTACCTATAGTATAAGCAGCCAAAAGATAAAATCTCGTCTTATTTAAACGAAACTACAGTAATGTTTTAAATCGGGTACTTATTCAAATAAAAAAATAAACCGCCTTCAAAAAAACTGCAAACAAATTTCGCTTCCCAAAAACACGTAAAAATGAAAAATAAATTAAATCATTAAATTCAAAGGACGAAAGTCCGGGAATTTTTCTAATTAATCTTGGAACTTACTGATCTGATTGAAGTCGGTGCCAAGCCATGTAATATTATGTATTTGATAGGCTATACAATTCACACCACTCCGTGCATGAGTAGGTTTTGTGTGTTATTCTCTCACTAAGTATTTATTCTTGTTACTTTGGGCTTGTCACCGACTTCAATCAGATCAGTAAGTTCCAAGATTAATTAGAAAAATTCCCGGACTTTCGTCCTTTGAATTGAATGATTTAATTTATTTTTCATTTTTACGTGTTTTTGGGAAGCGAAATTTGTTTGCAGTTTTTTTGAAGGCGGTTTATTTTTTTTATAAAAATTTTAATTTTTCCATTTTTAGTATAAGAACGCTACCAAAAGAAACCGCAAAGTGAGCAAGCGTAGCGCAATGAGCAGCTACTAAAACCCATATCTCGGACAAGAATCACCACAGAACACGGACGGAAACATTTTCTCTACTATGTTCTGTGAGAATCACCATCTCTTACTCTGTTATAACTGTTATGCACACAGAACACAAAATTATTTTTTCTTTTAATGTTCTGTTGTTTGTTATGCACCATCCACCATCTGCTAACCTAAAAAACTTGAAAGAATACAACTTAAGGTCTCGGTGGTACGTAACCAAACATGCTTTAACTCCTAAGGAGTTTTACCTTCCATCATCAGCTCACCTAAATAACCTGAAAGATTACAACTATTTTTTTTTACGTATCAACAATAATTCAAGAATTATCCTCCAACTCCTAACCATTGAGGAGTTGTATCTTCCATCACCAGCTCATGATGATGAGCTGATGGCTATCATATGCAAGTGCTTGAAAATTTTTAGAAAATACATAAAACACCTAATCTATCTTCGGGTTTACCTCGTTCCCCTGGATTCTACCATCAGATCCTGACTTGGTTATAATGAGACCAAAACAGGAGTATACTCTTTTAAATAAAAAGAAATATTGAAATTGGTTAATAGTATAGATAGTAATTTTTCATTTAATCCTACGACCAGCCCTTGCAAACGTTGCTTAACCGCAACGATCGCAAAACGCGGTGATAACCCACATCACCAATCGAGGTCCTGGAAGTGAAACCCATATACCCATTATACTATGACATAATTAGTATATAATTAGTTTCCGCGTGTCACTTTATTGACGCTATTTTGAAGAACAAACTATTCAGCCCGAACTAAAACCTAACGTTTACTTACATGGATGACATTATACTTTCTGCTAATAATTCATGACTCCCATGACATCAGGCCCCATATCTCCGAAGATTGTTATCGGATCTCAATGAAACTTATATGGGACCAAATCGAAAGTATACCCAATCGAACAAAAAAGCAACTATTAAAATCGGATCACTAACGCCAGAGTAATCGGTATACATACATCAAACAAAAAAAAATACGGGTTAAATTGAGTACCTACCTCCTTTTTTTGGAAGTCGGTAAAAAAGGATCACCATTACATTAAGGTAGGTAAATAATTAGAAGCATAAATTAAACAAAATATATTATTTTGTAATAGAATTCTAAAATATCCAGATCTATAAATAATCATTTTACTAAAACCTCTCTTTTATTATAGAAGTGCATTATACATAATTGTATTCTTTCTTCAACAATTTGAGTACCACTTGCTCCACAGACCGTCAAAGGTTCACAATGACACTAATGATGATAAAATTGATACAGTGAAAGCACTTCTGCTCCAACGCTCTTCAATACGACAAGCTTTGAGTTTCATCACTTTCGATTTAGACTTATTTCAATATGTTTCTATTATAAAGTGCGTAAGGAAGATGGACCGCATTTTGTTCTCACCAACTACAAGCATGCCACTACCATATACTACAGAGTTGGAGTAATTATCACAACATTATGACCCAACATTATGATTTTGACGAACGATTTGGCGAAGGGGTAGGATACTTTCCTTCTGCGGTAGTACTATTAGTTATTCTGTGGTTCTGCGCCAGAGGGCCAGACGTCTCGGGTTCGATTCACGAACAAGACAAATATTAGTGTGTATGAACATGTCTATGTCCAGACCAAGACGTCTGGGTGTTTTCTATGTAGATACATCAAGTATGTATTTACAAAAAATATAATACTCGTAAGTATATTATTTATCCGTTATCTAGTTTCCATTACACAGTTTATTAATGAAAACTACTTATGAGCTAGATAATTTGTGTGATTGTAAGAAATTTATTCTTATTTATTTATACATATATACTCACGAAGGAAAAAAATTATACCGTGTTCTGTGCTCACGCCTATTTCCCACGGAGGTAGGCAGAGACTATGGATCGCCATCTGCTACGATCCTTGCACACTTATTTATTTATTACTAGCGGCCGCCCGCGGTTTCACCCGCGTGGTACCCGTTCCCATGGGAATATCGGGATAAAATATAGCCTATGTCACTCGGGAAGACTGTAGCTTTCTAACTGTGAAAGAATTTTCTAAATCGGTCCAGTACTTTTTGAGTTTATTCGTTACATACAAAAATACAAAACTTTCCTCTTTATAATATTAGTATAGATTAGTATAGATTATACTTAACCCGCAGGAGCCCATGGTGAAGTAGTTAACGTTCTCGGCCTGCGATCGCGAAGGATAAGCAATCTTTTGCAATGGTTTGACACGACATGGGTGACCACTTATTGATCCATCGAGCCCCTCTATATGTCTGATTATTATTCTATCGGCTGATAATGATGATGTTTTAAACCCAAGATGAAAGAAAATCACCACTTAATTTAAGTAAAATTACTAACAAAGTATGAAAGTTGACTGAACACCATAAACATCACAATTACGTAGCAAAAAAAATTTAAATTCACAATGGTGAATTAGAAAATCTATTATCGAAAACCACACAACGAAACCGAAAGTCAATTACAAACGTATACGAATCGTTCTCCAAATTGCGACGAAATAACCGTAATCAAAATTCATTCTCACTTTCGTGTTACGAAAACGAGAGTCGCGTTTACCGATTGCACGGATGTGGAAAGCAGAAAAAATATAACGTTACAATGATCACATGGCGAGAAAGAAGCAGAAAAGATAAGTGATTTTATTTTTGGGGGGTGTGTTGTGTGTGTGTGTGTGGGTAGGTACAATACCCATAGCATGAAAAACTATTGTTATGGAAATCGAATAGTAAACTATTACCCAGCCATCAAAAGCTGACAAATAGTCCGGTCGTGGGACACTAAATTCCATACAAAAGCTTTGATAATTCTATAATTTTTCATTTTTGCTAAGCGTATAGATTATGTGGATTGTGAGCTATTTTTGAAAAGTTAGAAGTTTGCTGACAGTGCTATAAGTATGGTATAGGCATTTCGTAATATTTCGTGTAACGTAATGTATATAAAATTAAAGTTTGACATTTTTAGTGTTTCATAATTAGAACTATCTTAGCTTCACTTTGTAAAATTATTAGAAAGTTAATATATGAATCACAAAATCACTAATTTGTCTTTGAATAAAATTCTAAAATTTCTGAAATCATATTTTAAGACTTTTAGTGGTGTGATGTATCTGCTGAACAAAAGTTTAGAAATATGACTAGTGTGCTTTTTTAATAGTTTCATTTTTCTTTCGTAACAGACGCAATAATGAATTAAAATTGATAAAATCGCTCTTACATGACCTTTTCAATCCGCTTTTATACTACACAAAAAATTAGAAACACACATAATGTGCATTTTGTTTAATTTACGAATTTATTATGCGGCGCGCAGCGCAGGGCGGCCGCCCGCCTTTACAGCCCCACTGGCCCGCGAATTGTGTAGGTTAGGTCAAGTTGCGCGCTTGGCTGAGCCGAGACGACTCCTATCTCCTACTATCACGAAATGGTATTTTTATTCCATAGGGCGCTTGTGCACTACACGGAATTTCACCGTCCGGCCGTCCAATTTTGTAGGCAGGACCGTAAAAAAACGGACTGCCGCACGGTAAAATTCCGTGTAGTGCACAAGCGCCCTATGTGTGACTCTAAACTACCTAGCTCTAACGTACCTACCTCACTAGTATTTTTTTTCCTCTGTGCCTACCTGCCGAACATACTTAGTTGAAAGTTTAGTGGTTTAGTTCTGTTTGTGCGGCTACGTTGCCAGCTCGCCGATTATACTTCGATCCGTTGCCGTTCTTCCCACGAGCGATCGGGTCGCGTCGCGTGTGTTGCAAAGGTGTCAATTTTATAAAATCTTTCTTGTTTACAAAAATAATTATACCCACGAAGTGATCCTTATTTTCATCACCTATATCAATGCGTTGACAGCTCGGCATGTACTGTCACAGACTCATTATTAAAATAAGTCGACAGGGATCCAGAGTTCAAATCTATTAGCGCTCTTTGCGCTTTACTTATTCTTTTCTTTTCAACACTTTATTACACATTATTACACGAGACATCTTTTAATTTTTTTAATTTTTGTAGAAATAAGAGATACTTAATAAAAGCTAGCTAGATACCAAAATGTCGCAATTATCATAGGGTTGTTGCACAAATGAAGATTCTGATGGAAGTGATGAATTTATAAACTGCACGAATTGTAGAAAATCTTATCATTTTCCTCTGTTTATCTATCCCCGAAATATCCAAAAGTTTTTCAGTACTAACTATACAAAAAGTGGAAATCTTATCATTTAATCTGTTTATCTATCCCGGAAAATAAATATCAAGAAGTTCTCCAGTATACAAAAAGTGGAAATTATAAAATGAACAAAATGTAACTTTGTGGGCTATATTTTTCCAGCTCATGAACATGCACTGTACCTACTGGAAATCGAGTTCAAAAACAGAAGTGCGGTCAGAGATTTGAACCTGATACCTTTGGTATTCCAGCCGAGACGCTTACGCGCATAGTCAAAGCACGCCTTTAAATAGATACCGAAATTTACTAACGCTTCCGTTTACAACTAAATCTATGTATCAGTGTTGGCAAAATGTTATATAGTCGTTAATCAGATTAACATTTTAAACTAATGGTTAAAAAGTTAGTCATGACTAACGATTAAAACTAATTAGTCGTAATCATAATTTTGATGATTACGATTATCAATCATAATCGTTCGAATCACCTTAAGCATCTTAATAAAATTATTCGTATCGTCGAAATTAATATAATTTAAAGGGATACCAAAATGATACTAAACAACTCTCTCCAAGCAACATAGGCGGCGCGTGGCAGTCGGCGGCCTCTCTGCACCCGCCCGCATCTCGTATTACTCGTATGTTAGCGCAATAATGAATCCGTAAATTAAACAAAATGCACATTATATATGTTTCTAATTTTTTGTGTAGTATATAAGCGGATTGAAAAGGTCATGTAAGAGCGATTTTATCAATTTTAATTCATTATCGCGTCTGTTACGAAAGAAAAATGAAACCATTAATAAAGCACACTACTCATATTTCTAAACTTTTGTTCAGCAGATACATCACACCAATAAAAGTCTTAAAATATGATTTCAGAAATTTTAAAATTTTATTTAAAGACTAATTAGTGATTTTTTGATTTACGCAGTTACACATATATTAACTTTCTAATAATTTTACAAAATGAAGCCAAGATAGTTCTTATTATGAAACACTAAACATTTCAAACTTTAATTTTATATACATACGTTACACGAAATATTACGAAATGCCTATACCATACTTATAGCACTGTCAGCAAACTTCTAACTTTTCAAAAATAGCTCACAATCCACATAATCTATACGCTTAGCAAAAATGAAAACTTTTAGAATTATCATAAGTAATTTTTTTCCGGCGACGCGACTAAAAGCGGTGCTGTCAAATATGTATTGAATTGCAGTTCCTTATACGACCGAAAGAAGCGCTGCTCTTTTGATACAAAATAATACGATACGATAACGGTTACCATAGCGACAGTTTTTTGTGCTAAGGCTACTGATAAAAAACTTTTTCAAGAAAAACTTATTTAGGAATGACTTGGACCGTGTTATAAACATAATACTGTTCTGAAAATGTATGTATGTAATTACTTGCGGCCGCCCGCGGTTTCACCCGCGTGGTTCCCAATCCCGTAGGAATATCGGGATAAAAGTATACTATGTATTATTCCGTGCCGTAATAGAATAGCACTACCCCCTCTTTTCCCGTGGGTGTCGTAAGAGGCGACAAAGGGAAAACTGCCAGGAGATGGGCAGCAGCGTCTCCAGGCTACAACAGGCCATACTGCGATCGCCAACCCGCCTACCAAGCGTGGCGATTATGGCAAACCCCCACCCCCCCTTTTGGGGCAGGCCTATGCCCAGCAGTGAGCGTCGTTCGGCTGACATGATGATGTATTATTCTAGCCTATAATCTATCTCTGTTGCAAATTTCATCCAGATCCGTTTAGTAGTTTTTGCTTGAATGAGTAACAAACATATCTACATCCATACTCACACACTTTCGCATTTATAATATTAGAAGGATTTATTTTGCTTTATGAATTCTAAACGCTTGTATTGGTGATGATCAACTATTTATCACATTACATTATAATAATAATAGATTCTGAGCCGATTTCGGCTACAGCGACTGCTGGGTAGGCTCAGCTAGTGGCGTCTACTTGCTCCGCGCGGTGGTGTGCTCGCATGTGACTGTTGTAGCCAATTTTGGCTTTACATTATGTAGGTATTAAACACAGTAAATTTATCTTGGTGGCACGACCGATATATGGGAAAAAGCTTCCCCCAGGATAATTCACGAAGATTGGTAATTGGTATCACCATATAACGACTTCCTGTAACCTTCACCAGTTCATTGGTCTACCATGACAACCCACGGAACACGGCCCTAGATCTTATCTGTCCCATAAAGAAAAGATTTGGACATTAAGGCGATACTCGGAAAAAATGTGCTGAAGCGAGATAGCAATGAGAAAACGACGCGCGCGGGAGCGAGACCGATTTTGCAGATTAGGCAAAAAAAACACAAAATCACTTCGTATTAAAAAACTACAGCGATTTAAAAAAAAATGCTGCTATACGATCCTTAATATTATTGGTGTCCACTAATTAAACCGATTTCCAATAGTGTAAGTAACCCCATTTAAGAATAATCTTCACTTTTCGTATTTTTTTGAGGTTTTTTCGAAAAGAAAAAGTTTTGAGGCAAAATCATAAAATCGTGTTTTTGAAACTATACGATTCTAGATAAAGGTATGAAGAAATATATATCTTATTACCAGATTTGTAACAACTGTAACCGTCCTATAGTTTTAAATCAAAAAGTCCATATTTTTCCGAGTAGCGCCTTAATACAACTTCGTAACTTTTGTCAACGATTAAAAATACATGCATGTCGTTATCATACTTTAAACCTCATTTTCCCTACAGCACATTTAGTAATTATGGGTTCAATGATACCTTTAATAGCACGCGAGTCTATGCAACACACCATTAAAAACTATTCATATGGTGTTTCGTAACTAACTACCCACGAGAACGTCAAAATAAATAGATATTAGAAGTAAAAATTATATTATAATTTTCCACACGCACGTCGTTTTGGTCAGCCCTGACTGCAGAGGTTAGCAGTTCTTTTACTTTTTGCCCAAAGCAACGGTCTATTTGAACGACAATTTTAAGAAAATTGCTAGTTACGAGTTAGCAAAAACAGTCTCTAGTCTAATGATTTCAAGTTTCGCGTAATGCATAACACTTTTAATGAAGAAACCACAGTTACAGATAGCTAGATTTTTCTTTTATTTTAAGTAGAGCTTACCTTTTTTACAAAAGACTTCTTCTTAGACAATGATTCGGTTTCCTTTTACCGTTATACCTAATACCTGATAAGAAACTGAAAGTTTTGTCAAACCTCTTATCTACGAACTTCATTTGAAAGTATTTTCAATAAAAAAAATTACAACCCGTTGTATTAGAAAAACATGTTTTTATATGAGCTTCAAAGAAAAACCCTAGATTCAGTATGGACTGCATAGAGTTGTAGTACAGACTGAAGCTAGAGCAAACTACAAACTAGAGTGCGCACCAGATAAGTCTGCGCGCGACTGGTGGCGTATTTAGTGTTGCCAGTAGTTGTAAATAGTTTTCCCATCACGTGTAGATGAGGAAAAAATCTAACTGGCTTTTGTCCGGTTGCTATAATTGAGAATACACTAAATTTTATCTAGATACTTCCATCAATAATAGCAATAGAAAACTGTAAGACATTAAAAACACTTTTATAAGCGGATAGAGTTTACATTGTTTATTATAATTTATTGTTAGTAATTTAGGAATTAAATAACAACAAAATAAATATATTTCGAAATACTTTATTAAGTAACTATAGTAACTATAGAGTAGGTAGATAATAATAGTAACTAAAATACCCCAAGCGAAAGCAAAATATCACATAATGGTCACCCTAACAATGATCTGTCAAAGAAGCAGTCCGCGACTGCACTTTAGAAAATGGTTTAAGTAGCCTGATACTGTCCTGGGTGCTTACCAAAAAGCTTAGACTAAATACTGAGGTAACTGGAGAGTGCAGTACTAACAATTTTTTGAATACCAGTGGCTGTCTTCCGTCTCACCTACACTTTAAAAAAATACGTATGGTCATATGAGACAGCTGACAGCCACTACATACATAAATGTCAAATTTGCTGGCGACACTTTTTTATTCAGGGTAAGAGCTCCAGTTACCTCAGAGTATTAAGTCAAACTTCATGGTGCTTACCATCAACTCTTATTGCGGTTTTGTTTAGGACCTAAACTGATCTGCTTCGCTTATTCGTACCACGACAGCTTAATATCAATGACAGCGATTCAGTGATCGATCAATGACATTTCACAGCCGCTAAGCTGTCAGGAATTCTTATTTGACTTATAACACGGTCGATTTAACATGACACCTGCACCTGCAGGTTATACCCGTCACTCTCACTCTCCGGGCATGACAGAATCGAGTGAAAGAGACGGGTAGAAGAAAAAGGACACAAACCGTTCGGTCATTAACATTTAGCAATTCATTTGTGATCCAGTTTTTAGAAGGCCATAGTACGAAAAAAATCAATTCATTTTAGGACCCTATTCTGCATCGCGCTATTTTTGAATCGCTGTCTGAAAGTTGATGGTAGGCACCCTGTTCTATTTCGCAAGCACATTTCACCTGTAAAACAATCTCTCTTCCAGCACTTTTGATGACTTTTGGCATGACGATTACTAAATAAACTAATAAAACACAATGACACTTGACACACTCATTTCGACTGTCACAACAAATTTGAAATTAGTTCCAAATTCGACCGCGCGCAAACTTATCTGGCGAGCGCTTCTAGATATTATTTTACAGAATATAAAATATTAATAAAACGTGTCGTTATTCGTGAAACCGTAAAATATACCCAAACAAAACCTCGTCGTTTACTAGAGCGTAACAGAGCGTAACAGTTGCGCGGGCGCTGCTGTCGCGTCGTTGCGCCACTTTTCTACCAAGATTAGGCTGCTTTACCACCACACCAGAGACGTGCTAATATGCAGCTATGATGTGATGTGTAGCAAAGTTATGAAAGTATATCACCATTTCGACCGATTTGACGCAGGGGTAGGCTACCTGCCTTCTGCGCCAGAGGTCTCGGGTTCGATTCCCGAACAAGACATATATTTGTGTGCATGAACATGTCTATTTGTCTTGGTCTGGGTGTTTTTCTATGTATATTAAGTATGTATTTACAAACAAAAAGTATTTAAGTTTATATTTATCCATTATCAAGTTTTCCATGACACAGTTTCTCAATGAAATTTACATGGGCTTAGGTAATTGGTGTGATTGTAAAAAGTTATTTATTTATTATTTATTTATTTCCATTCTAACGAAGATAAAGTTGGTTTTCCACCAGATCAGATACATGATAAGCACCTATGGTTATTTATGTTAGATCTGTAACCGCGATACTCCCTGTGGACATTTTGTCCAATATTGTTTTTCGTACATAATTGCCAAACGTAACTCGTTTTAACACATTTTTTTTATCATATCATCCACATTCTTTATTTTATTTTGATTTAAAAAACAAAGTTCTTGTTGAAAGACCCTTTATATTGAAAGAAAAAAACAACTGATATTTGACAAAGGATTGTATAAGTTAAAGATACAGAAAACAGCATTCTAAATATTGATTTATTTTAGACTAGGTACACTTTTAAGATATATTATAATTATGATTTTCATTTAAATGCATGCATCTTACGAATAGTATCAACACTAACCCCAAAGCTCCTAGTTTAGTCCTCATTTATGTTTATGTCTTTGTATATAACTTTCTCACTACTAACCTATTCTTATTTGTCCACAGGAACACATACAAGAAGTGTTAGACAAATGGACGCAGATCGACGACGAAATCTGGGCAAAGGTCATAGTGTTCGAAAAGAATCGGCGCGTCGCGAAGGCTTATGCGCGGGCGCCTGTACTCACCATCAATGGATCGGACGACGGGTTCGACGGCATGAGGTAAGCTATTGAAGATGTTTCTTGCTTTTTAAACGTACATGGTCATTATTACTATTATGAAAAACTGGATTTTTATTTTTTATCATGTTTGGATTTGTTTTCGAGTTCCTCATATTTTGGCGATGTTACTCTGTGATTATGGCGTGTGCAATTGCGCTGAAATATCGGGAACTTGGAAAAAAAAATAACATGGTAAAAATCCGATTTTCTTAATAGTTTAGTTATTGTTCTTGCTCTTTATTTGATGACATCTTTTGAAATGGCTGAAATCTAAAACTACGATGACAGAGAAACACTTTTGTGAAATATAATACATAATAGGAAGTATGTTTATCTCCTGAAGTTCAACGACAACTTGCCTTGGAAAACCAAAACTTTTATAATAATTCAAAGTATTATGTAAATAAGCAATTAAAAAGTTAACTCTCATTAACTACAATTTTAAAAGAAAAAAATTATGATTTATGGAAAATAAAGTATTTAGAAAAAATCGACCCGTCTCACACGTGAGATACGTATCTTGTGAGACGGGTCGATTTTTTCTAATTACTTTATTTTTTCTATATACTTTATTTTCCATTTTTTTATGATAAAAATTGCATTGTGAATGCAAAAAAGTAAAAATTTTAATAAATTAATGATTTTACAAGTATGAGAATAGATAACCAACCGATTCTTGCTTGAAAGGCTACAGTGCATACATCTCCAAATTATTAGATTTTAGAATTATAATTGACTGACTTTGTATTAATTATTAAAAGATCAAAAGAACTCTTGCTAATAGTCTGTCATTAAAAGCAAGTATAAATATTAACAAATTTGAACTTTGCCGTCCATTCAGCGATCTTAACCGATTCATCACGACTGGGTATTACAAAATGGCTAGCGAGTAGGCTTTTCTGTCTATGGCAAGATGGGTCTAATTAAATCGGTTTACATACGATACAACATTACAATATTGATAGTTAAATGGCAACAACTTGTTCATCCATCTTAACTAATACGGTGCTTTAAAAATTGCAAAATCTCTTCATGTTCTTCGATACTCATTTATTTTATATGATAGACGGTAATTAAATTAAATGATGGATGTTTCGAAATTAGCTGCTAATATAAAATTTTCCTATAATTTGACTTTTGTTTCAATTGAATAAGTAGTTTTCATTAGTTCTAACAAACTGTTTAAAAAATATATCACCACCACATTATGTGCCCTAATTTTTCGATTTACCCAGATTAGCTTTAAAGAGACCCTTTGAATCTTCACTTCATCTCTATAAATATACCCTCCTAACTGTCCTAACCTATTGTCCTAGGTAAATGACAAACGCGGCAACGCGACGCGATGGAAAAAATTCAAGTGGGTAGTTATTTTACGCACGTGTGTCCTAAATTGTCACGTTGATCCGTCAACTCGCATCTATTGGTTGAATCGCATCGCGTCACCCATCTAGGACAACAACTCACGAAAAACTGTCGTCATTGCCATTATCGTGATCGTATTATTTTGTATAAAAACCAGAGCAGCGCCTCTTGTGGTCGTATAAGGAACTGAAATTCAATACATAGCTGACAGGAGCACTTTGACAGCTTCTGAAGGACAGTATAGTTTACTATTAGATTACCATAGTAATCGTTTTTCATGCTTGAAGAACTGGTTACCATTACCATTTGCACCCCAAGTTATTGTCACTTGCCCCGCGATTCCAAAAATCGCGTATTCTCACTACGCGTACATACGTCACGTGACGTAACTCACTTTCACTACACACTTGTGGCTCGATTAAGATCGCGATAAAAAACACTCGACCGAAACAGGTGAAACCATTCCCGTGGCCTTGCTCGTGACACGCTCTGCCGATCCCGTACATTTGCTGGTTCAGAATACCTCTGTACACTGAGATTAACATGATTAGAAACACCATATCGTGATAGTACCGCTACTTTTGTTAGGTGCTGGTATTAAATATAACTGGTAAAAATGTACGTAACATTTTCACTTTTCTTAAATTGGCAACTATAGTTATTTATCTGAATCTAGCCATTATTGTTTGTTAGCTTTTTAACGTTAATAATTTATGATTTTTTACTGATAGTTTGACTTTGGAAAGCACCCTATCTTCTTTTCGTAGCCTATCGCTTTTCCCCCCAAGATAAATCTAACAAAAATAAAAAAGAGAATTAAAACTTCGTCAAAAACTCCGAACAAACGATTTTGGCCGCTTCGCTTTGCATCTCCATAGTATCATATAAACGTGTTAATTACTTTTGAAAGTGCTCAAACTCAAGGTGCAAGGTGACTACAATTTAAATTGCCAAATCCTAGTAGAACAATAATAAATAAAGGCCCA
Source organism: Crambus lathoniellus (assembly GCA_949710035.1). NCBI lineage: Eukaryota > Metazoa > Arthropoda > Insecta > Lepidoptera > Crambidae > Crambus > Crambus lathoniellus. The sequence goes on along the minus strand of OX453298.1, from coordinate 31,136,786 downwards.
GTTATAATCGATAAGAGCCACATATCACGACAACGTGACTAGGGGTAACGTTGCTGGTACAAATCTGGCTCACTCGTGATTCGAATTGCACAATGACAATTATAAAGTCCCAGTTGTGCAATTATTCCGCACAACCGGTATGCACTTGTGTTGTACTTAATCTTTACTGATGCGATATTGAGTGGGGCTGTTCGCGCTTCATTCTATCGAAACAGTTCCAAGTTAACATTCAATTTTTACAAGCTTTTTATTAACTTGCCATGGTTGTTTGTTAGTTAGTAAGTGGGCGACAAATCTTGCAAGCTTAATTTGACCCACTTCCCAGTGTCCGATGGAGCTGAAATTTTGTATACAGGTTTGGTTTAGATGACCAAACAATATTTAAGTACAGACAGCAAAAAAGCTTGTCATGAAAATGAAACTTTAACTAAAAACTTATTTTATATAAAGTATGTAAGTACTTTATTTAAAAAAATAGTATCGAGCTCCTTAGGATGACCTCAAATTTGTGACCGATTGACCGGAATGACCGATTTGGAGCAGGGGTACGGATACCTGCCATCTGTGTCAAAGGTTCCGGGTTCGATTCCCGGACAAGGTTTTGACTTGGGCTGGGTGTTTTCAATGTATATTAAGTACTTAGTAGCTTTCCGCCCGCGGCTTCGCCCGCGTGGACTGCACGACGTTATCCTGTAGGAATGTGATATTTCTCCAAGATAAAAACTAGCCTATGTCACTTGACTCTCCGGCTCCCAAACTATCCCCATATCAAAAATAACGTCGATCCGTTGCTCCGCTTTTGACGTGAAAGGCGGACAAACAAACAAATAAACAAACAAACACACTTTCACATTTATAATATTAGTATGGATGTATTTACAAACAAAATGTATATAAGTATAAATTTATTCGTTATTAAATTTTTCATAACACAGTTTCATAATGTTTACGGTGTGTTTGACAATTGGTTTAATTGTGAGAAAATTATTATATTCTCCACTGTCTAATCTATATCTAAGTATTACATTCACTAAAATACCAAGACCAATTTCAGTTTTTTTTTTATTCACAACGGGGTAGCACTTTGCCTTCATCACACCTTAACCTGATGTTCAGTGGTGATAAGGCTGAAGGTGGAAGCGCACTACTCCCGGAATCCTCAATCACTGAGGAACTGGCTATCTTATCTCTAACTGCCGGAACACAATAATGCTGAAATCATCAATGTTATGGAGTCAGACTTAGATAAGATGGTGGTAGCCAGCCAGGCGGACTAAGCACAAGTCCTACCACCAACCAAACCGAATACAATATGTACCCTCACTGGGAATCAAACCCGGGACCTCTTGGTCTGAAATCGGTGGTGTGAACCACTAGACCACAGAGGCGGTTGGCGGATATGCTTCTGCATTTATAATACTAGAAGGGATTACGTAGTCTTCTTACAAATATGCTTATAAAAGTGCCTTCGTAATTAAATTAATGCTACTAATATAGTTCAACAAAGAGCCTGCACTACTCAATAAAGAAAATACAAATGAATTAGATTAACAGGTCAAGAATTACAGAAACACACAATAGAACACATTCGGGCTTATATAATTGGACGTAGATCGATCGTGGCAGTTGTATAGAAAAGATAAATTCGCTAGTACTTAAGGCAAACAAGACTTAATAAGCCAACAGCGAGATATCTAGGGCAGGCACGTGGTACAATAGGCTTATTGTATATCCGGAATGGCTTGTATTTTGATATGTACAACTGATTATTGTAGATATTATTCGGTAACTGCAGATGTTATAGTTATAACAAATGATGTAATAGAAGCAAGAATGTTGGAAGGTACTGTTATCTGTTATTTCTTCAAGCTTTTAGCATTATTTTGATTCAACTTACAACAACAACTGATTGATCAAATTTTAAACAAACTCAATAAGCTGTGGAAGTCCTATAAAATACGTGACAAAATATGCAACTAGTATCCTCTTTTGCCTGCATGCCACCATCTTATCTAAGACTGACCACGATGTTTTCAGCATTGTTGTGTTCCGGCAGTTAGAGATAAGATAGCCAGTTCATCAGTAATTGAGGATTCCGGGAGTAGTGCGCTTCCACCTTCAGCCTTATCATCACTAAACATCAGGTGTGATGAAAGCTAAGTGCTACCCCGCAGTGAATAAAAGAAATATCATTTCCTCAACAGCTTTATATCAGCTTTACATGAAAATAAAATGGAAATGCTCCTTGTAGACCTATTAATCATTCATGAGTAGTGCTAAGTGTCGAACAATAGCGTCCTCACCGGGGCGATATAAGGTCACAGCACATACATCAACTCGGAAAGGGATCGTTAACGTATCAACTCGAGCGGTTCAGAATTCTTTGTATGAAACCCCCTACTGCAAAGCACACTAATCGGATTCGTAACGTAATCGCCTCGCCTCGGGACCAGCTCACGAACCGCTTTGCGGGTCGCTCAACTTGCTATCCCCGCGCTTACCGCTAGTCGTCCACGCGCTCACGTCTCTCCGTACCCGAGCTTACGGCTCTACGCACAGTGGTCTGAAAATGAAAATGAACATAATTTTTTTTTATTAATGATTTTTTCTCATTTTTTTGTCATTTTTTTCATATTTTTTTTAATTTTTTTTTTACTTAGGTATTTTTTTTTTCTCTCTCTCTTTTTTTTATATAATATATGTGTATATGTAACCACTGTGCGGCGAGCCGTAAGCGCGGCGTCGCCTAGCCGTAGCCGAGCCGACGTACCGACGCTGATCCGGTTTGGTTACGTGCTTGCGTTAGGTTGACGCCTGGTTGACGGCGAGGCGAAGGCGATACGGTGTCGATCCCTTTCCGAGTTGATGTAATGTGCTGTGTCCTATAATAGGTGCTCGAAGTTGAATGTCCTAATTTTAGACGAGTAAGAAGTATTAAGAAACTAACGCCCGAATTCTCGAACGCAAATCATCTTTGGGAGCGTCTTAAACATCATGGCATCTCTTTCATACGTTTGACATTTAAAGTACAGGGCGATGTTTGAGACGCTCCCAAAGATAAGTAGCGTACGAGTATTCGGGCATAAATCCTGCAAAGTAGTAGGAAACAAAAAAGAAAGCTTTCCATGAAATAAATGTAAACGCTTTCTGTACCTACACCTTATCAATCATCCGCACTGTTAGTGGCGGGCAAAATCAGTGATCGTCCTAATCCCAGACCAGTAACAGCGCCTCTAGCGGTAAGTATCGCACTTATACAGTATTCATACAAATTGACATAAATACGGAATCGAAATAGTTTGCGTTTGCTTGACATAAAAACTTACACTAGGGGTACAGTATAAGAAAGTATCAAAAAACTACTAAATCTTGCAAAGTAATAAAAAAATAACACGAAATTCCCGTTTACTCAACTCCGGTGCATTTGAATAAACTTTACATGAAAATAAAATGGAAATGCTTTCTGTAGACCTTATCAATCATCCGCAGTGTTAAGTGTCGGGCAATGGCGTCGTCACCGGCGCACGCGGCGATGCGATCAGCGCACGCGCGGCTCGCGAGCCCGCATAATGACACGGAAGTCCACTGCAGATCATCGACGACTGCGATTCACTATCCAGTTCTAATATCTTTTAGGACTTGTGCTGCTATGAAGAAATCATATTTGATTTAGCTTGAGAAAAGGAAAAGCTTTAATAAAAAAACCATTAGCCTCAAAATTAGATTTTCAGACGAGACTTGAACCCACAGCTTTTAAATTCGGTCTAATGCTCTACCAATTGAGCCACCGAGAGACTTCTTTTTCTAAACTTACATTATTGCATTGTTAATGCTTAAATTAAATTTACCATCGTAATCAACTTTAGAGGTTTCACATCGTCAGCAAATTCGTGTAACTTTTTTTAACTTCGTTGTTTGATAGTGTTGCATCTTCAACTCTTGGTAGTACTTAATTTAATAGTCATCCGATACCTGCCCGATACCCATAGAATTTACAAGTCTTGTTTGTACTGACTTACGGCCAGAATTAATAACCTATCCACAGATAGGGATAGGTGCGATCCAGATTAGTTGCTATGCAACGCTTGATATTAACGTAGAATTAACGACAGTTGCCAGGGTGTTGCTAGGTGTTGCCTAGCAACTAATCTGGATCGCACCTATCCCTATCTGTGGATAGGTTATTAATTCTGGACGTTAGAAAGCAAATTTTATTTCGTGTTTGGAGAATGACAGTCTACTTTTTGCCTTACTAGAATCACGTTAAATTGCAATTTTTTATCTAAGTACTCACCATTTGTATCATTTTTTTCCGAAATTTTTGAGGTAAGTATGTTACATAACCTTTTAAAGAGTAGGTGGAAACCAGGCCTATGACCATTTTATGTAATTGGGAGTGCGCGCGCTTTACACCTCTCGTTGAAGTATCTCAGTATCGACCAAACCACCACCGGCCAATTACTTTTCACCGGCTGTCCGCTCTAGGAAGTGTCGCCGCTCGCCTTTATCAGATGCACACACACGAAAATCGCCATTTTAATGGGAGCCAAGAACACTTACACCCGTATTTAATTAGTGCAGATCTAACCAACACAACCACATTCCCTTACACCACCCATCACTTACCCTCATACGTTTAAGGTGTAATTTTGAATGAAATATCGACGCTGATATTGTAATGGCGAACAATAAAGCCCGAACATTCTTCCTTCTAATAATTAGGACTTGTTCGTACGTCTGATAGGTAAATGCGGTCTGAAGTTAATTTTCAAGGAATTAATTGGATTTATCGTGTAGGAAGTAGTGGCTTACTTGTCGACTCGTATCTTAATGTTGTGTTTGTTTTATTTTAATCAAATCAGTGGGAAAGTAATCCTAAATAAACTGGAGGAGGTGAGTCAACATGTTATTTAATTAGACACTTGGGCTGCGATGTACGGAAATTGCTGTTTCGTTCGTACACTGAATAAATTGTCCTTAGCTAATGGCGAGCTAGTTTTAAATTCAATTTTGAAATAAAGCCTTGAAGCAAAAAACCCAATACAAAAAATTGTTAAGCAATTGAAGTTCAGTGACGTCGTCTCGTTCTAATGCAAATAATAACACTTGTCAATTAGTGTTAAATTATTTTTCTCACATTTCTCATTAATTTAAATGTACTAAAAATAGAAATATGTGTACCTACTTAATAGTATTTATGTACGAGTGGTAGCAATCGTAAATCTTTATAAATGAGCACTATGAAAGGCGCGCCTGCAAAACCCTCGCAGTTACTATCTCTTTGTTCCTAACTTTAACATAATAAATATCCTCAACTGACATCGAATTGGTTGGTTGTCACTAAACAGTGGGAAATTGTGAAAAAGCCGAGATATAAATAAAATCAGTGCTGCTTTTTATGGGTAACAATTGACATATTTAAAGTAACGAAGCATAGCTTACAGAAACTATTCTTAGATCTTAAAATATGCGAAATAAAGTAACCGCGGTTTCATTGATAAAAACATGGAAAGTCAAATTTGAAGCTGTAAAAACACTTAGTGAATGTCTTAAAAATGATATTAATCGAATAGGTTAAAAAAAATTGTCCTTCGAGGCACATGCAATCAAATAAGCAATCGTTGATAAAGAACGGTTTTTAAAAGGTAGGTATTAACTTTTTTAAAGCACGATTATATTTGCATATTAAGAAATATAAAACTCCTATTCTCGTTGACAATTAATATTTTATTACAAAATCTAATAACGCGATAGCCCACAAAGAAGTATAAGATAAAGAATCTGTAACCAACAACAATAAAGCACCTTTCGAAGCCTATTGTAGTCTAACGATTGGCCTAATTCGTACCCAAGCCCAGTCAATACAGATGTTGTGATTGTTCAAAGTATCGGATGCAAATTTTTGTACAAAGAGATAAATATTTTTGGACCAATACACGATACTTTTTCATGCTACCCCTAGCATATCGTTTTCGTGATTTTATTATATTATTTATGACAACAAGATGACAACCAAAGCAGCGTCTCTTTCGGTCGTGTAAGGAACTAAAATTCAATAGATATTTGACAGCAGCACTTTGAAAGCTGTTGAAGAATGGTATAGTTTACTATTCAATTACCATAACGACAATTTTTCGTGCAACAATTACAATTTTTAGTACAAGAATTGCATTAGATGAAGAAATTGCAAAATCAAATAACGCGGCATTTAAAACGTACTATATGATTAACAATCTATAACTGACAATAATAAAACACCTATCGAAGTTCATTGTAGTCTAAGTTAGAATATTGGCCTGATTCTGAGCCTAGCCCAGCCAATACAGATTTCGTGATTGCTGTAAGTATCGGATGCAAATAATTTACTTAAAAAAAGAGATCAATATTTTGGACCACTACTCTGCAGCAATACAAGAATTGCATTACATGAAGACTCTGCAAAATCAAACAATGCGACTATTAAAAGTGTAATTGTACTATATTAACAATCTATAACTGACAACAATAAAGCACCTATCGAAGTCCATTGTAGTCTAAGTTAGAATATTGGCCTAATTCTGAGCCAAGCCCCGTCAATACAGATGTTGTGATTGCTGCAAATCTGCCCACGCTAATTCATTGGTGGTGGCTTGTTATGTCTACAACTAATTTTTAACAGCTTGTTGTGTTGCTCCTTGTGAAGCTTTATTAGAAGCTTAACCACCTTCATGTCAATTATTAAAATACTTTTGTGGGCATTCCTGTGTAGTGTATTCAACTTTTATAATATAATAAATAAATTTAAATAGTTATCATTTATAAAATATATGATTAAGAAGGTCGTACTGCACCAATCCCAAATAGAATTGGGATAAGGTCAGAAAGATGATGATGATTGTGATGAAAAAAAAAGTTAAAATTATTTCTTTATCAATGCATCCTTATAAGACTTCTTACTAATCAATCTTTATCAATCACATTTATTGCATCCGGAGTTTAAAACATCCAACAATTACAAGTTTAAACAAACCATACATTGTATGGGTTTGTATACACGGTCGCACATGGGTGTCGCAACAGCTATACTGGCTGTTATTGTTTATTGTCTTCTTATCGATATCTCAGCGCTTTGTTGGCACAGCCATAGGCCATCAGCACAATGGCTCGTTCCAAGCAACCTTGGTTTTTGTGGAATTAAAGCGTAATACGGTAGTATGACTTTGCAATTGGCTACTGCACGACACGTACCGACCACCGTCTCTAGGATACACGTCTTGTGTAAGCGTTATATTAACATAACACTATTATTTACTTAGCCATAATGAGACTTCTATTTCAACGACCTTGTATTTACTAAACTTTTATGATAAAATACTTCCAAATAAAACATAAAAACACTAATTAAGCTCCGCATAAATTGATTTAAATTTGAAGCGAACCTAATCTGTAAGTAGGTAAATCAATCATTACAAATTTGTTCTGTAACATTTAACATTTCGTTGAATTGCAACAAACAGCGTCTAGATCACAGACTTTAGACTCCCACAAGCACAGTGTCGTAATTGTCCTGTTAATATCAACGAAAGAAACCTTGGCGCCAGTCTCAAGTCCTGGCTCCCGACATCCTACAAACGAGTGTGAACTCAATTATTACTGAAGTAGATATCAAATTAGAACCACCTTTGCATAAGCCGGTAGTGCTTTCGATATTCTATTGTTTTCGTCGAATTCGACCACTTCATTTGCTTCAAATCCAAGATCTTACAAAGTATAAACTTTATTGCTTGGCAATAAGTGATACTTGTCTGATTCAGCGGTTGTGTTATACCTTGGTAGACGGCGTGATATAATAGCATGTTTGTTTGTTGTATTGTCCACATAATTGTGTCTGTAGATAGCTGGTGGAAAGTAGGGCGGCATTGAGGTAGGCTTTTGTAACTGATCTCATTGGTCAGTGCCAGCCAATGAATTTGTATCTAATGTTATGCAAGCTGTGTGACAATTAAATCTACCCACGTCTGGGACCCGAGATGACACTGGTACATAGTAATATTGATAGTTTTATACTAGTAAGTACATATTTAGATAGATAGATAGAGATTTATTTACATCAGCATGCAAACACATATTCCAACAAAAAATAAAAACATAAAAACGATAACAAACAAAGAAATAAAAAAGAAAGAAATGTAGTATTTCTGTAGCTGTTGTTACAAAGGTAATTAAATAATGCTGAATTGCCTCACAATTTCGTGTGGTACAGTATTACTTACGTTAATCGTTTCCTTAAACCCTAATTCTTGTAACCATACTTTTTCTTTTAATTAGTCATTAACAAGTATTTCTATATATTTCGTGGACATTTCTGTACAACTATAAAGGAAACAAACTTTCATGATACTCAGCCGTTTGATCACCACTTTCGCTAGGAAAACTCCTTAAATCCGGTAAATTAACAACATGTGTGCTTTTAACTACACTTTTGCGTGCTAGATCTAATTTATAAAAATGGCAATCCGTTTCTAACAACTCGTAAGAAGTCAATTAAGATTTAAATACAATTTGTGCATGCGACGCGTTCCCAGCACCTAAGAAACTTTTAAGAGGGTTGGGCATGAAAATTTTGCGCTTGACCTTTATTTCAAGGTAGCAAACACGAGTTTTGTACAACATGAATGCTGTCAGGTGGTGGTGCCATTTATTCTGAGATCTAAACATCCAATATATGCAAATGTCGTCAATCTCGATGAGGCTGCGCACGTGGGCCAGTTGCTTCTGTTGTTTAATAAAAAGATCAGTGGCTCTGATTCTGCCCACGGGAGCGCGTTCCATGTTTCTGTTCAAGATTTTTCCAACATTAGAGATGTAGTACACTGACCAAATAGATTTTGAATTGGATTGATGGTGTTTGTTTTTTTTAAAGGTACACAGCAACACACGAAATTATTTAAGTAAGGTATTTCTTTTGAAAGTAAGGATTCATCTCTAAAGGTAGAAATAGTATCAAGTGGGTTGGCATCAGTCAATAAAGTAGGTACAGATAAACCAATTGTCTCACCATAAGTTTATTTTACAACAGATATAGAAATTAAATAAAGTCGAAATATAAGCTTGTTCGCATTACCCTTTATAGTTTTGACGCTTTCAAACAAATTATCAGCAAAATGGGTCATGATTCATTTGTTTGGACTGCACATGTTTCACTAATTACTTTAGAATTGCATGAAAACCCTAAGACTGTAATAACCGAGTAATTGATGCCTATACGAAATTAAATGTAAATATATCTAGTTACTTATTAAGGCAGTCGCAGGAAGTTAATCGAATTGGGCAAACCAGTTCGAAATTAAATAATTAAACATGTTGACGAAGTATATTGCTGCAAACCAGCAAATACGAATTATGGTTCGAATGACAAATATCTATCGGAATGCTGCTCAATTTGGAAGGAATTTGGCTGGTTCAGATCTTGTTGGACAATAACCCTTAGTAATTGCAAAAGCATTTGAAACAACTTGAAATAAAATATTAGCACATAATATTCTTGTTAGATAACTATACAAAACTAATCTCTTCTGATCTCCTTCGAAATTATTAATTTGTATAGAATCAATTGAACTGAATTTGATCAGCAGAAAGCAGAGTTGATATTCAAAAGCTATACAATTAACTACTTATTACTTCCCAATAGAATAACTTTACGATTTTTTTGACTCAAAAATTTGACCGCAAACCGCAAGGCATCAGTAATACCTATCTAATGTACGCTCTCACTATTAAGAACCCGTATTTCTCGTTTAGAAATTCTTCTTGTTTTGATAAATGTCACTGTTTGGTTGATATTTAAGGTGAATTTCACGCTTTGTTCTGGCGTCATGAATTTGACATGAGCTCTTTAGTGGTAAAAGATTTCAATCATTTAGTTTATTGGCACCGTCTTTAATGTTAATGTTTAAACATAAAACAGACATTTTCATGGAAATAATTTTATTTGTTTTTTATGAATAAGATTCAGGAAAAGAAATTAGGTGGTGTTTATTTGTACAATTTACATGGTTCATTATAAACAGACGGCCAAAAATGTATCTCATTAGTAAACTTACTAAAAATAATACTCTGTTTGTGCGCTGCTGGTTTTCCGAAAATAAATAATACTTAATAATACTACTTTTCGCACGTTTGATCCCATTCACGTTTGGTCATAACATTGTGACGTGAATTATGTAGTCCATTTATCACCACAAGTGTTAGAGAAAGTTTGTCGTACGTTTGTAACTGACAATGTAATCTTAGAATCTCGCATGTTTTGCCTTGTTACTTTCAGAAGATGCATTGTGCAATACAGATGTCACTCTCGCCGCCTTTTCCAACTAAATAGGAGTCAATACAGAATTTTCACCAGGAGTATCCAGATTAATATTTACTTATACTTTGAAAACAATCATAAATACAACCTGATATTTATTAATTATTTATTTATCTCGCTGCTGCACCATTAAAATCCAATTAAAGAACGTGTACTCAAAATTGAAACTATTATCACTACCTATTTTGATAATGGCTTTACAGTAAATTACTTGAAAATCAATTTTGATTGAGTACCTTTGAGTGCACGTGATTTATTTATAATATAAAATTAAACAATTGTATGTAACACTAGCGGCCGCCCGCGGTTTCACCCGCGTGGTACCCGTTCCCGTGGGAATATCGGGATAAAATATAGCCTATGTCACTCGGGACGACTGTAGCTTTCTAACGGTGAAAGAATTTTCTAAATCAGTCCAGTACTTTTTGAGTTTAATTGTCGTGGTACCCATTCCCGTGGGAATATCGGGATAAAATATAGCCTATGTCACTCGGGAAGACAGTAGCTTTCTAACGGTGAAAGAATTTTCTAAATCGGTCCAGTACTTTTTGAGTTTATTCGTTACATACAAAAATACAAATCTTTCCTCTTTATAATAATAGTATAGATAGTATAGATGAGGAGATACTAAATTGTTTATTAATTCATTTTCTTCAATTTACTTATTAATCATCTTTGTCTTACACAAGTTTTAACTTGGTACATTTCATTTCTCATACATTTTACGTAGGCGCTGCATCGATACTTATTTCATCAAGGCCATCGGTTTTAGACGATACTTACAAAACTATTAATTACTGATCGACTAATAACTTACGAGCACGAATCGTAATAAATCGATTTTGACCTACATCAAAGGAGATCATCTATCGACGCGACGGGACTATTGTCTAATATTTTCTGTATCGATCCATATCGATTCATAATATCGATTACCGATTCGATTCCGACCTTGCCAAAGAACAGGCAGAAAGTATATTGTTTCAATATCAATCAATCATTGAGGTCAATAGTAATTGTGTTTACGTCACATTATTAAATATTTTGAGTAGGCTGTATTAGAATTCGATACACTAATAAGTCATTTAGTATTATTGGATTTACGTCAGTAACAATTAATAAGTACGTATGATAAGATAAATTAAACACTAGCTCTGACCGGAATATCATTATTACCTTGATTCGAAAAGAAAACAATAAATATTTGCTATTTGTAATAAGCTGAAGTTGGCTTAAGTCCATGAATGTCCTTAAATATTGTCGAAGGTCACTTATTCCAAATTTATTTTCTTACATAATTAGCCATTTCAGACAAAATTTATATACAAATTAGTATACTATCTAATAAATATGTATCATATCAAGTTCTCCTAACAATGGCTTGGTATAGATTGACAATATTATATTCAGGGAGGTTGTCAGGAACTGCCTAACCAAAGTGTAAAAACAAACAACAGAGCATTGAAAGGTAACAGTTAAAACGCTTTCACCTTACTTTGCTTTATTTCGCATAAACCTTGAAGCTTAAAAATGTTACAAAACTCGTCAATAAAGAATTCCGTTACCAAACAATTAGAAGGCCGTAAAGTGTAATAGCAAAGCCATTTGTTGTGATATAAAATGACCTGTGGATACGAGAGTAAATTAAATGCAACGATATTACCGTCACGATAGATACCGCCGGAGGCTCTGTGGTAAGTTTTGGTAACGAGCCAAGAACTTATAGGTACGACCTTAAAGGTGTTAACGCTTAGCAAGAGACGAGCGATAAGTGTCAGACTACAAATATTTTTTTTGAACAAATAAAAATATTAACAACACAATTGTCCTATAATATGGTGATTTCAAATAAGCAAATTGTATGAAAAGACCGGATAAGAAACAAACTACTATAAAGTAAAATTCCTTTGCCATAAACATAAGAATATTATCAGCGGCGACTTCAGATATTTCTTTCGATATTTTACCTATTGCAACCACCAACCAGCCCATGGACATGGGCAGGTGGGTTGGGCACGTGGGCAAGTGGCAAACCTCCTAATTAGTGAACACCTTTACCCAGCAGTGGGCGTCTTACGACTGAAAATGAAGATGAATGTTTCAAAAAGTCACTTTATCATAATTAACGTATCAAAAGTTGAATCTCATCTCTATCTGCATATTCATGAGTATTTCGCATATGCCAGCATGCCTATTTCTAATCTGACCTCAGTGGAGTACATCTTGCATCCTCGATGTTGAAACCTAGAATATGGTCCTCCTAAATTGGTCAAGTAACCTTTAAGTCCGAAGATGCTTAGACTTTAATTTGCCGTAGGCTGTTAAATAAAGTTAAATTGTTAATGATGACAAGTTGTGGAAGCAATCTTGCAGGTGAATGCGGTTGCAACATAGTTTTCCATTCAAAGATTCAATGGATTTTCTTTAACGTAGTTGTTTAATGCGTTTTGAACCTCATTACTTGGCTAAAAGCCCATTTTAGGCCACAGGCACATAAGAATGGATTGAAACATAATTATAAGTAAAGGTGGCATCAGGCTCTTTGGAAATAAACATATTTTAGAAAATTTGGATATTTTTTAAATATTCATCGATATCTTATGAAAAACATCTTTTACTTAATTTTCTTGCTCTTGGATATAACTATCATGAGTTTGAAGGAAAATGGGAACCGAAAATTTTTTTTTTATAACAACAAAATATTGCTTACAAAACTAGCTTCGTAAAATATGAACACAAGGTTATGAAAAAAACTACCTGAGAAACTCGTTAACAAAAACTGTTTTCCAAATATTTTAAATTCTCAACTCAATATTCAAATCCATTTTAAACACTAGCACGAGATTGACAGGTTTCATAATGTTCTCCGTAAAATAAAAAAAATAAACTGGTGTAAAATAACCGAAACGAGTTCAATAAGATCGGGTCATACTTCAAGGGTAACGATTTAGCCGGTTGAGTAATTTCTTACTCTATAATTATACATAACAAGTACATGACTATTAATTTCAATCACGTATCATGAGAGATTAACGCCCGGAGTCAGACGAATTTCGTTAAAAGCTTTTTTAATTACCTCAATGTTGTACCTTGCATCTTAAAACTGCTTATTATTCAACCGTTTTAACCCTTTTAGTTACTGTGGGAAACACTCTTTTTTGGTATAATGTTGTAGAATAACCTTATAATTTTTTTTTACTTGTCATACTATAAGGCAAATTAGATTTTAATATAATAGAAAAACTGGAACAAATGTAACAAGGCTTATATGAGTTATGAATGAATATACACAATATTTATTCGCTCGTTAACCTCAATAGTGGTCGCCAAACCTTGCCAACTCAAATTACTAAGCACTATTCCAAGTTTTCGAAAGAATATAATTACTAAAAATACAATACTAGATACAATATGCAAGTCTGTTAGGACTTAGTTTACGATGAGAACAGCCTTGATTTTTGACACGGAACATTTAATATCACAGTTACTTCAAACAAAAGACTTGAACAAAGTAAATCACGTATAATTACTACCTCTCGAGAAGACTACAATGTCCACAAAAAATAAACTATACTAATAAATAGCTGTTAATGAACTCGAATGATATAAAAAAGTCTTGAATTTAAATTTGAAAATATTTATCTGATGGAATTGAATCAAGAAAAGTAATGAGATCCTCAAATCATAAAAGGATTACTAACTTTGCACGACTTCGAAACATAGCGATGTCTCAATTATGAGATGGTAATAAAAACTACTGATTTTATCACTCGATTTGCAAACTAGAAGAGCCACAGCAGGCAATGATTATAGATATTTGAATGAGATTACAGAACGTTAAAAAAACACTTGCATTCTTTATTCAGCTACTAGGAACAAGCATTCGGTTCGTGTAACTACAATACCAATTGTACACGCTGCTCTCGAAAATCATGCAAATGTAAAACAAAAATGTCGTGACGATAATATCCTGTTCTCAAACTGGTATCAATGGTGCAGTAGGTGTCATGAAGGCCATCAACTTCAGGTCTGAATACTTGAGCTCTAGTACTGCATTGTATGTACCGAATCTTCTTTAAATACCTACTGATAAGAATCGTAATCCTGTTTAGAATACCAGAGGAACTATTTTAATGTATCTTCGGTATTAATTATTCATTAAAAAACTTTAGAACAAATCGCTTATACAAGCAGTGTTGCAACAATTGTCTGTACTTAATAAAAATGCATTCCCCTGTAAAATTGATTAACATGCTATCAGCAATGACCATATTTACTGTTTCGATACAACGATCAATGTTGTAAATCCTTTGATACATATTTACGTTGACAAATACCTCATAAAAATACGCGCATATCATAAAAAGGCAAGTGCATCTTTTGTGTTCATATCTGGCATCCAGTCAGATGTAAGTGATCGTAACTTACTGGTTGTGACTGCTTAAATTTAATAAATCGTGCAGATTCACTTTCTTTGGGAATTTATTTGACGTTTTGTTAATCTATGATACGTATACGGTATGCATTAGTCATATTTGTACGGTCATTGTGCATCAGGCTGAGGTACGGCACGACCGCTTGGATGATACACTTTACGATTCGCATTAGAGATTCACAAGCATTCGTTGACAGAACGTATCAAAACGTTGAATGATTGTGACTATGAATCAGTCAAGAATAAGCAATTTTACAAACTGGGATCGTTTTACTCAAGTAAGTTTATCTGTTTGATGCTTATCAGTTTTAAGGTTAATATAAATATAAACTTTAGAATTTTCGCTTTCAATAGTTAGTCGTCTGACTTTTCATTTTTGTTAAAATTTGGTACAGATACCTTTATTTGACACATAAATCTCACGATATCAGATTGCGTTGCGGTACATAAATTTATGGTGCTGTTGAACTTTGCTACATTTTAGAAGTTGAAATGTTAGATGGATGAAATTACTTAGAACAATGAGTTATTGCACACTGGCTTAACCCCAAAGTACTTATGATTGAATGGTCTTAGACCACAGTTGGGTGGTATTAAATAGATAAACATAGGATTGTGGTATTAGTACCTAGTAACCCAAATCGACTATTCATTGGTTATGTACCTACAAATTTAATAACTTAACTTTTTTTTTTATGTACTTTAACTATTTTTAATTTAAATTTAGTATTGCCCTTGCACGTTAGGTATTTCTTTAATTTCTGTATTATTTGTTTTATTGTTTAGTTAAGGGTTTCGCTTTTTCACAATTCTTGTACAAGGGCATAATTGCGATTGCTCCGGTCACGATTTTTAAGTCAAATAAAAGGCAGCTTCGTAAGAAATACATCAATCCTGTGTTTTAAGCAACGGCAGCGCCTCTGGCACAGCATGCTATCCTACAGCTATTAGGTCTTGTGCTAGTCTAGTAAATGTCTGGTTTCAAAACCGACCTACGGAACCTAGAACGTAACGAACCATAATGATCATGTTAGGAAACTGGCAGCCCATTTAATGAAGTAAATGTCAAGATGGATGATGAATGCATTGAATAGTTTGATTTCGATCGGTTACTTCAATACTTAGATGAATTTACAGGCTTCGTACATTATCGTGTCAATTATGGTGTACAATACAACAGATGAATACATCTTCGTCGTAACATCTAAGATCAAAAGATCGTTCAAAATAACACGTGTAAAGATTTGGGTCAAGTCGCTTTATAGCTTTTGTTTACATAATTTTAAAAGTGTTACAACAAATAGAGCAATGCGCCTGTGAACCAAGTGGTAATAAAAAGAAAGTGATACTACTGAAGCGAAGTAAATTGATTCTACGCACCGGGCAATCGGTTTATCGACACAATACGGAAAGTAGCGTAGCCACGGAAACGATTTATTTGTAAATTTTGATTTGCTTATTGATTTTGAAGCTGCTGCACAATTTTCGACTTTCTCACCTCAAGATAAAGATGTTGCCTAAATTTATTCAAATGTAGAGAAATTCGGTCACGATTTGATTATGCACGGCAAAATTGAGGTCATTAACTTCACGGAAAATTTGATTGTAATTCGTTAATGAGTTACTTTCTGCCTACTTTACTTTTTTGTTTTACACTTTGTTAACATTCTTTGCATTGATCGTTTTGATTCGGTCATTAATTTTAACTGTAGCACTTTTTATGATTAGATGAAAGTAATCTATTAAAACGATAACTTTTTAATCTTTAGATAGTTCAATATTTTTTAGTATTGTACTTATTTACCTACTCATTACTCTCTATTAGATTTTTAATACAAATCAAGCATTTTTTTCTCTCTCATTCTTATTTACATACATGGATCATTCCTATACCTACTGTAGTAGATTAAACACTTGCGTTCTGGATACCAGAATCTTCAAAAGTATTACAAATTCACACATACATTTTAAATAACACCCACAAGCGGACAACGTCGTCGTTCATACCCACCAGTCCGCATTGGGCCATTGCCCATACTCCTTATCCATCCAGAAGGAATAAGACATTAAATGGCTAATGATGATGATATGGACAAACACGAAAAGATTAAATCCGCGACAGCCTGCCTCAGTAGACAGACATGATCAACACCTCTACACCAACAAACCAATCAATATCACTAGTCTCCAAAATGCCATTACAAATGTCATTGCAACTCACACTGACGATAGCATCTCGGATCGTGTTTCGATTCTCTATTGACCCAGTTCCGATGTTCCGAATGCAAGGCGACAGAGCGCGGCGCATCCGCAGACCGTCGCCTCAGTCCTTGGCACCGAATATGTGGAGGGCTCAGTACTATCGCGGTGTGAATGCCTTCATCAATCTTGAAATATGTTGTTTTACCACTTAGGTAAAAATGTAATTTGGGAGACTACTTACTTGTCCCTATTGTATTTAAACGAATCAACAAACATGTGTAGTCAGAACGAAAGCTCTTGATTTATACAGTTTATATTGTTGAGTGTGTAATGCCACGCTAAAATACGGCTGTTCTCGAGCTAAAATACGCTTGTACTTTTTTTAATTGTGTACAGCTCTAAAATGAGCAAGGCAGATCATACAAACCAAAGTAAGCCTTTCATGCATGGTATTGAAAACAAACCGTGCATTTTCTTCAATTTCAATTCAAAAACGATAAAATACCAAGTTTTGTTTATCGTCAGTAAACACAGTATTAAAGCTTAGAAATTCAGTTATATAAATTTTTACTTTTTTGCATTCGTTCATTCATTCATTTTCCATTTTTCAATTCATTTATAGTCTATTTATATCAGTTTCATGGACGAACCGTCATGGTTTTATTGTGTTCTTAATAACGTATATTGTTGACCTGCAACTGGCATGTTTACTTGTTAAATTGTATATTATGGGAGGGCATCTCCAACTAAACGATGCTCTATTGTTAAGTATACTCGCAACCTTAACTTGATACGCTCATTTAACATGCGCAAACTTCAAATAAATAACAACTAAAGAGTTATAGCGCTGATGAGGTTGTATGCAAGTTTACGTGAAAAAATAAAGTACCTAAGTACCTATATAATACTTTGTCAAAATTATAATCAAATGTAATTGCTAGCGCATGTTAGATTTCTGCGCGAACTGTTCATTAAAATAAATACTTTTTTTACGGATTTGTTTCGATTGCGTTTTGAATATATACGCGTGATAAAAAATCCGTAAAAAGTTATTTATTTTCAAGTATTTTTATCTATAGAATTGATTAAGTATAGTTATGTATATTATGTATGTATTTACAAACAAAAAGTATTTAAGTATATATTTATCCGTTATCAAGTTTTCCATGATACAGTTTCTTAATGAAATTAAAATGGGCTTAGATAATTGGTGTGAATGTAAAAAGTTATTTATTATTTATATTATTATTATTAAAGAAACGCAAATTTATTCTCACCACGACAAATGAATGACGAAAATAATCCAACATAAAACGTTTTTACTTCAAAGTTTATCAAAATTAGAAATAGATTCTTTGTGTAACCTTTTGACACCTTTTGAGGGACTATTATACAAAGACCTTTATTATTCCATTATATTCAATTTTTGAATTCGTTTTCAGATACAATTACAGTTTCAGACATATTAAAGGTGTTTTTACGATAAACTGTAAAGTTCCTATATGAATAACTAAAAAAAAACCAACAAGGACAAATCACGGTTTGCTTGTTAAAACAACAAATATTTATTTCCCAATGAAACAGGTATATGTGTTCGTTAATTGGTAGTTTCTTCGTGTTATACAAGAAGTTAGCTATCATCACGGCTGTCAATCTATGCCCGTAGGGTGCCATCAAATCAATTACTTACACTTACACTTACTTACAAACAAGTGGACATGACAGTTGTGGTACGCTTTCACCTAACCAAATTACTAATCGCGATAGTATCTTTGTCATATGTCGACAATTTCATCTGTATTATCTTTTAATTACAAGCTTTTATTTAACTTGCAGTGTATGTACGTATGTTATGTATGTTATATCCGTTCGGGTCAAATCTTGCAAGCTTAATTTAACCCACTTCCCCAGTGTCAGATTGAGCTGAAATTTTGTATAAAAGTTTGGTTTAGATGACAATACAATATTAAAGTATAATTAGCATAAAAGCTTGTCATACAAATGAAGTTTTTACTTAAAACTTATATATATTTTCTTACAATTAATTTATTTGAAAACACAATAATCCAATGTGTAATAAAGCGCGCTACATTTCCGTAAAGGGTGTTTTATTTAAATTAATTCCATTTAAGAAATTGTGTTAATATAGTAGATAACGGCTAAGCATACTTAGATGCTTTATTAGAAATACATACCTAGACACGTAATATACATACACCAAGAGAAATGGACATGTACGACCAAGAGATTGCTTTATCACATTTAGTTTTAAAATTCTTTGTATGCTGTAGATCGATAAGGTCTGATTTCTTTTGAAATTTCAAAGAGAAAATTTCTATTGATGTCTATATTTAGTTTTATTAGTGCATGACGTTATTGAATGTCCGTCAGATCTGAGCTTTAGTGAAATTTTAATTGTATGGGAGTTGTTACATAACGAAACTGATAAAGCATTTTCGTGGTCGACTTTACACAAGTGAGGGAATCGCTTTTCCTCTTACAGTATTTGTTTGACCACGCTTATCTCTTTTTTTTTAATCTTTTCCATATGACAGCATATGGCATGCCCAATCCTTGAGATTTAAATGTTTATTTAAGACTAGCTGACCCGGCAAACGTTGTTTTGCCATATAAATTATAGTTTTATACACCAAAAGTTGCCTAGACCAGACAACAGATAGAGCTAGTTACACACTACCAATAAAGGGGCCCAAGATTGGTCTCTATTTTCTACATATAAAAAATTACTCTGTGAAGTAGAGTGAGTGTCAGATAACACTGCGCGCATGCGCGACTGGGGCATTTTTGGCGCTAGTTACAGTTCATTTTTTATTCTAAGCTTATGGAAAAGATATATGGATTATGGATTGATTGATTGATAATATTCGATTTTGACCGCGCAGACGTCAGTGATTACATACTCTTTGGAAACGGTAATGGAAGAAATGACAGTTTTGTATCGAAGGTACGACATTTAAACGATTTTTCATAGAAAGTACAATTTTTACTTAATTTTCCGGAATAATAAGTAGCCTATGTTATTCTCCAGCTCCCAAACTACCCCCTTACCAAATATCACGTCGATCCATTGCTCCGTTTTGACGTGAAAGAAGGACAAACAAACAAACAAACAAACAAACACACTTTCACATTTATAATATTCGTATGGAAGTATGGATTACGGGCCTGAATGAATGTGGACGAACACATAGCTAAGCGCTATTAGTATGTTAATAACGTAATCTTAGCTATTATTCCGCAGGTTAGTGTGAACGATCGCTAATTTGTTCACGTATACTTATTATAAAATAAATTGTTAAGTTTCAGAGTTGATAATAAAGTTTAGCTTATACAAATATTAACAGAATCTATATGTCAAAAGTCAATTGGATGTTTTAGTGATAATTTAGCTTTTGACCTTTTGTGATTCTCAATAAGATGTCGGGGTTATCTGACATTGCATCATAGTTTTTCTTTGTCGCATTGTAAAATAGCAATTTATAATTTGTGTCTTAAGTATTTAAAAATAAAAATGACAGTGTAATGACGAAGTGGTAACCTATCATAGTTTTATTAGAATAGCTACAAACAACGATTGCAATAGGTCAATTTTATTAAAGATGGACCAAAGAACAAAGAATAATTAAAATTTCTTATTTAAAAAAATGATTGTATTCTTTAGTGTCGTCTTTGTCTATCTGTAGACACGACTCATCGTTGAATTAAGATACTTAACTCAACTCCCTAAAGCACTAGATAGTGAGCAACTTAGCTAGCTCTTTCTTTTTCTGTTATCAATACAAAATTTTCATCATGTCAGCCGAACGACGCCCACTGCTGGGCATAGGCCTCCCCCATACAAAATTTTACCCCGTCAATATGAATATTCTCTGGTCTTACAAGGTCTAATAACTAATAAAATATTTGTTAATAATTGGATTGGTTCAGTGCACTTAAATTTTGAATTGTTTTCCTATTTCTATTATTACCAAATTAGTTTCTAAACAATGATTTCCACAGCTGGATTATCGAAGCTAACAATAACGCGATTACACGTTGTAAGGTTAAGTTTCCCATCATTCGATGATCATCAATAGCAGTCTGCAAATCTGCTGACTTTCATTTGTAAGCAATAACGACTTATGCATTACGTCTTAAGATTCATTATTGGCAAGCAATTCAACTTACCACCCGTCGATCAGCTTTTACTTTCAACGGTTCTCTGCTTCCGCGAACGAAAGTGTTTTCCGGGCGACCACGTTGCATTAAGTTATTAAGTGAATATCGATAAGTGCTAGTCGATTTAAATAATGTGTATCGATAAAACTAATCGATTTTCATTTTATTCTTTGGAGCTTACAGTGTGAAATACAGCAGATGATAGAGGTAAGAGAACCGTTTCGCCAAAAAAGGATAAGTTTTCATTTTTCACACACGCTTAATATAACTAATAGTAGATATTAATTTATCTATTGACCATCGTAAATCGGGTGAAACAAATCGGTATAATCCGAACGATTAAGTTTTTACCAGAAAGCGTTAGGAATAATAATAAAGTTAATCACTATTATGATTACTTAGATCCAGAGCTAAATTCTTATAAAAATGTATCCATATATTAGAATTATAAATGCGAAATTAGCGAAAAAAACCTCTTTCTGTCTGATTGTAAATTATTTATTAATTCAGCAGTGCAAACTTTAAAAGTTACTGTATTAAAGATAAATTCTAATGTTTTTTTATGTTTAATTAACTCCGCAAAAGGAAAGATTGAGAGGAAAAGTAGTTTTGAGAGGTTTTTCTTATCGTTAAAATAAACTTAACTATAATTTGTATACCTACCTTAACCCTAGATCACTAACCTTATTTTTCGACGCTTAATACTAACCATCGTCGTTTTGACTACGGCTTTTAAACCGTAAACTATTTAGTAATCTGTGACCAAGGGAGTTAAAAGGTTTTATTATATGAAACTGTGTACATATTTGGTCTTATTATTTATTTTATGTATTTATTTGCATTATTTCTTATTTTTGTAACCACTTTTCAATCTAATGTTCTGGGTTGAATTAAAAAAAAGTTCAAGTAAACGAATACGTGGGCGGCAGCTAGTCTTGTACAAACTCGTTGATTCCAGTAACGCATAATGACAAAAACCAAAGCATGACCGGTGTAAGCGATTTTCTATAAATAATTGGTCATGATTTTTTTATTCTCTTGCTCGGTTCCGGGTGTGAATTGAATTTGGTGTTTTAATCAAAACAACGCGTTGTTAAACGGGGATTAGAAGGCTTTATAAAGAAAAATGTTTAAACATGTCTTGATTTCAGGCCAAAAGGTCCCGGGTTCGATTCCCAGTAAGGGGTACATAGTTTATTCGGTTCGGTTGGTGGTAGGACTTGTTCTTAGTCCGCCTGGCTAGCTACCACCATCTTATCTAAGTCTGACTCCATAACATTGATGATTTCAGCATTATTGTGTTCCGGCAGTTAGAGATAAGATAGCCAGTTCCTCAGTGATTGAGGATTCCGGGAGTAGTGCGCTTCCACCTTCAGCCTTATCACCATTTAACATCAGGTGTGATGAAGGGTAAGGTGCTACCCCGTTGTGGATAAAAAAACAGTGGGATACGAAGAAAATACATAGGTACCGTGAAAAAAAATGACTGTCTTTCTCGTGAATCAATGCAAAATGCTTTGAAAAATAACATGGTAAAGCAAGAGGATAGTCCTCTTGCAAGACGGTAAGAAGTAAAAACTTAATAATACTAGGTCCACTTGCAGCAATACTAAATCTCGGTTTTACTAAAACTAGATTTAGCCCGTACAGTAATGTTAAATTTTTAAATCTAGATTTAATATTTAACAATTTTTCTGCAAGTGGACCTAAGATATCTATATAAAGAGATAGTAGATAGAGATAGTCTTTATCGCCATTTTTTCTCGCTGTTATTCTTCGCCATTTTTGTCGCTTCGCTAGCGGCGATGCCCCGACCGAGAATTAGTGGCAAATGAACCAAGACATTGGCAGTTCAATCTAAACAATAGGAAATTTCGCACTTGAATCGGCCGACCCTGATTCCGACTTGAACTTGGGGGTACCGTAACGGACTTTCCCGGTAAACCATTGTTTTCTGCAAAGTTGAAAGGCCGTTTTTGAGAATCTTCACCCTAAATAAACATGAAAATGTTTACTGTTCGACCGAGTAAAGACTAGACTATATTAAGAATATTAATTCCTAATCATATATTAAATTACTTATATGTCTATTGTAACACCTAACTATGAATTCCAATCGCTTAGCCTAAATAATAATAGATGACCTAAATATACTAACAAACCATTCTAGTATTTACTCTAAGCTAATACTGAACCTCTGTCAAGAATTCTATTAGTTACTAAAATACCTAGCTAGCTTGAACGCTGTAATACCTAACTGTTGTCCGATTAATATATAGATAACTACTATGGATGCTCCGAATCAAATCTGAAGTGGCCTGTGATGTCGTAATGGAGAACCCTGGTTGTAAAGCGTAGACCCATGATCTTTTAAATGAAGCGACAGAGACTAACCTTACTACTAACTAACTCATACTTTGAACTGCCTATATGCCTACATCAACTTAACAGCTGTTCATATTACATGGCCGTTGCTTCTAATTTTCTAACCTCATTTATAGCGACAAAGACACTCAAAATAAGTTAATACTCTTGTATAAATCTAACATTAGTTTACCCCTACATTGCTTGGACATTTAACAGTTAGGTCCTAACCGATTCCTAGGTCTAATATACTTTGAAAACCTGGTGAGTTATTTTGCTGAGTCCACCATGCTAATTCTCTGGTTACTGACCCAAGGTTAACTGTCTATTAAAACTGGTGGAATTTAATAATTTAGGTTACAATGGAACTGAAACTAGTCACAGCATCCGGATTTGCTTGCAAGGACTAAGGTGAAATTGGCATGTGTGGTTTGAAATGAAATTTGATATACCTATATGAAGATGGAGACTCCATTGTTATAATAGTACCTATTAGCTTTAGCATATATGGCTTTGCTTGCAAATTAGAAATGAAAATTTGTTATATCTATTGGAAGACGGAGTCACTATATCAGATTTATAACCATACCTACTAGCTTAGGCATATGGCCTTGCTTGCAAAGTTAGAGATGAAAATTTGTTATATCTATTAGAAGATGGAAACACTACATCTATAATAGTACCTATTAGCTTCAGCATATGGTTTTGCTTGCAAAGTCAGAGATGGGAATTGGTATAATCATTAGGGTGAAGAGAGTCTATTGATCTTAATCACCATCTTGGCCTAATACAAATGCTCCAGCAATATTATTTAACCGGTAAAGTCAGGGCACCTCCGCCGCCCATAACAGTGGAACTCGTCACCAGACTTGGACATCCCTCCTCCGGCGCTGCTTTATTACATTTTCATATAAAATCAAACTTCAACATATAAAGTCAAGCTGTCATGTTCGTCAATTCTTTATGTATATATATATATAAAAGGACCAAGCTAAATGCTTCAAAGCGACTTGTTAGTCTACATGAAGAGATCTTTCTCCTTCATGGCAGCAGCAGTTAAAGTTAACGTTAATTGATATATCCTTTTCCTTTTGTTGAATAATCCTTATTGGGATAAATCCAACAGGTTGAGTGCTTAAATTAAGAGAACTAGCAAGTCTGACTCCTGAGGGGAAAGAACTCAATTCTAATTCATAGTAAGTACATATAAATATAGACTCTCCTAACCTTTTCCATGACCAAGTTTCCCCGTAGAACTAAATTCCCTAGTTATGTCTATGTGTCTGACTCGGATCTTATTGAACTCTTGCAACTTGTTGGTTAAAATTTGTCTCTAAAGAATCTCACTCTTGGTAATATATCCTTAATCTCATCATTGGACTGGTCTTGGAAATAACTTAAGAATCCAACCAAATTGAACAGAAGCTTTCGCCTCACCCCAATAGCTTTACATAATTTATGGCTAAAATAGAACCATGTTCCAACTCAATAGGTTAGTATCTGGAAAACCTTGAATCCACATCAGCTTCCATAAGACACTGGTCAACATTACACCGAGTTCCTTCGAGTTTAAACATCTTCTCCCGCCACCGAACAAAATCCTTTTCATACATTAATATAGCAGTAGTCTGATCCAGAGAACTCTTCCGCAACCAGCTCAATTTATAGATTATTATAGGTGCCTTTTGCATCATAGGAATATATTACCTTTTGTCAAGCCAAATATATAGGTAAATTTAGATTCTCCACTTATGTTTGATAGATTATTTCAACCTTCATATCTTTGCAATGCGTGAACCTATAAAGATTACTCTAATCAAGCTCTTTGGACTGTTCCACTAGTATTGTTACCTCACAAATCATTTCCCAAATACTGAAAGCACTAGGTATCCATTGGTCACCTTTTCCTTTTCAAATCTATTAATTTCTTACATACCTCACTGAATATCATATAACTTGTAGACTACATTGCTACAACGCACTAATCATTGACCTTATCTCTCTTCTTAAGATGTAACATTATTTTTGTTAGATAAAGACAGCCATTTTGCTGGAAACTGTCAATCGGACTCTTCCCCACTATCTATAATCATTCTGTCAAATTGCCCGGGTTTGTTCGTCTATCACAAGAATCTATGGCTAGGGATGTCAACAAAATTCGGATTTGATCGTAGATATATTTGTGATAACACATAATGCTACTTATAGACCTAACAGCGACCCTACTCTTTCTACCTATTCTGTATACCAGACTCCCCTCGTAGCCTTGCCCCAGCAGACCTCCCCCTTTCTGCCAGAACAAAGGTCTTCGAGTTACCTAGCTCGTGATTCTAAGTAGGTACTTACCTGCCTAATTTCCGACTAAATGCGACTTTCCTAACAAACACAAACCTGGCGCCTGTATCGCCAGTTCTGACGCCCCAATTCTGTCAAGTTTGGGTGAGTGGGCCCCCTAAAATCCTATCGCTCATGCCGTGGTCCATCTGCTTGGGAAGGGAACAGATAGACACCCTACAGGTAGGTATGGTTCAATCAGGCCGCAACTGCCTCCAAATCTGGGGCATACGCCCCGCGCCATCAGACGTGTTAACTGAAAAACTGTCAATGAAAACAGCCCGCCCGATCAAACCATGTGGAAATTACTAAGCGTTATCCAATGAACACTCATCTGACACTCCACAATGCCAGACTTTCTTTACCTAGCGACCTCCCGTGAGCCTTGCCTGGAGCCCGGAGACATAAAAATGTACTCCTGAAGAAACAAACTCTATGCTTCCAACCCTCTCTGACTCAAATTAAGCCCATTTTCTAGGATTTTACTTGGGAATAATTTACTTTAATTGAAATGCTTTCTGTAAACAAACTAGACCTTTTAATTTCGGATCCAATTTACCAGTCAGAATTCCAAAATTAAAACGTTTAAAAGATCGCGAACCCAATAAACGCCCTATGGTGCAAGGACTCACTGTACACTTGCTTGAAGACTACTTCTCGCTTGATTAAAAATGGAAACTTCTTCAAAAAGTGTTTCGTCTTCCATACGTGTTGCCTCGAAGTCTATCCCGGAGAAATCAGAGCGGGCGTCGCGTCGTTTTTGCTTATCTAGCTCTACTCAAACCGCCAAAAGTTAGCGTCCTTTTTTCTTTTTTTTTTCTTTTACATCCTAGAAATTCTCCCCACTCTCAGGGAAATTTTACCCCTATGTTTAATGGAAACTTTTCAGTATATTTCTAATCCGTCTCTTAAATGTCTCATGTCTAATTATTTAACTTTGAAATACTAATTTGACTAAGGTTTATTAGTTTTAATGTCTTAATTGTACATTCTAGAATAATTATTATTCATTTTTTCCAAATTTTATTTCCTATAAATATTTCTTTTTCCCCTTTACAACAATTAAAGTATTTTACTTTTAATCTTGTGTGAATACCATACATCAATAATTACCCCCTCTCCCTGTTTTATAAATAAGGTATTTATTTCTCACAACATGGCAACCCAACTATTCCTGCCTACCCAATAGGAGACATTTCATTGAAAATCCCTATTCACCCCCCCACAAAACTGATAGGCCATCTAGCGTCTAACGCCAAACCATTTCAAACATCCTGAACGCCCAGCTTGGCTTTCGTTCAGAAACCTTTGATAGTTAAGTTATAGAATTTACTAAACTATTCAAAATATTACCTTCTCACATAATATAAACACATTATTTTGTATGATCCCTTTTTTTATTATTATTTATGAATGAAAACTATTATCAAAATGGTAATTGTTCGAACATAATTTCCGAACGTATCACCTCTAGCCAAAGAAACATATTTGAAACTTTGAACCTTATCTAAGATAGAAACCAATATTCTGTACTTTTGATTATTTAACCCATATTTTTATTTAAGTTTTACATAATGTTAATTTAACATTCTGTGAGTAAAAACTTCTCGCTATGTTTATGTGATGTCATTTGACTTGTCTTAGTTCTCAACTCTGCCGCTAGTTGTCGCTGCACTTGGACAGGATTATTCCATTTTGACATGACATTTGTTTACAACAAGATTTATAATTTTACTAACTAATAACAGTTCGTGTCGATTATTTCGTGAACCAATATCGAAATACAAGTATTGTCCACACTCCCGTGAAGCAAATTCGATTGACAAAACCCTCAACAAAGTGCATCTTCTTATATGAAATAATTTGTCACAGAGTCCAACTGTTGTGAAACATCATTGTTTCAATCCCTGAATCTCAGGTATTTATTAACTATATTTTCTCGCTAATTCAAACAAATTTACTGTATCTAACTTCCTCAGATTAATCATAAAACTTCCAAATTAAATGCAAATGACCACAACTGCTCCGCTACCATTAACCCGTTTCTTTTTCAGTGTTTACCTCAAGCAATCTGAAACCACTAAACAAGCCCCAAGCCTTATAGACAGAATCTCCCTCCCATATGCACTGTGTTGACAAAGTATGAAGCAAATTCCCAGCGCAACAACATGGTACATGGCTAATTTTGTTCAATACAACCCAGTTGACACAACCCAATTTGACTTTGTGATTTATTCCCACACCAGGATCTATTTATACTATTAAAAGTTATTGAGGTAAGTAACATTAATACATTTCGACTTTTAACTCTTTAAGAAATATTCGAGATAGTTCAGGTGCGATTCTGAACCGTTACAGCCGACCCCAAAATTCTTCAAAGGTGACAGTACCAAGTATTGGATCCGGAGTAGAATTTTTCTTTCTATCCAAATCTCTAATATTTCTTTTTACACATATATTTATATATATATAGACATGTTTTTTTTTTTTTTTTAATATCTATATATATATATTATTATTATTTTTATATCAATATATATATATATTTTTTTTTTTTTTTATATATATATATATATCCCTTACTCTTATTATTTTCCCAAAATCAAAGAATTGAATCAATTTGGACCAAGAAAAACCACAATGCTCTTTGTCCTACCAAAGGACATTGCGGCCTCCGACCCCTATCGAATCAATTTTTAGTGAGCCCTAGTGATTATGTAATTAAGAGTGTAGAGTGTATTTAGACCAAAATAATATCAAAAGTTATCAAGCGAGTTTTTAAGTGTTTTTTATTGCTTTATCCAAATTCATCGTATGTATATCCGACACCAGAGACGTACAAAGCATGGTGGAAGGTACGGGTTGTGAATCCGTAGTTTAGAATAAACTCGCCTTGGTGTATAAACTGTAATCCAACCTTACGATTACATGGCGTTCTAGCGCAGCATTTTATACCCCCAAAGTGCCCCTGCATATCTCTGTACGCCCCCTTCTAAATGAAGCATATACAAAGACCTTTTTGTCAAAAAGCTTACTCAAAACTCTGGAATAGCCTCCGATATCACTTTGGAGAATGTATAGTTGTCGAGTTAAACATGGCCCGTCCTGACCCACGGGAAGTGTAAATTTTGTACAGGCGTTTACACCGGGACAAGATACAAACATAAACACTGTTTGTATATATATATATTTTTTTTTTTTTTTTTTTTTATCCTAACACCAAAGTCCCACTGTACAAAATTCAAGTCTGTTAACACGTGCTCTACGCCTATCCCTATCACGTGCTGTTGTGTGCGGATCTTATCTTTTGGGTTAATAATAATGGTTGTAATCAGGCTTCCCAATTTGTTTACACTCATGGCCTCATATTTTGAATCTTTTTTTTTTTCATATATAAAATAGATATATATATATATATATACACTTACATTTTTTTTTCATATATACAGATTCCACTCTTCTTCACTTTTAACAATTCCGTCCTTCCTCAAACTCACATCCGCGCCACCATGAACATAACCAACGTTTCACCTGATTACTTGTAGTATATTGCCCTAAAAGCTATTAACATTAATTTGTAAAATTAATACTACCGATCCTCATAATACTGTCACCTCTTCTATTTTCCTTTCCCCTCCCTATATATATAAGAACTCCTCTTTTGTTTAATTTATTAACAAAAACTTACGCTCAGATTTGTTCGAAATTAATATTTTTTTTTTTTTTATAGTTAATCGGTTCATTGAAAATGCATGAATTGACTCCAACACATGATTGGACTATCTACCATGACCGAATACTTTCCCTTTCCTTTGCTAATAATGACCCAAAGCCAACTGTACATGTTAGACCAACATTTCCTACCCGTTAGCAAATTTCAATTGTCCACCTAAAACATGACAATATTACACCAATTGAATTAAACCTCTAACAAAATTTAACAACCCAATCCTAACATTTACCATAATTAAGAACGTAATAACAATAACAATTTCAACCTTGAAACACATCACTACCATCACTGTTGCATCGAACTATAAACCAACCTAAGTAAATATATAAATACCCCCAATATATATTAATATAGGTATATACCGCAGTACCGACCAACCTATCAACGCTTACCTTCTTTTTTTTTCCATCTAACAATTTCCCTAACCTAGCCAAACTACTAAAAGTCTATTCCCACTACTCTCTATCCGAATACTATCAGCGAATTTGGCTAACCTATCAACACTTATCACCTTCTTGCTACCATCTATTAAGTCCATTACGTGTCAGAGCTCAATTCATGTTAGGTACATAAAAATTAAATTATTAATCAACTAACATCCCTATATAACTCTTTTAAATATTAATTGTAAAATTCACATTATTAACATAACTTTGACATTTTAATCCTGATAAGTAATATTAAGTTTTTTTTTTTTTCAAAAGTTCTACTAAGTGTCTTCCTTAACTATGTCTATAAAAAAAACTATAAAACCCCTTATTCCCTCAAATGACATATTTGGTTTTGGCTTATCCTAATTTTGGTTTTAACTCCAATTCACGTTTGGTGTTAACGTCTAATTTAATTTAGGGTCAAAGTTTATTCATGGAATTCAACTTTAACCTTTCGACCCCCCACTTTTAAGTAGTACCTGACCTTATGACTGATGATAATTATTATTATATGATGAGAATTGACTTCCACTAAAAAGTGTATTTGTTTAACAATTAAATCCCTTCTACTTCAAATTCGCAACCAACCTTTACACTATAGTACAACCTATATTGGTTCCTTTAAGATTCCTATAACTATAACCTGCCTTTATCCTGTAAAACATATTCTTAACTTATTTATCTAATTGGAAAATACACCATATTTCAAAATTAGTAAATAATTTTCCCCATTATAAACCCCATTATCCATCTCTAACTTTGGTTACTAATAATGATATTAATTAATAACGTTTATTTCACTTATCCCGCTCATATCCTTCTATGTTACAAAATAAGTAGGTACCTATATCATAAATACCAAACATCGACGGGTATCGTCACACTTCCAAGCCCCAAAGCAACACTGAACAGTTTGTCTACGACAATCACCTGGGCAGGAATCGAACCCGAGACCTCCACATATAGTGACTTCCAAACCATTCGACCCCAGTGGTCGTTAACCTATCATATGGACGTCCCACTTAATATCATTTTCTATAGCTAATTTAATTCTAAGGTCTTAATACTAACCTAAATAGAATTCCTAGTAACTTTAATTACATTAATTCTAAACCCTACTAATTGATTAACCTGTAACTGTAGTTACACTTTTCCACGACCCCCAATCCAACATACTATAAAATTTAGCTGCACTATCTATACTGATATTATAAAAAGACAAAGTTGTTTGCCCACTAGTTCGTTCGTCTACGATAACCATGTCCGCAACCCCCCAGCTAGGCCGAACCAACAAAACTCTCCTTGACCATTAAGTGACATAAATTACCTCCCAAACCCCACTGGAACAGCCCCAACACGACACTAGCGGAACCCGTAACAATCCTCTAGCTATAATCATTTTGTATTAAAAATCATACACTTATAAATTACAAAAAAGATTATAACATTTAATTCGTTACATCAATTCAAATGTCTCATTGTTTGCCTAAACTGGAGCCATCATATATTTTTTTCTCCCTATAATTGCAAGTACCAATCTCTACCCTATGGATGATAGTCGAGAATGATGTTCTCTCAATGCAACTAGTAAATTTTTAATTTAATAATTTTATGTATGACTAACATTCTAATAAAATATTCCCCAGTGTCCACACAATGGTACTCTTAGCATAGCGACAATTTCCTTACTTTTTCTACCAGCATCTATCAGTTGTCTCACTGCTTGTCCGAATAAATAAGAATAATAATAGTAATAATCTCTAATGACACCCAAACCTCGACCATATGTTATTTCTTTTCAAACATAACGTACCTATAGTCCTATCCCAAAGTAATTTATTAAGATTAACCAATGGTTCAACTAAGAACGTATATCTAGTTACTAATATAGAACCAAGATTGATAAAAAGAACAACAAACCAATCACGTCGCCTGTATGAAAGTTCTTTTCCTTCTCCATTCACCACCCCCTATTCAACATCATCATGTCAAGTGAACGAGGACCACTGCTGGCATACTATATTTCAATTAAATCCATCCTTTTTTTTTCTCTATAGAGAATATACAACTAGTCTATGAATATTCCCAGCATACCTGTAACACTAATGCTACCCATAACTAGTTAAAAATAGTCAACAGTTGTTCACTACATCACGCCAGCGACCCCAAACTGTCAGACACACTTGGTTCTTACATTATTTACCTATTTAAGCTAATATGTAATATTTACTACCTACTTTTAGGCATAGCAACCTATAAAACTTAACTGGATACCTAAGAGAAGCAATATTAGTTAGGCAAGCAATCTCCTATAATTCTCATTGACATAAGAATAATTACTTGATTTATTTTATAACATTGTTGTATTCCTTCTTAAACCGTCGTTGAATTTTCTAACTCAAATTTCAACGAAAGGTAAAGAATTATTTAACCCTATTTTATTCTTGTTAAGTACCTATTTATCTATAATGTTCCGGACTAACACACCACCCCACCCTAGTCTACACTACTTATCCATCCAAACAACAACTCCTACTTGAAATCAAAACCACTGTAATTATAATAAAATTTCTGCAAGTCTTATAACCAACATCTAAGTTTCTTTTATGTTCCCGGATGAAAATTTTGATTACTTACCTAAACCAAGTAATTTTTCCCTTCTTGTTCATATATTAGATTGTTTAATAATTATGAAATTATCCTATTATGGTTTTTCCAAACTCACTGAACCATTTTAGATGAAATTCTCTCTACTTGCTGTTCAAATTAGAAACCATTGAATCTAATGTTTCTAATCTAGCCAATCCAAAATCTTCACTAACAAATTCCTTTTGGTTCATATTTCATGAATTCCAATACCTAACTATTAGTAAGAGAAACCATTCTTTTACCCAAATAGCTATTTTTCAAGTTTTAAGAAGTAAGAAGTAATGTTACCTCATTGTCCTAACTTGATACAAAACCCACTAAATATTGGTACCTTACCTTTTAAATATATCCATAACTACATTTAACAAGCTAAGCTAACATTATTTTAGTTTGTAGCAATATAATTTTCTTCCACTAAGTTAGGAGTCTAATCATTACCCACTGACATATCTAATTTTGTTCTTTAAAACTTTATCACCGACCCCAAAATACAAAATAATAGTTTTATCATTCATCGAGACAAGGTTTCTCTTTAATTCTGAACTATTTTCAACTTTTAAGTTAACCGAGCGTTTGAAAAATCAAACCGTCCCTACTAAGTTATCCGTTGACTTATTTAGCATTGCAAATACCGTTCCCTTCAAACAAAATTACCCTCTTTGAGTCTAAGCTGTCCATATACAAGTAGGTACCAATTGTGTCTAATTCTAAAAATTTTCAACAATTTAATTAAAACTAAATCTCTGATTAACTTACCAAAATGGTTGTTATCAATCTATAAGTCAGAAAGGGTCTCCCCTCTCTTATGTACACCATGAAAAGCCAGACCTCATAACACTTCTTCAGTTTTCATTATCCACTTATTTCCATGAGAAATCACTCTCATCAAGACACATTTTTCAACCAAGCCAAACTCTTTAATTATTTACCCCTTTGAAATACCTTGTACAAACTATAAATTAACTAAAATACTATTTTCTTACTTCAAATTCATAACTCTTACAATGATTTACACTAAAACCTTTGCATAACTTTTAATGTCCTTTTTTTTTTTTTTTTAGGTTATATTTTCACAATAATGATAAACACAACCACAGATCTATCCTTCAGACAGTTTCAGCATTTTCAACAATTTCACAAACTTAGATGACACTCAACCTTTAATAATTCATAAATTTTCTTGATGAAAACAAAAACATTCCTAACAATTTTTTTTTTTTTTTTTTTTTTTTTTTTTTTTTTTTTTCCCAATGTTTTTGGCTTGGATGCGAGTTCTTTAAGCCATGTCTGGATTTATATCCTAACAACAATAAAAATAGCGCACCACAGAACAACGTGATCGCCCCCCTCCCCAACTAATATATGTATGTAATATTTCACCTAATGTATGTCATTATCTATCCTAAAATTTTTTTTTTTATAACATTTTCAAACACGCCTTTAAACTACAATCTCGGACCGCACATCACATAGTCTATTAATTTACCTGATTCTGACACATAACATAACCCATTTTAATTAACATTAATAAGAACCACAATTTTTCGTAACCTACCGGTAGCGACATCTATCACGCAGTAGCGTAATTACCCTGTTAGCTAAAAGAATTTGCCCCTTTTAAAACAAAACAAGTGTTTGCTAGAACTCATTCATCAATAACATTCTGCCTTATTTATTATTATCATTAAAGTTACTAACCAAATTCCACTCGTTCGAAAATACCCGTGGCGACCTCCGTTGAGTAAAAATGTAACTACTGCCCTAACTTTCTTGTGATGCCGTGCTAATGGGCGATTTCCTAAAAGCTCGATCACTAGATGGCGCTGTCCCACCTATCTATGCAGTTAGAAGGTACGAAACATGAAATTTTACTTTGACCCCTTTTTTTTTTGTAAAACGGAACGTCAGACAGAAGTTATTTATTTACCTTAATCTTTAAAATTTAACTATTTCGTTTCTGTTCCTCACAGTAGTACTTATTTAATTTATTATTAGTTTCCTTTGGGTTTTTAATTTAAATATGATTCATACCAAAATATACTAGCCGCTACACACTTCGTTCAACGCCATCTAGCGAAGCTTTTGGAAGCTAGAAAATCTATCCTGTCACTCATGTTCTTAAATATCGACCTTTCCAAGAAACAACCTCAAAATCTAATTTTGTGAATAGAGGGCTACCGGCTAAGAAATCTGGATATGGGTATGGGCTTCAACTGTCATTCGAATTCCCCATTCCGATAGATTCTCGCTGCTTTGCTCCGTTGAACGTTGCTAGCTAGTTATCGTTACACCCGACGTCACAAAACAAGGAACCGATAGCGACTATTTTCTTTATAAAATTGACTCAAAGTTCCAAAAACCGTATGAAGTTCATACCCATAAAGTAACGCGGTAGCTCCCAGTCTTTACTAAACATCAAAACCGTACTACTAGTCATATAACGTGTCTCTATAATTTATTTGTATACAAATATGCAAGCCCATACAAAGTTTGTACTTAACAAGGTCCATACAGTTTCCCATAATTTTTCCGTTCGCCTACCCAGAGCTAACACTAAGGAGAGAAACAACCTTGTCAATGACAAATGTCATTCTCCATGTGTTCCCCATACATGCTCTTTGATTAGCTCCATATAACCTCTACTCAAAAGTCTTTCAACTATACAATTGTGCTATACAAGTTTGTGAATTCACCTGCCCGGCTTTCGACAATTAAATTACCTAATTATTGACGAATTTCAACAGAGATAATATTGGTAATCTATGAAACCACAATATGATGTTACTCAAGAATTATAACTATTGTTCTTTTTAATAAAAAGACAATTAATAGTAAGTACTTGTTTAATTATGTGATTAATTATTTATTCTCTAACAGAATGCAATCCAACTTAGCATTTCATCTAACTAAAATTCAACATTACTACCTATGAAATCTCTGAAAAGATAAACATTTTCTTATTTTTGAATTTGCTAGCATATTACAATAATGAATTATTTCTTCCATTTCAGAAAACAAGTTGCTATACTTAACTAAACCTAATCAAGACCTATGAACAGTTCTCAAAAGACCCTTATTAAGAAACATCCTGCCCGGGGACGCTTAACAGAAGTTCAATTAAATAATTAATATTAACCCCGTCGCTTCAGTTTTCCTTCTGCACTAAACAACAAATTGTGGCTATTCCAACTCAATGTAAACTAGCCACTTACCTTCAGAAATACTCAGAGCTCCAATGTAATTTATATGCTAAACTCATTAAAAAGGTTTGTAAATATTGTCTTATTTTCTTATTCCTATACAAGATTTGCTATAATATGTGTTAATTTTTAATCCTGGTAACGGCACTACTAAATTGTAACACCTAACTATGAATTCCAATCGCTTAGCCTAAATAATAATAGATGACCTAAATATACTAACAAACCATTCTAGTATTTACTCTAAGCTAATACTGAACCTCTGTCAAGAATTCTATTAGTTACTAAAATACCTAGCTAGCTTGAACGCTGTAATACCTAACTGTTGTCCGATTAATATATAGATAACTACTATGGATGCTCCGAATCAAATCTGAAGTGGCCTGTGATGTCGTAATGGAGAACCCTGGTTGTAAAGCGTAGACCCATGATCTTTTAAATGAAGCGACAGAGACTAACCTTACTACTAACTAACTCATACTTTGAACTGCCTATATGCCTACATCAACTTAACAGCTGTTCATATTACATGGCCGTTGCTTCTAATTTTCTAACCTCATTTATAGCGACAAAGACACTCAAAATAAGTTAATACTCTTGTATAAATCTAACATTAGTTTACCCCTACATTGCTTGGACATTTAACAGTTAGGTCCTAACCGATTCCTAGGTCTAATATACTTTGAAAACCTGGTGAGTTATTTTGCTGAGTCCACCATGCTAATTCTCTGGTTACTGACCCAAGGTTAACTGTCTATTAAAACTGGTGGAATTTAATAATTTAGGTTACAATGGAACTGAAACTAGTCACAGCATCCGGATTTGCTTGCAAGGACTAAGGTGAAATTGGCATGTGTGGTTTGAAATGAAATTTGATATACCTATATGAAGATGGAGACTCCATTGTTATAATAGTACCTATTAGCTTTAGCATATATGGCTTTGCTTGCAAATTAGAAATGAAAATTTGTTATATCTATTGGAAGACGGAGTCACTATATCAGATTTATAACCATACCTACTAGCTTAGGCATATGGCCTTGCTTGCAAAGTTAGAGATGAAAATTTGTTATATCTATTAGAAGATGGAAACACTACATCTATAATAGTACCTATTAGCTTCAGCATATGGTTTTGCTTGCAAAGTCAGAGATGGGAATTGGTATAATCATTAGGGTGAAGAGAGTCTATTGATCTTAATCACCATCTTGGCCTAATACAAATGCTCCAGCAATATTATTTAACCGGTAAAGTCAGGGCACCTCCGCCGCCCATAACAGTGGAACTCGTCACCAGACTTGGACATCCCTCCTCCGGCGCTGCTTTATTACATTTTCATATAAAATCAAACTTCAACATATAAAGTCAAGCTGTCATGTTCGTCAATTCTTTATGTATATATATATATAAAAGGACCAAGCTAAATGCTTCAAAGCGACTTGTTAGTCTACATGAAGAGATCTTTCTCCTTCATGGCAGCAGCAGTTAAAGTTAACGTTAATTGATATATCCTTTTCCTTTTGTTGAATAATCCTTATTGGGATAAATCCAACAGGTTGAGTGCTTAAATTAAGAGAACTAGCAAGTCTGACTCCTGAGGGGAAAGAACTCAATTCTAATTCATAGTAAGTACATATAAATATAGACTCTCCTAACCTTTTCCATGACCAAGTTTCCCCGTAGAACTAAATTCCCTAGTTATGTCTATGTGTCTGACTCGGATCTTATTGAACTCTTGCAACTTGTTGGTTAAAATTTGTCTCTAAAGAATCTCACTCTTGGTAATATATCCTTAATCTCATCATTGGACTGGTCTTGGAAATAACTTAAGAATCCAACCAAATTGAACAGAAGCTTTCGCCTCACCCCAATAGCTTTACATAATTTATGGCTAAAATAGAACCATGTTCCAACTCAATAGGTTAGTATCTGGAAAACCTTGAATCCACATCAGCTTCCATAAGACACTGGTCAACATTACACCGAGTTCCTTCGAGTTTAAACATCTTCTCCCGCCACCGAACAAAATCCTTTTCATACATTAATATAGCAGTAGTCTGATCCAGAGAACTCTTCCGCAACCAGCTCAATTTATAGATTATTATAGGTGCCTTTTGCATCATAGGAATATATTACCTTTTGTCAAGCCAAATATATAGGTAAATTTAGATTCTCCACTTATGTTTGATAGATTATTTCAACCTTCATATCTTTGCAATGCGTGAACCTATAAAGATTACTCTAATCAAGCTCTTTGGACTGTTCCACTAGTATTGTTACCTCACAAATCATTTCCCAAATACTGAAAGCACTAGGTATCCATTGGTCACCTTTTCCTTTTCAAATCTATTAATTTCTTACATACCTCACTGAATATCATATAACTTGTAGACTACATTGCTACAACGCACTAATCATTGACCTAATCTCTCTTCTTAAGATGTAACATTATTTTTGTTAGATAAAGACAGCCATTTTGCTGGAAACTGTCAATCGGACTCTTCCCCACTATCTATAATCATTCTGTCAAATTGCCCGGGTTTGTTCGTCTATCACAAGAATCTATGGCTAGGGATGTCAACAAAATTCGGATTTGATCGTAGATATATTTGTGATAACACATAATGCTACTTATAGACCTAACAGCGACCCTACTCTTTCTACCTACTCTGTATACCAGACTCCCCTCGTAGCCTTGCCCCAGCAGACCTCCCCCTTTCTGCCAGAACAAAGGTCTTCGAGTTACCTAGCTCGTGATTCTAAGTAGGTACTTACCTGCCTAATTTCCGACTAAATGCGACTTTCCTAACAAACACAAACCTGGCGCCTGTATCGCCAGTTCTGACGCCCCAATTCTGTCAAGTTTGGGTGAGTGGGCCCCCTAAAATCCTATCGCTCATGCCGTGGTCCATCTGCTTGGGAAGGGAACAGATAGACACCCTACAGGTAGGTATGGTTCAATCAGGCCGCAACTGCCTCCAAATCTGGGGCATACGCCCCGCGCCATCAGACGTGTTAACTGAAAAACTGTCAATGAAAACAGCCCGCCCGATCAAACCATGTGGAAATTACTAAGCGTTATCCAATGAACACTCATCTGACACTCCACAATGCCAGACTTTCTTTACCTAGCGACCTCCCGTGAGCCTTGCCTGGAGCCCGGAGACATAAAAATGTACTCCTGAAGAAACAAACTCTATGCTTCCAACCCTCTCTGACTCAAATTAAGCCCATTTTCTAGGATTTTACTTGGGAATAATTTACTTTAATTGAAATGCTTTCTGTAAACAAACTAGACCTTTTAATTTCGGATCCAATTTACCAGTCAGAATTCCAAAATTAAAACGTTTAAAAGATCGCGAACCCAATAAACGCCCTATGGTGCAAGGACTCACTGTACACTTGCTTGAAGACTACTTCTCGCTTGATTAAAAATGGAAACTTCTTCAAAAAGTGTTTCGTCTTCCATACGTGTTGCCTCGAAGTCTATCCCGGAGAAATCAGAGCGGGCGTCGCGTCGTTTTTGCTTATCTAGCTCTACTCAAACCGCCAAAAGTTAGCGTCCTTTTTTCTTTTTTTTTTCTTTTACATCCTAGAAATTCTCCCCACTCTCAGGGAAATTTTACCCCTATGTTTAATGGAAACTTTTCAGTATATTTCTAA
Organism: Crambus lathoniellus; assembly: GCA_949710035.1. Lineage (NCBI taxonomy): Eukaryota > Metazoa > Arthropoda > Insecta > Lepidoptera > Crambidae > Crambus > Crambus lathoniellus. The sequence continues at coordinate 31,097,251 of OX453298.1, read as the reverse complement.
TCCGTCTCTTAAATGTCTCATGTCTAATTATTTAACTTTGAAATACTAATTTGACTAAGGTTTATTAGTTTTAATGTCTTAATTGTACATTCTAGAATAATTATTATTCATTTTTTCCAAATTTTATTTCCTATAAATATTTCTTTTTCCCCTTTACAACAATTAAAGTATTTTACTTTTAATCTTGTGTGAATACCATACATCAATAATTACCCCCTCTCCCTGTTTTATAAATAAGGTATTTATTTCTCACAACATGGCAACCCAACTATTCCTGCCTACCCAATAGGAGACATTTCATTGAAAATCCCTATTCACCCCCCCACAAAACTGATAGGCCATCTAGCGTCTAACGCCAAACCATTTCAAACATCCTGAACGCCCAGCTTGGCTTTCGTTCAGAAACCTTTGATAGTTAAGTTATAGAATTTACTAAACTATTCAAAATATTACCTTCTCACATAATATAAACACATTATTTTGTATGATCCCTTTTTTTATTATTATTTATGAATGAAAACTATTATCAAAATGGTAATTGTTCGAACATAATTTCCGAACGTATCACCTCTAGCCAAAGAAACATATTTGAAACTTTGAACCTTATCTAAGATAGAAACCAATATTCTGTACTTTTGATTATTTAACCCATATTTTTATTTAAGTTTTACATAATGTTAATTTAACATTCTGTGAGTAAAAACTTCTCGCTATGTTTATGTGATGTCATTTGACTTGTCTTAGTTCTCAACTCTGCCGCTAGTTGTCGCTGCACTTGGACAGGATTATTCCATTTTGACATGACATTTGTTTACAACAAGATTTATAATTTTACTAACTAATAACAGTTCGTGTCGATTATTTCGTGAACCAATATCGAAATACAAGTATTGTCCACACTCCCGTGAAGCAAATTCGATTGACAAAACCCTCAACAAAGTGCATCTTCTTATATGAAATAATTTGTCACAGAGTCCAACTGTTGTGAAACATCATTGTTTCAATCCCTGAATCTCAGGTATTTATTAACTATATTTTCTCGCTAATTCAAACAAATTTACTGTATCTAACTTCCTCAGATTAATCATAAAACTTCCAAATTAAATGCAAATGACCACAACTGCTCCGCTACCATTAACCCGTTTCTTTTTCAGTGTTTACCTCAAGCAATCTGAAACCACTAAACAAGCCCCAAGCCTTATAGACAGAATCTCCCTCCCATATGCACTGTGTTGACAAAGTATGAAGCAAATTCCCAGCGCAACAACATGGTACATGGCTAATTTTGTTCAATACAACCCAGTTGACACAACCCAATTTGACTTTGTGATTTATTCCCACACCAGGATCTATTTATACTATTAAAAGTTATTGAGGTAAGTAACATTAATACATTTCGACTTTTAACTCTTTAAGAAATATTCGAGATAGTTCAGGTGCGATTCTGAACCGTTACACTATCTAACATAAAGAACATTAACGTGTGCAAAACGAAAAAGAAATCCCGAAACCCTGTACAGAAACAAAACAGAAGCGTGCGGCTTTAATCGCATACGTATTACTTAGTTCTACTGTAGGTTCATAATTACAAATATGCATTTCAAGCATGTCAGTTTTGACCATTCAAGCCCCATATTGAGTCCATCCAATAGTCCATACAAAAGTTACCGTGACCTTACCTTCAGTAAAACCGATAATCAGATTGAAGTCGCAAAATTAACTCTGCATCAATTTATAGCAAAATAAACTGAACTTCGAACTTTATCTTCAAAGTCAATGAATCAGATCTTTTCGAAACAATAATAGATATCAAGCCAAATTAAAACTACATCAACCCAACTATTGACCCAATACAGAAATCACCAACTCCACCTATTTAATCAAAATCACCTACAATTTACATACCTTTGTACAAACTCGTGACTACAATTGTTAATAACGAAATAACACATAATTGAATTAGATAACGGAACAATAAAGAATTAAAAGCAAGTATGTCGGTCGTAACATTTCATTGCTTGACACATCCTTGGGCGAGTCACGCGTGTCCAAGGTCATATCGAATTTGCAGCCACTTGTCTTTACTTTTGATTATAGATAGGCAACTTATAATTTTCTTGTACAAGCATTCTCGGATAGAATCATCTCGTGATATGGTTTGTAGCTACTCATTTGATTGAAACAAATTTTATTTTATTTTCTGCTGATTTTGCTGTCTGTTTGACTATTATTTTTAATTGTGAACACAGTTTGAACGTAAGATAAAAAAAGTATGAGTACAAAGCTTTGCTTCTAATGAATTTCAGACATTTCTAAATCACCTTTGTATCCTAAAAGCTGTATTAAATTTATCTGCTGTATTAACCAACAAAAAAGTTGCCTCCAAAGCACTGATTAAATTGTCTGAAATAGACGCAAAGGAAGAAGACGCAAACTAATCTACTCATGGCAATAGCTAGAAGCAGAATTTGTTCATTGGTTTAAACCCTCAAATTTCCAAAATTAGGTACTATATTGACAGCCCGAATGATTCTAAAAAATTATGTAAATGTTCACTCACTTAAAGGCGCTAGCATTAAAAACAAAGAGATTATGGTTAGTAAAGAGGGCGCCACGTGCGCAGTGACACCGCCTGGCGACTGCAGGAAATCCAAGGCCTCCGCTCACTTGCCGGTTCGACGACCGCCTGATAAATAACTAAACAATTAAGGACTTACCTAAACCTAATCTAAAGCTATATTATTACTTGCCATTTTGAAGCAAGCAACTTTTAAAGCAATAGCCTAACTACAGCCCATTCATGGGAGGACTAAAATGACTGTGGTGGAAATGACAAACGCAAAAATAATATAAAATAAATACTAGCTTAAGGTGAATGAAGCTGCTTACATTGTTCTAGTTTTGAAGTTCTATACAATACGAACCCATTAAAACGTAGTACTAAAGAGTTTCTTACTTACTGGCAACCTGGAATCGGTAATAGTTGCGGTATTTGAGGCAATGTTTTGATGTCGTCTATGCCGCTGACGATGTCGTCTGCCACTGACAATGTCGCCTGCTTTGGAACAGCACCTTTAGAATAAAAGATCGTCAAAACATATAACACACCCTTATTAACTACAACTAAATCAATTAATGAACTTAAGGGCCTGTTGTCAGGTTGGTTACAATTACAAACGACTAATCAAATGAAACATTACTACGTCACGACACATAATTTTGGTTAACTAGCATTGTGACAGATCTATCTTCTAAAAATTGGGATCCAAGTAAACCAATCGACAAAAAAGAATGATATGAGTTGCTAAACATTGATTCGAAATTTAATGTTCATAGCCAAACTATCAAAACTCTACAAAGAAAAAAGAATAAGTAACTTTAAAGTATTAGTTTCTTAGATTCGATCGCTAGATTTGACCTATAACGAAACATACTTCAGTGCCTCACGTTTCTATCATTGTCAAATGCGTTGTCATTGCTCGTAGCAAATCTTTGTAACCAAACAAACACCAAATAGCGTTTCAAAATAAAAGTCTTAAAAACTCTTCGATGAAGTAAAAACTGAAGTAAAAACTGGACTAATGCAATACGGTATTTTACTGATTTTTTTTATTTCTTTAAAATGTTTTTCGAAATATTAGCTACACAAAACAAGTTTTCATTTTGAATTATCTTGAATATTTGCAAAGATATAGGACTTCAAACTTTATAATTAGACAAGGACAGGACGCTATCTTAGTGACGTCAGTGGGTTAGTAGCGTCATAGTCACGCCATAGAAGATTTCGTTTTAGAAAGAGACAGCTATAGTCAAAATCAAACAGACTATAATTCTTTTATTATAAAACAGATTCAAATTATATTTTCACATTTGGTATTCTTAATTGCAATATTTTTTAACGCCATCATTAAATATCTACATTTCAACAACAGTAAAATACCCTATTCTGACACGCGTACCAAACGTTTTTGTTGACAAATGTACTTATTTTTTCATTTAAACTTTTCTTGTGCTACAATTTACGATTTCCTAAACAGCTATTCCTGGCCCAAGTATAAAATGACCTGAGCTACGGAGTCGCAAAGCTCAGTGGTTAGAGCATTCACCCGGACAGTGAAAGGTCGTGGGTTCGAGTCCCATCGGAGCTAGTGTGAGACGGGTCGACTTTTTCTAATATTCATTAATAAAAATTGCATTGTGAATGCAGAAAAGTAAAAAAGTAAAAAAAAATCAGATTAAAACTTAAAGAAAGTGTTTTGTTTTGTTATGTATAAGAATTAAATAATACTACACCACACACGCGTGTTTGGGGAATGTGTTAACGGCAAACTAATCTCATAAGGACCCGTACATTTCTGTCAAGGTAAACTGAACTCTAAAAACAGCATTGACAGCCTTAATTTATTATCTAATCAATACGTTTCTTTAGATAGAACTTGACCCAAATTACCATTTTCTATAAACACACCATGGTGGAGGCCACGTCAAATATACGCTTGCAGACATATAATGATAGACCGACGGACACGTATCAGATACCCACTATTGTTAAGTTACGTAGATTAACCAAATTGTTACTTTTGTATCGGTTAATAAATAATTGGTAGGCTCACACGAGAGAAATTAAGCTTTTGAAGTCACATATACATAAAGATTATTTAAGTTTTTTTATTTATAACTTTCCTCATTTTCATTGCAAAAAACGAAACTAACGAAAACAGATGTTAGATTTCTGCGCACACTGTTCAATGAAATAAAACAAAGTTTACGGATACCTAACTAAAGTGTTTTTTAAACTATTTTTACTTTTTTTGAAAACAAAAATTAGAAAACACGACCCATCCTCCAAGTAGCTCCGGAGTCGTTAAAGAACAACTCCGTAGCTCAGCGGTCAGAGCACTCGCCTGGACAGTGAAAGGTCCCGGGTTCGATTCCCTGTGTAGCTACTTGATCGTTATCTTATCTACTACGTGGTCATTTTTTTCTAATACATATTTCATTTTCACTAACTTGTGTTTTAATTATACTTTTGTAGGTATGTTTTAAACTAAATATATGTACTTACGTATTATTTCCGCATATGGACGATTTAATAGCGACCACAAAATGCGAAACTTAGAAACTTAAGAAAATCCCAATGTCATTTTCTTCTACTCTCACTTTCTTATTTAAATACAGTTTTTTCTATTCCGTACACTCGCAATAACGCTTTCTTCAATCACGTTTATTCAAACGATTGACTAATGGAAAAGTTGAGTGTTAAACGGTGTTTGAATCAAATAGTCCAATCGGTATACAGTGATGGACCCCGGGTTCCCTCCTGAATATCAATTAGGATGGATGGATACTCAAACCGAAGCCAAGGAACAGTTTTAAGAAAACAATATTCTGATACAAAACGCCGCTCAAATACTAATGCTTATCGAATTCCAATGTCGTCATTGTTCAAAGTGAGACATGAGAACCAAACTATGAACTACTTAAATAAATGCATATTGATATTTCTTTAGAACTAGCGACTTTGTCTACTCATTTCGTTAAGGGCGGAAATACACGGTTCACTTTTGTCTTTCAATTTGGATGAAGGAACCAAATTAAACAATGTAAACGTAAAAGTAAATCATTCAATGTCAATGTGCGCCTGTATTTCTGCGACTTTCAACCAAAGTAAATTAATTTGTTAGAACCGTGTAATATGAGCATAGGATCCTTGGTTTTTGTGTGAAAGCAAAAAAATCAGTTCAAAAATTTCAAACTAACTTTGTTATGGTGTTTCTACAAACCGCTGTTGGCGTAGCACTCATGTTAAAAAAATATCTTTGTTGCTTCATTACTATATGAATATACTATAAGTACCTCGCAGTTCTACCCTCGTGGTACCCGTTCCAGTGGGAATATCGGAATAAAATATAGCCTATGTCACTCGGGAAGAATGTAGCTTTATGGTCAAAGAATTGTCTAAATCGGTCCAGTAGTTTCGGAGCCTATTCGATGCAAACAAACAAACAATCAAATCTTTCCTCTTTATAATATTAGTATAGTATAGATAGATGAACGACGCGACGCCTTGCTGAACTAAAAATAAACATCCATTGATAAGTCCATCCAATGAATGGCTGAATGCAAATTTAACTTGTGGTTTTCAACGCTTATAAACAATTCAAACCAGCAAATACCTTAATAAAGGGTTTTGTTCACACTTAACATATTCAATATTCGTTCTAAGTAATACAAATTTACTTGGATAAACTCCAAGCGATAAAAATATTTTTACATTTACTTAGGTACATGATATGAATTTTGTTGTTTAAACTTTTTTTCTTTGTTTACAGAATTGGCCTTTGCGGTTTTAACAATCCACACAGAGACCAGAAGACAGAAGAAGTAAAAAGACACATAGGGCAGGTAAGATCAACATTTAATAATGAATGAGTAGTATCAGATGTGGACTGACGATCTGATGAAGGTCAAGGGAAGCCGCTAGGTCGTTGTGGAGATCTTTGGGTGATCTATGCCCAGCCGTGGGCTACGTCGTACGGCTAATGATGATGATGAGTATCAGAACTCATCATAAAGTTTATTCCAAATTTCAAAATATATTCTAGTTATGCCAAACATACACGAGGATACAACCTGTCTTCGAGTAAACTAAACCTCAAGTTGTCAAGCAGGAAGTACGTTGACACGAAGCCAGAGTTACTAGCTTACTATCCTAGCTTGATAAACTACCCTCGTATATTTCCAGCATTAGGAATCGAATTAATCGCAACCGTACCACTGCTACACTATGGGACTAGTCATGAGTCCTTTTATGATTACTCACCATTTACATTGAATATCTAAAGATTTTCTCGTTTAATACTTAGTAGATGTCATAATACAATACTTCAAGATTTATCGTTGATCATAAAAAAACAATAAGGCGCTAATATTTATTAATACTACCAAATACCTAACCGATGACATCGAACCGAAAATAATTCTTCTGATGAGGTCATGGCTACCAAGACACTCTTCAGCAAATGACTTCTCATCGCAGTCTTAATTTTTTGTTCCATATAATACGCTGGGTTACTTCTGTAGTATAGTGATGATCCATCGCACATTTTTTACAATTAGTCAAGCATACCAAGCTAATTTGCTTATCGCATTGACCATCACAACAAAAAACACGAACTGATTGATTGTGTTTAGTGCGGCACTAGAACCCGATTTCTGCATACATTAAAACAATACTATTAGAAGCTATTCAACATCATACTTGCAAATTTTTACAACTTAACTAGAGATGTAAAAAATAAACACTAAAACACAATGGGCGACACGGAATCGTTGAAACAAGGAAGTCTGCCTCTTCTAGGATCTTGTTATTCAATCAAACATGTGATGCCTTACGGTTCATTGAAAATAAACGTAACAATAGAATAAAAATAGTTCTGACATTCAAATGAGATGCGGTAACAAGCTGTCTAATACAAGGTCAGTACTATATTATTAAGTTCATATAGGATTACAAATATTACAATACCTTGATCGGTAACGTGACTCCTAAGATACCTGTAGCAATGAATATGAATGAAAATTTAATACTACAAAATCAAATCAATTCCAATGTTGTTAGTCTATGGACAAGTACCTCCCTTCTTTACAATTTAACTATGCGATCGCCTTATTTAGATTAATACTTCTCACACCAAACACTACAAACTCATCACATGGGCTTTGGTTCGGCTCAAAACTTGGAAAATGTAGTAGAAAGCACGTCTATGTATTTTCGGTTTTTACTCACTGAATACATTTACAAGTGTTGTGATGTGCTATTCAAATCCTATTCTTATCAACGGTCACCTTAGCCGAAATCGGTCGGGGATTATTATTATTATTCTCATCAAATATCTTCAACATCAGATGAAAATAACTTTAGTCTGTACTTTTGTCCCATTTTAATTAGAATTAACTCCTTTGAAATCTTAACTCCACTTATGGGCATTATACAAGCTTCGATAGGTCCTTGACTCAAATTTAACACGATGACGGAAACTTTTGGTGACTAAAATCGTTATCCGGAAACGGAACATTTCATTGAAAAATGAGCTCATACAAAACAAGACGCCTAATGAGAGCACTGTTCCATATACATTTTATTACCCGTATCTAATAATTCTGCTCTTGAATCAAATATCACGGATAACAACTAAGTGAGGTCAGAATTCGCCCGAGACGTATATTAAATTAGTTTAGGGAGGAGTTCAATTAGACACACTGATACAGAGCAAGCTTGAAATGAGGGCTAAGTTGTATCTACATACATTATTAGATCATAGCTAGGGAATAAATTACACTCTCCACAATAGACTCAAAGGTTGAGTTAACATTACACAATTATTTAGAACATGCTGACCCGGCAAACGTTGTTTTGCCATAAAAATAATAATTAATTAATTAATGTGTGTTTATACACTAAAAGCTGCCTGCACCAGACAACAGATAGCGCTAGTTATATACTTCTAATAATCGGACCTTAAGATTGGTCTCTATTACCTACCTTAATATAAAAAAGTTACTCTGTGAAGTATACTGCTTATCAGTTAAACTCTGGGGCGTTTTAGGCGCTAGTTTTTTTTGTACGGTGCTTATGGAAAAGATTAGTATTTGATTTTGACCGCGCGCAGACATTAGTGATTACATACTCTTTGGAAGCGGCCATGGAAGAAATGACAGTTTTGTATCGAAGGTACGACAGTTAAACGATTTTTCATACAAAATTAACATTTTTACTTAATTTTTCGGAATAAAGTTACTCCTAGTAGCCTATGTTACTCTCCAGCACCCAAACTATCCCCGCACTAAAAATCACGTCGATCCGTTGCTCCGTTTTGACGTGAAAGATGGACAAACAAATAAACAAACAAACACACTTTCACATTTATAATATTAGTATGGATATTGCAAATGAAGTATTAGAAAAAGTCGACCCATTTCACAATTACTAGCTTCGATGGGATTGTAAGACGAGTCGAATTTTTCTAATAATTCGTTTTCAATATCTCCAATAATAAAATCGCACTGTAAAGGCATAAAAATTAAAATTAAAATAAGTATTTAGAAGTCATCATTATCAGCTATTCTAAATTTTAATGCCCTAATTGTTAAGGTAAACACAGTAATGATAGAGATATACCTACTCAGTAACGAGGGAATTCCTGGTTTAATGCAGACTGCAATTTAAAAATAGGTTTATTAATGAAACCTTACAACAACCGAAAAATATTAGTTGGTAAACAAATAAACTGGCTAACTGTATCACCTCACAACACCAACAGCTAGCAACTCCATACATCAATTATACGCGGTCGACCGGGCTGGCGGTATTTGAAACCGACGCGACGCGACAATTAACTTTAGTTTCGTCAGTACATGTCTTGCTACACTTCCCTCTACCGGCTTTAACACGACCGTTATTACGGGCATAGTAATCACGGTAGGCAGGTCGAAGAATCGAATATAGATACACACTATTTAGCTATACTTAACATCTTATTACAGTTGAGAACTTATCTTGTTTAAGAGAAATATAATTATCGCGTATGCCCGAGTACTCGAATGTTACTCAACTTTAAGAGCGCCTTATACATCATGACGTCTCTTTCATACCTTTGACTTTTAAAGTGACAGAATGATTTTCAAGATGCTCCTAAAGTTGAATAGCGTTCTAGTATTCGGACATTAGTGTTTTGCGACTAGTAAGGTTAAGTTACCTTTAATTTTACCTTTTTTTTGTTGTTGACCTGGGGAAAATGGCTTTCCATCTCATTAAGGTAGGATATGTTAATAGGTGTGGTACATGATGATGATGGTGGAGTATATCTTACACTCTTTGGACGCTTACAAATCTGAATTGGGCCCGTGTCTCAGTTTCCTTATCCATTTACAAGGAAGAGCTGTGCCCTAATAGAAGAGGACAGAAATGAAATGGCCGATAATGATTATGTTTAGACGGAGACTCTCTGGACCGGTGTAGCGTTGCCGAAATTTAAAGTGACTTCACAATTTCAGCTCAGAGCTCATTCAGTCAGTCAACCTACAATAAAAAATCATATCTCACATCAGAAAAATAACAAATTTGATTCATAGTAATCTTATGCTAATTAAAACATTGTTAGTGAGGTGTTAGTATTTTTGACAAGGTCGTTATGTCAAGTGAACAAAGGTTAGCTGTCATTGCTGAATTAGTTTCATGTAGAGATACAGTTACAATGAAGATTTGGTTTCCATTGAAGGAACGCTATCCATCATCCAATATTGACATATCATTTGTGGTTAAACAAACATTAATTTTTTGTATTACACTATATGAGAATCTTAGCCGTATCGATGTATCTTTTGTAAAATACTAATGTTAAAATAATATTACGAACGAATTTATTGAAGCAGTTGAAATACTATTCACCATAAATATGAATAAAGCAGCAAAAATCTTCATGAATATTATTAGTTACGATTCAGGACAATCAGTTTAAATGTTACCATTAAATTATGCATATTGGTTTATTTCATAGTATATGTCTTACAACAGTAATACAACCACCATAAAAATAAATTATTCTAATATTATATTATTGTTTTTTTTCATCCTACTTCCTACTAATATTATAAATGTGAAAGTTTGGATGTTTGGATGTTTGGATGTTTGGATGTTTGGATGTTTGTTACTCAATCACGCCGAAACGGCTGAACGGATTTGGATGAAATTTGGAACACAGATACTTTGTAGCCTGGAGAGGAACATAGGCTACTTTTTATCCCGGAAAAATGTCACATTCCTGAGGGATAACGTCGTGTAGTCCACGCGGGCGAAGCCGCGGGCGGATTACAACGTGCCTCTTCTGTCTTATTTAAATTAAAGAAATCCGCGAATGGACAATAGCCATAATGCTCTCTCTGACTGTCATTCCAACTCCAAGAATATGTCTTTGTGAAGTAGGTGTAATGGATGTGTGTAAGTCATATTGTTTAGTAAACCCCACCCCATGTTTAATAAGAACCGCCAAGCCAACTGGCAAAAGGCGGCGACACACCTTAGAGTCAGCCCTAACATCAGGCAAAGCATTAAAAACCAAATAATAATATTCATGTTGAACTCACCGGTTTGTTAGGGAAAAGATGAAGTTACTAGGCCTGGAGTAGCTTGTGTTGTGCACTAAACTCCTAACCCACTCGTAGCACCTTCCGACCAAATATACTTAACACTAACTTTTAATCCTAACTAATTAATATTCGGCACCCTATTAATTTGTGATCTTACGTCTGTGCGCACGCGCGTCCTCGCTTCGAATCCCCAACCCCCGCTTGTTTTCTTTAGCGTCACCGCTATCCCTTCCCAAAATCTTATTTCTTTACTATCTTTGCTTCCCCGAATCACAAGCAATTAAGCCCTTTTGAGTTTGCAGTCGTTTTTAGTACAAGGGTCTTGTTACTGGATAAGAGGCATGGCAAAGACATTAGCGTCTTTATTTATTATGTCATTTCTAGTGAGAGTTTGTCCCATAAGTGCCAACACATTTAGTTTCCTATTCAATAGTCACACTTTTTAATGTGAGACCAATTTAATGGATGAAACGTGTCACTGTTTGATAATTTATGGCCCCCTTAACATATTTGCAAATGTACATCTACTATAAAGAAACTTCTGAAGACAAGAGAAGTAGATGCTTTATTAATATTTACCTCATGGCGTTACATTCCCCCCTCTGAAAATAAGACGAGGGCATGCCTGTAGTAGCATTTTCACGATAGGACGTATGTAAATACATTAACAGCTATATTCTTTTAATAAATTCGCAATTTGAAGCATTTTTTTTTGTATCAAACCTTACGCAATTAATTTAACCCTTTTAATATTTTCTAAATACTTTGAAGTTTGGACGTCTTAATCAACTTGAGCCAAATAAAATACCTATATTATCGTTACATGTGGATATTATTTGTCCTATAATTAGATACCAACTAGTCGTGTTATTTCCGGCAACAGGCTTATTTGCCTTACGCCAAATAATAATTAGGTTCATGTCCTAAAACATCGCCATGAATTGTGGTAACTCGTTGTAATACTACAGTATTTAAGTCTTTGTTATTTATCAAATTACTCTTTTGCAAATAGCGATTTGCTTTGCACAACATATGTATATGCCTCATTTCTATATGATACCATGTAGGTATATTTAGTCCCTAATGAATATCTCCTTGTCATTATTGCCGTACCACAAAACAAATAACAGCGCAAGCACAGCAGCCGCACTCCGTAAAACCATTCAAACAAATACCAACTCCAACACAATAAAGTAGGTCTCAGCCTGTACGGTGCCAATTACGCACGGTTATATTCACCCAGACGCTGCATTTCTTTCTATTGCATACATCCTAACCCCTTTTTTTGTCTACGTTTAGGGTTGGGCTTGCGGCACAGATTACTAAACAGTTATTATGTCAAAGTGAAAATATCTTCGCCTTAAATTAGGCTAATATAAATTTAATAATAATATGATCATCATATTAACAATGCGGAAGCGTGCTCGTTGGCTTCTCATTCCTTCACACTGCAATGAGTCGAAATGATTCCCGGAATGGAGATATCCTATGGGCCGGAAAGTGACATAGGCTGCACGTTATCCCTTAATCCTAAGAAACTGAATTGTTCGTCTTTCACCAATTAAAAGAACCAAACCCATACATTGCACAATAATTACGTGGTTTTGACATTTTGAGTAGCTAACTATATCATTTAGTAATCTCACTTAGTAATTTTGATGCGCTCAGCGCCATGCGCACGTTGTGAGCGCTATGGTAGGGCTGTCTAGGTTGAACACCACGCGGTACATCCAACGTTCATATCTGCAATTTCTGTAATTAATTCATAAAAACCAATATTCTCAAATAGAAATAAAGACCATCAGTTTTTAAATATTATTACTTTTTAATTCCCAGATTAAATTCGTAATGCATTGTGCCCTATTACCTATACATTAGGAAGGTGTCATAACTACTTCATCACCCTCATCATCACGTCAGTCAACAGCCGGCACAGCGGACAGCCCGTCCGTTTGCATCGAATAGGCTCCGGAACCACCGGACCAACCCAAGAACCTCCCCGACCATCAGAAAGCCACACTCCCCCCCGAGCCACACAGGCCACACTCCATCCCGACACTCCCACGGGAGGATTCGCTAGTGTATAATAATTTAGTGATATCCATTTTTTTTTATGAATCTCCCTCGTACTTCCTGATTGCATTTATAGAAATAATTGATTTTCACCTCATATGATATCGACCTTTACTAAAGCTATTTGAGATCTATTTAAAATTCCGTTTCTTATACGTAAATGAATCTGTAGTTTAGAAGAATAGTAAGATTGCGGTAAGTGATACACCACCCAGTTAAAACATTATCATTGATAAATAGATAAAAAAATACCTACTATGTACGTCTCAGCTGTAAGTTCGGGATGTATATGGATAGATAGGTTTTTGTAACCCGTGTTTTTTTTTGTACTTATAAGATTTAAATCTTGTACATATTTATACATTCTTATAAGATTACTTGGGGTATTATGTTTCTTATAAGATCTTACGAGACGTTCTCGATATTTTATACACTCCTTATTATTACTTCAAGTAAGTAAGTTTAGCGAGTTACTTAAAATGGATTGCAAATCAAAGCCTCTTGTGTTTTTCACAATTCATAGATTGGTTTAGTTAACCATAAGACTTATTCTTTAATTCTTAAAATAGTGTTCAATTATGGTATGATTCATACCCAGATTTAGTTAATTGCTTTTTCCCTACCTACGCATTTAGGAGGATGCATCATGGAATCTAACACATGGAACAACAGTCATGAAAACACTTTTATCATGATAAGCCACAGCCTATCTGTACGTATTGGATTCTAAAAAAAAATATGTTACGAGTCTTTAACCTTCCTGTTTCAACTGATAATTGTACAACCACTACCAATAGGATCACTCCAAACTAAATTATTAAGTCAAATCATTATTTTGATTTATCCTATTGTAAGAAATAGATTTATACGAAACGAGACATTGTTAAGGATGTGAGAGTTGCTACTATTGTAGTGCAAAGCATGCAACTTATCTGGCCTTTTGGTTCTGTTCTTGATCTACAAGGAACGTTCATACTGCTTTATCAGCGCTGGATAACAACGTTGCGTGTTCAGCTTTAGGCTCGACTGCAGTCAACAGCTACTCTATGGCGCTGCTGGTGGTACGATGATGCTCCAGTGCCACACCGCCGTGCCACACCGCCGTGCCACACCGCCGTGATATGAAAATTACATACAAACGGATATTTATTTTGAGAACTTACAACTTAATAACACACACTTAAATACTTTAGTATTGAAGTATAATATATTTATTAGTTATCGAGTCTTCATGACACAGTCTTATTCTTATCTAATTTACATAGGCCTAAAACTTTTGTGTGCATGTAAGAAATCATTTATTTATTTATTTGTGTTAGTTTACGCTGGTAGCCCAATAACGCTAATAACCATAGCTCCTTCTTCGTTCAACCCCACAATTACCTAAATCTTTACAACTAAAAAAGAATATTTTTATATCACTAACCTATTATTAAATATCTTTACGTTTTCCATCTTCAACATTCTCAATCTTTACGTTTATCAATGTTTTGAACCCATTTGTATTTGTATTTGTTTGGACATAACCTGAATTGAAACCATTTTCACACCAACTGTTATTATTTTGTGCAATAGATATTTCTATTTACATTTCTATCACTCCAAGGGTTGCCATAAAGTGTAACCTAGTTATAATCTATAATTTCCTGGCATTTTGCTTTATGCAGGTTTGTTATCTCTCCAACCTTATCATTATACTGCTGAAACAGCAATATTACTTATTAGCCGTTCTTCGTAGTTTTTCTCTTGTAGTACCCGCTTCCACGTGAATACTGTTACAACAGTATAGTCTATGTGTTATTCAATGTACATAATATATCTATATTACTGTAAGCTTCATCCGTACAACATTCCTTTGCTTGTAAGAGTAACAAACATACCAACACCCTCTCAACCTCTCACACTTATAATATTAGTAGACTTATGCTAGTTCAAGTCTGTAGTTTTAAGTCCCAACACTGTAGAACTTTTACACCTTACATTAAAATAAATAATTTGTAAAACAGATGTATTGAAAAGATAGCTTAATTTCCACTTAATGCCACACAGTCAAACTTTGTCTGACGAGAATCGAACTCGTAATATTATTTTATGTAGCTATTTGTTGCATCAATCCATGCGTAATTATTATAACTCTAATGTGTTCTATACTGTCTTATATTTATATTTCACTGCTTCATATTGATAGCAGGTACCTTTTGTTGCATATAATTTGTAAAATACATAACAACCTTTTATTGAATAATACGTACTAAATTTAATACTTAAATTTACAACTTTCATACAAAACCCCAACCATTGCGACCGATGAGCATTATTCATAGCAACCTAAGTGTAGTGCCTCCCTACTTCAAAGACAAGAAACGTTAAAATAAATTATAACGATACTTAACTTATTTGCCGGCATGTGACCGATGCAGAACCGCAGCTGCCATCAGCAAACCCACGACTTATCCTCACACAGCGTGCAGCGTCCCCGAGTCATATGAAAACAGCGTGGTTGAGACATATTATTTTCCTTATTCGAAAAATATTTTTACTGAGTGTACTACCTTAATTAAACATTAATAATAATCTATTACCTAACTTATATCCTAACCTAAATAGTAATTTACATTCTTAACTAATACTTTAAGTTTATCTTAGAAACGACAGTTGTTATATCAAAGCGACGACTGAATATATGATTTATTTGAGACAAAATATTTTTTCCGTATCTACAGGAATCGAACCCGGGACCTTCAGAGATAGTAGCATCTTGAAAACCGGTGCGTATCCCACTCGGCCACGGAGGTCATCAAAGTATTATTTAGAAACTCGAAAAACCCAACCTTTTTTTCTTTAAGGCTAAATGATAAATGCATCCCTTTTTTCTATTTGTACCTATTTTTGGAGTAACATCTGGATACCGCACCAGTTTAATGGCCAGCGTGGTGTGGCCCTTTCAATACAAGCTAGGCATTGTTAAAGAATTCCCAAATGAGTGGCAGTAAGAATGCTTTATCTATTTCTATTAAATCCCAACGTTTAATCCACACACCTTCAATCATAACTTGTGTTGCTGGAATAGTACAATTTATGCTAACTTAAAGAAGATAAGTACCTGTCTCATAATGGTAAATCGGAAACCTTTGACCGCATGGTTTTATTTCCAGTAAATGTAGCACTCCTAAACACAACTGACAATGAACATGGTTATTATATAAGACAGATAATTGATGTATAATAGCTTAATTTAAAATAACACAGTTAGCTATTTGCGAGGCTCGAACCCGCATTTTTATTATTATAATTCTGAAAAGCTTTACTATAAATCTATGTGATCTACACATTTTTTTTTAATTATATTTAACTAGCGGCCGCCCGCGGTTTCACCCGCGTGGTTCCCGTTCCCGTGGGAATATCGGGATAAAAAGTACATATAAACCTTCCTCTTGAATCACTCTATCTATTTAAAAAAAAACGCATCAAAATCCGTTGCGTAGTTTCAAAGATTTAAGCATACAAAGGGACATAGGGACAGAGAAAGCGACTTTGTTTTATACTATGTAGTGATATGCCAAGATCTCTCCCCGTAGCTTCTATATCCAATCCTAGTTATCTAGAATATAGATAATTAAAAATCGTTAACTTGTTTAACTGACCGTTGTGGCCAAACAATACTTATCGCAAGCCTAATAGAATGAAATGTTTTCATATTAAGGACAGGAGTAAGATTAAACCATATTTTAGTATGAATACTTAACTTAAGTATATCCGGCAATTTGTTCTGCCGACCTTCCACTGCTGGCCTTCCACCATTGGGATAGCCTTCACTGGGTGCTGGTTTCTAGCTGGAGTGACAACGGGAAATCACACAGCGGAATCGGGGATTTGTCCCCGCAGCAACTCGGGAGTCCCAGGTTCCGCAATATGGAATTGAAAACATTGAACTTGAGATTTATGAACGGAGAATGTTTTTACGGTGTGTAATCCTATACCTGAAGATTAATAATAACATATTAGCTAACTTATATCAAAATTCTTCATAGTACCTTACATTTTAGACTATAGTCTAACTTAATCTTAGAAACACAGCTGCGTATCATCAAAGCTATGTTTTAAAAACCAAGTGTTTTCAACGGTCCTTCTTATCTCGTAAACGTATTTATTGTTAGCCCGAGCTTTTGTGTAAAGTAATCTACATTTTTGTAATACCGGTAACAATAGGTCTTTATGTTCCGCGCTCATTTGTAAAAGCAATAAAGTCTTCGTACGTCAATTCAGCTGGTTTACTACACCCCATTGTCTTATTATAATTCCCCACGCAAACCAAAGTCGCAACTTCCATGTGCACGTTGGGTTCATTAGGTATATCTATTATTTCGATAGTTTAACATTCCTCGCAATCCTTCAGTATCATTACAAGAACCGATTATAGCCTTCGTTATTACTTCTAAGAGTTTAATCTTTAAGTTTATGTCAGGACAACATCTAATCACGCCTTTAACCCTCTCTAACCAATTTAAAACCTAGTATTATAGATCTCGGTAATTTCCGCAAAACTAGAACAGGTATTTCTATTCGGACATCGACAACCCCTACGTCAAATAGAATTGATCGTATTAAGCCCTCACTTTTAGGTCCGAACGCACTATACATGACCAGTTTGTATCACCACTTCAGATAACACATCAACCTGAGTTTTGATATACCTGTATAATTCAGTCGTAAAACCCGTTATTTGACTACGGTGTCAATCAACGCTTATGCTTTCTAAGGATTTAGCCTTTTGGTTATCTGATCTAATTTCCTGACAAAAATCTCTAAACTAAACCTTTGTCTTGATGTATCTGAACCTATTTGTTCTACACACGACCTACTGTTTTCCCGAACATTATTTCCTTGTTAATTATTATTTTAATTTTGAACATTTTGTTTTGTAATACCGATGCAATTTTTAAATTAAAAATATTGAAAATTAAGTACTCAAATCCAGTTGACCTGCTTTACGCTTACGGCCCCGGCGCGTCACACTATCTGATCCGACATAGTACTTGTTATCAGTAACTATACTATTTTCTCAGTAGGCGACTAACAAGACAAAAGTTAATTACATTCTGCAAAGTCACACAGTATGTATATAAATTCAAGATGTATATAAGTTCAAGCAACCTGTAAAATTACACAATTAATAAACAGCTACCACCTAACTTCAAAACTAAAATCTTCTGCCAATCCAATAAAAGGAATAAAATTTTATTTTAAAACCAAAATTCTCTCCCAGATATAAAACTAGACCTATCTCTCTCTCCCAGTTATTAATATTAAATATGTATATTTATTTAATAAAACTTAAAGATATTTAATGTCATTGATGTATAAGAATTGAAATTCGTAGTAATAAATTGCAATATGTGAAATTAATGCAGACTAATTTATTAAGACTTACTATATTTTCTTACTTAGACTAGACTTAATATGACTTAATATATTTAATGTTTCATATGTATTTGCATGCTATTTTATAGCAAAACGCGTTATACCTACTAAACTATGTAACTTAAATACCTTGTTTGGAGCAAATAAAGTATACTCTATTCTATTCAAATGTTTGTACGCCATTTGTGTATGGCTGATATGTAACGCTACATAATTATTTTACCCTCAGGATCTATATTTAAAGCACATGTTTTGAAATAACCGATTTGGTTTTGGGTTTTAATTCTGAACGACTAAATAATGTTTATTTGCCCAACCTTACAAGTTTTAGTGCTTAATTTCAACAATTGGAAAAAATTATATTTCTATAGTTTTGCTTTTCATCATCATAATACCTATATAAAACAATAACAAGTTACCCAGCCACGTGAAACTGGCGCAAAGCTTTTTTTTTTTATGGACAACCATATATAATACAATAATACAATATACGTTGCACGTGTCTTAAACGTTTGACCGCTCATCATTCCCTTTTTTTTTGTTACCTACTTTCTAAATTACGTTACAAAGAGCAACCTTTTTTATACCGTATCTTAGGCTAAACGAAACAATGTTAACAATGACTGTTGTTCCAAGCAAATTCCATTTTATTTCATTCGGAATGTTTGAATGTTTAGTTATTCAATACCCTATTTTATTTATTTAGCAGTGATCGCCTTTAATGCCCTTACGTTATGCCATTTTTATACTAAATTCCCGTTGTGCAAATAGTTTTAACACATATATTGACGGGATTCTGGCCACGGTGCACCAAAATGTGACTCAACTCCACTAACCCAGGCCCTGTAAGTGGACATAAATTACAGGTCCTACTAAGGTCGAATATAAAACTCTGAGCAGCCTCCCCCTTGGGGGAGGGGTTACCGCCCCGCCCATTAGAATTCTAGATATTTTCTAGACTTCTAACGCCATCCGCGGTAACCAATGGCACCAACCCATTACAACGTGCCTCTTCTGTCTTATTTAAATTAAAGAAATCCGCGAATGGACAATAGCCATAATGCTCTCTCTGACTGTCATTCCAACTCCAAGAATATGTCTTTGTGAAGTAGGTGTAATGGATGTGTGTAAGTCATATTGTTTAGTAAACCCCACCCCATGTTTAATAAGAACCGCCAAGCCAACTGGCAAAAGGCGGCGACACACCTTAGAGTCAGCCCTAACATCAGGCAAAGCATTAAAAACCAAATAATAATATTCATGTTGAACTCACCGGTTTGTTAGGGAAAAGATGAAGTTACTAGGCCTGGAGTAGCTTGTGTTGTGCACTAAACTCCTAACCCACTCGTAGCACCTTCCGACCAAATATACTTAACACTAACTTTTAATCCTAACTAATTAATATTCGGCACCCTATTAATTTGTGATCTTACGTCTGTGCGCACGCGCGTCCTCGCTTCGAATCCCCAACCCCCGCTTGTTTTCTTTAGCGTCACCGCTATCCCTTCCCAAAATCTTATTTCTTTACTATCTTTGCTTCCCCGAATCACAAGCAATTAAGCCCTTTTGAGTTTGCAGTCGTTTTTAGTACAAGGGTCTTGTTACTGGATAAGAGGCATGGCAAAGACATTAGCGTCTTTATTTATTATGTCATTTCTAGTGAGAGTTTGTCCCATAAGTGCCAACACATTTAGTTTCCTATTCAATAGTCACACTTTTTAATGTGAGACCAATTTAATGGATGAAACGTGTCACTGTTTGATAATTTATGGCCCCCTTAACATATTTGCAAATGTACATCTACTATAAAGAAACTTCTGAAGACAAGAGAAGTAGATGCTTTATTAATATTTACCTCATGGCGTTACAGTTGCTAGCAAAACCAAAAGATAAACATCTTCCTAGTAATAAAATTTATATCATCAGTCTTATCATGAAGTTCCCCTTCCGTGATTTTCATTAAAAATGCGTTCCCATCAGTAATAAACATTACAATAGACGAACTTCAATATGCACCAAACCTTAAGGTCGCTGATGTCATAGGTCGGGTGATCATTGGAGCTTATTTCTATTGTTGAGAAGTTCTGTCATGTCGTAAATCATAATAAGACAAATGGTGTTGAACCGATAAAAACTGTACCGTCTTGAGGCAATGACCTTGTATTATTATGTTATGTACATAACAAACATGGTTCTGATGTCATCGTAACGGTTTATGACAAAATCGTTGCAAAAGTTGATCGTCCTTTTGATAGTAATCAAGACATTGTACTTGGCACTATCGATGACATCAATGCCATGAATCAGTTGAGTTAACGTAAACAAGTAGAAAAAACTTAATTAAAATAACTATAGGTAGGTACCGAGTGTACAAAAATAATCATTTTTCATAAGAACAATAATACTTATCGTTAATCGTTAGTAAATACTTAATCCACGTACGGTTCTATAAAACAAATAAGCAGAAATAAACTTCTTCGAAGTATTTACGATAATTATATTCATGTTTTTATTTGTTTCCGACTTTCGGTACATTCTGAGACAAGCATTCCGATAAATTCTTTCCTTAAAGTTTGGGTGCTCAATATAATAATTCTGATATTCCGTTTTTTCGTAGGGTGTCAAAATAAAAATGGACGACGCCGGCAACATACTCATCAGGCGCTACTCTAAGAGTAGTGTGTTTGCGAAGAGTACAGCAGCCTCCGCCAACGAGGAGACAGCGATAGGACAGGACATACTGAAGCTGCCTGGCTACTCACTGGAGCAGGAGAAAATATTCAAGGTAAATTTTAAGATGTCATTTCATACACTCAGCCTTAGTTTCAAAATATAGTACAAAGCTTTTTTTGTGCACGCAGATATTTTTGTAAGATTAGAGATCCTGTTCTGTGACATAAATATTCAAGTTGAAGCTTTTTTTGGTAATTTTTAAAGTGATGGCTGGTATACCTTCAGAAAATGTATAGTATGTAGGTATGTATGTACTAACTCAAAAAATATTTGCTAAGCTCTATTTGCAATATCATGTTCTCTTCACTAATTTTAATAATCTCAGTCTACGAAATGATATTTCATATGTGAAATTATTCTAATTTGGTTTCATTAGACTCTCCATGTCTTACAACAGTAATACAACCACCATAAAAATAAATTATTACAATGTTCAAAACGCTTTAATCATCCCAAAGCCTACCAAATTAATGTTTACCTGTAATCATTTCCGTCGAAATGAGAACATCTACGAAGCTGATGTCGAAACTTGCGTCTATTAATTTCATGGCTGCCTACATAATGGACTAGCTTACTTATGAGAACTCTTAGTTCTAATTGAAATTGGAGTAAAACAACAAAATAAATAGCAGAATATGGGTTAGCATAAATTTAGTCACACACAAATTAGTCATTGCAAAATATTAATAATAGTATTGCGTTTACCATGTATGGTTTAATATGAAATTTAGCTAATTCGAGATTCATTTATTATTTTAATGTAAGTAAAAAAGTCAATCATAAAACACAACAATATTTTTTGTCGAAAAATAAAGTGAATCACAACTATGCGTAGGTATTTAAATTACTTGCAGTGTAACACCATATAATTTAACTGGAGTGCATTTTGATTTCAAATCTGATGATCTCAATGACCTTTGTATTGCAGCATACTCTTTTTAATATACTTACACCATTTCGTATTACATAATTTCCTTCCCTTGGTCATTATTGAAACAAAGATTAGTGAGGAAAAGCTTAAACGCGCGTGCATTAACGCTAATGTGAAGTGCATTGTGTTGCATCGGTCATTTGGAGCGCATCACGACTTCTAAGCACGCTTCAGAATGACCGTGACATTGTGTAATGTCTTTATAGACTCTGCGGCCAGATTGCTTAATTTGAAATCCACTATTGTTCAAAGTTGTTCTAATCGTTTAACGAATATTGTTTCGCCATTGTAGCAATCAAATATGATATTAATATTTTGCAATTCAGAAATAACGTTCGGTTGCAATCAGATGTTCTCTAATTAAAACAAGCAAATCAGCAAAACGATATCATGTCCGAAACAGGGACGGGTTATCGAACAATAGCAGATTCACTTCCTAGTGAACGAGGTGAAGATACATCACTGGTTCATACACCATTACCTACACAGATTTACGTAAGTTAGTTGCAGAACAATGAGAGAAGATAGTAGCGTTAAGCAAGGAAAAGAATGGTCATTGCCTCATTTATTTGTTGGGCGTTATATTTCCTTGGGAGTAATGAAAGCGAATTCGCAGAAAGGTAAGTAATCCATTGTCTTTAATCGGAATACGAAATTTAGGTACAATGGGACACTTTTTAATACCAGACCCATTATAATAATAAACATTACAACTAAGTTATTGTACGAACGTATTTCGTTTTAATGAATCTAAGTGTAGCAAAATCATCTTAAATAAAGTTTTCTTTAACAATAGATATAGAATGATGAAACTTTTGGCACCTGGGATTTTTCTGCACCATTTTGTTAAGTTCTCACACCAAATTCCCTTGTGACTAAATTTAATAAGATAGCTACAATGTTATCATCGCGTGACGCGTCAGGTTAAACTGATTTTCTATGTGGCATGTACAAAATATATCAATGTAGTAACGCTATTTTGTATCCGTTATGTTAAATTTCGTAACCAATTCATCATTCACTGAGAACCAATTAACTGGAGAAGTTACTGTTTCAAAACACAATGGCGCCACGACAAACATTCCAGCAATAATTAAGATTCTCAAAAACGCATCAGCACACGTACGGCGAAGGCCGTCCGATGAGTTAAGAACATCGTAGGCGGTGACTTTTTATAGATAGCATCGATAGTCGTGGACGTCTGCCGGCCGACGGACGTCTTGATGCAAGACCTCAGTGACGTCTCGAAAGTGCACCGGTTATGTAACAACTTCATAAGCCTCATTCAATTTCGTCGATGCATCTGACTCGGCACTTTTGGTTTTATTTGTCCAGCCTCCTTTTAAACAGCAAAAACAACCATCTGTATTAGGTACTGAACTTCGTCAAAGGCTTCTAAGAATACATCAAACTTTTTTATTGGATTAGCAAAAATCTTTACTGATATTGGAAAAAATCTCATCAATTCAACAAATTAGCGATGCGAGTTTAAAGAGTAATTAAATTTTGTTTTAGAGGGAACGCTTAATGGAAAAGGTTTTGCCTCATCTACTTTTAATTTTCGAGACAGGTTCACGCCCCTTGGGTTGCTGTTTCGGATCCAGTCTGGTGATCGGGCGATTGCCTTTCGATTATCGAGTAGAGCATTGTTGTGTAATTCTTATATGATATCATCTTCTTATACATTCATTGTTTGTTAGATTGTTTGTTTGATAAATTATCGCTCGTGGCATCAAATTGGTTGATTAAGATAAATATTACAGCCATCAACTTTTTGTTCCAATATTACAAAATGTTAACAAGCTAACATTGAAAGCTGATTAAACAATTCTATTGAATCACCACTTTTCTCCCCATGCATAATTTTACATTGCAAACGAATACCGCAGATTAATATCTCAGCTTCATTTCATGAGAACAGTGACTCAGATCATTTAACAAAAGTATTCCTAGATTAGTCCGCCACTGTGGTCTAGTAGTACACACCACCGATATCAGACCCAGAGGTACCGGGTTCGATTCCCAGTGGGGGTACGTATTGTATTCGGTTTTGTTGGTCGTAGCACTTGTTCTAAGCCCGCCTGGCTAGCTTCTACAATATTATCTAAGTCTGCCGGCCTAGCATGAGCGGCTTTTATCGCGCGATATGATATGGTACGGCAAGTTGTCTTGCTTACCCCACTAAAGTATAAGCAAGACGGAATGCCGTACCATATCATATCGCGTGTTATAAGACGCTCATGCTAGGCCGGCTGGAGCCATAACAACAATGTTTCCAGCATTGTCTCTCTGTGGTTAAGGATTCCGGCAGTAGTGTCCTCCCACCTTCAGCCTTATCTTCACTTAACATCAGGTGCGATGAAGGCTAAGTGCTATCCCGTTGTGTATAAAAAACCCCTAATGCATTTTTTTCTCTACAGCTATTCGACATGAAGAAATTCCAGTCAAACGTGAACCGCGAGCTAAGGCGCGCCTACCCAGACCGCAGGCGGCTGGAGACGCAGTGCCTGAGTGCTGTGGCCTTCGTCAAGAGCGAGGGGGACTTGCTCGACTGCCCCATCTGGGTGCTCGTCATCAACGTCGTGGCTATGGACATGCTCAAATCAAAATTGCCTCCAGGTATGGATATGTAACTTTTGTATTTTATTTCATGATATAAGTATACTTGCTTAGTCTCATTTTTAGTCGTCATTATTTTTTCATTGCACCTAGAGAAGATTTATTTCTGTGACAAATAAATAAACGATTATTTCTGATATACGAATTAACATTTTTTATCTTTCTACTTACCGTACCACAATTCGACTGGTAGCCTAAATTAGAGCTTTCTAGCAGGATTTTATGTTGCATATATTGGCTTTAATTTATCGTAGTAACTAATGTCCTTTTTATATTAGTTCAACGAAGTGAAAAATCATTTTAGTTCTGTGAGTTTAACCTTACAAGAGCTACACATGCAGCTTTTACTACGAACATAAAATTAAATATACTTAAGTACAAATTCAACGCGTGATTCTAAATTGTTCGTGTTAAGTTATCGTGTCGTTAACAAAGAATTTAATTGCACTTTCAATGGATTACTAAGACAATTTAACAGTTTCACCTTCAGTATAACAATATCCATTAAGAAATCAATCATTATAAGTTTAAACAGTTATGTAGCTTAATGTCGGTTAGCCGCAAGCGACTTATATCCGGTTGTCACGTCACCTAACCTTGGTTTAAAACTGTCTTGGAGATAACTTTCTGCCCACTATAATAAAATTATAATAGGTCTATTTATAAGAGCAGGCTTTAGTTTAAAGCTAACTTTATCTAATTTAATGTAAGTACTTAGCAAATAATGAGAAACACTATATCGTTTTCTATGATATGCGTAATAGTTTTTCTATTTATTTCCTAACAAGTTATTAACTTTTTAGAGCTTATTTTCAATTAAATATTATTCCTCGATGTTTGGAATAGTCTCAAACGTTCAGTCTTTTGTTTTTTGATTACATGAACAAGTTTTAAGAAATTCCCGAAACTATATGTATTATTATTTCTTACAAAAACAGTAATGATTCAAAAAACATCTCGGTACATTTTAACTTTGAAAGCGACACAGAGCCGATTAAATTTCAAAAAGATAATAACCAAAGCCTTTCCAGAATTAGTGAAGCATTATCACTAAAATTACTATAACATAGTCAATTTTTCAGGAAGTGGTAGAGTTTTAGGGCAAACAATTTATTAGTTTTTACATGATTTTGTATATGTATGAATCCATATAAAATAAAAAAAGAAGAAACAATCATTACAGTTATTGCAAAACAAACAATGACCATATTAAAAAATGGAACTTATTAATAAAACACAAAATTGGTGAATTATCATTTAAATTGCAGACGAACAATATGAGTATAAGTTATATTAATATGAATGGTTTGTTCTTTTATACACATAACATTATAATTAGACTAAAAAACGGTAACATCCGTGCTAAAAACGACTATTGATATCATCTTTTCAAGTTCATAAAAACATAGTGGATATGCAACCAGTAGAAGAACATGAAAGATTACCAAAAAGAGATTTTATTAAGTTCCCGTTCCAAAACAGTTATGTTTGTGAGTTGTATAATACTAAAACAAACTACCTATTTATCAACATCCATAAAATATTCTAAAGACTGTTAAGCCTCTCAGCTCACTAGTAAAGACGATTCAAAAATACTTGTTTTCAAAGAAACGAAAATAGTTCTTAGTTAGGAAGTGTTCTTGCGTGCTTATGTCATACTGTCCGTGTTTTATTAACTGTGATAGCATCTAAGCGACCAGCCACGACTCCCTTGATTATGATCTATCGACACTTTTTGTATGATTTGTTGGTACATCATTAAAGAATACTACACCTACGTTAAAATGAGATATATTATTTGATGTAATTTTTATTTAAAAAAAACATTATCCTTGACCGCTGGTTTTAACACAATAGAACAGGTTGAACTGACATCAATATCTTTTTTACCTAAATATTTATGATTAACGTAAAAAAAATAATGAAACAACCATTTAACTGATGAACCGCAATATTTAAAAAGAAAAAAAAATTAATTAATACAAACTGTAACAATATTTTACATGTGTTATATAATGATCGATACTGTATAAAAAATTAACCGAACCTAGTGGTTGCTAGTTCTACATAAAAGTACAATCAGTAAATGAACGTCAAAATGAAAGCTTTCGTAATCTAATCTCTAAACTCAAGTCTAACTTGCATAATATCAAATAAATCATCACATGTTTAAGTCGCATCACATGTAATGCAATTATATCAAAATCAAATATAATAAATAATCATTGATTTGAAAATGTATACAGTTTAATAACAGGTGAACATACTCATTATCAGTCAAATAAATGTCATACATAATGAAAAATAGCAAAAAAGCGAACAAGGAAATGAGAATGTAGAAGCGGTTCACTTTGGTACCGTCATTAAAGACTTTAAATTGGGTGTTCACTTATTTTGGCTTTGACGAATCGTATGTAGTTCTTCCGCATTATTTAACATATTGAACATACTTTTAGTAATTGACTAGTATTATAGGCATGTATAGATAATAATAGCGTTTCAATTTGTAATAATGACGATGACGAAGTTGGAACATGTAGGTATTAGATCGATACCGAAATAATATACATAGATTAATGCGAGTAGAGGGTAGGTACGCAATTAAAAACACTTCAACGAAAAAACTAGTAAACCAAAAACATATGAAAAGAAACATAGAACTAAAACAGAAATCCACTATACTTAACAAATTGATCACCGACAAATACAAAAACACTGCCACTTCCATTTTCGCAAAATTGATAACACCTAGAACCAAGGAACTATTTTGAATGTGCTGAATTTATGGCACCGTGCACTATTAAACAATCGCACCCGATTCAGATACACGGAGCATCATTAGGCTTGACAATGGAGACGAAGCGATTTCACACTGTCTAAGGCACCACAATGGCATAGAAAACGAGCGAGATCAGTGGAAAAATCACAAAACCAGCGCTTAAGCGACATGGACGAACAATACGCGTCATACTGAATAAATTGCCTAACACCGAGCGAAGGGACAGAGAAATATAACCAGACTGAGTATTTAACTGAACCGTTTTATCTGACGACAGAAAAATATTCCATTAGTTAATTCACCGCAATATTTATCAAAAGACGCCTACGCAAAACCTCATACATGACAGCGCCTAAATGTCAATGATGCTCACTCGTTTAATATCCTTATTAGCCACCTTCTTTATCCAAAAGTCATTTCAACATTAAAAAGTAACGTATTATTATTAGTAAGACTTGGAAAATTCAATAGTAATTAGCTTGTAATCGGAAATTATATCGTGGATTTCAACAGACTTAGTGCTACATTTACCTTGTGCCAGACCTCAGACTGAAGCCCCCGCATCACGTAGTCCAACAATAAACCGACCTCTAAAATTATCATTAGCAGTTACGATTGTAAGAAATTTAATTTTTACAATAGGCGTTTCCCACGCTATACACAAATATATCGTCTGGTCAAAGTCATCCGTTTTTCAATAGTAAATCTGAGTATTATTTTTTTAAACGTTGTAACGTTAAAATCATAATAAAAATATATTTTATCCTAAAGTTTAAAAAAACGCCACCATAAAAAGACTACCTTATTAGGATTGTAATCAGGAAATACTTTATTGGAATTAAGTACGTAAAGACAATAATAACACAGATTGCGAAATAACTAATAAAATGTAATCATAACATCAAAATAGCTTACAATAATGTTTTACGTGGCGAAATAAGTCAAACGACACTTAAAGTTACACAAATGGACAGAAAAACCAATTTTGTGTTAATTGCACGATGATTTCGTCTCTCCGATTTTGGATACGATCGTAAAAAAATCGATATAATGCAGATAATTTAAATGACCTTAAAACCAGGATAGGATCATCGGTTTAATGAACTGATGATAATGTATTGGGATGGGATGCAATTGACTTGTTTTAATTACAAGGTGATCCACTAGATAATAATAAAACTTTCAGTGAGCTTCCGGGAGTCGCATTATTAGCAGCTGACTCGGCATATGCGGTAAAAGTTTGTCGGCGTAATAACGGTGCTTGCTTACCTTGAATTTATTATTATATCCCATCACATAAACAAGTTTCGTATGTCCCGTCTATAACAATTGTATTATAGGTCATTGGATTATTAGAGGACGATTGATAAAAAAGCTTTTAGTAAATAAAAAAAAATAAGAATTTAAATCACTGAAGCGAGCACCTAGCGGAACTAAATAGGTCAAATACCAAATCTGATTTAGTTCTCATCGCACAGAACCGCATCAACTTTGTATTACTTTACTTCCCAGTAGCCTCGTTTATTGTTGTGCAACAATGCAATTTCCATTCGATCTCATCATGTATTGCACCTTATTTCACTCAACAATATAGAAAATTTCTAATCTAAACCATATTGCTAACCTAGCAACAATTCAACATCCAATATTGGTTTTGTTCAAATCATGGGAAGGAAACCGCAGTGCAAGATTCCCGTGATTTTACAGCTTGGATAAGATTCGTTCCTAGATGCCGTACCGTGGTTTCGCGGTCTACTCACTGTTTATCGCTTAGGAACTAAAATAAATCTATTTCGAAACGTAGCTAATGTTTTCTGTGTAGAAATCGTGACACTTTACCGTGGGGACCATCGAGCTTAGATATTAACCCAAACGATGTGTATTTTCGTGTCAAGACTAAGTTTTATCACAAAGTTCGATATTTTCAACTGTAGCGTGCCTAAGCTTCCGTATTGTCTATTGAATAATTGGTGCTTATTAAACTAGTGTTATTGATGCATTCTGTCGGCTGCTCCCAGCATTAGTCATGATAAGATCGACAACGCTGATCCAATAAGTACTGCCTATTAATTTAGTCTTATCAAATAAGAATCTAAAACATAGTGAGTTGATGCATTGTTAACACATTCAAAACAGAACGCATCGTCTTTCGATTTCGTAATGAAGGTCATGACATTACCGTTCATGTTTGATGTCATAACTAGATCAGTGGAACAACTGAATTTTGCCAAGCCTCATTACAGGGGAATTCGCTTTAAATTCGAAATGACTGGCAATACAAACTCCTAAAGAGTAGGGTCTATAGATCGTGACTGTCGTTATGCAAAATAGTGCGATGCAATGCAAACGGGAAACACGTTGTGATCGCAAAAGTAGTCTTAATTTTAGATGACAGACTACCGTACCAACAAAAACCATTTAAATAGCATTTGTTGTAGACAAACATCTGTTTGATAAGCTAGTGCGTCCACGTATTTCTCCAAGTATTTTAAATAATCGCTCTATGTCGGTTTCAAATTAGCATTCCGGTCATTGGCTGAACTAATCTGGATTCTAACCCCGTTGTGACATGGCGTCTATGGTATTTCCACACACAAATCTTTTTGAGTCTAGAGATATGCCAACTGTTTATCCCAACGACGACGTCTGCGTTGAGTAGAGATTCAAAAAACATATTTTTTCATATTATTGCAAATGAAAAGAACTTATTATTATAAATAAGATATAAAGTAATTTTTCATCGTTTACTAGTGAAACAGAGAAAGACTTTACTATTCATTCCCGTAGTCAATCGTTTGATTGAATTATATCTCAAGCATTTACAGACGGATTATCGTAATGCGTAGCTTTGTAACCATTCATGCCACCATACATTGTGATGAATCAAAGCGTATTGTAATTAGGAACTTATTAAGTAATTGCCTGTTGCAGCGCTCTTGTGCTACTAATAATAATTTTAGCTCTATCATTCATTATAATAGATGCATCTTGTCAGATTTGTGTACAATGCATTCTTGATCTTCTTCATAAAGAAGCCTAAAAGTGTCATTTGATTGTATTTTATTCATACATATTACCTAGAATGTTTGCGTTAGTGTTAAATTCTCGATCTGAAAGTGTTCCTTTACCAATAATTTAATATATTATATTATAAATCTCGTGTCACGATGTTTGTTTTCGAACTCCACCGAAATTACTTGACCGATTTGTATGAATTTTTTGTGTATTTTTGATAGGTCTGAGAATAGGTCGTAAGCAATTTTTTATCCTGAAATTGTGCAGGAGCAAAGCCCCGGGGCGCAGCTAATACTTATTTTCGTATTCTAAAGAAATCAAAATTTTTCGCTTCCATAATAATTTTCTGTAGAAACCAACCTTATCCATTGATCGTCCAGTTTCATCTATTTCTACAATTAGCGTCGAATGAAGATGGATATAATGATAGCAGAAGTTGCAAACATTCAACAATTGCCGCACGACTAATAACCATAGGTTGTTGAGTCGTGAAGGGGGCTGATTGCTGCTCGATCTGAACATCACGACAACCACTCATGTTGTGAAACCGTCGCTAAATGTTCCCAATTGTAAAATCGTTGAGGACGTCTTGGATGCTGTGAATGAGGCTAACTCTTAATGCTCAATTTATTATCTTTAATGTAAAAACGATTTTCACACTTAATGTCACACCGATAGAAAATGTTTTTAACGGTTATTTACTCATTTTGAAAGTAACAAAACTGTTGCTTTTATCGCATGAAGCTAAGACGCAGTGATTGCATATTCTTTGGCAGGTAGCTGCCTTGTGCTTTAATATAAGTAAGTCTCTTAGACACATGCATGTGTGTTACAAAATATAAAACCTTGGTTAATTTCTCTTTTCTTTCACAGTTCAAAGACCGATGGATATCAAGAACCGGCCTCGCATCCCGATCCCTGACGAAGACCCCTACAGCATCGCCAGCTCCAACGCCAACGGCTCTGGATCCAGCGGGAGCTCTGGCGGTTATGGACTTGGAAATGGACATGTAAATGGTCATGGCGTGGTAGCGGCTACCAGGGAGCAGCTGATGATGCAGATGGGCCAGAGGAGAGGCGACAAACCGCCAAAATTGCCTCCAAGGGAGAATGGCTATGGGCCCGCTGATATACCCAAGGTCAGTTACGTTTTAATAATTAGTTTTGGTTAATTACATAAAAAAATGATAAGAATGAAGCTACGAATGATAAAACTTAGTAAGAGAATAAGTTAAACCAGCCTTCCAGAACTAGTGGATCAATCAAAAGTGGTCATAAATCTAAAAGCTAATACTAATAGCTACATATCGACATTCAAGCACTTTGTCTTTGGTTTGGTTTATTAATAGCAATACGAGACCGAAAACAAAATCAATGCCGCCAGTGCAATTACTTAACCATTACTCCAAAGATATAATATCGACCATCAAATTAAATTCCATGTTATTTTGTGATCGATATCACCGGAAACTTTTAAGTAAGTAATTTGTAAAAGTGTTTTCAATCACCAAATTTTTATACTATTGTTTTTTGATAGAGACTTGCCCTTCACGTAATGAAATAGCATCTGATTTACTTACTTCACTCACATTCGCAGTTGGACAATGTAAACTTGTTTCATGCAAGCCACTTTGAATTCGATACACATCATATGTGGTTGGAACTTACCGAGTAATTTCATTACAAGTGAAAATTGCATTGCAAATTGCTTTAACACTATTAGGGCTAGATGATAAGCTGTGAAAATTGTTCAAAAAAAATCCAAGGCTACGATGTCGTCACAATTAATGATGAGAAAATCTTGGTGATTTAGGTATGTTGGGAGTTAAGATTTACAATTGAACGGCATTTACTGCAATAGGCAGTCATAATTGTATGACAATAGGTTATGATTATGAATTAAGATCGTTTAGTGTTAAATTTGAAAATTTGATGCACAATTTAAATTAGGTAAACCAAGTTAGATTAGTTAGTACTTACAGTTTTTTTAATCAAGGCATAGGTATGAAAATTTACTACTACTTATTCTTCCTTCTTTCATTATTTTGCACCAACATTTTCCTTTATTTTGATACTATATATATGTTCTATACTTGGTCAATACCATTAAATTTCTTTTGTCATTATTTTCCAAAAACCATCATTTCAAAAATGAAATATCAATTCACCTGTTTTGAGATGAGGTCGCCATAATCGTACTTTGTTTCATGCAGTCACATGCACCAATCTTTTTGCAGCAATTTGCGTTTCAATTTATTCTACTATACATAATTGATGTAATTTAAAAAATAATAACGTGCCGCCTCTCGCGCTGAATAACTTTTTTCAAGTGTATAATTCAATTTTAAAATGAAAAAACTGTCTAAATATAGGTATAAGGCGGCAAATGGAATTAAAAAAAGAAATGAAGAGAAATTGCTATCATTATATTCATGTGATACTGAATGATTTCACGATTCAAAATACCAAGAACAGATATTTTAATATCTTTAGTAATATTTTACAAGAAAACCAAATAATATTTACGTGCAGTTCAAATACCACTTTGGTACTTACTGGAAATGATAAATGAAAATATATAAAAAAATACATTACAATAACACTGTTTCGGTAATAAATTATTTGTTTAGTGTTGTCTCTAAAATAATATAAGATATATAAATAATTGACTGTGCTCAACTCCTATAGCTAATATTATTATAGGACTTTAGCATATTCAATAATATACATATATTTTATAGCCAAGATTCAGGAACTTTATTCAACTCGACAGCTACATTAATTTTTTATTTTATAGAAATAGATTTTATCTACTTCTTAAGTTTTTTTATTCCATTCTGATTGAATTACAGTGGAAGTGGACCCAATATTCCGTCAAAGGGAAATGCAACGTCATGAAATCGTCGAAATTGTTTGGGAGTGAGATCTCATTCTGTTGGACGCTCTGATTTTTTATTATGATAACATCTTAAAAACTTTCATAATAACTATGCTTTCACTCAAATTCTTATCACATTTTTCTTTAAATCACGTTTGTGAGAAATTCCAAGGAGATACGATGGTATATATAAAATATCTACTAATTAAGAAAGCGTAAAATAACAACGGATATAAGAATATAAATATAATTCTCATAATGTTTTCACGACCTAAGTAAAGACTAATCATCGCCGATGAGAACAAAATGTTTTACAAAAATACATAAGCATTTTTTTATGGACTCCATTTCGTGTGCTTTGATTTATAAAAGGATATTGGTTAACAAAACCGGATCAAAACTAAAAGTAGTAGCTGACTCTAAAGTGACCAATTTCGAAACAGACAAGTAGTTACATAACGAAGCAGTTATAAAATTCAAAGAAACTAGTTTGACCGACGGACGACACAATGTCCGATCAATTCGATCAATTTTATAACCGCATAAGTCACCAATACGAAATAGTTATGTAAAGGAGACGGAATAAAACCCCCCTAAGAAGCAGCTGGCATAATGAGACTTGTAATCGATAAAGCCTTTAAAACGTAATGTTCTTACGTTATTATTTAAATTCTAAAGCTAGCCCATTATTTTGTATTTAATTTTCAAAATACTCCTAATTGCGTTAGGGAACGAAGCTATTCTTGGCTTTAAGATGAGAACATACCCTATTTTAAAAAAGTGAGTGTCAAATCAAGTGTGATTGAGCGTCTGATTGGTTGACAACATAACATGTCAATGTCACTTTAGTTGAATGAACAATTTGTTAGAGATGTGTCAAATTCAAATATATCCATATTACTCGAGTTGAGTATTGATTCATTATCGATTGGGTATCGATTCATGCCCGATATGCGGTGACATTATATTAATTAGCATAAAAACTCATGCTCTTAACTTAGTTTTAATAACTCGAAACATCATGCATATTATCGCGTTGTTTTTAATCTCGTAACGAAATATCGAATGACATACAAAAGTGTTGCAACAAATCTAAAATCGATACAATTTCCCGCAATACATATCGATACTGTACATCAAATCGAGACACACTGTTAATGATTGACTCCATCTCTTCTCTACGGCTTGTGCTAGTGCTGCTATTTAAAACAAACAACATGGCCATGTAAAAAAATGAAAAAAATATTTAATTTTCAAAAATTAATTGTGAAAAATTGGCTAGACTAAGATTTTTTTTTTCAACTCATACGAGTTCTGGATATTGCATTCTCCCGATTTTCATTCATTTTGGTGCAGCTGCATTTTAGTGAAGACCTTGTATGGAAATCTAGACCGTCTCCTTTGATAGCCAAAATGTTTCGATGCCGTCAGCGGTTACAAAGTTGATCCATTCTGATCATAAATTGTGATAAAATTGTAATAACGTCAGGTGATTCCTATCACCTGATCGGATATTTTGATACAGAAAAAGCAAAAAGCATTTTTTCAGATAGGACCTATTGCCAGTTTCACTCCTATCAGGTGACAGGAATCACCTGATAGGATATTTTGTTAAAGAAAAGCAATGAGCATTTTTTTCAGATAGGACCTATTGCCAGTTCACAGACGATATGCCGTTCGTGAGAACTGACCCATACATGGTGTTAAAGTAAATGACCAAACTCAAATCTAAATTAAAAGGCGCTACTCGGAAAAATATGGACTTTTTGATTTAAAACTATAGGACAGTTACAGTTGTTAAAAATCTGGTAATAAGATATATATTTCTTCATACCTTTATCTAGAATCGTATAGTTTCAAAAACACGATTTTAAACGATGATTTTGCCTCGACACTTTTTATTTTCGAAAAGACCTCTAAAAATACGAAAAGTGAAGATTATTCTTAAATGGGGTTACTTACACTATTGGAAATTGGTTTAATTAGTGGACAACGATAATATTGAGGATCGTATAGAAGCATTTTTTTTTAATCGCTGTAGTTTTTTAATACGAAGTGATTTTGTGTTTTTTTTGCCTAATCTGCAAAATCGGTCTCTCTCCCGCGCGCGTCGTTTTCTCATTGCTATCTCGCTTCAGCACATTTTTTCCGAGTATCGCCTTAATCATTATCCGTCTTCGATTCAAACGCAGCCTAATTTTATGCAACGAGAATTACTTTTTATGGAAAGGATCTACCGCAGAATCAAAAGCGTTCATTTTCTCATTGATTCTGTGGTCCTGTGAACAAGCCCAATCTCCTATCGCCTTTGATATCAACTAAAGATTACTGATACAGAATTTACGCCCTTATGCATAGTCTTCACGTTTCAAGGCCGCGTGAATACAAATGAACAATGTCTTTTGTGTGTCAATTGGCTTTCAATTTTAATATCGGCAAGTTTTGCTAGAATGGGAACCGAGTTTGTAATAGTGCTTTCAAACTGAATGAATGTGCTTCTAGCTTTCATTATGTTGTCTTTAGCTAATTTGACAATATAGTAACCATTCACTTATTTAGATAAGAGTAAAATATTTAACACAATGTGTTTAAATTTTTTTAAACTTTACGAATTAATTAAATAAGCTTTGTGTTCTTATGTCGCTCTTATCATAAAATAGTATTCGTGTTTCAACATGTGAAATACACAAATGTCAAATGTAACATGACCACGTGATCTAGTTATCGCACAAAGTGTGAAAACGAAACATATCGCAGCAAAAAAGGCAACAATAACATTCACCTTTAGGTGTGGGTGGATTTGTGCCCTGCCACGTCCTACAGGTAAACAAACCATAAGCGGAGCGAAAAGCGATTTTAATAATAACCCAAACAAATAAAAAATGTCATCGTCCCGATACTAGCACAACACAGAGTTATTATTTAACAATCATTTCATCATTTTGTTGCCTCTTTTTATATCTAAACATTAAGTCCTTGAAAGGAGTTCAAGACAATTTGACTTAGGTTATGCGAAAATAAAATTATTTAAATCATATTCGCACATATTGTTTTGTACCCCGGTTACGTCCGCATTCATTTTACGGAAAGTCCAATAAATATATCATGTTCTAATTCTTTTCTAGAGCAGAAGCTCTAGTCTAGCTTAGCTCTAGTATATTCTGTCTTTTTTTATTTTATTTTTTTAAGGCGATACTCGGAAAAAATGTGCTGAAGCGAGATAGCAATGAGAAAACGACGCGCGCGGGAGCGAGACCGATTTTGCAGATTAGGCAAAAAAAAAACACAAAATCACTTCGTATTAACACAAAACTAAAGCGATTTTAAAAAAAAATGCTTCTATACGATCCTCAATATTATTAGTGTCCACTAATTAAACCAATTTGCATTAGTGTAAGTAACCCCATTTAAGAATAATCTTCACTTTTCGTATTTTTTAGAGGTCTTTTCGAAAAGAAAAAGTGTCGAGGCAAAATCATAAAATCGTGTTGTTGAAGCTATACGAATCTAGATAAAGGTATGAAGAAATATATATCTTACTAGCTGTGCCCGCGACTTCGTCCGCGTGGAATAGTGACTTTCGGCACCATTTTAAATTTTTAAGGCTAATAAGCTATTTTGTTTTTTTTATTTATTTATCCTACTTATATCCTACTAATATTATAAATGTGAAAGTTTAGATGTTTGTATGTTTGTTACTCAATCACGCCCAAACGGCTGAACGGATATGGCTGAAATTTAGGACACAGATACATTGTAGCCTGGAGAGGAACATATGCTACTTTTTATCCCGGAAAAATGTCACATTCCCGCGGGATAAGGTCGGGAAGTCCACGCGGGCGAAGCCGCGGGCGGAAAGCTAGTTTAATACATATTAGTACAGCGCTATGAATGCTATGATACATATTAGCACATTAAAAATTTACATAACATAGCCTTCCGACCGCGGTTTCGCCCGCATATACTACACTACGTTATCCCGAGGTAAAGTGATATTTTTAGTCTATGTCACTTTCTAGCTCCTAAACTACCTACATACTAAAAATCACGTCGATCCGTTGCTCCGTTTTGACGTGAAAGACGGACATACAAACAAACACACTTTCATATTAATCATATTCGAGATAGTATGTCAAAAGAAAATACTTATTACGCTGAACAACTTCTCTTATGATGCTATATTTGTATCTCTTATAGTTTGGCTGGACTGCTATGGTTCCACATCAGATATTACGATCTTCAAAATAAGTTATAGCCCATATGTTGGCGAGGGCCAATAGCTGTATAACAAAAACAGTTTCATTAAAATCCGTTTAATAGTTTTTGTGTGAAACGCGGACAACAGACAGACAGACAAAAAATTCAAAAACTACATTTTTGGTATCTGTTTCGTTTAAGAAGACCCCTGGTGGTATTTTTTTCTATTTCTTTTCAATGTACAGAATTGGATCGTTTACAGTTTTATTATAAGTATAGAAGATATAGATAGATATAGATATAGATTTGTATCTCTTATAGTTTAGCTGGGCTGCTAGGGTTCCACATCAGGTGTGCCAGACCTTCGATATTTTTCCGTCAATAGAAAATGTTCATTACGTGAAACAACTTTTCTTAAGACGGCATGTTTGTATCTCATATAGTTTATCCTGGCTGCTAGGGTCCACATCAGGTGAACCAGACCTTCAAACTTTGTACGTCAATAGAAAGTGCCCATCACGTTTAAAAATTTTCCTTAAGACGGTATTTTTATATCTCTCATAGTTTGGATGGACTGTTATGGTTCCACATCAGATATTACGATCTTCAAAATAAATTATAGCCTATATGTTGGCGAGAGCCAATAGCTGTATAACAAAAAAAGTTTCATCAAAATCCGTTCAGTAGTTTTTGTGTGAAACGCGGACAACAGACAGACAGACAGACAAAAAATTCAAAAACTATATTTTTGGTATCTGTTTCGTTTAAGAAGACAAGTATAGATATGTTGGCGAGGGCCAATAGCTGTATAACAAAAAAAGTTTCAACAAAATCCGTTCAGTAGTTTTTGTGTGAAACGCGGACAACAGACAGACAGACAGACAAAAAATTCAAAAACTATATTTTTGGTATCTGTTTCGTTTAAGAAGACCCCTGGTGGTATTTTTTTCTATTTCTTTTCAATGTACAGAATTGGATCGTTTACAGTTTTATTATAAGTATATAAGTATAGATTATATCTCTCATAGTTTGGCTGGACTGTTATGGTTCCACATCAGATATTACGATCTTCAAAATAAATTATAGCCTTTATGTTGGCGAGGGCCAATAGCTGTATAACAAAAAAGTTTCGACAAAATCCGTTCAGTAGTTTTTGTGTGAAACGCGGACAACAGACAGACAGACAGACAAAAAATTCAAAAACTATATTTTTGGTATCTGTTTCGTTTAAGAAGACCCCTGGTGGTATTTTTTTCTATTTCTTTTCAATATACAGAATTGGATCGTTTACAGTTTTATTATAAGTATAGATAGATTTGTATCTCTTATAGTATAGCTGGGCTGCTAGGGTTCCACATCAGGTGTGCCAGACCTTCGATATTTTTCCGTCAATAGAAAATGTTCATTACGTGAAACAACTTTTCTTAAGACGCCATGTTTGTATCTCATATAGTTTATCCTGGCTGTTTGGGTCCACATCAGGTGAACCAGACCTTCAAACTTTGTACGTCAATAGAAAGTGCCCATCACGTTTAAAAATTTTCCTTAAGACGGTATTTTTATATCTCTCATAGTTTGGCTGGACTGTTATGGTTCCACATCAGATATTACGATCTTCAAAATAAATTATAGCCTATATGTTGGCGAGAGCCAATAGCTGTATAACAAAAAAAGTTTCATCAAAATCCGTTCAGTAGTTTTTGTGTGAAACGCGGACAACAGACAGACAGACAGACAAAAAATTCAAAAACTATATTTTTTGTATCTGTTTCGTTTAAGAAGACCCCTGGTGGTATTTTTTTCTATTTCTTTTCAATGTACAGAATTGGATCGTTTACAGTTTTATTATAAGTATAGATTACCAGATTTGTAACAACTGTAACCGTCCTATAGTTTTAAATCAAAAAGTCCATATTTTTCCGAGTAGCGCCTTAATGGGGATATGATTGTCTCCGCTGATCGCGCGAAGTCGTGGCCGTTACATCCTCGCCGCTATCACTCGATTGCGGGCAGTGATGTTCATATTGCACACGTATCTTATCATGGGAAAAGTTATGAACGCCACCCTGGTTTTGGAGTAGTTTCTTAATGTCAAAACAAAACTACAAATGCATTATATGTGTTAAAGTTTTATATGGCATTGTTTTTATGCAGATTTTTAAATAAAAAAATGTTTGGAATTTTTCACTGCTTCGAATTATTAACGATATTATTATAAATTGATACTTTTTTAATAAATCCTCATTAATTTCCAGCCTGACTACGATGACATAGAAGAAAATGGTCGCGTACCAACACAGTTCCCGCGCGGAAAGTCTGACAAGGGCAAGGACAACAAGAAATACGGTAAGTGATAATTTATGTGTGATAGTATGTCCGTTCAGGTACATATTGTATTCGGTTTGGTTGGTGGTAGGACTTGTTCTTAGTCCGCCTGGCTAGCTACACCATCTTATCTAAGTCTGACGCCATAACAATGATGTTTTCAGCATTATTGTGTTCCTGCAGTTAGAAGTAAGATAGCCAGTTCCTCAGTGATTGAGGGTTCCGGGAGTAGTGCGCTTCTATCTTCAGCCTTATCACCACTTAACACCAGGTGTGATGAAGGCTAAGTGCTACCCCGTTGTAGATAGAAAATAAAAAATCTTGCAATCTAAATTTGAGATTTTTCCGGGATCGTTCAGGTCAAATCTTGCAACCTAAATTAGAGATTTTTCCGGGATCGTTCAGGTCAAATCTTGCAACCTAAATTTGAGATTTTTCCGGGATGAAAAGTAGCTTATGTCACTTTCCAGCTGCCTAACTATC
The DNA here is from genome assembly GCA_949710035.1 of Crambus lathoniellus. Lineage (NCBI taxonomy): Eukaryota > Metazoa > Arthropoda > Insecta > Lepidoptera > Crambidae > Crambus > Crambus lathoniellus. The sequence goes on along the minus strand of OX453298.1, from coordinate 31,056,649 downwards.
CCTATACCTAAAATTAGGTAGATCTGGTGCTACGTTTAAACGTAAAAGACGGACAAACAATCAAACGAATACACTTTCACATTTATAATATTAGTATAAATGTGAAAATGGATAAATTAAAGTTATAATACTAACAAAAAATATTTTGACGTATGTATGTTTGTTTCTCTATCACACTAGACAGCTTAATAGATCTGGGTAATATTTGGCACAGAGATAGATCTCGTACACCCGTTTGCACTAAACTTAAGAATCGCCGAAGTCTTTTCCTAGCTAACTTAAGACATTCTTAACACAAAATTGCTTTGCACTAACCTTAGGGCATTCTTAAATGCACTTTAGGCTATTCTTAACTTACGGGCCCAATATCGAGCGCCTAAGGCTTAAGAAATACCTATATCAGTGATTATTGTCTGTGGCATTGTGAGCAAAGAGTAGTGCGACAAGCTTTTCTGTTCCGGTGATTATCTTTGGAACTAAAACAGTTTTCATACGACAGTCCATTTTGACAGCTAATTTCGTATTGCAAGTGACTCCTCTGTCACGGCTGTCACCCGAACAGAAAAGCTTGTGGCTTTTGTATTCTTGTTTGCTAGATAGAGACACAACACATGTGACATACGTCATACATCATTTATTTTAAAAAAAACATTACAGATCGACAATTTTTTCTGTTCCCATGACAGCGGCACTTATGTTTAGCAGCAAAAAATGAAAGTATTAGCAAAATGACATTAAAAACAAAACTCGTTAGTTCTAGTTTTAGCCACCGGAACAGGAAAGGTTGTCGCACTGTATTTATGTTTTTCCTGACAGTTGAGCTCAGTTGACTTTTTCTTGTCTCGGTAAATTACTCCTACCAAATAAAATAGACAACGCCTTAGCTTTTGTCTCCTTTTAACTCACGAAGGAATCAATGAGAAGTTTCAACCAAAAAAATATCCAGTGACCTACTTTACCTCGCCAGTTTTAAAATCCATAAACAATTAATACTTGAATTCATTCATTCATTCTTTTAGCAAGGCGATGACTGAGTTACGACGTAGTCTGTCAGTGCAAACAAAAATTTTAGCTCGGCTGTTTTAGGCTGTTCCAAACAAAGCTAAGATGTATCTTATCTATGACAAGCTCAACCCGAGTATAGTGCAAACGGGCAGTAGTGTCGTATTTTTATCCCGATTCCCAAACGGATGAGAGACACATGCGGGTAAAACTGTTTACGGTTCTTTATCTCAAAAAGGCACTCGAACTTAACGAATATTGCTATTTTATTTAAATTTTTACTTTTTTGCATTCACAATGCAATTTTTATTATTGATTGTTTGATTTTATCCGGGCGATTGGTTGTGGGTTCGAGTCCCATCGGAGCTAGTTGTGAGACGAGTCGATTTTTACAAGCTTTTATTTAACTTGCAGTGTATGTATGTATGTATGCATGTATGTACCTATGTCCGTTCGGGTCAAATCTTGCAAGCTTAATTAGACCCACTTCCCAGTGTCCGATTGAGCTGAAATTTTCTATGCAAGTTTGGTTTAGATGACAATACAATATTATAGTACAGTCAGCAAAAAAGCTTGTTATAAAAATATTTCTTTTTCTAAAAACTTATTTCTAAATACTTCATTTTCCATTTTTGAATATTGCTATTATTTATGAAAAAAAAGAATTCTTGGTAGATTCATGATCGTTTAATTAGCACCATTAGGTACGTCCAAAAACGGGAATAGAATCCGCGAATAAACCACTAGATGAAAACAAACTAAAAAATGTAGTTCCACGGACACACATGGAGACAGTGGTCATGTAGGTTAGCTTGTCTCAATAAATACTACGCTTAATTACTGGGTTGGTTCTAAACTATTCAGCTAACGACTCATTAGCATTTTAAATAAAGGTAAATCTAAAATTCTGTAAATGTTTTGGTTCCAACTTAGGCTTTACATTCAAAGGTCTCGTATGTAGGTTAAATCGACATTTGGTTGTTTTTTTACCCGACTGCTTCAGAAGGAGGATGATGTTTTCGCGAGTATGTATGTTTAGATTTTTGTATGGATGTTTATCCATTTGGAGTCAGATTTAACGAATTTCTTCGTACATATATGTCCACAACGGTTCACCCTTGTTTGGTAGAACAACGTTTCGTCGAAAATCGGTTCGACTAATTTTAGTTACAATAAAGTCATTTCAGAGAATTATTCCTTTGATCGAATGTTTATTTGTCATAATTTTATTTCGTATAATTATTTATTTGGTCGAATGTCATTTTACCGAATTTTCGATTACGCTAATTTTATTTAGACGAATGTGTTTTACCGAATTTTCAATTGCGCTAATTTTATTTAAACGAATGTTTAACTAGACTAATAATGATTTAGTCGAAAGATCGTTAATATTTGAGTGGCTCGGAAGTCCTGTAGAACACGTGATAGGTTAGAAATTTAAGGCGATCGCGAAGCGCAGCGAAGCGATCGCCTTAAATTTCGTGGTTATTTTTTTTGTGAAACAATCCATAAGTAATTTGTATTAAAACAAAAAAATAACCACGACAACTTCCAAACGTTTTTATACCAAACGATTATTATATCAAATGAATATTCGATGAAATGAACATTCTATTTTACGATCATTAGCGCAAACGTTGTTATCGCAAATGAATATTCGATGAAATGAAAATTATGTCAATCGATATTATACAAAGTGATTATTTTCTCAAACGTTGTTCGAATTATTGAAATTCGATCAAACGTTGTTCTGCCAAACAAGGGTGAATCGTCCACAACATAGTCCTATACGTGAAAACTAAATTAAATTGTGAAAAAACAATACATGATCCCACAAAATAAAAATAAAATATTCTCAAAATACAAGAAATTTCGCTTACAGTTTAAAATCAGATAAAAAAAAAGCCTGTTTTTTTACCGTCAAAACGTTGTTACTGCCAATGTGGCCTCACGATCAGAATAAAAATATGATACTGAAACAACAAAAAAAAAAGATCTGTCTGAGCGTTACTCGAGAACGGTATTCGCAACCGTACGAAACAATTGCAACGTTAATTACTTTCGAACAATAAATTTTAAGGCACAATTCCACACCGTTCAGCCCTGACTCAAGACTATCGGTAACACGCAGGGGTTAACAGCGAACAGAGCTAAACTATATAGATTATCACAATCTTTACTTAGAGAATGATTTAGTCTACGCAGACGGCATACGTTTTATCCGTAAAAATTGATAACTAAATTCCAATAGGAAATATTAGGTCGAACCCTTTTACACGAATTTCAACTTTACTCTCGCTGGTGTGACAAAACATTCAGGAAAGGTGTTGTTCTTAAACTTCCCAAAAAAACTGGTACATAATCTTGAAATTTTGTAAGGAACAAGTTCTTTAACGATTTAGACATAAAATTACTATCATGAAACCTACAGGCGTTACAGTAAAATAAGTTTAATAAAAAAATAATGACTTATTTTCATGAAGCCAGTTAAGTAGCACTTCTAACACAATAACCAAATCACAGTACACTATCTTCAGAAACCTATGAATGAAGAATAATGTCTCTGTTGCGTGAGTTACTCTTCGCACAAGAGTCAACAAAAAAGTCAGCGCGTGCGCACAAATATGGCAGTGCCTATGTTTGGGCATTTCACCTCAATGAATCTGCGATTAACATTTTTGTAGTGATTGTAAATTAAGATAACAAAGGGACCGAGTGAACTTTAATAAGATGAGATACCTAAAGTCTGTTCGAATCCAATTTGGAAAAAATGTAAACAAACCTGTTCCATTAAAAATTCTCACACTTTCGGCCACTAAATGGATTTAAAAACACATTCATTAGTATTTAGAAGGTTTCAACTTATATCTCACTAATTTGTTCCAAATATCGTAGTATGTTTATTATTTTTAAAATTAATTTGAAAATTTTAATAAGAAAAGTGAGGTTATTCATTCAAGCAAAAATCTTGTATTATCTGTGATCGCCATGGTGATCGCATAGTGCTTGACGTAATGCCTATCAGATAATTCAATTATTAGTTCAACTATATCGATTATTAATCGATGTTATGTAATCGAAGATAAAATATCTCTGTCTTGATAAAAATTATCACAAAAATCACAAATATTAAAAAAAGTTCATTCTCGGGTCCGTTAGGGCTGGGACATAGCGGAATTCCGTGCGCATAATTCGCTGAAACGATGTCATTGCTACTTTATCGTAAGTAGAGTCTTATGAATATGATTCAGAAATTTATTGTACAACTTTTGACTTTAAATTTGAAAATATTTTTTTCGCTATTTATCAAGTAGGATAAATACAATTTCTAACGAGTGAGAATCGAGTCCGTGATCAGCAGCCGCGATCGAATCGCTAACTATCACGCGTGTAACGTTTGCCAGCAAGTTAGCAAGACTGTCGTCGATACGACCCGACACGACACGACGCATTACCATTTTTTTGGTAATTATCGATTGTTCACATTGGACCGATTACCGGTAAAAAACCGATTACCGATTACCGTTTTGCATACCCTAGCATCCGCCATACTGTTTATCTGTTGATCAACCACATAGTTTATGACACTTTAAATACATACGTAAATAAATAGTCAACTGAGCTTTTCATAATGTATACAATTTGGTGGATTCGTAGATAGATGGCGATGTAAGACACTTCCTGCTAGCTTGCCTTTTGACTTACTAGATGGCGCTGTAATATAATATTTAGTAGAATAAGCTTTTCTTATTAAATTTCAAAATAGTCTACAAAACTTTAAAGCTAGAAATTAATGAAATTAAGTATGTCTTTAAGGAATCACTTAATATAGTAATACTAGCGGCCGCCCGCGGTTTCACCCGCGTGGTTCCCGTTCCCGTGGGAATATCGGGATAAAAAGTACATATAAACCTTCCTCTTGAATCACTCTATCTATTAAAAAAAAACGCATCAAAATCCGTTGCGTAGTTTCAAAGATTTAAGCATACAAAGGGACATAGGGACAGAGAAAGCGACTTTGTTTTATACTATGTAGTGATATTCGCGAGAACACCTCCGATAGCTCACGAGCGTTAGTCTTTTCGTTTCTAATTATATTTTTGGTAGGATGACAGGATAGTACGATCTCCCTATGAAGATAATTCCTGTGCCACTATTATGCACTCCGAGTTTCCAAATAATGTAGAAATGTCACTGATAACCGATGAGTTTGTACAATAATAACACCAATAAGTTTTTTACTAAGTATTACATTTTTCCTATACTTACAAAATTGCATTGTGAATGCATAAAAATAATTTAAAATCTTAATTTTTACTCGGTTCAATATAAGCCTTTTATTTCTCTATAATCGCGATGAACACCGTTATCTCTCGAGGCTTGAGAAGTAATAAACTAAAAACTCTTCACTAACGCGAAGCTCCAACATAATAGCATTCAATTAATCGAGTCGAAGCAATCAAATTATTTATTGATTTATAAATGGTATAATTTTTACCACATCACTAAATAGTCTATGGTCAGAATAATGGCGTCTTTGTTTACATTTTTTCCAAATTGGATTCGAACAGACTATACATACTTGAACGAAATGTTAAGTTTTATTTCTTTTACTTAAATTGATTGCCGATACAAATATTAACTTAGCTTCTGAATCCTGAATCACATTTATTTATTGTAGAGCTCTGTTATTAATAGTTCACTATGCTCAGCAGTGGGTCGAGAAAGGCTGATAATGATGATGATGATAAAGGTATTAACTAAAGAAGTTTACGCTTATTTTTTGTTCTTTTTTAAAAGTATGAGGTAATTTAATTATCAAACACACATAAAACCATTGTCGTTAAAAATTAGAGGGCCTAACTTCCTACGCCTAACGTAGTGTCAAGTCAAGAGTGATCTTAAGTGACGTGGTGTGTATAAAATAATGTAATAATAATTATAGGAAAATAATAATAAAATAATAATTCTGAATTAGAATTTAAAAATGCTTACTTTACTTATGACATAAACGTAACGAAAAATATGTCGAAAAATAAGGTCACTCCAAAAAAGTTGATCACATCACACATAAAGTTAAATCTTTTCAAGCGATATTGAAATCACAATAAATGTTTAAAATCATGTTTGTTTTCGCACTTGGGGCTGATATTGCATGGTTATCGCCAAGCGTGTGTTAACCCAAATGGGTGTTACACTGACAGGGTTGACAGGCCAAGCGATTTATTGTCCCAGAACACCAGAACACAGCCTAGTAGTGTTGCCATGCCAAACCATATGACTATCCGCTTTCGCTCTATATTATTTTAAAGATGACATGAAAAAGTGTTAATTCGAAAGTGATTAGTGGCTAAATCTTGGCTTTGAGATCAATATTTTTTTAAACACAGTTACTTAGAAAATACTTTGATTTATTTTATACAATGATAAGACTCAAATAGCAATGTTTACTGCATTGATTAGTAGAAAAAAAACCACGGGTTGCACTCCGGGAGTGCCGGCAGAAGTGAAAAGGGCTCCCTAGACTTTTTCACAAAAAAAAAAGGAATTTGACAAAAAAAAAAGAAATAATACGGACTAGATTTGAACCGAGGTCTTCTGGCTTCAATGCTGCCCGTTTTCTAACCTGAGCTATCACAACTTTGGAAACGGTGGCGAATTCGCCTTCGTATTCTAATGACATTGTAACAGTTTTTCGATCAGGTCACGTGTCCGTCTTACGAATTTTCGATCTGACGGTCACGTGATCCTGATGCGAGTTTAACAGTTTTTACCTATCACAAAAACTGCACAACGCCGCTAAAGAAGTTTTCACTTCAAAAAACAAAACATTTACAACCTCTATCATTATCATTTGCAGTATTTACTGTGAGTAAAATGTATACATTAAATATACGGTGATGTATGTAAGGTATCAAAAATGTTTGGCAAAATTTCTGTAAATTCCTATCATCTGGCAACACTAGCTAACCGCAAGTGTGAACATTGTATCAATATCAGTGTCGCGGCGACAGATCATCATTTATACTTCACAAGCATTGAGATTTACTGCACCGGTTTATGGTTTAAGATATAGTTTCAAGCCCACAATTGACATAACCAACTGTATAACCAAAAGCTTTTAAGTAAAATGATAAAGACAGTATGTATTTAAATTTAAATAAAAGCTCACTTAAATGTGGCTGCAATTTTCTGAAATCTTGAGTAAATCAATTTTAAAATGAAATTAGGATTTTTTTTCAAGAATCACTAAAAAGAAAAAAAAACTACTTCCATGAATAGTTAAGATGATAATTTTGAAATATAAAAAAATCTACTTCATATATAATAAATGAGCTATACACTGTAACAAACATAAACGATCATGACACGTTTTGAAAAGCTTTATGACTGTCATAATTCACAGATTAGGTAAAAGTATGTCATAAAAATATTTGCCCCTAATGGAATTCAAACCCGGAATCACGGTTTTATTCATTGGTAAAAAATTATAAGGTCAATAAGTTATAGATATTAAAAGGTATTTCAGGAAACAGCGAATTTTCGCAATTCAATTTCTTCAACACAATGTTTCAGTTTTCGTTATAATGGCATTGGCCTCTAAGTTAATAATAATAATACCCACCTTATCTTACTCTAACACCCGATCAGGTTTTATTTTCGACATACAAAATGAGGTACCTACCTATGTAGGTACATATCATAAGGACCAGTCACGTTCACACACCGAGCATATTTGATCGAGTATGACGTTTCTGGTTCGCTCATTATTAGGCCCTTTACACACTGCGACTTTTTTCAGTAGTAAAATGCGCGTTTGGCAGCCGTAGGTATATCCCTGCAATTAATAGAGCCTGTGGATGTTTTGCGTCTGTATCGATGGTGCATCGCGTTTGCATCGATGATCACACAGTGGCAGAGTGGCATCTTAGTCATTTTAATGCCCAGGCTACTGGGGGTCAATGAACCATACCCTATCCTGGGTGGGTATACCACGCGGGCTCAATCTGGATTAAAGACTGCAAATACAGTCGGTAACTCGGAGCACGAAGGAGCTCGAGATGATAAAATCTTGGTTACCCATCCCGTGACTAACCCTTCCGAATCTTGCGATAGTTGCTAAACGATCACTATCGCAGGCCGAGCGTACTAATCTTATTAATTTACTTCACTTTTAAAAATCATGTGCAACTCGCTAAAAGGCCGCGACCGATATACCATCAATGGTGCAACTCTAGAAGTTGCTCGAGAATAAGTTTACCGCGGGCAAACCTTGCGAATGCGCAAAAGCAACTTTGAGAGTGAAACTAATAGAAGATTCCGGCTGGGATGGGCAGCATTCAGCAAACTTCGTCGAGTCTTCACGTCGTGAATTCCGCAAAGCCTGAAGACCAAAATTTTTGACCAGTGCGTCCTACCCGTAATGACTTACGGAGCCGAAACGTGGACATTCACGGCGGGAATAGTCCACCAATTTAAAGTCGTCCAGCGAGCTATGGAGAGCGCTATGCTCGGTGTTTCTCTGAAGGATAGAATAAAAAATGAAGTTATCCGACAGAGAACCTAGGTCAAGAATAAGCAAGCTGAAGTGGCATGGGCTGGTCACATCGCTCGAAGAACCGACCGCCGTTGGGGCAAACGAGTTATGGAGTCGAAACCGCGTTTAGGTAAACGTAGCGTAAGGTGACCTGCTACCAGGTGGAGCGACGACCTGCGAAAGATGGCAAGCGGGGGCTGGACGCGAACAGCAGAAGATCGGGCTTCACTGCGTGGCGTGAATTAGGAGAGGTCTATGTCCAGCAGTGCACGAATACGAGGTGATGATGATGATGCTGATTAATTTACTGTAACAACCAAAACCTTAAAAATTAATAGCTGGAATCCTCTTTCCTCTGTAAAAAGTTATTTATTATTATTATTTATTATTTAACTGATGCACGATTCGCCCGCGCCGGCCGCGCCGTCTCTCCATAAACGATCGCAGTGTGTAAGGGGTCTTATTAACGGTACGTCGCGTTCGATTCGTCGCCTGTGCAGAGGTTGCGAGACAATGCCCCGTGAAGTAACCTCGCACTGGCATTTCGGTGGATATCCTTGATATTTGGGTAGACGGTATTCGGAACGAGGCGGAGGATGCGGAATACGGGACGGAAAGTGCCTGCGTGATTGTATCAATGTGAATGTAAAACGGCAGAAAATCATTTAGAAACTGTAATTGCAGTTTTTAAATGATTTTCTGCCGTTTTATGAATAGGTTTATATGAATGATTAGGCGGCCATAAAAATGAAATTGAATACAATGAAACATTATTTATCAACCGTGCAGAATTTCCAGTCATTTTATGAGAAGGTACACATATTAAAAATGTAAATAAAAACACTTGTCTAATGATTTATGGATCCTCCGATAACATATTTCACATGCCAATTTTTGCTAACCAAATACTTCCTGCTCCTGTCGATGCCAATCATTTCTAAAACGACTTTCTATTCACAGTTTACATAACTAATTTAATTTTTGAAAAATGTAAAATGACGTACCTATTTAGAAAATATCGACCCGTTTCACAACTAGCTCCGACGGGACTCGAATCCACGACCTTTCGCTATCCCGGCGACTACTCTGACCTCTGAGCTACGGAGTCGTAGTCCGACCCGGAACGACTCGATTTTTTCTAAGATAAAAAATTGCATTGTGAATGCAAAAAAGTAAAAATTTAAATTATTTTATTTTGTTTTATTCCCAGACGACCCGTACTACTGCGGCCTGCGAGCCCGCGTTCCGAACTTCGTGAAAGCGAACGGAGCGAAGCACGTGCTGCCTGCGATGACAGAGCGCCTCACGCTGAAGGAGGCGCCGGTGCCGGTCCCCAGCAAGCGCTACAGCGTTGCCCACGCGCACCCCGGCCCCTTCCCCCCGCACATGGCCCCATTCGCACACGCCCCCATGCCGCCGGCCGCACTCTGGCACGCTCGCTCGTACGAGAGCGGAATCGGTGCGTATGAACGTCCCGCCAGAAAGGAGAAGCTCATGTACCAATTCTATCCTAACAGGGACACCAGGCTGCGACCGATCGTCATCCAGCAGCCGCGCTAGGTGTACCTACATATTAACCACGCACTAAAACTTACACCGCCTCGTCGCGATTTCTCCGCCCCAATCTTGGTATTTAAACTTTCCTTTATTTCGAGCTTCGCTTGGTAGCACTTTTCGCCTGTAGCTTCGACAACTTACCACACTTCACTCCACTTTTGCCTTCGATTTCACGATCTTCGGTTTCTTTCTGAACTTCCTGAATTCTTTCACTCTGTTGTAATATTCGCATCGCATGCTTTGCATTGACCTGTAGAATACTTACTTCAAGAAGTATCTGGCTCCTTTGAAGCCTACTATCTTCTTATGAACTAACTCTAACAGACACTTAAGACTGTTTCGTTTTTGGATGACAAATAGGGGACAACGATACACCTCCCCATTGAGAACAAAAGTCGTATTCTCAATTTTTTAAGCTAAAACCATCTGAATGGGAAATGGCAATATTTTCCACCTCCATACCATTTTAACTTCAGATATAATAATTTAATAACTTTCTATTTAACTCAATTAAAAGAGAGACCAGATATAGTTCTGCTTATATTATACATGTAGTGGAGGTTAAACACGTTGCCATTTCTCGTTTGAAGAGCACCAAACTAACAAGCACGTCGTTGCAGATGGAGAACACCCATATGACCCATACGCGTTATACGGCCGGCTGCCGATGCCCGGGCGCGGATTCCCTGCGCCACCAGCACCGAACGCTCGCCATATGTTCATCGGCGAGTGGGACTAAGGGACTAAGCCTGCTCACTTGCACTCGGGCGAGTGGGACTAAGGGACTAAGGCTGCTCACTTGCACTCGAGAATTACCACACTCCGAATACCGTTACATCGATGAACAGACCCCTCGGACTCTTTCAGCGGATATCTTAGTATGAAATTCGTTTGATGTAATCGTATTCGCTATTTGAATAGTGTCCTGATGAACATGTAAATATTCGACACCCTTGTAAATTATGCTGATGAAGAATTACTGCCTCTCGCTTGCGAAGTTGCTACTAAATTGAAATAATTATGATTTATGAAAATAATTGTTTCGAGAAATGCTTTGTATATTTACGAATTTAGTAGGTACTTTAGCAGACGTTTTGTTAGCTCTTAGAAAATGTGAATTTATGAATTAAGACGGAAGGTTTACCACTTTATTTTAATATTTAGCAATTAATTAATTTTAATTACATAGGTCATATTTTATTAAATAATCACTGCCACTTATTTCACGATATCAGTGTGTTCAACTTGATTACGTGTTTTTTTTTTATACATTAAAGTTACTTTCTTATTATAAGGTGTCAATCCTAGTCAAAACAGGGTTGGGAATATGATCAAATATTAGGGGTTATTAAATTATATGACATTACATTACCATCGCAACTATCTCACATGCTCACGAAATCTAGACACGATAATCTAGATTTCGTATTTATTTGAAAGAGACATTACATTGAAGATACCCGTTGCACTTTACACAATATGGGATAAAATACTGCAACATCACACAGAGACATCTTGTGACATAAATAATTTGATTTATGAAGTATTATAAGTTTTTTTTGTGTAATTAGTTGTGATTTTTTGTATATATTCAGATTAAACATCTAGATGATAGTACTTGAACTAGGTACTTAAGACTTTAAAGTTCATAATAGTGTAACATATTGTTATAATTCTGGCGTCACAAGTATATTTTTGTATATTCGACAGGACATAAGGATATGAACTCGTTCTTATAAAGTATGAAGAAAAGTTGTTACTAATGAGCAAATGCTAAGCACGATATGTGCTGTGGACTGTCCTTAAATTTAATCAATCAATTACCTTTAGTTCGCTGGCCAGTTGGATGTAATCTGTTTGACCTTGGAGGAACTTTAGAGGTGCGAGTCGCGAACGTGTGCGCTTGGATGAAATCCGTGTAGAGGCAAAAAAATGGGATGTTTATATCCGATGGAAGGCAGGATTACATCCATCTAGTCACCGTTCAAGTTAATAAAATATATTTGATTAGATTACCTGTTGTAAATACGATTTATAGATATTTTATGATAGCATGATAAATAATTGTGTTATTGACCTAATATTTTACAATATCCTTCAATACTCAATAACTTGTAATCATTATTTAGTTTATAATTTAATTGATTAATCAATTTATCAATTCGTACTGTAATTTATTATTATTTGTTCGATGAATTTTTTTTTATTTTAAGTAAGAAAATTTTATTATTTTGACTAAAACAAGTTTTTTCTTGACACATGTGAAACTAAACGTTTCTCAGGAATTGCTAACATTTTTTTTCAAAATTGTAATTTCGAAGGTGCTATTCAGGTTACCATATTTAGACAATATTATAAGATATTCTATGTTTTTTACCAAAACTTAATATTGATTGCTGGCTTGATGATAAAAACTTAAAAACGATTGTTAATTTATTCTCCATTTTATATAAATATATTCTTACTTTTATTGTAAAAAATTCGTTACTTGGTCGTACAAGTATATTTTTTTGGATTACAGTATAAAAAGCGACGTAATTTAATTATTTAAGAAATTCAAATAAAATTCATTGAAATAAGATGATGAATATCCGTAACACATACTGTACCTAGTTTTGTATTAAATACCTTTTATCAACATCCGAAATGTATTATGTATCGCAGGGTGTTGGTCAAGTAACCTATTTTAAGGAAACATGTGTATGAGTAAATATAAATGTATTTTTAATAAAATTGTGTTTCTTATTTCTCCTCCTAAAGGTACTTTCTTAATCAGCATTCTTAATTTAGCCCTGATTTAGCCTTGTGATGCAAATCGGTCGTACTTCGGGCATACGGTTGCATTAGACGGCTAAGTTAAGAATGTTGGCTAGTGGCTCTACTTTCCCTGAAGGTGACTGTAAAAGAATTAGGCACAAGAAGAGAAGAGAACAATAAATAAACCGATTTGCGTGTTTTTTAACAGAAGACAGCGTAACAACTTGTTTATATTTAATTTTCGGATGAGTGGCACATTTAGCTCGGATGAGTATTGCGGATGAATGGGTAAAAGATCAAAATATCTTAGTGTCATACTTAGTTTAGATATGGATGTGACGCCAGATTCCAATATAAATTTTTAATTAAGAAGGGGAACATGTCATGGCTCGCTAATTTATCAGGAGACAAAACAAATAAATTTCTAAAAATTGTAAATGTTCCTTTTCTTACCGGCTAAAACCTTACCGGCTTACTTTCTTCTTACTTTCTTACCGGCTTTCTTACCGGCATGTTAAAATTTGGTGCCCTAAACTTTTTAAACTATTGTACTACATATTCCGTTTCGATCAACAATAGTACTAGATGAAGGCTCACGGTAACGGCGGGGCAGGGGGTGCTAAGAATCCCCGGGTAGGCTTCGGCTACCAACACCGACGACTCGATCTGGCAACCTACAACACGCGCACATTGAGGCTCGACGAAAAGCTCGTAGAGTTGGAAGAGGCAATAAGTAAGTTACATTGGGATGTCATTGGGTTATCTGAAGTCCGAAGAGAGGGGGAGGACTCGATAACCCTGCAATCCGGTAACTTACTTTACCACCGGGAGGGCGACCAACAGTCCATTGGTGGTGTCGGGTTCATCGTCCATAAATCCCTTGTCAACAACGTGATCACCATCGGAAGTGTCTCGAGCAGGGTAGCGTACCTGATACTCAGATTATCGAAACGATATTCGCTGAATGTTATCCAGGTCTACGCTCCGACCTCGAAACACGATGATGTCGAAGTGGAGGCTATGTATGAGGAGATCTCTAAAGCCATGCATAGCTATAAAACCCACTACACGGTTGTGATGGGGGATTTCAATGCAAAGTTGGGGCAACGTTGCGGTGATGAGCTGAGAGTGGGGCAATTTGGATTTGGGCAACGGAACGATAGAGGCCAGATGCTGGCAGACTTCATAGAGAGGGAGAACCTCTATATGATGAACTCCTTCTTTAGGAAGCCCGTAAGCCGCAAATGGACCTGGATCAGTCCGGACGGTAAAGTCAAAAACGAGATCGATTTTATCATGTCGACGAAGAAGCACATATTCAATGATGTCAGTGTGATCAACGCTGTTAAGACAGGAAGCGATCACCGTATGGTGAGAGGCACATTGAATATCGATCTCAAGCTCGAAAGATCGCGACTGATAAAATCCACGCTCCGACCAATACCAGCTCAAATTCAAAACCCCGAGTGCTTTCAGCTCGAGCTTCAAAACCGCTTCGAAGCCCTTGAGAACAGCATAGACGTGGACGATCAATACAACATGGTGGTGGATACTGTCTGCACGGTAGGGTCTAAGTACTATAAAACCCGCCGTCCCAAATTGAAGAAACTCTCCCGTCAGACTCTCCTACTCATGGATCAGAGACACGAAATGAAGCTACAGAACTCAGCGGATGCCCATCGTTATCGACAGCTTAATAGACAGATATCTAAGTCTTTGACGCGCGACCTTCGCCAATTTAATACCGAGCGTATTAAAGAAGCCATTGAGCGGAACAAAGGCTCCAAAGTGTTCGCGAGGGATCTGTCTATCGGGCAAAGTCAATTGACGAGGCTGAAAACTGAGGAAGGTAGCATCATTTCGTCAACACCTGAAATCCTGAGGGAGATTGAGAGTTTCTATGGACAGCTATATTCCACACAAACACCTGTTGAAAGCAAGGCTACAGACCCTAGAGCCAAGCTTATCCGACACCATACCGAAGATATCCCGGACGTCAGCCTGTACGAGATTAGAATGGCTCTCAAGCAGCTTAAAAACAACAAGGCGGCGGGCGATGACGGAATCACAACAGAGCTTCTGAGAGCGGGCGGTAAGCCGATACTTAAAGTCCTCCAGAAGCTTTTCAATTCAGTCATCCTTGAGGGCAAAACGCCAAAGGCATGGGGCAGAAGCGATGTGATGCTGTTTTTCAAGAAGGGTGATAAAACTCTCTTGAAGAACTATAGACCCATCTCGCTTCTGAGCCATATCTATAAGTTGTTTTCGAGAGTCATTACGAATCGTCTCGTTCGCAGGTTCGACGACTTCCAACCTCCCGAACAAGCCGGGTTCCGGAAAGGCTACAGTACCATAGACCACATTCATACGCTGCGGCAAGTTATACAGAAGACCGAAGAGTATAACTTGCCACTTTGCTTGGCGTTCGTGGACTATGAGAAAGCCTTTGATTCGATTGAGACTTGGGCGGTGCTGCAGTCTCTCCAGAGGTGCCAAATAGACTACAGGTACATCGAGGTGCTGAGGTACTTATACCAAAACGCCACCATGTCGGTCCGATTACAGAACCAGAGCTCTAATCCTATCCAACTACAGCGAGGTGTGAGACAGGGAGACGTCATTTCTCCCAAACTGTTCACAGCTGCGTTGGAGGATATTTTTAAGCTGCTGGACTGGAAAGGATACGGCATCAACATCAATGGCGAGTACCTAACACACCTACGGTTTGCCGATGATGTAGTTCTTATGGCTGAGACCTTGGAAGACCTGAACACAATGCTCGAAGATCTCGGTAATGCTTCTCAAAGAGTGGGTCTTAAGATGAACATGGACAAGACGAAAATCATGTTCAATGCCCATGTTGCACCCGCTCCAGTTAATGTTGGGAACATTACACTTGAAGTTGTTGACTACTATGTTTACCTAGGACAGACGGTCCAGTTAGGTAAGTCCAACTTTGAGAAAGAGATCTCTCGTCGAATCCAGCTCGGATGGGCAGCGTTTGGGAAGCTCCGACATATATTCGCGTCCGAAATACCTCAATGTCTCAAGACGAAAGTCTTTGACCAGTGTGTGTTGCCAGTAATGACCTATGGAAGTGAGACGTGGTCTTTTACTATGGGTCTCATAAGAAGGCTCAAAGTCACCCAGCGAGCAATGGAGAGAGCGATGCTTGGTATTTCCCTGCTCGATCGAATCAGAAATGATGAGATCCGCAGGAGAACTAAAACAACCGACATAGCTCGAAGGATTGCATCATTGAAGTGGCAGTGGGCGGGACACATAGCGCGGAGAACCGATGGCCGTTGGGGCGGAAAGGTTCTCGAATGGCGACCGCGTACCGGACGACGTTCCGTGGGCAGGCCCCCTACAAGGTGGACCGACGATCTGGTCAAGATCGCGGGAAGCCGCTGGATGCGGGCAGCGCAGGACCGATCGTTGTGGAGATCCTTGGGGGAGGCCTATGCCCAGCAGTGGGCGTCGTTCGGCTGACATGATGATGATGATGATGAAGGCTCACGAACTACAGTGAGTGCCAGAAACTTTTCTGTTCCGGTAGCCAAAATGTGAATTTTGCGGTCAAGTTGATGTCCAACCATAGCGCTGCCTGGCGGCTGAAGGTCTTAGAAGTCAGGGCCGGTTAAATTGCTACAAAAAAATAAAACCGTTCATAGCGCCGCTGTCACCTGAACAGATAGGATTGTGCCACTGTAAATTAAAACTTTATATGGCACAGACTGACGTTTTTTTAAATGACAGGAAGCGTTCCAAGTTATCTTAGTTTATTGACACTGCCAAAATAATCATAATTATACTCTCAAGTGGGCGTATAACGCTCCGCCATGTCTGTCACTCCAACTATGTATCTAGAACTAGGTCACAGATTACTAAATACTAGGTGTTATTGCTGATCGAAGCACCGATTACTATATAGTTACTATGTAACAGATAGTTCACTCCGCTACGTCATTTGAATAAATAGCAACTCTAACTATAACGCAATAAAGTAGAATTCAGCTTGTACGGCGCAAATTACGAACGGCCACTCGTTATATCTCTTTCTATCGTATATATTCTAGCTCTTTTGCGGACCTAATTTCTATGGATTTACACCGCCCGCCGGCGTTGCTCCCGCGTTTTCGAGCCGACACGGGGAGTGAAATAGGCCTAATCAAAGTTTAGTACTTAAGGGTTTATTACACCTTACTGAATTTAGACGTCTAAATGAATTAGCATCTGAATTCAGTCAAATGTTATAGCATTTAGCAAGTTAGAATTCTAAAAGTAAACTAATTAGAACTTAGTAGAAAAGTAAAGAAGAAAAATTAGAAATAAGTACGGTTACTGAGTGCTAAATTCTATTTAGAGAACTAATTAGGTGTAATAGCATTTAGTTCATTTAGTTAATAAAAACGTGCTCAGTGTTGCCAGTTTAGCATTTAATATGATAAATTTGGCATAATGTTTTTTTCTGTTTAGCATATTATTTTTTCATTTAGCATATAATAGTTTTTAGTATAATACCTTTTAAACACCTTTATCTCTCACCTATACCTTTCTTTCATCTATACCTTTTTCGCCAGAGGGCGCTCTTAGAGTAAACATCGTCTCCTTAGAAAATATTTAAATTTAAATGATCGGAAGTTTTTTGAGTTGTGAATTTGGTTGCTGTTAAGTCGCAAGCTGAGAAAACAAGTGATAAATTAGTAATAACTGATTTTAAGTGTTTGTGAATCGCATAATATAAAAAATCGCAGAACTTTTACTTGCCTTCATTAACTGTGTTAATTGGTGCTTTATGTTCACTTCGGCAAAGTGGTTTTGTCTTATCCTGCTGTCAAAGATTTATCGTAGTGTTGTACAGTGAATAACCATAAACTATCAAATAAACATAACCCTAAAGTGCTGATTGGACTTTGAACCCATTGAATTTGCCGTCTCACTGTCACTGTTGTTCTCCCTGCTTACTAGCAATTTCAAACTAACTAGCGACATCTGTGATTTGTGCCCTACAACATAATTGCAATACTGATTAGACTGCATGCTTATCTATAGTGGTCGCATTTCACTGCATCGTGCTAACTAAAAGCAAATCTACTTCGCTAAGTTGCGTTTCCTTCACAGAGGTCGATTCTTACTTCACCAAAGTGATTGTACCTACCTACATACTTGTTGACTTCACCCCAACTGATTAATATCTTTGTTTGTTTTGAGTACAAGATAAAATATGAATTGCAGTGCTAAATGCAATAATATAATTAAATCCGGTGATAACTTTTTAAAATGTGTAAAGTGCTTGGGAAAATATCACCGACAACAATGTTTGAATATTTCTAAACAAAATTTTGATTTGTTTACTGATGAGTCATTGGCTGGTTGGGTGTGTCCTGACTGTACTAATGTGAATACCAGACGCCGAGGATCGAATACCAATACGCCAGTGCGAACACGCCAGCTGCCAACTGGTGATCCGAGTATGAACATGTCTCTGGATAACAGCTTATTGAACGCAAATGATAATTATGGATCTACGTTGAACGATGGAACTTTTCTACAAGACGAGTCAGAGGCTGTGACTATGACTAATATCAGCACTCTATTAGATAACAAAATAAAAACTTCGGTCTCAACCATTTTAGATGAAAAGTTGCAATCGTCCTTGTCCTCATTTATGTTGAGTTTCCGGAGTGCCGTACAGGAAGACATCAAGAAAATAGTTCAATCTGAGGTTAAGTCTGTGGTACAAGAGTTGGAAAAAAACTTCACAGCTACTACTGATTTTATATGTGAAGAGCAAGGGTCCCTAAAATCTCTGATTTTGGAAAAACATGAGCAACTAAAAAACTTGGAGTCTGACAATACTAAATTACAATCTGAGATCATTAAATTAAATTACAGGCTATCTAGTATGGAAACAATGTCACGAAACTGCAACTTAGAGCTGCAGTGTGTCCCTGAGAGCAAAACCGAGAACGTACTATTGTTATTTAAAAACTGTTCAGTACACCCCTGCCTATACCGCGGAATCAGCTAGCGCAGTGGAAGCTGGTATTACTAATATAGACTCCGGACAAAAAACTAGGTTTCAGCGGGGATGTAAACTGAACAATTGGACTGCGATACACAGCGGAGAGAATGTTAAGTAAGGTGAGGTTACATACGGGTCTGTGTGTCGAACGTCTCCAAGGCAGAAGTGGTGTAAGGGAGCGCGCGCGCCCCTGGGGTCCTTTCTTCTGCAGACCTTACCAATTAGTCACCTTACTCACAACACAAATAACAGCGTTCCCAAGGCACTGGGCGCTTCAGCAATAGATACACAATGACACACACGGGGGAGCCTCTTTTATTACGATTTACAGTCCCGACAAAAAGCGCGTGGTGGACAATTATCTTTCTTTCAAAACTCCGCGACCAGCCCGATGGATGGCGTCAAAACCTTGGTCGTACAAAACGGGATCACATAGATAATTTAAGATTCAATTCAAATTCGATATGCCAGGCATATTCAACGCGAGCGATTTTTAACAAATTCAGCAAAATTAATCCGACATCTTGTTACAAGAATTTCAATCAAGTGTCACTGTCAACTTCAAGTGACAGCCAAATGTCAATTTGACGTGACATTAGAGACGCGTTCAGAAACGTCGATCTTTTCCGAACATCCCCCCGCCCCGGACCGTTAAGAACGGTACGTCAATCTACGGGTAATCGGGAGAGCCCACTAACTGCTCTCTTCAAAACCGAATCTCGAACCAAAACCTCAGCAAAACGAGGAACTCCGTCAGTTCCGGGGTAGAGTTTAACAATGCGCCCCCTTCGCCAACATAGGGGCGGCAGGTTAGCATCCTTAATCAACACGAGGTCGCCAGTCTGGGGTGGGGTGGTTTTCTCTGTCCACTTCACGCGCTGTTGTAGGATATGCAAATACTCCATCGACCAACGTGCCCAGAAGTTTTGGGACATCTGTCTCAAAAGTTGGTATCGCGACAAACGATGGGATCCTACATCCTGAATCGGATATTCAGGCAACGCCAAAAGGGGCTGTCCGATCAAGAAATGACCTGGGGTCAACGCTTCCAGGTCATTCGGGTCCGAAGACAACGGGCACAAGGGTCGCGAGTTGAGGACGGCCTCAATTTTACAAAATACCGTATCAAGTTCCTCAAACGTGAGAATAGTTTCTCCAATCACGCGACGCAAGTGTGTCTTGGCAGCCTTTACACAAGCTTCAAAAATTCCTCCCCAGGTCGGACAAGCTGGAGGGCTAAACTTCCAGATTATCCCACGCCGGGAGAGGGTGGTTCCAATGTCTATTTTATTATCAACAAAAAACTTAACTACTTCCTTAAGATAATTACACGTTCCCTTATAATTAGTACCACAATCGGAACGTATCAATGTCGGCAGTCCTCTACGGGAAACAAATCTGCTCAAGGCGGCGACAAAGGCTTCGGTAGACAATTCCGAGACAATTTCCAAATGGACAGCCTTGGTGGACAAACACACAAACACGCACAAGTACGCCTTATAGGTTTTAGCATTACGCAGTCTCGAAGCCTTTACAGTAAAGGGACCGGCGAAGTCGGTGGCGACTCCGGCAAAAGCTCTACATTCCGTGACGCGATCAGCAGGCAAATCACCCATCTGGGGCTGCATGGTCGCGGCCTTCAATCGATAACAAGGCAGGCAACGGAAAACCACAGTGCGAATGGCTCGACGAGCAGACAAAATCCAAAATTCACGCTGCAAAATGGCCAACAAAGCATTACAGCCAGCATGTTGTGCATTCACATGGCGATCTGTTATTATCAGTTGAGTCAAATGTCCGGCTTTAGGTAACAAAAGGGGGTGACGAGCTCCATACGGCAGGTTCGCATTTCGAAGTCTTCCGCCGACTCGCAAAAGCCCACTCTCGTCCAGGAAGGGATTTAATCGCGATACCGCGCCCTTCAACTTGCGACGGCCTAAACGCAAAATTTCAATCTCGGACTCAAAACTATCAGCTTGTACTCTCCGGACCCAAAACAAGAGCGCGTCCCTACGCTCGTCCGGAGTGAGAACCGACGAATCACGCCTCGCGCGTGGGTTCCTGCAATTGTACGCAAAACGTCTGATCCAAGCGGTAACACCAAGCAGCTTCTGTAAGGAGCTGTACCGATCCAACAACAAATCCTTTTCCCCGGCGGGGTTAGTCTCCAGGACGCATGCCCGCATATCAGGAACGGCTACGTTCGACAACGCTGGAGAGGGCGGCCACTCCGACTCAGGCCGCATCAACCACTGTGGGCCCCACCAGAGGGGGTGGTTAATTAGGGTTGGGGCTACACAACCCCGAGACGCACAATCCGCGGGATTCATGGTTCCCGGCACGTGTCTCCAAATCAACTCGATGTCGGAATTACAAATCTGCGACACTCGATTGGCCACAAACACGTCCAAGGTGTGCGCCGGAGCCTTCAACCAACAAAGGACGACCTGACTGTCCGTCCAAGCATAAACCTCTTGTATCTTAATAGATCGACCTAATGTGAGCCATACGTGGTTCAACAAACGCATTAGGAGGGCCGCTCCACACAATTCCAACCTCGGGATCGTATGACGAGTCCGAAGGGGAGCGACTTTGCTTTTCGCTATCACCAGATGCACAGCAACAACTCCGTCAACAGTAACGGTGCGGAGGTACACGGCCGCAGCAAATCCACGTTCGGAGGCATCGGAAAAGCCGTGAAGAGTAACTTTACAATTTTCAGAAGGGAGGAATAGCCTCGGCAAATGCACTTCATTAATCTCGGGGAGGGATGAAACGAAGCTCGACCAATCTCGGAGTAACTCGTCCGAGAGGGGTTCATCCCACGACACACCCGAAGCCCATAACCGTTGCAAGAAACACTTGGCCATAAACAGCACGGGGCAAATCCACCCATTGGGGTCAAAGGTACGTGCGACAGTAGACAATACTAAACGCTTGGTCCAGACTTTCGGTGGTCGTAAATCCACACAATAAGTGAAAGTGTCAGAGACCGGTTTGTACTGTACGCCAAGGACGGTCACCACATGGGGATTATCAACATTTTCGAATAGGTGGGGGTCCTGCTGGTGCTCTTCGGGCAAACCTACCAGTACATCAGGCGAGTTGGATATCCATTTCCTCAACTCGTAACCTCCCGACTTCAAAAGGGCGGTGAGTTCGTCTCTCAGGACAATCGCCTCTGAGACAGATGAGGCGCCCGTGCAAATGTCATCCACATAGACGTCACTGGCCAAAATGGCGGAGGCGCGAGGGTATCTCAAGCGCTCCTTCTCGGCCAACTCCAACAAAGAACGAATCGCAACAAACGGGCTCGAAGCCAAACCGTACGTATTCGTATTCAATTCATAAATCAACAAGGGGTCCCTAGGACTCTCTCTCCACAAAATCAATTGGTACCTCCTATCCTCTGGATGGATGACCGTTTGTCTGAACATCATCCGGATGTCAGTCATAAATACAATTTGGTGCCGCCGGAAGTTGGTCAAAATGTCTGAGATCTCCGTGTGCAGCTTGGGACCTACATGCAGACACTGGTTCAAGGACGCTCCAGTAGAGGTGGGAGCCGAACCGTCAAAGACCACCCGAATCTTTCCGGATTTCAAAACGGCGTGGTGCGGCAAAAAGAAGTGCTCAACGGAGCGCCAGTCCAAATCGCTCACGGACATGTGCCCTAACTCCTCATACTCCCGCATGAATTCAACATACTTCTGGCGGAAGACCGGATCCTTGCTCATGCGACGCTCCATCGCCACTAGCCTACGTTCCGCTAGCGGTCGGGATTCGCCCAGAGGAGGTCGGCCGGCACGAAAGGGGAGACGGGTGATCAAACGACCAGAGCGGAGGCGACCAGTGTTATTCTGGTAATACAACTCGCATTCATCCGCTACTGGGTCGACCCGCGGGGCTGGTGGAGGTTCCTCAACCTCCCAAAACTTCTGCACCACTTCGGAGAGAGACACATTAAAAACAAGACCGCGATCCTCATCAAGGGAATCCAAAACGCGGCGAGCAGGGCCCATCACAACTGTACCGAGTGTCGTCTGCAGAGCTACCAAGCCATCTGGCTGCAAAACTCGCTTCCCCGTCAACAAAACTCGCCCCAGGACATCGGCTCCAAGGAGAGCATCAATCGGGCCTGGGCGGAAGAAATTTGGATCGGCGAGTGGGGAATCAGACACCAAAGACAACATACTCGGTCCCAAGTCAACTGAAGGTTGACGGCCAACAACTGTGTCCAACACAATCGCCGAGGTCTTAATGCCTGGCGTGGACTTATTACGTGATGTAAATGTGAAGTCAACATGCCCTAACAACCCGGGGACTTTCACATCGCCAACACCTCTCACGCCTTCCGTGTGGGGGTGCACCTTGAGGCCCAACCGCCTAACTAACCAAGATGACACAACACACCCCTGAGCACCGGAATCCAACAAGGCGCGAACTTCCACAAGGTCGCCATTCAATCCCCTGACAAGCACAGAGGCCGTGGGCAACAAAACGGTCTCTGGAGGGGTGGCTACAATCGACCGTAAACACGTTGATTGCTAGTATGTGGGGTCCCCAGACGTCCCCCCATGGTAAGGGGGTCGCTCATAGCGATGCAGTGGGTCCCAATCTCCCACATACTGCCTACGTCCAATTCGCCCGGTATCAGGCGGGTTATATCTCCCGGCCCCTTGAAGACGGGGCGGGCGCCGCTCCAAACGCGGGTATTCGGCGAGCGGCGGCGAGAATCGGTGCCTATCATCCACCGTGTACGTCGCCCCATAGTCGCGGGGGCACGGTGACCGATTTTCAGAGGGGGGGTCCCGGGGACCCCCGGCTGTGCGAGGCTCAACACGTTGCGGGGGGCTTCTACGACCTCCCGCAACGCTCGCAAAATCGAACCCCCTAGTTGGGGACCGATTTCCCATGGGGGGGTCCGTGGGACCCCCGCCCGTGCGAGGCTCAAAACGTCGCGGGGGGCCTCTACGACCTCCGGCAACGCCCGCATAACTCATCCCCATCCTTGGGGATCGGTTTCCCATGGGGGGGTCCCTGGGACCCCCGCCCGTTTGAGGGTCCAAACGTGGCGGAGAGCGTCTGGGGCCACTCTGGTGGCCACTAGAACTGCTGCGGGATGCAAACACCGCGGGGGGTCCGAGACCCCCACCCATACGCGGTGATCCTGCAGCGACGCGCTGCGGCGCTCCGCCGCCCTCTGGGCTGTTCATGCAGAGGAGGGGATGGTGGTTGCCCTTACAAAAGCGGCATGGGTGCGCTTGGGTACATTCGCGCTGCATGTGCAGGCCCAAGCACGAGTAGCACCATGTCCGTTGTCGCGCGATCGCTCGACGGCCTTGGACGCGCTGGTCGAGGAACTTATCACAACGGGTCGTGCTGTGACCCGGTTCCCGACAGTACAAGCAGCGGGCGGTCTCCTGGACGGCGGCATAGCGGCCGGGCGCGCGAGGGGCCATACGCCCCCTACGGGGGGGTCCGGTGGGGGATCTACTCTGTGGCACAGGTCGTTCGGGTCCCATAGGACCGGCCAGAGAGGAATTATCTGCCAGTCTACTTTCTCCTTCCAGGAACGTCAAGAGGTCCGAGAAGGGTGGCAGATAAGTCGCACTATCCCCACCATACTGCTGCTCAAAACGGACCTTAACAGAGTCCGGCAACTTTCCCAGGACAATGTGCAGTAACAAAAACGACCACTGCTCCACTGGGAGTTTTAAGTTTTTTAATGCGTTGTAGGCAACCAACAGCGGATTCAACAAAGCCACTCTCAAGTGCATCACGCTGGCAACGCGGGGTAAATTCAAAATGGCGGCCACGTGGTTGTCCGCCAGACGTCGTACGTTCTGGTACCGACGGGCAATCAAATCCCTAGCAATAGGGTAGTTTTCATCCGAGGGGGCCAAATGTTGAACTGATTCAAGGGCCTCCCCTTCCAACACGGATAACAAATAAGCTAACTTCTGGCCCTGGGTCAAATCGTCCCGGGCATGTACAAGACTATCAAAAATATTAATAAAGCCCTCCCAGTCCTCTAGACGACCAGCAAAGCGCCTTAAGTCTAAGGGGGCCAATCTAGCAAAGAGAGGGGGCATACTCTTAGATGTGACCGGGGACGGGCTCGGTTCATTCTCTCTTGCCACTTGCAAAGGTCGAGCCACCTGGGTAATTCTGTCCGCAAAATCATAACACTGGTCCACATCCAAATCGACTTCTTGTCGCATTTCCACATCGGCCTCAACAGTCCTTTCCAAAAATAAGGCATACTGTTCATCAACAACAGCCAAACGTACGGGCAGATCTACGTATCTGTTCAACAAGGCCTCCGTTCTATCCGGTCGATCCAACAACGCAACCGCAGAAGCTAACCACCGTAACTCAGAACGTATTTTGGCTTTAGCAGAGGAGGCCGTCATTGTAACGTCACAAATTTATCAACAAAAACAACAAATTCAAAATATTCACTATAACACAAAATCTCCAATATTTGGAGGTTATTACTAACCACAAAATTCCAATATTACAACAACAAAGTATTTATAATGACACAAACTCTTAAATATTTGGAGGTTATCAGAAAACAACAAAACTCACTGACTATTGAAATTCACTCAAAATCACTGACTATTGAAATTCACTTGGATATCAACATACAACAAATTAATTTTAATTATTTCAAAGCACAAGTTTCAATGAGTTTCAATGTGTAAACAATGTCTTAAATCATCTAAGTTTCACTAAGTATTGAGTGCAAACTTATTAGCTAACCTTTTATTAGCTATTATTTTAGCAACAAACTTGTCAATATTCACAACTCAAATTTGCTAACAAAACTGAATAATAATTATTATGAGCAAAGTGTTCAGTACACCCCTGCTAATACCGCGGAATCAGCTAGCGCAGTGGAAGCGGTTTCACTAATATAGACTCCGGACAAAAACTTGGTTTCAGCTGGGATGTAACTGAACAATTGGACTGCGATACACAGCGGAGAGAATGTTAAATAAGGTGAGGTTACATACGGGTCTGTGTGTCGAACGTCTCCAAGGCAGAAGTGGTGTAAGGGAGCGCGCGCGCCCCTGATGTCCTTTCTTCGTCTGCCAACCTTACCAACTCGTCACCCTACTCACAACACGTACAACACAGCGGTCCCAAGACACTGGGCGCTTCAGCACTACACGATAACACACGCGGGAGCCTCTTTTCTTACGATTTACAGTCCCGACAAAAAGCGCGTGGTGGACAATTATCTTTCCTTCAACACTCCGCGACCAGCCCGATGGATGGCGTCAAAACCTTGGTCGTACAAAACGGGATCACATAGATAATTTAAGATTTTATTCAAACTCGATATGCCAGGCACATTCAACGCGAGCGATTTTTAACAAATTCAGCAAAATTATTCCGACATCTTTCTACAAGAATTCCAATCAAGTGTCACTGTCAACTTCAAGTGACAGCTAAATGTCAATTTGACGTGACATTATAGATGCGTTCAGAAACGTCGATCTTTTCCGAACATCCCCCCGCCCCGGACCGTTAAGAACGGTACGTCAATCTACGGGTAATCGGGAGAGCCCACTAACTGCTCTCTTCAAAACCGAATCTCGAACCAAAACCTCAGCAAAACGAGGAACTCCGTCAGTTCCGGGGTAGAGTTTAACAATGCGCCCCCTTCGCCAACATAGGGGCGGCAGGTTAGCATCCTTAATCAACACGAGGTCGCCAGTCTGGGGTGGGGTGGTTTTATCTGTCCACTTCACGCGCTGTTGTAGGATATGCAAATACTCCATCGACCAACGTGCCCAGAAGTTTTGGGACATCTGTTTCAAAAGTTGGTATCGCGACAAACGATGGGATCCTACATCCTGAATCGGATATTCAGGCAACGCCAAAAGGGGCTGTCCGATCAAGAAATGACCTGGGGTCAACGCTTCCAGGTCATTCGGGTCCGAAGACAACGGGCACAAGGGTCGCGAGTTGAGGACGGCCTCAATTTTACAAAATACCGTATCAAGTTCCTCAAACGTGAGAATAGTTTCTCCAATCACGCGACGCAAGTGTGTCTTGGCAGCCTTTACACAAGCTTCAAAAATTCCTCCCCAGGTCGGACAAGCCGGAGGGCTAAACTTCCAGATTATCCCACGCCGGGAGAGGGTGGTTCCAATGTCTATTTTATTATCAACAAAAAACTTAACTACTTCCTTAAGATAATTACACGTTCCCTTATAATTAGTACCACAATCGGAACGTATCAATGACGGCAGTCCTCTACGGGAAACAAATCTGCTCAAGGCGGCGACAAAGGCTTCGGTAGACAATTCCGAGACAATTTCCAAATGGACAGCCTTGGTGGACAAACACACAAACACGCACAAGTACGCCTTATAGGTTTTAGCATTACGCAGTCTCGAAGCCTTTACAGTAAAGGGACCGGCGAAGTCGGTGGCGACTCCGGCAAAAGCTCTACATTCCGTGACGCGATCAGCAGGCAAATCACCCATCTGGGGCTGCATGGTCGCGGCCTTCAATCGATAACAAGGCAGGCAACGGAAAACCACAGTGCGAATGGCTCGACGAGCAGACAAAATCCAAAATTCACGCTGCAAAATGGCCAACAAAGCATTACAGCCAGCATGTTGTGCATTCACATGGCGATCTGTTATTATCAGTTGAGTCAAATGTCCGGCTTTAGGTAGCAAAAGGGGGTGACGAGCTCCATACGGCAGGTTCGCATTTCGAAGTCTTCCGCCGACTCGCAAAAGCCCACTCTCGTCCAGGAAGGGATTTAATCGCGATACCGCGCCCTTCAACTTGCGACGGCCTAAACGCAAAATTTCAATCTCGGACTCAAAACTATCAGCTTGTACTCTCCGGACCCAAAACAAGAGCGCGTCCCTACGCTCGTCCGGAGTGAGAACCGACGAATCACGCCTCGCGCGTGGGTTCCTGCAATTGTACGCAAAACGTCTGATCCAAGCGGTAACACCAAGCAGCTTCTGTAAGGAGCTGTACCGATCCAACAACAAATCCTTTTCCCCGGCGGGGTTAGTCTCCAGGACGCATGCCCGCATATCAGGAACGGCTACGTTCGACAACGCTGGAGAGGGCGGCCACTCCGACTCAGGCCGCATCAACCACTGTGGGCCCCACCAGAGGGGGTGGTTAATTAGGGTTGGGGCTACACAACCCCGAGACGCACAATCCGCGGGATTCATGGTTCCCGGCACGTGTCTCCAAATCAACTCGATGTCGGAATTACAAATCTGCGACACTCGATTGGCCACAAACACGTCCAAGGTGTGCGCCGGAGCCTTCAACCAACAAAGGACGACCTGACTGTCCGTCCAAGCATAAACCTCTTGTATCTTAATAGATCGACCTAATGTGAGCCATACGTGGTTCAACAAACGCATTAGGAGGGCAGCTCCACACAATTCCAACCTCGGGATCGTATGACGAGTCCGAAGGGGAGCGACTTTGCTTTTCGCTATCACCAGATGCACAGCAACAACTCCGTCAACAGTAACGGTGCGGAGGTACACGGCCGCAGCAAATCCACGTTCGGAGGCATCGGAAAAGCCGTGAAGAGTAACTTTACAATTTTCAGAAGGAATAGCCTCGGCAAATGCACTTCATTAATCTCGGGGAGGGATGAAACGAAGCTCGACCAATCTCGGAGTAACTCGTCCGAGAGGGGTTCATCCCACGACACACCCGAAGCCCATAACCGTTGCAAGAAACACTTGGCCATAAACAGCACGGGGCAAATCCACCCATTGGGGTCAAAGGTACGTGCGACAGTAGACAATACTAAACGCTTGGTCCAGACTTTCGGTGGTCGTAAATCCACACAATAAGTGAACGTGTCAGAGACCGGTTTGTACTGTACGCCAAGGACGGTCACCACATGGGGATTATCAACATTTTCGAATAGGTGGGGGTCCTGCTGGTGCTCTTCGGGCAAACCTACCAGTACATCAGGCGAGTTGGATATCCATTTCCTCAACTCGTAACCTCCCGACTTCAAAAGGGCGGTGAGTTCGTCTCTCAGGACAATCGCCTCTGAGACAGATGAGGCGCCCGTGCAAATGTCATCCACATAGACGTCACTGGCCAAAATGGCGGAGGCGCGAGGGTATCTCAAGCGCTCCTTCTCGGCCAACTCCAACAAAGAACGAATCGCAACAAACGGGCTCGAAGCCAAACCGTACGTATTCGTATTCAATTCATAAATCAACAAGGGGTCCCTAGGACTCTCTCTCCACAAAATCAATTGGTACCTCCTATCCTCGGGATGGATGACCGTTTGTCTGAACATCATCCGGATGTCAGTCATAAATACAATTTGGTGCCGCCGGAAGTTGGTCAAAATGTCTGAGATCTCCGTGTGCAGCTTGGGACCTACATGCAGACACTGGTTCAAGGACGCTCCAGTAGAGGTGGGAGCCGAACCGTCAAAGACCACCCGAATCTTTCCGGATTTCAAAACGGCGTGGTGCGGCAAAAAGAAGTGCTCAACGGAGCGCCAATCCAAATCGCTCACGGACATGTGCCCTAACTCCTCATACTCCCGCATGAATTCAACATACTTCTGGCGGAAGACCGGATCCTTGCTCATGCGACGCTCCATCGCCACTAGCCTACGTTCCGCTAGCGGTCGGGATTCGCCCAGAGGAGGTCGGCCGGCACGAAAGGGGAGACGGGTGATCAAACGACCAGAGCGGAGGCGACCAGTGTTATTCTGGTAATACAACTCGCATTCATCCGCTACTGGGTCAACCCGCGGGGCTGGTGGAGGTTCCTCAACCTCCCAAAACTTCTGCACCACTTCGGAGAGAGACACATTAAAAACAAGACCGCGATCCTCATCAAGGGAATCCAAAACGCGGCGAGCAGGGCCCATCACAACTGTACCGAGTGTCGTCTGCAGAGCTACCAAGCCATCTGGCTGCAAAACTCGCTTCCCCGTCAACAAAACTCGCCCCAGGACATCGGCTCCAAGGAGAGCATCAATCGGGCCTGGGCGGAAGAAATTTGGATCGGCGAGTGGGGAATCAGACACCAAAGACAACATACTCGGTCCCAAGTCAACTGAAGGTTGACGGCCAACAACTTTGTCCAACACAATCGCCGAGGTCTTAATGCCTGGCGTGGACTTATTACGTGATGTAAATGTGAAGTCAACATGCCCTAACAACCCGGGGACTTTCACATCACCAACACCTCTCACGCCTTCCGTGTGGGGGTGCACCTTGAGGCCCAACCGCCTAACTAACCAAGATGACACAACACACCCCTGAGCACCGGAATCCAACAAGGCGCGAGCTTCCACAAGGTCGCCATTCAATCCCCTGACAAGCACAGAGGCCGTGGGCAACAAAACGGTCTCTGGAGGGGTGGCTACAATCGACCGTAAACACGTTGATTGCTAGTATGTGGGGTCCCCAGACGTCCCCCCATGGTAAGGGGGTCGCTCATAGCGATCCAGTGGGTCCCAGTCTCCCACATACTGCCTACGTCCAAATCGCCCGGTATCAGGCGGGTTATATCTCCCGGCCCCTTGAAGACGGGGCGGGCGCCGCTCCAAACGCGGGTATTCGGCGAGCGGCGGCGAGAATCGGTGCCTATCATCCACCGTGTACGTCGCCCCATAGTCGCGGGGGCACGGTGACCGATTTTCAGAGGGGGGGTCCCGGGGACCCCCGCCCGTGCGAGGCTCAAAACGTCGCGGGGGGCTTCTACGACCTCCCGCATCGCTCGCAAAATCGAACCCCCTAGTTGGGGACCGATTTCCCATGGGGGGGTCCGTGGGACCCCCGCCCGTGCGAGGCTCAAAACGTCGCGGGGGGCCTCTACGACCTCCGGCAACGCTCGCATTACTCATCCCCATCCTTGGGGATCGGTTTCCCATGGGGGGGTCCGTGGGACCCCCGCCCGTGCGAGGCTCAAAACGTCGCGGGGGGCCTCTACGACCTCCGGCAACGCTCGCGTAACTCATCCCCATCCTTGGGGATCGGTTTCCCATGGGGGGGTCCCTGGGACCCCCACCCGTTTGAGGGTCCAAACGTGGCGGAGAGCGTCTGGGGCCACTCTGGTGGCCACTAGAACTGCTGCGGGATGCAAACACCGCGGGGGGTCCGAGACCCCCACCCATACGCGGTGATCCTGCAGCGACGCGCTGCGGCGCTCCGCCGCCCTCTGGGCTGTTCATGCAGAGGAGGGGATGGTGGTTGCCCTTACAAAAGCGGCATGGGTGCGCTTGGGTACATTCGCGCTGCATGTGCAGGCCCAAGCACGAGTAGCACCATGTCCGTTGTCGCGCGATCGCTCGACGGCCTTGGACGCGCTGGTCGAGGAACTTATCACAACGGGTCGTGCTGTGACCCGGTTCCCGACAGTACAAGCAGCGGGCGGTCTCCTGGACGGCGGCATAGCGGCCGGGCGCGCGAGGGGCCATACGCCCCCTACGGGGGGGTCCGGTGGGGGATCTACTCTGTGGCACAGGTCGTTCGGGTCCCATAGGACCGGCCAGAGAGGAATTATCTGCCAGTCTACTTTCTCCTTCCAGGAACGTCAAGAGGTCCGAGAAGGGTGGCAGATAAGTCGCACTATCCCCACCATACTGCTGCTCAAAACGGACCTTAACAGAGTCCGGCAACTTTCCCAGGACAATGTGCAGTAACAAAAACGACCACTGCTCCACTGGGAGTTTTAAGTTTTTTAATGCGTTGTATGCCACCAACAGCGGATTCAACAAAGCCACTCTCAAGTGCATCACGCTGGCAACGCGGGGTAAATTCAAAATGGCGGCAACATGGTTGTCCGCCAGACGTCGTACGTTCTGGTACCGACGGGCAATCAAATCCCTAGCAATAGGGTAGTTTTCATCCGAGGGGGCCAAATGTTGAACCGATTCAAGGGCCTCCCCTTCCAACACGGATAATAAATAAGCTAACTTCTGGCCCTGGGTCAAATCATCCCGGGCATGTACCAGACTATCAAAAATATTAATAAAGCCCTCCCAGTCCTCTAGACGACCAGCAAAACGCCTTAAGTCTAAGGGGGCCAATCTAGCAAAGAGAGGGGGCATACTCTTAGATGTGACCGGGGACGGGCTCGGATCATTCTCTCTTGCCACTTGCAAAGGTCGAGCTACCTGTGTAATTCTGTCCGCAAAATCATAACACTGGTCCACATCCAAACCGACTTCTTGTCGCATTTCCACCTCGGCCTCAACAGTCCTTTCCAAAAATAAGGCATACTGCTCATCAACAACAGCCAAACGTATGGGCAGATCTACGTATCTGTTCAACAAGGCCTCCGTTCTATCCGGTCGATCCAACAACGCAACCGCAGACGCTAACCACCGTAACTCAGAACGTATTTTGGCTTTAGCAGAGGAGGCCGTCATTGTAACGTCACAAATTTATCAACAAAAACAACAAATTCAAAATATTCACTATAACACAAAATCTCCAATATTTGGAGGTTATTACTAACCACAAAATTCCAATATTACAACAACAAAGTATTTATAATGACACAAACTCTTAAATATCTGGAGGTTATCAGAAAACAACAAAACTCACTGACTATTGAAATTCACTCAAAATCACTGACTATTGAAATTCACTTGGATATCAACACAACATACTGTTACACAACAACAAGTTAATTTTAATTATTTCAAAGCACAAGTTTCAATGAGTTTCAATGTGTAAACAATGTCCTAAATCATCTAAGTTTCACTAAGTATTGAGTGCAAACTTATTAGCTAACCTTTTATTAGCTATTATTTTAGCAACAAACTTGTCAATATTCACAACTCAAATTTGCTAACAAAACTGAATAATAATTATTATGAGCAAAGAAAGGCATCTGTTTACAATTTGGAACTTCAATACATGACTTCAATACATTAATTACAAGACATGGAACCAATAACAAAGGAATGCCCTTTACTTTTCAAATGCAAGTTAATTACCATTTACAAGTACAAATTAATCTAGTCCGGACCAGATGGTCATCAACACGGCACTGATTAATACAAAGTTTTGGCGTGGGCCTCTCAGGCCTTCAAGCTACGCTCTTGGCTACCAAGAAATGTTCAGTACACCCCTGCTAATACCGCGGAATCAGCTAGCGCAGTGGAAGCGGTTTCACTAATATAGACTCCGGACAAAAACTTGGTTTCAGCTGGGATGTAACTGAACAATTGGACTGCGATACACAGCGGAGAGAATGTTAAATAAGGTGAGGTTACATACGGGTCTGTGTGTCGAACGTCTCCAAGGCAGAAGTGGTGTAAGGGAGCGCGCGCGCCCCTGATGTCCTTTCTTCGTCTGCCAACCTTACCAACTCGTCACCCTACTCACAACACGTACAACACAGCGGTCCCAAGACACTGGGCGCTTCAGCACTACACGATAACACACGCGGGAGCCTCTTTTCTTACGATTTACAGTCCCGACAAAAAGCGCGTGGTGGACAATTATCTTTCCTTCAACACTCCGCGACCAGCCCGATGGATGGCGTCAAAACCTTGGTCGTACAAAACGGGATCACATAGATAATTTAAGATTTTATTCAAACTCGATATGCCAGGCACATTCAACGCGAGCGATTTTTAACAAATTCAGCAAAATTATTCCGACATCTTTCTACAAGAATTCCAATCAAGTGTCACTGTCAACTTCAAGTGACAGCTAAATGTCAATTTGACGTGACATTATAGATGCGTTCAGAAACGTCGATCTTTTCCGAACACAAAGAAAGGCATCTGTTTACACTTTGGAACTTCAATACATGACAATTAATTACAAGACATGGAACCAATAACAAAGGAATGCCCTTTACTTTTCAAATGCAAGTTAATTACCATTTACAAGTACAAATTAATCTAGTCCGGACCAGACTGGGTCATCAAAACGGCACTGATTAATACAAAGTTTTGGCGTGGGCCTCTCAGGCCTTCAAGCTACGCTCTTGGCTACCAAGAAATGTTCAGTACACCCCTGCCTATACCGCGGAATCAGCTAGCGCAGTGGAAGCTGGTATTACTAATATAGACTCCGGACAAAAAACTAGGTTTCAGCGGGGATGTAAACTGAACAATTGGACTGCGATACACAGCGGAGAGAATGTTAAGTAAGGTGAGGTTACATACGGGTCTGTGTGTCGAACGTCTCCAAGGCAGAAGTGGTGTAAGGGAGCGCGCGCGCCCCTGGGGTCCTTTCTTCTGCAGACCTTACCAATTAGTCACCTTACTCACAACACAAATAACAGCGTTCCCAAGGCACTGGGCGCTTCAGCAATAGATACACAATGACACACACGGGGGAGCCTCTTTTATTACGATTTACAGTCCCGACAAAAAGCGCGTGGTGGACAATTATCTTTCTTTCAAAACTCCGCGACCAGCCCGATGGATGGCGTCAAAACCTTGGTCGTACAAAACGGGATCACATAGATAATTTAAGATTCAATTCAAATTCGATATGCCAGGCATATTCAACGCGAGCGATTTTTAACAAATTCAGCAAAATTAATCCGACATCTTGTTACAAGAATTTCAATCAAGTGTCACTGTCAACTTCAAGTGACAGCCAAATGTCAATTTGACGTGACATTAGAGACGCGTTCAGAAACGTCGATCTTTTCCGAACAAAAACCTTTGTACGTCTATTGGATTATCGGTTGATGATAACCAAATTATTCAATGTCGCAGAGTTGCAAAGATGGATACCAAGTCTGACCGGCCAAGGAATATATTAGTCACACTATCTTCACCGCGGCTGCGTGATACTATTTTATCTATGACTAAACGCTTTAATAAGAGCAAAGCCAAGAATCCTGCCGAATTACTTAATAGTGGCCACCTTGGAATCTCAAACAAAATATCTAGGATCTTTATCAATGAGCACCTCTCACCGCAAACGAAACGAAACTCCTTTACGCTGAGACAAGAAAGGTTGCCAAAGAAAAAAATTATGCTTTTGTCTGGGTAAAATTCAGCCGAATTTTTGTACGGAAAAATGAAGAATCTGGTCCCATTTTAATCAAAAATAAAGATTCGTTAAGTAAATTGTAGTATATCTTTTTTTGTAGTTTTTAGTAATTAAAATAACTTAGTTACTTATATTAAGTTCTTTTACTTTTATTTACCATGTTAATATACTACCAAAATGTAAACAGATTTAGAAGTAAGTTAGATGAAGTGTCTCTAAATATTCTCAATAGCAACTATGATTTACTATGTTTTACAGAAACTAATTTAACTACTGGTGTACATGACACGGAATGTATAGACTCGAGGTATTTAGTTTATAGAAGGGACCGTGTTAGTACTAGCATTACAAAAAAGGAAGGGGGTGGTGTTGCTATTGGTGTAAATAGAAATATAGTCTCTCAGCGCTTGTACGATTGGGAGAGTGAAGTTGAGGATATTTGGATTCGTTTAAATGTATCGCGCCATAAGACTTTAATAATTTGCCTTTGTTATTTACCACCCGATATTGATATACACAAACTAAGTGATTTTTATGCTAACTGTCAGAGAAGAATATCTTGCATAAATAGTAATGATTGTGATATTTTAATTCTAGGCGACTTCAATTCACCAAATGTCCAGTGGAATCGTTCTCCAAACACTGCTTACTTACTTCCTGTCCCAGCTTATGACCGAAAATCCGAGCTTCTTTTGGAAACCATTTCCTTTGGAAATTTGTATCAATTTAATTGCATCCCCAATAAAAATAATCGCTTTTTAGACCTAGTTTTAAGTAATCTTTCTGTAATGAGCGTCACCGAAACTCATGCATTGAGTCGCATCGACGGTCATCATCCTCCGCTACTTATTGAAATTCCGATCGCCGACTCTGCTCCTAAGTGTATTATTAGTAAACATATATGCAGACCAAACTTCTTTAAATGCGATTTAGTAAGTATTTGCGATGAATTAAACTCTGTGAGCTGGTTAGATTATTTATCCGATACTGATATAAATGCTTCAGTCAGCAGGTTCTATGAGAAGTTAAATGAAATAATTAATAAATACACTCCGTTGGCGCGAGTTAAACCACAAAATTACCCCTGTTGGTTTAGTCCAGCTCTGATACACTGTCTTAAAGAAAAACAAAAATACCACAGGAGATACAAAATGTTCTCTAATCCACTAGACTATGATTCATTTTGTTTGCTACGTACAAGGTGTAGAAACTTAATTGACAAATGTTACAAGTCCTATTTAGAGTCTGTCGAATCCTCCATACAGCATAATGTCAAACCTTTTTTTAGATTTTTAAAAAACAAGAGAGGATCCAGCTCTATACCTCAAACAATGAATTATGGCACTATGAGTTCTTCAAACCCTGGTGAAGTCTGTGAAATGTTCTCCAAATATTTTGGTAGTGTCTTTGAAGATAAAGAGAGATATGAAGTGTCTGTAAATAGTAACAATTTTTCGTCAAATTTTCCTTTATCCACGTTTCAAATTGATAAGGATACAATTATTAAGAAAATAAAAAGTCTTGACACTAATAAAGGAGCAGGTCCTGATGGAATACCTCCACATTTCATTAGGAGTTGTTGTGATGAGTTAAGCCTTCCATTGCTTTTGCTTTTTAATTGGTCTCTTGCTTCTGGTGTTTTTCCAGATTATTGGAAAAAAGCCTTTATTATTCCAATACATAAATCAGGAGCAAGAGATGAATGTTCGAACTATAGAGGAATTAGTATTCTATCATGCTTTGCGAAACTATTCGAATCTATCATATACCCTATTATTTACTCTCATATGAAACCTGTTATATCTCCTGCTCAGCACGGCTTTTTAGCTAACAAGTCCACTATCAGTAATCTTTTGGAATATAAAAATTATATTTGCTCTGCTTTTGCCAGTAGAAGCCAGGTTGATGCAATATATACTGATTTTGCAAAGGCATTCGACAAGGTCAATCATTCAATACTTTTACAGAAGCTAAACGGATATGGAATTCAAGGTAACTTGCTAAGATGGTTGGAATCTTATTTGGACAATAGAAGTCAGTTAGTGAGCATCCAGGGACATCTTTCTTTGCCTGTAACAGTGACATCTGGCGTACCACAAGGTTCACACCTCGGGCCCTTATTATTTATTATTTTTATAAATGATATTACCCATCATCTCACGTGCCCCTGCTTGCTTTACGCTGATGATCTTAAAATTTATTTTAAAATTAATAATTCACAAGATTGCCTCACTTTACAAAATAATTTAAGCTCTTTGGTTAAGTGGTGCAATGATAATAAAATGATGCTTAATATAAACAAGTGTTTCACGATTTCTTTTGGTTCGATAAAGAACAAAATAAATTATGATTATAATCTCAATGGTTCTAGTCTTGAACGCAAAGAGGTGGCCAAGGATCTCGGGGTGTTCTTTGATTCAAAACTTACTTTTCGTAATCATTACGATTATATTATATCTTATGGGAACCAACTGCTTGGGTTTGTTTCACGTTCAACTAAAGAATTTAAGAGCCAAAAAACATTTATGTATCTTTATTATTCCCTTGTCCGTAGCGTGTTAGAGTACGCATCTATTATTTGGTCACCTTATTATGATGTTCACGGTAAAAGTATTGAAAGAGTGCAAAAGCGATGTCTCAACATACTTAGATATAGGCTTCACATTGGACGCAAATATAAATCATACAACGCTAAACTTGCTAAATTTAACATTAAATCTCTTTCTAATCGCCGGCAATGCCAAGAGTTAGTTTGTCTGTATAAAATAATTCATTCATATATTGATTCCCCTTCGCTTTTATCCCAGCTTACCTTTAATACTAGATATAAATCCCGTAGTTCTTCACATAAATTATTCTGCCTCCAAGTTTATAAAAATAATACATCGTTTTACAACCCTGTTACTAGAATGTGTCGCTTATATAATGAGACTTTGTCTAG
Source organism: Crambus lathoniellus (assembly GCA_949710035.1). Classification (NCBI taxonomy): domain Eukaryota; kingdom Metazoa; phylum Arthropoda; class Insecta; order Lepidoptera; family Crambidae; genus Crambus; species Crambus lathoniellus. The sequence goes on along the minus strand of OX453298.1, from coordinate 31,018,817 downwards.
ACATTCTTCTCTGGATATTTTTAATAATAGTTATAATAAATGTAGGAGAGAAGTTCTGACTGCCCTATGTCCGAATGACTCATAAAACTAACTTAATTGGTGTTCTTCTTTTTTATTTTCTGTATTAAGTTATTGTGGTCTAGAGTTCTAGACTATAGATTACTTTAAGTGTACCCCTCTTTAATTTACTAGTAATTTAGTTAATACTGTGCCTACATCTAGAGAGTTATGGTCTAGTGCCAAATTATTTGAATGTATAAACTTAAGCATACTTTTTGACTGTAACTTGTTTTGTAAGCCTTATAAATAAAATAAAATAAAAAATAAAAAAACAACACTTAAATGAAATAAAAAAAACATGAAATGAACGACTAGGTATTATAGTAAGTATACAATTCGAGCAACGATTCGAACTATATTACTATTTTATTTTTATAGGTAAACTAAAGTAGGTACCTAGTCATTTCTTTCGTGTTTCTTTATTTCATTTAAGTGTTGTTTTTTTAAAGTTAATATGCTAAAAAATAAAAGAATGAAAAAATAATATGCTTAACAGAAAAAGCAAATATGCCAAATTTAGCATATTATATGCTAAATTGGCAACACTGATTGCTTTCTTCTAAATTCAGATGCTGAATTTAGTCAAGTCTAATCAGAAGTAACCTGTATTAGTAAATTATAAATCAAATAAATAATTATAAATAGTATCAGGTGTGATGAAGGCTAAATGCTACCCCGTTGTGGATAAAAAAAAGAAAAAAAAATCTCTTCTGATAAAATAATTATATGCTGTTGATACCTGTTATAACATTTTCATTCCTTTGGACCGTCGAAATGGAACTTCTGTTGACTGTTCATAGGGTAACGATGCGATCGTTCTCTCAGCCTAAATGAGGGATATTTTTTTATCAAAAACAAGGATTTTATTCGACTCATATTTTTATTAGTTTACCCACCATAAAATAACAGTGAATTTCATTTATTAAATTGCTTTGAAAATATTTAACTAAAACCCTTCACTGATTTTTTTGGTCCACGAAAAATATACGTTAATAAACTTTTTATGCAATTGTTAGGGATTCTTTATTAGATTCCCCTACTCCAATCCAACCTTTTATCAACGACTTGATACGAGCTCTGGCTTTTTTCAGTTCTTCCGAGTCTTTTGTAGAATCGAAATCTGCACATCTTGTCTCTTGACTTATTACAATAGCCGGTGCGTCAGGGGACAGATCTTGTAAAATACTCAATTTAATAAAAGGATCCAATTCACCGTTCACGAAAACCACTTTAGAGACATTAGGCGTCAATCCGCCATAACGAATATTGGATTCTTCGACAGTTTTTTTTATTCTATTTGCATTAAAATCGGGTCCATACAATTCTTCACATATCTTATAAAAATAATCAGTTGAAACTCGTTTCGAAAATGGTTGTTTATCCGAAGAGCCTGTTGTGAAATAACCGAATAAACCATGACATGATTGATACAACACTGCATAACGTTCCTGCCATTTCTTATAAAAGTCCATCATTTCATCGAAATCAGGGCACCAACAATTATCCTTACCGTCGCGGTTTTGACCAGGTCTCCTCATCTTACGAATTGAAGTAAAATTTTTGTCACAGTACTCCTTGAAGTCACTAACATTAACCGCCCCAAAAGCTACTGCCGCAAAATGACTAGCCTTTACATCTAAGAACATTACTTGGTTAAGTGGTTTGTTCATATCACAGCTATCGCAAATATTCTCGTCCTTCTTTAAAGCATCAGTGCCTTCCTTAGACTGAAAAGCCTTTTCATAATAAGCGAACCTGTCTGCTATTCTGTCATAACAACCAGGAGATCCATATTTCTTGAAAAGGTCACCCGTGGATTCATAAAATTCAAAAAAATCTGCTTTTGCTAAAACAGGTGCGCTGCTCGCGTACGCCGCATCCACTAAGTCTGGGTAGACAAGTCTCATCCACGCAGCCATGCTAGCCCATTTTAATAAACCAACTACCACCACTTTAGATGAAGCAAAGTTTGGAGAGGATTTGATGTGATTCAATAGATTAGCAAAATCGGCCAAAGCTTGCCTAATAGTATTAAATTTTAAATTTTCAGGTGTATAATCTTCTTTGAAAGGTTTACTGTCATACATATACCTTTGTACAGCCAAGAATAGAGCTCCATTTGTCTCTTGCGCTAATTCGAATATTGGTCCAGAAAAAAATATATCAATTTCTGGGGACTGACACAGGTATAAATATATTGGACCGCCTTCTTTCCAGAATGTTGTTCTTTCAGCATATCGCATCTTAAATGTTCTATTATCTTTTGGGTTGAAATGATCCAGGGGTTGTTCAAGCCATTTTTTGTGTGTCATCAATTTACCAAATGCGCCTTCTGTCTCGTTGAGTTTATTTGTGATATACTCAAATTCTCTTTCATAGCTTTGAAAAAACCCAAAAACTAAATTTATGCTACAAATTAAACTAAATAAGACAAAGACTTTTAAAAAAGTAATCGTATACGCTGTCCTTTGGTACGCAAGACTAAATAGTGAATAGTGCTAAAAGTTCGTAGTTTTAAACCTCTGCTGTTGTTATTAGGAGGCTTTCATACTGAAGCGAAAGGTCATTCTTACAAAATTAGTATTAAAGGAGTCGAGATATTATATTAAGAGTGCTTTTTAAAAGATTCTTAGAATTGATAGTGATAATCTTTTAATTTAATAGATAAGTTTCTTTTTTCAGAATTTGATTTTTGTGCAAGTTTCGTTTCTTTTTTTTTGCATAAAATAAGGTACTAAATAAGAAATTGTAAGGTATAATGTTTTCTTTAGTCAATCTAGGATAATGGTGTTGATTGAACAATTAGTACCTAAATATTTTGTTTATTTAAGTAACATGTATTAGTCAATTCTTTGTTGTCCTAAATAAATAAAAAAGAATAACCAGTGGCGTTAAAGATTTTCACCAGATTTTTTACTTTAGTTTGACCATAAGCTTCGCAATATTGTTAGTAGGTAGTTTTCATCTCATGGTAAAGCTCCTGTATCGCAAGGTGATCAAATTTCCTTCGGCTCTGAGATCGCAGAACAGATACAGAAAAAGCATCTATTTATGGTTGTTTAGCCTGGTTCGACCAGATTTGCACCATGCTCGGATCCTCCAGACAACGACGCACAACATGCCGCCGGGGACATGGAGGGGCATCTTCACGGCGAGGCTGCTGGAAAGTGGTGAACATGATCCTCCATGAGAAATACGACGTGAAGGTAGATGTGGTAGCTTATACCGTAACTAACTTTGATGAAACTGCAGATGAGCGTGTGATGCCATTGTAGAAAAAAAATCTAAATTCAAGGTATAAAAATCTTGGTTTAATTTTTTTTTTCAGTGTGAACTGTACCCTTTCTTTATACATCTTTGGAATGCCATTTACATACCTAAGTAGCCTGAAATGTGAACAAGCAAGTCATAATTTAAATATCAAGTAATAAATACCTTACAACGCTTGAATGCCATAATTGAATGCATGCACTTTTTTATTAACTAGTAAATTACTTACAATAAAGCCTATGTATTCAGCCCGTGGATTTGCCCGCGTCAACTACACGATGTTTTCCCGTGGGAATACCATATTTTCCCGGGGTAAAAAGTAGCCTATGTGCTATTCTAGAATCTAGACCATAATCTATTTCTGTGCCTTCCGAAGGCCCGTGTTGCAAATAGTTCACTTGTTCAGGTTCAGGCTTCGTCCCTTGCTTACGTATGGGCCTTCCGTTCCGGAAACGGAAGCCCCTTGTTGCTCGAAGGGTTCAGGCACCCGCCCGCGTAGTTACTTTGTGGTTCAGGCATGAAAATTACAATATATTTGCTTTCTTTCTGTTTCGTTGTTTCCTTGCTTTATAATAATGTGTCTATCTCTGTGTGATATGAAGTTTCTTATTATTTTTATTTAGGACAGATAAAAGGGTACAGATTACTTTTGCCTGTGCTATATTGATTTGATACCTACCTAAGAACTATGTTTTGTCATTTCCATTTTATTATCTGCAAAGATATCTTTTATCTCAAAAAATACTACGTTTTAAAATAAGTACTTATTCAAAAGCTCAGTTGCAATTTATGTTATAAGTGCATGTTTCACAATAATACGACTAGGAAATACATGGGAAATACTTTCCAGTTTCATTGACAGTTTTGTATGGACTATCTGTCAAGTAGCAGCTAATCAGGGTGCCTACCATCAACTTTATGACAGCGATTAAAAAATAGCGCGATTCAGAATAGGTTCCTAAAATGAATTGCTTTCTTTCGTACTATGACCTTCTAAAAACTGGATCGCAAATGAATTGCTAAATGTGAACGACCGAACGATTTGTGTCCTTATTTCTTCTACCCGTCTCTTTCACTCGATTCTGTCATGCCCGGAGAGTGAGACGGACGGGTATAACCTGCAGGTGTCATGGTAAATCGACCGGGTTATAAGTCAAATAAGAGTTTCTGACAGCTTAGCGGCTGTGAAATGTCATTTAATGATCACTGAATCGCTGTCATTGATATTAAGCTGTCGTGGTACGAATAAGCGAAGCAGATCAGTTTAGGTCCTAAACAAAACCGCAATAAGAGTTGATGGTAGGCACCCAGAACTTACTTAGAAATTGAGAAACAGACCCTCTTATTTAAATAATTATTACGACTTTAAATAATTCAATCAATATGAGATATTTTCCATTGAAGTGGCACAGTTGTTCTTGAAAGATTGTTAAGACAAGGACTATGTCTCTTCCACGCTGGCCTATTGCAGTATGGTAAATGTTTTCTACTGCAATTTTACGATATGACGTCAGAATCAGAGGTTCAATAAGCCGGCCGAAGCACTGGGGAGCTCAAGGTAAGTACTTAATTTTAGATCAACCAGCTCGTAACTAAACATAATGAAAGTTGCTTTTTAGACGCAATAGCTAGCTGAAAGCACGAATCAGTGCGCCTCTGAGCTGTACATAACCTTTTCCTACTATCGCTTCCGTGCTAGTGAAAAAGCAAAATATGACACGAAACTGTACAGTGACTAGGTATGTCGAAAACGACGCGACATCTGTCTGTTTGTCAGTTGGATTGTCATTTAATGCAAAAGAACTGAAAAATTCAGCAAATAGATTAAATAAAACTACTAATAATGTATGTATTTGTCACGGGAAATGTATGAAGTGTAGGAAATGTAATACTTTTCCAAAGAGTATGGTTGGTTTTGACATGAATCAACCTCGCGAGCTGAGCGAGCGAAGCGAGTGCGCCGCGGCCGCGGCAGTGCGCGCCACTGCACCGACGTGCCCGTTGGTGCAGTGGTACTAATCATGCCTTCTGAGCAAGGGGTCGTGGGTTCGACCCCCATCCGGGACAAACATTTATGTGATGAACATTTGTGTCTGTTCCGTGTCTAGACGTTATTTATATAAATATGTATGTATACATATTCTATTAATTGTAATATCCCCGTTGTTACTGAGTTCCGTAACACAAAGCTACTTTTACTTCGGAATCAGATCAATGTGTGTAAGTGATGTTTTGAAATATTTATTTATTATTCTTTATTAAACTTCCCTAACTTAGATTTGGAAAGAATTTTTTATCAACTCTCTGCAACCAGATAGCTTCATTAAATTTTACGTCTACACAAATCATGGTTGGACGGACTGTTAAATTTTAATGGCAGCTGGTTCGTTCTTTTAGTTTGAACTAAAGGTAGTCTGCGGTTTTAGCTTAGCTTTAGTTTGTGTTTCCAGAACCTGAAGAAATATTGGGGTAAAATATATCCTACGCTACGTCCTAAGGACGTCATAATCATGTAGACCAGACATGATTATGACGTCCTTAGGACGTAGGATAGTAGGTAGTTTTTGGGCCCCTTTTACCCGTGGTCCCACTAACATGTCCCTGTTAGGTCCACGGGCCTTTTTTACCCACTGGCGAAGACATTTTAGCATGGTGACAACCATGCTAAAATGTCTTCGCCAGTGGGTCTGCGGGTAATTTATTTTTAACGGTCCCACCGCACTTTTCATTAAAGGGTTTGACTATAAAATTCAAAATTCAAAATCGTTTATTCAATTTAGGTTTGTTTAACAACACTTATGAACGTCAATGAAGCTACGTCATCGGTTCGCAAATCCTACGCCAGGAGACCTTGTAGCGAGAAGAACCGGCAAGAAACTCGCCAAGGGCTATTTTTTTCTCCCTGTTTTAACTTATACAGAGTCGTCAAATTTGAAAAATGACCTTCACATAATAGTAAGGTTACTTTCCATCACAATACAGAATACCGCTTAGATTAAGTACAATTTTGCTTATTACCTAAAACAGTAAACAATTTTCAACCAAACAAGGATCAATCAAATAGTTTAATGAACACACTAATCTTAATCTAATTCACATTATATTATAGGATTAATAAAAAGGAAACTGCAAGCTGCGCCGCATACTCAAATCTATAAGTATTAACAAATAAAAGGAATTTTTGAATAAATAATACAATTATTAGAAAAATTGCTGTAACTGTAAGACACGGGTACCAAAATTACCATGAGACACACCAGCTCGCTCATAAAACTATATAATACTGTTATAAACCATATCCCGAACACCTTTAACACAAGTAGACATGAGCAGACCTACCCCACTGGCAGCACCCGTTCACGAGCATGACGCATGAGCCAGCCATCGCTTCGCTCAACCATATTTTAGGGAACGTAAGGGCGTTTGTGCACTACACTGAATTTTACCGATCCAGAAAAAAACGGATGCTTGTATTTTAATAATTAATCATTTATAATAGTAAAAATTTATTTATTTTGTGTACTTTAGAGTTTGAAACATTGAAACTACACGAAATAAATAAATTTTTACTATTATAAATGATTATTTATTAAAATACAAGCATCCGTTTTTTTCTGGATCGGTAAAATTCTGTGTAGTGCACAAACGCCCTAACGACCCATTACGACGTAAGTTTTCCATTGTGTGTGTGATTGAGTAAAAATAAATGTGAAAAATAAATTACAAGTGCAACACAGTTTCATTTATCGTTTTGATTTGAGTGAATTAACCATCATGTTACTTTTCTTTAACTGGTTTCTGTAACACCATATTCAGGGACATGACTTGTTTCCGCTTCTTTCATGTCTCTATAAGGACTCCTCGTGGTACCCTGATGACGGCCAATGCTTGAGGAGGTTTGGGGTCACGTTTTATTGGAGCATTTTTCTGCAATTTTTATAATATGAACTAGGTACTTTTTCAACAAACGAGCAAGGTAAAAAGTTTTAAAAAAGAATGGCACATCTAATGAAGTTTAAGTTTATATTAGCCCCATTTCAAGATCCATTAGTTCCCAAGGAGACTGCAGTAGCTAATTATTTTTAACAAAAGAATGGAATTTAATGGTGATTGTAATACCATACTTAATAAATGTAAATATGTCAATATCCCCTTACATAACAATGATTCAAAACAATAACAAGAAAGTAGTGCAAGTCCCCTTTGCCATATACTCAAATGCCATTCAATTTCAATAACTTAGTTCTAAATTGAAACTAGATAAATACTGTAGGGTTTTGTTAAAGATCTACATTTTGTGAGTTTATCTACAGGATGTTAGGAGCACCGTTGCAAAAATTTTCCAAAAAATTCTTGCTGTGCGTTGTTCAGCATGATGGCCTGAAGCCATGGTAAAAGTTTTTGCAACGGTGCCCCAAACACCCTGTATAAAACAGGTAAGAAACTAACCGATTCCACCGCCGCCGTTGATATGGTCAACTTCTTCCTGTGATAGTGGTTGTCTTTGGTAGCGTGCTGGAAGGTCAATGTCTGAAAATGGCACCCGTACTCATTGCTGCCACTGATTGGGCTTGGTGTGTTTATTTTTTTTAGAATTCCGGTGTCATCAAGTCATGTTCATTTGTGTTAGTTATAGAGCTGGGCATGTAAATATAAGTTTGATTAATAAAAATACTAAATTATGATGATATTACAAACAATTGGTTTTTGTTACGCGATCACTATGTGAAAATCTAAATTTAAATATTTATTGAACAATCACCTAAACTGATAGCAGTTATTTCGAGTTTCATAATTTATTTTCGTTAACGCATACATACCCCCTTCATTAAAACTGTTACCCCAGAGTGCGAAAAAATATTGAAAAAGTTATCGAAAATGACGTAAATAAATATGTAGTTTAAAAACTAATAAAACCCACTTTTATAGGAACAGACTAAAAAGTACAAAATAACCGTCTATTCTGTAACTGAAATTAAAAGCGTGGTGCGCCCTTTGCAAAGCATGTACTTTAAGTACTAAATATGGACAACGCGCACCACGCTTTTTAATTGTGGGTTTTATTAGTTTTTAAACTACATATTTATTTTTTACTTTTTAGTTTAATAAATGGCAAGCCATGGATGGATGCTAATGGTTTTTACAGTTCAATCATGTGTCTGCCCACCCCTTAAACATTGAACGAACGAAACAAATGAGCCCAAACTCGAGGGGTTTCCTAGTGGTCAGTAAGGAGTGTCACTGGCTTCCTCCCTGCTCCATCATCAGACCCTTACCACCAAGTGTAACGAATAGGTCTCATTAGAACGAAACAAATGGGCCAGACTCGAAGGGTTTTCTATTGGGCATTAAAGAGTGCCACTGGCTTTCTCCCTGCTCCATCATCAGACCCTCACCACCAAGTGTAACGAATAGGTCTCATCAGAACGAAACAAATGAGCCAAAACTCGAGGGGTTTTCTTGTGGTCATTAAGGAGTTTTACTGGCTCCCTCCCAGCTCCATCATCAGACCCTCACCACCAACTGTAACGAATAGGTCTCATAAGAACAAAACAAATGGGCCAGACTCGAAGGGTTTTCTATTGGCCATTAAAGAGTGCCACTGGCTTTCTCCCTGCTCCATCATCAGACCATCACCACTAAGTGTAATCGTTACACTAACGTAACGAATAGGTCTCATCAGAATGAAACAAATGAGCCAAAACTCGAGGGGTTTTCTTGTGGTCATTAAGGAGTTTCACTGGCTTCCTCCCAGCTCCATCATCAGACATTCACCACCAAGTGCAACGAATAGGTCTTATCAAAACGAAACAAATGAGCCCAAGCTCGAGGGGTTTTCTATTGGTCATTAAGGAGTGTCACTGGCTTCCTTCCTGCTCCATCATCAGACCCTCACCACCAAGTGTAGCGAATAAGTCTCATCAGAACGAAACAACTGAGCCCAATTTCGAGGGGTTTCCTAGTGGTCATTAAGAAGTGCTACTGCTTTCTCCCTGCTCCATCATCAGACCCTCACTATCAAGTGTAGGGAATAGGTCTCATCAGAACAAAACAAATGAGCCTAAACTCGAGGGGTTTTCTAGCAGCTATTGAAGAGTTCTATTGCCCACCTCTTGACTCCATCATCAGATCAGCTCGATAGTAGCAAATTATTGTATTGTCATCGGATTCATATAGACTTGCAAAGTTCCAAATCAATACGACAATTAGAAGTAGGTTAAAATTGCATTCCAGGATTTTCTTACATTGTGACTTAGTTACAAGTGAAGCTAATAAAAGTGTGGTAATAATAAAAACGTCAGGGCGTCCTCGACTATGCCACATGGAGGGAAAGTACCATAAACACTGTAAATAGAAAATTTATTTAAAGAATCCATGCCTTTCTTTTTGACAAGAAACAAAATACACTTCTCATACTCAGGAATCGAACCAGTTAAAATTAGTAAAAGCAAATTCCTGTTCTTTTATGACAATATATACAATTGCTTATAGGGATAAAATATCTCTGAGAAACATATTAAATAAAACCGCCTTCAAAACAAAAAACTGCAAACAAAAACTCACTTCCCAAAACACGTAAAAATGAAAAATAAATTGAATCATTTAATTCATAGGACGAAAATGCTCGACCTTTTCTAACTAACCTTGGAACTTTCTGATCTGTTTGAAGTCGGTGTCAAGCCGACCGAAACCAACTCCTAACCATTGAGGAGTTGGACCTTCCATCACAAGCTCATTATCATTTTCTCTTCTGATAAATTATATACCTACTGTTGAACCTGTTATACCATTTTAATTTATTTGAGCCGTCGAAATGGAACTTTTTTTGACTGTTCATATCATTATTAAACGTAGGGTACCGATGCGATCGTTTTCTCATCCTATGTGAGATATAGTAATTAAAAACAAGAAATATTTTATTCAACCCATATTTTATTAGTTCACCCATTACATACTTAGTGAATTTCATTTGTCAAATTGCTTAGAAAATATTTTAATAAAACCCTTTACCAATTTTTGTTGGTCCACGACAAACGTAAATAAACTGTTTATGCAAGTGTTAGGGATTCTTTATTTGATTCCCCTACTCCAATCCAACCTTTTATCAACGACTTGATACGAGCTCTGGCTTTTTTCAGTTCTTCCGAGTCTTTTCTAAAATCAAAATCTGCACAACTTGTCTCTTGACTTATTACGATTGCCGGTGCGTCAGGGGACAGATCTTGTAAAATACTCAATTTTTTCATAGGATCCAATTCGCCGTTCACGAAAACCACTTTAGTGACATTAGGCGTCAATCCGCCATAACGAATATTGGATTCTTCGACAGCTTTTTTTATTTTAGTTGTATTAAAATCGGGTCCATACATTTCTTCACATATCTTATAAAAATAATCAGTTGAAACTCGTTTCGAAAATGTTTGTTTATTCGAAGAGCCTGTTGTGAAATAACCGAATAAACCATGACATGATTGATACAACACTGCATAACGTTCCTGCCATTTCTTATAAAAGTCTATCATTTCATTGAAATCATGGCACCAACAGTTACTCTTACCATAGAGATATAGACCAGGTCCCCGCATCTTACGAATTAAAGTAAATTTTTTGTCACAGTACTCCTTGAAGTCACTAACATTAACCGCCCAAAAAGCTACTGCCGCAAAATGACTAGCCTTTTCATCTAAGAACGTTAATTGTTTAAGTGGTTTGTTCATATCACAGTTATCGCAAATATTCTCGTCCTTCTTCAAAGCATCAGTACCTTCCATAGACTGAAAAGCGTTTTCATAATAAGCGAACCTGTCTGCTATTCTGTCATAACAACCAGGAGATCCATATTTCTTGAAAAGGTCACCCGTGGATTCATATAATTCAAAAAAATCTGCTTTTGCCAACACAGGTGCGCTGCTCGCGTACGCTGCATCCACTAAGTCTCATCCATGCAGCCATGCTAGCCCATTTTAATAAACCAACTACCACCACTTTAGATGATGCAAAGTTTGGAGACGATTTGATATGTTTCAATAGATTAGCAAAATCGGCTAAAGCTTGCCTGATAGTATTAAATTTTAAATTTTCAGGTGTATAATCTTCTTCGAAAGGTTCACTCTCATACCTATACCTTTGTACAGCCAAGAATAGAGCTCCATTTGTCTCTTGCGCTAATTCGAATATTGGTCCAGAAAAAAAAATATCAATGTCTATTAACGGACACAGGTATAAATATATTGGACCGCCTTCTTTCCAGAGTATTGTTCTTTCAGCATATCGCATCTTAAATGTTCTATTATCTTTTGGGTTAAAATGATCCAGGGGTTGTTCAAACCACTTCTTGCGAGTCATCAAGTTATCAAATGCACCTTCAGTCTTGTTGAGTTTATTTGCAATATATTTAAATTCATTTTCATAGCTTTGAAATAAACCAAAAACTAAATTTATGCTACAAATAAAACAAAATACGACTCTTTAAAAGACATCGTATACGGTTTCTTGGTATGCAGTGCATAGATAAAAGTTCGTTGTTTTTAAACCTCTGCTGTTGTTAATAGGAGGCAAGAATACTGTAGCGAAAGATCATTGTTGCAAAACTAGTATTAAAGAAAAAAGAAAGAAAGAAAGAAAAAATTTACTCGCTTGAAACACGGTACAAATTATTAATATTATAAAATGGTTATGATAAGTAACAAAGTTCAGCGTGTTCCACCAATTACTGGTATACAAATAATAAATTACAAAGTTACAATAAATTAAAATAATAATGTTCAAAAATCTATTAATTAATCATAATTATATGTCATTTTAAATTGAATTCTTATACATTGCTAATTCATTGATATTGAAATAATTTATTGTTATGTCATTTTAGGTATGTACATTTATGATTAAAGAATTCATTTAGACTGTAAAAACAATTTTCTTTAAGCCACTGAAATAATTTCATTTTAAATTCTATGATTTGTGATTCCCGTATCAATTTTGGAATTTGATTGAATATTTTTATTGCCATTATACTGCAGTTTTTTTGATAAAGGGAACTTTTACAAGCAGACATTTTCAACATCGTTGGGTCTCTACTGGGAAAACATTTATATTTTGCAAATGTCTCAAACATTTCTGGATGCTCCTTAACAAACATACCGATTTGCATAATATAGAGACAAGCGAGTGTCAGCAAACCGAATTTCTTAAAGAGTGGACGACAAGACACCATAGGACCTACCCCGCATATGGCTCTCAAACACTTTTTTTGTACTAGAAAAACTTTGTTTATCTCAGTTGAGTTACCCCATATCAATAGACCATAACGTAGAGTGGAGACCACATACCCGTGATAAGCCATTAATGCCGTTTTTTCGCTTGCTAGACGTCTCAACCTCTTTAGCGCAAAAACAAATTTATTTAATTTTTTGCTAACAAAGTCTATATGACACTTCCAGTTACAGTGTTCATCTATCATTATGCCGAGAAATCGATAATCATCAGCTGACTCTATAGCTTGCTCGTCACATTTGACATTATAAACTATTTTTTGGTTATTGTAGTTGCTGAATGTTACATATCTGGTCTTCGAAATATTTGCCCGTAGTTTATTAGTTTTTAACCATTGCAAAATAGTGTCAGCTGCTGAGTTCAATGATTGCTCATGCTTTTCAGGCAAAACTCTCTCATTATGAGTAACTATTACGGAGACATCGTCAGCAAACAAAACACAATCGTGCGTCATTTGAAGCGGCAGGTCATTTATATAAAGTATAAATAGAAGCGGCCCGAGAATACTTCCCTGGGGTACGCCACATGTAATACTACTTTCTCGTGATCTTAGCGATTTGAAATGGTTACTTTCATCCAGGTAATTTACTTCGACATATTGTGTTCTGTTAGAAAGATAGCTTTTTAGCCATGATAGTGCAGGACCTCTTATTCCGTAACTTTCGCATTTGTCTAGCAGAGCTTCGTGATCAACAAAGTCAAAAGCCTTTGACATATCAAAGAATATAACCGAGACTGGAATACGTTTGTCAATTTTTTCAACAATCTTGCTAATGAGGTTAAATGCTGCTAAGGTTGTCGATTTCCCTTTCTGGAACCCGTTTTGTTCTGGTCTGATAATTTGAAACTTATTCAAATAGTCATTTAAACGCTTCTGCATAATCTTCTCAATAATTTTTGCAAATATTGATATGAGTGTGATGGGTCGGTAGTTATCCATTAAACATTTCTCACCCTTTTTATGCAGAGTATGTATGATTGACTTTTTTAGTACATCTGGAAATACTCCCTGTTCAAATGATAGATTTATGATACATTGCAGAACGCTGGCTATCACATTTGCACACTTTTTTAATATATGTGTATTTACGTCGTCAAATCCTACAGACGATGTGTTATTTAAAGACATTATGATTTTGTACACTTCTTCTGAAGTACAGGGCGAAAGAAACATACTTTGACTTTCTATCGGTATTTGTGCGGTTTTATTGTGTCTAGTGCTACAATTAGGTACAGTTTTAGTTATATTTGTAAAGTAATCATTAAACGCTTCTGCTATGTCTTGCGGATTTTTTAAGATAGCTTTATTTGTTTTAATTTCATTTAATGTTTTACAATTTTTTACCTTATCAGATTTATTTTGAATCAGTTGCCATGTAGCACGACATTTATTTTTTGCTCTTTGAACTATTTTATGGTTTAAATTTTTCCGGGAGAAGTCTATACATTTTTTAAGTATTGCGTTATATTTTTTAAAATTTGAACTATTCTGCTGTCTCGTCCTACTTTTTCTATTTTTATAATATCTGAACCTCATCTTACGTTTGTTTTGGCAAGCGATTCTTATACCTTTCGTAATCCATTTGGGAGAGCTGTTTCAGGCTTTGATCTTTTTTCGTTCTAAAGGAAAACACAAGTTATAGAACAATACAATTTCCTGATGAAAGTTATTAAACGATTCATTTACACTGTTTTCATTCATAAAATTATTCCAATTAATGGCTGCTATACATTCCTTAAATTTATTGACATTTTCTAAACTGAAATTTCTAGCCGTGATATACCACTCTTTCAGGTCTACTTGCTTTTGTGCAACGGGTATTTCTAATGTCTGACCCGTGTTGTGGTCAGAAAGATAAAGATTATGTACTTTTCCTATAGCATCTGGTATGTCACTTATTATATGATCAATACAGGAACTTTGCCTTGTCGGCTGCGTTATATGGAATGTTAAATTGTAATTAATAATGAGGTCTTGTAATTGTGATGTTATATTATTAGTCTTCAAAATGTCAATATTTATGTCACCGGTCAATATAATTTTTTTATTATTATACTTTTTAGAGATGTTATGTAGTAAAATATCAAGTTTATCAAAAAATGTCTTTATGTCACTTTTTGGAGTCCGATAAATACAAATAATTATGAATTGATACATTGGTAAATAAACGCCACAACATTCAAAAACTCTATCAACTGCTATTGATTTACAAATAGGAACTTCGTTATATTCGATGGAGTGTCTAAGAAGAATACAAGCACCCCCTCTCTTTTCTTTGTGTCGTGAATGATAAGCTACAAGCTTGAAACCTTTTAGTAGTAGATTACTTTCTGAACCTGCTCTTATAAATGTTTCCGAAAAACAAACAATATCAAGAAAAACATTTTCTCTATCAAAATTATCAATGCAGAGCATGACGTTTTCCATTTTATTAAGAAGTCCGACTATATATTGATGGAATATCGTAAGTTTTTTTGTTGTTTTAGATTGAACCTCGAAAAAAGCATTCATTTCTTTTTGTCTCCAAATCGACGGATTCAGTCGAGTTACCAGCTGAACTATAAGATTGAGATGTCAAAATAGTAAAATAATCTGTGAGTTTCATTTGCTTAAGGCTTTTTATATTTTTCTTATCTTTTTTAAAGTAATTTGAAATATTTGTTTGCACCAAAGTTTTGTCTTTGTTTTCACTCTTTAAAAAAAAAATATTTTAAAATTTAAACTGTTTATTTTCTTTTAATAAGTAAGTACAATTACATTTGCAGGCAAATCTTAAGATTAAAGATTGTGAGGCCTTAGTTACCCCTTTATTAGCTAGTTAGGTTGATGTATGGATGTGGATCCGACCTTTTGTATAGGAATTGATCTTTTAAATAATACTTTTTCAATGTATTTTTAATTTGCATGGTATTTTTCTCTTTGATATTATCTACAAGGATTTTAGGTAGTTCATTTAATATTTTGGGAAGGTTACACATCCATACTCTTTTACCATAGTTGTTGGTACATTTAGGTATTTCATACATGGTGATATGTTGCAATGTGCGCAGAGAAGTTGGTCTTGTTTTGGTTTTTAACAACTTGATATGTTGACTATTTTCTTCAACAACTGCAAAATTAGCTTTATCGAACACATTCATCACATTACAATACTGGAATAGTTGATCATAATTATATTTAAGTTTATATTTAATTTTTAGTGGAACAATAGTTTTCAGCAATCTAATTTGAAGGTTATAAATATTTTCTAGATAAGTCTTATAAGTTTGTCCATAGCTTGAAATACCATAACTAACAACAGAATCTGCCAATGCCATATACAGCAGTTGTTCAGTACACCCCTGCCTATACCGCGGAGTCGGCTAGCGCAGTGGAAGCTGGTATTACTAATATAGACTCCGGACAAAAACTAGGTTTCAGCGGGGATGTAAACTGAACAATTGGACTGCGATACACAGCGCTTAATCTATATTGTGAAGTAAGGTGGATTTTACATACTGTCTGTGGTCCTGGGCAGTGGAGACAGAGGTGGTGTAAGGGAGCGCGCGCGCCCCTGGGGTCCTTTCTTCGTCTTCTTCTGCAGACCTTACCCATTAGTCACATTACTCACAACACAAATAACAGCGTTCACAAGACACTGGGCGTTTCAACAATAGATACACAATAACACACGGAGGAGCCTTTTGTCAAGATATATATTGCCCCTGCAACAACACGTGTGGTGGATGATTATCCTTCAAAGCATCGCGACCGGCCACTCATCAGGATGGCATCAAAATCGTGGTCGTACAACACGGGATCGGCAGGATAATTTAAGATTTTTCAAACTCGATATGCCAGGCACATTCAACGCGAGCGATTTTTAACAAATTCAGCAAAATTAATCCGACATTTTCTACCAGAATTTCAATCAAGTGACCCTGTCAACTTCAAGTGACAGCCAATGTCAATTTGACGTGACATTAGAGTTGCGTTCAGAAACGTCGATCTTTTCCGAACATCCCCCCGCCCCGGACCGTTAAGAACGGTACGTCAATCTACGGGTAATCGGGAGAGCCCACTAACGGCTCTCTTCAAAACCGAATCTCGAACCAAAACCTCAGCAAAACGAGGAACTCCGTCAGTTCCGGGGTAGAGTTTAACAATGCGCCCCCTTCGCCAACATAGGGGCGGCAGGTTAGCATCCTTAATCAACACGAGGTCGCCAGTCTAGGGTGGGGTGGTTTTATCTGTCCACTTCACGCGCTGTTGTAGGATATGCAAATACTCCATCGACCAACGTGCCCAGAAGTTTTGGGACATCTGTTTCAAAAGTTGGTATCGCGACAAACGATGGGATCCTACATCCTGAATCGGATATTCAGGCAACGCCAAAAGGGGCTGTCCGATCAAGAAATGACCTGGGGTCAACGCTTCCAGGTCATTCGGGTCCGAAGACAACGGGCACAAGGGTCGCGAGTTGAGGACGGCCTCAATTTTACAAAATACCGTATCAAGTTCCTCAAACGTGAGAATAGTTTCTCCAATCACGCGACGCAAGTGTGTCTTGGCAGCCTTTACACAAGCTTCAAAAATTCCTCCCCAGGTCGGACAAGCCGGAGGGCTAAACTTCCAGATTATCCCACGCCGGGAGAGGGTGGTTCCAATGTCTATTTTATTATCAACAAAAAACTTAACTACTTCCTTAAGATAATTACACGTTCCCTTATAATTAGTACCACAATCGGAACGTATCAATGACGGCAGTCCTCTACGGGAAACAAATCTGCTCAAGGCGGCGACAAAGGCTTCGGTAGACAATTCCGAGACAATTTCCAAATGGACAGCCTTGGTGGACAAACACACAAACACGCACAAGTACGCCTTATAGGTTTTAGCATTACGCAGTCTCGAAGCCTTTACAGTAAAGGGACCGGCGAAGTCGGTGGCGACTCCGGCAAAAGCTCTACATTCCGTGACGCGATCAGCAGGCAAATCACCCATCTGGGGCTGCATGGTCGCGGCCTTCAATCGATAACAAGGCAGGCAACGGAAAACCACAGTGCGAATGGCTCGACGAGCAGACAAAATCCAAAATTCACGCTGCAAAATGGCCAACAAAGCATTACAGCCAGCATGTTGTGCATTCACATGGCGATCTGTTATTATCAGTTGAGTCAAATGTCCGGCTTTAGGTAACAAAAGGGGGTGACGAGCTCCATACGGCAGGTTCGCATTTCGAAGTCTTCCGCCGACTCGCAAAAGCCCACTCTCGTCCAGGAAGGGATTCAATCGCGATACCGCGCCCTTCAACTTGCGACGGCCTAAACGCAAAATTTCAATCTCGGACTCAAAACTATCAGCTTGTACTCTCCGGACCCAAAACAAGAGCGCGTCCCTACGCTCGTCCGGAGTGAGAACCGACGAATCACGCCTCGCGCGTGGGTTTCTGCAATTGTACACAAAACGTCTGATCCAAGCGGTAACACCAAGCAGCTTCTGTAAGGAGCTGTACCGATCCAACAACAAATCCTTTTCCCCGGCGGGGTTAGTCTCCAGGACGCATGCCCGCATATCAGGAACGGCTACGTTCGACAACGCTGGAGAGGGCGGCCACTCCGACTCAGGCCGCATCAACCACTGTGGGCCCCACCAGAGGGGGTGGTTAATTAGGGTTGGGGCTACACAACCCCGAGACGCACAATCCGCGGGATTCATGGTTCCCGGCACGTGTCTCCAAATCAACTCGATGTCGGAATTACAAATCTGCGACACTCGATTGGCCACAAACACGTCCAAGGTGTGCGCCGGAGCCTTCAACCAACAAAGGACGACCTGACTGTCCGTCCAAGCATAAACCTCTTGTATCTTAATAGATCGACCTAATGTGAGCCATACGTGGTTCAACAAACGCATTAGGAGGGCAGCTCCACACAATTCCAACCTCGGGATCGTATGACGAGTCCGAAGGGGAGCGACTTTGCTTTTCGCTATCACCAGATGCACAGCAACAACTCCGTCAACAGTAACGGTGCGGAGGTACACGGCCGCAGCAAATCCACGTTCGGAGGCATCGGAAAAGCCGTGAAGAGTAACTTTACAATTTTCAGAAGGGAGGAATAGCCTCGGCAAATGCACTTCATTAATCTCGGGGAGGGATGAAACGAAGCTCGACCAATCTCGGAGTAACTCGTCCGAGAGGGGTTCATCCCACGACACACCCGAAGCCCATAACCGTTGCAAGAAACACTTGGCCATAAACAGCACGGGGCAAATCCACCCATTGGGGTCAAAGGTACGTGCGACAGTAGACAATACTAAACGCTTGGTCCAGACTTTCGGTGGTCGTAAATCCACACAATAAGTGAACGTGTCAGAGACCGGTTTGTACTGTACGCCAAGGACGGTCACCACATGGGGATTATCAACATTTTCGAATAGGTGGGGGTCCTGCTGGTGCTCTTCGGGCAAACCTACCAGTACATCAGGCGAGTTGGATATCCATTTCCTCAACTCGTAACCTCCCGACTTCAAAAGGGCGGTGAGTTCGTCTCTCAGGACAATCGCCTCTGAGACAGATGAGGCGCCCGTGCAAATGTCATCCACATAGACGTCACTGGCCAAAATGGCGGAGGCGCGAGGGTATCTCAAGCGCTCCTTCTCGGCCAACTCCAACAAAGAACGAATCGCAACAAACGGGCTCGAAGCCAAACCGTACGTATTCGTATTCAATTCATAAATCAACAAGGGGTCCCTAGGACTCTCTCTCCACAAAATCAATTGGTACCTCCTATCCTCTGGATGGATGACCGTTTGTCTGAACATCATCCGGATGTCCGTCATAAATACAATTTGGTGCCGCCGGAAGTTGGTCAAAATGTCTGAGATCTCCGTGTGCAGCTTGGGACCTACATGCAGACACTGGTTCAAGGACGCTCCAGTAGAGGTGGGAGCCGAACCGTCAAAGACCACCCGAATCTTTCCGGATTTCAAAACGGCGTGGTGCGGCAAAAAGAAGTGCTCAACGGAGCGCCAATCCAAATCGCTCACGGACATGTGCCCTAACTCCTCATACTCCCGCATGAATTCAACATACTTCTGGCGGAAGACCGGATCCTTGCTCATGCGACGCTCCATCGCCACTAGCCTACGTTCCGCTAGCGGTCGGGATTCGCCCAGAGGAGGTCGGCCGGCACGAAAGGGGAGACGGGTGATCAAACGACCAGAGCGGAGGCGACCAGTGTTATTCTGGTAATACAACTCGCATTCATCCGCTACTGGGTCGACCCGCGGGGCTGGTGGAGGTTCCTCAACCTCCCAAAACTTCTGCACCACTTCGGAGAGAGACACATTAAAAACAAGACCGCGATCCTCATCAAGGGAATCCAAAACGCGGCGAGCAGGGCCCATCACAACTGTACCGAGTGTCGTCTGCAGAGCTACCAAGCCATCTGGCTGCAAAACTCGCTTCCCCGTCAACAAAACTCGCCCCAGGACATCGGCTCCAAGGAGAGCATCAATCGGGCCTGGGCGGAAGAAATTTGGATCGGCGAGTGGGGAATCAGACACCAAAGACAACATACTCGGTCCCAAGTCAACTGAAGGTTGACGGCCAACAACTGTGTCCAGCACAATCGCCGAGGTCTTAATGCCTGGCGTGGACTTATTACGTGATGTAAATGTGAAGTCAACATGCCCTAACAACCCGGGGACTTTCACATCGCCAACACCTCTCACGCCTTCCGTGTGGGGGTGCACCTTGAGGCCCAACCGCCTAACTAACCAAGATGACACAACACACCCCTGAGCACCGGAATCCAACAAGGCGCGAACTTCCACAAGGTCGCCATTCAATCCCCTGACAAGTACAGAGGCCGTGGGCAACAACACGGTCTCTGGAGGGGTGGCTACAATCGACCGTAAACACGTTGATTGCTAGTATGTGGGGTCCCCAGACGTCCCCCCATGGTAAGGGGGTCGCTCATAGCGATCCAGTGGGTCCCAATCTCCCACATACTGCCTACGTCCAATTCGCCCGGTATCAGGCGGGTTATATCTCCCGGCCCCTTGAAGACGGGGCGGGCGCCGCTCCAAACGCGGGTATTCGGCGAGCGGCGGCGAGAATCGGTGCCTATCATCCACCGTGTACGTCGCCCCATAGTCGCGGGGGCACGGTGACCGATTTTCAGAGGGGGGGTCCCGGGGACCCCCGCCCGTGCGAGGCTCAAAACGTCGCGGGGGGCTTCTACGACCTCCCGCATCGCTCGCAACATCGAACCCCCTAGTTGGGGACCGATTTCCCATGGGGGGGTCCGTGGGACCCCCGCCCGTGCGAGGCTCAAAACGTCGCGGGGGGCCTCTACGACCTCCGGCAACGCTCGCATTACTCATCCCCATCCTTGGGGATCGGTTTCCCATGGGGGGGTCCGTGGGACCCCCGCCCGTGCGAGGCTCAAAACGTCGCGGGGGGCCTCTACGACCTCCGGCAACGCTCGCGTAACTCATCCCCATCCTTGGGGATCGGTTTCCCATGGGGGGGTCCCTGGGACCCCCACCCGTTTGAGGGTCCAAACGTGGCGGAGAGCGTCTGGGGCCACTCTGGTGGCCACTAGAACTGCTGCGGGATGCAAACACCGCGGGGGGTCCGAGACCCCCACCCATACGCGGTGATCCTGCAGCGACGCGCTGCGGCGCTCCGCCGCCCTCTGGGCTGTTCATGCAGAGGAGGGGATGGTGGTTGCCCTTACAAAAGCGGCATGGGTGCGCTTGGGTACATTCGCGCTGCATGTGCAGGCCCAAGCACGAGTAGCACCATGTCCGTTGTCGCGCGATCGCTCGACGGCCTTGGACGCGCTGGTCGAGGAACTTATCACAACGGGTCGTGCTGTGACCCGGTTCCCGACAGTACAAGCAGCGGGCGGTCTCCTGGACGGCGGCATAGCGGCCGGGCGCGCGAGGGGCCATACGCCCCCTACGGGGGGGTCCGGTGGGGGATCTACTCTGTGGCACAGGTCGTTCGGGTCCCATAGGACCGGCCAGAGAGGAATTATCTGCCAGTCTACTTTCTCCTTCCAGGAACGTCAAGAGGTCCGAGAAGGGTGGCAGATAAGTCGCACTATCCCCACCATACTGCTGCTCAAAACGGACCTTAACAGAGTCCGGCAACTTTCCCAGGACAATGTGCAGTAACAAAAACGACCACTGCTCCACTGGGAGTTTTAAGTTTTTTAATGCGTTGTAGGCAACCAACAGCGGATTCAACAAAGCCACTCTCAAGTGCATCACGCTGGCAACGCGGGGTAAATTCAAAATGGCGGCAACATGGTTGTCCGCCAGACGTCGTACGTTCTGGTACCGACGGGCAATCAAATCCCTAGCAATAGGGTAGTTTTCATCCGAGGGGGCCAAATGTTGAACCGATTCAAGGGCCTCCCCTTCCAACACGGATAATAAATAAGCTAACTTCTGGCCCTGGGTCAAATCATCCCGGGCATGTACCAGACTATCAAAAATATTAATAAAGCCCTCCCAGTCCTCTAGACGACCAGCAAAACGCCTTAAGTCTAAGGGGGCCAATCTAGCAAAGAGAGGGGGCATACTTTTAGATGTGACCGGGGACGGGCTCGGTTCATTCTCTCTTGCCACTTGCAAAGGTCGAGCCACCTGGGTAATTCTGTCCGCAAAATCATAACACTGGTCCACATCCAAATCGACTTCTTGTCGCATTTCCACCTCGGCCTCAACAGTCCTTTCCAAAAATAAGGCATACTGCTCATCAACAACAGCCAAACGTATGGGCAGATCTACGTATCTGTTCAACAAGGCCTCCGTTCTATCCGGTCGATCCAACAACGCGACCGCAGAAGCTAACCACCGTAACTCAGAACGTATTTTGGCTTTAGCAGAGGAGGCCGTCATTGTAACGTCACAAATTTATCAACAAAAACAACAAATTCAAAATATTCACTATAACACAAAAATCTCCAATATTTGGAGGTTACTAATAACCACAAAATTCCAATATTACAACAACAAAGTATTTATAATGACACAAACTCTTAAATATCTGGAGGTTATCAGAAAACAACAAAACTCACTGACTATTGAAATTCACTCAAAATCACTGACTATTGAAATTCACTTGGATATCAACACAACATACTGTTACACAACAACAAGTTAATTTTAATTATTTCAAAGCACAAGTTTCAATGAGTTTCAATGTGTAAACAATGTCCCAAATCATTTAAGTTTCACTAAGTATTGAGTGCAAACTTATTAGCTAACCTTTTATTAGCTATTATTTTAGCAACAAACTTGTCAATATTCACAACTCAAATTTGCTGACAAAACTAAATAATAATTATTATGAACAAAGAAAGGTATCTGTTTACATTTTGGAACTTCAATACATGACAATTAATTACAAGACATGGAACCAATAACAGAAGGAATGCCCTTTACTTTTCAAATGCAAGTTAATTACCATTTACAAGTACAAATTAATCTAGTCCGGACCAGACTGGGTCATCAACACGGCACTGATTAATACAAAGTTTTGGCGTGGGCCTCTCAGGCCTTCAAGCTACGCTCTTGGCTACCAAGAAATGTTCAGTACACCCCTGCCTATACCGCGGAGTCGGCTAGCGCAGTGGAAGCTGGTATTACTAATATAGACTCCGGACAAAAACTAGGTTTCAGCGGGGATGTAAACTGAACAATTGGACTGCGATACACAGCGCTTAATCTATATTGTGAAGTAAGGTGGATTTTACATACTGTCTGTGGTCCTGGGCAGTGGAGACAGAGGTGGTGTAAGGGAGCGCGCGCGCCCCTGGGGTCCTTTCTTCGTCTTCTTCTGCAGACCTTACCCATTAGTCACATTACTCACAACACAAATAACAGCGTTCACAAGACACTGGGCGTTTCAACAATAGATACACAATAACACACGGAGGAGCCTTTTGTCAAGATATATATTGCCCCTGCAACAACACGTGTGGTGGATGATTATCCTTCAAAGCATCGCGACCGGCCACTCATCAGGATGGCATCAAAATCGTGGTCGTACAACACGGGATCGGCAGGATAATTTAAGATTTTTCAAACTCGATATGCCAGGCACATTCAACGCGAGCGATTTTTAACAAATTCAGCAAAATTAATCCGACATTTTCTACCAGAATTTCAATCAAGTGACCCTGTCAACTTCAAGTGACAGCCAATGTCAATTTGACGTGACATTAGAGTTGCGTTCAGAAACGTCGATCTTTTCCGAACAGCAGTCTCAGTGTATTATAAGGAAGTTTATGTTTAAGGATACATAGCTTGGCAAGTATTGCCCTTAGCCTATTACATACATGATCTATATGAGGACCCCAGTTGAATTTATAATCAATTTTTAATCCAAGGTAAGTATGCTCTTTTACTAATTCCAGGGGTGTACAATTACAATTCTTAGGCTGCAGATGCATACAGTTATGATCATGAGCAATGATTCGGGGTATGAGTTTACATTTAAGGTAAGGTGAGTGTATGTGGAGCAGTTTGGTTTTTTGAAAGTTAATAGATAGTCCTACATCGTGTGCCCATTTACATAGTCTGTCAAATTCAAGTTGCATTGTATGCTGTGCAACCTCTAAGCTTCGTTGCGCAGTTATGAGGCAAGTATCATCAGCGAACTGGTATACAGAGCACTGCCGGAATAGGTTACACATATCGTTAACATAAACAAGATATTCGGTTGGACCTAAAATTGAACCTTGAGCTGTTCCGCGCAGGGTTGGAATTAAATCACTTTGTTCCCCGGCTATACTTACTGTGTTAAATCTGTTTCGGTGGTAATTTTTAAACAATTCCAGCAGGGGACCCTGTATACCAGTTTGCTGCATTTTTTTATATAAAGTGTCATAATTTAAAGCGTCAAATGCTTTACTGAAGTCAATCATGACTGCAAGTATATGTTTCTTATCATTTAAATGGCCATTTATTTCGTTAGAGAATAGCGATAAGAGTTTGGTTGTACTTTTGTTTTTTTGAAAACCGAATTGTTTGTCATTAATGATACCATTCCTTGATAAGAACTCATTAATTTCCCTTCCTATATATTTTTCTATAATTTTGTCAATACATGATAATATTGTAATGGGTCTGTAGTTGTTTGTGTCAGTAAAGCTTCCCTTTTTGTGTATAGGTCTAATGACACCAATTTTTAATTTATCTGGATAACTTGAACATGTTATGCATACATTTATTAAGAGAGTTAGGACAGGTGTTAAATCCGAGGCTATGTATTTAATATCCTTTGCTCTTATTTTGTCAAATCCTGGACTTTTATTTGCATTAATACTGTCAATTATTTTTATTAAAGTTTCCTCATTTATTTTATTTAATTTTAGTGAGATATTTGGTGTATTTATATAAGAGTTCTCATCAAGAATTGGCACATAACATGTATTAAGTATTTTTTTTACATTACTTTCAAAATCATAGGCAAATTTATTAGATAAGTCTTTAGCTTTCATTCTGAAGTACTTGATCAATATGTCATCGATTGCTTGTACAACCCTACCCGATAACCTATTAATAATTTCCCACATTTTTTTAGGATTCTTGGAATTGTTACAGATTTCTTTTTTCATTGAGTCATTTCTGGCCTTATTTATTAATTTAGAACGAACGCTTAGTCGGACCATTTCTGTGAATAAACTTTGAGATCGGTACATCCAGGAATGTTTTCTTATAATATCTATAGTCGATTATGGAGCTGATTTGTCTACTTATAATTGTAAGATAATTATTATGAAAATTAAGAGAAGATGCAGGTAAAAAAATTAAATTTAGGATTCAAGTGACATATGTTTCTGATTGCGTTATTAAGTTTCCACTTATTAAGATGGTTGCTATTAGCAATGCCTAATATTATTACGTTACAGTCTTCTAAGTGTTTCAGAGCCGCAGATAGTTCATGTAGCAGTTTTACAGGGTTTACATCGTTTTCACCTACACACAGCACTATTTGGTCACAATTTCTATTAAATTGAAGTTTCATACAGTCTTTTAGGATTTGAGCCGCTGTTGCATTAGGTTTTATCGTTCCCATAATTTTGTATGACTCGTATTTCAAGTTCCGTCGATATTCCGTTAAAACACTTGCTAGTTCGGTGCACTGTTGGGTCCCATAGATAAAAAGGCGCGGGCTATCATTATTTGGTATTTCTTTTTTTGGCAAATAATTATCATTTTCTTCTTTACCTTCATGTTCTCTTGTTAGTTTACAAATGGGGCTAGTATTCGTAGAGCGTTTGGAGTTAGAGCGGGACATATTTTGGTATTCAAGTGGTGCCTCGGAAACCTCATCCCCCGGCAATGCGAGATCAATGACGCTGCTGTTGAATAATTCTGATTTTCTTCCCTTTTTTTCCCCACTTTTATTAATTCTTTTTGAACTGAAAGAGTCTTGACTCAGATGCGAGGGTGATTTGTCGTCCGTATGGTCATTATTTCTTATTATTACATTGTCAACTGCTGGCGAAATCGTACTTTCGCGGCAAATTACCTTAAGGTTATGTATTATTGTATCCTTCTTTAATATCATTCTTTCTAAATTATTTTTTTCCAGTATCAATTCGTCGATATGATTATTGGCCGATTCAAGTTTATATGTTAGTTCAATTATTTTACTTTGCAATTCATCTACTTGCTCATGATAGTGCGTAGATAAATCAGGCAAACTCCTTCTGGGAGTAGTATCTACTGACACGAAAGACGATTCGGTGTCTTGCATAGAAATGTCAAGAGGCGGTAGAGCTTTATTTGAAAAGAGTCGAGATATATATGAGTGATTTTAAAAAGATTCTTAGAATCGGTAGTGATAACCAGAGGCATTAAAGACTTGGTACATTTTCAGTAGACTTTAAGCTTCGCAATATTGGTAGTAATTTTGATTTCATGGTAACTAAAGCTCCTGTATCGCAAGGTGATCAAATTTCTTTCGGCTTTGAGATCGCAGGACAGATACAGAAAAAGCATCCATTTATGGTTCTTTATGCGTTAGTAGTGACAGGAGAAGTCGAAGGCAAAAGGTAACGTGACTGCGGCCTGGTTCGACCAGATTTGCACCATGCTCAGATCCTTCAGACTACGACGCACAGCATGCCGCCGCGCCGGGGACATGGAGGGGCATCTTCAAGGGGAGACTGCTGAAAAGTGGTGATCATGATCCTCAGACTATGAGGAATACGACGTGAAGGTAGATGCGGTAGCTCATACTGTAACTTACTTTGATGAAACTGCAGATGGGCATGTGATGCCATTGTAGAAAAAATAATCTAAGTTCAAGGTATAAAAATCTTGGTTTTTTTTTTTTTTTCAGTGTGAACTGTACCCTTTCTTTATACATCTTTAGAATGCCATTTACATACCTAAGTAGCCTGAAATGTGAACAAGCATGTCATAACCACTCAATGGTTACGCACGCTTAAATATGCTTACGGGGCAATGGTTCCTCAGCACAGCTCCGCTCCGCTCCGCTTCGCTCGCTCGGCTTTAAATTAAGTTTTATTCAAAAACTAGAAGGATTTAATAAAAACTAATTATTGATTTATAATGCTAGTTAAATTTGCAATAAGATTGTATGATTTGTTGATGGATTTTTATTACGATTTAATTAGAAACAGCGAGTTGAAGTTGCAGAAAAGGAAATATTTTACCGATTTCTTTTAAAAACATGCAATAAATACTAATAAATAAACAATTATTACAGACCAATTTGTGTTTAAATAATAGTTTACAATGTTGTTATTAGATAAAAGTTAAAAAAAGATAACTCTCTTTTAGAAAAATATTGTTTAATTAAAGATATAAAAATGTAAGTAAAGAATCACCCTTACGGGCTACAAAAGTATGGATCGATTTCGTATCGACTTCTTTTTTGTAAGTAGATAAATTTTAAATATATACTTTTTATGGGTATTGAGGGCATAACAAGTATATATTAATGTATTACAACATATTTAGTACAATATATTTAATTATATTTATATATTTTATTTTTCCATACTTAGCTAACATTGCCTAAATCACGCAATGGTTCCTTGCCTCCTGGAGGCAAGCAAGTCGGCGAACTTCAATCGAATATAATCCGCCAAATTTTTATTAAATTGGACTATTTTTTTGTTCTACGATTAAAATAAGGTGTCTAGATTAAGATTGGTATAAGTTGGATAGGTACAGAGAGTGATTTGACATAATTAATTAAAGTATTTTAATTAGCTGTCAGCTTGCCTCCAGGAGGCAAGGAACCATTGGGGCGGGTAAAAATACTTGCCTCCAGGAGGCAAGGAACCATTGAGTGGATAATTTAAATATTAAGTAATAAACCTTACAAAAAACCTTACAAAACGTTTGAGTGCCATATTTGTATGCATCGCTTTTCACATGTACCCCTAGTGTAAGTTTTTATGTCAAAAAACGCAAACTATTTCGACTCCGTATTTATGTCAATTTGTATGAAAACTGTATTAGCGCCTCTAGCGGCGAGTAGCGCGCTTTTATAGTTTTCATACAAATTGACATAAATACGTAATCGAAATAGTTTGCGTTTGCTTGACATAAAAACTTACACTCGGGGTACTGTAACTAAGTCACAATGTAAGAAAGTATTGGAATTCAATTTTAACCTACTTCTTATAATGTCGTATCGATTTAAAACTTTGCAAGTTTATAGAAATCCGATGACAATTCAATAATTTGCTACTATCGAGCTGATCTAATGATGGAGTCAAGAAGTGGGTAATAGAACTCTTCAATGGCTGCTAGGAAACACTATCGAGTTTAGGCTCATTTGTTTCGTTCTGATGAAACCTATTCGCTACACTTGGTGGTATGATACAAATGTGTTATTTTTTAGGCTTTTCTAAACTATGTTCTTACTTAAGTATTAACTAATAAATTGAGACTTTAAATTATTTTTATCTACACTCATGTTATAATATTCGAATAATGAACTCATGCCTGAACGTATATTGATACACTTTATGCCATAGTCAACTTAAAAAAATAAAAGTGTTTAATAATAGTCATTATGATACAACCGGATACAGTACCCCTAGTGTAAGTTTTTATGTCAAGCAAACGCAAACTATTTCGATTCCGTATTTATGTCAATTTGTATGAAAACTATATACGCGCGGTACTCGCCGCTAGAGGCGCTAATACAGTTTTCATACAAATTGACATAAATACGGAATCGAAATAGTTTGCGTTTTTTGACATAAAAACTTACACTACGGGCACAGCTTTCACTCATTATAAAACACTTATTTTTCTTAATTTTACAATCTCCATGGCAACCGTATTTACCGGCCCTGACTTCCAACTCTTTCAAGCCTTTCTTTAGCCGGCAACAATAAAAAACTTTTTAAAATTAGAATTTTGAATTTAGAAGGTATAGACCGTATAGACTCTTATCAGTGGGGTTTGGCGCCAATCCACATTTTATAATTAATATGTTTTTGCTTATTTTTTGAAATATATGATAAATGTAATGAGTGTAGATAAAGTAGTGTATGAGACTGCACATAACTCGGTATTAAAACACTCGTGGAATACTATTAAAAAACTCGCCAAGGCTCGTTTTTTAAACTCCCACTCGTGTTTTAATACCCCTCCTTATGCGACAGTCACATAAACTACTATTATGCATTCACAATGCAATTCTGTAAGTATAGGAAAAATGTGATAGTAAAAAACCACGAGCCCTATAAGTAGCTTTCAGGCGGGATTCGAACCCGCACCACCGGGAATCTGGCCCGATGCTCTGACCAACTAAGCTACCGGAAGGCTTACACGACTCGTCGAATTTTGCTATTACTTGTTACGCTGTAGGCTAGCGTTGCTTCAGACAGAGGAAACCTCAATATTATTATATGATCTGAGGAGGAAACCCTCGCATCCGAAAGAAACGTTTTAACAAATTTTAATGGATGTTTCATCTTAATCAACTACACCATGTTATATGGCAATGCGATATTTTCCCGGGGTAAAAAGTAGCCTTTGTGCTATTCTAGTGTGGCGACATCTGACGACGCCGCACATAACAGCCACACGACGCACATACAGCACGAAGACTCTGCCGACCGATTGAAGAATTCTCCACTGATAATCGACAGATGGCGCTACCTACCGATGACGCAACGTGTTACTATGACCGCCACCAAAGTAGTATGGATAGCCAGATCGCGCTAACAGAAAAATCCTAGCCACTTCGCATATATCGTCGGTCAGATTCATTACCGGAACATTTCCAAAATTACGTGTTTTGAGTTAAGTATGTTGAATGGTAGGGAATAGAATATTTTTTCCAAATCACTAACGGTACAACTCAAATTTTTAGCTCTAATTGACAGGAAACTATTTATTCCGATAAGGAAAAATACATTTTAGTAATGTCTTCGTTTTCAGTATCAGTTTATTTTGAAATGTCCCGCTGCAAATC
Source organism: Crambus lathoniellus (assembly GCA_949710035.1). Classification (NCBI taxonomy): domain Eukaryota; kingdom Metazoa; phylum Arthropoda; class Insecta; order Lepidoptera; family Crambidae; genus Crambus; species Crambus lathoniellus. The sequence continues at coordinate 30,988,737 of OX453298.1, read as the reverse complement.
TAAATTCTAAAGTGCAGCCGTGATTCAATAATAGAATATTTAGAAATGTTCCAGTATGACTCTGAATTTTTTTGCATGATTATTGTTTATTGGTGTTTTGTGCCAGTCGCGCTTTGAACGGTCATTGTAGTGGTCAGACGGAGATTGGGTTTTGATAAAGAAAAATTATAAAAATAAGTTCCAGACCTAGATTTAAGATAAAACTGTTCTCTTTTTATTTTTTAAATATAGATAAACCATTAAGCTTTCTAAATTGATTGTTTTTTTAATTTCCTTACTGGCTTATTTAGAAATATTCCGATTAGTTCTTAGATTTTCAGGAAATTTTCAGTTCATTATTGGAACATTTCACAAAAATACTGATAACTCAAAAACTACAAATGACATCCTAAATCTTAGTAACGCACAATAAACTTGGCTATAATCTGCATACTGTTCAATAAATACAAAAACACAAAATGATCTTTAGTTAACGTAAAATAACATTTGAATATTTTCAAAAACTTTAAACCTCAATTACTCAGAACAGCAACATTTTGAAATGTTCCACTACTGTTTCCGACCGACGATATACGAACTCCGATATACAACCATCGGACAGTTGTCCCCGGGCTAACAACACCTAGCCCGAAAGGAAGACACACCATCAGTCCGCCACACAAGTTCAAGATAGCCAAAGAAGAGTTTCAAGCATGCCTTGTTCCATCAAGAGAGGAGTTGATGCATATCAACTCCTACACTAGTATCTAGACCATATAGCCCGTGAGCCAGCAACAGATTTTACTGACCAATTTCCTCTCAAGCGAAAACTCGTGCAATGCTTGAGAGAGTTGTGTATTATGAAGTATGGTGAACATCAGCTGCCGCTCCGTGGGTGGGTGGTGCAGCGGCAGCCCCTCAAACACGTAAAAAAAATATTTTCAGTCATTTCCTCCCGACTGAAAATTTGTTAAATGATAGTTAACGCAATTATTAGAAAATAAAAAAAGTCAGCTGGCCGTACCGTGGTGGATTATACGTCAGCTGGCCATAGGAACATGCAAAAAAAAATTTTTCTTTCAGTGATTTCCTCTCACTTGAAAATGTGTCAGATGATAGGGAGCATGAGAGTCAGGCGTGAGCGCCGATCGCTTACGTCAGCTGACGGGTTTTCCACCAACATAGAGCCAGCTGACGTTTTTAGGGTTCCGTAGTCAACAAGGAACCCTTATAGTTTCGCCATGTCCGTCTGTCCGTCCGTCTGACCCCAGTCTAGCTCATAGACTCTTAGTACTAGAAAGCTGTAATTTAGTATGAATATACATATTTATCACGCCAACAAAGTGGTAAAGTAAAATTTTGAAAGACATTTTTTTTAGGTTACCTCCCCTACACGTGAAGTGGGTATGTAATTTTTTTTCTTGTCTACCCCATAGTGTGGGATGTCGTTGGATAGCAATTTCAAAAATATTGTGGGTTCGTAAAGACAGTTTTAGGATTGAGGTATCCGTTTGTGAATTATTAAGCTTTAAAGTGCAAAATTTTGTTAGAGTCATGTGTCCCCCCTGCCAGCCAAATGGTTGGTCTTGGATACGTGAAAAAATTCACGATAGTAGTACATATGACGAAGTTAAAAGGAAAACTATCACAGCTAAGTAGGCTAAGTAGTAAATTTATACTAAGCTTACTCATTTTTTATTGAAAATAATCGATAGTAATTCGATAACTGAGTCAAGCAGGCATCACATTAAAATGCCAGTAATTTTGACATTGTTTGTTTACTTTGTTTTTTTTTTTCTTAGGGATTGCTTCAGGGCAAATGCATACACGCTAGGAAGCCCTGACATTGATCATTTTACACGCTTCAATATCTTAATAAAAAGGCGACCAAAAGATCTAATCTATACTAATATTAAAAAGAGAAAATATTTGATTGTTTGCTATCGCTATAATGATAGGGTTGGCTTGATCCATGTGGTGGAGGTTTGATGGTGGCTGTGTCGAGCCCTGGTCACCCCTGGTGGGCCAAAGGGAGGTGTGGCCCTTGGGTCGCGGGCTGAGGCCTAGTAAGCCGACGGGGCTTGGGCGGCGCACACAAGATTCACTAGAGGCCATAAGTAAAAAAAAAATGTTGAAAAACCTACATTATTTGGAGTTTATCTAACTATTAGATAACTGCTCTTTTTAATAAGGTACTACACTCATATTGTAATCAATTTTATAATAGGTAAACAGAGTCGATAACTTGGTAGTTTTCAAGTTAAATTGGTAATTCAAATTGTGTGAATTAATATTAGCTTTTGAAGAGTTTTTCTATCCTACTTAATCCTACTAATATTATAAATGTGAAAGTTTAGATGTTTGGATGTTTGGATGTTTGTATGTTTGTTACTCAATCACGCTAAAACGGCTGAACGGATTTGGCTGAAATTTGGGACACAGATACTTTGAAACCTGGAGAGGAACATAGGCTACTTTTTATCCCGGAAAAATATCACACTCCCGCGGGATAACGTCGTGTAGTCCACGCGGGCGAAGCCGCGGGCGGATAGCTAGTAATATTATAAATGTGAAAGTTTAGATGTTTGGATGTTTAGATGTTTGGATGTTTGTTACTCAATCACGCCACAACGGCTGAACGGATTGGGCTGAAATTTGGGACGCAGATACTTTGTAGCCTGGAGAGGAACGTAGGCTACTTTTTATCCCGGAAAAATATCACATTCCCGCGGGATAACGTCGTGTAGTCCACGCGAGCGAAGCCGCGGGCGGAAAGCTAGTATTTTATAAATATTGTTAAAAGGTTTTTAATTATGGATTTGGGAGAACAAGGTATGTAGATTATTTTGAGATATTAATTTGCTATATTAAGTGGAATTGGCAGCATAAATATACTACGAACTTCAACTGATCAAAATTAAAAATTTAAATATTTGTTAAATTTGTTACTTTAAGTTTTGCTTCATGTAGTTTCATGTTATATAATTTACCGAAATAAATAGCTTTTACTGTGCTCTTTAAGGCCATGTATGTTGTTGCTTGCGAAAACGTGCGAAACTTTAGGAAAAATTGACAAATATGCACTGCTTTCAGGGTTGATACTGGAAATCAGTCGTCTTGATGTATTCAATATTTGGTACGGATTAAACATTGCAAAAGTTCCTCTGAGCTTCATGAAACGTATGAAGCATTTAAAAGTGCCTATAATATAGAATCAGATATATTTAAGGAAAAAATATAATAATTAGTAGCTGCTGAAGCTAAAAATGAGGGGGGGACCGTTGTGTTTGCGGTTGTTGTTGCGGGGGAAGGTGGTAGTGCTCGGGGCGAGCCAGCATCTGGACAGCTGGTGGGGAGTTGGGAGTTGGGCCGCGTCGCATTCAACTGACGCTTTTCCAGCCTAAGCTGAACCCCACTTCTTATCAGTTCGATATGATACCAGAGCTCTTTTTAAATTGGTACATATTACGTGATTGACAAAAATTGACATAACTTCTTTATTTGTTAACCGATTTAAATGAAGTAAACACTAAGGGGAAAGTGCCCCACCCTGCCCCTTTCTGGGTATGCCCATGGTAGGTAGTGTGCAGTCGTGAACAAGAATAATAATATGTATTTAACATAAAACTTTGTCACATTAAAGTGTGCCAAAACCAAACCGTCTCTGTGCTACTTCGATCTGTGCTATCATGGAAGTCATTCATTGTAATATGACAAAGCCTTATTTTGTTTACATATAAGTATTATTGCTGGTGACTGTTCATATGATTACTTATCTCATCAAATCTGTGGTATATGGATTGCAACATAAAGAATTTTACTTAGCCCAAATTTTTATTATTTAACCCATTATATACCTAACAGTTTATTTTGTTTTGAAAATATTTGAAGCAAACCCAATCACCTATAAAAAATTCACGACGAACGTATATAAACCTGCCTACAATAAAAGATTTTTAATTATATCCCTTCTCCAATCCAGCTTTTTATCAACGACTTAATATGGGCTCTGGCCTTTTTCATTTCGTCCGAGTCATTCGGTTTAGGAAACAAATCACTGCAATGTGATGATTGGCTGATTTTAATAGACGGGACGTCAGGAGACAGATCTTCTAAAATACTTAATGTACTCCAGGGGTCCACATCTCCGTTTACAAACACCACTTTAGTCACATTAGGTTTCAGACCTCCATAACGAGCATTGGTTTCTTCGACTCCTTTCTTTACTCTATTTCCATTGAAATTGGGACCAAATAATTTCTCACACGTTTTATAATAGAGGTCAATAGAAATTTTCTTCGTGAATGGTTGTTTATCCGAAGAGCCTGTTTGATAATAGCCAAATTCTGTACATGTTTGATACGTCCACTGTAACCACATGTCCGACATCTTTGTCCATTGAATATAACCATCAAAATCTGGGCAATAACATTCATTCTTAGTGTTCCAATTTCGCCCAGATGCAATCATCTTAATATATTTTAGTAATGAATTCCAGTCCAACCTATCACAGTAGCTTTTGAAGTCATTCATAGTCTGCGCATATTGTGCTATGCCCATAAATCTATTAGCTTGGTTATAAAAGAATACTTCTTGATTAAGTTCATTGTTCATATCACAGCTATCGCAAATATTTTCCTCCTTTTTCAAAGCCTCAGTACCTTCCTTAGTCTGAAAAGACTTTTCATAATGAGCGAACTTATCTGCTATTCTGTCCCAACAACCAGAAGATCCGTATCGTTTAAAATCATCACTTACTTTCTCGAGATACTCAAAAAAGTCCACTTTTGCCAACACAGGTGCGCTGCTCGCGTACGCCGCATCCACTAAATCCGGATAGACAAGTCTCATCCACGCAGCTAAGTTACCGGAGTAGGAGCCACCGACTACCACAACTTTAGATTGTTTAAACTTTGGAGACGATTTGATATATTTCAAAAGATTGGCATAATCGGCTATAGCTTGCCTGGAAGTAAGAAATTCTAAATTTTCAGGTGTATAATGTTCAAAAGGCTTACTTTCTCCATAATATCTATGTTCAGCTAAATATAGAGCTCCATTTGTCTCTTTTGCTAATTCGGTCATTGTTCCAGCTTTTAAGACTTCCGGTTGTGCATCAGATTCGCCTCCTAAGAATAAATATATAGGTTTACCTTCTTTCCAGAGGTCTGTTCTTTCATAGTACCGCATCTTCCATGTTCTATTACTTTTTGAATTAAAATGATCTATGGGTTGATCAAGCCACTTTACAGCCACTGATGTGCGAGTACTTAGAGTTTCAATTGCTACAAGCTTTTTGAGCTCATTTGTTATGTAGTGAAATTGAGTTCCATGGCTAAAGAAAGAGCTAGTAGCACAGTTGATGCTACAAATAAAACCAAAAAGAACTATGAAAATAGACATCGTACCTATGTACTTTTCTATTATACGCATAAACTAATAGTGCATACATTATAGCTCATACCTACTTATATTTAAACCTCTGCCGATGATAGTAGGAGGATTTCATACTGTAGCGGAATCATATGCACAAATTAGGTATCTATTAAATTTTCATAACAGTTATAAATATTTTGAAGTTGCCTTTAGCCGATAACTTAAAAAAAATACCTCTCTTTTAAAATTTTCGAGGTTTCTTAATAACTACCTAAGTATTCATGTCATCGTAAAAATATTTGTGTAACTACGATGTAATGAAGTGTTGTAGTAGTTTTTTTTTTATTTACCTATGAGCTCTACATTACCGTTTTAACATTACAGTTTGTTACTTAAAACTGTTTAGCTCGGTTAATAACAATATCTCCTCTACGGCTTCCTGTTCTGTACCTCAATTTTCTTTTAACTCCTTAACTGGGGCTGAAGTCCGTAAGATGATTCTTTCAATAAAGTCTAATGCTGTTGGCTGTGATGATGTAAGTCGACTCATGATCATACTTTTACTAGACTGTTTACTTCCTATCCTAACTTACATTATCAATTACTCCCTATTATCTCTGCAATCATTTGTGTTGTTGGACACAGATGAAACAGAAGTAGAGCGTTTAATTCTAGGCTTAAAAAATAACTGTGCTGTTGGATGGGACAATATACCTAATTATTTACTTAAAGAAAACATACCTCTTTTTGTCCCCATTCTAACGCATATTTTTAATTTGTGTTTAAATGAAGGGACTTTTCCGTTGGCTCTTAAAAAATCGGTAGTACCAGGGGGGTGTCACTCCGCAGTTTAGGTACGTTCGGCCGGCGCGCCTGCCGGACAATGACTTATAAATGTTCCTATAATCCGTATATAAGATACTGTTGTGTTTACGGGTGTTTAAATAAAAGAAATAACAAAAGAAACAACAAAACCGAACCCGCAAGTCGCTCGCAACCCTAACCAGCGAGCGAGCTGTTTGAGACATTCATAGAAATAAAAACGCTCGCGCGTAGTGTAACATATCATTTTTTTAATATGTTACATTCATAATAAACTATGATAGTACTAACCTTCATTCCTGTTTTTTATCCAATATTTTGTACCTTTACACAACACAGTTTTTATACATCCCTTATTGCAAAGTACATACATTCTCATTAACTCAATTCCAAACAATAATTGCTAATTTTTACATCTTAGGTACACTTATATTTGTCAACAAACATCTATCACGTCTGACGTTTGACATTTAATTTTATCAGAGTAAACATCATAATTTTTGAACCACTGGCTCAATCTTGTGAGGAACAGCAGAACTATTTCCACGAGCAATTATCCAGAGATATACGTCTTCTCATTCTTGCATGGATGTCCAGCTATTTCCATCTCTTTTTCTTATAAAGACACCTTGCGTTGAGAGTCCACACTTCATCAAACTTTAGCGCCATCTGGTGTCAAATAGTGGCAAAGTATGCCGCACATATATTGTCATCTCTCTCACACCTAAATGCATAGCCATCCTGTCATCCCGTTCATGCAACAGCACCGAAACTGACATCTGGCGTAGAGTAGCTCTCTTGCTTTAATAATTGAACTTCTACATATTGAGTCCAGATTATCTATGGTACCTAAAAACTTTTATCAATAACATTATGAATATCTAATTTACAATGAAAGTAATTAGTTATTCATATTCTACAAATCTGCCTTTATTTGATTTTATATAATTCTTCATTTATCTTTAGCTAATTTTCTTAACCATAGACTATATTCGGATCATTCTAGAAATGTACAAGTGAGCATTGTCTATGCTACTTACCTTGGAAAATCGAGATTGATGGTAAAGCAATATGAATTAAAAACAAGATTCTAGAAAAGTCGTGGCAGAACATATAAATAGGGCCCGTCTGGCCCCAGTTTTTTTTCTCTCGATAACCGCGACTTAACTGACTGTGAAAAAGGTGTGAAGCAAAGTCACTGTGAACTGTTATTGCATAGACATTTTTTTACCTACGTAGTTTTTCCCTGATAAATCTAACTGTCCTAAGCTGCATCATTGTGTGAACACTGCAATTTTCTTGATTCGTCCTCGATCTTCAGCGTCCGGGTAAGTCGATCTGCTAAATGGCAAACAAATTACCAACATCTCTTTATGTCACTGCTTTGGCATAACGCTGTGTTTTCTTCTTCCTCGACAGTTCTTATTATTGACTGGACTACCTGTCCGGAGCGAGCACCTGCGAAGCTGACATCATACCGGCGAGCCCTCGTTCGCTGACCTTAGGCCTTGAGAGACCGGCGTTCGCAACCCCTCCTCGGAATATTAATCTCAGGTGTAATCGTTTTATATCTTTATCTCTTAACTACATCTCTCCATACTCTCTTCGTTTATGAGCTGTTCATAAACGTGGCGCCCATTAATTGTCTCTAATCTTCTCCTCTCTTATAAGTTTAACTTAACTACATACATATAAGTATTACCTACCTACCTTTCAATTTTGTAACAATCCCAACTTGATTTAAACTACACTTGTGAACTTATAAAACGTTTAATATTGAATAACAACCATATTTTAATTTGTGTTTGTATTTGTATATCCAGTCTGACACGTTGTAAACCTATTTTAAGGATAGCGATAGCCTAGGTCTCCTATTCATATAAATTTCTTTTGAAACTCTATTTGTCTAGTTTAAACTTCATTACCTGTTTATGTAATTTCCAACTCAGTGAGAATATTGTAATTTAAGTCCCTCTGACAGTGCAACAAGTGAGCTGCAAAGTAGAATAATTATCCCCACGCCCTGTATTTCTTGTAAGGAACTAATTTTACATGTCATAAAAATAAAACTTCACATTTCATTATATTTCAATTTCTTTTATTTTACGTCAAAACCTATAGTTAAAAATACTAGTTACATTTGGCGCCCAACGTGGGGCCGTATGGTTGCCGGAGAAAGAATAGTACCATCGCTCTCCCCTTGCGCGTCGTAAGAGCCGACCAAAAGTCCCATTTTCCCATCCCATATTTTCCTTTATCACGACACCCATTCCCTTACCTTATCCGTATGGTTGCCGGAGAAAGAATAGTACCATCGCTCTCCCCTTGCGCGTCGTAAGAGCCGACCAAAAGTCCCATTTTCCCATCCCATATTTTCCTTTATCACGACACCCATTCCCTTACCTTATCCGTATGGTTGCCGGAGAAAGAATAGTACCATCGCTCTCCCCTTGCGCGTCGTAAGAGCCGACCAAAAGTCCCATTTTCCCATCCCAAATTTTCCCTCATCTTCATACCCATTCCCAAACCCTATTATATATATTCTTTTATGTACTTTATTTTTTTGTATGGTTTTTATTATATACATATTAATTTTATAGTATCTAGTTTATTCTATGGGACGGCTGGTAATCCCATAAATGAAAAATCAAAAGCCTTACTACTCAGAGCGGATTGTAACTCTGTATAAATATGCCTTAACGACAACAGATTATTCTTATCACACTAGTATATTATACTCATCTATATATCAGAGCGGCAGCGACTCTTAAAATAGGCCATCGGCACTCCATTTATTTATGTATATCCATATTTATCTAGTATACGCACACTTTAAATTTTCGGCAAGGGCGCATGGTACATAGGCCAGAAGTAAGACCCACCGTCGATATCAATTATCTGTATTGTTTATGTATTCCGTTTATTTATATAACTTATTTGTTTACAGCTGGCATGTAGTATACGTATATAGATTATTTTTTTTGTTTTTGTTTTGTTTCCTTTTGCCCTTTTCCTTTCCTTACTTGATACCCAACCTACAACTTTCTTTATTTTCCCACTCTACTATACCGTGCTATCCATTCCTTCTTTCTCTACACAACCTTTTCTTTCTCTACACAACTTTCCTTTCTCTACAATTTTTCTCCTCTTGCTCTATTCTTGTTTTACCCATTCCCTTCATGCTTCCTCACGCTTTCGCTTTCTTTTCTTTACTGTGTGGGGATAGTGACCTGTCCTTCACTCACCTCATCCCAGTTCCTTTCTTTATTTTTTCTTTTTTTTTCTCAACTAATGAGGTATTGTAACATATCATTTTTTTAATATGTTACATTCATAATAAACTATGATAGTACTAACCTTCATTCCTGTTTTTTATCCAATATTTTGTACCTTTACACAACACAGTTTTTATACATCCCTTATTGCAAAGTACATACATTCTCATTAACTCAATTCCAAACAATAATTGCTAATTTTTACATCTTAGGTACACTTATATTTGTCAACAAACATCTATCACGTCTGACGTTTGACATTTAATTTTATCAGAGTAAACATCATAATTTTTGAACCACTGGCTCAATCTTGTGAGGAACAGCAGAACTATTTCCACGAGCAATTATCCAGAGATATACGTCTTCTCATTCTTGCATGGATGTCCAGCTATTTCCATCTCTTTTTCTTATAAAGACACCTTGCGTTGAGAGTCCACACTTCATCAAACTTTAGCGCCATCTGGTGTCAAATAGTGGCAAAGTATGCCGCACATATATTGTCATCTCTCTCACACCTAAATGCATAGCCATCCTGTCATCCCGTTCATGCAACAGCACCGAAACTGACATCTGGCGTAGAGTAGCTCTCTTGCTTTAATAATTGAACTTCTACATATTGAGTCCAGATTATCTATGGTACCTAAAAACTTTTATCAATAACATTATGAATATCTAATTTACAATGAAAGTAATTAGTTATTCATATTCTACAAATCTGCCTTTATTTGATTTTATATAATTCTTCATTTATCTTTAGCTAATTTTCTTAACCATAGACTATATTCGGATCATTCTAGAAATGTACAAGTGAGCATTGTCTATGCTACTTACCTTGGAAAATTCGAGATTGATGGTAAAGCAATATGAATTAAAAACAAGATTCTAGAAAAGTCGTGGCAGAACATATAAATAGGGCCCGTCTGGCCCCAGTTTTTTTTCTCTCGATAACCGCGACTTAACTGACTGTGAAAAAGGTGTGAAGCAAAGTCACTGTGAACTGTTATTGCATAGACATTTTTTTACCTACGTAGTTTTTCCCTGATAAATCTAACTGTCCTAAGCTGCATCATTGTGTGAACACTGCAATTTTCTTGATTCGTCCTCGATCTTCAGCGTCCGGGTAAGTCGATCTGCTAAATGGCAAACAAATTACCAACATCTCTTTATGTCACTGCTTTGGCATAACGCTGTGTTTTCTTCTTCCTCGACAGTTCTTATTATTGACTGGACTACCTGTCCGGAGCGAGCACCTGCGAAGCTGACATCATACCGGCGAGCCCTCGTTCGCTGACCTTAGGCCTTGAGAGACCGGCGTTCGCAACCCCTCCTCGGAATATTAATCTCAGGTGTAATCGTTTTATATCTTTATCTCTTAACTACATCTCTCCATACTCTCTTCGTTTATGAGCTGTTCATAAACGTGGCGCCCATTAATTGTCTCTAATCTTCTCCTCTCTTATAAGTTTAACTTAACTACATACATATAAGTATTACCTACCTACCTTTCAATTTTGTAACAATCCCAACTTGATTTAAACTACACTTGTGAACTTATAAAACGTTTAATATTGAATAACAACCATATTTTAATTTGTGTTTGTATTTGTATATCCAGTCTGACACGTTGTAAACCTATTTTAAGGATAGCGATAGCCTAGGTCTCCTATTCATATAAATTTCTTTTGAAACTCTATTTGTCTAGTTTAAACTTCATTACCTGTTTATGTAATTTCCAACTCAGTGAGAATATTGTAATTTAAGTCCCTCTGACAGTGCAACAAGTGAGCTGCAAAGTAGAATAATTATCCCCACGCCCTGTATTTCTTGTAAGGAACTAATTTTACATGTCATAAAAATAAAACTTCACATTTCATTATATTTCAATTTCTTTTATTTTACGTCAAAACCTATAGTTAAAAATACTAGTTACAGTAGATATTGGGTACAGTTTTGCTTGCATGCGCGAACTCTAGGTTATTATAACAATAGGTAAGCGATGACAAAGCAACCGGAATTGGACTTTATTTCCACGCAGAAAGATTTATTTTTATTTGAATGAGCTTGCAGAGTGAGTCTTCTGTGCCTTAGCACTATTATTTATTCTGTGGTAGTACTACCTATTCATAAGCAGGGGGACCGAAACCGTGTATCTAACTACAGGCCAATATCCATACTCCCGTCGATCTCTAAACTCTTGGAACGCATCATTAATTATAGACTGGTTAGTTATATGGAAAAGAATAATTTTATTTCATGCAACCAGTTTGGATTTAGATCTGGGAAATCAACCTCTGAAGCAGTCCATGAGCTTGTAGACTATGTAGTAAAGAGTGTCGACTCAGGTAAAAAAACTATTGGCATATTTTTAGACCTAGCGAAAGCTTTTGATACGGTGTCGATACCGCTGCTCCTCTGCAAACTTGAAAGATTCGGAATTAGGGGAAAACAATTAAAATTATTTGAAGATTACCTTTCAGATCGTTTTCAACGAGTGAAAATAGATAATTTTGTAAGTGAAGACCTACCGATCACGTACGGCGTGCCGCAAGGCAGTATTCTTGGCCCAAGTCTCTTTCTCGCATATTTAAACGATCTGTGTAACCTTAAATTAATCGGTGGAAAAATTATATCCTATGCGGACGATACAGTGCTCTTGTTCACAGCTGAAACGTGGGAAGAAGTGTTTAAAAATGCTTAGTATGGTTTTGATAGAGTTAGTCACTGGTTAAAGAGCAACATACTAACACTAAACGCAGATAAAACACATTACATGATCTTCTCGATGCGAAACACCAACTTACCATCTGCATCTTGCACCTTGACTGCACACAACTGTTGCAATCATTTATCATGTGGCTGTCCATTATTGTCTGTGACAGGGTCCTTAAAATATCTTGGTATAATCATAGATAATACCCTTTCCTTCAGACCCCATATAGAACTGCTTACTACCAGGCTAAGAAAATTGATATACATTTTTTAAAATTTAAGGCACATTGCATCTGCTAAATTAATTAAACAAGTGTACCTGGCACTTTGTCAGTCGGTATTGGGATATTGTATTACTGTCTGGGGAGGCGCTCCAAAGACCATCATAAAACCCCTAGAAATTGCTCAACGAGCCATCCTCAAAGTAAGCACTTTCCGTCCCTATTTGTTCCCTACGCACCTACTTTATCAGACATGTAAAGTCCTGTCCGTCCGTAAACTTTTTATAATGCTTGCCATAGTTAAACAACACTCGGTCGTAAATACAGAAAAATATCCCAAAAACACCAGACGTCGCAAAGCTATTACTCACTATGACTTACCAAAATTTAAACATCAGTATGTTAATAATCACTTTTGCTTTTTAGGTCCACATCTTTACAATAAAGTAAATAAACATGTAGACATCCGGGCGTTAAACAGAAGAAATTGTCAGGAAAAGGTTGTTGAATACATAAAAAACTTAACCTACGATGAAACCGAGACGCTACTAACTTTTATACGTTAGTTTATATCCTTACCTATATATTTTTTTTTTTTCATATACCCTCCCACTCACACTCATCATACATTTTCATTCTACACACCGGGAGGCCAATACCACACACTAGTTTTTCATTATTTTTTATCATTCTTGTATTTTAATGATGGTGCTTTTGTATTTTAATAAGAGTGCGTGAGTATCTGTAACTAGTTATTTTTTATGTACTTATGTATGAATACCTACCTAGTTAAATAGGAAGATCGCTGCTGTCTGAATTACAGATATTATTTAGTATCTAGTTCAGACACAGACGAATAAATTGTAAGTGTATTTTTAAGAAAAACTTGTACTTATGTATATTTAGCTGTATGTTTTTGTAAGCTCTTTTGAAATAAATTATCAAATAAAATTATCAAATTATCGGGTACCTTTCCCAACCGCTGGCGTAAAGCAATTGCTATTCCTCTACCAAAAACCCAAAATCCTAAATCCCTCAATCAGTACAGACCAATCTCAATCCTTCCTTTCCTATCCAAGATCCTAGAAGCAGCTGTCCCAAACAGTTCTCGTCTTTTATCCTGTCCAACAACCTTCTCAGCCCCTACCAGTCTGGTTTTAGACCTGGACACAGTACCACCACAGCTCTTATTAAAGTGTTGGAAGATATCCGAGACGGTTTTGAGAGTTCAAACCTGACCGTATTGGTTTAATTTGGTTTTAATTGTTTTCGAATGCTTTCAACACAGTCGATCATGAGATACTGCTTGCCATGCTTTCTAAATTAGGTATTTCTTCTGCTGTTCTATCTTGGTTCTCCTCATATCTTCGCGGACGCCAGCAAGCCGTTCGCGTTGATCGGACACTGTCCGACTGGTGCGACTTAGAGGCTGGTGTTCCGCAAGGCGGTATTCTCTCTCCTCTTCTCTTTTCATTGTTCATCAATTCTCTCACAGTCTCTTTGGCCTCTTCTTTCCATCTGTACGCCGACGACCTGCAACTTTACGCACAGCATGAATCACACAATTTTAATGATGCAGTTGCATTAGTCAACAGTGACCTTGAATGGAATTCCCAGTGGTCGTCTAACTATGGTATTGCCGTTAACACTAATAAATGCCAGGCTATTATTGTTGGTAGTTCTCGACGGCTGTCACGCCTTAACATGAACGATGTAATGCCTCTGAAGTATAACGGTGACGTAATACCATACTCCCATCATGTGAAGGACCTCGGTTTAACTATCGACTCTTGTCTATCCTGGACAGATCATATAGACAACGTCTGCATGAAGGCAACCAATTCTCTCTGGTCTCTGTATAGGTTTAAGTTTTTTCTCCCGTCTAGTACCAAGATTACGCTTATACAGGCTCTTGTTCTCCCTATCATTGACTACGCTGATATTTGCAGCTCTGATCTCAATGAGTACCTCCTCAGTAAGTTGGATCGACTCCTAAACAATTGCATACGTTTCATATAATATGGACTACGTAAATACGACCATATTTCCCACTACCGTCAGCAACTCAAATTGCTTCCTATCCGTGAGCGAAGGAACCTTAGAATCGTGTGTACTCTCTTTAACCTTTTATTCGATCCGCTTACCCCAGACTATTTGAAATCCAGGTTTCAGTTTCTGGGTGACTCCCATCAAACAGAACTTCGCTCCAGCAGCAATTTTCTATTGAAAACTCCCTCCCATTCTACTGGCTTTGTCTCCCACTCGTTCTCCATTACAGCAGTACCGACCTTTTTATTATATGTTCTTTTTATTATTTTATCAGTACTAAGTATATATCATTTAATTGTATGATAGGATATTATGTATGTATGTATATATTATATTTATCTTAATATGTATCTAGGTATATAATTATCATATATATTAGTATTATGTAAATATCTGAGTTTTTATTTTAACTGTATATGAATTTTATTCAATAAGTATCCCTTTTTTTAAATTTTCTTTTGTTGCCGCCATGACTTCTCCTTTACATTCTTTCCGGTTGACTGGTAGAGAATGCCTAAGGGCATTAAGTCCGCCATTTGCTGTATGTGCAATAAATAATTAATAAATAAATAAATAATAACAGTCAGAATCTTGTAATTCTCAACATACCTAACGGAAACTTTGGTTAATTTTGTTGAAGATTTTCATTTCAGTTTTTAGCTATAAGTACTACAGTCGTGCAATACAGGGACCTTCGGCTGCATGTCCACCTAAGCGGAACCGAGATACGGAGCGATGGACGAGTTAAAAATCCATCAATCATCATCATCTTCTTCTTCACACGATACGTGCGTTTTCCGCAACTCGACGTCTTATTGCGCCAATTTTGCGTGAGGAGGGAGTGGAACTGGACAACTCCAGCCAGCCCAGCACTGCCAGGAAAGCACTTAGCGCCCTCACGTCGGAGACCGGTTCGTGGACGCTTCCCGGCGAGCCGAGGTACCTCGCCCGGTAGGGGGCCACTCCGTCATCATCATTTCAGGCTATTGCAGTCTACCGCTGGAAGGCCTCCTCCAAGAAGCGACACACTGCACGGTCTATCGCCTTTCTCATCCAGCCACTGCCCGCTACCTTCTTACGGTCGGCCGGGGGCCGTCCACAACGCTACTTCTGTCGGTACAATCAGGGACAAATTCGGTGTACCTTTTCTTTTTACACGTGAATAGCGAGGCACCAGCCACACGAAAAGAAGTAAAGGTGGTTCACCGAATTTGTTGCCATCAGTACAATTGCATAAAATACTGCAGGTACTTAAACTGTAGAGGAGCGGGGAGAACGATGATCGAGAGTCAAGTGAGCATGATGGCCGCATTTTATAAGAGTTTTATATATTTTCGTTCGTTATTTATTAAATAACAAACATACACAAATATCACCTACTTTCGCCTCAGAGATTTTTATTCGTTCTCTAATGGTTATAATATATTATATCACGATTACGAAAGGGCTCGTTCAAGGAGAGGCGGCGCGTGCGAACTGTGCTATCATTGCGCGCTCGCGACAGATGTCCAATCAAATAAGTCAATGTGAATGTTAAGGCGATACTCGGAAAAATTATGCTGAAGCGAGATAGCAATGAGAAAATGACGCGCGCGGGAGTGAGACCGATTTTGCAGATTAGGCAAAAAAAACACAAAATCACTTCGTATTAAAAAACTATAGCGAATTTTAAAAAAATGCTTCTACACGATCCTTAATATTATTGGTATCCACTAATTAAACCAATTTTCAATAGTATATATATGTAACCTCATTTAAGAATAATCTTGATATTTCGTATTTCTTAGAGGTCTTTTCGAAAATAAAAAGTGTCGAGGCAAAATCCTAAAATCGTGTTTCTGAAACTATACGAATCTAGATAAAGGTATGAAGAAATATATATCTTATTATCAGATTTGTAAAATCTCTAACCGTCCTATAGTTTTATATCAAAAAGTCCATATTTTCCACATACTGATGCACAATTCAGCCGCACAGCCTCTCCTTGATCGAGCGCTAACAAAACTCATTTGTGTATAGGTAGGTAATTAAAAACATAAAACATGTAAGTAATTATAATACTTAATTATAGACATTAAAAATCTGGGTGTGACATGGTATTTTATTCAGTGTGAACTGTGCCCTAACTAAACATAATATTTGGAACGCCACTACACTAGGTACATAATTATGCACCCTGAAATGCGCGTGTCTCCATGCCTTATCAAGTCATAATTTTCATTTGTCAGGTTATAAATACTTTGCAAAGTTTGAATATCATATATTTTATCGTAAAACTAACATTCTTTTTGAATTATTATTATGATTTTGTCACAAAGATTATAATATAAAAATGTTACTTATGCAGTAAGGTAATGGTTGCTGTGGATTACTAAATAGTTACTAGTAACAGATACTGCACTCTGCTAAGACATTTATATAAATAGCAACTCTAATTATAACGCAATAAAGTGGAATTCAGCTTGCACGGCGCAAATTACGAACGGCCACTCGTTGCATCTCTTTCTATCGCATATATTCTAGCTCTTTTGCGGACCTAAATTCTTTGGATTTGCACCGCCGGCGGTGCCGGCGAGAGTTGCGCGTAAGTACATCGAGTTGGGGGGCCAATTCTGCTATCGTTAAGTCATAATCGTGTCTCAATCGTCTTTCAATTTCAATTGTAGTGCTTTTTTTACACACTAGTTACAAGAAATGTGTACTTTTTTCACCATACTAGGTACTGTGGTATTATATTGTGCATACGTGGGCTTCTCAGTACTGATGGTCACACCACACCCTACATTTACATCACATCACATTGAGTCACACCAACACATCAAAATATGACTATAAAAATTACTGCATTTAATGCGCGTACTCGTGCAAGTACTAATAGTTTTTGTTTCATCGAAATCTGGCCAGGATTTCCAAAGATACAGCGTTGTAAAGTTTCACCAGCTTTTGAAAATTTGCTTTCCTTGCGCGCTATTGCGATGACGTCATGTCGCACTGACATCTCCGTTTGCGGCTGTTGCGGGTGATTTCCGTCTAACTGTACCTACCTAGAGTTCGTCTGTGCGCAATCTGCGCGCAACTCGTGCGTTTTTGACGCTAGTTACAGTACATTTTCTTCGTTCTAAGGTTATGGTAAATTTCGACCGCGCGCAGGCGCACTCTAAAACTGTCACCTACTGTCGATACCGAAAGACATTTATCCCACAAACTTATCTGACCCAGTGGTGGAGGCGCCACTAGCAGTATAAAATTATCGAAATGGCTGTCAGTTTTTAGGGTGCATATTTAACTACCAAGTCAGTTAAGGTTGTAAGTACATTTTGTTTTGACGGTTGCTATATGTATTGACAGAATCCCGCCCGCCATTACGAAAGTTGATTTAATTTATTATTCACGAAAATAAAACATTATTTGAAGGTGTTTTTTCACATGGGCTCAATACAAAATTTCTTAAAAACATTTCATTGATCGACTATAAGAAAAATAAATAATTTTTTTACGAAACCGTGAGAGCGCAACTATATAGCCAAAGGATTCTATGTAGGTATACGGAAGTGCGACGTGACGTCACACGTTAATGCCATTGGTTCACCCAAATTTTCCTCGGAGGCCGCACTTTAACGTTTAATATCTCAGTCATTTTTGAAGATAGGAAAAAAATTAAAACAGATTCTTTTTTCTCGAGTTACATATTTTTTAGATATGCTGATAACAAAAATCATTGGTGTGACTCGCACTACAATTGAAACACGATTGAGACACGATTATGACTTAACGTTAGCAGAATTGGCCCCCTGGCCCTGTATTGTAGGTATACCTACGCGTAGATCGGTCATTCTCAGCATTAGGTGTTCTTCGCATAATTACCGTACCCTTTTTTATTTTTCGCTAATTTCTCTTAAATACTTTAAAATATGAAACACATGAAAGATACGAATTCAGTATTTAAAGAGGCATTAGATTATTAAAAGCGGTTTTCAAGTTATTAAGATTAAAAAAAAATATGAATACGGTAATTAGATAAGTCTAATACCCAATGTAACGGTAATTAGAAAAGATCAACAAATCTTGTAAAATTAAGAAATGAAATAATATTATGCATCTATTGACACAACACTTATAGGAATAATGTGATAGTAAAATTAAGTAAGGCGGCATTCAAACCTGCGCCTCCGGAATTTTTTCCTATACTTACAGAATTGCATTTTGAATGCATAAAAATAATTTAAAATCTCGACACAATATTAATAATTATTGTTTAAGAATACGGCATTAGAAATGAGCAATTCTCATTAAAAAAAACCTTTTTGTCTGTAATTTTTATTGTGTTTGTGTTAAATCGGTTGTATAATCGATTTTAAACAAAAATTTTAATAAAAAAAACAGTCCCAAAAAGTAACAAAATTGTTTCGTACTTAATTGCCTTACTTTGGTAATAAAAAGAAACATGGGTTTTTACCAAGTTTTTCAGATAAATTTGTTTTATTTTATTTTTTTTACAAACTACTGACAATAATCGTCTTCTTTTTTTTCAAGGTGGTTTTTACAACAAACTTTGTGAAAATACTATTTTATCACTAAAACGACTTGGTGGTGGTGGTGACAGAGTTTCAAGAGGATCTCTTAAGGCCTCTACACATCAAACCCGCTGGCCCGCCGGCATTACCCGACGGTTGTTTTGCGACCAAAATATATGTAAACAAGCTTGGTGGCCTAACCCGCCGGGTAAAACTGCCGGCCCGGACATCAAGTGAATCTAGACCTACAACCACTTGTCCCTAAATTTTCCTTTTCCTTTTGTCTTTCATAGAAATCTCTGAAATTTTCCCTATTCCTTTTTTGAGTCTTCTTCCTCCTGCCTAGAAGTTTCTTATCTCTTTTTCTTTTGATATAACATTCTTTTTCTTTTTCATCTGATTGTTGGTACAAAACAGGGTCATTTTTACTCTTTCTCGACGTTTTCGTACTGCGATCCTTCTAATCTCTTATATTTCTCCTTGGTTTTCTTTGGTTATCCCACCCTACAAATAAAAACAATGATCAGTAGAAAACATCGATCTCTAGCAAGGTTTGAATTAAAGGTACGAATTAATATTATTTAAACAAATACCTGCCTAAATAAGCATAAATCAAATAATCTATATATATAAAAATGAATCCCTATTTCCCTTGGTCACGACATCACGCGTGAACGGCGAGACCGATTTGGCTAATTTTGGTCTTGAAATGTTCGTGGGAGTCCAAGGAAGGTTTTAACGGTGAGAAAATAGGGGAAGGAGGGGTAAGTAGGGGTAGAGTAGAAGTAGGGTAGGAGGGGTGGGGTAGGGTAGGGTAAGGGTAGAGTAGGGTAGAGTACGGGTAGGGTAGGGTGGAGTAGGGGGTAGAGGGTAGGGTCACGGGAACGAAGTCGCGCTGGGTAGCTAGTTATATAATATTTCACGATATTGTTATATTACTATGTGGAAAGCGTTACTAATATTGTATCGAACGTTTGTTTGTCTATTTTTTTGACGTTACAGATAAACCACTGAACCGATTTTAATGAAATTTGGTATGTAGATAACTTGACCTCTAGATAAGGACAATGTTACTTTCTATTCTTGGAAAGCCTCAGGTTTTTTTTTCATGCGGGCTTAATCGCGGGCATAACTAGTAGGCAATAATTTCATACAACAGTAATTAGAAATATATGGTAATTAGTATACGGTAAATAGAAAAACACAGATTTTCTTAAATATTTCTAAAACCTACAGAGTATGCAAATACTAGTTTACTACAATGTATGGATGTCAAAGTACTGTCCCTATTTAAAAAGCAACTGGGAACTAAGCTAAAAGTAAACGGCAATTAGAAAAGTTTTAAACCAAGGATACTGTAATTATACACTTACGCGCTTCATTGGTGATAAACCTACATAACAGACGTGCACCTGCTGATAGGCCGCGACAAGAACTGAGGAGCTCGCGGTACGTACAGTAGTGATGTGCGTAATATTGTTATTCAGGGATGTGTGTCCAGGAATAGAAAATGTCACGGTAATTATAACTTTAGATCGGACATGCGGTTATTAGTTGATAATTATTTACAGAATGATTCTATTGAATGGATATTTTGTTATGTGATACACATTACCCTATACTGTTTAAAATGTTGAACCAAGCAAATGAATTCCGTCCTTTATGAAAATGAATGGCAAGTTTTAACATTAAGTTGGTATGCGGACGCGTCACGGTGATTAGAGAACAGGGGTTTATGAAACTAATTTAGCCAGAACACTATTTAACAGTTTACAGCTAAATACGGACGCTTACTAATATATAAAAAATTAAAGCTCTTGAATTTTTACAATATTACGGATATACTAGCCCGGACACGTAAAAACTATTCGGAGTCCTATATCTCGGCTATTCGGAGAATGGCCGAGATATAGGACGCGGCGACGTAGTGTATCTACTCTACCTATATCGTAGGTAATTAATATAATTATTTGGGAAGTGATTTCTCTTTTACCACTAATCCCATTTTATTAACAAAGTATATTTTTAATGGATTTAAACGACCGTTTTATTCACACACTAGCGGCCGTCTGCGGTTTCACCCGCGTGTTTCCCGTTCCCGTGGGAATATCTGGATAAAAAGTATACTATGTTTTAATCCAGGCTATCTACTATATGTATGCAAAATTTCAGCCAAATCCGTTTAGTAGTTTTTGCGTGAAAGAGTAACAAACATCCATACATCTACACACCTAGTAAGATTCGTTAATTTCGTTATACCTAGTACCTACCTACAGCATGGAATTTTTTATGCCACCTGGAGAGAAAGTAGCTAGGTAGGTAGGTATTTGATAGCCAAATAAAAGTCCAATATTTAGATACTTAAATTAATTTTCAAAAATAAAAATTGCATTGTGAATGAACTGGAAATGAAAAAGTAAGTAAGTACTAAGTAAAAGTTATTTAAATTTTTACTTTTTTGCATTCATAATGCAATTTTTATAATTGAAAAATGGAAAATGAAGTAGGTATTTCGAAAAAATCGACCCGTCTCACTACTAGCTCCGATGTGAATCGAACCCACGACCTTTCTTTCGCTATCCGGGCGACTGTCTAGCTCCGATGGGATCCGGCTGTCGCAGCAGTCTCGCCCGGATAGCGAAAGGTCGTGGGTTTGAGTCCCGTCGGAGCTAGTTGGGAGACGGGTCGATTTTTTCGAAAAACGTCATTTTCCATTTTTCAATAAGTAAAGTTATCAGCTAAAATAAAAGTCGATAAATTTTCTCGTGGCGCGCATAGGTACTTTATACGTACTACCACTTATACTACATAGTAGCTTTAACAGTCCCACAGACATAATTATCTGACCAGCTAGTGAAGTAGCCACTAGCATAGCCACACAAAATTACCGTAAGAAAAGTTTTTAGTTCCAAATTTGACCACCTGGTTAGATAAACTTGTGCCTGTACGTACTCTTTACATACGGCCAGTTTCAATAAATCTTTCTTTTAAAAATTCAAGCTGTCAACCATGTCAACCCTGCTGCCATAGATAATAAAATAACTTGCTCGCGTCATACAAGCGTCACAAATCAGTTGGCATGGCAACAAGTAAACAACATAACAGTTGGCGCGTGTGAACGTAACGAGGGTTTCATGACCCCAAGGCGATAAGTACGTAATTTTCACAGCAATTATGGATTTTTCCGACGACAGTGTGTCGGGCAGAGAGAGTGCGGTAAGGCGGCCGGACGCGCCGAGGCCTATTTCTAGAAGGGGATTTCGAGAGTACACTAGTAGTGCTTCTGCTGTCGCCAGGTGAGATATACATGTTCCTAAATATGTGGACTAATATAGATATACCTATTATCATTTAGATAAATAGTTGACGTGTATACTACTGCACCCTATTTACCGCAGTTGCAACATAGCTAGTGAAAAGAAATGGTGTTGTTGGTAGGTACTTCACCCAAAGAGGAGCACTGTGAATACATTATAACATGATTATAACTAAGTATAGGTATAGGTACCCTGCCCTGCTCTATTGTCTGACGGGGTCAGTAACAGAAGAAATACGATTAAATGCTTTTCATCGGGTTGGATCTTAAAACAAGTCGCCTCCTTCTATAAAAACAGGTTAATTGAGGCTGTGGAGGTGTTTTTGGGCTTCGCCTAAAATGCTTTAAAGCAAATTTAGCTGCCGGAAATGACTCACTTTTTTTAATATTTTTTTTTTACGTGAAATGAAACGTTAATTAGGTACTGCATTTTATGAAATATGTTTTTTAACTTGAATTTTGCGTGAAAAGAAACGTAAAACAAAAACCACCATTTTGATTAGTTGACTGACATAACATTAGACAGATTGCGTCATTCATCCGTTGCTTCTTTCTTGGTGTGAATGTGCTAAGTAATCAAACTCGTGTTATTTTCATCGTGGTAATTTTAATTCTGCACCGAAGGGTGCAGGGGCTGGGATTTAGAAACCGTAGGTTTGATACACATGCACATGATAGGTGCGAGGAGCGTAGCGACGAGCGTGTTAGGTTGAAGGTTGGGTTTGAAGAGGAGGGTCACCTCCCCCCCCCCCCATCCTCCTCTCTCCCAAAAAACTCCTAGGCGAGGCGAGGCGACTTGTAACGTTTTTCATACTAACTTCTATCGCTCATAACTCGAAAACTGCGCATTTCCGGCAGGTGAAACTTGAAGAGGGGGGTCCCCTGACCCTCCCCTCCCCCACCCACCTCCTAAAAAAACCCTAGCGAGGCGACTTATTTTAAGATTTTTACCGATATCTGGCTTGTACCTACTACCTACCTACTTACCTTTTGATGTTTCACGTAACAACAACACAACACTTTAGTTGATCTCTTGTGAATGAAAATGATACCTACACTGAAGTAACTTAACCTCATAAAACGTTCACGGTATCCTATGTGTGATTTTAGTCCAAAAACATAGGTAACATTGCAGCGACACGGACGCCTAGCAACTGACAGATGACGTAGGTAATATCCTCATCAAAATTTAAAACAAAACATCTCTTTTTCCAAGCATTGACGGCTTTTGTTTTTGTTTATCAACAGAATTTCAAGGTTTATGGCAGAATAGCTTTTCGCCCGCGGCTTCGCCCGCATGGACTACACGACGTTATCCCGCGGGAATGTGATATTTTTCCAGGATAAAAAATAGCCTATGTCTCTCTCCTGCTCCCAAACTATCCCCATATCAAAAATAACGTCGATCCGTTGCTCCGTTTTGAAGTGAAAGACGGACAAACAAACACAGTTTCACATTTATAATGAAGCCTTGTCCAAATAAGTATAAGCGATATCGCTGTCGCGCTCGGTAGCGATACCGAATCGGTACGCGATATCGCGATCATAAGCGATATCGCTGTCGCGTTCGGTAGCGATACCGAGTCGGTACGCGATATCGCGATCATAAGCGATCCAGCCATCCTCGGTAGGAGATATCGCCGCTCGAAGAGTTGTGTTGAATGGGTTCCATCTATCTGGCAGAATCTTGATCCTCCGAAACTTTTTTGGCACCTAACATACTTGGCATAATCATTCAATCATTCTTGTTTTGACGAATACTTAGTTGTAAGGCAGAAAACATATTTAGCATAATTATTATTGATTGGCCGAATGTTTGTATGTCCGAATTTACAATGGCATATTATTCAGATGGCAGAATTTCATATGGTATATTTACCTTTGGCATAATTTTAATTTCGCCTAATTTCGTTTAGCATAACGTTTATTTGGTGTCACGATTATTTGGTATAATTTCGTTTGGCATGCAAAGATGGTAGAATTTTATTTGGAATAATTTCATAAGGCATAGCTACTGTTATTTCTATAAAATTACATTTTAAGCTACAATGAAAAGTTTTCCAGTAGGTATTTATAGCATTCTATAATGCTCAGTAGAAGTATCTTCAACCGCTATTCTTTTTATTTTAATTTTTTAGGTATGGTATGGTATTTTGAATAATGGTGAATTATGGTATGGTAAATGACGGACAATAACAACAGTTGCCTAATAACATCCATAGTAGGCCTATCTCTTACTGAAGATAGATTATTGAAATCGGCCGTAAGTGCTACCCAGTTGTGGGTAAAAAAATTCAAAAAGCCGAGTAGCGTTCGAGGCGATTCGATTCGGGCGTAACAGGGACCGTACTCTGAAACGCTAATCCGAAACTTCGGTTAGCCCCGCCCCTTCTCGATTCTGTCCCGACTAGAGAGTGAGAGGGACGGGTACACCGAAGTTTCGGGTTTTACGTTTCAGAGTAGGCCCTCTGATTCTGATGACTGACATTGTTTTGCAGGAGTGCAGTCATGAGACCGACTTCTGCGTACCGCCCTGCTGGAGGGACTGCTTCTCGGCTTTCCACCGCTGGGTTTGGGCCGGCCCCGCCCACGGCTAGCAGGCAGCCCACAGCTATGACTGGGTTTTCTATGGTATCTACGAAAGTTAATAAATTTTCTTCAGCAATCTTTCAAGCACGGGTAGCCGACAAACTAAATCAAAAGTATATTTTTGCCTATTGCTTGTAATAAAAAGTCCAGAAGTAGTTTACAAATAACTTTAATTCTTATTCTACGATCGCTTCTTCCAACCGCCAAACAGAAAGTGACAACTGTCATCGAGATTATTAAAGTCGTGCCTTTTGGCCATAGAGTACAATTGTCTATTTTTCTTTATTTTAACGATTAATTAAACAAATTAATTATTTTACAAAACAAATAACTTAAATACCTATAATCAAAGCATATATATCGTACTAGCTTTCCGCCCGCGGCTTCGCCCGCGTGGACTACACTAAGTCATCCCGCGGGAATGTGTTATTTTTCCGGGATAAAAAGTAGCCTATATTCCTCTCCAGGGCTTCAAAATATCAGTATTCCAAATTTCAGCCAAATCCGTCCAGCCGTTTTGGCGTGATTGAGTAACAAACATCCAAACATCCAAACATCCAAACATCCAAACATCTAAACTTTCACATTTATAATATTAGTAGGATTCTAACACTTGGTCTCTTTACAAAATTGTGTTGATAATGTTGATAGGTACAACATATTTATTATGATGTCTCATCATGTCAGCCGAACGACGCCCGCCCACCGCTGGGCATGGGCCTCCCCCAAGGATCTCCACAACGATCGGTCCTGCGCTGCCCGCATCCAGCGGCCTGCTCCCTGATTCACAACCTGTCGGAAACGGAATCAGATTCGAAATATGTATTTTTATCTTTGTCCTATTCTACAGTGAGTGACAGAGACAGAGCATACCTCTGTCGGGAGCGTATCCGACGTATCGTGAATCAGGGGGCAGGGGGCATCGTCCGTCCGGTTAAGTAGAATGTTATGTCTAAGATAGGGTTGCCTCGTTATGATAAGATTGGGTTGCTTCAAGTTTTATCTCTTAGAACTCTGATCAGATCATTTGGTTGTGTATAGCGATCTGAATCTCCTCAATTCACTCCCTGGATGGCCATCATCAGATCACAGTTAGGTCAATAATCTTTGCGGAGAACCAAGGCTTCAAAGATACCTCGTTTGTATGAAAATTAACTGTTGTCTTTAATTATGGAACTGTAGATGTCACTGTAGATGATGGATGTTTACGATGTGTTCGTTCTTCGAGGCATCGTTCCTTCTCGTCTTTATTCGTGCTCATGATCGTCATGAATCATGATTTATGCTTTCAACACAAAAAATAATCCTTTAATAGAGACATATTAGAAATAAATGTGTCAATTTCAGATTGACCGCCCTATCACCCAACAAGGAATATCAGGTTTGCGCACCGGTACCACCAGAGGTTTCCGTACTAGGCAACTTCAAGACAAGAGATATTGGGGAGGAGCTGATGCAAGTTAAAATTCGGGAGATGAAGGCAGAAATAGCGCGGCTGAACGAGCAAGCTGATGCTGGGGAGAGAGAGAAGTCCGCCAAGAAGCATTATGAGAAGCGAGTGAGAGAGTTAGCACAAGAATTAACAGGTAAGGAAATTAATTAAACTATTTGGAGAACTGGGGTCAGGCAACGAAGAACGTGGACCGAAAAATGGTAACAAATTGATAAAGAAACAAGATGGAACTGTGGTATGCTTATTGAACTTCCCAACCTCATTCTGCAAAGGGCTTCAAAAGAAGCTCAGATAAAACAAAAGAAGTCCACAATGCCTCGCGAAAACCTTAGTCTTACTGAGTCCCTCTTCGACATGTTTATACATATTCAAATACCTATAGTATGCACCGTACATAAAATACCAATACACCCAATGTTTTATTTACAGATTTACAAGGTCGTCTCGCAGATTACAACACTGCAATAAGAATAGTCAATGGAGAAGCTACAAAGCAATCTGTAGAAGAACAGACAAGGGAACTGGAAGTAAGTAACAAGAAACTGCAAGAAGAAGTTGAACAGGTGTTTCTGGAAAAACAAAGGAAAGAAAACCAATTGAGGCAGCTCAGAGAACAAATGGATAAGGTAATACACCTTCCAAAGTCGAAACTATTAAGAACTAAGCTAGAACTTCATAGTAGGTACGAGATCCGGTATAGGTAAATATCTACCCTCATCTGTTATTTAATTCAAATAAAGAATAATTGCTAGATACTGCCTAGATTGATACATCGCACATGGGTTGCCTAATTAAATCCTGTATCTATGATGTAAAGAAAAAATGATTTATCAAAAGAGAATGCTAAAAAAAACCAGGCATAGCAAACGAAATGTTCTTTAAATTTTATAGAGGGAATCATCGAAATTTATTCATCATCATCATCATCATGTCAGCCGAACGACGCCCACTGCTGGGCATAGGCCTCCCCCAAGGATCTCCACAACGATCGGTCCTGCGCTGCCCGCATCCAGCGGCTTCCCGCGACCTTGACCAGATCGTCGGTCCACCTTGTAGGGGGGCCTGCCCACGGAACGTCGTCCGGCACGCGGTCGCCATTCAAGAACCTTTCCGCCCAACGGCCATCGGTTCTCCGCGCTATGTGTCCCGCCCACTGCCACTTTAATGATGCAATCCTTCGAGCGATGTCGGTTGTTTTAGTTCTCCTGCGGATTTCATCATTTCTGATTCGATCGAGCAGGGAAATACCAAGCATCGCTCTCGTCCATTGCTCGCTGGGTGACTTTGAGCCTTCTTATGAGACCCATAGTAAAAGACCACGTCTCACTTCCATAGGTCATTACTGGCAACACACACTGTCAAAGACTTTCGTCTTGAGACATTGAGGTATTTCGGACGCGAATATATGTCGGAGCTTCCCAAACGCTGCCCATCCGAGCTGGATTCGACGAGAGATCTCTTTCTCAAAGTTGGACTTACCTAACTGGACCGTCTGTCCTAGGTAAACATAGTGGTCAATAACTTAGAGTGTAATGTTCCCAACATTAACTGGAGCGGGTGCAACATGGGCATTGGACATGATTTTCGTCTTGTCCATGTTCATCTTAAGACCCACTCTTTGCGAAGCATTACCGAGATCTTCGAGCATTGTGTTCAGGTCTTCCAAGGTCTCAGCCATAAGAACTACATCATCGGCAAACCGTAGATGTGTTAGGTACTCGCCATTGATGTTGATGCCGCATCCTTTCCAGTCCAGCAGCTTAAAAATATCCTCCAACGCAGCTGTGAACAGTTTGGGAGAGATGACATCTCCCTGTCTCACACCTCGCTGTAGTTGGATAGGATTAGAGCTCTGGTTCTGTAATCGGACCGACATGGTGGCGTTTTGGTATAGGTACCTCAGCACCTCGATATACCTGTAGTCTATTTGGCACCTCTGGAGAGACTGCACCACGGCCCAGGTCTCGATCGAATCAAAGGCTTTCTCATAGTCCACGAACGCCAAGCGAAATTTATTAGAATTAAATAACAGATGAGGGTCGGGTAGAAATTCCTTCTCGTATCTTAGACTATTATTACAATGCTTCCTGATCAGAAGGCCTAAGTACCTAAGTGGCCTAAACGTCTGATGAGCAGTAAGTCTAATTAGCAGAATGTCTATGTAGCAAAACATCCAACTATCAAATAGTCTGTATTATCAGAACATCTATTTAGCAAAAAGTCATTTGTGAAATGTGTACACTCATCATGATAAAAAGGAAAAGTCATTTGTAAATTACATTACATTTATTTGAGAAAAACAAAATCTGGATTAAAAAGCTAGTAGCGCCAAAAATATTATTAGGATATTAGGCGCACAAATTCCCCTGCATTTATTTACTTATTCTTTTGATATGACCAAGGTGTATCAAAAATTCAAAGGAACTATCTTTTTGGCCCTCAAACTTTTGCAGCTCTTTTGTATTTGGCATTAAACATTAAATCGATCTTTCTTCTTTTATTTCCTTCAAATAACATATTCTTATATTTGCGATCTTGCCAAAGCGCTTCTTTTCTAAGAGCTTTATGTAATGCTAATCAAATAGCATTCTTGACAATAAATTGTCAGCCACCACCAAAAAGATATGATTTAAGCTACATCAGACCAAAGAATCTGCAGGTATCTACAAGTCTGTACGTACGTTACATATTATAATTCTGTGTCCGTTTCCCTCTCGATGTAATTTGTGTGTTGAATTTTGTGCCTGAGTATCCAGACATTTTATAATGTGACGATTTGCTAAATAGATGTTCTGCTATACAGACCATTTGATAGTTGGACGTTTTGCTACATAGACATTCTGCTAATTAGACTTACTGCTCATCAGACGTTTCGCGCTGTTGGATATTTAGCTACTTAGACCTTCTGATCAGGAAGGATTACAATGTGGTATGACGGGCCCGATGGCAGAGTGGTACAGACCAAACCTACTTAAACAGAGGTCTTGGATTTGACCCCCATCTGAGACAAACATTTGTATGTTTAACGTTTATGTTTGCCCTGCTGTGTCTGGGTATTGTCGTTCATTGGTTCTGTTATCCGTAACACAAGTGCTTATGCTACTGATTATGGAAACAGATCATTGAGTGTGATGCTGTCTGCGATTACGTTGTCTCATAAAAATTTATAAAGCTCTTTTCAATACGAACTTATCTACGTAGCCTTCAATTTGTTCTTCATTAACCGACTTCTAAATCAAAAAGGAGGAGGTTCTCTATTCGTCTGTATGTGTTTTTTTTTTTTTTGTGTATGTCCACCGATTACTCGAAGACGGCTGAACCGATTGAAATGGTTCAAACGTTATTACATCAGGTTGGTTTCCAAGTTGGTCCTATTTTTTGAAATTTTGAAATCCGTTCAGTAGTTTTCAGGAAATCTTGAAAATACTGTCGTTTTCGTTACCACTTCATGTGAATTTAATACGTATCTTTACGCATAACTCCTTTGTTTATAATTCACAGGAACAATCGACAATCACTAAACTTCTGACAGAAATGACACAAGAGCAGAAAGATCAATTCAACGAATTGCAAAGCACAGCAACCGCACTCAGGGAAGAAGTAG
Organism: Crambus lathoniellus; assembly: GCA_949710035.1. Lineage (NCBI taxonomy): Eukaryota > Metazoa > Arthropoda > Insecta > Lepidoptera > Crambidae > Crambus > Crambus lathoniellus. The sequence goes on along the minus strand of OX453298.1, from coordinate 30,958,830 downwards.
AACAAACTAGATCACAGATCGACCACTTGACCAGAGAAAAGGATGAATTTAACAAAGAAATATCTGGATCACAGGTAGGGTACTTGAATTGCTAGGAAATTGTAATAATAAAATTTTATTCGATGCTTTTGCATTCAGATCATAAGAAGAGCAAATAATTAATCATGAAGATTTATTAAACACTTTGAACATGTGAACAACAACACATTTATTGAATTTAGGTCTATAACTTTAGTTTGTAATCTTGTTCTTAGTTCCAAAGTAGGTAAGTGAGGTTTTTAATTTTAACTGCGTAGTTAAATGTAATAAATAATTAGTGTCTAGGTCTTAACAATTGAATCGTGACCCGCTATGAGTTCATTTTTAACAGTTATTAAAATTCAATAAGGTCGAAATTCAAACTTGTTAGTTATTTTAATTTTTAGTTTTTTGCATTCACAATGCAATTTTTATTACTGAAAAATGGAAAATGAAATATTTAGAAAAAATCGACCCGTCTCACAATCAGCTCCGATGGGACTCGAACCCACGACCTTTGTTCAAACTTGTTGTCATTAACAGCGACCTTTATAGTTGGCGCATTTAAACATTTTTTTTGTAAAGTGAGTCATGATTTAATTGGTTCGACTGTAGGTAAAGTTCAGACCGTGGTTAATAAACCCTATTAAATTTCATTTGAAGATCAAGGTGCATTTACTGGAATTAAATCGTCGCCTGGCCGCAGCTGAGGAAAAGAGAGATAATATAAAACATGAGTTGGATAACCGCTTAGATCCGCAAGAAGAAAGGGAGAAACTATTACTTCAGGTAATCAAAAATATGCAAGACATGCCTACACAATTAATATCACAAATATGACCCGTCCGACATTCATCGTAACCACCACTTTATGATTTTTAGGTTCGTGAAGATAATTCAGCGATAGCAGCATTAGACAGTAATGCTGCCAACTTGAAAGAGCAAATGAAAAAAGTTCAAGAACTTATTGAGCAAGCAGAACAAGTAAGGCACTTCCAATGATCACGCACAATTGTGTTCCACAGTTTATTGAAACGAAGGTTTCCCATGCAAAAATTAAGTAAATTAAACTAATCCTACCTTACTAAAATAGTGTCCGTAATCCAGGGGGGCTGACGTTGTCTCGCCGGCGCGCGCGCGCCCTGGCAAAACGATCTCCACACAACCCCCGATGGGATACTCTTACAGCTAACACTCTTATACTACACAATGCCCTAATAGGCCGCTAAAACTTTCCCGGCGCTTTTCAAAGCGAACACACACGGGTTACACGTCCGTACCCCGACCGGAGCCCTAGTAGGTGCAAAACGAATCTCGGTCCCAAAATGGGTAGGTAACTTGCGCGGCACGTCGCTACAGAAACACACGAACTTGTCTCGCGGCTGCTTACGGCCAACTGATCGCGATGTCGCGCGGGCGGCGGTCGGCGCCGAACCCACGAACGCACGGGAATGAATGAATCACGCGCGGCGTGAACATCCCCCCGTCCCGGACAGTAGCAAACTGTCCGCCAACTCAATCTAAGGGCAGGCGAGAGAGGGTAGCGATCGCTCGCTTCAAAACAGAGTCCCCCACCAGGACCTCGGCAAACCTGGGCACACCATCCGACCCCGGATGAAGCTGAACAATGCGTCCTAAACGCCAGCGGAGGGGCGGCAGGTTTGGATCCTTTACCAACACGAGGTCTCCAGTCTTGGGTGGGGTCGTCCTATCCGACCACTTAACGCGTTGCTGCAAAATGTGCAAATACTCCAGATGCCAACGGCGCCAAAAACTCTGCGTAAGCTGCTGGAGCAATTCAAATCGCGAGAGCCGTCCGGAGGGCACTTCGGAATAAGGATATTCCGGCAAGGCGTTAAGCGGTCTGCCAATCAAAAAATGGCCCGGCGTAAGGGCCTCTAAATCATTCGCGTCCGAAGACAACGGACACAACGGACGCGAGTTGAGGACCGCCTCAACCTTACAAAATACGGTCGCGAGTTCCTCAAACGTGAGGACCGTCTCCCCAATAACGCGACGAAGGTGAGTTTTAGCGGCCTTTACAGTTGCTTCAAAAATCCCTCCCCAGTGGGGGCAGGATGGCGGGGAGTACTGCCATCGTACCCCTCTGCGAGAGAGTGTGGATCCGATCTCAAAATTATTCCTATCCAAAAATTCACAAACTTCCTTTAAATACCTATCGGTGCCCTTGAAATTGGTTCCACAATCGGACCTGATTAACGACGGCATTCCGCGGCGAGACACAAAACGATTCAACGTGGCTACAAAGGCTTCTGTGGTGAGGGCACTAACCACCTCCAGGTGGACCGCTTTAGTGGCCAAACAAACAAATACACACAAGTAAGCCTTTTCCGTTCTAGCATTACGAAGCCGCGATGTCTTAACGGTAAATGGCCCCGCAAAATCCGTTCCAACTCCTGAGAAGGGCATCGATTCGTTCACTCGATCGGCAGGCAAATCACCCATCTGGGGCTGCATCGTATCGGCGCGCAAACGATAACACGGGAGACAACGAAAAATAACGGATCGGATTATTCTCCGCGCTGACAAAATCCAGAACTCTCGTTGGAGGAGCGCGGTCAAAGCATTACAACCGGCATGAGCATTCTTTACATGTCGGTCTGTAATCAACAGTCTAACTAACGGTCCATCCTTGGGGAGCAACAAAGGGTGGCGTGATCCGTACGGCAGGTTGGCATGTCTGAGCCTACCTCCGACACGCAGCAATCCGGTACTGTCCAAGAAGGGATTCAACCGCACCAAGGGTCCCTTCAACTTGGACTTACTTGAGCGCAGGGCTTTCAGCTCCGGTTCAAACTCTCGCTGTTGCGTCACTCGCAACCAATGCAACAGAGCGTCTTGCCGCTCTTGTGGGGCGAGGACCGGAGACAACGATTTCTCCTGAGGCTGGCGACAATTTCGCACAAAGCGCCTCATCCAAGCAGTCACGCCGAGCAACTTATCAAGAGAACTGTAGCGGTCTAACAAAAACTCCATCTGCGGAGCCGCCACCGTCTCCACGGCGTGAACACGCATGCCTAGGTCTGGGACTCTGGCCACAGCCGGGGTGGCAGGCCATGAGCGCTCAGGCCGTAACAACCATGATGGACTCCACCATAGGTGGTGGTCCACTAACTCAGGCGCCTCGCAGCCGCGGGAGGCACAATCTGCAGGGTTCAATTCGCCCGGTACGTGGCGCCAAATCAACGGGGCCTTTGAAGTCTGAATTTGTGAGACCCGGTTGGCCACAAAAACCTCAAGGGTGTGGACTGAACTCTTCAGCCAACAAAGGACGACCTGGCTGTCAGACCACGCAAATATCGACTCCAGGTCGACACCGTTTCCCAAGGTGTCGGCAACATGATTGAGTAGCCGTACTAAGAGAGTGGCGCCGGACAACTCCAACTTCGGAATGGTTAGCCTAGTCCGAAGGGGGGCGACCTTACTCTTGGCCATAACTAAGTGTACGGCGACAACGCCTGCTGCGTCCACCGTTCGGATGTAAACGGCTGCCGCGTATCCGCTTTCGGACGCGTCACAAAAGCCGTGCAGGGAGGCTTTAAACTTTCCCGAAGGCAGCATTTGCCTCGGTATACAAACCCGATTGACGTCGGGTAGGGATGACACGAACCTCACCCACTCTCGTAGGAGGCTACCAGAGAGGGGCTCATCCCATGACAATTCCGCAGCCCAGAGCTCCTGTAGGAAGCACTTCATCGAAAACACTACAGGGCTGAGCCAACCGTTCGGATCAAAGGTACGGGCTACAGTAGACAGCACCGTGCGTTTAGTCCAGACCTTTGGGTCTGGCAGTTCCAATCTATATGTGAACAAATCCGGGACTGGTCGATACTGGACTCCCAAAACAGACAGCATGTCTGGAGTCTCCGGATTTTCAAAGAGGAGCGGCTCTTGCTGGTGGTCCTTAGGCAAATCTGCCAATAGGTCCGGTGAGTTAGACAGCCACTTCCGCAACTCATAGCCACCAGCCCTCAAGAGCGCAATCAGCTCATCACGTAAGACGAGAGCCTCATCTAAGCTCGAGGCCCCCGTGCAGATATCGTCGACAAATAAGGCCCCCCCCTCAATAAGAGCAGATGCCCGGGGATAGCGTAGCCGTTCGCGCTCTGCGAGCTCCAAAAGCGAACGGATCGCCACAAAGGGGCTCGACCGCAAACCATAAGTGTTGGTGTTCAGCTCGTAAGCCAACATCGGATCCTGGGGATCCTCACGCCAAAGGATGAGCTGGTATCGTCTATCCTCCGGGTGAATCACGGTCTGTCTGAACATCATGCGGATATCGGCCACAAAGACGACAGCGTGCCGGCGGAAGTTGGTCAAAACATCACAGACATCGTGATGCAACTTCGGCCCCGCATGCAGACACTGATTCAACGACACTCCGGTTGACGTGGGCGCTGAACCATCAAAGACCACGCGGATCTTCCCATTGGAAGTCTTCAAAACAGCGTGGTGTGGCAGGAAGTAATGTTCCACATTACGCCAGTCCAACTGCGAGATGGACATGTGCCCAAGGTCCAAATACTCCCGCATGAAGTCTATATACTTCTCCTTGAATGCGGGATCCCTGGCCATCCTACGCTCCATGGACAACAATCTCTTCTCGGCCATCGGTCGGGAGCTCCCTAAAGGAGGGCGAACCGCCAAGAAGGGCAAGCGGGTAATCAAGCGACCCGAGAGGAGGCGCCCAGTGTTGTTCTGGTAGAACAATTCGCACTCCTCCGCTAACGGATCCAACCGCTTGGCAGTGGGAGGTTCCTCCACCTCCCAAAACTTTTGGAGAACGTCGGACAAAGTAGACCCGACAATGATCTGGCGGTCTACCGACGGGGTCTCTGGTGTCTGTGGTACCTTTCCCATCACCACATGACCCAGCGACGAGGACAAGGCGACAAGATCGGCTGTCTGCAAAACTCGCTTGCTTCCACACAGTACACGACCGAGGACATCCGCACCAATCAACAAGTGTATTGGGCCCGGTCGGTGGAAGGAAGGATCAGCCAAAGCCAGTCCAGACGTCAGCTCAATCGTGGATGGCGGCACTCGCACTTGCGGGAGTGGTCCAACCACCTTATCAAAAACTATCGCCGAAGCACCGATCTTCGGCCTTGGCGTGAAGTGGGGGGAGAAGGAGAACTCAACTCGACCAATCGGATCAGGGATCCGCGAGTCTCCCACCCCCCGTACCGCTTCGTGATGCGGCACAAGCAAAAGACCCAGCTGTCGGACAAGCCACCTGGACATTATGCACCCCTGGGCACCTGAGTCCAAAAGGGCACGCACCGTGACAACATTGCCCTTAGGTCCCCAAACATTCACGGAGGCTGTTGGCAACAGCACAAGCTCCGGAGGGGTGGTTGGGTCCGACAGGGGCGCCATTAAAAATTTTGGGGGGGTACTTGTCCCCCTCGCGCCTGAGTCGGCGCGCCAAATGTGGGACGCTCGTACCGGGCGAGCGGGTCCCAATCGGGTACATACTGGCCCCGACCAACAGCACTCCTAGGTGCAGGGTAATACCCGTGTGGGGCGTGCCTCGGTGCATAGTACCCCAATCGAGGCCTCTCCATTAGGGGGGGGGAGTAGCAAATAGGGCCCGTGCCCATCGCCACCGTGGCGTACTCTTGTGGTACCCCCCTACCCCCGCCCGTGGCGGGGGCGTCTCTCCTATAGTTCCCCCTCTCCGGGGGGGACTGAACGGGGGGGCTAAGCCCCGCCGAATCTCTAGGTGACCGGTTCCGGGCTGCCGGGCCCCCGCCCGTGCGCGAGGAATTCGAACCCCGGTCGCTCCCGGCGTCCTTGCGGTCCAAACAAAGGAGGGGGTGATGCCTCCCTCCGCAAAGACGACAATCCTCGGTCTGGGGACACGCCGACTGCATGTGTCCCCCCAAACACCTATAGCACCATTGGCGCTGTCTTGCGACGGCCCTCCGTCCCTCTGGGCGGAGGCCTCTAAATTTGGCACATTCGTGCACCACGTGCCTATCTCCCCTGCAATACCTGCACCGCTCACTCGGTGCGGGGGGAGGGGACTGCTGGAAGGCAGCATAGCGATTGGTCGGGCGACGGGGCTGTTCCCTCGCCGCCACCATACGACCAACACCTGGAACCGGGGCGGGCTCCAGGTGGTCCGTCACCCTACATTCGTCCTCCAAAAAACGAAGGAGGTCCGCGAAGGGCGGGAGATACGAGGCGCTGTCGCCTCCGTACCTCTGCTCGAAACGCCCCTTCATTTCAGCGGGCAATTTGGCGAGGACTATGTGCAGCAGTACAAAGGACCACTGATCCACCGGCAGGTCCAATCGCCTTAGGGAGTTGACCGCTGACAGTAGCGGGTTCAGCAACTCCCTCCGTAACAGGTGTACCCGCGTGATTCGCGGGAGGGCCAAAATCGTGGCCACGTGGGTGTCCGCCAGTAACCGGACATTCTGGTACCTGCTAACCAGAAGCTGGCGAGCCACCTGGTAGTTATCGTCGCTGATGAGCAGGTGCTGGATTACCGCGCTGGCCTCTCCTCGCAGGGAGGAGCGCAAATAGGCCAACTTCTCGCTAGGGGATAAGTCCCGTCGTGAATCCACCAAACTGTCAAACAAATTAATGAAGCCCATCCAGGCTGACAGATCCCCATTAAAAGTGGGAATCTCCAAGGTAGGCAATCGGCCTAGCAACGCCGTCGGGGTAGGTTTGACCTCCCCGCTCAAAACCGGCTCCCCCTTCCGAACAGCCAGGGCCCTCTCAGCCGCCTCCGTGAACTGGTCAGCCAGCTCATAGGCCTGGGCTACATCCTGCTCCAGCTGTTCCGACACGGCATCATCAGCTGGGGGGTTCTCCAAATAATGCGCGCGACACTCCATGGCGTGGCGCTCCAGGTCTTGCAGCCGAGCTGCCAGCCCGCCATACCGAGCTAGCAACGCGCCTACCCGGTCGGCTCGGTCTATTAATGTGACCGCACAAGCAAGCCAACGCAAAGCTCCTTGGATGCCAGCCCTGGATACGGCGGTCGGATTCGTTGGAGCCATTTATAATCCGTTTAATAAACAAAGCAAACAAAGAAATATAAAAGTGGTAAACATCAACAAAAAAAAACAATAGAAATAGGTCGCGTCACGATAATATAAAACACAAGTAATCTGTGCCGGCCGGCGCCTGGTCAATATTGGCCGCCCCGGGTTTGAGTGAACGTTGACAGCTATATGCGTGGTCAGAATTGGCCCCAACGGGGTTCAAGGGTTAAAATTCGGACGACATACACGGACCCTACTAGTTTCATAAATTATTAGCAACTTACCAATTTCAAGGGCTAACAATATAACGGTATAAACAAAACGTATAGGATTAACGGTATGGCATACCTCACAAATCAACTACTAAACCGTTATCAACAAACGAAAACAAAACTATTTTTAATAATAATACTCGTAATTTAATACTACTAATAATTAAAACTAGTTCCACTTTTTTAACTAGGCAAGCGGACTCGGAACAAACACTAGTATGTGGTACTAATAAACAACACTTTCGAACGAAACTATTCGTCAAATAAATCCCGACAAACAAAAAAAAATATACACATCTAGGCGAGTAAACTCGTATCAAGTCACTAGTATGTGATACTAATAAACACACTTTCGAAGGAACTATTCGTCAAATAAATCCGGACACACAAAAAAAAATATACACATCTAGGCGAGTAAACTCGTATCAAAACACTAGTATGTGACAACAATTATATAAGTGTCTATCTATTATCGGATCCACCAAGTGAGAAACATTCGCTTCGAGAATTTACTAGAACAATTTCTTAGTACTTCAAATCGTCTCGGGATCTTCAAATACCCTCGAGATTTCAACAAAAAAAAATAATTTTTAGGTACTCTTTTTAGGTACGCTTTTTATTTTTACTATGAAATTTTATGTAGTTAATTTTAATATGAAAATTAATTATATCAACTAAGCTCTGCTACCAAAAATTATGATCACGCACAATTGTGATGACCACATCTACTGTGTTCCACAGTTTATTGAAACGAAGGTTTCCCATGCAAAAATTAAGTAAATTAAACTAATCCTACCTTACTAAAATAGTGTCCGTAATCCAGGGGGGCTGACGTTGTCTCGCCGGCGCGCGCGCCCCCTGGCAAAACGATCTCCACACAACCCCCGATGGGATACTCTTACAGCTAACACTCTTATACTACACAATGCCCTAATAGGCCGCTAAAACTTTCCCGGCGCTTTTCAAAGCGAACACACACGGGTTACACGTCCGTACCCCGACCGGAGCCCTAGTAGGTGCAAAACGAATCTCGGTCCCAAAATGGGTAGGTAACTTGCGCGGCACGTCGCTACAGAAACACACGAACTTGTCTCGCGGCTGCTTACGGCCAACTGATCGCGATGTCGCGCGGGCGGCGGTCGGCGCCGAACCCACGAACGCACGGGAATGAATGAATCACGCGCGGCGTGAACATCCAATAATGGTCAAATTATCGCAGCATATAATAATAACATCAATTCATACTTCATCATTTTCTATTTCTTTACCAGGATTTAGAAGAAGGCAATTCTGAACGCCACCAGAAATATCGCGAGCTGAAGAAAAGAGAAGAAACTATGGACACCTTTATGGCTAACTACGAAGAAAATCTTAAAAAAGAGCAAGATAGAATTGCACAATTGGAAAAGGATATAGTATTCGCATTGGATCATAGCAGTTCCAACATTGATTTGGATCTGAGTGAGATAGATAGTTTGAAGCAAAAGGAAGGATACACCGGTTATGATGACAGTAAGAAATCTGTAAATGCTCTGATGAAAGATTATGAGAGGTTTCAAGCAAACTTGAAGAAGGTAAGATTCCTGGTGGATTGACAGCAAATCTAGACTAGGTAGTTTCTGTTGCACTACACAAAGTCGTTAGCATAGTATGAGAGTTAATAATGAAAGTAATGAAACTGATAGCAAACATTCAAAAATATTGTGTTGACGTAATTCTTTAAATGTAAAAGACGATTGGTTTACTTCTTTGCATAAATGCCTTTGACATGAGTAAAAAAGAAAACGTTATTTAAGTAGGTACTATTGGTACTATGAAACTTAATTCATTGAAGACTGATTACCTAGCTACCCTACGCATTTCCTGATGTGAAAGCTAGAAATGGGAATTGAATAGTGATATCCTGTTATTTTATCCTTTTCAGGCCGAATCAACCCGTGAACGTCTAGCAACCGAGTTGCAAACATTGCCAGAGAAGACAAGAGCCATGAAGGATGAACTCGTGACGCTGTCAGATCTTGAACGCTTGAGAGATGAAGGTACCTAAAGCTTCCCCATTTTGTTGTAATGCAGTCAAATATTGGTTTCTTTAAAGTTTTAACAAAACTCATGATTTTTTAAGCCTATAGTTTCAAGTTTATGTTTAGTATTTCGAGCTAGACGTCGAAAATTTGAGTATAAAAATCTCAATGAGGTTTCCAATATGTATGATATTAATTCAGATACCGCTCCTAAAAATATAGCAAGTAATTATGGATCATAAAAGATCTATTTCACAGGCGAGGAACAGAAAAAGGCGTTAGAAACTGAGCTGCAACTTCTCAAAGAAAAACTGGCACCGACTGAAAGCGCAGTCAGCGAAGCTTCGCATAAACTGAAAAAGTTGCAGGTAAAGCGCCTCTTTTATCTATATAATAAAAGGAAACCCAGAGAACTAGTACTATTTAAAGAAGGCGGAATAACATCAACGAAACTATGCTTCACTGTCTGAACCCAAGTATGAAAAAAACGCGAAACATTTTTTTTCTTGGCACGGCCCTTTTGAGTACTTATCAATAACAATAAAGACCTTAAACGTAAAATAACAGCTTAAAATATTTAAAAAATATAGATATTATAAATACCTGACTGAGGTCCACAAGTAGCTGCGATGGCTGACCAAATTAGCTATTGCAGGTCTCACAGGATCTTGACACATTCTTGTAGCACTTTAGTTTTCTTAAGCTGCGACATGTAGGTTTTAGTTCTCGGACTATTTTAATACTTTAAAATAGTCCGAGAACTAAAACCTAGCGTATCTGTCCGACAATTTAATATAATTAACAAACACACAATATAATGGACGATGTCCTTTTCAAGCAGATTCTTTTGACAGAGCACGGTAAACTGGGTATACCAACTGTGGTACCAACGAATACAAATTATCTTCAACGAAATTATAACAAGATATAATTATATCTTGTACGCATGGAATTCCATGCGTACATACCGAACAAAATATTTAATAAACAGATAAACAAACAAAAGAATAACGCATCTTTAAAGATATATTTTTTGTAAGAATCGTATAAAAAAATAATTTTACATTCTTATTCATACTCTTACAATTTTCAGGAAAGTTTGGATGGCAACGAAATGTACGCCAAGCTGAACAGCCTAGAAGAACAACTGGCACAGTTGGAGTCCAGGAAGACTGTTCTGGAAGATGACATCGCCTCTATAACCCTCAAGGCGGACTATGAGCCTCTGAAGAAACAGGCGTTGGAAGAACTGGCCCTTTTGAATAGGAAAATCATTGAAGATTTGAACAGCACAAAATCATATTGAATTCCAAGTCCAGATATGTGTATACCTACTGTGGTCCCCTACCGTACCTAGAATGCGATGCAAACTTCATAGCGTCTGAAGTTAGCCGCTGTGCGCAAACGCAACTTCGTCTATCCCCTGCGCTGACTAAAGTAAATCGCGGAGCACGAAGAATCTCGTATAATGACTTGAGGGCTAATCTGAAACGCAAAACCCGAAACTTCGTTATACCCGCCCCTCTCGCTCTCCAGTCATGACAGAATCGAGTGAAAGAGGCGGGGCTATTATTTTACAGTACATACTGCAGGTGGTATTTATTTTTTGAAATAATTAATTAGCTTAAATGAACAGATAATTTTAATTTGCGACCTATTTAATGCCTTGGACAATAATTTGTCCTATATTATATTGTAATTAAATTAGTCTAGTTGAAATAAATTACGATATAATTATTTCGAATATTTTTATTTACTCAAACAATAATTTAATATCACAGACATGGTCACTAAAATTATAATTCACTTACACGATATTTCAAATAGGTACCTCATACAAATATAGGGCGCGTAATTTACTCTTAATTGATGTCAACCTTTTACTGTGGTAATAAAGCGCAATTTTGTCTGCGCGTAACGATAAGACTATGTAGGAATCGTTATATTTGGCAAATTTTTTTTTTAAATTCTGATATTGTGATTTATTGATTGACTACTTTTTCTTGTTTGTCTAACAGAACTGAGAGTTCTGATGGTATCTCTTTATTGTTGGCTCTCAACAGACCACAAATGTTGCGGATAAACTTCTGGGTGGGCGTTATGTCCATTTCTTGCATACGGGTCCACAGACTCATCGCACCGTGGAGGTTATCTTCGCGTTCTGGAAAAAGAAGAAATCAATGTAGTGCCTACTTGGTACTACGGATTGGTGGGTATGACTGCAAACGCAGCTGGAACCAACGGCATAACGTGCCTTCCGAAGCACATAGGAGCTCGAGATTATAAATTTTGGGTCACCCATCCCGTGACCGACCATTGCGAAAGTTGCTTAACTTCAACGATCGCAAGCCGAGCGCGCTAACCATTGCGCCACAGGCTCCTCGTGTGTATAGCCACAGCCTTCTCTATCGTCTTCTACAAGCCATGCGCATAAAGTTGGCAATGTCGCATTTCTAGTTTTAAGTGAACCTATTTGACACCGTTTGACAGGTAAACAGCGAGTAAACCTCGAGTACTGAATTCTATGGAGATGGCATATTGTTCTAAGTACTTATATGAACTATCCGTTAAACAAATATGAGCTAAATCGACATTGTGCTCATAAACAGCCATCTTGTTCTATCTTACCTCCAATACTCCATGTAAAAAGAGACAGCAATATATTTATTTGACCTATTTTTGGCAACATTAAAACGTGACGTCATAGTAATGCATGATTGAGGCCGGTGACCGGTCGCCATTTTTGTTTCTCGGTATGTGTAGGTATGCCTCACTTTTTCGTAGCTGGTATGCCATCTCCATAGGATTTAGTACTCAGACGAGTAAACCGGTTCACAGCAATGTTGCCGTTTTGCTTCATAGCATGGCTTGTAGAAGACGATAGAGAAGGCTGTGGTATAACGTGTGTTTATTAGCTTGGCAGCATGAGTTTTATGAGTTAATGGAGTCAACACACCAAGCCTGCTGTCATGCTCATGAGTCGTCAACATTTTTTCGGCGAGTTAGTGGGCGCCTTCAAATCTCGTGTAACGAAAAACATTGGCGGCGGCGGCACGAAATCAGCAAGTTCGGCATGTTGCCAGCGACACGCGCTGGTAAAAGTCTGCGACATGATTCTCTTGAAATAAAGCCGCCGGCCGGGCTGTGTCGGCAGAACGTCGTGCTTGGTGTGTTGATCGCATAATAAACTAGTAGGTGGTTGTCGGAATCTGGCCTCCTAATTCACAAACCACTGGCAATGTTCCCGACAGCAGAATGTATGCATTGTTACTGTTACTGTCACTGACTTTGGAATAAAAAAGGACAATTTTGTCCTTTGCGCATTCCGCTATCGTCTCCAGCTGTTAGACCTTCTCGCCCGCGAACCTCAAGCAGTGTCGCATCAAAGCATCGGGATGGATCCTAAGCAACTATACTTACGGTGTAAATCCTGTAAAAGACTACTCGGCAAAAGTTGGGGACTATCACCGAAAATAACGATGTGGCTGTATAAAACCGTTATACGTCCCATAATCACATACGGAGCCGTTGCCTGGTGGTCCAAAACAGAGCAAAGCACCGTCATCAACAAACTGCAGAAATTCCAAAGATTGGCATGCTCTGCGACAACCGGCTGCATGCGAACCACCCCCACAGCCGCCCTAGAAGTAGCCCTGGATTTAACACCCTTGGATCTGTTTATACAACAAGAAGCCTCCATGGCTGCTATAAGGCTTAAACACCTGGGTCTGTGGTACAATCGAGAGGGTCCTCACTCCACATTGTGGAATGATTTAGTGAAACATGAGTCACTAATCGCTGCCCCATGCGATAGGATACCCAAGCAATACATTTTCGTAAAGAAATACCAAATACAGTTATTTGAAAATGACCGAGATCACTCTGGCATACATGAAGTCCGAATCTATACGGACGGCTCCAAGATGGGGACTGGAACTGGAGCTGGAGTATTCTCACAAGATCTGAATATCAAAATATCACTAGCGCTGGGCCAACACAGTTCGATATTTCAATGCGAATGTGTTGCAATAATAAACGCCGCTACCACGGCCCTGTCCAGAGGTATAAAGGAACTAAACATCCGCATACTGACTGACAGCATGGCCGCCCTAACAGCACTGGAGGCCAACACGATCAACTCCAGTATCGTCTACGAATGCCACAAAGTTTTGGATCGTTTAGCATCCAACAACGGAGTAATCCTACAATGGATTAAAGGGCATAGTGGATCACACGGGAATGATGCCGCCGATGAGCTGGCTAGAATGGGATCCTCCACAATAGTGACAGGACCTACACCCATTCTGCCACTCCCATTCAGCCAACTGCGCTCATGGGTAAGGCAACGAACTCGTGCTGCACATAATACACGTTGGGTAGCTCTAACAAGCTGTAGACAGTCTAAGATGGCGATGACTGCAGTCTCGCCGCGTTTGACCTGCAGGCTGCTCAGCCTCAATCGTCCAGACCTCCGGATAGTTGTTGGTACACTTACAGGTCACCTTACCTTAAACCGACAACTATTTATTATGAATGCGACAGACAGTCCTCTATGTAGAGGTTGCCTGAACGCTGAGGAAACAGCCGCCCACGTGATCCTGGAGTGCGTAGGTTTGGCCGCACAACGAACAGAAATCCTCACAGAGGTGAGGTCGCTCCTAGAAGCCTGTGAACGCCCCAGGAGGCTTCTGCGCTTCTGGAAGGAGCTAGGATGGCTCGACTAGCCATGCTCACGCATAACGGACCAAATATGAGTCTAAATGCGGAAAAATGTCAATACCAATACCAATACCAATACGGTGTAAATCCAAAATCAGCTCGTAGATCGCACCGACATCGACATGCCTCAAGTCCCTCGCGCATTCTGCTACAGTCTCCAATGGTTTGACCTTCTCCTCGTAAGTGAACAGAGGTTCAAAGCATCGGGTTGGAACTTAAGCAACTATACTTACGGTGTACATCCAAAATCAGCTCGTAGATCGCATCAACATCGACATGCCTCAAGTCCCTCGCGCATTCCGCTATAGTCTCCAACGGTTTCTCCTTCTTCTCGTCCGCGAACCTTTCGCAGTGACGCATCAAAGCATCGGGGTGGAACTTCACTGAGGGGTCAAGGAGTGTTTTGCGAAGGGTCTTCTTGTAGCCTACTTCGGCTAGGGCTGCTATCAGAGTAAGCTGGAATAGATAAAATTGAGTTATGCCCGTTTGCACTAAACTCGGGTTGAGCTTGTCCTAGATAAGATACATCTTAGTTTATGAACAGCCTAAAACAGCCGAGCTAAAATTTTTGTTTGCACTGACAGACTACGTCGTAACTTAGTCATCGCCTTGATAAGAGAATGAATGAATGAATTCAAATATTAATTGTTTATGGATTTTAAAACTGGCGAGGTAAAGTAGGTCACTGGATATTTTTTTGGTTGAAACTTCTCATTGATTCCTTTCGTGAGTTAAAAGGAGACAAAAGCTAAGACGTTGTCTATTTTATTTGGTAGGGGTAATTCACCGAGAAAAGAAAAAGTCAACTGAGCTCAACTGTCAAGAAAAACATTTTTTTAATAAATGATGAATGACGTATGTCACATGTGTTGTGTCTCTATCTAACAAACAAGAATACAAAAGCCACAAGCTTTTCTGTTCCGGTGACAGCCGTGACAGAGGAGTCATTTGCAATACGAAATTAGCTGTCAAAATGGACTGTCGTATGAAAACTGTTTTAGTTCCAAAGATAATCAAGGGAACAGAAAAGCTTGTCGCACTACTCTTTGCTCACAATGCCACAGACAATAACCACTGATATAGGTATTTCTTAAGCCTTAGGTGCTCGATATTGGGCCCGTAAGTTATGAATAGCCTAAAGTGCATTTAAGAATGTCATAAGGTTAGTGCAAAGCAATTTTTTGTTAAGAATGTCTTAAGTTAGCTAGGAAAAGACTTAGGCGATTCTTAAGTTTAGTGCAAACGGGTGTTAAACTCTCGTCGTCACCATCAATGTGTCTTATTCAAGTCCATACTAATATTATAAACTAGCGGCCGCCCGCGGTTTCAGCCGCGTGGTTCTTGTTCCCGTGAGAATATCAGGATAAAAAGTGGCCTAAGTTACTCTTTATTACATCAGCTACCTGCCAGTGAAAGTCCCGTCAAAATCGGTCCAGCCGTTTCAGAGATTAGCCGGAACAAACAGACAGACAGACAAAAATTGTAAAAAATGTTATTTTGGTATATGTACCGTATATACAATCA
The DNA here is from genome assembly GCA_949710035.1 of Crambus lathoniellus. Taxonomy (NCBI): domain Eukaryota; kingdom Metazoa; phylum Arthropoda; class Insecta; order Lepidoptera; family Crambidae; genus Crambus; species Crambus lathoniellus. The sequence goes on along the minus strand of OX453298.1, from coordinate 30,943,254 downwards.
TATGCATGTAGTTAAAAGCGGTTATTTTAATATTACAAACAGACACTCCAATTTTATTTATTTGTTTAAATTTGAAAGTGTGTTTATTTGTTTGTCCGACTTTCACGCCGAAACGGAGCAACGGATCGACGTGATTTTAGGTATCGAGATAGTTTGGGAGCTGGAGAGCGACATAAGCTACATTTAACATGTGGACTAGCAGCTCGTGCTTTAATGGCGTCTTTTTGTACTTCTTGTCCGCTGATAATTTAACTGCTTGTGGTCTAGGTGAACTCACCACCGCTATCAAACCTAGAGGATTCCCAATGGGTGTGCATATTGTATTCGGTTTGGTTGATAGTAGGACTTGTTTCAAGTCCACCTAACTAGCAACCACCGTTTTATACGAGTCTGTCACTCTAGCTCAGCCACAACAAAGTTATCTTCAAGTTAATAACATGCTATGGCTAGGAAGGGCTATCTTAGGCTCGACCTGCTGCTAGTTCAGTTCGTCACTGGTAGAGCATTCAGGACGTTGCGCGATTCCACCTTTAGGGCTATCAACACCTTAAATCTAGCTAGAGTATGACGAAAGCGCTATCCCTGAAAAAAACAGCCATAACTATTACCTGAACATCCCCCGGCACAGAATATATATTAGTACCTTACGGTACAGAAATTTCACTACCGAGTTTAGGTATGATAAACGCAAGCGTCCGGTCACCGGACTAGTCTCAATAGGCTGGCACTCGCTCGGCTTGTCGCACACGCAGCGCACGCATCCGCATGTGTCGCCATCTGTCTCGCTACGCGTGTATTACTTTCACAGGTAAAGTAGTACCTCTGACAGCCCTAGCAGATTGAAGCGAGACGGCAGACAGTTATTGTACTATGAACGCTATACGCAATGCAAAAGGTTGAAATTAGGTTGTGTTCCAGAATAGTAGGTAAATATCTCGGGAATTTTGCGCCGCTTGTATGGAAGTGAAACAGGCCTGCCCCCGGACCGTGTACCCGCTTGTCCACATTCAGTATAGTTTGCGCGAACTTGTTAAGTGACCGTTGGACCTCTCGTTGATAACGAAAGTGTCCTCTGACCGGCCGTCGCCCATCTTGCTCAGGATGTGGACTAGCAGCTCGTGCTTTAATGGCGTCTTTTTGTACTTCTTGTCCGCTAATAATCTAACTCTGTGGTCTAGTTGAACTCACCACCGCCGGTATCAAACCCAGAAGTCTCTGATTAGATTCCGATTTGGTGTGCTTACCGTGTGTATTCGGTTTGGTTGGTAGTAGGAGTTGTTTAAAGTCCACCTAACTAGCTACCACCATTTTATACGAGTCTGTCACTATAGCTCAGCCACAACAAAGTTTACTTGCTATGGCTAGGAAGGGCTATCTTATCTTTAACTACCAGACCTGCTGCTAGCTCCTTTCGTCACTGGTAGAGCATTCAGGACATTGCGCGATTCCACCTTCAGGCTTATCAACACCTTACATCTAGTTAGAGTATGACGCAAGCGCTATCCCTGAAAAAATCAGCCATAACTATTACCTGAACATCCCCCGGACCGTGTACCCGCTTGTCCACATTCAGTATAGTTTGCGCGAACTTGTTAAGTCTCCCGTTAGACCTCTCGTTGATAACGAAAGTGTCCTCTGACCGGCCGTCGCCCATCTGGCTCAGGATGTGGACTAGCAGCTCGTGCTTCAAAGGAGTCTTGTTATATTTCTCGGATAGACGGACGAACTCGCTCACGGCTTCTTGGATGTTGTCACTAGAAAGGGGGAGCAAGTTTGTGAGATCTATCTATGCAAATGTTTCTTAAAGCAATTATCACACTGCAACGGATACCGCTCTGGTTTGCGGTAGTGCGGTTCTTAACTTTGGCTGTAGAATCTTGATTTGCATACAAAACCCGCAGTGTACATCACACTCAAACCGCATCTCCGTCCACCGGAGCGGAAACCGGCGGCAGTGTGATAACCGTCTAATGCTGGCCATGCCGATTGAACGATAGGAAGGATGGTGTATGGCCAGCATAAGAGGCTGACATGAACCAACTAGCGCCGCCAATCGATTTTATTGTTTTTACCGATTTACCGATTTTATAGAATTTCGTTATTTAAACTGAGCGAAACGGAGATGTTTTGATTTCTATTGGTTGCTTTAAGACATCTCCTCTCCGCTCCATTTTGGTGGAGACCGGCCCTAAACTGAGCAGGGCGGAGATCTGTTAATAACGAAATTCTATTGGTTGTATGAGCACATCTCTCCTATACACTTTGGTGGAGCCTAGCCGGCAGTTAGTCCGTTCGGAGTTATGCTGCAGCAATTATATCTGTTTTCTATAGTTAGAAAATATGTACGTTTTCTTTTTCTCCAAAACAACAGAAACAGGATTTTTTGTATGTGTGTAAAACAGGGTTTAAACATTAATGAAGTGACTTGAAGGTTCTCACTTCTTTAAGTGGACTCTAACTAGAGGCCCCAGCAGTACGTTGGAAGGCTTGCAGAACCTGTGGCTGGTCAACAGGTCGAATATCTGACATGCCTCCACGTGGGAAGTGCGTGGCGGTAGTATTTTGCAATCCAACTGTTAATACTTACTTCTTCAAGTGGAATCTAACTAGAGGCCCCAGCAGTACGTTGGAAGGTTTGCAGAAACAGTGGCTGGTCAGCAGGTCGAACATCTAACGCGTCTCCACGTGGGAGCCGTACGTGGCGGTAGTATTTAGCAATCTAACTGTTAATACTTACTTCTTCAAGTGGACTCTAACTGTTAATACTTACTTCTTCAAGTGGACTCTAACTAGAGGCCCCAGCAGTACGTTGGAAGGCTTGCAGAACCTGTGGCTGGTCAACAGGTCGAATATCTGACATGCCTCCACGTGGGAAGTGCGTGGCGGTAGTATTTAGAAATCTTAATGTTAATACTTACTTCTTCAAGTGGAATTTAATTGTTAATACTTACTTCTTCAAGTGGACTCTAACTAGAGGACCCAGCAGTACGTTGGAAGGCTTGCAGAACCTGTGGCTGGTCAACAAGTCGAACATCTGGCGCGTCTCCACGTGGGAGCCGTGCGTGGCAGTAGCGTCTAGCAGTCGCCAGCAGTTCATGGTTATACTGCGACCACCTACTATGCGACTGTGGGGCAGAATAAACATGAACTTTGTTAGAAACTTGATGCTAGGAAATGGAACTGCTCTTTGATGAAAAGCGAGTAGGAGATAAGTTGTTGTTTTTCATAGTAGTGTTTATTATTATTCTGTATTATTATAATATTTCGAATTGAGATGGATGGACTCGAGATTCACAAGCCAGAAAGTAGTTTTAACCGAATGAGGACCTATGTGTCCATTACGTAGAGACCCTTTGAGACTGAGAAACGTTCTCTTGTCGGATTCGCCCTAAACATTATTATTTAGCTCACACGACATGCCTTTGACTCCTATTTAAAACGAAATACTTCCGAAATAAACATTAAATAGGAGCGTTTTACCTACCATTAAAACGCATATTGTGTCCGAAGCGTTATTCGAAGCCTAGGTAAACATATTTTGAGAAAGCCCTTTCCGTTTCCGTTCGACATCAATTTTCCTATTGGTCAATTTTACCCACGTGACGTCACTTCCGTAACGTCATCATAAGTCACGTGATACGAGTTCACCTTTTAGCAACGGCGGAGGATTTGTGTCATTGTAGTCTCAAAATCTAAAACACTTGACAACCATTAAGGATAAAATCTACACCAGGCAGGTCTTAAAGCTAGGCTTCGAATAAGGCTCCGGACACAATATGCGTTTTAATGGTAGGTAAAACGCTCCTATTGTGTCCTTTCGCCGTTATTCGAAGCCTAGGTAAACATATTTTGAGACCTTGTTTGTTATCGCCTGGTGAACGAGGACGCCAATGTGACATGTATCAGCAATTATGACATTAATCTTATACCTTTCGACAAATTCGACAGGTACAAGGGGTACAAGAATTAATTGTTTAACTTTATAACTCAACATCACAAATTAATACTGATATCAGAAACATTATGCTATTACTATCAAACATTCCAGTATGTCATACAATAGTACGTAAGTACCTATATAATGAAAATATGAGCACGGACTGAACATGATTGAAAAGAAAATAAAATGTATACTTATGCTCAATCTATCAAACCTTATTCATAAATATGTAAACTATGTTACATAAATCATTTACATATTCTTGAAATATTCAAAAACTGAAAAGAAACAAACATTACATTAACACAACTTGTGCTATCCCTTATATATTTTTGAAGCAAAAACATCTGAAAATCTTTTGGCTAAGTCTCTTCTGATATAACATCAATACGATATGATCTGAAAACACATAATAAAGCAAAATATAAGTACAATATAATAATTGTAAAAACTTTCGGCACAAGAAACCATAAGCACAAGACTCTTATCTTCCCTAACTGTAAAATCATGTTGCTTTAAATTATTATGTTACACCTGCTAGTGACACGCTAAACTCCCGAGCACTAGCATTGTTACGAAGCTGACGACTGTTTCTCAGTATATCCTTTACCGCTATAGGGAAATTATTGTTCATACTAAAATAAATAATTTTGGGAATTTTAATATACCACTGTGTAGCCCCAATCTAAGCAAAGTTTGTCCTATGGCCAAGATGCCCAAGTCGTAATTCTTATGGTTCTGTAGGGTGCGAAGCATTAAGTCCACCTATGTACTGTAATTAGTGCATGAAGAATTAAATAAATAAATAAACATGTATTCTGTAAATACATGGTTGTGTTACCTACAAAACACTTCGATCAATTAAACATAATATTATACTTAAAATATCGAACCCACGACGTTATTTTTGGCAGTTAAACTGTTGACTTACTACCTACACCAAATTCAAGAGAAAAGACATTATTTAAAGCTCTGTGCTAGAGAAGAAGTCAACTATTGCTATGTTTGTGCAGTGCAAGATGCATTAAAGTTTGATTGCAAAAATTAACGTTAACATTATTCGAATAAATAGGATCGCAGATCGCAGGATGTTATATGTATAACATCCTAAACTACTTGTGCCGGCTTGTCTTACTGGTCTGACAAAAAGAGCGATCATGTATAAAGGTCAAGTAAATTTCTGAAAATAATGTAAGCACATGCCTTATTTTACAAGATCAAAACAAAAGTAGTTCGTATATTAACTTCTTTAAAGCATCTGCTATTTTGTAACAAATCTCATTTGCATACAAATCGAATTAATGTAACTCTAAAAGATAAATTGCAAAAGATTTGCAATATTTTGTCATAACTTTATCTACTACTTATATCTATCAATCAATCAAATATTGATTTATTCACATAGACATATAATAAGCATGTATGTACTTATGAATCGTCAATATTTTCCTACCACCCATTCAAGACTTTTTAACTGTAACTATACATATAAATATAATAATGACAACGCAAATGACTGGTAATGGCCGATAATGACAGTTTCACTTTATATATTTTACCGACACGGTCCCAAGTTGCATTGCAGGACACAATTTTTTATATAGACTGCCATTCTAAAGACGCGTTTCTCTTATTATTAATTACCATCGAACCAATGAAAAACTCCCGTTAATTACTGTCAATTTAGCTACACGGAACATCTTAAATAGTTATATCCAATCTAGCAAAGAAACATGAATATACAAAATTAAAAAATTTCATTGAGTTATGGCTCATTATACCCATCCATTTAGTAAAAATGGGTTAACCGGGCACATTATATAACTTCGTAATGAATACAAACAATTCTAACATAATGAACTAAATATATATATATATATATATATATATATATATATATATATATATATACATACATATATATACCCATATTAAAACTCACCAAAGACATTGTGTAAGGAATAACGAGAGGAAGAGCGTCGACTACCATCGCCAATATTCGGGTGGTCCCGGCAAGCGCGGCGTGTGCGCTGCGATCTGCAAACTCTATCCAATCCAGTCAGTCACGCTCGGACGTCATCGGCGACACATGCGTTCTCTTATTCGATCACTAATAATTACCTTTTGCCCTATAATTGTTTCCAAGTGAATTGCTATTATAGATATACATAAAAGTTTATTCAAGTTTAATTTCTCTCCATAATTAAGTTCTCCTTTTAGCTCAGAAGTGGTATGAACTTATTCTCACAGAATTAAAGTGTATCAAAAGTATAAGAACGCATGTGTCCCGAGGCACCATTACCGTAGGTAATGTGAGAGCCCTTTGATAGGCCGCCTGTGTTGCCCTAGCGGGCCCCGGCCACCCGGCGTTGTTTTTTCCGATTTGGCGGCGCGTTTGTTATTGTTACCTATAATGTTATCTATCGTTGGTGTTAAATAACACCTAGGTATGTTTAGTTTAAACGCGTCTAATACCTGTAATGTTATTATTCACACACTTCGCTCACTCGCACCGCCGTGATTATACGTCTAGTTTTTGTGTGCTACGGTAATTTATTTCGTTTATTGTGTTGTGTATGGCTCCAAATATGGACATAATTAAATTAGTGGAGCGATTAAAATCGCTTGAGAAAAAAGTTTATGGCGTTCCCCGGAGCCCTAATGGAGATGGCTCGCTGACGCCACCATTGCCGCCATCGCTTATGAGCGGTGGCCCGAGTTCGGTTCGACGTCCGGTGTCGCCGGCGACGGCCGTGGGTAGTACCACAGGCACCCCGGCCCCGGCTCAGCAACCAACGACGTCGAGATGCGCGCCGGGTACCCCGGCAACCGCATCTTGTTCCGGGCATGGTGCAGTCGCATCGATGCCGGCGGTGGAGTATGCCTACGTGCCGCACACCGTGGTAACGCCAACGGTGCCAGCTATGTCGGCCGGATTATCCGGCCTGCTTTCAGCAACAGCGTGCGCGCCGCCGCCGCAAGGTACCGCTCACTCCGCGCACCAACGGGTGCCCCCCGCGTGCGCAGCGTTTGATGAGGTAACCAATGTAACTGGAACTGGGTATGCTCATTCATCACAGTTACGATACGTTGGCCGCAGTGATCCCATACCTGAGTTCGACCCGCAAAAATCTATAATTAGCATGGAAAACTGGCTTAAGAAAATTGAAGGACTCTCTCATATGTATGGCTGGGATGAAAAGACGACCATATTCAACACATCTTCAAAATTAAAGGGCTATGCCCGCCAATGGTTTGATCAATTAATTGATATCAATATGACATGGTTAGGCTTTAAAGCTCAGCTTATGGTCGCCTTTCCATCCCGGAAAAGTAAATTGAATATGTTGCGTGATTTAGTAAATATTATAAGGAAACCCAGTGATGATTTTATGCAATTTTACCATGATAAATTGGCACTGGGTAATGCTTGTGGTCTTCCACCATCCCTCACAACGGAGATTATTATAGGGACAATCGGGAGCCAAGTGGTCGAAATTGGTGCTGTCTCCGCAGCTTGTAATGAACCCGGTAAATTATTAAACTATCTGTCCTCGTTACGCACTGCCGCTGAGGTTAGTACCTCAAATACCACATTTAACTATAATACCTCACATAATTATAATACCTCAAAAGGAGTGCGGTGTAGTTTGTGCAAGCGACGGGGTCATATTGCATCCACTTGTCGTTATAAGCGTGATAATTCATTGTGTACTATCTGTCATAAGCCGGGTCATGTAGCCGACAAGTGTTTTCGCAAAGTAAATAGATGCTCGTACTGCGGTAAACCAGGTCATATTAAAGATGAATGTTTGAAGTTAAAAGCTCGTAACGCGAATAAAAACTCCGCATCAACTGTATCACAGTCAGTAAACGCTATAAATAACAAAATCGGACCTGCTAGTGCCAAATATTATATGATGATAAAAGTAAATAACTCTCCGGTAGAGGCGTTTATTGATTTCGGTAGCTCATGTATAACAATCACTCAGTCCGTTGCAAAACAGTTAAATATAGAAATTCGAACTTGTGATGCTAACTGCGTTATTGGCGGGTTTGGTGGCTCTAAGATAACACCAATAGGTGAATCTTATGTACACATTTGTGCTGATGAAGCGTCGTGTGAGACTCGCGCGTATATCGTACCGGACTTCGCTCAAGACATTGGTGTGATTGTCGGTCAACCGTTTACCGATTACCCGGACGTTTATGTTATTAAGACGCCGACATCTTTAAAGATGTATAACGCAAACAATTTATGTGAGTTACCCAGTATATGCGAGGATGCCGAGCGTATTAAGTTAATCCCTGACAGCAAAGTCACTTTGTTACCCGGGGTTAATAAAATAGTGGTATCGTGCGAAGAGGTGATGTTCGGTGAAGCGTCTGTGCGTTGTACGGAACATAAATCTCCTAGGGCTGAGTGTGTCATTCCGGAGCATAACCTCGAAATTATCAACGGCAGGGCTATAATGAGTGTTATAAATGTTAATAAAACTAATATTGAGTTACCGGTTAACCGATGTATTGCCCGCGCCGCGATAACCGATGGCCGCAAAACGTACAAGGTAGGTGATAATCTAGGCCCTGAGGTTCATGCCGAGCTGGAGTCTCTCCTCAATGAGTATTCAGAATGTTTTTCTGATGTCGATGATGGCAAAATAGGTAGATGCTCAGTAAAAATGCACATTGAACTGACCGACAAGGAGAAGGTAATATACTACCGCCCTTATCGCATGTCGGCTAGTGACCGTGATAAAGTACGTGAAATAATTAGTGACCTCTTAGATAAGGATATAATAGAAGAGTCTACCTCTCCGTACGCAAGCCCGGTGCTGCTCGTTCCTAAAAAGACAGGGGAGCCGCGCATGTGCGTCGATTACCGCGCACTTAATAAAATAACAAAAAAAGAGCGCTACCCCTTGCCGCTTATACAGGATCAATTGGATCGCTTGTCTAAAGCTCGTGTCTTCTCTTGTCTCGATATCTTATCCGCTTATCATTGTATAGAATTAGACAACGATAGCAAACACCTCACGGCGTTTATAACGCCGAACGGACATTACCAGTACAAGCGAATGAGTTTCGGTCTCGCGAACGCGCCAGCCGTATTTCAACGCGCTATAGATGAGATACTTGGGTCGCTTAAGTTTGAATTTTGTACTGCGTATTTGGACGATATTTTGACATACTCTAGTCAGACGAATATTGCCTTACAACACTTAAGAGCGGTATTAGAACGTATTCGTGATTCTAAAATGACTCTCAGGCTCGATAAATGCTCATTTCTCGTTTCCCAAGTGGAATATTTAGGTCATGAAGTTAGCAATGGTGAAGTAAAGCCGGCTCAGCATAAATTAAACGCTGTTAAAGATTTTCGAGTACCCGAGAACGTACACCAGGCAAGACAATTCATGGGTTTAGCCAGTTATTTTAGGAAATATGTGCGCAATTTTGCCACACTCGCGCGACCTATAACTTTACTTACAAAGAAGGACCAACTATGGACCTGGGGCTCTGAGCAGCAACAAGCCTTTGATTCTATTAAAGAAATATTAGTGAGCCGTCCCGTACTACTTATATTCAACCCCGATTATGAGTCGCAGGTACACACGGACGCGTCAAAACACGGTCTCGGGGGTATTTTATTACAAAAGCCGCCTAGTGGTTCGTGGCAACCAGTCGCGTACGCTAGTCGTCAAACGACTACCGCAGAGCAACGCTATCATAGTTTCGAGCTAGAAACTTTAGCTGTCGTAATGTCATTGCAAAAGTTTCGAGTTTACTTGACCGGTATAAAATTTGTGATATTCACCGACTGCAACGCTTTGCGGTGGACGTGGACTAAGCGAGATCTGAACCCCCGTATTGCGAGGTGGTGGCTCGAAGTTCAAGGCTATGACTTCCACGTGGAATATCGCGCTGGTAAGTCCATGGCTCACGTGGACGCATTGAGTCGCAACCCCGTAGAATCCGTAATGCGTCGCGTAGAAAAGGATCTAATAGAAAGCATGCAAGAGGACGACGACTCAATCTGTCTCACGGTGAACCAGTTTAAAGATGAGCTTTCCGTTGGTAATGTCAGCGGGTTAGCACGAGACTACGTACTTGTTAATGGCGTATTGTTTAGAAAAATTAATAATCAAAATAAAGTGGTCGTGCCCCGTCAGTCTCGATGGTCCCTCGTACAAACATTTCATGATAATAATGGACATCCCAACTATAATAAAACATATGATGCTATGAAAGAAAAATACTGGTTTGGTGGCATGAGGCGTTTTGTTCAAAAATATGTTGGTGGTTGTATATCGTGCCAATACGCCAAGAAACCCACTGGTCGTAAGATAGGACTACTGCACCCCATTGAAAAGGTGGCTGTACCATTCCACACAGTACACGTGGACCACCTCGGCCCATTCTGTAAGAGTCCATCAGGCAAGATGCATATTTTAGCGATTGTCGATGCGTTTACTCGTTTTATATGGATCGAGGCGGTCCGCGATACCAGCTGCGCAAGAGTGTTAAAAGTTTTTGACCAATTCTTAAAAAACATTCGGGTTGCCAAGCCGCATTATTAGTGACCGTGGTAAGGCATTTGATTGCCACGATTTTAAAAAGTACTGTCGTGATAGGCAAATAAAACATGTGATGACAGCAGTAGCTAGTCCGAGGGCCAACGGCCAAGTAGAGCGGTTTAACCGTTCCATTTTAAATACTCTAGTTGCTTACGTCGGTGAAGACGAGCAAAATCGTTGGGAAGAGTTTTTGCCTAAAGTACAATTGGGTCTTAATTCTAACGTTAATGTCAGCACAGGCAAATCTCCGTTAGAAATGCTGTATGGTTTTCGTCCGCGGCTTGCAGGCGACATTGTCGTGCCAACAAGGTCCGATATTACCGCAATCAGAGCGGGTGCAGTTACTCGATCGAAAGAGGCCGCCCGACAATCTAAGGCTTCCTTTGACAAGAGGAGACGTGAGGGCGTCCCATTTAAAGAAGGAGACCTTGTTCTTGCGGAGCGCAAAGTATTTAAAAAAGGACTTCGTAGTGGCAAACTTATGTCACGGTTTGACGGGCCATATGTGGTACGCAAAGTATTGCCTCATGACCGGTATTTAATAGCAAGCACTAATACTCGCGGTCGCCCCTATAAGAATGTCCTTGCCAGGGATAAATTGAAACTTATGCAGTATCCTACTGACCTTGACTTAGACTAAACAGTTTTTGTATTTTTGTAATTGATAGTAATGTTGAGATTGTATTGTGATTGTGATTTTAATTAATAAGTATAATATAGATGCAACTTCGGCCACGAGTAATGGGTTACTAAATTATTGCGTAGTTTCCATATAAGATTAGTAGTAGTTAAATTGTAATGCTCAGTTATTTTCATACGGTTATGTTATGTATTAATGTTCATGGTAAGACTTAAGACTTAGATGTGATAGTTTATGGTAGGACTTATATTAGGATAATTACGAACTTATTATTCGTGGAGGAGATGTATTATATATATAATTTGTGATTGTTTGAATGAGTGGTTGTTGCTATAAATAATGCTTAAACGTGGCAATGTGTGACAGAAAGATAAGTGTGGTGCTTAAGACATGTTTCTTTTGTTTATTAGTTTGCTTATGGTGTGATAAAATAAAAATAAAAAAAACTTTTAAATGGTTAGGTTAACATGACTATTATTATGATTACGACTTGACCTTATAGACAATACGAGTTTATTAAATGAGGCATGTAACAGTTAACTGGTCTTTCATTGACTAAGTACATATAATTTATTACGCTAATTCCCGGCCGGTTAAAGACAGGCACTGACTAGGTGCCGCGTCAATAAAGTGAAGCTTCCATTGGTTGGTAATAGATACACTGTGTCGTTACCGCCGACAGACATGTTTCTCTACGTGTCGTCTATAGATGACAGATAACCAGGGTATCGGCGCCCCAGTTTATGGTCCCTAAAATCCACATTCACGTCAGCAGTAATCTGTGGCCCCGGTGTCGTCATCTGACAGATATCTGGTCGTCGTCACTCAGCCAGTGATAGATGGCGGAAGGTGTCGTCTTTGATGATAGATGATCCCACGTAATTATTATTGCTCTTTCAGTCAGATAGCTAATCATGGTAGTCGATTGATTGACATTTATTAATAAAATCTGTTGACGCTTTAAACGTGGGCGTCATCATCTCTACGACAGATTCATTCACAAGAGTCGTCAAAAGCGCCGGACACATTAAGAAGTGTCAATACAATGATACTGCATCCTTTATGGATATAGCGTCGTACAGTGAATAGTCCATCACATCATTAATTTCTCTCTCTTCTTCTCGTTATATATTTTATTGTAATGCAAATATTATTCTGTGGTAATGCTTTGAAGTAAGACGGCTGTTGACTGTACAAGTTTGTTCAAGGCACATTAATACGTGCTGTCACTAACGTTTCCTCACAGCAGTGACAGATAACCTTAATGGGTGTCGTCATATATCTACCTCCTGGCTACGCGGGACGCGCAGCATCATCAGAATGGCCGACTGTAAGGAATAACGAGAGGAAGAGCGTCGACTACCATCGCCAATATTCGGGTGGTCCCGGCAAGCGCGGCGTGTGCGCTGCGATCTGCAAACTCTATCCAATCCAGTCAGTCACGCTCGGACGTCATCGGCGACACATGCGTTCTCTTATTCGATCACTAATAATTACCTTTTGCCCTATAATTGTTTCCAAGTGAATTGCTATTATAGATATACATAAAAGTTTATTCAAGTTTAATTTCTCTCCATAATTAAGTTCTCCTTTTAGCTGTTTATCAGAAACATAAGAGACTTCTTTTCCTCATCAACGAAACAACGAGCAACTTCTTTTAGTTGCCCTAATGCTTGCCCTAAGGGCATAATTTTGCTATTGTACAAGACAGTGTTCTTGTGGAGCGACTGTCAATCTGAAAACTCGTAAATTATTATCAATGATCTGATCTACTAATTTTACATTTGTATGGGTCCGTGTCCTTGCGAAATCAATCTCAAAAACCCATTTTTACTTATTCTTTCCAAAACATTCATAATTTATCCAATTTTTATGATAATGATTCATTAAAGGTTCATAAAAAGATGTCTTTGTAGACAATATCATTGTTGTAGACCCTGTCAATCTCCAAACTGCATTCATTCTAGCCTGGAAAGGCGTAATTTTTCTATTGTTTAAGACAGTCAAAATCATTTACGTACAAGTACTTTTGACTGAATACATGAATAGTTTATATCATGATAACAAAAGGTTTACATTTTCAACATCATTACATACACAATTACATGAGTTACATAAGCACAGGAAAAAATAATATCGGTAACGTTGACTGCTATTGCCCGTTGTAGGTTGATCTGTATTACAGGCAACAAAATATGGTATATATCCCTACCTAGTTTTGCCATTTTAAAAGACCGTGATCGTCAGAATTTGTCTCACAATATAAATCTACGGTGCCATGGAGCAGCCTGCCATGTTTATACATGACGATGAGTAAGCATAAACAATGCCTGTATCAGATGACTTCACTCTTCTAGACGGCTAAAATAACTATTGCCTATAAATTTTCTAAAACATTCTACTGATGAAATAAAGTAAAGTAATAATTTATTCGGTGTTTTACACTAACAATAGGTACACATTTACTTAATCTAAACTAAATTTAGGTATGAAACAGTCGAAAGGGCAGACCCGATCGGCTCGTGCTGTTGCTTACAGCTATGTCAGACTGTCAGGCTCTTTTAGATACGCAAAACGCCAGACACGCATTATCAGAAATCGCAGAATGTCAGATTACACTAAAAGTCAGAATCGCAATATCCCAACTGGCTTTATAGCATAATTACTTTGACTGCATAGCTTCTAGTCAGTAGGTACCTATTATTCGTTAAAATACTAATTATTGCTATCACTGGTGCCCATAGGGAGCCACCGCAGTATTTCAATAAATATATGAACTATTAGTGCCAAGCACAGCTTCCAGCGTGCCTAATACTAGCGGGGCTTGTTCGCATATAAACATGAAAGGTATGTGTAGTCGATATACCTATACCCCCCCCCCCCCCCCCCTTTTTACTTATATTTATTTGAATATACAGTTTCTACTTTCAATCATAATTATGGCATTGACGGCACTAATAATATCACGTAATCCAAAAAAATAAAAAGATTATAATGCTTATTGTCAAAAACATTGCACCCTGATACTTGCGTAAGCAGGAAATGCCACCCGTTACTTGCGTAAGCAGGCTAATTTAATTAATTTTAAAAATAAAAAGATTCATAATGCTTATTGTCAAAAACATTGCACCCTGATACTTGCGTAAGCAGGAAATGCCGCCCGTTACTTGCGTAAGCAGGCTATGTTTTTTTTTTTTTTTTTTTTTTTTTTCATATTAATTTAATTAAATTTTTTTTTTTTTTTTTTATGTAACCACAGCTTAAAATCTGCATTGAATATCATATTAAAAATGTCAGGGATAATGAATCCAATTACGTATCCATTAATAAAACATTATCGAACCAATGGTAGGGGGGTTCGGGGGGGCTGAGCACCCCATTTTTCAATATCAAATCATTTGCTCCATGCTACATTACACGACCCACATAAACACTCCCTAAAAGGGGCAAGGGTCAACTGTAGAAAGTATTTAGAATAAACTTTTGCAACAACAGTATGTACTTTTAAAATCATTAAATTAAATACACTATTCCCTTTAAAATATTATTTGCCTTGCACTTGTTGGTTAGTTAATACATACATAGCGACGCTTGTTCCCATTTTTAATGCAGGTAGCACTCACATACAGACATGGGAGTAATAAAAGTATAACAGTAATCACACACTATGTGCCGGTATAGATACATGATCAAAAACAAAACGTTGAAACAAAAGCAACTTAACAAAATTAGTGCTATACCACTCGACTATACTGACATTATTTTCGAACTGCAATGATACTAGGTACTTCAAAATGCTTTCGTAACAATAAATCGCCACAAGAAGTCGGTACAAATTGTAAAATAGGATTTATAAACTAAACAAGAGAAAAGTGTGTCAAGGTCAAGCACGGGCGACGACGGGAGCCGAGACCCACTGTATACTTCCCGATCCTTTCAAAATCCGTAAATCACATTGTATCACTATTAAAAGGAAATCTATTTGACATAAATGATTATGATTATGATATAATCTCTCAGCGCAGATCGCAAAATCTCTCTACTAACTATCACATGAACAGATTTTTCATGGTGAGAAAATATAAAATTTCTTACTTGCTTGTGGGTAAGAAAATAAAAATCAAAACTTTCACTGACCTGGCGAGGTGTTAAATTACCTCAATTCCTATGTGCCAATAAACCTGATACTCCATCTCGTCGTCCTAAATGCGTTGGATTTCCACGATAGGTACTTTGAAATTAACAGGTGGACCTCGAGCCCGACCCGCCATGTTTTCGCGCGCTCACTCACAGGCACGCTCTTTTAAAATTCGAACAATTTTCATAACTAATAATATTACTTTATCCGAGAAAGTAAAATAAAAGATCCACTCGTACAAATTTTTAAATTTTTAAATTTCGAACGCTAACAGCGTTTATGACTAGATGTGAACGGTTGCGAAAAATGGACGCCAATGACACAAATCCTCCGCCGTTGCTAAAAGGTGAACTCGTATCACGTGACTTATGATGACGTTACGGAAGTGACGTCACGTGGGTAAAATTGACCAATAGGAAAATTGATGTCGAACGGAAACGGAAAGGGCTTTCTCAAAATATGTTTACCTAGGCTTCGAATAACGGCGAAAGGACACAATATGATTTTGCAAAAACACTTACTTTTTCTTAGCATGCTCACTGATCAAGTCTATAGCATTCTTAATCTTCTTCCTATATACCATGAGCGTCGCGAAGTCGATGACTTTGAACTCGTCTAGCTTGAAGTTGGGCGAGGACTTGTTCAACTCGGCTAAGGCCAGTTCTGCGAGATCCAACTCGCCGAGTTTCACGTGAAGGTCAAATATTGACGCTTTCATGCCGGCGGATAAGAAGACCTAAACAATTAATATAAGTCGTTAAACACACAGAATAACTCTTGGTCCATGTACTGTTCGACTCAGCCAGGGCCAGTCCGGCAAGGTCAAAATCACTGAGATTTCTGAAAATATGGATGATCCGTATAATAAGTTAAACTCATTAACAACTCTACATAATTATATTGCCATACTGGTAGAATTGATCATAATCAGTTGTAGTACTTTCTAAGGCCAAAAGCCCGGCTTGACCAAACAAACATTAAATTCGGCTAATCAATTCAATTCGACTTATATATTCAAGTAGGAACGCTTATATTATAATATCCAGTTTTGATGATGTTATACAACAAATTGATAGCTAGAAGACAAAACCAAATTAGGAACTTCGGTTTAGTTCCTTACTTTTGCTTTATTTATGTTAACCTTCAGTTTTTAAACAATATATGTTATTAACAATATATTACTAGAATAATAAGCTATACTATAATATTATAAAGAGGAATAGTTTGATTATTTGTTTGTATGTTTGTAATGGATAAAATCAAAAACTACTGGACCGATTTAGAAAATTCTTTCAGCAGTAGAAAGCTTTAGTATTCTTGAGTAACATGGGCTATATTTTATCCCGATATTCCCACGGGAACAGGCCCACGCGGGTAGAACCGCGGAGAGCCACTAGTAATAAATAATTTGGAACACTTCGCTCACCCCTTCCTTCTGGCACTTCTCAGCTATTTCCCTGGCGGCAGCTAAGTTGCCGTCTCTACAATACTGCTGCAATAGTTTCCTGAGAACACCACGAGTGTTCATGCCTTTAGCTTCCAGTTCGTTCAAGTGAGCTTTCAGAGACTCTTCGTTCATGTGTTTCTGTTAAAAAATATGTTAAATCAATCAAACTACGAAAATCTATTATATGGTTTACATTAGAAATAATGCTACAGAATAAAAGAAAGAGGTAAGGAAGACCATGTCACACAGTTTGTACCAAAAAGGAAGCGTGGTATCGAAAAACAAGCTAGTTACTATGACAACTTGGCGAAATCCAAATCGTAGAAAGGTATAATATGTGGGAGGGTGTTCTTTTTTTTATTTTTTTTTATTTTTTTTATTCACAACGGGGTAGCACTTAGCCTTTATCACACCTGATGTTAAGTGGTGGTGATAAGGCTGAAGGTGGAAGCGCACTACTCCCGGAATCCTCAATCACTGAGGAACTGGCTATCTTATCTCTAACTGCCGGAACACAATAATGCTGAAACATCATTGTTATGGCGTCAGACTTAGATAAGATGGTGGTAGCTAGCCAGGCGGACTAAGAACAAGTCCTACCACCAACCAAACCGAATACAATATGTACCCCCACTGGGAATCGAACCCGGGACCTCTTGGTCTGAAGTTGGCGGTGTGAACCACTAGACCACAGAGGCGGTTAAAAGTTCTGTTTTGAACAAAAGGATTTTCCACTTACTACTTTAACGTCTTTCCTAAGTTCTGTGGTATAAAGTATGTTCCTATAACAGACTAACGCCCGAATACTCGAAAGCGACTTAACTTTGGGAGCGTCCTAAGCATCATGGCGTCTCTTTCATATCTTTCACATTTAATGCGACAGGGCAATGTTTGAGACGCTTCAAAACTTGAGTAGCGTTCGAGTGTTCAGGCGTTACAAAGACAAAATGAGGTCGGTTAACAGCAGAATTAGTATTAAAATTGAAACTTCTTCAATCGATTTTGGACTATAAGTATTAGACTTTGGGTACGGAATTGACTAAAGAATTCAGTCTTATTATTTGTGTTTGTTATCGTGTGGAAATTATCAAAGTTA
Organism: Crambus lathoniellus; assembly: GCA_949710035.1. Taxonomy (NCBI): domain Eukaryota; kingdom Metazoa; phylum Arthropoda; class Insecta; order Lepidoptera; family Crambidae; genus Crambus; species Crambus lathoniellus. The sequence continues at coordinate 30,925,418 of OX453298.1, read as the reverse complement.
CTTACAGGATGTGGCACTTGTTGTACGAACAGTTCTCCTTCATCGATGAGTCTATCATCAGTGATGTCTATGAGGGCGTCTCGAAACGTGTCGAGCGTGTCGCCGCTAAACTTATCTGGTAGAGAGCTCATGCAGTAGTCGGATGCGGTCGGAGAGATCTTTAGAGATGTCGCCTTTATTGCCTGGAAAAAAAGTTGATAATGTAATTTATGTCTACTATTGCTCCGAAACGCAAAATCCGTTAGCCCTAAAACTTCGTTACCCCCGCCCTTTTCACTCGATTGTGTCCTGACTGGAGAGCCAGAGGTTTCTGATTCAGCGTATAACAAAGTTTAACGAAGGACTATAACGAAGTTTCTGATTCAGCGTTTCGGAGTAGACCCTCAGATCGTCGTACACCATCACCCGTTATCGCAATAATAAAGTAAGTTTGATTAATAGATGGAATTATACATTGCGTATAGCGCCATCTTTTCACAATCTTACTTTAACATTGCTCTAACTAACAGCTCATATTTAGACCCCAGAACGTATCCAGTGTGTCCCCACTGGACTTATCTAAGAGAGAAAGCTATCTCCTCTTTATAGCTTTATTCTAAAGACCTTTAGAGATGTGGACTTTAATGCCTTGAAATAAGGTTCATAATGTGCATGATGTTTAGGAGAGCGGTTCGGAACGTATCCAGCATGTCTTCGCTTAATTTATCCGTTAGAGAGCTCATGCAGTAATCTGTAATCCAACGCGCTAAGAGAATTAATTATAATGTTCATTCGAAATATTTAAGGACCTCGGCCGCTACGATATATCTGATGGCGACTGCTCAATGCTTTAGCATAGCTCTATTCGTAAAGTTGTCTTATCTATACTTCCTACTAATATTATAAATGTGAAAGTTTAGATGTTTGGATGTTTAGATGTTTGGATGTTTGTTACTCAATCACGCCAAAACGGCTGAACGGATTGGGCTGAAATTTGGGACACAGATACTTTATAGCCTGGAGAGGAACATAGGCTACTTTTTATCCCGGAAAAATATCACATTCCCGCGGGATAGGCGAAGCCGCGGGCGGAAAGCTAGTATATTATAAAGAGGTAAAGTTTGTGAGGTTGTAGGGGGCAATCTTCGGAACTACTGAACCGATTTCAAAAATTCTTTCACCTTAAGAATGCTACGTTATCCTTGAGTGACATAGGCTACTTTTCATCCCAAGGCTGGGTACGGGTCTTAGTCCACGCGGGTGAAATTTTTAATAAATTGGCCAATCTCTTTTGTATACTGAGATGATATGAGATGTTACTTAAGTACTTAAATTACTTATAGGTGTAGAAATAAAACAACGAAATATTTACCTTCAAAACGTGAAGAAACTCTTTCAATTCTCCCTTCACTTTCTTATTCTGTATGAAAACGCACAAGAACCGTCCCACCCAGTCCTTGTTTTTATCTGCAGCCTTCAACAGAAGATCCTCGAGGATGTAAATTGTAGATTTCATATCACCACTTGTTAAGTAACCCTTTATAAGTGGTTTCAGTAATCTATCTGCTTCAATTTTGCCTTCGAACAATTCACCTGAAAAAGCATTCTAGGTTATGTTTTTACACTTACTTTCTAAAGTGATTGAGAACGTATGAACATATTGAACATGTTCTTATGATTCGATTTATGAATAAAACATATGTAAATGAAAAAACCTAACCATATGCGTGTTTATGGCAACATCATTGTTTCTGACTTCCATATCTCAAGTCGCTAGAAGTTAGATTGGCTTGGCATAAAACGATGAAAATAATTTGATATGAGTGATGACCATTATTGGAAAAAAGACGGCTTGTATTATTCACACAACATTTACAATATGACCAGAGTATTTGCAAAAAATCACCCTAATTGTGTCCTATAAAGTCGTATTTCTTGTGCAGCTTATAAAAACTTAGACAACTTACAAATTTCGCTAGCAGATCTAACTTGCCCCGAGTTCAGCAGGGTCTCCATCATCGGAGATAAAACAGTAGACACTGTCAAGCCAGTGTCTAAGAACTTCTTCATCAGATTTTGTGGTGAAGTGAAGCTGACATATGGTAATGTGTAGTCTAATATCGTCTCGTAATCTGGCTTCACGCCCATCGTCATCATTGTAGAAAGAGTGTTCATGATACCTGGAATATGCAGAAATAGGTAGTAAGATTACCTATGTTACTGGCTCCGTAAGAATGCTTCTTTTGTACGATGACATTGTATGCGTTACAAGATGGCGTAATATTGCTTTCGTTTCAATTTGCCCGAATCAGCGGCAAAAATGATTCGTCAAAACTAGTCCGACGATATGTGACATTAAATAAATAACACGAAACGCACTAATTGGTATTGTCTAAACAACTTCTTCCTTGAGCATATGTCAAAGTGTGGACCATTTTCAGTAAATACCAATCTAGCAAGAAAAAATAACAATAAACTTTTAACTAAGTACAGTTCTCCCTCATTACAGTCAACATCTGACTAAATACCTTTCTCCCGATTACTCTTCCGACTTATGTATCAATATAGGCCATAAGAAGTGAGGTTTTAACGGTATGCTAAGCTGCTGCATTCTCTTAAACATGTCCAGAGCTAGAGGAACCTTTCCCAGTTAAAGAACCGCTTCTGACATGTTGTGCAGCGCTATGGAATTCCTGCCCGATTAAATTAAACAGTGCAACAGACTTGCATTGAGAACACCAAACCTTTCTCCCCATTACTCTTGGAGTTGTGTATCAATATGGGCCAGAAGTAGTGAGGTCTCAAGAGACATGCCGAGCTCCTGCATTCTGGTGAATATGGAACATGTTCAGAGCTAGAGGAACCTTCCCCAGTTGAATCTATTCTCATATTCTAAATCTCTCGTTTTTGGAGGGACACTTTCCGTCTCGCCTGAAACAATCGGTGGTTAAACCTTTACACAAAAAAGGTCCTCTAGATAATATTAATAATTACAGACCCATAACTCTGATTCCTATATTATCGAAAATATTTGAAAAACTCATGTATAACAAAATATTAAGCTTTATAGAATCGCATAATCTATTAACTAGTGCGCAATTCGGCTTTAGAAAAGGAAAATCTACAAGTCTGGCATGCTTTCACTTATTACACTACATAACAAGTAATCTGAACTTAGGTAACAAAACGGCGGCGATTTTTCTAGACATGAGCAGGGCTTTCGATTTTGTCTCTCATCAACTTCTACTAAACAAGCTGGACACATATGGAATTAGGGGTAATGCCCACTCTTGGTTAGAGTCATACTTGTGTAATCGGAAACAATATGTAGAAATATCTAAAATTTCTGATAGAAACAAGACCATCTTCCGGTCCAATAATCTTCCGAATAGGAGTGGAGTACCACAAGGAAGCATTCTGGGACCACTCCTATTTCTTATCTACATTAATGACCTGCCGTTAGCCTGTAGTGCCCAAAGCATCTTATTCGCCGACGATACCACATTGATAATTAAGAGCAGAAACGATAACGAACTTTCTGCTCTGGCTAAGGACAATTTAAAAAACATTGATAAATGGTTACAAGCCAATAATCTCAATATCAACGTGGATAAAACTAAACTTATGACATTTAAAGCTACAAATAAGAATGACATAAAATTAAATTTAGAATATAATGATAAATGTATCGAAGAAGTTGACAACATAAAATTTTTAGGCCTGACATTAGATAGATTCTGTAATTGGAAATCCCATATTCAAAATCTGCTAAGCAAATTGGACAGATTCGTATATGCACTAAAGAGAATCAAGCAAAGTGTATCCAGAGAAGCTGCTCTCATGGCATATCATGGCTACGTTTATTCCTTATTACGGTATGGCATTATACTGTGGGGTAATTCTACGGATATGATACGGTTATTTAGACTCCAAAAAAAATGTATAAGAGCCATATGTGGTGCAGGCTACTTAGATAGTTGCAAACCTTTATTTAAAAAACTAGGAATTCTACCACTACCATGTTTGTACATTTTAGAGATAAGCCAGTTTGTGAAGAAACACTTTGAATTGTTTAAAACAAATAATGATTATGCCCATAGAGGGAGACGAGGAGATAAATTACGTATTCCGTACCAAAGGCTACAATTGTTCGCTAATAATTCATATTGCATGGCCATACGTATTTATAACAAACTCCCAGCAGAATTGACAAGTTTAACGCTATTGCAATTTAAAAATAAATTATCTAAATTATTGTTGACAAAAAATTATTACAGTATTTCCGATTTTTTATGTGATAAAACCATTAATTAAATAATAATCTTCTGACATTCATATGGTCCAATATTTTATTTAAAATCTAGACTTGTATTTGTATTGTTTCTTTATTTGTGACTTGATATTATATAAATAATTTTGACATTATCTGTGATTGTAATAAGTACTATAGAATTGATTGTAATTAGCTATTTAATTTGATATTTAAATTATAATCTTTGCACGCCGTTTGCATATGGCAGACATGTAACGGTACACATTTTATCGTCAAGACCTATATTTTAACCACATGTTTTGCAAATAAACGATTTATCTTTATCTATCTTTATCTTTGAAGAGCCGCTTCTGACGCGTTGTGCAGCACTATGGGATTCCTGCCCGATGACATTAAACAGTGCAACAGACTTGCATTGAAAACAACAAACCTTTCTCCTAGTTGCTCCTGGAGTTGTGTATCAATATGGGCCAGAAGGACACTGAAGAGGTATGACGCTTTACCGAGGCTAAGGTAATAAAAGAGATGTGAATTGTTCGGTGTCAAGATGTATATTGAGATAATAATATTGAGTACAATTAAAGATACATTATCTTAGTAAGCGATCTTATTCTAGATTGCTGAGAATGCTACGCGTGTGTTCCAATTTTCTGTAAATGCGCGATAATGCAAACATCTTGTTTGTGTAATATGTTGCAATCATACTTCATCTCCCCTGAAAAAGTGGAAGGATCATCCCCTCCCTGCAAAAAGGAACAGACTCGTAACATTGACTTTAACGAACTTAACCAAAATTTAATTACTTAAGTAAAATAAGTAAACAAAATTTAAACATTATCAACATAGCAAAGTTAAAACTATTTCATTTATTAAATCGTACTAATACAAAAACGTTTTACAATATAAACAATATACCTAATTAAAATTGTATCTAATTAAAATGGTATCGAATTGAAATGGTATTGAATTAAAACGGAAGCTTCACATTTTACACTTAATCATAACAATAACAAAGTGTTAAGTAACATGGTATGTAATTAAGTACCTATACTTATAATTACGTATCAAATAAAATAGTTATTTATTGAATGGTTTGGTATTATTCTTATGCACAATTATAGCTTTATTTTCTTTTAAAATTTCTACATTAGACGTCATATCTCTTAAAACTTTATAAGGGCCATTGTAAATACTATCTAATTTATTTCCTACTTGGTTCTTTAATAATAACAAATCGCCTAACTGATAGGTAACATTATTGCTAGTTTTATCATACAATAATTTTCTTTTCTCTTTAGATTGTATCAAGTTACGTCGTGCGTCGGATTGCGCTTGTTGTAAACGATACTTAAGTTCTCGGGGATAACTGTCATAGTTATATAAGGGGTCGATTTCTGATTGTAAATTATTTGGAAGGTTACAAATTTTTCCAAAAACTAATTCGAAAGGCGTATATTTAGTTTCACTATGCACTGTGGTATTAAAAGAAAAACACCAATATGGAATCCAGGTGCTCCAGTTATGTTTATAATTATTACACTGGATTCTCAGAAAAGCTCCTAGGGTTTTATGAGTATTTTCTAAAGCGCCTACAGTTTCGTGATGGTACGCCGTAGAATTTAATTTTTTAATATGTAATAGAGAACATGTTTCGGACATCACTGATGACATGAATTCGGTTCCCTGGTCAGTCAATATTTCTCTAGGAATACCATAACGTAAAATGAAATTATTGGTAAAAGATTGGGCAACTGTGACCGAGTCTTTACTAGGTAATGGATACGCTTCAACGAATTTGGTTAAATCGCATTGTAATGTCAATACATATTTATTATTATAGTCATCAACATCGAGTGGACCCATTATATCCAAACTAATTCTTTCGAATGATGAGTGGGCTGTTGATGTTATGGTTAAGGGCTGCTTAATATGTTTATTACTATGCTTATGATATTGACATTGATGGCAATTTTTAACAAAAAGTTTTACATCATTACTCAAACCTGGCCAAAAATAATATTGCTTAATGTTGTTCATCATTCTATTAACTCCTGCGTGTCCGCTGGTAGGTAATAGATGGAAATCATTTAGTATTACTCTTTTTTGTTCACTATCATATATTCTTAATATATTTTTTGTTATGAGAAAGCGCGGGGTAACAGAGTTAATTCTTTTTGTTGCTTGTACAAGACTTTTGATTTTACTCTCGTTACATTTTTCTTTAATAATAAGTACCTCATGTATGCCTATTTTTTGACATAATGACTCTAAGTCCCTCGCTAACACCTCTGGGGTAGATGACGATCGGGTACTCAGATATATCGCTGATTGCGAAGGTACGTAAACGTAACAACTTGCATTAGAAATAATGCTATCTTTAGACTTTGAATAATTGTCAAACTTTAATTGATTAAAACTTAATTCAGTTACGTCATCGGGTTTCTTGAGAAGTTCTACCGCAATAGGTTGATCAGGCCTAGTGCTGGTGGAGCTCTCTGAAGAAGAATCAGTGGGGGTTTTTAATTTTTTACTTTGTGCTCTAGTTAAAACTGATACTGTGTTTTGATGTAATGATTTTAAAGTAGAAGATGTAATAGGTATGCGACTCAATGCGTCTGCAGCTGCATTGTTTCGTCCTGGAACATACTCTATTTCAAAATCATACTCCTCTAGGAATAATCGGAATTTAGTAAGTCTGCTTGTTGGGTCTTTCAAGTTAAATAAATAAATTAACGGTTTGTGGTCTGTTATAATTTTAAATTTACGTCCATATAAATAAGGGCGAAAATGTCTCACAGACCAAACAATTGCTAAAAGTTCTAATTCTATGATGGGATATCTCGTCTCGGCGGGTTTCAGGTTTCTACTCGCATACGCGACTACTTGACCGTTCATGTTAGATAAAACAGATCCTAAACCTGTCTTACAAGCATCTGTTTGTAGCCGAAAGATGTTACTTTCTGAAAAATCTGGATAAGATAAAATAGGGGGTTGAATTAATGCTGATTTTAATTTTTCAAATGCCGTTTGACACTCTGATGACCATAGAAACTGTACATTCTTTTTTCTTAATTGATTTAAAGGATAAACAATGTTTGCAAAGTTCGGTATGAATCGTCTGTAGTAATTTGCAAACGCGACAAAACGATTGACATCGTCGCAGTTCATCGGCACTGGATAGTTTTGCATGGTTGCAATTTTACTTTCATCTGGTAAAATTCCATCAGAAGTTATTTTGTGTCCTAGATATATTATTTCGTTTCGCAAAAATTCACACTTCATAGGATTTAATTTTAAGTTAACTTTTCTAAATCTCTCTAGTATACTAATTAAGTTTTTATTGTGGTTTTCTATAGATTTCCCGAAAATTACGCAATCATCTAAATAAATAAAAGCCTTTTTATAATTTAAGCCTGACATTGCAATAGTCATAAGACGTGAAAATACACTCGCAGATGTCCGGAGACCCATGGGACAGCGTTTCATCTGAAAAATTTTATCACCAGCAGTGAAAGCTGTGTACTTTCGTGAATCTTCGCTTAAAGATAACTGATAATAGCTTTGCGAAAGGTCTAATTTTGAAAAATAAATGTTATTTGCAAGCGAATCTAAGATATCAGTTATATTAGGCAAAGGGAATTTGTCGTCCTCAATACGATTATTTAACTGCCTGTAATCTATAACTAATCGCCATTGTTTCTCGTTTGACCTATCTGTTTTTTTCGGTACAAGCAAGACGGGACTAGACCACTCTGACGTAGCCTCTTCTATAATATCATTTTCGAGCATAATATCTATCTGTTTCTGAACTTCCTTCCTTAGTGCGAACGGTAATCTATGTGGCTTGACATAAACTGGCGAGACATTAGGTTTTAAAGTTATATTATGGGTCATTAGGTTTGTACAAGAGAGTTTGTCGCCTGGCAGATGAAAAACATCTGCGTACTTAGCGCAAATACTTTCAATACTTCGTTTTTCTTCTAAATTCAGTTCAGGTAAATTTAATAATCCTAATAATGTTTTTACACGATCGACAGAAACCTCCTCTTTTTCAAAATTACAGACTTCAAAATCATTCAATGAAAAAGTCTCTAAATCGGTAAGATCTAGATCAACTTCTTTCTCAGTGGTGTTTAATATCCTTACTGGCATGCGACCATTACAAGGTTTCGCTATTATACTTCCTATAAAAACTCCTTTCTGTATCTCTTTAGATAAACAAACACAATCGTCGCCTAACGATGTAGGTATATATTTTATTACCTCACATCGTGGCGGTATCAAATGTCTATAGTGACTCAATATAGGTATAGACACATAATTACTATCTTTAGTTAAAAGCAAAGTATTTTCTTTATAGTTAATTATAGCTTGATAGCGTTTCAAAAAATTATCACCTAAAATACCATTTGCAGAACAAGACATATTTTTAAACACATACATTTTTTTTCTAAAAACTAACCCATTATAAGACAAATCTAAGTAAATATATCCTTCAGATACTAGTTTACCGCTAACACCTTTTATAACTAACTTCTCAAATGTAATTAAATTCAATAACTTCGGATAATCGCATAACCATTCGTATTTTAAAACACAAAGGCTTGCTCCGCTATCGACTAAAAGATCGATATTGCTATTACTTACGTTAAAAGTTACGGTACTACTATTATTGTAGTTTAAAACATAATTTTCAGTAGGAACGAAAAAAATCTAAATTATTATCGTTCTGGGGCTCAGAACGCGCTTGTGACTCACTATTGGTCGATTGCTCGTGGCTAGCGTACTGCACACGTTGAAAAGGCACAGCTGAGCGCGGCGGGCGCGGGCTCGGCCGACCGCGGTCACGTGAACGTGATTGTGTTCCTTGCGCGGCGCGGGAGTCTCGCGACATGTACTTACCTTGTTGTGGTCTCGTGTTTCCGGCAGCGTACCTATTGTTTGCGCTAAATCTATTATAGTAACTATATTTATTAGAATAATTACTTGGCTGACGCGGATAATTAGTAGGTGTGCGTGAGAAATTACGAGTATGAAACTTTTTAATGTTCATAACTTCCTCGTGTCTGGTAGACATTGACTGCTCGTCTAGGGCAGTTCTTATAGCCTCTGGTAAAGAATCAAAGTGACGTGATGCTATGATAGTACTAAGCTTTTGGTTCACTAATCCATCTGAAAAGCGTTTGATTGCAACCTTTTCATTAATGGGACGCAATACTTCAAACTTAGTAGCGTCGTCATCCGCTTGTGCTATGGTTAAATTCACAAAAAGTTGTTCTAGTTCCGAGCCGAATGACTCGATCGACCTATGACCTTGACGACAGTTTTGTAATTTGTGTTGGATAGCAACAGCAGATTTTTTCTGAATCAAATGCGTATTCATATCTCTAATTAAATCTTTAATAGTTGGATAACTACTTTTTAAACGTAATTTTGCGCTAGGAGAGAGCCTAGTTTTAATCACAAAATCAATAAGTAACCCATGAGTAGCATCGCTGATCATTGAACTATATAATTGTATACCATCAATTAGAGATTTAGTGACGTGTTCTTGACCTGTCATCGTTGGTAAAAGTGCAATGGCTGTCTTCAAGTCAAATTTATCTTTTTCTGCCATTTTTGAAATACTACTAACACTTAAAGTCTCTAAAGAAATAATTTTGTCATAAATGATCTGAATGTCATTTGCTATTTTATTAATTAAAGTTATATCTTTAGTTGATACCTCCGATTTTTCAACTAAATTATGTACTTGAGCTAAAATATACTCTAATTTCGCGTATTCAAGTTTCGCTTCATTAAATTTCGTAAAACCTAACTCTTTTTGACGTCTATCTGGTCCTAGTTTTACTAAATTATCTTTAATATACAATAGTTTCTTATGCAATTCATTTAAATCGGAAATAATAAATGACATTATCTAATAAGAAAAAAAAATGTAATCCTACATATTATTTAAAACGTTTAGGGATAAAATAACTTACGACTTACGGTGGCATTATAGCGCGCGAATAAAATAATTACGTCTCTGCACGATGAGTAGGTATGTGGTGACCGGCGTGGCGTGTGGGGGCTGGGGCTGCGGGCTGGGGGTTTTCTCATGCTCCTTGAGTGTGTAGGATCTTCAGACTTCTAAGATGGGTTCCTGGACCGCTTGAAACAGCTAACTGAAGATCGGGCTGGGATTTCCCTTGCCCCTCGTACAATGGGCCGGGTTTCTACCCTGGACACCTCCTGGTCTACGTTGATGGTTGAGTCGACGTCGTTGCCAGTTCCACGGAAGATATTGTGTTTCTTAGAACTGCGCTGTTGAATTCTCTACGGAGTCGGTTGACAATTCGGTCCCAAATTTTCCGGATGCAGGCGTAAATGATGAGTATAACGATGAGAAGCAGTATGACGGATAGTAAAATTTCTGTTGTAGTGAGCTGGCTTGAAGTTTTCTGCGTTGCTTGGGCGTCGCCGCTGGCGGTTTGTGCGATGATAACTTCTTCTTTACTTTGTGGTGCTCCCATATTATTGTTTTGTCTTCCCAAGTAATGCGATGAATAGAAGTGTAGAGCCAAATAGCACCGCAACGAAGACTGCTGCTAGTATGGTGTTGAAAATTTTGCTTTGCTGCTCCATGTAGTAATGATTTTCCCGCAAAAATTTATAAGTTCGGTTGGCAAAGGGTCGCCATGAAGAGGTATGACGCTTTACCGAGGCTAAGGTAATAAAAGAGATGTGAATTGTTCGGTGTCAAGATGTATATTGAGATAATAATATTGAGTACAATTAAAGATACATTATCTTAGTAAGCGATCTTATTCTAGATTGCTGAGAATGCTACGCGTGTGTTCCAATTTTCTGTAAATGCGCGATAATGCAAACATCTTGTTTGTGTAATATGTTGCAATCATACTTCAACACTACTTCAACAGACCCCACTGGGTCTCAGAGGCATGCCAAGCTGCTGCATCCTCATGAACATGTACAGAGCTAGAGGAACCTTCCCCAATTGAAGAGCTGCTTCTGATGCGTCGTGCAGCGATATGGGTTTCCTACCCGATGACATTATACAATTCAACAGACTTGTATTGAGAACAACAAACCTTTCTCTCCATTGCTCCAGGAGTTATGTATTAATATGGGCCAGAAGTAGTGAGGTCTGAGAGGCATGCCGAGCTGCTGCATCCTCATGAACATGTCCAGAGACTCCAGAGCTAGAGGAACTTTCCCGAGTTGAAGAGCCGCTTCTGACACGTTGTGCAGCTCTATGGGATTCCTGCCCGATGACATTAAACAGTGCATCAGACTTGCATTGAGAACAACAAACCTTTCTCTCCATTGCTCCTGGAGTTGTGTATCAATATGGGCCAGAAGTAGTGAGGTCTCAGAGGCATGCCGAGCTGCTGCATCCTCATGAACATGTCCAGAGCTAGAGGAACCTTCCCCAGTTGAAGGGCCGCTTCTGATGCGTTGTGCAGCGCTATGGGATTCCTGCCCGATGACATCAGCTCTTGGGTTATGAGAGCTATTATGCTAGAAGGCTAAAATAAGTAAGGTAGTTATTATTTTACCTTCATCTTTAAAATGATACACAAAGACTAGTCTCCAACTTGCTCATACAGGTGTTAACTTTAAATATTTGTAGTTTAAAAAAACGTTTTAAAGGAAGACTAGCAGTAGTGCATTTGAAATACACATTATTATGTAAAGTGCGGGTCAATAATGACGGTATTGAAGTTAGCCGCTAAATGCAGTAGAGTACCCCGCAACCTCACCGCTCCCACCGACACGCCTCTAAATTGTCTTCTGCGTTCTGCGCATCATCTCGTGCGATGTTTGAATTGGACTGCAGTTTTGATTAATTTACCAATTTATAACCAAAGTGTAGCAAATATTGAATCAAAATCGTTTCTTACCATTGCAGCTTTAACACAATCTCGAACTAAGCTTCTTCCGTGGAGTCCTTGGTCATCTTTCGGTCCAAATGATGGTAAGGGAAGACATTTGTATATTTCCAATGCAACCATAGGATGATTTTGGAACACTAGGTAGGTAGACACACTCTGCATATACGGAGATATTGAGGGAGACTTTAATACTTTATCTGGCAAGAAATGAAGAACCTGCAACATAAATATAAAAAAATCAGCCTGTGATCGTTGAGGTTAAGCAATATTCGCAATGGTCTGTCACGGGATGGGTGGCCAAAAAATTATTATAGCGAGCTCCTTAGCGTGTCTGAAGGCAGATTAAGCCGTTGGTCCCGGCTGCGTTTGCAGTCATTAATACCCGCTAATCCACACTGGACCCGCGTGTTGGGTCATAACCCATTCTCCTTATCCATATTCAAAGAAAGTTTGTGCCCTAGCAGTGGGGACATTAAATGGCTGATGAATGTATCTGATGATGCTCACACCTATGACAACTGAGTATGTATGATCAGTATGACGGCCTTTAGTTAGATCTGTTAGGCATATGCACACCTGAGGTATAATTTCACAATTTCCAACTGCAGCTAATGTTTTGACTATCTCCATGATATGTGTCTCGCCAAACTGCAAACCATTTCTGTGTACTGTTTCCATCTCTTCTAAAAGGAGATCATTTTTCTTATTCCAAGCTAAGGCCCTAATAATTGCTGTGTATGTGTCTATGGATTCGTCTATTTTCAAAGATTTCATCATTGACAACACTTCTTTTATATTATTTAAATTTCTGAAAAAGACAAGAGCAAACATAATGTAACTAATGTTTATCCTTCACTTAACTATTACTCTACAACAAAATCAATAAGTAGTAAAAATTGGGAAATAAAATAGTAATTTAAAAAACTAAACTAAACAAAATAGGTAATATCTTTTTGAGGTGTCGGTGCAAGCCAGAAACAAGCATGACAGAAAAGACACCGGACCTCAAAAAAATATTATTTTGTCCTTCTCAATTGACAGGTACTTTTTGATTTGAAGTCAGTTTAATTTTTTAAATAACTTTTTTATTTCCTATTTTTTTGTGTTTGTACCATAATATACCCATATCTCAAAAATCACTGAATCGATTTTAATTAAACTTGCACTGTTCACTATGTTGGAATACACCAGATTTAAATCAAAAAGAATCATCTTGATATGACTTTTTAGTTTTCGAGAAATTTGTGGACAAACATACATACAGGGTAATTTTTTTATCAGTGCACAAATTTTTAGGATCGACTCAGAATCGATAAGTGAACAACTTTCTCCTAGAAACATTGGTCGAAATACGACAAAAATTTTTGGACTTCCCATACTAATTCGATCATGTGATCAGTCCGATTTGTATGAAAGGTCAAAAAATTTTTGTCATATTTCGACCTATGTTTCTAGGAGAAAGTTGTTCACTTACCGATTCTGAGTCGATCCTAAAAATTAGTGCACTGACAAAAAAAATATCCTGTATACTGGTTACGAAATTTAGCACACATGCTTTGAAGCCTTAATAGAATGTTATATTCAAATATTATACTATTCCTACTTTATCACATACATACAAGTCAAGCTGATAACCTCCTTCTTTTTTGAACTTTACAGTCATGTTGTGTAGGTACCCCAAGCACGGAAAACTCTTGTTCCAGTTGTTACCATAAAATATACCATCTGTCAAAATGGTGTCAGTTTCCATACTTTATACAAAGTGGCATGGGTCCTGTGACAGCTCATTATCGTGTAAAGAAAAATGTTGCTTCTGCACAAGCAAGAGGGTCTAATTTTCTAGCATAAGCTGCATAAGCTGTTTTTTCTTGAGTTTTATTTCAATAGCATAAAGAACTTTTTGCTTTGCACAAATGAGCTTTCAAAGGACCCATGCTGCATTGAACAAAGTATAGTTGTATCATGTAGTTATTGAATTTAAGTCCTGTAAATGACTGAAGTGTCATTGTTCTGGTTTTTGGTGCTTGGGATACCTGATCTTAACATATTTAAACAGATGTAAAAGTACTAAAGCCTTCCTAGCATGAGCGGCTTTTATCACGCGACATGATATAGCACGTCATGCTGTCTTGCTTACCCCACTAAGGTGTAAGTAAGACAGCATGAGATGCTCTATCATATCACGTGATATAATGATGGTCATGCTAGGCAGGCAGGATACATGTAACAGTGGATATTTTGTGATGTTTTAATGACCTTACCCTGCTTTGCCTTCACAAAGAATTAGAGAATTGAAAATGCTTTCATTTGCTGGCAAATTATTTGATTTCATATTTGATATGACCTCCGTAGACTGGTTCACGTCACCAAACTAAAATTTAAAAAATGCTTAACAATTACAAATCTAAGATAGAATTAATTACATAATGCCATTTAAACCAAGTGGGTTGGAATTTAAATAATAACAATAATATGAGGAATTTCATATTGTTAATATATTGTTGGAAAAACAAGACAAAAAATACAAGTCACCACAAGTGTTACTTTTGGAATGGCCTTATAAGTTATATATGTCGGAGGGATATGAGGAAATCAGGGATTTCACGATATCCCTAGGGATACCACGAAATCACGGAAGATGTCGAATATTCTTATTTACGACGTCTTCTTCCTAAACAAGTTCAGTGATATGTCATTTCACTCAACTAAATCTAGTGAAATGTCAGAAAAGTGTATTTCAGAGGTGAGAGTTTGCCTCGGAAGTCCTGTAGAACATGTGATAGGTTAGAAATTTAAGGCGATCGCGAATTTTTTTTGTGAACACATTCGATAAGTTGTTTAACAAAAAAAAACACGAAATAATTTAATTAAACACTAAAATTAAATTTCTAACCTATCACGTGTTTTACAGGACTTCCGATACAAACTCGCTCATACCTGTCACCTGCAACCACTTACTGTTATTACTTCAGTCATTCTTCATTTCACTAGATTTAGTTTAGTGAAATGACATATCACTGAACTTGTTTAGGAAGAAGACGTCGTAAATAAGACTATTCCACATCTTCCGTGATTTCGTGAAATCTCTGATTTCCTCATATCCCTGCGACGTATAGATTTTTGAACTATTTCAGAAAACTGATGTTATGTTATGATGGATGGAATTAACAATTTCACTGCTGAACACTGGGATCCAAGTGGAAGATGTTCAAAAAAGCATTCTCACAAATAAATGTGTCCATGGTTTTGCTTATTGCAATTGTGGCATCTTTTTTTTCTTTTATCCACAACAGGGTAGCACTTAGCCTTCATCACACCTGATATTAAGTGGTGATAAGGCTGAGGGTAGAAGCGCACTACTCCCGGAAACCTCAATCCCTGTGAGGAACTGGCTATCTTATCTCTAACTGCCGGAACACAATAATGCTGAAAATATCATTGTTATGGTGGCAGACTTAGATAAGATGGTGGTGCTTTCCTGGCAGAGCTGGGTTGGCTGGAGTAATCCGGCTGCACACCCTCCACAGGCAAAATAGGCGCAATAAGACGTCGAGTTGCGGAAAACGCCCGTACCGATTGAAGAAGAAGAAGAAGAAGATGGTGGTAGCTATCCAGGTGGACTAAGAACAAGTCGTACCACCAACCAAACCAAATACAATTTGTACCCCCACTGGGAATCGAACCCGGGACCTCTTGGTCTGAAATCGGTGGTGGGAACCACTAGACCACAGAGGCGGTTAAATCTGACTGTATTTTTATAGTAAGTAGGTACCTGGCCATGACTAAGTTTAAATAGTTTCTGCCTGATATGAAGGAAAGTTGTTGCAAACATACAATAAACATTAATATGGAACATACTTCAGCAAGAGCTTTTAATATCAGTTCATATGTTGCCATGTTCGGTTTCACTGGAGCCATTTGGTTGATAAATGTACTAACAACAAGCCTCCTATTGTTTGCAATGTACACCCGAAGAAGTTCATTATAATGTTCAACCTCAAATTCTGTGTGGGGCCTGGAACATAAAAATACAATACTATCAGATTAGAACAATTGCTTGATGTACTATTATTCCAACTAGTCCACTTGAATTTCAACAAGAATACTGTTCTTAAGTAGTGGCAAATTTCTTATTCCTTGATGGCCTAGGGTTATTTACTTTGTTTGTTAAGAGAAGTACCTGTTAAGTGTTTGTTTTCTCTTTTTTTATCTAAGAGTTTGCATTTTAAGGCCCATATTCTAGAACAACTGATCCCTTCTCAGGTACAGTTAGAAAGGGATGCAAATACATGCAACGAATACATTCATTCCTTTCAAACTATACTTGAGAAGAGATCAGTATTTCTAGAATACGGGCCTTCGAGTCTGAGAAAAGTTAGTCATATTAATAACATGTTATTTGCTTACTTGACGGCATTCCATATTTCTTCTACTAAATTCATTCGCAATGATGGAGATTCATCAGGCAATAATTCTGTGCAACATCTGATTAGTAGTATGCTCTGTTTCTTAGTAGAAAAGTTGATTTCTTTGATTTTATTCACTACTCTAAGTAAATCATTCTTGTAAACTCTATTCTTTTGATGAATATCGGAGGATAGACCAGCAACCAGTTTTTCAAGAAGATCATTGGAAGAAAAGGCTTTTTTACTAGTATCCTGATTAGAAACCTCCTGCGTAGGATTCACTAAAGATTTATATTTACCACCAGCATTACTCCTGTCGAAATTATTTACGTGCGACGTAACTGATAAATACCTGCAATATATGATTTTATTCATATTAAATTAGGTTCATATAGAAAGATATATAACCGATATACGAAATATAACCTTTGCAATTGTATGTTACGGCATCTGTTTATGTGTTTTGCTGAATACTTTTGTATTAAAATCACTCTTGCTACATAAGAAATTTTAGTACACTGTCTCGAAAGAAACATTTCGAATATTATTAAATAAATAATTAATTATTTAGACAGGTTAATTTAAACTTTTTATAATTTCCGACATGACATTTGATTTGAGATTTGACATTTTTGACATTGGCATTTTGATTTTGTTTGAGTTTGAGTAGTAAAAAAAAGTCGTCCTTTTGGCAGGCGAAGACATCAAGCCATACTGCCAATTCTTAAGTATTATGTATGTTATTATAGTTTCTTATGTTTTCATTAGAATGTAGGTGTGTTACACATGGAACGGTAGGTAAAGCTGGAAGCCACACTTCAAGCCACCACACAGCCACAATTCCGTGACATTGGAATGTTTTCGAGGCCCCTACGTCTCTTTCTAACTCATTGTAAATGTCCACGTTGATCGAATGATGTCAAATTTTGAACTTCGAAATGGGGGATGTTTACAAGGTTGACCAAGAGTGTCCCCATTTTTTGGGACGTCCCGTTTTTCAGCTATAAATATGACCGTGTCCCTTAATTTAAAAAAAACCTATGCGGGACAGTACATTAATAAATACAATTAATAAATAAAGGGTATCCAAACCTCTGTGCCATTCAGTCGTCAACAACATTGTCCCTTTATGCTATTGTTTAGACAAGTGCGAGTCGGGCTCGCCGACCGAGGGTTCCGTAACTACATCTATACAAATAATAATAAAAATAAAATAAAAAAATATTTATTTCTCACCACGAGCCAAAAATAGTAATAAGAACCAAGGGGGGCTACCGCGTAACTTTATGGGTATGCACTTCATACGTTTTTGGGAACTTTAAGTCAATTTTTTAAAGAAAAGAGCCGCTATGAGTTCCTCGTTTTGTGACTTCGGATATAACGATAACTAGCTAGCAACGTTCAACAGAACAAAGCAGCAAAAATCTATCGAAATAAGGAATTCAAATGACAGTTGAAGCCCATACCCATATCCATATTTCTTAGCCGGTAGCCCCCCTGCTCTCCTTCGTTTGTAAAATCCGAGACGGGCCGCGCATTCAGGTCGATATGTACTAACTACTATTTTTACTAAATAAGATTAGTTTTAGCTATGGATCGCTGGTGCCTGCCTATGTGGGTACCAATGGGATTCACTTAGGGCTCAGGGGGGCTACCGGCTAAGAAATATGGATATGGGTATGGGCTTAAACTGTCATTTGAATTTCTTATCTTGATAGATTTTTGCTGCTTTGTTCTGTTGAACGTTGCTAGCTAGTTATCGTTATACCCGACGTCACAAAACAAGGAACTGATAGCGGCTGTTTTCTTTATAAAATTGACTTAAAGTTCCCAAAAACGTATGAAGGTCATACCCATAAAGTTACGGCTAAAAAATATGGGTATGGATATGGGTTTCATCTGTCATTTGAATTCCTTATTTTGATAGATTTTTGTTGCTTTGTTCTATTGAACGTTGCTAGCTAGCTGTTATTATACCCGACGTCAATAAACAGGGAACTGAATGCGGCTATTTTTTTTATAAAATTGACTTAAAGTTCGGAAAAACGTATGAAGTTCATACCCATAAAGTTACGCGGTAGCCCCCCTGAACAGAACAATAACTAAAGCACATAGGGCACCCCAACAAAATGGCGGTTTTAATTATAGCCAATGAATAGCATTCGGGGCTACCCACCACTAAAAGCGGGCGCGAACGGGTGACTTTTGTCTCCGCAACTATTTTGTCACTCACTCGTGACTCGCATCAAGTCTACGGGTTAGTATGAAAGTGCGCGCATGAGCGACGCGACTTTTTCATACTATTGGCACCTATTGGTGTGAGAGACAAAACAGTCACGGTGACAAAAGTCACCCGTGCGCGCTAGCTCTAAGTTTTGACCTATTCTGTGGGTGATTCCAACACCTGGTGGCCTACCACAAGCTCTTATAGTAGTTGTTTTTAAGTTGAGAGAGTGAGACGCCGCTCTACACGCCGTATAGCGGCGTCTCACTCTCTCAACTTATAAATAACTGCTTTATGAGCTTGTGGTAGGCCACCTGCGCAGTGGGTTTACGCCCTGGCAAATTGGGCGCATTGAGTAAACGCCGAATAAATGCCCGTTTATATATTCTGTGCGTTTACGCCGAATAAATGCCTTTTGCATGGGCAAAAACTTTTAAGATATTTTTTTTTATTTCATTCAAAATATAGCTTTAATTGAGTGCGCAGAAAAGGTTAATTAAAAAAAATTAAGCTATTGCTAATATATTGCAATAAATACTAAAAAAATTATAAAATAGGTTAATAGAGTATGCTTAATTACATAGATAACTGTGACTGTGTTTAGTAAAAGGTACAACGCGATTCTAGTTTCCGAGATATTCGCAATTTTGTGAAATATATATCATTTTTTTTCTTCTTCTATAAATCAATTATTTATACTCTAGAAAACATGTACATAGATTAATTACCCGTCAAAAACGTTTACTAAGTACTTTAAGAAGCTAGTAACGTTTAGTACGGAGGGTAGGTACAACTTTCGGACGCTACTATTATTTTATTTTATTTAACCCTTTTTGGGGTAACTTACAGCTATGTAATAGCAAATTATTATTATACAGGTATAGTTACGGATGGCCAATTACCAGTTTCCACTGATAAGTTCACGGGATTTTAGTTGATGGGTCCGTGCAAACTACAATTTATTTTGTTTTACAAACTATTATTAACTTTACATAAATGGTATAACTCAAAGTGTTTTCTTACCTAACATGCCAGTTACACGGCTTTTCAGGTGTAGCTTGTAGCTGTGTAGCCGGCTCATTACCTTCTCAGGCCGCGCGAGCTTGAAAGATCGCGGCTGATAAAATCCACGCTCCGACCAATACCGGCTCAAATTCAAAACACCGAGTGCTTTCAGCTAGAGCTGCAAAACCGATTCGAATCCCTTGAGATGTTCTCAGTCTATGCTATGCCCACATCTATGCAGTTGCATAGATGTGGACGATCTATACAACATGGTGGTAGAACTATCCGCACGGTAGGGTCTAAGTACTATAAAACCCGCCGTTCCAAATTGAAGAAACTCTCCAGTCAGACTTTTCTATTCATGGATCAGAGACACGAAATGAAGCTAGAGAACCCAGCGAATGCCAATCGTTATCGGCAGCTCATTAGATAGATATCTAAGTCTTTGACGAGCGACCTTCACCAATATAATGCCGAGAGTATTAAAGAAGCCATTGAGCGGAACAAAGGCTCCAAAGTGTTCGCGAGAGATCTGTCTATCGGGCAAAGTCAATTGACGAGGCTGAAAACGAAGGTAGCATCATTTCGTCAACACCTGAAATCTTGAGGGAGATTGCGAGTTTCTATGGACAGCTATATTCCACGCAAATACCTGTTGAAAGCAAGGCTGAGGACCCTAGAACCCAGCTTACCCGACAATACAGAAGATAGCTATACCGGAGCTCAGCCTGTACGAGATTAGCATGGCTCTCAAGCAGCTTAGAAACAACAAGCCTGCGGGTGATGACGGAATCACAACAGAGCTTCTGAGAGCGGGCGGTAAGCCGATACTTAAAGTCCTCCAGAAGCTTTTCAATTCAGTCATCCTCGAGAGCAAAACGCCAAAGGCATGAGGCAGGAGCGATGTGATGCTGTTTTTCAAGTAGGGTGATAAAACTCACTTAAATTAAAGAACTACAGACCCATCTCGCTTCTTAGCCATATCTATAAGTTGTTTCCGAGCGTCATTACGAATCGTCTTGCTTGCAGGTTCGACGACTTCCAACCTCCCGAACAAGCCGGTTTCCGAAAAGGCCATAGTACCATAGACCACATTCTTACGCTGCGGCAAGTTATTAAGAAGACCGAAGAGTATAACTTGCCACTTTGATTCTATTGAGACCTGGGTGGTGCTACAGTCTCTCCAGAGGTGCCAAATAGACTAGAAGTACATCTAGGTGTTGAGGTACTTATACCAAAACGCCACCATGTCAGTCCGATTACAGAACTAGAGCTCTAATCCTATCCAACTACAGCGAGGTGTAAGACAGGGAGACGTCATCTCTCCGAAACTTCACAGCTGCGTTGGAGGATATTATTAAGCTTCTGGACTAGAAAGGATGCGGCATCCACATCAATGGCACCTATCACACCTAAGGTTTGCCGATGATGTAGTTCCTATGGCTGCGACTTTGGAAGACCTGAACACAATGTTCTAAGATCTCAGTAATGCTTCTCAAAGAGTGGGTCTTAAGATGAACATGGATAAGACGGAAATGATGTCCAATGCCCATGTTGCACCTGCTCCAGTTAATGTTGGGAACATACATTACGCTCGAAGTTGTTGACCACTATGTTTACCCAGGACAGACGGTTCAGTTTTATTATATAACTAGCTTCCGCCCGCGACTTCGTCCGCGTGGACATTCGAGAAAATACTAATTAGGGGACCAATAACCAGGATAAAAAGTATTCTATGTTTTAATTTCATAAAAATCCGATCAGCCACTTTTACGTGATTAGGCGGATTCTCCGTCACCAAGCGAGCAGCCTCGTGCGAGGCCCGCCTCACGTGGCAAACGTTCTGCCTCGCGCGAGGCATAACGAGGCGCTGTCACAGAATAAATAATAGTGCTAAAGCAATATCCTGGTTATTGGTCCCCTAAGTATTTTCTCGAATGTCCACGCGGACGACGTCGCGGGCAGAAGCTAGTAAATAATAAGTGTCTGTTTCGCAATCAAAAAGTTAGTTCTGAGTAGCTTAGGTACCAAGAACTTTTAGGGTACCTACTTAAGATGATTTACAGTCGTCACAAATTAAGATGCCCGTTTTGACACATGGTAATGACCCTAGAATGTAACTTGTTACGAAAACCAAAAAATCAAATATATGCTGATTACTTATCAAAGGTGTATGAAAATAATATGTTACATTTTTTAACGCATTATAAATTAAGGCAAAGTGTATTCCGCGTATTATTTTTGCGTTTGTTCTAAAGTAAACGCAGATTCGATTAACTACGAAACGTATCGAAAAACAGTTACGTTCTCAGTCTTTATTTTTTTAAATACTAGTGTTGTAACCGTTGTGTGCAGGATTTCTCCAGCTTCATTCAATTCTATCGAAATAATCGTTATAACCACTTTAATAGCTTAATTTGTCAAATTGATTTTTTTTGTGTGAAAACTAGATTGGCGCTTAAAGCATTAGTGAAATTATGATTTGGCAACAACGATTTCGATAAAACGGTTTCTAGGCAAAAGCACACTTATCCAAGGAGAACGTTTCGAATGAAACGAATAAAAAAAAAACTTTAAATAAAACCTAGACAACGTTGCACACCTCATCATGTCGAATCGTCACGTTCACCTTTCCAGAGATTTCTTAAACACGTTTCGTTCGGCTTGTTCGAAGCGTTCGCATCGGACAAGCGTGCGTTCACCATAAGCGGCCTGTACACGTTGGTCCAACTACTGGCCAATACATCGTACATTGACACTTTTAAACGAACAAGACGTTTACAGTACGACAACGTTTTCTTTTTAATGAAATTTTGCTGTCCAACCATAGCGCCGTTGTCACCGGAATAGAAAAGATTGTCGATCTGTAAAAAGGTTCTTTCAAAAGTGTTAATATACGACGTATTGGCCAATGGTTGGGCCAACGTGTACAGGCCGCTATAATAAGTAATGTAGCTACTTTATGACCATGTCTATGCTGTGAGCTGTAGTTAAAATACTTGCACTTTTAGAGCTAACGCGCACTTGTGATTTTTAGTGGACCGCTAGTTTAATCGGAATCGTAAGACGATCGTGATCAAACTGTCGGCCGATAGTTTGGTTTTGAGAACCTGCGAGCACTTGTGATTTTTAGTCGACCGATAGTTGGTCGATAGTTTAGTTGAATCCGGGCGCGCGCTCACATAGTCCTTCATGCACAGGCCGATAGTTGTCCGATAGCTGTTGTATAACTGTAACTATATAGTTGTAGTAACTATTGGCCAGTCATTTTCGATAGTTCGATACTGAATGCTCAGTCTACCGATAGGTGGGCGATAGTTTAGTTGAATGCAGTGCGCGCGCTCACATAGTCCTTCATGCACATTACCGCCCGGCCGATAGTTGTGCGATAGTTTGATCGTACAACTATCGGCCAGTAATTTTCGATAGTTTGATCGGTCGATAGTTTAAGCGCACTGACGATTGCCACTGCCATATAACTCTATACTGAATCCGAGAACGACCAAACTATCGCCCGATAAAAATCACAAGAGCGCGTTCGCTCTTATAAATTATGCAATTTAAGTGGATTCGATTCAAGTTTATATAACATAAAAGGTCAATTTATACTTTAATAATATGTTTATTAAAAGTATAAGTATGTACCTATATAGTAAGTTTAACATTGTATAATAATAACTTTAGTCTTAATCCACATAAGTTTCAAACTTACTATAGTCGATTAGTTACTCAGAACCTTAATCGATTAATCGCGAGAATCGATCACTGACTCGTATGGTTACATGCCTAACATGTCACTTTAGCATGTGTCAAAACGGGCATCTTAATTTGTGACGACTGTAGGATGTGTGGGTCATCAGCTTCCTCATAAGACATAGAGAAATTCTAAGCATGCTCTATTTTGATGCAAAGTTGGTGCAATCAAACGTGTCAGTAATAATTTTAGTGCAACCACAAGTTCGTTACTATGAGTTGTTTTTTGTGTGTTAGCTGGAGAAATGTGTCACCAGCTTACACATGCCGTTAAGGCAAACCAGTGAGGTTAGGGTTTTAGACTATAGTCCAAAAGTTAATGCACAATTGGTGCAATGAGAACCAGAAAAACTAACCGTCACACTCTAATACTGTTGAAACTACGATCATAAAAGTGTGTGCGAGCTGAAGTACCGTGTCTCTGGCTTGCACATCTGTATCTTCGTAATTATATAAGGTACGATGATGTGTTATACCTCAAAAGTTGCTGCAAAATTGATGCAATTAGAACCAAATTTATCAAATCTTTAGGTAAAATAGTTTTGGAGCTACGAACCGATAAGTATGTGTAAGCTGGCGACACGTAACACGGGCTGACACATGGTGAATCTCTGTAACTGTATAAGTAAGAGTTTCGTATTTTATATCAAAAAAAACCTTATAGTTGGTGCAAACACGAGGCATGATTTCAAATCTCTGGGCCTCTTAGTTTCAAAATTATAGGCAAAAAACTGTTTTCCCGCCAAAAAATTCAAAATAATGGTCTTGGACGCAGCTAAGTGCGGCGTTGCCGTTCCGTGCGCTAAACTGTTGCAAACGAGTTTGAACTTAAGAGCTGGTGTTATTAAGAGTCACTTTAATTGCGCTTTCGATCGTTTTCATTTCTGTTCTAAGAATTTTAGGCCAGGAGCCGTCTGATATAAGTACGCTGATTCCTAACCTTTTTATGAGAAACAGATGGTTTAATTACAAGTAATTTTTAAATTTTGGCGTTAGAAACTTCACACTCATTTGTTGATAAAGCAAAGAAATAATTAGATTTGGCACAATAATAAACATAGAGGAATGCAGAAAGGTAAAATTTATGTAGGTACCTATAAAACCTACTACGTATTTATTACAGAGAGAAGGCTTCATTCATAGAACGGTGCGAAATGATTTCACTACTACCAGTCTACTTACTACATACAGTCAGTCATCGCGTTTGACATTGGCGAAAATGCCGCCGATGTCCAGACAGTTGTAATACTGTAAGGGTTGTCACGCGTAAGTCTTACTTCGCCGAAAAAAAGGAGTTACATTTTATACATCTTGCTTGACTAACTTACTAAAAAGGTATATAGATATGGCGAAGTTCACAGGTTTATATTGTGACTAGCCTTCCGCCCGCGGTTTCGACCGCGTGGACTGCACGAGAACGAGACGTTATCCTATGGGAATAATATGATGGCGGCCAACTTTTTTGTTTGTGGGCCGATTTTGATGAAACTTGGTTTTTAGTACTATTTTGACAAGAAAACTGCAACGCAATGATAAAATTTTTGAAAAATCCAAGATGGCGGCCAGTTTTTTTGTTTATCGGCCGATTATGATGAAACTCAGTTTTTGGTACTATTTTGACAAGAAAACAGCAACACAATGTTAAAATATTTAAAAATCCAAGATGGCGGCCAACTTTTTTGTTTCTTGGCCGTTTTCGATGAAACTCGGATTCTGGTACTATTTTGACAAGAAAACAGCAACGCAATGATAAAAATATTAGAAATCTAAGATGGCGGCCAACTTTTTTGTTTGTTGGCCGATTTTGATGAAACTCAGTTTTTGGTACTATTTTGACAAGAAAACTGCAACGCAATGATAAAATTTTTGAAAAATCCAAGATGGCGGCCAACTTTTTGTTAGTGGGGTGATTCTAATGTAACTCGGTTTCTGGTACAATTTGTCAAGAGAACAGCAACGCGATGTTAAAAATATTAAAAATCCAAAATGGCGGCCAACTTTTAAGTTTTTGAACCAATTTTAATGAAACTCGGTTTTTGGTACAATTTTGACCAGAAAACAGCAACGTAATGTTAAAATTCTAAAAAATCCAAGTTGGCGGCCAACTTTTTTGTTTGTGGGACGATTTTGATGAAACTCGGTTTTTGGTGCTATTTTGACAAGAAATAAGAAACGCAATGTTAAAATTGACGAATTAAAATTAAATATAAGCATGTAAAATAATAAATTTTGAGACTTCCTGCCCCGATTTTTTTTCCACAATACCTTCGGGGTCCTAAAACATCTACCTTCACATTTTAAGACAACCCTTCCGTACTAACGTTAATACCTATACAGGTGTCGGTATCGCTCAACTTCAAGGGCCTACTGTATGGAAAAGTTGCTGTTTTCTTGTCAAAATACTACCAAATACCTAGTTTCATCAAAATTGTGCATATTTATTTATTTAATCTTTATTGCAAAATATATAACAAATGGCGGACTCAATGCTGATATGCATTCTCTTTCAGTCAACTGGAAAGGGTGTCAGGAAGAAAATGAACAGCAGCAATAAAAAAATTTACAGTTAAAAGAAAACAGAAGGAACTAATTAAATGCAAGAAAAAATACTAAAATTAAATAACAAATGAAAATTTATAAACAAGAGTAACGGGACTCAACGCGACATTTATTATGAAGTATATATTATTATGTACTTACAGCAGTCTGCTTGTGACCACGGTTGTTGCAACACAGCCGAAACGTCAAGCTGTAAGTACATAATAATATATACTTCATAATAAATGTCGCGTTGAGTCCCGTTACTCTTGTTTATAATTATAATGGAACGCGAAAGTTTAAAATCTTATAAATGAAAATTTGTAAATGCTTATAAATAATTATGAGTATTAAAAGGTATACATACTAAAGTAGCAATAACATGATATATAATTTATACATACACATATTACATATACATACAACTATAAATAAATAACACATAAAGTCAGAACAGATCTATCATGATAAGTGTAATCAGCTCGAGTAATGTTCGTGGACCATTTTCTTGAACACGCACTTACTTGGGGCACTGCGGATATTTTAAGGGCAAATCGTTCCAAAGTTGTACAGGCGAAAAAGAAAATGATTGGGAGACGAAGCCAGAAGAGTGGGATGGTGTTTTCAGGAGAAAGTTATCACTAGAGCGAAGGCTACGTTCATTAGAGTCGCCCAGAAACTGAAATCTAGATTTCAATTTATCTGGGGTAAGTGGATCTAATAGAATATTGAAGAGCATGCAGACAACTCTAACGTTCCTACGCTCGCGGATAGGGAGCCAATTGAGCTGCTGACGGTGTTGACAGATATCGTATTTACGTAATCGATATATGAAACGAATACAGTTTTTAAGGAAACGATCCAACTTACTGAGATTGTTTTTTTCTTTTGAGGTTGGTACTACAGACATTATTTCTTATTCTATGATTAAAATAAGGTGTCTAGATTAAGATTGGTATAATTTGGATAGGAACAGGGAGTGATTTGACACAATTAATCAAAGTATTTTAATTAGATGTCAGCTTGCCTCCAGGAGGCAAGAAACCATTGGAGCGGGTAAAAATACTTGCGTGCGAGTAGATCGGACGCTGTCTGACTGGCTCGACTTGGAGGCTGGCGTTCCACAAGGCGGCGTACTCTCCCCTCTTCTCTTTTCCTTGTTTATCAACTCTCTGACCTCTCATTTCTCCTCTGCTTTCCATCTCTATGCCGACGATCTACAACTTTATGCGCAACATAATATCCACAGTTTAAATAATGTTGTCGCGCTAATCAACTGTGATTTGATGAAGATTTCTGTGTGGTCGACTAATATAATAATAATAATAATAATGATCCTGTTTGACAGTTGAAAATGTCATCTCATCACAAAAACAAACCAAATTAAATGGGAATGGAATAGGTATAATGAACAAATAGATGTTGACGAGAAGCCGAGCAGCACGTCTACCACCTCCGGGCTCGTCACCTCGCTCCGCCTCGCAGTTGTCGGCAACTGCCTTAGTGCCGTGTGTTCAGCTGACATCTGCAGTTGCGTCGAGCGATAGTGACGAGTACTTCTCTCCGCCGACGTCGCCACCACCTGTACGCCGGAGGAGGGGCCGGCCACCGAAGAGTTTGGGGCTTCTGGGGCAAACGGCTCCGGTCAGGGCCCCCGCTCCCGGTGGAGTGCAGCGCATGCGATGGACAATTTCCATCAATGAAAATGTCATGCGCGCATATTTTGAGGCAACAGAGGCAGGAACTAATCTTACTGCGTATCGTGTTCGGATGCTTTCTCTGTTTCAGGCTCTTGAACCATCTATCAACGTTTCGGCTCAACGACTGTCGGATCAGGTGCGAGCCATTCAACGGGGTCACTTGTTGGATGACTCTGTACTTGATCGGCTCCGAACAGAGGTGCAACGTAACCGTATCATTACTACTGCATCGCAGGCGGCAACTCAAGCTTCTGCCGCGGCCACATTGCAAGCTGGCGTTGCTGATAGTGGTGGTGGAGATGATATGGTTACTACTGTAAGTCCCCAATACAATGATATATTGAGGAGTACTCTTGAAGATGTAGTTCGGGAATTTCGATCGACTCCTGTTCACCTTAGACCTCGGCTTCCGCGTTTTCCCATGCACAAAAAAAATAGGGCGCTGATGTGTGCTTTAGATTCACTACTATCAAATTACTTTGATAGTAGTGAAGACCTGGCTGATACTCATTCGATCGTGTATTGTGCGGCTATTACGGCTTGTCGTGTTGCTCATGTCAAATTTCCAAATACTGACACAGCAACACGCCCGCGTCTGGCTGTACCAGCCTGGCAGTGTAGGATTGAACGTCGTATCAGTGAGGCTAGGGTACTCATCGGTAAGCTCAGCTGCTTTAGGGAGGGCAACATGCGCCCTAGGGTCATGCGCTTTGTGAAACGTGCATTCTTGGGGACTGGTATTAGTCCTCAAAATTATATTTCATGTGTCACAGAGCGCATCGACTTCCTGAAGCAGAAAATTTGTGCATGGGCTAATCGTATTCGGAGGTATAGGGTGCGAGTCGATCGCTTTACTCAGAACCGCATGTTCGAGAGAGATCAACGACGTGTTTATGCATCCTGGGAGCAATCGGATCAGAGTGATACTGATATGCATCGGCCGGATGATGATGCCATGATTTCTTTCTGGCACAACATCTGGTCCGTGCCTGTCACTCACTCTGAAGGCGCGTGGATGGGGGATGTTGAGCGTTCGTGTGAGCTTATACCTGATATGAATGAAGTAACCATTGACTACCAAGACGTAGTTTGTGCAGTTCGTTCCTTACCCAACTGGAAATCTCCAGGCCCGGATGGACTGCACAATTTCTGGTATAAATGGTTACCTAGCTCGCACGTTTGCTTAGCATCTCAATTTCAATGTGCTTTATTATCTCGATCGCTTCCAGAATTCATGACAACAGGCATAACCCATCTGCTCCATAAATCTGGTAGTACTGCGGACCCCAAAAACTATAGACCTATCACCTGTCTACCAACAATTTATAAAATTCTTACGTCCATTTTGAGGTCGAAAATTAATAAACACATTGATCAAAATTCTATTATGTTCGCCTCTCAAAATGGATGTAGGAATGGGGCCCGTGGTACTAAGGAGCTACTCCTCATTGACATGGCTATTAACCAACAGGTTCGTCGAAACCGAAAGAACCTGTCGACTTCCTGGATAGATTATAAGAAGGCCTATGATTCCGTGCCGCATTCGTGGCTCATGAGGGTGCTGGAGTTGTATAAAATTAATACAACTCTACGCACTTTCTTGATATCGTGCATGCGAAAATGGAGAACGGTCCTTTTCTATCCAGGATCTCGACGGGTTCTAGGTCAGGGCGACCCTATAAAAATAGAGCGAGGTATCTTCCAGGGTGACGGTCTGAGTCCATTGTGGTTCTGTCTGGCCTTGAACCCTCTGAGTACACTTCTCGAGAGTTCAGGATTAGGCTACCGTTTACGGAGAAATGGTCAAGTAATATCACACCTGCTATACATGGATGACCTGAAACTATTTGCCCATAGCAGTTCTCATTTGACAGCGCTACTGAAGGTTACTGAAGCTTTCAGTAATGCCATTAAAATGGAATTTGGTGTGGACAAATGTGCAGTCATGCATGTAAAGCGTGGTCAGATAATGGAATCCACGGGTATACAACTCTCGGATTCTATTAATGTTAGATCTCTCTCCGTTAACGAAACCTATAAATATTTAGGTATGTCACAGGCATTAGGCATCAACGATGCTGACATGAAACAGTCGTTGCGTGAGCGTTTCTTGGGGCGCCTCTCAAAAGTCCTTAAAAGTCTTTTGTCTGGCGGAAACAAGGTTCGCGCATACAATGGATGGGTCATGCCGGTACTGATGTATTCCTTTGGCATACTTAAATGGACTCAAACTGAACTGGATGCCCTGGATAGAAAAGTTCGTACATTGCTAACAGCACATCGCATGCATCACCCACGTTCATCGACCATGAGATTGTATATCCCGCGGAAGTGCGGTGGTCGTGGCTTCTTAAATGCTAAGACATTGCATAACCGCGAGATATGCAATCTTAGGGAGTATTTTCTCCAAGTCGATATGGGGCCTCATAGAGATGTAGTTGCTGTTGACAATGGACTGACTCCTCTATTTTTAGCAAAAGAAAACTGGCGCAAACCTGTAGTACTTAGTACGTCCGACCGCAGCGCTGTGTGGCAAAGCAAGGAGTTACACGGCAGATTCTATCGGGCTCTCCATGGGCCCGACGTAGATTTATTAGCCTCAGTATCCTGGCTCCGTTTCGGTGATCTTTTTGGTGAAACCGAAGGTTTTGTCTGTGCAATTATGGATGAGGTTGTGATGACGAATAACTACCGAAAGTATATCCTAAGAGATGGCACAGTGGATATTTGCCGAGCGTGCCATCGTCCGGGTGAATCCCTTAGGCATATAATCTCCGGTTGTTCTCGTCTCGCAAACGGCGAGTATTTGCATAGACATAACCAAGTGGCCAGGATAATACACCAACAACTTGCTCTGAAACATAGTCTTGTGGCATCCGAGGTACCGTACTACAGGTATGCACCAGAACAGGTCCTTGAAAATAGCCATGCCACATTGTATTGGGATCGATCTATCATTACAGACAGGACTATTGTAGCTAATAAGCCTGATATTGTATTGATAGATCGACACGAACGCCGCGCAATAATTGTTGATGTCACTGTTCCCCATGACGACAACCTTGTGAAAGCTGAAAAAGATAAAGAAAACAAATATCTTGATTTAGCACACGAGATTGTCGACATGTGGGACATTGATTCAGCAATTGTTGTTCCGATAGTCATATCTGCCCATGGGCTGATAGCCAAGAGCCTCGATAAACACCTTAAGAGGCTCGCGTTAGGTGGATGGATCGGGAGTCGGATGCAGAAGGCAGTACTTCTGGACACGGCCCGTATAGTGAGAAGGTTCCTGTCTCTGGATCCTTAACCATCGGTAGCCGGGACCTTGATCTTGCTGCCGTTGGGGAACTGCATTTTTGTATTTTTAAATGTTATATTTTTTAGTGTTATACATTGTAAAAATTTAATGTTTAGAAATATAATTTTGTAAGTATTTAAAATGTAATAAAGGGAATAATAATAATAATAAGTCAACGTGACAGATCATTCTTTTCACATTTTCAAAATTCGTATTTAACTGTAGTACCATAATATTTATTACCTTGCATCGATACCAAAACAAAAAGAAGATTACATTACATTGCAATATTTTTAAAAATGAATCCCTGTATGACAATGTCATACTTCACAACAAAACCAATACAAAGAAAAATTTGATATTGAATGAATAAATAGATGTTGACGAGAAGCCAAACAGCACGTCTACCACCTCCGGGATCGTCACCTCGCTCCGCCTCGCAGTTGTCGGCAGCTGCCTCAGTGCCGTGTGTTCAGCTGACATCTGCAGTTGTGTCGAGCGATAGTGACGAGTACTTCTCTCCGCCGACGTCGCCACCACCTGTACGCCGGAGGAGGGGCCGGCCACCGAAGAGTTTGGGGCTTCTGGGGCAAACGGCTCCGGTCAGGGCCCCCGCTCCCGGTGGAGTGCAGCGCATGCGATGGACAATTTCCATCAATGAAAATGTCATGCGCGCATATTTTGAGGCAACAGAGGCAGGAACTAATCTTACTGCGTATCGTGTTTGGATGCTTTCTCTGTTTCAGGCTCTCGAACCATCTATCAACGTTTCGGCTCAACGACTGTCGGATCAGGTGCGAGCCATTCAACGGGGTCACTTGTTGGATGACTCTGTACTTGATCGGCTCCGTACAGAGGTGCAACGTAACCATATCAGTACTACTGCATCGCAGGCGGCAACTCAAGCTTCTGCCGCGACCACGTTGCAAGCTGGCGTTGCTGATGGTGGTGGTGGAGATGATATGGTTACTACTGTAAGTCCCCAATACAATGATATTTTGAGGAGTACTCTTGAAGATGTAGTTCTGGAGTTTCGATCGACTTCGATTCACCTTAGACCTCGGCTTCCGCGTTTTCCCATGCACAAAAAAAATAGGGCGCTGATGTGTGCTTTAGATTCACTACTATCAAATTACTTTGATAGTAGTGTAGACCTGGCTGATACTCATTCGATCTTGTATTGTGCGGCTATTACGGCTTGTCGTGTTGCTCATGTCAAATTTCCAAATACTGACACAGCAACACGCCCACGTCTGGCTGTACCAGCCTGGCAGTGTAGGATCGAACGTCGTATCAGTGAGGCTAGGGTACTCATCGGTAAGCTCAGCTGCTTTAGGGAGGGCAACATGCGCCCTAGGGTCATGCGCTTTGTGAAGCGTGCATTCCTGGGGACTGGTATTAGTCCTCAAAATTATATTTCATGTGTCACAGAGCGCATTGACTTCCTGAAGCAGAAAATTTGTGCATGGGCAAATCGTATTCGAAGGTATAGGGTGCGAGTCGATCGCTTTACTCAGAACCGCATGTTCGAGAGAGATCAACGATGTGTTTATGCATCCTGGGAGCGATCGAATCAGAGTGATACTGATATGCATCGACCGGATGATGATGCCATGATAACTTTTTGGCACAACATCTGGTCTGTGCCTGTCACTCACTCTGAAGGCGCGTGGATAAGGGATGTTGAGCGTTCGTGTGAGCTTATACCTGAGATGAATGAAGTAACCATTGACTACCAAGACGTAGTTTGTGCAGTTCGTTCCTTACCCAACTGGAAATCTCCAGGCCCGGACAGACTGCACAATTTCTGGTATAAATGGTTACCTAGCTCGCACGTTTGCTTAGCATCTCAATTTCAAAGTGCTTTATTATCTCGATCGCTTCCAGAATTTATGACAACAGGCATAACCCATCTGCTCCATAAATCTGGTAGTACTGCGGACCCCAAAAACTATAGACCTATCACCTGTCTGCCAACAATTTATAAAATTCTTACGTCCATTTTGAGGTCGAAGATTAATAAACACATTGACCAAAATTCTATTATGTTCATGTTCGCCTCTCAAAATGGATGTAGGAATGGGGCCCGAGGTACTAAGGAGCTACTCCTCATTGACATGGCTATTAACCAACAGGTTCGTCGAAACCGAAAGAACCTGTCGACTTGCTGGATAGATTATAAGAAGGCCTATGATTCCGTACCGCATTCGTGGCTCATGAGGGTGCTGGAGTTGTATAAAATAAATACAACTCTACGCACTTTCTTGATATCGTGCATGCGAAAATGGAGAACGGTCCTTTTCTATCCAGGATCTCGATGGGTTCTAGGTCAGGGCGACCCTATAAAAATAGAGCGAGGTATCTTCCAGGGTGACGGTCTGAGTCCATTGTGGTTCTGTCTGGCCTTGAACCCTCTGAGTACACTTCTCGAGAATTCAGGATTAGGCTACCGTTTACGGAGAAATGGTCAAGTAATATCACACCTGCTATACATGGATGACCTGAAACTATTTGCCCATAGCAGTTCTCATTTGACAGCGTTACTGAAGGTTACTGAAGCTTTCAGTAATACCATTAAAATGGAATTTGGTGTGGACAAATGTGCAGTCATGCATGTAAAGCGTGGTCAGATAATGGAATCCACGGGTACACAACTCTCGGATTCTATTAATCTTAGATCTCTCTCCGTTAACGAAACCTATAAATATTTAGGTATGTCACAGGCATTAGGCATCAACGATGCTGACATGAAACAGTCGTTGCGTGAGCGTTTCTTGGGGCGCCTCTCAAAAGTCCTTAAAAGTCTTTTGTCTGGCGGAAACAAGGTTCGCGCATACAATGGATGGGTCATGCCGCTACTGATGTATTCCTTTGGCATACTTAAATGGACTCAAACTGAACTGGATGCCCTGGATAGAAAAGTTCGTACATTGCTAACAGCACACCGCATGCATCACCCACGTTCATCGACCATGAGATTGTATATCCCGCGGAAGTGCGGTGGTTGTGGCTTCTTAAATGCTAAGACATTGCATAACCGCGAGATATGCAATCTTAGGGAGTATTTTCTCCAAGTCGATATTGGGTCTCATAGAGATGTAGTTGCTGTTGACAATGGACTGACTCCTCTATTTTTAGCAAAAGAAAACTGGCGCAAACCTGTAGTACTTAGTACTTCCGACCGCAACACTGTGTGGCAAAGCAAGGAGTTACATGGCAGATTCTACCGGGCTCTCCATGGGCCCGACGTAGATTTATTAGCCTCAGTATCCTGGCTCCGTTTCGGTGATCTTTTTGGCGAAACCGAAGGTTTTGTCTGTGCAATTATGGATGAGGTTGTGATGACGAATAACTACCGAAAGTATATCCTAAGGGATGGCGCAGTGGATATTTGTCGAGCGTGCCATCGTCCGGGTGAATCCCTTAGGCATATAATCTCCGGTTGTTCTCGTCTCGCAAACGGCGAGTATTTGCATAGACATAACCAAGTGGCCAGGATAATACACCAACAACTTGCTCTGAAACATAGTCTTATGGCATCCGAGGTGCCGTACTACAGGTATGCACCAGAACAGGTCCTTGAAAATAGCCATGCCACATTGTATTGGGATCGATCTATCATTACAGACAGGACTATTGTAGCTAATAAGCCTGATATTGTATTGATAGATCGACACGAACGCCGCGCAATAATTGTTGATGTCACTGTTCCCCATGACGACAACCTTGTGAAAGCTGAAAAAGATAAAGAAAACAAATATCTTGATTTAGCTCACGAGATTGTTGACATGTGGGACATTGATTCAGCAATTATTGTTCCGATAGTCATATCTGCCCATGGTCTGATAGCCAAGAGCCTCGATAAACACCTTAAGAGGCTTGCGTTAGGTGGATGGATCGGGAGTCAGATGCAGAAGGCAGTACTTCTGGACACGGCCCGTATAGAGAGAAGGTTCCTGTCTCTGGATCCTTAACCATCGGTAGCCGGGACCCTGATCTTGCTACCGTTGGGGAACTGCATTTTTGTATTTTTAAATGTTATATTTTTTAGTGTTATACATTGTAAAAATTTAATGTTTAGAAATATAATTTTGTAAGTATTTAAAATGTAATAAAGGGAATAATAATAATAAAACACTTTATTGCAAAAAGAAAACACATAACAAAAAGAAGACACTACAAAAGAAGTACACAAAAGGCGGCCTTATTGCTACGTAGCAATTTCTTCCAGGCAACCTTGAGTGGAAAAATAATAATCGTCTGAGGACATAAAGGGGAAGGGGGAGTGGGTGCAATTTGAAGAACATTATAATATATTATATAGATATAATTAAAAAGAAATAGGAATAAAGTAAAGAAAATTTAATGATAATATGAGTAAGAGAGGAAATAAGATAGGTATTAAGAATAAGATAGGAAATGCGTTCGGACTTGATCACTAAAAGATTTAAGAGATGGAGCCTTCCTGATACCTTCTGGAAGAGCATTCCATAGTCGAACAGCATGCATAGAGAAAGAATAGGAGAGGAAATCTGTGGAATGGGGTGGAAAAACAAGAGTAAGATTTGAGGAGGAGCGTAAGGTACATTGGGTGGAGGAGGTGTGATATCGGAAACATTCTTTAAGGTAGTGAGGAGTGGTTGGGTGGAAGAGGATGGAATAGAGAAGCGTAAGAGCATGAAAGTCCCTGCGCCGGCGAATTGGAAGCCAATTTAGCTTTGAGCGGAAGTGCGACACGTGGTCAAATTTACGGAGATTGAAGATGAAACGGATACACATATTCTGCAGACGCTCCAGTTTGTTGAGCAAAACCTCCGAAAGATCCGTGTAACAGACATCAGCGTAGTCTATGATAGAAAGGAGAAGAGACTGGGCAAGAGTAATTTTGGTTTTAGTGGGTAGAAAGTTTCGTAAACGGTTTAATGAGCTGTATGCAGCAAATACTTTTTTTCTAAGAGCATCGACCTGAGGAATCCATGAAAAACAATCATCAAAAATTACGCCAAGGTTTCGAACAGATTTAGCTAAAGGAACGACAGTGCCATCGAAAGTGATAGGAGGTAACTGCCCAAAATCAATCCTCGAGACGTAATATGGACTACAAATAATGATTGCCTGAGTCTTAGAAGGGTTTACAGTAAGCCCAAAAGACTTACTCCAATTGGTAATAGCAGCGAGATCGATATTGGTAGCCGCTATTGCACTAGGGAGTTCAGAGAGAGGTGCCTGAGTATAAATTTGTTAATCGTCTGCATAAAGGTGGTGGGAGCTTGAAAGTGAATGTGTGATGGAGTTGATAAATACAGAGAAAAGCAGAGGAGATAAGACACCTCCCTGGGGAACTCCTGCATCGATGTTACACCATGCAGATAAAGAATCACCAACGCAGATGCGCTGCTGTCGTCCGATCAGGTAACTTCTAAACCAATCAGTTGCAGCTGGAGATATGTTAAGAGATTGCAACACGCCAAGGAGTAGGTCAAAATCAACAGAATTGAAGGCATTACTGAAGTCTAGTAACGTCAACAATGTAAGTTGACGCTTTTCCATTCCCCGGCGTATGTCCTCCGTTATCTTAACCAATGCCGTGGATGTGCTATGGCCCTTGCGGAAACCAGATTGAAAAGGATTGAGGAGGTTATTTCTATGGAGATAGGCAGTCAGCTGGCCGAAAACTAGTTTTTCTAGGACTTTGGATAGGAAAGGGAGGACGGAAATAGGGCGATATTCGGAATAAATGGTGGGATTTCGTTTTTTGGGTACTGGAACGACATTCGCGTTTTTCCAAGAAGCAGGAAAAACACCAGTAGATATAGAAGTGTTGAGTATTTTGGTGACAACGGGAGTAAGGATATCAATAATAGGAAGGATCATTTTGCGACTAATAGAATCAGCACCCACAGCATTGGATTTGATAGAGAGTACAGATCTCTTAACATCACATTCCACAAAATGATTGAAAGTAAAGGAAAAATCAGGAGTTGGTAGAGAGTAGTGCTAATTATGGCATATCAGTTAACGCACCTAAATGTCAATCTTTAATTGCTGGTAGGGTAGTTCTCGACAGCTGTCATGCGTAAACTGGAATAGTTTCTACAATTTGGTATTTAACGGCGTGATAATATCCTACTCACAACAAATGAAGGACTTGGGTTTGACTATATCGATGCCTGCCTCTCTTGGAAAGATCATATCGAACAAGCATGTCTCAGAGCCACTAATGCACTTAGATCTCTCTATAGGTTTAAGTTCTTTCTGCCTTCCAGTATCAAGATTGCTCCAATACAGACGGTTGTCTTACCTATAATTGTCTACGCTGATGTCTGTAGTACCAACCTCAAAAGAAAAAAACAATCTCAGTAAGTTGGATCGTTTCCTTAAAAACTGTATTCGTTTCATATATCGATTACGTAAATACGATATCTGTCAACACCGTCAGCAGCTCAATTGGCTCCCTATTCGCGAGCGTAGGAACGTTAGAGTTGTCTGCATGCTCTTCAATATTCTATTAGATCCACTTACCCCAGATTAATTGAAATCCAGATTTCAGTTTCTGGGCGACTCTAATGAACGTAGCCTTCGCTCTAGTGACAACTTTCTCCTGAAAACACCATCCCACTCTTCTGGCTTCGTCTCCCAATCATTTTCTTTTTCGCCTGTACAACTTTGGAACGATTTGCCCTTAAAATATCCGCAGTGCCCCAAGTAAGTGCGTGTTCAAGAAAATGGTCCACGAACATTACTCGAGCTGATTACACTTATCATGATAGATCTGTTCTGACTTTATGTGTTATTTATTTATAGTTGTATGTATATGTAATATGTGTATGTATAAATTATATATCATGTTATTGCTACTTTAGTATGTATACCTTTTAATACTCATAATTATTTATAAGCATTTACAAATTTTCATTTGTTATTTAATTTTAGTATTTTTTCTTGCATTTAATTAGTTCCTTCTGTTTTCTTTTAACTGTAAATTTTTTTATTGCTGCTGTTCATTTTCTTCCTGACACCCTTTCCAGTTGACTGGAAGAGAATGCATATCAGCATTGAGTCCGCCATTTGTTATATATTTTGCAATAAAGATTAAATAAATAAATATGCACAATTTTGATGAAACTAGGTATTTGGTAGTATTTTGACAAGAAAACAGCAACTTTTCCATACAGTAGGCCCTTGAAGTTGAGCGATACCGACACCTGTATAGGTATTAACGTTAGTACGGAAGGGTTGTCTTAAAATGTGAAGGTAGATGTTTTAGGACCCCGAAGGTATTGTGGAAAAAAAATCGGGGCAGGAAGTCTCAAAATTTATTATTTTACATGCTTATATTTAATTTTAATTCGTCAATTTTAACATTGCGTTTCTTATTTCTTGTCAAAATAGCACCAAAAACCGAGTTTCATCAAAATCGTCCCACAAACAAAAAAGTTGGCCGCCAACTTGGATTTTTTAGAATTTTAACATTACGTTGCTGTTTTCTGGTCAAAATTGTACCAAAAACCGAGTTTCATTAAAATTGGTTCAAAAACTTAAAAGTTGGCCGCCATTTTGGATTTTTAATATTTTTAACATCGCGTTGCTGTTCTCTTGACAAATTGTACCAGAAACCGAGTTACATTAGAATCACCCCACTAACAAAAAGTTGGCCGCCATCTTGGATTTTTCAAAAATTTTATCATTGCGTTGCAGTTTTCTTGTCAAAATAGTACCAAAAACTGAGTTTCATCAAAATCGGCCAACAAACAAAAAAGTTGGCCGCCATCTTAGATTTCTAATATTTTTATCATTGCGTTGCTGTTTTCTTGTCAAAATAGTACCAGAATCCGAGTTTCATCGAAAACGGCCAAGAAACAAAAAAGTTGGCCGCCATCTTGGATTTTTAAATATTTTAACATTGTGTTGCTGTTTTCTTGTCAAAATAGTACCAAAAACTGAGTTTCATCATAATCGGCCGATAAACAAAAAAACTGGCCGCCATCTTGGATTTTTCAAAAATTTTATCATTGCGTTGCAGTTTTCTTGTCAAAATAGTACTAAAAACCAAGTTTCATCAAAATCGGCCCACAAACAAAAAAGTTGGCCGCCATCATATTATTCCCATAGGATAACGTCTCGTTCTCGTGCAGTCCACGCGGTCGAAACCGCGGGCGGAAGGCTAGTCACAATATAAACCTGTGAACTTCGCCATATCTATATACCTTTTTAGTAAGTTAGTCAAGCAAGATGTATAAAATGTAACTCCTTTTTTTCGGCGAAGTAAGACTTACGCGTGACAACCCTTACAGTATTACAACTGTCTGGACATCGGCGGCATTTTCGCCAATGTCAAACGCGATGACTGACTGTATGTAGTAAGTAGACTGGTAGTAGTGAAATCATTTCGCACCGTTCTATGAATGAAGCCTTCTCTCTGTAATAAATACGTAGTAGGTTTTATAGGTACCTACATAAATTTTACCTTTCTGCATTCCTCTATGTTTATTATTGTGCCAAATCTAATTATTTCTTTGCTTTATCAACAAATGAGTGTGAAGTTTCTAACGCCAAAATTTAAAAATTACTTGTAATTAAACCATCTGTTTCTCATAAAAAGGTTAGGAATCAGCGTACTTATATCAGACGGCTCCTGGCCTAAAATTCTTAGAACAGAAATGAAAACGATCGAAAGCGCAATTAAAGTGACTCTTAATAACACCAGCTCTTAAGTTCAAACTCGTTTGCAACAGTTTAGCGCACGGAACGGCAACGCCGCACTTAGCTGCGTCCAAGACCATTATTTTGAATTTTTTGGCGGGAAAACAGTTTTTTGCCTATAATTTTGAAACTAAGAGGCCCAGAGATTTGAAATCATGCCTCGTGTTTGCACCAACTATAAGGTTTTTTTTGATATAAAATACGAAACTCTTACTTATACAGTTACAGAGATTCACCATGTGTCAGCCCGTGTTACGTGTCGCCAGCTTACACATACTTATCGGTTCGTAGCTCCAAAACTATTTTACCTAAAGATTTGATAAATTTGGTTCTAATTGCATCAATTTTGCAGCAACTTTTGAGGTATAACACATCATCGTACCTTATATAATTACGAAGATACAGATGTGCAAGCCAGAGACACGGTACTTCAGCTCGCACACACTTTTATGATCGTAGTTTCAACAGTATTAGAGTGTGACGGTTAGTTTTTCTGGTTCTCATTGCACCAATTGTGCATTAACTTTTGGACTATAGTCTAAAACCCTAACCTCACTGGTTTGCCTTAACGGCATGTGTAAGCTGGTGACACATTTCTCCAGCTAACACACAAAAAACAACTCATAGTAACGAACTTGTGGTTGCACTAAAATTATTACTGACACGTTTGATTGCACCAACTTTGCATCAAAATAGAGCATGCTTAGAATTTCTCTCTGTCTTATGAGGAAGCTGATGACCCACACATGACTGTAGGTTTCTATACCCTATTTACCCCCTGGGTTTGATTTTCGGAAAATTACGAAATGGGTTGCCTATTTGTTTTAAGAAGTAAGCCTACAAAGTTTCAAGTTGAAATGTCTATTTTACCCCCTGATTTTTCATTCAAAATTTCACCCCTTTTTCAACCTTTTAGGGGTTGAATCATGTTCAGCGTGTTAAACATCAAAATAAATGCCATTTTTGCAATCGTCATCCCATAAAACCTCAATAACGACATCCATATCGATATTTAGGTTTATTTGTTCCATTTAACCTCTAAGGGGTTGATTTTCGAAAAAATATGTGTTTGTTTATTTGTTTTACTTTCCGACCATTTTAGCCTATATCATAAATTTAATGAAGGACTATCCAGATACAACATACCATCCCCTTTTTCACCCCTTCGGGGGTGGAATTGTCAAAAACGCTGACACAGGTAAATATTACTTTTCAATTGCCAGCCTAAATAGAGGCCTAAATACAAAATTTTAAGATCCTTACTTCAATACTGACGGACTTTCATACAAACATTCATCCCCTAGTTTACCCCCTTAGGGGTGGAATTTCCAAAAATCCTTTCTTAGCGGATGCTTACGTTATAACATCTACCTGCATGCCAAATTTCAGCCCGATCCGACCAATGGTTTGGGCTGTGCGTTGATAGATCACTATGTCAGTCAGTCACCTTTGAGTTTTATATATTGACTAGCTGTGCCCGCGACTTCGTCCGCGTGGAATAGTGACTTTCGGCACCATTTTTAATTTTTAAGGCTAATAAGCTATTTTGTTATTTTTATTTATTTATCCTACTTATCCTACTAATATTATAAATGTGAAAGTTTGGATGTTTAGATGTTTGGATGTTTGTTACTCAATCACGCCAAAACGGCTGAACGGATTTGGCTAAAATTTGGGACATAGATACTTTATAGTCTGGAGAGGAACATAGGCTACTTTTTATCCCGGAAAAATATCACACTCCCGCGGGATAACGTCGTGTAGTTCACGCGGGCGAAGCCGCGAGCGGAAAGCTAGTATTATATCCTACTAATATTATAAATGTGAAAGTTTAGATGTTTGGATGTTTGGATGTTTGGATGTTTGTTACTCAATCACGTCAAAACGGCTGAACGGATTTGGCTGAAATTTGGGACACAGATACTTTGTAGCCTGGAGAGGAACATAGGCTACTTTTTATCCCGGAAAAATGTCAAATTCCCGCGGGATAACGTCCTGTAGTCCACGCGGGCGAAGCCGCGGGCGGAAAGCTAGTAATATTATAAATGTGAAAGTTTAGATGTTTGTATGTTTGTTACTCAATCACGCCAAAACGGCTGAACGGATATGGCTGAAATTTAGGACACAGATACATTGTAGCCTGGAGAGGAACATAGGCTACTTTTTATACCGGAAAAATGTCACATTCCCGCGGGATAAGGTCGGGAAGTCCACGCGGGCGAAGCCGTGGGCGGAAAGCTAGTTTAATATATATTAGTACAGCGCTATGAGTGCTATGATACATATTAGCACATTAAAAATTTACATAACATAGCCTTCCGACCGCGGTTTCGCCCGCATGTACTACACTACGTTATCCCGAGGTAAAGTGATATTTTTAGTCTATGTCACTTTCTAGCTCCTAAACTACCTACATACTAAAAATCACGTCGATCCGTTGCTCCGTTTTGACGTGAAAGACGGACATACAAACAAACACACTTTCATATTAATAATATTCGAGATAGTATGTCAAAAGAAAATAATTATTACGCTGAACAACTTCTCTTATGATGCTATATTTGTATCTCTTATAGTTTGGCTGGACTGCTATGGTTCCACATCAGATATTACGATCTTCAAAATAAGTTATAGCCTATATGTTGGCGAGGGCCAATAGCTGTATAACAAAAACAGTTTCATTAAAATCCGTTCAATAGTTT
This sequence comes from Crambus lathoniellus, assembly GCA_949710035.1. NCBI lineage: Eukaryota > Metazoa > Arthropoda > Insecta > Lepidoptera > Crambidae > Crambus > Crambus lathoniellus. The sequence continues at coordinate 30,882,936 of OX453298.1, read as the reverse complement.
TTGTGTGAAACGCGGACAACAGACAGACAGACAAAAAATTCAAAAACTATATTTTTGGTATCTGTTTCGTTTAAGAAGACCCCTGGTGGTATTTTTTTTCTATTTCTTTTCAATGTACAGAATTGGATCGTTTACAGTTTTATTATAAGTATAGATAGATTTGTATCTCTTATAGTTTAGCTGGGCTGCTATGGTTTCACATCAAGTGTGCCAGACCTTCGATATTTTTCCGTCATTAGAAAATGTTCATTACGTGAAACAACTTTTCTTAAGACGCCATGTTTGTATCTCATATAGTTTATCCTGGCTGCTAGGGTTCCACATCAGGTGAACCAGACCTTCAAACTTTGTACGTCAATAGAAAGTGCCCATCACGTTTAACAATTTTCCTTAAGACGGTATTTTTATATCTCTCATAGTTTGGCTGGACTGTTATGGTTCCACATCAGATATTACGATCTTCAAAATAAATTATAGCCTTTATGTTGGCGAGGGCCAATAGCTGTATAACAAAAAAAGTTTCAACAAAATCCGTTTAGTAGTTTTTGGGTGAAACGCGGACAACAGACAGACAGACAGACAAAAAATTCAAAAACTATATTTTTGGTATCTGTTTCGTTTAAGAAGACAAGTATAGATATGTTGGCGAGGGCCAATAGCTGTATAACAAAAAAAGTTTCAACAAAATCCGTTCAGTAGTTTTTGTGTGAAACGCGGACAACAGACAGACAGACAGACAAAAAATTCAAAAACTATATTTTTGGTATCTGTTTCGTTTAAGAAGACCCGTGGTGGTATTTTTTTCTATTTCTTTTCAATATACAGAATTGGATCGTTTACAGTTTTATTATAAGTATAGATAGATTTGTATCTCTTATAGTTTAGCTGGGCTGCTAGGGTTCCACATCAGGTGTGCCAGACCTTCGATATTTTTCCGTCAATAGAAAATGTTCATTACGTGAAACAACTTTTCTTAAGACGCCATGTTTGTATCTCATATAGTTTATCCTGGCTGCTAGGGTTCCACATCAGGTGAACCAGACCTTCAAACTTTGTACGTCAATAGAAAGTGCCCATCACGTTTAAAAATTTTCCTTAAGACGGTATTTTTATATCTCTCATAGTTTGGCTGGACTGTTATGGTTCCACATCAGATATTACGATCTTCAAAATAAATTATAGCCTATATGTTGGCGAGGACCAATAGCTGTATAACAAAAAAAGTTTCAACAAAATCCGTTCAGTAGTTTTTGTGTGAAACGCGGACAACAGACAGACAGACAGACAAAAAATTCAAAAACTATATTTTTGGTATCTGTTTCGTTTAAGAAGACCCCTGGTAGTATTTTTTTCTATTTCTTTTCAATGTACAGAATTGGATCGTTTACAGTTTTATTATAAGTATAGACAATGTACAGAATTGGATCGTTTACAGTTTTATTATAAGTATAGATATAGATATAGATAGATATACAGGAAAATTTTTTGACCAGTGCACAAATTTTTAGGGTCGACTCAGAATCGGTAAGTGAACAACTTTCTCCTAGAAACATGGGTCGAAATACGATAAAAATTTTTGGACTTCCCATACTAAACCGATCACGTGATCAGTCCGATTTGTATGAAGAGTCAAAAATTTTTTGTCATATTTCGACCTATGTTTCTAGGAGAAAGTTGTTCATTTACCGATTCTGAGTCGATCTTAAAAATTTGTGCACTGATTAAAAATTTACCCTGTAGATATAGATTTGTATCTCTTATAGTTTAGCTGGGCTGCTAGGGTTCCACATCAGGTGTGCCAGACCTTCGATATTTTTCCGTCAATAGAAAATGTTCATTACGTGAAACAACTTTTCTTAAGACGCCATGTTTGTATCTCATATAGTTTATCCTGGCTGCTAGGGTTCCACATCAGGTGAACCAGACCTTCAAACTTTGTACGTCAATAGAAAGTGCCCATCACGTTTAAAAATTTTCCTTAAGATTTTTTTTTTATATCTCTCATAGTTTGGCTGGACTGTTATGGTTCCACATCAGATATTACGATCTTCAAAATAAATTATAGCCTTTATGTTGGCGAGGGCCAATAGCTGTATAACAAAAAAAGTTTCAACAAAATCCGTTTAGTAGTTTTTGGGTGAAACGCGGACAACAGACAGACAGACAGACAAAAAATTCAAAAACTATATTTTTGGTATCTGTTTCGTTTAAGAAGACAAGTATAGATATGTTGGCGAGGGCCAATAGCTGTATAACAAAAAAAGTTTCAACAAAATCCGTTCAGTAGTTTTTGTGTGAAACGCGGACAACAGACAGACAGACAGACAAAAAATTCAAAAACTATATTTTTGGTATCTGTTTCGTTTAAGAAGACCCGTGGTGGTATTTTTTTCTATTTCTTTTCAATATACAGAATTGGATCGTTTACAGTTTTATTATAAGTATAGATAGATTTGTATCTCTTATAGTTTAGCTGGGCTGCTAGGGTTCCACATCAGGTGTGCCAGACCTTCGATATTTTTCCGTCAATAGAAAATGTTCATTACGTGAAACAACTTTTCTTAAGACGCCATGTTTGTATCTCATATAGTTTATCCTGGCTGCTAGGGTTCCACATCAGGTGAACCAGACCTTCAAACTTTGTACGTCAATAGAAAGTGCCCATCACGTTTAAAAATTTTCCTTAAGACGGTATTTTTATATCTCTCATAGTTTGGCTGGACTGTTATGGTTCCACATCAGATATTACGATCTTCAAAATAAATTATAGCCTATATGTTGGCGAGGACCAATAGCTGTATAACAAAAAAAGTTTCAACAAAATCCGTTCAGTAGTTTTTGTGTGAAACGCGGACAACAGACAGACAGACAGACAAAAAATTCAAAAACTATATTTTTGGTATCTGTTTCGTTTAAGAAGACCCCTGGTAGTATTTTTTTCTATTTCTTTTCAATGTACAGAATTGGATCGTTTACAGTTTTATTATAAGTATAGATATAGATATAGATAGATATAGATATAGATTTGTATCTCTTATAGTTTAGCTGGGCTGCTAGGGTTCCACATCAGGTGTACCAGACCTTCGATATTTTTCCGTCAATAGAAAATGTTCATTACGTGAAACAACTTTTCTTAAGACGCCATGTTTGTATCTCATATAGTTTATCCTGGCTGCTAGGGTTCCACATCAGGTGAACCAGACCTTCAAACTTTGTACGTCAATAGAAAGTGCCCATCACGTTTAAAAAATTTCCTTAAGACGGTATTTTTATATCTCTCATAGTTTGGCTGGACTGTTATGGTTCCACATCAGATATTACGATCTTCAAAATAAATTATAGCCTATATGTTGGCGAGAGCCAATAGCTGTATAACAAAAAAAGTTTCATCAAAATCCGTTCAGTAGTTTTTGTGTGAAACGCGGACAACAGACAGACAGACAGACAAAAAATTCAAAAACTATATTTTTGGTATCTGTTTCGTTTAAGAAGACCCCTGGTGGTATTTTTTCTATTTCTTTTCAATGTACAGAATTGGATCGTTTACAGTTTTATTATAAGTATAGATAAGTAAAGATATAGATATAGATTTGTATCTCTTATAGTTTAGCTGGGCTGCTAGGGTTCCACATCAGGTGTGCCAGACCTTCGATATTTTTCCGTCAATAGAAAATGTTCATTACGTGAAACAACTTTTCTTAAGACGCCATGTTTGTATCTCATATAGTTTATCCTGGCTGCTAGGGTTCCACATCAGGTGAACCAGACCTTCAAACTTTGTACGTCAATAGAAAGTGCGCATCACGTTTAAAAATTTTCCTTAAGACGGTATTTTTATATCTCTCATAGTTTGGCTGGACTGTTATGGTTCCACATCAGATATTACGATCTTCAAAATAAATTATAGCCTATATGTTGGCGAGAGCCAATAGCTGTATAACAAAAAAAGTTTCATCAAAATCCGTTCAGTAGTTTTTGTGTGAAACGCGGACAACAGACAGACAGACAGACAAAAAATTCAAAAACTATATTTTTGGTATCTGTTTCGTTTAAGAAGACCCCTGGTAGTATTTTTTTCTATTTCTTTTCAATGTACAGAATTGGATCGTTTACAGTTTTATTATAAGTATAGATATAGATATAGATAGATATAGATATAGATTTGTATCTCTTATAGTTTAGCTGGGCTGCTAGGGTTCCACATCAGGTGTACCAGACCTTCGATATTTTTCCGTCAATAGAAAATGTTCATTACGTGAAACAACTTTTCTTAAGACGCCATGTTTGTATCTCATATAGTTTATCCTGGCTGCTAGGGTTCCACATCAGGTGAACCAGACCTTCAAACTTTGTACGTCAATAGAAAGTGCCCATCACGTTTAAAAATTTTCCTTAAGACGGTATTTTTATATCTCTCATAGTTTGGCTGGACTGTTATGGTTCCACATCAGATATTACGATCTTCAAAATAAATTATAGCCTATATGTTGGCGAGAGCCAATAGCTGTATAACAAAAAAAGTTTCATCAAAATCCGTTCAGTAGTTTTTGTGTGAAACGCGGACAACAGACAGACAGACAGACAAAAAATTCAAAAACTATATTTTTGGTATCTGTTTCGTTTAAGAAGACCCCTGGTGGTATTTTTTCTATTTCTTTTCAATGTACAGAATTGGATCGTTTACAGTTTTATTATAAGTATAGATAAGTAAAGATATAGATATAGATTTGTATCTCTTATAGTTTAGCTGGGCTGCTAGGGTTCCACATCAGGTGTGCCAGACCTTCGATATTTTTCCGTCAATAGAAAATGTTCATTACGTGAAACAACTTTTCTTAAGACGCCATGTTTGTATCTCATATAGTTTATCCTGGCTGCTAGGGTTCCACATCAGGTGAACCAGACCTTCAAACTTTGTACGTCAATAGAAAGTGCGCATCACGTTTAAAAATTTTCCTTAAGACGGTATTTTTATATCTCTCATAGTTTGGCTGGACTGTTATGGTTCCACATCAGATATTACGATCTTCAAAATAAATTATAGCCTATATGTTGGCGAGAGCCAATAGCTGTATAACAAAAAAAGTTTCATCAAAATCCGTTCAGTAGTTTTTGTGTGAAACGCGGACAACAGACAGACAGACAGACAAAAAATTCAAAAACTATATTTTTGGTATCTGTTTCGTTTAAGAATACCCCTGGTAGTATTTTTTTCTATTTCTTTTCAATGTACAGAATTGGATCGTTTACAGTTTTATTATAAGTATAGATGTGCCTCCGGAAAACATACAGCATTGTCTATGAAGAAGCAGTGTGTACTTAGCTTTACGATGGTGTGGTCTGGCCTTTAGCCATAGACAAAGTCGATCTTCCACTATTCGTCCGCTAGGTGTCGCCTGTGTCCCCAGCTAGGGCGGAAGGTGTTTGCCGCCATTTCGAGTCTCATAGCGTTGTGTACTTTCGTCACGTACGGACGAAAATCGTCCTGAATCTTCATGATCTTCAAATAAAGATCGGAAATTCAACTCACATGTTAATTGTTAACGTCTTTCATAGACGATCTATATTAAATTTGTTATTTTTTTCTCGGTTATTACGGAATTTGCGGAAAAATATGGCGTTGGTCAACGGGCTCCATTACATCGACATCGACGAGAGGGATCCAGTACAAGAGGAAAGTTTGACCAGCAGCTCCAGTGAGACTGATCAACAACCATCAAACACCGAGAAAAGGAAACTAAGAGCTGAGGTAACGGTCGATCCTCGGATCGATGCGTGATATATCAGGTCAGTCTTTTTACAAATACAATACTGATGAGAACTTGACTAAGCCGATTTGTATCAATGTCAAGACACCAACTGGATATGCAAAACTGTTAGAACTAAGTAAATGTACATAAAAAGTTCATCAAACCAGTTGACAAGAAACTTTTCAAACTTATGATGGAATTTCAACCTTGTTACTCTTAAAATCGGCAATACGTTCACTACAATTGTAGGGAAGCTTAAGCTTAAGCTTTGCATGATATGTTTTAACCAACCCGGTATTGAAATTAAAAATAATAAAGAGTTATGTTTACGATTTTTTCTAACCAACATGAATAGCAGGCACAATAAACTTGCTAGCGTTTTCTGAGCTAAGGATATTTATATCGTTACTCATTACACATTATTAATAAAAAGAGAAAAAAAAAAAAAAAACATAATGCCTAGTGTTTATGTTACATCAATACCATGCATTGCGGGTCTTTATCCCTTTTGCCCATGGGTGAATCTTTATAAACTTTTGAATTTACTTACACAAAGGTGAATTGCTTTAAAGGCGGTAGAATTTTATTAAAAAGGCTACGTTTGCTCCCAGAAATGAGCTTGGGTTTTTACCTACCCTCATCTTTGAAATTATTTAAGAAATGTTCACGGAACAAATTCCTTTCACATCGGCAACGAAAATATAATAAAACAGACTGAAAATTTAAAGCAATGTGCTATTTCGTACATTTGACATTATTTTCTTCATATATCTTATCAGAACGTAATGTTAGTACCCCACATGTAAATTGGGCTTTCACTATCTTGCACATTACAGGTAACGTTTGTTTTATACACGTTTATATTGTATTTCATTATGGTCGTACTACCAACTGTGTGTTTTGTCAACACAATATAGTTACCTCTATATACGCAAAACTGATCTGTGCGGGTTAATAATAGTGAATCTCATGTGTGTATCTTGCTCTTGCCACACATTAACCATTTTTTTAAAGAAAATAATGCCTTCACAAGTAACAGTGAAACATTAAATGACAATACCAGTGCAATGACAATACCAGTACATGTACATGCAATGACATTACCAGTAACAACAGATTGATCCGGGCACTTTTGAAAGGAAGGATTATGGTCTGTTTGTTATAAACAAGACTCCCAGTCTCATTTCCAAGCCTTTTCTGCGGAAGAAAAGCAATGGAATAATGCATCCAATCTTCGAAAGCTGAACGAATAGTTAATTAAAATAACTCATCACTTTTTTATTTATTATTACTTGCGCAGACAGTACCTAATTATAATTACATCACCAACACATATAACTTGTCAGAACTAGTCACTGTCATATTTCACATTCCGTGAAGTCGGTGTTCCTTCAGCTTGGAGACTGAATGGAAAAAAAAAAACTAGATATAAAACTAGAGTAAAGGAATCTACACTCGTATCCCTACTGCACAATCGCATCGGGTGGTTTTAAGGACCAATTATCAAGGTTCGTTTTTGTGTTTGCATTTTCGTTTGTGGGATCTGACAGCAGCGCAGTCTCATATAACCGCTTAGTGTTTGAGAGGTCAGGTCATGACGACCTACACCTACTAAGTTGCGCCTACAGGCTGCGACGCGGAGGCTGATACACTTTTGCAACAGTAACGTGCTGGGTCGCGGAGACCCTATCAGCGATAGTTCGTCGAAAATTATTGCAACGGCAACGTGCTGGGTCGCGGAGACCCTATCAGCGAGAGTTCGTTGAAAATTATTGCAACAGCAACGTGCTGGGTCGCGGAGACCCTATCAGCGAAAGTTCGTCGAAAATTATTGCAACAGCAACGTGCTGGGTCGCGGATACCCAGTAACGTGCTGGGTCGCGTAGACCCTACCAGCGAAAGTTCGTAGAAAATTATTGCAACACTAACGTGCTGGGTCGCTGAGACCCAGTAACGTGCCGGATCGCGGACACCCTATCCCGACCCGGAAGTTTGTCAAGGTCTTACCTGCAGGGTCGCGGACACCCTATCCCGACCCGGAAGTTCGTCAAGGTCTTACCTGCCTACTAATAGACCGATGGACCAAGAAACTGCGGAGGCCGTTAGACACCTGGAGAAACCTGGTTTGTACAGTCAGTTACTAAAAACCTACCCTAACGCCCTCTCAACACTGGGAATATTCCCGAATTCGGCGAAATACAGCAGAAAATTCAAAATATAGCGAATAATTTAGTAGCAAGTAGACAAATTCAACAGGAGTCTAGATCGCTTCATAGAACAGAGGTACTGCCTGGCCTGCGTGCACTTTAGAGTCTGCTGTACCCTGGCGGAGCTTTGCCAATTTCGTTATGCGTAATAGCGAGGCCGGCGAGATTCTGTAGGCCACGGCACGGCCGCACTGCCGCTACTACTCACAAATATTGTAACGCTAATTCGAAAAAATGTAACTTCGACATACTATCTCGATTCCTACAAAGGTATGCCAAGAGATGATGTGGCGCGGAGCCACACAGCTGTGTGTGTTGTGGCGCGGAGCCATAAACCACTCGACAAAAATACTAGAACCTCCAGTTACTCACTTTCTAGCTAACGGACGCTTCCGAGTAGAGTTGGGGCACTCATCTATACAGAACATGCATGATAGTCGAGCCAGAGTGTACTCGAGCTTTCTTTCTCTGATCACAAGTTCCGAAATCGCGATCTCTGGATCACACGCGTGAAATCCTGCACTTGTCCAAGACGCTGATAGGTATAACGTTGTTACTGCCACCTCCACAGGTTCAAGCATTACAAATCACCTGAAAATTTAAAAAATTGGGGGTGGGGTAGTCAAATATGAGTGGTCATAAGAAGGAAAAGATTTATTAAATAAAAACAAAACTGACGTAAATCTACCTAAACGGCTTATATGCCAGCAAGTAGAAGATATTTTAGATGGTGATAATCAAGACGATCCTTAACATCTCTTGACTAAGCCTTGTAATATCGCATACATTCTTGATAAATCTATTGTAACAGAAAAATTATTATAATCTTTGGACTTCACAGAGAAAAACTATAATTCTCCAACTGAAACTTGAAACGAAATTTTAAATGTGGTTGGGACCCAAGTCTATTCCTAAAGTGGCTTTCTGCCAACCAAGTCTAAGATTATTAACTCCTCGATATCGCTAGTATATCAGCAAAGTACTATTCTTATCATCTGGACGCAGAGTCCATTAAAACAGTTTTCTTATTCCATATTTTGGGCTTGAAACTGACTCACATGTTCATAGCCAGCTTGGAAACCATTTCAAATATACCGGCAGTAATACCAGTAATACTTCTCGAGATAATTAGAGAATACTTCTTTTAGGTCATGACTAAAAGACAAAGTACTTAACTAAATTAAATAATTAATTAAAGCTTAATACTGCAGTAAATGAAATTAAGTATAAAATGTGCTTACTGATAGCTTCAGGAAGCTGCAGATCTGTTCGCCTCTTTGAGGTGGTAAAAAATACTTTCTAGGGGCAATTGGAAATTGTCCAAGACATAATTTTTGTAACAATTATTGCAATCGATTAGTCTCCCTAGAAATAAGTAAAAACCATTTTGATCGTTTTCTTTAACTCTGAAAACTTTCTTATTATATTATAATGACAATTTAACATTATTTTTATCAGACATAAATATAAAATGTCTTAATCATCATAGCGTTGTGTTAATTATTTTCACCAGCAGATAACAAACACGTCTTCATAGACAATGCTGTATGTTTTCCGGAGGCACATCAATATAACGGTTTTACAAAACAATAAAACCGATATTATGTGCCGAGAGGGAAAACATACAGCATTGCAGGAAGTTCTTCCTGGTGAAGACTATGAGACTCGAAATGGCGGCAAACACCTTCCGCCCTAGCTGGGGACACAGGCGACACCTAGCGGACGAATAGTGGAAGATCGACTTTGTCTATGGCTAAAGGCCAGACCACACCATCGTAAAGCTAAGTACACACTGCTTCTTCATAGACAATGCTGTATGTTTTCCCTCTCGGCACATAATATCGGTTTTATTGTTTTGTAAAACCGTTATATTTAAACAAGACTTATTATTTAATTAAAATTAAATAATAAGTCTTGTTAACAAAATACTGACATTGAGTTTCATTTTAAGTTAAGTTCCTGCATAATTTCTTAGAATTTATAGTTATTCGTTTTTTGCCCAGTAATCGGGCATTTATTTGGGCGTAAACTCATTTATGCCCAATATGCCAAGTTTATGCCCATTTTGTCCATATTTGTTTTTGCCCTCGACCCATCCAATGGTCATCTAAGGGTTACTGCGTGGCTACAACACCTGACTTACTCTGATACAGAGGAATTTCTTAGTTTAATACTATAATAATATCTTTTACTTTTACTAATAAAATTATGTACACACTTAAACGCACATACACACACACAAATACACACACACACACGCACGCACATGCTTACACACAATCTATAAGTACTTAAGATGGTTTTACTGTATCAAATAGTATTTTTGTTAAATTAAGTTAAATTGTTTACCATTCCGTTAGAGTGAATGCTTTATTGGACCGCTTGGAGTTGGGCGCTAATGTCTGCGTCGCAGTGTATACTATAGCGAACATTGTATAAATTGTACTCTTTGTTTTTATACCAATAAAGTTTTTTATTATTATTATTTATTATTATCTCTACCTGCGCTGCGTCAAGCCTCAAGTCATGGTCGCCGACCATGATCGGCCATCGTGTACTGGGGGCTTTACACAGTGTAAAAATCATAGATAAAGTATGGTAAAAATCATGTAAAAATCGTGAATGTGATTCTTTATCAATTTTCCTTTTTTGTCTATGGCTGCTGTTAAATTTTCATATTATGATGGTAAACCTGTCTTTCTCTTGCACTTCATACGTGCTTCATACTAATCTTGTTTCCAAAGTTCCAAACACGTGGCGCTAGTGTTCTATTTAGTTTGCTCATGTCAAATCGTGGATGGATGTGGAGTGTTTTGTGTTGTGAGTGAATGTTGAAATAAAAATTACATTACGTTGTCATGTGGTAAGTTTAATTTAATTTTGTATTATAGTTATAGTTCATTTCATTTTGAACACAAAATCGTGTAAATGTTTCCTTGTTTGGTAAAAACGTTGATGATCAAACGTCATCAAATTGGCCGTTAGCTGACCGCCATCGCCCAAGCTTGGCGACGGCGACGGATTGTCGGCACCGCCTTTTCGCAGAATCTGACATATTTTCCACGGTTGACTATGTTTTAATGCGGCATAACTTATGCTAGATAAAATTGTAATTTAATTAGACGACGTTCGATGACCTAACCTTGCAGGCATGTGTTACCTTCGATTTTATAACCAGTTTTGTAGTCACGGACTTGTTAGCTGTTCTTGGTAGTTCTTTGCCGCCTTCCCGCTCGGTGAATCATAATAAATTATGATTTTTGTTTCCTGACTATCCCGCCGTTCTTCTTCTAAGCAGATGCAAAAATGTATGTACATTGTAGCATTATGATGAATCATTATGTTTTTAGTAGGTACTAGCTTTAGGTACTCTTGTTCTATGTTTAAAGGTTATAATAATTTTAATTGAATTTTGACCCACACTTGCTGAGCTGTCAAGAGTACGTATCATAATATTATTATTTTGGGTTCTGCATGTTAATTTATGTAAAAGAGATGATGTGAAATATGCCTGCATTTTTAATTCTAACAGGAAGTCAATATTATTATTTGTATGGTACCTAAGTAAGAGGAATAGTTAGAGATGAAATTTGAGTTTGGTCTGATAACTATGCCAACCATAACATGGTAGGTATAAAACTAAACTAAACCGTAAAACTAAATATGTTCAGTGTTAATATGCTGAACATATTTAGGTTTACATAATTTGATATGATACCATGTGAAAAAGAGTTTTCACAAATTAAAATGCATTTATTTATAGTTAACACACTCAGAAAAGAAATATTAGGTAAGTAAGTATGTTTTTTTGTGAGTTTTTAAAGTGTTTTATTCATTTCAATTAACAGTATGCGCAAAAGCATAAGATGTGCATATCGTAGACAATACTGCAAAAGCCCTGATCTACCATTTGCAATACCGAGAAACTGCAAAAAGTAGCAAAATTGAAATTTCTGCTCCACACTGTCCTAGTAATACAGTAATCATTACAAAAACCGCAAATTTTCTGCCACTGATTCATTGCCTAATACCCTAAAACCCATATATTTCAGTGAGGTGCAATTTGTATGAAGTATAAATACATAATGTTTGAAGTTTTTTTTTTGTCCTGTAAAGTTAATCACCTTGTAGTTACACACTCTTGCAAATAGTAGATCTGTGGCCCGATTCTGCTAACGTTTAGTCATAATCGTGGCTCAATCGTGTTTCAATTGTTGTGCTTTTTTACACACTAGTTACAAGAAATGTGAACTTTTTTCACAATACTACTGATGGTCACACCACACACTACATTCACATCACATCATACTGCCATAATTCTTGTAACTAGTGTGTAAAAAAGCACAACAATTGAAACACGATTGAGACACGATTAAGACTTAACGTTAGCAGAATTGGGCCACAGTAGTGTTGCAATATCCTCGACAATAGGTAAAATTTGCAGTGCATATGATTCCATGTTCTCATAAACCACCAACATAATCACATCATGTTCAAAATGATTTTGATTCTTATTATTCTAAAAACCAAATTAAAATACTTTTGTTGCTATGTGAATAAATCATTGCTGGTGTTAGATAAAAGTATTTCAAGGTTTCCTGATAGCAAAACAGGTGTGTTAGTTTTAACGACTGAAGTGTTCATCAGCTGTGAATATACCACATATATTATCATTCTGGTTTTTTTATGACATTCATTTGTGTAGTTTATCTATACTATAGCTTCTGTTTGGTTTTATCAATTACTAGCGGCCGCCCGCGGTTTCACCCGCGTGGTTCCCGTTCCCGTGGGAATATCGGGATAAAAAGTACATATAAACCTTCCTCTTGAATCACTCTATCTATGAAAAAAAAACGCATCAAAATCCGTTGCGTAGTTTCAAAGATTTAAGCATACAAAGGGACATAGGGACAGAGAAAGCGACTTTGTTTTATACTATGTAGTGAAGTTAGTCCTAATTACTTAAGTATTTTTATCAATAGATAGTATCCAAAAATTTGTGACCTTAAATCAAATAACTTGTTGTTATTTTGTAAAAATATGTAGTTTAAAAAACTAATGAAACCCACTTTTATAGGAACAGACTTAAAAGTACAAAATAACCGTCTATTCTGTAACTGAAATTAAAAAGCGTGGTGCGCGTTGTCAATATTAAGTACCTACTTGAAGTACATGCTTTGCAAAGGGCGCACCACGCTTTTTAATTTCAGTTACAGAATAGACGGTTATTTTGTACTTTTAAGTCTGTTCCTATAAAAGTGGGTTTCATTAGTTTTTTAAACTACATATTTATTTTTTTACTTTTCAGTTTAAGAAATGGCAAGCCATGGATGGATGCTAATGGTTTTTACAGTCCAATCATGTGTCTGCCCACCCCTTAAACATTGAACGAACGAAACAAATGAGCCCAAACTCGAATGGTTTCTTAGTGGTCATTTAGGGAGTGCCACTGACTTACTCTTTGCCCCATCATCAGACTCACCACCATGTGTAGCAAATAGGTCTCATCAGAACAAAACAAATAAGCCCAAACTCGAGGGGTTTCCTAGTGGTCATTAAGAAGTGTCACTGGCTTCCTCTCTGCTGCGTCATCAGACCCTCACCACCAAGTGTAGCGAATGGGTCTCATCAAAACGAAACGAATGAGCCCAAACTCGAGGGGTTTCCTAGTGGTCATTAAGAAGTGCCACTGGGTTCCTCCCTGCTCCATCATCAGACCCTCACCACTAAGTGTAACGAATAGGTCTCATCAGAACAAAACAAATGAGCCTGAACTCGAGGGGTTTCCTAGCAGCCATTGAAGAGTTCTATTGCCCACCTCTTGACTCCATCATCAGATCAGCTCGATGGTAGCAAATTATTGTATTGTCATCGGATTCATACCTATAGACTTGCAAAGTTTCAAATCAATACGACAATTAGAAGTAGGTTAAAATTGATTTCCAAGATTTTCTTACATTGTGACTTAGTTACAAGTGAAGCTAATAAAAGTGTGGTAACAAAGTAGAGATATCCAGTACCAATATAATTAAATAAATAAATAAATACATAACTTCTTACATTCACACCAATGAGGGATTTTTTGACAGATGATTAAAAAAGAAAAATGTTAGTTCCAAAAAACTCAACAGATGGCGTTCATCAGACATGGGTTTGCTTTTTTAAATTTGCTGGCAAGGGTCCTGTTTAACCATTTTTACAAGTCTACAATACGGTATTTTACTGATTTTTTTTATTTCTTTAAAATGTTTTTCGAAATATTAGCTACACAAAACAAGTTTTCATTTTGAATTATCTTGAATATTTTCAAAGATATAGGACTTCAAACTTTATAATTAGACAAGGACAGGACGCTATCTTAGTGACGTCAGTGGGTTAGTAGCGTCATAGTCACGCCATAGAAGATTTCGTTTTAGAAAGAGACAGCTATAGTCAAAATCAAACAGACTATAATTCTTTTATTATAAAACAGATTCAAATTATTTTTTCACATTTGGTATTCTTAATTGCAATATTTTTTAACGTCATCATTAAATATCTACATTTCAACAACAGTAAAATACCCTATTATGTAAGAAAGCTAGTGAAGTACTTGTATTTTTACTATAGTAGAACATCAGAATCACAAGTTGGCGGCCAGTTTAGAAGAAATCATTCACTATAATTACGAGTGTAATGTCGGTGACATTGACATTAAGATAATAGTAGATTGTATTACAAGGGAGCAAAATAGCATATTTACGACAAGGGCGCTATTTTTAATCCAGAGCGCAGTGAAGGATTCTAAAGTAGAATCCTGAACGCAGCGAGGGATTCAATATACGTCGCCCGAGGTGAAAATAATTTTGCGGCCGAGTAATACACTCTACTTTCATTTCGAATTTATGGAAAGTAAATACACTTTGCTTTTCATCCCCCTATAGTATAAGAAAAGCAACAAAAACAACTAAAACTACCTAGAAAAATAAAAGAATGGTGGCGGGGGGCATCGCCTTCTCTATTCTTTCTATTATATTAAAAAAATTTGAAGTTCAATTAAACAAAAAATAAAAAATTATATGTCCATCGGATGCCTCCTATGTATCTCCGGGGTACCATAGGGGTTGAAAATTTTGTTAGATTTTAGCTTCGACGCACCGTTTTTGAGATATTCTCATTTTTATAAAATTCATTTTTGAAACAGTTCCGGCCCCCCCACCCCATACAACATCAGTAGAAAACTTTTTCATTGCCGATGAGATAACTCTATGGTTGACTGTAACCAAATTCAGTTCTATTTTTAAAAATACTTTTACACCCTAGGGTGCAACGCAGAGTTTTGAACCCACTGCTCAGTTTAAAGGCCTGATCAGACGAGGGACTGTCCGCCGAGTACTTTTTTGTCCATCGATATAGATCTCTTATAAATTGTATCGAATAACGCACACAAGGAACTAAAAGTACTGCGGACAAAAAGTCCCCGAAAGTACGGCGGACACCGAGAGACTGGACTGGACAAAAGTTCGCGGTAGTCCCCGAAAAAAATAGAACAAACGTAAATAGGCGTAACAACGCACACAACGAACTTTAGTCTGCATTGAGCGCCCGATAGTGAAGTACGTCTTCGGGCAACAAATGACCGCACACTATATGCGTTGAGTCCGCGACAAGTACCCGGAGGAAATATTTTGGACGTACAGGGACTTTTTGTCCCACGGGGACAAAAGCCCTTCGTCTGATTAGGCCTTAAATATACATCACTTTTCGAATATGAGAGATGAAAAATATTTATCAGCCAATGCATTTATATGTCATTAGGTATTCCAATAACACTCTTTTTTGTTACCGTAAAAAACACTTGTTATTTACTTCGTGAAACAGAAATTTACAAGTCCATGTTACATTTCGAAGCTTGTGATCTTGTAAACTTGTATCTTTCGATAAATAGGCCCATCTCTGAGTGGTAATAAACAATAGAGGTGAGGGATTCATGTCAGATCAGCGCCATCTATCGAGCTAATAAATAAACTTTTTTTTTTAATTTGCTGGTAGAAAATCTCTCATTATCTAAGCCCATTTTAATTTCATTAAGAAACTGTATCATAGAAAACTTGATAACGGTTAAATATATACTTAAATACTTTTTGTTTGTAAATACATACTTAATATACATAGTAAACACCCAGACCAAGACAAATGGACATGTTCATGCACACAAATATTTGTCTTGTTCGGGAATCGAACCCGAGACCACTGGCGCAGAAGGTGGGTAGCCTACCCCTGCGCCAAATCGGTTGTCAAATTATATGTATTAAAATCCATATTTGAATATGTTGTGTTAATTTGTGTCACTCTATTTATAAACACTATTATTGATTACTGCTGAACACACAACTATTCAAGAAAATCTAAAAACCCATGGGATGTTGAACTTTACAATGTCAAGGTTACAAAAAAAGGTCAATTGTTGTTTTTGTGCTGTTGTGTATTGAGAACCAAACGGGAAGTATTGTGTTACTCAAATATAATAATGTATGTCCTTCCCTTTTAAATGTACTGATATTCATTGCTAGTTTGAAAATACAAATATAAACAAATGTTCCACTTAAGTTTTTACCAAATCAAATGTCCATAAAATAATATATATAAAAAAATTACATACATCTTTAGCATGGTCTTACATAAATTTTCTCAATAAAAGATAGTAATGGACTTCCTGCCTTCCCCATGGTGCTAAGTTTTTCTAATAATTCCAGAGATAATCATTAGAAACAAACCAACCTTATTTTTGCCGAATGTGCTCTTATACTTTTAAGTGATTTGTTATCTTTTTAGCAAATAAACTTTTATTCAACAGTAACAGCTATAGTTTTAAACTAAGTCTAATAATATAATCTATATAATAGGTCTTTACATATGAAATTGCCGTTTTTTTCTTTTGTACATATAACTTAACAACTTTTATAATATTAGAAATATATAATTTCTTTAATATTGCGTTACATTAAGACCGTATCGAGCAACTTTTGATAATTTAATAACCACGATATTTGATTATTTACATAGAAAAAACTTATTCCGAAAGTTACGACTATTTTTTTTTCCAGAATTTCGTACTTTATTAGTTGTAACTTAGTGAAAAAAAATTTTTTTTCTCTTAACGAATGTGTCATTTAGTAATTAAAATGTCCATAAATACGTGTGTAAAATTTTGTAAATTTACATAATATTAGTCGTTAAATAATAACAAAAACGTTAGTATGGAAAAAAAATAATTACAGAAATCTCCATACAAAACGGCAATTTCATAGGTAAAGACCTATTATATAAAATCGAGGGGACATAACTCACTCATCACGAAATCTCGAAAACTACTGGACCAACGAAAATGTAATTTGGCAGGAAGGTAGATTATGCCTAG
This sequence comes from Crambus lathoniellus, assembly GCA_949710035.1. Taxonomy (NCBI): domain Eukaryota; kingdom Metazoa; phylum Arthropoda; class Insecta; order Lepidoptera; family Crambidae; genus Crambus; species Crambus lathoniellus. The sequence continues at coordinate 30,865,579 of OX453298.1, read as the reverse complement.
AAGACGCCCGCTAAGAACGGATTTTAGGAAACTCCCCCCCTAAAGGGGTAAAATGGGGGGGTTAAGGTTATATGAAACTTCTTCATTAATGGATTTAGAAGCATGAAAATGGGTACGTTGGATACTGGTTATGACTGAAAATGATCTGAGTAAGCAAAGTAAAAAAATCTCCCCCTTAATAGGGTAAAATGGGGAGATAAAGTTTATATGGAACTTCTTCATTTCTGAACTTAGAAGTATGAAAATTGGTATGTTGAATACTGATCACGATTGAAAATTATCTGCGTAAGCGAAGTTAAAAAACTCCCCGATAATGGGGTAAAACGGGCGGCTTAAGCTTATATGGAACTTCCTCATTTCTAAACTTAGAAGTATGAAAGTTGGTATGTTGGATACTGGTCACCATTGAAAATGATCTGCGTATGCGAAGTTATAAAAAACCCATAATAGGGTACAAAGGGGAGATTAAGGCTTATATGAAAACTTCCTCTTTTCTGGAGTTAGGAGTATGGAAATTGGTATAAAGCATACTAGGTCATCATTAAAAATGATCTGCGCAGGCAAAATAAAAAAACACCTTATAGGGTAGAAAGGGGATAATTGAACTCTGGCCGGGAAAATTTCATACGGTTTTTTTAACTCGATAAAAGTACAGTTCCCTTGGGATACAGTTTTTTTTGTTCACTTTATTCAATGAAGCATGGGTCCCATGGCAGCTCATTTTCGTGCAAAGCAAACAATTCTTTATGCATTAGAATAAAACTCAAGAAAATCAGTATTACACATTTTTTAGCAAAGTATTGACTTGATATTTTGCATTTTGGTAGTTCAAGAGAAGGAGAATGTCCGAATATTATTCATACGATAGTAGCTCCTGTTTGTTTAGGTATCGTTACCTTCTTATGCCTAAAGATCATTAAAAATGATCTGCGCAGGCAAAATAAAAAAACACCTTATAGGGTAGAAAGGGGATAATTGAACTCTGGCCGGGAAAATTTCATACGGTTTTTTTAACTCGATAAAAGTACAGTTCCCTTGGGATACAGTTTTTTTTCTTCCTCTTTTCTGGAGTTAGGAGTATGGAAATTGGTATAAAGCATACTAGGTCATCATTAAAAATGATCTGCGCAGGCAAAATAAAAAAACACCTTATAGGGTAGAAAGGGGATAATTGAACTCTGGCCGGGAAAATTTCATACGGTTTTTTTAACTCGATAAAAGTACAGTTCCCTTGGGATACAGTTTTTTTTGTTCACTTTATTCAATGAAGCATGGGTCCCATGGCAGCTCATTTTCGTGCAAAGCAAACAATTCTTTATGCATTAGAATAAAACTCAAGAAAATCAGTATTACACATTTTTTAGCAAAGTATTGACTTGATATTTTGCATTTTGGTAGTTCAAGAGAAGGAGAATGTCCGAATATTATTCATACGATAGTAGCTCCTGTTTGTTTAGGTATCGTTACCTTCTTATGCCTAAAGCACGGGTAGCGTGCTCGGCCTGCGATCGATGAGGTTATGTTACTTTTGCAATGGTCTATCATGGGATTGCTGTTAAAAAATATATCGTGCTTTGGAAGACACGATAAACCGATGTTTCTGGCTGCATTTGGATTGGTTAGTAGACCATAACTTTAATGGGCCCGTGTGGAAGGTCATGGCCCATTCTCCTTACCCATCTATATGAAGGCCTGTGCCCCAGCAGCGGGGACATTAAAATAGATTGATGATACTGATGGTACTGATGAGACCTTAGAGAATGCATATCTACCTATTTTTTGACACAAAATTTTGCGATGTAGTACCTACTCGCGGACGTAGTCGCGGCCGCTGGTCATTCATATTCCTATTTCTATTATCCCTACTATTATTATAAATGCAAAATTGTATATGCTCACGTCAAAACGGCTGAACCAATTTTGATGAAATTTGGAATGGAGATAGTTTGAGACAGTGCTTCCGGGTGCTCCTACTAATTACTCCTACTGATAGGAGCACCGAGACACCCATGTCCTGATGCTAGGAAGGACATAGGCAAATTGTAACCGCGGGAATAAGGCTCATTCCCATGGTAAAATAAGTTTTAGCTCGGGCAAAGCTGTAGATTGGAATTGGTATTTAAGGCGATAGTTTGAGTTCATGGGAAGGATGGTGTTTAGAATAGAGACAGTTTAAGGGTCTGGAAAGGACATATTTTACTTTTTACCGCGGGAAATCTCATTGTAAAGAAAAATCATTTTAAGCGCCGCGGGCTAATTTGAGGGCAGAAATTGGTATTTAAGTAAATAATTTGAGACCCTGGCAAAGATTATAATATCATATTCCCACGGGAAAATCATTAAGTAGGTATTATTTGTTTGTCCGTCTTTCACGTCCAAACGGAGTAACGGATCAATGTGATTTTTGGTACGGGGGTAGATTGGGAGCTGGAGAATGACATAGTTTATCCCGGAAAATATAACATTCCATCAGGATAATGTTGTGTAGTACACGCGGGCGACGCCGCGGGCGGAAAGCTAGTAATAATAATAAAATTTATTTATTCGACCAACGTGGATCATTACAGCACATTACATTACAAAATCAAATTATATACAATCAAATAATAATAAAAATTAAATAATTAGGTACACATTACATACTTATAGATCATATGAAACGGGAACGGGAACGGAAAAGGGACATAATGAAACACTTTTCTAAAAAACACAATGTGTTTTAAACAATCTTTAAAAATGTTGATTGTGCGAGCGAGACAATTGCAAAGTGCGAAATGGCTCTTAAACAAATCTTCTTCATAAATGAGAAATCATATTCAACTTTCTATATCAAATCCCCAACTTATCGCTTAATACTGTAAACATATTGAACATACTTATGTGTTAGTTAATAAGTAAATTAAAAGCGACAAGCGGCTTAAGTTATAAAATCATAATTTAGTGGTCTTCCCTCAAACCATTTTCAAGGTTTATACAATATTTTCCTCAAAATTATTCTGGACCTACTCCCTGGAGATATAACCTTTCCTCAATGGCGTCGAAAATGCTATCCCAAAGCCGCTCTGGAAAGATGAGAGTAATTTGAAGTCTTAGAAATATTTCCATATTTAAATACATTTAGCCGTTATCATCTCTGTGGAAGTCGCGGGGTCTCGTTTGTCATGCGCGACCGCGATTATTGCGGATGGCAACAGATTCACAGAATCGGTTTCCGTCATAAGAGCGAGCGTGGCGATTTGCTACGCGAAAAGAGCTTGTTATTTAGAGCAGAACATTTTATACTTTACTGAACGATACAATAAATGTTCAATCTTATTTTAATAAATCAGACTGACTGGCTAGCCGCTAGATTTTTGTTTTGTAGTAGTGCTAAATGATGTGGTCCATTTATACTTATTCCCATCCAATAATTAGTAGTCAGGAAAATACCTTGCTTGACCCCTTATTCATAAACGTGGAGCAATGTTACACATAACTTAGTTTAACCAGGGGGGTATCACTCCGCAGTTTAGGTACGTTCGGCCGGCGCGCCTGCCGGCAGGCGAATGGCAGAAGGATGCCGCTCGGCTCGTACGCTCCACGTTCGCGCGTAAAACGATCGATCATTTCTGTGATTTTTGTGCACCGAACAATGACTACTAAACGTTCTTATAATCCGTATATAAGATAGTGTTGTGTTTACGGGTGTCTAAATAAAAGAAATAACAAAAGAAACAACAAAACCGAACTCGCAAGTCGCTCGCAACCCTAACCAGCGAGCGAGCTGTTTGAGGCATTCATAGAAATAGAAACGCTCGCGCGTAGCTATTGGGTACAGTTTTGCTTGCATGCGCGAACTCTAGGTTATTATAACAGTAGGCAAGCGATGACAAAGCAACCGGAATTGGACTTTATTTCCCCGCAGAATGATTTATTTTCATTTGAATGAGCTTGCAGAGTGAGTCTTCTGTGCCTTAGCACTATTACTTATTCTGTGGTTTAACTGAGGCTGTCACTTTTATTTGCGGTAAAGAATGTCAGATAGCAACTGATTAACACCAGTACCCCTGAATGCACGAGAAACTTTCGTTCGGGTAATCGTAATCTTATAATTTTGTATAAATGAATATCAGAGCAGGGCCACTACAAATTTAATAGGCAGCACTTCGGCAGATATATTTCTTATAAATTATCGTTATTAGAATAAATCCCATGACTTGCGGCTGGTCAGTGCACCGAGGTGGGTGTATATTACGGACGGAAGCCTCGCGTGCTCCTGCGCAGACAGATTACACCGATCATAGATCAGCGCTGATTCAGAGGGGTGACGCTAAACGATTTGCGCGCTCCTCGAACTGCTTAACTATTCATAGTTTATGGTTTGAATACTGAGCAGAGCAGAAACATAAAGTTCTGCAAAGTAATGATTGTAAGATTCAAAGTTTTAGGAAAAATCTGTGTGCCGATTGGACTTTCTTTACATGTTTCTCAGAACATTTATTTCATTTTTTTAACAAGGAAATACCTAGGTGGAACTGGAAAATATTAAAATCCTACAAAAAAGTTATTATCGTTAAATTGGAAAAGGTTTTAATTAACTTAATTCCCACATAAAGTATTTATATCTTATGTGATGAGGAGTTACTGACCGATCCGATTGCTATTTATTTTATAGTGACTGTTGTATTGTATTCTGATATGATTTGTAAATTGACCGTGATAGACTAGGTGTGGTCAATTTGTTTCAATCAGTGAGTCGAAAGATTGCTGACGAAAGAGAAATCCGCTCTTTGAATTATTCCTGCAATGATTTTTTAATAGGTATGATGCTATCAGTATCAGTCTTTGTAAATCGTCCTTTTAACGTCTATTAATTAATATTTTATGTGTTTGAAACAATGTAACTTATTCAGTTTTATCGTAGGTAGTAAGGACATTTCTTATCTCATTCACGTGTGTCTACGTCATCATGTTATCTTACAGCGTAACTTTTTAATTTCCTAGTTTAGTGAATGGTTTATGAAAAGCAATACTGCTGCTGCTGCGCTGCCTACAATAGTTTTCTGGGAAAAAGATCTGATTGGTTTTTACATAAAAGTTCAGTTACGTTTCATGTCATCGTTTCCATTTGCCACATTCTGAACGGAAATCCTTCAATAATCGAGCCTGAAGATTTAGGCTAGAACCAGCTCCAGCTGCTAGTTATTAAAAAAATTAAACTTCCTCCGATCAGATTATAAATATCGCTAATTATATTTTTATGTGATTAATCATGGGCTTTTTAACTCGCGTGGAGAGAGTGTGGGAAAGTGCTATTTTCGGAGGGCTGTTGCCCTTTGGCTTTGCTGCTTCACGTCACGACACGAATAATACGCTTACATTATTGATAGTTTAGGACATTTTCTCCGTACCTACCATTTCAACCATGTAATAAAATAACTTCAACCTAGATAATCATCACCATTAATTAAGGGTACAATATATTGGTTGCTCAGTGAGTTGCAATACTCCCGAGATAATACTTAAAAGCCTGTGCAGGCAGACGAGGGTCAGGACGGTGCGCAAAAGTTGTAGTACTTTTTGTATGAGATGAGGAGTCCATCTGCTTTGTCATACAAAAGAACTTTGTTATGGATCGGAGTTGGAACGCAGTGCGCAAACGCTTTAAATGTATCTAATAATTTATTCTAAGGAGAATCCAAGAAGACGCTCAAATTTTTCTTATTTATACTCAACTAGCTTTCCGCCCACGGCTTCGCTCGCGTGGACTACACGACGTTATCCCGCGGGAATGTGACATTTTCCGGGATAAAAAGTAGCCTATAATCCTCTCCAGGCTAAAAAGTATAGATCTGTGTCCTAAATTTCAGCCAAATCCGTTTTAGCCGTTTTCGCGTGATTGAGTAACAAACATTCAAACATCTAACTTTCACATTTATAATGTTATAAGTAGGATTATTGTTAAAATAACTCTTTCCTATAGTGATAGCGTTTTTCATTGTTTCAGGTTAGGTGCGCGTGTCGTTAGATAAACGGTGCTGTGATAGGATTGCCAACGACTCGCTGTGGAATGGTTCCGGTGAACGGCCGCTGTCTTGTTCATGTGAGTATATTAACTAATGAGTATCTATACTAATATTATAAAGAGGATTGTTTGTTCGCATCGAATAGGCTCCGAAACTACTGGACCGATTTAGAAAATTCTTTCACAATTAGAAAGCTACATTCTTCCCGAGTGACATAGGCTATATTTTATCCCGATATTCGCACGGGAACGGGTACCACGCGGGTGAAACCGCTAGGATCCGCTATTGCATGATATAAGAATAAGAACAAATGAATGCCCTCGATAGGTACCTATTTTTACACGATAGCCCAAAAAAAGGAGTGTATTGTGTTTAGGGTTAATGTATGTATGTGAGTTTCTTTTTTAAGTATTTAAGTTTTCGGTCACCTTTTGTTGATGTTGGTTGGTTGCCGAAAAGCTACGAGGAATTTAACAAACTTAAAATGCAAAAATAGTTTTTGCTGTCTAAATTGTATTTCGCAATATATAAATTAGTATTGGAATATATTCTTTCTCACGTAAGTTAAGATACACTTTTTACTAGTAGACGTAACGAGAAAACCATTAGGGTAAATTCAGTATCAACTTTAACTTCAGCTTTTGTGTAAAATGAAGTAATTATTGCTCCAATTAACACTGTAATAAAGCTCGTTCCATTTCCAATTAAATTACAATAATCGCTCCTATAAAATATGTTCGAAATCAATTGCTTTCAATTAGGAAAATTGAGCTAGGATTTGGCACTATGTCCATGTTCATATTTTGTAATGACGGCTATAATTTTAACCGCGTATTTTAAGTATGTAGGTACTGTATACTGTATGCTTTGTCATACTGCGGAGGTTATCCTGTTTTGACTCATCAGTCTGATTAGAATTAATGAATTAAAATAATTAACTGCCGCCGCTGACTGCGATTATTCATATTTCCGTTTCCCACGATGATTCTAAAAAGCCTATCTTTAAAAACCAACTTCATGGATATAGAAATTTGACTATCCTACTAATTATAAATGTGAAAGTTTAGATGTTTGGATGTTTGTTACTCAATCACGCCAAAACGGCTCAACGGATTTTTCTGAAATTTGGGAACATTGGGCTACTTTTTATCCCGGAAAAATATCACATTCCCGCGGGATAACGTCGTGTAGTCCACGCGAGCGAAGCCGCGGGCGGAGACCGAGTAATATCTAAACTAAATCAGACTCTTACGTCTCATTAAGTTAAGATATTACTAGCTTATATACTACTTACTTCTTATGGTTTTTTATGTTTATTTTTCTGTGTTGCATCAAATAATTATTTTCTATTATATTCTAATATTAACTTAAATTAAAACATTAGGCTACAAAAACTTACCTGTGACCTTCACAAAAGTCTAGGCTAAAATTTATAAAAAAAAATAGGCATGAGTAGGTAAAACATACAGATAGTAGGTAGGTAGGTATATATTATTATGTAGATATTTTCGTCGGACCGATATGATACCAAGATACGACCATTTCAGATTTTTCTAGTTTATCAAGTCTTTAAAGTGTCCCTGCTGCTAAGTGATTGTGTCGTAAGTTGTGAAACGGTGCCAGGAACTTGCTTATTCGCAAGTTGTTCGCCCACTTACGTGATTAAAGTTCTGCGCGCGTGCTTATAGTGAAATATGATGGATTTCAAAAATACGAATTATCCTTGTTATGAAACTGAACTCCAACAGTCTTACTAAATTATTATAAGGGGTTTGTACCTGTACATATGTAAATACATTATTATTGATATTTTTAAAAATAATAATATGAATAGCCTATTCCTATCAAGCACCTAACACTTTCTGCGCAAAAGCATTCCCCTCACTATATAAAAAAAGGCATGGTGAGATTGTGAGGAGGCTGCCTCCCTCTGTCCGGCTCCCTCTCAAGCTTTCAAGCTTGTTAGGGGGCCGGGGCAGGGGTTAGAACCGCCCAGCCCTGACGCGAAGCCTATTAGGCTCGGCGGGAAGGATGGGCGCGGCGAGGGACAGGCCCTGTGTCTGACTGAGTCCAACATGCCGTTTGGTATACGTAAAGACAGTATTTGCCCTCACTATAATAAAAAAGAAGGGAGAGCTTTGTCTCGTTTTCGTTTCTTGACTTCACGATCAGCGATTATTATATCATTCATTGAAAAATTTGTAAATATTCATCGATAACTGACTATATTCCCCCATTCGTATGTGCTCCGTTGTTGGATGGTACCCATGTTTAAAAAAGGTATCCAAAATAGTTATGTTATGATTAATTGGGAACTTACTACAACACACGCATCATATATTTTCGTGTTTCATGTATTTATTTTATGAGGTGGTTAGCTTGAAAAAGCTCTCCAGTTCTAACAAAACCGGTAGCACGCAATCTCACCAGTCATAAGATTGGCGTGACTGTTAGGTTTCGTTCTGTGCCATTTCTAAGGTATGTTTAATTTGTCTAAGTCGGCATAAAAATAAAATCTTGAATCTTGAATTGTTACGATCTAAGCTAAAGCAAAACACGGCCACCCCTAGCATGCATGTTAGACAGTAATTTATCGATATCCAAAATATAAATAGTATTCAGACATTTAATTTGTGGTTTCCGAATTTCCCCTGTATGGTTTTTCGGTTTAAAGAAAGTTTTCATTTGTTTCTTGTCGTTTTTCATAGTAGGTATCGTGTATCGTGTTAAATATACAGTTTAAAATAAAATAATAAAAATAAAATAAATGTTTATTCAGTTACTTTAGTATAAATACAATCAATCAGTGGCCCGTGTTAGGAGGCCCCGCTCCTTCTTAGGATTACAACTCGTAACATTTATTATTCATGCAAGTAGGTAACAACAAAACTTACTAGAGAAAAACAAAAAAAAATAACAGATTAAGTAGGTATGTACATTAAAATATTGTTATCTTATAAGTAAGTATCTATTTTCTTTTATGAAAAAAGATTAAGCTTTTATTATATTAATATTAAATTTTATGAGTGCGTATTATGTATGGGTAGTTGTGTGCGTGTGCAAAATTGCAGAATTATGTGAATATGTATATTATGTGATTTAATCACTGACTGTAATAAATAATACGTCATCTGGATAACTATGAACGGAAGCTTAAAATCTGATTAAATATCCTACTAAATATGTACAGTCAAGAAATTAAACTTCCAACCCACCTAAGGTTCAATATCGGACAGCAAAGTGTCACCATAAGAGTGACAGACATAATAGTGACAACTGGCAAGAAGTACTCGTATAATTTTGATTTTGACCTTAATGCATTGCAAATGTCAAATAACATTTCAACGAAATGGGTAGTAAATTAAATTCTTTGACTTTACATGACAAACTGCAGGCCTACTCTAATTCAACGAAAAACTTAACTTCCTTATACCCGTTCCTCTCACTCTCCGAGTCTCCGGGCATGACTGAATTTAGTGAAAGCTGCGGGGCTAACGAAGTTTAGTTTTTCGTTGATTTACGAGTAGGGCTGCTGAATAGTGGGAGCTAACTTCAAAACACCTACTCCCAAAACACTTTACACGTTCAATATAATTGTCCAATATCAAAAACGAATACTTAAGGTGGTTCGATGAGCTCAGTAGCGCCACCAATGGAAATAAATCATTTACGATTTATCAAGGGCTTAGAATAAAAGTTTCGGTTATTTTGCGCAAATAAAAGAGTAAAATGGATTTTATAAATATACTTTTAAGAACTCAAATTTACGCAATAAGTCGTGAATCTCAATAGTGCCAAAAGTGACCACATTTAGCAATATCGAGATCCATAACTTAATGCTCATATTTGAGGCCATGAAAAAACAATTAAAAATTGCATTTTACTCTTCTATTTGCACAAAATAACCGAAACTTTTATTCTAAGCCCTTGATAAATCGTAAATGATTTATTTCCATTGGTGGCGCTACTGAGCTCATCGAAACACCTTAATGACAAATTCCAGGACCGCGATACCGGTACTGAAACTATCGTAAACCAATTAGTATTCGCCGCACAGCCACGACAGTTGTTGAGCCAGGTTGTCGTTACCTTAATACCCGCTTACAACTGGATTCTATTGCTGTGTGTCCTTATAACGTGCTTCATGAAAATTCAGTTATAATTTGATAGCAAATACACTTCGAATCAATCGAATCAAAAAAAATCGTAAGACTAGGCCATTTTTACACAAACATGCCGACTTCTGTCTTGACAGTCTGTCACATTTTTCTTTCAGAAACCCAAACTACAATTAATTGGAGATTAATTGGGAATTAGGTTATTTAATTTTAATTGGCGTTTCAGAAACCGGCGGTTAGTGTTTCGATTTTTTTTATGAAAAGTGTATTAGCTTTAGTTGTAATATGGATAAGGGAACAGCAGAATGAATGCAGCGTTGTTTCATAGATTCTGAAAAGCGCTAAGCTTTTTACAGTTACTAAAGAAAGAAGCCTTTTAAAACAGTAGCCGATTAAAATCTTGTGTCAAGTTGTAATTTCACGACAACTTTAACTCAACACAAGTGGAATGTTGCTGTTAATTGGTTTACTTACTATCTTTCGCAGTAAATATTTGCTTCAGTTGCAATATGGATGAACGAATGTAGCTTTGTTACATAGATTCTGAAAAGCAAATTGTTTAAACCAGACAGTAAAAGATATGGAAGCCTTCCCAACAGTAGCCAATTTAAAACCCTGATGTATCGATTTGTAATTTCAAGACAATTTTAACTCGACACTAGTGGAGTTTGAAGTTAATTGGTTTACTTACCATGATTCGCCGTAAATACTTGCATCAGTTGCAAATTGTTTCATAGATTTTAGAAAGTTTCAAAGATTTTAAGCTAGTCAGTAAGTAAAGAAAATATGGAATATATGGAAAATATGGATATAGACGTCTTTTTAAAACAGTAGCCAATTTTAAAACTTGCGTCGTCAGCGTCGAGTTGTTATTTGCAAGGCTACTTTAACTTGACACAAGTAGAATTTTGAATTAGTTAACGCTAGTTAGTGGGGCTTACTTAACATAATTCGTTACCGCCATAAAATTAGCTGATGTTTCTAACTTGTATAATGTAATAGAGTAACAGAACACACTTCGCTCGTCCGTAACCGCGATCGGACACGTTATAGTTAACCTCCGTTACAACTCGTCCTTGTACTAGTGAAAGCTAGTTCACATAACGCAGGAACTTTTACTACATAACAGTGAATAGTGCAAAAGTGAATAAGTATTACAATTTATCAATTTCAATCAAAGACAAAGTGTAATTGAACGTTAAAGTGCCGTTTATAGCATCGGAGTACATCAGTTTTCTGCCTACCTACTTCTTACGATATTGCACCAGTTTCTTCGAAATCACCATGAATCCAGCCAGGACACCACCTAAAACTACAGGATCGCACCCTGATTTGTCCCGACTCAACGACCCGCAGAATTATAACAGCTCGTCATCGTCAATGACACTTAGAAAGAGGAAACAAAGAGAGGATGATTTTAGCGATGCCCTCGATAACTTTCGCTCTGAGATAATGTCCGAAATTAAATCTACATTAAATGATTTCTTTCGTAACCAAAACGACACACTAACAAAACTTACCGAAGATGTTAAGCATTTTTGCGACGAAATAAAAACTATTAAGGAAACCCAGGAAAAAATTACCTTAGAATTTACCAGGATGCAACCCGAGTTTAATAACCTGAAAAAAGATACGGATTCTAAAATCCTCTCCTTGGAAAAAAGTCTGGCCGAATCTACCTCAACCATTCACCATTTAAATGCTAGGTTTCAAATGAGTGAGCAGCAAGGACGTTGCAACAACCTTGAAATATCAGGTGTGCCATTAATGAAAGGCGAAAATCTCGTTAATATTATTACAACCCTTTCAGTCAAAATCGGTGTATCTTTAGATAAGTTAGACATTGACTACATCAAGCGGGTACGTCGATTTTCTACTCAAAACGGCGACAACCAGTCCTCCGCAAGCAGTTTGATTCCAAACATCATCGTACGATTCACACAACGCAAGAAAAAGCAGGACTTCTTAGCAGCGGTACGAGCCCGGAGAGGAATTACTTCCGCTGATCTTGACATCAATGGGCCCGCAAAGCCAGTGTTCGTCAATGACCATTTAACACCGCAGAATAAGTTACTGCACCGACAAGTGCGCCTCCTCGCCAAGGAAAACAACTTTAAGTTTGTGTGGTTGAATGATAGTAGAATATTTGTTCGTAAGTCCGAAACAACAAAACCTATTTTAATTAACTCCAATGAGGACCTCTCAAAAATAAAGTGACTTAAAAAAACTCATTTATTAACTAATACTACCATATCCAAATTTAGTAAGTCAAAAAATATATTTCTATTTGTATGTTTCATTTATCTATATTACTCAATTCACTGCATGCTCAACATTTGTAAGCTGTGTATTTTTTTGTGGTGTTTTGTTTTGTTTCAATTATTTATACTCAAAGGTCTTATAATTTTTGTTCAGTATCACAACTCAAAAATGATAATTAGGTTTATAACACAATCTGTAAGTTGTAATTATAAGAAGAAGGTAAATGTTCTGTCAATAAATAACCACTCACTAAAGCATGTTTGTATAATTTGTCACAATAATTTTAATAATAATACCTTAACAGCTATGTCTTATAGAACACTGATAACATACATAAATTTATCTTACTTTAAATTTCACAAGAACAAATTACTATCACTATCTCATCATGTTTTACTATTTAACACATATCACTTTTTTAATTCATATAAATTAAACACAAATAAAGTCTATCTCACACCTGTCAAATATTTATCCTTATTTAAGATTTTATTGCACAACAAGTATTATGCTTTACAAAACAACTTATATTTTGTACTTATACGATCAACGTGTATTATTTTCACTCATTGTTGGTGCGGCGCTCGGCACGCTTGTAAATCTAACTACTTGTGTATATATTCACACTCCTTACTTAATTATAACAATGTGTTCTTCTAACATGATATCTATTTATTATCAGAACGTGAGGGGTCTGCGAACTAAATCACAAGATTTTTACTCGAACGTACTGAAGCATAACTATGACGTAATCTGCTTAACTGAGTCCTGGCTCATGGATGGCTTTTTCAGTTCAGAGTATTTTGACTCCCGTTATGAGGTATTTCGTTGTGATCGTGAACAAGTAATAAGCGGTTGTACGCGCGGCGGTGGCGTAATAGTTGCAGTACGACGCGCTCTCTGTCCCACACTGCACGCTGAATGGCGCGTGATCGCACCCTTCGAAGAGGTTTGTATCACGATTCCCATGACGTCCTCTGTACGCCGAGACTCGTCGACTACTGCTATGACCAACACTCCTAACTTGTTTATTATCTGTACTTATGTGCCCCACGGCCGCGCGCATGCCGAACGACTTGAAACTTTTTACAACAAAGTAAACAATATTATAGATTCACACTCTAATGATACGTTTTTGATACTGGGCGATTTTAATGTTTCAAACGCGGAATGGTATTATGATCAGGATATTGACAGCATGAACCTACATTGTAATGAAAATAATTTAGCGATTCTAACAGCAAACTTTATGAACTTTTCGTCCTTATGTCAGTTTAACTCGGAATTTAATAGCAATCATAAACTTCTAGATCTAATTTTCTGTAATACTCATTGTAGGGTAACTTCTTGTCATTTACCGCTATCTAAAGAAGACTATCGACACCACAAATCTCTCGAAATAAATTTAACCCTAAATATACCCTTGTCGCTTAAACCAAACCCTATAATTAGAAAAATGTTTTTTAAATCCGACTTTGAGTGTATTAAAAAAGAACTACTTTTAATTGACTGGGAAGAAAAATTTTCCAAATTTGAGAACGTGAACGACATGACGGCTTATTTTTATGATTACTTAAATAAATTAATTGATAAATACGTACCCAGTCGAATAATGTACTCCAATTCAAGATACCCGCCCTGGTATACAAAGTCACTCATAAAATTAGATAGAGAGAAAAGGAAATATCACAAGAAATGGAAGCTATATAACAACCTAAATGACTATAATACATTTTCTAGCTTGAGAAAACGTTTTCACAAACTAGAACGGGAAGTTCACGATAGTTACAAAGAATACGCTGAGAATATGATAAAAACTAATCCTAACTACCTCTGGACATACGTTAAAAATAAAAAATGCGGCTTTAATGACTTGCCTAATAAAATGTTATACCAGGGTGAAACGTTGTCGGAGGGAAAAGAAATTTGTGATGCGTTCAACTCATATTTTAACTCAGTTTTCATCGACACTCCTAGTCAATCATCCACCTTACCTGACGTCGCATCTAATGAAGGTTGTCTAAACATACACTCATTAGTCATCGAACCAGACACGATACTTAAGGAACTTGAAGGTATAGATGTACGTAAGGGGGCCGGATCCGATGGCATACACCCAGTGATCATATCCAAATGTGCAAACGAATTATTAAAACCCATTTCGTACATTTATAATTTCTCTCTTCGTACTGGAACATTTCCTGATATTTGGAAAAAGGCCTTAATTACACCGATTCCTAAAAACACGAAAAAAGATCAAGTAACAGAGTACAGGCCTATTTCTAAATTATGTACCCTGGGTAAGGTATTTGAAAAACTTGTAACTAAGTTCCTGGCAACTTGTTTTGCAAACATAATTTCACCAGATCAACATGGCTTTGTTAAATCCCGAAGTGTCGAATCAAATATGCTATCTTTTACAGAATTTTTACTTAGTGCTATGGAAAAAAACCTCCAGGTGGATGTCGTGTACACCGATTTCTCCAAAGCATTTGACAAAATTAATTATAACATACTTTTAGAGAAGCTTTGGAGGGCCGGTGTGCACGGCAGCCTACTGCGATGGATTGAATCTTACATAAAAAATAGGTCTCAAGCGGTTTGCATCAAAGGTCATTGCTCAGACTATTTAACAATCAAGTCTGGCGTTCCACAGGGCTCCCATCTTGGGCCTGTTTTGTTCACATTATACATTAATGATATGGGCCAACACCTGCCAAACACTCGTCAATTATTCTATGCAGATGATACCAAAATTTTTGCAGTAGTAAAATCAGTTAGTGATTGCGCTAGTATCCAATCCGATCTTAATAATCTATTCAAATACTGTCTCGATAATCAACTTTATTTAAATAATGACAAATGTTTCTCTGTCACATATACAAGAAATCGAAAACCTATTATCTATCAATACTCAATCAATAATAAAAATTTATGTCGAGTCAACACTATCCGAGACCTTGGTATTATTATGGATGACAAACTCTCATTTAATAATCACATTGACAAAGTAGTTCAAAGGTCATTAAAACTACTAGGTTTCATTAAAAGGATTGGAAAAGAATTTAAAAAGGCAACCACATTAAAAATCCTATATTTCGCTTTCGTTCGGTCCATACTTGACTTTGGTTGCACAATTTGGAACCCCTCATACGATGTTCATGTTAATAGACTGGAGCAGGTCCAACAAAAGTTTATTAAATTCTTAAATTACAAAACAAACCGCCCAAATTCTTCTTACGCCGAATCAATTGCTCATTATGGTATCTCATCTCTTAAAAATCGTCGTTCTGAATTTGACCTTTGTAACCTATTTAAAATCTTAAATAACCAAATGTTCTGCCCTGATTTATTGCAAAAGGTGAGCTTCATTGCTAAAAGTAAATATCTAACGCGCCCCTCACGAGTCAAGTCATTAAATGACAAGTATGTAAATGTTTTCGTGCCACCCACCGCAAGTAAAAATTATACACGTAATCGTTTCCTAGTAAGAAGTCTAGATAAATATAATGATACTTATTGTAATCTTGACATGGTTAATTCAGAAGTTGATATTTTCAGTAATTCATTGCCTAAATTTAAGCGTTTAATATGTGCAAACCACAAAAACAACTAGAATAATATTAGACTAAACTAGACTAGATACCATAGAAATATATAGTTGAAATTTTATTATTGTTTTAAGTGTGCCTTCTCAATCTTATTTGACTAATTTTAATAAGGGTTTTTTTTTGTGTTTCTTTGTTGTAACTTATCATACACTTAATTACTAACACATTGTTGATGTTCTAACAATAAATTTTTTTTGTTAGTTATAACTATTGTCCAAATACCTATATCCTTATCGGCACTATAGGTCTATTATAGCTAGTAAGATATTAATTAAGTACTTTTGTAAAAAAATGACTGTTTGTTGCCAAAATAAAATAAAAAAAAAAAAATAAAAAAAAAAAAAAGAACAGAAGCTGACTTAGCTGACAAGAAAGTAAATAATGACTTGAATTCAAATTAGATTTTGTTTGATACGGTTGATCAAATTCAAACGTTTACTTTTGTAACTTAATTAGCATTCGCTTATAATGCCGGCTTTCGTTATCGTCAGTGGGATGAATGCCTAAGGCACAGAATAACAATCCGGGTACTCCGGTAGACCACTTTCCGCCTAAATTCGCTTGCACAAGGTTTACGTGCACGCTACTGAACGTACGAGCAGTCGGGATAGAGTTCAAGGAAATATCGCCCTAAAATGAAGTTCCTCTATTATACAAACGCCAATGATTTCGGCTAACAAAGGCGCCGACAGCGCTTGCCGGATATTGGCGTTAGGTATTTGTCCTTACAAAGAGGTGGAAACATTTTGTATTCATGTCGTCCTCCAACTACCTAACTGTTGTTTCCCATTTCACCTGAGTGGGTATCGAATTCTGGGAACCTCTTTACTAGTTAATGCTTTGTTTTTATGATTAGAACTCTTTTGTTCCCGAATTGTATTCTGTTTGGCTTGTTGCCTTTGCGTTATCTGAAATTCGTCGTTAGTGTGTTTGTGAATGAAAATTATATCATTCAGTGTTACGTGGTTTGCTTATTGTATTTTCATGTAATTGCTAATCATTGTTTCCTTTTCTTTCAAAGTTTACATCGGCCTTCAAGGTTCTGGTAATATTGTGACCGAAACCATAAAAATATAACGATTTAAATCTTTTTAGTGTCTAGTATCTGTAATTTGACAAAATATGTGACATCCGTTACTTATTGTTGAAGACAGTTATAAAAAAATATTTGTATGACCGTAGCAATGGTTGTAAAATATCTTTCAAACTGAAAGCAATCGTGATAGATGTTGGAGTTACTCAATCAAGAGGCTGGTTTCCTATTGCTATTCTCTTCCGAAGTTTGTAAGTTAAAAGTTTTTGCGTTGAAGCTCCAACCATAATAATAATGTTGTTAACATTTTAGTTGACATTCCTAAATAATGGAAGTTATTTGAAGTTACTCAATTAAGCTTCTACGATATGTCAGTGGTTAATGAAGTGTAGGTGTCGTATAGCACAATAGGCGCGTCAACACCACCATAGGACGCTTATAAGGCGCACAGTAAACAATGTCGCAAGGCTGACACTATTCACACTAATAATAGAAATACGTTTCGATTTTTATATACGATACGACGTTGGCAAATACAAGTAAACCAACGATATACCTGACCTAAGCGAGTGATGTGTTTCATAAATTATACCGGGTTATTCTGAAACCACTGCCCAAATTTTTAAGGACTCAAAATCGGTAAGTGAACAACTTTCTCCTAGAAACATGGGTCGAAATACGACAAAAGTCTTCCCATACTAATTCGATCACGTGATGATCACCAGTATGATTTGTATGAAAAGTAAAAAAAAACCGTCATATTTCGACCCATGTTTCTAGGAGAAAGTTGTTCACTAACCGATTCCGAGTCGAACTTAAAAATTTGGCCAGCGGTTTCAAAGTAACCCTGTATGTACGAGTACTAGTATAGTTATTTGTCTTGATGGGCGATTTATTTAAGGTTGAATGAAATGAAAGGTTATAAAAGAGGATTTGACGATGAGAAAGAAGAGGATTTTGACGTGAAAATCTTAAGCTTCTGCTCTAGAAAAATGTCCACCCGTATAAAATCGTCGTCGCTAATACAACTATAAAGCTTTTTACATAAAATGCAACGAAGCACCCGTACTGCATAACCGTTTTAAACTGCCCCATGGTAGTCGCTTATTTCCGAGGCCGACCATATCTATTCAAAGCATCAACATATACCAAGGGTTTCGTTTGCATTTTTAGCTACTTCATTTTTGAATAAGTAAAGACTTACACTGTGTATTTTCCGGGTGCGGCCGTCATGGTCCCATTCCGGTGCGCTCCCGGCCGATATGCCCCCGTTGTTTCTTTCGTATTACTTTTTAAATAAAAGATATGACTGGGCCATACATGCCGGGGGCGTACTGGAATGTGACCATAACGGCCGCAACCTATTTTTCTCAGAAAAGTGGGTTTAAAAAAGATTCGCGAATTTTAATAAGCTTTTTAATTATCGTCAACCCTGAAAAATGGAAAATGAAGTATTTAGAAAAAAATCGAACCGTCTCACAATCAGATACTTACTTCATTTTCCATTTTTCAGTAATAAAAATTGCATTTTGAATGCAAAAAACTAAAAATTAAAATATCGTCAACCCTGTTTCATGTTTACATCAGCTGAATGCATCACAGGACGCTTTACCTAAGTCCGTTGACCCGACATGGCTTTATACTGTGCTTATGACTTTGCAAATCTTTGAAGCTTTTGCACAAATTCATAGAAATTCTTATATGAATGGTCAGAATTTCTTCCATAGAATTCTGACCGGAAAATGCGTGCTCAACAGGCACGGTAAAAAGATTTCGATTTAGAGAGAAATCAAAATATTAATAATCTTAGCGCCTTTATCTGATTTGTTTCCTATTCATATAGCGTAGTTTCAAAAAATCAAAAACATTAAAACATATTAAGTGAATTTCAAAGACAAGACAGATTATAAAAAGTAAGCCTGCCATATTTCTTTTTGAGGAATGGAGTAACAAAAATAAAATATAAGTACCACCATACTAAACTAATCACTTGTAAGAAGAATGATATTAAGACGGAGGTTAATAGCAAGTAATACAATCTACTCTACCTACTAGATCACGTATTAATTACACAGGCTTAACGTAACATTGGTAGCTCAAATATTTATTATCGATAGTGCGGAAATTTCGGTTATGTGAAGGATGTACGTTGATAAAAAGGTCGGTATTGTTGTCTGTGCTAACATAGTTTGTGTTGTATGAACTAACCAATTAATATAGTTACATTCGTAACCTAAATTGCCCTTGAGGGACTATCTTCTTACAATTAACTTCATTAGTAAGTATACAAAAATAAGGCAGTGGTACTTTACATTAATGTTCTTTTTAACCGACTTCAAAAAAAGGAGGAGGTTATCAATTCGACTGTATATTTTTTTTTTATGTGTGTGGGCACCGACTTCAAACATTTCAATAAGTACAAGATAAGTTAGAAAAAGTCACACATTTTCATCCTTTTAATTAAAAATTCTAATTATTTTTTTCGTTTTTTAGTGTTTGTTAATTTTGTTTGAAGATTCCTTTTGAAGGCGGTTACATTTTTTTTTTAAAGTTTTTAATATCTACAGTTTAACATCCTACTAATATTATAAATGTGAAAGTTTAGATGTTTGATGTTTGTTACTCAATCACCTCAAAACGACTAAACGGATTTGGCTGAAATTTTCGACACAGATACTTTGTAGCTTAGAGAGGAACACAGGCTACTTTTTATCCCGGAGAAATATCACATTACCGCGGGATAATGCCGTGTAGTCCACGCGGGCGGAAAGCTAGTAATCCATAATTAAATGCCATATATCGGAAGAAGGTCCGGTCAGGCTCCGTCCGTCCGAAGGTTAAATTAATTAATATTATAGATACGGAATTTGGATGTTTGTGGTTCAATCACGGCAAAACAGTTAAATGGATCCGGAATCGGGATGGAATTTGGCACAAAGATAGATCTTAGTCTAGATTTGCGCCCAAGGCACTTTTTTATGTTGCTTTCTAGTCCATTCAGCCTTTATTTTAAGAACAATGGATATAATTATCCTATCAATGGATATATATCATAATGTAACTGATTCATTTCTTAATCAAAACATTTTATAGATACTTATCGTGATAAAATATTTCTGTTGTCAAATTAAAGAATAATAAAATACAATAAAAAACGGTATCCAATTTACATGAAGCATTTTTTATCATCCTTTGTGTTAGGTAGGCTTTTTTATGTCACAATTCCAAATGGAGTTTATTCCTGTTTTCCTTGTAATTAAAATTCGATATTGTTTGGGTTCGTCGATTGTAATTTTAATGATGGGAGAAATTTCCTTTAAAAGTTATATTGGTAAGGTATCTGAAAACGCAATGAGTTTCATTATTTTTATTTTAGCTTTGGTTACTTAAATAACTATTTAATGTATATTAGATCTGTGAAAGAGCCCGTGGCGCAGTAGTTAGCGCGCTCGGCGTGCGATCTTTGAGGTTAAGCAAATTTCGCAATGGTCGGTCACGGGATGGGTGACCAAAAACTTTCATCTCGAGCTCCTCCGTGCTTCGGAAAGCAGGTTAAGCCGTTGGTCCCGGCTGCATTTGCAGTCGTTAATCCCCTCCAATCCGCACTGGGCTCGCGTGGTGGCCTCCTTTTCGTTGGAGGAAGGAAGGCCAGTGCCCCTGCAGTGCGGACACTAAATGGCTGATGATGATGTTGAGATAAATGCTCACTACACCCGCTGCAATGGCTAATTAAAATGATGTTTTACTGGTGATGATGTTACTGCTAAATTGATGGCTTGGAATCATTTAGACGTAGGTATTATGATTATTCCTTACTCGTAATCGTAACCTATTGATTATTGAACAACTTGGTGGGCCCCGCGGTTTTACTCCCGCCCCGTTCCTGTGGGAATATCGGGATAAACCGGGGTAAAGGGGTGCTTAATGGAGATCCTTTAAGTTCGTTTCCTAAATAGGATTTAAAGAACAGTCGTCCGTCTTGCTAGCTAGTCCATGTTTTGCCATTTGATGTTACCGCGTGTATGTTTTTTTTACTGAACGTATTAATAAACGCTAGTTATTTTCATCATGAATGAAGCATTTTTAATTTATTTATACTGGCACATTATCAACGCGTTTAATTAACAGTTTCATGTTCTTGGAACTTGGTGGCTAGCGATAACAGAATGACGCCAATTAATTTCAATAAGTAACTACTTTTATAAATAATAAGACTCCATCTTAAGTAAGTTAAGACTTAAAAGTGTCTACAGACGGTGCAATCTGCTGTTACAATGTGCTGCAGTCGCGGTTTGGCTGTACTCTACTCATGCAGGTAGCAGAACAGCTGTGATAACAATTTCATTCCCAATTTGATCGCCGCACACGCGCCTGTACTGTAATAATAGCTCCAATCCAATGCCATTAGTAATCTGTGCCAATCATCATCATTATCATGTCAGCCGAACGACGCCCACTGCTGGGCATAGGCCTCCCCCAAGGATCTCCACAACGATCGGTCCTGCGCTGCCCGCATCGCCAATGCTGTCCAAATATTAAAAAATGGCCAACTGCGAGTCGAACTCGTCCATGAAGGGTTCCGAACCGGTTTCTTACACCTAGCCAAAATACCACTACCATTTTTCGCCAGCAAAAATGACTTTGTTTTTCATAGTATTTGTAGGTATGAATGACAAAGTTATATTTGCGGTTTTTGAAAATGTGTTATATCTCAAAAAGTGCTCACTATATCTCGTTCGATCTCCGTGGCCGAGTGGTGTACGCACCGGTTTTCAAGGTGCCGATAAAGTTTGTTTGGATGATTGAGGTAATCTTTAAAACTTCTGAATCGATTCTAAAATTTCTTTCACCAGTAGGAAGCTGCATTATGTAGTGAGTGACATACTCTATATTTTATACCGATATCAGGAACTGATAGGTACCTGACTAACTGATGGTTGGACGATAAATCGTCAAATCAAAGGGTTGACTTGAATTGCTTATTAATTTGGCAGTATTGTATAGAACAAATATATCTTTACCTAACATGGTATGCGCCATGCGGTCATATTGAGTAATTTCATTTCAACGGGCAGTTCTAAGCCGAGTAAATTGGAACACATCAGCAGAATCTATTCTGCTAATAAAGAGAGAGGATGACAATTAATTAAGACATCGTTGTACAGTCACAGTAAATACTACTTGTAGTATCTCATCTTCAATCTTTATTTCGATTTTATTTATTTTGCTCCATTGAGCTAATTAAAATAATAGTTTTTATGTAGGGTGGTGGCTCTCGTGCAACTGAACGACACTGAATAAATAATAGTACATGCCAACGACTCGATAGAAAAAGACCAAGTGGTGTGGTTGGAGCCATTTAAGTAGTAAAGTTTCAATACTTGCGATAACTGCATAAACTATCCCAATAAAAGGTTTCGTAAAGTTCGTTAAATGTTATAACTATGAAGTTTTACAAGTATAAAATAAATAGGTAGATAATTTCATCTCCATAACATAGCTTTACGGGACGTCACAAGAAACATGGTCAAAGAGATTCTAGCGACAAGAATGTCTGTGAGAGTTCACCATTTCGCTCTTGTAATTTTTTTTTTTTTTTTTACATTTAAGTACACCAATTATCTAAGCCCATGTTAATTTCATTAAGAAACTGTATCATGGAAAACTTGATAACGGATAAATATATACTTAAATACTTTTTGTTTGTAAATACATACTTAATGTACATAGTTAACACCCAGACCAAGACAAATAGACATGTTCATACACACAAATATTTGTCTTGTTCGGGAATCGAACCCGAGACCACTGGCGCAGAAGGTGGGTAGCCTACCCCTGCGCCAAATCGGTCGTCAATTTGTGTAGTCATGTTACCTACTGCGTTAGATTATATCATGTTCTGTGACATCGCGTAGAAGTCGTGACACAAATTCCAGTAATCCGATTACGCAATGCATCGGGGCTACCGTCAATTGTGGAAGATGTCAGTAGGTGGGGCGTGTTGCACTTTGTACTTTTACTTGTTTTCTTTCATCATGAAAACAACATCTATTTATCATTTAATGCAAAACGTGCCAATGACACGAAGAAATGTCAGCCAAGTCATGCATGCCGTTTAAAACTACATTACGTAAACGAAATAGTTTGATAATATCAAATCATTTGTGTTTTGAACCAAGCAGATCTAAAATGTGTTATCAAGCAGATCTGGGGACTAGTTTGTCCAACTTAACAACTTGTTGTCACAACTCGACAACTTTTTGTCACAACTCAACAACTTTGTCCGACATGACAATGTGTCACTTGTTGTTGAAGTCAGTTAAAAATAGTATTAAAAAAACTGTCAGGTAACTACCTCCTTTACGCATTATTCTGCCAACAACCGAAGTAAAAACTTAGCTAAGAATTAAAAACGAAAAATTTCATGCAACCAACAAATTTGTATGTCTAAAGGTCGTTGCAGACGTTGCAGTTTTGCAGTTACGTAAGTTTCGTGCACGGCACGGTATCCAGTCTGGGCAGTCATATTTCCTATCCGACCACCACATTCTGTTGAAATGTTACAGCTTTTAGACAAAAATACGGATTATTATTATTAAGGCTAAGTGCTACCCCGTTGTGGATAAAAAAAAATAAAAAAATTATAACTCGTTTAGGTTAGTTACACACACACGCTTCTCTTAGATAAAATTAAGATTGTGCTTTTCTCGAACACCCCGCGACGGCTGCGGCGATGTTTTGGCACCTTTGCAAAAGCCGAGGTCACGAAATTATGTTTATTTATTAAATTGTATTTTTTTCTGAAAAAAATATTTAACGTTAAAATTATCTTGCTTTTAGGTGCATTTAAAAAATAACACTGTTACTGAAACATAAGTTACCTTTCACTTTCTTTATCAAACAGAACATCCTTCCATATTTAATAACAAGATTAATTAAATTCTTGAATTATACTGAAACAATACCATTATAGCAAACTTGTGGACTGATTTGCTTGTTTATCGTAAAATTACAAGATCGATTAAACCATTGATACTGTATGGTTTCTGCACAATAGTTTAAAACATTTTGTGGAGATACTAAAGTAAATATGCTTTTATGTATATATCTTATTATAACACACAGCTGTCTAAGCACCAGCATATCAAACGCCGAGAAAGTCCCCTTCTCTTACACTTCCCCACCCTCCTTAGTGTAAATCCCTCAATATACTATCCCTAATAGCAATAAATCCATGGCTAGTCCGTATCCGTATATCATCTCAAACGGCCCGAATGGTAAAGGGCGGATGGTCGCTGACAGTGTTAGTGACGTTTTTAGTGATGCTGCTTGTGCTTGCGCCTTTACTGATTTTGGTGAAGGGAATCTTCCCTTGTCCTGATTTATAATGAACCACTTCCGATTTCCGTGTAAAATGTAAGCTAAAAACTTTTATTTGTCTAACTCGAATACAATTTTAAACTTATTAACAGTCATGTACTAAATTGATTGCATTCTAATCTAACATCCATGTACTAATTGATTGTATTCTAATCTGTCAAGCAAGTCTCGAAACGAACCTCGTTCGTTTAGGAACACACTAGGTTAATAATTAAATCATTGTGGAATGTGGACATACATCGCTAATTCCCATTAAAATGTTATGAGATATCTCATTCTTTTTATGGATGCAAAATGATAATGAGAGAATATAAAAATCCTATAAGTAATATTAAAAATAATCTTGCTGATGTGAAACTCTTATTCACAAATATACAATTTCAATGTATTCTTATCCGGATGCGGTCGTGTTAACAAGTCTCCCATCTCCTGTTTCCTCTCATAAAGTCACGGAATGTCATATATTGTCACCATCTGTGCCGCTTTCGTGATAATCAACGAAGATATTGCAAAGCTGCGGTTTGTACGTCACACGTCAGTCGGGTTATTGGGCTCAAATGGCATATTAGGGTTTTGTGGAGTGGAGTGGAGTATGTCTTGCTTGTTATTTAAATTTTTACTTTTTTGCATTTACAATGCAACTTTTATTATTGAAAAATGAAGTAAGGTGGGGCGGGGCAATTACAACTGTGGGGCAATTCAAACTACCTTTGCAACACAACTTACCTTTAAACTACATTCTGTACATTGCTTTCTGTACATTTGTTTAAAACCACATGTTTGTAGAAATATCTTTAATAACAAGTTTATTATTTCAAGTTTTTTGATTTATTTACCATTTGGGCGTTTAGAATAAGAGCAGTGAGCCAGTCTCACTCATCCATCACCACTCTCATTTGACTACCACACACTTGTCTGTTCTATTATACTTAGTTGATAGACAGGATATACTCCAAAAATAAAAATTATTGTACTTTTCATGCAAATACAAGAGGACGGATATTAACATAATCTTGTGGAAAGCGTAAGCGAAGCGAAGAGTTATTAATCTATGTGTGGAAAGAACTTACTTCCCGGTGACAGGTTAGTCAGTAATTTTTAATGCATTAAAATCACGCATTCTCCCATGAGAAGATTCTTTCATCTCTTGTCATCAAATTGCGCTTCTGTTCATGTACCCTTGTTCTACGCAGATCAAGTTGCGGAAGACTGCTAGTGCAAGTATTCAATAAATACATTTAGATTACTGTATTAGATTGTGCGATCAATCATCAATATGTTTGCTGCTATTTCTTATCTGTCGCAATGAACTTCCATACGATTGATAATCCTAATCCTTCTTGTATTTAATAAACAGATCAGAAAAGTTCAGTTTATTTTTGCGTTCTCGAGGCAAAGCTCGAGTTGTTTTATCATGAACTATGAATCAGCTAATTTAGCCCATTAAAAGTGCTTGCTGTAAACAATGTAACATCACCAAATCATTTAATATGTCATGTTTGAAGCACTCAAAGCCCAGATCAATTAAATCCATTAGCCAGTTTTTCTTTGTGTGTTATGCCGACCATTGTGTAATTTTCAAACTATTTCCAGCGTGCCTTTATTCTCGACTAGTGCTTTCGTAAATTTTAAAAGCGAAGCGAAACGAAACATCTGTTTCCGATTTCGTTTATTTTAAGCGAAATGGATAATGTTCGCTTTTCTACGGATCGTTCTCTAGCTAGACAGTAAATTATAATTTGATGATTATATATAAATACTTTTACAGCCAACTTCTATTGCCCACAAAGGAAGATAAAACTGTTAATTACTTGAGATTTCACGCGTGCTTTTTTCACATACCTAACACAGCATTTTGTTCATAATTGCAAATCTAAATCTTTCTATCTAGTTATGTACTGCTTTTAATTGAATTCCTTGTTTACTTTCCCTTGCGGGGACCGTGGTCACAACACGGGATGATAATATTATAGCCACACTAAAGTAACAGTGAGTACAAAAATCTGTTCTGTGGACTGGTATTAATGCCACTAACAAAGTTATGAACTTCAAAATAGCGGACACCATTTCTAGGCTAGTTTCACCGTTAGACCACAACTTGAGTGGAGACGTCGCGACGGTCACGGTTTGCGATTTTTTCTTACCCGACACCATTGTACAGTTGTTCAGCTAACTAGCTTCTGTGTAATCGTGTCATTGGTAGCTCATTAGTGATGATAAGACAATTTTTCAATGCTTAATACTTTTTGCATTGCTGTGTTGTAAACGCATTTTTAACGATCGAGTTATTTTTTTGTCTACTGATTTTATAAATGTGAAAGTTGGATGAATGGTTGTTTGTTACTCAATCTCGCTAGAACGGCTGAACGAATCTGGATATGGGACATAGATAGACATTCACACTTGGCAAAGATGTTTTACATTGTCGCTTTCAATATTTATTACAGGGTGTTTGTTTAGAGATGGGACATATTTCAGGGAGTGAAAGTACCCATAAATATAAACAAATTTACTATAGAATGTGCGATATAACAAAAAAAATCGGCTGTTTCATACAAAAGTACAATACTGAATGGGCCAAAATGTAAGGAACAGCAGATTTTTTTTCGCAATGTAAAAGTTATTTGTATTGATTGGTACATTCACCCCCGAAGTATGTCCGATCTTTAAATAAACACTCTGTATATTGAACTAAAGGAATCTCAAGTATGACACCTGTAATTTAAGCTTATTTTATTATATGGTAAAAAATTAAATTTATTAAAAAATTACGGCATTTACCTAACCAAGAAGACGTTTTTCAGAGTACCTATCCCACATGTTCTACTTAAGAAAGAATATACTTCGTATTCATTTTGCATTCCCAGTCTATAATGCCACATTCTGTCATGAAAAAGTCCAATGAAATGAATATAGGTCGAAAATCTAGTTTTTTTGCTTTCTTTTACAAAAAAATCGCCTTTTTGGAAAGCAAAATCCAAAATATTGAAGATTAAATATACGATTATAATGTTAACGAACGAATAGGATTGAAAGCGAGAGTTTATTGAGCAAATTGCTACGGGCAACGTTGCATTGTTACCGTGTTGTGTCTACAATGCTTAATTTGCGTGCAGTTGCAGTTATTTACGTGGGCTTAAGCCCAGTCTGCCTCTCGAGCAATCTTTACACTGTTGCCTAATTAATAATCGACAGTTCTATCATATTTGACGACGCTATTGTTACCGGTTCGTTTAAATATTCCTAGTTTTTAACCCCCGACTGCAGAAACAGGGGTGTTATTAGTTTGACGTGTCTGTGTATCTGTCTTGAGCCTTGGCGAGTTCTTTTAATAGTATTTCACGAGTGTTTTAATACCGAGTTGTGTGCAGTCTCATACACTACTTATCTATACTCATTACATTTATTATATATTTCAAAAATAAAGCAAATCAATATTAATTAGAAAATGTGAATTGGTGCCAAACCCCACTCATAGGAGTCTATAAGGTCTATTCCTTCTAAATTCAAAATTCTAATTTTAAAAAAGTTTGTGATTGTTGCCGGCTAAAGAAGGGCTTGAAAGAGTTGAAGTCAGGGCCGGTAAATCCTACGCTTGTCATAGAGACTGTAAAATTAAGAATTATATAAGTGTTTTATAATGAGTGACAGCTGTATCATTATGAAACAGTTTTATTTTTTAAAGTTGACTATGGCATAAAGTGTATCATTATACGTTCAGACACGAGTTCATAATTCGAATATTATAACATGAGTGTAGATAAAATAATTTGTTGATTTCTTTCTTCTTTCTAATTCTTTCAATAACTTACTTAATCCAGGCTGACAAGTGGTAAATTCATATTATCGTCATCATTTCAGCCGTACGACGACTACTGCTATATTTTCATATCATCATCATCATCATCATCATCAGCCATTTAATGTCCCCACTGCTGGGGCACTGGCCTTCCTTATGGATGAATAAGGAAAATAAAATAAAATAAATAAAATACTTAATGAAAATATATATATAAAATGACCTTCTGGATATTTATTTATTTGTATGAATTTTGGAATACTCGTAAACATAGATTTGTTATACAGTGTTTTTACTAGTACTTTATAACAAGTAATACACGTAATATTTCAATCGGAAATATTTCTTCAACAAAGTTTATTTCTACAAATCTTTCTGCATTCGTTATGAAGATAAAATTAATTCTTATGGTTATTATGACCCATAATAATAAAATCGCTTCGTGAGTATATGAATAGATACAAACAACTCGTAGTATGCGAAATTGGCACTATTCCAACATGTGTATTAATTGCTTACACTATAATTAATAGTATGTTAGTATTAAAAGCTTAATTTTCTATCGTTGCATTAAAAGTTGGTGCTATATAGAACGAGATTGCGATATAATTGTCAATTACGTTGCAGATCATAAACTTAATATAATTCTGTGATCATGTCATGACAGAATATTTTTTGAGGTGATTCTATGTCTTCATATAAAAAAGTCGGTCCCGATATTGATACTTGGTGTAATGCAGTAAATGAAATGGCGGAATTCGTTATTGGGACATATCTGATACTGGCAAAGTTCCAATTTGGTACTTACTTAAAATCTTAAATTCTGAAACTTTATTAGTTTTGAAAACGACATAAATTTCATTTGTTCAATTCTGTTGTAATTTTGTTATTGCGTTTAAAAACTTTACGCGCATGTTTATCTGGGAATATATTAAAAAACTAGACGTAACGTCATATAACGTCTTCTAGAGAGTTGAATGAGTTTAAAACTGATTTTGTGTCTGTTTGCTTATTAGTGAATGAAAGTTGCAACTTTATGTAACCAGGTACTTAGGTATATCATCAGACAGTAATTAAACTATAATAAGTAACACTACATAGTATAAAACAAAGTCGCTTTCTCTTTCCCTATGTCCCTTTGTATGCTTAAATCTTTGAAACTACGCAACGGATTTTGATGCGTTTTTTTTTAATAGATAGAGTGATTCAAGAGGAAGGTTTATATGTACTTTTTATCCCGATATTCCCACGGGAACGGGAACCACGCGGGTGAAACCGCGGGCGGCCGCTAGTTAAGTATAAAATTATTCCCGCGTGGTTCCCGTTTCCGTGGGAATATTCCGATCAAAAAGTGCCTATCTCTGTGCCAAATTTTATACAGCTGGCGTGATTTAAGAAAAAACATACACCCAAGTCATCCAATACATCTAAAATTAGTTGTTTCTGATTAGTAAAATGGCTTATGGCTAAAAAGAAGTAACACTTAACCAGTCGCGTCTTATCACTCCGCTTCACGCTACTAGTAGCAAGTAAGATGAATGAATCGTCTAGTAACGTTTGCGTATCTGGCGCCATGCCAGCGGTCGCCCGTGGGCGGACGGAGGGTTGACTACCCACTTTGGGTAGGTAGGTTAGGTACAATGAACCACAGATCAGGGGCACTCAGGGGGCCAAGTCTGCTTACGTTAAGTCACAATCGTGTCTCAATCGTGTTTCAATTGTAGTTCAGTTGTAGTGCTTTTTTAAACACTAGTTAGAAGAATTATGACAGGTATGATGTGATGTGAATGTAGTGTGTGGTGTGACAATCCATAGTATTGTGAAAAAAGTACATAATTCTTGTAACTAGTATGTAAAAAAGCACTACAACTGAACTACAATTGAAACACGATTGAGACACGATTGTGTGATTTAACGTTAGCAGACTTGGCCCCCAGGCTTAAGGCGCCGATTCCCCAAAATAGGGTATTTTAAATTATGGATTACTCGCAAATCACAAGTACTTAAAACTTGTAAAAAATATATGTTATTTTACAGTTATTTATCTAGTGCTTCCGGCCGTATTTTTTCGATTGGTGATATTTTACTGTGTCAAATAAAATCCCAAACATCCGTCTAATCGTAATCCAAATATCGTATTACTTGCAGTATACTTGGTTTTAGTTAATGAAAAATATACGAAAATGATTGTCTTTGAGTTGCCGAGGGATTCCGGCCGTCATACTTTTAATTTTTTTATTAGTTAATTTTTAATTGAATTTTAAGTGATTTTCGATTTGCGGGGCGCTCGCGAGTTCATAGTTCACTGCCGGCTGCCGCTGCGTCCGCGTGAAGTGTATTGAGCGCGGCCGAGCAAGCGTTAGCGTGCCTATTTCGGTCGGGAATCCTCGCCTTAAGGCGCTACTCGGAAAAAGTATGGACTCTTTGATATAAAACTATAGGACGGTTAGAGTTGTTATAAATCTGGTAATAAGATATATATTTCTTCATACCTTTATTTAGAATCGTATAGTTTCAGAAACACGATTTTATGATTTTGGCTCGACACTTTTAATTTTCGAAAATACCTCTAAAAAATAAGAAATATCAAGATTATTCTTAAATGGGGATACATATACTATTGAAAATTAGTTTAATTAGTGGACACCAATAATATTTAGGATCGTATAGAAGCATTTTTTTTAAATCGCTATAGTTTTTGAATACGAAGTGATTTTGTGTTGTTTTTGCGTAATCGGCAAAATCGGTCTCGCTCCCGCGCGCGTCGTTTTCTCATTGCTATCTCGCTTTAGCATAATTTATCCGAGTATCGCCTTAACACACTTTTCCAATCGACTTCGAAGTTTAAGTTCTTTGATGTTGAGTTAAGAATTGGTTGAAAATTTTTCACATAATTGTATATGGTCACGTTGCTGTTGCTTGTACTTACCCGGGGTTTTACGTTTTGCAATGGCATAGCGAGGGGACTACCTTCTCGGAGACTAACATGTTTACAATCGATTATGTTGAATGGAAGTAATATTGCTGTGCGTTTTTATTTCATATTCAGCAAGCAAGCTGTTTTTACAATATGATGATTACAAGACAAGTTGTCTAGATGCTCGTTTCACTGTTGAAATTAGCAGTACCCCTAGTGAAAGTTTTTATGTCAAGCAAACGCAAACTATCGCGAGTACGTATTTATGTCAATTTGTATGAAAACTGCATAAGCGCGCTACTCGCCGCTAGAGGCGCTAATACAGTTTTCATACAAATTGACATAAATACGGAATCGAAATAGTTTGCGTTTTTTGACATAAAAACTTACACTACGGGCACAGTACCTACTTAATTCCTACTTTTTGGTAGTTGTGGTTTTAGAATGAAAAAACACCACAAAAAAATTGCGTCGGTAAATAACATGTTGCCCACACACAGCAAATGACACAAATTACATTTCAACGTGGTATTTTAAATTGCATTCATAAAACAATGTAAGTTGAGAACCTATATAAAAAAAAATTAAGATTTTAATTTATTTTTATTCATTCGCAATGCTATTCTGTAAGTAAAAAATAAAAAATTGTGTAAAAGATAGTTGTTTTTCTATTTCAAAAATCTATCCAATAAGTTACGTTTAACTTTCCTTATCTTACGCCAGTAAGGCGTTTCGGGTTTTATTACGATGAAGATTTAGTAAAAGTACAGATTTGGGAATAGTATTTATTTTATAGCATGATATGATAAGATTTATGTGAATCGTTTCAAAGTTTTAAGTTTGTTTTAAGTATAGCCTCTATGTTCAATATAAAATATATTTAGTATATATTTTTCGCTTTTTTACTTGTATGTAAGCTTTTATAAGCAGTTTTTCTCTTCGTTCTATAGTTGTTTATCTTTATTTATAGCACAGTGTGACCTAAGCCCGCACTTAGGTAACGGTTAGCCGTGACGTGACCTAAGTAGCCCTTTATTACACTGTATTTATGAATTCACTAGGATTTCTAATTTTTGGTCCTTTCATGAAGTGATCAAAAAATTATTTAAAACAATACATTAAATAATTTTTTGATCACTTCATGTTATTGGCCTTTTTTATCTTATTTTCTTATCTTTTGATATTTTTTTGCATTTTTTTCTTTTTATTGATCGTTTTAATTTTTTATTTTTTATTTTTTTTTTTTACCTTTTTTTCTTTTTTATCTTTTATATATATTATTTTAATCTTTTATCTCTTATCTTTTTCATCTTTTTTACCTTTTTTCTTTTTTGTCTCTTTTTCTCTTTGTCTCTTGTATCTTTGTATCTTTGTCTCTTTGTCTGTTTGTCTCTTTGTCTGTCTTTGTGTCTCTTTGTTTTTTTTTGTCTTTTTGTCTCTTTCTCTTTGTCTCTGTCTCTTTGTCTCTGTCTCTTTGTCTCTGTCTCTTTGTCTCTTGTATCTTTGTCTCTTTGTCTGACTTGGTGTCTCTTTGTCTATCTTTGTCTTTCTTTGTGTCTCTTTGTCTCTTTTTGTCTTTTTGTTTCTTTCTCTTTGTCTCTTTGTCTCTCTGTCTCTTTGTCTGTCTTTGTGTCCTTTTGTGTCATTTGTCTCTCTTTGTCTCTGTCTCTCTTTGTCTTTTTGTCTCTTTGTCTCTCTGTCTCTCTGTCTCTCTGTCTCTTTGTCTGTCTTTGTGTCCTTTTGTGTCATTTGTCTCTCTTTGTCTCTTTGTCTCTGTCTCTTTGTCTTTTTGTCTCTTTGTCTTTTTATCTGTCTTTGTGTCTCTTTGTCTCTCTTTGTCTCTTTTTGTCTCTCTTTGTCTCTCTTTGTCTCTCTTTGTCTCTCTTTGTCTCTCTTTGTCTCTCTTTGTCTCTCTTTGTCTCTTTGTCTCTTTTTGTCTTTTTGGCGGCGGTCTTATGTCACTCGTGCTACAAAATAGTATACGATACGCGTGTACACAACAGTGTTGTTCATCTGTTTTCATACATTGAATTTGTATGAAAACAGATGAACCAGAAACATATTTATCAACAATGATGTTAAAATAGTATACGATACGCGTGACCTAAGTGGAACATAATTGCACGGCGTGACTTTATCACCCTCGCTCCGCTCGGGCGCTAACTACTAAAGGTGTGCTGTTATGTTATATTAGTATATTATAGCATATCGTTATGCTACATTAAAATATTAGGTTATTTTTAATGCTATAATATATTAGTATTAAGTACCTAATATAATAAATAACCTATTATAACCTATGTTAAACTAAAAGTAGTTATTAATGTTTTTTACACTACTTAATGATCAATTACTTACTATTAATTAATAAACCAATTCTTTATTCTTTTTTCCACTATTTTACAAATAACAACACGAATAAATTCATATTACGCTATTAAAAACAGAATTCTTAAGTTCTTTTTAAGCCCCGAGCGAGCGTGAGTTCGCGATCGAGAATTCCACAGGACAGCAATAGCTAAATATTCTAATAACAGTAGGTAATAAATGTTATAGCAGAAAAATAACATGTTCGTTCAAATCGCATGTCGTACGTGATTTATGATATTAGTCCTTATTGATAAGACATTAGAGTCTGTCTCAACTGTTTCAAATATAACGCGTTATTTGGTTTTCCAACTTTCAAAATTCAACTCTATTTCTATTTGATAGAGTTAAATTTTTATAGATTTGATTACCAAGAAAAGAGAGAGCAATACTTGCATCGCGTGCGGCTGGAATAACGGCTGGATAGAGAAGGAGAACACAGTTCATTTGTTTAGTTCTGTCATTTCATTTGTTCATTTCGAATACACTAGATGGCGTGCGGCGGGCGCCCTGCTTGATATAATTTAATATAGCAATAGCAGAATAAGATATTTTTATATTAGGTGCGATAGTTATATTTTTATAACGTTATGCTATATGCGTTATCGAATATAACGCACACCTTTACTAACTACGCGCCGTGCAATTATGTGCCACTCAGGTCACTGGTATCGTAATGTACTATTTTAATGTGTACGCTAACTAAAGGTAAGCACATTACTGAGTCCACGTAAGCCACGTATGCAATGCATTTTGACATCTAGACTCTTGAATTTGTATGAAAACAGATGAACCAGAAACATATTTATCAACAATGATGTTTTACGTCATTGTTTATCAGACGTTACGTTGCGAATGATAAATATGTTTCTAATTCAACTGTTTTCGTACAAATTTATGTTTTTTTTTTTTTTTTTTTTTTATCCTCAACGGGGTAGCACTTAGCCTTCATCACGTTAAGTACGTACGTAGGTTCAGTAAGACCTTCCCTT
The DNA here is from genome assembly GCA_949710035.1 of Crambus lathoniellus. Lineage (NCBI taxonomy): Eukaryota > Metazoa > Arthropoda > Insecta > Lepidoptera > Crambidae > Crambus > Crambus lathoniellus. Next base: position 30,831,095 of record OX453298.1, on the reverse strand, counting down.
TAGTTAGACTCTTTTAACTCGTAACATTTGAATGTTTATCAAATAATACGGTATTTTACTGATTTTTTTTTATTTCTTTAAAATGTTTTTCGTAATATTAGCTACACAAAACAAGTTTTCATTTTGAATTATCTTGAATATTTTCAAAGATATAGGACTTCAAACTTTATAATTAGACAAGGACAGGACGCTATCTTAGTGACGTCAGTGGGTTAGTAGCGTCATAGTCACGCCATAGAAGATTTCGTTTTAGAAAGAGACAGCTATAGTCAAAATCAAACAGACTATAATTCTTTAATTATAAAACAGATTCAAATTATTTTTTCACATTTGGTATTCTTAATTGCAATATTTTTTAACGTCATCATTAAATATCTACATTTCAACAACAGTAAAATACCCTATTGTGTACACAATATCTCTAACACGGACGGAACACGGAAGAATTTGTACAAGGGTAGGTATCTAGATTATGGGTCAATAAACTATTTCATGTACCAAAACTTGTCCCTGCAACGAAAATTTGAAATCTCTGAAACCATCAGCTTGCTATAAAATTTATTACTAATCCAGATCCTTTATTTTTACAGATCCCTAGAATACAGTACTTTTTATTCCGTCAGTTAAATTTTACTTAAATGATAAATATTATATATCGTTTTATCTGTAACTTAGGGGACTTCATTACGGTTCCATACCAAACGTCCCCTAAGTTACCAATAAAACAATATAATTTTGCTAAAAAAATAGTAAAATTTAATTGACGGAATAAAAAGTACTGTATTCTAGGGATCTGTAAAAAATAAAAGGATCTGGATTAGTAATAATTTTTTAGCAAACTGATGGTTTCGGAGATTTCAATTTTTTTTGAAGGGACATGTTTTGGTACAAAAAATAGTTGATTGATTCAAAATTGGAATATCTACCAGCTGGCTCGCGAGAGGAAAGAACACAGAGAAGGGCAGACAGTGTGTAACTTCGATAAATATAACACATAAATAAAATCAACAAATATATTATAGTAAGTTGTATATTTAACTATAATTATTACGTTTTTATTGTTTTTTTTGTTAAGTAACTATAGGTATAAGATAAGAAAATGTAAAGTTTTATCCACTTTTTTGTCTGTCATCATTGATCTTAACCAGGTCGATTGGCCTGGTCTGGGAAATGGGGAGGAAATGATAACGCCCCAAGCACTGACCCAGCGGAAATGGAGGGGTTGAAACGCGACCGATGATTCAGAAACAACTTTTAGCCCCTTTTCATTCAACGTAGGTAGTTATTTAGCTATCTGTAGTGTGTTAGTATAGTATAAATTGTTAATTGTATCATCATGGTAATGATACTAATAGGTATATTTTGTAGTGGTGGTGTTCTTTAAAGATATTTATTTCAAAGTCTATTAACAATTTCAATTTAAAAATGGGTAACTGAGTAAGTGGAGAGCGGCTGGTGAAATGGCTGAAATGGCACACACTATAGATTCATTACAATCTAGGGAAAGGAGAATATTGTCAATAATCATTCTATTGCACCGTCAACTAAGGCCCGATTTCACCAATGATATTTAAACGCGATTAACGCTAAACGTGTTTAAAACGTTTTTCTGTTTCTGTCACATTCAAACAGATGACAGAGACAGAACTATGTATTAAACACGTTTAGCGTTAATCACGTTCAATATCAGTGGTGAAAGTCACCCTAAAAGGGCGTTTGTGCACTACACTGAATTTTACCGATCCGGCGATCCGTTTTTTTCCGGACCAATATGGCAGCCATGAAAAACATATGGGCGCTTGTGCACCACACTGAATTTTACCGTCCGTCATTTTACTTTTCCCCATTCCGGACCGTTTTTTTCCGTTCCGAGATGATGGCAATGAAAAACATATGTACGCTTGTGCACTACACTGAATTTTACCGTCCGGAAAAAAACGGATGGTTCTATTTTAATCATAAATCACTACATAGTATAAAACAAAGTCGCTTCCCGTCTGTCTGTCCCTATATATGCTTAAATCTTTATAACTACGAAACAGATTATCATGCGGTTTTCACTAATAGGTAGCGTAGTTCTTCAGGAAGGTTTTAATATATAATTTATGAAAGTTTTGTGTAAATTGGTAGAAATATAACGATAATTGTCGAAATTGCCGGCAAACGGCAAGCCGCCCAGTAGCTTTCAGCAAAAACGCTGCCTAATCCTTTCGAGGTTTAAAAAAATAATGCATGTTGGGATATTCTACAAAATCTACAAAAAAGTCCGCGATAGCATATGTCTATCTTTTAAGGATAGCATATTATAGCCATATTATCCCTTAAAAAATGGTTATGAACAATGCGGTAATTTGGAAAGCTATTTAAACGGATACAGTAGTAACCCTTATCAATCTAAATACGTTAGTTGCTTTAAGCATTTCATGCACATTATTTTACTCTTTTACACCATATAATTTAAACTAATATCTTAGGAGTTATCGCAAATAAATGAACTCACGCCAAAATAAATTCAAGCGCCTTTCTCGATTGACGACCGATTTGGCGCAGGAGTAGGCTACCCACCTTCTGCGCCAGTGGTCTCGGGTTCGATTCCCGAACAAGAAAAATATTTGTGTGCATGAACATGTCTTGGTCTGGGTGTTAACTATGTATAATATGTATGTATTTACAAACAAAAAGTATTTAAGTATATAGGTATTTATCCGTTATCAAGTTTTCCATGATACAGTTTGGGCTTAGATAATTGGTGTGAATGTAAGAAGTTATTTATTTTTTACAAGCTTTTATTTAACTTGCAGTGTATGTATGCATGTCCGTTCGCCAAATCTTGCGAGCTAAATTTGACCCACTTTCCAATGTCCGATTGAGCTGAAATTTGGAATTTACCTTTAGTTCCGATGACCTACAATCAGTCTCAAATCTCAATAATAATCTTTCTTATTCAACAAACTAAATATTACTAACACAACTTAAACAATAAATAATTAACTTGTCATAAAATTTCTTTTCATTCTTAAATCTTAACTATTAAATATAATTAATAATACAGATATTATTTACTTACTTACTTACAGTGACTGAGGATTCCGGGAGTAGTGCGCTTCCACCTTCAGCCTTATCACCACTTAACATCAGTAAGCCTAGCATGACCACCCAAAACGTGATATGTATCGCATCGCATGGCATGATAGAGCGACTTATCGACATTCAAACGTCAAAACCCATAGTCTTTTGACAGTTAAACCGGATAACTTATCATATCATATCGAATTTTGTTGGTCATGCTAGGGGGGCTGGTTTGGTGAAGGCTAAGGCCCGTATTCTTGAACGACTGATCTCTTCTCAAGTACAGTTAGAAAGGGGTGCAAATACATGCAACGAATACATTCATCCCTATCTAACTATACTTGAAAAGAGATCAGTCGTTCTAAAATACGAGCCTAAGTGCTACCCCGTAGAGAATAAAAAAAGACATTCTTCATTTTTTTGGTTACTTTTTGAGAATTTGAATCGTTTTTCTAATTTAAGGTAAAATATCGTGATATCTGAAATATCTTGTTTGGGATTCGGAAATCTCGCTTGTGAACTCTACACCACCATCTTCTTTGCCAGAGGAATCCTCTTCATTCGGAATTCTAATGAATCTTTGATTTTGCAAACGCACCAGATCAATTAAAAGAATATCTTCATCATTGTCTTCTTCCTGTTCTATACACGTATCTAAAGCAATAGGACTCTTCTTGTAAAATATGTCGAAGATTGAAAGCTGTACTGCATAAGCAATACATTTTTGGTGAAGTGTTGGTTGGGAGTTGGGAGGTGTCGTGTCTTTCAGTTTTTATCATCATGCTACAGTCATCACGTCATCAGTAGTACTAGCCACGGTGTCTTTAAAAAGGTTTATCCCGTAACTTAATAAAAGATTATGTTTTAAATAACCGACGACTATTACAGCATTTACAGCTTGATAATAGTTAAAAAAATATTAAAATTATTAAATCTTTTTGTAGTACCGAAATTCCCGGGAAATGGGTTTTATTTCCCGGTACTACATGCGATGAAATTTCCCGGGAATTCCCGGGAAATTCAGTACCGGGAATTCCCGGGAGCAATCCCTAGTTGCAAGACAACTAGGTAATATGACGCTGAGCTGCGACCATTGAGTACTGCTGCGGCACGGCACACACACATTTTTATTTGGAACTTTTTGTCTTATTGAGTCTAATTTGTGTTTTCTATTCTTGTTCGTAATACAGTGCTACCTTGTCTTATACCTAAGGGAATATGCCTTGTATTTAATGAATACTTATGTGTGTGTCTATAGTAAGAATCTACAATCTCTATTTGGTGGTAAAATATATAAAATATATTTTCACACTTATGCTCTGAAATGTTAATATTATATTTGAGAAAAGAATGCAGTACGTGGCACTTTTCCGAGGAAAACATTCTAAATTTAAAAATCACTGCAGTAATGAATTTCAGTACTTACTTACTGCACTGATTTTAGTGCAGTAAGTAAGTACTGAAATTCATTACTGCAGTGATTTTCAAATTTAGAATGTTTACCTCGGAAAAGGTACTACCCATGAAGTTTGACTTAATACTCTGAGGTAACTAAAGCTCTCACCCTGAATAAAAAAGTGTCGCCAGCAAATTTGACATTTATGTATGTCGTGGCTGTCAGCTGTCTCATATGACCATACGTATTTTTTTAAAGTGTAGGTGAGACGGAAGACAGCCACTGTGTTATTTGTGGTATTCAAAAAATTGTTCGTACTGCACTCTCCAGTTACCTCAGTATTAAGTCGAGCTTCGTGGTACTACCCAAAGATATTATTACCAACTTTTTTTTCTTTATTTTTTCTTTCGTTATTCCTGTGTGTAAAACAGAAAAAGCAAAGGGACATTTGCACTATACAGCCACATTATTATTATTATTATTATATAGGTAATTATTATATCATAATTAGGTTAACTTTTTTTTAAATACGGTGCGCTCAGAGTATATTACTTCGTATTGTACCACAAGCGCTATGTACCCTTAGCACGAACATCAATCGAAAAAACAAAATGAGATTTATCATAGACAAAATATCCTTTACGAGCATGGAAGTATTACCCATAAACTTATTTATACTAGGGGTAATAGACGGACAATGGTGCGAGTGAGAAACCAGTCCTTACGGCAGAAGCAATGTGCGAGAAAGAGTTGGAAGAAAATGACAGCAGAACCCGATTTGACTTATTTAGCGTCTTTTATCATCTTGATGAAAAACGTCCACTCGATTATTTTGTGATTTTTATCGCGATCGCGTCGATTTGGCTCTTATAACCATATAAATCAATAATGGTGTAGTGTTCTGTGTTGAATTGTAATGTTACTTACGACAATAAACCAAATAAACACTAATTTCACAGGTAAATAGGATTGTACAATTACCATTTTCATAGTTCATATTTTAGTTGAATATATTCCCAAATACACTAAGTGACACATTAATATCATACTATTTACCGTCTATTTTCTAAATAAAGGCTGATTTTTAAACTTTATGTGTTAGATAAAAAGATATTATATCCGTGAACTTGAGAAAATATGACGTAGAGGTTGATCAAAAATTATCGATATTATTATCGATACTCATGTGATCATGTCGATGGTTTCCAATATAACTTTGTTTGTCTTTGTGAACACTGATAGTTTTATTTAAAGCTGATTTTAACCGACATTTTTTAAATAGTAAATTATACCTACTTCAGTACCAATTTAACAATATTTTCAGGTTTCCTGTAAATCCAGTGATTAAGTGAAACTGGATAAAATTAATAAATAGAATAGACTGGGAGCTTCGCCAAAACTCTGTGATGTGCAGCAAATATTTCAAGCAAAACTGCAAAGAAACCTTGAGAAATTATTCAAATAAATTTGTTCTCTTCAGAGGACAATAATTAATGTGTACCTAAATGTTCAATGGGTTTGGGAAAGGTATTTTTATTTATTTATTTTTGAAATATATACATTTTAACTTAAAATATGTCATCAATTTTTTTCCGTAGCCCTTTAAAATACTTCACAATGAATTTTTAAAGATTCGTAAAAATGACCACCAAGTTATTTAAATTTTTGCATGCACAATGCAGTTTTTATTATTGAAAAATTGAAAATGAAGTATTTAGAAAAAATCGACCCGTCTCACAACCAGCTTCGATGGGACTGGAACCCACGACCTTTCGCTATCCGGGCGACTGCTCTAACCACTGAGCTACGGAGTCGTTAACGACGACGACGAATACAACGATCAACTTGGAAGATGTTACTACTTGACCGATATGATGAGGAACAGGAGAGCTCGACTCAAACACTCTGTCGCGTGGGCAGGCTGGATCGGAAGTGGCGAATATGGCCGACACGACACGGCGAGATGTTGGTTTACCCCCATAGGATCAAAGGATAAAAATAATGTGAGGGTAGAAGTTGGGTTAGGGATGTAGCATCGGTACAAGTCTAACTCGATTGATAGTGAAGTGAAAATTATTGAATATGACATGAATCATGATGAGTCTAAATCTACCAACTTCATTTTCAATTTTTCACGTGCTAGTGTTTTCGTGACAGCCACAATGCGTGCTTGAATAATTCAAGAAAATTATCAACATGTCTTTACAAAGTACCTAAGGTATTTAAATACTGTATTGTGCCTCTATGTAAGAATACTTCGATCAAAACGCAGAATAAAAATATTTATTCGTAAAAAATCGAAAAATTTGGTGCAATGCGATGAAAAGGGACTCCAAAAACTCCAGAACTAGTTTTATTAAAAAACAAGATTTCAACCAGTGCAGCTGTGCGACTAGGTAAGTATGACCGGCCGGTGCGGTATACGGGCGGTCGGGAGTAATGACGTCGAACGTGGTAAAAGCCGATTGCTAGCGAACAACCGAGGCAATAGTGTTTTTTAAGCAAATAAATTTTTACAATAACTTTGTAAATACTTATCGTATTGAAGTGAAATTACCATTATTATTGAAAAATGGAAAATGAAGTATTTAGAAAATAAAATCTATTTTCCATTTTTCAATAATAAAAATTGCATTGTGAATGCAAAAAACTAAAAATTTAAATAACATGAACTTTATTTTTATTTTCCCATGTCCATTGAAGTATACTTCATATCATATGAATTATTAAACCTTGTTTGTGTTTTATTTACATTATTGTTATCGACAACCTAAAATGGGCTTGAGGGCAGCTCTAAAACTCACGCACACGTTTACAAATTACACACACTAGCTCATGTCATTTTCGGTCTCACAACCAAGCGAACTCTGTCCGTCTATTACTAGAGTATAATAAGTTTATGGTATTACCTAAATAATACTTCCATGTTTACGAGTAATTTTGTATGGGAAATATGTACAGCGCCATCTACCGCCCAGAAGCGGGTATTGAAGTTGCGCATTTTAGTAGCAAGTAGTAAGTATCAATAGGCTGTATGACCGTTCCACATGGTCTCACAAGCCAATATAAAAAAAACGGCAGGAATGATTTTCAGCGGTTGATTTGATATCAATACAGTTTATAATGTGTAATAAATTATCAAAATGAGTTCTGCCAATGAAACCTAAACAGAGTTACAGACATTGTATGTACCTACTCCACCAAATTTGAGAGCAGAAGCAAAATTAATAACAGGAAACTTACTGCCAGCAAAATCAAAAGAAAGATATATGAAAACCTACGATCTGATTTGGAAAAGTGAAAAAAAGGCGCATACGTTTTCGGAATCTGTGTTGTTGGCGTATTTTAATGATACATCATTAAAATAATATTATTATGGGCGATTTATACAAAAGTGTGCCCGGGAAAACAATAACATTTACACTTAATAATTGCCCGAACATGTGTCATATAATTTTAATAAATTTTACTTAGTTAAACAGTTTTTTATTTCCTCGCATTTCTTGCGAAAAGCACTATACAAGCCTTGTACGGTAAGCAAATTACCTTGCCTCGAATGATTAAAGCCCTCGCCTGCGGCTCGTGCTTCAAACCATCCTCGACAATGTAATTTCTTACTTACCTGTCCTCGGCTGTAATGTACTATTGTGTGTTTGCAGACTTGATGCAGTTGAAGAGCTAGACTGTAATAAATGAACTGGCAAACGACCATGCAATAATGATGCATTAATAGTAGATTGTACAACAAGTGCATAAAACGTACCATTTTACCCGAGACGTATATATCCATCCGAGCCGTAGGCGAGGGTGGATAATAGTCAATTCGAGGGTAAAATGGGTTTTATCTACGAGTTTTACACTCTGCTTTTCACTTCGAGTGTGAGGAAAATAAATAACAATATTACAAAAAAGAAAAAATAAAGACGTCGCCATATTGGCGGGAAGACTTTCTTTTTTTTATATACGTAGCAGTGGCAGCACAGTGACTTTAGCATAGATCGTAGTCCATAATGCTCTTGAAATACTTATTTCTTACAAAACTCATTAATTTTGCCTAGTTTTATTAATTTAGTAAGTATAGTTTAACATGGATTGTTTTTATTTATTTTTATTTATTCACAACGGGGTAGCACTTAGCCTTCATCACACCTAATGATAAGTGGTGATAAGGCTGAAGGTGGAAGCGCACTACTCCCGGAATCCTCAATAACTGAGGAACTGGCTATCTTATCTCTAATTGCCGGAACACAATAATGCTGAAAACATCATTGAAGAAATAGAATGAAATTACAAGTTTATTAAACGAAGTTTTATTGCGTGTGTGACTGTTTACCTGACGACCTTTGTCTGAGAGACTGAGACTTAGACGAAGATTTTACTTTATGCACTAGAGCATAAAAAGCGATTTTATGCAGCCTATACCCAACATAAACACGAACTTTACGAGCATGAGAAGTGAAAATGAAATTAAGCGACTGAGAAACACGTCCAATAATAACTAAAAATACAAAAATAAATTATATTTAAAAAAACCTTTTATTTAAAATCAAGCTTTTATTCAAATGTCCTAAAAAGAATAAAATAAACTTTGTATCAAGTTAAATCTAACAAACTTATTACATTAAACAATTTATATGTTTTAAAAGCTTGTCGCGAGATTTTATTGTTACTGGGCTTGCACTAAACACAAATGCTTTTAATTAATATTTTAATATTTGACATATTATGAAAAGCATAGAACTGAATTTGGTTACAGTCAACCATAGAGTTACCTCATCGGCGATGAAAAAGTTTTCAACTAAGTTTGTATGGGGACGGGACTTGCAAAATTAAAAAAAAAATAATTTTATAAAAACGAGAATATCTCAAAAATGGTGCGTCTCGTAGCGTAGCTAAAATCTAAGAAAATTTTCAATCCCCTACGGTACGGTACTCCAGAGATAGTTACGAGGCATCCGACAGACATATAAAAAAAATTTTTTTTGTTCAAAAAATGTTTATTTGTTCTAAATTTTTTTTGTTATTTCAAAACTTAAATTTTTTTATATACCTATTATAGAAAAAACAGAGAAAGCGAAGCCCCCCCCGCCACCTTTCTTTTATTTTTCTGTTTTTTTTTCTGATGAAAAGCAGAGTGTATTTACTTTCCTTATATTCGAAATGAAAAGTAGAGTGTATTACTCGGCCGCAAAATTATTTTCATCTCGGGCGACGTATATTGAATCTCTCGCTGCGTTCAGGATTCTACTTTAGAATCCCTCGCTGTGCTCGGGATTCTACCCTAGAATCCTTCACTGCGCTCTGGATTCAAAATAGCGCCCTCGCCGTAAATATGTTATTTTGCTCCCTAATACAATCTACTATTTTCTGGTTGTACTGTATTTACCTTAAAAGAGTATTTTGTTTTATTTTGAATCATTTTGTCACGTTGACATTGATTATTTCCGTGTAATTCTTGATGCTAAATCAAGGGAAAAGGGCAATCTCGCAATGGATTTTATTAAACGGAAGGGCGGTACTGTGCTGCTATATGGTGGACACCAGTATTATTTATAAGTTGAGGCCTTATAAAAAAGAAGGGGCAGTTTGGAGGTGCTCTAATTATAAAAAGAAAAATGTACAGGTAAAGTTTTAAATCCTTTTCTATTAACTAGCAACTTATTAAATAAAAACCTCTGAGGGCGCCACTTTCAGTCAGGTACCGCCTTAAGTCATAGGACCTCAGAACCAGTAACATTTCATAATATTGACGTTGATTTGATGAGTAGGACTATTACCCATAAAAATAATTATGTTTTTATTACAGTCCTACTGATAGAACTACGAACAAAAAAAATTGCCTGTGGTACTACCAGTAGGACCATTGCCCATACAAAATAATCATGTTTTTGTTATAGTCCTACTGATAGAACTACGGGCAAAAAAAATTGCCCGTGGTACTACTAATAGGACCACGCAGTAGGACCACGGGCTCTGAATGGTAAAAACACGGACCGCCGGATCGGTAAAATTCAGTGTAGTGCACAAACGCCCAAAGGCATCGTTTTTGCCACAGCTTATTGTTAAGTGAACTGTAGGTTAGACTAACTCGGACTAATATCTGGATGTGGGATCTACTAACTACAAATTAAATTTTTCATAAAATTTTCATTTAGCTTATGTAATTAATTTGCGTTCTCATTAGTCATTCATTATTTAGATTTCCTGCATTATTGCATTTGTAACTGCTCTTTTGGAGTGTATGAGTTGTATGACAAGCTTGACACAATAATTACGGTTTATTTTACGATAATAGGCGTTTAGTGACCTATTTTCACTTTATTATTTACCTATTACTTTCAAGTATTATCTCTCTCCTAGGAATAAAAGTAAGTAAGTAATATAAACCAAACCTTATTTATTTCATCATAAGAACAGTTATCGTGTAACAGCTTTAAAGTTTTGATAAAGAGTTTCCGCCGATAACCGTTTGTTCTTAACAGTTTCCTCAGCCACAAGCTTTGTTCTGTGTTTTGTTTTAAGATAAATTTGTTTTTGTTTAAGTAGATAAATGTTTTGAAATAAGAGTCAGTTCAAACTGTATTACTTAAATAAATCAAGGTATATCGCAACATAGTAGGTATAGCACAAAGTCGCTTTCCGCTCTGTATTACGTTCTTCTCTTTGAAACTTCGCAACGGATTATAATGCGGTGTTTATCAATAGATATTGATTCAAGAGAAGGTTTATATGTTTAAGGTTGCCAGGCGTCCGGATAACACCGGACAGGGTCAGGGTTTTTGGGTGCTTGTCCGCCCAAATTGGGTGTGTCGAGCCTGTCCAGTTTTTATTTCTTCGGCGAACTCGCGAACTGGCTGATCCGCCGTTGAGACATAGTGTTGATTTTTGAATAAATAAAATAAATATATTGGATACCATCACATTCACTGTTCCAATGCCAAAGTATAGCAGCTTAAGCACTAGTATTATGGAAATTGGAAACAACGACGGGTATTACCTACCACATACACCCAGACCCGAGGAAATATTGAAAAGTTCGTTTTTAATATTTACCCGACCGGGGATCGAATCCGGGACCTCTAGAGATAGCGGCACCTTGAAACCGGTGCGTACACCACTCGGCCACGGAGGTCGGAGGTCGAATAAAGAAGCTTAATTATTAAACACTGCAAAAATATGTCTATCATTTTGGAATCAAGACATGAAATCCTTGGTTTTTATAGGGTGTCCGTCCGGCCTTGATACCTAAAAGTCCGGATAAACTAGCTGACCAGTTTGGCTTTTCGGTTTTTTGATCTGGCAACCCAATATGTGTTGTGTTGTGTATATAATACATATTCATTGCATCTGTGCGACCCCGGGGCGGATTGCTAATATATCATAAAACGCTTGAACGCAATCTTCTTTTTATCTTGAATCAGTGTGCTTCCTTCGTCTGCCGTATCTTATACATCGCTCCTTAAACCAAGCTCATTTGCATAAATTTATCTTTAGCTGTTCAATTTATACTAAATTTTTTATCAGAATATTGTGTGTCGCATGGCTTGATCGCTTATCGCTTCATCATCATCATCATCATTTCAGCCGTACGAAATATTCAGGGTTATTTGTAAAAAAACAACTAACATCAGGATCAGAAAGAAACAGCAACGTTTGTTCTATAACTTTCCGAAAATGACTTCGACTTTTCGTACTAAACTCGATCAGCTTTTCGGACATTTTTATGGAAAGTAGAATTTCTTTTCCTTTTATTTTTCAAAAAGTAGCGTAGAATAAACGTTGTTGTTTATGATGTTACTAGCCTTCCGCCCGTGGCTTCGTCCGTGTGGACTACACTACGACGTTATCCCGCGGAAATGTTATGTTTTTCCGGGATAACTAGTCTATGTCACTCTCCAACTCCCAATTTATCCCCAACCCCAACCAAAAATAACGTCGGTCCGTTGCTTCCCTTATTCCTCGTACATTACCAAGTTTGATAACTGGCTTTCTACAAGGAAAAATAATTCTTCCTAGCTTACCCGGTTTTCAAATGGGGTTTTTTCCTAGTAGAAAACCGTAATTTTATTTAGTTTTCTACGAAGTTTTTTTTTCTTCTTAGCTTACCCAGTTATCAGAGAAGAATTTTTTGGCCTCGTAGAAAGCTGTGAATTCAATCACAGCTTTGTACGTGTTGTTCTACGAAGAATAATTTTCCCTTCGTAGCCATTAGATCAGATAGACCGAATTATAATCTGATAACTGGGTAAGCTAGGAAGAAGAAAAAATTCTTCGTAGAAAACTAAATAAAATTACGGTTTTCTACAAGAAAAAAAAAAATCCCATTTGAAAACCGGGTAAGCTAGGAAGAATTATTTTTCCTTGTAGAAAGCCAGTTATCAAACTTGGTAATGTACGAGGAATAAGGGTCCGTGTTGACATGAAAGTCGGACAAACAAACAAACAAAGACACTTTCTCATTTTATAATATTAGTATAAAATTATAAATGGACTAATCTACTCATGCGAGGCAGTTGGTGTTTTACAATTAACCCTGTATCACAAAGTAACTACGCGGGCGGGCGGTCGCCCTAGCAGAGAGTCCGCTTAGAACAAAGTGCCATTTTCGTCACGCACACATAGACGTCACATATACAGGCAAAATGGGACAGTTTGGGACAGTACTCAGTCGCGAGTATCGCAAAGAGGTCAGTGATCGCAAGTTCCAAAGAGCATTTAATTGATCACTTCACGTCCGCGCCGCTACGTGTCACTGTGACACTTATATACCTATTTTACCATTAATTAACCAATATTATTACAGTTGCAGTGTATTTGGTTGTCTAAATACGACTAAAAACTGTGCATACACGTTCTTTAAATTTCCAAACGATATTGAAAGGTAAGTTATGTCAAACTGTTTTCTCTTGTTGGTAGGTGAGTATACCTAGGTACTTTTGGGACTAGCCGCTTTGATAACGACTATGAACCATACACATTCATCTTATAGTTAGCTGGTTGTGGTAAAACGCCAGTAATTGGGTTCTATTGTCCTTATTTAGATGTTATAGTATTCTCAAAACTTCTTGGCGGTTCAGCGAACACAGCCACAAGTCATGTTGACGAATTTTCAAGTAAAAGTTGTCGTTGCATTTTCTTTTATTTTAGCAGTGTTATGAAATCCTACTTACATTTTAGAGACTTCAGTTATTAAACCCCAAATAACATTTTACTTGCAGTATTTTTTTTCATCTAAGCGCACGGCAGTGTGCCAGCCAAGTTCAGGAAAGGACGCCAATCAATAAATCCCAAATAACATTTCACTTGCAGTAAAGTTTTCTTTATCTAGGCGCACGGCAGTGTGCCTGCCAAGTTTGGGAGAGAACGCCAGTCATTATACTTACCCCAAATAACATTTTACTTGCAGTAAAGTTTTTTTTGACGCACGGCAGTGTGCCAGCCAAGTTCAGGAGAAAACGAACCACGCACGATTATGCGTATACCTATTTATTTTAACGTCTTAATCGTAGGAGTGCCATAGGCTATTTTCGTTGCAAAACTAACTAGTTCATTTTAAAAATCAAATGATTTTTTTTTTCAGACGAACCTTATGGATAAGTTTAATTGATCGAGAAGATGTACGCAACAAATGGTCAACATATCTTCGAGTTTGTGAGGCCCATTTCGAAACCAATTCTATAATCAAGACATCGAACCGAACTGTCCTGAAAAAGGCATTAGTGCCTTTTTCAGGACAGTTCGGTTCCCAAACTTTTGCTACCTGTCAAAAAAAAATTAAATGAAGAATCGCAAGCAACTGTGGAGACTAATGAATCTTGTACACAATATGAAAAAGTTAAATGTGACTCAAATTCACAAATAGCAACTCACGTTTCTGCAAATTCTCCCAGAAAAAGAAAGCTGAAAAACTATATTCTTGAGTGCAAGAAAAGACTATGAAGAACAGCTGCGCCAGAAACAAATATGAACCTGTTTACATCTCGATAGCGTAGCTTCTATGACGTTCACAAGTATTGTAAAAACCAATCTAAATTGAATAAACAAATTTGACTTTGACTATTAAACTACTTATATTTTTTTATTTACCTATATACGATAAAAACACAACATAGGTATTTAAATACACTTTCTTGTTTTCAAAATAGTTACCACTATTGCTTGATACAGTTCTTGCGTTATAAAGGTTTTTCAATTTTTGAAGATGACAAGTTATAAATTCAACATTTAAGAAAATATTAATTATTTGAAGTGCTTGAACGAAAAAATTTATGGAACTTGTAACCCATTTAGATTTCAACTATTTTTCGCTGAACTTGGCACCTTTTTTACCTTTATGTTTTCGTCGAACTTACTTAGTGCCTTTTTCACGTTTATGTTTTTAGTGGGATAACTATCACACCATATTTATATCTTGTTCATAGAGTACATTATAACATATAGGAATGGAATACATTACAACATAATAGGTACGGTATAGGTACAATAGGATCTTGTCTTCGTCGTGTGTGGCGTCGGGACTTTAAATGGATATTAGATGCTCTGTTTACCATCTAAGCAGCATCTAAGGCATGTAAACTTGTTACGATGTATGTATAAACGAATTTATTTATGTATGATTGTTAACTTTTACTACTTACTCCTTTTTAAATTCAGAATCAATACAGAAGCAACCCTAGTGAGTCAGACAAGGATAGGTATAGATTTTCAAAAATGGTGGGAGCGGTCCTTCTGTAAACTCTTTATTTTGTGCCTGTATACTTATCGCTTATGCCACAGCTTGTTATATAAACGGTAAGTTAGACTAACTCGGACTAATCTGGAAGCGGATTGGAATGGTCATGCAACTTTAAAAAAGTTTCCAAACCCTTATCAAAAATTCCTGTAACGAATCCCTGTGTTGCGTACCAAATAAAAACAGAACATATAAGTTATTCAAACACCCGCTAGCGTATGGCGTGTGGCGGGTGTTGTTTCGTCAGGATATAAAGGAACTTAAATAATTCCGACAGATATATCAGCTACTCTACGTGTATTTCATCACAAGTCAAAGGGCTCTAGTTTATTCCTCTATATTTAGCACCGGTGCATCGAATGTAGGCCATCGGATCACGAAGGCGTGTTTCGAGGGACGTCTGCTCTCGCAATAGGAGATTTCCTTATAACCAGCTAATTGCAGTAGGTTGTCTGCTATGGATTGGAACTGTTCCGCCGCATGCCTTACCTACAGAACACTTCTTTTACTGCAACTCGGGTTTATTTTATAAAGAAGACACATTCTCATTTCAGCTTTCTACGTGTTTCATCACAAGTCAAAGGGCTCTACTTTATTCCTCTATATTTAGCTCCGGTGCATCGAATGTAGGCCATCAGATCACGAAGGCGTGTTCCGAGGGACGTCTGCTCTCGCAATAGGAGATTTCCTTATAACCAGCTAATTGCAGTAGGTTAGTCTGCTATGGATTGGAATTGTTCCGCCGCATGCCTTACCAGGCATCTTCTTTAGGCGGTGTCTTCTTTATAAAATACTTCTTTTATTCTTTACTAGCGGACCCGGCAAACGTTGTTTTGCCATATAAATTTTATTGGACATGAACTTCGTATCACCAAAATCTGCCTGCCATAAATGTCACTTAAAATAGGTAATCCAAAAAGACAAAAACGTCACTGATTACATACTCTTTGACATACCTACTCTTTGGAAGCGGCTATGTAGGAAATGACAGTTGTGTAAAGTACGACAGTTTAACGATTTTATTTACAAAATTACCATATTTATTTTAAAATTTTCCTGAATAAAAAGTAGCCTATGTTACTCTCCAGCTCTCAAATTCTCCCCATACCGAAAATCTCGTCGATCTGCTGCTCCGTTTTGACGTGAAAGACGGACAAACAAACAAACAAATAAACAAACAAACACACTTTCACATTTATAATATTAGTATGGAAGTATGGATAAAGAAGACACATTCTCATGTCAGCTTTCTACGTGTTTCATCACAAGTTAAAGGGCTCTAGTTTATTCCTCTATATTTAGCTCCGGATTATTATCATGACATTTAAGTTTACAGTACTAGTAAGTACAATAAATTTTTTTTTTTATTATACTTACTGCTATCATCAAAGATATTATCTGACTGAATATTCAGATTGTACCGTACGCTTATGTAAACGAGATTCCGAGATTTGTTTACCTGATAGAAGGTTGAAATGAATTGTTTGAAATTGAAGTTACTTATCCTAATATCAAATAAGTAACATAGAATAGCGAAAAGATGAAACGGAACGTTAAACAAACAACAAATATCATTGTCCACCCCAGCTTTTATCTGGTTTTCGCTACTTGTGAAGTGACTGACTGACTGACTTCAACTAGTCGGTTAGCATCAGATGTTCCCGAACTAAACGAGAGTAACCTCGTTCGAGTTATCGTAATAATCAACCAGAGTTATATAGGCAGTTGTCCTGATTTTGTTTGATTGATGATTCCAGTCCAGACGAAGGTAGGCCGACTTGAGCACCCACTCTGTATTGGATATTTATTTAGATATATCACCAATATCGCAGAGCTCCGGAAGATTTTAATGATCTACCCATGTACTAACTCCGATTAATACTTACGAAGAGTTTTCTAGCTACTTACCAAATTTTGACAGCGTTGTTTATGGTTTTATGAAAAGAAAAATACTGGTTGAATTGAGCCTTCCTGATCAGAAGGTCTAAGTAGCTAAATGTCCAACAGCGCGAAACGTCTGATGAGCAGTAAGTCTAATTAGCAGAATGTCTATGTAGCAAAACGTCCAACTATCAAATGGTCTGTTTAGCAGAACATCTATTTAGCAAATCGTCACATTATCAAAATGTCTGGATACTCAGGCACAAAATTCAACACACAAATTACATCGGGAGGGAAACGGACACGGAATTATAATATGTACGTACGTACAGACTTGTCCTACAGATTCTTTGGTCTATGTAGCTTAAATCATATCTTTTTGATGGTGGCTGACAATTTATTGTCAAGAATGCTATTTGATTAGCATTACATAAAGCTCTTAGAAAAGAAGCGCTTTGGCAAGATCGCAAATACAAGAATATGTTATTTGAAGGAAATAAAAGAAGGAAGATCGATTTAATGTTTAATGCCAAATACAAAAGAGCTGCAAAAGTTTGAGGGCCAAAAAGATAATAATTTTTGATACACCTTGGTCATATCAAGAGAATAAGTAAATAAATGCAGGGGAATTTGTGCGCCTAACATCCTAATAATACTTATGGCGCTACTAGCTTTTTAATCCAGATTTTGTTTTTCTCAAATAAATGTAATGTAACAACAAATGACTTTTCCTTTTTATCATGAGTGTACACATTTCACAAATGACTTTTTGCTAAATAGATGTTCTGATATACAGACCATTTGATAGTTGGACGTTTTGCTACATAGACATTCTGCTAATTAGACTTACTGCTCATCAGACGTTTCGCGCTGTTGGACATTTAGCTACTTAGACCTTCTGATCAGGAAGGGAATTGAGTACCTCCCTCCTTTTTTTTAAGTCGGTAAAAATAGGAATGTATTTTGGTAAAAAAAAAGATTACTTACTAAGAACTGGTGCACTTTCTTTAGGTTTACTAAGGTATTGGAATTGGAAAATGCTGTAGAAAAGCTGCGTGCACGTTATAATGAAATATATTGGGATGTCATATTTTTTCAATTAAAAGAAGTTTACTCAAGTAATTAACGTTTTTAATTAGACAGAGATGTGGAAACACAAGTTCGTTACCGGTTTACTCCCCCTCTTAAGAAAATCTGCGTCATTTGACTTAAATTGCGAAGTGTGTCTTACAAACCATATTAATTAAATTTTCCGAAGTGGTTTGTCAAATAGGAACGTGATTGTTGTAACTTGGGACGAGTTGATGAAGTAACTTCGTGACTTAACGTACAAACGAGGAAGTTCCCGGTCGACCACGTTATGGCGATATTCGCTAGCACACGATCTATGCGCCACTACCACTGTACACAGCGCGGTCGAAATGAGGCACTTGTACCACCGCCGAAGATGAACGAAAAGCGATTAGAGCTAGAAACAGGTTGGTGTTGTAGTTCAGATAGTTTTGCCGCTGGGTTTTAAGCGAGTGTTCTTGTGCTATTGGCGATTACTCGCACTACGGGCTCAAGGCACTCTGGGTTTCTTCTAACCCATGACTACTAGTACGTTACCAGCCTAGCAAGGCCATCAATCGGTGTGAGTACTGAGTATCGCCAATCGAGTATCACTGATCTACTTTAAGTTCATGCGCCTCTTTTTTACCGGATTGTGTGTAGCTACTCCTCGCCGGCAGTGGACTGTGGAAATGTGCCTGACACAAGGAAATATTATCATCGTAAAGTGGTCGACCGGCAAGTTCCTTGAGTGTGCCTACGGAGTGAATGGGCCACGCAGATGTGGGACCGTTGATTAGCTAACGAGGTCCCGTAATTTACGTCTTGCTATTTGAACGTGTCAAAATTTAAAGGTTAAGCAGCTTAAGTAAGTCATGAGAGCTCTGGGAGTTCTTAATGGGGTACAGGCAGACAGAGTTTGCTCAATTTGCTAGCTTATCATAATTATCTATTTAATAAGGTGTATGTTGGACATGTTGGAATTTGTCGTTGACTATTTCTATGGTAATATACATTATGATGGTTGACCGTTAGGTACTTCATTGCAGAATTGTAATGGATTTGATAGATAGGTACTCTTTTTTGTATTTTTCGCCTTATAAATAAGTGTGCGTAAGAATTTGAATAGGTACCTACTTATCTTAGTGTTAGTACCTTTGTTTTGATTTGCTCTCGTAAAGTTCTAATGACTCAATTCTGCCAAATATTAAACGATAGCTACATGTTCAGTTGATTTCAGAAGTAGGTACATTCATAAAGATGGGCAATATCAACGTGTATGATCAGGATTATGTATAGGGTGTCTCAAAAGTACGTATAGGATTTTAATTTCGCGCTATTTCCGAAATATTCAAGATGGCGGGTTGAAATTTGACATACGTCATCTTGACACATGTAAAATTAATCGTGGAGCGTTTCACAATAAAACAGCGCATAGAAGTTATACAAATATGTAACAAAAATTCACGATCAATTACAAACACTCGTCGAAAGGTCGAAAAATCTCGTAATTTGAAGAAGAGGTGGCCACCAAGATCTTGCCACTGGATTTCTTTCTTTGGGGCTACGTCAAAGATAAAGTCTACACCAAAGATCCACAAAACATAGACAAAATATTCGCCGAGTAATTGGTGAATAAGTAGCGAAATGTGTGAAATTTGCAGCGAAATGTGTGAAAGTGTCATGAAAAACTTGCACACAGCAAAAATGCCCGTGGCGGCCATTTAGCAGATACCTATTCTTTTGAGATAAAATTGTACAAAAACTACGAAGAAATTCCAATCCATTCGCGTTTTATTGAGACAAATCATCCTATACCTACTTTTGGGACACCCGTTAATTAACAAATGTGGGCGTCGCTGTTGTCTAAAATAAGGTGTTTCCACTTTGTTTTCACGATTAAAATTAGGTCATCGGGTATTTTCCTTCATATAGTCCATCGATTATGCCATAAACAGCCTTCAAGTTTGCTAAATTTGGCTCCGCTAATGCGTAACATTGACCGCGCTTGTAAGAACTAAATTTAGCATTTACCCACACTTCGGTCTACCACCAATCCACCTTTGTTTCATTCAAATTATTCTTCCTTTTGAGCATTTACAATGCAATTTTTATTATTGAAAATGAAGTAAGTTAGAAAACATCGACCCGTCTCACAACTAGCTCCGATGGTACTCGAACCTTTCACTGTCCGGGCGAATGCTCTTACCACTAACTCTAATGCCCTAACGACTCCCTAGCTATGTTTTTTTGTCTAGTGCTTTAATTTTAATTGTTTTACTTATGATTTTTTTATTTCTGTTACAGTTGTGCGGTTGAGGAGAGCTCGTCACCATGGGTAAACTACTCTCCAAGATCTTCGGGAACAAGGAGATGAGGATATTGATGCTCGGACTGGATGCTGCCGGCA
Source organism: Crambus lathoniellus (assembly GCA_949710035.1). Taxonomy (NCBI): domain Eukaryota; kingdom Metazoa; phylum Arthropoda; class Insecta; order Lepidoptera; family Crambidae; genus Crambus; species Crambus lathoniellus. Next base: position 30,810,557 of record OX453298.1, on the reverse strand, counting down.
AGACTAGTATCCTTTTCAAAACAAACAAATATACTTTTATGGTGGCCAAACACCAACCTGTTTATCGTCCAATCGGCATGACGCTGCAGTCTTGATCCAATCTGCAGTTCGTCTATATATGTCGCAGCCAACTGGTTGAATCCGCCATTCAATTAAACGCCTAGGCCGATCATTTTTTCCGTATGCTATTTTATCTTCCCATTAGTTTGACGGAGTCACAAAAAAAAATAACCACGGAATTTCTAACCTATCACGTGTTCTACAGAACTTCGGAGGGGTACATGCTGCCATACTTAATCATCCGCCGGATTCAACCATCCGCCTGCGACATATACACCATAACTGATAACTGTCATGCCAATCTACGCCCAGGCACAGTCAGTTTGTCAACCGAACTTTCGTTCTACTTGGTCTAATCGGCAGGATGGTGTATTACCAGCATTACTAAAGGAATTATATTTTAACTTAAAAGCTCTCTGAGAAAAACTTTTGACCAGCCCCTGTGTGACTTTAGGGTTTTACCACGAGATGTAAAACAATGTTAAAGTAATATTGTATCCGAGATGGGTATAGACGCAGTGTATAGCTGTCCTTTAATCATCTTAACTTCAAAATTGCGATGATAGCTGATGGTACATAGACACAGAAACAGAATATATAATAGTAATAACGTACATAGGTCCTATGGGTGACGAAGAGCGTTAAAAGTTGATCTTGGAAGAAGATGGATTTAATAACTTGGTAATAAAGATTATTTGCAGACTCAAACCGATATAACGGTCATGTAGTAGTATCAGAGAAGACTAGTCGCAAATAATGCTATTATGCACGGAGCAGAACACGAGTAACACTCGGCTTATTAAAATTGAATTAGGGTTGTCAACCTGTTTTCTGTTGCTATAGTAGGGTGAATACGCTAAACGTCGGCCCCCTTACGGATTTTCTCACTTTGGATCGCTCTGGCTCCATCAGTTTGGAACTAAAGATAGCTTGTGATGCGTTTTGAGACAGGTTGATAAATCTCTTTTATGTTTCTAAGCATAAGGTTGACTTCTCTACTATAAGAAAAAAGTATTAAGGTACTAATGCGTCGAGAACGAAAAAACCCTAAAGTCGGCCGTTTACTGCCTATAGTCGGTTGCGTTTTTCCCAAATGTCGGCCGGGTATAGGGTGTTTCAAATTAAGACAATGAAAAATATTAACATGATTTATTTTTTTAAGTAAGTACATATTTTGTTTTTGTTGTTTTTTAAACTTTAACAATTTTAGTTACATATTTTAATTTTTAGTTTTTTGCATTCACAATGCAATTTTTGTTACTGAAAAATGGAAAATGAAGTATTTAGAAAAAATCGACCCGTCTCACAACTAACGTCCCATCGGAGCTAGTTGTGAGACGGGTCGATTTTTTCTAAATACTTCATTTTCCATTTTTCAGTAATTTTAGTATAATTAAATTAGGTACCTATAGTTAAATAACAAAGTTAAACATCACAATAAAATTAAATAAAAGTAAATAACTAAGTAAGTACTTATGTCATAAAAATTTGAATTTAAAACAGAGTTTAATAATCAAAGAGGTTAAAAAAATACTAAGGTATATCAACAGTGATTGTTTGTTAAACTTTCACGTCACCGTTATAGTATTTAAGAATGATAAAATAACAATGACGTCTTCCTAATAGTATTTAAGAATGATAAAATAAGTCGGATAAAATAAAAATAAAGGTTTATAGTTTTTTTATGCTGTGGTAAACAAACAGTAATCCTCCTGTATAGTGGCGGTCGAATTTGAGGATGGCCGACATTATGACCTTTAATATTTCTAAAGTCGGCCCCAGTTTAGTGTACCTTATATCTCGTGATTAAACTAATATCACCCCGGCCGGTATTTGGCTATTAAACGTAAAATGGATTTATTTACCTTAAGGCTTTGGGAATTCTCCTATTCAGCCAATGTGATTAGTAGAATTTTAATTTATAAAACAGACTGCATTTACTTTAAGTCGGCCCCGGCCGAGTATAGGGTTTTAAGTCAAAACTGATATTCTAATGGCGGCCCCCTATTTTTCTCATACCTAATCCAATTATACAAAACGTTAAAAAACTATCTTAAAATATAGTAAAATTTACTTATTAGTGATATCAAAGCTTAAAGCAAGAAAAAAGAAACGCCTTATAGGTGTAATATCAATCCCCGATGCGTGGGTATTCACAGCAAGTTAGCTACTTTCACAATGAACCTAGCGCACTGTGTGGGATTTTGGATGAATTTTTTTCACCTTGATTTTATGTTATAATAATGTGCATTATGTCTTAATACGTCTAAATAAGAAACTCCTTCTTGAATATCTTGTCCAGTTTTTAAGTTATATATTTTTCTATGGAAGGTCATTGAACTTTAATAAACTTGGTTATTTTTTTTTCGTAAAACATAATCGATAGACTTATAGTTTTTTCTTTCGTAGTTTTTGGATAATGGTCCACATAATATACAAAAAAAAAAGCTTTCTGCCGTCACTAAATCATAAGTTATAAATTTTTATGAAATTTAAAAGTTTTCTTAAAATTTCAGGAAATCTGACAATATTAGCAGTTTATTTTATCTTTATTAAATGAAGCGTAGGCCTACCTATATTATACCAAAATTTCACACGCTTATCTCTAATGATTCAGGATTTATGGCATTTCTAAGTTTCTTTCCGATTTCTATGGAAATAGGGTTGCCAATACGAGATCAAAATAATGATTAGTTTTATTTTTGACTTAAGTAGTGGCAAAGTTTTTTATTTAGATAGTGATACTTACAATCTATTTGTTTTTTTTAAAGAAGGGTTTATGTTCCCATTTTATTTTTATTATTATCTTCCCATATATTATTATTAAGTAAATGTTTAATAATTAGAAAATTATTTTAAAAATGAAAGATATCTTTATTCGTCATTATCAGAATCAATGAGAACCTCATTCGTGCAGAGAATTACATCAGCGTCGTCATTAATTGTGGGCTGTGTAGTTGATAGCTCTGTGGGTTTTAAAAGGGCCAGCACTATTGGTGGAATAGGTGACCGCTTTTGTTTATTTACGCGATCTCCTGCAGATAAACTCGTTAAATAGGGGTCTGACGACTCGAGAGCACGGTGAAACAGGTCAAGGACAGTAGTTTTTCTATTGATCTTTCTGGTATGGTGCTCTCGGTCATAGCGCCAAAATTTATTCCTAGATTCACCGGCCTGCTCGGACAGCATTCCTATTGGCAAAGGACTCGCCTCAATAATTTGCCAACCATGCATTAGTATTTTGTGTACAGTGACTGACATGTAGTACCAGTTGTACTTTTCTATGTATTTTTCAGCCACTGTAGCACAAAACGCTCGAAATTTTTCTACATCTATGGCTAACCCAGATGAGAGAGCCACCAAAATTGTGTGGAAATCATCAACAAGCCATTCATCAATCCCTAAAATATCAGCAAAAGTTTTGCGATTCCCATCTTTTAATGCTGTCCGAGCAGTATTGCCGTCTTTGCTGGTTCCCGAGTTAGGTCGAACAATATCCACTAAAAGTGATAATTTCGATCTGATTTCTGTTTGAACGTGTTCTACAGGACTTCCGAGCCACTCAAATATTAACGATCTTTCGACTAAATCATTATTAGTCTAGTTAAACATTCGTTTAAATAAAATTAGCGCAATTGAAAATTCGGTAAAATGATATTCGTCCAAATAAAATTAGCGCAATTGAAAATTCGGTAAAATGACATTCGTCCAAATAAATAATTATACGAAAGAAAATTATGACAAATAAACATTCGATCAAATGAATAATTCTGTGAAATGACTTTATAGTAACTATAATTAAGATTTTCGACGAAACGTTGTTCTACCAAACAAGGGTGAACCCTTGCGTATCTGCGAAGGACAGCGTAAGTACTTACACCGGCGGCGGCGGCATCGCGCGTTAACAAAGGCGTTGCGCTACTGTAAGGAATATCTTAATACTGTGACGTCGTAATAACTGTTTTGTTTCCGTGTCTTACAAAGACAGTCTTGTCTATGTGAGACAAGACTGTCTTAAAACTGTCTTGACTATGGTGTGCGCTCGCTCTTAATGTACTAACAAAACAACAAATAAAATGACAATAAGCAAGAAATAAATGAATGTCAGGGAAGCTAATATCCGGGGTACTCTATTATGGTGACAACCCTAACTGCAATATTTAGAAGAAGAAATAACGGAAATCATGCATTATTTTAATGCCGTTTTTTTATGGATCTTAATACTAATTACACGGAATGGTTTTGTATAAAAATCGACTGCTAATATTGTATGATTATGGAGAAATAAATTAAATTCAATGTTCGAGTAAAAAATATATAACGTCGTTTATCATAGTGATTTTTTCCTTTTGTTATATGATAATGGTACTTTAAGATTGTATTAATTAAACATGAACATAGGTAAGTCATAATAATATATGTTAACTGAGAAATACAGTTTTTCTGGTTTCTATGGATTTTTCACGAGTTTTCAAATATCTCCTAAACTACGTTAGCTAAAATTGTAGGTGTTTTACCATTATCCATTATTTAACAAAATTGATCAAATGTTAACATAAAACCAAGATGGCCAAAACTAGTTCGAAATCACAGACTGTGTAGCGCTTCAACGACGGGATCGCTTCTGACGCTCAGTGTGCGAAGAGCGAGAGACGTAATCGGATAGTAACCGTTTGTACGTATAGAGTATGAACTAAGGTTGCAATTCGAGTGGAAAATTTTCCATTTAAGTACCTTTTGAATGAACGCAATTTGAAAATGTGCAGACGGCCGAAGTTTGGGGGGGGGGGGGGGGGGGGGCGACGTTTGGCGTAATCACCCTACAAGCGGATATTTGGCTCTTTACGTAAGCTTGATAAAAATAGATGTTGTGATAATAACTATCTATGAATAGCTATCATATATGATAGATTACTGTTTTGCATAGCAACAGCACCATGCATCCACGTGCCATTTGCTGGCGTGCCCGCATACATGTGTGATGTTGTACATGTATCGTATACCTATTATGTACGTTTATTACGTGCTTTGTTTACAAACTTGCCAGTTTACGCACATCTTTAAAATCTAACGCATCACGCGTAGGTAGTGCTTTGTAGCAATGTTCGTTTTTCTGTGTGTAATTAAATAAACTAAAAATTACTTGCTGGAGGAACGAACACTAGAAAATTACATTATTCCCGAGTCACATCTAGGCTAATTTTATCTCGATATTTGCACTGATCCCAATCCCGATCATCTACAAACCCGCGTCACAATATTATAAGTATTAAGGCTGTGCCCGGGTTTGTAGAAGAACTAAGAAATAGCAGTTGTTAGATTTAAATTATCTATACTAATAAATAAAATTGGAGTGTCTATTTGTAATATTAAAATAACCGCTTTTTAATAATGCATATGATTATATATACTAAACCAAAATAATATTTTTTTCAATTTTTGTCTTTTTGTCTGTCTGTTTGTTCCGGCTAATCTCTGAAACGGCTGGACCGATTTTGACGGGACTTTGGCAGGTAACTGATGTAATAAGGAGTAACTTAGGCTACTTTCTATCCCGGAAAAATATCACATTCCCGCGGGATAACGTCGTCGTGTACTTAGTCCTCGCGGGCGAAGCTGCGGGCGGAAAGCTAGTAGGGTGAATACGCTAAACGTCGGCCCCCTTACGGATTTTCTCACTTTGGATCGCTCTGGCTCCATCAGTTTGGAACTAAAGATAGATTGTGATGAGTTTTGAGACAGGTTGATAAATCTATTTTATGTTTCTAGGCATAAGGTTGACTTCTCTACTATAAGAAAAAAGTATTAGGGTACTAAAGCGTCGAGAACGAAAAAACCCTAAAGTCGGCCGTTTACTGCCTATAGTCGGTCGCGTGTTTCCCAAATGTCGGCCGGGTATAGGGTGTTTCAAATTAAGACAATGAAAAATATTAACATGATTTATTTTTTACTAGCGGCTGCCCGCGGTTTCACCCGCGTGGTTCCCGTTCCCGTGGGAATATCGGGATAAAAAGTACATATAAACCTTCCTCTTGAATCACTCTATCTATTAAAAAAAAAACGCATCAAAATCCGATGCGTAGTTTCAAAGATTTAAGCATACAAAGGGACATAGGGACAGAGAAAGCGACTTTGTTTTATACTATGTAGTGAAGTAAGTATACTTACTTATTTTGTTTTTGTTGTTTTTTACACATCTTATCTTTAATAACAAAGTTAAACATCACAATAAAATTAAATAAAAGTAAATAACTAAGTAAATACTTATGTCATAAAAATTTGAATTTAAAACAGAATTTAATAATCAAAGAGGTTAAAAAAATACTAAGGTATATCAACAGTGATTGTTAGTTAAACTTTCACGTCACCGTTACAGTATTTAAGAATGATAAAATAACTATGACGTCTTTCTAATAGTATTTAAGAATGATAAAATATATTTTTATTAGATAATAAATGATAATTAGATTTTTATGCTGTGGTAAACACAAAAGTAATCCTCCTGTATAGTGGCGGTCGAATTTGAGGATGGCCGACATTATGATCTTTAATATTTCTAAAGTCGGCCCCAGTTTAGTGTACCTTATATCTCGTGATTAAACTAATATCACCCCGGCCGGTATTTGGCTATTAAACGTAAAATGGATTTATTTACCTTAAGGCTTTGCGAATTCTCCTATTCAGCCAATGTGATTAGTAGAATTTTAATTTATAAATCAGACTGCATTTACTTTAAGTCGGCCCCGGCCGAGTATAGGGTTTAAGTGAAAACTGATATTCTAATGGCGGCCCCCTATTTTTCTCATAATCCAATTATACAAAACGTTAAAAAACTATCTTAAAATATAGTAAAATTTACTTATTAGTGATATCAAAGCTTTAAGCAAAAAAAAAAGAAACGCCTTATAGGTGTAATATCAATCCCCGATGCGTGGGTATTCACAGCAAGTTAGCTACTTTCACAATGAACCTAGCGCTTCAACGACGGGATCGCTACTGACGCTCAGTGTGCGAAGAGCGAGAGACGTAATCGGATAGTAACCGTTTGTACGTATAGAGTATGAACTGAGGTTGCAATTCGAGTGGAAAAATTTCCATTTAAGTACCTTTTGAATGAACGCAATTTGAAAATGTGCAGACGGCCGAGGTTTGGGGGGGGGGGGAGGGGCGACGTTTGGCGTAATCACCCTATCAAATATAATGGGGAACTTGCATTAAAATTATTTTGAGAAATTATATTAATAATCCAATGATGATAGCCATTAAAAGTGCATTCGTGGAAGATTTATTCCAAAATTATTATTATTTTGCAAAATATTTTAATGTAAAGTTACGTAAATTGAAACGTGATTTGAAACACCAATCAGCGCGCAGTGACGTCATTCCATTAGTCACTTAAGCTGAGTTCAAAAACATATAGGTAATCATACATTCAAATCATGTCATAAAACATTAAAAATATCTACAAAATGGAAAAAGGCTTGACTAAATTCGACTCGCGAGATTTGCTTAAGGTTTATAGTTCATAGTGCGGTGGTTATTTATGGAAAATTCAAATTTTTTAAGTGTAGAGATTGCTGTTTACTTTATACACTATTGATGCAAGATCTAACGAGGTTATGATTTTTACGAATACAAGGTACTTACATCAAAATGATCTTCACAACATTGCAAGGCAGATTTTGAAGAGGGTGAATGTTGTCTTATATAGCTCCTTTCATCCACTTTTCTCTAAGTTTAGGCTCTTGAGGCACAGTTAAAACTGCACACTCTATTTTGTGAGATTTAGCTTTACTTGTAAAAGAATTATCCATTGTAGTAGTAATAAAGTATCGTTTCCTGACTTTTTTGTATGTCAAATAAAACTGAAATAAATTAATTCTGTCTTACAAAAATAATATTTACGCGCCGTGAAAAGTTATGTGCATCTGAAAGGAGAGACCACTGACCACGAAAAAAGAAACCGGTTGAGAGCCTATCAGAGAATCTTTACGCGACATGAAAAGTTATGTGCATCTGAAAGGAGTGCCCACCAAAAGGAAACAGCTTGAGACCCTGTCAGAGAATCTAGTAAAAAAATTGTTGATTCCTAAGCAAAACTCCAAATAATTCGTATTAATTCTGAGTTGGACACTCAGTTCAGCAACTGTTAAAAATTTACTGTCACCTGTCAAAGTAATTAAGCATTGTGTGTTAATTACTTTTAAATTCGAATCTAGTAAAGAATTTAGCTTGGTCACTGAGTTCATACAATTTGTGCATTATCGAATCTCTCAAATTTTGCAAGTAAACTAAAGAAATACATAAAATAACTTTAAATATCTAATTGTTTAGCACCTTATGAAGAAACAATGGTACAAACGTTAATAGTTTAATAATAAATGGAATTTATCTATTTTGACAACTAACGACAAACGTTTGAACTGAGTGACCAACGTTTTCGGTTTTAATGACTAGGCTTCGCCACATAGATAAATGAAAGTAAGTTTAAGTTTTTTTACTCGACTGCGGCGGGCGAAGTCAAAAATTACCTGACTGCGGCGGGCGAAGCCCAAAAAGTGTTACGTTTTTGACCTGAATATATGTGTTTCTGTTCCTATGTTCCCTCGTAAGTACTAAACAGATAAACTGATTTTGTTAATTGATACGTCATCAGATTCGTCTTAATAGCCCGAGTGAAAAAAGAACATCAATATTAACAAAAAACAAAATGGCGGCTTTTAGGCGGCATATTATTCTGTGCATTGTAAAAGAAATATTTTTAAATCTCATCGAGTGGGGTAGGTGTTAAATGAAGAGTTTTAAATAGCGATTCCATAAACATCTATAACTTGCAGTTTTGTAAATCTCTCCGTATTAATTTATCTAAAAAAGAAAAGAATTTACGAATTTTAAATTAGTAAGTTCTTACTTAAAAAGATGATTTATTGACAATGAACAAAAAGTCTAAAATAAAAACGTACCTAGGTAATATTTAAAAAACTAAAAACACGACTGCAAAAATTTACCATTAAAAATGAAAAAAACCAGCTCTTTACTTCTCGGGTTTTTTAGTTTTTTATTAATTATTACCTACGAAATCTTTACTAGAAGTTGGCATATCATCCGTTTCTCTGAGGGTGCCATACTTTTAGAGATTGAATTTTTATTTTTTGTTAAAACAAAATTGACAGATGGTTACCCTCATTTATTACTTTTTTTTAAGGATTTTAAATGCCGCTATAACGTTGTTGTCCATCCTGTCATGCGACAAATATTGGAATGTGAAGCAAAGCGGTAAACGTCGCGAGTGCACAGGTGTGTGGACACTATGAAAATATTTACGAGAAAGTTCAAGGCAATGCGAATGCGGTCGCAAGTATAAAGGATGCAATGCAATGCAACCGACTATCCACAGTCCATCAGTCCACCTGCAGGCAATGGCCTGTTATTGGCCACATTCGCCCACACACCCACAGTTTTACATTAAGAGCCCGCTATATGCCAACGAAAATTAGATTGCTTTACATGATCGTCTGTAATATCAATATTAATGAAAAACTGAATTTCAAATTAAGATGCAGCAAACTTCAGGACTAACACTAGTGACTATGTTACTCAAAATCACGATTACATAAAATTTTGTCAATAGAAAGAAATTTCGAAGTTGCCTCCAAATCGCTATAATTAACACGATAAACAGCTAGTATTAATAATACATTTAAATAAAGCTTGAAACTTTTTAGTATAATTACACTATATAGATAAGGCAAGGCTTATGTTATATAAGGTCTTTATAAATAGTGCGCATAATTTTAAGGGGTCAATGTACTCATGCATTCAAGCAACTTTTACTATGGTACCAACATTGAAATCGCAAAAAAAATATCAGCTGTTCCATACATTTTAATCTATTCGATTTAATATTTTCTTTGAAACAGCTGATTTCTTTTTCACGTTTTCAATGTTGGTACTATAGTAAAAGTTTTTTGTATGCGTGAGTACATTGACCCCTTAAAATTATGTGCACTATTTAAGAAGGACCTTATATATTTTTGTTAATAACCTTTAAATATCCTTTTAAAAAAAAGAATTTCCTTTATTTCTTTATTCCGGACCGGCCAAATAGTGCCGGAGAATTATATAGAAATAAGGCAGCATTTACTTTGCAGTTGGCCGTTGCAGTTATTATTTTTGCAAGTGGCCTAGTGCGCGCACTTAAAAACCGAATATCAGGTGGCCTGTTCGACTAAGGACTGCAGGCGGCCTGCCTGCTGAGCTGACTGATACATATACATATGTAGTAAATATAACTCAGTACTTATATTTTCTACCAACATTAACATCTTCATTTAAACAATATATTTATAACAATGTAACAGTATATTTACTCCAGTGTGCAGCAGAAATAAATCAAGTATCAATATAATCAATCGAGCAACAACAAGTATTTTTGCCTTTGTCAATGTTAGAGTTCACAATATTTTAGACTAATGCAAAAAAGGCATATTTTCAATACTTATATGTTATTGCGTTTTACGTAAAGTTTACTTAATTTTTAATTACCTTAAAAAACAGTAAAAAATTATGGTAGCCATATTCTGTCAATTTCGTTTTCACAAAAATTAAAAATTCTACCCCTAAGAGTATGGTAAGTACTTAGAGAAACGGATGATAAACCAAGTTCTAGTAAAGATTTCGCTAAAAAACATAAGTTTTCTTTCATTTACCTATCTGGCGAAGCCTAGTCAGTAAAACTGAAATCTTTGGTCACTCACTTTTAGCGTTTGTCGTTAGTTGTCAAAATTTCTTGGTCACTCCTTTCAGATGCACATTGAAAAGTTTGACGTCCTAAGAAATGACGTCACGTCCGGCCATTGAGCGTTTACGCGCGGACTTTGAAATGTTAATTTTTGATTTGCATTAAATAAATAATTTAAGCATATTTCAAATTTTTCGCTTGTGATATCTTCATACAATCCTTAAATCTTTCAGATAGACTACATTTATGAAATAATGCAAGTTCCCTATTATAGAGTAGTAATCTATCTAGTAGAGTGAAGACTGTAATATAACTTGGAGTACCAAGACTTTACACTTACTTCGGAATCGATTTCAATAAATGCCTACTTACATGCAGTCATATCAACCATTCAACCAATAAGGAATGTAATAACACGAAGACCCATAAATAATTTAACCGATATACGATCACATTTTGAAGGTAACTTTGAATCGTAAAAATGTTATCAAAAGCGTTATTGATATGGGTAATTCTCTCGCAATTATATTAACTTGTTTTTATTATTATCCTTTTTTTCCATTTTTTTGCTGTCTTGTAAGTAACTTAAGTAGGTATATGTCATTCAAAGTGTAATTAGTATAATTTCAAATCTAAATAAATAAACACATTGGCTTTCTATATTGGTTATTATCTCGTAATTATACTGACTTGAAAGTATGCTATTTAAAATGTAATGAGTATCATTTCAAATCTAAATATAAATAGCGACAAATTGGAAAATGTAGGTAGGTATGTAGGTTTAACTCTGAAAGCCCGTATTAAATATGTAGGGCAAAAGGAAATCTTCCAGTGAAAGTCAGTTTAAGCTTGTGCGTGAGTGTAATTTACAAAGGCTCCTGTCTTTTTGCGCCTGACGATCTGAATCATTCAGTAGTGAGAATAATTAAACAGCTAGTTATTTCTTGCTGGAAACATTTCCACAAAAATATTGCCTTGGGAATATAATTATTATTTACAACTAGTGGCTGCTGGCGACTTCGTCTGCGACCTACGTAGACTTAAAGAAAACCCCTTTTCACGAGCTTTTTCCGTAACGAAAAGTATACCTACTATACAACGTGTTAATGAATAAGCGCAAAATCTCTTAGGTGGTGATTGTGCTCATGAATATGAACAACATTTACTATGGGGCCATTTCTGCAACTCAACAAAAAAACTCAGCTGTTTTATACAAATTGTCAATATAGGAAAAACGTGATAGTAAAAAAACAACGCTACTAATAACGCTGGCCTACAGCGTAACAAGTGATAGCAAAATTCGACGAGTCGTGTAAGCCTTTCGGTAGCTTAGTTGGTCAGAGCATCGGGCCGGATTCCCGGAGGCGCGGGTTCGAATCCCGCCTGAAAGCTACTTATAGGGCTCGTGGTTTTTTACTATCACATTTTTCCTATACTTACAGAATTGCATTGTGAATGCATAAAAATAATTTAAAATCTTAAATTGTCAATACTTACCTACTTGATCAGAATGTATAGAACACTGATTTTTTGTTGAGTATATATAAAAAAAAAAAATAGTAAAAGTGGTTCATATTTATGAGTACAATCATCACCTAAGAGGTTTTGCGCTTATTCATTAACACGTTGTATATTGACATGTTGTGTGTGATTTATCGAAATAGATGCAAATGTTGACAGCAGAACCTACCTACCCCAAGCATGAAAAACTCAAAGAACAAAGAGTGTGTCTCTCCATACATAAACTGGCAGCTTTGGCAGAATTCTATCTGACGGATGCTAAAGTTTACTAATGTGAGTAAGTACCTAGTTTGTGCTAGGGATGCTGATCTATCGAAAAAACGTCACATTATTAAAGAGACGTTAATTAAAAAAAATTGCATCAAAGTTCCGAATTCGACTTCCGAAATAATAAAAATTGCTTAAACCACATGCTTTAATTAAAACAAATTATATTCCAAAAGTAGTACGAGTTGTGTCGTCAGAAATAACTAGTTCAAACAATTTCAAGTAGTCGTTATCATGCTAAAACCACACTTACTACCCTATTACATGTAAGTAGGCCAAGTATCACTCAATCCATAAATAAGAGGAACTTTAGTATAAATTATCTAAAGTAGCTTTTTTTCCGTGCGAAGTTCACCCAGTAACCTAGTTCTTATCGCAAATTGTGGAGATAGCTCTTTAATAAATTTCAAATGTTCGTACCAAAAACCGCGATTCTGATCGTATTTAGCTGCTAATTATAACGGTTTGTTTGCTTTGGACGAGCTGGCACGCGATAGTATAATGTTATACACTATTACACATACGTATGTACTCTGTAATGTTGTATTTATTTCAGTAGTTAAAAGTGATCGTACAATTTGTAGAGTAGTACCGTAGAAAATGAAAAATGAAAAGGAATAATTTTTATTCAGTCTAGGCATAGTAAAACTATGGTCTAGGCTAGCACTTATGAACGTCAAAGAAGCGACGCCATCGGTTCGCAAACCCTACGGCGAGAGACCTTGGAGAAGACCGGCAAGTAGAGACCCCTATCTTCGCCTGCTTCATAATGCGTAGAAATCACGAAATATTTGTCTATTTAAACAAACTATCAAAAGTTATCCTTTGGTAGCACACTTGTTTTAGAAGATAATATACAAATATTACGTGAATTTTTGCTTTGTTTGAGGCAGGCGAAGTTATGGGTCTCACTACACGATACCATTTTTTGGTTGCTTTAGTATTTTAAGACTATGTTCCTGATCGATCGGGAATAAGTGGGTCCGAAGCAATAATAAAATCTGGATTCCAATTTCGTGTCGTTCCTTTATTCAGGTGCAAACCAGAGAGAGAAAAAGGAAGAATGGTGTTGCCAGTACCCCATCCCAAATTCATCGTCTACAAAATAGCCATAGAGTAAATTATCATACAATAGTTTCTAAATTAGTGCGCAGATGGCGCTATGCATTATTATAGAGGGCGCTGGCGGCAGTGTCTGTAGACAGACTACTTCTACTGCATTCTCACTTTACACGATATTAATTCTTTTCTATTATAGTGGGCAGAGTTTACGCGAAGAAATAACTGGTTTTGGCTGTTTCTACGTTATTTATACAAAAAATACTGTAAGGATTTGAAGCAACACTTCCCTAAAAACAGACATCATGAACAAAAAGCGCTGCTTTACCACCATGGTGTAGTTATTACCTATGCACTTATGTCAATAGAAAAACAAGAATCTGGCATTCGATTGTAATACCGTCAAAACATCAGCGTCTACAGACGACCTCATCAGCCTTCAGTGTCATCGGTGACATCATTATCTTCAAAGTTTACCTCAAACATTAATAATTATTGTACTGATAAACGGACCGGGTGTAAGGACAAACTTCGAGTCAACGTTTATGATTAAAGCTGAAATAATCAGCGATTTGATTAGATCCACTTTGATAACATTCGATATCTCAATCGATACATATATGTATGTTTATAATGTCTTATCTTTAGATATTAATATAAGAACCATAATATTTGTGTAAGTATTTTTTCTTATCTATTTATTTATTCATCTCATAAAAAGCTTTTAACGGTGCTCAGATATCATCCTACTTCCTACTTCCTACTAATATTATAAATGTGAAAGTTTAGATGTTTGGATGTTTGGATGTTTGTATGTTTGTTACTCAATCACGCCAAAACGGCTGAACGGATTTGTCTGAAATTTGGGACATAGATACTTTGTAGCCTGGAGAGGAACATAGGCTACTTTTTATCCCAGAAAAATATCACATTTCCGCGGGATAACGTAGTGTATTCCACGCGGGCGAAGCCGCGGGCGAAGCCGCGGGCGGAAAGCTAGTCTTTTATAAATTGTTATTTTTAATTAGCCACTGTTAATGATGTATTTGGGTTAAATTTCTTTATTGTATTAAGTTGTATTTTTTCTCACTCCTTATAATTTATTAACATATATTTAATCACACATTACATTGGGCAATTTAACTGTTTATATAATCACATTTTGATCGTCACCTTTCGGAAGTACTTATAGTAAGGAAAATAATAAATAAAGCTTTGCCTATGATGCCAAAACGATTTGGCAATTAACAATCCGTTTGAACGAATGCCAAATCATTAAGTCATTGGCGCGAACCATCGCATCGTTAATTTACTTTGTGTAGGTATTTTTGAATCATGGATACTCCTCATTTGCATAGATAAATACTAAACAGACCGTATCTGTGCCGTATTTCAACCCTTTTTATCGTCTCGAAGAGATGGTGTATGTTTCCTACTGACAAGTAGGATACATAAATACGTCTTCTGTTTTGGTTTTCGAGTAAAAGTTGTCTTTTACTCGAAAACCTAGAGACATATAAATGCCAATGTAAGCAATCTTACTTCTAACAGGTTGCATAACTAATCTGAAACTTAAAACCATTATATCTAATTATAGAAAAAGAGTTGGTTTTCGAGTAAAAGACAACTTTTACTAGAAAACCTAAAAATACATAAATGTCTATGCAAGCAATCTTACTTCTAACAGTTGCATACCTAACTAAACTGAAACTTAAAACCATAATAGCTATAGAAAAATAGTTAAACTGTTGATTTCAAGAATAAAATACTTTAGTCAAAGATTCTGTTTGTGTTCGAGGTTTTCGCGGAACCTGAATTCGCCTTGTATTTCCCAAGTTCAGGCGAGGTGGTTCCAAATCAATTTGTAAAGAAACATTTGTATTTTCGTATTTATTTTTTGTTTGTAACGATTGTAACGAATAGACTCAAGCTTAAGAAACCGATTTTAAAAATTCTAAAATCACGCTTTCGAGCTAACTTCTTCATGATTAACTTAGGATATATTTGATCCCGATATTCCCACGGGAACGGGTACCACGCGGCTGAAACCGCGGAGAGCCACTAGTCGTACGTAATTACCTTTTTAAAACTATGTAAAAATATGATTCATAGGAAAAATTGTGATAATTATTAGTATAAACCAGGAGCCCTGTAATTGGCTTTCAGGCGGCATCTACTTCTCGTGGTTTTTTACTATCACAATTTGTCAAGAATCTCAAAATATGATTTCCTAAACAACCCATCAGCTATTTTATATAAATTAAAATTAGGTCAGTCAGTCACAACGATACCCACAGTGGGTTTCAACGTAGAAACTGTCACTTATAAGAATGTCAAATTCAACGTCTGGGATGTCGGCGGGCAGGACAAGATACGACCGCTATGGAGGCATTATTATACAGGTTAGTGAAATATTATTACTACGCGTTTGCTTTGAGTTGGCCGCTACCTCTCCCCGCCTCACCGCACCGCGTTCCTAAACAGACCTTATTACGATAATAAAGCTGGACATTGACGATCAGTTTTGTCCTATAACTGTGGCGTAAAACTGTGGCGTCACTCCAAATGGTTTTAAGCCAACTAGATTTCCCCACTGACTGGCGTGACGCCGGCTCTTCAGTTTTCGACCGGCCGGGCTGTGTGACAGACGTGTACTCATCGTGTACTACTTATTTTTGTCAAGAAAAAAAAAGGATTCTGATTCCTAATAAGTAATAGAACTAAATATTTTAAGCATCTACATGTTGCCGTTATTAATATCGAGCAAAAAACGGCAAAAATCACGTTTGTTGTATGGGAGCCCTCCTTAAATATCAATTTTATTTTAATATAGGTAATTATCTATTTTTAAAGTGGGTATACAACTAAATATTCTGAGAATATTTCAAGCGTCTACCTATTGCCGTTATTAATATCGAGCAAAACACAGGAAAAAATCACGTTTGTTGTAGGGGAACCCTCCTTAAATATGAACTTCATTTTATTTTAATTATTTATTTTTAAAGTGAGTACCTATAAGTACAACTAAATATTCTGAAAATACTAAAAACGTCTACCTATTGCCATTATTAATATCGAGCAAAAAACGGCAAAAAATCACGTTTACTTTATTGGAGCCCCCCTTAAATATTAATTTTATTCTGTTTTGTTTTTAGTACCTATTTGTTGTTATAGCGGCAATAGAAATACATCATCTGTTAAACAATAATTGTCTAGCTATCACGGTTCATGTTATACAGCCTGGTGACAGACAGACAGACGGACAACGGAGTTTTAGTAATAGGGTCCCGTTTTTACCCTTTATACTTCCCTTATACCAAAAACTATATGCAGCAGCACCGCAGCACGCTCGACCACCGCACCACCGCGGGCGAGCGCAGCTATCGAACTGACGCGATTGCGTGGCGCGTCGTCAGTTAAAACTCTGGAGTGACGATTCGACATTCACGATCAAATTTTGGATTGACGCCGGAGTTTTACGCCACAGTTTTAGGAAAATTTGACCGTCAATGGCCAGCTTAAGGTCTATTTGTTTAGGAGCGCGATGCGGTGAGGCGGGGAGAGAGGTAGCGGCCACTTCGAAGCAAACGCGTAGTATGTACCTACTACAGTATCCCTTGCATAAAAAAACTATCAAAATCGTTATAGTGATTGTATTAAATTGTATGAAAACCTGAGCAGCTCCTTTTACGGTCGTATAAGGAACTAAAACTCAATAGATATTTGACAGCAGCACTTTGACAGTTTTAGACGGATAGTACCTACCTATAGTTTACAGTGCAGTTCCGGTGGCCAAAAACGGGGAACTTACGTGTTTTTAATGTCAATTTGCTGTCAAGTTGTTGTCCAACCATAGCGCTGCTGCCGGCTGAAGGTCGTAGAAGTCAAAGCCGGTTAAATTGCTACAAAAAGAAGAAAGAAATGAATAGCGCCGCTGTCACCGGAACAGAAAAGATTGTCGTTGTGCTGCGATAAATAAACGTTATTGCGAAAACGCAACAATTACTAGTCCAAGACGCATGTTTGCTATGCATCAACATTTTATTAAGCTCTTGATTGTGTAGTTCAGGACGTAGTAAGTAACTATTTAGTAATCTGTGGTTCAGGTGGAAAAGTTTCATAGTATTTCTGGTCTTAAGCGCGGGTTACACTCACGCGAAAATACGAAAGTAGTTGTGTTTTGCATTCCAGTGTAAAACGCTGACTAGAAAATGTGATTAATTTCTCTTAGACAAATTCTGCGAAGACATCTTGCCGCTTGCTTTTCCTTGTGACAAAGAAGCAGTACATTTCACGACGAGCCTCTTTTGCCAATTATTTTTTTATCACGTTAAATATTGAAGTAAAAATAAATTCAAAAGAATGCAATCTCTATTTCCAGGTACACAAGGTCTAATATTCGTGGTAGACTGCGCGGATCGGGACCGCATCGACGAGGCGCGCCAGGAGCTCCACAGGATCATCAACGACCGAGAAATGCGTGACGCTATCATTCTCATTTTCGCCAATAAGCAGGACTTGCCCGATGGTAATAGTCATATTTATCTTTAGTTTTTAGTGTACGTGCCGTGTTTACTTCCTCAAACAATGGAACGTGTTTAATAATAACTTTTAGAAGCCACAACAAATATTTTAGTGTATTTTACGTACCTACCTATGTAATTTAATATTCTACTTGTCAGCGCCACCACTGCTATAGTTGGCGTGTTCAATCTGCGAATTACGAAGGTGTATATGTTACCGGCCAAACTGGATATTAGGACAAACTAGTTTTCCCTAGGCCAAACCAGTTTAGCGCGTTGGACGCGATGACATTTCAGAGAGCAAGTTTGCCCCGGAAGGCCTGTAGAACACGTGACGTGATAGGTTAGAAATTTATTTTAAACGCTTCGCGATCGTCTTTGATTTCGTGATTATTTTTTTTGTGAAACAATCCCGGTTTATACTATCGCCTAAAGGATGATGATGATAAACTGATTTGGGCTAGGAAAAACTAGTTTGTTTCTAAAATCGGGTTTAGCTGGTAACATACATTTAACGAGTATGTCATGCTGGTACGTCTTGATCAGGTAAGGTTACCGTCGGTCGCCTCCCGGTCTATAACTTTTTTACAAATAGGGTGATTTGATTTGACATAACGCCGCGGCGGCCGCCGTGTCACTTTCGATATGGTATTGTTGGGGTCTTCCGTACCCCAGAAAGCACGTTAAGTATCTCATCGTATCGTGCGATGCTCCGGCAAGCCGAACAGTCAACAGTCAGTAATCTGGCTATAATAGGCGCCACTCACGATCACTTTTAACTGTCCGTTTTTCATACTAGCACGTTCAGTTTTCACTATCAGTTAAAACTGTTCAGTGAAAACTGACAGCGATCTTGTGTGACTAGTGTTACGATGACGAATATTGTAATTTCCAGCTATGAAGCCACACGAGATACAAGAGAAGCTGGGTTTGACCCGCATCCGCGACCGCAACTGGTACGTGCAGCCGTCGTGCGCCACGTCCGGCGACGGGCTGTACGAGGGGCTCACGTGGCTCACCTCCAACCACAAGTTATGAGCGGCGGAGTAGGGCCGCCGCCCCCACGGTCAGTCCATTTACCATATTATTATAAAATAGACAAACAATTTAACTCTTTCATAAATATGAAAAAATGACATCTGAAACACCGTCATTCATTTTGCACTTTCACAAATCACTCAATGCGCAGTAGTGCATGGTCTAAGGCTCGGACTATATGCGTCAGGAATCAGTCCGGTTCGGAAAAATAACAACAACAAACTGGCTCGGATTCTATCCGTATCCGTAGGTATCGGATGGCTCCGGATCTTATGTAGTCATCGTAAGAAAAATTCAAACGATTGCTTGCACGACGCGACGGATTTAATCCGAGCTTGTTTGTTGTTATTTTTCCGAACCGGACCGATTTCTGACGCATATAGTCCGAGCCTAATAGTACGTACACAGGCCCTTTTCTCAATAGTTTGTAACTTGTAATACAAGCGGATGTCACTTTTTGACAGCTTTTGTTAGAAAGGGACTAGCTTGTAGAAAGCTACAAGCTTCTGAGAAACGGCCCTAGAACTGGCGAATGCGCCGCTTGCAAGCCGCTTGTGAACTGTGCGCCCGTTGCTCGTCGCATGACTTGCAATAGTGCGCGCGACAGCTCTCATATAGCTTCTCTCGCATTTGAACTTTGACATGTGCGCGAACGGCGCGCTGATGCCGTGCGCGTGAACACACACCTCCCGAGCGGCACATTCGCTAGATCTGTACGCACCATAACAATTCCTAAGGATGAGATCTATGTGGAGGCGAAATGTGTGTAGAGTGATCAGCGAAAGTGTAAGTGAGTGACACTGTGTGCATTGAGTGTTCGGTGAATGTTTCTGTGTTGTAGCAAAATTGAGCATCTTTTTGGACTTTCGCCAATTTATCGCCTGAGCTATCAAATACTATCTTTAATACTGTCGCGCTTTTAGGGATGACCATAAAGGGGCACTATTTCTACTTTCTACGATCCTTATTATATCTCTCTTATTTCTTTCTACAGTCATTTTCCTCCTACGATCCTTATTATTTCTTTCTACAGTCATTTTCTCTCAACACATTTATGCTTTCCGTCTAACATCTTGTCTTTTTATCTTACAATCTTTCTGCATCTTTAATTCCAAAATTAATTGATTAAAATTAAATTTCATAATGTCTTGCTAACAATACTTGAAAAGAGTTCTCCACTTGAGTGTCGTTCTATAATACGTGCCTAAGAATCACACAACTTTCAGGATATTTCTTTAGAAAAAATCTCATCTACCATCTGAAGAAATGCTAATTCGATCATCTATGTTCTCATGTATTATTTGTTTATTTTCCAGATGAGGATATCGATGCCATTTAATTTAAGTAACCAGCGCCCAGGCCGCGCCGCACGCTTCCACGAACACTAACTCGTGTCGAGATTGTGACGGTGCAGACTTTTGGACAGTGGCAAACGGGACTACTACTAGTTAGCGAAACAGTGAACAAGTTATTTGTCACACAAATAAGAAATCAATTATTCCATTATTTAATTAAAAAGAAATTTAGATCGTTTGTTATATCGAAATGTTTTGATTATTTTTTTATGTTGTTTAAAAACGATGATTACATAGAGTAAATGAGTTTTTTTTATAAATATTATAATGATTAATTTAATGTTTACCTCCTTTTGTAAGATACCTAGTTAGAAAATCGGAATTTCTAATCAGATCCAATCAAAACGAAGACTTGAACGTGTGAATGCAAATTTGATTGTTAAATTAAGTATTGTAATGTAACAGCTTTATGCACGCCTGCAAATTAAAGTATTATGTACCAGCACTTTGACTCTTATTATAGTATGCAAGTGTGTAAGTAAGTTATAGATGCGTATGTACCAAATTGTACTGTGCTTCTTACATCATATTACTTGTCTTACAATAGTTTTCCATTATTTTTGTAACTGAAAGCGTAATTTAAAATTATCTTCTCTTAAAAAAGTTAATTGTGTTTCATAAATCATTGTTTCAGCAAACAATTTGATAAATATTGTTTGCGGAATAAGACAAGTAAGCAAAATCAGATACTGGAACTAGTAAGTCAAGCATCAATTTGTCATGTATTGGAAAATCAAAATATGTATATGATTTTCTACATTACCAAATACTTTCCAACTTGCCAGATTATGCTTGACACACGGTGCTAAACATAGTTAACAATAAAATTGTAAGGAAGCAGGCTGGTCAATTGTCAGAGTAAGGCTCAAAACATACTGGCGCAGAGTCAGTGTCAATTTGAAATTTCATATCTATAGCAAATTCGCTCTTATCTCCACAACGTAATGCACATATTTCTTCTGAGAAAAAAAGACACGCGAATGGTGCCCATCTGTTATAGAGATAAAGGTGAATTTGCTTTGTGAAATTTCAGATTGACGCTTTGACTATGCATTAGTGTGAGTTGAGCCTTATTCATAAAAATTATAGCTACACAAGTCTTTACCAACTTTGCAGTTGACATAGACTTCTTGCAAATGCTATTTTATTTATATGCAAATAATTATTTTATAAGGTCAATTTATGTACTTTTTTAAGTCAAATTTTGTTAACATCTGTGTACTATCATAATAGTCGAAGTACAACACAAATTAACCGATTATTGTACATAGTAAATGCAATTGTATGTACATACCTACTGTTATATTTACTGATACCTACTAATTGCAATGCAGAAATGCATTATATTGTTGATTTTATATGCCCATTTAATAATGATTTTTTTTTGTTTTATTTAGGCATATCTCAAGCATTTTGTTTGTATACGGTTGTCAAAAGCTATTTAGAATATATTCGTGCTTTAGATTTAGAACTTCAGTAGTTCGAGCTTAATTTTTGCATTAATGACAGTAAATCAAATTGGTAAGTATACAATTTACAGTATAATCCGATTGGCGTCCGATCCGATACATCTTGGCGTGTTGAAATATCTCGCTAGACGATGCGTAATACACAATTTTTATGCGGGTGGGAGGGGTGAGGTTGCGGGGTACTGTACTGCGCATAGTCGGTAATTCCCATTTGTTCTATAGAACATGACGAAGACATTTTTTTCATTTTGTACTAAGTATAGAACATGGTAATACTTCGATTTCTCAAATTGTTCTATCTATGGAACTAAGAAAATCAGACCACTTTTATAGCTAATCATTAAAAGTTGTCAGTATCAATGTCATA
Organism: Crambus lathoniellus; assembly: GCA_949710035.1. Classification (NCBI taxonomy): domain Eukaryota; kingdom Metazoa; phylum Arthropoda; class Insecta; order Lepidoptera; family Crambidae; genus Crambus; species Crambus lathoniellus. The sequence goes on along the minus strand of OX453298.1, from coordinate 30,788,157 downwards.
TAATATGTCATGGAAAATTTTGTGAAAATATATTATAAATAAGTAATTCCCATTTTGTTCTATAGTGGTAGACTCGGGTGAAGAGCTAGTATGTGATACTATGAAACAAAAAGGGGAAAAATTGTATTGTTTTGTCCAATTACGTCATGTTCCATAGAACAAATGGGAACTACCGCGCATAGTGGCTAACTTCACGACCGCCATTACGATTGAATCGTGCTGTGTACAGTCAGCGGCAAAATGGTCGGAGCGTTCAATCAAACCTACCAAAAGTATCCGAAGATTTGACAAAAATCACTAAGCACAATACTTTATGGTGTACTATCATTGGTTGTCATTTGTTCTCACACAACAAATGAAAATGCATCTTTACGTCTTGAGATAAGGTTGATTTTTGTCAAATCTTCAGATACTTTTGGAAGGTTTGAAAGCTCGGATCATTTTGATGCTGACTGTATTAATTTGACATTAGGGTTTGCCTTAGAATCTTTTTAATTGGTTACGTCATTTTAGTCAGTAAATAGATCGTCTATGTTTATGACGGAACCTTATGTACGGTAGAATATTCGAATTTATGGGCATATACTGTCGCCGGCACATCAAGATAAACAATTGCTCTAGAAAAATCACTCTTATTACGAAACGTAAGCGATAAGCTCTTTTCAATGTCATGGTTCTGCATTGCTTTTAGTAGCCGCTGTCTCCATGAATGTTGTATTCATGGCAGATTGATGCGGCTTACAGCTTTCGATGTGATTCCGTAGTAGTTAGATCGGGGACCACCTTGTTTTGTAAAGATTACTCGGACTAAGTGCGATTCTGCTGTAGTAGGGGGTTAATTATTGTGTATTCACATAAATCCAGTTGCTGGCGCCGAAAAAAGCAAAGCGTAAAGCGCTGGCTACGTGTAAACGTTTTGTCGTGCCAATTTAGAGCTGGCGCCAGCTCTGGTGTGGAGTAAACCAACTGCCTGCCAGTGGCGAAGGGTCCATATATGCCGAATCGCATCGGATTCCTTTTTAGAAATCTTGAGACGTGTATTACGTGATTTTTGGTGGCCGGCTTACCTTTGCATTATGTCGACCTCTCGCCACTGCTTACTCAAGCTCGTGTAAATCTGCCATTACATCTATGACGATCGCTTTCAATTGAACGAATGTTGATGAAGACTGTTGGCGCGTGTTAAAATCTGGAACTAAAATTATGACAAGGGAATAAGGCTTATTTTTCGGATCGACCACGACGATCAGCGCCCTCCTTAATCTGCCAAGTTATGTGGCTCGTACTCTAGTCCCACATTCTTGTTTCGGTGGCAGCCGCGATGGAGGAGCCCATTGCAATGCAAAATTAGCTGTCAAAATGGTCTGTCGCATGAAAAATATTTTAGTTCCAAAGTTATCAACGGAACAGACATGCTTGTCGCACTTTATTATTCGTTTTACTGCAGCAATGGTTGTTCTCATTCTCTTCCAAACAGAAAGCAATCGCTATAGATGTTTAGTTACAGAATTACTCTTCCATTATTATACTTAATGATCTGTTAAAGCAATCCTCATATTGTAATAAAATGTAATGTACGTGTTCAGTTCCCAGTTTCTAGAATGTTTTTGGTGCACATAAAAAAACAACTAGAAATAGTGCGACTGCCACGGATTAAGGCGATGCGCACACGTGTATCTTGTGTCCCACGCAACACAAAAGTGTCTACCTTTGTAGGTAAGTAACTAGACACAAAAAGTGTCTACGTTTGTGCATCGCCTAAAAATAAATCGCACCTCCGCTCAAATAGTGTATTAAGTCAGAAAAATACATTGTTACACACTCTATTACAGATTAAAGTTTGAACGATTGTGTTTGTGATTGAAAATCGTTTCTCAAAAAAAATTGAGTTAATACACTATTTGTGCGGAGGTTCGAAATATAGCTACAATTACATTTTATTTTTATCTCGCAACCGTGTTGAAAGTATCTTTGTTTCTTGATAGTAAACAGTATTTAAAAAAATCCTGATTAAGGGCCAGGCTTCACCAAAAATAAAGAGAGATCTCTCCGCTTTGGTGGAGCCTGCCTCTCAATGTCTGAACTTAGTCCGAGTGTCTATCTAATATTTTGGTTTAGGTTATCATTGTTTCTTGCCTCAACTGATTTATTGTATTACATGAAAGTGATTCGTGTACATGAATGGGACATGGTACTATTTTATCGTTAATCTCACCTTTATTTTGTGATATACATATTGTTTTTCTATAACTTGTGGATTTAAAATTGCGGTGCGTAAGTGACATAATTATTGTAGTATATTACCATCAAAGTTGGACAGTTTCACAAATTGTAGTGGAGAATATTCGCTTCATTGGTCTATTACCAGTAGTCCTGTAAATTGGGACTACTGGGATGTAAAAACTATCACCAGTAGCTCCGGGTGAGAGACCGCTTTATGTTGTTTAATTTAAACAAATACATAATATTAGAACCCGATTTAAATAATATAAGTAACAAAAAACTGTTGATAAACCTACTATTTAGAAATACGACATGAAAATAAATTTGAGGAAGCTTTTACATCAAAAAGTTTTTGAAAGAATTTTTAGTCTTAGTACATTATAAATTATACATAATATATCGACAACGCAATTATTTCGATTAGATTAAAAATTAAGTGCAATTAATGAATAGGTAACGCACTGAGATGTAAAAAATGTTTATAATTTCTGTATGGGTTCTAATTGTTATAAGTTCTTTGTATATTGCGCGAAAGGAGTGTGGTGTAAGTTACAGTCTGCTGTATTATATTGTAGAAAGGTCATTCAATATAAATTCACACTTATAATGCTTTGTTTTATTGACTATAGAGGCATTACTTTCACGCACATTTTCCTGATAACTGAACCCCTTGGGGTACGCGCAGCAATCTCTTAGCTAACATCTGATTTCATTTTTTACTTATCGCTTCTGCAATAAGGGGTACGCGAGTTTCTTCTTCTTCGTCTTCAATCGGTACGGGCGTTTTCCGCAACTCGACGTCTTATTGCGCCTATTTTGCGTGTGGAGGGTGTGCAGCCGGATTACTCCAGCCAACTCAGCTCTGCCAGGAAAGCACCCAGCGCCCTCACGTCGGAGACCGCTTCGTGGACGCTTCCCGGCGAGCCGAGGTACCTCGCCCGGTAGGGGGCCACTCCGTCACATTCTACCAGGACGTGAGCAGCTGTTTCTTCGGCCCTCATGCAACCCCTGCATAGGGGGCTGTCGGTGATACCTAAGTTGAAAAGGTCGAAGTACGCGAGTTTAAGGTATTTCTTGTAGTGGTAGTCAGCGTCAAATTGATATAAGCGTCTAGAGTAGTCAAAAAGATCTGAAAAACATAAACGCAATTTGATCTAAGCAGTTCGAATCATCATATTGTTGTAAGTACAGATATTTTAAGAGCTTTGTTTGCTTAGATAATTTTGAACACTCTGATTGCTCATATAAATATGAAACAATGAGTGCCTAGATATTTTGAACACCTTGCGCGCTTACAACAATATGATGATTCGAACTGCTTAGATCAAATTGCGTTTATGTTTCTCAGATCTTTTTGACTACCTTAAACGCTTATATCAATTTGACGCTGACTGTACGTTCAAACTAATTTGGAACCACTGATCTACACTACACCATACACTAATACAAGAAGTAAAGTTTGGAGTTTCACCAGTGTACAGTAGGTAGTAGTTTTCTTCTGTATACTGGTGACTGTCAGGATAAAGTGAGTGTGTGTTGTGTTGATACTTGAAGTTCTTTTAAGGTAAGGTGGGGCGGGGCAATTACAACTGTGGGGCAATTCAAACTACCTTGAATAACTTCGGGTTTATCCGTTATTTGAAACAGTGACATCTATATACAGGAAGCCGAAAGCAAGTTACTATACCTCGAACATAGATGGTGATGCTAGGCATGTGCATGACGCTTACAACAATGATACTTTGCCAGCCACCATTTTCTGGTGTGTACGTCTAAGCAAGTGTCCTAAGGTTTTAAGATTTATTTGTGCTTCAAATGGTTCAATCTTCGATTTTTCAAGGCAAGATGGATAATGAAATCCCCCCTTTTGTTTATTTTATGTTTTTTCTTGTGTTCCTTGCGTATTTAGAAAGTTATGGTATTAGTTTTAATAACCCCACGTGAATGTTAATTCGGGGAATTCCAACTACATTGGACAGTCTGAATTTCCCGTCAAATTTTATATGAAAGTGAGAAAAGACAGTGTTGTACAAGTTTCGATATTACATAGATAAATATCTTTGACGATTGCTTTTATAACTTCGACATTTTTCAATAGTTTCTACTATACAATTGCCATACCTATATATTTAACTATATTTTTTCAAACTCTTATACCTGCTTAACTAAGTGCCACAAATAAAGCTTTTTAATACTTAAACCATTTCGACCTACTTTTTAAAGCCCTTAATTGATAATAATATAGGTATTTATATGGTGAAAGGCAACATGTAAGTTATCACAAAAATTTAAGAATTTTGTAATGATGTTTACTTGGTAAAAAACTTGAGAAAAAAGTTGAAAGGCATAAACCTTAGATTTTGCAAACATTGGGACCGGTTTAAAAATAATGAGCTTCTTTTTATTAAAGGTTTATACATTAACTAAGTAGAATTTTTATGAATATAGAAAATAGAAAAAATAATGGGTCGGGAGGCTATGGGGACCGGGACCAATGGTCCACAATACAGTTGCAAAACTTCTGAAAGATTCGGAATAATTACGGAATACTTCTCAGAAAGTTTCTTTCCATCAGAATTTTTCAAAATAGATTTGATTAAAAATATTGACAATTCTTTTTATCTTAGGTCAATCTTGCTAGAAAATATCGTATGCCCGAGTCCCGCTCCCGCCCGTCCGACCCGACCGACCGAGGCGAACGGACGAACGAACGAACAACTCGTGGGCGCCACGGCCACAAGCCGCGGCGGGCGCCACAGACAGATGAGTGAGCCGAGCCAGACTAAATTCTTTCTAGTCTAGTGGCGCTCGGCGCGGCGGGCAGGGCGCGCAGCGGGGCGGGGAGTGGCGGGCGGGCCCCCCGGAGAAGTTTTCGCCCGCGCACAGTCCCCGCCGAGAAAGATTCATAATGTTTCGGAATAATTCGCAATATTTCGATTTACGATTAAAATTTATAAAGTAAACGTTGTTTCTTTAAAAACGAAGTACTTATTTGCTCACTGATGGATTGATGTTGAATTGGTTGTTATTTAGCGCAAGTAAAATTTGAATGTTTATTTTATTCCTTAGCTATGTAAGGCGAAAATTAACAACAAAAGTAGGTAAGTACTGTTAGCATAGCACTAAAACTAATTTTTATTCTTGTTATTACTTTATTAGGTACTAGCGACCCTGCCCGGCTTCGTTTGAACAATTTGTTGGTGTTTCGACAGTTACAGTAATTTTAAATGTGATAACTTCTAAAGATTGATTTACCTACATTAAATGGCCAAGGTAACTTATTTGGATAAGGATTAATACCGATTATAGGAGGAATTAGCTTTGCAAATAAAGTAATATTTTTAAATTACTTAAAGATAAAAATGGTTACTGTGAGTCAACCTTAGGAGATAGACATATGACGCTGTTGCGGACTTTTTTGTTAGCCTTTTAATGATATACAATTCCGTAGTAAATTATTTTGATGCATCTTCATCATGCAAGGTTCAGCGTTCGCAATGTAAGCGCTCGAAAAATCGAGCGGCTTCACCAAAAAACATGTAGTTTTCTCTATAAAGTACATAAATACGTAAGTAATTAGAATGTTTTGTATGTATTTATATACCACTGGAATTAAATTTTCTAAATGACAGTGAAAGCTGCATCAAAATCCGTTGCGTGGTTTAAAAGAAGAAAGCTTAGAAACAGACAGACAGATGCATAGAGCGACTTTATTTTATACTATGTACCTACCTACCTAGTGATAGTGAAGTGATGTTAAGCCTCGGCATTTGCTACTCTAATAGAAGACGGCTTCTCGGTGCCGAGGTTTGTACCTACCTAGCAGTGGCGTAGCGAAGGGTACATAGGTACAAGCCGATTCTCATCAGCTTACCTTAATATCATAGATTAAAAATATGTTTTCATCAGTTTCAAGCAATTCAAGAACATTAAAAATTTGCTAAAATAATACGTACCTACCGTACGTAGGGAGGTACCTACTTTCTTCAACACTTAAAACATCTACAGAAATTTTTTTTAAGAGGTACTTACCTACCTAGATAGTAAGATATCTATCCATCCATACTTACTTTTACTATGATTGACTTTTTTTTAGCTAGGAAGGTGTTTCAAAATAAGTGTCAACTGCTTTCTACTGATTTTTACCGATTGCTGCCTTTTTATCGTTACCTACTCCCGTATTTTTCGACGATCGAAATATTCCGAATGTTTCGTAATACTTCGGAATATTTCGTAAGTATTCCACGGGAAAGATTCGGAATTATTCCCGACTGCAACTGTAGTACAGTTGCAAAACTTCTGAAGTATTCGGAATAATTACGTAATACTTCTCATAAAGTTTCTTTCCATCAGAATTATTCAAAATAAATTCGTTTGAAAATATTGGCATTTTTTATCTTAGGTCAATCTTGCTAGAAAATATCGTGCCCGAGTCCGGCGGGCGACGACGACGACGGATGAACAAACAACTCGTGCGCGGCGCGCGGCGCCCGCCGCAGAACAAATTCTAGTGGCGCATCGCATGGCAGGCGGCGCGCGCGGCGCGCAGGGCGGGCGGGCGAGATTAGCGGGGCGGGGAGTGGGAGGCGATGCCCCCCGGGGAATTATTCGACCGCTCCCCTTCCCCGCAGAGAAGGATTCATAATGTTTCGCAATAATTCGCGGTCTAAGAAAATATTTCAATTTCGATAAAAATAAACGTGAGCGTTGTTTTTAAAAACGAAGTGCTTACCTATTTGCTCAGTGATGGATTGATGGTGAATTGGTTGTTATTATTATTGTAGCGTAATTAGCGTAAGTAAAATTTGAATGTTTATTTTATTCCTTACCTATGTAAGGCGACATTAACAACAAAAGTAGGTAGGTACCTACTTACAGCAAAACACAAATTTTTATAGGTACTAGCGACCCAGCCCGGCTTCGTTTGAACAATTTGTGGGTGCTTCGAATCTGTGATAACTTCTAAAGTGTTCATTTAAATGAAATACGGTAAAGGATAATTTTGATCTACCTCAATGATATCGTTTTACCTACATTAAATGGCCAAGGTAACTTATATAGGTACTTATTTGGATAAGGATTAATACTGATTAGCTTTGCAAATAAAGTAATATTTTTAAATAACTTAATAAATATAAAAATTACTGTGAGTCAACCTATAGAAATAAGGCGACTTCGGGTCTTTTTGTAGGCCTCTATGATATACAATGCCGTAGTAAATTATTTTGATGTAGGTAGGTATCTCATACGGTTAAGGGTGGTATTCCACTTATCAAAGATCTTTGTCCAAGAAATTGGACGTCGAATGTATGAAATTGGACGTCAAAGTCGTCCAATATGCGTCCAATTTCTTGGATCCAATGCATACTGGACAAAGATCTTTGATGAATGGAATACCACCACCATTAGCCAGCAGCGTTCGCAATGTACCTAAGCGCTCGAAAAATCGTTTTTTGACGGCTTCATCAAAAGCCATGTAATTTTTCTCTATTACTTATATAAATACGTAATTAGAATGTTTTGTATGTAGGTATTTATTTATAAACCTTCGAGAATAAATTTTCTAAATAACAGTGACAGCTGCATCGAAATCCGATGCGTGGTTTAAAAGAAGAAAGGTTAGAAACAGACAGACAGAGGCGGAGAGTGACTTTATTTTATACTATGTACCTACCTACTTACCTACCTAGTGATAGTGAAGTGATGACCTAAGCCTCGGCACGGCACTTGTATTGCTAGGTACCTACGACCCCTTATATTGTGGTTCGACGGCTATGCCGATGACGGCTATACTCCGTGACTCCGTGCCGAGTTTTGTACCTACCTAGCAGTGGCAAAACGAAAGGGTACATACCTACAAGCCGATTCTAATCGGCTTACCTTATTATAGTTTAAAACCTTTTATCATAGTTAAAAACATGTTTTCATCCGTTTCAAGCAATTCAAAAACATTAAAAATTCGCTAAAATAATAGGTACTTAGGTAGGGTATATGTGCCTACTTAAGTACCTACTTCTACACTTAAAACTTCCACAGACATTTTATTTAAGAGGTACCTAGATAGTAAGATATCCATCCATACTTCTTTTACTATGATTGACTATTTTTCTTGCTTAGGTAGGTATTTAAAAATAAGTGTCAAAACTGCTTTCTACTGCTTTTTTACCGATTGCTGCTTTTTTATCGTTACCTACTCCCGTATTTTTCGACGATCGAAATATTCCGAATGTTTCGTAATACTTCGGAATATTTCGTAAGTATTCCACGGGAAAGATTCGGAATTATTCCCGACTGCAACTGTAGTCCACAAAGCCTAATTTTATTTAAATTAAAATTTTCAAGAGGCCTAGTGGACTGCGGCTGTGGTCCACAAATCAATTTATTTTATTTACGTGTTTTAATGGAGGCTTTGGGGACCGCCACCGCCAGAGAGTACAAATGACATACTGAATGATTTTGAGAACGGTCAACAAAAAAAGGGGTGGGTTAGTATGAAAAACATTGGCATGTATGTTCCTTGGGGAGTGGAAGGGAGCACTAAGAGATGATTTTTGGAAATTCCCCTCTAAGGGGGTAAAAAAGGGATCTACGTAGACGATTTTGCGAGCGGAGCGCTATTTAAATATGAAAGCTGATTTAATTTGCTACAAGTTCTATTCAGTCAAGTTTTTCGATATGTTGTATAGTTTTTGACCGGATAACTTTCTAACGATGCACCCAAAAACTAAATGCTAGGCATAGAGTCGTAGAGCATTCAATTCTCTTCAATAATATATTACTTTACTACTAGCAATACCCCCGCGACTTCGTCCCCATAAAATTGAATTCACAAAGTGATAACCCTTTTTTTTAATGTCGTTCTTGTTTTGTACCATTATGTACGAATACTACAAAAGCAACTCCAGAAAAAATATATAATAAAAATATATATAGATATAGACTTATATTTTTCTTATTAACCCACCCCTTTTTTGTTGACCGTTCTCAAAATCATTCAGAATGTCATTTGTACTCTCTGGCGGCGGTGGTCCCCAAAGCCTCCATTAAAAAATAAATTGATTTGTGGACCACAGCCCCGGTCCACAAAGCCTCCTGAAATTTTAATTTTAAATAAAATTAGGCTTTGTGGACCGTTGGTCCCGGTCCACAAAGCCTTCCGACCCGAAAAAATAATATATCGACATGATCGACTGTGCTCGTACAAAAAAATACTCGATATTTTGTGTCCCGTCACTAGTTACTATGGGTCGTAGTTAAAATTACCCCTCTTAATTTTTAAAGTGTGTTTTTACGAAAATGAAGCGTTCTAATTTATAATAAGGTCCATATTTACGTGCCAGTTCCGTTTATCAACTCTGAATTCAACTTAGAGCTTTCTCAGACGACTAGGTGAGAAATTAAAAGAAATAGTTGGAATTTCCCGAAAAGGGGCTATTTCGACTAATTCCGACATTTTATGTTTAAAAACGTTTTTAAATAAATATAACATGTGTTTTTTATGGATGTTTGCCATAAATAATCACCAAAAGTCAATTTATAACCAGGTTATGTTTGATTTAGAGTACATTATTATTATGTATAAAATTTTGATGCAAGAAAATTGTATGTGCGTCAAACCAGTCGAAATTGCCCCGCCCTACCTTACAAATTTTTGATTTCATAGGAATTCTAAATTTTATTAGAAATGTTTTTACCATTTTGGTTTACTTTGGTAAAGCCTGACCAGAAAAATAAAAAACCTGGCTTGAGGCGCCACTTACACCTCTTCATTGTTACAATGTTAAATTCTGTAGAAAAATTTCCCAACGGACTCGCTGTCACACCGTTTTGTCACACTGGTGTGACTACGAAGCATTTTTTTCTTCGTAGTCACACTGCTTGGTGTGAATATTAGTAAGCTACCAAAACATGAGACTTGTTGTCACACTACTAGTGCGGGGAAATTAAATACCCTGTATGTGCATATTTTATAACATGGATTGCAAACTGACTTATTCGTCAACTCGCGAGTGTGAAACTCGTGAGCGCGCGCGAGTTGGCACCTTTCGATTTTACGTACAGTCAGCACATTTATTTATGTACAGTCAGCTACAAGCTATAACAACCTTAGGATAAATTTAATATGGACTTGGCATTCTAGTAACGGTTTATTTGCTAACTTTTGGATTCTAAAGTACCAGGATTACATAGCTATGGAGGAGGTAAGTAGAGTTGCGACTGGTTAGAAAAAAAATCTTTACCTGTGTTATGTACTTAGGTACTAATCTTTTCTAAAACATAAGAACAAAAAAATGCACTGTAACTAGCGCCAAAAACGCGTCAGTCACGCGCAGAGTTATCTGACACACACTAGTAGTACCTAACACGGGAGATTTTTTTCCCACATTACTACTGCATAAAGGATAAGTTAGCCCCCCTGAGTCGAATGAAGTACCTACTAGGCACTAGGCCACAGCCATCTCTATCGTCTTCTACAAGCCATGCGCATAAAGTTGGCAACGTAGTTTTAAGTGAACCGATTTGACATCGCTTGCACCGTTTGACAGGGTAAACAGCGAGTAGACCTCGAGTAGTGTGCGTTACCGCCGCAAAAACTTGTGCTTTAGAGAGATGAGACCTTATCAGATAATTAGTGTGTCGTGAGGAGAAATTTGTTTACTAATAGCAAAATTTGTGTGAATTGTAGTTTTTGAGATATTTGACAAAAACAGTTTTTGCCAGGGTCACGTTTTAAACGTTACCCTGGCAAAAAAAGTTGTTTTAGCTCGGAACTAAATACATGAATAGATAGCTTTTGTTGCGTTGTAAATGTTAGCAAACAGCAAAAATTGTGTGTATTATGGTTCTTGAGTTATTTGAGTTTTTGCTGGGGTAACGTTTTGAGATTTCCCATATCTCAGAAACGGTTCAACGCAGAAGTTTGAAAAAAATACCAGTAAGAGACCTGAATTTGTTTAAATTTGTTTAAACATTAGTTTTTGATTTGGTTGTCGTAAACCAACGTAATTAAATGTTTTCGAAAATCAGAAAAAACTGATTTGTAAGTAAACTATTACATTTACAACCAAACAAACAGCTGCAAAAAATACCCGTGGTAGACACTTATTATGTCTAGAATTTAAGATCTTGTAACTTTACACGATTTAAAGATAAAGATAAATTTGATTAATTTTAGACTGGTCGTACTTTAGAGATCGAATACACAGTTTCCATAACATTAAGGCACATGGCATACATTAAACAAATTTAAGTAATTCATGAACATTCGTTCCTGTTAATTTTAGCTTTCAATTACAGCTATCATGAAAGATATATCAAAAACAAGATTGAGACAGCAATTCTTTAATAAGCCGACCAAATTGTAAAGGTCACTTATAAGCGACCGCACCATACGTACGGGCTATCTTCGTAAATTAGCAGCTTAGTATCCGATGTTTTGTACAGTTACGCAGAAAAACGTTATTGGTAAAGTATTGATTCTACTAGTTTTCTATTTTATATGTAAAAATCATGTTTATTAATAGTAGTTTTAAATAATTTAATGATTTACGATAGTTATTAGTTTAAAGGCAAATAAATAAAGGTTGGTCAGTAGTAATCTATATCTACCTAAGTAGGTAATAATCTCAGTAAGCAATTTATAGTGTGATTTATTTGTCAGTACCAATCATGTACCAATAAATACATTTATAGTAATTTGTTGTTTCTCTTTAGTCAAACCAATTGTTTTATTTTTATACCACAACGCAACGAAAACGCCACGCTAATTTTTTTTTACTTTCGCGATGCAAGTCGGTTCTCGCCTCGGTCGCCTATCGCAAATATTTACCGTTTTAAAGTCCATTGAGCGTTTTCAGATTGGATTGGACGATAACGGTAACGAAACGATATCGGCACGATATCGTCGGACTGGCAGTTTGATACAATCACTACTAAATGCTTTCACACTGTGTCGTTCGTTACCGTCAACGATATTGTCTGTCGTGCCGATATCGGTGTAGTATCGTGTCGGTGTCGTTATCGTCCAATTTGAAAACGCCCATTCGCTTATAGCCGCTACACACGCTCCTATCCGACCGCCGATTTGGTGCGGGCGAACTTCACTGCAGATATCCGCGCCTACACACGTTCAAACCAAATCTGCCAGACCAAATCGGTCGGCGCTACACACGTTCCGATTTGGTCTGGCCGACCTCTAGCCGTTGTTGCAGTGTTGCCAGCCACTGCTAATCGTGTGTTACGTCCTGGCCCGGCCACGGCGTCAAATAAGGCTGTGGTTGTGTCAGTAAACGGTACGGATAAGTACCTCGTAGTACTTCGTTGGAAAAAAAGAGTACCACAGTATTTCATCAGTTATAACACATTTTTGGTGGCCGGGCTGCAACGCATACGACCCAGCCCGGCCACGCTTCTATCGAAATAAATAGGTAACTTTACGATGCAATTTTGGTACGAGGTGATGGTACGTATTCTGTACCAACGAGAATGTGTCTGCTTTCCCTTTAAAATAGTAATTAAAACTATTTATTTTTGCATCGAAATTTCTGAAATAAAACGCCTGACATTATTGTTTGAGCAAATAAACGTAATTTGACGTCTTGAGAGATTATCACTCAGGGCTGCCTCCATACAAAAAATTGTTTGTAAATATGAGTTTTACGAATTTTTAAGTAATAGAAATAAAACATTTTTTAAAAAAGGGAACCGCCTTCAAAAAGAATCTTGAAACAAAATTAACAAACACTAAAAAACGAAAAAAGTAATTAGAATTTTTAATTCAAAGGACGAAAATGCGTGACTTTTTCTAACTTATCTTGGTACCTACTTACTGAACTGTTTGAAGTCGGTGCCAAGTCTAATAGGTATTTGAGGTAAATACGTCCTACACCTCACGCTTGGGACCGGGTTTTTTATTTTTTGTTATTTCACTCAGTATAATTCGTTCCTATTCTTTTTGGCTTGGCTTGGCACCGACTTTTTCAGTCCGTGCACTTGTCTCCCCCGGTGTCTACCCCAGTAGAGACACGTCCACTTTTTTGTGGACTTGTCTCCACCGACCGGGGGAGACAAGTAAACTTCAGAAAAATATTATTTTTTCATCCACTTGTCTCCACCGACCGGGGGAGACAAGTAAACTTTAGAATTTTTTTATTTTTATATTCACTTGTCGCCACTATTAGATCGAAATAAATAAATAGAAAGAAAGAATAGAAATAAAATAACTCTGTGCATGGCTGGAGCGTTTTTGGCGCTAGTTTCAGTGCTTATTAACCGACTTATAAATCAAAAAGGAGGAGGTTCTCTATTCGTCTGTATGTATGTTTTTTTTTTGTGTATGTCCACCGATATAAAATTTATTTCTATAATAATTTGATCACAAAATATGTATGACGTGGAATTCATAACAAGAAAAGGTGGGATAATTTTACTTTGCGGTGGGCATCAATACAACATACTCGCAAGAAAATGTATAAAAACAATACATCGTATTGGAAATGTGCATCCGCTAAAAGAACTAAGTGTTCTGGAACTGGAACCATAACAATATCAGAAGTAAGTTTATTAGACTTCAAATATCTATAGTTAAAACACTTGCGTTACTGACTGACTGACAACGGGTTGGTATTAGTATCTCGCCGCAGGCTTTTTATGGATTCTTTGTATGGATAATGTAGATTTTAATCTCCCCATTCCAATGACACCATTCTTAGAGCGCGGAGATAACTAGTTTGTGAGATATGAGATTGTAAAATGTCGTATTTTAGGTTATTTCGAGATGCCAAGTATGAGCGATTTTGCCTCGGAAGTCCTGTAGAACACGTGATAGGTTAGAAAAAGGCGATCGCGAAGCGCCGCGAAGAGATCGCCTTAAATTTCGTTTAATTTTTTTTTGTGTAACAAAAGTTATGGATTGTTCACAAAAAAACTGAAATGTCAACTCTGCCGTGTGCTTACTGTCGTGAGACGCTCGTGTAATTTCTTAGCTTAGTATTTCATTTCTATTCTTTCTTTCTATTTATTTATTTTCGATTTATAGTGGCGACAAGTGGATATATCAATAAAAAAATTCTAAAGTGTACTTGTCTCCCCCGGTCGGTGGAGACAAGTCGACAAAATAGTGGACGTGTCGATTGCTCTACTGGGGTAGACACCGGGGGAGACAAGTGCACGGACTGGACTTTTTTTGTTAATTTTGTTTGAAGATGCTCTTTGGAGGCGGTGACATTTTTTTAACGTTTTATTTTTCGCTTTTTAGTGTAAATAATCGTAGCGAAACTACATGGTGATTATGATAAATTGTTGTAATATCCTGACCGTTACGGAGTTCAGCTATCCATCTTTAGCTTCTTAGATAACTTGAAGGTATACAACTGAAGGTCCATTCGTGCATAATATATGGTATTTATAAAACATCCTAAAACTATGTTGAGGAGTTTCAACTTTCATCATCAATCAGCTCACCCTAATAACCTGAAAGAATATAGGTAACTATTAGTCCATACGTACGATTAATACTTAAGGAATTATTCTCCAGCTTTGTAGCTTCCATCACCAGCTCATCACTATGAGATGATCATACTACCAGATGCAAATACTTGACTAACTTCAAAAATAAATGTAACGATGTTGCCTATATTAGAGAATTTCTCTCAATTTTCCTGGGATTTTATCTCCTGATCTTGACTTGGTGAAAATAAGATCACGTCAGGAGTAGCTATAAACTTTCGACAAAAAAAAATTTGAAAAAGATCCTCACTTTGATGAAAATAAAGAAGTCGTCTAAATAACCAAACTAAAATCTCAATACGCATTATTCACGATAATTCAAGAACTTCTCGTCAATTCTTGATGAAATTTGAATGAGACCACACGAGAAGCGTCACCTTTCAAATAAAAAAAGAATTATCCAAATCCGTTCATTAACGAAAAAGTTCTGAGGTACCCATAAAAAAAATATACAGTCGAATTGATAACCTCCTTCTTTTTTGAGTTGGTTAAAAAACGTTGTATACCTATGTATGAAATGGATATTAAAGAAATAAAAAGTACAATTTTTTTTCAAAATCAATGTTTATTTTGTTGTACTTACTTAATATATTACCTTTTTGTATTGAGGCAGCCCTGACTGCTAAGCTTTTAAAATATTTTGGGGTCTTAGAAACTATTAACACTAAACAAAATGTAAGTGGAAAAAGACCAATGGGAAAAGATAGATGTATAATTATAAATTTTTATCAAATTTTAACTAAGCCTAGTTTAAATCATATGAGCCATTGCGCCTACAAAAAAAAATATACAGGAGACGTCGAGTTACGTATATTGCTCAATCAACAATATCAGGCGTTTTATTTCAGAAATTTCAATGCCAAAATATATTGTTTTAATTACCATTTTAAAGGGGAAACGGACACAATCTCGTTGGTACAGAATACGTACCATTACCCCCTACCAAAATTGCATCGTAAAGTTATCTATTTATTTCGATAGAAGCGTGGCCGGGCTGGGTCGTATGCGTTGCAGCCCGGCCACCAAAAATGTGTTATAACTGATGAAATACTGTGGTACTCTTTTTTTCCATCAAAGTACTACGAGGTACTTATCCGTACCGTATACTGACACAACCACAGCCTTAGTTGACACCGTGGCCGGGCCAGAACGTATCACACCTGCTAATCTCCCAATATTATTATTATTTATAAATACTGAAAACATCAATTTGCTTGCAATAAATTAATTAAGAAGAAAAATATTATCGGTTTTTAATTTTTTATTACTATATAAAAAACAATTTCATTATTTTTTTAACCTAAGCATACCCGTAAGGACCATTCGGTCCTCCACAGACTTGGCACCGATTATCGGTTTTTTCTCTATGATAGCGTCTTTTCGTGTATGGGACACTTTATTTCATTGAGAAGCTTGATAAATTTGAGTTAGTCTGTGACAAAAATATCTTTCCGCTCTGTGTTTTCCAATTGACATAAAAAAAAAGAAAGTCGACAAATTTTCTCGGTGTTTGCTAATCGTGGTAAATAGTTTATTGTGAAAATTTCTGTTGTTTCCAAGTTTTTAGCAAGTTATTTTTTTTATATTTTCATTAAAATACTAAACATGCTAAATATTTACTAAAAGCAGCATTTATTGATAAGGTGTTATGCCCTTTTTATATATATTTAGTTTTACGATAAATTGCTAGTTTTTAAACAAAATATTCTAAAAAAACAAATAGATAAATAGAATCTTTTCGTAGATGGCCATATTTAAACCTTTCGTTCGTTCAGTCCTACGTAAAACTCATGAACGAGCATTAAATTGAATCCTCTGAAAATCCCTTAAACGTAATTTACCTGCTTTAAATATTTCCGCTTTTACATATTTTCTCCCCTTAATCTAGGGGAAAACCTCCAAAATTGTCAACACTGCCAAGTTGGTCCGGTCGGAAGCCTACACACGTTCCGATTTGGTAGGAAGTGAAGTTCGTGCGAACCAAATCCGGCCGACCGCGTCAAACACGAATAATAATAATAATGGTCGGACGACTACGCTACACACGTCCAGATTTGGTCTGGACGTGTGTAGCGTAGCCAGACCAAATCGGCCGTCGGATCGGAACGTGTGTAGCGGCTATTAGATAATGTCGCTCTTTTATCGCACCGCATTGGCACGTGCCGCTTTTTGTCAAAGGTTGCCGCCGCATAAACAAAAGAAGCCGCGTGCGGCGTACACCCGCAATTGAATTGGATTTTGGGATTCGGCATTTATTAAATTATATTTTCTTAAATAATCTGTTTATTATAAATACAGGTGGTAACGACGGTTGTGACTTGTGACAATTCAGGCGATGATGAGTAATCATAATAATCATATAAAAATGATTATTATTATTATTATTTGTAAATCACTTATTTAACTTCCTTTTATATAAAAACAAGCTTTCCGCCCGCGGCGTCGCCCGCGTGGTATACCCGACGTTATCCCGCGGGAATGTGATATTTTTCCGGGATAAAAAGTAGCCTTAGTTTCTCTCCAGGCCACAACGTATCTGTGTCCCAAATTTCAGCCAAATCCATTGAGGCGTTTTTGCGTGATTCAGTAACAATCATACAAACATCTAAACATCTAAACTTTCACATTTATAATATTAGTAGGAAGTAGGATATACAAATTTTCATTAAGATTGACTTTGGTACCCAACTTGAGTGTATTATTTTATATCTGCATTTTATAGCAAGAGCCACAATGCCGTGCTAACTTTACACAACATGTCAAGCCAAGCCATAGTCATATTTTGACACGTGGACTGGAAGGTGACTATTGCTTAACCAACCTTGTCGTGGAAGTGGCACCAAATCACAAATTATATAGACTAGTCACCAATTTGTAACCTATCACGTGTTCTACAGGACTTCCGAAGTAAACTCGCTCTCTGAAATGTCAACGCAGCCGTGCGTAATATTGTCTTGACGCGAGACGAGATGGGAACGCTCGCTCTTCCGACCCAGCCAACGAATTAGTCTGTGTCGTAAACAATGAGTCACACCAACACATCAAAATATGACTATAAAAATTACTGCGTTTAATGCGCGTACTCGTGCAAGTAATAACAGTTTTGGTTTCATCGAAATCTGTCTAGGATTTTCAAAGTTACAGCGTTGTGAAGTTTCACCAGCTTTTGTAAATTTGCTTTCCTTGCGCGCTATTGCGATGACGTCATGTCGCAGTGACATCTCCGATTGCGGCTGCTGGACTGCGTTCCGTTGTTTTGGGTGAAAAACAACCGGTTGTTTGGTTGCTGCACTCTGAGCCACAGAACGGGTGAAACCATAGTGAAACTACACTCTGACAGCTGTCAGAGTAAAAGTTCACCGAGCCACGGAACGGCTAGAGCGCGCCCCGGAGTGCGCTCGAGTGCACTCGATCGAAGCGACGGAACGCACGCCTGCGGGTGATTTCCGTCCAACTGTACCTACATAGAGTCCGGGCGTTTGTGCACTACACTGAATTTTACCGATCCGGCGGTCCGTGTTTTTACGAACCGGCGTGGCATGAAAAACACGGATGATAGGCTTGTGCACTTGTCCGGTTTTTTACTGGCCGGGGCAGCGCAGTGATCTCTTTGAAACTACACTCTACGGACGCGTTTTAAACGAGAGGAATAATGAGTTCCTTGGAACGTCAGCAATTACTTGCTTTATTGCTTTATGTACGAAGACGTAGAAGACAGAAAGAATTTTGGGTTCATCCTCTTATCAGTGAAAGGTACCTGACAGGGTCATTTTACCGAAATCACAATTAATTGAGGCTTGATGAAAAATTATTTTTTAACTACTATCGAATGTCTACAGCTAGCTATATAACAAAAAAAGTTTCATCAAAATCCGCTTAGTAGTTTTTGCGTGAAACACGGACAACAGACAGACAAACAAAAATTTCAAAATCCATATTTTTGGTGCTAGATATATTCGTGTTATTGGTGAGAAATAATCTATATATATAAAAATGAATCCCTATTTCCCTTGGTCACGACATCACGCGTGAACGGCTGGACCGATTTGGCTAATTTTGGTCTTGAAATGTTCGTGGAAGTCCAAGGAAGGATATAGGGGTAGAGTAGAGGTAGGGTAGGGGTAGGGGCAGGGTAGGGGTAGGGTAGGGGTAGGGTAGGGGTAGGGTAGGGGTAAGGTAGGGGTAGGGTAGGGGTAGGGTAGGGGTAGGGTAGGGGTAGGGTAGGGGTAGGGTAGGGGTAGAGTAGGGGTAGGGTAGGGGTAGGGTAGGGGTAGGGTAGGGTAGGGGTAGGGTAGGGGTAGGGTAGGGGTAGGGTAGGGGTAGGGTAGGGGTAGGGGTAGGGTAGGGGTAGGGTAGGGGTAGGGTAGGGGTAGGGTAGGGGTAGGGTAGGGGTAGGGTAGGGGTAGGGTAGGGGTAGGGTAGGGGTAGGGTAGGGGTAGGGTAGGGGTAGGGTAGGGGTAGGGTAGGGGTAGGGTAGGGGTAGGGTAGGGGTAGGGTAGGGGTAGGGTAGGGGTAGGGTAGGGTAAGGTAGGGTAGGGGTAGGGTAGGGTAGGGGTAGGGTAGGGTAGGGGTAGGGGTAGGGTAGGGGTAGGGTAGGGGTAGGGTAGGGTAGGGGTAGGGTAGGGGTAGGGTAGGGGTAGGGTAGGGGTAGGGTAGGGTAGGGGTAGGTTAGGGGTAGGGTAGGGGTAGGGTAGGGGTAGGGTAGGGGTAGGGTAGGGGTAGGGTAGGGGTAGATAGGGGTAGGGTAGGGTAGGGGTAGGGTAGGGTAGGGGTAGGGTAGGGGTAGAGTACGGGTAGGGTAGGGGTAGAGTACGGGTAGGGTAGGGTGGAGTAGGGGGTAGGGCCACGGGAACGAAGTCGCGCTGGATCAGCTAGCTACTGTATAAAAAACAGTGTATATTTATATTCATCTGTCTATATGTTGGTGATACGAAGTTTACCGGGTCCACTTTAATTAATATGGCAAAACAACGTTTGCCGGGTCAGCTAGTAATAATAATAAAAAATAAATAACTTCTTACATTCACACCAATTATCTAAGCCCATACTGTATCATGGATAAATACCTATATACTTAAATACTTTTTGTTTGTAAATACATACATATTATACATAGTTAACACCCAGACCAAGACAAATAGACATGTTCATGCACACAAATATTTTTCTTGTTCGGGAATCGAACCCGAGACCACTGGCGCAGAAGGTGGGTAGCCTACTCCTGCGCCAAATCGGTCGTCAATCGAGAAAGGCGCTTGAATTTATTTTGGCGTGCGTTCATTTATTTGCGATAACTCCTAAGATATTAATTTAAATTATATGGTGTAAAAGAGTAAAATAATGTGCATGAAATGCTTAAAGCAACTAACGTATTTAGATTGATAAGTGTTAATACTGTATCCGTTTAAATAGCTTTCCAAATTACCGCATTGTTCATAACCATTTTTAAGGGATAATATGGCTATAATATGCTATCCTTAAAAGATAGACATATGCTATCGCGGACTTTTTTGTAGATCTATAGAAGAGGAATATCCCAACATGCATTATTTTTTTAAACCTTGAAAGGATTAGGCAGCGTTTTTGCTGAAAGCTACTGGGCGGCTTGCCGTTTGCCGGCACTTTTCTACCAATTTACACAAAACTTTCATAAATTATATATTAAAACCTTCCTGAATAACTACGCTACCTATTAGTGAAAACCGCATGAAAATCTGTTTCGTAGTTATAAAGATTTAAGCATATATAGGGACAGACAGACGGGAAGCGACTTTGTTTTATACTATGTAGTGATTTATGATTAAAATAGAACCATCCGTTTTTTCCGGACGGTAAAATTCAGTGTAGTGCACAAGCGTACATATGTTTTTCATTGCCGTCATCTCGGAACGGAAAAAAACGGTCCGGAATGGGGAAAAGTAAAATGACGGACGGTAAAATTCAGTGTGGTGCACAAGCGCCCATATGTTTTTCATGGCTGCCATATCGGTCCGGAAAAAACCGGATCGCCGGATCGGTAAAATTCAGTGTAGTGCACAAACGCCCTAAGTCTGTGCGCAATTTTCGCGCAACTGGTGCGTTTTTGGCGCTAGTTACAGTACATTTTCTTCGTTCTAAGGTTATGGTAAATGATTAGTATTCGATTTCAACCGCGCGCAGCCGCACTCTAAAACTGTCACCTACCTGTCCATTCCACTTATCTGACTCTAGGAACAGTTTTTACGGGAAAATGTTTTTTAACAATTTTCCACGCAATGTTTCCATATATATTTCTTACCGTTAAATTAAACTTCCCCCTGGAATACGACAGACATTTTAAAACTAAAATCGGCCCAGCCATTCTTTAGTTTTTGCGAGACTAACGTACATTTTATATTTAAAGATAATCTGACCAGCGAACTTTTGTACGCAACTGTACTAAAAAAATATCCATAACATCCCGTTCATTTAGGATGGTTACGCTTATGTATGGCGCGGTCGCTTTTACGTGACCTCTACAATTTGGGCGGGTTACTAGTGAATTGTTGTCATGTTCTTGTTTTTGATATATCTTTCATGATAGCTGTAATTGAAAGCTAAAATTAACAGGAACGAATGTTCATGAATTACTTAAATTTGTTTAATGTATGCCATGTGCCTAAATGTTATGGAAACTGTGTATTCGATCTCTAAAGTACGACCAGTCTAAAATTAATCAAATTTATCTTTATCTTTAAATCGTGTAAAGTTACAAGATCTTAAATTCTAGACATAATAAGTGTCTACCACGGATATTTCTCGCGGCGAGAAGAAGTACTTAAATAGGTGTGATACGTTCTGGCTCGGCCACGGTGTCAACTAAGGCTGTGGTTGTGTCAGTATACGGTACGGATAAGTACCTCGTAGTACTTTGATGGAAAAAAAGAGTACCACAGTATTTCATCAGTTATAACACATTTTTGGTGGCCGGGCTGCAACGCATACGACCCAGCCCGGCCACGCTTCTATCGAAATAAATAGATAACTTTACGATGCAATTTTGGTAGGGGGTAATGGTACGTATTCTGTACCAACGAGATTGTGTCCGTTTCCCCTTTAAAATGGTAATTAAAACAATATATTTTGGCATTGAAATTTCTGAAATAAAACGCCTGATATTGTTGATTGAGCAATATACGTAACTCGACGTCTCCTGTATATTTTTTTTTGTAGGCGCAATGGCTCATATGATTTAAACTAGGCTTAGTTAAAATTTGATAAAAATTTATAATTATACATCTATCTTTTCCCATTGGTCTTTTTCCACTTACATTTTGTTTAGTGTTAATAGTTTCTAAGACCCCAAAATATTTTAAAAGCTTAGCAGTCAGGGCTGCCTCAATACAAAAAGGTAATATATTAAGTAAGTACAACAAAATAAACATTGATTTTGAAAAAAAAATGTACTTTTTATTTCTTTAATATCCATTTCATACATAGGTATACAACGTTTTTTAACCAACTCAAAAAAGAAGGAGGTTATCAATTCGACTGTATATTTTTTTTATGGGTACCTCAGAACTTTTTCGTTAATGAACGGATTTGGATAATTCTTTTTTTATTTGAAAGGTGACGCTTCTCGTGTGGTCTCATTCAAATTTCATCAAGAATTGACGAGAAGTTCTGGAATTATCGTGAATAATGCGTATTGAGATTTTAGTTTGGTTATTTAGACGACTTCTTTATTTTCATCAAAGTGAGGATCTTTTTCAAATTTTTTTTTGTCGAAAGTTTATAGCTACTCCTGACGTGATCTTATTTTCACCAAGTCAAGATCAGGAGATAAAATCCCAGGAAAATTGAGAGAAATTCTCTAATATAGGCAACATCGTTACATTTATTTTTGAAGTTAGTCAAGTATTTGCATCTGGTAGTATGATCATCTCATAGTGATGAGCTGGTGATGGAAGCTACAAAGCTGGAGAATAATTCCTTAAGTATTAATCGTACGTATGGACTAATAGTTACCTATATTCTTTCAGGTTATTAGGGTGAGCTGATTGATGATGAAAGTTGAAACTCCTCAACATAGTTTTAGGATGTTTTATAAATACCATATATTATGCACGAATGGACCTTCAGTTGTATACCTTCAAGTTATCTAAGAAGCTAAAGATGGATAGCTGAACTCCGTAACGGTCAGGATATTACAACAATTTATCATAATCACCATGTAGTTTCGCTACGATTATTTACACTAAAAAGCGAAAAATAAAACGTTAAAAAAATGTCACCGCCTCCAAAGAGCATCTTCAAACAAAATTAACAAAAAAAGTCCAGTCCGTGCACTTGTCTCCCCCGGTGTCTACCCCAGTAGAGCAATCGACACGTCCACTATTTTGTCGACTTGTCTCCACCGACCGGGGGAGACAAGTACACTTTAGAATTTTTTTATTGATATATCCACTTGTCGCCACTATAAATCGAAAATAAATAAATAGAAAGAAAGAATAGAAATGAAATACTAAGCTAAGAAATTACACGAGCGTCTCACGACAGTAAGCACACGGCAGAGTTGACATTTCAGTTTTTTTGTGAACAATCCATAACTTTTGTTACACAAAAAAAAATTAAACGAAATTTAAGGCGATCTCTTCGCGGCGCTTCGCGATCGCCTTTTTCTAACCTATCACGTGTTCTACAGGACTTCCGAGGCAAAATCGCTCATACTTGGCATCTCGAAATAACCTAAAATACGACATTTTACAATCTCATATCTCACAAACTAGTTATCTCCGCGCTCTAAGAATGGTGTCATTGGAATGGGGAGATTAAAATCTACATTATCCATACAAAGAATCCATAAAAAGCCTGCGGCGAGATACTAATACCAACCCGTTGTCAGTCAGTCAGTAACGCAAGTGTTTTAACTATAGATATTTGAAGTCTAATAAACTTACTTCTGATATTGTTATGGTTCCAGTTCCAGAACACTTAGTTCTTTTAGCGGATGCACATTTCCAATACGATGTATTGTTTTTATACATTTTCTTGCGAGTATGTTGTATTGATGCCCACCGCAAAGTAAAATTATCCCACCTTTTCTTGTTATGAATTCCACGTCATTCATATTTTGTGATCAAATTATTATAGAAATAAATTTTATATCGGTGGACATACACAAAAAAAAAAACATACATACAGACGAATAGAGAACCTCCTCCTTTTTGATTTATAAGTCGGTTAATAAGCACTGAAACTAGCGCCAAAAACGCTCCAGCCATGCACAGAGTTATTTTATTTCTATTCTTTCTTTCTATTTATTTATTTCGATCTAATAGTGGCGACAAGTGAATATAAAAATAAAAAAATTCTAAAGTTTACTTGTCTCCCCCGGTCGGTGGAGACAAGTGGATGAAAAAATAATATTTTTCTGAAGTTTACTTGTCTCCCCCGGTCGGTGGAGACAAGTCCACAAAAAAGTGGACGTGTCTCTACTGGGGTAGACACCGGGGGAGACAAGTGCACGGACTGAAAAAGTCGGTGCCAAGCCAAGCCAAAAAGAATAGGAACGAATTATACTGAGTGAAATAACAAAAAATAAAAAAACCCGGTCCCAAGCGTGAGGTGTAGGACGTATTTACCTCAAATACCTATTAGACTTGGCACCGACTTCAAACAGTTCAGTAAGTAGGTAGGTACCAAGATAAGTTAGAAAAAGTCACGCATTTTCGTCCTTTGAATTAAAAATTCTAATTACTTTTTTCGTTTTTTAGTGTTTGTTAATTTTGTTTCAAGATTCTTTTTGAAGGCGGTTCCCTTTTTTAAAAAATGTTTTATTTCTATTACTTAAAAATTCGTAAAACTCATATTTACAAACAATTTTTTGTATGGAGGCAGCCCTGAGTGATAATCTCTCAAGACGTCAAATTACGTTTATTTGCTCAAACAATAATGTCAGGCGTTTTATTTCAGAAATTTCGATGCAAAAATAAATAGTTTTAATTACTATTTTAAAGGGAAAGCAGACACATTCTCGTTGGTACAGAATACGTACCATCACCTCGTACCAAAATTGCATCGTAAAGTTACCTATTTATTTCGATAGAAGCGTGGCCGGGCTGGGTCGTATGCGTTGCAGCCCGGCTACCAAAAATGTGTTATAACTGATGAAATACTGTGGTACTCTTTTTTTCCAACGAAGTACTACGAGGTACTTATCCGTACCGTTTACTGACACAACCACAGCCTTATTTGACGCCGTGGCCGGGCCAGGACGTAACACACCTTAAATAGGCCACCAAGATCGTAGGATCTGACACATCTGTACTTTTTTTATTTAGGGGTTTTCTGAAGGGAAAAGTGTATGCAAGTAATTTCGCAGATATTTCCTGAGCTCAAAACAGGAATTCGTCGAGTTATTGACGAAATCCAACCAAAATTGTGTCAAAATGTTATCGAAAAGGGTGAACGTTTGCAAGGAAAGCCGAGGCGAAAATTTTCGGATGTTGTGTTCCACACGTAACCTCCGTGTCCATATTTATAGTTAAAGATAAATTATTTTCAAAATAAAGTGCAAATTGAGTTTTATTAAAAATAAGTAGGTTTTGAGACACCCTTTAGTACATTAAATTGGAAGCTTTATAGGCATACCTATAGATGATTGTTCTGATGATAAACATACTACAAGGAAGTACCTACCTATTCCTTTTTCCAACATTGTAAGGTAAAATGCCAGTATCAATTTATATTATGCCGAACAGCATAACCGAAGATTTCAAATGATCGTAAGTATTTGACTTAATCTGGCCTGGCGTGTTCGATTGAAGCACCGTCAATACGACGGGCCGTAATCCGAGTCCGGCCCAATAACCCGCTTAGGGTCGAACAAAACAACCCGCATGGACCCATCTATCATCAGAGACAGGACAGCAGGACACGTTGTGGCTGAGTGCGCGAATTTCCTACGTACCCCCAATCGGCTATAAGCAATTTGGTTTGAGGCAATTCGAGTGAGGAAATAAGTTTTGCTTTATTTAGTAGGTACCTAAATTGTGTGGTAAGGTAAGGTGTACCTGCTAAGTATAATTTGTATTAGCAAAATAAACGAACAGTAAGTAATTTACGCTCCGTAAACTTAATTCACCTGGGTTAATTCACCTAGGTGAATTAAGTATACTATTCGTAAACTTCAATCACCTGTACCGCTGGTCACAAAACAAAAGACATATATTTAAAATAATATGTATACTTTATTCACCCAAGTTAAAAATGGATCACCTAGGTCACAGCCATCTCTATCGTCTTCTACAAGCCATGCGCATAAAGTTGGCAACGTAGTTTTAAGTGAACCGATTTGACACCGTTTGCACCGTTTGACAGGTAAACAGCGAGTAAACGTCGAGTACTGAATCCTATGGAGATGGCATATCTTCTATACATCTATACAAATAAATAAAATTGGAGTGTCTGTTTGTAACATTAAATAACCGCTTTTTACTACGTGCATATGATTAAATATACGGTACATATACCAAAATGACATGTTTTACAATTTTTGTCTGTCTGTCTGTTTGTTCCGGCTAATCTCTGAAACGGCTGGACCGATTAATACGACAATTAGAAGAAGTTGAAAATTGAATTCCAAGATTTTTTTACATTGTGACTTAGTTACACCTCACTTTTTCGTAGGTATGCCACCTCCATAGGATTTAGTACTCAGAGGAGTAAACCGGTTCACAGCAATGTTGCCGTTCCGTATCATAGCATGGCTTGTAGAAGACGATAGAGACGGCTGTGACTAGGCATATTGGAAAAATATTGAACAAAAAGTACCAGAGCAGCCTAAGCAACCAGCCTGGTTGCTTGGTTACTCGTAATAACTCCTGGTTCAACCAGGATACCTACTTAAAATGCTGCTGCCTATAAAACTCAAAACATATAAAACAACTCCTGGTTAGCTATGCAACCCTGGTACTTTCAGCTAATAATATTTTAATATAATAATTAATTTAATATCATATTACGTATATTGTATCAAAGTGGTATCAAACTGGTATCAAATTATCAAGTGATTTACGTCAAGTATGACTTTTTGAATATGGTGTGACTATTAGGAAAAAAATTCTTCGTAGTCACACCAGTGTGGAAAATGAGAAAAAATTTCTTCGTAGTCACACCAGTGTGAAAAATAGGAAAAAAATTCTTCGTAGTCACACCAGTGTGACAAAACGGTGTGACAGCGAGTCCGTTGGGAAAAATTTAGTTCGTCACATTACCGCAACATGGCGAGGATTTTTATTTTTCTACACCCGATGTTAATATGGCGGGTGTTGGTACTAAATAGTATATTTTAGGTAGAATTTTTTGGTAATGGGTACAATTCAATCGGTAGTTTCCCATTTGTTCTATAGAACATGACGTCATTGAACAAAATAAGAATATTTTCTCTCGTTTTTTACTATAAAACATGTATTGTAATAATGTTAAGTTGTCATTATCAATGTCGTATACTATGTCATGGAAGAATTTGGGAAAATGTATGATTCCCATTTTGTTCTATGGTGGTAGACTCGGGTGAAAAATTTGTTCCCCCGGTCGGTGGAGACAAGTCGACAAAAAAGTGGACGTGTCTATACTGGGGTAGACAACGGGAGAGACAAGTGGACGAAGGGGTTCTATGGAACAAAAAAGGGGAAAAAATATGTTTTGTACCCAATAACGTCATGTTCCATAGAACAAATGGGAACTGCCGAATTTAATTTAATGCTGTGGTACACCCGCCATTTTGACTCTCACGCAGATGAACAGTCGAACTGCCAAAGAGACTGCGGAGCCTCATGTGAAAATTGAGCAAATGCCCCTTTGAAAACGAGTCGATCACTAAAATGTCCGAAAAAAACAAGGCCAGTGTTTCTAAGGCCTCATTTCCACCTGCAAGTAAGTCTTCGGCGATAAATGTCCGAAGGTCTGTCAGATAGCAACTTGCAAGTGTAAACTAATTACAACTTGCAAGTGTGTTTACACTTGCAAGTTACTATCTGACAGACTGTCGGACATTTATCGCAGAAGACTTACTTGCAGGTGGAAATGAGGCCTAAGCCTCCGCCAGGAATAATAGTGTTCTGTGTTCTAAGCTAGGAAAGCTCATAGTGTTCCGGTGATATCACATCCATTTTAAATTTTAGAAGTTCTAATATGTTTTAAAATCCTGCTAGTTCGGCAAAAACGTCGCCAAATAAGGTACCTGAGGGTATTAAGGCCTAGCTAAGAGAAATTTGTAATAAAATGAAAAATATCTAACATAATCAACAAGCTTTATTATTAATCAGTCATGTACTTAAATTACTACAGAGTTTTGACAAAAAATAGCTTCTCTAGTTTAAAACCAAAACAATATATAACTTTTTTAAAAACGCACTCTGTAGGCCTTATTATACTAGGGTAGGGTAAAAAGGCCTATACTTTAAACTATTCAAAAATCAACTTATACTACGTAAATTGGTATTCTTGAGATCAATTATCATTAACGTAAAGCAATAGGAAGCATAGTGGTCTTAAAAAATTAAATAAATTGCCTTTATTCGCATTCATCAGGACATTAAAGTTATCAGTATCTTCTGCAGTTAAACCGACACACTCTTCGTGGTACCACTTGGAGCATCGTGAGCATTGCCTCATTGCATCGTCCATTCTATCTTCTTTACAGGCATAGGATTACGTCACAAACTTTTCTTTAAACTGCCAGACTGCAGATGATTTCTAATTGTTCTTCTGGGAACCTTATATCTCTCTGCAGCCTTATACGTACTCAAAGTTCGTCCTTGTACTGCTCTAACAGCTGCGATCAGATCGTCTTCTGACCACAATGCCCGTTTGGGAGGCATCGTGACCGTAAGCACTGAAAATAATGATAAATAAATTGAAAATTTATAACTGCGTACATACTATCCACCAGTAAACATTTTAAAAACACGCTCCTACTTATATAGCAGTTAAAAAAATAGGAGTATAATAAGGCCTATAGTAAAATTTTACAGGCCTTAATATCCGCCAGCCACGTGGATACAGAAAAAATTATAATAAAAAATTTACAACTACAAGTCTTTTAATACGGTAACATAGGGACAAGCATACATTAATTAATAAACAGTCAGTCAATACAGGTTTGTAACTATGATATTATTTTCAAAATAACTTACGTTTTACTGGAGCCATTTTTTATAATTTATGCCGCGTGACCGCACCGCTGAATGATTTCGACGACACTGGCGAGGTGAGAAGTGCAAGCGTTCGTCCGCCACTTCGCAGCGACTTGTATACGCTCTGAGCTTGTGTGAGTGTAACCTTGATCGTCAATTACTGTATTTCGTACGTTTTTTGTTACTTAGGCCTTATTACCCGACAGGCCTTAATACCCGCAGGTACCTTATAGGAACAAAGTAACTACCTACTGTAAATAAAACAAAAATATAAAATATCATAAACCTTTAAATAAATCTCTTAATATCCAATCTGTGTACATGATGATACGCGCCAATCTCTTTATAGAACTTCGTATTAGCCTGTGAACTATCATTCGCATTTTAAGGCTAACACTGCGGGGGCTTCTTAGAATTTTCATTAGATTATGAACCTTATTACATTGTAACCGAATATACGTGATTCCCATTCAAAGTTCATAATAACATAGGGTGTAGAATCGCTTGTCAGCTGTCGTTGGATGCAGTGGTGGCCGTTGATTCAGTAGCGATGTCTTCACATCGGGGAGGGAGGATGATTTGTAATTCTTCAGTCAATTGGACTTCGTCTTCTGCGAGTGGGTCTTCTGGGACCTTTGTATCGTATTCTTCGTTTGCAGACTGGCCACTGGAAAAGAATAAAAAGTTTCTGCAGTAAGTAGGTACCTAGGTAAGTACCTATGTTTTTTGTCGATTGCATTGAAAAAGCTACGGTGACCGATTTTGACTGGGCACCCAGTGTTCCACGTTCAGTCGGCCGGATCGCGCTGACGAAAACCGACACCGACGTTAGGTACTTACACTATCCTCGCTACAAATTGTGAGTGAGTAGGTATCTACCTACTAAATAAAGCAAGAAGAATCAATTGTGCCAAAATTCATTGCAATCCAAGAAATTAACTAATGGTGCCCTTACACGGGCAACTATAATATACCTAGCTAAATTCCTGTCAATACCCGTCAGCTATGACGTCACGCACGACCACATCAAGCTACTTCGCGTGATGACAAAATGTAGCAACCTGCTGCTGAGATACGGTCACACAATACCACGAAATATGGAGCAACTTTAAAAACTAGGCAATACAAAGTAACTACTGCCGATGCGATGCCGGTAAGTTTCTCTCGCGAAATCGAGACGTAGCTATGTTATACTTACCTACGTATGTATAAACCAGATAGAAACTTGATCAATGCCGCAATTAATTGTGCAATTAGATACAATAAATTTGGGCATTGATTCGAGAATATTGCTTGAATTAAGTGGAACAATCTCTAGATTGCTCCACTTAATTGCTCCATATTTATCCATATAACAGTTGCCAAGCAATTATCTATCGCCAAAAATTGCCTGTGTAAGCGCACCTTAACGCAGAGAAGTGGAAAATGAAAATTATGCAAGTGGAAGGGATCCCTGTTTAAAAAATTGAGTCACGCACGACCCATCGTGCTTGAAAGGAAAGTGAAAACGGCCCTTTTTTGAGGGACTTTAAAGCTAGCTAGTTATAAAGTTGGTCCTATACAAATGTACAGAGAAAGTTAAGTACATTTCAAAAAATCGAGCTTTGCCGCTCTAGAGGTAAAGGAACTATAGGTACCAACTAATAAAACTGCCCTTAAGTGGATTCTGGGCGAAGACTACTATAAATTTATTGATAAGTATAAGTACCTACCTAATAAGTAAGTAGTTTCTAGAATCTATAAAGTTTAAAGATTCACTCGAGCCTGCTCTCCGGCCCTGGCTCCCGTGAGCACAGACGTGTAGAGCCGAGCGCGCGCGCCGTGCAGCCTCATGCCCGCCGGAACGTCCTCAGCGCCAGATCTCGTCTAATAGCGTGAAATGTTGACTATAATCGAGTGGAGACAGACTCACTCAAGTCGGTTGATCTCCAGCCCTTGCTCCCGCGAGCACAGACGTGTAGAGCCGAGCGCGCGCGCCGTGCAGCCTCATGCAGCGTCATGCTCGCCGGAACGTCCTCGGCGCCACAGATCTCGTCTAATAGCGTTAACTGTTGACTATAATCGAGTGGAGACAGACCCACTCAAGTTGATCTCCGGCACTTGCTCCCGCGAGCACTGACGTGTAGAGCCGAGCGCGCGCGCCGTGCAGCCTCGTGCAGCGTCATGCTCGCTGGAACGTCCTCGGCGCCAGATCTCGTCTAATAGCGTTAACTGTTGACTATAATCGAGTGGAGACAGACCCACTCAAGTTGGTCTCCGGCACTTGCTCCCGCGAGCACTGACGTGTAGAGCCGAGCGCGCGCGCCGTGCAGCCTCGTGCAGCGTCATGCTCGCTGGAACGTCCTCGGCGCCAGATCTCGTCTAATAGCGTTATCTGTTGACTATAATCGAGTGGAGACAGACCCACTCAAGTTGGTCTCCGGCACTTGCTCCCGCGAGCACTGACGTGTAGAGCCGAGCGCGCGCGCCGTGCAGCCTCATGCCCGCCGCACGTCCTCAGCGCCAGATCTCGTCTCTGGTATGGGATGGGGGACTACAGCGTTAACTGTTGACTATAATCGAGTGGAGAAAGACTCACTCAAGTTGGTCTCCGGCCCTTGCTCCCGCGAGCACTGACGTGTAGAGCTCTGGCATGGGATGTAGGCCAATAGCGTTAACTGTTGACTTTTAATCGAGTGGATAAAGACTCGCTCAAGTTGGTCGCCGGGCCCTTGCTCCCACGAGCACTGACGTGTAGAGCCGAGCGCGCGCGCCGTGCAGCCTCATGCCCGCCGCACGTCCTCAGCGCCAGATCTCGTCTCTGGTATGGGATGGGGGACTACAGCGTTAACTGTTGACTATAATCGAGTGGAGAAAGACTCACTCAAGTTGGTCTCCGGCCCTTGCTCCCGCGAGCACTGACGTGTAGAGCCGAGCGCGCGCGCCGTGCAGCCTCATGCCCGCCGCACGTCCTCAGCGCCAGATCTCGTCTCTGGTATGGGATGGGGGACTACAGCGTTAACTGTTGACTATAATCGAGTGGAGAAGGACTCACTCAAGTTGGTCTCCGGCCCTTGCTCCCGCGAGCACTGACGTGTAGAGCCGAGCGCACGCGCCGTGCAGCCTCATGCCCGCCGCACGTCCTCAGCGCTAGATCTCGTCTCTGGTCTAGGATGGGGGACTACAGCGTTAACTGTTGACTATAATCGAGTGGAGAAAGACTCACTCAAGTTGGTATCCGGCCCTTGCTCCCGCGAGCACTGACGTGTAGAGCCGAGGGCGCGCCTCGTGTAGCCTCATGCCCGCCGCGCACGTCCTCATCGCCAGATCTCATCGCTGGTATAGGATGGAGGCTAATAGCGTTAACTGTTAACTATAATCGAGTGGAGAAAGACTCACTCAAGTTGGTCTCCGGCCCTTGCTCCCACGAGCACTGACGTGTAGAGCTCTGGTCTGGGATGGGGGACTACAGCGTAAACTGTTGACTATAATCGAGTGGAGAAAGACTCACTCAAGTTGGTCTCCGGCCCTTGCTCCCACGAGCACTGACGTGTAGAGCTCTGGTCTGGGATGGGGGACTACAGCGTTAACTGTTGACTATAATCGAGTGGAGAAAGACTCACTCAAGTTGGTCTCCGGCCCTTGCTCCCACGAGCACTGACGTGTAGAGCTCTGGTCTGGGATGGGGGACTACAGCGTTAACTGTTGACTATAATCGAGTGGAGAAAGACTCACTCAAGTTGGTCTCCGGCCCTTGCTCCCGCGAGCACTGACGTGTAGAGCCGAGCGCGCGCGCCGTGCAGCCTCATACCCGCCGGCACGTCCTCAGCGCCAGATCTCGTCTCTGGTATGGGATGGAGGACTACGGCATTAACTGTCAAAACATTCGGGGTCTATCACTCACTACAAAGCGGAGGTTAGGTTTCTTGAACTAAAATTCTGTACCAGCAAAGCTAACTTTCAAAAGTTTATCGATGTTTTCTAATATTAAGACTATTTATAGTCGACATATTGTACCTAGAGTCGACAATAGTTAGATGATCAATACTTGCACGATATGAATGAACACTTCTTTGCTCTCGTAATAGGCGCCACACACGATCACTTTTAACTGCCAGTTTTCACTGAACAGTTTTAACTGACAGTGAAAACTGAACGTGTTTAAGTAACATGAAAACTGTCAGTTTTTCATAGTAACCCTAGCCACACACTATCACTTTTTACTATCAGTTTTCATTGAACAGTTTTAACTGAAAATGAAAACTGAACGTGTTGCTATGAAAAACTAACAATTTTCATTGTACACACGTTCGGTTTTCACTGTCAGTTAAAAATGTTCAGTGAAAACTGACAGTTAAAAGTACCTAATCGTGTGTGGCTAGGGTTACACATTCAAAACGAAAATGACACATTAACAAAATGTACTACGTACCTACACAGAACATACCAATAAATAGTAGGTAGGTACTCTACGTAGGTACCTAAGTACGTGTTTACAGGTGAAAAAGAAATTGTATTTCCTGAATTGTTTAAACAGTAGGTATAGGTACCTCAGCACAAATGAGAAGGCATTTTTGGATAAAATGAAAAACAGTACACATACGAGCGGTTGAGTCTAGCGCTTGGCACTTGGTAGTTGGAGCACCTGGCTCTAACTCGTGTAACAAAAATCTGGTTGTGTGTGATGTCTTCTCTACTAGGTACCTACTTAGGATCAATAACTTGCTGTATCTAAGTTAAGTAATTATGAATTTTGTAGTTTTGTTCCGTGTGAAGAATAAAAAAGAAATGTTATTTTTATTATTACCTACATTATAATTAAGTAACTCTATGATTACATACCTTCATCTTGCACAAGTGCTTCTTTTTCTTTCGAGTCTCTAGTTCGAGCATTTTCGTCTGGTGGTTGCATCAACAACAGCTTGTTATCTGAAAACTCAGGTCACTTAGGATAGGAAGCGATTGGCCCTTGCAACCTTCGAAGCTTGCAACGGCAGAAAACAGTTGAATTTAATTAGTTTAGACCACACGACTGAAGTAAAACTTATAAATTTATAAGACATGGCATTTAGTACACTTTACTTTCTTTAAAGCTTATAGGTACCTACTCATCCATCAACTTCCGTTCTAACGCTCTCGTAACTTCCGTAACATTCACCAGCTTACCTAGGTACTCCCCAAGTCAAGCGTGCGTAAAGAAGTTTTACTTCAAAAAAGAGACTTCTTATTTACTTACCGTTCTTGCTTATGCCTCGTGATGGGGTGTCTGAATACCCGCGGAACAGGGTTTCGATTTCGTCTGGAGACATGCGCCGCAGATACGGCACCCGCTTCAAGTCAGGTCGGTGGAGACAACGGAACGAGTTTCGATGCTGAGGAAATACCACCAGGTCGTGTTTAATTGTGGTGAATTTTGTAATTACAGATAAGGAGAACTAAGAAACTAGTTAGATAAAGAATTAAGTTTTTTGTAAAAAAATCATTTATGACAAGCTTTTTTGCTAACTGTACTTTATTATATTGTATTGTCATCCCAACCCAACCTGTATGTAAAATATCAGCTCAATCAGACTCTGGGAAGTTGGTCAAATTAAGCTTGCAAGATTTAACCCGAACGGACATAAGGTACTTGATACAAATAGGGCCTAATTTGAAATGATTATAATTCAATAAATATTAAAGGTTACTAAAAACATGCTTAATTAGCTTCTTTTAATCTTTAATTGTAGGAATCTATGAAAAAATAAACAGTTTCTAGCTAAATCAAGCAAAATAATGGAATTCCGAAGACATAAATTTTGGCCTTATTAAATCGGCTATATTTAATAAGGCCTTCAAAAATGTATTTAGTTTATATATTGTATGTTTTAAGTTGTAACTAGATGTATTAATAACTTTCAGCGGGTAGGTAATATAACGACGCTTACGGAAATTCTATAGATAAAACAAACAATTCTAATTAGTTGGTATAAATAGAGGTACTCTTACTTTGACTAGACCTGGAGCCACCTGCACCCTCTCGCAAGCTCGGGACATGCTCGAGCACTGTACCACGCTGTCGTGCTTCACGGAGATGGCGGATAGACCGCTACGCACAAGATCTTCGTTTATCTAAAGCAAAAACAGCAATAAGGCATTTTGATCGGCATGTCCGTTCGTTACCCGTGACACCTTCGTGAATTCAAATTCAAATTTATTCATTTTACACTGATACAGCACTTGTGATTGTGAACGTCAATGAAGCTACGGCCACAGATTACTAAATAGTGCTACGGCGTAGCTTCATTGAGCGTAGCTGCTACGCTATCGGTTCGTGCGCCCTGTGCCCGCCACAGGGCCTAGCAACGAGGGGAATCGGCAAGAAACTCCCTATCATATTTCATCAATTTCTCTACCAAGCTTAACCAACGAAATATGAACCAAATAAACAACAAACAAATTTTTACTGCGTGAGTATTTTAATTATTAATATTTTAAAATCAGTAAGATAAAACATAGCAGTCCATCACTAATAGACCATGGTGTCACGGGGTAAAGCGATTCCCCATAGCACCCCTGGGGGTATCATCAAAGGGGTGTCACGGGTAATGAACGGGCATGTCCTGTCCAAAACGGTATGAATATTTTCGAATATTAAAAAATTTAACAAGAAACTACCTAGTACCTACCTAAAGCTATAAAGACAAATAAGTAGGTACTTTGATTGATGTGATGAGGGACAGCGTTTTACCTAGTACTTACCTACCTAGTTCTATTAGGTACCGAGTACATTAAATTGCAAGTATGTCTACTGCAATTTAGGAAGACGTCTACCTAAATGGCAGATACCTAGATGATACTATGTATAATATGGTTTACCGCCTGGCCACGGGACAGCGCGGCCGGCGGCGGCGGCGACGAGCGAATTACGCATCAGTTGGTGCGTTTCATTGACTTATTTGATTATACGTCTGGCGCGAGCGCGCAATGATTGCGCAATTCGCTGGTCACCGCCGCCGCCGCGATTTCCCGTGGCCAGACGTAAAAAGAAACTAATAAAGCTGTAAAGACAAATACCTAATACTTTGATTGATGTGATGAACGACATCAGTTTACCTAGAGTACCTACTTAGCTACCTATAGTTCCGGGTGTCCTAACAACACCTACCTAGGTATTTAAGTACTTGTATTTTGAATTTCAAATAATTTTTGTTTTATTAAAAATAGAAAACACGGATATTTTGCAGTTCTCATCAGCAAAGTTTGAGGTTAAGATATGAAGCGTTTTTCAGTAGAGCAACGCATAGAAATTGTGAAAAATCCACTACTAAAATGGTTAAAAGGTTAAAAATTTGCAGAAACGAGTTATCTCGCGGCGAGAAGAAGTAAACAGGCCACCAAGATCGTGGGGTCTGGCACATCTGGACTTTTTATTTTGGGGTGTTCTGAAGGGAAAAGTGTATTCAAGTACCTACAGGAATTCGTCGTTCGTTCGTATTGACGAAATCCAACCAAAATTATGTCTAAATGTCATCGAAAAGGGTGAATACGTTTGCCAGAAAAGCCGAGGAGAGCATTATTGTTGGATGTTAATACTCAATACTCAATACTCAATACTTTATTGCTTTTCCACAATGGGTGAAAAGATGTTATGATAAATTATGAACATTATGGACCCTGTAGGGCACAGCAAATTAGAAGAGAGGAGGTCACTTTAAAAATTAAAATCTAATATTTTATTTAAAATTATCATTATTTAACGTGTAGAATTTAATAAAAAAAAAAAAATTAATTGATCTATTATATATTAAATTATTATATTATTTATTTATATATATAAAAAAAAATATTTGTTAGTTAATTTTTGTTATGAATTATTGTAATATATTAATCTATCTTATCATTAAAATATTCCTGTAATGTATAATAACTTTTTGATATGTTGTGTTCCACACATAACCTCCGTGTCCATATTTATAGTAAAAGATAAAATATTTTCAAAATTCAAGTGCAATGAGTTGTAATAAAAAAAAAACTCATGTAGGTTTTGAGACACCCTTTATTTAGAAGGTAGGTACATTAAATTGGAAGCTAATAGGTAGGTATACCTAAACTATAGATGATTGATACTGATGATAAACATATTTATGAAAATACAAGGAAGTCCTACCTATTCCTTTTTTCAACATTGTAAGGTAAAATGCCAGTATCAATTTATATTATGCCGAACAGCATAACCGAAGATTTCAAATGATCGTAAGTATTTGACTTAATCTGGCCTGTCCAACGTGTTCGATTGAAGCACCGTCAATACGACGGGCCGTAATCCGAGTCCGGCCCAATAACCCGCTTAGGGTCGAACAAAACAACCCGCATGGACCCATCTATCATCAGAGACAGGACGCGTTGTGGCTGAGTGCGCGAATTTCCTACGTACCCCCAATCGGCTATAAGCAATTTGGTTTGAGGCAATTCGAGTGAGGAAATAAGTTTTGCTTTATTTAGTAGGCACCTACCTAAATTGTGTGGTAAGGTAAGGTGTAGCTGCTAAGTATAATTTGTATTAGCAAAATAAACGAACAGTAAGTAATTTACTGGCTGCTCCCCGCAGTTTTACCCGCGAGTGACGCTCATTCCCGTGGGAATATCGAGATAAAATAGCTTACGTTACACAGA
Organism: Crambus lathoniellus; assembly: GCA_949710035.1. NCBI lineage: Eukaryota > Metazoa > Arthropoda > Insecta > Lepidoptera > Crambidae > Crambus > Crambus lathoniellus. Next base: position 30,750,634 of record OX453298.1, on the reverse strand, counting down.
AATAACGTATACTAGCTTTTAAGTACTGTAGTTCCAAATAGCTTTGCCAGGCGTACGGATAAAGCCGCCAGGGTCAGGCTATTGGATACTTGTCCGGCCAAATTTGACGGTGTCCGGCCTGTCCAGTTTATACCTCTTTGGCCAACTCGCGAACATTGAGTACGTAGTACCTACATTATAATTCAATGCTCATAGTGTATCAGTATCAGGGGGGTAATTGTCTAACTCAACATCAATCGCAATCGCATTAAGTTTGAAAGATATTGCACGGCCATTGCTGCTTTTGCCAACAAAAATTTTATCAACTTTCTTCAACAACAAGTGATGGATGCATGACGTATGTCAATCTGAAAGCGATTGCGATTGATGTTGAGTTAGACAATTACCCCCCAGGTCAGGATGACGAGTGTAAGTCAACAAATGGCTATGCTATATGCATGAGAGCAATGTACTACCAATGTAGAAGACCTACTAGCGACGCTGATGACGAATTCACGCACTGTTAGCACTTGGCATCGTCACTATACCTGCAGCTCTTTCCCCTCACAGCAAGGCACTAGTGGCGGGAACTCCTCCTTCAGTTTGTGCGCGAAGGTCATCACCGCCATGTTGTCTCAACATGCCACCTGGTTCATCTGCCCCAGCAGCGACGCTAGCGACGAATTCATGCACTGTTAACACTTGGCATCATCACTATACCTGCAGCTCTTTCCCCTCACAGCAAAGCACTAGTGGCGGGAGCTCCTCCTTCAGTTTGTGCGCGCAGGTCATCACCGCCATGTTGTCTCCACTGGCCACCTGGTTCATCTGCCGCAGCAGCGACGCTAGCGACGAATTCATGCACTGTTAACACTTGGCATCATCACTATACCTGCAGCTCTTTCCCCTCACAGGAAGGCACTAGTGGCGGGAGCTTCTCCTTCAGTTTGTGCGCGGAGTTCATCACCGCCATGTTGTCTCCGCTGGCCACCGGGTTCATCTGCCGCAGCAGCAACGCTGACGACGAATTCATGCACTGTTAACACTTCGCATCATCACTGTACCTGCAGCTCTTTTCCCTCACAGCAAGGCACCAGTGGTGGGAGCTCCTCCTTTAGCTTGTGCGCGGAGCTCATCACCGCCATGTTGTCTTCGCTAACCACCTGGTTCATCTGCCGCAGCAGCGCGCTGACGACGAATCCATGCACTGTTAACACTTGGCATCATCACTATACCTGCAGCTCTTTCCCTTCACAGCAAGGCACTAGTGGCGGGAGCTCCTCCTTCAGTTTGTGCGCGGAGCTCATCACCGCCATGTTGTCTCCGCTGGCCACCGGGTTCATCATCCGCAGCAGCGACGCTAGCGACGAATTCATGCACTGTTAACACTTGGCATCATCACTATACCTGCAGCTCTTTCCCCTCACAGCAAGGCACTAGTGGCGGGAGCTCCTCCTTCAGTTTGTGCGCGGAGCTCATCACCGCCATGTTGTCTCCACTGGCCACCGGGTTCATTTGCCGAAGCGACGCCGAAGACGACCGCTTCTCCTTCACCTCGATGTTCTCTGACGAAGCCTCCATCTTGTTCATCCTCACCAGGCCAGGGTTGTGCTCATGAAGCAGCTGCATCACGATGGAATTTTGTATGGTTGGGTATGTTTTTTTGGTGTGTGTCTAGAGTTTCCTTTACTTTTCACATTTTTATAATTTGACACTGATTGACGTTTCGATTTTTGAATGTGTTTAAAGACGTGTAAGTTTTCTTTGTTTTTTGGATTGGGCATAGAGTAAGCAATAAAAATGGGAAAAATAAATAAGTTGCATGTTGCATGGGAGTGAGGCATGGAGAAAGATAAATAAGTATATTTAATACATATAGAAGGTTCTAGGTCAAGCTTGGCGTCGACTACAGCAGAAGCGCGTCGAATCGAAGAGAATCGCGTTGAATCGAATCTGACAACCAATTCCCGCGGTCGACTCGATTCGGCGCGCCGCGCTTCTACTCTAAAAAGGCTAATTTACATTTGCATAAGTACAGTAGCGAGTTAAGAAATCAGTCAGTTAAGTAACAAGTAGTAACTTGTAAGTAGCGTCCAAACGTATAGGCGAGTAAGTAGTCATTAGTTGCCGTTCCGAGAAGTATCCGCCGAAGTTTTTTATTTTACAGCTTTTCTTATGTCGTATGGTCAGTAGTGCCCATTGTTCTTTTTCTTATGCAGCATCTCGAGCTAATTTGTAATTTATACTCATCGCTTTTAGTGTTATATTTATATAGGCAATCATATCCTAAACATTCCTTGAAGAACTTTAATGTTGTCTCCTCCGACTACTTCATCGTGCTGTTATTTAAAACGCAAACTCAAAACAAATCAACTTCAAGAAAAAAAAAAAATTAAAACAAAACACGTTGCAACCTAAAAACTTATGAACTGTACTAAACTCGCCCGTCTACACGCGCGGCGAGTTTAGTTGGCGCCGTTGGCGGGGTGCGGAAGACGCACGCGCGGGGTGGACTTGCACTTGACTTACCGAAAAAATAGAACCTCATCCTATTCTCTGTACTTAATCGTTAAGTTATTACTTAACTGGCAAATCCCTGTCCAAACTATGATAAGAACTTAACTCGCCAAGACCGTAAGTTAACTCGCTACTGTACTTATGCAAATGTAAATTAGCCATAATGGACGCACCTTCATAGCAAATGTATAGCAGGCGACTTTCTTCGATTCGGTTCGGCTCTGTTCGGCGCGCCTAGTCGATTAAAATGATATTAATATGTTTCATTATTATGGGGAGTAGGTACCTAATTAATGAATTCGGCATGACCATTCTGCTCTTTTAATCGTAACCCCAGTGGCGTAGCGTGGGTTTTCGCCGCTTGGGGACGACCGGAAATACGCCGCCCCTTGTTTTTTTATTCATCATCATCATCATCATGTCAGCCGAACGACACCCACTGCTGGTGCTGGGCATAAGCCTCCCCCAAGGATCTCCACAACGATCGGTCCCTCGCTGCCCGCATCCAGCGGCTTCCCGCGACCTTAACGAGATCGTTCGTTTCACCTTGTAGGGGGCCTGCCCCCGGAACGTCGTCGTCAGGTACGCGGTCGCTATTCGAGAACTTTTCCGCCCCAACGTCCATTGGTTCTCCGCGCTATGTGTCCCGCCCACTGCCACAATGCAATCCTTCGAGCGATGTGGGTTGTTTTAGTTCTCCTGCGGATTTCATCATTTCTGATTCGATCGAGCAGGGACATAAGTACCAAGTTTTTTTTTATTATTATAGAAAAATGGACCTATATCGACGTCTCCGACGAATAAACATGCAATGTGCGCTTGCACGTAAAATTATTTTGCTTTAAACTATTTATTATGTCCTGTACCATGTAGTCCATGGAAATCGTACATTTTGCCTTGCGTTAAATGAGGTAGTTCTGATTTTTTTGTATGTTAGTAGTGATGAGGTAGTAATGGCAAATCCAAGTTTTCCACCTCGAAAGCCCTCCGGATCATTGTTAAATATTTAAAAATCCAATAAATTTTCAGATTTTTTTCAGTTTTTGTCAATTTTTACCACCAAGGACCTGTGTTACGGCAAAAGAGAACAATTTGGTTCTTGTAAGTCAAATACAGGGTGTTTTTCTATAAGTGCAATTCCTCTTAGGTGGTGATTGTGCTCATGAATATGAACAACTTTTACTATGGGGCCAACTCTGCAACTCAACAAAAAAAATCAGCTGTTTCATACAATTTGTTAATACCTACCTGACCAGAATGTATGGAACAGCTGATTTTTTTTGTGAAGTTGCAGAGTTGGCCCCATAGTCATATTCATGAGCACAATCACCACCTAAGAGGAATTGCACTTATAGAAAAACACCCTGTAGTTTTTAAGATGGGGCTATTTAAAAGTTTGCAAAAATTAAAAAAAAGGAAGTAGGTATTACAGTTTTTTGAGTTTTCGACATTTTGACCCATAGTAGTGGGTTTATGGCAAAAGATAAATTATTAGTTATTAAAGTCCATTAAATTTCCAACAAAATGAGACCAATTAGTAATATCAACTTACACTTGATAGTTCCTGAGACAGCTGTTCAAAGTTATTGAGGTAAGTAAACAATTATGTAATAGAAGGGTTTGCAAAATGAAGTACGCCCTAAAGGAAGGAGGATCTGGAAGGTGGTGGGATCAATTATGTACATTGTATGTATAATTTTGATGGACCAGGCACGTCCTCTGAATCCACAGCACACTTTTTGGGGGCAGCTTGCTGAGGTATAATTTCTTCATCGAACTGCTCAGGACGGTGAAAATCGTCCTTTGATGGTGGGTTATCAATCAATGGTTCATCAATGTCATCACACATCAGGTCTGGTATGTTCTCGCATGATTGGCCAATGCAGTAGCTGCAAACACCGGAACATTTGAGTTCTGCTTTCCTGCAACCACATCTGCTGGTACAACCTTACATCTTTGGTATGCTTTCAAGGTGATTAAGGTTTGCGTGTCATTAACAGGGTAGAACGGGAACGTCTCCCAGATCCTTCTTCCTTTATGGCTTACTACCTTTTGCAAAGCCTTCTATTACATAATTGTTTACTTACCTACCTCAATAACTTTGAACAGCTGTCTCAGGAACTATCAAGTGTAAGTTGATATTACTAATTGGTCTCATTTTGTTGGAAATTTAATGGACTTTAATAACTAATAATTTATCTTTTGCCATAAACCCACTACTATGGGTCAAAATGTCGATAACTAAAAAAACTGTAATACTTCCTTTTTTTGAATTTTTGCAAACTTTTAAATAGCCCCATCTTAAAAACTATTTGACTTACAAGAACCAAATTATTCTCTTTTTATTGCAAATTTAGTGTACTTTAAAGCGTGCATAGTAACTTTTGCCGTAACACAGGTCCTTGGTGGTAAAAATTGACAAAAACTGAAAAAATCTGAAAATTTATTGGATTTTTAAATATTTAACAATGATCCGGAGGGCTTTCGAGGTGGAAAACTTGGATTTGTCATTAATATCACATCGCTACTAACATATAAAAAAATCAGAACTACCTCATTTAATGCAAGGCAACACCACTTATTTGGTACGATTTCCATGTACTAATGGTATTACCTTTAAATATTAGACAGTAAAATTAAAAATTATAGAGAGATATCATTTTAAAATCGTTACCCGAGTAATGGTAGAACGTATTCTACAACTTTAAAACTGTCTTGATAAGACACGAATAAGCGTGTATATAACATTTATAGTCAAATTTTGTTCGCGCTCTCAATTTAGTAATGTGCTCTTACTCGTGTAAAAATCCAAGCTCTCACCTACGGTTGTGCTGATGGTGGAGTCGCTTCAAGACCTTCCACGAATGCTGTCCAGCTTAGCTGACGCTTCAATCTCGGTCTCGGCATGAACATCGACAAAACAAAAATCATGTACAACTCGCTAATAGACCCGCGACCGATTACTATCATTGGTGCACCCCTCAAAGTTGTCCGAGAATACGTTTACCTCGGGCAAACCTTGCAAATGGGTAAAAACAACTTCCAGAGTGAAACTAATAGAAGAATCTGGCTGGGATGGGCAGCGCATTCGGCAAACTTCGTCGAGTTTTCACGTCGTCAATTCCGCAAAGTCTGAAGACCAAAGTCTTTGGACAAGTCCGTCCTACCCGTAATGACTTACGGGGCCGAAACGTGGACACTCACGGTGGGACGTCGACACTCACGGTTGGACTAGTCCACCAATTTAAAGTCGGCCAGCGAGCTATGGAGAGGGCTATGCTCGGCGTTTTTCTGAAGGATAGAATAAGAAACGAAGTTATCCGACAGAGAACCAAAGTCACCGACATAACCGAAAAATAAGCAAGCTAAAGTGGCAGTGGGCTGGCCGCACAGCGCTCAAAGAACTGATGGCCGTTGGGGCAAACAAGTTCTGGCGTGGAGACCGCGTTTAGGCAAACGTTGCGTAGGTTGCCCTGCTACCAGGTGGAGCGACGACCTGCGAAAGATGGCAGGCGGGGGCTGGCTGCGAAGAGCTGTAGACCAAGCTCAGTGGTGCAAATTAGGAGAGGCCTATGTCCAGCAGTGGACGAAAAGGGGTGATGATGATGATGATGATGATTAGCCATTAAATGTCCCTACTGCTGGGGCACACACAGGTCTTCTTTATGGATGGATAAAGAGATACTTGTGTTGCTCATGCTAATTAGCCGCCCAAAATTCTGCGCTCTATCGTTCTCCTTTACACTCTGAGAGCTGTTCTCTGAATTTTGGTCAAACACCAAGTTTTGGTGACGTATGTGGGGCTGGTAGTATGCACAATTGCACATTCCCATGAATTTACTTAAAGAAATATGTACCTACGTGGCTTTTCATTAGGTGTTTCAAAGACCAAATCGTACGTACACCAAGAGTAGAGACAGAGCTTATCTCAAGAAAATGAAAAGAAATAACGGGTTATACTTAAGTGCTAGAATCTCCTAACCCAGATAACAAAAAAAAACTTGACTAGTAAATTAACTTTGCATACATCCGCTACATTCGACTTGTAGCTTGCTACAGATTATCTGAGATTCGATTCCACCTCGCTCGCCGCCTCTCTTGCGCACGCTATCTTCCCTTTTGCTTGGCACGTAACTACGTCTAACGTAACGTCGATTTCGATTTTTTTTAAGTATGTTTTTACATTTTCCATATTAATAAATTGGCGCTTCCTGCCGCCCCCTTTCGTATGCCGCCTGGGGCCATGCCCCCAACCCACGCCGTTAGTATTGATTAATTTGTTAAAAAGTGCTAAATCTAAATTAATTAATCAATTCACAAGGGATCTGTGGAGAGAGAGAGCCGTAAAACGTTTGAAAAACGCGATTCAACCTCTAAGGGTGGGAATTGGCGAGAAAAACTCGGAATTTGCGTCTGGTTTTCTTTGTAAAAAATTGGTCTCATTAGACTGAAAGATTTACTAAGAAAACCTACACGTCCTAGAGGAAATTTAAGTACCTATGTAGGTACAGTCAGCGTCAAATTGATATAAGCGTCTAGAGTAGTCAAAAAGATCTGAAAAACATAAAACCAATTTGATCTAGGCAGTTCGAATCATCATATTGTTGTAAGCGCGCAAGGTGTTCAAAACATCTAGGCACTCATTGTTCCATATTTATATGAGCGGTCAGAGTGTTCAAATTTATCTAAGCAAACAAAGCTATCAAAACATCTGTGCATAATGTACAACACCATAGTGCACAGATATTTTGAGAGCTTTGTTTGCTTAGATGATTTTGAACACTCTGACCGCTCATATAAATATGAAACAATGAGTGCCTAGATGTTTTGAACACCTTGCGCGCTTACAACAATATGATGATTTGAACTGCCTAGATCAAATTGGTTTTATGTTTTTCAGATCTTTTTGACTACTCTAGACGCTTATATCAATTTGACGCTGACTGTACCTACTTTCGATATCTGGTGTTGTATTTTGTATGAATACCTACTTGATCCTTGACCATTGGCTGGCCTGCGCGCACTTGTGATTTTTAGTCGACTGATACTTTAGTCGGAATCGTGACGATCGCGATCAAACTGTCGGCCGATAGTTTGGTATTGAAAGCCTGCGCGCACTTGTGATTTTTGTGCAGCGCAGACGACACACTTATTGTGTGATCGAGTCTGCGGAGCACAAAAAGTCTGCATGGCGCGCAAAAGTCGGTCGCGGATTTTTCACAGACTCAACGCACACGACGCACATCTTCGATCATTCTGTCGGCTGAACTGTAGGGACTTAGACGCTATGGAAATACGCTATGGACAGACTAAAGTGTGCGCCGTCTGCGTTAGCGCGCGTTGAAGCAACGTTCTATTTTTTTCGCACACTTTTGTGCGGCGCGGCGCGGTCTGCCCGAATTACACGGATTTTTTGTGCGCCGGACTTTTTGCGTGTGGTGTGCGTTACTGCGTATAATTGCATAGGTTCTATTTTCACAGACTAAAAAGTGCGTCACGGATAGTCTGCCGTCTGCGCTGCGCCGTCGATCGATAGTTTAGTTGGGGTATCGCACGAATCGCGTGTGTCCGCGTTTTGTGCTGTGCCGGCGTTAGTGGCCGGAGGCATCCACAAGAAGCGAGTGGCGACGATTTGTAGCGTGTGGTGGCCACAGACTTCACTCATGTGCGTGCGGAGAGTTCATAGAAAATGTAGGACAGCTACAGGAAACAGGTCGGTGGTGGCGTTTTGTGGTTGCGGACAGTGGTCCGTGTGTGGCGACCCTTAGACGGTTTCAGATTAGCGTTTTATTAGCTATGTTAGCCTAAGCTCCTATGAGACAAATATAGCTAAACCACTGACACCACTAACGGTTCGAGCGAACACGCCCAAAAAATGCCAGTGTATGCGAGTCATGACAACATACAAATTTCTTGATGCGAGTCCGGTTTTTTAAGCGCGTTATATAGCGCGCGTGTAAGCGCGTATGCCGAAACGACCGTACTTATACGCGCAGAAAAAAAAACGCTAGTTTGAAACCGCTCTCATAGTCACGTCTCAAATATCTCATCAAGGCCTCTTTTTTATCACAGGAGTAAAGTCGAATGGCTCTCAAGTCGATAAGCGTCGTATATCGAACCCCAATCACGTACCAACGCTCTAGAGAGTCTATAGAACTTAGAAATTATGCTCCATAGTAGAGCGAAAGGGCCAAATCCCCAGAGGCAGTAACAAGGTAACTATTTAGTAATCTGTGTTATCTGTGGTAGTACTTACTTAGTTCCCAAAAAGAGGTTCTGAAACTTTTGGAAAGGTTACAGTCATAGATGTATTATTCCTGGTTACAGTCACATCACAATGAGGGTTGCGAAACAAGAGACAATCATGCTGAGTTATTTTGGTTTGGCTTGCATAGGCAAGTGAACGTACACTTCGGACCCGTGGTCACACTATTTTGTTACACTTAAAAGTAACTGGTGAGCATATTTATCATTCATAGCTTGCATACAATTTAATGATACAAACTATGACAAACTACCTCAGCTTTAAGAGTTAAGCTAAAGTAACTTAATTAGCTCTTGGTCTACAATCCGCAGAAGCATTTGTTTGCACACAAACTACCTAACCTAAGAAGGATGCACTCAAATGACAAACTCGATGAGCCAAAATGAAACTCAGGGTTTTTTAGCAATTTTTTATTCACATGACAAAACTGGAGTAAGAAAATTATAACGAAAACTCGATAAATAACATAATAACGCATTAAAAATTGATTTACAGTAAATTAGTTCACCTTAATTACTTTGATTTAGCAATAACTAGTACTGTAGACCATTTAATCATTTCACATGAATAAATGGTCTAGTACCCGTTTCCAATATATTGGTACTATTAATATAAGAACTAATAGATATAGTCGAAAGCTCCAAGTCACAAAATGTCGACGTTATGCTTTAGCCTCAAGGAGCAGTCCCTGGGGTGCCCTCAGGCCCTTCTTCTTTCACCTGTCCGGGAACGTAGAAGTCCTTCTGTTCTGTTTCTTCTGTGCTCTCCAAGATTCGTTTCTGTAATGACAAAGTATTTTAATATTGCAATTACGCTAAGACAAAGACATAATAGGCGGTTAATCACTAGACCTTCGTCAAAATGAGATCATACATGCGATATTCAGTCGATGGATCAGCATCAGTATAAATAAGTGGATCTGGGAATGACACCGAAAATTGCAGTTCAGTTTCCAGTGAGCCCGAGTACTTTTATATCCACAACGGGGTTGCACTTAGCCTTCATCGCACCTGAAGTTAAGTGATGATAAGGCTGAAGATGGAAGCGCACTACTCCCGGAATCCTCAATCACTGAGTTACTGGCTATCTTATCCCTAATTGCCGGATCACAATAATGCTGATAACATCATTGTTATGGCTTCAGCCTTAGATAAGAATCTGATGGTGATAGGACTAAGAACAAGTCCTACCACCAACCAAACCGAATACAGTATGTACCCCCACTGGGAATCGAACCCGGGACCTTTGGGTCTGATACATGGGTGTACCACTAGACCACAAAAGCTGTTAAAAAAGTTCTATAAAATGCAACGAGCCCAACGCTTTAGATTTAGCGGGCTTAGCGGCAGGGCTGCCATGTGCGGAAAATCGAGAATCGTACATTAAATTTCAAAAAAACGCACACCTGTGCAAAAACCATACAAACTCGGAAAAAACATTGGAAAAACGATCGTACACGGCAAAATAAATAAGCGTACTTCCATACAAAATCTGAAATTTGTGATCGTACACTGTTATAAATAATCGTACAAATACGATTAAAATCGTACAAATGGCAGCCCTGATTAGCGGGTGGTTGAAGGGTCAACACGAGAACGAACTGTAGCGAAGTTGACTGCTGATCAAATTGTGCTACGTGCTGAGTTTAGGACGACGCGTTCCGTTGACGATTCGTTCCCGAGTTGATGATTCTGCGAGTTGCACGCAAACGAAGTGTTTCATTTCGCTCCGCCTGCGTATTTAACTCCTCCTTGGGTTTGGTACATTTCTATAAAACTTAGCACATGTGCACATTTTCCTTTATTCATTTGGTGTAAGTACTCGTTATTACTTTGTGCACAAAAAATAATCTTAAAGGCAGTTAAAAAAAAATGGTATTTTTAGAAAAAATCGACCCGTCTCACAACCAGGAGCCGTACTCTGAAACGCAAATCCGAAACTTCGGTTAGCCCCGTCCCTTTCACACGATTCTGTCACACAACTGGGGAGTGACAGGGACGGGTATAACGAAGTTTCGGGTTTTGCGTTTCAGATTAGGCCCTCAGTCCCCTGGTTCACGAACCGTCGGAAATGCTCCCGACCGACGTCGGAATGTGTGCACAGTCTCTGTCACTCACTATAGAATGGACAAAGACAAAGCACAGAATTCAAATCCGATTCCGCTTCCGATGTTTTGTGAATCAGGGGGGCTGCTCCGATGGGACTCGAACCCACGACCTTTTGCTATCCGGGCGACTGCTCTAACCACTGAGCTACGGAGTCGTTCTAAATACATTCACTTTTCTAAATACTTTAATTTCAATTTTTCAATAATAAAAATTGCATTGTGAATACAAAAAAGTAAAAATTAATAACTTAAAAAAAGTTGCTATCGTACGTAGCGTAGCGTAACGTTTCAAACTGCATAGAGTGAGCGCAAAACTAGCAAACTGTGAACACTCCATTTCAAATATATTATTATGGAAGGGCGTACTAGACCGATACGCCGCCGCTAACCAGTCGGCGGCAAACGGTTTGCCTACACGCAGCCTTATAGACTTTTTTATTAGTCTCACCAATCTCTGCTTCTCCTCCTTCATCTCGGCGAGCAGCGAGCGCAGGATGCGGTGCGAGAGAAACTCGCTGGTGCGCCGCACGTCGCCGCAGTCGCCGCGTATGCGGTTGTCCACCACCGCCGACGCCAGGCCCTCTACCGCTTCACCCCACTCCACTAAAGAATAAAGTCTTATCACTACTTAACATCAGGTGTGATGAAGGCTACGTGCGGCCCCGTTGTGGATAAAAAAAAGAAAAAAAAAAGTTCCGTTTTAGCAGCGTTGTGAACTTTTGTGATGGGTAAAAAAAAATAAACTCGCGAAAGGATCACGTGACCGTCAGATCGTAAGACGGACACGTGACCTGATCTAAAAACTGTTACAATGTCATTAGAATACAAAGGCACGCCATCGTTTCCAAAGTTGTAAAAGCTCAGCTTAGAAAACAAGCGGCATTCAATCCAGAAGACCTCGGTTCAAAGCCAGTCCGTATTTTTTAATTTTTTTGTCAAATTCCTTTTTTTTTTGTGAAAAAGTCTAGGGAGCCCTTTTCACTTCTGCCGGCACTCCCGGAGTGCAACCCGTTGTTTTTTTTTACAATTACAACACTACTTAGCCCTATTTGGCCGGTCAGGCGTCAATGAGTTAAGTATATCTTGAGAGGAAAAAAGCGGAATTGGTTTGAGTGTGGTAGTTATCTCGTTTTACCTACCTCACTGCCGAATTTGATAATGATACCCAAAGATTATTGTTAAGGTGCATGGAAACCCTGACGCAGAGGTCCCAGCCGAAGATACTCTGAAGGTGCCAGAAAAATCTCTTAACTGCACCTGCCCTGCAGACTCTGGGAGACGAAAAGATCAACCACTACGTTGGCGTATCCTGCTTCCGAAGTATCCATATGCCCTAGAATCCTAGAAAGAATGTCTCGTTTGTATCGGACGGTGAGGGCACGCGCTCTCTATATCAGCTGTCCGGTTATCCTACGCTACACAAACCGCAGTTGCGATGTAAAGTGGCACCATCAACGCTCAAGCACAGATTACTAAATAGTTATGATATCTATTTAGTAATCTGTGCTTGAGCGTTGCACGCCTGGCTGAAGGCACTAGCGGCATGATCGCGTAGATTAGAGTGCGCGGTGGTGAGCGTTTTTTTTTACTTTGATTGGGTTTGCTCTTGATCCCAATCAAGCCCATGGGAAGTCAATCCTAAGACAGGATCTACGACTGGGCGAGCTAACCTAGATTGTGCCTATTCAAGCTTGCTTTGAAGGTGGTCGGGTTATAAGTAATCGGAAAAACAGACGCAGGGAGGGAGTTCCACTCCTTTGCTGTGCGCAATATAAAAGATGTTGAGTAGCGCTTGGTGCAAGATTTAGGAATATCAACCAAGAAATGGTAGTAGCCCGCTGTGCGTCTGGATGTCCGATGGAAGAAGGGGAATGGTGGTATGCGCTCATGCAGCTCCTGAGCACACTCTTCGAAGTAAAGTCTGTAAAAGACCGACAGACAGGCAACTTTGCGGCGGTGAGCTAGGGTGTGAAACTTGCTCTTTACCAGTTTTTTGTCGCCAATTTAGCCTCTCAGCTCTGCGTTGGATCGTTTGTGCATTGTATCCATGAGAAGTAGAATAATAAATGCAAATTGATACTAACTCGGATGTTTCATGTGCGGCAACGTGACCTTGCCCACGGTGACGTCCATGCCCTTATCCACTCGAGCGGTGACGGAGCGCGATAGAAGTTTGGCAGCAGCGTTCACCATCTTGGAAATTACAACAGTTTAGTAAACAACGTTGTTATTTTGGCCCTTAAAATGTTCTTCTGTTATTATTATTAGGAACCTCCTGAAATTCAGTTTTATGAGGGATGTCATAATAAAACTTTATGGTGCTTTTACGACGAACTTCTACAGTAATTGTTGAATGATCATCAAAATGGTATTTAGACTGATATTTCGATTTATAAATAAACAAATGAGTTTTGTTCTTTTTTGAGACTTATTATATTTTCTGATAATAAATAACATACTTACCTATAAGAAAATTAAAAAAATATTTTTATAAAAAAATAAAACCGCCTTCTAAAAAACCACATCAAAAAAGTAAGAAATAATTCCTCACCAAATAAATAACGTAAGTACTTTGAAGTCGGGCGTGAAACATGTACAATTTTTTGTTGTTTTTGTTAATACCCGCCCGACTTCAAAGTACTTACGTTGTTTATTTGGTGAGGAATTATTTCTTACTTTTTTGATGTGGTTTTTTAGAAGGCGGCTTTATTTTTTTATAAAAATAATTTTTATTTTACTCTTTTTAGTGCATCGTGCAGGCAATTTGCGTGTTTTCTGGTAAATAGGTATGTGATCAAACTCAAAACCTCCTTTTTCGAAGTCGGTTAAAATACCTTGAGGTATCCCCTTTTTAACAAAACAAGAATCATCTAAATCGGTTTATAAACAAAGGAGTTATGCCTAAAGATACGTATTAAATTCACATAAAGTGGTAACGAAAACGACAGTATTTTCAAGATTTCCTGAAAACTACTGAACCGATTTCAAAATTTCAAAAAATGGGACCTACTTGGAAACCAACCTGATGTAATAACGTTTGAACCATTTCAATCGGTTCAGCCGTCTTCGAGTAATCGGTGGACATACACAAAAAAAAAAAACATACATACAGACGAATAGAGAACCTCCTCCTTTTTGATTTAGAAGTCGGTTAAAAAAGAAATTAATGATATTGGTGAAAATATGATATCGCTCCAAATTGTGAATCAGATAATGCCCATTTCCAGACCATTTAGTGCAGAAACAAACGAGCAACACGAAGTGCACAGACTGTTAATGAAATTTAAATGAGGTGGTTGCGTGAGGGACGCATAATCAAATAGTTGCTCCGACTTCTGCAGTGAATGTGCCGAATAGTTCCTGCAAGTGCAAACTGCATTACCGTGTACGAGGTGGCTTATTGAATTTCTGCTTACGATATATTGCATTGAGTTTCGTTTACAATATTCTTAGCAATTGACGTGGCAAGGATTGAAATCGTTTAATAATTTTCACAAAATTTCTATAAAATTATAAATATCATAATAATTAAATAAGTCTCAAGAGAACGTTTTAAATACGGGGGTTGCGTGAGGGACGCATATCAAATACTTGCTCCGACTCCAGTGAATGTGCCGAATAGTTCCTGCAAGTGCAAACTGCATTACCGTGTAAGGGGCGGGCTATTGAATATCTGCTCACGAGATATTTGCATTGAGTTCCGCTTCAAGGGTTCGAAAAATCCTTAGCAATAGGCGTAACAAGGATTGAAATGTTTGATATATTATTACACAGACTAGACGTGGGTGGTAGTGGTAGTGAATCCTACTTAATATTATAAATGTTAAAGTTTAGATGTTTGGTAGTTTGGATGTTTGTAGGTATGTTTGTTACTCAATCACGATAAAACGGCTAAACGGATTTGGCTGAAATTTGGGACACAGATACTTTGTAGCCTGGAGAGGAACATAGGCTACTTTTTATCCCGGTAGGTAACATATCACATTCCCGCGGGATAACGTCGTGAACTCCACGCGGGCGAAGCCGCCGGGCGGAAAGCTAGTGACATAATAATGAGTCTCACGCTAATGTTAAAAATGTTTAAAAGTTAATTAACTATTGAATGTGCCTAGATTGAGACAAAAGGTCTATCTATTCAAGTGGGTCGCCGACAATGGAATAGAAATGGCGCTTTATTGAAAATTAAATTATGGCTAAGGATAGGTATTTTAAGGCGATACTCGGAAAAATTATGGTAAAGCGAGATAGCAATGAGAAAAGGACGCGCGCGGGAGCGAGACCGATTTTGCCGATTACGCAAAAAAAACACAAAATCACTTCGTAGTCAAAAAATTAAGCGATTTTTTAAAAATGCTTCTATACGATCCTAAATATTATTGGTGTCCACTAATTAAACCAATTTTCAATAGTATATGTATCCCCATTTAAGAATAATCTAGATATTTCATATTTTTTAGAGGTATTTTCGAAAATAAAAAGTGTCGAGCCAAAATCATAAAATCGTGTTTCTGAAACTATACGATTCTAGATAAAGGTATAAAGAAAGATATATCTTATTACCAGATTTATAACAACTCTAACCGTCCTATAGTTTTATATCAAAGAGTCCATACTTTTTCCGAGTAGCGCCTTAAATACACATACTACTACTTGAATATTGAAACTTATTCATCATCATCATCATCATCAGCCATACGACGCCCACAAAAAATGCAGATCCTGAGCAATAGTGTCAAAATAATATTGATAATCTTTCTAATAAGTTTCTAATGGGGCAGGCATATAGGTACTCAGCAGTGGCGAGTGGCGTAGAAGGCGGTTTTATTTTTTTATTATCAATATTATTTTGACACTATTGCTCAGGATCTGCATTTTTTGTGTCCGTGTAAGTAGTTGTTACAAAATTTCAAGCTAAGATTTTTTCTTTCTAAAAAATAAAAATAGAATTCTATACAACCTCAAGGAGTTTTCTTCGTTCTGGAAGGAAGCCGCCGATGGCGACAGGATCGGGCAGGTCATCCACGCGGTCAGCGAACGTCACCTCAGCCAACTGGGTTTTCGATGGCTAAAAACAACATGTATTAATTTTGAATTAGTGTCTCACCCATCTAGTGATACCAGATTGGGGTGATTCCCCTTCAAATTCGGGAGGCTCTTAGAGTTGTGGGGGGAATGTTGGGGGGAAAATATTTTCGGGGGATTTTGGGAGGAAAATTTTGTTCATGGTAAAAGTGTCTGTTTTACTATGTGTAAGCAAGCGCTCGAAACTCATTAATCATAGCAATCAGCCAGTGATCTACTCTGCCACATCTCCAAAAAAGCTTATAAAGACACCACTGAGCTAAAAAAACGACGCTTCAAATAGTAAGGAAATGCATTGTTAGGGGTTTTTTCTTCAAAACCGGCGTTTTGGGGGGGATTTCTGACCAAACTTGGGGGGGAATGCAAAATGGGCATCACTGCACCCAGTTAACAGGTAAAAATATTGTACCTATGTAAAATCGACAGATCATCAAGCTGTAAGCAACATGTAAATGCAGTTTGTAATTGACAAGCTTGATGCAATGTCGACTTTACCTAATTTATTTTTACTGAGGAGAATGCGTTTACGGACTATACCTACCTATACCAAAATAAACTGTTCCCAAATAAACAGCAACAATATCCAATACCTTATATTAATAAACTATAAATGCGTACTTTTTAAAACATAAATGTATGCGTTCAAAACAAGGCAGTTATTGTTATTAAAACCAAGCGTCATTCTCACTGCATTTGTAAAGCATTTTGTTGTTTTAATTGGTCCGCTTGCATGCAACCATTCTACGAGTGAGGCATTTGCCAGCCAATTTTATTGTGCACTAGCGGCAGTCTGCGTCTTCCCAGCCTTTTTCCAGTTCCTCGAACTTTTATGCCCTATTTCACCCCTTCAAGTTAATTTCCGCGACTAAATATAGACTTTGTCCTATAAAGTTAATAATGGGGAAGTTAACATGTATATTCTCTACATTTTTATCAACTTATAAACTTAAATACTTATCTTTTGGCAGTTTATCTATTTAATTCTGGTGAACAAGAGGTTATGAGTTTATTTAGAACTAGCTGACCCGGCGCGACTTCGTTCGCGTGGCCCTACCCCCTACTCCACACTACCCCTACCGTATCACTACTCTATCCCTACCCTACCCCTACCCTACCCTACCCTACCCTACCCCTACCCTACCCCTACCCTACCCCTACCCTACCCCTACCCTACCCCTACCCTACCCCTACCATACCCTACCCCTACCCTACCCCTACCCCTACCCTACCCCTACCCTACCCCTACCCTACCCCTACCCTACCCCTACCCTACCCCTACCCTACCCCTACCCTACCCCTACCCTACCCCTACCCTACCCCTACCCTACCCCTACCCTACCCCTACCCTACCCCTACCCTACCCCTACCCTACCCCTACCCTACCCCTACCCTACCCCTACCCTACCCCTACCCTACCCCTACCCTACCCCTACCCTACCCCTACCCTACCCCTACCCTACCCCTACCCTACCCCTACCCTACCCCTACCCTACCCCTACCCTACCCCTACCCTACCCCTACCCTACCCCTACCCTACCCCTACCCTACCCCTACCCTACCCCTACCCTACCCCTACCCTACCCCTACCCTACCCCTACCTGTATTGACTAGCAAACCGCACCTGGCATCCGGTTAAACAGATGGCGACACAGGTGGCCTGACCACGTGTTGTTTGTGAGTCGGTTTGTAGTGGGGGATGCCTTATAAAAGCAAGCTGGCCGTCCGTACGATCACTTTTGGTCGAGACGTGGACAGTGACGGTGCTCCCAGTACAAAGCTAAGTGTTTTGGTTATTTATGGATATTGTTGATGTTGATTTATATAATAATATGTGGATGTGTATATATACGAATATGGGTATATAATGTTTATATGTGTCCTGAATATGCTGGACGTTATGTACAGATATAGAGTATGTTTGTATTGTGTACTATGGATATATAATGTATTGATGGAAGTACCTAGCATAGGTATAACAATGCTCAGTAAATGTATGTTGTATATAACAAGAAATACATTATATATTTTAATAAGTACATGGAAATTACTTCGTAGCTCAGTTTTTAAGATTCAATTTGTGTATTACTAATTCGTTGGGAACATTACTGGTTAGTAATTTGTACGTACGTAGCTTTGGCTTTTATATGCTTAAGGAATAAAGTAAGATAAAAACAGACAAACAAAATAATAAACAAATAATCAATAAACAAATCATAAAATTATATTTCTTGTTTCGTTCTTGACATACCTACCTTTTCAATGATAGTTACTTTAACTAGCTCCATACGAGAAATACTTGACAACTAAAATATCATTTGTCTGTATACCTACTCAGGTCTTCTATCCGATTCATTATCTTTAAAATACCTTGTAGTTTAACCATAAATATATAACGATTCATAACCAAATCTAACATGCGCATCACCGAGTCATGCGTGTCTTCCTTCGGTATATTGTGGACGCCAAGACAATTCGTCGGCCGAAATTCATATTACTTACATACAAGCTTTTATTTAACATACCCATTTAGTATGTATGTATGTATGTAAAGCATGACCAGAAAATGAAAAAGGAAATGTAGCGAAAATTTTTTTTCTATTTTGCCATTTTGTAACAGTGAGGAGGTGAAAGGTTTTTATTTTTTCTAGTCAGGCTTTAAGTATATTAAAACTTAATAAATCGTAAGTGGCGGATTTTGTTTTTTTTTTAAATCCCTTTAGACTGTTCTTTAGGTTTAGAAGTGTTCCACGTTATGTAGGAACCAGCCCAGACTTTACGTACTCCAATTTAAGAACTATAAAACAGTGATACCAGTGCGTACTAGCTAGCTTTGATATGTTAGTTAAAAATGCGTAAGTACCTACTTACGTATAAGTAATAATAGTTTTTATAAATTCAATTGACGAGCTTGTTATGTATGTTTTTTCGAACATAATGAAACGAAATGTACATTTATATTTGGCGGGTACAGAGCGAATCTTAGGAATCTTCGATTAGGAAAAAACCGGCCAAGTGCGAGTCGGACTCGCGAACGAAGGGTTCCGTACCATCCAAAAAATTACGTTTGTTGTATGGGAGTTCCCCTTTATTTATTTTATTTCAATTATTATATTACTTTTGAAGTGAATAAGTGAATAAGTAACTAAATATTCTATGAATATATCAAGCTTCTACCTGCTGCAGTTATTAATGTCGAGCAGAAAACGGCAAATAAATCCTGTTTGTTGTATGGGAGCCCCCATTAATTATTTATTTTATTTTGATTTACTTATTTATTTTTAAAGTGAAAATACAATCACATATTCTGTGAATAATTGAAGCGTCTACCTATTACCGTTATTAATATCGAGCAAAAAACGGCAAAAAAATCACGTTTGTTGTATGGGAGCCCCCTAAATATTTATTTTATTCTGTTTTTAGTATTTGTTGTTGTAGCGGCAACAGAAATACATCATCTGTGAAAATTTCTATCTATAGCTATAGCTATCTGGCTATCACAGTTCATGAGATACAGCCTGGTGAAGTCTCAGTAATAGGGTCCCGTTTTTACCCTTTGGATACGGAACCCTAAAAAAACTACGCAGCCCACGAGAACGGCAGAAGTTGTACCTATGTGTACCTTCGATGTACCCCAAGAATTTATCTTTGTTTTAATAAATCAATGAAACCTACGGGCTAATAAATCACTAAGCTTTTCTACCACAGAGTGTGCGTTACTCCAGCACGAAAGAAGCTTCTAAAGGGAAACGAGTTAACTGAACAGTTCGTGCTTAAATTTAGTGCATCTACACTTATACTATACTTATTACTTTTATATTAGGGGAAAGGTGTCCAAAATGATCCCCCTAAGGGAAATCGGTTACTGTATCCAAAATAATAAAGTAAAAGCAAACATTGAAAAAGTTTTGGGTAAGTCATTTAAGTATTGTTTGTTATACTGGCATGCCATTATTGCAGTTTGGTTTTATATCTTTAGATTTATTAGAGATTTTCCAAACCTCTACTAAAGGATCATTTTGTACACCTGGGTGTCTAAAACGTACCCATACTATCTTGTTTGGTTAACCCATACATTTTTGGTTCAATATATTTTATGTGCTCAACGAGTTCTCTCTCATGCTTAGTTGTAAACACCGTTTGTTTACTGTCCAAACTGCACAAACTGCCTTTTTGTTTTTAGCACCATTACAGGTACAGAAAACTGTCTTGTCGTACAGAAACCTCACTCCCAGTTTTGTCGGCAGGTTTTTCTTTGAATGTACGTGGCAAGATCTGTAAAAAGTACAAATAGGTAGGAATACAATAAAAAACATGACTAATTTTAAATTGTTTTTCAAGTTTGGTGAAATTATTCCTGGGATCGTTTTATTACTACTAAAGGGGATCGTTTTACCCCGAATGTTGAATTTACAAGAATTGTCGAAGTATGACCTCAAAACATTATCTTGGTGAGATCAAAACGAGTTTCAAATGTTACTGAATATCAATTAAAACTACCAGGAAAACTTTCATTCACATATCCATAAAAGAATTTCAACAATTTAACTTTGATTGCAGGCTTATCTTAGATCGAAGACAGGTATTTTCAATTTTTTGCAATAAATCGACGCACTGTACTCACACCGCCATGACACTTTATTGGGCTACTGAGTGAAGTACAGGGAAGACGTTAGCCAATAAATCGCAAAGATGGCACTAGTATTTTCGTTGAAACTGTAGGGAATCATTTTACCTCGAGGGATCATTATGTACACCTTTCCCCTATAAGTATATAATAATAATAATAAGAGAAAAGATTTGTATGTATTCATGTATGTAACGAATAAACTCAAAAACGACTGGACCGATTTCAACAATTCTTTCACTTTTAGAATGCTACATTATCCCTAATTAACATAGGCTATAGAATATTTTGAAAAAAGTTAGGGATCAGATAGAGAGATTCCGGCAGTTAGAAATAAGATAGCCAGTTCCTCAGTAAAGGAGGATTCCGGTAGTAGTGCCGTTACACCTTCAGCCTTATCATCACTTAACATCAGGTGTGATGAAGACTAAGTGCGACCCCGTTGTGGATTAAAAAATCTTTGGTTGAATGTGTTTTACACAGTCAACCTAGAAAAAAAATATTAAAAACCCTATTATATCCTTGTTAATAGCTACAAAAGTTGCTCAGTTTTAGTTTAATTACTATTGAACTAAAATATTTCTGTAAGAAACTTATTATTAATTTATGTTTTTTTTTTGTTTTGTTTGTTAGTAAAATATTTCAGAAAAGTTAAAGTCTACATAATATTCAGTTTCTTAATTCAAGTTTAACTTCGTTTGAATTCACAAATTGTTAAAAAAATCTTAATTTTATATTTTTTTGTATGTATGTAATAATGTTTAAAAAAGTAAATTGAAATAACTTGTTTTCATTTAAACACTTCTGATGCTTGCTTTTATTTATAATCTCTTTTTAATATCTTTTTCCTACGGGCTAAATTTTTTATCAGTGCATACATTTTTAAATTCGACTCAGAATCGGTAAGTGAACAACTTTCTCCTAGAAACATGGGTCAAAATATGACAAAAATGTTTGGACTTCCCATAGTAAATCAATCACTTGATCAGTCCGATTTGTATGAAGAGTCAATTTTTTTTTGTCATATTTCGATTTGACCTATGTTTCTAGGAGAAAGTTGTTCACTTACCGATTCAATCTTAAAAATTTGTGCACTGATTAAAAAATTACCGTATATAAACTTATAATTTACCCCAATAGGCATACTTTTCTATGCCCTACTTACCTCCCAATACCATTTTTGAGGTATTGTATGCCGACTAAATTAAGAGGTAAGAATTTCTAAGAATAATGAATCAGACTATCTATTTCAATGTTAATGCACTATTTACCCATACTGACCAATAAAAAGATGAAAACGCATGAAAAGAAACGAACGCGACTGTATGATTTTTTTTACGAAATACAAATATTTTGTTGTCATTCCGCTTTGTTCGGTTTATCAACTCGTTTTCTTGTAGAAGCTACTTTCCTGCTGGAGTATCGCGCAATGTGGTGAAGTGGTGATGTATGAAATAAAGTTAAAAGCTATTTATTTTACCAGTAGGTTTCATTGATTTATTAAAATTAAGATAAATACTTGTACATCGAAAGTACACATAGGTTTTTACTTTCCGCTCATGTTCATCCATAATGTATGTTATTTGTGTAGGGTACCTAACTCAATTTGGTTTTTCGAGAACGGTTTGACGCGGAAAATTGGTTCGGGACCCTAAAAACGGTACGTTTTTAGGGTCCCGTAGCCAAATGGCAAAAAAACGGAACCCTTATAGATTCGTCATGTCTGTCTGTCTGTCTGTCTGTCTGTCCGTGCGTCCGTCCGTCCGTCCGTATGTCACAGCGACTTTATTCCAAAAGTATAACGACTACAGACTTGAAACTTGGTAGGTAGGTATATTCTGTGAACCGCTTTAGGATTCTTATAGAAAATTAAAAAAATAAAAAATTAAGGGGGGCTCCCCATACATGGAACTGAAACTGATAAAAAATATTTTTATAATACATATTAGTGTGAGGTGTCTTTAGATAGGTATTTAAAAATGATATTTAGGTTTCTTTTATCATTTTTTATCAAAGTCAATATTTTAAAAGATATATAATTCCAAATTGGTAAAATGTGTGTCCCCCCCCTCTAACTTTTAAAATAAGAGAGTGAAAAATCTAGAAAAAATATATGTTGTAGATCTAATTAAAAACTTTCAACGAAAACTGGTTTGAACGAGATATAGTACTTATGTACTTTTTGAGATATAACACATTTTCAAAAACCGCAAATGTAACTTGGTCATTCATACAAACTCTATGAAAAACAAAGTTATATTTTGCTGACGAAAAATTATAGTAGAATTTTGGCTAGGTTTAAGCAATAGGTAAGTTAAGTGGGTACGGAACCCTACATAGGCGAGTCCAACTCGCACTTGGCCGATTTTAAGGTCTTGCGGTCGGACACTACGTATAATTATAACTGAACCAATTTTAATGAAGTTTGGCAATAGATACACTTTAATTTTTTTATCACCTCGGATAATTTTAGGGTGTAATCTACTTGTATGGAAAAGCTGATTTTTTTATCGCGATTTCAGTGTTGGTGCCGTAATAAAAGTTGTTTGTTTTCATGAGTAGAATAATCCCTAAAATTATCCGGGATGATAAAAAAAAATAGGTAACTTGTATAGCCTAATTCGCCACATGCAAAGTAACTAGGTACTGTTACTACACTATACTGTACTTGCATTTTCTTTTGAGCACATCCCAAGAAAAAGAAATCACTAACTCTGACATGAGCGCGACTGCATCCTGTCGGCGCTCAGTCCAAAGGACAAAAAATATGTCGTATATAGTGTCATCTAATCTTAACCGTCTAGTCATATTTTTTCTATGATTACTTAAAAACAATAATTTTGCATAAACGCAGTATTTACAGTTATTAAGCTACAGATATCAACTGAACTAAGTATTTCTACTAATATGTACAAGTAAAAATGAGTGTAAACTCTTCAAAATCTATAAAATTATTTACTGAAGTCGCTCCGAAACCGGCGCGCAGTCCACTCTCGATGAAATTCCGAAACTGACTGCCGACAGGGCTCGCGGGTGATTACAGGGCGACGGGGCAGGCACTCTCGCGCGAATACACTTAAATTTTCGTTTTAAAATTACTTTTCACCAGTTAAATACGGAATAATAATAAAACTCTCAATTAAAATTATTCGCATCGTTAAGACCTTTCGATTGGTATAAAAACTAAATAAAAAGCTTGAGCCGATTTAGAGAAATTTTGCAATTTATGAGTGAAATAGGGATTCATTGGGGATTTTTTTTATAAAAAGTGGTTTAAGAAAATACAATTTCTTTCAATTCAAAATGTTTATTAGGTAGTCGGTCTTCATTGACAATTTTTTTTATTTGAATTTAATAGACAGATATTTAGATATTTTGCTTCAAACATGCCAATTTTTAGGCATTTGACCCCTCTTAAAGCCTTAACATTTCAATGCAGGTATTACTAATGAGTGAAGATTGGAGCAATTATACCTAATTCCCTATCATAAGTGTTTGATAATGTGATAAGTAACACCACCTCGATTGGTTTTAAAAAGTTTGAATAATTTCGTGCGGGTTCGATTCTCGGTTTGGACATGCTATTATTAAAAAAAATTGAATGCAGTTCTATTGTTATTTAAATAAAAATAAAGTCCTATTTCAATAAAACTTTCTATCTACAGTATTTGGTGTGGTCTATGCCACCATGTGACATAGTCATTGGAAGCCCTGGGGGCGTCCCACGCACGACTATGCCATATGTTGGAATAGACCGCACCAAAGTAACTATTCAAACATTTTTAAACCAATCGAGCTGGTGTTACTTAACACATTATAACTTTATCAAACACTTTATGATAATTGCTCCAATCTTCACTCATTAGTAATACATTGAAATGTTAAAGTTTTGAGTACGACAGTCACAGGAAAGGCTATCCATAACGCTGCACAAACTTGTTATTCAACATTAAATGTTAAATTTCGTAGTCTTCCTTTTATTTAAGATGCTATGTTATTAAGAAAAAATGATAAGGTATGATCAAGCCTTTCGATCGGTACAATTAAATTAGAGAAATATTTTTTTTTACATTCGGCGGGTTCGATTCCCAGTTCAGACAGTTGATTACTTAAAATTCTTTGAATGCAGTTCGTTTTCTTTTTAAAATAAAAATGAAGTCTCCTTTCAGTAAAATTTTATATCTTCAGTATTTAAGGTACTTTCCCTCCATGTGAGTTAATTTTGGGACGCCCTGTATATAGATATCAAATTCTTGCGTTACTGACTGACTGACAGACAACGCACAGCCGAAACTACTGGGCGCAATAAGTTACAATTTGGCATGTATGTTCCTTGGAGAGTGTGCTCCCCTGCACTAAGAGAGGATTTTTGGACATTACCCCTCTAAGGGGGGAAAAAGGGTGTCCACATAGACGAAGTCGCGAGAAGAGCGCTAGTAAGGTATAGTTTGACCGCGCTTCCCTAATGAGCGGTACAGTGATTTTAGCTTAATTATAGTTGCGTTGTACTTGCAATTCAATTTAATTTATTAGATTTCAAGACTTAATATTTTATTATGTTTTACTCGGGCTAAGATGGAGGTTCTGATTATTTTTACTATATTTGCAATTATAATAATTTTATTTCACACGTATATTGCTCAGAACCTTATATTGAAATAAAATTTTAGAAAAAATCGATCCAACCCCCGAGTAGTATCCCGCTGTTGCTGTCTGAGAGATAGACGGCTGGATTTTTCTAATATTTCATTTCAACATATTGGAGATCCTGTTTGACGTACATGACAACATAACCATATTCTAAAACTTTGAATCAGAACCTCAATATTTCTCACAAAGAGTTACATCCCGTTGTCTGAGCGCAAGTCAATTCAATAACAAGTCAATCACAAAAGCTATTGTAAGCTTTCATGTTTGGGCCGATTCGATAGAACACGAAGGGTAAAAATTTTTATAAGGCTGATTTTTTACCAGAAATGCCTGAAAAATTCATCATCATCATCATCATGTCAGCCGAACAAAGCCCACTGCTGGGCAAAATCCTCAAGGATATTCACAACGATCGGTTCCCTTGTAGGGGGCCTGCCCACGGAACGTCGTCCGGTATGCGGTCGCCATTCGAGGACCTTTCCGCCCCAACGGATATGGTTCACCGTGCTATGCTATGTGTCCTGCCCACTGCCACTTCAACCGAGCAATCCTTCGAGCGATGCCGGATGTTTTAGTTTTCGCCTTCTGCGTTCGCTCTGCGCGATCGTATCAAAAACGTGGAGGATGGGTCGTTTTTTTTCTAATATTTCATTTTCAATAATAAAAATTGCATTGTGAATGCAAAAAAGTAAATATAATTTGTTATATTAGCAATTATTTTATATTTATCGATTGTCAAATACCTGGAAAGGTATTTCATTCGAGTGTTGAAGGTAGTAATACCTTTACATTGATGAAATAAAAACGCTGGCTCACAGCGCGTAAGAAGTATTGGAAAAATTCGACGCTTCCTCTAACGACTCCGTAGCTCAGCGGTCAGAGCAGTCGCCCGGACAGTGAAAGGTCCCGTGTTCGATTCCCGGCGGAGCTTCTTGGGGGATGGGTCGTTGTTTTCTAATATTTTATTTTCAATGAATATTATATAATTTTGATTTTAATGAAGCTGAGATTTGCAGTAACACTATTCTAATTACAAATTGTCATTCAAACGCTTTTCTTCTACTGGACTAGCGAAGCAAGGAAAATGAAATAAATATATTGTTACATACTTTCTCTGTATCACTCAGCTACCGCATATCCCTGGTCTAAACATAGTCTTAGTCTTTGCTTGGCTTTTTCTCTTTGACTTTATCAATCTTGTGTAAATTTATTTTTCATAGTAAGTGGATTATAGAAAAAACAACGTTAAGTTTTTTAAATTTTGCGCATCGCAACTGGTTGTAAGACGGATCGATTTTTACTAAATACTTGATTTTCAATTTTTCAATAAATATTTGTTTTTTATTCCAATGAAAAATTACGAAATAATTAAGTAGATATTATAGTTAAATGCTGGACACTTTTTGCTAAACATTGTTTTCTCGACAGGGGAAGACCCTGCCTGACAAACTAACACATATTCGTGGACATTCTAACTACCTAAGAATGGCCCAGGTGCTTTAGTTTTAGGCCGAGTTTTGTGTGTCGAGTTTATATTTTTATCTCTCTTCTTTTTTTTAGTGATGTGTGTTATAAGTATTTTGTTGTGTTATGTTATGTGCCTGTTTTGTGTCGCTTCTAAATGTTTTTTCTTCGTATAAGTTTCTTACCACAGGGGTGGGCGGTCGGTCCTTGACGCTCTTCATGTCTTGCTCCGTGTACTCCTCGGAAACAATATTGGTAATGTCCCCAAACAGGATGTTGGGGCCATGCTTGCCCAGCGCGTGGGCCAGCTGACTCGCCAGTTGCGAGGACCAGCGGGGCGTCTTGTCTCTATGGGAAGGAAGGAAGCATAAAAGTCATTGAATTTAGGTACCATGGGCAACAGCGTCACTTAACCACTTCTAAGGTTAAAATGGCTTTCACGCCGCGCGCGCCGTCACAACATACGTTTAGTTCATGCGACACGCGAATCTTTTTTGCTAAGTGGTTAAGCGACGCTGTTGCCCATAGTATCTAAAAAGAGTATATGAAATGATTCATAATCATTTTTCTTCCCCGGTTTTACGGCCAGAATTAATAACCTATCTACGGATAGGGATTGGTGCTATCCAGATTAGTTGCTATGCAACGCTTGATATTAACATAGAATTAACGACAGTTGCCAGGGTGTTGCTAGGTGTTGCCTAGTAACTAATCTGGATTGCACCTATCCCTATCTGTAGATAGGTTATTAATTCTGGCCGTTAGTAGATACTAGTAACGTAATAGTTTTAGGTAGGTAATATTTTTACACCTTTTATCCAGATTCCAGACTTATAAAATAAATTTAAAGAAAAATCAACAGAGGCTGATTATTTAATGCTCATTCGTTCATTCCTTTGATAATTGTTTTAACCGGCAAAATGAAAATGAGCCGTCTTTCATTTCTTTCTCGTGTTGTGACTTTGTGAGTGAAATTTATTTAAGTTGAAATGAACTGACAACCTTTATTTGAGCGTTGTGAAATTAGTCATAATACATATATGTTATATTTTTATAAACATTTTCAAAGTAATTGCATGAAAGTTACCACATCTATTTACCTTGGAAAACTAAAGCCTGAAATGGAATATTCAAATTTCTTTTAGTTTAATAGAGTAGAAACTTTCCCGACCTTTTTGTTTTGATATTGAACGCAGCGGCAGCTTTTATTATCCAAGCTTTTTTAAATTAAACTTAACTCGATTTTAATTTAGAAGCTGGTGGTTAACCATTAAATTTACTTTTTGTTTAAACGGTGGAGTGTGACATATTTATCACCAGTTTCTTGTCATAACGTCACCAAGCTTTAATAACTGACCAATTAGGTAAACAGACTCGAAATCGTTGTATTCTTTCAAACGATACGATACCGATTTGGTCGGTCACGCAATGTGCGACAGGTTGTTAGCTCGAACTCCTCCGTGCCTCGAAAGGCACGCTATGTTGTCAACAAGATTGAATTAGGATGCGAAGAGAAGAACAAGACCGTCACCGCTTTCTACGAGCTGCCGGTCTGAAGTTCTGGAAGAATACGACGGCGGCCTGCCTGCCAACTATTCGCTCCTACCCCCTGATTCACGAACCGTCGGAAACGCTTCCGACAGCGGAATGCCCTGTCTCTCTAACTCACTATAGAATAGACAAAGACAAAGCACAGAATTCGAATCCGATTCCGTTTTCACGTTGACGCGCCAGCGCGTGAACTCCATCACTGTAGCCTCCACTAAATGTATGTTTATCTACTTTTAATGTGAGGAGAAAAACAGGAGTGTCACCGCTTTCTACGAGCTGCCGGCCTGAAGTTCTGGAAGAATACGAAGGCAGCCTGCGCTCGGATTGCCCGCTCTAGGTCGCGCAGCAGCACGTTGACGCGTCGGTGCGTGAACTCCATCAGAGAAGCCTCCACAAATTGTATCTACTTTTGATGTAAATAGAAGAACAAGAGTGTCACCGCTTTCTACGAGCTGCCGGCCTGAAGTTCTGGAAGAACACGACGGCAGCCTGCGCTCGGATCGCCCGCTCTAGGTCGCGCAGCAGCACGTTGACGCGTCGGTGCGTGAACTCCATCAGAGTAGCCTCCACTAAATGTATCTACTTTGAATGTGAGGAGAAGAACAAGAGTGTCACCGCTTTCTACGAGCTGCCGGCCTGAAGTTCTGGAAGAACACGACGGCAGCCTGCGCTCGGATCGCCCGCTCTAGGTCGCGCAGCAGCACGTTGACGCGTCGGTGCGTGAACTTTATCAGTGTAGCCTCCACTAACGGCCGGTTTCAATAACCTATCTCCCAGTAAAAGTAAGCTTATCCTGGTTCTGTTACTAAGCAACCGTTGTTATTTGACACTAATTAACAAAAATATCTATGCAACTAAGCTCGGGTAAGCCTATCTTTACCGGGCAGTAGGTTATTGAAACCGGCCATAAATGTTTCTACTTTTAATGTGGGGAGAAGAACAAGAGTGTCACCGCTTTCTACGAGCTACCGGCCTGAAGTTCTGGAGGAACACGACGGCAACCTGCGCTCGGATCGCACGCTCTAGGTCGCGCAGCAGGACGTTGACGTGCCAATGCATGCACTCCATCCCTGTAGCCTCCACTAAATGTATCTACTTTTAATGTGGTGAGAAGCACAAGAGTCTCACCGCTTTCTACGAGCTGCCGGCCTGATGTTCTGGAAGAACA
This sequence comes from Crambus lathoniellus, assembly GCA_949710035.1. Taxonomy (NCBI): domain Eukaryota; kingdom Metazoa; phylum Arthropoda; class Insecta; order Lepidoptera; family Crambidae; genus Crambus; species Crambus lathoniellus. Next base: position 30,721,227 of record OX453298.1, on the reverse strand, counting down.
CGACGGCAGCCTGCGCTCGGATCGCTCGCTCTAGGTCGCGTAGCAGCACGTTGACGCGCCGATGCGTAAACTAAATCAGTGCAGCCTCCACTAAATGTATCTACTTTTAATGTGGGGAGAAGAACAAGAGTGTCACCTCTTTCTACGAGCTGCCGGCCTGAAGTTCTGGAAGAACACGACGGCAGCCTGCGCTCGGATCGCTCGCTCTAGGTCGCGTAGCAGCACGTTGATGCGCCGATGCGTAAACTAAATCAGTGCAGCCTCCACTAAGTGTATCTACTTTTAATGTGGGGAGAAGAACAAGAGTGTCACCTCTTTCTACGAGCTGCCGGCCTGAAGTTCTGGAAGAACACGACGGCAGCCTGCGCTCGGATCGCCCGCTCTAGGTCGCGCAGCAGCACGTTGACGCGCCGGCGTGCGAACTCCATCACCGCGGCCTCTACTATCTGTGGGTCACATTGAAAATGGACTGAGTCTTGGAGACACAAGCGAAACTGGTAATGAAGTAACTGACTTAGATTAAGAAATTTGCTATAACATCTTAGTCAATACTTTTGTGCAGGTAGCGGCGGAAAGAAAAACATAAGTTACCTATATATACTATGTTAGATCAGATTACTTCAGGTTTTTTATATCTTAAAATCTTAATCTGGCACTGTTTCCATTTCTATATTTTATGTTCCATTTCTTGAAAGGAAACAACCAAAACCTCTTAAAGCGAGACAAAATAATAAGACTCTAATTAGATATTCAACTTAGACAAATCCATTCTAGGGGAATGAAAACAGAGCGCTTTATGAATAATCTAGCAGATTGTGAATGAAACAGACTGTTTTGACATTATCCGCTTCAATTTGAAGTCACATTTGTCGATTGTTCTCAATATTCAAATGAGCGAGAATTCACAATTCACTTGAATAATTACGTTTGAGACACTCGCACACAAAAGCGTAGAGTTAAAGGCTAGCTTGATGGATACGCTTCGGAAAGCTTTCGCAATTAAATTGTTTTGGATAAAGGCTTATTATAAACTTTGTACGTTTCAATGTGTTTATAAATTACAATTTAACAATGCTGCTTATCATCTATGTGTTTAAATCCTTTGAAAAGATTTTGTCTCAAGAAAACGTAACGTAGATTTTCTTGAAGAATGCCAGTGTGAGGAAAAGTTATACCTATATTTTATTTTAATAAGGGCCTGTTCCACAACGTTGGATTAGGAGATACTTACCAGTTTACTTGACAGTTTTGTATGGCCCATCTGTCAAGTAACAGCTAATGAGAACTTACTTAGACATTGTGAAACAGGCCCTTGGTAAGCTAATTGAAAAAGTATCGTGACTTACCGAAAATTCTAACCTATTTGGAGCCGTTTCAGGGTCGAGAGTCAGTTCCCTGCGTGAAGATGGACGATGCCTTTGAAGGCATCATTAGTAAGGAGCGATACTTACCTCATCGAGCAGTTTGATGGGCGCTGTAGGTAGTATGGTTTCCAAGTCCATTCTGGCGCGGGCTTGTCCCAGAGTCATGAGGCGGTCTCCCTGTGTGGAGATGGTCGATGCCTTTGAAAGCATCATTAGTAAGGAGCGACACTTACCTCATCAAGCAGTTTGATGGGCGCTGTAGGTAGTATGGTTTCCAAGTCCATTCTGGCGCGGGCTTGTCCCAGAGTCATGAGGCGGTCTCCCTGCGTGGAGATGGCCGTCGCCATGGCTTCTGATGCAAGTCTCTGGGCTAATTCCATGCTCATGCCCTTGGCGCCACGTTTCGACTAGAATGAAATATAAATATACTCCATATTTGAAAAATTAAAGGTCTCTACTCTACCAATAGGCCTAATTTTAGATAGCCTCCTGAGTTTCAAGATCAGAAAGAAAGTTGTTGGTACAACCGGATGTCCTATAAGAAGTTTTGTTCTTCTTAGAGGAGAAAGGTTAGACGAAAATGTGTACTTTACACAGAATGTCCGGTCAATGTAACATGGTTTTGTTTCGCAGTAGTCAGGATGCAAATATGGACGCCATTTTGTTCTGTGTAAAGTATGCGCGGATTCAGGAGGATAGTAGCTTATGCATAGTAGGTAGGGACTTAAGGTACCGGTGTGTGTCTAATATAAGTTCCTATGTGTAGGTGTTTCGAACTTGCTCAAGAACTGAAAAAAAAGTGGTGTTAACCTGTCAAGCCCCGAAGGTTCACATATTATGAACCCTCGTATTGCTTGGGAAATTTTCCTTATTGATAATAGAAATAAGGTTAAGATTAATAAGACAAACGTTGAAAGACTACTTGCGAGATAAATCTTTGCGATAAATTGATTGATTATACTGAAAGGTTATAACTAACCATCCTGTTTAAAATAATTAGAAATATTTTGAGAATATTCATCTTTTTAATAAATCTGCATTTGGATGCCCAGGGCTTTGTCTCTTTGAAACGAACCTAATGAGCCGTGAAAACATGCATATTCAATCCGCTATTAAACGTAATGAAAAGGTTTCCCAAATGAAAACATTTTGGAAAGATTGGTGGAAAATCTACTGCACAAAACTAGAAAACAGACTATGTTTAGTACGGATTTCTCGTGGTCCTACTTTGTCACTATGGGAACCACGAGGAAATGTAATTAGAACAATTTTTATTCTCTTCTTTTCTCTATAAATGGATGCTGGAAATCCAGTTGACATAATGAATATGTAAAAGCCTGCGAGATATAATTACAAGAAAGCCAAGTTAAAAGTGGTGTGGCGTACACATATTGAGGTCAGGCTATAAAAGTTCCTCTGCGCCATTTCGGAACGCAAAAATCTCAAGGATTCGCTAACGAAGGTGTGAAGAGCTCTTGACTCGCCTTACTCGTACGTGTACAATCCAGCTCTGAGTCCTGATAATGCATGTTGTGGCAAAACATAATGGTCGTTTAGTTGAAACACATATTTTTTGGAACAATAGTTTGTCATGATCTGCACAAAAACTTCAACAAATACAGTCGATCACATACCAAGCTTGTTTGCTACGGAAACCGTTCCTATTATGCAAAGCTACCCTCAAAGATGACAAGACATGCAAAGTTTGATGTAAAATTTGGCTGCGTGATTGTATGAGTACATAGCAATTAACATTTACAAACAAAGTTACCAGCACGCGTATGACACGCGTATGACAAACCCGAGAAGAGTGTTGGTAGAAGGTTTCAAGGTAGAACTACCAGTGTATAGTGCGCCAATCTTTTCTGTTCCGGTGATTATCATTGGAACTAAAACAGTTTTCATGCGACAGTCCATTTTGACAGCTAATTTCGTATTGCAAGTGGCTCCTCTGTCACCGGAACAGAAAAGCTTGTGGCACTGTACTACTATTTATTCTGTGGTAGAACCTTGAAAGTCTATAATTGACAGCCGAACAAGGTTTGTCTATGATAAAATGTCATTTGTCACGTTTCGTTAAAGACAAAACCTTTCTTTAATTCATCATGCTACCCATGCAGGATATTTCGAGGATAATGTTCATTATGATCATTTCCGGTTTTAAAACGTCAAAAGAAATCTTACCTTTTCAAATTCACAGCCCATCTTCCTGACTAGCTGCGCTGCCTTGGCATGCCCGCCGTGCATCAGTTTGAGATTCGCCAAGCGGATTCTTTGCAGCTCCAGATCAGTGTCGTAAGCGTAGATTTCAGCTTTCCTGTGAGTAGCAATGTCTTAATAACTAGTTCCTTATTATGCAAATTACAGAAACTAAGGATTCATTATACCTACTGTCGCAGAATAATGTAAAAACTATAAGTTCATTTACTGAACAATATAAATTGAAGAATATAAGACTGTATTAGTAAGAAGAGAATCTATGTTCAAGTGATTCATAAATCATTGTCACAATTCGATGAATAACATAAATACGAATCAGCTGTTGTAAATATATAAAACCTTATATTAGTCTTATATCACGCAGACGATCTACGTGGCCGAGTGGTGTACGCAACGGATTTCAAAGTGCCGCTATCTCTAGAGGTCCCGGGTTCGATTCCATATGGTCGGGTAAATATTGAAAACGAACTTTTGAATATTTTCTCGGGTCTGGGTGTATGTGGTAATAATACCCGTCGTTATTTCCAATCTCCATAATACTAGAGCTCAAGCTACTAACAGGTTGATATTGGAACAATGTACTTACCTATGTGATGGTGTGCAATTTTATTTATTTATTATTTAGACATATAAGCCAAAGGAGAATGCCCAAGTTGCAATGGACGGCCGTCTAATGTTGCATCAAAGCCATACCTGTTTTATTATGTAGGTAAAATATCTAATTACTTCTCTCCATTATTATATTGAAAGTAAAATAAGGGTTTAGAAATTATTTCCTAAAATGTAACAGTAAGTATAAACAGCGATTGTCTCAGTCGAACATTCTTCCAAATAACAATGCACCACGTGAATGATTCGATATTTTTATAGAAAACATATCGATTCACAAATAGGTACCACAATTTAAGGTTTAAAAGTCTACACCAACGATTTTTAAATGAAAATAACAGAAATCCAGTTCATAAGCTCCGTCCGATGTCGATCAAAGAGTATGTAATCACTAAAGAGTATGTCGCGCCAGATAAGTCTGCGCGCGGTAAAAATCGAATACTAATATTTCCCATAACCTTAGAGCAAAAAAATGTATTGTAACTAGCGCCAAAAACGCCCTAGTCGCGCACAGAGTTATTACTCTTTGGTCGATATTTTCGATGACTGACAGTCAGTGTTGCCGCCTATCAAACTAGAAAAAGTCCGTAACCGAATCAGAAATTACCCGGATTCGTCGGGGCTAGGGCGAATAGGCCAAAGATAGTAATAATGAGTGCTTCAAGTAACATAATAATATGAACTTTTACGCCTTTCATAAAAAAATAACACACTATAGTTACTATTTGAAATAGTGTTGGGTTCCTGCCTGTAGTTGTCATTTTGGCTTATTCTGCACGATCGCCACAAAAATACCCATATTTTTCCGACAGTCGTCGCTACCCGTAAACGTACCCGCTCAAAGCCTAAATTATCCGAAATCAGTTAAAAATACCCGCAATGGCAACACTGCTGACAGTGGCAGTCACACAGCAGTGTCCTGGCTTCCGTGGTTGATAAATACACTGTTACTTTAATACCTAAAAAGTAAATCCCTGTTCAAAATTAAAACTCTGGGCCATGAAAAATGGTCAAATATTAAGAAACTAATTGTAGTATGTTTTTTATCTTGAAGCATGACACAAATGAGTACCGTCCATGGGCATTCTCCTTTGACATGTTTATATGAAATAGTTTTTTGAGTTATGAGGGGGTCAAAAGTGGCTCCAACCAAATGGTTACACACGGTGCTGCTCGCCAGTTCTGTTAGCTTGACACTTGGCTTGACACGCTACTGCGTGTCTAGACAAAAGCCTGACCAGAAAAATTAAAAACGTCGCCATGCTGCAGAAATGTGACCACTAAATGTGAAAAAAAAGCAGACAAACTGATTTTCATTTTGTCGCCATCGCAATTTGAGTTTTATTTTGTTTCTCTCATTGGGGTCGATTTCCACTCGGGAATAAATATTTTTGTGTGATATTTGCGTAGGTTCTGAGTCTGAGGAGAATACAATAAAATTTTAAATAGCTTCGTTTTTACTTACTTCTCTCGTCTTCTGGCACCAGCAGCCATGTCTTCCGTGTACAGTTTGAGAAGAATAGCTTCTTCATGTATCTTTTGGTTTTGCTCTGCTACACGTGCTGCCCACTTTCTATTGGCCTGTTAAAATATATATTTTTTTTGTATGAAATAATCACAAACCCATCATACCTATAGATGGCGATATTTTTATACTGTTTTCATCATTAACATGAGTATTCTAATACTGCCCTGTGAGGCACAATTAGTGTAAGTATCTTGAGATACACAGATTATGCTTAAATCAGATCGTATTGAGATCGCCAAGGCTTTGTTCCTGAAAATTTTCAGAGTTAGCCATATTGGTCTAACTCTGGGTTTCTAAACGCGTGTTACGCGGTCCCTGTGTAATTCAGTTACCACAGATAGGCATATCAAGCGCGGGCGAACGGCGCCGAGAATCTTTTTAGTAGAGACTTTTTTAGGTTTTCATGATTAATTATTGAAGTCTTTTTTTATTTTGTAGTCAAACAAGGCAACTATTTGCTATTATTTTATTTTTTTGGCAAAATTAGGCTGTTTTAATAACTATGTAAGATATTTTGCCTACTTCGTGTAACTTCAATTACAACTGATAGCTGGTTTTAGTAGACATACAACTTATTGCACGGATCGCTTGTAACTTTGATACACGCCCTCGCGTTACACGATTTGTATGGAATTTTAATTAAGCTATAATTTCAATCGCTCTTAAAACTTATTTAATTACAAGCAGATCCACATCCCGTGGGAATATCGGGATAAAATATAGCCTATGTCACTCGGGAAGAATGTAGCTTTCTAATGGTCAAAGAATTTTCAAAATCGGTCCAGTAGTTTCGGAGCCTATTCGATGCAAACAAACAAACAAACAATCAAATCTTTCCTCTTTATAATATTAGTATAGAGTATAGATAATATTTTCAAATAAACACGACAGCCTTGTTTTAGAATTTCGTTTATTTTTTTGGAATTTTTATTACTTACTTAATTTTGTAATTTGCTTAGAAGTAAGAACGCAAAAACAATTTATACCTTCAAATGATTCAAAAAGTTATACGAAATGCGCCCCACAGGGCAGAATACTCAACATACTTGTTGCGTTATTACAGCAACTAAAAATTAGGTAGGTATAAAAAAACAGACCAAAGGATTGATATTAATTTCTTGGCACGAATGAGATCTTCCAGAAGCCTGGCAGTAATGCTACTAATTCCTAAAATGGCCCGTGAAATTGAATATCGGCCCACGAGTGCAGATCTATCCACGGTGAATGTTCATTCGAGAAAGTGAGCCATTAACGAAAACATTTCAAGGGGCGTTTTGTTTTATTGAGCAATTCCAAGGGGTTTGCTCAATAGACTGTTATCTTTAACGGCGTTTTATAATGAAGTACTACAAATCACAGTGAAATCTTTGAATCTTTAATGATATACCTACCTGTTAAATAACTCAACAACGACAGCGGCCGCTTAAATGCTGTTACAAATATTTGTATTATTTTTTGGTTACGAGATGATATCTTTGTATGGTTCTTTAAAACGTCGAAAAAACCCTTTCTCTTAAAAGCCGATGCCAGCAGTTAATGATCATTTATTAAATCTTAAGAGCCAGCGCGCACTTGTGATTTTTAATCGGGCGATAGTTTGATCGTTCTCGGATTAGAAATAAATGGCAGTGCGCGCACTGACGATTAAAAATCAAACTATCGCACAGCGCAACTATCGGCCGGTCGGTAATGTGCATGAAGGACTATGTGAGCGCGCGCACTGCATTCAACTAAACTATCGCCCAACTATCGGCCGACGCGACAGTTTAATCACGATCGTCTTGCCATACCGACTAAACTATCGGTAGACTAAAAATCACAAGTGCGCGCAGGCTCTAAATTGTGTTATGGTTTATATTACCTGTGTCATTTTGTGTTATTTTATAGCTACCTCATCTTCCAGCCATTTCTGTTTTGCCTCCCTCTCGTGCTTCAGCCGGTTCAGCCGCTTCTTCTCGTTGATCCTCCACTGGCGCACCATCGTGATCTTACGCCGGAGCTCAATCTCAGCGGCCGCCTGCACTCGTTGCTTGATCCGGTTCTGTTTCTCTAGTATCCGTGCGGCTCTTTCCTTGCGTTGCTTCTCATTGAACTCCGCTAGGTGTATGAGATGTTGCTGTACTTTCCTTTCTTGCTCTTTTGCTCTGAAATTTTGTTAAAGTTTATGGAATATTAGTTGACAATATTTTTCCCCCCCCCACGAGTCGTAGAAATGGCAACGTTTTGCCATCGATGGACGCGCAGAGGCCCGGATAGCCGGGCGAACCGTTGGTCTGAGGGGAGCGTACCACTCTGGTCCCCCATGGCCTAAAGCGAAGAGAAGGATAAGAAAAAAAAAAAGTTGATAATATTTAATTGGAAGATATTTTTTTTTTTTTTTTATCCACTACCGGGTAGCACTTAGCCTTCATCACACCTGATGATAAGTGGTGATAAGGCTGAAGGTGGAAGCGCACTACTCCCGGAATCCTCAATCACTGAGGAACTGGCTATCTTATCTCTTAACTGCCGGAACACAATAATGCTGAAAACATCATTGTTATGGCGTCAGACTTAGATAAGATGGTGATATTATTACAGTTTAACACCTGACTGGAAAAAGACGTGTCTGTCTGTGGCATCGTAGCTCCTTAACGAATGGACCGATTTTGCGTTCGTAAAAATCGGTTTGGTATGTTTGTTTTGTTTGAAAGTTGAGGTGACCGAGATGGTTCTTAGCTACAATTTGTGAAGGTCTGTTCAGACGTTTCAAGATCGACAACTCTTTTTTGTTACGTGCGGCAGGGATTTTACAGGCATTACCTACTTTACTTACAAGAAAACAATTTGTTTGTTTTAAAAAGAAAAAAAAACATTATTTAATATTTTTTCGTCGTGGATTGTGATTTTTTTATTATTATTTTTAAGGCACTTAAAATCAAATCTTTTTTTCTTTCCTTAAAATGTATTACTTTGACTGTTGATACTACTCATTTTATTTCATTTGACAAAGAACGGTATTTCAAAAGATTTATGCAATGACAAAGTTAGAAAAATCAAAATTCATCTATAACAAAACGGAGTCGGCTAATGCACATCAAGTTGCCTTTGCAAAATCCGTAAGTACACTTTCCAAAGATGAATTTCTAAAGCGCCTCAGAAAATATTCTACCTACTGCCATTAGAAAATCAACACCATTAAGAACCTTTGCGGTTTTTAGCATAACGCATTTGGAAAATGTACCTTTCGCTCTCTATCGACGTGAGGCAAAGGAGGCCACAACACGTCTTAATTAAAGAACTCGACGAGACGACACGCAAGCATTAAGGACTTTAATATGCGGCGAAATATACTGCGTGTGATCTGACTTTTAAATTTCAAATAAGTATCAACCCCATGTCTTTGGTTACTTCCACGATTTACATAATGAAATTTGGAAAAGGTCTCTTAAGGCAGGGCTTTAGCCAATTTTTCAGGTAAGTCTTTTTCACGGCTCTCTTTAATACCTCATAAAATGTTCTATAGATAAGTTTCTATTATTAGACTCATGAAATTCCTTATTTGATTCGTATTTTAAATTCTTTATGTATCGACTAAATATTTTGCACAAATCAGTTTTAAACACTCAATTTGTCCTGTACGCTAAATACTTCATGTACCTAAATGCAACTAGGTAACTACATTCTGAGTCTGCCCTAGGAGTTGCATCTGACGTATCTTGTCTCAGAATATTATGATATTGTTACTACATACAACGTTACCAACTATTGCGTTTTCAGTTTAAAGTCAAATTAAGACCACAACCTAGAACAAATTGCAAAAACCAAGTATTGTAACTATTGCATTTCAAGTAGGTAAGTCAAATTAAGAACAATAGATTTTTGTCAAATAGAGCATAATGTTGAATTTGTAAAGTGACATTTTAAATTATATGGTAAGTATGTGAGTAACGTTATCAGTACTTACCTAGGTACTTGTCTGCTGCAAGTAGGTACTTATTTTATTTGATTGTCACGACCAAAGTTGAGACATACCTACTGGCTTTTTTAAGGTATTTTGTATGCAACGGATCAAAGATGTCCTTATTTTGAAACTGTCATTTAAAAATTCGATTGTTTCTTGTTTTGATAGTGCCAAGTCACGTCGTAATGTTTCACATTTGGGACATAAGCAAACGTTTTCTAAATACTTACATCACGTCTAGTGCCTACTACTTTTACCCTAATTATTTTGATTAGTATACAACGTGTTTCAGAATCGAGAGTAGAGTCGATTCCACACATTTTTGAAAGGGAAAATTTGAAAAAAATATTGTTTTAATTTTTTCCTTTTTAAAACTGTTTGTATCCTGCCTATTTATTCAATACGCGCGCGACCTGTCACGTGCTCTCAGCGTACGACCAGAGTGCCCGCTCTGGTTTATTTTTTTTATTTATTTTTTATTTATTTCACTGTTAAACAATTAAGTACAATAACATTTTACAGTTTACACTTATCGATCTACTTAACTTAGGTACAAGTTTGTAAAAGTGTAATAACACGTCGGTAGGTACTTCACATGTAAACCGTAAACGCCATTGCAACACTGAGTTTTGCACTTCTACCCTCCGTAGTAGTAAAGTACTGTTTCACGGTAGGATAGTATCCAGTAGGTTGAGCGTGGAGCGGGGCGGGGCGGGCAGCGTTCATCATTTGGTTGCCGACGCTCCGGCCGCTACTTAGTGACACCACTATGCGTTAGCATTTGTTTAACATGACCGCTGCCCGCCCCGCCCCGCCCGACGTTCAACCAGAGCGGGCACTCTGGCCATACACTTACGTCATAGTAGAGCTTAAACTCTGTCAGAATGTCACAGAGACCTATGACCATGAATATCATGGAAGTTTCTTTAAAAAAAAAGTATTTTTAATGGAATTTAATTTGATACAAAATAAATTCACCCAGCAAGCAATGGAGAGAGCGATGCTTGGTATTTCCCTGCTCGATCGAATCAGAAATGATGAGATCCGCAGGAGAACTAAAACAACCGACATCGCTCGAAGGATTGCATCATTGAAGTGGCAGTGGGCGGGACACATAGCGCGGAGAACCGATGGCCGTTGGGGCGGAAAGGTTCTCGAATGGCGACCGCGTGCCGGACGACGTTCCGTGGGCACAAAAAAAAGGGCCTCCTACAAGGTGGACCGACGATCTGGTCAAGGTCGCGGGAAGCCGATGGATGCGGGCAGCGCATGACCGATCGTTGTGGAGATCCTTGGGGGAAGCCTATGCTCAGCAGTGGGCTCGTTCGGCTGACATGATGATGATGACTTAACATCACTATTATGTAGTACATATAGGTAATATGTAAAGATGAAAAATTATTATTATAAAAAAATAAAACCGCCTTCAAAAAAATCTACCTAAAAGTAAGAAATAATACTTACCTCTAATAACGTAAGTACTTTGAAGTCGGGCGTGAAACCTGTTATTTTTTTTTTGTTTTTTTCGACTTCAAAGTACTTACGTTATTAGAGGTATTATTTCTCACTTTTAGGTGGATTTTTTTGAAGGCGGTTTTATTTTTTTTATAAAAATAATTTTTATTTTACTCTTTTTAGTAGTGCATCATGCAGGCAAGTTTCGTATATCCTGGTAAATAGGTATGATAGTTGAACATATCCGTCTTAAATTCATATGAAGTGGTAACGAAAACGACGGTATTTTCAAGATTACCTGAAAACTACTGAACCGATTTCAAAATTTCGAAAAATGGAACCAAATTGGGAAAATACCTGATGTTATAACGTTTGAATCATTCAATCGGTTCAGCCGTCTTCGAGTAATCGGTGTACATACATATAAAAAAAAAACGCGACGAATAGATAACCTCCTCCTTTTCAATTTTTGAAGTTGGTTAAAATTGTAAAAAATAACAATGAAGTGTCAATATCGAGTTTCACTTTTCACTCCATGTCAAGTTCCACCATGACCTTATGACGTCGATTAAGTTCTCATTGTTGACATTAAACCGAGCTCGTGTCCGCTTCGCTAATTGGATCGCTAGATAATCTGATAAGACACCTTCATTTTATCAGGGACCTTAATTAAATTTAACTGTAATCGGCCTGCTCACCTAACTTACCTTAATCAATGTTCATTTGAGTCGCAGGTGCGTAGGTAGTAGTGTATAAGTAACTAATTGCCGAGCTATCTTAAAATAAGACATGATTGTTGAAAGTTATCCTCGGAGACGTTTAAGAAATTATTAAATTCATTTATACCTAAAAAGCAGACTTCTCATATCGATATGTATGATTCTGAGTTAGTGACCTATTTCCTACATAACTGTGTCTGAACTGAACTCAGAATTTATACTGAAGAGTATCTACACAACTATAAAGTATTTTGTAATCATTGTCAAATGCAATTCTGTTTAAAACCAAGGAGCGCTAAATAACAAACGGTCTGGTAACGACATCGACAGCTCAGCAGGGTTCTGTTTGGTGATATAGACTATCTTATACTTGAAACTCATGATAATAGTTCTTAGCACTATTACTTATTCTGTGCCCAAAGGCACAATCCAATTAAGTAATATAGAAATCTAGAAACTCTTTAAAAGTATCGACGCACGACCTAAATGTTTTGCCTCGCCGCCGTAGCATAGGATTTCCATAAATAGTAAAACAGAGCGGCATACTGACTACTTACCAGTTGTTAATCAATATGGTGAGATAAATTTTCATTATTATCCCCGATTCTCTAAACTCAACAAGCAATTTAAAAAACAGTCGGCATAATACATGTTTACAACTTATTTTTCAGAGGCTTAAAAATGTGTTGAGAAACTCAAGAGTGTACCCTTCGTTAATAATTCCGTGAGTAAATTGAGAAATATATTTGTTTGCGGCACCACAAGTAAATTCTCTGGGAGCGAACTAAATGAAAACAAAGTGTCTCAATAATAAGTGTTCACGCTTCGTTGTTAAGCTCGAGTTTAACGTAAAACAAATGTTAATTTATTGGGGACAAAGCTATTGGAATTGTCTTATTTTTTCGCCAGTCGTCATGCTGAACACTAGTATAAAAGCCAGAAGAGAAACGAGAAGACTCTCGTAAAAACTAGCGCTATGACGCGACTATACATCTTTTAGAATACTAGGGTAAAATTAAAACTTTGTAGTTACCTAAAATACGGACGATAAATCAATAAAATACTACTGCCAGAGTGCCTACATAGTAAAACGGTTGGTTTGCCTTCTGAAAAAATATACAAACAAAAGTGGTTAGAAATTTAAATATGTCATTCTGCTATTACCAACTATTCATCTAATTATGAATAATTGATCTAGTTGTCTTAGATTTCTCCGCGAACTGTTCATCTTAATAAACACTTTCACGGATTTTTTCACGCATTTATTAACAACTTGGTAAAATTTTTAGTTGTTTTTAAGGTTTTTTGGTTTATCCGACGTTTCGGCACCTTTCCAGGGACCGTGGTCACGGAAAACTACCCACTATTTTTTGATTTTAATAAAAGAATATACCCACTTTAATTGTCTTTGTTTTTGGATAAACCAAAAAACCTTAAAAACAACTCAAAATTTTAGCAAGTTTGTTAATAAATGCGTGAAAAAATTATTTAGATGATCTAGTATGCTTCAGTTTCTAAATCCAAAGCATATTATAGGCAGTCCATGTTGTTTGATATCGTTTCATCTCGTTCTCGTCAAAGAAACCGCTTGAAAATTACTTTGTTAACGTTTTGCATGTCGCACGGTATTAAATTATGCGGAGAGCTTGACGTTGAGAAGCGGTGCACAATCAAATTGGATGGTGGATATCTCGGAAGATACAGCGCTGCTGCATTTATTGAGAATGTAAACCTCGATTATATCCAGTTTTTTAATCTTTTAGCATTTTAATCTAAACTTGAGATCCGAAGGAATTTGTCTGACAACGATAATCTTTGGCATAGTATAGGGATATAGAGACTGTGGTATTAGATTGAAAACTATGGATTTCAAGTATTTTGTTGTTTCCACAATTTTTTGGGATTTTGTGATTATGTACTGTGAACTATCTTAATAAATCTATATTTAGTTCATCTATATTTGTAAAATTTTTAGCGATTGCTTAACATGAATTATAAACAAACATTCAATTTCTTGTATTCAGTACAAACATGAGAGTTCTCACGACAATTTCAATGTTGAAATAATTCCTAACCACAAAACACATGACCCATAAATGTAGATAACAAGCAGCCCTATCCCTAATGTACCCTTGATAATTAGGGATTACAATGTAGCTATTAACCCAGCACGCAGCCGAGCGCGCAGGATCTCTTGTCATACGATGTTATAAACGTACATTATGTTCAAATGAGGTTCATGACGGAATCCTGAGGGAGCTTTCAATATCAAGAGAGGTCATCCCATTCGAAACGGGAATCAATTAACGAGTGATATCGATGAGTGGGTGAATCAATTTAATTTATCGACATACTGTGTTGGTGGAAAGCTCATGTTTTGGCAAATTGAAAATTTCACTCTGAGAATCGATCATTTATTTTAGGGTTTGTGAAACGGTCAGAATATGTAAATTAGAAAAAAAGATGGTAAAAGCAAAATGGGTTCTTATTTTGTAGTTCATTGCGGATCTCTACATCCATTCTTACATTTAGGAGACTTACAGACGACTGGTACCATACGCCAACGTCAAAACGAGTCACTGAGGTGTCTTTATACAATGTATTGTGACTCGCTAACTACGAGACTACATAGTATCCTACATTCCACACAACACAAATGTATAGGATTCTTCATAGGATACTAAGCTCCAAAGTAAAAGGGGTTGTATAACAACCCCCTAGATGTTGTTTGGGGGTGTTTTTATAATATTGTTTTGTTCATTTATTGAACGTTCACATTAGATTGGGATTCGACATTGTCTTGCATCAGACAGCACAAGTCAAGTTTGCCAAGTAGTGCTATAGTAGGTTTATCTCACGAGTGCGGTCCACCTTTTGTTGTGTACATCTGTGTATAACAGACAGTTTGTATGACAAAAGAAGGCTGTAGTCTATATACACAAGCGTGGTTCACCCGCGTCCGTGTGATAAAACATCTAAGATACTACACTACGATGCATTGAGCGCTGGCATTGTCACTCCAGATCAGCCCTCTATGCCCATTCCCTGTATTTCAAATCGTTGCGTCGCAGTGTCACATCCAATGACTGCGAACGTAGCGTGTCTCATGCCAGTGTTATTTATGCTATATTTATAACGCAGCTGGAGCTTTCTGTCACCATAATAGCTGATTTACATGAAACCGTAGCTGGCATCGATATCGCTGACATTAAAGCGCTGGCTTCGTGTAAATGTTCTGTCGTGTCCATCCAGCGCTGGCGCCAGCCCTAGATGAAGTAAAACATCTGCCTACTTTTTAGCGCCAAAGGACAATAGGAATTTTGTATGAAATCCGTACAAAAAAAAATACTATAGCATAATGAACTATCACTTTTTGGGTGCCCTCAACTACTTCAAGTTTTATCATTCTAATAAGCAGGTCTGAATATAATTTGAGAAAAAATATATAATATTGAAAATTCAACATAAATGTATTCAGAAATTCATTTATCGGATTTTCAAATTAATATATCTTTTTTCTTCAAGTGAATTACAGCCTTACTTTTTTAGAATTATCAAAATACTTTATAAGGACTACAGAGCCCGATATAACCCATAATGCTACAACTGTTTTTTCGTGTCTGGGTACGTTGTTAGTCATTGTCCTTTAGGCGCTTAAATTCAGCGCAAGCTAAGTACTGGATTCGTGTAAATTTGCCATAATATAGTGCTAACTATATGTCTCAATCGTTACATGCAACGTCCTTACTGTCTCTTTTTTTCGGCCCACACGTCAGCGTTTTCTTTGGCGGCTTTTTCCAAATGTTCCCTCCCGCGCTCCGCCCTGATGAAGATCTGCAATCGCCGTGCCACATCCACTTCTACTCGTTTTAGAGTCAAGTCGTCTCGAGCTCGTTCATCCTGTGATATTATGGTAAATTGTTAAGTTAGTTAGATACTCTTTAAATATAACCTAAAAAGTTATTTTAATTTTTAGTTTTTTGCATTCACAATGCAATTTTTATTACTGAAAAATAGAAAATGAAGTATTTAGAAAAAATCGACCCGTCTCACAACCAGCTCCGATGGGACTCGAACCCACGACCTTTCGCTTTCCGGGCGACTGCTCCTAACCACTGACTCCGACTCCACACCGACTCGACACTGACGACTCCGTAGCTTTTTTCATTTTCCATTTTTCAACCTAAAAAGTTGTTATTATTAATCTATTTCACAGTCTTTAGATAGATCGTGTTAATTAAGTTGGTTCCCTAAAAACTTGCCAAACAATCCAAAAAACATACAGGGTTGCAAAAACTTTAACTATGGCTTCAGGCCTTCATGCTGAACAATGCAAAGCAAGATTTTTTGTCGGAAATGAAAAAAAAAAATTCTTCTCTCCATACAAAATGTTCCGATAAGTTGCTAAATTTGCATGAAAAGTCCATTTTTTTTTTATTTCCGACAAAAAATTCTTGCTGTACGTTGTTCAGCATGATGGTCTGAAGCCATGGTTAAAGTTTTTGCAAGGGTACCCCTAACATCCTACTTAATATTATAAATGTGAAAGTTTAGATGTTTGGATGTTTAGATGTTTGGATGTTTGTTACTCAATCACGCCAAAACGGCTGAACGGATTTGGCTGAAATTTGGGACATAGATACTTTGTAGCCTGGAGAGGAATATGGAACATAGTTCTCAAAAGTATATTTATAAAATGCATTCCACTCTTTCACCCTGCGCGAAATAACCGAAACTTTTAATCCAAGCCTTTAATAAAATGCAATTGATTTATTTCCATTGGCGGCGCCACTGAGCTCATCGATACACCTTAAGCTACTATAATTTGGTTTTGGCACAATGTATGTGATGAAGTCCAATAAAAAAATTTATCAAAGTTCTTCCTAAATATTAAAATTCTTACCAATTTCTTGAGCTCCTGATGTATCCTATCCATAAATTGGTTGTAAAGGTATTTCCTGTACTGATTGAACTCCTTCAGCGAGCAGACTGCCCTCCCGTCCTTGGTGCAGTAGCCGAGCTCTTTCATCCTGTTCCTCGCTGGCTTCTGCGCGAAGTGGTGGGCCAGGTGCGGGTCATGCATTGGTACGTATTCGTACGACACGTTGTTGCAGTACGGGTCGGTCAGGTCGAAGGTTGGCTTGGGGCCGGTACCGCCGAGACCGACTCTTCGGACCTGAAAGGAAATAAAACTGTGAAAAAAAAAACAATGGAGACAAGTTGAGTGTACTTACGGGTATATAATGTTAAACGTTTGGTTTTCAGGTAGTTTTTGGTTACTAAGTTCTTTTGTATAAGCGAGGACGAAGAATTCAGTAAACGCACTAAAGAGCTCTCGTTTAGTGCGCTTTCTGAATTAATCGTCTATGTAGTTCAGCAGAAACATTAGGTATGCTTTAATAGATACCTACTGCATCTGCCTGATTACTATGAGATATGTAATATAAGCACTTAGCAAAAAAAAAAAAACTTCGTAATGTTTGTGCGCGTGATTGGATTTCAGAGAGATAACAAGAATTACTTTGCCTATCAAAGAAGTAAAAAAAATATCTTAGCATTGCGGTACTACTAAAGATCAAAGCTTTATAGACTTCGATGCGATGTCTAGTTTTTCAGCATGGGGATTTCAGTTTCTTTCTTTGAATATTTTTTTAAGTAAATATCTGAAATTATGTTGATAACGTTTTTTTATTGCTATTGTTGTTGTTGTTGTTTGTTTTTGAAAAGGCAACTCAGTTACTGAGGAGACATCACAGCAATATATGAATGCAAAATGTTTCGGATAACCGCTTTTTGTCATAGCCAATATTCTAAAACAAAGACTGTGTCAGCTAAAACCCCAATCGCATAGCCCCATTACTAGCTATAAAGACATGAAACAATTTAGCGATGCTTACATTTCGTTATGTTACATCTAGTTCAACATCTGCCGGCCATGCTTGCAATATACCCTGATTTGCATACATCTGTCGCCATGCAATCAGACGAGATATTAAACCATAATGAACGCAATTACTCTTTGCTTGTGTCTGTTTACAACCATCACTATACACTACAGGCTACGTATTGTAACGAGAAAATTTTGTATTTCGTTTTAATTATTCAGAATAGATGTTAATTAATCTATAGTTACCTAATATCAATCTATTCATATGTAAAGTAAGACTGAGCCTATCGTTTCTCCTTTGCAAACTTGGATGCCTGGTTAGCAATAAAGTCTGTGCTATACATCGTATGCTTTACTTTATCGAACCTGAGTAAAACTGAATATTCAATCACAACAAAACTCTTCACTGGGAAGTAAGAGTTATGTCTGATGCTTAATCACTAACAGATTTTGAAGTTTTAAGACCTATTCGAATTAATAAGCCAAAGTCCAACAGGCTGAAACTTCGCAACTGCGGGGTACCTATATCTGGGCGAGGTCTTGTAATTTAACGCGGGCTCGTAAATTGCTACGTCGACCTAGTACCCCGTCCCGTACTCTCGATACGGGGACTAATAACTCTCCCGTATAACTGATACGGCTTCCCGCTGAGAAGGTAATATGATTCGGGATGTTATGGACAACTAAGAATTTAACGAGCTTCAGAGAAAGAAAAACCGATTGTGATGTTTTCGGCGCGTGTTGTAATATTAATCGAGTTTGGTGATTTATTGTGCAAATAGGAACGTGTTTCCTCAATGCGGCGGATTTAAATTGATATCCTTTCTTATGCCAAAACGATTTAATTAAAGTAGGTATTGCATTAATATCAAAAAACCAGGGTGAAAGCAATCTAGGAAATACATATTTTTGAAATTTAATATTATGAGGAAGGTTTTCATAAAAACGCTAAAAGTTCATTTAAAATTTCGTTGAGAATACTCTAAATGCTTTTAATTTTAATTTCTGGAAATTACTATAAGCACATTCTTTGAATATTTTTTTTTTATCTTTGCTTTGATTGATTCAAAGTAAACAACGTTCTAACTTGTCTGAGGGTTAGTATTTCTTTTATAAAAGCTTTCAAGATACACCGCCAAACAAATTAGTCAAACACAACTTTAATAAACGTCTAAACACAAGAATCCACTCTCTGTTTTCAAAGTCGCTCTTGAAATAGACTACAAGGGTCTGTCTCTAGGTCTGGGTCACATTGACGTTTCAGCCTCGACCGTGAGAAGAACATTTTAAACCTATGAATAACGCAACCAGCCGACTGTGAGGCTCTGCAAATTAGATTAGGTTCAAGGGGAGCTATAGCAAACTAATAGCAACTAGTTAATGCATGAATAAAAGTTAACGATTACTAAAACGACATTTTTGTATTTCGGTTATAAAATGGCGATTTGAAAATAATTGCAGTCGGTTTAGAAAGTTAAGTGGGGTGAAACGAGTTAACCACCAGCAGACCACCACCACTAGATCAGAATTCTCTTACAGATCTTTATTACCTACCTACTTATAACAAAACCAATTTTTCTACAGACGCATTAAAAAGAACTCGTTTCACCCCACTTAACTTTCTAAACCAACTGCAATTCTTTTCAAGTCGCCATTTTAGGACCGAAATACAAAATGAAATAAAG
Organism: Crambus lathoniellus; assembly: GCA_949710035.1. Taxonomy (NCBI): domain Eukaryota; kingdom Metazoa; phylum Arthropoda; class Insecta; order Lepidoptera; family Crambidae; genus Crambus; species Crambus lathoniellus. The sequence goes on along the minus strand of OX453298.1, from coordinate 30,701,817 downwards.
AAAGAGGTAAGCCCCGTATGAGTGGAATGATTACGAGTAACCGCACGGGGCTTAAAGCGCCCCGTTCGGTCGGTTAAACTAACAGAGCCGCGCCGCAATGTGTAAAACAATAACGCTGGCGCTGAAGAGATTTATTACGCGAGAATACCCTGCGGGTAGGGTGACCACGAGGGACAACTCTTTAGACGACTATTAAGTGAACATACTATTAACTAGAGTGCGCGCTAAGACTGTTGGCAATTTGATGGTGGGTACTAAAATTATGGCATGGGAGAGAGATTAATATGTGTATAATAAACGGGTGATGGAATCCGTAAAAGTGTTTTATTTAAATGGGAAAGAGACTCATTTTTCAGCAAATGCTATCACATCAGCGCCTCCCGTTTTAGCCGATACGGGAGGCGCGCATCAGTCGACTCCTGACGCACACTCTAATAGCAATTTAGGCATAAGCATGAAATACAAAATTCGTGATTGGTACTGGGCGCTCTTCATCTCAAATTATTTATCTATATTTTCCGCTTACAGTCAGGCAAAATAAAAAAAAGCTTTTATATTTTTACCTGGTTGTAGGCACCTACTATTTCATAGGGAAATTCAAATTTTGAGCACTGCACTGAGTTAATGAGTAGTATAACCTTCGATCAACAATAGTAGGTAGGTACTAGATGAAGGCTCATGAACTAAATCAAAACTTTCTATGGCACCTTTAAACGGAGAAAAAAGGTTAATAATGTTACAATCTTACGTCATAAATGTCAGGAACTACTTATAATTATACTCGCAAGTGGCTCAACTCAAGTGGGAGTATAATTGCTCGGCCGTGTTTGTCACTCCAACTATGTGTATAGTATTGTTGATCGTAGGGTGTAACACATAAATGTTAAGTCTTATATACTTGGATTAACAAAGTATTTTTTACGTGGAAGAATTCATCCCAAAATTCTACGGTCAACATGGTTACCTCACACACAAGTCACCTCACGTCATTCGCGGGTTGAATGGAGAGCATTAGCATAATGAACGTAACTGGGGCTCTTAAAAAGGGCTTTAAGCATATTCTAGAAGTTTCTAGAAAAATACGAGCTTGAAAGCGAATTACACGTTTGTTTGAAAACTACTTTTACAATAGTTTGCATGAAATGTAAAAATCACTTTATACTGACTGCCTGCACGCACTTGTGATTTTTAGCCGACCGATAGTTTAGTCGGAATCGTAAGACGATCGTGATCAAACTGTCGGCCGATAGTTTCGTATTGAGAGCCTGCGCGCACTTGTGATTTTTAGTCGACCGATAGTTGGGCGATAGTTTAGTTTAATGCGTGCGTGCACATTACCAACCGGCCGATAGTTGTGCGATATTTTGATCGTTCAACTATCGAAAGTGTGGGCACTCACGTACAGTGTCATACTCAATGCGCAGTCGACCAATAGTTGGGCGATAGTTTAGTTGAATGCAGTGCGCGCGCACACATAGTCCTGTGGTCCTTCATGCACATTACCGACCGGCTGATAGTTGTGCGATAGTTTGATCGTACAACTATCGGCTAGTCATTTTCGATAGTTCGATCGGTCGATAGTTTAATCGTCAATGCGCGCACTGCCATCTAGCTCAGTAGCTCTATACAACCCGAGAACGATCAAACTATCGCTCGATTAAAAGTCACAAATGCGCGCTGGCCCTAACAGTATTGATTTGGTTTTGGAAACGATTATGTACCGCTAAATAACAAAGATTTCAAGTCATTAATTATAGAAACAAACTTCAATTCTCCAATTTTCAAAGATTTAAAATTAAATTAAACATTGTCACAGGACAACACAACAATTTGTAACACAAACAATATTTTGATTAGAAAGGAAAATTTCGCCCTATCCACGCGGACGACCCTACAATAGAAAATATTTGCAAAAGCAATAAGTAGGTATAACATTCGTAAAGGGTCAGTAAATACCTAAAGCATGTTTGGGATTATCTGCGGTGACCTGTGTGATCCGAACAGGATCAATTCTCATTAACAATAGGTAGGAATTTGTCTACTAAAGTCTTTTTAGAGATTTAGACTTAAGTAGGCGCTTTATCAACGATTTTTGTAGAAATAAGTAACTATCATGACTCTGAGTAATACGATTTTAAATGAGTTTTGTGAAAAACTTTTAGGAATTTTTATTACAAATAGCAGGGTGCGCAATAGTTTAAAGTTTAAAGACGTGCTCAAGTTTTGTGTAATTCTAGAACGTCGTCGTGTCGTCGCCCTAAGAAGAGCATGAAATTTTTAAAGGATTCTTTTTGAAAATAAGGAATTTTGTTTAAAAAAGATATGTCTATAAATAGCAGATTTATTAAAGTTTAGTATTATTGAACGGATTAATAAATTGGTGGTTTGTCACGTATAAGGTATCCAATCTTTAATATAACATTTTCCTGATGGAGGAATTGTGTTTTCTTTCAGTACCTACCTAAGTGGTTTTCTTGTGTCATAATTTCTCCGCTAAATGATGGATTCGAATGGTATACGAATAAGGTAAAGTAAAGAAATATATAAATGAAAGGTGATGAATGGATTACACCAATTTACGATTGAAAAAAAATAAGACTGCATTTTCGGGACAAGAGGTAAGTACTTAGACAGCATGGTCATCTATCAAAACGCCAAAATCATAAAGTTTGGTAGAGCGGCTTTAATTGGTAATAAAGGGTTAATTAAGTCTTTATTGTTTGTTTAAGTTTACTCAAAATGTATCAGAAGCTTCACACAATGATTAATCTCCAAGAGATAAAAATAAAAATAAATAATAAATATTTTCATACAATCACACCAATTATCTAAGCCCGTAGTTAATTTCTTAAGAAACTGTGTCTACGTGAACTTGATAACGGATAAATACTTAAATACTTTTTTGTTTGTAAATACATACTTAATATACATAGAAAACACCCAGACCAAGACAAATAGACGTGTTCATGCACACAAATATTTGTCTTGTTCGGGAATCGAACCCGAGACCTCTGGCGCAGAAGGCAGGTAGTTCACCCCTGCGCCAAATCGGTTGTCAAAATCGTTGGATATTTTTACAAGAGTCTCAGAAAATCATTATTCTATTTTCCTATTGAAATATTATTCATCCCAACACCAAGTAGAGGAAAACTATTGAATTTTTCAAGCTAATTGGCAACGCGAGCACGTAGGTACTCACGCCCCTCTATTTGAAACCAAACGCCTGAATAACTCCAGATACCTTTTGATTATCACAGTTTGCCATACAAAGAAGCTCTTCGATAAATTTAGGCATTTTATAGTGTACGTGATAATATTTGCATAGTCAATAACTTTAAGCGAGTGAACACATAGTATACTATTAAAGTTTTTTCTTTGAGCAGTTGTGATGTGATGAGCGACAAAGAATGTAGCATCGTATCGTATCGTATAATATTTAATGGCGGTGGTATTGAGAATGATTTAGTCGGGAATACTAAAAAATACTTTAACAAATTTCAAAAAGAAATACTAATTAACTTTAGATATTGGGGATAAGTAATAAAAAAAAATCGTACCCATCTCGCAATGAAGTGATTGAATTTTATTTCTAAGTTCTTTAGTGAAAGATTTAAAACCCTGCTGAAAAGTTCAAACTTTAGTTCCGACCGAACGTAGTAAAGCTTTTACTATGTCCAAATTGGACATAGTAAAATTTTTCCAAAAAAAATTAAACCGCCTTCAAAACAAAACTGCAAACAAAAACTCATTTCCCAAAAACACGTAAAAGTGAAAAATAAATTGAATCATTCAATTCAAAGTACGAAAGTGCTGGAATTTTTCTAATTAATCTTGAACTTACTGATCTGGTTGAAGTCGGTGTCAAGCCAAATAGGTATTAATATTAATATGTATTTGATAGGTTACAATTTACACCACTCTGCGCATGAGATGAGATATTGTGTATTATTGTTTCACTATTTTGAAATGAAATGAAAATGAGTTTTGAAATTGAATTTTAAGTATTCGTTCTTGTTACTTTCGGCTTGACACCGACTTCAATCAGATCAGTAAGTTCAAGATTAATTAGAAAAATTCCAGCACTTTCGTACTTTGAATTGAATGATTCAATTTATTTTTCACTTTTACGTGTTTTTGGGAAATGAGTTTTTGTTTGCAGTTTTGTTTTGAAGGCGGTTTAATTTTTTTTGGAAAAATTTTGTTTATTTTTCCTTTTTTAGTGTAAGAAATCTACTATAAGAAATAGCATAATGAGCAAGGGTAGCTCAATGTGCAACGACTATAGCCCATATCTAAATTAGAACACTCAGACTAGCACCACCCTCCAACTCTTTACTGTTATGCAGTTTCCTTCCACCATCAGCTAACCTAAATTACTTGAAAGAATACAACTTAAAATTCTATTTGCGCTTGTGGTACTTAAAAACATACTTTAACTCTTAAGCGTTAAAGAGTTTTACCTTCCATCATCAGCTTAACTAAATAACCTGAAAGGAAACAACTACAAATATTTACGTATCAACGATATTTAAAGAATTATCCTCCAACTCCTAACTATTGAGGAGTTGTACCTTCCATCACCAGCTCATCATCGTGAGATGATGACTACCAGTCGCAAATACTTGAAAATTACTTATGAACCTTAAAGGAATCGTATTGCGCCCGTAAAATATTTAGTATTTAATTAATGTTTTCGATGGCCATATGTGGTCTTCATCATCATTTACTCTTCACCAAATGGTGCTTACCGAAAGCAAATGCACGAGTTACTTAAGAAAATACCAAAATCGCTATAGGTGTGCCTATAATATTTGAAGAGTTCCCTTGATTTCTCCAGGATGCCATCATCAGATCCTGACCGTATAACAATGGGACCAATTTGTAACTATATGCTTTCAAACCAAAAAAGAATTTCTAAAATCGGTTTATAATTGACAAAGTTATGAGGTAACAAACATTAAAAAAAAAAAAAAAAAAAAAACAACCGAACTGAGAACCTCCTCCTTTTTTTGAAGTCGGTTAAAAAGCGGGACCTTTGGTGCAGTAGACCAAATCGTTATTGCATTCGATAAGAAAACTCGATTTGTACTTACCAATAGAGTCGCGAGCAATATTATGTCTACATTATACTATAGATCAGTCTTTCCCAAAGTGGGCGATAACGCCCCCTTGTGGGCGCTGCATGCCTAAAAAGGGGCGGTAAGAAACCCAGAAAAAAATGGGGGCGTTGTAGAGGCAACCCGTGCTGAGCGCCTTTGTGTACTATCTAACTGCGCTAAGGTCTCATACTCAAGTTAACTCTAGCGGCTTATAATAAGTCTCGTTTAGAATGAATGCTTAATCTCCGCTGATATAGCTCACAATCATTATTTCATTTGGATTTATAGTGGTTTTTAAGTAGGTAAAAAAAATGGGGGCGCTAAAAATAATTTATTGTATACAATATAAGTTTGGGAACCTCTAGATCCTTGTCATAGTAAAACGAATGACTCAATGTGCACAAAAAACCGATTAGGTACATTTTCTAATTTTATGTGTTTTCATTTCCTTACTGTAATATCTTCCTTATATCTGTAAGTTTGGCTGTCGCGCAATATAACGATCGAAATTGTATCTGAGTAAATGGGTTTTGATCACGTTTACAGAAAAAATCATGAATTTACTTTCGATTATATTTATAGCATTGAAAAGTAGACTTACGTACCTAATCTAGAACCTAGGTAGTCGACTGTATCAAATTTTAATAAAAATATAATAAGATAAATAGACAAATAAATAAGAATAAAAATAAAAGATAAATTAATTAATTTGTCTCAATTAAAACCATAAAGACATTGCTTCATCTGTTACTTTATCTTTTTTTATATACTACGGTGTAGCACTTAGCCTTCATCACACCTGATGTTAAGTGGTGTGAAGGTGGAAAACATAGACATGTCTGTGGTGGAAACGCACTAATCCCGGAACCCTCAATTACTGAGGAACTGGCTATCTTATCTCTATCTGCCTGAATTAATGGTAAAAACATTATTTCTATGGCGTCAGACTTAAATAAGATGCTAGTAGCTAGCCAAGCGGACTAAGAACAAGTCCTACCACCAACCAAACCGAATACAATAATACCCCCGAGAATCGAACCCGGGACCTCTGGGTCTGTAACATTACATGCTCTTTGCCGGTGGTTTGAACCATTAGACCACAGAGGCGGTCGAATTGTCGAGCGAAGGTACCTCCTATACTTTCATCAAGTATTTTCAGGATCATCATAAATTACTGAACTTCTACAAAATGACAAAGAAAGTGTAAATTCAGCTGAAGTTGACATATTTTACTTGAAACACCACAATGCAAAGCGTGTGAAGGTAGATTTACGAGTTTTAGAACCTCATTAACTGTAATGTGCTTGCGAGATATGAATAAGCGAACTGAATTTGCATAGGTAATAAACAGACCTATTAGAATAAGCTTTTGAACTTATAAAAGTACTATAAAGTTCAAATCGAGGCAAATAAAAATTAAACCTGTCCTATGTAATAATGTCATTTATAGAGTTAAAATTTGTATAGTTTAAAGTATGAAAACCAGCCAAAACATGTCCTAGATAAGATATTTTAAAGTCTTAAACTTAATTTTAAATGTTTTATTATAGCTATTAGCCTAATGGTTTGACTTAGAAACCTTCTATGTAAAGTATTTAAAACGACCTGCCTCTCCCAACTAGCTAACTACCCTTCGAGCCGGAAGCTAGTTGGGGGCAGGTCGATGTTTTCTAGTATTTAAATAGAATTATGAAATAAAAAAAAACAGTAATAAAGGACTTGTTTAATTGTGGCCATACACCATCCTGCTTATCGTCCAATTTGTCATGATGCTGCACTGCAGGCTTGATCCAATCTGCAGTTCGTCATTATACACCATGTCATGCCAATCCACGCCCACCCACGGTCAGTTCTACTTGATAGGCAGGATGGTGTATGGCTGAAGTTAAAATTACTCACATCTTCACCAATCCTCCCTCGTGCAAACAAAATCTTCCCAACAGGCATTTTCGGGACCGGCAGCTTGGACTCCAAGCCCAGTCTATACCAAAGAGGTAACCCATTCTTAGGAACTGCTCTCTCAGGCTTCGGTATTGAATCTATCACTTTCTTTAACTCCGTAGGCTTCCTCAGAGTCATCAACGTTATGTCGATGTCAGTGATATCTTCAGCTTCTGTGTCAGAGATCGACATGATGCTTGCAAAATTTCAATAGCAAAATAAAAAAAGTTACAAAAATATTACGAAACTGTGACACGTCCAGACGCGGCGGCACACTATAATTTGACTTATTTGACAAAAAAATGACATTCGGTTTGAGAAAAAGAAAAATAGTTCAGCCAGTTTTTAATGAAAACTTTTTACATTTTTTAAAGTCGAAGTCGAACCAAAGAGGTTTGAGTTTTGAAGTATAAACGTGTTTTCGATATGTTTACAAGCGTTCGTTGTCGCTCCGATTAAATTACTTTTTATCACGTAATACGGGCACGACAAAGCGTGGTCATTGCTCTTTTAAATTGTTTCCTGACTCGCTCCTGTTACAAACTAAATTGTTTTGCGAAAATCCGTGGATACAATAGAATATTGCTTTATTAAACAACGCCTTTTGTAGGATTGAGCTTGCATTATGAAGAGAAGGTTTCGGGGGCTTGATCTTTATTAATAAAAAAAACTGGTGAGTGTTTTTTTGTTACTACCTACTTAATTATGTATGTATTTTTATAAACAAATTAATCTAAAGAACAACAAGTTCGATAGCTACGTTTTTTTGTATGAAAAGACATTGAACCATGCGACCAGACATCTTACTAGTTTGGACGATTAGATGTTTGGATGGTTGTTACTCAATCACGGTGAAACAGCTGAACGGATATCGATGAAACTTGGCGCAGAGACAGATTATGGTCTAGAATAGCATAATATACAGGGTGATTCATCGGGACGGGTCAGTAGGGGAAGGTTTGAAACTATAAGAGATAGAGATATTTGTTTCAAGGGATCATGTCCATAAGACTAAGTTAAGTAATGTCGTCAATTTTAAAGTTAAGAATAACTGCATTTAATGATTAATAAAAAACTCATACACAACTTGGGAATCGAACCTTCTCAGTTTTGAAAACAAAAATGTTATGTTATTTTATTACGAAAGTTGATTGTGTAGGTTGTTAGGCATTTTACACCGACTAAATATCTAATTCCCACGGGAATACATCGTCCAGCACATGTAAAGCCACGAGCTGAAAGCTAGTAAACTATATTTTGTCGCAAAGCTTCGAAGGGGGTGAAATAAGGGCTCCCACACAAACCTGCGCATTCGCAAAATCATCGCATCGCAAAAATCTGCGACTTGTGTCAGCTTGTGTCAAGTATTTGACAAGTAATAACCCTGGCCGCAATCGGAGCACCGACCACAACCACAAAACGCCGCTTCCAAACTCTTTCCTGTAGTTATCGTAGGTATATTTTATACTTGGCTGGAAAGCAGTCGCGAAGTTTTGCGACACTGTCATGTCAGCCAAGGAGGAAGCGGAACGAGCAAGGGAGGCTGATCCACAAGCTGACCCCTGTCGCATGCGCCGTACAGGTCGTGGCCGACGCACTCGAAGTCGTCCGGCCGTAAGGCACAATAGAGGAGGTAGAGGGGTTGCATATAACCCTACGCCCTCTTACGGAAGCCAGCGGGGAACGGGCTTGGGAGGGCTCGCCCCTGCGTTGCACCGACTTCCGATCACTCAGGGTGTCCCCAATGTCCCGGGACACCCTTTGTCACCCCCGCGTTTAGGGGATGATGGACGGGTCTGCCATGAGCGGACAATCACCGGCGGAGCCGCGGTAGTGTCCGCAGGGGTTCCCGTGACTCCGCCTGGTGGCATTTCTTCGCTAAACGATTTCTCGTCAGATGACGACGAATGGTTTGACGAGGCTCTGTCGCCAAGGTGATGTGAAGGGACGTCGTGTGGTTTTTAGTGGGTAGGCCCCCCTGGGTGGAGAGTCCCACATACCCTCGGCAAACTCCCACTGCCGGGGCATGCGTCAAGCATTTTCCACACGTTAAAAAAAAAGGTATATTTTATACTAGCGGATCCTCGCGGTTTTACCCGATATGATGAAACCGCTACGCGTGGTACGGCGGGCGCGTCAATACACTGCGCTAGACAAATGTAGCTCTGCCTTTATGTCTGCGATGATGCGACGTCGCATCGCAGTTTTGTGTGGGAGCCCTAAGTGGTAAAAGTTTGCATGTGTCGGTATTCTTTTTCTTAGCGTGTCGATCAACTTGGCTTCAAATCCGTTCAGCCCAATACTGCGCCATACGTAGGTACTGCGTTCTCAGTGGCGTTATATAGGTCTTCGCGCGTGCAAGATGAAGGTTGGAAAATTATATATATAGAAATATATAAAAAAATATGTCCCTTTACAATACTCTGTTCCGTTACATAGATTATAGGATTAATTATGTTATTAAACTCTACAAATCTGATTAAAGACCCAAATCTCGAACATTTTAAGTATTACAACATGTAGTTACCTTTTAAGTATTCCCCAGATATACTGTTGCTCGCAGCCAGGTATTTCATAACTGCATTACAACGCGACGTTGCTTGAATAACGAAGCGAAACATTTGACGATGGCTCATGCAAAAAATTACCAATGAGTACCTACAGTGACTTAAAAAATCAATAGCACGATTATTTATATTATTATCGTATTTTGAGAAGCCCGTGGCGCAGTGGTTAGCGCGCTCAGTCTGCGATCGTTGAGGTTAAGCAACTTTCGCAATGGTCGGCCACGGGATGGGTGACCAAAAGTTTATTATCTTGTAGAGCCCCTCCGTGCTTCGGAAGGCAGGTTAAGCAGTCGGTACCGGCTGCATTTGCAGTCGTTAATACCAGAATATTCACTTAACTATTTCTTGATATTCGCATTCGCATTCGTATTCGCAAACACAGTGCGAATATTTCGCGAATATGAACGCAAGAAAAAATATTCCCTTTTCAGAAGTCGGTTGGCGATTTTTTTTTAGATTCATAAATGCATTAAAGACTCTTGGACTTCCAAAACCGCTGCAATATGTAAAAGTTGCTGTTCCATCTAGAAACACACTCTTGTTTAATCTTGAGACGTGCCTTTCCTATTATTCTTCTCGTCTTGAGTAGAATGCGAGTGATGAAAAGGTGTTGCGATATTTCTGCATTTTGTAAGGCGGCTGTGACAGTTTCTTCAGAGCTTTGAGCCTTTCTTTCAATAGGTACGTCTGAATCTTGTGTGAATCATTCGCATTCGTATTCGCATTCGCGAATATCATCGGCAGATATTCGCATCCGCATTCGCATTTGCGAATGTTTAAAAATTAACATTCGTTACATCACTAGTTTTTACGTGATTAGGCGGGTCCTCCCTCACCAAAGCGCGCTGCATACAACAATTTGCATACTGAAAAAAATGATTCGGGCGAGTGGAAATTTCAAGAATAAGTTTTTGAAATTGTTATATATTCGGCTCTAAAACAATTTTTTTTTTCACTAAGTATGCAAATTTATGCAATTAGCGCAGGACCAATCGTTGTGGAGATCCTTGGGGGAGGCCTATGCCCAGCAGTGGGCGTCCTTCGGTTGAAATGATGATGATGATGATGCAAATTTATGTATCGATAACGTTTCTAGTATAAGTGACAAATATGCGTTTGCATACTTTTCAAACGTGTACTTTTTTTGTTACATTTTAAAATTAAATTTCAAGTGTGATGCACAGGGATAAAAAATCTAATTTTGATAGTGCTTAGAAATGTCGTCGTTTAAGACTTTCTCGCAAATTTGCAAACTGTAAAAAATTATACACTTCCAATAAGAGGTTCTCGCAAATTTGCATACTGTAAAAAATTGTACACCTCCAACTGTGGTGTAACAGTTACGCCTTGTGGCGGGTGCTATAACAGGACATGGTAATTTAAACAAACACCTTTTAAACTTAGATATCACTGACAGCCCACATGTAATTTTGGGTATTGTGATGGATATCCAATTAAAATTTGAGTTCGTCTGCATTTCGTGGTAGCTTTCGTTATGCTGCCACGAAATGTTGGAACAACATCCCACCACCAATAAAATCATGCTTATCAGTTTATTCATTTAATCGTAAATTTAAAGAATACTTGCTTTATCAACAAATGGAAACGTAACAGACGACTGTACCTATAACTATAACTATTTATTAGAATAATTTGCCTTTCTTTAATAACTTGCTAAAATAAAAAAATTGCTCATATCACAGAATGTACACGCACACACTTTTAATAATAAAAGGTTCCACATAATACCAGCGTTGCAGGTGATGCCCATGCTGCAACATTATGCTGAGTGGTAACCGTTTCGGTTTCACTGTACAACTTTTATGTAATTATTGTTTTTGTAATGTCCATATTGTGAGACTGAATAAAGTTATTTGTATATTTGTATTTGTAATTTTGTGCATATGGAGGTTTCCTGAGAGCCGAAGAGACAGCGGCTCATGTTCTCGTAGAATGTGACGAAGTCGCCTACCGGGCGAGGAACCTTGGCTCGCCGGGAAGCACATAAAAATCATGGCACAGATGCAAATAGTTTCTATAATAACATAATCTATGAGACGCTAAAGTGAGCATGTGTGTATGAAAAAAGTCCAGTGAGCCGATTTTGTTGCACGTGAGTATAGAGAGCGAGGCGTATGTGACAGTCGTGGATTCGTGGCACAGATAGTTAAATCGTTGTTCAACTTTTATTTTATTTTTTCCTTTTTTCTGTTGTCTGTGCCAGTTTTCGGTCGCCATGCATGAGAATAGGTGAAGTTATTTAACTGTGCGGTTTTGGATCTAGAATTTGTCTCTCAGCCCCTACCACTACGGTTCTGACGGAAGATCAGCGCTGGTCACAAGCCAAGCAATTTTAGAAGTAATAAGAAGCAACTTTTACCTATTTTAGATGTATTTGATTTTTAACCGACTTCAAAAAAGGAGGAGGTTACGTTCGACTAATGCTCCTTTTTTATGTATGTTCATAATTAATTTCCATAATTCTTTTTTTATTCAAAAGAGTATACTCATGAGGTGGTCCCATTGTCACCAAGTCAGGATCTGCCCCCTGGTGCACGAACCGTCGGAAACGGAATCGGATTCGCATTCTGTGTTTTGTCTTTGTCAATTCTATAGTGAGTGACAGAGACAGTGCATAAATTCCGCTGTCGGGAGCGTTTCCGACGGTTTGTGAATCGGGGGGCTGATGATGGGTGGGATCCCAAGGAAATTTTACTCATCCCAAGGAAATCATTTTACGTTATATATTTTCAAAAGCTTTTCAAGCTTTTGGATATGGTACTCATCAAATCATGTTGATGAGCTGATGATGGAAGGCACAACTTCTTAATGGTTAGGAGTTGGATGATAATTTATTTTAATATTGTTCATAATAATAAGTTAAGATTCATAGTTGTAATCTTTCCGGTTATTAAGGTGAGCTGATGATAGAAGGTAAAACTCCTTAACGTTTAGGAATTAGAGGGTGGAGCTGATATTAGTGTTCTAATCTAATTTAGATATTGAGCATAGTTTGAATCGTTGCACATTGCGCTCCACTTTCTCATTGTGCAGTTTCTTAAGCTACAGTTCATCAACATCAGCCATTATATGTGCCCACTGCTGGGGCACAGGCCTTCCTTACCTATTACCCACCACGCGGGCCCAATGCGGATAAGTGGATATTAACGATTGCAAACGAAGCCGGGACCAACAGTTTAACGTGCCTTTCAAAGCACAGAGGAGCTCGAGATAATACATTTTCAATCACACAAAATCGTAACGATTATTTGAGAGCATAGTCTATGACATCTGATATCATTCAAAACATCATTCGTTCCGAATGCGATTGCGATTTATGGAATTGTGTAAAGTTACACAATTCCATCAATCGCTATCATAATCGCAATACCTTTGAAAGCGATTGCGATTGATGTTAAAATTACAATTAGCCACCAGGTCTAACTTTAGTCCACGTTTTGGAATAACTGGGTTGAATTTTAGAAAAATCGCAATAACAAAAAAAAAATGGAAAATGAAGTATTTAGAAAAAATCGACCCGTCTCACAACTAGCTCCGATGGGACTCGAACCCACGACCTTTCGCTTTCCGGGCGACTGCTCTAACCACTGAGCTACGGAGTCGTTACGAGAAGCGTCGAATTTATCCAATACTTCTTACGCGCTGTATAGTCAGCGTGAATTTCATCAATGAGGAGATATTACTACCCTCACACGCGAAAGAAATACCTTTCCAGGTATTTGGCAATCGCTAAAGATGAAATTACAATTGCAACTTATTTTAATTTTTAGTTTTTTGCATTCACAATGCAATTTTTATTACTGAAAAATGGAAAATGAAGTATTTAGAAAAAATCGACCCGTCTCACAACTAGCTCCGATGGGACTCGAACCCACGACCTTTCGCTTTCCGGGCGACTGCTCTAACTAATTATTGCCAAATACCTGGAAAGGTATTTCTTTCGCGTGTGAGGGTAGTAATATCTCCACATTGATGAAATTCACGCTGACTATACAGCGCGTAAGAAGTATTGGATAAATTCGACGCTTCTCGTGACGACTCCGTAGCTCAGTGGTTAGAGCAGTCGCCCGGAAAGCGAAAGGTCGTGGGTTCGAGTCCCATCGGAGCTAGTTGTGAGACGGGTCGATTTTTTCTAAATACTTCATTTTCCATTTTTCAGTAATAAAAATTGCATTGTGAATGCAAAAAACTAAAAATTAAAATAAGTTGCAATTGTAATTTCATCTTTAGCGATTGCCAAATACCTGGAAAGGTATTTCTTTCGCGTGTGAGGGTAGTAATATCTCCACATTGATGAAATTCACGCTGACTATACAGCGCGTAAGAAGTATTGGATAAATTCGACGCTTCTCGTAACGACTCCGTAGCTCAGTGGTTAGAGCAGTCGCCCGGAAAGCGAAAGGTCGTGGGTTCGAGTCCCATCGGAGCTAGTTGTGAGACGGGTCGATTTTTTCTAAATACTTCATTTTCCATTTTTCAGTAATAAAAATTGCATTGTGAATGCAAAAAACTAAAAATTAAAAAAAAAAATGCCTAATGCTAGGTGTACATGGGTGTAGTAAACGGTATAGTAGCATAGTAGAGTCTAGTTCTATAAAAAACTTATTCGCTCCGGTGACAGTGGTGATGAAGGAGCTGCAATACAAAATTAGCTGTCTTAAAAATTAAGTTGAAAAACTTGAACCCGCAGGCTTATCACGTAACTTGCAAAAGCCAAGCTTTAGCAAAAATCGCGTAATTATTGCCCTAAAATTGCAAATTCGTACTATGGAGGTTTGTATTTGTATTGACTAACGATTTTAGAGCAATAATTGCGCGTTTTTTGCTATCGCTTGGCTTTTGCAAGTTACGTGATAAGCCTGCGGACTACTGAAAAATCACGCTCTAAAAAGTATGAAACAAGAAACGCTTCTCATCTGAAAATGCCGTGGTCTTATGTCCCTTACTAATAACAAACAATATTCTCATTCTAGGGAAAAGTGGCATACGTTCGACCCACCCGTGTAGAACAGGCTTAACTGAAAATTGTAGAGTTGAGAGAAGCAATAACTATAACAATAAAACAGTGTTTTTGATTTCAATGGCATCACACGGATTTTAAAATTTGTTTAACGAAAACAGTTTTTTTTACGCGAAAAGGCACCCTCTACTCTAGGTTCACGTGTAAATCTTAATGAGCCGTCTGTACAACCATGAAATTATGCATTGTGCCATTCAATAAACTGCATAGGTAGATAGTACATAATTTTTGTTGTGTACTTATTGCCGTCTGGCTAACTCTATCTTATCTGACTCGGTCGCCATAGCAACAACGCTAATGTTGTTCAGTTCCGGAAATTGGAGGTTAGATAACGAGTAGTGGGTACTATTGTGTTGATGGTAAGCAAACAGCTCTTTTGTTATTTTTCACGTGTGTGGCGACGTTCAGCAAGTTCAATTAATTATAAGTATCTATTTACATTTACTTCGTTAAGATTTGCATTAAAAATTCTGCAACCGCTATCATAAGCAACATTGATAGTAACAAATTACATAATTGCAAAATAAGGTTTAAAAGTGTTTGTGGATGTAGCCTGAATTCTTTTTAGTCAGTTACGGTTTTTAAACCAACAATAAAAACTCGTTTTCTATTATAACTCCCTCCAACAAAACATACGTATCGACCACAACGCGCAGCGCGTACTTAGGAATGCTCATCGGAGATTCTTCCGTTCTGTTTGTTTACCGTACTTTGCAATATCGGAGGTACAGTCGCGCGCTCTACGTTTATACAGTACAGACAGACTACGAAGAAATTGCGCATGGCGACCGCCGCGCGGTCCGTAACGTCAGATTCAGATGAGCCGCAGCCGCCGCGCGACACACGCGCCCCTTGCTCGCCCGAGCCGCTCAGTCCGCGAACCACTGAAAACTAACAGCTGACTCAAACAATGCCAAAACAACAGAGCCGCTGCCGTTAATTAAAAAGTTAACAGTTCTGTGCTGCCAAAGTTGAATTTCGAAGTGCGTGCAGTACGTTTCGTTTTACGTTTTTATAGTTTGTTGAACTTTTTTTCGCGGCACGCACCGGCTTCGTAGTGACGTTGGAGTGCAGTGCTAACTAGATTAGATACGCTTAGCCTTCTTTGTAAACGCTGGGGTGAGGTAAGGCGAGCAGAGGTCGCTCTATTCAAATATTGACAGTGTGGATACTTTCATTCATGTGATTTTTATTCAAGGTCTGGTGAGAGATGAGATCGATCGGTGTTATCAGTCCCTATGCATTGTTGCATCTGTTACATTTATAATCTGTATTCATAAAAACATTAACGTGAATCACGCCTGTGTACTAAAGAAAGGCTATTAAACGCCCGCGATGACAACAAAGTGAATAAGTTATAGCAGCCATGGAAATAATAAAAACTAATTGTATGAATTTAAAACGGTCTTCTCTCTTTTGTAATTTTCTTTTGTAGCGCAACGCAAACTTTTTTAATTTCCCTTACTAATCAGTGGTCCTCTGATTTCGTAACATAATAAAAACTTTTTGGATTCTCCATGGTTTGGTTTAAAATGAGAACGAATGTCGTGGTCAATGCTAAGAATTTTGAAGGAGGTGTATTCACGTATTGTTTGTCCATTCGACACCGCTGTCGATGTTTACATTGTTAAACCTGCTTATTGAATATTCAAGCGACTTATTTCTTTGCATAACTACATATCAACTAAAGAAGCAGTGTAAAAGTTACATGCATAACAACAAATTTCGAAGAAGATTAAAAGTACTTTGATGACAAGAGCTAATTTTGAAAATGTAGAGCTATATCCAAAGTTTTTCTCTTTATAGAAATGATAGATTCATTAATTCTGCTTGGTCAAGGTTAGTTTCCAATTTCTGTGATGTATGTAATCTGAAGTTATTTATTTCTAGTAACTGAATCGTATTCCTTATCAGTATCGTGTGCGCTTTAGGTACCTATACCTACTTCAATAATAAACGCTTCTCGTAGTTTCAACTAACTATGTAGGTATATTAATTAATTTACTACTATTATTAGTTCATGTTTTGTTTTCAATTTTATACTTCGGGTTGGTACTTAACTACCTACTTTGGGTTTGAGGACCACCTAATTATAATTTTGTTTGTACTAGCCTTCCACCCGCGGCTTCACCCGCGGGAATGAGATATTTTTCCGGGATAAAAAGTAGCCTATTGTCACTCTCCCTCCAGCTCCCAAACTATCTCCATAACAAAAATCACGTCGATAAATTTCTTCGTTTTTACGCGAAAGACGGACAAACAAGCAAACACGTACACTTTCACATTTATAATATTAAGTACTAAGTCAAGATTCAAGATTCAAATTTGTTTATTCAATTTAGATTGTTATTTACAATACTTGTGAACGTCATAGAAGCTACGCCATCGGTTCGCAAACCCTACAGCGGGAGGCCTTGGAGAAGAACCGGCAAGAAACTCCAAGGGTTGTTTTTTTCTCCCTGTTTTATTTCATACAGAGTCGTCAAATTGAAAAATGACCTTAACATGGTATGACTAAGGTTCCATCACAATAACACAATGGGTTATGATAAATACAGTTAGGTATAGGCGAACTAATGATCATAGCGGTCATCAAGTATACCTAGTAAACCTTAATTTATCCCAATTCTACTTATAGTTGGCGCAGTACGTCCTACTCCTCCACACCGCTCCTATCACCTTTCATCTCCTCATAACTCCTTTATCTTCATATGTGTGTGGTGACTGGTGACAAAATTCTAATATGGGTTTAATAAAATAAGCAGGATATTTTTCAAACACTTTTAGGTCAGCGGACTTGTGAATCTAAAGAAAAAATGAATATTTCCAAATCTGTTCCCTATTAAAAGAAAATTCTACATATCCACTTTATGGCTTTCTTTTGCCAATCAAACATTATACCAAATTCAAAATGTATTTCAAACAGAATTTACTTAACCAACAATGACACCCCCTGATCCCCAGGGATAAAAAAATAAGTGCGTATACAACAAAGACATTACACCCCCAAGGTAAATAAGTGACAATAAGTGACAAATACTGTTGGCAGCGTGTTTGTGGTATACTTGACACCTGCGCGACGTCGCGCAGGTAATCCTATTAAACCATCAGTGGAGCGAGCGACATCTAAGAATCAAATATTTTATACGTATTTTTACATTACACCTTTCCACGAATCGATGTAGTCGGTGTGTTTTCGTTTATATTTTCTGAAATATAAACGAAATTAGTAAGTATACAACTTAGGTTGCAATCGACCAAACCTTTATTCCAAGAATAAAGCTTACTTTCGGTGTCAAAACCCCATACTTGTTAGACATTAGTATCCAACAGTAAGCGATATTCTCGGAATAAAAGTTTGGTCGAATGCAGCCTCCAAACTCCTTCGTTATAACCCTTCTCTCCTCAATTGTTTTTTAAATACTTTATGTGAGATATCTTTTACATTTATTGGACTTACAATTTTCTTAGCATTGATGAATTAAGTTAACGAAGTAAAAGACGAGTTTCAGTTGATTTGACTAGAAGTGGATTATATTATAATTAATTATAACATTTTAATCTGCTTGGAATAGTATCGCTTCAGTAGGTTAGACTTTGGAACGTCATACTCTCTTTGTAGTTATAGAATGGGGATGGAACGTTAATAAGCAGCTAGTATAAACCTTTGAATTCAATAATGTTATAATTTAATACCTACCAAGAAATGAATTTAAGTTCAAAGACAGACTGAAAGTAGGAGATACAAAGTACAAGATACTTTTTTATATTCAATTTACAAGAAAGCACTGTGCAAGGAAAAGTTAAATCATAAGTAATTAATTAAGTCTGATAGTTCTTTCTTTGGATGAACGGATTCGTTGTCGGTCAATATTTAATTTTGTAACGGTGTCTGGGTGTGATTATATTAATATTATTTGTTATGTTAAATTGGTTTTGGGGTCGTAACTGAAGTGCTTATATAAGCTATATCTTATCTCGGAATTACATCAATGCTTTTTGATGCGGTCTGACATTTCTAATTACGTTTTAGCTTTACTTTCAATTCAACTTATTATGGTGTTTAATTGTTACTATTCCTATAGATATTTTGTTGGTTTAATCTCCGACGTACGGTTTTCGAGACTATGGTGTTGATTCTGAAATTAAGCTTATGGAAAATATTTTCAATAGTTAGTTTAGTACCTACCTAATCATTACCATTAAAATTTTCATTATTTGGCGATTTCAACTTTGCCTTTGTGTATAAGTACCTATCTAATATTGTGGCATTTCATAAGACTGGAAGACTGATGCCTTGAATTCCTTAGGGACGTAAAACTAACGAGGCCATGATCTGTTTATCTCTGGAAGCTAGAACGCAGCTAGTAACTTTAATATAGCTGTAAGTGCTGTAACAGTTCTTGGTTAAAGATCGTGATGCCGTCACTTTGTCTCTGTCTCCATAGCATTGTTATTATTACCTTTTCCCATCTGATAGTGGGGTCTGCTTTACTGGTCTCTTCCATTTTGCTCTACTCGACAAAGATTGAACGCATCGTGTCAGAAACATGGATAACATCTGTCCACCTTGATTTCGGTCTTCCTCTTCTTCATGACCCAGGTGTATTGTCTCATTGGGCATTGGTTGGTTATGCCGTCTTAATATTTATTTAATAAAAAAGTAATAAAAATACAGATTGCGTTACAGTTTACACGCATTATGGTCAATATTATTGTGATTTAGATTTGGTCCATATCCTCTTATCGGCTGTGTGAATGTTGACACAAATGTGTGACTCACACTTTTTACAGATAATATTTTGACCTTGCTGTAAGAGCTAACCGTGTGTGGTCAGTAACGATACTGCAAAGCGTTCAAATTTACATTACAACTTTTTGTCAGACAGTTTTTGTTGAACAGTTATTCAAAAGGTACCTATTATAAGAGATGCCTAGAGCAATGGTGTATAATACTGTGAACATATTTTTAAGTGTTTGGAATAGGTATTTCCTCATAGATATAAAGTTCTTCTGTTTGTGTGTTATGTGTATATTTAATTGTTATAATGCTGTTATTATTATATAAGAAATCCTTTCGATTAATTATATAAATAATGAACTTAGTTTTAAATATTTGTTATTACTTACGTACTTACTTTTTGCATTTGTAATGTTAAATAATCATTGACATTTCAATTTAATTTAGAAAATATCTAAAAAATTTCATTTTATCTATATTGAAGCAGTCGAATGGGTTTACAACTAGAACCTAAATACTTCAATATTTATCTACTTAATTTCTTAGCTCTATATTTTAAGGTCAATTCCTATTGATAAACTATAAGTAAATATTTGTCTTAACGAGTTCCAAGAACTAAACCTAAACATACCAGAACAGAAAACTTTTTTTAATCACTTCTAAAGTTTTCCCAGGTTTATCAAATATTAGTTTTAATTTAAATCAATTTATAAGAAATCGGCAAAAATTTTATACTTACTTCATAAAAAGTGTAAGTAGCTAGGTACTTACTTAGTAACAAGCAATAAAATACTGACATTGTAAAAATAAAACTTTATGCAAATATCACTAAATGTCTTTAACCTTTCCCGATTTCATATTTATTATATGTAACACCATGTGAGTAACCTACTCGTATCCGTAAACAAAGAACTATTTGCGTAATATAACCACAGCTGTTTCATTATTGAATAATTTATTCAACAAAATTATGAAGAATAACTCTATTAAAACTTTTTTCTTGAAATTGGAGGTGGAAGTGATTGTTTTAAGTTTAGGTAATTCTTTACTAATATGTTGTAATAGTTTATTTAAGTATAAAATTGTGGCAACTCGCACTCATATTTTGTGCCTATTTATGTAATGTGACATGCAATAAATGATTTGATTGATTGATTGATTGATACACTTATCGACAATAATGGAAATTTTGTGAAAAAGTAACTTTGACTTAGAACATAGCAACTGACCTAACTTTTTTTTTAAATATTTTTCTTATTTTTCTATGCCCAGACAGAAGCCAAAAAATATAATAAGTAAAGTACTAAACTGCAAATAAAGTCACAAAAATTATTCATCTTTGGATTACCATTACCATAAATTTTTACTCCTACTGCTATAACATGTCTTGCTAATGGAGGAATAAGAAGTATTTTTCTTAGTTTAAAGTTAAACATCACAAAAAAGGATTTAATTAAACCGTTATAAAAATTACAAAATTTATTCCCTTATCGAGATTTTATGTTATTTTTATGCATTCACAATGCAATTTTTTAAGTATAGGAAAAATGTGTGATAGTAAAAAACCACCATCCCGCCTGAAAGCTACTTATATGGCTCGTGGTTTTTTACTATCACACATTTTTCCTATACTTATTCGCTTATCGTTTTTAACCTTTGCCCTCATTCCTTATAGGTAGTTGTTTTCAATACGTTTCAATTAAAAATGTTATTGTCCGTCCTTACTGCAAACTGTATTGCATCAGTATTCAGTACCTACTTATATATCAATTGACACCAGTTTTAATAGATCATCAATACGTAGTAAGTACTTTAATAATAATTATTAGACGTAATAAGTAAGTAGCTACTTAAGTAGGTTCTTACTATTTTGCCAGTTGCAATATTTAAATATTGAAATAAAAACTTATGTTGTAGGTACAGCGATTCAATTATTTTAAAACCAGCCGATATTACTATTTTATTATAGAAATATCTTTTTAAGTTCAGACTTATAAAAAGCTTACACCAAAACTTTGAAAAAGCTAATCATTGCAACATTTACATCGCTGCTGATCATCAAGGGTTGAAAATAATTTTATAAGCCAGGGTCGTAAGATTTAGAAAATTTTGGTATTTGAATCAAAACTGTCCTAATCTCTAAAAATTATATAATATATGGCCCATCTATTTCCATACAACATAATTATTTTGTTAATTTGTATAGAGCTATTTATATCGCCCAATAGTTTTTGAATAAACCTTAATTACTTAATAAGTATCACCAAACTTATTTTAATTTTTAGTTTTTTGCATTCACAATGCAATTTTTATTACAAAAAAATGGAAAATGAAGTATTAAGAAAAAATCGACCCGTCTCACAACTAGCTCCGATGGGACTCGAATCCACCTTTCGCTTTCCGGGCGACGGCTCTAACCACTGAGCTACGGAGTCGTTTGACTCCGTAGCTCAGGGTTAGAGCAGTCGACTTTAGAGTCGACTTTTTCTTAATACTTCATTTTCCATTTTTTAAGTATCACCAAACTTTTCTTCGTACGTAGGTACTGAATAAGGAAAATATGCGGAACTAGTTTCAAAGAAATTAAAAGAAAGGAAGGCACATTTTAATAACTTAACTACTAATAAAATAATTTCAAGTCAACCTAGCGTTTCCACGTACTGTGGACGTCGAAACGAACAATTCTACTGCAGTTAGTAATTTCATTATACCGGCTAAATTAGTCTGCATTTTTGTATGTACGCCGCAACATGATGTGACCACGGCATTCGTTCGTTAAACTTGTACTATAATATACTATATGTTGTAGTAATAACACGAGAACTAGTAAGCGGAATAGTGCCATGTAGCGGGACGTTGTAATTTCAGTGCAATTGCAAAATAATAAGTTTTTAAGCGCAAAATATACTTAACTATTACAAAAGGCATACCAAGTATTGAAATAAATTATGTGTCGACACATTTAGATAAGTAGTAACATTTTATTTATGAGAATCAATATGATTGATGCTTCTTTAAAAGATAATCATTTGTTTGCAGAAATATTTAGATATGTTTATTTATGTTGAACCACAATGGAAAGTGTTTGTGTTTTTATTTAGGTAATTCTAGTAAAAGGACCATAAAAAACAAGAGTGAAATATAACAGACCAAATACTGATCAACGTTTTTCAGATGAGTTTCCTTAATTACCTCGATTTAATTAGTCATTGTTAATGGATAACGTGATAAATCACGAAGAGCACGTAGATAGAAAAGACGATCATTTATCTACAGGCTGAGAGAAGAATGTGGCAATTTTGGATAGGTGCCCTTAATGGTCGAATCTGTTGGTAGTACGTCAAAAAAATTCATTATAAGTATATGTATAGACAGATAGACGTTAGTCAAAAAATCTTTAAATCCTCAATATACTTACTTAAAAATACTTAAAATTGATAGTGTAATATTCCATAGAAATATATTACTTATTCCTAAATGTAAAACTAAGTTTGTTTGTCAGTCTTTCACGTCAAAACGGAGCAACGGATCGGCATGATTTTTGGTTTGGAGATAGTTTGAGAGCTGGAGAGTGACGTAGGCTTTTTATCCCGGTAAAACATTCCCGCGAGATAACGTCGTGTAGTCCACTCCAAGTGGGAGGATCCGCGGGCGGAAGGCTAGTATATAATAAGCGTTTAAATCCATCCAAGTAGTTTTATTTCAATTATGTATTTATTCTAAAACATTCAGAACGGTTGCGTGTTCAACTACGGGGAGGCAAACGATATAGCCTATTGTATTTTTTTTTCAAAGAGCCAGTGCGTGCTTCGGATACCGTTTTTTGTAAAATTACATTGTCTTGGCTAACAAGCCTGATCATATTTTATACAATAAAAATTTTGGCAGCACAGTACTGATACAATTTGCTATTTTCAGGTACGTCTTTTGCGGTGACATCTAGTGATTTGGATGTGACAGATAAACTGACGAAACATATCTTCTATGCATATCTCACAAATAACATGACATTAAAAACTTAGAAAAATAATATTCTATAATTAGGAATTGTGGACATATCTATAGCGTAACTAAGTTATCCATATCAGTGAAAGTTCTCAAAAGCCAAACATATCTCTGTGTATATCTAAGTGCAACTTAAGTGTTAAAAGTTAATAAGTGTCAAGTGTTAGTGCCATATTAGTGTAGTGAAGATGTCGGAACGGTTTAAGGTGACGAAATTCGAGGATGCCAATAAAACTTATAAGAACTATGGAGCCACTTCGGCGGAGAGCGACGTCGAATTGAAAGGAAAGCTGCTTCCAGTATCAGGTTAGTGCTTGAAACAGACTTTTTATTGGTTATATTATTTTAAAACTATAATTATGCATCATAAAGACTATAGAATTTAGGTGGAATTGGGGTAATCACTTTAGACCTTGAGTAGGTACTGCACCGTCAGCCACTTCCTTAAACAAGCCTCCGGGATTAGCCGCGGTGAAACTCAAACCATGTCCCGCCTTTTATCGTGCCCCGCATGCCATGAAACCTGCACGCAGGAGGATTTAATGCATGCCACGGATTGTGCTGTAAACGTGACCAAATTCTGGGCCGCAACAATATAGTGATAGTGTTGCCATCCAAACGCTAAAAAGGTGGAATTATCTGACGACGACAATTATAGGGGGGTATACGAGAAACTGAGGTCAAAAGTAACGATGATCGACCGAATTTCGTAATTCGATTAACTTCATTTTTATTATAAAGTTATGTTTTTTTGTTCTGGTTGTTGTTGTTGAACAGCTGCAATATGAAGGCTCCGCATAACATAAAATAAAAAATAATTTATTCAAATGAGACTGACACAGCACTTGTGATCGTCAAAGAAGCTTCGCCATCGGTTTGCAAATCTTACGGTGGAACTGGGAGACCTACACCACGTAGCATTATTACACCTGAGAATTTAATGTCACGAAGCGAAACGAACTTCGTCGATAATAGAGTCGGCCATTTGACCATTATGAAATACCACTCGGGGAATTTTAAGCGAAAGTCACGTTGGGTCCATCTTTCGTGAAATGATCTAAGTTGAGTGAGATTCTGAGATTCTTGGAGTAGGTAGGTAAGTACCTACTTTAACCAAAAGTTTTTGTAATACTTTCCTGCTAAAATGTTGACAGCCAAGTAAAAAGAAAGTGGTCTGGTAAAGTCCATCTCGAGGACACATTAGGTCTGGTTTAGTTGCATTGTAATAGACGAAGGAATATCCTTAACTCACTTTTATTTTGGAAAGTGGTATTCTCGTGTAAGCTCGCATCGTTCAATCGGCTTGCTTCTTTTGTCACTCTTCTAACCTAATCGAACATAAAAGAATTAACAATTTTAAATGTAAATAATATTTGTTAAAGGTACCTGGGTGCAACACCCCAAATTTTTTTTTAATGGTAGCCATGAACATATTCTGATAGGCAATACATTAGAGATGTATTCGTCTATTTAAGAAAAATTGATAAAATTATGTTATTAAACTTGGTAAACAGATGAGCGAAGGTGGCTCCCACAGAAGACATTTTTTTCTGTGTTTTGTGGTCGATCCCTATGCGTATCTACGTGCTATATATAATATCTTTCTAGTTTCTGTTTTTTTTAAGTTAGAGCACCTTCTTGCTTGTTCCACCCTAACCGCTAAGCTATAAGTACACCACTAAACTAAGTATATTTTTTTTCGCGTTTCCGTGGTTTGCCCATAGTAAATATTGTTCGTATTGATGGACACTATCATCCCCTAAAATCTTTGTACCTACTTATTAAAAATTTTGTGGTGTATAACATGATGAGTGGCTGAATGTCATTCAGACGGTTACTTGAACGGCGCCGTTTAGTAAAATAGCCACTCCGTTCATTGAACCAGTTGACTGCCTGCATACCTACAGGTCGAATTGGACCCTTTATCGATGACTGAAGTTCAGAAAATCGGAACACGCAATGCTCGTAAACGTTTTAATTAATTGGAAGTTGGAACAGTCGCATGTAGATAGTTCGGTCCGTGGCAAGCAACAGGTGCTCATAAGTAGATTTGCATACTTATTCAGCTTGATAAATATAAATCTTACAACTGACTAGTGTTCTGAAAGTAAGAGGTAGTTTGTCACCAATTTAGATCTTCGGTTATAGTAAATTTCTATCAATATTAAATTATTGACCACCGTTTTCACAATCATTTTCAAGTGACTTGCCCTGTGGACTTGCCTCACTATTAGGGTAAACCAGGCATACGTGCCCCAGTCGATAACGCTCCCCACTGCCTGGTTTACCCTAGCTTCGTCAGCAATCTAACCTGCGACCTCTCGCTGTCCGGGTGACTGCCATGACCATTGACTACTGAGCTACGGAGGCGTTAAAAGACACGTCCAATTTATCTAGTACTTTTTGGCGTCATTTTATCAATACTATATGCATTTGCAATGTTATTACTATAAAACAAATCTAAAAAGAACAGCTAATTTCTTTTTTCACTTGGAAAATAATACAATAAATTGGTGTCTAAAAATAAAGCACACCAAATTGAAGATATATAATAATAATATCCGCATTTTAGGACGCCAATTTTCTTCTAGCCTAGGTTATTTTGTTAACCATAAATTACCATAACACTAGTCTATTTTATAGGAAAAATTGGTTTCAGCCGGTCAACTAAGCTACCGTGAGGCCTTACAAGACTCGTCGAATTTCTATCACTTATGACGCTGTAGGCAGGTCAGCGTTGCTTCATCAATGTGCGGAAACCCTCGCATTCGAAAGAAACATTTTTACAAATGTTTAACAATCGAATAAGATGAAACAGCCAACCCTAGGCGGGATTCGAACCCGCCCCCGGGAATCCGGCTCGATGCTCTGAATTCCTCCTGAAACCTACTTACATAGCTGATGGTTTTTTTCTATCACAATTTTTTCTATATAGCTACAGAATAGCACTGTGAATGCATAGATAAAATTTAAAATTTAAGTCTATTTCAATCGTGACGAAGACCAAGTCATATCGTAAAAGGCTTCTACACGATCAACAGGTCCGGCACAAATGTTTAAACAGAGATAATTCATGCATCTTTCACGTGCCTAACCGATGATACACACAGAGGATTTAACAGTGGATTATATGCTAATTGATAATCTTAACAGGCACTTTGATTGCGTACGGATTACCTGGGTTACGAGGTGCTTAGTTCGATATGAATCACGAAATGATATCAACATAAGATTTTAAACTTTCGCGTTCTATTATCGAGTAACGGGACTCAACGCGACATTTATTATGTACTACATATGTACTTACAGCTTGACGTTTCGGCTATGTTGCTGTAGCCGTGGTCGTGGTTAGTCTGCTTGTGACCACGGCTACAGCAACATAGCAGAAACGTCAAGCTGTAAGTACATATGTACTACATAATAAATGTCGCGTTGAGTCCCGTTGCTCTTGTTGATATCAACATGTATTTTAAGTATTACTTAGTAATAATAATTTGGGATCAATTAAACCACCAAAAGGGCACCAACCTATCAATGTCGTGAAGCGAATATAGTTAATTGTCAATATATATACATCCATACCGTGAGGTTGTCTGGGAGATATCATTTTAATTGATAAGATCGCCTTTTTAATACTATTTCATACTACGTGTTTTAATGTTTTTTCTCACGTAGTTTTATGAACTTTATGCATGGATTATTTATTCTGTGGTTAAACATAATAACTATACCGACTAAATAAATAAATAATAACAATGACTGAAATCGCCCGGACTTGTGTCGAGCTTTTTAATTAAAAAAATCATTTTCTATATAAGTAATTATAGTAGATTGTTTAGCAAGGGCTGCATGGCACCCATAACAGTCGAGTGATTTGGCGCACGAACGAAGTGAGGGCGCCAATAGTTCGAGACTGTTATGGGTCCATACACCCGAAGTAAACACTCTACTTTTCATTTCGAATATGAGGATAGTAAAAATAAACAGAAATAATCTAAAAAATATTTTTCCTATGGCCGCGGAATTTTCGAAAGACAATAACTTTTTTGTTCATTTTCTCTATTTTAGGGAAGGCAAGGGAAACTAAGTCCATACAGTCTTGTTTGGTGTTTGACCCGTACTCTATGCAATTCCATGAAATGAATAGCCTGATTTTTTATGTTACAAATAACTTATTTGGTTTAATCTGTTTCTAAAAACGCATTCTTAAAAAAAAACAATGTTTTAGATATTAAAATAATAATTCTACGATATTAATTATTTTATATAATAGCAAAACATGGCTGTATAGTCTTCTGTGCCTTTGCCTGCATGCATACCTTTGGTAAATAATTGTCCAAAGAGATACTTAAAGACTTTACACAGGTTCCTATCCGACCTCCGATTCGGTCTGCTCCCAGACCAAATCAGAACGTGTGTAGCGCAGATTTGGTCTGGGAGCAGACCAAATCGGCTGTCGGGTCGGAACGTGTGTAGATGCTATTACAGATTTTGACATGACCCCTCCTATTCCTTTCGTAAATTTCATGACGGCCCTAGGGCCGCCACATACCACATTCAACCCGCATTTTATCAAGTTAGCAGTTACTTTCAGAATATGAGACATAAAAAAAAATATATTAATATTAAACCAATAGTGATTCAATCACAAATTTACCACATACTTAAATGATAAATAAGTGACTGATTTCTCTTATTCTGTATATAAAATGTTAATAAAATAATCATTATGCAAGCTTAAAATTATTCATTCAAGACATCCTTAACCAGCCGCTATAGCCAGCTCATAATTCACTTGTTATTTATTTAGCAAACGTCTAAAGTTGCCATTAATTTGATAAATCTTTGCCAGATTTATTATTTAGAACAGAAGTTAGTGAAAGTGGAATTGGTTATTTTGTTCGTAACTTCGTAACTAATTATTTAAATAAATCTTTAATAACTTGGACTTAAATTTGACATTTAAGAATTACTTGCTTTTAATATTTGTTTACATTATTTCTATATTATAAAAATAAAATTGTATTATGATCTTTACTAATATTATAAAGAGGAAAGATTTGATTGTTTGTTTGTTTGTTTGCATCGAACCGGCTCCGAAACTACTGGATCAATTTCAAAAATTCTTTGACCATTAGAAAGCTACGTTCTTCCCGAGTGACATAGGCTATATTTTATCCCGATATTCCCACGGGAACGGGTACCACGCGGGTGAAACCGCGAGGATCCGCTAGTGTTTTATAAAACTATTTATTCTTGTAGAATTTCATACCATTGAAAAATGAACTCGTCTTTTCATCACCACTGGACGGAATCGAACCGCATAGCCTTCGCACTCTGAGCAAATGCTTTGACTGCTCAGCTTACAATTACAAGTATTACAGTCTTTCGCTTTTCAGAGTTTATCTGCAAAACACTGATTGGTACATAATTTGAGTTCCCTAAAGAGTTCAATTATATCCAAAAAAATATTAACATTTATTATGATACAAGCTTTCCGCCCGCGGCTTCGCCCGCGTGGACTATACGACGTTTTCATGCTCGTGAACGGGTGCTGCCAGTGGGAATGGGTCTGCTTGCTTTAAAATGTGTTTTCTTTTGTTTTTATTCATTTTATTAAGAATTACATTTGAAACATGTATGGCGCAACTTGCAGTATATAGTAGAATTGTCTTTTGTTTTTAACTAATATTAAAGCTTTAAGTAGAGTTCCTAAGTACTTAATTGAAAATTGTTCACCGCTATGATCATTAGTTCGCCTATACTTAACTGTATTTATCATAACCCATTGTGTAATTGTGATGGAAACTGACCTTAGTCATACCATGTTAAGGTCATTTTTCAATTTGACGAGTCTGTATGAAATAAAACAGGGAGAAAAAAACAACCCTTGGAGTTTCTTGCCGGTTCTTCTCCAAGGCCTCCCGCTGTAGGGTTTGCGAACCGATGGCGTAGCTTCTATGACGTTCACAAGTATTGTAAATAACAATCTAAATTGAATAAACATATTTGAATCTTGAATCTTGAATCTTGAATCTGTGTCTTAAGTTTCAGCCAAATCCGTTCAGCCGTTAGAGTGATTGAGTAACAAACATCCAAACTTCCAAACATCCAAACATCTAAACTCTCACATTTATATTATTTGTAGGAAGTAGGATAATATGAAATGAACTGTCAAATTAATACGATTGACTTTACGTTGATCCTTTTTAGAATAAAACCTGGGCAAAAGAAGTTATTAATTTAAGTTTTACTATTGTATCGGATTTAATTATTTCACAAACTAGCCATAGTGTTTATCATCACTCCTAAATAATCACGGTAAATTACCTTAGTTATCCCTTTAGCCTTTGTGTAGAATTCATCGGCGTTCATAGTTTTAACTAAGTTTACTGAAAGTTTTTTTGTAGCATGAAGTTAAATTTCACATTATGATATTTTGTGCAAAAGTAGGGATAGTTTATTACGAAGTGCTAAATTTTTACACCTGATATTGTATTATTTTGAGTCTTCTAATATCAATTGCTCTTAAAGAAATATAACTTGACGGAATGGAAATAAATAAACAACAATCAAATTAATTATAACGGTCCGGTAGGTAAGGATATTTTGTATACATGAGAAAAGCTTAATTAATTCAAATAAACTACTGAAAACATAACTAACCTTCAATACAATATACTAGTTTGAAAAAGTTTTTCCTCAACCTCTAAATGCAAGACCCTAAAAACACCCGTGAATAATCGTTCACCCATAAAACGGTGACTTTACGGCGAAAAATTGTGTAAACCCGGAATTTTCCGCCACGCTTTATGCCGTGTGGATAATGCACCGGACGCCACGACAGAGGACGCCGACGGCCATCGCCGGCGGTACACAATAGCTTTATTTCGGACATTTCGGAAGATTGAAATCTGAAAGTATATAACTGTGAACTGTTTGAGCATAAATTTTGTGTACACTAACGAGTATTGCCATCTTTTCTATAAAAGATGTTCGGTAGAACAAAATTATAAAAACAACTCTATACTTACTTAGACCAAATGACCTAAGCACCGTCGGCTTGATTACGATTACGACGCATCGTGCCATCCTTGTCATGTCTTAATACATTTGGTATGGCATGACAAGGATGGCACGATGCGTCGTAATTGGCTTCAAGCCGACGGTGCTTAGGCGGTAGGGGGGCAAGTCCGAACCGACCAACAAAAAAAAGCGCTTTGAAGGCATAGTCACATCAACTACATTGATAAAATGTCGACTTTATTGCTAAAATTAAAGCCGGAATTTTCTGCCACGCTTTACGGCATGTGGTTAATGCGCCGGACGCCACGACCAGGACAGCCGACTGCCATCGCCAGACTATACTCAATAGCTTTATTTCGACCTTTTTGAAGATTGAAATGTCTCGAAAGTAGGTAAGTATATAAATGTAAAGTTATAGTCACCTCTTCTACAGGTAAAGCAAAATTATCGTAATTAAAAATATCAACCGGAACTAATCTCAACGGAACGGACAAATATCAACTGACAGCTGTCAAATGTGACCTATTATAATGGCCCGACTTTAGCTATTTAATTAACGGTTTAAACCGAAGTATTAAAAAGAGGTAAAACGATGCTCGCTTGGCTCGCCCACCCGATGTAGTTTTTGGTGAGAATCCGTTTAGCTAGCAAAAGCTTCGCTTGGTTTTATAGTTTCCCTCGCCTCGCGCTTGTGTGAACTGCGCTTTATGCTGCCGTGTGGATTATACGCCGAACACCATCGCCGGACGGTACGATGGTAAACAATAGCTTTATTTCGGACAAGCGATGAGCGTCTGTCTCTGGTGGTTGAAGTCTTTCAAAAGATTATACTTACATGCGAAATGTATGGTGGTTACATTGATGCAGACCAAGAGAAAATAATCTTTCCGTGTTCTGTGATGCAGACTTTATGGTGCAGACACCTTGTATAAAAAGCAAAATTAGTTTTATTCCATAAACTTAACATCAAAACGCTTTTAAATTTAAATATAGTTTCATACAACGCCCATCCATAACGTTAATCAGATAAAAAAATATGACAAATAAGTGACTAAAATCTTGTCTGTTTAATTAAAGTTGATTACTTTAAAAAAATTATTCTATGAAAGAACCAGTTTTTTTTTGGTGTGGTAAAGATTAATTTGTTTATTAAAAAAAATACTTACTAACAATTATTTTAAATAATAGCTTCACGACAAGGCGAAGCTCCTTGAGTACTTTAGGATAACACAAATTGCGTAAAGATTCTACAGAAATAGAAACTAGTTTTAAACATATTTGAAGCTAAACTAAACACGTTCGGTGCTAAAGATGGCCGTTTGCTTATTTATAATATTTTCAATGCGTCATCGCATTTAACAACTTGTGAAGCATTTACACAGAGCCAATACTCTGTGCCAATGGTGCCAATTCTTGAGAACATTGAAAATATATTATTTTTTTCATTGGTATAGAAGGAGCATGTCAAGAATTGAATTCTAAAACCCGTGTCGCCTTTCGCACACAAATAAACACTGTTCATTATTGTCACAAAAAAATTCTGCTCTGTCATTGGTCTAGGGAAAATCATATAGATATGATATTTCAAGTAATTACAGGAGATTAATTAATTATTACCTATCTCAATTACAGGAGTTAACATCTAAGGCAAAATTATCAAAATACCTACGTTTTTATTTTAATGATACCTTGTGTTAAGTATCAGTACTGACTGTTTGGTAAATAAGCATAAAGATCGCTGCTCTAACCATGCACGTAATGACGTAATGGAACGCAATCGCACTGAAGTTTGCGCCGATTTATATTCATATTTTTTTGTTAAAGATAAGCAGATTATGTTGATCATGAGCACTCATCTGCGCAAGCTCCTAAACCCACCTTTGAATATATGACTGGTAATAAGCAAATCTTAGATTTTCGCCTATAGTGTCCTAAACACGGTGCCTGAAAAGGTGCCGAAACCTCGGTATGAACCATTGAAACAAAAATCAAAATAACGCTGTCTAGACTAATATCAACCTAGTACCTAGTATAGTATTATATGATCTGAGAATATCACTAATATTATAAAGAGGAAAGATTTGATTGTTTGTTTGAATTGCATAGGCACCGAAACTACTAAACCGATTTAGATTTTTTTTTACCATTAGAAAGCTAGATTCTTCCCAAGTGACATAGGCTTTATTTTATCCCGATATTCCCACAGGAACGGATACAACGCGGGTAAAACCGCGAGGATCCGTAAGTAATCAGTAAAAAAATGTTTTGTTTTGGTAGTAGTAAAAAAACCATTCAAGTTCTTGATTATTAAAATTTAAACAACATCACCAACAAAATTTTGCGCTCAACTAACAGTAGTGCCTGTACCTACCTATCCTATTAAAGGACTAAGCATAGATAATACATATAAGTTAATTGAATGTTTAGGATACACAGTATCTATGTAACTTCACTGCCTCCTACCACACCTACCTATCGTAGGACTAAGTTAGTTGAATGTTTAGGATACACAGTATCTATGTAACTTCACTGCCTCCTACCACAAACGTAACTCATTGGCATACTTAAAGCTGCAAGTACGTACGTACCTAAACGTCATATTTTGGTGTACACCTATGAAACACACCAATCGACAGAGAAAACATTTTTAAACAACAAATAATCTGTGACAAAAAGTCGTAAATGATGTAGGTACTTTTTGAAATATTTCACTTTGAATGTGTATAATAAAACTTAGTATATTAAAACTTGGCATTTTTAGGTAGGTACTTGGAACTTTAGGTATGCCAGGCTCCATATAAAAAAGTTTGAATCTTTTGAGTGGCTGTCAGGTATTGGTAAGTATTGTAGGCTTTCTCTTGTTTTAAATTTGTCGTATTGTCATTGGCGTTGTCAATAGAAATGGACAATTCACGCGCAACGTTGCTAGATCTCCATAGCTCGGCTTGTACAGTACGCGCAAAATAACTTGGCGGCTCTGAAGTTCGCGCGGAATGCTGCGCAGTAGACGAATACAGGTGCACCCGGCGTAAGATTAGAAAATAGTTACTACGTAACAGATACATTTCTCTATCTATATAAAAGCTAAAATACCTACGCTATATTAGCCTACAAAAACCACTGCAGAACCGCTGCAAGAAGAAACGTATTTTTTAATACAGTTGCTCAAAAAGTGGCGTATTGCAGGGACGTATAGCGTTCGGGATGTGGGCTATTACACACTCGAACTTTTTCTTTACCTTTCCCGAACTCGTGCGTTTTCTTTCCCAACTGTCAAAATATTGTCTATTAAAAAGAAAAAACCAACCACGAAGTTTCTACTAAAAAAAAATCATAGAAGTTTTTATGATTCATGCAAATATTTCTAAAAAGAAGCTACTAATTTGTTTCAATATCAGATTTAAAAGTAATTTTAATTATACATTAAATTTATATTAGTATCGGCCAAATTAAATTTATGAATATAAAAAATACATAAAATTGGCTGTATGACCACAGATTACTAAATATGGTATGACGTGCACTATTTACCATAGTATCTGCTTATAAGAGTTTGCGCAAGTAAGTGAAAAGAAAATGAGGGACCTTATTTCTTAATTTTCTAAATTAGTTTATTCTGGTTTTTATTGTGGTAGGTACTTAGTATGGTGGAATTAGTGCAATAATGTGGCTTTAATGGAAAACGATGTGGTAAAAGAGAGAAATAAGGACAGGCGCTCCTGTAGGATTCGGATTGCTTTTGTTAGGTTTCATTTCATTTTATCTCATTTAATTTAATTTTCATTTCATATCAATAAAAAAATTCTACTGAAGCCTTGGCTGCATGATCATAGTTTCCTTTGCCAACCCAGAATGTGTGAAGAAAATTAAAAAAAAGTCTCTGCTTATATTCTTTTACG
Organism: Crambus lathoniellus; assembly: GCA_949710035.1. Classification (NCBI taxonomy): domain Eukaryota; kingdom Metazoa; phylum Arthropoda; class Insecta; order Lepidoptera; family Crambidae; genus Crambus; species Crambus lathoniellus. The sequence goes on along the minus strand of OX453298.1, from coordinate 30,667,498 downwards.
ATTAGTTAGTTGAGTTTATTGTGTTTCATTATTTTATTAAATTGCTTAATTTTTTCGCAACTGTATTAAAAATAGTTGTTCAGTACACGTGCGGAACCGTCATTGCAACTTGTTCCGACTGTCAACCCTCACCTTCGGCTGCGCCTCGGCTCGGGTAGACATTTGTCGGAACTCTTTGCAATGACAGGCTTTCCGCACTTGTAATGAAATCTACTATTACGGACGCGCTCCAAGAATCGAGATTCCCGCGTACTTCGCGAGAGTAGGTACGTCATCGAGCGAAATCGTCAAGCAAGGTTGTACAAAGAACATAATTTAAACAAAATGGCTGAAATGAAATAAATTTTACTATTTATGAATAATGCAATGGAGTAAATTAAATGTGCTATAATTTTATAAAATGATCTATATTTTTTATTCCATCTTTGAACTCACGGTTATTAAATTTTACTGACGAAAATATTCTGAATCGTGTGAACAATTTACAATAATTTAACCATAGGTAACAAGGTAAGGATTGTTTATTTTTACAAAGTAATTTAAATGTATCGATATATATTTGGAAAATGTAAAGTTTTACATTACACTGACGTAAATTTTTCACTGCTCTGAATCTTATAGTTCGTACGGGCTAAAATAGACAATTTACAACATTTTTATATAAAATTTTGAACATCGTTCTGCAATTTTACCAAAACCGTTTTGCGATACAAATATGGCCAAATCTGGGGATTTCAGTCAAGTCGTCAACGTCAGATTTCTGTGACTAAACCATAGTGATAGATAGTGATTAAAGTTATAGTAACCGAGGTAATATTTACTCCAAATTAGGATATCATAAGCTCACCTTTGTACATTTCAATGAAGGATATTTAAAGTACTTAATTTATTAAAAGTACCTATATTTATGTTTGGTATCTTGTAATTATGTCCAATAAAGTATTATTGTAAGTAGGTACTTTTACGTTTTATTTAAACTAACCCTCACCACTCTTTCTCTAACACTCAACATACTCATAAATCGCATTGGGAACTTAAGTAAACTTCAAGTGAATACGTATGAATAGTTGTGTAAGTAAACCCAAAATCCCGGTTTTTTTTAATAAATACCACATGCTTCGTTTTTACACCATGTTACCGACTAGTTTTGCATTCCCGAATTTTCTGGAATCCCGGGATTTATATTTAAAAAAAATATTTTAAGAAGCCGCTTCCATAGTTAGTTAGCCAAAAATTAACTTTAGGTAAATATGCATCCGATTATCCGATCACTGCACAGAAGATATTTTTTCCGTGTTCTATGGTCGATCCCTATTCGTATCTACGTGCTATATATAATATCTTTTTTTTTTAAGTTAGAGCACCTTCTTGCTTGCTTCGCCGTTTAGTAAAATAGCCACTCCGTTCATTGAACCAGTTGGCTGCCTGCATACCTACAGGTCGAATTGGACCCTTTATCGATGACTGAAGTTCAGAAAATCGGAACACGCAATGCTCGTAAACGTTTTAATTAATTGGAAGTTGGAACAGTCGCATGTAGATAGTTCGGTCCCTGGCAAGCAACAGGTGCTCATAGGTAGATTTGCATACTTATTCAGCTTGATAAATATAAATCTTACAACTGACTAGTGTTCTGAAAGTAAGAGGTAGTTTGTCACCAATTTAGATCTTCGGTTATAGTAAATTTCTATCAATATTAAATTATTGACCACCGTTTTCACAATCATTTTCAAGTGACTTGCCCTGTGGACTTGCCTCACTATTAGGGTAAACCAGGCATACGTGCCCCAGTCGATAACGCTCCCCACTGCCTGGTTTACCCTAGCTTCGTCAGCAATCTAACCTGCGACCTCTCGCTGTCCGGGTGACTGCCATGACCATTGACTACTGAGCTACGGAGGCGTTAAAAGACACGTCCAATTTATCTAGTACTTTTTGGCGTCATTTTATCAATACTATATGCATTTGCAATGTTATTACTATAAAACAAATCTAAAAAGAACAGCTAAATTCTTTTTTCACTTGGAAAATAATACAATAAATTGGTGTCTAAAAATAAAGCACACCAAATTGAAGATATATAATAATAATATCCGCATTTTAGGACGCCAATTTTCTTCTAGCCTAGGTTATTTTGTTAACCATAAATTACCATAACACTAGTCTATTTTATAGGAAAAATTGGTTTCAGCCGGTCAACTAAGCTACCGTGAGGCCTTACAAGACTCGTCGAATTTCTATCACTTATGACGCTGTAGGCAGGAACCCGCCCCCGGGAATCCGGCTCGATGATCTGAATTCCTCCTGAAACCTACTTACATAGCTGATGGTTTTTTTCTATCACAATTTTTTCTATATAGCTACAGAATAGCACTGTGAATGCATAGATAAAATTTAAAATTTAAGTCTATTTCAATCGTGACGAAGACCAAGTCATATCGTAAAAGGCTTCTACACGATCAACAGGTCCGGCACAAATGTTTAAACAGAGATAATTCATGCATCTTTCACGTGCCTAACCGATGATACACACAGAGGATTTAACAGTGGATTATATGCTAATTGATAATCTTAACAGGCACTTTGATTGCGTACGGATTACCTGGGTTACGAGGTGCTTAGTTCGATATGAATCACGAAATGATATCAACATAAGATTTTAAACTTTCGCGTTCTACTATCGAGTAACGGGACTCAACGCGACATTTATTATGTACTACATATGTACTTACAGCTTGACGTTTCGGCTATGTTGCTGTAGCCGTGGTCGTGGTTAGTCTGCTTGTGACCACGGCTACAGCAACATAGCAGAAACGTCAAGCTGTAAGTACATATGTACTACATAACAAATGTCGCGTTGAGTCCCGTTACTCTTGTTGATATCAACATGTATTTTAAGTATTACTTAGTAATAATAATTTGGGATCAATTAAACCACCAAAAGGGCACAAACCTATCAATGTCGTGAAGCGAATATAGTTAATTGTCAATATATATACATCCATACCGTGAGGTTGTCTGGGAGATATCATTTTAATTGATAAGATCGCCTTTTTAATACTATTTCATACTACGTGTTTTAATGTTTTTTCTCACGTAGTTTTATGAACTTTATGCATGGATTATTTATTCTGTGGTTAAACATAATAACTATACCGACTAAATAAATAAATAATAACAATGACTGAAATCGCCCGGACTTGTGTCGAGCTTTTTAATTAAAAAAATCATTTTCTATATAAGTAATTAAAGTAGATTGTTTAGCAAGGGCTGCATGGCACCCATAACAGTCGAGTGATTTGGCGCACGAACGAAGTGAGGGCGCCAATAGTTCGAGACTGTTATGGGTCCATACACCCGAAGTAAACACTCTACTTTTCATTTCGAATATGAGGATAGTAAAAATAAACAGAAATAATCTAAAAAATATTTTTCCTATGGCCGCGGAATTTTCGAAAGACAATAACTTTTTTGTTCATTTTCTCTATTTTAGGGAAGGCAAGGGAAACTAAGTCCATACAGTCTTGTTTGGTGTTTGACCCGTACTCTATGCAATTCCATGAAATGAATAGCCTGATTTTTTATGTTACAAATAACTTATTTGGTTTAATCTGTTTCTAAAAACGCATTCTTAAAAAAAAACAATGTTTTAGATATTAAAATAATAATTCTACGATATTAATTATTTTATATAATAGCAAAACATGGCTGTATAGTCTTCTGTGCCTTTGCCTGCATGCATACCTTTGGTAAATAATTGTCCAAAGAGATACTTAAAGACTTTACACAGGTTCCTATCCGACCTCCGATTCGGTCTGCTCCCAGACCAAATCAGAACGTGTGTAGCGCAGATTTGGTCTGGGAGCAGACCAAATCGGCTGTCGGGTCGGAACGTGTGTAGATGCTATTACAGATTTTGACATAACCCCTCCTATTCCTTTCTTAAATTTCATGACGGCCCTAGGGCCGCCACATACCACATTCAACCCGCATTTTATCAAGTTAGCAGTTACTTTCAGAATATGAGACATAAAAAAAAATATATTAATATTAAACCAATAGTGATTCAATCACAAATTTACCACATACTTAAATGATAAATAAGTGACTGATTTCTCTTATTCTGTATATAAAATGTTAATAAAATAATCATTATGCAAGCTTAAAATTATTCATTCAAGACATCCTTAACCAGCCGCTATAGCCAGCTCATAATTCACTTGTTATTTATTTAGCAAACGTCTAAAGTTGCCATTAATTTGATAAATCTTTGCCAGATTTATTATTTAGAACAGAAGTTAGTGAAAGTGGAATTGGTTATTTTGTTCGTAACTTCGTAACTAATTATTTAAATAAATCTTTAATAACTTGGACTTAAATTTGACATTTAAGAATTACTTGCTTTTAATATTTGTTTACATTATTTCTATATTATAAAAATAAAATTGTATTATGATCTTTACTAATATTATAAAGAGGAAAGATTTGATTGTTTGTTTGTTTGTTTGCATCGAACCGGCTCCGAAACTACTGGATCGATTTCAAAAATTCTTTGACCATTAGAAAGCTACGTTCTTCCCGAGTGACATAGGTTATATTTTATCCCGATATTCCCACGGGAACGGGTACCACGCGGGTGAAACCGCGAGGATCCGCTAGTGTTTTATAAAACTATTTATTCTTGTAGAATTTCATACCATTGAAAAATGAACTCGTCTTTTCATCACCACTGGACGGAATCGAACCGCATAGCCTTCGCACTCTGAGCAAATGCTTTGACTGCTCAGCTTACAATTACAAGTATTACAGTCTTTCGCTTTTCAGAGTTTATCTGCAAAACACTGATTGGTACATAATTTGAGTTCCCTAAAGAGTTCAATTATATCCAAAAAAATATTAACATTTATTATGATACTAGCTTTCCGCCCGCGGCTTCGCCCGCGTGGACTATACGACGTTTTCCCGCGAGAATGTGATTTTTTCCGGGATAAAAATAGCCTATGTTCTTCTCCAGACTACTAAGTATCTGTGTCTTAAGTTTTAGCCAAATCCGTTCAGCCGTTTTAGAGTGATTGAGTAACAAACATCCAAACTTCCAAACATCCAAACATCTAAACTCTCACATTTATATTATTTGTAGGAAGTAGGATAATATGAAATGAACTGTCAAATTAATACGATTGACTTTACGTTGATCCTTTTTAGAATAAAACCTGGGCAAAAGAAGTTATTAATTTAAGTTTTACTATTGTATCGGATTTAATTATTTCACAAACTAGCCATAGTGTTTATCATCACTCCTAAATAATCACGGTAAATTACCTTAGTTATCCCTTTAGCCTTTGTGTAAAATTCATCGGCTTTCATAGTTTTAACTAAGTTTACTGAAAGTTTTTTTGTAGCATGAAGTTAAATTTCACATTATGATATTTTGTGCAAAAGTAGGGATAGTTTATTACGAAGTGCTAATTTTTTACACCTGATATTGTATTATTTTGAGTCTTCTAATATCAATTGCTCTTAAAGAAATATAACTTGACGGAATGGAAATAAATAAACAACAATCAAATTAATTATAACGGTCCGGTAGGTAAGGATATTTTGTATACATGAGAAAAGCTTAATTAATTCAAATAAACTACTGAAAACATAACTAACCTTCAATACAATATACTAGTTTGAAAAAGTTTTTCCTCAACCTCTAAATGCAAGACCCTAAAAACACCCGTGAATAATCGTTCACCCATAAAACGGTGACTTTACGGCGAAAAATTGTGTAAACCCGGAATTTTCCGCCACGCTTTATACCGTGTGGATAATGCGCCGGACGCCACGACAGAGGACGCCGACGGCCATCGCCGGACGGTACACAATAGCTTTATTTCGGACATTTCGGAAGATTGAAATCTGAAAGTATATAACTGTGAATTGTTTGAGCATAAATTTTGTGTACACTAACGAGTATTGCCATCTTTTCTATAAAAGATGTTCGGTAGAACAAAATTATAAAAACAACTCTATACTTACTTAGACCAAATGAACAGGGGGGCTACCGCCTTTACTTTTATGATTACGACGCATCGTGCCATCCTTGTCATGTCTTAATACATTTGGTATGGCATGACAAGGATGGCACGATGCGTCGTAATTGGCTTCAAGCCGACGGTGCTTAGGCGGTAGGGGGGCAGGTCTGAACCGACCAACAAAAAAGCGCTTTGAAAGCATAGTCACATCAACTACATTGATAAAATGTCTTTTTTGCTAAAATAAGTAAAGCCGGAATTTTCCGCCACGCTTTATGGCATGTGGTTAATGCGCCGGACGCCACGACCACGACAGCTGACTGCCATCGCCAGACTATACACAATAGCTTTATTTCGACCTTTTTGAAGATTGAAATGTCTCGAAAGTAGGTAAGTATATAAATGTAAAGTTATAGTCACCTCTTCTACAGGTAAAGCAAAATTATCGTAATTAAAAATATCAACCGGAACTAATCTCAACGGAACGGACAAATATCAACTGACACCTGTCAAATGTGACCTATTATAATGGCCCGACTTTAGCTATTTAATTAACGGTTTGAACCGAAGTATTAAAAAGAGGTAAAACGATGCTCGCTTGGCTCGCCCACCCGATGTAGTTTTTGGTGAGAATCCGTTTAGCTAGCAAAAGCTTCGCTTGGTTTTATAGTTTCCCTCGCCTCGCGCTTGTGTGAACTGCGCTTTATGCTGCCGTGTGGATTATACGCCGAACACCATCGCCGGACGGTACGATGGTAAACAATAGCTTTATTTCGGACAAGCGATGAGCGTCTGTCTCTGGTGGTTGAAGTCTTTCAAAAGATTATACTTACATGCGAAATGTATGGTGGTTACATTGATGCAGACCAAGAGAAAATAATCTTTCCGTGTTCTGTGATGCAGACTTTATGGTGCAGACACCTTGTATAAAAAGCAAAATTAGTTTTATTCCATAAACTTAACATCAAAACGCTTTTAAATTTAAATATAGTTTCATACAACGCCCATCCATAACGTTAATCAGATAAAAAAATATGACAAATAAGTGACTAAAATCTTGTCTGTTTAATTAAAGTTGATTACTTTAAAAAAATAATTCTATGAAAGAACTAGATTTTTTTTTGGTGTGGTAAAGATTAATTTGTTTATTAAAAAAATACTTACTAACAATTATTTTAAATAATAGCTTCACGACAAGACGAAGCTCCTTGAGTACTTTAGGATAACACAAATTGCGTAAAGATTCTACAGAAATAGAAACTAGTTTTAAACATATTTGAAGCTAAACTAAACACGTTCGGTGCTAAAGATGGCCGTTTGCTTATTTATAATATTTTCAATGCGTCATCGCATTTAACAACTTGTGAAGCATTTACACAGAGCCAATACTCTGTGCCAATGGTGCCAATTCTTGAGAACATTGAAAATATATTATTTTTTTCATTGGTATAGAAGGAGCATGTCAAGAATTGAATTCTAAAACCCGTGTCGCCTTTCGCACACAAATAAACACTGTTCATTATTGTCACAAAAAAAATTCTGCTCTGTCATTGGTCTAGGGAAAATCATATAGATATGATATTTCAAGTAATTACAGGAGATTAATTAATTATTACCTATCTCAATTACAGGAGTTAACATCTAAGGCAAAATTATCAAAATACCTACGTTTTTATTTTAATGATACCTTGTGTTAAGTATCAGTGCTGACTGTTTGGTAAATAAGCATAAAGATCGCTGCTCTAACCATGCACGTAATGACGTAATGGAACGCAATCGCACTGAAGTTTGCGCCGATTTATATTCATATTTTTTTGTTAAAGATAAGCAGATTATGTTGATCATGAGCACTCATCTGCGCAAGCTCCTAAACCCACCTTTGAATATATGACTGGTAATAAGCAAATCTTAGATTTTCGCCTATAGTGTCCTAAACACGGTGCCTGAAAAGGTGCCGAAACCTCGGTATGAACCATTGAAACAAAAATCAAAATAACGCTGTCTAGACTAATATCAACCTAGTCTAGTATAGTATTATATGATCTGAGAATATCACTAATATTATAAAGAGGAAAGATTTGATTGTTTGTTTGAATTGCATAGGGACCGAAACTACTAAACCGATTTAGATTTTTTTTTACCATTAGAAAGCTAGATTCTTCCCAAGTGACATAGGCTATAGATAAGATAAGATAAAAACATTCTTTATTCACTTAGACATAATAAATATGTACTTATGAATCGTCAATATTTTCCTACCACCCATTCAAGACTTTTTTAACTGACAAGAAGAATGGGCGCAAGAAACTTGCCAGCGTTTCTTAGTTAGGTAACGACATTTACAAAAAAAAAAAACATATCGTTACTAATACAACAATTGCTTAGTATAAAAATACATCATATTAAACAGTGATTATGTTATGTGTTACATCATGACCATGCATTGCGGTCATTCAAATAATCGTCTACATTATAGTATCCTTTGCTCATCAGCGACTCTTTAATGTAACATTTAAATTTATGCAATGGTAGTTCAATTATATGCTGTGGAACTTTATTAAAAAAGGCTATGCTTTTCCCCAGAAATGAGGCTCTGGATTTTTCTAGCCTAAACTTGGGAACGACAAGTTTATCTTTATTTCTTGTGTTAAAGCGATGAATATCGCTCTGCTTTACAAATGTATTATAATACTTTTTCACATAAATTATATTTTCATAGATGTAATGTCCTGCAACAGTTAAAATGTTTATTTCTTTAAATAGATCTCTTAAAGAATCTCTCGATCGGAGGTTGTAAATGGCGCGAATAGCCCTTTTTTGGAGCACGAATATACTTTGGATGTTAGCGGCTGAGCCCCACAACAAAAGGCCGTAGGACATAACACTATGAAAATAACTAAAATAGACTATTCTAGCCGTTTCAATATCGGTTAAGAGCCTTATTTTCTTAACTGCGAATGCAGCCGAACTGAGTCTACTCGCCAAGGCTTCGATATGAGGATCCCATTGTAGTCGCGAGTCTAATATAATACCTAGAAATTTTGTATTGTTAATGAATTCGACCGTATCGCCGTCTAGTCTAATATGAAAATCAACTTGTCTTACATTAGGTAACGAAAATTTTAAACACTTAGTTTTCTTTGAGTTTAATGATAAATTATTACTATTAAACCAATGTGACACTTTTAAAAGAGCACTATTTACTTCGTCAGAACAGTCATCACCTCTATCTACTTTAAAGACTAGAGATGTATCATCGGCAAATAGCACCGTCTCACATAAATTCTTCGCGTAGTAAGGAAGGTCATTTATGTATATTAAAAACAACAGCGGGCCCAATATTGATCCTTGGGGTACGCCCATAGTAATGGGAGCTCCGGTAGACTCAGTTTTATTAATAACTACCTTCTGAGTTCTTTCATACAGATATGAATGCATAAGGCTTACTGACATTTCAGAAACACCATAATGTTTTAACTTCCTTAATAGTGTTTGGTGATCAACACAATCGAATGCCTTGGAAAGGTCACAAAAAATAGCGATTACATCCTGCTTGTCCTCCCAGGCATCAAGTACATGTTTTAGAAATGCAACCCCAGCATCAGTGGTACTTTTACCTTTTGAAAAACCAAACTGTTTCTCATGCAGTATACTATTTAATTTAAAATATTCTAAAAGTTGAGCATAAATTAATTTCTCAAATATTTTACTTATTGCTGGTAGTATGGATATAGGTCTAAAATTTGCTGGGTCACTTTTGTCACCAGCTTTAAACAGAGGAATAATTTTACTATTCTTCATTAAATTAGGAAAGACCCCTTCACTTATACATTGGTTAAAAATTATTGCTAATGATGGAGCTATCACATCAATTATTGATTTGATGATACTTGTAGATATGCCCCAGAGATCTTCTGTTTTCTTAATATTTATTGCTTTGAATGCTTTAATAATATCTTCGGTAGTGACATAGCTAAAACTAAATGTTTCCTGGCACTTGTTCACACTAGATTCCATAAGAGAGACAGCGGTGTTGGGGCAAGAATTAAGTCTGCTAGTAGTTTCTAACGGTATTCGAGCAAAGAAACCTTCAAAAGCACTAGCCACCTCAATATCCGATTCAAAAGTCTGATCACTAATTTTTAAGTTAAATGAATTAATTTTGCTTTTTGTTTTGCCAGTTTCTTGGTTTATAATACTCCAGGTAGCTTTTATTTTATTTTCAGATGATTTAATTTTATTTGAAATATACCTAGATTTTGCCAAAGCACATACTTTCCTAAATGTTTTTGAATATTTCTTGACATATTCAATGAAGCTAGGATCACAGGAGGTCGTTTTTTGTGCATAGAGTTCAAATAACTTTCTTCTACTATTATAAATACCAGGTGTGGCCCAGTCACTGAACTTCTTACGATCATTACACTTTATAACTTTTTGTTTAAAATTGTTACTAAATTCTTTTTCAACAATATCAAATAATGATTGATAAGAGTTATTAGCGTCAGCAGAAGCTGGCAAACATTGAACTTTATCTTGTACATTATTTCTAAATTTATTAATACCACGTTTCGGTATTGGCCTGCAAATTACTTCGCGTTTAGGAGTAACATTATAGTGCTCAAAAGAAGCTAGTTGTCCACTGTGGTCGGATTTAATAATATTAATTACCGATTTCTCAATTAAGTTACAGTTGGAAAAGATGTTATCTAAGCAAGTGGCCGATGTTGGCGTAATTCGCGTCGGTTCATTAAAAGTGTGAAGCAAATTAAATGATTTAAAAAGATTAAGGAATTTACCGGAGAGTTGTGCTAATTTAATATCTAAGATGTCTATATTAAAATCTCCACAAACTACAATTTTTTTATTCTTACGACAGCATATTTTCAAAACATCCTCCATAGTGGACTCAAAGACTGTGTAATTTGCTCCAGGGGGGCTATATACACAGATTATAATCATTTGTTCAAGTTCCACGCATGATATCTCACAAATTCGTTCAACAGAGAGGGATACTATATCCTTTCGCTCTTTATATTGTGTGTTATTAGGTAAAATTATTAAAGAACCCCCCCTTATTGTAGTTTTCCTATTAAATGAACTTACAACACTATAATTATCCAAATTTAACAATAATTCATATTCTTTTAACCAATGTTCAGTAACACATAACACATCAATATTTTCACAATTTAAAAATAAACTTATTTCTAGGTCTTTGCCAGCAGAAAAGCCTTGGATATTCTGGTGTACTATTTTTAAACATTTAGGCCTTCCTCTTGTCAATACTGGGCTAGAGTATGCCTCCGTTGTCTCTAATGGTAATTTAAATTAACCATGTCAGTATTTGGATTCAAAAGAATCGAATTATTTGGAACAGATTCCAAAGTTACATTAGAAGTATCAAAGTTAAACTGCTCAATAGAAGCAGAGGTTATACTAGCCAAGTTGTTGGCTAATTGTTTAAAATAAAATGATAGCGATACCGCTATTTGTCGCTTAAGATAATTAGGCAGATAATATTTATCTTTAGTCAAGTTAAATTTGTATAACAATGTGTTGATGTCAATTAAATGCATCTGCTGACTATTATGATAAGCTATTGTGCTTAAGGTTAAGTTTAAGTTATGTCTAATTTTATTTTCTAGCTGTGAAAAACCTTGACTATAAGGAAATGTAAACATAACAACTTTTTTTACATTTAAAGAGCATAATGAGTTACAGTATGATATTAATTGGCTTTTATTAATATTACCTCTATTTCCAATTAAAACTATCAAATTAGTGTTTTCATCATAAGATTTTCTGACAATTAATTTCATTATCTCATTTAAGGTTGAGCCAGGCATACAATAATTAATAATGCTTTCTTCAGAGTGTTTCTGGATGAATTGGCCTAAATTTTTCCCAATCTCATCGCAGAACATAATTGTTTTAGTGTCATTAGTTTTAGTAGGTGGGCTATTTTCATTATTCAGCAATAAACTATTAATATAATCTATAGTATCAGTGTTAGGGACTTCAGGGTTGGTTGGTAAAATAACCTCCTGCGGAGTCAGGTCTAATGTCTCATTTTGACATGAATGACTATTTATTTTGGTACAACTACAGCTGCATTTTTTTCCTAATGATTCAAACCGATCTGAATTAAAATTGCAAAAGTCAATCATATTATATGCAGCCATTTTTTGATTACTTAATTGTTTGCGAGAAAACTCACACAAGTTGGTGTACATTTCCCTAAGGGAAAGTTCCAAAATGTCAATCTTATTACCTAATTGACTTCCTATTATTTCACTTTCTTTGTTCTTATTACATGTTTCCATGTTTATCACATTTAATTGTTCTAACAATAGCTTGCGCTCTTTCCTCAATTGACAGTATTTATTATAATAATTTTGTTTTTTAATTAATTTCTGTGTTTTCTTTATGTACCTATTAATTTTGATATATTTCTTAATTTTTTTCCCGCTACTAAAATGACATATACTTTTATTATTAGCAAATGGTTTACTAACATAGTTAACACATTCCGAAGTGGAATTGTCATGTGTAGCAGAATTGCATTGCATCAACTTTGCATATATTTTATCCCGATATTCCCACAGGAACGGATACAACGCGGGTAAAACCGCGAGGATCCGTAAGTAATCAGTAAAAAAATGTTTTGTTTTAGTTAACTTTTATAATAACTTGGTAATAACAACTGAACAAGGTTTCGCGGCAGAGCTGATTCCTAGAAACCTCTCTAGAGTCATATTCGATTCGATTTAGCTTCGTTCCATCTTGTGTGCTTTCCATTTGATCGAGTGTCCAAGGCTAAGTTTCTGAGCAAACATACCTACAGATATTATTTTCTACTATCAGCAAAAACGTCGATAGAGGAACAAAAAAGTAATGTGCTATCATTTTGTGTAAGAGCCACATTTACTTTTTGCATTTCCCTCAAATCAGTGATTTGATTAAATCCCAGGAGATGTCAAAATTGAAAGATTATTATATGATTTCCCTGCGACAGATACATCATACTAATCCTCCGACTACATGACGTTATCCAGCGGGACTGTGATATTTTTCCGGGATAAAAGTAGCCGATGACACTCTCCAGCTTCCAAACTATCCCCATATAAAAATGCAAAGTCACAGCGATCCGTTATGACGTGAAAGATGCTCAAACAAACAAAAACACTTTATATTATACTCTTTATTGAACTTCAACACAACATAGAGAAAAAAAAATAAACGATATGCGAGCAATAGTGGACTTAACTCTAAAGAGATCTCTTCCAGCCAACCAGGTCTTGTGAGAGATTGATTAAAAAAAACAGAAGTTTCAAAGTGCGACAAAATACTGAGTTATCACATAATATTAAGTATTTTCAAGAAAAAAGGTGGAAGACTTTATAATATTCAAAGCCAAAAGTAACATTTATTTACGAAATATTTGTGCTTCTTTTAAGTTTCTTGGGGAATCTACAGACCGATAAACACATTCATTCTACCGTCGAACATTCATTCTACCGTCTACTATTCGCGTCCACGTTGTATTCACATTTGTGTCACGCCCCATTAATATACTACGTCCTTTTCATGATATAAGTGTCAAGCTGTGATTTACTCAATATAGTCCAGTCAAAATAAAGTTTGGGGTCACATTAATGGCACCTTTAACAAATTTATTTTTAAATAATAATATTGCCTTTATTTTGAGCACTCATCGTGATTTTGTAGGTATACTGGTGTCCGTTCGAGAGAAATACCTAAAGTTGTGTTTTGGCCGTTTATAATTAGACAAAAAAGGCACTTTAGGTGAATATTATAATATAATCTATGGATACCCTTTAAATTATGTTAGGCAAGTAATCCCTGACGTGAGCACAATATTCTGCACATTACAACGTTTTTTCAGCCACGACGTAAAAAATGAGACTTACAAAATCGCACTTTCAGAGATTTTACTACTAAAACACTATAAATAAAAACCTCGAACCTATTTTAAGTTTTCACCTAGGTGACTTTCTTGGAACCTGGTTAAAAGTGGTTTTTTTGCGTTAAGTCGGTTATACATTAAAGTCACTTCAGTTTTTATGTAAGATTTCCATTAACATATTTATTTTATATATAAAAAAATCATAATCCCCTGATAACATGAGAAAGATTCCTCAAAATATAATTAAATGCACAATCACCGCAAAGTAATAAAATAACTCATTCAAAATCCAAATTACGCGTGACCTTGACGGAGCGTCCGCATGGCCAGTCGGTGTGCGAGAGAGACGGAGTTATCGGGCGTGAAAAGGATGGATAGACGCGGCGCGTTGCCGCGCGGCGGCAATTCATCCTACTTCCTAATTAAATTGATTATGTGAAAGTTTAGATGTTTGGATGTTGTTTGTTACTCGATCACGCCAAAACAGCTGAACGGATTTGGCTGAAATTTGGAATCTAGATACTTTGTAGCCTGGAGAGGAACATAGGCTTGTTATTTTATTTATTACACAAATTCGCATCTTATTATCTAAATTTCAAAAAGTATTGATACTTTAATTGCGGATGTGATTTTTTACAAGCTTTTATTTAACTTGCAGTGTATGTATGTAGGTATGTAAGTCCGTTCGGGTCAATCTTACGTGCTAAATTTGACCCACTTGCCAGTGTCCGATTGAGCAGAAATTTTGCATATAGGTTTGGTATGGATGACAGTACAATATTAAAGTAAGGCCAGCAAAAAAGCTTGTCACAAAAATAGAAAGATAATATAATTATTTAAGTTTTATAACAAACTATTATTATTTTATTTTTTTATTGCAATTCAGGTTTTGGTACTATTTTGACAGGAAAATAGCAACGCAATGTTAAAATATTAAAAAATCCAAGATGGCGGCCAACTTTTTTGTTTGTGGGCCGATTTTGATAAAACTCGATTTCTAGTACTATTTTGAAAAGAAAACAACAACGCACTGCTAAAAATAAAAAAAAATCCAAGATGGCGGCCAACTTTTTTGTTTGTGGGCTGTTTTTGATGAAACTTGGTTTTTGGTACTATTTTGACAGAAAAATAGCAACGCAATGTAAAAAATAATAAAAAATCCAAGATGGCGGCCAAATTTTTTGTTTGTTGGCCGATTTCGATAAAACTCGATTTCTAGTACTACTTTGACAAGAAAACAGCAACGCAATGTTAAAAATAATAAAAAATCCAAGATGGCGGCCAACTTTTTTGTTTGTGGGCCGATTTTGATAAAACTCGATTTCTAGTACTATTTTGAAAAGAAAACAACAACGCACTGCTAAAAATAAAAAAAAATCCAAGATGGCGGCCAACTTTTTTGTTTGTGGGCTGATTTTTATCAAACTCGGGTGTTGGTACTATTTTGACAGGAAAATAGCAACGCAATGTCAAAAATGATAAAAATCCAAGATGGCGGCCAATTTTTTTGTTTGTTGGCCGATTCTGATGAAACTCGATTTCGAGTACTATTTTGACAAAAAAAAACAACAACGCACAGCTAAAAATATAAAAAAATCCAAGATGGCGGCCAACTTTTTTGTTTGTGGGCCGATTTTGATAAAACTCGATTTCTAGTACTATTTTGAAAAGAAAACAACAACGCACTGCTAAAAATAAAAAAAAATCCAAGATGGCGGCCAACTTTTTTGTTTGTGGGCTGATTTTTATCAAACTCGGGTTTTGGTACTATTTTGACAGGAAAATAGCAACGCAATGTCAAAAATGATAAAAATCCAAGATGGCGGCCAACTTTTTTGTTTGTGGGCCGATTTTGATAAAACTCGATTTCTAGTACTATTTTGAAAAGAAAACAACAACGCACTGCTAAAAATATAAAAACATCCAAGATGGCGGCCAACTTTTTTGTTTGTGGGTAAATTTTTATGAAACTTGATTTCTAGTACTATTTTGACAAGAAAACAGCAACGCCAGGTTAAAAAAATAAAAAAATCAAGTTGGCTGCCAACATTTTTGTTTGTAGGCCGATTTTAATTAAACTCGGTTTTTAGTATTATTTTGTCAAGAAAACAGTAACGCAATCTTAAAAATACAAAAAATATTCAAGATGGCGCGTTTTTTTTGTGGGCCGATTTTTATGGAACTCTGTTTTAAGTATTATTTTGACAAGAAAAGAGTAACGCAATGTTTTTGTCTGTCTGTCAGTCAGTATCATCAAAATCGGCCCACAAAAAAGTTGGCCGACATCTTGGTTTTTTAATATTTTTAACATTGCGTTACTGTTTTCTTTTCAAAATAGTAGTAAAACCGAGTTACATCAAAACCGGCCCACAAAAAAAAAGTTGGCTGCCAGCGTGGTTTTTTAAATATTTGTTGCTGTTTTCTTACTGCTGTATGGAAAAAATGGATAAACTGTGTCTTAGCCTTCGATGCTATTATTCAAGAATATTAACATAAGAAAGGTTGACACTGCGAGTAGTACCTATTGGGAAAACTAAAATAGCGTTTGAGTATTAATAGAAAATAGCCTAAAAGACTTAATATAAACCTATTACTTTTTTTTTTTTTTTTTTTTTTGATATATTATTACTTGAAAAAAACGGCCAAGTGCGAGTTGGACTCGCTCATGAAGGGTTCCGTACCCACTTACTGTACCGATTGGTTATACCTAGCCAAAATTCCACTATAATTTTTCGTCAGCAAAATATTAAGATCTACAGCATTTATTTTTTCTAGATTTTTCACTCTTTTACTTTAAAAGTTAGAGGGGGGGGGGGGGGGGGGGGCACACATTTTACCATTTTAGAAGGTTCTCTCTTTCAAAAGGTAGACTTTGAGAAAAAATGGTTTGAAAAACTTGCATGTCACTTTTAAAGACATATCTATAGATACCCCCCACACGAATAATAATATGTTTGATTAAAAAAATATATTTCGGTTTTAGTTCCATGTATGGGGAGTCTCCCTTATTTTTTTTATATTTTTAATTTTTGTATAAAAATCGTAAAGCGGTTAACAGAATACATTTCACTACCAAGTTTTAACTGTGTAGTTTTTATAGTTTTGGAATAAAGTGGCTGTGACATACGTATGGACGGACAAACGGACAGACAGACAGACAGACATGACGAATCTATAAGGGTTCCGTTTTTTGCCATTCGGCTACGGAACCCCCCAGATCCTTGGGGGAGGCCTATGCCCAGCAGTGGGCGTCGTCGTTCAATCTATACAGATACCTGATAATGTTTACTACTATGAAAGTTTCTTTTTGTATTTTCAGTTTGGAAACAGTTATAAATGGTTAAAGAATTTATTCACATAAAAAATCTTTCTTTTCTACATTCTCTAAATATTCCTGCGGTGGTGTCGTGTGAGTCGGGTCGTTACGAAGCGATTTGGCTGGCTCATGCGTCATGCTCGTGAACGGGTGCTGCCAGTGGGGTGGGTCTGCTCGTGTCAACTTGTGTTAAAGGTGTTCTAGTATTATACTCGTAATATAGTTTTGTTAGCGAGCTGGTGTATCTCATAGTAATTTTGGTAAGTACTCGTGTCTTACAGTAACAGCAATTTTTTCTAATTATTGTTGTAAGTACTTAATATTTATTCAAAAATTCCTTTTATTTGTTAATACTTATAGATTTGAATATACGGCGCAGCTTGCAGTTTCCTTTTTATTAATCCTATAATATAATGTAAATAAGATTAAGATTAGTGCGTCCATTAAACTATTTGATTCCTCGTTTAGTTGAAAATTGTTTACTGTTTTAGGTAGGTAATAAGCAAAATTGTACTTACTTTAAGCGGAATGGAATTTTCCACCACTTTGATTACCAAACTTTACAATTCTGCGAACTGTACTTTGTGATAGAAACAAACAATAACAGTCTAAAATTAAATCAGGGATAATAGTTTTTAATACCTACAATGTTTTCTACGAATTAACATTTCATGCTCAAGATATTTTGGTCGCACTATAAAACTAAGAGTATTTGTTTATTTTAGTATAACTGGTATAATCTCTTAAGTAAGGATAAAAGTATTAAAAATGTACCTATGTGGGGTAATTCTTAAAGGACTAACATCCAGGATCAATATAATACTTTGTGAATACGCGTCGTGCAACTTACTTACTTACTTACCCGTGAAATCCGCGGTGCGTTGGTAAACATCGTCGAGACTACTGAGCAACTTTCCTGCTTGGAACTCCGCCAAACATCGTAAAAATACCTAGAAAACTATATCACGAGCACCGCCACGGATTACCTTATTCATAGTTATGAAATTTCCACTTCTCTTCTACGAAATACAATAAACAAATAATACTTATAAATAGTCATAACTTTAAACTTTTTAAAAGGCATTCTTATGGCCGTTTTCACCAAACGTTAAGACGTTCCTAAGGCAATGCTTATCGTTAAGCGATTCTTAAATGGAACTTTTACGTTTCAACACAACTTAAGAATGCCCTAAGTAGTTAAGAAGCTCCTAAAGTTAGGACACAGAAAACGGCCGCCTAATTGTTAAGGATCAACTTAATGTCAAATGAAACGTCAAACTTGACTTGAGTTATCTTCGTAAATCTTGAATATAGTTTAAAATAATCATGAATTTGTATAATAAAAAATGAATGTGTAAGATTTGTTTGAATTTCTGAATTTCTTTGAAATTTTTGACGACGATGAAGGTGATATTTGTACGCATAAAGACAACGACGGATAACGCCAATACACACGAAGCGCTCTCATGCTGTGGAAATATACGAGAACTTGTATCTACATTACGGAAAATGTTGGTTTCCTAGAACTTTCAAGACTTTCAAAGGAACTTTATGGTACCTACCTAATCTATGCTAGAATTCATTTTTCAGAAGTGACATTCTATTGAGAAATTGAAGGGTACAGGGGCAAAACAAGAAATTTCACAAACAGGTTTTTTGTTTTTTATTTTTTATTCTATTTTTTATTATTTTTGTCTTGCATAATTATTTTTTATTAATTTACTGATAGGAACCTAAGTTTACTTTACAAAGATCGGCTGTAAATACAAATAAACTTTTGACAAATGTTCACAAATATACTTACATTAAAATGTAAATTACACAAAAATCTGTTTTGTGACATTCCTTGTTTTGCCCCTGTACCCTTCAATTAAACTTAACTAAGACGTTCCTATCTAGGAATCTTTTTAGTAGTTTTGGTTGGTGAAACGTAACAGTATCATAAGGTACTGTTAAAATTAAGATATTCTTAGCTAAGAAATACCTTACGAGTGTTTGGTGAAAACAGCCATAAATTTTCAAAATTACTTATTTTGCTAAGTATACCTACTGAGACGCACGGGGGTCCCACCCCACTGATAATGCGATGTTCTTCAAATTGTATCTGCGGTTGGGAATTCTCGCCTTAATGACGCGCGCGCCTCACTTCATTTGCGTTTTTGATAATAATTATAATTATATAACTATAACATATTGGTACGGGATTTTTACTGTTTTGATTTTATATAAATTATTTCTACATGGATTACTAAAAAAATTCGAGGTGACTTTAATGTGCTAATTTTAAAATCAAATAAAACTGCATTTAAAAAAAAGTACCAGAGTCACCTTGGTGATAATTGGTATACTTATTACTATTATTTATATACATGCTTTGATTAAATATCACTCGGTGTGCCATTATTGTTTTAAAGTTAGAAATAATTTGACATAGTATATTCGAAATACACTCAATAAATCGACCTAGACGAGAGATTATTTATTCCTTAATTAAAGCATTCTAAAAGACCAGACCAAAATCACCAGTTTTCCATTTTTTGTTCACACCCAAATTATTATTTTTTTACTTTATTGATTAATTAACCGACAAGTACGAAGTTAATATCAGAGATTATTCTGATTTCCGGTTTTTCAAGTATTCATTTATGTTATTCCAAATTATCACCCAAAGTGCTAATATTGCAATCTACTCCATACAAACACATTTATTTTGACTGGACTAATATAGAAATATATCTAATGCTATTTTTTTTAAGTAAATACATTTTAAAATATTCTTGTCCGTATGATTTTCTATATCGTCGGTAAGGCCCCTGTTCTGGTTATCTTCATTTATGAGAAAGGAAAATATTACTTTACTTTTTTAGAACACTGTTCCTTCTTAAATAAACAAAACGCTAGCCCGGGTCAGAACGTGTCCACTCGTAAGGGAGTTACGGACGGTATTCTTACTATACTATACTATGTATATAGAAGTAGAAAGGCAAACAGCCGCCGAACCTATTGACTCCCGAAATGTTATTAGAATCGATGAAATATTACACACCACCATTTTGATCATGCCTTTATTTTTTATAACGCAAAATGGGAAAATGTGTTTTTGTTTCGTGCTCTTGTAAAATATATTTGACCAGCCACAGTTTGAATGTGCTAATAGTAGTATCACACACAACTCACGCCGGAAACAGGGCAGGTGGTTTTCACTAAGGGTTACTACACACATATTCGTCTTGTGCATCAGGTGGTGCGTCACATAGACATATTTGATTATACGTCTGTCGCGAACGCGCAATGAATGCAAAAACTGCCGAATCGAACATGCTGACCCGATATGTGTCTAGCCAGCCTAACATGTTGTTGAGTAACGACCGTTACGTTGCGTTTACTTATCGGCTCTTACTGTCATGAATTTCGACCAAAAATGGCTTTAGTTGAGTAACTGATGAACTTAGTTCTTATGTGTACTGTGTATAAAATAAAAAGTTGTAAAGTTTGGTGTGTCTGGCGTTTTCTCCTCACTTATTCGTAGATGTATGACATGGCACGACATAGACGCGGTATACACACCTACCTACATGATCACTCAAAGGAATAAAATAAAAATTTCAACAATTTAAAAATTAAAAAACATGACTGCAGAAATCGAACTGTCGAATCGAATTGTTTTTCAGGTTTTTGCACCATCTCTGATAATCTCAGTACCCAGCTCTTTGGTTGACTGGTAGAGAACACCTCATGGCATTAAGTCCGCCATTTTACACTTTTGTGCAATAAAGTTGAAATAAAAAAAGTGTGGTAATAACAATAAATAAGTAGTATGCCGTCAAATAAAATATTCGTGATTTGAAAAGTTTTCTTACAATAGTTTACTTTGCCCGCCTTTCTAGAGGATGATGGCGAATGAAAAGTTGTTACAAGTTGTATGGAGCTGAATCCCTCGCGGGTGCATGAACTTAATGTTTCACTTGTTGAACTTTTATTGTGAGTCGTTCACCACAACCTGTTACTAAAGAAAATTACAACCGAACAGAAAATATTTAGTAAAGTATGTTTGTACACAAACATAAATTTTTTGCTTCAAACAAATAATAAAATATTGTTTAGGTGAATTTCCATTGAAAGTAACAATCTCTTTTGTATGTACAGTCGGAGACAAATTCGGAGAACCACTTCTTTTAGTGCCTCGCCATTCACGCGAAGACCCTTTTATAATATCGTTATGTATTAAACTAGGGTAGTACAATGCAGGCAATTAGGGCATACTGCAAGTGTACGGTGAGACGCCAGCCACACGAAAAGAAGTAAGAAGTGGTTTACCGAATTTGTTCTTGACTCTACAATCAAATGTTGGCAAACAGATGTGAAATCCGTTTTCAGCGCAGCTCTATGTTATGGTTTATAACATACTTTTGTGAATGTACTTAGCTAAAATCCTTAATGCAAATAAGTTCCATACCAATTTCAGAAATTGAATTAAATTATATTTCAACAACAATAGTATATTATGATACAAGTGAGCTTAGGTTGCCCATTATACACGAGGCTGTGGGTTGCAGCCCGAGCCGCAGGCGAGGGCGTAAATCAGCCGAGTGTCTAGTGAGTAAGTTGCTCACGAGTTTCATACGCACTTTTTCAACACACTTGCGAGGAAAAACAAACATTTATTGCATACATATTGTATTAACCTAATATTAACTAGGGGAAAAAGCGCGCAAGTTTTTTTTTTGCACTTGCCAAATGTGAGGTGATTGATTACATTCAGCCATACAGCCTACTTCAAAATAAATAAGTATAATAATAGTGATAAAATGCAAATGTTTTATAACAAATTATTGTGAATTATAAATAATTTGATAATAATATACTTAATTATGTTTTTTGTCTTAATTATGGACACATTTATTTATTCTAAAAACGTAAATGGATTTTCAGCCGTATAAAACCTCTTTGTTGTTACAAAAAAAGAACTGTATCTATTACCCGCTGAAATTGAAAATGCTCTGTTGACTCGCATATAACTTGCAGTTAGGTACTAACTTAACTTTGTAGGGATATTGTATTACCCGGTTAAATTGAAAAGTCTCTGTTTACTCGCATATAATTTGCAGTTAGGTACTTACTTAACTTTGTAGGGATAATTCTATTACGCAACTAGTACTGTAATATTATTATGCACGCGTGGGTTATAGTTCGGTTTATGGCCCTAAGATCGATGTAATAAGGCTCATTTTATGAGCAAGTGTGTTGAAAAGGTATTTTTTTATCGGTAAGTAATCAAACGTCTAAACAAAATCTTTGACAGTTCCCGTGTCTATAACTCTTCTTAAATAAATATCATAAAGTTAATATACTTACATAATGATAAATATATAATAAATAAAAATAACATTATACTAGGTTTTTTCTTACATACCTTGTTGGAAACAGTTTAATTCGATTCCATTACTGCTTAATTCAAGTCTGAGCCTACTAAATAATCCAATGTTGCGAAGCCTATTAGTGGAATAGTTTAGTCGGAATGTAGGGTTTAGGCTTCCAAGTAAAAAGCGAGTAAAACCAGCTCTGAAAATAAAACAGCGAGGGAATTATGCGACGGCACGGAACCTAGTAGACAATAAGTCAGGCGGACTGGGTTTCAGGCGAAATTTTCATTTTAAGTGTTTATGTCTTCCTTATATTTTTAATCCTTTATTAGAATCTGAAAAAGAAGTGAGTTAAGAAACAGATTTTTAAAATAGTAAAATATTTTTTTTGGTTACCCAAAAGGTATAAACGGGATCCTATTACTAAGACTTCGCTGTCCATCTATCTGTCTGTCACCAGGCTGTATCTCATGAACCGTGATAGCTAGACAGTTGAAATTTTCAAAGATGATGTATTTCTGTTGCCGCTATAACAACAAATACTAAAAACAGAATAAAACAATATTTAAGGTGGTGTGGTGGTGAAAACTCCTCCCGCATTAGTTTTATCATCCTCAGTGTCTAAAATTGAACTTTTTACACATGTTTCAACTAGTTGTGATCTTATCACATTTATAATTTTTTTTAAATTATAAAAAAAATACTAAATGTAAATATTTTCAGAATTGCTTTCTTGGGGTTGGATATGAGGCTATTACCTATCATTTAAGGTAAATTTTACAAATAATGATTCAACCGTATAATATCTGGAGGAGCCTAAACTTGGTATGTTTTGAAAATGATTTTTATTTTAATTTAAAACAAGTGACTGAAATTTAATGATGTGATACAGTTTTAGAATCGGCTTAGTAAGCCCTTTCATTAGATACCTTACACGATAGGTTTCAGAACAAAAAAAGAACTTTTCCATACAAATAAAAGATGACTTTTTCGTGTTTTTTTCGTGCTACGGGTCAAATTGATTCTTATGGCCTAAAGATCAATCGTTCCGATTTTCATGCCTTTAACACTATTTGCAGCATTTTACTGAATTACGGGTTGTACCGCTAGGACTAAATGTAAGAAAATCTTGGAATTCAATTTTAACCTACTTCTAATTGTCGTATTGATTTGAAACTTTGCAAGTCTATATGAATCTGATGACAATACAATAATTTGCTACCATCGAGCTGATCTGATGATGGAGTCAAGAGGTGGGCAATAGAACTCTTCAATGTCTGCTAGGAAACCCCTCGAGTTTAGGCTCATTTGTTTTGTTCTGATGAGACCTATTCGCTACACTTAATGGTGAGGATCTGATGATGGAGCAGGGAGGAAGCCAGTGGCACTTCTTAATGACCACTAGGAAACCCTTCGAGTTTAGGCTCATTTGTTTTGTTCTGATGAGACCTATTCGCTACACTTGATGGTGAGGGTCTGATGATGGAGCAAGGAGGAAGTAAGGGTATGGCTCGCGCATCTGGTGACTAATAGACTCCACTTAAATTTGTAAAACTAAGTACATACAATCACGCCTTTGAGTTATAATGTTTACGGGGTGGGCAGACACATGAATGGACTGTGAAATCGATTACCATCCGCATCCATAGCTTGCCATCTTTAAACAAAAAAGTAAAAAATAAATATGTAAGTAGTTTAAAAACTAAAAAAACACACTTTTATAGGAACAGACTAAAATGTACAAAATAACCGCCTATTCAGTAACTGAAATTAAAAAGCGTGGTGGCTGGTGCGCCCTTTGCAAAGCATGCATTCAAGTAAGTACTTAATATTGACAACGCGCACCATGCTTTTTAATTTCTGTTACTGAATAGGCGGTTATTTTGTACTTTTTAGTCTGTTCCTATAAAAGTATACATACTACATATTTATTTACTATCACATTTTCCCATTGCCCAGGAATATTCTGAAGAGTTTTCACGTAAAAGCTGCCAATAATTATTTTTGCTACACCGACAGGGATAATCCTACTCACGCGTTGTCAATTTTAACACAGTTTCAGACTACGGAGCACGGTGAAATATCAGTATCAGAACGACACAATATCGTATCGCCGCGCGATCCGAATTCGTGTCATGAAATGTTATCGTGTCTGGCAAAATAACAAAACGATCTAGACTACATCCCCCTTATTCTAAAACGTGGACTAAAATAGTCCTGGTTTAAAACTGGTACTAAACCAGTGCTGTCACTTTCATTTTCCAAAAGAAAGACAGAATTAGCATCAGTTTTAAACCAGGTCTAACTTTAGTCCACGTTTTGGAATAAGGGCCATGAGTTGAAGAAATTTAATACTCGCACACGATAGGATATTTTACCTTTATTTTTTTATTGATTTAAAACGTTTTTCGAAATTTTAGTTACTCAAAAAAAGTTTTTATTTTAAATCGTCTTGAATATTGAAAAATTGAAAATAAAGTATTTTGGAAAAAAAAATCGACCCATCTCACAACCAGTTCCGCATGGGACGATTTTTTTAAATACTTCATTTGCAATTTTTCAACAATAAAAATTGAGTTGTGAATGTAAAAAAGTAAAAAATTAAATAAGTTTTCTTGAATATTTTTTAATTAGACAAGGAGAAAACGACTGTCTTTGTGACGTCAAGATTTCAGTATAGCGTCATTCATAGTCTCGCCATTTAAGATTTCGCTTTAGAAAGAGACAGCTATAGTCAAAATTAAACAGCTCATAATTCGCTTGTTATAAAAAACAGATTCAAAATCAAGTTTTCACATTTGGTATTCCGATGTTATATTTTTTAACTTCATCAATAATTAATATTTACATTTCAACAACATTGACGTACCCTATTGATGATTTGCTATTACGACGCTTATCCACCCACTAATTGCTATTAATATGTTTCTTGAAAATTAACTGTGGATAAAATAAAAAAATACATGAAATCCATAGAGTCAGTGTATTATGGGCTTAATACCGATAACATCCGTAAATATTCTATTATTCCAAAGATTAACAGGCAATATCCAATTAAATCACGGTATATTCCAGTTATCTTAGCAGCAAAATTGTAAGGAGTTTATAACATTAAAAGTGGTGCTTGATTTTATCTGTTTTCCGATAATGATTGGTTTCCATCGGCCGGCTGAGTTAGTAATACTTACGGTACATTAGGCTACGTCGTAAGACGATCCTTGTTTAAGATAATAAGAAGGAGCTTGGTGGCTTACCTTGATCTTGAGATTTTGATTTTAAGGAGCCTGTTTCACAATGTAAATTCTCATTAATTGTTACTTGACAGATATTCCAAACAAATCTCTCAATTAAACTGGAAAATCCTCCTAACAAACAGTATTTATTAATGGTAACGTGGAATTAGGTTATATTTAGGAATCATCACAAATTTTCGCGTCAAAATGTCTCATGACCTTCTCCAAGGTCCGATCTATTTACCTACCTCTGTTTAAGGCGATACTCGGAAAAATTATGCTAAAGCGAGATAGCAATGAGAAAACGACACGCGCGAGAGCGAGACCGATTTTGCAGATTACGCAAAAAAAAACACAAAATCACTTCGTATTAAAAAACTATAGCGATTTTTTTAAAATGCTTCTATACGATCCTAAATATTATTGGCGTCCACTAATTAAACCAATTTTCAATAGTATATGTAACCCCATTTAGGAATAATCTTGATATTTCGTATTTTAGAGGTATTTTCGAAAATAAAAAGTGTCGAGGCAAAATCATAAAATCGTGTTTCTAAAACTATACGGTTCTAGATAAAGGTATGAAGAAATATATATCTTATTACCAGATTTATAACAACTCTAACCGTCCTATAGTTTTATATCAAAAAGTCCATACTTTTTCCGAGTAGCGCCTTAACTTCAACAAACTGCTACAGAGGTATATAGTAACAGATTGACAGACAGAAAGACAGACAGAGTTACTTTCACATTCATAATATCAGTACCTATGTAACCCCAAGCAAAAAAACTCTGGTTCTTGTAACGTTTTATTTTGTATGAAAACCAAAGTAACGCCGTTACAGTCGTTACGGTCGTTTACAAAACTAAAATTCAAGCAGCTGTAACGGGACCTCCTTAGATCCTTTGTTCGCCGGAGAGCCAGTGTCACGGGATTTCCTTGTCGGCCAGAGCGGTACACTAGCCGGAACGTCGGAAGTCACTGCCCAGTATTCAATTTGTAGATAATGTAGAGAATAAAAGGTCAATCAACCAGATACTTGTTTTATTGGGTTTTTAGAAATAGGTAGAAAGAAACTTTTACATGTTAATAATATTATTGGCTATAAATAACAGAACTATCACAGTCATAATTTCATTATTATAATTTGGTATTAAGTACACTAGCTCGCACACGAGCTCTGTTCAGCTTGATTGTTTTGGTAGGACTGAATCAAAATGCTGAACAGGGCACGTGGAGCGAAGAATTTGAATTTAAATTAGGAAAGAACAGGATAGGATTCGATAAAATTGATGGCCAGTATGTAGAACTATGGAGTTTCCAGCCATTATGGAGTTTCTAACCATCCATAATGACTGGAACGAAACGGCATCGTCAATACAATACCGGGGCGGCCGGCGCAAAAAAAATCTGAAAGTATTTTTTTTTTAAGAAGCAATAAGGCAAAGTTACACGGCACTTTGGCAGCATTGGCAGAATTTAGACGGATGGTATGTACGTACATATGGTTTACGATTACGATCAGGAGAATGAAAGATTATCGTGATTGGGTACCTGGGACCTACATGTAGGGAGGTATGTCAACAGAAGATGCTGTAACATCTTTAACCACTTTAGTTACAGAACTCATTGATAATAAATATAAATGTTTATCTGTGTTCTTGGATATCAAAAAAGCCTTTGACACTGTTTCTGTCCCTATCCTTCTCAACAAGTTGCAAAATATAGGAATACGGGGTATGCCATTGGCTCTTTTTAATAGTTATCTTTCTGGGAGAAAGCAAAGAGTCAAATTGGATCGGTATATAAGTGAAGACGC
This sequence comes from Crambus lathoniellus, assembly GCA_949710035.1. Taxonomy (NCBI): domain Eukaryota; kingdom Metazoa; phylum Arthropoda; class Insecta; order Lepidoptera; family Crambidae; genus Crambus; species Crambus lathoniellus. Next base: position 30,639,813 of record OX453298.1, on the reverse strand, counting down.
AGAGGTAACATACGGTGTACCTCAGGGCAGTGTATTGGGGCCTACTTTATTCTTAATATACATAAATGATTTGTGTAACTTGAGAATCAAGGACGCCAGTATCTTCTCGTACGCCGATGATACGGCTGTTGTCTTTTCCGGAAGCTCCTGGGAAGCTGTAAGAAAAAGTGCTGAATTGGGAATGGCTCAGATATCTACTTGGTTGAAGAACAATTTACTATCACTGAATACGACCAAAACCCAATATTTATGTTACAGTATTTACGACAACAATCAGCCCCCTAACAATTACAGTCTTAAGGTTCACAGCTGTAATGACAGTATGAATACAAACTGTAACTGTCCAGTTATAGACAAAGTCACCAACTATAAATACTTGGGAGTTGTCTTGGACCAGAGACTATCATGGTATCCCCATCTGCACCAAGTGGCTGGAAAAGTGAGAAAACTAGCATGGATTTTCCGCACACTGAGACATGTGGTCCCAAGGGATGATAAAACTGCAACGATTAGAGACCCCCAAAACAAGATATTGAATAGAATATACACTGCCTTGGTTGAATCTATCTTGGCGTACTGCATTCCTGTTTGGGGTAGTGCGGCAAAAACTAGATTTATAGAAGTTGAGCGCTCGCAGCGTGCTTTGCTGAAAATCATGTATTTTAAACGATTCAGATACCCTACTAAACAGCTTTATCTTGATTGCGGGTTACTGTCAGTTAGGAAACTATATATAAAATGCATTACACTGAAAAAGCACATGAAATTACCATATGTTGCAAATAATAAAATAAGTCGAAGAAAACGTAATGTGGCTGAAATTCCTTCAACAAAAACAAAGTTTGCTACTGTGCAGTATAATAGTTTTTCGGCAAGAATTTATAATGGTATTAACAAGGAATTAGACATTTACTCAAAAAATTATAAAGAATGTAAAAAGCTGGTATTGACATGGTTGCAATCACTAGATTATGACATGACAGAGCAGTTTTTGCAAAAAATAAAGTAAAATATCTTAAAATAAAAATAAAAGAACTTAGTCCCTCTTAATTGTACGTATAACACTAGCATTGTTTTCTATGCATATAATAACATATTTATACATAGTTGTAAACACACCCAATAAGTAAGCACACCCTCGCACGCACACATACCCACGCATGCACACACACACGCACACAATATTCTCTCTGTAAGCTTGATAGATGTTAGAATAATTAAAGTTATAATAAGTTGTTTAGTGTTCTTACGAGTATGTACCTAGTTAAGGATGAAAATGGAAGAGCGGAGTCCCCTGATACAGGCATTTGTATGCTTAAAAGGAGACACCGGTCACTAGCTAATGTAAAACATACTTTATATTGAAATAAATTATTTTATTTTATTTATTATTTATTATTATTACATACATGGATTGATAATCAGTTGAAATATAATCTGCTTCAGTTTTCAGCATATCATCGTGAAATTCTTGAATTGGGTATAAAATTTGTGATGTAGAATGTCTTAATACATAATGTTATTTATATGGAGCTTGACCACCTGAACCCCGCGTGGGATGAAAGCTGAGGGTCGAGTTTATGAATAATCTATGAGAGGATATCGTTGATTTGCTCCAGTTAAATGCCAATAGTATTTCACAGTGAAAATGCTAGAAAATTTCCAACCACCAATGTAATAGTGAACAAATCGCATTGCTAATGCAAAAAAAGAATAAGTAATTTGCCTTTAGTATATTATAATATTAACAATCATAAATATGTGTTGACATAAGAATATGACATTTTACTTAATAAGAACATTGTTCTCTTAAAGTGTTTAAGACAAAATACAAGTAAAAGTTATCTACAAAATTAAAACGAAAGTTAACGTTCCGTGTAAGTAACATGTTCCGAGTCAGAATCTATGTCTCGTGTCTATCCCGTGAAAAATAACGATAGATAGGTACTTACTTATATATATAGGGTCTTTCAGTAAGAACCTTATTTTTTTTATGAAAATAAAAGAAATAATTAATATGATAAAAAATATTGTATAAAGAAACACACGAACTAAAACACAACGCAAGTAAGGCACGATAATTTTTTTTTAAATATCAGGAATTGATATTAAATACTTCAAATGTGCGCTCTTATACGCTCGGCCGTTTTTGACACTCCAATCGGTTATCTAATAGTTATTGTTGTGTTTTGTTGTGTTGTATTGTATTGTAATAGGTACAGCAAGTGAACATAAAAACCCGCGTGGTGGGTCATGTCATGGCCCATTCTCCTTGTCCATCCATAAGGAAGGCCTGTGCCCCAGCAGTGGGGACTAATAATGGCTGATGACGATAATGATAATGTAACATTAAATAATATAACGAATCCTATGGCCACAGCAATTGGCATTAATTTGTACTTGATTATAGTTAATTACTCCGTAAGTTAATGAGGCTTGAAGATAAAACGTGCCTAATTTAATGGCAATTTGATGCCCTGTACGTTCAAATGCATAATAACGCGATGTCTTGTTATTTTCGATTCGAATATGTTATATGTAGAATGTTATAAGCTAAAACTTTACAGATTTAGCAACATTCTATCTACGTAGGTATTACTTAAGTAAGCTTTTGTAAAAAAAGGTGACTGGCTAGACAACGAACGCAGATTCGTTGATACCTTTAGGTGGGTCCAGATATGTCACACTCTCCCGATCTGATTACTGTATCAGTACAGTATCATAGACGCGTATCATCATGATCGCATATTTGGACGGGTAATACGTATCTTGATACTTACACCGCGCCGCTCTGTCAAAATAGCGTCCAAAATGCGATCATGAATATCATGATACACGTCGGCAATATTCGGATACGGCGGCGATCGGATCGGCCAACTGATTTTAATTTAGTCAGCTGCTCCTCGCGGTTTTACCCGCGTACCTAGTATAAGCCGCGCAGATAAAGAAACAATATGGAAATGGCGGCCGTCTGGTCATGCTATCTCGCTCACACATACCGTCATGCTGCATGTAGACCACGTGGGTGGGTCATGCTATCGCGCTTACACTTAATGCTTGGCCGCCATTTACACATTGTTTCTTTAAGGCGCTACTCGGAAAAATATGGACTTTTTGATTTAAAACTATAGGACGGTTACAGTTGTTAAAAATCTGGTAATAAGATATATATTTCTTCATGCCTTTATCTAGAATCGTATAGTTTCAAAAACACGATTTTATGATTTTGCCTCGACACTTTTTATTTTCGAAAAGACCTCTAAAAATACGAAAAGTGAAGATTATTCTTAAATGGGGTTACTTACACTATTGGAAATTGGTTTAATTAGTGGACACCAATAATCTTGAGGATCGTATAGAAGCATTTTTTTTGAAATCGCTTTAGTTTTTTAATACGAAGTGTTTTTGTGTTTTTTTTCCCTAATCTGCAAAATCGATCTCGCTCCCGCGCGCGTCGTTTTCTCATAGCTATCTCGCTTCAGCACATTTTTTCCGAGTATCGCCTTAACTGCGCGAGTTATACCCGTTCTAACGCGTACACCCGTATCAAAAAGTAGATTACCTATGTGTTATTCTGATGCTATATTAATATAAAGTTTTATGACTAACAAGCATACATTGTCACAAACTTTCGCATTTAGGTATAATAGGTAGGTACCTATTAGTAGGATTTGGCATGTGAATTTTTTAAGTTAAAATTTCTCCATTTAGAATATTGCTTTGACTGGTCTACTATCAAATATATCGCCATTATTCACAGGCATTTACCTAATAGCAGCGTTTGGGCTACTATATTTCTGTGTTGTACTTGTACCCCAGTCGTTATTTTGTTACAAACAAAAATAATAACTTTGAGTTTGTAAGACCTTGTGTAACTCACAATTCTGAACTGTCGTGTTCTCGATCAGTCTGAGCGGAAACACTAAAACAGAAATTAAAGTCTTCAATCACTTGTTGTTCTTGTTTCGCGTTGTTCTAAAGCTTGTCTCTGACGAGAGTGACACGTTTACGGGAAATTGCTGTCAATGTTTTCCAGAGATGTTTAAGAATTGAAATCAATTTGGATGTTTTCAAAGTATCAAATCAATGTAACTCAATGATTTTGATGGAAACGGCTCCTTGAAGCTATCGGAGATTGTCAGATAATTTGATTCATATAGGTACCTACCGACTTTTACAAAACGCCTAATGGTTTGTTCACTCGATGACGTTTGACGAATCGTCCTATTCCCGGATCATGATTATTTTGAAGACGGTAATGCTTTTTGCGAGGAGTCCGTGTCGCAGTGGATAGCGCGCTTGGCCTGCGATCGTTGAGGTTAAGCAACTTTCGCAATGGTCGGTCACGGGATGGGTGACCAAAAACTTTTCATCTCGAGCTCCTAGGTGCTTCGGAAGGCACGTTAAGCCGTTGGTTCCGGCTGCACTTGCAGTCGTTAATACCCACCAATCCGCACTGGGCCCGCGTGGTGGGTCATGGCAATGGTAAATAGTGCAAACGAACTTTTTCATATTTCCTCGGGTCTGGGTGTATGTGGTAGTACCCTGTACTGTTGCCAACTATTTCTAGAAGAAGTACCTAGAGTATAGTTATCTGATTTTAGAGAGGGTAAAAGTACAGATTTATAAAAAAGAGTATACTTAATTTATTAAAATTTTTGGGTACCAGTACATTTAGTTCAGTAAACAGAATAGAAAGTATTTTTTGTGTTATGTTATTGGGCATAGCTGGCATGCACAGGCATGTGCTAAAATGAAAATACAGTATTTTAGCGTACTCTACTTACTGTTACAGATTATAAAGTACACCTACATTAAATAGAGTAAACAACTCTATTTTAGAGTACGGTTGGAAACCCCGCGAGTCTCTTCCGGTTCCCGCTAGACCTTGGTAGCCCGCGAGGGATAAAAGTGAGGAGTTTAGTTGGTAGTGGAAGGCCAATGTTAACCGAGTCCAACATAACCATTTGGTATGCTTAAAGAACGCATTCTCCCCACTCTAATAAAAAAAAAAGGTTATAACCGTCGTTGTTTCCAATTTTTCATAATAGGTAGGTACTTACTAGTGCTCAAGCTCCTTTAGTTTGATATTGAAACAATGTACTTATGTGATGGTGTCCAATATTTATCACGAGTACCTATTAATGCAATTACCTTTGCCATTTAGTGGTTAGATTTAACATTGCTAAGAAACAAGATTCCATATTGCTATTACACAAGTAGTCACATGATAAATGTACCTAAATTGTGTCACAATAATCAACAGTGCAACTTAAATTATTTATTCATATTCGACGTAAAATTAATAACCAAGTCAGTTTAAAGATATGCGCTAGTGTGAAGGTTAACTAGATGCTATTATAATTATCTTAGGCCTAGACCCTAAAACCTTATGCATTAAATCATAAGAGAATTATAGCACAGTCTATACGCTGTGGTTGCATTCGGCCATATTAAAGTGTCACATACGTGCCTATGTTTACTTAGTTACTTCAAACTATTGTAAAATGTGTCACATATTATGTTCGTTGAGAACAATTATGTAAAAATATGTTTATAATATTATACGTCATAGCTGACGGGTATTGACAGGAATTGAGCAATTTTAGTTGCCCGTGTAAGCGGAATGTTATAAAAGCATTAATATCATCCCGTCTGATCTGACACAGTTTCAACAACTTATTGTTTCTCGCTACCAGTGCCAATTTGTGAATCTTAGAACTGTGTACAGTCCAAAAGTCAGCCACAAAAAATTGTAAGACTATAATAATTTCAATAGTCATCGATGTCCCTTTGTTAAAACCTTTTAATAACTCATCATCATCAGCCATTAGATGTCCCCACTGCTGGGGCACTGCTGAGGCACAGCACAGCACATGCCTTCCTTACGGATGGATAAGCAGAATCGAACATGATCTAACACGCAGGACTGTAGTAGACTGGTGGGTATTATCGACCGTAAATGCAACCGGGACCAACGACTTAACGTGCCTTCTGAAGCATGAAGCAGCTTTAGATAATAAATTTTTGGTCACCCATCTCGTGACCGGCCAATGCGAAAGTTGCGTAACCTTAACGATCGTAGGCCGAGCGTAACAATAACTACCACTACGCTGCGAGTGCGAGCTCTTCATAAATCTAATGACTACAACTAACTAAGTAAAAAAAAATAAAACCGCCTTCAAAAAAACCACATCAAAAGGGTAAGAAATAATTCCTCACCAAATAAATAACGTAAGTACTTTGAAGTCGGGCGTGAAACATGTACAATTTTTTGTTGTTTTTGTTAAAACCCGCCCGACTTCAAAGTACTTACGTTATTTATTTGGTGAGGAATTATTTCTTACTTTTTTAATGTGGTTTTTTTGAAGACGGTTTTATTTTTTTATAAAAATAATTTTTATTTCACTCTTTTTAGTGCATCGTGCAGGCAATTTACGTGTTTTCTGGTAAATAGGTATGTGATCAAACTGAAAACCTCCTTTTTCGAAGTCGGTTAAAATACCTTAAGATATCCCCTTTTTAACAAAACAAGAATCATCTAAATCGGTTTATAAACAAAGGAGTTATGCCTAAAGATACGTATTAAATTCACATAAAGTGGTAACGAAAACGACAGTATTTTCAAGATTTCCTGAAAACTACTGAACGGATTTCAAAATTTCAAAAAATGGGACCTACTTGGAAACCAACCTGATGTAATAGCGTTTGAACCATTTCAATCGGTTCAGCCGTCTTCGAGTAATCGGTGGACATACACAAAAAAAAAAAAACATACATACAGACGAATAGAGAACTTTCTCCTTTTTGATTTAGAAGTCGGTTAAAAATAAGTTTAACCGCCTCTGTGGTCTAGTGGTTCATACCACCGATTTCAGACCCAGAGGTCCCGGGTTCGATTCCCAGTGGGGGTACATATTGTATTCGGTTTGGTTGGTGGTAGGACTTGTTCTTAGTACACCTGGCTAGCTACCACCATCTTATCTAAGTCTGACGCCATAACAATGATGTTTTTCGCATTATTGTGTTCCGGCAGTTAGAGATAAGATAGCTCTACCTCAGTGATTGAGAATTCCGGGAGTAGTGCGTTTCCACCTTCAGCCTTATCACCACTTATCATCAGGTGTGATGAAGGATAAGTGCTACCCCGTCGTGGATAAAAAAAAAAGTAATTGCAAAACTATAATAATGACTTTATGTTAGTCATCGAAGGCACTTTGAAGGCACTTTTAATTAATAACTCACTATTTTTAATTAATAAATACTAAGTGTAAATAGTTCAGCACACCAGTAATTAATTTATGTGAGTGCGAAAACGAACCAGAGCAAAAAACACAAGTCTTAAACGACTCTTTTTACGCGTTAAATAATTACTCTGCCTGTCTGAGCCGTCTTACTTTCACCTTTTTAGAACATTTCTTCAGGGTATAATTATTAAGACATAGTCAATAGTGTTTCTTGTTCTTTTTTTTTTGAATAGTCGTAAAATCAGTTTATAGATTTTAAATTAACTTTCTATTTATAAGTAGGACATAATTTGAATACTAGCTGCCACCAACAACTGTGTCTGCATAGAACAAGACAAAAAGGGAGATCTAAAAATCACCTATAATCTTATTCAAGTACTTAAGGCGCCGATTCCCCAAAATAGGGTATTTTAAATTATGGATTACTCGCAAATCACAAGTACTTAAAACTTAGAAAAAATATATGTTATTTTACAGTTATTTATCTAGTGCTTCCGGCCGTTTTTTTTCGATTGGTGATATTTTACTGTGTCAAATAAAATCCCAAACATCCGTCTAATCGTAATCCAAATATCGTATCACTTGCAGTATACTTGGTTTTAGTTAATGAAAAATATACGAAAATGATAGTCTTTGAGTAGCCGAGGGATTCCGGCCGTCATAATTGGATTTTTTTATTAGTTAATTTTTAATTGAATTTTAAGTGATTTTTGATTCGCGGGGCGCTCGCGAGTTCACAGTTCACTGCCGGCTGCCGCTGCGTCCGCGTGAAGTGTATCGAGCGCGGCCGAGCAAGCGTTAGCGTGCCTATTTCGGTCGGGAATCCTCACCTTAAAGCATCTTTTAAAGAGTTTATTTCTTGCATTCCAAAACATAAAATAAATTCTTCAGCAATTTTTTTATCCGCATGGTTCCCGTTCCTGTGGAAATATCAGGATAATAACCCTCTTTCTGTCGCAGTCGGATAAAAAGAAGCCTATTATGCGCTAGACTATAATCAATCTTCTTGTCAAATTTGCCGATGCCAATCAGTTCAGCCGTTACGCCGTGGTTGAGTAACACACATCCAAACATTCACATTTTTAATATTAGTAATATTTCAAGAATTATTCAGTATGTATAAAACTCCTAGAATACCAAAACTTACTTATATCCAAGTCACGGCATATATTATCATGAAATAATAATGAAGATTTAGAGATTAAGCAAACATAACGAGTATACTAAATACCACCTAGTTACAAAACATTGTTGTGCAAACGCTATAGCTACTCAAAAAATATAAAATTTTTATGTGTTAAATATACCAAGTATTGTTTAGGTTTTGTATAATTTTAGTTATGATTAAGTAGGTACCTAAGTACAGTCACGAGCAATAATGTTATAACTATAGTAATATTGTAAGCGAGATGGCGCTACACGCAGTGCGTAGCTCCGTCCTGTAATCAACATTACTTCAATATTACTATGACAGTTGATGGTAAGCCTTCTAGGGTAAAAAGAAAAAATGTGATATGTACAGTCACGAGCAAAAAAATGCATACACCGTGGGACTTTGTCACATTGAAGCGTTCGGAAATAAAACTATCTGAGCCACAAAGTCATTCAGTATTGTAAATATAACAAACAGTCCTTACTGTATGTTTATTATTAGTAAGGACTGTTTGTTACTAAAAGATTAGTATTCGAATTTGACGATGTCGAATTAAAGATATCTCTATAGATCTGAGAATCGCCGGCGATTCTCAGACAGTCCTTTGCAGCAAGTGATGCAATCAAAACAAGCAATGTATGCTTAATTAGATGCTGAATTTAGCCAAGTGTAGGTAATAATAATAAGCCCTTTATGTGGCGCGGTCTATCTCCAATTCGACATAATGTCTATTGCGCTAGAATATGAGCGTTGAAATATTACTCGTAGTTTAATGCCCAGAAACTTACATAAATGACTACATGGTGTAAGATTTTGCTTTCCTTTAACTTTGAGGTTTTGGTCACGCTTTTGCCCGAAGGGGTAGTAAGTAAAGCCGTATGGCGACCTTCAGTAATTGAGTCACGTCGAGCAAATATTTTAGTTGAGCTTTATATATTAATTGCTTATTAAACCGGTTAATAAATGAAAATATACCCTTTTACGGTACGGTATGAATACCAATTTATGTAACAGTATCACAAACATATCGGACACCACAAAATTTTAATACATTGGCCGACTTCCATTGGTTCAGTATAAAGAATCACACACTATCAGTCCTTGAGTGGTTTTTGTGTTTAGATGTAGATATATAAAAACTCACCTATTATTGAACGTGAAGTACTTATTAGAAAAAATTGACCCCTCACAACTAGCTCCGAAGGGAATCGAATTCACGACCGTTCATTGTCCGGGCGTATGCTCTAACCACTGATCTACGGAGTCGTCGGAAAACTACTCCGTGCCTACTTCATTATCAATAATAATAAACATTGCATTGTGCATGCAAACAGTTAAAATAACTCAGCTGTGTTTTATGACCATGATTACTACTAAATAATTAAATTATAACCCTAAGACAAAAGACTCTTTTATAATATGAATAAACTTTTACTAAAAAAAATTCATGAAATAAAATTAAAATGGCGATAATCTTCAACTGCATTATTTTTTTAGTTTGAAACTGGGGCAGCAAAGTACGGCACGAATAAATATAAGAGTTATAGCAAAAAGAAAACCTTGTAATACTGATAAAGGCTATTCAACCAAAATATATTTCTACTTAGCGAATGAAATTGTAGTGTATAAAATTCAATTTTTTTTTTATTTACTATTCAATTTTTATCATTGAAAATGAAGTATTAGAAATAGTCGACCCGTCTCACAACTAGCTCCGATGGGAGTCGAACCAACGACCTTTCACTGTCCGGGTGACAATGATAGCAGCATTGCCCGCATCAGCAAGACGATGTTTTTCGCCTATTCCAGACCACAATCTAGCTCTGTGCCACATTTCGTGCAGATCTGTTAAGCCGCTTCACCGTGATTGATTCACAAACATTAAAAACTTTCATCTTTATAATATTAACTAGGATTACTTTAACTGTTATTCAAATTTAAAATAAGCTTTTGTGATATTTCGTCGCAGCAATTATTTAGTAAGAAAGTATTTAACCTTTGTTGTGCGTGACTCGACCTAAAATGTCGCAGACGCTCTTTAAACTAAAATCGAGGTCGTTAAAGTATGAGACAAAACAAAAATTTGCTTCAACTAAACTAATTTTTCATAAAATAATTTAAGATTCAATTTAACTCAACTATTCACTAAAAAATGTGTTGTGTTCATTTTCACACTTGTCATCTTCGCAGATACTAGTCACTAAATATGTAAAAACATATTCAACTACATTTCGCCTACGATCGTGGTTGTTAAGCAAACAGTATGGTAGACTTATAAAAATAAAAATAGCATTTAATAGTGTACAAAATTATACTTTTTTTTTACTTTTAATGGGTTTGCTCTTGATCCCAGCTCGGGTCGATCCCATACTTCGGTATTCAGCAATATAATTAACGTTAATAACTACATTAGTCATATACTGAGTTGCAGTAAGCTGAGATTAGCGCCCACCTCGTTACTAAAACTATTATCTCGGGTTCCTCAGTACTTCGTTATGCAAGTTAAGCCGAGATGGTCCCGGCTGCATTTGCAGGCGTTAATACCCACAAATCCGCACCCGCTCCCGTGGTGGATCACATTCCACCTTATCCATCCATTAAACGTCGCCGCACATGGGCCACTGAAAAACGCCGCCACAGACCACTTTCCTGTAGTTTTCATACATTTTATATGAACGCCGACGCCGGAGATCTTCACTTGTTTCTAGTTCTAGCATCAAGTGGCGGCGTTTGTGGCTCGTGTGCTAGAACGGTAAAGAAGGCCAGCCGGCCTAGCATGAGCGGCTTTTATCATATAAGTTGTCTTGCTTACCCTACCAAGGTGTAAGCAAGACGGCATGCCGTACCATATCATATCGTTCGTGATAAAGCCGATCATGCTAGGCCTGCTGTGCTCCTGCACAGAATATATAATAGTACTAAGGTTCCAGGCCAGAGTGAACGAGAGTGCGGCAACAGTGCCGTGTCCTTGAATCGACGTATACTAGCCGCACCTACCAGCTAGTAGGGTTGAGCCACGCGTGAGCACGAGGCGAGGCATCGTCGGCGTTCGGTCGTGTCGGTCGAGTCGATGCCAGCGTTTGCAGAAACAGCCCTCGTCCTCGCGTCCTCTTTTCGCGTGCTTTTTTCTGTGTGCTACTGTAGGTAAACTACTCGCTTGTGTGCGTGCGTTTCGGACCTCTTCTATAGAGCTGCCTCACTCTCGTTCACTCTGCCCAGGCTGATGATGTATACGTACACTGAAAGCGGATGTAAATTATATTCATATTCATATTCATATTCATTTATTCATTGCATGCAACTATCATGTAGGTACACATTTTGGTCTTATATTAATATAGAGGAGCATTGTAGACCCTGTTGGAATTACACAAGTAGGTTTCTGATTCTGGTGAACGCATTAGTTTTAAGATGAGTGTATAGACTCGTATTCAAATTATTTTGTTTTCTCATCAAGGAAATGAGGAATAATAATTTTATTTACGTAAAGTATCCGTTCCTGTTAAATTTTAACATTACGTGCGGTTAACATTCAAATACGCCCGAGGTTGAATCAGTCATGTTTACGTTTGGTGCATTGCGTCGTTATTTATAGTTTCCGGAGTACTTGCTTGCACTTCCATAGGAATGTGATGTGAGCAACCGACACGTTGCACTTGGTATAGCGGGCTTATTATATAAGAAACTACCGTCTCAGGTTCACACGAGTGCAACGTAAATGTATTTTACATATAAATATTCCTCTTGAATTACTCTGTCTATTGATAAAAGCTGCATTACAATCGCCCATCTTGGATGATCTTCTCAGCATATTTGATCTGCGCTGTGATTAATACTGCGCATGCAATATTTGAGATGTGGTTTCCGACAGTGTAAGACCAATTTCGTAGGAAATTAACCTGCTAACCGCCTACAATGTGTTGCCTGTTGACTATGGCATAAAGTGTGTCATTATAAGTTCAGGTATGAGTGCATAATTCGAATATTATAACACGAGTGTAGATACAATCGCTTTTACGTGGTACCCGATGTAATGAAATTGAAAAAAGCTATAAATTGAATTAATAAACCTTGCTCCCTAGATGACTGTTACCTACCGATCCGAAGGACTAATTGAATTATTTTGTTCAGCTATAGTCACTCAACTTAGTTTGTAATAATGGCCTCGAGGCCTTTGTTATCAATTAACGTAGTCTAAACTCTATACGAAAGTAGGTACTTTCACATACCTATTTAGTAGTTATAGTATACTCCTACCTATTACTTAACGTACTTACGTAAGTTTAACAATGCTTTTTTGTTAAATCCATACTGCTTATACTTTTATTTATTCTGTGCTAATAGTTATGTTCAGTACACCCCTGCCTATACCGCGGAATCAGCTAGCGCAGTGGAAGCGGTTTCACTAATATAGACTCCGGACAAAAACTTGGTTTCAGCTGGGATGTAACTGAACAATTGGACTGCGATACACAGCGCTTAATTTAAATTGTGAAGTAAGGTGAATTTTACATACGGGTCCATGGTGTCGAAGGTCTCCGGGGCAGAAGTGGTGAAGGGGGCGCCCCCATGTAGTTCATCTTCTTCTGCAGACCTTACCAACTCGTCACCTTACTCACAACACATACAACACAGCGGTCCCAAGACACTGGGCGCTTCAGCACTACACGATAACACACGCGGGGCTTGCTTATCAAGATATATTGCCCCGACAACAACGCGTGTCGTGGAAAGTTATTTTTCTTCCAACACCCCGCGACCGGCCCGATCAGATGGCGTCAAACCTTGGTCGTACAACACGGGATCAGATAGATAATTTAAGATTCAATTCAAGCTCGATATGCCAGGCATATTCAACGCGAGCGATTTTAACAAATCAGCAAAATTAATCCGACATTTTTGTTACAAGGATTCCAATCAAGTCTCACTGTCAACTTCAAGTGACAGCCAAATGTCAATTTGACGTGACATTAGAGACGCGTTCAGAAACGTCGATCTTTTCCGAACATCCCCCCGCCCCGGACCGTTAAGAACGGTACGTCAATCTACGGGTAATCGGGAGAGCCCACTAACTGCTCTCTTCAAAACCGAATCTCGAACCAAAACCTCAGCAAAACGAGGAACTCCGTCAGTTCCGGGGTAGAGTTTAACAATGCGCCCCCTTCGCCAACATAGGGGCGGCAGGTTAGCATCCTTAATCAACACGAGGTCGCCAGTCTGGGGTGGGGTGGTTTTATCTGTCCACTTCACGCGCTGTTGTAGGATATGCAAATACTCCATCGACCAACGTGCCCAGAAGTTTTGGGACATCTGTTTCAAAAGTTGGTATCGCGACAAACGATGGGATCCTACATCCTGAATAGGATATTCAGGCAAAGCCAAAAGGGGCTGTCCGATCAAGAAATGACCTGGGGTCAACGCTTCCAGGTCATTCGGGTCCGAAGACAACGGGCACAAGGGTCGCGAGTTGAGGACGGCCTCAATTTTACAAAATACCGTATCAAGTTCCTCAAACGTGAGAATAGTTTCTCCAATCACGCGACGCAAGTGTGTCTTGGCAGCCTTTACACAAGCTTCAAAAATTCCTCCCCAGGTCGGACAAGCTGGAGGGCTAAACTTCCAGATTATCCCACGCCGGGAGAGGGTGGTTCCAATGTCTATTTTATTATCAACAAAAAACTTAACTACTTCCTTAAGATAATTACACGTTCCCTTATAATTAGTACCACAATCGGAACGTATCAATGACGGCAGTCCTCTACGGGAAACAAATCTGCTCAAGGCGGCGACAAAGGCTTCGGTAGACAATTCCGAGACAATTTCCAAATGGACAGCCTTGGTGGACAAACACACAAACACGCACAAGTACGCCTTATAGGTTTTAGCATTACGCAGTCTCGAAGCCTTTACAGTAAAGGGACCGGCGAAGTCGGTGGCGACTCCGGCAAAGGCTCTACATTCCGTGACGCGATCAGCAGGCAAATCACCCATCTGGGGCTGCATGGTCGCGGCCTTCAATCGATAACAAGGCAGGCAACGGAAAACCACAGTGCGAATGGCTCGACGAGCAGACAAAATCCAAAATTCACGCTGCAAAATGGCCAACAAAGCATTACAGCCAGCATGTTGTGCATTCACATGGCGATCTGTTATTATCAGTTGAGTCAAATGTCCGGCTTTAGGTAACAAAAGGGGGTGACGAGCTCCATACGGCAGGTTCGCATTTCGAAGTCTTCCGCCGACTCGCAAAAGCCCACTCTCGTCCAGGAAGGGGTTCAATCGCGATACCGCGCCCTTCAACTTGCGACGGCCTAAACGCAAAATTTCAATCTCGGACTCAAAACTATCAGCTTGTACTCTCCGGACCCAAAACAAGAGCGCGTCCCTACGCTCGTCCGGAGTGAGAACCGACGAATCACGCCTCGCGCGTGGGTTTCTGCAATTGTACACAAAACGTCTGATCCAAGCGGTAACACCAAGCAGCTTCTGTAAGGAGCTGTACCGATCCAACAACAAATCCTTTTCCCCGGCGGGGTTAGTCTCCAGGACGCATGCCCGCATATCAGGAACGGCTACGTTCGACAACGCTGGAGAGGGCGGCCACTCCGACTCAGGCCGCATCAACCACTGTGGGCCCCACCAGAGGGGGTGGTTAATTAGGGTTGGGGCTACACAACCCCGAGACGCACAATCCGCGGGATTCATGGTTCCCGGCACGTGTCTCCAAATCAACTCGATGTCGGAATTACAAATCTGCGACACTCGATTGGCCTCAAACACGTCCAAGGTGTGCGCCGGAGCCTTCAACCAACAAAGGACGACCTGACTGTCCGTCCAAGCATAAACCTCTTGTATCGCAATAGATCGACCTAATGTGAGCCATACGTGGTTCAACAAACGCATTAGGAGGGCAGCTCCACACAATTCCAACCTCGGGATCGTATGACGAGTCCGAAGGGGAGCGACTTTGCTTTTCGCTATCACCAGATGCACAGCAACAACTCCGTCAACAGTAACGGTGCGGAGGTACACGGCCGCAGCAAATCCACGTTCGGAGGCATCGGAAAAGCCGTGAAGAGTAACTTTACAATTTTCAGAAGGGAGGAATAGCCTCGGCAAATGCACTTCATTAATCTCGGGGAGGGATGAAACGAAGCTCGACCAATCTCGGAGTAACTCGTCCGAGAGGGGTTCATCCCACGACACACCCGAAGCCCATAACCGTTGCAAGAAACACTTGGCCATAAACAGCACGGGGCAAATCCACCCATTGGGGTCAAAGGTACGTGCGACAGTAGACAATACTAAACGCTTGGTCCAGACTTTCGGTGGTCGTAAATCCACACAATAAGTGAACGTGTCAGAGACCGGTTTGTACTGTACGCCAAGGACGGTCACCACATGGGGATTATCAACATTTTCGAATAGGTGGGGGTCCTGCTGGTGCTCTTCGGGCAAACCTACCAGTACATCAGGCGAGTTGGATATCCATTTCCTCAACTCGTAACCTCCCGACTTCAAAAGGGCGGTGAGTTCGTCTCTCAGGACAATCGCCTCTGAGACAGATGAGGCGCCCGTGCAAATGTCATCCACATAGACGTCACTGGCCAAAATGGCGGAGGCGCGAGGGTATCTCAAGCGCTCCTTCTCGGCCAACTCCAACAAAGAACGAATCGCAACAAACGGGCTCGAAGCCAAACCGTACGTATTCGTATTCAATTCAT
Source organism: Crambus lathoniellus (assembly GCA_949710035.1). Lineage (NCBI taxonomy): Eukaryota > Metazoa > Arthropoda > Insecta > Lepidoptera > Crambidae > Crambus > Crambus lathoniellus. The sequence continues at coordinate 30,623,689 of OX453298.1, read as the reverse complement.
AAATCAACAAGGGGTCCCTAGGACTCTCTCTCCACAAAATCAATTGGTACCTCCTATCCTCTGGATGGATGACCGTTTGTCTGAACATCATCCGGATGTCAGTCATAAATACAATTTGGTGCCGCCGGAAGTTGGTCAAAATGTCTGAGATCTCCGTGTGCAGCTTGGGACCTACATGCAGACACTGGTTCAAGGACGCTCCAGTAGAGGTGGGAGCCGAACCGTCAAAGACCACCCGAATCTTTCCGGATTTCAAAACGGCGTGGTGCGGCAAAAAGAAGTGCTCAACGGAGCGCCAATCCAAATCGCTCACGGACATGTGCCCTAACTCCTCATACTCCCGCATGAATTCAACATACTTCTGGCGGAAGACCGGATCCTTGCTCATGCGACGCTCCATCGCCACTAGCCTACGTTCCGCTAGCGGTCGGGATTCGCCCAGAGGAGGTCGGCCGGCACGAAAGGGGAGACGGGTGATCAAACGACCAGAGCGGAGGCGACCAGTGTTATTCTGGTAATACAACTCGCATTCATCCGCTACTGGGTCAACCCGCGGGGCTGGTGGAGGTTCCTCAACCTCCCAAAACTTCTGCACCACTTCGGAGAGAGACACATTAAAAACAAGACCGCGATCCTCATCAAGGGAATCCAAAACGCGGCGAGCAGGGCCCATCACAACTGTACCGAGTGTCGTCTGCAGAGCTACCAAGCCATCTGGCTGCAAAACTCGCTTCCCCGTCAACAAAACTCGCCCCAGGACATCGGCTCCAAGGAGAGCATCAATCGGGCCTGGGCGGAAGAAATTTGGATCGGCGAGTGGGGAATCAGACACCAAAGACAACATACTCGGTCCCAAGTCAACTGACGGTTGACGGCCAACAACTGTGTCCAACACAATCGCCGAGGTCTTAATGCCTGGCGTGGACTTATTACGTGATGTAAATGTGAAGTCAACATGCCCTAACAACCCGGGGACTTTCACATCGCCAACACCTCTCACGCCTTCCGTGTGGGGGTGCACCTTGAGGCCCAACCGCCTAACTAACCAAGATGACACAACACACCCCTGAGCACCGGAATCCAACAAGGCGCGAACTTCCACAAGGTCGCCATTCAATCCCCTGACAAGCACAGAGGCCGTGGGCAACAAAACGGTCTCTGGAGGGGTGGCTACAATCGACCGTAAACACGTTGATTGCTAGTATGTGGGGTCCCCAGACGTCCCCCCATGGTAAGGGGGTCGCTCATAGCGATCCAGTGGGTCCCAATCTCCCACATACTGCCTACGTCCAATTCGCCCGGTATCAGGCGGGTTATATCTCCCGGCCCCTTGAAGACGGGGCGGGCGCCGCTCCAAACGCGGGTATTCGGCGAGCGGCGGCGAGAATCGGTGCCTAGCATCCACCGTGTACGTCGCCCCATAGTCGCGGGGGCACGGTGACCGATTTTCAGAAGGGGGGTCCCGGGGACCCCCGCCCGTGCGAGGCTCAAAACGTCGCGGGGGGCATCTACGACCTCCCGCATCGCTCGCAAAATCGAACCCCCTAGTTGGGGACCGATTTCCCATGGGGGGGTCCGTGGGACCCCCGCCCGTGCGAGGCTCAAAACGTCGCGGGGGGCCTCTACGACCTCCGGCAACGCTCGCATTACTCATCCCCATCCTTGGGGATCGGTTTCCCATGGGGGGGTCCCTGGGACCCCCGCCCGTTTGAGGGTCCAAACGTGGCGCACTATCCCCACCATACTGCTGCTCAAAACGGACCTTAACAGAGTCCGGCAACTTTCCCAGGACAATGTGCAGTAACAAAAACGACCACTGCTCCACTGGGAGTTTTAAGTTTTTTAATGCGTTGTATGCAACCAACAGCGGATTCAACAAAGCCACTCTCAAGTGCATCACGCTGGCAACGCGGGGTAAATTCAAAATGGCGGCAACATGGTTGTCCGCCAGACGTCGTACGTTCTGGTACCGACGGGCAATCAAATCCCTAGCAATAGGGTAGTTTTCATCCGAGGGGGCCAAATGTTGAACCGATTCAAGGGCCTCCCCTTCCAACACGGATAACAAATAAGCTAACTTCTGGCCCTGGGTCAAATCGTCCCGGGCATGTACAAGACTATCAAAAATATTAATAAAGCCCTCCCAGTCCTCTAGACGACCAGCAAAACGCCTTAAGTCTAAGGGGGCCAATCTAGCAAAGAGAGGGGGCATACTCTTAGATGTGACCGGGGACGGGCTCGGTTCATTCTCTCTTGCCACTTGCAAAGGTCGAGCCACCTGAGTAATTCTGTCCGCAAAATCATAACACTGGTCCACATCCAAACCGACTTCTTGTCGCATTTCCACCTCGGCCTCAACAGTCCTTTCCAAAAATAAGGCATACTGTTCATCAACAACAGCCAAACGTACGGGCAGATCTACGTATCTGTTCAACAAGGCCTCCGTTCTATCCGGTCGATCCAACAATGCAACCGCAGAAGCTAACCACCGTAACTCAGAACGTATTTTGGCTTTAGCAGAGGAGGCCGTCATTGTAACGTCACAAATTTATCAACAAAACCAACAAATACAAAATATTCACTATAACACAAAATCTCCAATATTTGGAGGTTATTACTAACCACAAAATTCCAATATTACAACAACAAAGTATTTATAATGACACAAACTCTTAAATATTTGGAGGTTATCAGAAAGCAACAAAACTCACTGACTATTGAAATTCACTCAAAATCACTGACTATTGAAATTCACTTGGATATCAACACAACATACTGTTACACAACAACAAGTTAATTTTAATTATTTCAAAGCACAAGTTTCAATGAGTTTCGATGTGTAAACAATGTCCCAAATCATTTAAGTTTCACTAAGTATTGAGTGCAAACTTATTAGCTAACCTTTTATTAGCTATTATTTTAGCAACAAACTTGTCAATATTCACAACTCAAATTTGCTAACAAAACTGAATAATAATTATTATGAGCAAAGAAAGGCATCTGTTTACACTTTGGAACTTCAATACATGACAATTAATTACAAGACATGGAACCAATAACAAAGGAATGCCCTTTACTTTTCAAATGCAAGTTAATTACCATTTACAAGTACAAATTAATCTAGTCCGGACCAGACTGGGTCATCAAAACGGCACTGATTAATACAAAGTTTTGGCGTGGGCCTCTCAGGCCTTCAAACTACGCTCTGCTACCAAGAAATGTTCAGTACACCCCTGCCTATACCGCGGAATCAGCTAGCGCAGTGGAAGCGGTTTCACTAATATAGACTCCGGACAAAAACTTGGTTTCAGCTGGGATGTAACTAAACAATTGGACTGCGATACACAGCGCTTAATTTAAATTGTGAAGTAAGGTGAATTTTACATACGGGTCCATGGTGTCGAAGGTCTCCGGGGCAGAAGTGGTGAAGGGGGCGCCCCCATGTAGTTCTTCTTCTTCTGCAGACCTTACCAACTCGTCACCTTACTCACAACACATACAACACAGCGGTCCCAAGACACTGGGCGCTTCAGCACTACACGATAACACACGCGGGGCTTGCTTATCAAGATATATTGCCCCGACAACAACGCGTGTCGTGGAAAGTTATTTTTCTTCCAACACCCCGCGACCGGCCCGATCAGATGGCGTCAAACCTTGGTCGTACAACACGGGATCAGATAGATAATTTAAGATTCAATTCAAGCTCGATATGCCAGGCATATTCAACGCGAGCGATTTTAACAAATCAGCAAAATTAATCCGACATTTTTGTTACAAGGATTCCAATCAAGTCTCACTGTCAACTTCAAGTGACAGCCAAATGTCAATTTGACGTGACATTAGAGACGCGTTCAGAAACGTCGATCTTTTCCGAACAAGTTAATATAAATGTGAAAGTGTGTTTGTTTGCTTGTCCGTCTCTCACGTCAAAATGGAGCAAGAGATCGACGTAATTTTTGGTACCTATGGGGATAGTTCGGGAGCTGGAGAGTGACATAGATTACTTTTTATCCCGGAAAAATATCACACTCCCGTAGGATAACGTCGTCGGTCGTGTAGTCCACGCGGGCGAAGCCGCGGGCGGAAGGTCTGTAAAACAATAATTATTGTTTTTTTTTGAATATATATTATTATAGTAATGTAATATTGATACCGTTGTTATCAAGATGTGGATAAAAGACTAATAACGGTTGCCGCCCGCGGCTGAGCCCACGTAAACTCTACCTTTCTCGTAGGAATGAGATAATTTCCCGCGGTAAAAAGTAGCCTATCTATAGGTATATGCGCTATTCTAGACTATATCACAAAGTAACTACGCGGGCGGTAGCCGGACTATATGTATTATGTTTGGTAACATGTAGTGTGTTTAGTAGCCAGTCGTTATTCAGAGTGGAAATCAAACGTTAACAATAGTAGGTAATTCCTTCAATTGGGAGTTGGGACATGCCTAAAAAAAAATCTTTGCTCTTTGGTCCTTAATTATCTATTAAATATTATGTTACATATAAATTTAGTAATCTTTGTATTTTAAAAAGTACGTAGAATACGTTTACACAGATTATGTTCAAGCTTCGTTAACCATACTTCAATTAAGTGCCTATTACAGAATGTAGGGCAGGCGTACCGGTTTTGGCCACTTTAAGGATTTTTTCACTTTTAACCGCTTAGTGCTTAATGATCTTAAGTATTTAAGAGAAAATTTATAATGTAGAGTTATAGATAATTTATCGACCTTTAAGGGTACAATCTACAAAGTAAAGAAAAATCAATAGTTTTTTTTATTTAGAACAAATTCTGCGGAGGGGGCCAAATACACCGTTTGCATTGGTTTTGGCCACTTTCATGAAATTACTATATTTATAAGTTGAGTTTATGCTTAATTGATGTCTTATTAGAGTTCTGGACTAAAACACTACATGAAATAGTATTTCAATCACAGCTAGCTCCTTACTACGATTTTATAAGTATACCTTTATCACTTGATTAAAAGAAAATTAGCGGATTGAGGCTAGTGTAGGCACTAGCCTACACTAGCCTCAATCCGCTAATTTTCTAGTACGTTAGCTAACAAAAGTGAGTTGTGAGTCTTTTAAAATAAATGAACTTTATGATAGGTTGGAAACTTTCTACTAATGCTAAAGTGGCCAAAGGTGGCACAATGCTAAAATTTCTAGCCCCACTTTTGGCCACTTATTGTTTCCCAACATTTTGTAAGAACAGTGAAAAAACAACACTTAATCCATCTAGAAGAAACATATTCCAACATGATATAAAATATTAAATAACCATAAAATAATTTTATTGTAGAAAAAAAATGATTTTACAAAACCTTTACCCTTAACATTTTGATTAAGAATTTTACAAAACGTTAACTTTGAAACATAACACGTGTTTATTTCTAAAATATCGTACTACATAAAAAAGCTAAGTGCTGTAATTATTAACTAAAAGTCCAATCTTTTATTCGCCATTAATACATATAAGCAATAATTGTTTAATTCCTATTTATATAACTTTAAAGTGAAAAGTGACCAATACCGGTACAGTGGCCAAAACCGGTACGCCTGCCCTACTTACATAAAAATTGTGCACGCATGCTGATTATTACAAAAGTATGACGAGAGACTTATTAGGAAATATAAAATTACCATTATGATATGATCCAAATACGCTATTCGTAATTCGTAATATTAAGAAAAAAATTATGTCATTATCGTTGTATTATTTATTTATTTATTGTTTTTTTTAATACCTTGAAATATATGTAGTAACCAGAGGTCATGCAGAAACGTTTATCTCGAAAATTAAATCTGGTGCCTAATAATATGAAGGTGAAAGATTTGATAATGATGATAATGAATATCCGTCGGCATAGGCATCGCAATCGGCTTCATTTGACAGATGAATATGACACACTGCTAATTCTTTTTTGCACAAATAAAAAGTTAACACAGAAAAGTAGCAATGTTACATCCATCTGAAAACTGAAGCCAATAGCGATGCCCACGCCACTTGGGCGGTAGCCCCACAGATGCAGTGCCTTATGACCGTCATTTTCAGCATCTTGGTTATGAGGTAGGACCAACAAGCTGGTCCGCAGACCAGCTTGTTGGTCTGCTTGTTAGTTGGACCACACGGTCTGCACCCCTACCTTTCCTAGAAGAATGCATCTTTCTAGATTTTCAGGGTTTTTCCGCGCCACATGGCCGAAGAACTGTAGAGATCTACGGATAACAGTAGTAGGTAGTTGCAAAATATCTCACAACACCCACTTAATGTAAATCAGGCATTAAATATATGTCAGTGCCTGGCCGCTATCAATAATTAGTTTTATAATAACTTTCAAGTTATTTTAATTTATTGCCTAAAATATTTGAGTGCTACGGAAAATAGCTCTTGTTGGGTTTGAAGAGTCAAGTGTTAAGATATTGATTAACGTTTCTGGGAACGAACGGTGTTATCCGATAGTGACACTGAACGTGTGTCAACAAGGGCGTGCAATTAATAATGATTTATGAGACATTTATAAAAAACTATGGAATGCAAACTTGATGCATCGGAGCCATGAGAAGCTTGGCGTTCGGTATACAGCCAGGCGGTGAACGGTTAAAGCGTGGCCCACGAACTCGTTGTTCGTTTCCTAAAGCCTTAGTCTTAGAAATAATGTCATTAGGATATCTAGATCGTTGCTTAAAGTCAGTGCTAATCGCAGTTACATTAGATTGATTTACTATCCACCTTCTTGCTAAGCATTCGCTAGCGTTTTTCCTTTGCCCACGATCATAAGCTCGTAATTAATAATGGTAACCCATCCTGAACGCCGTCCTGGAGACTCACGCCGCGACATATATAACCTTGCGTTTTCTGGGTATAACTCAATTCTACAGTTGAGCTAGCGATATCGAATCGTTTGTACCTTACGTATAGGTACCTATGTACCTAGTACCTTGCACTCATATTCTTATCCCTATCTTTCAAGCCAGCCTCCAACAAAAACAGCTTACGCGAAAGTGTCAGACAATGCACATTGATCTCGATAGCTTATCGTTGACCGCCTCGAGGTCACGACCCTTGAAGAATGACCTTTTGTGCCGCGGTACGTGTTTTGATAATAGAACAATGGACACAGGATACACTCAATTGGTCCGGGCCACGCGTAATAATACCGCTCTTTATGAGGCTGGAATTTGTGTAGACTACATTTAGTTGTACGAGTAAAGTAAATGAGTGGAGAAAACAATACTTACGTGAGGCTTTGGTGGCTCATACTTTAAGTGATAGATGTATTATAACCTATTTCTTACTTTTTAGTTTAAAGAAACTAGAATTATTTTTTATAATAGGTACCAAACATTAAAAAAAATATTAAAACACTAACCGCTTTCCGCCCACGGCCTCGCCCGCGTGGATCACACGCCATTATCACACGACGGGAATGAGATATTTTTTCGGAATAAAAAATAGTCTATGTCACTTTCTAGCTCCCAAACTATCCCCATATCAAAAACCACGTCGATCCTGTGCTCCATGTTGACATGAAAGTCAGACAATCATACGAACACACTTTCACATTAAAATTTATAATACCTATTAGTAGGGTAAAGAAAGGTATATTGGTAATATAAGTAATTTGGTGATAGTTTTCTAAATGGATTACCACAAAGTTCCCTATGCGAGCTCATTCATGAGACAGCGCTAGTGAGTTCCTACGAGTGTGAGGAAGATAGACATATATCACGCGCTACGCTTCAACGCTTCTGTGTTTAGTAAAACAATCTATACATAAATATCACCCAATTACTTATACCATCAATATACCTTTCTTTACCCTATAGACTTAAATTACAAAAATTAAAGTTGTGAAGTCGCCTTTTTTTACCTAAGCAAAAAAAAGGGTGCAGTGTAAGTAACATTCCCTACCGTGTTTGGTTCTTTAGCATGTTTTAAGGTTCCTATTTGGATGTTCTTAATTTTTAACAAAGCTTAGCCAACGATATTCAGAATACTAAAATAGACCAATGATAAACTAGCAGTTTTGCTCGCACGGCTCTTGAAGAAATAACTTAGTTTGGGTCCCGAAGGAATGAAATATTTTGTCAGGATAAAAAAATAGCCTTTGTCACGCTCGTTTCCCAACTATTTTCGTTACTTTTGTCGAGTTGTTACAACAAAGAAGTATGTCTATATATTTATTTAATATATGTGTTAGTCAGACATACAACTGTAAGTTATCTTTAAGATTCTTGACTACTTATTAACTAAAACAAAAATATGTTATTTTGCAAAACATTTAAATGCTAAGCTAAACGTGAATCAGCCGGCCTAGCATGAGCGGCTTATAACGCGCGATATGATATGGTACGGCAAGTTGTCTTCCTTACTCCACTAAGGTGTAAGCAAGACGGCATGCCGTACCATATCATATCGCGCGTTATAAGCCGCTCATGCTAGGCCGGCTGAACTAGGTAGAGCAGAAGCACTGACGATGACGGAGATCTTGCTAAGACACTTTCATGCGAAAACCTACTAGTATACAAATCAGCTCATAACAAATGGTTTTAACTTGACAAACAACAATTTTTTTCATCGATTTAAATTGTATGGATAACTCGTGACATGCGTACTAGAAAAAAGTTGCACAGAAAATATCATATAGGTATTAGGTACAGGTAAACTCGCTGTGGTGTAACCACTCACATATTCCAGAGCTTTCATGAAAATGATGATTATTAGTATTTCCATGAGTACCTAGTTGCAAAGTAATGATAAATACCAATAGATAACGCCTCCCGAACTAAAACAAAGCGATAAAAAATATTTTTATAAAAAAATAAAACCGCCTTCAAAAAATCACATCAAAAAAGTAAGATATAATTCCTCACCAAATAAATAACGTAAAGTACTTTGAAGTCGGGCGTGAAACATGTACGATTTTTTGTTGTTTTTGTTAAAACCCGCTCGACTTTTACACACTCTTTTTAGTGCATCGTGCAGGCAATTTACTTGTATTCTGGTAAATAGGTATGTGATCAAACTGAAAACCTTCTTTTGTGAAGTCGGTTAAAATACCTTGACGTATCCCCTATTTAACAAAACAAGAATCATCTAAATCGGTTTATAAAAAACATACATATAGACGAATAGAGAACCTCCTCCTTTTTGATTTAGAAGTCGGTTAACAAAGGAGTTATGCCTAAAGATACGTATTAAATTCACATAAAATGGTAACGAAAACGAAAGTATTTTCAAGATTTCCTGAAAACTACTGAACCGATTTCGAAATTTCAAAAAATGGAACCAACTTGGAAATTAACCTGATGTAATAACGTTTCAATCATTTCAATCGGTCCATCCGTCTTCGAGTAATCGGTGGACATACACAAAAAAAAAACATACATACAGACGAATAGAGAACCTCCTCCTTTTTGATTTAGAAGTAGGTTAAATATGTCACCGACTGACTTTTTCAAACAAAAAACAAAAACGTTACGAATGTTACGATTTTACGTCGTAAATGACAGGAAGCGATAAGAAATAAGCGAGAACCTTTGAAATGCGCTCTTATTAGCTCGGCCGTTTTTGACACTCCAACCGGTTAGTACCGGTTATAAAAGTATGGTATAAGTACAGGGTGTTGGTATAAAAAGGGGACATACTCCAGGGGGTGAAAGTACCTACCCATCAGTACAAACAATTTTAACTATGGGACAAAGTGCCACATTGCGAAAAAAATCAGCTGTTCCATTAATTTTTGCCCATTCGGTATTTATTTATTGGAAAACCAATTGCTTAACCTAATACATTAAAAAACTCAAATATAAACATAAAGCCATTTACAGGTCTTCACAAATAAGACACAGTAAATAATTGAAAACCCTCTATTCCACTCTAATCCATTGGTCAAATCCATTAATGGATTAGATTCCGCTTACAAGTACACTCAAATCCATTCCTATAAACTGACTGGGGGCTGGATTAGAGTGGAATACCAACGTCGTTTAATCCCTCTATTCCACTCTAATCCATTGGTCAAATCCATTAATGGATTAGATTCCGCTTACAATTACAATCAATTAATCCACTCCTATAAACTGACTGGGGACTGGATTAGAGTGGAATATCAACATCTTTAATCCATTGTATGAGTCCGGACCCGTGCTTCTATTATCTTATTAACTTGATTGTACTATTATCAGTACAATCAAGTTATATAAGTAGAAAACCACAAAATGAAATATATTAATCAATATAATTTATTTTAATTTAATAAGAATTGAATTGTTTTTGAAGCGACCATCACCAGGACAGGATCGCATTTAACCAGGAATTATTTTTTAGATGTTTCGGGCGTTTTAAAGATAGCGGCTATATAATACAATAACTCCTAGTTTGATATGCTGCCCTGGTACTTTCGTTAAAATTTTGATCTTTTTGAATCCTAAATGGAAAAAAGTTCACTGCATACAATAACGTCATCAATTGGAGGACGGGACCATACAGGTACCCGTGCTCCCGTGTCCGACCCACAGATCACCTGTATGTAGGCGGTTATCTGTGGTCCGACCTCATCATAAATTATAATTAGTTGATCCACTTTTCTGTTGAAATATAAAGAATATAAAAAAATATATAATATATTTGTCAATTGACATTACAAAAATTTTATAAACAGATGAGCGTAGTTCTAGCTAATAGTTTCATAGATAAGTTATATGTAAAGCGGCCACATAACCTACTCTAAGTAGTTGTGTACCTACTACATTTCCTGGATTTAAAGTGTACTTAAAAGCGAAATCAAATCCATTGATGGATTAGAGAGTACTTTGAAGCTGGAAACAAATCCACTGATAGATTGGAGTGCACTTTGAAGCGGAAACAAATCCATTAATGGATTGGAGTGTACTTTGAAGCGGAAACAAATGCATTGATGGATTGGAGTGTACTTTGAAGCGGAAACAAATCCATTGATGGATTAGAGTGTACCTTGAAGCGGAAACAAATCCATTGATGGATTTGACCAATGGATTAGAGTGGAATAGAGGTTGAAAACCCTAGCCTAGTCTAACTATTGCATAAACACACACATACATAACTTAAAAATAATACGAGTAACAATGAATATCTAAGTGACACATTGTATTTAGAGCATTCATTGAAGAATAAGCGGCTTTACAGTATTCGGTATTCCACTTTTGTATAAAACAGCCTATTTTTTTTCACATATCGCACTTTGTCCCATAGTAAAAGTTGTTTATATATTGATGGATACATTCACCTCCTGAAGTATGTCCCATCTTTAAACTAACACTTTATATATCAGCCGGGTAGTCTATGCATAATGTTCTCAAAGCAAATCAACCTACACGTGTTATTGGAACAATATCAAATGTCGACCAAACTTTCGTACACCAACAGTTACGTAACGAGAGTAATACAAATGCTAGGGGTTGACTTTGCAAAATATAATTGAACTAATTCACACGTACAAGTTGAGTACGAACGTAAGTTAGAACGTCTGTTGAAGGCGATGCTAGTTAGGAACAAACTGGTCGAATACCTACTCTAAAACTAGAGTGGAAAGTACGGCTTTGTTTGGCATACGCTTCAACGTAATTCGGAGTAACTACAAAGAATTGGAATTGAAAGGTTATTAACTCAAGCAAAATCTATGCAGGAGTGATTGGAAATCAATATCCCAGTTAGTGAGTTTAGCAAAACTATTTTATGTAATGCCTTTATTATGACCTCTGAATTACTTACCCCTCAGAACCATCTTCAATAACCAATTCACTCCCTTCAAAATGTTTTATATTGTCTTTCTCTATAATAATAAACAAGTGAACGGTAACAAAACTGTGGCATACAGAAAGAGACATATAGAGTTACTTGTTCAATCATGTAATGGGTGCAGTGCAGTGCGAAAAACTGTAATATAAATAAAACCACAAGAAGTTTACGTATAAGTATGTTTAGTGGTCTTTTATGTATTTCGCCAACATTTGGGCCCCATACTGGGTCGCTCTGATTGATAAATGCAAAGAGCATGTAATCACTAGGTTGACAAATGTATAGGTATTTTTTACCACACTTTTATTAGCTTCACTTGTAACTAAGTCACAATGTAAGAAAATCTTGGAATTCAATTTTAACCTACTTCTAATTGTCGTATTGATTTGAAACTTTGCAAGTCTATATGAATCCGATGACAATACAATAATTTGCTACCATCGAGCTGATCTGATGATGGATTCAAGAGGTGGGCCATAAAACTCTTCAATGGCTGCTAGCAAACCCCTCTAGTTTAGGCTCATTTGTTTTGTTCTGATGAGATCTATTCGTTACACTTGATGGTGAGGGTCTGATGATGGAGCAGGGAGGAAGCCAGTGGCACTTCTTAATGACCACTAGGAAACCCCACGAGTTTAAGCTCCGTTGTTTCGTTCTAATGAGACTCATTCGCTACACTTGGTGGTGAGGGTCTGATGATGGAGCAGGGAGGAAGCCAGTGACACTCCTTAATGACCGATAGGAAACCCCTCGAGTTTGGGCTCATTTGTTTCATTTTGATAACACCTATTCGTTACACTTGGTGGTAAGGGTCTGATGATGGAGCGGGGAGGAAGCCAGTGAAACTCCTTAATGACCACGAGAAACCCCCTCGAGTTTGGGCTCATTTGTTTCGTTTTGATGAGACCTATTCGCTACACTTGGTGGTGAGGGTGTGATGATGAAGTAGGGAGGAAGCCAGTGGCACTTTTTAATGACCACTAGGAAACCCCTCGAGTTTGAGCTCATTTATTTCGTTCTGATGAGACCTATTCGCTGCACTTGGTGGTGAGGGTCTGATGATGGAGCTGGGAGGAAGCCAGTGGCACTCCTTAATGACCACTAGGACACCTTTTGAGTATGGGCTCATTTGTTTCTTGAGACCTTTTCGCTACGCTTTTACTAGCTTCACCTGTAACTGTAACTAACTAAGTCACAATGTAAGAAAATCTTGGAATTAAATTTTAACCTTTTTCTAGTTGTCGTATCAATTTGAAACTTTGCAAGTTTGTAGGAATTTGATGACAATACAATAATTTGCTACCATTGAGCTGATCTGATAATGGAGTCAAGAGGTCGGCATTCGAACTTTTTAATGGTTGCTAGGAAACCCCTCTAGTTTGGGCTCATTTGTTTCGTCCTGATGAGACGTATTCGCTATACTTGGTAGTAAGGGTCTGATGATGGAGCAGGGAGGATGTCAGTGGCACTCCTTAATGACCACTAGAAAACCCCTCGAGTTTGGGCTCATTTGTTTCGTTCTGATGAGACCTATTCGCTACACTTGGTATTGAGGGTCCGAATAAGGAGCAGGGGGGAAGTCAGTGGTACTCCTTAATGACTACTAGGAAACTCCTCGAGTTTGGGCTCATTTGTTTCTTTGTGATGAGATCTATTTGCTACACTTGGTGGTGAGGGTCTGATGATGGAGCAGGGAGGAAGTCAGTGGCACTCCTTAATGACCACTAGAAAACTCCTCGAGTTTGGACTCATTTGTTTCGTTCTGATGAGACCTATTCGTTACACTTGATGGTGAGGGTCGGATGATGTAGCAGGAAGGAAGTAAGGGTTCGGCTCGCGCATCTGGTAAGTAATAGACTCCACTTGAATTTGTAAAACTAAATACATTCAATCACGCCTTTGAGTAAAATGTTTACGGGGTGGGCAGAAACATGAATGGACTGTGAAATCCATTACCATCCATACATGGCTTGCCATTTATAAAACTAAAAAGTAAAAAATAAATATGTAGTTTAAAAAACTAAAAATAACACACTTTTATAGGAACAGACTAAAAAGTACAAAATAACCGTCTATTCAGTAACTGAAATTTAAAAGAGTGGTGCGCCCTTTGCATTGCATGCATTTCAAGTAAGTACCTATTTAATATTGACAACGCGCACCACGCTTTTTAATTTCAGTTACTGAATAGACGGTTATTTTGTACTTTTTAGTCTGTTCCTATAAAAGTGTGTTATTTTTAGTTTTTTAAACTACATATTTATTACTTATAACTACTGTGCCTGCGAACTTTTTCATTGCTTTGTTTCTTTTGCGTTTTTTTGCTTGCGCGGCTTGCGCCTCACTTCACTCACTGCACTGACAGCTGACATTGACAGGGAGCCGGATGACATGTCTCATCGTATTCAATCAAAGTGACAGAGTAGGCAAACAACCTACAACTATACTTATTCAAATAATATATATATTTTTATATCTTTTATTTATTTATTCATTTGTTGCTCGCTGGCTCACTGACTTTGGTTCTAAAAAATCGACCCTGTCAGAATGAACAGCGCTTCTTCGTCACTCCGCCCACCTGAGTGTGACTAAGAAGCATCTCGCTGAGACAGGGTTCTTTGGCCACACACACCTTACACCAACTTTTTTTTTTTTTTTTTTTTAATTTTTCTATTCTACTCCTGTCTTTGTCTGCGTACCTATTGTCTTGTCTTTATATTATATATTTTTTTATATGTGTGTGTGTGTGTGTCAAATAAATCTATTTCTTTCTTTCTATAAGTATATACGGGTTTGATGGATTTCCACCCGAAATCTACTTGTGGTATTGGTTTGGTGTTGGTTTTCACATAAGTTCGTTAAATTTTCTTTATAAATTTCGTGGTGTTACCCCATTAAGGCGCTACTCGGAAAAAGTATGGACTTTTTGATTTAAAACTATAGGACGGTTACAGTTGTTACAAATCTGGTAATAATATATATATTTCTTCATACCTTTATCTAGAATCGTATAGTTTCAAAAACACGATTTTATGATTTTGCCTCGACACTTTTTCTTTTCGAAAAGACCTCTAAAAAATACGAAAATTCAAGATTATTCTTAAACGGGGTTACTTACACTATTTTGATTTTGAATTTTTTAGAAATTCGTTTAATTAATGGACACCAATAATATTTAGGATCGTATAGAAGCATTTTTTTAAAATCGCTGTAGTTTTTTAATACGAAGTGATTTTGTGTTTTTTTGCCTAATCTGCAAAATCGGTCTCGCTCCCGCGCGCGTCGTTTTCTCATTGCTATCTCGCTTCAGCATAATTTTTCCGAGTATCGCCTTAAAATTTCCATTTGGTTCGCGCTTAAAAATGTCTGTCTTTTCTTTCATATTAAATAACCTTTAAATTGCAGCCTTAAGTTTTAATGCACTGTTAATGAATGCAGAAGTTGTGCGGAACCTTCTTGGTGCAAATTGAAGTAATAGTTCAGCGGATTCAATGGAATCTCGTAATTGCAGGGAGATTTTAATGTGAGTTGAGAATTCGGTAATTTTGGTTTGATTGATGGCAATTTTAGCGTCTTATTAAATTGGGTTTAGGATATGAAAATGATGATTAAGGAGCAAGCGATAGGTGATAAGTGGCAAGTTTTCCACGCTGCGGCGAAGGTGAAATTATTGAAAATTACCCTTTTTTCCGGTTTCCTTGCGTTTATCCTGTTCTGTTGTCTAAGACTTTTGTCTTGATACATTCAAATATTTTAGACGTGTACAAGTTTATGACGTAATATTCCGGTCAATAGTGCGCCGCACTATCACACGCATTTCCAGCTAGGTACATAACTTTTTCTGTGTTTATAAATGCCATAAAATACTCTTGCGAGCAGTGGCAGATTCACCAGTAGGTTGAGTAGGCTAAAACCTAGAACGACAGCCCCCTTTGCCATGGGCTAGTGACGCCTTGGTAGGGGCGGCATAATTTTAACACCTAGCCTAGTAAATCCGCCACTGCTGGTCAGTGCAGAAAATTACTTACATTTCGAGGTCACAGAAAGAAAATAAGACTTTTATCTAATTATCATATTCCGGTATCTATATTTCATGTGGTTCACTATTTAGTTCGACCATGTATGCTAGTGTCTTGAAATCATATAGATAAATAATTGCTTCGAAAAAACTCACGTTATCGACATCTATATCGTTATTGTACCAAATAGTACGACCATTTTTATCGTGATCACGACTATCATGATACTACAACTATACTTTTTCGTGCTAGAGGAACAGTAGCCCAAACACGAAAAACTGTCGATGAGGTAATAGTAGGTAAACTATACAGTGGCGACATCTATGTCGTTCCACATGTCGCACCAAAATGGTTATGGTAGGCCGATCATTTTCGTAAGCTTATTTATCTTACCATAAGTTGACGGAGTCACAAAAAAAAATAACCACGAATTTTAATTTCTATCCTATCACGCGTTCTACAGGACTTCCGAGGGGTACATACATACATGCTGCCATACTTAACCATCCGGCGGATTCAATCATCCGCCTGCGACACATATACGTCCATGTAGTTCCTTATACGACCGAAAGAGGCGCTGCTCTGCTTTTCATACAAATTGAAACAATCACGAAAACCATTAACATAACGATAGCTTTTCGTGCTTGGGGTACTGTGGTGGATAAAAAGCGGCAAGTAGCACAGCAAGCGACTTAAGCACGGTCGCGGAGCACGAAGAATTTCGTACAATGACCTGTTATTACCTGTCCCTGTCGCTCCCGCGTAAATATAGTCGCGGCTCGCTCGCACAGATGCGACGACCAGCGCCGTCGCAAGGGATCGTACTTTAGCCACACTACTTGTTTTCTGCGTTTATTGGTTCGGCAGGTCCGATAGCACTGTGGTATTCTTTGCGTACCGAACCAGGAATGTTGTGAGTTCGATACCCGCTCAGGCTTCAATTTCATGTAATGTTTGTTCTTTAATATGTGTGCATTTTCTACATTTATATTTGTAGAACCTTTGATATCTCTGATATTTAGTGCTCAAATGAGCTACATAATATTAAGATAAGGAAAATTTTATTTCTGCGCAAAACTTATAGTTGTAATTAACTAGAATTACAAAGACTTTTTATATATTACCTTCTCTCTCGTTTCAAGCACTCATAATATGGTTCGAAAAGATGTAGGTAGCGAATTGATCAAACATTTCATGTAACTACTTATAATGAAGTTCTTAGAAACTCTTGGCTATGTATGGTGTGGTGATACAGAGAAATGTGATTTGTTATGATACTTATGATATTTGTTGAATAGGTCACTGATAGGGCGACATACACGTATAACACTGGCTATCGGCGCCGATCTGCCAGCGCTTATTGGAACCGGTCCGCGCATGTAGTCGGTGCGTGCAGTCTCTCTAATTTGTTTCGAAGCGCGGAACGTCGCCGACGAGTTCTGACCCCCTCTTTCCCACGTGAGAATAGATGAGATTCGGCTCAACCCCCCCCCCCCACCCTAAATGCCTCAGGTAATTAATAGACGCCCCCTTTCTACGTGTATACGTCCATGTAGGCACACTAGGCTGTCAGTAAAAAATGCACATCAAATTAAAGTACGATATACTCTGCTAGTTTCGCTCTGTAGCCCGAGCACAAAAAAATGTCGTTCACGTAAGTAATCGTATTATTTTGTATGAAAACCAGAGGAAACTAAAATTCAAGAGGTAGCACTTTGACATTTTTAGTAGCATTTTAACCGACTTCAAAAAAGGAGGAGGTTCTCTGTTCGTTTGTAAGTATGTTTTTTTACACATGGTATCATTTCATCATCATCATCATCATCATCAGCCTATTAACGTCCACTGCTGGACATAGGCCTCTCCAAGAGTACGCCATCAAGCACGATCAGTGGCTGCTCTCATCCAGCTCTTGCCAGCTACCCTGCAAAGATCGTCGCTCCATCTAGTCTGAGGGCGTCCTACACTACGTTTGCCGATTCGCGACTAGCTTCGCACTGCGATTGCCAACCCGCATGCCCAGCGTGGCAATTATGGGCAAACCCTCCAAATGGTGACACCGAGCAGACCACGGCCCCTAGTTCCCGGCAGCCCTGCTATTCCTGATCACGGCGGCGGTCACGGTAACGGCAGGACAGGGGGTGCGAAGAATCCCCGGGTTACGGAAGGCCGCCTAAAACAACTGGTATCATTTACGATTATGATTACGATAAAAAAAGTGAGTCGTGCTTGGCGGTCTGCACCACGAAAATTGTGTAACATTTTCTCATTGTCGTCAGTCTTAGTATTTGACGTGACAGAGACTACGCTCTACGATAGAAACTAACTTATTTACATTTTGAAATTTTTGCATTACTTTTTTAGATAAAATCGATCGAAATGGGACTCGAACCCACGACCTTTGGCTATCCGGGTGAGTGTTCTAACCCAGTGCCTAGTAGCTACGGAGTCGTTTAGCTAACGACTCCGTAGTTCAGTGGTTAGTGGCAGTTTTTCTAAATACGTCATTTTAAAATTTTCAGAAGCTAACTTTCTCCCTCGATAGTTTGATGTGAATATTTTCTTTTATTGCCGCCTTATTATTAGTGTAGCAACACAGCTGGGACAAATTACATGGCAAAGATTTCAAATTGGTTTTTAAATCCTTTATGGACCGTAAAATTGGTAAAGTATCTTTCGGTTAATTTACTTCAAGAGTCTTTACTCTTGAAGTAAATTAACGTTAATATACGTGAGGAGTGGTAAAAGTGACCAGCCACGTTGTTTAAACTTTAAAACCGGGTTAAAGGTTAACCATACCCGACACCCATTACCTTTTCAGCTTAATTACCGAAAACTTAGCTTGGGTCAAATCGTTATTTTATGGAGGTTCCTATTTCAAATAAGTAAGTGAAAATAACACATTGCATTATTATTCTACTGGGTGACGCAAAAGTAATGGCACTATAGAAAATACTTATATTTTTTTATATGACATCTCCTGTTAATCTGCTATTGAAAACTGTGTAGTAAACAAATGTAAAATTAACTTTAAATAAACATGGACCGATATACTCCCCAAGAACGTGGAATAATCGTGTCAATGGGGTTGTGGTATTCATCAGTATTCAAATTGAACATACTATTAACGAAGTTATACTTTCCGGTGCTTCGTGTCTCGAAATAAATACTCCTCATTTTAATATAATTTGTATTTATCGGTCACCCTCTGAAACAAATCCTACTAATTTCATAAACTCACTTGATAATCACCTCAACTCACCTCACCTGAGAAATAGAGACATAATTATTACAGGTGATATAAATATCAATATAATGGAAAATAATTGTACAAATCACTCAAACTTTTATCTGGACATGTTAGCTTCCCATAGCCTGTTACCAGCCCACAGATTCAACACCAGAATAAACAGTTGCTTGGACCATATAATAACTAACTTATCATCTCTTAACTATACAGCTACTGTTGCAGTTCTATACACAACAATCACGGATCACAAAATGGCTAGTATGTTCATATACAGTAAATCTAAACACCATAAACCCGCAAAAGAAAAAACAATAATTAATTATCCTGCTGCTCTGGAAACTCTCAAATCTAAAATAACCAATGAACTCTTTACCATCACAGACCCGGATAGTTTAACTGAAAAAATAATTGGCATAATCTCGCACTCCCTAAAAATTAATACGAAAACAGTGAAAATACCGAATAGCAAAATAATATTGAAGCCATGGATTACACCGGGTATCTTGAGATGTATCAAACATAGAAATAAATTACAAAAACAATTAAAGTTAGATCCAACAAATGATTTACTTAAAGTGACATATCGTAGGTACAGAAATTATTGTAATAATTTAATAAAAAAAATTAAAATTAAATATGAAAGAGACCTTTTAGATAAAGCAAAATCAGATAATAAAACATTGTGGACATGTATAAAAAATATTTCTAATTTGAATAGTAATAAATCAGTTAATAAAGAATTGTACACGCTCAAAGACAATCCATGTGAGTCTGTCAACTATATTAATAACCATTTTAATATGGTAGGAAAATCATTGGCTGAATCTATAAACCATAGTAACTTGTCACTAAAAGAATATTATGACTTGCTACCAACTTGTCCACACTCGATTGGTATTATTGAACCGGACCAGGCCGAGATCGATGCAATAATATCTAACCTTAAGTCAGAATCAGCTGCAGGTTGGGATGAAATCCCCACAGCGTTCATTAAACTTGCAAAAAAAGAAGTTATCCCCCTACTTACTTATCTCAGTACCTTAGTCTTTCAACAGGGAAGTTTTCCAATACTCGACGTACGATCTATAATTCATCCCATTTTCAAAAACGGAAAAAGAGAAGACATCAATAATTATAGACCAATCTCTGTACTACCGGTCATATCTAAGATACTTAAAAAACTTATTAATTCTCGCCTCATTGGATATTTATCAAAATTCAATATTTTATCTCAGTCTCAGTACGGCTTTCGAGAAGGATTGAGTACAGAGGATGCTATTCACGAACTTACCGACAGTATAACTCATAACTTGGACAAAAAAAAGAAAACACTTTGCATCTTCCTCGATATAAAAAAAGCATTCGATGCCGTCTCTGTACCCCTACTTCTTCGTAAAATAGAAAAAATGGGCATCAGGGGCACGTTTTTGAGTTTGATAACTAACTAACTTAGTGATCGTACACAACGAGTTAAACTCGATACCAAAACCCATAGTGAAGATATCTCAACAACAAATTATGGTGTCCCCCAGGGCAGTGTTTTGGGACCGACCCTCTTCTTAATGTATATGAACGATCTTACAAATCTTAAATTAAATAGCGGGAAAATCATCTCTTATGCAGATGATACTGCCCTTCTCTTTGATGATATGAGTTGGCCAATGGTTTTCCGTAAAGCTGAAACTGGATTGCTCGACGTTATTAAGTGGTTGAACATTAATCTTCTTACACTTAACACAAATAAAACCAATTACATACAATTTTCAATAAGAGATTCCAAGCAACCTTCCAATGATTTAAGCATAACTGCCCAATTCTGTAGTACTACAGGACGTCATGATGAAATTTGTAGCTGTCATAACATTGAAAGAGTTACTACAACTAAATACCTAGGCATAACTCTTGATCAAAATTTATCATGGTACCCTCAGTTAAATGTAGTCGCAAATCGCGCTAGAAAGTTAATATGGTTATTTAAACAACTAAGAAATGTTACTGATAAAACACTTATAACGTATATTTACAAGACCCTTATCCAATCTATTCTAGTATACTGCATAACAATCTGGGGAGGTGCGTGTAAATCTCAATTTATAAGTATCGAGCGTGCACAGAGATCCATACTTAAAGTAATGCTAAATAAGAATAGAATGTATAGTACTTATAAGTTATATAGGGAAGCAAATGTCCTCACTGTTAGACAGCTCTTTATATTGAAAAGTGTCCTAAAACTTTATAAGAAAACCACAATAACCTCAACCATGACCAATAAACGTAATCTATATTGTCTAATAAAACAACCTATCGTAAGAACCGCATTTGCTCAACAACAATTCAACAATCTTTCTATAAGGATTTTTAATAAAGTAAATAGACATTTGCATATATACACAATGACATTAAGGCAATGTAAAAGATCTTTGACTGACTGGCTGAGTAAACTGGATTATGACCAAACAGAGCAATTATTGTCTCGCTAAATAAATTCCGTCTACCTACCTACCAAGATTATGCTCTCAGCAATACTGCCCACATATCTATTTTTATTTTGTTTTACATACGATTTACTCTATTAAATAGTTAAGCATATATATGTCTGTATATATTTATATATTGATTGAATTTGATATCATTTCATACAGTAACATTATGCACAAGCGCGCAAACACCCATTCACACCCACACATTTACGCATAAAACTTACTCAAACTAACATATACACTTACACGACCGTACACACGTATACACATACATATATACATACATATTCATGCACACTTTAATATACTTAAGGAAATGTTTTCTAATAAGTAACTCATAAGGTTTTAATTATTATAATTTGTTTCTAAGTTTCAAGATGAAACAATAAATGAAAGAGCGGGCTCCTCCTAATACAGGTTTAATCAAACTTCAAAGGAGGAGCCCAACCCCTGTAATAATGCTAAATTACTGGAAACAATAAAGAAATTTTTGATTTTTGACTTTTTTGATTTTGAAAATGTGTTTACGTATTACGTAAAAACATTGACATTCATGACAACTAAGCCTTGTCTGTTGCGGTGTATCAGTATCAGCCTGCATGCAGTGCGGTCAAAACATACGGTCTCCACTCCACACAGTAGTACCTAACCGACTTAGTACAATAGAAAAAACTTTGCATCTACTACTTTTCTATCCATAATCTCTTACGCGCCCTATGTTGGCTAGAAAATATCTATTTTAGAGATAAGCCCACAATGAACTTTGCCTACTTAGTTATCTACTTAATATTTCTTTTTCATATACAATGTTTTAAGTGCAATAAGAGTATTACAATAGACGAGGTGCACAAAAACAACCTTTTAATGTACAAATACCTACCTATGTCAGTTTCACTGCGCAGTTTTGGCAGCGTACACTTTTTTATATCACTGCCAACTAGTTTGTGATACCTACCTACTGTTATCTTATCTCGTTACTGACCTTTTCGATAATGTTTATACCCAACGAGATACATTACAGCTATAAATTAATATCCTGGCATTATCGTTGGCATCGCACACGTGTGACCTGAAAGGGCAGGACCGGTTATCTATTAGTCTTGTAAAAGTTGTTTAAAAATTGATTGAGCTTTAGTAGGTATCCTCCCTCTTGAGGCGTCTGCCATGGGATGGGTGGCCAAGGTTTTATTATAACGGTCTCCACCGTTATTGAACAGCGGGCCGATTGCCGTAATTTTATGCAGCGTGTCTTGACCACGTTTGCGTTATAACGTTTGATTTCGTATTGCCGTAATGACATAACGACGTACACGTCACGTCACGCAAACATAAACGCTCGCCGCGTGCCGCCGCCGTATCGCCCTAATAGAACGTGAGTAAGGGTGGTATTCCACTTATCCAAGATCTTTGTCCAATATACATTTGATCAAACAAATTGGACGAGTTTGTCGTCCAATTTCATACATTCGACGTCTAATTTCTTTGATCAAATGTATATTAGACAAAGATCTTTGATAAGTGGAATAGGGTAACATAGCCGGTTTTCGGCCAATTATGCAAGAGCCGGACTTCATCATGATTTATTTACGTGCCGTAACTTGGTCCTACTTTGCTCCTGCCTAGGTAATTATGCGCTAATTGCAGAAAAAGATTTTTTCTTATCTGTGCCAAACTTATTCTATGTAACTGTCTATTTATGAACGAAATCGGTAAAAATAAAGTTATAGTGGCAACACTGAATAGGAACATTTTTAATCCGCCATTTTTTTCGACTGTCAGGTGTAATTGATTCATCACGTAGCCTACAGCAAAAAAAATACTTTGAAAAACCGTCTGCATCTTAAAATTTAACGAGGGAATCGAGGTAAGAACGGTTTAATGTAGTCGTACAGCTAATCTTTTAACCATAATCGATAATATTTCACTCAAATTTGAATACATAATAACGAATATTTTACTTGTTTAAACGGAAATAACGGTTCCTAAACTAATTTAGCACATCCAGTAATAAAGTATATGCACAATAAACCATAAACAGCATTGTAACTTACCTTGCAAAAAACTCCCACACACTATTTTTTTTGTTGTTTTAGCGACACACCTACGCTGTGCAACGTTCGGACGCTCACTGACGCGACAATTCGATCTCTATAAACCTACCAATTTAAATACGCATAAAAATCATTGGAAAGATTAAGAAGACATTGGTTTTTTTAATAAGTCGAGTAAAGTTTTCTTGTTTCAAGGTTTTGTTTCCGCACTGGCCGAAAACCAAAGGGGGCCGGCAAACTGGCTAAGTCACCCTACCTTACGCGCAAATTTTTTGACGTTTCTTAATTTGTCAAATGCCTACGGCAACATTTGCTTCACGTGTAGGTGAAGTAGACGCACAGTGTACGTAATGAAACGTAACGATCACGCGTAGTTTTGACGCGTAGTTTTACGGCAATACGGACGTTTGCTTGCATTTAGTTTGCATGCAGCGTAAAAGTCAACTGCACGTAAATAAATACCCCTCAGGTGCTGGCACCTGGAGACCGGTGCTAGACCTCTGGAGGTCTACTATGATTACGGGGGGCCCGCAGGGACTCAAACATGTCTCAGTCACTGTAAGCATTCGCCAGGACGACAGTAAAAGGTCGTGAGTTCGAGTTCCCTTGGAGCTAGTTGGGAGACGAGTCGATTCTTTTCACTTGACTTTGAATTGACTGTTCTTCGAGAAGGACGACAGGTATTGATCGATACTGGTCCTTGTTGCGTCCGGCATTGGTCCGCGTGGTCGGTCTTGGCTGTGACATGGTCATTGCATGGCTAATCCATAAAAATATAGACCTGCGCCCCAGCAGTGTGGACATTATGAAGGCTGATAACGATGACGATTATTTCATGAATCCTTACGATCCCACCCCCGTCCGCAATACCACCACAACATAAGCATACAGCACAGCACTTTATATCGATACTATCCAACAATGCATTTCGACAGATAAGTATTATCACTGTCTAATCATGTTGCGGTGATCATACAATGGCTTTTGACATATTATTATATTATAATAAGTTAGTATCGATAAATCGCGTTATCATATCAAGTTGAGGGCTTGGGCTCTGGCTTGCGCAAGCTTGCCTTATCACTTGTTATGTTTTGATCACGATAAACTTGCAAAAGTGTGAAAAAGAACTCGCGCTTTTCATCAGGTTTTACCAGACGTCTGCTACGTTCTCCTGCATAAGTTGACCGATATGACCAGAAGTCGCAGAAATAGCACAAAAAGTGTCTCTATGGTAATCGTAAACTATTACGATTAACATATAGACACTTTTTGTGCCGAATATAGTGTAGATCATAACCTAAACTATACCATTCGGCAAAAGCTGTCAAAGTGCTGCTGACAAACATCTACTGAAGTTTAGTTCCTTATACGACTGAAAGAGGCTCTCTTCCTAGAGGCTCAAAATTACTGAAAGAGGCTCTCTTGCTATAGGCTCAAAATTACCTAAAATTCATATTTTTTTCATACACTTCGTCGCAAACAATATCAAACTGTTGTGTTTCTATCGTTAAAAAAAACCTGTAAAAATTTGTATTATCTTCGTTGTTACCTATCTTCGTAGTTAGACCAATGTGTGATGTTGTCTGCTATTTATTTATAGCATATAAAGACTGACGACAGTGGAAAGCGATGGTCAGAGTGGTTTCATTAAAGTTTGATATTGCGTGTCAAAAGTACCTAAGTTTAAAAACATACATTTAGAATCGTGCAAACGTGCAAATACAAAGAACACGTGCAAAACTCTGTTCGATCATTCGTTTTACATTTACCTACAGTTAATGTCTCTGATAGAGTTTGTCTCATATAGGTACGTTTTTATCAGAAAATGAGATTGGTTTATTTGGAGAAATCTAAATTGATTTTGCAAATAGATCGGTCTAGTATACTTAGCTGAAGATCCAGTTATAAAATGACATTGACTTTGAATTTACGCGGCAGTAGTCTGTTTGGTTATCTAAGGTTTGCCACAGACTTTCAGAGCGTCGGGCGAGAGATTTCTTACTTGCTAGCTCTACTACTATTATCGTGTTGGTGTGTGCGCCAAATAAGATTGAGGACAGCCACAGGAAAGCGAAAGCTTATACTGGAATGAACTGCGTACTGCCAATCTCAATTTATAAAGGGGGTTATCAACAAAAAAAAATTTACACCCTAACCACACACCTTGCACACCTAAAATAGTTTAGGTGTGCAACTTAGTATTTTTTTTTTGGTGCAATCAATTATAATCCAAAATATAATCTTAACGGGTTGGTATGTTTTAAGCATAGTACAGATAGAAAAGATTAAAGGCTCATTTACGCCGAAGCAACACTGTGCTACATTGCCGCACTACGTATTTCCATAGGAGTGGAAGTTCCAAGTATGGAACTTTTCAAATCGTGACGAGTTAACTTATGTGGCGAGTTTACAAAGACCCATTGTGGCGTATGGAGGCCTATGCCGAGCAGTGGGCGTCGTTCGGCTGACATGATGATGATGATGATTGTGGCGTACGTACGTTATCTTGTGGTATGCTATAGTCCGTTCGGTTAGATAGTGTCGGTACACCCGCACGGCATTGTGGCAGAGCGACATTATCTAAGCGAATGGACTATACATAAACCAACATTTGCGGCATGCGGCATGTGGCATTCGGCAGCCTATGTCAAAAATATCGCATGGAATCCATCGTGTTTCAATCAATCAATCAATCAAATCATTTATTTGCTTGGATACAAGCTTGTTTGGTTGGATACAAGCTGCGACAGTTTTTAATTTTGTAGCATGTGGCCTTGTGGCATGCCGCAATGTCGCACAGTGTTGCTTCGGCGTTAATGAGCCTTTATAGAGACAATATAATATCATGTCACTACCGAATATATTATTAAAGCATTCAAAGCAATAAATATAAAGAAAACAGAAGATCTCTGGGGCATATCTACAAGTATCATCAAATCAATAACTGATGTGATAGCTCCATCATTAGCAATAATTTTTAACCAATATATAAAGTGAAGGGGTCTTTCCTAATTTAATGAAGAATAGTAAAATTATTCCTCTGTTTAAAGCTGACAAAAGTGACCCAGCAAGTTTTAGACCTATATCCATACTACCAGCAATAAGTAAAATATTTGAGAAATTAATTTATGGTCAACTTTTAGAATATTTTAAATTAAATAGTATACTGCATGAGAAACAGTTTGGTTTTTCAAAAGGCAAAAGTACAACTGATGCTGGGGTTGCATTTCTAAAACATGTACTTGATGCCTGGGAGGACAAGCAGGATGTAATCGCTATTTTTTGTGACCTTTCCAAGGCATTCGATTGTGTTGATCACCAAACACTATTAAGGTAGTTAAAACATTATGGTGTTTTCTGAAATGTCAGTAAGCCTTATGCATTCATATCTGTATGAATGTATTTTTTTTTGTAAATGTCGTTACCTAACTAGAAACGCTGGCAAGTTTCTTGCGCACATTCTCCTTGTCAGTTAAAAAAGTCTTGAATGGGTAGGAAAATATTGACGATTCATAAGTACATATTTATTATGTCTAAGTGAATAAAGAATATTTTTATCTTTATCTTTTATCATGGAAACAATCCCGTGACGTGAGCTATTAAAAAAATGGTACTCGAGCGTAATCGTGGCACATACGTACATACAGACATCCGACGTACCTATATATATTTGGCTTCGTTCTTCCTTCCCCCGTTGTCCGGAAGGTTGCCGGACGTGCGATTATTTCAATAGGAAATGGTCGGACGTTCGACGCAAAACAAAATGTCGAACATCGCCCAGTTTTTAACCGACGTCAAAAAAGGAGCTGGTTCTCAATTCGACTGTAAGTATGTTCTTTTGTATTTATTGACAGTGTTTGTGTACCTAATTAATTGAATTTCATTGGTTCCTTCCTGTGCGTGGTCATAACGTACGACCGTTGTCATGGTTTCTAATTTTATACTCCTCGTCTATTAATTTTATTGCCTTAAAAGCATTTCTATGTAATAAAAAAATAATCAGCGCAAAGTAGGACTTTCTAACATTTTAAGATGCTTAAAGCAAAACCTACCTAAATTTGGTACATTTACGAGAGATACAAAAGTTACGATTTGGCTAAAATTAACAAGTGTGCCATGACAACGGAACGAGGATATTTCAAACGTGCGGTTTCAACTTTCACGCTATAAGTAACGTATGTCCAGTGAAAAAGACCTCAGATTCTTTACAAACTGAAAGTGAACAAAGGTCAAATTAAACGGCTAGCATCATCCATTTTTACATGACACTCTAGTTCTAAGCGTGTTTAGGCATCAACTGGTCTTCTTATATTGGTTGTTGTTGCTGCGGTAAAATATTGGATCTATAATCTCGATTTGCATGATAAGCAAATATTTTAACAAATGGTACGAGTCACATGATTTCCAACGCTTGCGGTCAAGAACATTAATTATTCATAGCTTGGGGTATTCTTAAAGTACACACGTACAAGGTGATCATATTTTGATGTTTATAGAAGTAATGACATCAAGTGTTAATTTATTCATTAAATGGCTAGCCTTCCGCCCGCGGCTTTGCCCGCGTGGACTACACTACACGACGTTATCCCACGGGAATAGATAAAAAGTAGCCTCTCCAGCTCCCAAACTATCCCCATACTAAAATTCACGTCGATCTGTAGCTCCGTTTTGACACAAAACAAACAAATAAACACACTTTCTCAATTTTATAATATTGGTACGGATTTTGTAACACCAGCATCAATAACAATGATAGTCTCTGATAAAAACTTCTACTTACCTATATTCGTTATTGCTATGGTTGCATTGAGCCGTCCGGCGACTGGGCCCATGCACTTTCTGCATTATGCACAGTTTTGTTTATTATGTTATTATTATTATTATCTCTCGCCGAATCCAGCTCGAATGGGCAGCGTTCGGGAAGCTCCGGCATTATATTCGCGTCCAAAATTCCTTAATATCTCAAGACTAAGGTCTTTGACCAGTGTGTTTTGCCAGTTATGACTTATAGAAGCGAGACGGTGGTCCTTTACTATGTGTCTCATAAGAAGGCTCAAAGTCACCCAGCGAGCAATGGAGAGAGCGATGCTTGGTATTTCCCTTCGCGATCGAATCAGAAATGATGAAATCCGCAGGAGAACTAAAACAACCGACATCGCTCGGAGGATTGCAGTGGAAGTTGGCAGTTGAAGTGGCAGTGGGCGGGATACATAGCGCGGAGAACCGATGGCCGTTGGGGCGGAAAGGTTATCTCGGCGACCGCGTACCGGACGCCGTTCCGTGGGCAGGCCCCCTACAAGGTGGACCGTCGATCTAGTCAAGGTCGCGGGAAGTCACTGGATGCGGGCAGCGCAAGACCGATCGTTGTGTAGATCCTTAGGGTAGGCCTGTGCCCAGCAGTGGTGTCGGTCGTACGGCTGAAATGATGATGATGATTATTATTATTATGTTACGATCTAAGTAACTCACTAGTAGTTACTGCGGTTTTACCCGCGTGGTACCGGTTCCTTTGCGAAAATCGGTATAAAATACTTGTGCAGTACTTACGTTGTGCATTCGTTCTGCTAAAATGCTATGAAGTAAGTAGGTACTTACTTCCAGTCTCTTGAAAGAAAATCTATAATTTAAGTTGCTTTTGAGAAGTAAACTATGGTATTGAAGAATTCTTGTGTTACAATGCAGGCGAAAGCCGATACATTAGTTTGCAGGCACGTCTCTAACACAGGACATAGGGCGCTTGGGCACTACTTACACTGAATTTTACGGTCCCGGAAAAAAACGGATGATTGTATTTAAATAATAAATCATTTATAATTGTAAGAATTTATCTATTTCGTGTAGTATCAATGTTTCTAACCCTTAACTACACGAAATAAATAAATTCTATAATTTATTATTAAAATACAAGCATCCGTTTTTTCCGGGACCGTAAAATTTAGTGTAGTGCACAAGCGCCCTAAGTCTTGCCCAGAATGATAGCTTAAACATTTTTTTTCTTTTATGCATTACCAATGTAATTTTTATTGAAAATAAAATACATTAGAGAAAATCGACCTTTCTCACACTAGCTCACCAAGTCCCACCGGACCCAGCTGTGAGAAGGGTAGATTATTTCTAATGTTTCTCTGTTCCTTTTTGAGAGTATTTTTATTTATACATCTTATACTCATGTGAAGCCGTCACCCTAATCTTACCTAACCTAAAAAAAATACCAGTTAGCTTCAAAATAAGGAAATGGTCATATTGTATGCATTTTGTGTTTTCATTTAATACCTATTTATCTTTTCGCGTGCAAAGTTTGCCTGACTTGTAAAATTATTGCCTAACCGACTAAAACTAGTAGTATAAAATCAAAGAAGAAAATATGCCAAGGACATAGGTTTTATACCTCCACAAAGCTTACAATGTAAACGTTTTCAAATAATTGACCTGTTTTTAGAGAAGCCTTACTTGAATCAGATTAGCCGTAAATACTTTTACGTAACGCATCGCTGAAGAAATTTATTTTACACTATTTCATGAAAAAGTTGAGAAAAAATGTTAAATTTTATTCGTTGTCTCACTCGGCACTGCCTCGTGAATTTGGAGTCACTTTTGTACTACTGCAAATAAGATTTTGCGTATTTCGCTGTAAAAGTGAGTTACAGAGCATCAAATTAAACCCTTAAACACCTCTTTTCATTCTCTTTTATCATGTTATCTATATCTATTGTAATACTAGGTAATATTTTAAGAGGAAAGATTCGATTTTTGTTTGTATGGTTGTAATGTAGTATTAACTCAAAAACTGATTAAACACCACAAAATTTTAATTAGTACAAGGATTTTAAGGGATGATAGTGTCAAAAAAAATCAGCTGTTCCATACATTTTAGTCGAGTCGATGTTGTACAGTTGTATGGAACAGCTGATTTTTTTTTCGCAGTTCCGTGGATGGCCCCATAGTAAAAATTGTTCGTATTGATGGACACTATCTTCCCCTAAAATCTTTGTACCAATTGAAATTTAGAGGTGTTTATTGTTATTATTTATCATATTATACTGAAACTGAAAATATTAAAAAATTATTTCATCATTAGAAAGCTACATTCTCCCCGAGTGACATATTGTACATTTTATCCCGATATCACAACGGAAAGGTTTTCACGCGGGAAGAAATAGAAATAGAAATAGAAATAGAAATAGAAAACCATTTATTTGGACAACACATAACACTTACACAAATACAAAATAAAAAAAAAAAAACTTAAAGAAAAACAACAGCTAGTGCAGGTGTTATGTGATGTCAAAACCGGCCTCAGCTCAGTGTACGCAACAGATAAGATCTGTTGCACTGGTATTCTGCTGAGTCCAGTTGTGACATCACGGTAAAAAATAAATAATAATAAACTAAATACATAACGATTACAACTGAAATTACTACACAGTATAAAACAAAATAGCAAACAACAGACCACATTAAAAACACAAGTAGGATTGGAAGAAGGCCTTACGCCGTCTTTCCTTTGCCACATCTTTTTTATACACAGTAGCCAGTAGTTTTTTATATAATTACTAGCGGCCGCCCGCGGTTTCACCCGCGTGGTTCCCGTTCCCGTGGGAATATCGGGATAAAAAGTACATATAAACCTTCCTCTTGAATCACTCTATCTATTTAAAAAAAACACATCAAAATCCGTTGCGTAGTTTCAAAGATTTAAGCATACAAAGGGACATAGGGACAGAGAAAGCGACTTTGTTTTATACTATGTAGTGATGTAGGTACTATAGCTTTCCGCACGTTGTTTCGCCCGCGTGGACAACATGACGATAAAAAGTAGCCTATGGTACTCTCCATGCTACAAAGTATCTGTGTCCCAAATTTCAGCCAAATCCGTTCAGCCGTTTTGGCGTGATTGAGTAACAAACATCCAAATTCCAAACATCTAAACTTTCACATAGATCGATTTCCACTGACGGGCAAACGGTTGTTTTTCTTTTCACGAGGAATTATTATGAAGTAGCATCATCATCATCATGTCAGCCGAACGACGCCCACTGCTGGGCATAGGCCTCACCCAAGGATCTCCACAACGATCGGTCCTGCGCTGCCCGCATCCAGCGGCTTCCCGCGACCTTGACCAGATCGTCGGTCCACCTTGTAGGGGGCCTGCCCACGGAACGTCGTCCGGTACGCGGTCGCCATTCGAGAACCTTTCCGCCCCAACGGCCATCAGTTCTCCGCGCTATGTGTCCCGCCCACTGCCACTTCAATGATGCAATCCTTCAAGCGATGTCGGTCGTTTTAGTTCTCCTGCGGATCTCATCATTTCTGATTCGATCGAGCAGGGAAATGCCAAGCATCGCTCTCTCCATTGCTCGCTGGGTGACTTTGAGCCTTCATATGAGGATATGAGCCATTATCCTGTCTGGGACGTATTGTAAGCACCGTAATATTAAGTTTGAAGCGGTGTAAAAATCCCTTGACTCACATTTAAATTTTATAATGTTGTAACAGTTTTCACGTTCCGTTGTCTCTTCTACATCCAGAATTTGGAACATGTCCTCCTCCGACATTTCGTCTTCTGCCAAGACGGCAGATTTTAACGCTTCGTCGACAACAAATAACTGTTCCGCCTTATTTTTCAGCGTCTGAAAGAGTCCTCTCAGATCATCTGCTTCTGCCCGTATAGCCTCATGGACTTTCTTTGTCGCTAGTGTGAATGAAAGGCGACAAACTTTGCGGCTCTTTTTTAATTCTTTTACAGTCACGGTCGCCATTATCTTGTCTGGGACGTATTGTAAGCACCGTAATATTAAGTTTGAAGCGGTGTAAAAATCCCTTGACTCGAAATAAAAATATAATTATGTTCAACGAACAAAAAATGTAATTTATTCCAAAAAGTCAATTATGACAAGACAAAAACAATTATTTTTCTTCTATAATATAAACCATAACTTATTTAAATATATGTCGAAAAGAGTCCCGAACATCCATAGTAAAAGACCACGTCTCACTCCAATGGCTGTAAATCATCCAATAACTCTAATAATTCGTTACGCGTAGCCAATGCGGGTTAGAGGAAAATAATAAGGATTGGAAGCGCAGTCGTGGCTGACAAAGTTTCAGCGAAGGAACTCAAGATAACACTTATTTGGTCACCCATCCCGTTATAGACCTTAGTAAATAGTTGCTTAACCGTCGCAATCGCAACCTAAACGCGCCAAATACTACCTACCCCATTTACTTCTGACTGTGTTAAATACGATAATATTGGTACGAAACATATATCTACATTAATTTTTTAAGATTAAAACAAAACGACAATAATATATTGATATAATAGAATAAAGCTATATTTAGAACTAAGGACACGGCTATAAATGTAAGAACATTTTTATTACAGTGTAAGTACCTATTTATTTGCATTGAAATAAAATTATGCACGTGACACACTTGCTTATCTGCCTATTAGTCTAGTACTTAAACATATTGCAAATTTATTTTATGGGTGTGTGCTTGGGTTAATAAATTGCTAGTAAAATAATATATTAAATCATCGACGTGAATGCATTAAATGTCGGAATTTTCCGATTACACTTTGGTATACAATGGGCAGTTTTCAGGTTAAGCTTTTTGCTAAGTATCAAGAAATGGCGGTAACAAAATTTGAGAAATAGCTATATTAAAAAGTTATACAGTAGAAACGTTTTTTTTATAGAATTTTAAACGACCATTGGTTCTAAGGCCTTCAGACGTTACAAGTAATTTATAACAAAGATATCAAAAATAAATAAAATAACGCTAAGATTATGTAATCTTATGCCATTATTTTATTAATAAAATCAAACGCGTCATTTCCCAAAAATAAAGCAACGCATTATTTCGTAGGTACCACACTGTACTCTTCTCAACGGTATCGAGACATTCTAATGCACAAAATGTATTCTATCAAACGTATTGACATATTGTCTGACAGACATGTGAATTTAATTGTAGATTAATTTATTTTATTTCTTAGTTGACATTTTAAATTTAGTATCATACTTTTTTTTAAAGCAATTAATTGTTGACTTTCTCGATATGATTTTATGACATTTTGATCACTTTGTTATTTTTTATTTAAACAATTGATTTAAAGCACTCATTGTATATTTGCATGCTATGTTTTTTTAATTTATTTATAATATACAAGGACGTTACAACAAAATTTATAAACTATCACAGTGTTACAAAAATCAACTTAGATTTTACAGAACACTGGGTTATATAAAATGGTTAAATAGGTTAAGCTTTCTTTGTTTTCACAATATAATATTGTACCCACCTTTATTGTAACCCTATTTAGAGCAAATAAAAATATTTGTATTTGTATTCAAATTCTGGTAAACGCCATATCTATCGAGCTTTATGGGAAACATTAATCTCATCAGTATTTTGAACTGAAAACTGCTCATTGTAAATTTTATGTTTATCAATAATTTTGGGGTATGGTTACAATGATGTTAATAATATATAAGTATCTAACCCAAAATTATTTGATGTAGGAAGCAAGCCACGAAATTTTAAGAAGTGATTAATCCCTATGTTAATTGAAATTGAATGTTGACAATAACATTAACGGAACGTGATGTTTTGTAATGGAATTATCGCCAACGCTCGTTGTTCTAACAAAAAAGTTTAGCTTCCCAAAATAAGAAGGGGAAATTATAAATAACCCAAATTGGTTATTGATTGATCGATGACGGATGTAAAAATTTAGGGGAACTAAAATCGTGATGTGATATTGTTAAACTAGCTACACCCGCGGTTCCACGTGGTTCCTGTCCCCGAAAGAATATCGAATATCCTTGGGAAAACATTGTGTAGTTCACACGGGCAAAGCCGCGGGTGGTAAGTAGTCTTATATAAATTAAGACAATTTCATAAAACTCGGACATATACTTACGCAATTCCATGTCACATTTTTTATACACAAGGGGATAGTACTTATCCTTTTCATCACCTGATGTTAAGTGGTGATAAGGCTGAAAGTGGAAGCGCACTACTCCCGGAATCCTCAATCACTGAGGAACTGGCTATCTTATCTCTAGTTGCCGGAACACAATAATGCTGAAAACATCATTGTTATGAAGTCAGACTTAAATAAGATGGTGGTAGCTAGCCAGGCGGACTAAGAACAAGTCCTACCACCAACCAAACCGAATACAATATGTACCCCTACTGGGAATCAAACCCGGGACCTCTGGGTCTGTAACCGGTAGTGTGATGTAAACCACTAGACAACAGAGGCGGTTGAAAAAATATGTCATAAGTGGCATTTTCTTATTTAAATTTAATTATGCAAGTTCAAGCTTATGATATAACTGTTCAATGAATCGTTTTGGAAGAATGAAAGCCATTTATAATGGCTATAAATAATATGAAGATATCATTGGTCCAATAAAATTGAATTACGGTACGATTATTTCGCTGTTACGACCTTGCAATTGGTATGGAAGCCAAGGACTGCTCGATAGTATTCAGTTGCTATGTTGTGTAACAGACAGACAAATTAGGACTGAAACTGAAAAGGAAACAAATGAAAAAAGCACGCTTTCTTTTCTTTTGTTTTCTTATTATAATGACAGATCCAGGATTTAGTTACGCTGTAATGAGACTTTCAAAAAACGTTTTTTCTTTATTTAGGCTACTGCAGCCAAAATATTCTATTTTTTCAGTTTAATGGTAAAAAGGCGATAAGTATACAATAATAAAATAAACCTGCCCCAAAGCAGTTCCTACAGTCTTTTGAATTGAAAGAAACAGAGGTTGTTAGTTATTAAAATTTTTACTTTTTTGCATTCACAATGCAATTTTTATTGTTGAAAAATTGAAAATGAAGTTTTTAGAAAAAATAAATCGGAGCTGGTTGTGAAACGGGTCGATTTTTTCTAAATACCTACTTAATTTTATTTTTTTTAATAACAGAGGTTGTCGTTAAAGCTGACCTTCCACTACGAAGCAGTAAGAGCATAAAATAAATACAGAAGACACTACGTACAAAGTGCGCTCGAGCAACTTACACATATACATACACCGCTCACGGGCACGATAACTCGGAGCGGTTGGAATGGGATTCGCGTGACACGCATCTGTTAAGTTTATTTGTTCAAAAATGAAGCAACAACAAAAAAAGGTACAATAACTGTTTAGTGGACGGTTTATTCAATCTCGTTGATATTTTTTGTGAATAGGGCAAGAATATGTTGTAATGTGCTAACTCATCATGATTTCTATAGTAATAGTTTCCTATTTGAATCGGTACCTATTATAAACGAAGTAAGTAAATTTTCATTAGGTAAATTCACGCCACCAAATATTACCTAAGTTGAAAACATAATATTTAGAGATCCGGCCAAAAATTGAATAATCCGTAGATTGATCCGTCCGTTTGCTGCAGTAATTCCCGCGCGCGGTTCAATAGAAATTGTGTAAACAGGGTAATCGTTTAAAAGCTATTAGGGATTTTTGATAGTGAAAATTGTCAAATGTAAAATTTTATCATGTTTTTGTTCTGTAAATTTTTTGTATTGTAATAGTATAATAATTGTGGAACAACTAGATACGAATGCCACTACCACGATAGTTTTTTGTGCATAAGCCAAAGTTGACAACCCTAGCATAACCGCCGAGCGTAGGTATGGAAAGTGAAGTGAGATTGAGATGAGATTGACTTCTGTACCTATTTATTTTGTGGTAAGAGCATAAAGTTAATATACCTATCGGAATAGAGCAACAAAGGGCTGAGCGAGCGGGATGTCACTAGCAACAACACTGTGAGATAAAAGGAGATGCGTGATACGACGTAACAGAACCGTTTCTGGCTACTGTTTGACAGTTCGTCAGCACTTATCATCACGCTGAGAATTTAGGTATTGTAAATTTTTCGGATTTTACGTGCAATCTTAGATATTTTTAGCTAATATTGGTATGGAAACATGGTGACTTACTCAGTTATTGATTGTTGTACAACACAATGAAATAATCCCGCAAAATGTTCATTTCTCACGTAAATTATTCTAAACCGACACCTCCCTTCCTAAGGTTTATTTTTGCTAATGCCCTTCGAATTTAAAGCACGAAGTGTGATAATGCTCTTCAATAAACATTTATTTATGTAACAAGCAAATATTGATTACACATAATGCAGAATTTACGAATATTTTGTGTAAAGAAATAATTTTCGTTTTACACTAGGGCTGCATCAAGTTATCGATATTTTGTGTCCACTGTCTATCACGCGGTAAACGAATATGTATTAGGTACTGTTATTAAAGTACCTATATTAGGTTTAGATATGAATTACCTGGGAATGTAATCCCATTTAAGATACTTAAGTGATCCATAGGTACCTATCAGTTTTTGACTGTTAGAATAGGTACCTATACTATCATTAGTAATATCAATATTTCAGATTTCATACTACCTTGGATAACAGAAACACATGGACTAATTGGACAATTGGACATTTTGATGAAAAATATTTCCAGGCGCGAGAAGTGAAACGTACTATCACTGTGGAAGCACCAACAAATTGTTCAAAGAATTGTGCGAAGCATCGCCGGGTCGCTAGTGTATAATAAATGAGTTAAAATCTCTTCGGAGTTTTTCTTAAATTAATAATTATGCATACTTCATCGCAGAATCGTCGTTTTGCCATGCATAATCCCTTCCCATCCTATTTTAGTTATATTAATAATATTACTAGGTATATATTAATATATTATTTTAAGACGACCTCCGTGGCCGAATGGTGTACGCGCCGGTTTCAAGGTGCCGCTATCTCTAGAGGTGCCGGGTTCGATCCCTGGAGGGCTACCGCGTAACTTTATGTAAGTATATGAATTTCATACGTTTTTTAATTTCTATATAAGTATATAATTAAGGAACTTTAAATCAATTTTATAAAACAAATAGCCGCTTTCAGTTCCCTGTTTAGTGACCTCGGGTATAACGATAGCTAGCTAGCAACGTTCAACAGAACAAAGCCGCAAAAATCTATCAAAATAAGAAATTCAAATGACAGTTGAAACCAATGATATTAATCTGAAAAGCGACATGACGTACATCACTGACACGCATACATAAACAATTTTACACACACAAATGCGATCAAATTTTGGTTTCGTTTGGCAGCTCGTGGTTGTTCCTCTATTCCGATAGGTATATTAACTTTATGGGTAAGAGCGAGAATTATAAGCATGCGAAACACACTATAATGAATCAATGGACACAGTGTAGTGACGCACGACGCACTCAAATCGCTTCATAACCGTAAGCACAGAATAATATTTGCCGTAAGCAAGCCAGTTACTCCTTGACCATGGCATATGCAGCTGTGCCGAAATATCGGGGGCACGACAACAAATCAAAACATGGTATTAATCCCGCTTTTCGTAATGTTTACAGAAGCAAATCGTTGATTATGAAAGAGATGCACGATCAGCAAAAGTATATGCCTACATAATAATATTTAAATGTTATCACGACGCTCAAGAATGTCAACTTACAGACGTCAAAACAGAACTGATGGTTTGTATGGAAACATGAACCGCGCTAACAAAGTTTCTCAGGTTGCTTCACTTATAGTCAAGTTCCAACATCGAACAGTTGGGTCGCGCTCACCGAGCCGAGTACAGACACCTAGCTAGCACCTAGCTAGGAAATCTTCCTTGGTCGCTGAATATAACACCTTGAAAAGTCATGTTAATTGAGTACTTAAGCACACTACTAGCGAAACTACAGCATATCCAGAGCTGATTAAAGCACTGGTTTTCTAGATAAACGCTGCCGTTAATATTATGTTATTAGAATACAGCGTCAAATGATGGTCAATATATCGTTTAGTTTGATACGTTATATTTTTATGTGACTTTGGACGTTGAACATTCTACATGTTGGTTAGTTTGGTGGGCACAAGTCAACGACCAAGTCAAATAAAAATAAAACGTAACTATATCAATAACTAGCGGCCGCTCGCGGTTTCACCCGCGTGGTTCCCGTTCCCGTGGGAATATCGGGATAAAAAGTACATATAAACCTTCCTCTTGAATCACTCTATCTATTAAAAAAAAACGCATCAAAATCCGTTGCGTAGTTTCAAAGATTTAAGCATACAAAGGGACATAGGGACAGAGAAAGCGACTTTGTTTTATACTATGTAGTGAAGAAATCGCAGAAAGGAACATTAGAGTTGGCTTGACTTTACTGAGAGATTTCAACGCGTTTTGTAAAGAAATAAGCATCTCCAGCGAGAGTTGGTCAGTTTTTTATAGGATGATTTTGGTGAGATTTCATATCTTTTTGCTAGGTATTCATCATCATCATCAGCCATTTAACGTCCCCACTGCTGGGGCACTGGCCTTCCTTATGGATGGATAAGGAGAAATTAAATGTATGACGGCCGGAATCCCTCGGCTATTCAAAGACAGTTATTTTCATATGTTTTTCATTAACTAAAACCAAGTATACTGCAATTAATAGGATATTTGGATTATAATTAGACGGGTGTTTGGGATTTTACTTGATACAGTAAAATATCACTAATCAAAAAATACAGCCGGAAGCACTAGATAAATATCTGTTAAATAACATATATTTTTTCCAAATTTTGGGTACCTGTGGTTTGCGAGTAATCCATAATTTAAAACACCCTATTTTCGGGAATCAGCGCCTTAACTGTGTTATTTTCCTTGTCTATTATGCCGTTCGTTAGTGAAAAGAGTATCATATTACTGCGTGAAAGCTAGATTTAAATGAGGGGTTGTGTTCCTATTTAGGTAATAACATGGTAACATGTTGACTCTTTTATTAGGATTTTAGTTTCCGACTTCGACTTCACCTTTGCAGGTAGGCCGCTCTACGTGAAAACGGTTGTAAAGTGTGGTCTAGCAAACAATTAATATCGCTCGTAAGGGCATTTGTGCACTACACTGAATTTTACCGATCCGGAAAAAAACGGATGCTTGTATTTTAATTATTAATCATTTATATTAGTAATTAATTAAATACAAGCATCCGTTTTTTTCCGGATCGGTAAAATTCAGTGGTAGGGCACAAACGCCCTATGGGTTTATTAATATGAAACCACAGAACAATGAAACTTAGTAGAAACGGAGTCTTACTAAAGCCACTAAAAAACAGTCATCGATACTTGGAGCAAGTACACTTAGTACCTACAATTTAACATACAAAACATCGAACTTGCCAGTCACTTACGGAAATTGCCCTTATAAATGACGCGGTATAGATGATCTTGCTCGCTCATCTATCGCGTCCTTTCCATACTAATATTATAAATGTGCAAGTGTGTTTGTTTGTCGTTCACGCCATAACGGAGAAACGGATCGACTTAGGTATTGGGATAGTTTTGGAGCTACTTTTTATCCCGGAAAAATATCACATTCCCGCGGGATAACGTCGTTTAGTCCACGCGGGCGTAGACGCGGGCGTAGACGCGGGTAGAAAACTAGTTATAAATATTTTGTTATCTTAAATTCAACAAAACAGTTTTTCTAGATACTAGAGAATACATCTAAAACTAATTAATTTGGCATCATAGTACCCAAACATAGGAGTAGGTACTATGAATCCTTGAGTACTATCCTTAAACACCAGACGCACACACCGATTCTTATACAACAAAGTATAACACTGTCTTTATAATTTCAGAGGTGAATGTGCCCGAGGCTGACACAGAGACCTCATTTTAACGCAATGCCACGGTAATCGTTATAATTAACAACGACACGCTGCGAAGCCCCGCCGAGTTTGATTTATTTTCAAACAGTGTTGTAGATAATACAATGAGCGGCAAAAGTAACAGGTCACCGGTATTTTTATGAAATGCCCAATTCATGTCTTGTATAAGCTTAGTTGAATGCCATTGAGGTGCCATTGAAGTGGCAGTGGGCGGGACACATAGCGCGAAGAACCGATGGCCGTTGGGGCGGAAAGGTTCTCGAATGGCGACCGCGTGCCGGACGACGTTCCGTGGGCAGGCCCCCTACAAGGTGGAACGACGATCTGCTCAAGGTCGCGATAAGCCGCTGGATGCGGGCAACGCAGGACCGATCGTTGTGGAGATCCTTGGGGGAGGCCTATACCCAGCATTAGGCGTCGTTCGGCTGACATGATGCTGATGATGATGATAAGCTTAGTAATATAGCCGTCTTATAAATATTGGTTAGCTTTTGGCGAAAGTCATATAATTATGAACAAAGACGAACTTATAATCTTTAGACCCTATGCACACCGTGTTTTTTTCACGCGCCCGCGCTGTCGTCGTTGCAACAACGATTCGTGACGCGTCGATGTGCATTAATTGTTTCAATGCAGATAAAAGAGATGCGATACGCACAAAAGTCAGACGCAGCTTGAAGTCCTCTACAACTTTTGCTCATCAAACTCGTCTTAACCAACACAATAATACTTGTATTCGTATTAATATTAATTTATTATTTTAATACTGGGATAACAAATACCAGCTTGTAATAAGGCTAGTGAACGCTTATATTAGCGAAATCAATTTGATACCTATTACGATTCAAATTTTTTTCTGTCATCTATTGATTAATTTGATGTTTTCTTTATCTTTAATACATGGAGGGCCAAGAAGCTCGTTGACAACGATTATCTTTTCTATGAAAAGCTCAAAAGCCTCGAGCATAGACGCAAAGTTGCAAGTTTTTCGGTTTTTTATCTGATGCATATTTTCGGCGAGTGTGCAGTGGAATTCTGCCTTCTTCCATTGGACTACCAGACGTACGAATCGGCGCCATCGTTTTATGGTGGATATTCCTAGGACACAGACTAAGCGTTTTGCTTCTAATGTTACTATCCGTATCGCTAAGGAATGGAACTCCTTGCCTGAGTCTGAGTTTCCCGATAGGTACAATCATAGGGGCCTTCAAGTCGCAAGTGAACCTTCTTGCAAAGCGCTATTCATCGTAGATTTGAACTCCTTGCCAGGGTCTGTGTTTTCCGATAGGTACAATCTGGTGGCCTTTAAGTCGCGAGTGAACCGGTATCTTCTAGGCAAGCGCGATTCATCGTAGATCGCATCAACTTACCATTTAGGCGTGATAGCGGGCGCTTGTCTATCAATAATAATAATAAAAATACATGTTCAGCCATTCTAAAAATCAATAACCTGACTTCATATTCATAGTTCTTTTCAGTGAAATTATAAGAAAGTGGGGTTTAGTGACCCCACTTTCTTATAATTTCACTTGTCAATATCTCTACATATATTGTTGCTTTGTTTGAGCGATAAAACCGCTTTTTAGACACTAGCTTAAGTTTTAAATTGTCTTTTGTTATATTTTTGTTTGTAGAATGTGGTGTTCAAATTAAGTGTTAAAAATAAAAATAATTAACAAAAAACGCTCAAACGATCGCCAGAAATACCAGCTAGCCTTGATTCGAACTGTGTGGCCTTGCCAAACAAAGTTAGTGCATCTCTAAACTCTCAAAGTGGATTCCTCGAACCATCGGGTTCGATATTTAATTCAAATACCTTTG
This sequence comes from Crambus lathoniellus, assembly GCA_949710035.1. Lineage (NCBI taxonomy): Eukaryota > Metazoa > Arthropoda > Insecta > Lepidoptera > Crambidae > Crambus > Crambus lathoniellus. The sequence goes on along the minus strand of OX453298.1, from coordinate 30,581,553 downwards.
TTCAAAATTTACCTTTATTTTATAACAAGAACTTCGTTTCGACGTTTTATTTTAATAGAACTTCTATGACTTCGTTTTGTTTTTAGGAGCTCATTCAACGCATTTTTTAAAACTGCATAAATATATCCATTCCATATTAATGTCTGGAAAAATGATAGTAAATAAAAAAGTAAAACTCCTTTTGAATGTCTTCCTTAATATTCTGTTACGATACGGATCCAGTTCTGACAATGAAATACTAGCGTTATTGTTTCGCCTCAGTTCACCCCACTTTAGGGCTCCCACAAGACTGCAAATTTATTAGCATCGCATCGCAAGAATCTGCGATGCGTCATGCTAATAGAAACCTTATTACTTACTATAGACACTTGACACGCTTCTGTAGACTAGACATGCCACGAATATTCGGCAACTATTCGGTATTCGGCTTAGTCGGCCATTTTATTTGGTATTCGGTATTCGGCCGAAAAATATGTACTATTCGGCCGAATACCGAATACCAAATCATGGAAAAAAAGACACATCATATTAATCAAGATTTGTATTTATTATTAAAATCACAATACTTTAATAAGTAAAATTCAGCAGTGGTAGGTTGTGATGGATAAAAACAAGCTTTTCTGCATTTGTTGGAAGCAAGCGATTACGCTTTTCATCGTAAATGATACCAGCTTCAGAAAACAACCTCTCACTATACACGCTACTCCCGGGAGAAGAAAGATAAACTTTAGCAAATTTCGAGAGGTTTGGGTATTGTTTTTCGTTTGCTGACCACCACTTGTAAGAATCAGCTCATGCATGCAGCATGGCTGATTTTTTATTAATTGGTGCCATTTTTAAATGAACAAACAATTGAAAAAGAACTAACAAACAAACATTTCTCCAAACCGTAATGTTTTATTTAATTTCTTATTTAATATTGATCTGACAAAGCGTGCCGTGACGTCATTTACTCGCAACTGGGTGAAACAGTCAAAAATGGCCGCACAGCACACCGCCCGCGCGGGCGGGTCGCGACCTGTCGTATTATTCTTTACGTGCTTGACTAGCATGTACCGAATATTCGGCGCTTCGGCCGACAGCGTTGCCGAATATGCGGTATTCGGTATTCGGCCAAATCACTATTCGTGGCAACTCTACTGTAGACTATCAGCATGCAGAACCGATGGCCGTTGGGAAGGTATGAAACGGTACCTGCATGTTCTGTGGGCAAGTCCCCTTCCAATGTGGACCAGAGTAGTACTATTATATATTTTGTGACCGGAGTGGTGAAGGTCACGGGAAACTGTTGAATGCGCCAGCAGCGCAGGACTAATCGTTGTGGAGATCCTGAGGTAATGTCTATGCCCAGATTGTCCAGCAGTGGGGATTGTGCGGCTGATGATGATGTGAAAAGTTGTGTCGTATCAAAAAAAAACAAGAATTTTATTACATCAAACTTTTATACGTAGCTTTAAAAAATTAAAATGTTTGTTTGGACTTGGAAATGGAGGGGAAATCCTTATTGGTATATCAGGTCAGGCTGTGACAATTGAATGCAAATCTGCCGTGTCCGGTCAGGGCGCCACCGTTGCGCCTCAGTTCACCCCACTTTACTGTGGACTAATCCTTTAATTGGATTGCCCACAGGTCGCGTGCGATATCCTACACTATATGAGTACATAAGGTATCCGCAAAGGAAAGCAAACCTTCTGGAGTTTTCTGCAAAAAATATGCTTAATCCTACGCGTAATTTAGGGAACAGAGCAAATAACATAAAAATCACCTGACTATGTTATTAAGGTATAAACGGATGCGAAAACAAAACCAATTTCGTATAGCGTTTATCCAGGACAAATAATGTATTGCTCTAAGGTTCATAATAAGATTTCAGCCGCCCGTGACTTCTGCCGCTATTGTCAATACAGCGTAGGTACAGTCGAACCAATTGATTCATGACCCATCATAAGTAAATTTTGTAACATTATATATTCTTAGGGGTTAAAGTATGAAATTGCCGTTTTATTGTAACAGGTTCTTTGAATTGACATAGAATGTTCATGGTTTGAGGTTTTCGAATGAAACTTTTTTCACATGGTTTCTATGATGTTCTTCTTTAAAAAAATGTGAAACATTTGAATATCGACTTTTAATTGTTTTTGTTATTCAACTTAGACAAGAAAGATGGATACTGCGAAAATTCGAGTGATTTTTGAATACGAGTTCCGACGCGGAAGTAACGCGGCAGAAACAGCCCGCAATATCAATGTTTCGCTTGGAGAGGGGTCTGCTAATGAACGCACCGTGCGATTTTGGTTTAAACGCTTTCGTGATGGATACTTCGACTTGAAGAACGAGCCACGAGGAAGACCGCCCACACAGGTGAATAACGATGAATTAAGAGAGATGGTGGAAGCCGATCCTAGTCAAACTACCCAAGAATCAGCGGCATGGTTTAACGTTACCTTACCCACAGTATTGACTCATTTGCGTCATATCAATAAAATAAAAAAATACGAAAAATGGGTGCCTCATGATTTGACTGATCTGCAGAAAGAAACGCGTGTTGAAACTTGTGTTGCCTTGTTGAATCGGTACAGAAATGAAGGAATATTGGATCGAATTGTGACATGTGATGAAAAGTGGACTCTTTATGATAACCGTAAAAGAAAAATGCAATGACTGACCCCAGGTCAAACGCCACAACAGTGTCCTAAAGCAAAACTTACCAATTAAAAGGAAATGGTAACTGTTTGGTGGTCTCAGCATGGTGTTATTCACTATAGTTTTCTCCGATCTGGTCAAGCAATAACGGCAGATGTCTATTTTGCCGAACTCCGAACAATGTTGGCAAAACTAACAGTAAAACAGCCCCGACTCATGAATCGGTCTACACCATTATTGCTCCATGACAACGCTAGACCTCATACAGCACGAGAAACCGTTTTGACCCTTCAGGAACTGCAGTTAGAAACCATTCGTCATCCTCCGTATTCGCCAGACCTTGCTCCAACGGACTACCATTTTTTTCGTGATTTAGACAATTATCTACGTGACAAGAAGTTTTCTTCCCAGGAGGCAGTACAAAATGCTTTTACACAGTTTGTGCAGTCTAGATCCTCAGAGTTCTATCGCAAAGGCATAAATGACCTTCCTATTAGATGGCAACAATGTATAGATAATAATGGTAACTATTTTGATTAAATTAATTTGTTAAAAATTAAAAAATAATAATAATTTTGATTTTCAGTACAAATCGGCAATTTCATACTTTAACCCAATTATAATATAATAATTTATAATAATAGTATTATATTAAAATTCAACAAGCTCGAAATCTAAACTTATTGATATTGACACTGACCTTTATAGTTTTGACGCTTTCAAACAAGTTAGTAGCAAAATGGGTCATTATTGTAGTTGTGCGAGTCTGTCTAGCTAGCACATCGCGTTACAATAGGCAACGATTGTTAAATATGTGCCTCTACATGTGTAATTTTACAATATAGGTTGCTAATTTATTTTTACTTTTTTGCATTCACAATACAATTTTTATTGTTGAAAATTAATATAAGAAATAATTGACCCGTCTCACAACTAGCTCCGATGGGACTATGGGACTCGAACCCACGACCTTTCACTGTCCGGGCGAATTAGAGGCATTAGATGAATTCGACTGCTTAAAGATAAGTTAGTACCTAACCTACTGTAGCTGCTTTAAGACTTTTACAAAAGTGTATGATTATTTTAACAAAATTATTAAAATGTTAATGTCTATGTTACACTGTAGCGAAAAATATAAGTACCTATTGATATTAATTTCTGCTACTCACATTTACAAGTTCCTAAAAGAAAGGTTCTTGAGAGCCAGACCGCAAACTAATCCTTTTTCCATTTGGAGAAAAGGACCCAAAAGTATTGGTTTAGCTGACTGAGATTGTAACTTGAGATTTCTCATCAAACCGACATCATTTCAATATGAAAAAGAATGGAGCAAACATAACCGTAAATGTTGAAAAGAAAATATTAAGTACACGTTTGTGTGCTTTGAGGATAAAAAAACGAGATATTGCATTTTAGAATACGAATGACGAAGCTTAGATGTCTTGATTAATGTTATGTTATGTTATATTTAACTCTTGGCGTGCGTGTCTGGTGGGTAAAAATCACGCGGCGTGCCTGGTGGGTCTGACAGACCCATTATATAAAAATATGTTTGTAATAAAAGATAGATTGTTAAAAGATTTTTATTCATATTTATTGGTTTATTCAATCATGTTTTATATAAAATTAAATAAAAAACAAATTGCAATAAACAGTGGGTCTATCAGACCCTACCAGGCATGCCAAGGGTTAAGAAGAAACTAATGCAGAAAAATGGTTATCTTACTCCTAAAATTTCTTTGGTTTTGTACCATCTATGAAATAAGCCTGCAATTACAGCAAAGTTTAAAGGGCAAGAGCTACACCTCCAGCTGGCGAACGAGCACGAGCCGGGCGATGCGAGTTTTCTCCTCTTTTAAGCTTGCACCGAGCTAAGTATAATACGGTTTAAGTAATGGCACACGTGGGTCTATCATATTGTATGATTCATATACCTAAAATAATACGTTAATAAATACGTTAATACCTCACACACAGCTTGTTTTATTTCATTTCAATATTTACCTGCCCGTATTGAAAAACCCTTTAGCTACTTTACCTATTATGCTATGTGTTTTCAGAATTAATATTGTGGCTAGTAGTGCTCTCATAAACATAGGTACCCACGTAAGATCAGCGTCGGAGTGTCTATGACATCCGACACATGCTGAGTAGATACCTTTTAGTGCCACATTGTTATTACATGTTTATACCACTTTAATGTAGGTACCGCCGAGTGTATGTCACTAATAAATAATTTTCTTTCTTACTTACTTTCTTTTCATACTTCGGTTTACTCCGCAAGCGACGTCTTCGCTCGCTCGCGTCTCCCGCCACGTCAACTCGCCCACCTTGGGTTGGGTCACTCGGCTCGTTAGTTCGTTCACCAGCTAGCGGTGTGACCCGCGCTTAAAACTTTTGCGTTTTTGCTAAATGCTACTTATCTCAGGCAGGTAATTATTGGTGCCTAAGCTTCAGAACCAAATATAAGTACCTATAACGAAAAGGTACGGCGTCTTCGTTACAAAGAAATAGCAAAGATTTTTGTACTTCCCGAGTTTAATTAAAGTCCTTATCTTCAACGCAATGGAACTGGCAGATTAATTACCAATTGCACAACCTTTGGCATGTTGCCAATTGGATGAAACTCTAGAGCTAGATGTGAGCTTTCCAACGAATTTCTAGGTATTCCTGTTTGTATCTCGTCATCTGGTTTCGCGATACTTTTAGATACTTTGATATATCTTTTTCAATACTATTTATTAATTTCGATGATGAGAAATTCAGTTAATTTATCTTTTCTTTCTCATTTTGTAAAAGTAAATGTGTCTGTATGTTTGGACGCTTATAATTTAGTTTTAAACTAATTATCATCCCATCGCTTATTATAAATATGTACCTACTGCATAAATATTAAATGAAGATAGATTATTCGTTCATGTTTGGTATAATTACGCTATATTGGTATTTTAAGCGGCGTTTATTTCAGGATAATCTTTTGGGTTTCAATTTTATCCTGTTGCTACATTATTCAAGTCACTCTCCTTTGTTTATATTTCTTATAGGAGCTTTTGTTTGCTTTCAAAATTCTATTCCAGCCTTCTTCGTATTTTTACCCCGAGCGTCTTGAATTTTTAAACCCCTTTCTCCATATTTTAAAGGTGAGAAGATTAAAAATACTAGCCTGCCGTTTTTGAAACCAGTGAACGCGTACAACTTTACATGTAGAAATTTTAGCAAATGCCACGAGACAAGACACGAGAACCCACGACAACGGTCATCTAAACTATTTAAAGAGGTAAGTAGCAAATAAGTAATATCAAGAACCACTGAATAGATTTTGACAATTCTATCACCCATAGACAGTTACGTTATTACTGAGTGATATACCCACGGAAAAACGCGCGGTGTGTCTAGTCTGTTATGAAGTGTGACAAAGTATCCCACTAAAATATTATTAAATTCAATGCGAAACTTTGAAAGAAAAAACTAAAAATTCGACCAAAAGACACACATTGATACAAACAAATACTTACACAGTAAAAAATAAAATAGCAAACATATTTGGTCGAAATGGCACCAACCTCAGCTTTTGTCACAGCGAGTGTGACGCTGATTTTCAGGCGGGGTCTAAAAAGTGGAGACAGCACTCTCGACAACGGCACGCAAGGAAAAAAATAAGTGATATATTAAAATGATACAAAATGGATATACCTAAATGGTAATTATTAATTAAAAATAAATAAATAATCCAGTTCTTGTTGCAAAATAGCTAAAATTTTTCATTCTCATTTCCAAAATTAGGCGCCGCCGGCCACACTGCGGCTGCCTAGCGAACAGAGTTCCGAGTTCTGCGTTCCTTGTATTTTAATGTATGCGGTATCTTAGAAACCTGGACACACAAAAACAGTCAGACCGGTGCGGTTAAACTGAACGCGCGTTCTGCCAGATTTCTATTCAGGGAGCGCAATCTTCATACGTTCAAATGGGAACTACTAAGAAGCCATTGTGAACAACTGTGAACGCAGAACGCAGACCGCGGCGGGGGCGATGTGTTCGGCGCCTAAAGGTTCTCGTTCCTTGTAACATTTTGGCGTATCCAAACACCGTGTCTTTATCTCTTTGATACAGTATTACCACAGGGCATGCCCAACAAAACTAGCGATGCATGATAAAGACACGGTGTTCGGACTCGGCAAAATTTTACAAGTGTGGACGCACCTTAAGAATACATTTTTAAATACAATACCTAGGTTCAACTCTGTGTGTTATTGTTACCCAATCACGGCAAAACAGATAAACGGTGCTGCATAAAATTTAGCGATGGAGAGGATTTGGCCTAGAATAGCATAATTGGGTACTTGACTGTTTTTTTTATTGACTTATAATATTTATTGGATTAGTAGGAACACAACATAAGTATTTATTTTCAAATATCTTGCATATTTTCAGCGACATAGAGCATCAAACTTTCTAATTAGACAAGGAGGGCGCTCTAGAAATGTGACGTCACATTTCTATAGCGCCATACTCTCGCCATAGAAAATTTCGTTTTAGAAAGAGATAGCTAGAGTCACAATTAATTAGCTCATAATTCGCTTATTATAATACAGATTGAATTTCTTTTTTCACATTTGTTATTCAATAATGTTATATTTCTGAATGACATCATTAAATATCTATATTTCAACAACAGTCAAATACCCAATTAAGCTACTTTTTACTATGAGTGGAAAACATAGTAGGTATTTACCTATTACTCACGCTGTTCTACTAAAATGTACAATCTCACAACGCCCTGCTGTCAGTTCATACAAATATTTTTGTTTTCTGTTTGCAACGAATAAACTCAAAAACAACTGGACCGATTTTAAAAATCCTATCACCTTTAGAAAGCTACTTTCTTCCTGAATGACATAGGCTATACTTTATACTGATATTCCCACGGGAACGGATACCACGCGGGTAAAACCGCGGCGAGCTACTTGTCTTTAATAAATCGAAACTGCAATAAGTCTTTTTTTCACACTTATGCTCTGAAATGTTAATATTATATTTGAGAAAAGAATGCAGTACGTGGCACTTTTCCGAGGTAAACATTCTAAATTTGAAAATCACTGCAGTAATGAATTTCAGTACTTACTTACTGCACTAAAATCAGTGCAGTAAGTAAGTACTAAAATTCATTACCAACTTTTTTCTTTATTTTTTCTTTCGTTATTCCTGTGTATAAAAACAGAAAAAGCAAAGGGACATTTGCACCATACAGCCACATTATTATTATTATTTTAAAGGTAAATTATATATCATAATTAGGTTATTTTTTAAAAAAACGGTGCGCACAGAGTATATTACATCGCATTGTACCACACGCGCTATGTACCTTTAGCACGAACATCTATCGAAAAAACAAAATGAGATTTATCATAGACAAAATATCCTCTACGAGTAATTTTGTATGGGAAATATGTACAGCGCCATCTACCGCCCAGAAGCGGGTACTGAGTTGCGCATTTTAGTAGCAAGTAGTAAGTATCAATAGGCTGTATGACCGTTCCACAAGGCCTCACAAGCCAATATTAAGGATATAGCATAGGTAAAAAAAATATAGTCGATGGCCGTTGCTTACACAAGCGAGGGGGTGCTGGGATCGGTAAGACTCCGGCCGCGGCACTCTCGTAGACTGAGAAATACGTGTAGACGCGGCATGCAGCGCGCATTCTATTTACATCTAAAATATCACCTATGTGCGCTTTTACTAAGGAAATTTTATTATGTAGAATACAAGAAGAATTATTATGAATATTTATTGTAAACGTCGGTTTGTAGGAAGAGTAGATCTTAGATATTATTCGTATGTAGTAAAAAAAGCTTTTTTTAACAAAGATAGTCACTTCAAACGATTCTTCAAAATGCAGAACACAGCAGCAGCTATTTATATTTATTTTCTATCTCTAAATCATTTCGATAATATATCCATTATCGAAATGATCTTCGCAGGCAAAACTACAACATTTGCTACAAATTACACTGAAAAAAAAATGTATACTGCTCTAACCAGTAGGTACATTTTCAGATTAATTCTAATCAAATTAATAAAACTTATAATTTAATATGAAAAAATATAAATAACTCATACTAGCCCATCATCTACTTTTTTACAAAATAAATCTACTTAGTTAATCAATATTTAAATACCGTTTATATAAAATCACGCTATCAATCTATAATATAAATCAATATATAAAAAAAACACTTAAATAAAAATATTGTTTAAGTACAAAAAAATCAAATAAAATACATATTATTCCAATACCAAAAATGATAATATCAAATAATACAATAACTTGTGTCATTGAAAATTGGAAGCAACGATCACATACACCCAGATACAAGAAAATATCTAAAAGTTAGTTTTCGACATTTACCCGTCCGAGAATCGAACCCGGGACCTCAGAGATAGTGGCACCTAGAAAACCGGTGCGTACACCAATCGGCCACGGAGATCGTCGAATTTGTTTAAACAAAATGTAGCGCAACTGAAATAATTGATACTTTGTTTACTAATGTAAACTTGCCACGTAAGGTTATAAATCAGCCACTTTAAAAAAACCTTTTTTCATTACTCATTTTAAAATATCTTTATTTTTCACTGTCACTATTTTTCGCCATGTACGCATAATATCCCTTGTGCTCTAAAAATGGGTAAAAAACGTAAAAACTTGCCTAACGTCAGGTTCTTTTTTCTGTTTAAATATTATGCGATATGCTGAAATATTTGTACTAATTAAAAATTAATACCGAAACGACAGCAACACAACTATATGTTAAAATTTTGTCATATTCATTAACATGAATCTCAAGACAATTTTGTGGTATGTGTGACATGACAACCAAAGGCGACAGCAAAAAAGACAATAATGGGTGCATCCATTGCATTGTAAAGTGATTGACTGATATTCGGAAAATTCTAAACAGTTAAACAATGTTTATTAATTTAGTCGCGTGAATTGAGTGAACTCACAAAGGTAGTTTTATAATGTGCTTGGTTATAGTACTTGAATAAAATTTTGTGTGAATAGATTCACCCAGAAGATGCCTATTCACTTGCGACTTTAAGAGGTTTGGGTTGTAGGTACTCGGGCAAACAGAAGCCGGCAGGGTATTCCAGGCATGATGAAGGAGTACTTATTTTCTGAGCGTGAGTTTAAAGGAGAGAGCGGAATGAGGTTATGCAACTCAGATGCACACTCGTTAAAGCATATCTGACAAATGAATCAGGGGATGAAACTCATAGCTGAAGTCCCCCATCGACAGTATGGGAGTGCTTATTCGCCAGGCCAGATAAAGAGGTACGCACTGTGTATCAGACTAACACCAGTAACATAGAGAGGATCTCTATACTACCGAACTTAGTAACTGTACGGTCACTTCAGTCTACAAACCTCCCAATGAACCGTATTACTTCAGCTGTCCGCCGAACTTTAACGCCCATCCGGTTAGATTCGTCCTTGGTAATTTTAATAGCCATAGCGAGAACTGGGGATACAGAACCAGTGATGACAACGGAGTGAACGTTGAAGAATGGGTTGATGGACACATATCTACTATCTTTGATCCATGATCCAAAACTAGCGATCACATAGATCACCATTGCGTGAAGACAGTAAGTGGTGTAATACGGAGGACCCAATTATGTGCCAGGCCTTACGACCTAAAGGATAAAATAATAAAATAAAATAAAAAATATCTTTATTCAACTTGACTTAATAAATAAGCTCTTTTGAATCGTCAATATTTTCGTTCAAGACTTTTTTAACTGATAAGAAGAATAGGCGCAATAAACTTATCAGCTTTAATAATTGGAGTAACGATATTTCCAAAGATTTATATCGTTAACTTTTACAACTTTTTCATTATAATATTACATTAGTTCAGCTAAGGTTATGTGTTACATCAAATCCATGCATTACGGTCTTTCAAATAGTCGTCTTCTTTATTTCCTTTGCCCATGAGCGATTTTTGCCATGACTTTTGAATTTGTGCAAAGGCAGCTCTACTAAATTCTGTGGAACTTTATTAAAACTAGCTACGCTTTTCCCCAAAAACGAACTTCTTGTTTTTTCAAGTCGAATCCTTGGAACGGCAATCTTATTTTTATTTCTTGTTTTGAATTGATGTACATTGCTACGTTTTACAAATGTATTGAGATACTTCTTCACATATACCATTTTCTCATATATGTATTGTCCTGCAACAGTTAATATGTTGATTTCTTTTAAAGAATCTCCTGGCCGAAGTTTGTATATGGCGCGAATAGCTCTTTTCTGAAGCACAAAAATACTTTCGATGTTAGCGGCTGAACCCCAAAGTAATAGGCCGTAGGACAATACACTCTGAAAAAGCTAAAATAGATTAACCTTGCCGTTTCAATATCGGTTAAGAGCCTTATTTCTTTAACAGCAAATGCCGCAGAACTGAGTCTACCGGCCAAGGCTTCAATATGAGGGTCCCATTGAAGTCGATAATCTAATGTTATATCTAAAAATTTAGTACTGATAATTAATTCTACTACATTGTCATCAAATTTTATGTGAATATCAACCTGTCTTACATTTGGCAGGGATTTTTTTTTCACATTTTGTTTTTTTTCGAGTTTAATGATAGATTAATTGATGGTACCACGGCAAACAGAAATTTCCACAGTACCATCAATGGTACTGTCTAATGGTACCTTGATATAGGAATGGATTTTTGCTATGAAACCAATGCGCAACTTTCGATAAAGTACTATTTACTTCGTCAGAACAATTATTACCTCTGTCAACTTTAAAGACAGAGGAAGTGTCATCAGCAAATAGCACTGTCTCGCATAAATTCTTTGCTTAAAAAGGAAGGTAATTTATATAAAAAAAATGGAAAATGAAGTATTTAGAAAAAATCGACCCGTCTCACAACCATTTTTCTATATTAAAAATTGCATTGTAAGTGCAAAAATTTAAAAATTAAAGTAATTTATATAAATTCAAAACAGCAAAAGGGACCAGTATTAACCCCTGGGGTACGCCCATGTTGATAGAGGCTCCAGTAGACTCAGTTTTGTTGATAACTACTTTCTGTGTTCTTTCACATAGATATGATTGCATAAGGCTAACCGATTTATCATAGACACCATAATGTTTTAATTTCCTTAAAAGCGTTTGGTGATTAACACAATCGAAAGCTTTGAAGAGGTCAAAATAAATACCAAATACATCTCGCTTGCTCTCCCAAGCATCAAATATATGTTTTTAAATATAATATGATAGGATGACATACCAAGACCAGTATGAATTAGATCCCATCTCACAGGACACCATCGATTTTGGGAATGAATTGCTAGAAGCCATATCCGAAACAACGAGAGAAAAGTGGAACAAGCTAATCGAAGGCGTAGATATGACGCATAAAAGCAAGAAGGCATGGTTTTATAAGGAAACTAAATAATGATCCTAAAATCGCTGATCGTCATTCCAATGTGACCACAAACCAGATCGCTCACCACTTACTCCAAAATGGGAAAGCTTCCACGAAAAGTCTCCAGAAGAAATTTACACGAGACCCTGGTAAAGAGGTTAACCACTTGGACGAGGCTTTTACAGAAACAGAGCTCAAGTTTGCCCTTGATAAGCTCAAAGAAGGTAAAGCCGCTGGCTTTGACAACATCAGGGTCGAGCAGCTGAAACGGTTTGGTTTCGTACTACTTATACAAAACTGTCATTTCTTCCATGGCCGCTTCCAAAGGGTATGTAATCTAATCACTGACGTTTTAGCCACCTACTTTTAATAAATGACATTTGTGGTAGAGAGTGTATATAAAACTTCTTCGAGATTATTTATTTTTATGAGTTTATTATCTTTGATATAATATGTTAGTCAGTTTAAAGTTAGCCCGCCATTTGTTTATACTTTGTGCAATGAAATTTAAATAATGAAATAAATATTCCTCCTTCGGAAGTACTTGTACCTATGCAATATTTCATTAGAGTATCAAAAATTTTACTCCGACTATGCAAGTCTCCTTACAGAACTCCGCAAACTTATCTGACGCGGTGGTTAAATTTGAGAATTTAAACTGTCAATACAGCTGACAGACCTTTCATTCTTTTTTATTGCTACTGGCGCCTCAACCATCGGTTTTAGATATTGTTGTGGGGATTTCGAATTTCGAATTTCAAAACCGCGAGAGCATTTCTTGCAAGAAATTGTATGCATGCTCTATTTTGTACTATAATGGATAAGAGAATCAGTAATAAAAATGTTTTGAACCTGAAATTTACACAAAATGGTGCGGTTTATGTTCCTCACTCAAAGGAAAGAAGCTGGACTTCTCACAGTCTCATAAAATTGGTGTAATGGTGATATTAGATCAACTAGGTATATAAAATTCTTACGTCGGTTTTATTTCAAGAATTGCTTTTACATTAAAATAATGAAATAAATATTCCTCCTTCGGAAGTACTTGTACCTATGCAATATTTCATTAGAGTATCAAAACTAGCAATGATACTTTGTCAGGAAATTTAATTTAAAAACATTGAAAATTCTGAGTTTGATCGCCGCAATAGCCTTAAAAAGAAACGGCGGGAATGATTTTCAGCGGTTGATTTGATATCAATACAGTTTATATTGTGTAATAAATTATCAAAATGAGTTCTGACAATGAAACAGATACAGACATTGTATGTACTTACCTACTCCACCAAATTTGAGAGCAGAAGCAAAATTAATAACAGAAAACTTACTGCCAGCAAAATCAAAAGAAAGATAATTAAATGATTTGGAAAAGTGAAAAAAGGCGCATACGTTTTCGGAATCTGTGTTGTTGGCGTACCTATTTTAATGATACATCATTAAAATAATATTATTATGGGCGATTTATACAAAGTGTGCCCGGGAAAAAATAAAATTTACATTTAAAAATTGCCGGAACATCTGTCATATAATTTTAATAAATTTTATTAAGTTAAACAGTTTTTTTATTTCCTCGCATTTCTTGCGAAAAGCACTATATACAAGCCTTGTACGGTAAGCAAATTACCTTGCCTCGAATGATTAAAGCCCTCGCCTGCGGCTCGTGCTTCAAACCATCCTCGACAATGTAATTATTAATATTAATATTAATATTTTAGGTGATATTTTCTCTTTAAAAAATTTGTTAGAAAATCCGAAGCCAAAATAACATTCCAGAGACACTTTTAATTATCATTGTTCGCGGCATTATCTGCCTTTCGTAACGATAAAGGCTATCATTTCTGAAAAGTGTAAGCGGTTCACAATGGATATTATATTTCGTTACAGGATTGAGAAGTGATTCCAAGTCTTATCTTATTTGAATCTATAAATTCGGCTGGAAGCACTAGATAAATAACTGTAAAATAACATATATTTGTTCCAAATTTTAAGTACTTGTGATTTGCGAGTAATCCATAATTTAAAATACCCTAATTTGGGGAATCCCAGCCTTAAAAAAACAGCTGTTCCATTGAAAATTACGATACTGCCTCGACTTAAATATCTTGAACAGCTAATTAAAAATTCACGATTTCATGGGCTTTTTCCCATATCCCATTGCCATTCTGAATTTGGTTAGCAATGGCAGCTACTTACAACAATTTTTAGAGCTCTTGGAAATGCCTAAAAAAGTCATTCAAGATTTTATAGTGCTAGCTATTTTAGGTACTGAAACGAGAAATTAAAACTAAATAATAATCTTTTTTAAAAGGTCTATTTATATATTTTATATTTATTTCTACCACATGAAAATGTCGCAGGTATCATTAAAATAACTCGGAATCCCTAGTTACCTGCTCAGAGGTTACTTTAAAAAGCTTAACCGGTTCACATCAACGCAAAGTAAAAGTTCCACAAAGGATAAAAAGACACAATGTGTATTTGTGACTTTATCCCATAATCCTTTGAACAGAAATAAAGACGGCGACAACAACTTTTACTTTTCGTATCGAAAACAGAAAGGAACGAATGCCAAAGGGAACACCAAATTATTAGGATTGGCGAGTGACATTATAATGAAATGTCATCTCAAGGGTTTTTGTATGTGGTGTTGTATAAAGAACATTGAGAACAACAGGGATTGTATTGGGTTTAGCGAGTGTTCAGGAGAAAATAATTATCGATTACGCCACTGTCAAATTTTCATAAACCAACTGTTTACCATTATTTTAACTGTGCTCACGGCAGATAAATAAAACTTATGGTGGTCATGGTCATGATGTAACACATAACATAATCACTGTTTAATATGATGTATTTTTATACTAAGCAATTGTTGTATTAGTAACGATATGTATTTTTTTTTTGTAAATGTCGTTACCTAACTAAGAAACGCTAGCAAGTTTCTTGCGCCCATTCTTCTTGTCAGTTAAAAAAGTCTTGAATGGGTGGTAGGAAAATATTGACGATTCATAAGTAGGGCAGGCGTACCGGTTTTGGCCACTGTACCGGTTTTGGTCACTTTTCACTTTAAAGTTATATAAATAGGAATTAAATAATTATTGCTTATATTTATTAATGACGAATAAACGATTGGACTTTTAGTAAATAATTACAGCACTTAGCTTTTTTTATGTAGTACGATATTTTAGAAATAAACATGTGTTATGTTTCAAAGTTAACATTTTGTAAAATTCTTAAGCAAAATTATAAGGGTAAAGGTTTTGTAAAATCATTTTTTTTCTACAATAAAATTATTTTATGGTTATTTAATATTTTATATCATATTGGAATATGTTTCTTCTAGATGGATTAAGTGTTGTTTTTTCACTGTTCTTACAAAAAGTTGGGAAACAATAAGTGGCCAAAAGTGGCGCTAGAAATTTTAGCATTGTACCACCTTTGGCCACTTTGGCATTAGTAAAAAGTTTCCAACCTATCTTAAAGTTCATTTATTTTAAAAGACTCACAACTCACTCTTGTTAGCTAACGTACTAGAAAATTAGCGGATTGAGGCTAGTGTAGGCTAGTGCCTACACTAGCCTCAATCCGCTAATTTTCTTTTAATCAAGTGATAAAGGTATACTTATAAAATTGTAGTAAGGAGCTAGCTGTGATTGAAATACTATTTCATGTAGTGTTTTAGTCCAGAACTCTAATAAGACATCAATTAAGCATAAACTCAACTTATAAATATAGTAATTTTATGAAAGTGGCCAAAACCAATGCAAACGGTGTATTTGGCCCCCTTCGCAGAATTTGTTCTAAATAAAAAAAACTATTGTTTTTTTTTACTTTGTAAATTGTACCCTTAAAGGTCGATAAATTATCTATAACTCTACATTATAAATTTTCTCTAAAATACTTAAGATCATTAAGCACTAAGCGGTTAAAAGTGAAAAAATCCTTAAAGTGGCCAAAACCGGTAGGTAAAAGAATATTTTTATCTTTAAGTACTTATAGCTGATAATTACCCTTTTTGCTGCTTTTTAGGGTTCCGTACCCAAAGGGTAAAAACGGGACCCTACAGGACAGATGATGTATTTCTGTTGCCGCTATGACAACAAAATACTAATAAAAGCAGAATAAAATACATAGGTAAGTACTTAAGTGGGGCTTCCATACAACAGTGATTTTTTTTGCCGTTTTTGGTACGGAACCCTTCGTGCGCGAGTCCAACTCGCACTTGGCCGGTTTTTTAAACTCATACTTCACTGAACAGAATATCATCATCTTTGAATATTTATTATAAACATTTTGACCAATATTACAAAAAATGAAGAGAGGAATTAAATGACCTTTGAAATTAATGAGAAATGTGAGGATGTGCCTCAAAAATCATTTTATTATTATTCAAATCGTGTTTTTAATTGCGACTTATTTTTGATGCGATGCGATTTATATTGCTTTCTTACTGAATCTTTTATCAAAATAAAAAAAACAAAGGTAAAAGAAAAGTTTTTATTATTGCTTTTACATGTTACACAAAAACTTTTCTGCGAAAGCTTTTCCTCCGAGACATCTACACAATGAATGTGTGGAAGGTATGCAATTGCCCTTTATTATATCAACTGTTTTATGGTTTATTTTCAAATATTCGAGACATATATTTAGTAGTTTGTTAAGTCCTCGAAAAGATTAAGTGATGATGATGACTAAAATTTTTTCAATAAATAAGTTAAGTGTTATGAAAGATAAATGAAAATCATTTTGCTAAAGTAATATTTATCATGGTTTATTTTCTTATTTTGTTATTAGCGTGTCCATATCAAAAACCTAAACAGTGTCACACCATGGACATTTTGATATTAGTCATTTTATGGAAAACGAAGTATTTAGAAAAAATCGACCCGTCTCACAACTAGCTCCGATGGGACTATTCGTGGGTTCGAGTCCCATCGGAGCTAGTATTTTATATATTTTATTTATTTTCAGTAATAAAAACTGCATTGTGAATGCAAAAAACTAAAAATTAAAATAAGTCATTTTATTATTTTCATAATTATTTGCTTTTTATATCTTGTGTGTGTGCATTAAAGAGATTTATCTCTCTACATAATTTTATTTCCAGTGTACGATTATAATATGACCTACCAGATCCCACGTTTGGGTGATAGAATTTACATCAACATTACTAGTTAAATATCCCTATTGTGTGCCCAAAATTTTACACTCAATGCGAATACAGTTTGAGACCTTCAGGGATGATGATGATAGAAACATTTGTATTTAATTTCATTGCCGCATGCACTTACAACATCTTGATATTGATCCAATTACTTAACTTACCTTCTGGCCGGGGTTCAATCAACGCCAGATAATTAAAACCTAACGCCAAGATTAATGTTAGATATTCTATTTTAAGATAATGAGTTAGTGAAATTAATATTTGAACGTTAAATTTATTTTTAAAATTTTGATTATTAATGAATGAATAATGAGGTATTGGATAAATTCGACGCTTCTCGTAAAGAGTCCGTAGCTCAGTGGTTAGAGCATTCGCCCGGACAGTGAAAGGTCGTGGGTTCGTGTTCCATCGGAGATAGTTGTGAGACAGATAGATTTTTTCTAATACTTCATTTTCAATAATATTGGTTTAGCTTAAAATAAGGGTGTAAAATTATGACTCATTATTATAGCTATCCTTCCGCCCGTGGCTTCGCCTGCGTGTACTTCACGACGTTATTCCGCGGTAATATTCTATTTGTCCGGGATAAAAGGTAGCCTATGTCTCTCTCCAGCCGGCCTAGCATGAGCGGCTTATAACGCGCGATATGATATGGTACGGCAAGTTGTCTTGCTTACCCCACTAAGGTGTAAGCAAGACGGCATGCCGTATCATATCATATCGCGCGTTATAAGCCGCTCATGCTATAGGCCGGCTGGTCCCAAACTATTCCCATACTAAAAATCAAGTCGATCTGTTGTTCGTTTTGACGTGAAAGACGGACAAACAAACAAACACACCTTCCACATTTATAATATTCTAGCGGATCCTCGCGGTTTTACCAGCGTGGTACCCTTTTCCATGGGAATATTGGGATAAAATATAGTCTATGTCACTCGGGAAGAATGTAGTTTTATTTTTTTTAAATCGGTCCAGTACTTTCGCAGCCTATTCATTTGTTTGTAAACAAACAGGCTTACCTTCAAATCTTTCCTCTTTATAATATTATTAGTATTAGTATGGATTTAAGAGTATGGATAAAGAGATAAGGAAGCGTGCCTACCGCCTTTTTGACTGCCTGAAAAAAAATTGTTTCAGTAATGAATTCCATCATAAGACAATAAGAGATACTTAGTTATAAAGTTCCTCCGTCTGTCCAATTTTTAGAACAGAACTCAGTTAATTAAAGACTCTTATTTCGCCAACTTGCATACAATGATGCAGGTTGTCACTCTACAATGTTTTCCGCACTCCTGAGAAGGTGCTCCGAGTGACCCACTGCAGAATAAAGGGGTAAAGTGGGGGCTAACTAACAAAACAGGTCGACACTGAAACAATAAGAAACCAGCCAGCCACAACAAGGCTTACCTTTAAACACTGAATTATTTACATCAAATCTCAACTTTAGTTTAATCAGTCTATTCAGGCCACGAAATATATAAGAACTCTTTTGAAAACTAATCCTAATTAAAAAGGTTGGTCCTGGGTTTTTTTATAATTTTTTAAGTAATTTGGCTATGGTTTTACCATTCAAAATTAGTGGGAGATTCACATTTTGAGTATTCAATTAACTTGTTTTCTTCCAACTTGCATACAATGCTACGTCGCCGTCGTGGCGTTCTCACTATACTTACTATACATGTTTTAAACACTCCTCTGAAGGTGCTCCGAGTGACCCACTGCAGAATAAGGGGGTAAAGTGGGGACTAACTAACAAAACGGGTCGACACGGAACAATGCGAGCTAGGCTTACCTTTAAACACCGAATTATTTACATCACGACTCACCTTTTGTCTAGCTAATTCAGGCCACCGGATTTTGCCGCGAAAAGAAAGACATCTTTTCAAAACCAATCCTTAAGAAAAGGGTCGGTTCTTGCAAATTTCTCTTTCTTTATAAATCAAGGGTTTATAAAGGTAGCCTTTTGTTCATACCATACTTAATTTTCTTAATACAAGGTCGAGGAACTAGTATGGGTCCTACATACAATAATTTGCGTGGAATATTTTATCTAAGTAAGTAAGCTTTTTAAACTACTTGCATTATGTTATCCCTATTAATATTATACTTAAATGCGAAAGTTTGTGAGTATGGATGTATGGATGTTTGCTACTCATTCACGCTTAAACTGCTGAACGGATTTGGTTGAAATTTACCACACAGATAGACACAGACAGGATTAATACGATACTTTTTATCCCGATATTCCCACAGGAACGGGTACTACGTGGGTGAAACCGCGGGCGGCCGCTAGTTACTTAAATAATTATAATGTTACTAGCAAATATGTTAAAAATATATTACTGCATAAAAATTGTTAGCTGTTAGATGAAGGGTTTATTTATATAGGTATTAATCATAGTTCTGCCAATCACCCACATCTATTAAGGGATTTTGCTGTGTTGGGGCATATGATGAAATTATTCTGGCGCTAAGCACAGGGTGAGTCTAATCATAAAAAAATACATATGAAAAAATTATTACAGTTTACTTGATCAATTACCTAAGCTGAGTATTTGAAAAAAAAATACCCGTCTCACAACTAGCTCCGATGGGACTCGAACCCACGAACTTTCACTGTCCGGGCGAAGCAAGGGATCAACGTGATTTTTGGTATGGGGATAGTTTAGTATCTGGAGTGTGACATAATGCTACTTTTTATCCCGGAAAAATATCACACTCCCGGGGGCACGTGTCGTGTAGTCCGCACGGGCGAAATCGCGGGCGGAAGGCTAGTATCCTATATTATATAGTCCAGTCATAACGTCGGAAAAAACGAGTAATAAATGCTTGCAAGGCAAAATTTTGGATATTACGTCGGGGGTGTCTAGAATAGGTTAACTTCAAATAGTCGACGGTATCAGACCAAAGCAAAGTCTCGGCTTTGATTCCCAGTGGGGTTACATATTGTATTTGATTTAGTTGATGATGGTAGGGCTTGCTAAAAAGTCCGCCTGGCTAGCTATCACCATCTTATCAAAGTCTGACGCCACAACAATGATGATTTCAGCGTTTTTGTGTTCCGGCAGTTAGATATAAGATAGCCAGTTCCTTAGTAATTGAGTATTCCGGGAGTATTGCGCTTCCTGGAACTGGCTATCTTATCTCTGCCGGAACACAATAATGCTGAAAACATCATTGTTATGGCGTCAGACTAAGATAAGATGGTAGTAGCTAGCCAGGCGGACTAAGAACAAGTTCTACCACCAACCAAACCGAATACAATATGTACCCCCACTGGGAATCGAACCCGGGACCCCTTGGTCTGAAATTGGTAGTGTGAACCACTAGACCACTGAAGCGGTTAAAATTATTGGCATTCTCGCGATGATTACGTAGTCGCGTTCTATTATGACCAAAGTCTTTCACGATCGCTCCTTATAATCTTTATCTTGTGTTCTGTGATGTATTATTATTTATCGAACCATCCTGTATGTGCAGTCCCCCAGTTCCCTCCAGCCTATTGGTAATTATCGACTTGCAAGCCAGTTATTGGCCCATATTCCGAGCCGCCGCAGCACACAATGAAACGAACTCTTGATAGAATGACAATGAGTCTCCGGGCTCCGTCATGAAATACAAAAGCTATTTGAAAGTGACAATATTTCTTTTCGAGAGAATCGTTTGAAATTGTAATAAAACTTTTTTCTTTGCTTGCAGGTAATTGATCGGTGATTGGAGCTTTGGTTTGTAGCGGCTGAAAATAATGTATATATAAGACAACAATCTATGACACGCATTTGCACATATTATTATTCAAGGTTATGCTGATAGTAATTAAACAAACTGAAACTAACTAATGGTGTAGTAGTGCAAATCACTGCTGCACACGTGCCTACCTAACCTAATAGAAGAAATCAGACTTCTTATTTACAAACTGAAAATTAGAATAAAGTATTGGTAGGTATTAATCCTATTCCTAAAGTATTATAATCCTTACTTATATTATAAATGCGTCTCTGTCTGTCTGTGTGTTACACAATCACACCTAAACTACTGAACCGATTTGAATGAATTTTGGTACAGAGATAGTCTAGAGCCTGCGAAAGGACATAGGCTACTTTTTATTCCTGAAAAATATCACCTTCCCGCGGGATAACGTCGTGTAGTACACGCGGGCGAAGCCGCGAGCGGAAGGCTAGTGTATTATACAGGATAATTTTTTTATCAGTGCACAAATTTTTAGGATCGACTCAGAATCGATAAGTGAACAACTTTCTCCTAGAAACATGGGTCGAAATACGACAAAAATATTTGGACTTCCCATACTAATTCGATCACGTGATCAGTCCGATTTGTATGGAAGGTCAAAAAAATTTTGTCATATTTCGACCAATGTTTCTAGGAGAAAGTTGTTCACCTACCGATTCTGAGTCGATCCTAAAAATTTGTGCACTGATAAAAAAATTATCCTGTATATATTTATCAGTCCGACACAAAATATACTCTAATATCCCTCTTATCTCCGCTTCTTAAGATAACTCGAAAATGGGAGGGAAAGTTATCGAACTTTTCAGACACGCACTCTCGAGATATCTTATAATATTTTCGATGAAGACGCAGAATTTTGCGGAGCTTTTAACAATTTTTATCCTGCTTTAAGTATTTGTAGAAGCTACAATTTGTCAGAAGTTTTTATTTCCAAATGAATAACTATTTCACTAAAATTGATACTTTTTTATTGAAAACAACTTCGGGCGACAAAAAAGTCATAACTATTCTCTGATATAAGTAGTTATTGACAGAATTAACTTTGCAAATGATATTTCTACTTTTGAAACAAATATACCCTACTACGTACTGTTGAATCTTTTGTATCAGTTTTTGTAATGGAAATTAAAAAGGGCAATGGGATTTGTATGGGACCCGTCCCTCCCCTCCAACATACCTTTTATGTGTCGACAATTTCATACCTACGTATCTATATAAAGATTAATAGCTATATTCAATGTCAAAATCAAAGATTTTTTATTAACGTAGGTGTTACTTTTGTAATAAATAACAATATTTAAATAATATTTTCCCAGAATTCCCACACATTTGAGGGATGTCGCCATGGCAAAAAGTGGTTATATCTATACATTTCAAATCTGTTGGTCGGTAATGGGTTTCGTCGTTTTGTCCCATCGAACTTTATTTAAATTAATATTTTTTTGGTATATCTCCTGGTAGGACATTGAAAAAGTAAAGTAATACATTAGATGTATTACTTTACCGAGGAAATATTAAAATTATAAGTTCGTTTTAAATTTTTACCCGACGAGAATCGAACCCGGGACCTCTAGAGATACCTTGAAACCCGGCACTTACACCACTCGGCCACAGAGGTCGTCATAATTTAACTGAAACTTGTCTAGTAGAGTAGCAAAATCCTACGCTATTGCTCAAATCTCGAAGGCCATCTACTTGCTATTCTGTAAGAAGCAAAGCAGTATATTCCGTTATATTATTATGAAACGTAATTTCCCATTTCATTATTTCAATTGTAAATCAAACTTAATGATGAATATTTAAAATTTATATCCCATGACTTCTAATGAAAGTGTAGGAAGAAAATTTGAAGAAAAATTGAGCACTTAGAAGCCAACATTCGACGCGTTATACATTTACATAAATGCCAAAAAATAATCATTGAAATAAAGCCTAAACAATTTCCTATGTTAAATTTACTTTGAAGTTCTCCGCCTTTAAAAAAACACCCTTTATTATAGTTCATCGATATTATAATCAAGGTTTAAAGGCTCTCCCACACAGACGCGTTATCATCGTCGATAATATCGGATGCGTTATTACGATATTTGTTTTTGGTACATTATGTATTAGGATGCTGCAACACACTGCTGCGATTATATCAACTAGGACGCTTACTTTCCTCCGTCCTGCGATATGAGATCTTAGAACAATTGTATTAGGACTTGCACTTATGTGCAAGGAATCGGGACACATTATCGCAATCAGGCATCCGGTGTTATAGACGATAATAGCGCGCCTGTGTGGGAGAGCCTTAAGAGCC
This sequence comes from Crambus lathoniellus, assembly GCA_949710035.1. Classification (NCBI taxonomy): domain Eukaryota; kingdom Metazoa; phylum Arthropoda; class Insecta; order Lepidoptera; family Crambidae; genus Crambus; species Crambus lathoniellus. The sequence continues at coordinate 30,558,259 of OX453298.1, read as the reverse complement.
TTAAACCTTTACGCTCGGAGATTTAATGCAACGTGACACCCGTCGGTCTCGAACTTGTAGAGGCGGAATTCAAAATTTAAACTGTATTAATTACATTGTAACAGCATTTTTCGAATGGTTGGCTGAGGTACACATGTGTGCCTAATCCGAGATACGGCGATAAAATGTGTAGGACATCTGTGTGCCTGATCCGAGCGTACAAGTTAAAATTGTATCTTTTTAGTACCTAACATAAATTCATTACGAAGTTTGAACACGGGGTAAATAAAAACTAAAATAGTTAGGTAATTACTCCTGTGGTGTCAATGTGGTTGTCAGTGTCTGTCAGTGTCATATATTATTATTTGATGATGATGATGATGATTGATTTTGATTTGATTTGCATTTCTTGCAATCAATAGATATCATAACAACTATTGCGTGGAAACCGATGTTCTATGTTTTTTTTGACAAACTGAGGGATTGTCGTGTTGCGTTGCAACATTTTCTTTCATGAGTGCCAAAAAGGTTAAAAGCCACATTACATTACATCAGCACAGCTGAGTGACATAAGCTACATTATTTCCGCGGGTACTGGAACCACACAAGTAAATCTGTAGACTGTCACTAGTTTGAAATAAAGTGCCGCTATCAAAATTTAAGAGTCCGACCAACCATGATTTGCATAGACGTAAAATTGAATGAAAAACTGGTTTGAGAGAGTTGATAGCAATTTATACGTTCCCAATTGAATTGTCCCCGTTTTTGGGACTCGGTGAGAAGTTCCGAAGCGTTAGGGGGCGCTGCGATCGTAAATTAAGGGCATTTACGACACTTGTTGCTTTCACTAAGCGGCCATCTGCAAATTTAGGGTGTCATTCGATTGTTGTTACAAGCGAAGTTGTAGGTACCTGCTAAATTCTGGGGATTAGATTTCAATTGTTTTTGGAACCGAATACAACTTTTCAGTAATCGTTTAGTGGTAATACATATTTGATTAGCCATCTAGATTACTTCATATTTTTACTATAAGGCCCAATCTATACCGAGATAAAAGCAAAGGACCGCAAACGGCCGCCACGCTCCGAGAACTTTCAGTGTAAAATAATTTTTAATTTTATATGCACACGTAAAAAGACGAGTATTTTGTTTTCAAAAAAAATTCAAAATTCAATATCGTTTATTCAATTTAGGTTTGTTTAACAACACTTATGAACGTCAATGAAGCTACGCCATCGGTTGGCAAATCCTACGGCAGGAGACCTTGTAGCGAGAAGAACCGGCAAGAAAGTCGCCAAGGGCTATTTTTCTCTCCCTGTTTTAACTTATACAGAGTCGTCAAATTTGAAAAATGACCTTCACATAATAGTAAGGTTACTTTCCATCACAATACAGAATACCGCTTAAATTAAGTACAATTTTGCTTATTACCTAAAACAGTAAATAATTTTCAACTAAACAAGGAATCAAATAGTTTAATGGACACACTAAGCTTAATCGTATTCAAATTATATTATAGGATTAATGAAAAGGAAATTGCAAGCTGCGCTGTATATTCAAATTTATAAGTATTAACAAATAAAAGGATTTTTTGAATAAATAAAACAGTTATTAGAAAAATTGCTGTAACTGTAAGACACGGATACCAAAATTACTATGAGACACACCAGCTCGCTCATAAATCTATATAATACTATTATAAACCATATCCCGAACACCTTTAACACAAGTAGACATGAGCAGACCCACCCCACTGGCAGCACCCGTTCACGAGCATGACGCATGAGCCAGCCATCGCTTCGCTCAACCATATTTTAGGGAACGTAACGACCCGACTCGGTTTGAAAAGACCGAAGGAGGCGCGCGGCTACTTATGCTGGCCATACACCATACTTCCTATCGTCCAATCGGCATGACGCTACAGATTGGATCAAGTAGAATTGATCGTAGGTGGGCGTGGATTGGGATGACAGTTATCAAATTATGGTGTAATATTGACAAACTGCAGATTGGATCAAATCTGCCGTCTCATGCCGATTGGACGATAGGTAGGATGGTGTATGGCCAGCATTAAGCCAGCATTAATGGGTTGGTTACTCTCGACAGAATCGAATTCACATCATGTCAAAACCGTACTATGGAAACCATACCAACCGTTTTCCAAGAACCAAAATAACAGATTGTTGAAGTTGATTCGATCCTATCGATTCCGTCAAGATAAAGGGGGCAGCTTTGAGCTTCTCGCGACACCGCTGCTGGCAGTTGCGCGCCGCCGATACAGGGCGCCAGGGTTCGGGGAGGCGCGAGCGGCCGCTCGTTGAGGGTGCATGCCCATTGCATTTTTCGCCGGACACAGAGCCGGTTTTGTATGTTTGTCTTTGTCAGTCAACATCTCGATAATAAAGACAGTTGTATTGCACCGGCTCTATGTCAGGCGAACCGTCAGTGTCCGCACTGAGCCGGTTTTTTTGCATGCGCTCTGACGTTCCAAGTCACGGCACGTCGCGGCGCGTTGGGGCCTTTCGCTTCCTTCTCAGTATATTTTGGGCCTAAGGATGGCCTAAGGCCAAATTATTTGATAGTTGGTCGTAGGAACATCTCATCATAAATTGTTTTTTTTCACCTGCTATCGTTGCCCTCGACTTTGTACACATAAATAACCCATTTGTTGCCCTCGACTTTGTTGTGCACATAACCCATTTTCTAAGTTTTTTCTACAAATGTATATATTTCTTATTTTACCCCTTCAACATTTTTATTCACGACAAACGTCTTTGTTTTTCTCCATGGTTCAATTTCTCTCTATTCTTAAATCAAATTTTGTTCAGTAGTTCTCAAGCTTCAAAAGGAAACATAGGACACACAAAGTTACTTTCGTGTTGTGTTTTGTCATTCAATATATAAGTAAGAAGATAGTGATTGCACCAATTACCTACTTTAAAATTAAAATAAATGAACCAAAGAAATAAAAATCATGAAAAATATAAATAAGTAGGTACTAACTACTACTTTAACCGCCTCTGTGGTCTAGTGGTTCACATCACCGATTTCAGACCAAGAGGTCCCGGGTTCGATTCCCAGTGGGGGTATATATTGTATTTGGTTTGGTTGGTGGTAGGACTTGTTCTTAGTCCGCCTGGCTAGCTACCACCGTCTTATCTAAGTCTGACGCCATAACAATGAATGTATTCAGCATTATTGTGTTCCGGCAGTTAGAGATAAGATAGCCAGTTCCTCAGTGATTGAGGATTCCGGGAGTAGTGCGCTTCCACCTTCAGTCTTATCACTACTTAACATCAGGGCCTGTAGCCAAAGTAACATCGTTATGTGGCGAAACGACAAATATATTCGTTATCGTCTTTATGCTCCAATCAACTTGCGGTAAGACCACGTGATTTAGCGCAGCTTATGCCAATCCGCCAATCCTATACATTGAATTTCTTTCGAACTTCGTTATCGTTTTTAAATTGTTACTTTGGCTAAGGCCCCAGGTTTGATGAAAGCTAAGTGCTGCCCCGTTGTGGATAAAAAAAAAACTAAGATCATTTCAGCTCTAGAATAAAGATTGAATAGTGTCCATCTGAGTTTACACCTCTAAATTTTAATTAGTACAAAGATTTTAAGGGATGATAGTGTCCATCAATACGATAAATTTTTACTATGGGGCCAACCACGGTATCGCGAAGAAATTTATAGAGCTATAGATTCAATCATTCATACTCACTGCTACTACAGGTGATCTGTGTTCATACCATAAACTTATTTATACTATAGTTCATACTAATATTATAGAGAGGAAAATTATAATACGCCTAATCGACGCCCGCTAGTCTTAAAGACATCAAGATTTTCCTGTATCGAAAGTATATTAAAATTATTACTCGCTCGCCAAAGAAAAGAATTCTGTCTAAAGTTTGAAGAAGCAGGGGGTCTTCGTTCTTTGGTACGGTAGCACAGAAACTTCATAACCCTCCTTTCATCATCATCATCATTTCAGCCGTACGACGCCCACTGCTGGGCATAGGCCTCCCCCAAGGATGTCCACAACAAGCCTCCTTTGGATGCCTTCAATACGGGATATATAAAGTACTAGCTGACCCAGCGCGACTTCGTTCCCGTGGCCCTACCCCCTACTCAACCCTATCCTACCCCTACCCTACCCCTACCCTACCCCTACCCTACCCCTACCCTACCCGCTACCCTACCCCTACCCTACCCCTACCCTACCCCTACCCTACCCCTACCCTACCCTACCCTACCCCTACCCTACCCCTACCCTACCCCTACCCTACCCCTACCCAACCCTACCCCTACCCCTACCCTACCCCTACCCTACCCCTACCCTACCCCTACCCTACCCTACCCTACCCCTACCACCTACCCTACCCCTACCCTACCCCTACCCTACCCCTACCCTACCCCTACCCAACCCCTACCCTACCCCTACCCTACCCCTACCCTACCCCTACCCTACCCCTACCCTACCCCTACCCTACCCCCTACCCTACCCCTACCTACCCCTACCCTACCCCTACCCTACCCCTACCCTACCCCCTACCCTACCCCTACCCTACCCCCTACCCTACCCTACCCCTACCCTACCCCTACCCTACCCCTACCCTACCCCTACCCTCTACCCCTACCCTACCCCTACCCTACCCCTACCCTACCCCTACCCTACCCCTACCCTACCCCTACCCTACCCCTACCCTACCCCTACCCTACCCCTACCCTACCCCTACCCTACCCCTACCCTACCCCTACCCTACCCTACCCTACCCTACCCCTACCCTACCCCTACCCTACCCCTACCCTACCCCTACCCTACCCCTACCCTACCACCCTACCCTACCCCCTACCCTACCCCTACCCTACCCCTACCCTACCCCTACCCTACCCCTACCCTACCCCACCCTACCCCTACCCTACCCTACCCTACCCCTACCCTACCCCTACCATACCCCTACCCTACCCCTACCCTACCCCTACCCTACCCCTACCCCTACCCTACCCTACCCCTACCCTACCCCTACCCTACCCCTACCCTACCCCTACCCTACCCCTACCCTACCCCTACCCTACCCCTACCCTACCCCTACCCCTACCCCTACCCTACCCCTACCCTACCCCTACCCTACCCCTCCCTACCCCTACCCTACCCCTACCCCTACCCTACCCCTACCCTACCCTACCCTACCCTACCCTACCCCTACCCTACCCCTACCCTACCCCTACCCTACCCCTACCCTACCCCTACCCTACCCCTACCCTACCCCCTACCCTACCCCTACCCTACCCCTACCCTACCCTACCCTACCCCTACCCTACCCCTACCCTACCCCTACCCTACCCTACCCTACCCCTACCCTACCCCTACCCTACCCTACCCTACTCCTACCCCTACCCTACTACCCTACCCCTACCCTACCCCTACTACCCTACCCCTACCCAACTTCTACTCTACCCCTACTTACCCCTCCTTAAAACCTTCCTTGGACTTCCACGAACATTTCAAGACCAAAACTAGCCAAATCGGTCCAGCCGTTCACGCGTGATGTCGTGACCAAGGGAAATAGGGATTCATTTTAACCGACTTCTAAATCAAAAAGGAGGAGGTTCTCTATTCGTCTGTATGTTTTTTTTTTTTTTTTTTTTTGTTTTTTTTTTGTGTATGTCCACTGATTACTCGAAGACGGCTGAACCGATTGAAATGGTTCAAACGTTATTACATCAGGTTGGTTTCCAAGTTGGTCCCATTTTTTGAAATTTTGAAATCGGTTCAGTAGTTTTCAGGAAATCTTGAAATACTGTCGTTTTCGTTACCACTTTATGTGAATTTAATATGTATCTTTAGGCACAACTCCTTTGTTTATAAACCGATTTAGATGATTCTTGTTTTGTTAAAAAGGGGATACCTCAAGGTATTTTAACCGACTTCGAAAAAGGAGGTTTTGAGTTGATCACAAACCTATTTACCAGAAAACACGTAAATTGCCTGCACGATGCACTAAAAAGAGTGAAATAAAAATTATTTTTATAAAAAAATTAAACCGCCTTCTAAAAAACCACATCAAAAAAGTAAGAAATAATTCTTCACCAAATAAATAACGTAAGTACTTTGAAGTCGGGCGGGTTTTAACAAAAACAACAAAAAATTGTACATGTTTCACGCCCGACTTCAAAGTACTTACGTTATTTATTTGGTGAAGAATTATTTCTTACTTTTTTGATGTGGTTTTTTTTATATATATAGATATAGATGATGGCTAAGTAAGTGCTGCTTCATTACGCCTTGAAAAAGGAAGAATTTTGATCCGATAATCATACGTGAAGTAAACTTCGCGGGTGAAACGGGGCGCGGTCACTACATAGTTAAAAATGTAAGTGACAAGCGCCGGCCGCGGTTTTACCAGCGTGGTTCCCGTCCCCTAGGGAATATCGAGATAAAAAGTATTCCATGTGTTATTCCAGCCTATGATCTATCTCTGTTGCAAAATTCATCAGATCCGTTCTGTAGTTTTTGCGTAAAATAGTAACAAACATCCATGCATCCATACTCGCAAACTTTCGCATTTATAATATTAGTAAGATTATACCTACTGTTTAATTCTTTGAATAAATAAAAATGTCATCCCGTTTTCAGTTTGCGATCCAATCGGACACGCTGTCGTATCGCGAAAGGTTTGCTTTGTCCCCATTTATAATGGTTAATGTGAAATCGATATACGGATTTCTGATTGTCACGGTTCGATTGTCGATTAAATATTATTTTTAAGTGTAAAATATAGCCCAGTACAGGGTGCGTACCATCAACTCTTATTGCGGTTTTGTTTAGGACCTAAACTGATCTGGGTGCATACCATCAACTTTAAGACAGCGATTCAAAAATAGCGCGATGCAGAATAGGTTCCTAAAATGAATTGCTTTCTTTCGTACCATGACCTTCTAAAAACTGGATCGCAAATGAATTGCTAAATGTGAATGACCGAACGATTTGTGTCCTTTTACTTCTACCCGTCTCTTTCACTCGATTCTGTCATGCCCGGAGAGTGAGAAGGACGGGTATAACCTGCAGGTGACATCTTAAATCGACCGGGTTATAAGTCAAATAAGAGTTCCTGACAGCTTAGCGACTGTGAAATGTCATTGATCGATCACTGAATCGCTGTCATTGATATTAAACTGTCGTGGTACGAATAAGCGAAGCAGATCAGTTTAGGTTCCTAAACAAAACCGCAATAAGAGTTGATGGTAGGCACCCTGCTTCGCTTATTCGTACCACGACAGCTTAATATCAATGACAGCGATTCAGTGATCATTCAATGACATTTCACAGCCGCTAAGCTGTCACATACTCTTATTTGACTTATAACTCGGCCAAGCTAACATGACACCTGCAGGTTATACCCGTCCCTCTCACTCTCCGGGCATGACAGAATCGAGTGAAAGAGACGGGTAGAAGAAATAAGGACACAAATCGTTCGGTCATTCACATTTAGCAATTCATTTGCGATCCAGTTTTTGGAAGGTCATAGTACGAAAGAAAGCAATTCATTTTAGGAACCTATTCTGCATCGCGCTATTTTTAAATCGCTGTCTTAAACTTGATGGTATGCACCCAGGTCTACCAAAATATAGCTGAATACTGATATGAAAAGAAGTATTAAATATTATATTCTCTTTGCTGAAAAACGATTCATCATCATCATCAGCGACGATTTCCGTGGGCGAGTGGTGTACGCACAGGTTTTCAAGGTGTCGCTATATCTAGAGGTTCCGGGTTCGGCCCCCGGTCTGTTAAATATTGGAAACGAACTTTTCAATATTTCCTCGAGTCTGGGTGTATGTGGTAATACCCGTCGTTGTTTCCAATTTCCATAATACTAGTGCTTAAGCTACTATACTTTGGTATTGGAACAATGTATGTGATGGTGTCCAATATTTATTTATTTATTTATTTATCAGCCCTTTTTCGTCCACTGCTGGACATAGGCCTCTCCTATTCACGTCACTGAGCTCGGTCTTCACCTCTTTGCAGCCAGCCTCCGCCTGCCTTAAGAGCCATTTGGCAATTACAGCCATTTGGCAGTTGTCTCGCTCGCACAATGAAACATTTTCATAGATTGTGGAAAACACATTGTGTTTCATTATGTCCCTACAACGCAATGTTACGGATATTTTGTATAAGTTATTTTATTCATTCAATTGAGTATTGGTTAGATCTAGGAAGTCAATTTTTGAAAACTTTGAGCTCGTAGATCTAGTATTATTGCAGTATTGACAATGTTGAAATATGTTTAATAATGTATAACTAATTACGTTGTAGGGACATAATGAAACTCTTTTCTAAAAAACACAATTTGTTTTAAACAATCATTAAAAATGTTCATTGTGCGAGCGAGACAATTGCAAAGTGCGAAATGGCTCTTAAGATTAAATAGTGAAAAACCACGAGTCCTGCATGTAGGTATAGCTTCAGGCGGGATTTGAACCCGCGCCCCCGGGGAATCGGCCCGATGCTTTGACCAAAGAAAGGCTTACACGACTCGTAGAATTTTGCTATAATTTTTATTGCTGTGGGCCAGCCTTGCTTCATTCTAAATGATTTAAAATCTCATCGACTTGTAGAACTCCGTATGACTCCGTTTTGAATATTTGTTGCATTCACAATGCATTTTTTATTATTGAAAAATATTGAAAATGAATTCTTATAAAACATCGACCCGACTTACAACTAGCTTCGATGGGATGGATAAACGACTCCGTAGCTCAGTGGCTAATGCTTACGCCCGGACAGTGAAAGATTGTGGGCTCGAGTCCTATCGGAGCTAGTTGTAAGACGGGTCGATATACTTCATTTTTAATATTTTCAGCCTCTAAAATGGATGTAACAGCAGATTTTGTTGCAATTGCTTGTTGGTTCCATCGAAATAAGTATTCAACTTTTTAGGAGGGGATGAACTAGCGAATTATGTCATAATTTTTGTAAAAATCTTGCTATTCGTGGCGTGTTAAGCCCTGAGGTTATATCGTTAGTTTTAAATTTCTTATCATTTAAATAATAATACTCATACCCAAAACAACAACGGGGTAGCACTTAGCCTTCATCACACCTGATGTTAAGTGGTGATAAGGCTGAAGGTGGAAGCGTACTACTCCCAGAATCCTAGGAACTGGCTATCTTATCTCTAACTGCCGGAACACAATAATGCTGAAAACATCATCGTTATGGCGTCAGACTTAGATAAGACGGTGGTAGCTAGCCAGGCGGACTGAGAACAAGTCCTATCACCAACCAAACCGAATACAATAATATGTACCCCCACTGGGAATCTAACCCGGGACCTCTTGGTCTGAAATCAGTGGTGTGAACCACTAGACCACAGAAGCGATTAAAGCCATTATGACAAGTTGCTTTAGCGGTTGCTACAGCAGTAATGACAAGAAATGGCTCATAATGATGATGCTAAATAAATTAGCAGTACCTATAAAGTACTCTTCGCTTTACACTTCATGTTACTTAAAACACTTTCTTATAAGAAGATTAATTAATGTAAGCTCCAGGTTGTTCACGGGGTGACCTACTTCCGTCGGTTAGGTAACTGTTAGGTACTTACATAAAACGGAAACTACTCCGTTGTACCAGCATTATGGGTCCGTAAGCTGTTTGGCAATCAATATCCTTTTTTTAGGCACTATTAAGGTAGTTGTTAGCATAGTATAGTAGTACCTATCTAGATAATGAGTGAACAATATCACACATTTTTTATCAAAATTCGTCAAAATGCTATAGATAGCTATTGAATTTAACGACGTTATCCCGCGGGAGTGTGATATTTTTTCCGGAATAAAAAGTAGTCTATGTCTCTCTCCAGATCCAAAACTATCTCCTTACTACAAATCATGTCGACCCATTGCTCCGTTTTAACGTGAAAAACGGACAAACAAACAAACACACTTTCACATTTATAATATTACAATGGATAACACCTGACACAATAAAAAAGCTAAAAAAGCTTCGTAAAGATAACTTCTTTCTTGACAGCATTATTATTATCTATTAAAAACTTTTACTACGAGTCCCAAATGACCGAACGAATAATTTGAATAACACCTCGTGGAAATGGACAAAATGGAGGTTGATCTATGAAGTGAATGTTCGGAACAATTTTCATGTTATTTTGCCAAGAATGCTCCCAACATAAGGCGGTAATTTATCTCAAATACCTTTACTCTGAGGAACCATGAAATGAAAAGCATTCGAGATAATTAATGACGTTTTAAATATATGTGTTTTATAGATTAGTAGAACGTTAATTATTCGCTATTCAGTTTAATTAAATATTGGTAACGAATATTAAAATCTTGGAGTGATTTTACACTAACAACTGCTAAGGTTTGCTAGCAATACGATGTGAAGATGACTAATTTTATTATTACTGGATAAAACTGCGGTAAACTTAAACAAAATAAGTTAAGTATATTTCGGTTTTCTTCTTTAACACTGATATCTAAAACATCTGAACAAAATTTTGTTATAAAATATCAGATTTTTAAAGTTCTTTTTAAAAATAAATATGTTACATTAAAATTTGGCATCAATGTTATTCAAAGTTTTCTCTTCAAGAAATGTTTTTGTATTGATCCAAACTTCTACAGACAGCTTTCCAAAAAAAATAAGGATATCCGAATTAGATTTGATTATTTCATGAGATAGTGAGTAGTGTTCGGTTTGTTTATTTATAAGGCACTTGCCATGGTGAGAAATCTCTCGGTTGCATTATGGAACAGTGACTATCCTGCGGCTTTAGTTTCGACTGGAGAACTATGATAAAGTTTTGTCTGGGGAAGATAACGTTTCTTGATTTATTGGATACTGTGTCTGGCCTACCAGAGACGCGTGGTGCGAATCGAGAGCGACGAAGCGACACGGTAAAGTTGGTCGCGCGTCAGTCGCGCGGCGGACGCTGTCACTTTGGCCTTGTCACGACCTGTCAGTTGGCTGCAATCAGCCACACACTGACAGTTGTACATACATAACCGAATATCAAGCGGCTTGTGCGATTGAAAAGTGCAGGCCGCCTGCCGGTGGTGGACTGAATTGATAGTCTGCCCGACTGAGGCTCCCGGTGCGCTGTCGCTTGGTCGTGTCTGTTTAATCAGAGCTTTGTAATCCAGACTAATAATATAAATAATGTGAAAGTGTGTTTGTGAATTTGTTTGTTTGTCGGTCCTTCAGGTCGAAACGGAGCAATGGATAGAGGTGATTTTTGGTATGGGGATAGTTTGGGAGCTTGAGAGGGACATATTTTGCTACTTTTTATTCCGGAAAATTATAAAATTAAAATGGTAACTTTGTATGGAAAACCGTTTACCGTTTAACTGTTGTTCGATACCAAACTGTCATCAACTCTTCCATGGCCGCTTCCAAAGAGTATGTAATCACTGACGTTTTGCTTTGGATTACCTAGAAGAGTGCGCGCCAGATAAGTCTGCGCGGGGTCAAAATCGAATACTATCCATAAGCTTAGAACAAAAAAATTAACTGTAACTAGCGCTAAAAACGTTTCAGTCGCGCGGGCACGCAGAGTTATCTGACTTTGCACTCTACTTTTATGTGATATTTGTGGCAGGAAGTGTGTAAAATTTCTTCGCTATTAATTTTATTTTTCTCTGTCTATCTCTATTAGATGTTGGTGATACGAAGTTATCTATAGGTACTAATATTATAAAGAGGGAAGATTTGATTGTTTGTTTGTTTGCATCGAATAGGCTCCGAAACTACTGGACCGATTTAGAAAATTCTTTCACCATTAGAAAGCTACATTCTTCCCGAGTGTCATAGGCTATATTTTATACCACGGGAACGGGTACCACGCGGATGAAACCGCGAGGATCCGCTAGTCTGATATATATCACTTCACTACATAGTATAAAACAAAGTCGCTTTCTCTGTCCCTATGTCCCTTTGTATGCTTAAATCTTTGAAACTACGCAACAGATTTTGATGCGTTTTTTTTAAATAGATAGAGTGATTACAAGAGGAAGGTTTATATGTACTTTTTATCCCGATATTCCCACGGGAACGGGAACCACGCGGGTTAAAACGGCGGGCGGCCGCTAGTCTGATGTATAAATTATAGTGGACCCGGTGTCCACTATAACAACGTTTGCCGGGTCAACTAGTACGCTATTCTGAGTAAAATACAGGGTATATGTGGGTGAAATCAGTTTACGAAACTGTAACTGAAAGATCGAGTGTCACTACTTTAAAATTTAACACTTAGCTCAAGTCCGAGGGCGCTGATCGTCAAAAATAAGCCTTATTCCCATGACATAATTTAGTTCCAGATATCGACACGCGCCAAGTTATATGGCGCATACTCTATCATACATTTCTTGACAATCATAATTTAACACCTTCATATCACAAGAAAAACAGTTCTATCTTTTTCAAATTAGTTTAACTCACTCTAATTCGCATGAATTTAAATAAAACAAAACATAAAAAAAAATTATGCATGATATTTACAGATAATTACGAAAATACAACTTTATTTTTTAGGTAGAAACTCGTTATAGGTACCTACCTAAATATAATTTTGACCACAAATGCTGACGTCCAATATAAGTTAACATTTCTCTGTAGGATTTGGTCGTTTAAATTGAATTCCAACAGGATTCGCGTCCCTTAATCCTCCACCCGGAAAATAATTAGATGCATGCACGTCTACATTGAAAATGTTAATACCTGGTACCTACTTAGTAACTATTTAGAAATCTGTGGTGTAGTGTATACGTTACAATCAAGAACATTAATCGAAACGAGGAAAGATGTGTGTATTATTAGGACATGAGCTTTTTGTGTTTTCACGTTACGCACTTGGAAAAAAACTAAATAAAGTGTCTAAGCGCCGAACACATCGCCCCTGCGGTCAGCGTTCTGCGTCCAGAACCCCGAGTGTAAGTTTCTTGTCAGAAATTGGATACTATTCGCTGTTTTTACTTCCGCTACTCGCTAGAGGCGCTTATACAGTTTTCATACAAATTGACATAAATACGGAATCGCGATAGTTTGCGTATGCTTTACATTAAAACTTACACTAGGGGTACTGCTTTCACAGTTGCTCACACTGCGAGCGGTATATACCTAAAGGAGTTCAGTAATCCACACGTCACCTGTTCTTATAGTCCCACAATCCTGTCTGTTCCGGTGACATCCGTCACAGAGGAGCCACTTGCAATACGAAATTAGCTGTCAAAATAGACTGTCGTATGAAAACTGTTTTAGTTCCAAAGATTATCACTGGAACAGAAAACGTTCCCGCTGGCCGACGCCAATCGAATCGAGGGGCATCATGTTTAAATCATTCCACGTTTTTCACGAGATACTTATGTACGACTCGTAAATAAAAGCACAATATCACATGTATGCCACGTCGTATTACACGCCATGTTGGCTTGCGCCATTTTTTACCCATAGACTACAGACTAGATTTTAAATATATTTATCTTTCTCTATGCCCACAGTGTAGATGTTTGGATTTGGTTTTTACGTTTCAAAAGGTTTTTTTAGTTCACTGTCTCTCTCAAGCTCACTTTTTTTTCTTTATCTGAATGTATGTACCTACTGCTCTTCCACTTGTTTATGTTTCTGTTTTGTTGTTTCTATTTCGGTTTGTTTGTTTAAGTGTTGTCCGAGCCTTAAGGCCCTGACAGAATAACAGCGCTTCTGGGTCATCCTAACCACCTACGGATGGCCCAGGAGTTTTGTGCTGAGTCAGAGCCTTTTAGCGTCACACCATGTGCTTGTCTATTTGTTTTTATCTTTCTTTTTTGTAAACTGTTTTATTTGTCTATTGTTATTCTCTGTATTTTGTCTGTACTTATGTGTTATGTGGTGTGTTCGTTAATAAATGTTTTTTCTTTCTTTCTTTCACTGTACTTAAAAAATGTCCCTTGTGTCAGTCGAATTAAACATGGAATGGAATTCTGACAGAGCGCGCGTTCCGTTTGACCGCCACGGTCTGTCTGTTTTTGTTGTGTGTGTAGGTTTCTAAAATACATTACAGAGAACGCGGAACGCAGAACAAGGAATTCTGAGCGCTAGACTGCCGCAGTGTGGCCGGCGCCTAAGGGCTATTTATAAAGCCATTTAAATAGTTCGCAATCAAGTTTATCAAAATATTTCGTAGTGGTAACAGTAAACTAAGTATACCATCCGTGAATTGCTGTCTATTGAATTCTTGTTTTTTAAGAGACCGAAGGCAGCTCTGAACTGTTTTTTACGATAACTAAAACGAGAGATTTTCATGCTTGGTATTACTGAAAATTATAACACTTTTAAGGAAAAGATAAAACGCAGCAAGATATCATACCAAACTGCATTGAAATACATTCTATATTTTTTTTCCTTTTGGTGAAAAATAAATTATTTTTTTAGACCATTTGGTACGTCACATAAAATGTTATTGTTCCCAGCCGGCGGACTCATTAAACAATTTTTCACGAGTATTTTTATAGCCATTAGTTTCAAGTTGTTGAACATTATTACATTTAGCTGTGTCTTATTTTTACTCAGCGAAACAGAAATGTAGACTTACTGTTTTATGTACCAGATGGCTGAAATTGTCATCCAAATTGAAAAACCGAAAAGAAATTAACTTTTCATTTTATATCTCGAGACTTTTCCATTCAGCATTTTCCTTTTTAGATCAATTCAGCTATTTTTGAGTAATTGGGTAAAAAACATCCAAACATCCAAGCTTTTCATTTACTAGCCTTCTACACGACGCTATGCAGTGGCAATGTGATATTTTTCCGAGATAAAAAGAAGCTTATGCCACTCTCCAGCTCCCAAACTATCCCCATACCAAAAATCATGTTGTTCCTTTGTATTTTGACGTGAAAGTCGGACAAACGAACAAATACTTACACATTTACATTTATAATATTAGTATGGATAATACTAGAAAGAAATGAAAAAAAAAAATTAAAAAATGAAAAATATTTATTTCGATAACAACAATATTGTAACATACGTTGGGTTGGGAGTTGGGACCGTCTAGTGAGTATTACATGATACTTGTGCCAGACAGCCCCGCTCCTTCATAACACTAACTTACGTAAGTAGGTAGTTAAAGGTACATATACAAAATAATAAAATAGTAACTAAAAAGATCTTAAAACTACTTCTGTGTTGGTGATGCCAGTGTGTTTGTGTGCGTGTGTATATGTGTGTGTATGTGTGTGTGTGTGTGCTTGTTAGCGAGCGTGCGTGAGTTTGTCTCTCTGTGTGTGTGTGTGTGTGTGTGTGTGCATGTTTTTGTGTGAGGAAAGGTTTTAGAGAGTGTATGTTTGTGCGCATGTGCATAATTGGGTCATACGTATGGTAAGAAATGTATTTAAACGTATAAACCGTATTTAAATGTTATATTTAATGGTTGTTTATAAAAATATGTAAGTGAATTGGGTAGATACGATTACAATATTATTACAATTCTTACAAAAGATACGTAGATATAGCTTTTCATTAGATTTAAAACAACATGGGGTAGATGTATGAAATTGTTATAAAGGTAATCAAAAACATTACCTAATCGTGATTACGTTAAAAGGGATTCTGTTTGTTCAAAATTTAATGTTTTGAGCCAGTTAATTACTATGGTTTTACATTCATGGTAGGTTTTAGGATAGATATTTAATGTTTTATTTATTGAGTTATATATTTTTGCAGATCTATAATTAAATTGAATACTAGCAATATTTGTTCTAATCTTAGGGATGTGTATAATATTAGTATTTCTCCTTTTGTTTATTTTATTTATATCATAAGTTAATGTTTTATGTGTTTTAGGAATAATGTTTAAAATATATAGTTTTCTTACAGATAATAGGTTGGAAAGTGTATACAAATCCTCAGTAGGGAATAATTGCTTTTTGAAATACATAATCTTTATTAAACGTCTTTGGGCACGTTCCACCTGTAGAAAGCGGGTTTTCATGGCACCTCCCCAAACAGGGATGCAGTAGCTTATAACAGATTGAACTAGTGCAATATACACTTCATTCAGAAGATTTTTATGCGGCGGCAGCCCTTGTCTTATGATGACTGAAGGGACAATGTGTCTTAATGACTTAAACATCCACATAAGCTTTCTAATCCTCGCAGAAATCATTTCGATGTGGGGGTACCAAGATAAATTCTGATCAACAATTACTCCTAAATATTTAGTATGGTTAATTTTATCTAAGATAGGACATGTGCAATTATTTTTATCAATATCTTTACATGAATGTAATTTAATGTTGAAGTCTAATCGGGGCTGCGTGTTATTATATATACTAAAGCAGATATAGTTGGTCTTTTCCGTATTTAATGTTAACAAGTTGTTCTTTAACCAGTCGGTCACGTGAGACATACCATTTTCAGCGTTAGCTTTAACTTCATCCCAGGTACTACCAGAAAACAAAATTGCAGTATCATCAGCATACGACAGAATTTTAGCTTTTTCAAGTTTCATGTTACAGAGATCATTTATATATACTAAAAATAAGGTAGGACCCTAGACACTACCTTGAGGCACTCCATAGGAGACGGCGACATCGTTACTGAGACACTGATCTAATTTTACAGTTTGATTTCTATTCATCAGAAAGTCTTTGAAGATGGAAAGTTGAGTACCTCTGATACCAATTTTTTCAAGTTTCTGCACAAGAATAGGTATGGAAACTGTATCAAACGCCTTTTTTAAATCGATAAAGGTAGCAAGGCATTTCTCCCCCCCATCGAGATGCTTAGCTATCTGTGAAGTAAGAGATGTCACCGCATCCTCCGTGGATAAGCCTCGTCTAAACCCAAATTGTGACTCAGATATGATATTAAATGTATTTATGTAATTAATTAATCGAGCGTTTAACAATTTCTTCAAAATCTTTGAAAATACCGGTAGTACGGAAATGGGTCTATAATTACCAATGTTTTTTTTGTCCCCCCCCTTGTACACTGGCGTGATGACCGATTTCTTAAGTGCAGTAGGGAAGACACCGGTTTTAAAGCATAAGTTAGCAAAGTATGTAACAACTGGGAGTATCTCATTTTGTACATATTTAACATACTTGCAAGTGATACTGTCCCATCCCGGGGCACTATCAGATTTAAGGTTCCTTATTATAGACTTTACTTCCTCCTCATCTGTTTCTAAGAGGACAAAAGAATGAGACACATTTGGTAAGTTAGAAATATAGTGATTTATCCT
Source organism: Crambus lathoniellus (assembly GCA_949710035.1). Taxonomy (NCBI): domain Eukaryota; kingdom Metazoa; phylum Arthropoda; class Insecta; order Lepidoptera; family Crambidae; genus Crambus; species Crambus lathoniellus. The sequence continues at coordinate 30,541,022 of OX453298.1, read as the reverse complement.
GTCATGAGACAGGCTGGAATTAATGCCACCAGCAAGCTGTTCTCCAATATTAGCAAAGAAATTGTTTATGTAATTTGCTGAATCACTTGGGTTAGCTTTAATACTGACAAGTTCAGGATTAGTCATATTACTTTTATTACAATACGTTATTGTCTTAATATTACGCCAAAGGAGTTTATTATTATTAATAGAATTTTCAATCAAGTTATTTTCATATTTTCTTTTAACTTTTTTTAATAATTTAGTACAAAAATTCCTATAACGGGTATATGTTATTTTCTTTATTTCATTATGAGGGTCATAACGCATATCTTTTTGTAGTTTATTTCGGGTTTTTATACACTTTAATAAACCCGGAGTGATCCAAGGTTTAATGTTACGTTTGCTTTTAGGAATGAGTTTAGTACTTGTATTTAACGTCATGGAATCAATTACTTTTTAATAAGAGATTTTATTAAAAGATTAGGGTCAACACAATATAATAATTCCTTAAGATTTGATTCTTGTAGGTACTTAAGTGCGCTTTCATAGTCTAATACATTTTTAAGTTTGGAAGTGAAGTTATTTTGCTTCGACTTAGATATTGATAGAAACGTTGTGAAATGATCAGTAATAGAAGTATTTAACACAGCTATGAATGCAGACTGTTTTTTCTTATTTATTTTAAGCATGAAGTGGTCTAGGCAATTTTTCCCTCTGGTTGGATATATATGTCCGGGTAGTATACCATATGAGGAAAGCATATCTAGGTAAAGTAATCTGTTTTTATGCTCATAAAAGGGTTCATTGATTTTTGGTGCTATGTTTATATTTATATCGCCGGTTACTATAACACTGTCCTGCGTTCCAAGTGTCTCCAAGTGAGCGCTTAAACTATTAATAAAAGTTTCCGCATTCGCATATGATGGAGATCGATAAATACACATGACAACTTTATTTAGTATATGTATTTGAAGACAAGAAGCCTGATTTAATTTTATTTCCGAGACAAAACTAGAAAGCGTATCTTTAATGTATACGACCACTCCGTCGTTTTGATTTAATTGGTGGGTAGTAGCATAGCGGTTGTAATTCTCAAGCATAGATATTTGTTTTTCGGAGTCAAGTCTGCATTCGGTTAAAACTATAATGTCTGTATCGAAGGAAAGATTCGAAATGTTTGCTAAAAAGTCATTAAAATTCCTTCAATCGCATTAGTTCCATTGCTTTGTTCCATGATGGTACTACTGCGGTTTTTTTTTCGCATTAATACCATTTATGCATGAAGATGAAATGATGGAACTACGGCGAATACTCAAATAAGAATTCTGATTTGTACCATTATGGATGGATAGGTTAAAAGAAGCATTCAACTTCTCAAATACCTTTAGATATTAATTGATTACTATATCAAATTAAAATTCTGAATTTCTAAAATATTTCTTCATATTTTAAAGTATTTAAAGGGTAGTTGTTTAAAAAAATGTTTGCAATTCTCAGAACTATTTACTTAATTGCTATCTGCCCTCCGGCACTCCATCTTAACTTAACATCCGATCGCGCACGATACGAGGCCTACTAGGTACGACACGATTGTGTAGGTACACACGTCAATGTATGCGTGAACTAACTATGCAAGAACTAATTGTTTAATACGTAAAGTAATGTTGATCAAAATATTTAGAATAGAATTCAAATGTTTGGAGGGTATTTCTGAAGTCGAATGCTTCTTTTAAGGCCCGTGGTATCGCCAACGACCTTGGGCATAGAAAAGTGGCCTAATTTTCCCGCCCGCTATCCGCACCAAAACAGCTTAAACACACGTTTCGTCAAAACTATGTATTATTTTAAAACGAAAAATGCTCAGTTTTAAGTTAAGAAAAGTTAGCAATCTTTTCCTGAAAAAAACGTGAAAATATCACTTGTAGTTTAGAAGCAGTAGCGTATTTCAAGTTGAAAACAGCTTCATTTCAATGTTTTTTTTAAATAGTATCTTAAAGACTATGTTTTTTTTAAATGCTCAGATTGAAGTTTATATATCAATATTTAATATTTATTAATTCTGGATTCATCAGTAGGCTAATTTATGAGTTTTAAGGCCTCAAAAATGATCGTTTCACGACTACATGCACCTTAACCTATCCATCCATAATGGTACAAATCAGAATTCTTATTTGAGTATTCGCCGTAGTTCCATCATTTCATCTTCATGCATAAATGGTATTAATGCGAAAAAAAAAATCGCAGTAGTACCATCATGGAACAAAGCAATGGAACTAATGCGATTGAAGGTTAAAATTGCAATTAATACTCCTAATATTTTGCGACATAATTGTAAAATCGGACCTGTTTCTTTTGAAATAAGATAATGTTCTTATTTGGCTATGTATCCCTTACCGTCAGGATGTAATTTCTTTTCACATCGATTACGCGTGTAGGCGTCATGATTATAAGGAGCGGAAAGCCGAAAATGTTCGCTATCACTATTATCAAGCAGCAATTTGGGAGCATTACTCGCAATTCAGCTGTTGAGTGAATGGGAGGACGTGATAATTTTCTCACGGATTCATCGAAACATTGGGGATCTCTTGAGATGGTTTTCTGTGACCATTGACCTTGCAGAAGTGCTAAAATATCTAAAAACAATAAACCTCACATGACAAAAGTTAAAGTTTAAATTATAAATCACACCTATATAGGAAAATTGTTATATGTAGAAAAAATCACAAGCAAAGGATTCGAACCCGCACCACTGGAAATCCGTGTGTGTGCAATTTTACCTATACTTACAAAATTGCATTGTGAATGCATAAAAAATAATTAATCAAAATTCTAAAAGATGCTCATAAATGAAAATTTCTTTTACTTCATTTTAAAGAGATATGTACTTATAAAAAACGCAAGTTTTTTTTCTAGAACTGTACGGATAATCCTAGCTTTTTTTTTATAGTATGGGCTTGCTCTTGGCTTCATACTGAACCTTAGGGTAAGGGAAGAAATGTAGCTTCAGATATTTTTCTAAATTGTGTCTGGCTGCGTCATTAGATTCAGATGTCGACCATTCACATGACCAAATGGACGCTGTATATAAATTGGCTTGAATGACACAAGGTTCTTCGATTTCTTCACCGAAAGAAAATCAAAGACCTTCTTGAGTAGGTCCAATTGGCTTTAACTACGAAGGCCTTTTTCAATTCAGTACCTTTCCTAATTGTGCCCATTAGGCTATTGGAGTGTTTCGAACGCTTTTGATAGTCCATCCGTTGATGGAAGTCTTTTTTTCTCGCTACAAACCTCCATCGAAAGTAGCCACTTTAGCCCCAAGTTTTAAAAAGTGTGGCAATGGGCAAATGTTTTAGGTTTCTTTAATTATAAATAAATAGTATTAGGAAACTCTTATATCATTATTAGGGCAAAACAGTCACTGCTGAGTAAAGAAAACTAGACGCACTTAATTTTCTTCTTCTCTCTCTCTTACTTACTCTTCATTGCACTTAATAATAATTACATAAAAAAATTAAACAACATGTGAGCAACAGTAGACTTATCTCTAAAGAGATCTCTTCCAGCCAACCCAAGACACGTGAAAAATTGAAAAAAAGAAACAGAAGTTGCAATGCAGGGTGCAAGAGACAAAATACTCTACTTTAATGCCGCGTTTTGCAGGCGGTCACAGAAAAGCCGAATATTGTCATGCTTAGAAGGAACTTTTAATTCAGAATTTCAAATACTTTTTTTACTATTAGGAGTAGAAAGATGAGCGAGCACAACCTATTCTTTCGACTCCTAATAGTAAAAAAATATCAAACCTTTAGCGGAAGTCATGCAAGACGCACCAAAAGCTTGCAAATAAATGCAGAATATGCAAAACAGTAACACGTGCAGTGATACGCAACAGTTCATCGACTACTCTACAATATACTTTGTTTAATGCAGCGTGGGTCCTATGATAGCTCATTTTAATGCAAAGTAAAATGTTGCTTTTCACAAGGAATAGAGTTCTTATTTTTCTAGCATAAGCTGCATTAAAAATGTCTAATGCTATTTTTCTTGAATTTTATTCCAATAGCATAAAGAACTTTTTGCTTTGCATGAATGAGCTGTCATAGGACCCATGCTACATTAATTACAAAGTATACATGTCGCAGGTATTTTGCCTAAGTCGTGATATTATAATTCCACTAGTGAAATTATAATTTCACGTGATATTATGAATAGACAGTACGAGACAGTATGCACACGGCTGCGAGCCTCGGAAGTCCTGTAGAACACGTGATAGGTTAGAAATTTAAGGCGATCGCGAAGCGCAGCGAAGCGATTGCCTTAAATTTCGTGGTTATTTTTTTTATTGATACAAAAATACTGTCTATTCATAATTTAACTAGTGGAATTATAATATCACGTGAAATTATAATATCACGTGAAATTATAATTTCACTAGTGGAATTATAATATCACGACTTTGACAAAATCTCTGCGACATACACGTGTTTTATGTCGACACGGAGCATCCTCTCTGGAGTTGTTGAGCTGTGTAATACCTAACACCAAGACTCTGTCCAAGTCAGTCAATGTTATAGGGTAATGCAATCAACCTTGGAACCAGCCCTTTATTCACATGTACAGGTGATAGGAGCGGAGGTGCGATTTATTTTTAGGCGATGCACAAACGTAGACACTTTTCGTGTCTATTAGTTACTTACAACGGTAGACAAAGGTAGACACTCTTGTGTGTTGCATGGGACACAAGTCGCGCCGAAAACGCCCCAGTCACGCGCAGAGTTATCTGGTACGCACTCTATATAAATAAGTCAAACTCACAAACACAGTCACTTCGCTTGACAAGAAAACGTTCCGTTCGATATGATGTGATGAAACCAATAGTTGCCATACTTAAGCCAAACACAAACTCCTAAATATCAGTAGATTTTCTCTATTTACGAAAAAAACAGTAGTTATGGAGCTTAGGCCTAAAATCATGTAATCTCCTGGAAATTCAGGAGCTTTTGCAGCAGAGGATAGGAGTGATCTTCTCTTCAATCTTAACAAAAGTGAGTGATCCACGTTATTGTCCACATAATTTTTATCTCAGGTTTAACAAGTTTTTTACTTCGCAGTAATGTTTTAACCATTTCTAACTATTATATCTTCCCAAACTTTTGTTAAAATTGAAGAGAAGATCACTCGTATCACCTGCACGTCTTATTCACTATCGTTTGACAATGGAAACGGATTCAAATGTTGTGCTTTGTTTTCATCATTTTGAATTGACTGACAGTGACAATGTGTACATTCCTCTCTCGGAAACGTTTCCTAACGTTTGAGAATAAGGGTGCTGGACATAAGTGCTTACCGCGAATGTCGTAAACAGGTTTAAATGAAGACGCGCGGAACGGGAAACGTCATTTGAAGCGAAATGTGCGAACATTCCGTAAATTGTGGCTCATTTCCACCCGCTTAGCGACACGCCTGGCAACCAACACTTCCAACTTGTTAATGGCTATCGTGACGTTTATGCGTTAGTATATGCTTAGTTTGTATTAAACAAAATACTTTGAAAGGTAAGTAAGTACTTTACCTACTTACATTATTCAATTTTCTAAACTAGTAAATTAAAAGTAAGACATAAAAATCCAAGCTTAAAGCCTCGATAGCCAGCAGCTCTCACTATTGATGGAACAGGACACTCCCATCTTCTTGCTTTGATTCACACAACTTTAACACCATTTTGTAGCATGAAATGCGTACAGTCAGCGTCAAAACTATCTGAGCTTTAAAACCTATTAAAAATATCTGAAAATTTGGCATAAATCACTCTTAGGGCGTTTGTGCACTACACTGAATTTTACCGATCCGGAAAAAAACGGATGCTTGTATTTTAATAATTAATTATTATAAATAATTTATATTTTATTTTGGCAACAAACAGTCGTTTTTTTACTAAAGTACTTAATTAATATCTTACTAGCTATAATAGAAGGTAAAATTCAGTGTAGTGCACAAACGCCCTTAGCTCCTAAAAGATGTACTTTCATTTGTTGTCTTTTGTTCTCAAACAGCAAATGAATATGCATCTTAACGTTTTGACATAATATTGATATTTGTCAAATATTCAGATAGGTACTTTTGGTGGGTTTAGATTATTTTGAAGCTGGCTATACATAATAATATGGTTTAGATGTAAATATGACTGGAGCCAGTCTTAATCAAACCTTTTCCTATAGTAAGTGTTGGAAATAGCAAATAATAATATAATATATAATAAAATAATATATAAATATTTGCCATATTTGTATCTATGGTTGTATACATCTATGTTATACTCTCTGTCTGTCTGACTTTACTGCCTTGCTCTCTGTAAGAACGTACAATAAACATCCGTTTATTTAACGCTGATCTCGGCTTTTTCTTATCTCTTGCGGTCATATTCCAACAGGTTATGGGTCCAGGCTACGCTTTTTCAAAATAGTTTTGTAAATAACCGTTTGAGATATAAAAGTAAAATTTAAAATTTAACTGTCAAAATGGAGTCGCTAAAAGAAATATCCGACAATTTAATGGAGATCGCTACGGTACCTACATGGAAATTTAGAATAAGGTCACTGTTGAATGAATTGCAAGTTTTTAATGTAGTGGATGCACCACCGCCACCAGAACAGGATCAAGAATGGGCACGGAAAAACCGTCTCGCAAGAGGTACATAGTTGAGTACCTTAGTACACTATTCCTTTTTGAGTCTTTTACAAGAATTGATCACAGCGAAAGGTATTTTTGATGAATTTAAGTGTGAAGAATTTTACGCAGCTAGCATTTCGTAAACAATTTATTACATTTTTTATAACAACCAGATATGTCATCCAACATTTTATTTACTTTGTTGATAATATTGTGACCGAATATGGATTCCCACCGATGGGATAAGATAGATCGAATCTCATATCGCACGCTGAGAACGAAAATGATCTAATCCAAAGTTTGTGGTTTTTGGATAATGAAGAAATTAACATGCGATATTGCTTACCCTGTCTGTATCTTATGACGGCGTAATGGAAACTCTGGGTGAAGAAGAATAATCTTAGCTTTTGTGAAAACATGTTTGGTGGATTAATCAAGACGTTAGAATAACCTGAAACAACTACGAGCTGACAATTATGCATATGTCCATTAAGGAAAAGACATATAATCGCAACACAATAATGTGAAGAAACAATCTCAATATTAACAAACAAAAAGAAACTTCATGGCAGGAAAGAGTTCTAAGATTTCTAAGTTGCATAGTGAGCATTGTTGCCGCAGAATATTGTCATGTTAAGATTGTCATTATTGCAAGAAAATACAGCAGAACGAAGCCACTGGTCGCAGCAGTCACCTACCGATTGCAAATACTATTCAACCACTCAACAATGACGAGGGCAGTCTCGCTTTTATATTTGCACAGTGTACGTCTTCAACTCAATCAAGTTCTAATGAAATATGTTTTCTTTTAGATTTAGAGGCGACTGATCACAGTGTTAATTCCAAACATTTGCAAACTCCGTTGAAAATCGGCGTTGCTGAAAATATTCCAAGCCTTTCTGGATTTGGTAAAAGAAGCATAAATATTACGATGAATTCAAGTTGTTATGGGAACATGGATGATGTTTGTATTCACCAAAGGGGCCCTACAATACAACTAAGTATCAGTAAGTCGTATACAAGAAGCTGGGTATTCAATCATTTTTCAAATATTGAGATACGCAGTTTCAAAAATAATAAATGTCTATTGTCTGGTATAAAAACCAATAATAATTTATTTAAATTATTCTTTCATGTCAATAAAACGCAAATTATTATGATTGATGGCAAAAGCATCTAACTTGGCTCGGAAACTTGCTTAAAACTTGTGAACAGGTTCGAAAGAAACCCAGGCAGCGGTTATAACGCTCGCGATCGATTTTGAAAAACCTAGTTAAAGATTTCCTAAGCCCTTGCGTCTAAGACATGAATAAATATGCAATAAATAATATTGTTTTAAATGAAAAGGGATATTGGTGAACCATGTACCTACTTGGTAAACAATCTCACCTACCTTTGTGAAATATTATAAGGTTTTTGTAAATAAAAATAAGAATTTCTTTAATTTGAAAGTGGTAGTTTTATACTGCGATGATTGCCGTGAGTATCTTTGAAATGATTTTAAAGAATATTGTGTTGGCAAGGGTATAATGTATCACTTAACTGTACTATACACAACACAACAAAATGGTGTATCAAAGCGTATGAATCGTACATTGACTGAAATGGCTCGAACCTGAGTTACAAGTGCGAAACTTAATAAGTCTTTTTGGGGTAAAGCTATTTTAACAGCTACGTTTATAACAAATATACTACCCACCAAAGCTCTGATAACTAAAACACCATACGAAATGTGGCATGGCAAAAAAAAAACCAAACAATTAATTATTTACGGTTTATGTTAATAATAAAACACGTAAATCAAAATTCGAAGAAGAATCTTTCAAGTCGATATTAGTTGGTTATAATGTAAATGGCTACAAATTATATAAATGTTGATAACAATGACTTCTTTGTAGCTCGTGACGTCATATGTGATGAAATAGTTATATGAACGAACACGACCACGATACAAAAGTGCAGATAATATAGTGATAGGTACCTGTGAAAATTAGTAAGCCTGACATAGATTCGGCAAAGCTAATAATACGCACAGAAATTAGTAAGCCTGACATAGATTCGGCAAAGCTAATAATACCTACAGAAATTAGTAAGCCTGACATAGATTCGGCAAAGCTAATAATACGCACAGAAATTAGTAAGCCTGACATAGATTCGGCAAAGCTAATAATACGCACAGAAATTAGTAAGCCTGACATAGATTCGGCAAAGCTAATAATACCCACAGAAATTAGTAAGTCTGACATACTTAGATTCAGCAAAGCTAATAAACGACCTCCAACAATATTCAGTTTCCACACAAAATCAATCATGTAACATAAAGCGTAGTGAAAGAATTCTCAATCAAACTCCTAAAGAATTATAAAAAAAGAATGATACAGATTTGTACTTGTCACTTACTAAATGTTCAAATTGTTACCATCTAATAACACAGATGTTTTTGGTAGAGAACACAATACAGAGCGAATTCGATTCACTTAAGAGTAACCAAACCTGGAATCTTGTTGAAAGGCCAAATAATGTTAATCTTGTCAGTTGTAATGGACCTTTTCCAATGACTATATAGACGTTAAAACTTTTTTTTTAAATGGCATTTTAAAAGAAAATATTTGTATGAAATACCTAAGGGTACCTACTGCAAAAGATGTAAGCATATTGAACAAATCATTGTAAGGTCCCGGGCTTCCAGATGTTGTTTTGAACGATTCAATATTGCTCTTAAAGAAATGGGGCTTAAAAACTCTGAAGGAGATCCTTGTTTAAACATTTTAGAAAAATGTAATATAGATGAGAATGTGTTTTATGTTTCACATGTGGATATTTTAATTGAACGAACAAAGAATACTTACTATATCTTTAAACCAATCTTTATACCACTATATTTAACTAAATGTTCAATGGATAACGGTAATCGAACAAATCTCTTTTCCGTTGCAAAATGGATGAAACTGAATTAAATTCTGATAGTTACATACTATGATGAACCTTGTAAAAATAATGAGGAGCTATGGAAATGCTTGAAACATCTATTATGTAAGATACATTAAAGGTACTATAGGTAAAAAAATGTGATTATAAGCATTTAATAATTGGTTATGCTGATTCTGACTGGGGTGGCGACCAACAAGACAGAAAAAGTACATCAGGATACAAGCATTCGCTAAATGTACAATTTCGTGGAATACACGAAAACAAAATCTGTCGCTGTCTCTTCTTGTTGCATTTGTATCGCCAATAACCCTTCAAATCATAAAACGTCTAAACATATTGCTATCAAGTACCATTACATATGGGAACAAATCGCTAACAAAATCTTTAAGCTAGAATCTATTTCCACAGGAAACCAACTAGCTGATTTATTTACAAAAGCGATATCCTGTAAAAAGTTAATTATTATAAAAGCTAATTTAAGGTTATCCTAACATATTAATATTCAGTTATGATGTTACAGTAAGTTCTTATTGCAAGTTTTCAAAACATCGCAAGGATTAAAATGATGTTGTTAATGAGAAGAAAGATATTTAAGTTATATTTTTAAAATTGTAATACTTGACTTTTTGAGGGGGACTGTTGGAAAACACAAAAACCCAAGTCCGTAATAATATCTATGGTTGTATACATCTATGGTATACTCTCTGTCTGTCTGACTTTACTGCCTTGCTCTCTGTAAGAACGTACAATAAACATCCGTTTATTTAACGCTGATCTCGGCTTTTTCTCATCTCCTGCGGTCATATTCCAACAATGTTGGAATATGACCGCAGGAGATGAGCGATATCATTGCGATGTTTTGAAAATATAAAATAAGTACTTACTGTAACATCATAACTGAATATTAATATGTTAGGATGAACTTAAATTAGGTCTTAAATCTAAGAACTTTTTACAGGATATCGCTTTTGTAAATAAATCAGCTAGTTGGTTTCCTATGGAAATAGATTCTAACTTAAAGATTTTGTTAGCGATTTGTTCCCTTATGTAATGGTACTTGATAGCAATATGTTTAGACGTTTTATGATTTGAAGGGTTATTGGCGATACAAATACAACTTCCGTAGAAGAGACAGCGACAGAGTTTTGTTTTCGTGTATTCCACGAATGCTTTAAATAAGTATCCTGATGTACTTTTTCTGTCTTGTTGGTCGCCACCCCAGTCAGAATCAGCATAACCAATTATTAAATGCTTATAATCACATTTTTTACCTAAAGTACCTCTAATGTATCTTACATAATAGATGTTTCAAACATTTCCATAGCTCCTCATTATTTTTACAAGGTTCATCATAGTATGTACCTATCAGAATTTAATTCAGTTTCATCCATTTTACAAGGGAAAAGAGATTTGTTCGATTACCGTTATCCATTGAACATTTAGTTAAATATAGTGGTATAAAGATTGGTTTAAAGATATAGTAAGTATTCTTTGTTCGTTCAATTAAAATATCCACATGTGAAACATAAAACACATTCTCATCTATATTACATTTTTCTAAAATGTTTAAACAAGGATCTCCTTCAGAGTTTTTAAATCCCATTTCTTTAAGAGCAATATTAAATCGTTCAAACCAACATCTGAAAGCCTGTTTGAGACCTTACAATGATTTGTTCATTATGCTTATACATAGTTATCTTTTGCAGTTATACCCTTAGGTATTTAATACAAATATTTTCTTTTAAAATGCCATTTAAAAACGCAGTTTTAACGTCTATATGGTCATTAGCAACTAGGCAGAATTTATAACACGAAGTTTCGTAAAATTCATTATTTTACAACTGACAAGATTAACATTATTTGACCTTTCAACAAGATTCCAGGTTTGGTTACTTTAAGTGAATCGAATTCGCTCTGTATGGCTTCTAACCACTTATTGGTATCATGTCTGCCAAAATCATCTGTGTTCAGATGGTAACGATTGAACATTTAGTAAGTGACAAGTACAAATCTGGATCATTCTTTTTTATAATTCTTAGAAGGTTGATTGAGAATTCTTTCACTACGCTTTTTGTTACATGATTGATTTTGTGTGGGAACTGAAAATTGTTGGAGGTCGTTTATTAGCTTTGCTGAATCTATGTCAGACTTACTAATTTTTGTGGGTATTATTAGCTTTGCCGAATCTATGTCAGGCTTACTAATTTCTGTGCGTATTATTAGCTTTGCCGAATCTATGTCAGGCTTACTAATTTCTGTAGGTATTATTAGCTTTGCCGAATCTATGTCAGGCTTACTAATTTCTGTAGGTATTTTTAGCTTTGCCGAATCTATGTCAGGCTTACTAATTTCCACAGGTACCTATCACTATATTATCTGCACTTTTGTATCGTGGTCGTGTTCGTTCATTTATCTATTTCATCACATATGACGTCACGAGCTACGAAGAAGTCAGTGTTATCAACATTATATAATTTGTAGCCATTCGCATTATAACCAACTAATATCGACTTGAAAGATTCTTCTTCGAATTTTGATTTATGTGTTTTATTATTAACATAAACCGTAAATGATTAATTGTTTGGTTTTTTTGCCATGCCACATTTCGTATGGTGTTTTAGTTATCAGAGCTTTATAGGACAGTATATTTGTTATATACGTAGCTGTTACAATAGCTTTACCCCAAAAAGACTTATTAAGTTTCGCACTTGTAACTCAGGTTCGAGCCATTTCAGTCAATGTACGATTCATACGCTTTGATACACCGTTTTGTTGTGTTGTGTATGGTACAGTTAAGTGATACATTATACCCTTGCCAACACAATATTCTTTAAAATCATTTCAAAGATACTCACGGCAATCATCGCAGTATAAATTTACCACTTTCAAATTAAAGAAATTCTTATTTTATTTACAAAAACCTTATAATATTTCACAAAGGTAAATGAGATTGTTTACCAAGTAGGTACATGGTTCACCAATATCCCTTTTCACTTAAAACAATATTATTCAAAATCGATCGCGAGCGTTATAACCGCTGCCTGGGTTTCTTTCGAACCTGTTCACAAGTTTTAAGCAAGTTTCCGAGCCATGTTGGATGATTTTGCCATCAATCATAATAATTTGCGTTTTATTGACATGAAAGAATAATTTAAATAAATTATTATTGGTTTTTATACCAGACAATAGACATTTATTATTTTTGAAACTGCGTATCTCAATATTTGAAAAATGATTGAATACCCAGCTTCTTGTATACGACTTACTGATACTTAGTTGTATTGTAGGGCCCCTTTGGTGAATACAAACATCATCCATGTTCCCTTAACAACTTGAATTCATCGTAATATTTTTGCTTCTTTTACCAAATCCAGAAAGGCTTGGAATATTTTCAGCAACGTCGATTTTCAACGGAGTTTGCAAATGATTGGAATTAACACTGTGATCAGTCGCCTCTAAATCTAAAAGAAAACAAATTTCATTAGAATTTGATTGAGTTGAAGACTTACACTGTGAAAATATAAAAGCGAGACTGCCCTCGTCATTGTTGAGTGGTTGAATTGTATTTGCAATCGGTAGGTGACTGCTGCGACCAGCGGCTTCGTTCTGCTGTATTTTCTTGCAATAATGACAATCTTAACATGACAATATTCTGCGGCAACAATGCTCACTATGCAACTTAGAAATCTTAGAACTCTTTCCTGCCATGAAGTTTCTTTTTGTTTGTTAATATTGAGATTGTTTCTTCACATTATTGTGTTGCGATTGTATGTCTTTTCCTTAATGGACATATGCATAATTGTCAGCTCGTAGTTGTTTCAGTTTATTCTAACGTCTTGATTAATCTACCAAACATGTTTTCACAAAAGCTAAGATTATTCTTCTTCACCCAGAGTTTCCATTACGCCGTCATAAGATACAGACAGGGTAAGCAATATCGCATGTTATTTTCTTCATTATCCAAAAAACACAAATTTTGGATTAGATCATTTTCGTTCTCAGCGTGCGATATGAGATTCGATCTATCTTATCCCATCGGTGGGAAATTGTAAATATAAATATAATTAATTATATTATAAAAATATTATATTATATTATATTATATTATATTATTAAATATTCAACATAGCAAATTGTGGTGTGATCCTCTGTGGTCGGACCACATTTCAGTACCCAGATGCTTTAAAGTGCAATAACAGCTACCTGTATGTAGTCTACTTTTCAACTCCAAAAGTGGTGTTTCGAACACCATTGCTTATAGGTATCAGTCTATTATAATAATTATGTTCTTTACAGATCTAAACTTCGAATGTTATTAATTATACATAATGAAGTAAATTGCTACATGGTGATAAAAAACCTATTTGTCAGTAGTAAATAGTTGCTAGACGTAGCTAAGCCGGGTGAGCCTTAAATTATTTTCGTAGTTTCTAAGAACTTGAAACTCTTTATGAGGAGCCCGTAGCGCAGTGATTAGCGCGCTCGGCCTGCGATCGTTGAGATTAAGCAACTTTCGCAATGAGCGATCAGGGGAAGGCACATTTAACCTTTGGTTCCGGCTTCGTTTGCAGTTGTTCATTGTCATCATCATCATCAGCCATTTAATGTCCCCACTGCTGGCGCACTGGCCTTCCTTATGGATGGATAAGGAGAATGGGCCATGACCCACCACGCGGGCCTAGTGCGGATTGGTGGGTATTAACGACTGCAAGTGCAGCCGGGACCAACGGCATAACGTGCCTTCCGAAGCACGGAGGAGCTCGAGATGAAAAGTTTTTTGGTCACCCATCCCGTGACCGACCATTGCGAAAGTTGCTTAACCTCAACGATCGCAGGCCGAGCGCGCAGTTGTTAATACTCACCAATCGACATTGGGTCCGGTTTTCATGGCCCATTCTCCTTATATTACACTACTCTAAAGAAAATAGGGGCCACTGGTCTTTTTCATACAAACGTGCTCACTATAGCGTCTCATAGATGAGTAACTTTTTGCATCTCTGCAATGATTTTTACGTCAATTGAGAGACCAAACGCCTAATTATAAAATCTCGTTTTCAAAAATTGTCAACAATCGCTCAATTCTCTCAAAAAGAAAAAACAATAAACCGAATGCCACGCTCCATATTATCGTTATATTATGGCATTTGATTACATATTCGCTTAACGCCTTTAGGTTTGCTATTAATGGCTTTATATTAAATTCTTTCTGCAAAATGGTAGATCAATAAAATCCAGAAAAAGCATGTGGCTTTATTATGACTGTTATGGGTTTGTTCTTGATTTCCATCTTACCTGTGAAACAAGACAGGTTCTTAGATAAAACCGAACTTGTATTGATTGATCATTGGTACTGATTCAGCACCTGAATGGTATATCCACCACATTTACCCAAATACGAGAAAATATTAGTACCTATTCAAATTACAATTACCAGACTGAAGACCAGCCCCCCTAGCATGACCAACAAAATTCGATATGATATGATAAGTTATCCGGTTTAAGGCGATACTCGGAAAAAATGTGCTGAAGCGAGATAGCAATGAGAAAACGACGCCCGCGGGAGCGAGACCGATTTTGCAGATTAGGCGTAAAAAACACAAAATCACTTCGTATTAAGAAACTACAGCGATTTAAAAAAATGCTTCTATACGATCCTCAATATTATTGGTGTCCACTAATTAAACCAATTTCCAATAGTGTAAGTAGCCCCATTTAAGAATAATCTTCACTTTTCGTATTTTTTTGAGGTCTTTTCGAAAATAAAAAGTGTCGAGGCAAAATCATAAAATCGTGTTTTTGAAACTATACGATTCTAGATAAAGGTATAAAGAAATATATATCTTATTACCAGATTTTTAACAACTGTAACCGTCCTATAGTTTTAAATCAAAAAGTCTATATTTTTCCGAGTAGCGCCTTAACTGTCAAAAGACTATGGGTTTTGACGTTTGAATGTCGATAAGTCGCTCTATCATGCGATACATATCACGTTTTGGGTGGTCATGCTAGGCTTACTGAGACTAACCAGAACCCGGGACCAAAGTGATAGCAGTACTTTGAAGACGTGAAGCGTACGTCATTCGACTACAGAGGTCGTCAATAAGAAAGTTAGGTTTGAGTGTAAGATCATGTTTCACCTTAAAACCGCCAAATTTTAATCTTTAAACTTGTTTTTACTGCCAATAAACAGAACTGAAACACGCGCCAAAACATCAGCCTGGGGCCCGATTCTCAGGCATTCGAACTTTTTCAGTGTGGTAATTCGTATGTCGAACATTTTGTTTGTGGTTTCTATTGAAAAGCTAGAACGTTTCAAACAAACTAAGCTGTCTCACATGTCAAAAATTCATTTTGACAGCTAAGTTCGTATACGAACATCTATTGGTTTTTACCACTCGTAGCGTTCGACTGGTTTTCGATCGAACTTTTTCGATAGTGAAATTCTGACAATACAAAAACTGTGTTATATTTGAATTTCGAGCTATAAATGTGAACTTTTCTCGATTGCCTGAGAATCGGCCCCCTGAATTTGAAAATTGCCGCAACATGAGTCTTGGCCTCCGATGAACACCTGAAGTTATTTGAGATCTTTCGCAACGGGTCGGGAGGCTATGGGGACCGGGACCAATGGTCCACAAAGCCTAATTTTATTTAAATTCAAATTTTCAGGAGGCCTAGTGGACCGCGGCTGTGGTCCACAAATCAATTTATTTTATTTACGTGTTTTAATGGAGGCTTTGGGGACCGCCACCGCCAGAGAGTACAAATGACATACTGAATGATTTTGAGAACGGTCAACAAAAAAAGGGGTGGGTTAGTATGAAAAACATTGGCATGTATGTTCCTTGGGGAGTGGAAGGGAGCACTAAGAGATGATTTTTGGAAATTTCCCTCTAAGGGGGTAAAAAAGGGATCTACGTAGACGACTTCGCGAGCGGAGCGCTATTTAAATATAAAACAAACTTTGATAAATTTTTGTTTGAAAAATTCAATGATTTTTTTAAATAAACGAAGCCATCTCCCAAGTAACTCGACCGACAATCCAACCTGGGACCTTTCACGGACCGGGCGAATCCCATGACCGCCACGCTACAGAGTCGTTAGAAGATGCGTCAAATTTTTCTAAAACTTTTTTTGCTGTTAGCCAGCGTTTATTTTATTAATGTGAAGATATTACTACCCTCAACACGACACTTGAATGAAATAATTTCCCATATAAATTGACAATCGAGTACGATGTAATAATTGGGATTTTGAATAAAAAAGTTATTATGTAACTTTTCTTATTTATTTTAAAACTTCATTATCAATAATAATATTATAATTATATCATATTATTATCATTTAATGCGAAAAACTTATTATTTTTTTCAGTTAATTATAAACAGTTCAAAATCCATAAAATTTGAACAAAAATCACGTGACTATGAACGCGCCACGATTGGTCACCATAGATAGTTGTGGCGTCATAATGTTAAAGCTATTTCAACAGAACAGTGTTTACGGCTTTAACAATATTGAAAATTTATTGTTAAAAAACGAATTCCGATTAGCTATTAGCACAGTCAACGAAGAAATATAGAAGAAAATGCTTGGAACACAATTTTTGACTTTGTAACTTTGTTTGGGCTAGATAAAATGGAAAACATATCAAAAGTCCCCGCCCGTAGCCCTTAAGCTGGGGGAGGGGGAGGTTTGAAGGTCTCATTTTTTTGGTTTTGGATTATATCTCAGAAACTATGCGTCCCAGCGACATGTTCACTATGTGCAAAATGAAAGCTGATTTAATTTGCTACAAGTTCTATTCAGTCAAGTTTTTCGATATGTTGTATAGTTTTTGACCGGATAACTTTCTAACGATGCACCCAAAAACTAAATGCTAGGCATAGAATCGTAGAGCATTCAATTCTCTTCAATAATATATTACTTTACTACTAGCAATACCCCCGCGACTTCGTCCCCATAAAATTGAATTCACAAAGTGATAACCCTTTTTTTTAATGTCGTTCTTGTTTTGTACCATTATGTATGAATACTATATATAGATATAGACATTCAGCCTTATCACCACTTATCATCAGGTGTGATGAAGGCTAAGTGCTACACCGTAGTTATATAAAAAAATAGACTTATATTTTTCTTATTAACCAACCCCCTTTTTGTTGACCGTTCTCAAAATCATTCAGAATGTCATTTGTACTCTCTGGCGGCGGTGGTCCCCAGAGCCTCCATTAAAAAATAAATTTATTTGTGGACCACAGCCCCGGTCCACAAAGCCTCCTGAAAATTTAATTTTAAATAAAATTAGGCTTTGTGGACCGTTGGTCCCGGTCCACAAAGCCTCCCGACCCTTCGCAACCTTATCGGACCATCAGTAGCGCAGGCATCCCACAGGTCGTTTACCAGACGGTCCTCCGAGGTGTGCTCTTTTGGTTGCACGATCCAACGGGGCGCCGACCGTGCCGTGACCGTGTGTCGACGGGCATTGTGAAAGCTGTCTATGTAGCTCATACATTTCTACCTTAAAACGTGATCGTGATCGTGTGTATGTGAAAAGGCACTAACGGTTACCACAACGACAGTTTTTCGTGTTAGGGCTACAGGTGATTTTGTTTCCGCGATATTGTGGCTGGCCCTATAGTAAAAATTTGTTCGTATTAATGCATACCATCCTGCGTTAAATAAAAAAGAAATTAAGGTGCTTACATAATTTTATAACCAATGGTTTCTTTGCGTCAAACGTAAAGAGACGTTTTTAGATAAGTTAACTGTACAACTGTTAAGTGAATTGTTGACAAAACAAACTTCAAACTTTTAGGACTTATAAAGCTTCTCTAACTTCTCGACAAAAATATCGATACTTATCCCTTTGTTAGCTTTACGTGACCAATTTAGGCACTTCGCTCATATTTTTTTTTTGTGGCAAATAATGTTCGGGAAATTAATTTCTGATATTTTTCGTCGAAATTGTGAATGTTTTTCAAATTATTAGCTTATTTGTTTTGTCTTGCTTTATCAACTAAACGATATAGGTTATAGGTAATATAAGATTTTTATTTAAATGCTTGTTGTTCGTTGCGGTTGTAGAATATTTATTTTACTACTAATAAACTTTAAGTGCTTAATCTAAATAATTTTGTTAGAAAGAGTCACCGCAACTCTAATAAATACGTTTTAAATTTGAAACCCCTTTTAAAAGAATATTGCTATGAACCCAGTTAAAGTAACTACTTAGAAGAAAAACCGACAAAATCATAACCCGTCAAAAGAACCGAACTAATGAAGAAATGTTAATTTTGTTCATTAATGCGTATTAGGATCAAAAATGGGAAAGCCGTATGAGGATGGAAATGAGATCGAGAATGGGATGGAAATGAATTCGACATCAAAGTAGAGCAATCTATAGCCATAAAAAATAACTAGGTATTAGGTAGTGAAAAGATATTCGTAACATAATCGTTCTTGCTCGGTGTGATATGTATTGAGTATACGAAAAACCTCACTTGATCAGTTAACATTTCAAGGATTCCATAGAACTAATAAATCATTTAGGTAAGCTCGTTCTTAGATTTATTGATCCCATGACTGCTCTAAGTATAATATATTATGAAAAGAATGACGGTGGATAAGGGTCCACTATCCATCATATTATTTGAATATTATACTGCAATAAGTTTACGGCAGTTTTTACCCAATATATAAGGTTTTCATATGAAAACCGTCTGTAGCAGAGTACATTTTACACTTTTTTACTAAGTAAATAGCTTTTAAATAGGTAGTTACATTTCGTTTGTTGTTTGTATTTGCTAGTGTTAAAGGTTTAATCTAAATGACAATCAATCAAAAATAGTCGAAAGAACTACTTACTACCTCTAAGCTTAATTATTTTCATTTTTTTATTTAGTTACGAACATATTATCAAAGAAGGTAATTTTTAAAATTAACACAAAAAGTTACTTTTGTCATTGATTGTTTCAAACCGTAGGCACATTTTGACAAACATTGAGGTAAACACGTCAAATAAGTTAAGTCGTTGTTTGTTAATCGTTTTACTAATGCTAACAAGCTCACAATAATGAACGGTTCAAGTAAACAAACATTGTCATTAGCGGACGTGTAAACACTGTGACAAGACAACACTGTGCTGTGCAACTTAGGTCGAAAACAGACGATCGATTTTGATTGCACCAGCTGATTTTAATTGCTGCTGCGAATCGACGTCCGATTTCGCCCGGACACGATGCACATGGATGGCGCGCGCCTATTTTTGTTGTTGTTCTCGATTTTTTAATGTAGAGGTTATTATTACTAACTTAAAGCGTTTCAAGACTACAACATTAGTTAAGAATGCTTTTTTTTTCTAATACATCGCCAAATATACCTGTATGCTCGGAGATGTGTCAAGTCAAAGCCATCTTCTATCTCACTCGTTGCGGAGCGCAAGCAGCCGAGAAATAATAGCGGGCCATGGTCAAGTCCATCTACAACTTGACACCCGTCAGTCTCGAACTTGTGGTGACGGAAATCGAAATTTAAACTTTATTAGGTACTTACATTGTAACGTCATTTTTCGAGTGGTTGGCTGAGGAGGCACATGTACCTATCTATGTATTATCCGAGTAATATGTCGATATTTTGTTTAGGATGCCTGTGTTCCTTATCCTATCGTACAGGTTAATAGGAGATGCATCGGCTCAGGGGTGCTGCAGGCCCCCACGAATGCTTCGCCAGGACCACGCAATAACAGGACTAATGCTTCGAGACGTATCCCTGCCCCGCGCAAATACGCAGAACCACGAAGAAACCCGTTGTGAAAGCAAGAAATAACGGCAAATCACAAAAAAAAAATTGTCCCCATCGGGTTATCGCGTAGGTACGGTTCTAGGGTTAATTTAGCGGCTATTGGTCACTACTAACTAACGGCGTTTCAAGAATACCACGTTAGTTAAAAATCGAATTCCTTGCGTCTAAGTGCAATTTGGAAGCAGGACTTGTAAACACTACGACAAGTGTTGTGCAACTTAGGTCAGAAACAAAAGATCGATTTTGATTGCACCACCTGTTTTTTGCTGCGTATCGAAGTCCGATTTCACTCGGCTTCGATGCACATGGGTAGCACCGGCCTATTTCTGTTGTTCTCGTTTTTTAATTCAGGCTCAAAAGCCGGCAATATGGCTGCTACCTTTTACAGCGTCAACGAGTTGTGTTCTATTTCATTATTTTGTATGGACGCAGCGTTACGTCAATTATTTCCGTTAACAATCATTTCCGTCTGAGAGCAGTTTAAAAGCAAAAGCATATTTTTTTGGTAACTATTAATTGAGACACAAAACATTGTGCATTTAAAAAAATATCTCTACAAAAATTGTGTATAATATCCTTTATCACCCATAGAGTGCCTCGCCTTGATAGGGTCATGTGTGCCAATTGATTAGAGTGTCTATAAAAACACACTTTTCTTGATAACTCAGGATAGTTGCAAATATAGTTAAGTAATATACAGGTAAGTATATATTTATGGCCAATATTGCTCATATCTTACGTCAATTAAAATCGTCAGTTTACGCTTCGCCTAAACCTGCCGACCTATATGCAGTGCAATAATTACTTCAGGAAATAACGTCATCAGTCGTGTGTGGATGCTGCACGGTGGTTGCACTTCGATTGATTAATCAACTTAATGCACTAGTATGTCGCTATGAATATTAATGCTGTGTACTGAATGTAAATGTGATGAATCTGTTGACTACATTGATTTAGTTGGAATATGTACAAAGGTTACCAGTTTTAATGGCAGGCTACACGAATGAGATGTTCTGAGAACATCCAGCCCCTGTAGACAAGTGGCTTTCGACTATCGAATTCGCCAATCGAATAGAAAGAAAATGTATGGGATTGACATTAGCGGTCACGTGACATTTCGATTTCTAATGTCAATCCCATACATTTTCTTTCTATTCGACTGGCGAATTTGATAATAGAACGCCACTTGTCTAGGGGGGCTGATCTCGCAAATCCGTCGTAAGTGCATTTTATGTTTGAAATAAAAATTAAGCGAGCGAGCGTTGCATTCGCGGTGTGCGAGATCTAAATCTTGCAACCAAACTCCCCTTTACAAAATAATAGGAACATTTTCTTGCTTGAATACTAAGATAAACAAACAAAACCGAGAGACAAAAATATTGATATAGAAATAGTAGATTGTACAACAAGTGCATAAAACGTACCATTCTACCCGAGGTGGATAGTCAATTTGAGGGTAAAATGGGTTTTATGTACGAGTTATACTTACACTCTGCTTTTCACTTAGAGTGTGAGGAAAATAAGTAAAAATATTACAAAAAAATTTTTTCGAGTTTTAATGGCAGGCTACACGAATGAGATGTTCTGAGAACATCCAGATCTCGCAAATCCGTCGTAAGTGCATTTTATGTTTGAAATAAAAATTAAGCGAGCGAGCGTTGCATTCGCGGTGTGCGAGATCCAAATCTTGCAACCAAACTCCCCTTTACAAAATAATAGGAACATTTTCTTGCTTGAATACTAAGATAAACAAACAGAACCGAGACACAAAAATATTGATGTAGAAATAGTAGATTGTACAACAAGTGCATAAAACGTACCATTCTACCCGAGACGTAATCCGAGATGGATAGTCAATTCGAGGGTTCGTCAAGAAAGAATAAAAACTTCGCCATATTGGCGGGAAGACTTTCTATTTCTTTTTTTTATATGTGGCAGTGGCAGCACAGTGACTTTAGCATAGATCGTAGTCCATGATGCTCTTGTAATATTTGTTTCTTAGAAAACTCATTGATTTTGCCTAGTTTTATTAATTTAACATGGATTATGTACAAAATTTAATAAACAGAATGAAACAACAAGTTTATTTAACGAAGTTTAAATTGCGTGTGTGACGGTTTACCTGACGACCTTTGTCTTAGAGTCTAAGACTTAGACGAAGATTTTACTTTATGCACTAGAGCATAAAAAGCGATTTTATGCAGCCTATACCCAACATAAATACGAACTTTACGAACATGAGAAGTAAAAAAATATATTTTATTTCACACATACAATTACAGGATGTTTTCCAAACGGCAAAGTAGCATCACAAGTTAGTTGGTTTAGTTTCTGTATAGTAACACCTACTATTTTTTTTTTTAATTTTTCATATAACATTTTTACTCTCTAAAGATAGCAGTGTTAGAAATAAGTTTTAAAGGATTTTTATTATTTGATTTGCTGATGCAGTGAATTGGAGTTGCTGGTGAGTAAAAAAAGCTTAAGTAAAAGCTAAGTTACCAAGCGTGTCGCTAGCAAAGCTAAATATCGGACTTAAATTCGGCTACGCGAATTGCAGAACAAGTAGCCTCTTCTGCGTGCATCTGTGCGCATGGCACGATATCAGACAGGAGATATTTGTCCATAACAGCCGAGTAGGTACTTTACGGGTTCCGGATACAGGCAACAACACTTCAAGCTCAAAAGCTGCAGTACGTAAACCACTCTTATAATAGGGAACTTTGGTCAAGCTTACGCGACAGCGAAGCGAGCGTAAGCGATCCTGTGTGCCTACCATCAACTCTTAATGCGGTTTTGTTTAGGACCTAAACTGATCTGCTTCGGTTATTCGTACCACGACAGCTTAATATCAATGACAGCGATTCAGTGATCATTCAATGACATTTCACAGCCGCTAAGCTGTCAGAAACTCTTACTTGACTTATAACCCGGTCGATTTAACATGACACCTGCAGGTTATACCCGTCCCTCTCACTCTCTGAGCATGACAGAATCGAGTGAAAGAGACGGGTAGAAGAAATAAGGACACAAATCGTTCGGTCATTCACATTTAGCAATTCATTTGCGATCCAGACTTTAGAAGGTCATAGTACGAAAGAATGCAATTCATTTTAGGAACCTATTCTGCATCGCGCTATTTTTAAATCGCTGTCATAAAGTTGATGGTAGGCACCCTCGTCTACGCGGGGTCTTACGTGCTTCCCGCTTGGCCGACGCGGAGTTCCCTCGTCACCATCGCTTGGGCCACACAAAACTGCGAATTTGCATAGCATCGTTAAAATCAGCGATGCGGGCTTCGATCAACAATAACACGGATGCGGGTCAAGTATTTGATAAGCAATAAGGTTTCTAAGCATGGCGCGCCGCTTATTTTTGCGATGCGAAACTGACAGCGTCTGTCGCGTGCGTGACTGACACGTGACTAACATTTCACTGTCGTTTCCCATTTTGCGTTGCCGACTCAAAGGTTTAGTCGAAGTTTGAAGCATGCATATTTGCTTTAGACTGTACTTACTTGAGCAAGGTAAGCCTGAGTTAATTACTTACGTTATTAGTTCCGACTAATTCCTGCATAAGTATGGCGCCTGGTTACATTAAAGTCCGATAAGCGACTTGAGAATAAACGTGGGAAACACTTAAGAAAATTAATATGTAACATAACATTAATAAACCTAAGGAATTGAAGTTGTGAGATGTAAGTATATGTCGCAGCTAAACGCTTGAATCCGCCATTTAATTAAACGTCTAGGCCGATCATTAAGGCGATCGCATCGCTGCGCTTCGCAATCGCCTTAACAATTTCTAACCTATCACGTGTTCTACAGGACTTCCGAGGGGTACATGCCTGCCATACTTAACTATCCGGCGGATTCAACTATCCGCCTGCGACATACTATACCTATACTCGGTTTACATTTACGTATAATCGAGTCGTCAAGTGATTATGGCCCGTGAAAGTAATTTCACAAAACCTGACGCAAGTAAATCCACTTTTTTCATTAGTACCAGTATCTCTATGTCCTTTGATAGCAGTAACTAGATAAAAACATAAGCTTGAAGCTCGACAAATCAGCGCTTCCAAATTACTTAATGAGAAAACCCTGACAAGGAATATTACAGTACCTAAAGTCTGTTCGCCGAGAGTTGATAAAGTCATGGCTTCTTAACTCTTTACTAATTGCGGCCCGCTAATTATTTAAAAACCGGCCTAGTGCGAGTCGGACTCGAGCACGGAGGATTCCGTACCGTTATCTACACAACATTAGACACTATTTTTTAAAATCGAGAAAGAAACGGCAAAATATCTTTTTTGTTGTATGGGACCCCCCTAAATATTTATATTATTCTGTTTTTCGCATTTGTTGTTATAGCGGCAACAGAAATACATAGGGTCCCGTTTTTACCCTTTGGGTATGGAACCCTAAAAACAGAAAATGGCAAAAAATAGCCGCCGCGTCCACTCGCCCTTTCAGGCTGCGGTTGACTAACTGCGTACCTCTTACCACGAAACACGCTAAAAGTGAAAGATCAGGGTGCTTACCATCAACTCTTATTACGGTTTTGTTTAGGAACCTAAACTGATCTTCTTCGCTTATTCGTACCACGACAGCTTAATATCAATGACAGCGATTCAGTGATCGATCAATGACATTTCACAGCCGCTAAGCTGTCAGAAACTCTTATTTGACTTATAACCCGGTCGATTTATCATGTCACCTGCAGGTTATACCCGTCCCTCTCACTCTCCAGGCATGACAGAATCGAGTGAAAGAGACGGGTAGAAGAAAAAGGACACAAATCGTTCGGTCATTAACATTTAGCAATTCATTTGCGATCCAGTTTTTAGAAGGTCAGAGTACGAAAGAAAGCGATTCATTTTAGGAACCTATTCTGAATCGCGCTATTTTTGAATCGCTGTCATAAAGTTGATGGTAGGCACCCAGGTACGGCTATGGCCACCATACAGTTTGCGATAATTAAACGACAGTAACGCTGGTCGGTGACGTATCATAATATTTATCAACTCTCGGCGAACAGGCTATACCTAAAAACAAATTTTTCGGCGACTCTGAAGTTAAGCACTGTTGCTATACATTGTATAGGTGTCAGCGCGTGTGCATAGCGGCTAACTTCGTAACCAACACGAAGTTTGTATCGCTCTGTAATATGGAGCCTCCATGATGTTATGTAATAAATCTCTCATATCTCGCGTTTGTTTATCTCCAGGAGTTGTCTGGCAAGCCCCGTAAGAGGACATAAATTCATTACACGTCAAAAGGCACGGAAGCGACAAAGTTTTGATAGATAACGGTGTAATTGTTTTGTAATATATAAAAGACATACTTTAGCAAGGAAAATATGGTCTACGTAAGGTATTTTGAAAGTTTAGACTTGAGCTGGGTTTAAGCAATAGGCTAAATCTAATATTTTATTGTAACTTTCGGAAGAACAGCGTCGTAAGTTACCTACATAGGTACTCCGACTGTTTTGCTAATTAAGACGACCGAACGGCTGGGCTCGCTTGCTATACTTACGGGTAACACAAACCCCCATAGAAGTTGAATTTTGCCAAATTTCAGCTCGATCCGTCCAGTAGTTTGAGCTGTGCGTTGAAGAGACAACTTGCTATGAATCAATTTACTTTTGAACGATATTATGATAATAGGGGTTAAAGAATGAAATTGCCGTTTTTTTCTTCTGTACATATAACTTAACAACTTTATGATTTTAAAAATACATAATTTCTTTAATATTGCGTTACATTAAGACCGTATCGAGAGGCTTTTGATAATATAAAAACGGCAATTTGATACTTTAACCCCTAATATTAATATTTATTTATTGATTCTTTATTGCATAAACAAATATAATTATGGCGAACTTAATGCCCTTAGGCATTCTCTACCAGTCGACCGGTAAGATTTGGCGGCAGATATAACAATTTTTTTTTTGTAACTACATTAGACTAGCTCTGTAAACCGGCTGTATTGTATAAAGTATCTTTTTAGGTCATTAAAATTAAAATTGTCAATGATAAACACGATGTATTCACCATTTTATCATTTGAATAACCATCTTTCCCGACGCCTGTCAAAGCACCGACAGATTTCATCCTCGACGAGGCGTCATAATTCATCTGAATTCACAATACCAGCCATTTCTAAGCGGACCCACATTTCGTTTCTCGACAAAATTCAATTTGGTAATGAGTACCTAGTTACTTTTTAATCTTTTTAAACAGTCACTATCAGTTCTCTGGAAAACCCCTTGACGCAATGAAGCGACATTAATAATTTGAAATCACTTCGTGACTGGCTTTTTCTGTGAAAACTTCAAGTAGGTTTCATTTCTCCCTTACCTAGAATGAATTCTTTATTAGGCCTTTACTTGTAGCAGACGAGACGACAGGCGATTTACGGTATTTTTTACGAGCGAAAATGTTAAAATTTGTTGTTTAAGAATTTACCAATAGTAGATTTCATAAAAAAAGTAAGTACACAAAAAATATTAACTTTTCGTAGTTTTCTACTGTCATTATAAATTTTAACTGACATTTTGATTGCACGTAAATATTTAACCATTTAATTTCATAAATGAAAGTCCGGACAAAAGTACAATATATAGCTGTCGTAATTGACATTTATCTTTATATACAAAAAAGGGGACTTGCTTTATTTCACTACACTGGTGATAGTGTCATTTTGCATTTTGACAATAGTGATTATATCAAAATGCAAAATGACTCTTCTTTCGAATAAAAACCTCAAATAAGAACACACACTTCCCCATTTCCAAAGAAAGAAAGTTTGTTCACGTTTCAAACATTCAAACATCCAAACTCAACTAAAGTTTTGAATGGAAGTTTGGGAATACCTAGGAAGAGACTTCAAAGTTGTTTCAAATGATTATTGGAAAATCAAACATTTATCCAACACATTTAATACTGATATTATTGTTGAAATACTATATTTAAATGGCCATGAAGTGAGCATGTTTTGTTTGTATGTAAAGAAAGCAAGAGCACGTTTTTCTGCAAGGGGTTTATATTGTTGGTTATAAGTAAATAACTTAATTGCGAAAAACCTGATCGCCTTTTTACAAGCTTTTTATTAACTTACTTCCAGGACATTCCCCTTACCACCTCTAAAAGTATCGGAATACTTGGCGTTGACATCACGAGCGAAGTCCAATTTCAGGGTCATTTGGAAAACAAAGCAAAGTTGGCTTCGAAAAAGCTAGGAGTGCTCAATAGGGCGAAGAAATTCTTTACTCCACGTCACCTGCTTTTATTACATAAAGCTCAGGTTCGACCCCACCTTGAGTACTGCTCGTACTTATGGGCGGGAGCTCCTGAATACCAGCTCCTTCCACTTGACTCCATTCAGCGCCGTGCGGTTCGTATTGTCGACGATCCGAGACTCACGGACGGTTTAGAACCACTAAGTCACCGCAGAGATATAAGCTCTCTGTGTGTGTTCTACCGTCTATACAATGGGGAATGTTCTGAGGAGCTTTTTGAACTGGTGCCACCGTCACACTTCCGCCACCGCACCGCACGCCAAGTGAGTAGAACTCATCCTAAACACCCCCACATTCTTGACACCTGGAAATCAACAACTGTTCGGGCATCACGTTCGTTCCTACCTCGAACTTGTAAGATGTGGAATGAGCTTCCTCCAGAGGTGTTTCCTTTGTGCTATGACATGGAGTTCTTCAAAAAGCGTGTAAATAGGACCCTTAAACACAAAGGCTGGCAACGCATATGCAACCCTTCTGGTGTTGTAGATGTCCATGGGCGACGATGACTACTTCCCATCACGTGGCTCGTCTGCTCGTTTGCCCCTTTTTAATATAAAAAAAAAAAAAAAAAACTTGCATATTAGTTAGTTAGTTTGTTAGTTAGTAGGGGACAAATCTTGCAAGCTTAATTTGACCCACTTTCCAGTGTCCGATGGGACTGAAATTTTGTATACAGGTTTGGTTTTGACGACAATACAATATTAAGGTACAGTCAACAAAAAAGCTTGTCATATAAATGAATTTTTTACTAAAAACTTATTTATCTGATAACTAAAAACTTATTTTCGGGGGTAGGAGAAGAAACTGGCAACAGTATTTTTGAAAAGCTCTGAAATTAAATTCGTTTTTAAAATATTTATCTTTATTTTAACAAGATTATTTAGTGTTAAATATTATGTACTAAAATCAATAAGTACCTGCAGCTGTTATCTCCTTTCCACAACACTTCTGTAGTTTAATTTCACCAACTTCATCACAACTACCACTTAAACAACCACATAATCACTTCGCCCGGATATGGAAGACATCAAAACCACAATTGAGTCACTGGCACAAGTGTTCACAACAAGAATGGCAGCCTTCGAGAGTGAGCTCAGCAAAAGCACCTCACCTCAGCTGCCTACATTGCCGGCATTGACAGAAGAGTTCCAATCGTTTCGCAGCTTTATCATGGACACATTGAAAAATATTGATAAGCAGATGACGATGCTGGCCACAGAGTGCGACAACATTGAGATGCGGAGCAGAAGAAAAATGTTGCTGCTTCACGGTGTCCCCGAGAAGAAAGACTCTGAGTCGGACTCAGTTGTGACATTCTTGGAGGTGACATCTAAACATCTGGCTGCTACAGCATTGGACTCCACACACATCAGTCGGGTCAGTCGCTTGGGTCGGGTTCGGCAGGGTAGTCCTCGGCCACTGCTTGTTAAATTTCACTCCGAGTCTGTGCGCGATAAAGTGTGGCTCGCTAAGTCTGGGCTCAAGGGCAGTGGCATCACCATGTCGGAGTTTTTGACAAAGATCCGACACAAAGTTTTCGTAGCTGCAAGAGAACGCTTCGGGGTGAGCAGATGCTGGACCAGCGCCGGCCGCGTTATTGTGGCAGGCCCGGAAGGTAAACGCCACCGTATCGTGACTGCCGCTGACATCACGAGGCTGGGTGAAGTGGAGACCACGACGACTTCAACTTCTGCTGGTCCACAGATCCCAGAAGTCAGTGAGCCTGCGGCGAGACCGAAGAGGACTGCCTCTGCAAAGCGGAAGCAATATTAGTTGAGTAAGCCTTTTTATGTTATTTTTGTCTGTCTAAATTCTCTCTCTTCATTCACAGTTATGTGTATGATGCCTACTTACTTCATGTTATGTCAGCTCCATCTATGTTCATAATGTCCACTGTGCCTTTCATTCTTTATCTGCTTGCTAGTTTGTAAATTGTACTCTGTTACGAAAAAATGTATGAATTCATTATTACAAGCTTTTATTTTTAACTTGCAGTGTATGTATGTATGCATGTCCGTTCGTCAAATCTTGCGAGCTAAATTTGACCCACTTTCCAATGTCCGATTGAGCTGAAATTTGGAATTTACCTTTAGTTCCGATGACAATGCAATTAAATATATAATCAGTATAGTTATCAATTCAGAATTCTTGCAAATTTTCAAGTACTATATTCTTGTTTTGTTGTGATGCATGATGGTTACTTGACACGTGCTTGACCAAAGCCATCTTCTATCTCACTCGTTGCACTTGTAACAAGCCATGCTCCTTGGAAAAGCGGCAACGTTGCAGTCGATTACGTCAACGTGTTCTGTTCCGATGGCCAAAACTGGAACTAACGTGTTTTGTTCATAATGTTATTTTACTGTCAAGTAGCACTGTCCAACCAGCGCTGCTGTCACCGGAACAGAAAAGATTGTTGATCTATACACTTTACTCTTTGTTCTATATAAACAAACAATCGTGTAGTGTTGCCAGGTTAGGCGATAACTCTCAAATTATGTGGAAGTAAAAATCAACGAACACTCAAAAAACAGTATAGAGGTAAATGCTTGGAACACAATCTTTGACTTTGTAACTTTGTTTGGGCTAATAAGGAGGTAAACATAGCAAAAGTCCCCGCCCGTAGCCCTTAATCCGGGGGGGGGGGGGGGCGGTTTGAAGGTCTCATTTTTTTTTCAACCCGGTTTTAGGACAAACTAGTTTTTCCTAGGCCAAACTAGTTCATCGCGTTGACATTTCAGAGAGCGACTTTGCCTCGGAAGACCTGTAGATGTAGAACATGACACAAAAAAAAATAACCACCATTTTAACCAATCACGTGTTCTACAGGACTTCCGAGGCAAACTCGCTCTCTGAAATGTCAACGCGATGAACTAGTTTGGCCTAGGAAAAACTAGTTTGTCCTGAAATCTGGTTTGGCCGGTAAAATATATACAGTATTTTAAAAAACTTTTAGCCCAAACAAAGTTCCAAAGTCAAAAATTGTGTTCCAAACATTTCCCTCTATATCTCTTCGTTGACTAGGCTTAACTTGATATAATATATTAAAAAAAAAATAACTTTCGCCGTAATTCAATTCACATCTTAGATTTCTGCGCGAACTGTTCATTTAAATAAAACACTTTCTCGGATTTTGCACGCATTTATTTAACAACTTGTTTAAATTTGCTTGTTACAAAATAAAAAGAAAAATTATTATTTTTGCACATTTTGGATATTTTTTTTATCTGGATGTGGCAAGTCGGAATACTCTTTGGTCATGTCAAGAAACGTTGCTGTTTGATTTTCTTGATTGCTGTTTGGGTGTTTTAATACAATATATATTGTATAATTAGTGCATATAAATACGTGATTATTGTTGGAAATTACTTATGAAACCTTGGATCTCGAAAGATTTGGATTCCCGAAGGAGGAACACTGCGTCAGCGATGGATTCGTGCGATACCTCGAGCCGACTGGGAGCTTACATCATCGTGACTGTGATATAGTTAAAATAAAACAACCCTTAGTTATGTACGCGTATTATTTGATTTTAAGGCGCTATAATCAGGAATTCATCTCATCTCATGCATACAAGAAATTAGGATTACATTTTACTCCCTAAGGACTAAAGTGGTTATTTAGTCCCGCTTCGTAGGGCTATATTTGCGTACTTTTAGAGCATGAGAATTGAAAATTATTATTATTTCTATTAAAACATTAATTTAAAGTCCCTATACTTAGGCTTTTTCTCAATTACTTACTTAAAAAATTTACATTTAATTAAAAGTTTCCCTGTCAGTTACAGGCCACTCGAAATGGTTTTTTAAGAATTTTTCGTCATTCTTTTGTGACAGGTACCTACCGTTAAATTTTTTTCAAATCCAAGACCTTTTTTTTGTTTATAGGTCTTTTTCTTTACAAGCCCGTTGCATTGGCAAATCCAGGTGATTTCTGTGGGTATTTGATAAGAAAAAGTGATGTGATACAAGGCCTTGTCCAGTGATGTGATACAAAGCCTTCGCCAAGGCCAGATTTGGTGTAGCTTTTTTGATTTTTTGATTTGATTTGATTTTGATTTGGTACGAACGTGTGTAGCACGGATTACCTATATTTGCTTTACAGCAAAGTTCGTCCGCACCAAATCGGCGGTTAGGTCTGGTCTGGACGTGTGAAGCGGCTATAAGAACTAACGAACGAACTTTAAAAAGAAGCAAAAAACGCGAAGTTGCTTTAATCAGACCCTACTAGGTGTCACTTCACTACATAGTATATCACTTCACTACATAGTATAAAACAAAGTCGCTTTCTCTGTCCCTATGTCCCTTTGTATGCTTAAATCTTTGAAACTACGCAACGGTTTTTGATGCGTTTTTTTTAATAGATAGAGTGATTCAAGAGGAAGGTTTATATGTACTTTTTATCCCGATATTCCCACGGGAACGGGAACCACGCGGGTGAAACCGCGGGCGGCCGCTAGTTGCACATAAATAGTTCACTAAAGTCAACGACAGATGGCTCCAAGTTAATACAACCATAGTCTACCTACAGAAAAGAAATATCCTTTTTTTCCTTATGTAAGTACTATGTTTATCAACTTTGATAGAAACTTAAATGTGTCTTGTTCTTTAGTATTTATTTTTTAAATACTTACTAAAATTTACAACTGAAAATCAGCGTTTGCTTGCGTTGCAAGACAAGTAATATGACGCTGAGCTGCGACCATTGAGTAGGTACTGCTGCGGCACGGCACACACACATTTTTATTTGGAACTTTTTGTCTTATTGAGTCTAATTTGTGTTTTCTATTCTTGTTCGTAATACAGTGCTACCTTCTCTTATACCTATGTGAATATGCCTTGTATTTAATGAATACTTATGTGTGTGTCTATAGTAAGAATCTACAATCTCTATTTGGTGGTAAAATATATATAAGGTCCTTCCTAAATAGTGCACATAATTTTAAGGGGTCAATGTACTCACGCATACAAAGAGTTATTACTATGGTACCAACATTGGAAACGCGAAAAAAAAATCAGCTGTTCCATAGAAAACTTTAAATCGAATAGATCAAAATGTATAGAACAGCTGATTTTTTTTCTGAAAAACTGAAACATGTCCAATAACTAAAAATACAAAAATAAATTATATTTAAAAAAACCTTTTATTTAAAATCAAGCTTTTATTCAAATGTCCTAAAAATAATAAAATAAACTGTGTATCAAGTCAAATCCAACAAACTTATTACATTAAACAATTTATATGTTTTAAAAGCTTGTCGCGAGATTTTATTGTTACTGGGCTTGCACTAAACACAAATGCTTTAACTTATATTTGACATATGAAATTAAAGCGACAAGCTTTTAAAACATATAAATTGTTTAATGTAATAAGTTTGTTGGATTTGACTTGATACACAGTTTATTTTATTATTTTTAGGACATTTGAATAAAAGCTTGATTTTAAATAAAAGGATTTTTTAAATATAATTTTTTTCTTTGGTTTGCGGTATATTTAAAATAATTTGTGACAAACATCAATCAAATCAAACTGACTGACATGACAACGACAGGTTATTTTATTTTTTCGGGACCGGCGAAGGTCTAGTGCCATACTGCCAGTTCTTCACTCTGTTATTGCACACTGGACTGACTGTCATGAAATATTTTTGTGCCTATTTGAGTATCGCCATTTTGGCGCTATAGGCAGAACGAGTGTCCTATGTACCTAAAATTAGTGATGTTCATAAGTTGACTTTGGTTATGATTATTTCAAAATTAGTTCTCGGGACCAACTCGGGACACTCGTAGTAGAGTGGCGCTTCAAACTGCCACACAAAATTAGCTGTCATTTGTATAGAAAGAGCCTGTCCAGTGTGTAAGTCATAGAGGTCAGTAGTGCTGTAGTGCAATTCATACCACAGATTAAGGCGGGGTAGTTGGTCACGCACGGGCCGACAAACTTTTTATTATTTTAGTCAGACATAATCGACTGCCGCTCTTTAGTCTCTGGTTTAGCATAACTTTCTTTGTTTTTTTTTTTTTTTTTTTTTTTTCCAATCTTTCTCTATTACGCTTTGTGATTGTTTTTTCCTGCTTTTGTGAAATTTGTGTCTTATTATTTGTTTCTATTTGTATCTTGTGTGTAAATGTGTTTTTTTTTCTTTTTGCTTATTTTTAACAGCTGTTTCTTTCAGTCAACCTGTAGGTACTTTTGTATGTAGTTTATTTAGTTTAATTTTACTACTCCCTTATTATATAGATATACTTAATTTATTTAGTCTATGAATTTATCGCTAGATAGTGTCACTGATCTTTTTCTATCCTGCTCTTCCTCTAACTCTTCTGACTCCAGCTTTCACAGTTTAGATCGCCCTTTATTATTATTATTTATTATTATTATTTATTGCTTTATTGTACAGAATACAAAGTAAGGTACAAAAGGCGGGCTTAACGCTAAAAGCATTCTCTACCAGCCAACCTTCGGGAAAACAGAGAAAGCTCAAAAGCGGTACAAATAAAAATAATTTATACATACATAGAACATAGCAAAGTATAGACATAAATATATAATATACCTACATACATACATACATATAATATAGTAACTTAAACAGTGAAGATGATCAAAACTACATTCCACATCATGACTGAGATCCTTCAAGAAGGAACGCATGAACATTTCTTTTAAATGCGAGCTTGGATGGAGATCTTCTTATGGAATCTGGGAGACTGTTCCAGAGACGGATAGCATGCAGTGTGAAAGAGTCGGCCATATAGCCAGAATGGAAGAGGGGAGTTGAGAGTGCTAAAGAATCGGAAGAGCGAAGGTGACGATCGACCTTTAAATGAATTACTCAGTGATACCTTCTCGGATGTCTCCAAAAACTTTAATGTCATACATATCAATGCACAGAGTATCCCAGCACACTTTCCGGATATGCTAGCCACGTTCGATAACAAGAACATACATGCTATCCTAGTGTCCGAAACCTTCCTTAATCCCTGTCTTTCTTCGACTTCATATTCCCTGCCTGGTTTCCAATTGATTCGTAATGACCGTGTGAGTTCCTCACATGGAGGTGTGGCAATTTATCTTCGTTCTCACATCTCTTTCTCTATCCTCAGTAGGTCTCCTCAACCGCCACCTCCAAACAGCGCCGAGCATCTTCTTCTTGAAGTATCCCTGTCTCATACTAAACTTCTACTAGGTGTCTTTTATAGCCCTTCACTTCGTGTTGACTATTTTGAGTCACT
The DNA here is from genome assembly GCA_949710035.1 of Crambus lathoniellus. Classification (NCBI taxonomy): domain Eukaryota; kingdom Metazoa; phylum Arthropoda; class Insecta; order Lepidoptera; family Crambidae; genus Crambus; species Crambus lathoniellus. Next base: position 30,506,097 of record OX453298.1, on the reverse strand, counting down.
CGAACACATCCTGGAAAACTATTCTCCGTCTTATCCCCACACTATTATAATGGGTGACTTTAATACTTGTCTCGTAAAAAACGACTTCCGAGCAAAAAAACTACAGTCTGTTGTTAACTCCTCCAACTTACACATCCTTCCACTTCAGGAAACACATCACTTCCCCAACTGCACTCCATCACTACTTGACCTCATTATTGTCTCCTCTTCGACCATGACTGCTAAGCATGGTCAATATTCTGCAGATGCATTCTCCTACCATGATTTACTCTACGTGTCGTACCGCATTCGTCCTCCGAAATTAAAACCCACCGTCAAGCTTCAGCGTAGTTTTGCTAAAATTGATAATGAGCGTCTTCTCGAAGATGCTGCAAATATTGACTGGGATCCGCTTTTTATTTCGGAAAATGTTGAGGAGCAAGTGGCAATGTTAAACCAGCATCTTACCGAGTTATATGACGTGCATGCTCCTATTCGACCAGTTAAAATCAAGCACCTACCTGCGCCTTGGCTTACAGACGACATTCGAAGGTTGATGAATAAGAGGAACAGGGCTAAAGCCAAGTTTAAGCATAATCCCTCGGAGAGTAATGAATTGAAGTATAACCGTGCCAGAAATCGTTGTAATACTGCGGTAAGGGATGCTCAAAGACGCCACACACATAATTCCCTAGAAAATGAAGATGATCCAGCAAAGGTGTGGAAGTTTCTAAAAACTCTGGGTGTTGGTAAATCTCGCGATGGCACCAGTACTGAAAACATTGATTTGAATCGGCTTAATAGCCACTTCTCCTCATCTGTGCCTATCGATAGTAATAGCAAAAACAGTACACTAGCATATCTTTCAACTCTACCAACTCCTGATTTTTCCTTTACTTTCAATCATTTTGTGGAATGTGATGTTAAGAGATCTGTACTCTCTATCAAATCCAATGCTGTGGGTGCTGATTCTATTAGTCGCAAAATGATCCTTCCTATTATAGATATCCTTACTCCCGTTGTCACCAAAATACTCAACACTTCTATATCTACTGGTGTTTTTCCTGCTTCTTGGAAAAACGCGAATGTCGTTCCAGTACCCAAAAAACGAAATCCCACCATTTATTCCGAATATCGCCCTATTTCCGTCCTCCCTTTCCTATCCAAAGTCCTAGAAAAACTAGTTTTCGGCCAGCTGACTGCCTATCTCCATAGAAATAACCTCCTCAATCCTTTTCAATCTGGTTTCCGCAAGGGCCATAGCACATCCACGGCATTGGTTAAGATAACGGAGGACATACGCCGGGGAATGGAAAAGCGTCAACTTACATTGTTGACGTTACTAGACTTCAGTAATGCCTTCAATTCTGTTGATTTTGACCTACTCCTTGGCGTGTTGCAATCTCTTAATATTTCTCCAGTTGCAACTGATTGGTTTAGAAGTTACCTGATCGGACGACAGCAGCGCATCTGCGTTGGTGATTCTTTATCTGCATGGTGTAACATCGATGCAGGAGTTCCCCAGGGAGGTGTCTTATCTCCTTTGCTTTTCTCTGTATTTATCAACTCCATCACACATTCACTTTCAAGCTCCCACCATCTTTATGCAGACGATTTACAAATTTATACTCAGGCACCTCTCTCTGAACTCCCTAGTGCAATATCGGCTACCAATATCGATCTCGCTGCTATTACCAATTGGAGTAAGGCTTTTGGGCTTACTGTAAACCCTTCTAAGACTCAGGCAATCATTATTGGTAGTCCCTATTACGTCTCGAGGATTGATTTTGGGCAGTTACCTCCTATCACTTTCGATGGCACTGTCGTTCCTTTATCTAAATCTGTTCGAAACCTTGGCGTAATTTTTGATGATTGTTTTTCATGGATTCCTCAGGTCGATGCTCTTAGAAAAAAAGTATTTGCTGCATACAGCTCATTAAACCGTTTACGAAACTTTCTGCCCACTAAAACCAAAATTACTCTTGCCCAGTCTCTTCTCCTTTCTGTCATAGACTACGCTGATGTCTGTTACACGGATCTTTCGGAGGTTTTGCTCAACAAACTGGAGCGTCTGCAGAATATGTGTATCCGTTTCATCTTTAATCTTCGTAAATTTGACCACGTGTCGCATTTCCGCTCAAAGCTAAATTGGCTTCCAATTCGCCGGCGCAGGGACTTACATGCTCTTACGCTTCTCTATTCCATCCTCTTCCACCCAACCACTCCTCACTACCTTAAAGAGTGTTTCCGATATCACACCTCCTCCACCCAATGTACCTTACGCTCCTCCTCAAATCTTACTCTTGTTTTTCCACCCCATTCCACAGATTTCCTATCCTATTCTTTCTCTTTGCATGCTGTTCGACTATGGAATGCTCTTCCAGAAGGTATCAGGAAGGCTCCATCTCTTAAATCTTTTAGTGATCAAGTCCGAACGCATTTCCTACCTTATTCTTAATACCTATCTTATTTCCTCTCTTACTCCTACTATCATTAAATTTTCTTTACTTTATTCCTATTTCTTTTTAATTATATCTTTATAATATATTTTAATGTTCTTCAAATTGCACCCACTCCCCCTTCCCCTTTATGTCCTCAGACGATTATTATTTTTCCACTCAAGGTTGCCTGGAAGAAATTGCTACCTAGCAATAAGGCCGCCTTTTGTGTACTTCTTTTGTAGTGTCTTCTTTTTGTTATGTGTTTTCTTTTTGCAATAAAGTGTTTTATTATTATTATTATTATTAAAAACCTCTCCTAGCCAAATAATCGGTAATTCCTCTTAGCCTCAACTTTTGGAAGAATAATAGGTCGTCTAGATTCTAACTCAGTGGACTGAACCGAGACTGAACCCCTAGAACTACTTCATCATTGCCATTTGAGGTCGAAATACGGCGAAGCGTAACTGATTGCTTCAGTGACATTTTCTCTTACCCTAAGTTTTTTTTTTGGCTAGGTTTGGTAGTGCCTATGATTTATAGTCTGTATTAGGTAGCTATGTAACATAACGTAAAGTAAATTCTGGAAGAATGCTAGATTTCATACTGTTGTTATTTACATTCATACAAATAAATTCATTTTGTAAAACAATAATAAAGCTCTGTACAGACAGCGCGACCTCGCGGCTAGGAAGTGGGAGCGATGCTGTATAGTTCGCGCATCAGTGGTAGGGAGATCGCTGTCTCATTATCTAAAACAGTTCTTTGTGGCTGAAAATAACTAGTATATAAAATTCTCGTGTCACAGTGTTAGTTGCCATACTCTTCCAAAATGGCTTGACCGATTTCGATGCAATTTTATATGTATATTCGGTAGGTCTGAGAATAGGTTGTTATCTATTTCCTATCCCGAAATTCCACGGGAGCGAAGCCACGAGGCGTAGCTAGTACAATAAATAAATAAATACCTGTTATTTATTTTTTGCATTTGCAACTCCGTAGCTAAGCTGTTAGACCAGTCAGCCGGACAACGAAAGGTCGCCGGAACTTGTTGGAAGGCAAATCGAATTTAAAATAAATAAACAGTTATTTATTTATTTTTAAATTGCTTTTCTAAAAGTGCTGCTCATGCAGTATGGTATTTCAGCCTTGCCCCAAACCGACCGAGCAATTCGAGTTAATTAATTTCCACGATTCGTTAACTTTATTCAAGCCTATACAACGGTATCAGACACGCTTTTACGCATACGAGACATTCGACATAAATGAGTTTCCGTTGTGGTAACATTATCATTACCTATGTACAGTACAGTTGTGGACTTTTGCCACCTTTTGCGTCTTACCATTACCTAAAACTTTCGGTGTGGTATGGTGTTCTTCCTATGTTCGAGTGTTTTTTTTTAATAACTGGGCAAGTATTTGACCACCATCATGCTTGGTAAACAGGATGTGGTTTATGGGGTAACATGCTTGCTCAGGACAAGCCAGTAAACATCCGTAGTACTTATATGCGTAAACGGCCAGTAAGAAGGTATGCGTAATCATCATCATCATCAGCATCACGTCCTCCACATCGTGTCCGGTGATGGCGACTCATACGTGCTTAACTGGTTCCTATAATGGGCACAGATATGACTTGCAAATCCGAACTTCGACCTAAAGGTCCGGTCACAATACTTACGTACATAATGACAAGGTGTCAGCTAAGAGAACAGTTGAAGAAGGTACTATAAGGCATGAAAATCCCAACTGTATGTACTTACAGGAAAGTAGGCGTTTAGTGGCTTTCTCAGTGTAAGAAAAAGCATGAAATTCATGAAAGTATCTACTTCGAAGCTTCACTCTCATAAATAGAAACGTTCAAAAGTATGTTCCATAAACATAGCACTTTCCTTTAATAAACATAAAAACGAAATACATCGGTGCGTTTGTAATGTAATGCAATGTTATTGCGTAGACAAATAGCTCAAGAAACAGAAAAGTTACTCCAATGTACACGTCCATAAACCTTCGAATGTTACCTCTCAGTTTAACACGCCGATAAAAGTATACGACTAAGCACTAAAAGTAGAGCGTAGCCCTAAGCGCAATGTCTATAAAAGCGGTGATACGCTTATCATATGTGGAGGTAGGTCCTTATAAACAATGCAAATATTACGAAAAAGCGGGATTTTACCATATTTTATTTTGTTGTTTGAGTCCCCGATATTTCGGCGCAGTTGCAGAAAAGTTCAGTTAAGTAGTTGTGCAAAAACCACAATAAACAAAAAAGTGTCGTTCCGCGTAGTGATACTGTGAAGTTCGTTGTGAACAACTGCGAGTTGAGTGTGCAAACGGGAACAGTGGGTAGACAGATTTGTCTGCTCCTAACATCCACCCGCATTAAACTAGTATAATCACTTATAGCGTGATCATGGCCTGTGCAACTGCGCCGAAATATCGGGGACTCGACATGATCACGAAAACAATGTAAAACATGGTAAAAATCTCGCTTTTCGTAATATTTACAGTATTAATGACCATGAAAGTTTAAAAAGTTATTTCTTAATAGCTTTCCGCCCTATTTTAGGGCGGAAAGCTAAGCTAATTCGGAAAGCCGAATGTGAGCCTGTGCTCCTCTCCAGGCTACAAAGTATCTGTGTCCCAAATTTTTTTTTTTTATTTTTATTAGGAACGTAACAGGTGGTGGTGATAGTCTCTACCTACCCCCATGGGGAACAGGTGTGAGCTTATGTACCTATAGGTATTTTATTTACCTATAACAACCCACGAATACACTCGACATCTCGTGGCAAATTATTTTACTAGTATCAAACTATCTGTTTCATTTGAAATTCCATTGACATTAATTTAATAACGGTGTGTGTTATATTTGTACCAATCACGATAGTATTTAACCACAAATTTGGAAATTAATTGCCCGTATTTGATATTGACGGAACTAGGGTACCGAGCAAACAATGGATTTAATATACGTAGGTTATTATTGTTCAACGGATATAATTATCTTGGGTTCCATCTATCTGGCAGAATCTCGATCCTCCGAAACTTATTTGGCATAACATACTTGGCATAATCTTCTTTTGAGCTTTAACGCCTGATGAGAAATAAGTAGCAATAAATATCATCGTCGTATGTCCCGGGAAATAAAAATTGGCATTTAACTCATTTCATTATTATGGTAAGCAAATACATTTTTTTTTGTATTCAGATTAATTTTCTGCTATGTAACAGTATGCTAAAGCACGATTCTGACTGCAAACTTTCTGCGATATAATAGTTCTGCCTTTTATTATTATAGATACGAAATTTATGCCAAAGAACGATTCTGACTAGAAACTTTCTGCGTTTTGAAAGTATGCTAGAAGAGTGTATGCCTAACGATTTTCTGCGAAATGAAGTTTCTGCATTCATAGTTATGCATAACAATATTATGACATAAAAAGTTCTGCCATAAAAGGTAGACCCAATTATCTTTTATCTATATAAATAAAAATGAATGTTGCTAAGTGCAAAACTCTAGAAACGGCTGGACCAATTCGGCTATTTTTGAAGTGAAAACTTCTTTAGCGGCATTGTGTACTTTTTGTGATGGGTAAAAATGTTAAACTCGCGTCAGGATGACGTGACCGTCAGATCGAAAATAGGGTATTTTACTGTTGTTGAAATGTAGATATTTAATGATGACGTTAAAAATATTGCAATTAAGAATACCAAATGTGAAAAAATAATTTGAATCTGTTTTATAATAAAAGAATTATAGTCTGTTTGATTTTTACTATAGCTGTCTCTTTCTAAAACGAAATCTTCTATGGCGTGACTATGACGCTACTAACCCACTGACGTCACTCAGATAGCGTCCTGTCCTTGTCTAATTATAAAGTTTGAAGTCCTATATCTTTGAAAATATTCAAGATAATTCAAAATGAAAACTTGTTTTGTGTAGCTAATATTTCGAAAAACATTTTAAAGAAATAAAAAAAAATCAGTAAAATACCGTATTCGTAAGACGGACACGTGACCAGGAATTGCAAATCGTGTATGAAATCGCAAGATTCATATGCGAATTTCTAAAATCGCTATTTTTGAATATACAATTTTGCAACGAGTGGTCCGACGTTTACGATATTGTACCAGTAGAAATGAGGTGAGAAAGACACTGACAAGTAAATCAAAAGTATAAGTCCCACACTCCTGTTTGTTCCGGTGACATCCGTGACAGAGGAGCCACTTGCAATACGAAATAAGCTGTCAAAATAGACTGTCGTATGAAAACTGTTTTAGTTCCAAAGATTATCACCGGAACAGAAAACGTTGTCGCACTGTAAATCAAATGACTGACAGACAATGACATTATAACTTTTTAATTTACGTTCCGTTCACCCGTAACTCGCTACGAGATTGATTGGCGTGATTTGTCATACACTGCGGGTTTTGTATGCACATCAAGATTGTACAGTCATAGTTAAGAAGCGCACTACCACAAACCGGAGCGGTGTGCGGTGCAGTGTGGGAACCGCCTTAGGACAACACTCATTTCTAATGTTTTAAAAATACCTCAAATAGGGGGCAATCGAAATTAATTTCGTAAACGTTTTGCTTTCGTGCGTGAATTTAAGAACAAAAATGCGTCCCCGATCGAAAACCTGTTACAATGTCATTAAAATACGAAGGCAAATTTCGGAACCATTTCCAAAGTTGTGATAGCTCGGGTTAGTAAACGGGCGGCATTGAAGCCAGAAGACCTCGGTTCAAATCTAGTCCGTATTTTTTTCTTTTTTTTTGTCAAATTCCTTTATTTTTGTGCAAACGGCACTCCCGGAGTGCAACCCGTTTTTACTTCATATGTCCCTTAGGTCTCACTGAAGGTTTTAATGGAGAGAAAAAGTATAAAAATTGCCTGGAAAGTAGTAAAAACCACACTTTTCTTTTCCCATACAAACCAGCTATCAAGCAGCACTCAAAAATCTTTTTTTGTTTTTATTGAGGTTTTTTTGTCGGGGTTTTAATTTTTATTTTCTATTTTTTTTTCGCTTGATCCGTTTAGGCACTACGAATATTAAGTACAGACAGACAGTCATTTTTTGCCGCCATTTTGTTTTTTTTATTGCACCTCAATACCATCCCCGTCTATATACCATCCTAATGTGACATGCAATCTATGAATAAATAAATAAAAAAAAATAGAAATAAATCAATTTGCCCAGGGTGTAAGTACATTATTTCAGTCAAAGTTCCACCTATGTATCTATTACCGTTTCGGCAGGCAGTTGATCATCTCCATAAATGGCCAGATGGATTTTCATCAAACGTGGCTAGGAACCCGTCTCGATTAATTTTATTTATCTTGCAATAAAAAAAAACCGCTTCAAAATCGGTGCAGTCGTTTAGGAGCTACGTTGCCTCAGACAGACAGACAGAAGCACACCACGTCTAACTTAGGTAACCCCTCTTTTAGCGTCTCGGGTGTTAAAAAACTCAAGAGACTACCTGGTCTGCTGGCGGATTGATAGTCTGTGGGCGCCTTTAGATATAAAATTAATCTTACATGGTGTGAAGGTCTAGTAACGTGTTTGAATAGAAATGATGAACTAAGGATAAAATATCCATGATCTGTTAATTTTTAATTCATAAAAAGTTTTGTACTTTCAAATCATTACCTACATGCATTGGTTGGTGGTAGGACTAGTTCTTAGCCGCCTTGCTAGCTACCACCATCTTATCTAAGTCTGACGCCATAACAATGATGCTAGCCAGTACCTCAGCGATTGAGGATTCCGGGATTAGTGCGCTTTCAGCTTCAGCCTGTTCACTACTAAACATCAAGTGCTATGAAGGATAAGTGCTACCCCTTTGTGGATAACAAAAACATATAACAAAATTAAGTCGCAAAAACAAAACGGACCTGGGACCGTACTCTGAAACGCTAATCCGAAACTTCGGTTAGCCCCGCCCCTCTCACTCGATTCTGTCACGGCTCGAGAGTGAGAGGGACGGGTATCCCGAAGTTTCGGGTTTTGCGTTTCAGAGTAGGCCCTCTGCCCCCTGATTCACAAAACGTCGGAAACGCCCCCGACAGCGGAATGTATGCACTGTCTCTATAGAACTCACTATAGAAAAGACAAAGACAAAGCAGAAAATTCGAACCCGATTCCGTTTCCGACGGTTCGTGAATCAGGGGGCTGATTTAAAGGCGAAAATAAGATAATAAAAAACTCGTTTCCGTTTCGTTAAACTTATCCAAAGATCGTTGAATCTAAATTGGCTAAATTAAGAGAGAAAGGGGTTAATTTTTACGTTTCAAAAAGGTAAGGCTCTCTGTCTTTTGAGGGTTTCAATTCAATTTGAAAACTCAGCTTGTTGTCACAGTTACAATTAGACTGAAATAATAAAGTCGGTAATTGACTGACTCATTAAGATTATTTAGAGCAAGTCAAGTTTACTTAACAATTCAGCAACATTGTTGAAGCAGATTTTGTTCTGTCTGTTGTCGTTTGCATCACTGCTTTTTTGTTTGAGCTGTTATTTAGTTATCTAACTTAATACTAAAATTAGCTTTCCCCTCCGTGGATTACACGAAGTTATCTCGCGGGAATGTGATATTTTTCCGGGTTGAAAAGTGGCCTTTGTAACTGTCGTCATACTAAAATCACGTCGCTCGATCCGCCGTTCGCTCCGTTTTGACGTTAAAGACAGACAAACACTGAAACATAGATTAACATTTAAAATATTAGTAAGGATGGAGGTGTATTTATGAAGGTATTGTTGGATGAAATAGCAAGTGGACCGGAAACTATACACCGGTATCAGCACAGCAACCTCCTTTTCTAATGTTAGGTAATGAAGGTGTTATTGTTGATCGAAGTAATGAGCTCACTTTTTAACCGAGTTCTAAATCAAAAAGGAGGAGGTTCTCTATTCGTCTGTATGTATGTTTTTTCTCTTTATTTTTTGTGTATGTCCACCGATTACTCGAAGACGGCTGAACCGATTGAAATGGTTCAAACGTTATTACATCATGTTGGTTTCCAAGTTGGTCCCATTTTTTGAAATTTTGAAATCCGTTTAGTAGTTTTCAGGAAATCTTGAAAATACTGTCGTTATCGTTACAACTTAATGTGAATTTAATACGTATCTTTAGGCATAACTCCTTTGTTTATAAACCGATTTAGATGATTCTTGTTTTGTTAAAAAGGGGATATCTCAAGGTATTTTAACCGACTTCGAAAAAGGAGGTTTTCAGTTTGATCACATACCTATTTACCAGAAAACACGTAAATTGCCTGCACGATGCACTAAAAAGAGAGAAATAAAAATTATTTTTATAAAAAAATTAAACCGCCTTCAAAAAAACCACATCAAAAAAGTAAGAAATAATTCCTCACCAAATAAATAACGTAAGTACTTTGAAGTCGGGCGGGTTTTAACAAAAACAACAAAAAAATTGTACATGTTTCACGCCCGACTTCAAAGTACTTACGTTATTTATTTGGTGAGGAATTATTTCTTACTTTTTTGATGTGGTTTTTTTGAAGGCGGTTTTTACAAGTTTTTTACAAGCTTTTTATTAACTTGCCATGTTAGTTAGTTTGTTAGTTAGTGGGGGACAAATCTTGCTAGCTTAATTTAACCCACTTCCCAGTGTCCGATGGAACTAAAATTTTGTATACAGGTTTGGTTTAGATGACAATACAATATTAAAGTGCAGTCAGCAAAAAATTTTGTCATAAAAATGAAATTTTTACTAAAAAGTTATCATTATCTTGCCAGGTTCGTAAGTTAGTTAGTGGGGGACAAATCTTGCTAGCTTAATTTAACCCACTTCCCAGAGTCCGATGTAGCTGAAATTTTGTATACAGGTTTGGTTTAGATGACAATACAATATTTAAGTACAGTCAGCAAAAAAGCTTGTCATGAAAATGAAATTTTTACTAAAAACTTATTGATAGTGCAGATGACAGCATGCTGATGTTCTTTCCATTTTTTTTTTGCGTCGAACGACCGATCGTTTTCTATTGAAACAATCGCTCATCCGGCAACCTTCCGGACTACGGGGGAAGGAGGCAGTGAATCCTCATGGATACCATTACAGCCGGCTGTAATGGTTATGTCGGACTCTTACCGACTAAACACTGCCTGAAAACAGCTGTTACCTGGACGGGTATTTCAGCATATCTGTGGCGACCACGTCCCTGGAGGGCCGTGGCGCAGGGCGTCTCCCGCCTAGGCGAAGTGCGCACTGGAGATGACCAGCATCCAAAGGAGGTGACTGGCCATATCTGAAATCAAGGTTCTTTCCAATAATCCTTAAGCTAATATATACCATACTTACGCCATCATCATATCAGCCGTACGACGCCCACTGCTGGGCATAGGCCTCCCCCAAGGATCTCCACAACACTCCACAACTTCACTTGAAATTTATAGGTAAACCGACCGCAGTATTCATTTCAATAAATATTGTGCGTTCAACATAGGTACAATACAAAGTAAACATATTGAAACTAAAACGTTTATTTATACATACAATAGAACCCTTTTAAGTGTAGTGGTATCGAAAAAGGTCGATTATGTTAATATAAATATAAATAAAGAAGAGAAAAGCAATAAATTCAAAAGTTGCTCAATACAGGAGCATAATTCACTGCGACCTGTCGTCGACAAGATGAATGGTACATAGAGAATTAGTTACGTGACCATAGGATGGTGGCGCTAATTAATTGCATTAACATTTAGCCTTCAAACGAGGGAGAACCGGGGAACTCTGACAAGCTAGAAATGTACATTCCCTTGAATTTCATCAAAATGACTACATTTAAATATAATGTGAGATATTTACACAGATATAATTTATGCTACGAGTTCCTAACCTAACCACGGCGGTCTTTTTGTCCGCTGATCTTTAGTATTTACTTACTAGCTTGCTACTACAGGTGATGTGTGGTATTTACTAAGGATGTACAATTTATTCAATTGTGAAACGAGAGATACTTATATGTCGCTAGCAAGGTTGCCTCAAGTTAAACATTGTAAATAACCAAGTAGTCGATGCTGGACTATGCACGCGGTCTACCAACTCCTGAGGATGCCCCCGGGTTAGGGCGAAACACGTATAGAGAAGACTTATCGGTGAAGGTACAAGGTGTGACACTGTCTTGCTATCTGCAGCTGCAGGTATTTAGTTTCGTGGCGTGCTTGTGCATTTTTTAGCGGGCGGGCGGAGCATGTTGCATGTTTTTTGCGGAAGTAAGTTACATAATTATCACCTTTTTTCACAATGTGTAGGGACTTCCGCCAACTAACAAACACTTGTGATGTGAATGTCTAAGAATCCTCATTGTTTCGCAAATCCTGCGGCGGGAGACCTTGTAGCCTTGTGACCTGTGAGTAGATCCGGCAAGAAACTAGTCAAGGGCTGCGTATATTAAAATGCATACTTAAAGTAAATATAATAACAATTGTTTATTCCCTTTGTTCGCTGGATACCAGATTCGCAAATCATCAGATTCTCAGAATACCAGATTCGCAAAACACCAGATTCTCAGAATATCAGATTAGCAAAAAACCAAATTCTCAGAATACCAGATTCGCAAAAAACCAGATTCTCAGAATACCAGATTCTCAGAATACCAGATTCGCAAAACACCAGATTTTTAGAATACCAACTTTGCAAAGCATCAGATTCGTAGGTCAATAAGACGAGACAAAATATCTATACCTTCCTTTGTATGTTTATACGGGTAGGCTTACTCGCTATTACGTTTGAAAACAATAGAAGTACATTCAAGAAATATAAATTTCATCCCATCGATTCGAAAAGCGATGATTGTTTATCTAATAACAGGGCCCAAAACGATTCATTTATTACCTGTTATGACAAGAGGGTAAAAATGAGATTTGAATTTTGAACAGCTTCATAACTGAGTCAAAACGATGAGATTTGAATTTAGAACATAATTTAAGACGCATTGGTTGGAGTGTAGCAAAGGGTGTGCAGTACTTTAAAAAAAAACTGATTTTGTATGGGGCCGGGACTTTTTTCGGGACCGGAAAATTTTCAAAAATGGATTTTTTTTAAATTGAGAATATATCGTAAACGGTGAGTCGTAGCTAAAATCTAACAAACATTTTAACTCCTCTACGGTGACCCCGGAGATACTTGTAAGGAATCCGATGGTCATATATTTTTTTTACATTTTTTTTTTATTTCAAATTTCGATTTTTTTTTCTTGCCCGACTAGGGCTATGCTGTATCCGAAAGCCAAAGAAAGGTAGGTAGTTTGAGTTGTCTTTATTGCTTTTCTTATAGAGGGGGATGAAAAGCAGAGTGTATTTACTCGGCCGCAAAATTATTTTCACCTCGGGCGGCGTATATTGAATCCCTCGCTGCGTTCAGGATTCTACTTTAGAATCCCTCGCTGCGCTCGATATTCTACTCTAGAATCCTTCATCGCGCTCTGGATTCAAAATAGCGCCCTCGCCGTAAATATATTATTTTGCTCCCTTGTAATACAATCTACTATTCTAACACACCTAAGGTTTAATTTCGTATAGCAAGCAAACTGTCACATTAAGAGCTAGTTAGCATTCAATACTATTACTGAAATAAAATGTTCAACTTTAATGCATTGCGAATAGCAGATAGAAAAATAGCAAATATAATTTCTGATTTTTGTAATCACAAACTCCCCTTGATTGCTTAAATTTTTTATTTAAAGCATAATTTTTATATTAACATTTTCTTGTTATGGTTATGTTTTGTGATACTTATCTTTTTTGAATCTGGTATTCTGAGAATCTGGTATTTTGCGAATCTGGTATTCTGAGAATCTGGTTTTTTGCTAATCTGGTATTCTGAGAATCTGTTGTTTCACGAATCTTGTAATCTGAGAATCTGGTGTTTTGCGAATCTGGTATTCTGAGAATCTGGTGTTTTGCGAATCTGGTATCCAGCGAACAAAGGGTTTATTCCTTCTTACCATGCCCAAAGAATTCTGCTGTTTTGATTTTGCAAATCTTTTGTACGAAATACAAAAGTTTTAACCGACAATTGAAAAAACTTGTCTCAATGTGAGGGTTGTAAACAATTGCCGAAAAATAGGTCACTGCTTTAAAGGGTTTGCATCAAAAGAAACAGACGAATGCTGTACAAAGAGTTCTTTGGGCGCAAACGTGGGGACGTTTTGAACATGAATGTACTTGTCTCCAATTGTGAGAAAGCGAGATATTGCCACAGAACAAATACTACCAGTATTCCATCTTCATAGGAACGGTCAGAATGCGAGTCATGACCGGGGCTCGGAAACCTGGTTAAAACCGCGAACGGTTCGCAAGAAACTCCCACACATTATCAAAAGTGCATATGCATTTCGGTTTTGCTCTTTTAGAAACGATATTATTTCGGTTCTAATCAAAGATCAAAACTAAACGGTTCCTGCTCGAAAGACGCGTGAGCCGTTTCTATATTAAGCAGTATTTTGCGAACCGTTCCCAAGCCTTGGTCAACTTGTTCCCAATCATGACCTTGGTATACAGTGATTTTGGTATTCGTGTCTTACAATACAGTAACAGCACTTTTTCTTATAATTGTTTTACTAATTATTTATTCAAATGTTTAGTTGAAAATTGTTTACTGTTTTAGGTGACAAACAAAATTGTACTTAATTTAAGTATTCCTTACTGTGATGGAAAGTAAACTTACTAATAAGTGAAGGATATTTTTCAAATTTGACGACTAAATAAATGAAATTGAATTGAATTGAATTGACTCATCTTCTTGATCTCGGTGTGATCTTAGAAGGCGATCTTAAGGAGCGCATTCCAAGAACCTTCTAAGATCATTAGGTACCAAGTTTCGGGCGATGAGAACTTTGAATTGTTCAAAACTTTTACGTGAAGATGGAACACTGGTAGAATTTATTCTGTGATATTGCTTCGCGGGTATTCTTGTTATTTTTATTGCTTATATTTTTATCCAGCTACGTTCATTCTTACGAAAATGGCATTTTTGGTTAGACAATGGTGCTTATGTGGGGCTTCGGATGTTTCTTTGAAAGGTTACACCAATAAATCGAACACAAATTGGTAAATGCACAAGGCTAAACTGTTGAATGTTAATATCAGTACCCTTATCCGCCCGCGGGTTCCCTATTTGAGTGCGAAAGTTGGTAGTGCGATTTTCAGTATATCGAACACGGTGTGTCGAAAACTCCGTAGTGCTATGTTTTATTATATCGATGCTTTACAAGTGCGATGTAACGTTTGTGCGAAAAACGTTAGGTCGACAAACCTTACAACGATGATTCATTAGTTCGTTGATTTGTTTGTTCTATGACATGTTATATCGAAAATTCTGTTATTATGTAGCTTTTTCAGATGTAATTATATTGAATCAAAACTTTTAACCGACTTTAAAAATAGTATGACCTTTATGTATGTGATATTATATGAATTATATAATATTTGAGTATAGCGTTACACTTAGGCTTCCAAGCACGTGTGCTAAATTTCGTAAGTGTATATAATGTTTATATGTTAGTCCACGAATATCTCAAAAACTGAAAGTCATATCGAGATGATTCTTTTGATTTTAACATGTGTATTTCATTTTAACAGGTGTATTTCATTTCATGAAAATCGGTTCTGTAGTTTTTGATTAATTTTTTAATGGATTCCCGGGGGGACGGGTTCGAATCCCGCCTGAAAGCTACTTGCAAGGCTTGTGGTGTTTTATCATAAGAAAAATATACTTATCTCAAAAAATACAGAACTTGTTTTGATGAAACTCATGCTGAAAAATGGAAAATGAAGTATTTAGAAAAAATCGACCCATCTCACAATCAGCTTCGATGGGACTCGAACCCACGACCTTTCGCTTTCCGGGCGACTGCTTTAACCACTGAGCTACGGAGTCGTTCGAGTCGAGTCGTCGAAACTCATGCTGTTCTCTAAAATGGAATACACCTGATAAAAATCAAAAGAATCATCTCGATGTGACTTACATTATAAACATACATACATACATACACCGTGCACCTTTGAGTATAGCGTTACATTTAGGCTTCCAACCTAAATGTAACGCTATACTCGGATATTATCCAATTCCAACAATATCACATAGATACCTACAGGTCAAACTGATAAACTCCTTCTTTTTTAAAGTCGGTTAAAAGGAGGAGTTTTTATTTAATTTAATTACATCTGCTACAGAAATTTCGAAATAACATGTCATAGAACAAAGAAATCAACGAACTAATGAATCATCGCTGTAAGGTTTGTCGACCTAACGTTTTTCGCACAAACGTTACATCGCACTTGTAAAGCATCGATATAATAAAACATAGCACTACGGAGTTTTCGACACACCGTGTTCGATATACTGAAAATCGCACTACCAACTTTCGCACTCAAATAGGGAACCCTATTGCGGGCAGCGCAGGACCGATCGTTATGGAGATCCTTGGGGAGGCCTATGCCCAGCAGTGGGCGTCGTTTGGCTGACATGATCATTGATCATGATCAATCATGATATGACCCATTTTGCTTATAAATTTGTATAATTGTTTGTTATTTGTATAATTTGCAAACGTCAAAACTATAAAGGCCAGTGTTTCGATCTTATTGAATTTGAATATAGCTGCATTGAGTCAAATAATACTATAATATTACTAACGTAATTGAGTTATGTTTAAAAACCGGCCAAGTGCGAATCGGACTCGCGCACGAATGGTTCCATACCGTTATAAAAATCACGTTTGTTGTATGGGAGCCCCCCTTAAATATTTATTTTAATTTAATTATTAATTTTTAAAGTAAATATACAACAGAAATGAGACACAATAGATTTTCCATTGTTCTCCGGCCCTATTCGGCCGGTCAGGCGTCAATGGGCGAAGCGTCTACCTGTTGCCGTTATTAATATCGAACAAAAAAAATCACGTTGTTTGTATGGGAACCACCCTTAAATACCTATTTATTTTATTCTGTTTTTAGTATTTGTTGAGCGGCAACAGAGATACATCATCTGTAAAAATTTAAACTGTCTAGCGATCACGGTTCATAAGATTTATTTTATTTATTTATTTATTGTTCTTAAGGGAAACATACAGCTTCTATTACATATATTGACGTAGCTTAAATGACAGTGATATCGCCAAAACAGTTTCCACAATAAATTCATGCAGATTTATCAAAAGTACCTACAATCAAGTTTTAAACTGAATTACTTAAATAAAAATATTAAACTTAATTACGGTTAACAAAAGATAGATACTAGAAGTAAAATTAACACAATAGACATTACTAAAGCTTAAAAGGTTAACATATCACACTTTTTTTTAATTTGATTTTATAAGAACCAAACGTCTCAAAGAATATATCCATTTGTTTAAACTTATTATTATAATCACTACAGGTGCGTACAAGAAATCTATTTTTAGCATAGTTGGTATTACAAAAAGGTATATTAAAAAGTTTGGGTGAGCGTAAATTTCGTTTGCCACAATGCAGCGAAATTTTACTCAAAAGGTACGGAGAATCAACCATGTTATTTACGAGTTTATAAAGGAAAATTTGATCTCGAATAGACCTACGAACGTCCAAAGACTCTAGGTTATTCCTATAAGTGTGTTTAAATTTATACTTTAATCTTTTTGAAAACTTTTTTTGTATTCGTTGGGTTGTATTTATATGAATATTGTATTGCGGGTTCCATATGATTGATGCATATTCGAGCGAGGAACGCACAAGAGCATTATAAAGTGTGCACAAGGTGCCAGGTCTTTCAAAAGAACTACATTGTCTAAATATAAAGCCGAGCATTTTATAAGCTTTTGTTGTAACCTTACTAATATGAGATTGAAAATGTAGTTCACTGTCGAGCGTAACCCCAAGATCACTCACCTCGGAAACCCTTGATAGTGTTTTATTTTCTATAGAGTATGAATGTATAATTTTATATAAGATACAGCCTGGTGACAGACAGACAGACAGACGGACAGCGGAGTCTTAGTAATAGGGTTCCGTTTTTACCCTTTGGGTACGGTACCCTAATAATAGGTCACAGTTTTACCCTTTGGGCACGCCACAATTAGTTTGTAGGTACCTTGTACCTAACCTATGGCAAAGAATATATTATTATACACTTATGGCATGGTAGAAAGACTTAAGAATATAATACACTTATGACATGGTAAGAAAGACATAAAATGTGATAACTTTACGAAAACAATTTCATCTTCAACGATTTGTCAGTAATTATTTTAGCAAGCTAAGATTAATGAACAATGATAATAATCTTTGTTAGAATGATTCGATAGGTACGCGAACCATTAATCGTCATTTCCGGCATAAGCGTTCCTTGGTAAACGACAGTTACCTAAATTGAGACAATGGCAAAATTACAGTCAAGGTATACTAGTATAATTTATTAATGAAAGTTTAAATTAAATCAAAAACCAACTTATTTCTAGAAACATAAGGCATCACTTTCGCTCAAGAAATAAGATTGGTTTTGATCGATAAACGTCAGAGTTGTTTTTTAATTATATTTCAATGATTTGTAACCGGGAACCATTTAATTTTACCACACTGTGGCCGCCACTAAGCTCAAACACAAAAAGTTCAGGAAAATTAATAATATCAAGGGAAATAACCACAAGGTATACCTATACTAATTTACAAAACTACACGAATTATTCCCCCTGATTGCCTATATTAGGCTTATTTTGATCGTATTCGTTACTATAAGTGCTTAAATTTTGCTACGATTCTAAACACATCCAATGTCGAGAATACTATCCCATATTTCTTATAACAGTGGAAACCCTACTCAAACCTATGTACTACTCCAAGTAGTCGCTGGAAACAACTTCAGGAAACAACATATTATTTGCACCACTACCTGCAAGTAAAGTAAAGCTCCGTCACAAATGAAATAGTAAGTCAATTTCCCAGTCGTTTGCCGAGAATGGAACTTACGAGGAGCAATATTGGCACAGTGCGCGCTTTACTTGCTGCCTCCGTTGGCAACCTGATTGACCTACAAGGGATGTAAGTGAGTTACATCTGATATGAGAATGGTATGGAATAAGGTATAATTTTGTCTGTGGACGGCTATATCGGAGAGAGTGTAATAAAAAAACCTTTCTAAGCATTTTTTTTGTGGTTTTGCGAAAGACTTGTTTCTAATTACTTACCATAGGAATCTTCTTCCAAAAGTGTCGTTGAAGAAACTTATTATTTGCAGTCATGTCTACAAGTAAAGCTCTGTCACAAATGAAATAGTAAGTCAATTTCCCAGTCGGTTGCCGAGATTGGAACTTACGAGAAGCAATATTGGCACAGCGCGCGTGCGCTGCTTGCTGCCTCTGTTGGCAACCTTATTGACCTACAAGGGCCGTAAGTGAGTTACATGTCACATGTGAACAGTAACAAATTACTTTGCTGAAATATGCATAAGCTGTGTGCTACCAAATAAATTGGTCTGATTCCTTGTTGTCAAATCCTATACTTATACTCAAGTAGGTAATAGTACTCTTAGGTCCGACTTCACCAACAGTCGGTTTCGTTAACCGTTGGTTAACCGTCGGTTAACCCATGCGAACACCAATCATATGCTTTAACTAACCAACAAACCAACGGTGTTTTATTCACAACGGGGTAGCACTTAGCCTTCATCACACCTGATGTTAAGTGGTGATAAGGCTGAATAAATAAATTATAGTAAACTAGCTAGGCCCGCGACTTCGTTCGCGTGGAATAGTGACTTTCGGCAGCATTTTTCATTTTCTTAGCTAATAAGGTTTTTCGTTTTTTGTGTATTTATTTTCTATATATTAGTTTAGCGCTATGATACATATTAACACATTAAACAATTATTTCACATAGCCTTCCGCCCGCGGTTTCGCCCGCCTGTACTACACGACGTTATCTCGAGGGAAAGTTATATTTTCCCGGGATATCAATTAGTCTTTGTCAATCTCTAGCTCCTAAAATATCCATATACTAAAAAAACACGCCGATCCGTTGCTCCGTTTTGACGTGAAAGACGGATATACAAACAATACAAATAGTATGTCAAAAGAAAGAACTTATCACGCTGAACAGTTTCTCTTAAGATGCTATCTCATATAGTTTAACCTGGCTGCTAGGGTTCCACATCAGCTGGCCTAGCATGAACGGCTTTTAGCATGCGATATGATATAGCACGTCATGCTGTCTTGCTTACCTACCCCACTAAGGTGGAAGCAAGACAGCAAGACGTGCTATAACATATCGCGTGATATAATGATGGTAATGCTAGCCATGCAGGTGTACCAAGACCATCAAACTTTGTACGTCAATAGAAAATGCTCATCACATTTAACAATTTTCCATAAGACGGTATTTTCATATCTCTCATAGTTTAGCTGGACTGCTATGGTTCCACATCAGAAATTGCGATCTTCAAAATAAATTATAGCTATATGTTGGCAAGGACCAATAGCTGTATAACAGAAAAACTTTCATCAAAATCCGTTCCGTAAACTTTTTTGCCGACGTCATCACACGAAAAAATTCATCCCCTGTTTTCACCCTCTTTAGGGTAGTTTTTTTACAAACTTTGAATGTCGTATTTATTTATCTAATCAAAAGCCTATAAAATAATTTTGAAGCTTCTAGCTTTAAAAATGACGTAATTTCCATACAAACTTTCATCCCCTATTTCAACCCCTTACAGCCCTTTGTTCACATAAAAAAAGTAGCCTATGTCCTTTCTCAGGCTCTAGACTATTTCTGTACCAATTTTTATTCAAATCGGTTCCGTAGTTTAGGCGTGATTGTGTAACACACAGACAGATTCGCATTTTCGCATTTATAATATAAGTAAGGATTAAGAGAATTGACACAATACCATATAAAAAGTATCATATAAAGAAATAAAAAAACCGAAGTAAAATCAGTAGAACTTGTCTTATTCACTTTTGTGATTTAAGGACGCACGTCTTTAAGTATTTGCAAAACAACAGCTCTTTCATCTTTGACTGAAATGTCGATCAAAAATTAATCAAGGAATTGGCAAGCCGTTGAATTAACTACCTAAATCATGTTAATGTATTAGTCCCGTCTTTCGCCGTCTATTAAACAAGGGTAACGATTTCGCTCCCTGTCAGTCTCAGTCAGTCCCGGGGGGATCCTAATTGTATTGAATTGTTAACCTTTTGCCTTGGAAGCTGCGTAGTTTGTGAGTGTACCTATCTGAACTACTGTTGGAAGAATTAATTATTTAACAGCCGGTAACTGAACAATATTGGCGAGATAGTTTTCAAAATGTATAACTTTTTATCTCCTTAATGCCCGGGCTTCACCTGTGTCTAATGCCTTTAATTAGCGCGCTATTTGATATAATACGCAGGTGTAGCCGGGTTTTAATGCACTAATTTGATACAATCAGCGCGCTAAGACGCGCATGCCGTTATTAACGCCGTCAGGCGTCACACAGGTGAAGCCCCAGCATAAGAGCCAACGCGCACTTGTAATTTTTAATCGGGCGATAGTTTGATCGATCTCTTATTCATTATAGAGTTAAATGGCAGTGCATAGATGGAAAATCCTTCAGTAAAGAACATTATTTGAGAAAATTATTTTGGGTTATTAAGTAATTATTATTTATAATATTACCCAATATAGACATTTTAAAGATTGTATAGACCTCAAAAAAAAAATTGAAGCATCCATTTTATAGAACCTAATCATTAAGAGTTTTTTTTTATGCTTGTTCACCAGTGAACGGATTGTTGGCAGATTTTTAGACTCTGAGCAATCTCGATTAATAACACTCTAACAGAATAGTGTACGATTTGAAAACCAATGGCTTTCCACACATCGTGTCGGGCTAAATGGCATGGCCCTATAGTTCATACGTATATAGTGTAGGAGAGGTCGTGCCAAAACGCCAGCCAATATAGCCGGCAGCGAGTGGCGAGCCACTGAGTCAACTCTGTAGCCACAAGACTTAATTTGTCGTAGATACACCAACATAAAGGTAGTACCTATTTTTAGTTTGTTGCATTCACAATGCAATTTAGTACTAAAAAATATCGACCCGTCTCCTAACCACCGGCACCGGTCATTCGCCCGGACAGTGAAAGGTCATGTTCGAGTCCCATCTGAGCTTCATTTTCAATATGCTCGATTTAAGTTCCTAAATTCTTGGTCTTTTAAAGTATTGTGTTCCGGCAGTTAGAGATAAGATAGCCAGTTCCTCAGTGATTGAGGATTCCGGGAGAAGTACGCTTCCACCTTCAGCCTTATCACCACTTAACAGCAGGTGTGACGAAGGCTAAGTGCTACCCCGTTGTGGATAAAAAAAATATCCATTTTTTCTTATAAGCCCAATTCTTTAGGTACGAATTTATTTCAGTCGCCTATAATAATCAAAACTTTTCTTTGAAATAAAACGTTGTATCGTTTTGTCGACAGTACGGTTGCTAAAGTTCACCTATAAAAGTTAGCGTTTATTTTTATCGTTTCATGTTCGCTTAGTTAACCGCACTTCAATATAACTGACGTGAGTTGCACCGGGTTGCACGACAGTTAAATTTATAATGGCAACCTGTTGAGGGAACCGGACGAACGTAGTTAGGTCAGTTTCACTCGAAAGGAAGTCGATCACAATTCGATTAAAAATTGATTTGTGCTTTAGTTAACGGTTAGAGGTTGCTGGCGACTTTGTTTGTGTAGATTTCTCGTGACCCAGTACAAAATTGTCATCGATTATTTTATGCTAATTATATAGATTAACAAAAAACTATAAAGTAGATAGAGAGAGGAGCCCGTGGCGCAGTGGATATCGCGCTCGGCTTGCGATCGTTGAGGTTAAGCAACGTTCGCAATGGTCGGTCACGGGATGGGTGACCAAAAACTTTTCATCTCGAGCTCCTCCGTGCTTCGGAAGGCACGTTAAGCCGTTGGTCCCGGCTGCACTTGCAGTCGTTAATACCCACCAATCCGCACTGAGCCCGCGTGGTGGGTCATGGCTCATTCTCCTTATTCATCCATAAGGAAGGCCAGTGCCCCAGCAGTGGGGACATTAAATGGCTGATGATGATGAGATAGAGACCGGACGCCGCCGCCGCCGTTCCGTGGGCAGACCACCTGCAAGGTGGACCGACGATCTAGTCAAGGTCGCGGGAAGCCGCTGGATGCGGGCAGCGCAGGACAGATCGTTGTGGAGATCCTTGGGGGAGGCCTATGTCCAGCAGTGAGCGTCGTTCGGCTGACATGATCTTGATAATATGTAGGTTTGTAATTATAAAAAGCACAAAATATTGTGCAGATGATATATAAAGTGACAATTTGATAATAATAGTTTACTAAGTGA
Organism: Crambus lathoniellus; assembly: GCA_949710035.1. NCBI lineage: Eukaryota > Metazoa > Arthropoda > Insecta > Lepidoptera > Crambidae > Crambus > Crambus lathoniellus. The sequence goes on along the minus strand of OX453298.1, from coordinate 30,483,318 downwards.
CAACTTAAACATAGTAAACTATTTGCCTGACTCTCATTACACAGGGAAACCTTTTATGGGAGCAGCCACCACAAATATTTGTAAAATGCTTGTCTAATAAACTACCTTTTACTTTTATTTGTTGAAATAATTTATCCTGGAGCATCTTTTCTCGGTGACATGTCTGGGATGTGGTTGTTGAGGTAAGACCTTTTCTTACCTCAATGGAAGTGTAACTTTTCCACCATGTTTCAGGTGGTTTCAGTGCGTACTAAACAATCTATTATCGTCTGCAACGAAAGTAAATGGCCAGTAACGTCTGGCTGGGCTTAAGTCGAGGATTCCCGAAAATAGGGTATTTTACATTATGGATTACTCGCAAATCACAAGTACTAAAAATTTTGACAAAATATATGTTATTTTACAGTCTTTTGTCTAGTGACTCCGGCCGTTAAATTTTCTATTAGTTATACTTTACTGCATCAAATAAAATTTCAAACATCTGTCTAATTGTAATTCAAATATCCTTTTACTCGCAATATAAGTACCTACTTGGTTTTAGTTCATGAAAAATATACGAAAATAATTGTCTTTGAATAGGCAAGGGATTCCGACCGTCATAAGTTTTAACTTTATTATTTGATTTTTAAGCAAAGACTTGGCGATTCATAAGTTTTGGTCTTCGAGCAACGCGGGTCTTCCGTTTCCGGGACGGAAGGCCCGCGTTGCTCGGAGGTTTTGGTCAAAAAGGCCATCAGCCTCTCCGCACACGGGACTCAACCAAAACTCTAGATTACTTCCTATCTATATACAGTATACAAATAAATAAAATTGGAGTGTCTGTTTGTAATATTAAAATAACCGCTTTTTACTACCTGCATATGATTATATATACGGTACATATACCAAAATAACATTTTTTAAATTTTTTGTCTGTCTGTCTGTCTGTTTGTTCCGGCTAAGCTATATATATAATAAGGAGTAACTTAGGCTACTTTTTATCCCGGAAAAATATCAGATTCCCGCGGGATCACCACATTCCCGCGGGATAACGTCGTGTAGTCCACGCGAACGAAGCCGCGGGCGGAAAGCTATCTTTGATATTTTTATACAGAATATTTTGTTGGGAATGCCACAAAAGAAGATAAATAGTTTTGATAGTGAAAATCCCACTGCATTTACGTTCCTGCCAATTAGGTAACCTACACCTGAAATTTAACTATCCTGCGCGCCTGTATAGAAGATAATTTAATAACCAAACGAAATCCAATAGCAAAATGGATGTTCCACCGAATCAGGCCAATATGTGCCGGTAATACGCATTTTCCATTGAATTTGCCTCGCGGGCAATTTATATGCGCCGAGTGAGTTATATTATTAGTTTAATGTGGAATAAGTCGCGCTCATATTTACGATTAAAATTGGATTAAAGAGATTATAGGCGAGGAGGTATAACTCTTATGAATTATATCTAAATTGCTTTTCAAGAAGCCATAACTTTAGGTTATCAGTACTCTTATCATAAGAAAACTCAGCAAAAAATCTTAAGCTGATTTTATTTGCAAACGCTTAATATTATACTGATATACGTTTAAGTAAGGCGAACAACAAGAATCTCATCGATAAGCTACCTACTTCGTTTTGGGAATGATCCGAGATTGAAAAAAAATAATCTCTTTGCAAGCTATTTTAGTTAAAAAATATTTTTAAATAAAAGAAACGCGACGAATAGATAGCCTCCACCTTTTCAATTTTTGAAGTTGGTGATAAATGTACCTATTTATTTAAAAGGATCACATAGCAAGATATTTTTTTATTGTTGCAAAGTTAAAGCTTTCGATACATTAGAAGTATAATAGTAGATTGTACAACAAGTGCATAAAACATACCATTTTACCCGAGACGTATATATCCACCCGAGCCGTAGGCGAGGATGGATAGTCAATTCGAGGGTAAAATGGGTTTTATGTACGAGTTATACACTCTGCTTTTCACTTCGAGTGTGAGGAAAATAAATTACAATATGCAAAAAAGAAAAAATAAAGACTTCGCCATAAAGGCGGGAAAACTTTCTTTTTCTTTTTTTATACTGGAAGTGGCAGCACAGTTACTAAGCATAGGTCGTAATCCATAATGCTCTTGAAATACTTATTTCTTACAAAACTCATTAATTTTGCCTAGTTTTATTTATTTAGTAATTTAACATGGATTATGTACAAAATTTAAGAAACAGAATGAAACAACAAGTTTATTTAACGAAGTTTAATTGCGTGTGTGACTGTTTACCTGACGACCTTTGTCTTAGGAGTCTGTGACATAGACGAAGATTTTACTTTATGCACTAGAGCATAAAAAGAGATTTTATGCAGCCTATACCCAACATAAACACGAACTTTACGAGCATGAGAAGTGAAAAAAAACTTGTTAGACGTTTCAAATATACAGAACAAAGTTGACCGACCGTGGCTACAGTACTGTACCTACCCCTAGCAAGAAAAACTATCGTGATCGTATTATTTTGTGTGAAAACCAGAGCAGCGCCTCTTTCGATCGTATAAGGAAATGAAATTCAATAGATAGTTCGTTTGTGCACTGAATTTTACCGATGCGGAAAAAAACGGATGCTTGTATTTTAATATAATTAGTTATTAATCATTAATATTAGTAAGAATTTATTTATTTCATGTAGTTTCAATGTTTCAAACCCTAAACTACACGTACTAAATAAATTCTTACTATTATAAATGATTAATTATTAAAATACAAGCATCCGTTTTTTTCCGTATCGGTAAAATTCAGTGTAGTGCACAAACGCCCATATTTGACTGCAACACTTTGACAGTTTTTGACGGAACAGAACAGACTGTTGTAAGACCAAAGCTTTTGTTCTCGTAATCTTCGAAAACTGCCTATTGAATTTAAGTTCCGTAATCGACTGCTCTGTACCCCTAGCACAAAAAAATGTCGCTATGGTAAACGTTATCGTAACCGTATCATTATGTATGAAAACCAGAGCAGTGCCCCTTTTGATCATATATTTGATAGCAACACTTTGAAAGCTTTTGAAGGACTGTACTATGCGATTATTATAAGAATAGGACGGGTTGTTGACAAACTTCACTCTGAAAAGGTACAGTTCGCAAAGAAACTGCAAAACAAAATGAAAATAGTTTTTTTTTATTTTGGCAGAAGGTGGTTTGGGTATTGCCACTTTCAAAACGAAGTTTTTCTTCGTACACAATTTTACTACTCATGCTCTTCGTTATGCCGGCGCCAGACATAACACAAACATTTGAACAAATGTTTGGACTCATGTGTAGCACGGGTATTTGTGTATTTGTTTAAAGCTTTGATAAAATACTAGAACATATTTCTACAGTACTTTGCATGTCAGAAGGAAAAGTCTTCAATGTCTTTGTAGCATAATGTGTTTTGATTTACAATTGGCGGATTCACGAAAGACTCCTCCCCGAGTGGCTTGATTGAATCGTTCCCCGTGATACCAAAACCCGGCGCACCCTGGTAACAGCTAGATTCTGCCGAATCTAACTTCAATCAACGTACAGAATCTAGCTGGCCAATCCTTTTACCATGATAGACCAATAAAATTTTTCACTAGACCCCCAATTTACCAATTTTATTGTAAAGTTGATTATTAAATATTCATAACTTGAATTCCTGTTTTATATATTTAAACCAGTAAATAGAAATAAAATTCAATTTATTCTGTGCTATTAAAGCATAGTATTAAAGTACCCCGCAGAACAATGTAGGTATGAAAAAATTGGTTTCAGTTAAATATCACAAAATTTTAATTTGTTTGAGATTCAAATTACCTGATCATTTTCGGAAAAGCATACTTTCATGAGTCATATACTTTCCGAAAAAACTAAGTTAATGATTTGTATTTATCTGCAAATTATTCATATGTTTTGGTTTGCACGAACATCATTATTTATCGTAAGCTATGACATGATCAGCCCCCTGATTCACTTTAGATTTCTTTTTTGCACACCATACTGAAGTGAAGTGAAGTTAGTTTGACAGCACTTTGACAGCTTGACGTCACAACATGGCGGTGTCCCTATCCTATTCTTATAATAATCGCATAGTACAGTTTATTAATCGATTACCATAACGATAGTTTTTGTTACAAGCTTTTTATTAACTTGCTATGTTAGTTACTTAGTTAGTTAGTAAGTATGTTAGTTGGTGTGGGACAAATCTTTTGACCCACTTCCTAGTGTCCGATGGAGCTGATATTTTGTATACAGGTTTGGTTCAGATGACAATATAATATTATAGTACAGTCAACAAAAAAGCTTGTCATAAAAATATTTTTTTTACTAAAAACTTATTATTAACATGGCATGTTAGTTAGTGGGTGACAAATCTTGCAAGCTTAATTTGACCTACTTCCCAGTGTCTGATGGAGCTGAAATTTTGTATACAGGTTTGGTTTAGATGACAATACAATAATAAAGTAAGTACAGCAAAAATATTTTCATAAAAATAAAAAAATTACTAAAGAATTATTCATGCTAGGGGTACAATACTATTTAGAGAACAAGCGTTGCTCGTGCTTTGTGTGCAGTACGCAGCAATGAATTAAATACTATTTCGAGAACAAGCGTTGTTCGTACTTTGTGTACAGTACGCAGCAGTGAAACAAATACTATTTCGAGAACAAGCGTTGCTCGTGCATTGTGTACAGTACGCAGCAGTGAAACAAATACTATTTCAAGAACAAGCGTGGCTCGTGCTTTGTGTACAGTACGCAGCAGTGAAACAATGTCTTGTATAAGTAGTGAGTTCCGCATGTGTGTTCACAAGCCGTCTTAGAAAGAGGGCTTATAACAACAAAGGGCGAAATAAGCCTATTTTCGTCCGCGCGATGGGTAATGCGTTACAACGGGACCTCTGCTCTGAATCAGCTGACCTTGCTATTATTACTGGTATCACAACTTGAACCGGTCCATTTGTTCAAATTGTTGTTTGTGATATATTAAAATGTTTTTGTTTTGGGTGCTTACTAGAGACATAACAATGAATTGGTGTGAAATGTGGTGCCGCGTCCGAAATCTGTTTGTCTGACAAGTTGTTAATAGGTACCTTATTATAATTTATCCTTTACATACTCATGTTTTACTGCTTCTTTATTGTGGAAGTTAAGTCTTCACATATTATTATGTTTTTGTTTCTGTGATATGGGGGCTGCTGTACGGGGTTAATGTACGAATTTAAGTTAATCATACTAAGTAGTGTTTTTACGTTAATCATACTAAGTTATCACAAAAATATACGAATTGATGGGTGTTTATGGATGATAGAAATTACCACCAAATAAACAGTGTGATTAAAACTCCTAAGACAAAGTTTTCTTATTATACTTACTTGCTTAACAAAAGTGATGTTTGGGAAGAGTTTTCGTCTGGATCACACGAAGTTCTTCTAACGTGTTCCTAAAGTAGCTACTTTGTAATGTCGGCAAATAAAATAAAAAAATTGTACAAGTTTCAGTGTGGAAGAGATCACAAGTTTCAGTGTGGCAGATATCATGATGTCTCAAACATAATAAAATAAAACTTAACGGTAGCACTAGCATGCAAAATTTTCGTTATGGTACCAAATCGTAATAAGTAGTAAACTATACGTGTTATATGCAAAGTGCTGCTGTCAAATATCTATTGTTTTATTGTTCCTTATACAACCGAAAGAGGCGCTGCTCTGGTTTTCACACAAAATTATACGATCACGATAACGATTACGATTACGATAACGATAGCTTTTCGTGCTGTTTGCTGATATAAGTGCGCATAATATTAATAATAATGCCGTTGAAGCAGGTTAGTTCGCCAGATATTCAGCGAAAAGGGAAGTACTTCCTCCGAGCTAGGTGTCTGTGCTCGGGGATCGCGGCCCAACTGTAAGTAGTTGGAAATTGTAACGGGTGTCCCAAAAGTAGGTATAGGATGATTTGTCTCAATAAAACGCGAATGGATTGGAATTTCTTCGTAGTTTTATTTTAGCCCTACGACTGATGGCTGAAACAGGAGGCGAGAATGTGGTAAAATTAGATAAATAATACCCTTTTCCCATGTTTTAATTTTAGTTCCACAAATTGCCGTCAGCCGTCCAGTCGTGGCACGCGCTCTCAGAGCAAGTTTAAGTCATATTGCTTGGCCCAATAAAATGTATCGTAGAATTCGTAGAAAAAACATTCAAAATTAATTTCGACTGTACTGTAGCACCACACAGTCAGGGTAAGGTTCATCGTCCTCGAGTTCATAAGGGCCAATCATCAATCCTTGTCTTGGTCTGCGGACAGCGGGGATTATTTGCTCTGACCCATCTTGGGTAAACCTACTAACGTGGACCATTTGACCCCACGAGAGTTATTAAGTAATGTTCGGTCGGACTTTTGTTTTAGACAATAATAATAAATGCTGTTTTTTTATTACCCTAACGACAATTTTCGTGCTACGGGGACTTACTCGTCAACTCGCGCGCGAGTTGGTACCTTCTAAATTTAATTTTTTTTTGTCGTCAATTCTTACTATTTATGTTATCCTGGTACTTTAGAATCCAAACGATGATTTGGACCCATATTGCATCGAATTAGATCGAAATGTTAGTAGGTTGATACTTATCAGAATCAATAAATCCCCTTCCCCCCCGGACGCCACGCCGAGTGGTCGTGTGCAAGTGGCTGTTACTTTTTTTAGTAAATAATAAATTATAAAGTGAAAAATTTTTGGTATCCGGCTGTGGATTTGAACTTGTGTTTGTGGAGTGACGAGTCTGTGCGCAGTGCCTTGCGGCTACCGGTGCGATAACTCGACGCGGCGAAATTATACTTCACTTCGTAGCATTGACTGCGCGTCGTCGTCGTCGTGCAACTACTTCGACCTACTGTGTTGCCTGCAGCGATCACCGCACATACGCGCAAGTAGTATCCTCTCTCGTTTACTCTGCTTTGCCGAGTAGTGTACGATACTGTTTGCGTGCTCACTGCGCGGCTCATTATTTCCTTATAATAATAATAAGCCATAATAATGGCTAGCGAATTGGACAGATCGCACTCAGACTCTGACATAGTTATAGAAGAGAAGTCTTCACCGCCAAGTAAATATGTTGCTTTACGCAATAAAAGGAAAAGGGAAGATGATCCTCAATTTATTTCTGAGTTTTCGAATTTTAAAACTGAGATAAAAGACATGATCTCCGGATTAATCTCATCGCAACAAAAAGAGTTAAAAAATCATACTTCTACTCTAAAAGAAATAAAACAAACGGTAGACAATGTCGAAAAGTCCATCACTTTTTTAACCACTCAAAACGAGGAGTTTCAAAAGAAAATTAATCAAATTGAGGAACAGAGAAAGGAAGATCGAAAATATATTGCTATTTTAGAAGAAAAAATTGAAAATATGCAGATAGACGTGAGGAAATCTAACTTTGAAATTAAAAATGTACCGAAAAAGCCCGATGAGACAAAAGAAGATTTAATCGACATGATTCAAAACTTATCTCAGACAGTGGGGTCAAAATTAAAAAAAGAAGATATCAAAGATGTTTTTAGATTAAAAGCAAAAAGAGAAGGAATAAAGAATACACCCATTATTGTTGAAACCTCATCCACCTTAATTAAAAGTGACCTAATGAAGTCAGCAAAGCTTTTCAACAATAAGCAAAAATCTAAATTATGTGCTAAGCATCTGGGTCTGCGAAATAATGAAGACACCCCAATTTTCGTCTCGGAGCAACTTACGGCTAAAGCGGCTCGCCTACACTTCCTAGCGCGTGATTTCGTTAAAGATAAATCTTTTAAATATTGTTGGTCTTCATACGGAAAAATATATCTGAGGAAAGATGAACAATCGCCTGTCATATTGATTAAAAATGAAGCTGACTTACAGAAAATTCGTAATAATAATATGTGACTATTTTTCTTAATTCCAATTGTTCTTGTAATGTTTTTATGTATTTTTTGCATGGGTGCATGTCTAAATATGTACTTAAATTGTAATGTATTTGAAACTCTCAATAGATTTATAAGGCTGCTCTTTACACAAACACTGATCAAATTTAATTCATACACTTATCCGTTAAACTGTAGAACCTATGTACACATACACATAACAATGATTACTGTTCTACAACATGACACTTACATAAAACACTCATTAAATTATCATTATAGTACATCATTTAAATGTATCATTCTACTACTTTTATTTTTATACACATATAAACATCTATTTACTTCTCTAAAACTATACATATTTATTTATATATACACATTTTATAAAATTCATTCTAGTTTAATGGTATACCATGCAATCATTAAAATGTCTACCATGTATGTCACTCCTAGTTCTAATAAATTATTAACAGTAATGCAACCAATTTATAATCAAACATTAATAACACCCTATATTGACAACATTGTATACTGGCTGGATGAAATTCATTTGCCTTGTTTGAGATGTAGTGCTCCGTACACTTTTTCCGATATTGTAATGCATAATATTTTTCTATTATGTTACGTGTTGAATTTACACTGTACAATATCACTTTTTATAGACTTTTTAAATTGCAAGAATAATATAATATTTGAGATATTACTTGTAAACATACATTACGCGGCTCATGGATAACATAATACAAACAATAAATGATATCGATAAGACAGAAGTTGCATTTAACATAAAGTGCGACATTAATGACTTGCAAAACCATATAACAGTTAATTTAAGGGACCTAATCGTAACTTCGCAAAATATAAGGAGCATACACTGTAACTACGATGACTTTCAGGTTACACTAGCTCAGTTAAAATTTGACTCAGATGTTTTGGTACTTACAGAATGCAGACTTTCAGAAAATAAGCCTATCCCGAGTTTACCTAGCTATTCATCTCTAGCATCTAGTCGCAATTACAACCAAAACGATGGTGTCGTTGTTTATGTGAAAAGTTCACTACGCGCTAGAATTTCAGAAATAAATTTGGAGCACGCATCAGGTTTACAAATAGAAGTCCTTAATAATACTATACTTGCCATATACCGGTCACCTTCTAACTCGAACGCGACTAATTTTATCAACTCCTTAGACAGACACCTTAACACTATCGAATCTCACAAAAATATTATTATAACAGGTGATATTAACATTAATCTCATACCGAAACTAGAAGAATCTACTCAAAAACGCAATAATAGAGAAAAATACTTAAATATGTGTGCTTCACATTGCGTGATGCCAGGTCATACGCTGCCTACTAGACACTCCAGCTGCTTGGATCATGTTATGCTTAAATATGATCGCGCGAAAACAATTGCTAAAATTGCAGTCCTAAATACGACAGTAACTGACCACGACACTGTACTATTAAGTCTAAGTGATACTAAGAAAAGGAAATCATTATCAAACTTACGAACAACAGTTGATTATGATAAGGCGTTCTTGCATCTTAAAGATAAAAAGCTTCATGAGTTACTGCTTAGTGATGATCCTGATTTTATAATTTCTGAGCTTACACGAAAACTTGTAGAATCTGTAGAAGAGAGTAAAACTATTAAAATTATGAGCAATAGAAAAATCCCAATCAAACCGTGGATTACAACTGGTATCCTACGATGTATTAAGAATAGAAATCGAATGCAGTTGAAGTTAAGACAAGATCCGACTAATGAAGTGCTTAAAATTACATATAGCAGGTACCGGAATTACTGTAACGGGCTTATAAAAAAATTAAAACGCAAATACCAGAAAGATAAACTAGAAAAAGCACAAAACAATTCTAAATCTCTTTGGCAAGCAGTAAGGTCAATAACAAACTTTAAATCAGATAAAACTAAAAACACTGAGCTAATTACGCCTGAAACACCTCCTAATGAGTGTGTTAACAAGGTTAATAGCTATTTTGCTGGTATTGGGAAGCAGCTTGCTGAGAATAATGGTCTGGAATGTTGCTCTGATACATATAGTGATTTCTTGTGTGAATCATGTCATTCGCCCTCATCTTCATTTGCATTATTCGAAACTGATCCGCAGGAGATATTTAATGTAATTTCCTGTCTCAAACCCGATAGTGCGGCTGGTTGTGACGGCATACCAACAAAATTTATTATATTAGTAAAACATCTCGTTGCTCCCATAATTAGCCATTTTGTTAACCGTTGTTTTACTACAGGAAAATTCCCCGCACCTCTTAAGCAATCAATAGTAAACCCAGTGTATAAGAATGGAAGGAGAGACGAACCCAACAGCTACAGACCAATTTCAGTGCTTACGGTTCTATCTAAAATTATAGAAAAAGTAATAAACTCTCGCCTAGTCAACTACCTAAATAAAATTAATATTCTATCTGATTCTCAATATGGGTTCCGTCATGGAAAATCTACGGAAGATGCTGTCTTATCTATGACAACCCTAATATCAAAAAACATAGATGAAGGTAAAAAGTGTATGGCGGTTTTCTTAGACCTCAGAAAGGCTTTTGACACCGTCTCTCATTCCATTCTTTTACGCAAACTTGAGCACATTGGAATAAGAGGTGTTCCGTTGGATTTATTTAAAAATTATTTATATGGCCGTACCCAAAGAGTTCGTATTGGTGAGCATACTAGTGACGACTTGCAGATCTCCTGTGGTGTCCCCCAAGGTAGTGTGTTGGGACCCACGCTTTTTCTTATTTATATTAATAATCTCACCAACCTTCCCCTGGGGGGCGGTAGGACGTTTTCGTATGCTGATGATACAGCTCTTGTCTTTGAAGGATCGACTTGGGATTCGGTGTTTTCAGTTGCTAATCAAGGTCTGAACAAAGTATCCTCTTGGCTTAAATCTAATCTACTTACTCTTAACATAACTAAAACTAACTATATATGCTTTTCTATTAATAAAAAAACACAGCCTCATAATGATCTTCATCTGAAAATCCATTCTTGTAACAGCAAAGATAATCCAACCTGTACTTGTGCAACTCTTGAAAGGGTTGGTTATACTAAATATCTTGGTGTAATAGTTGATCAGAGGTTGTCCTGGTATTCTCATATTGACTATCTTAGCAACAGGGTAAGAAAACTTGTTTGGATTTTTAAGACGCTACGACACGTCGCTTCAAGGAAATTAATAAATCAAATCTATACCTCATTAGCACAATCAGTTATGACATATTGCATCTCTTCCTGGGGATCAGCATCTAAAACTAAATTCTTAGAGATAGAAAGATCACAACGATGTCTGATTAAAGTTATGTACCATAAGCCATTTAGATTTCCGACTGAACAGCTTTATGAGCTATGTCAACTATTGTCGATTAGGAAATTGTACATCCTCCTGGTTACGTTAAAATTGCACAAAATAACACAGCACTCCACTAATGAAAGCAAAACTATAAGTAGGAGAAGACGTGGCAAAGTAGTTTTTATCCCACGTGTCGAAACTGTATTTGCGCAGCGTCAGTTCTATGTCTCGTCGGCTCATATTTATAATAAACTACATGAAATACATAATATTCATAATATAAGTTATAAACACTGTAAAGAATTGATAACCAAATGGTTACTAACTCTAAATTACCAAAAGACTGAGGCACTACTGAATTATATGAAGTAACAATAAGTAATACTATATTATTTATACACATATATCTATATAAATATATTATATATTTAGGTTTATATATATATATATATAATAAACATACACACACGAACACACACACACACACACACACACTACACACACACACATACACACACACACGCGCAGGTGAAAGATTTAGAATTTATAATCTAATTTTAATTTAAATAGATCTATTAGTCTGTCACGTTATAATATTTTGTATGCTATGTCTTTTGGAGGAGCGGAGCCTCCTGGCACAGGCTTCTTAGTATGCTTACTAGGTTGGCTCCAATCACTTTATTGCTATGTAAACTTGATGGACTGAAATAAAGATTTTTGTATTTTTTTTTTTTTGTATAAATACGGGCGAAACTGCGGGGAATAGCTAGTTATTCATAGTTTTTCTTTCAATCCGTTTTTACTTGACTGTAAGTACTTTATATGTGCGCGCGAGTTGACGACAACAAAAATAATTAAAATTGGAAGCGCGAGTTGACGAATAAGTCACGGGTACAAGAGATCAATTTATAGGCTTGAAAACGCGGAATCGGGTCCTTCCACATTCTAGCGGCGATTTTTCAACCGGTGAATATTTTTCCACATTTTACCGATTTCTATTCCACATTCTACCGGTGATTTTTAAATTAATATGAATCATCTATCCTTGTCTCAGTTTTTGGACGACCGACGGGGATTATTTGCGTTGACCCATCGTGGATGAACCCACAAATGTGGACCCATTAACCCATGGAGTTAGCCCACGAGAGGCTTAATTGGGAAACTTAAGAGCTGAGAATTTAACAGAGTTCGGACTGTTGGTGGTTCAGACCGGACCTAATTAGGCTATAATTTAGATAGTTTGCAGAGATTACAAGATACTTACAGATAGTTTCTGATTGTAAGTACCTACATATATCTTTCTAGTTCGTGTTGCCTAGTTAATCCTACTAATATTATAAATGTGAAAGTTTAGATGTTTAGATGTTTGGATGTTTGGATGTTTGGATGTTTGTTACTCAATCACGCCAAAACGGCTGAACGGATTTGGCTGAAATTTGGAACACAGATACTTTGTACCCTGGAGAGGAACATAGGCTACTTTTTATCCCGGAAAAATATCACATTCCCGCGGGATGACTTCGTGAAGTCCACGCGGGCGAAGCTGCGGGCGGAAAGCTAGTACGTAAATATACGAAACACTTGTACTTACTACAAATATAGCCAATGAATAATAATATTGTTTATCAGCTGCCCCCGCGGTTTTACCCATTTCCGTGGGGATATCTGAGAATTAATGGCATTATAATTTGATGAAGATGGAATCCCAGGATTATCAATCAACCCGGCAGGGTGTCAAGGGGTCAATTTGACCCTGTCAGTGATTGGAGGATTTCGAACGTCTCAGTTACCTTCTAAAGAGACCCACCTGTAATCGCACCGCTAGAAATCCGGCAGCATACTACAACGGGAGAAAACCATGTGCAAGGTCTAAAATTGTGCCAAATTTCAAAGAATCTGCTGCAATAATAGGCAATAAAATTATGTAATTTATAAAAATGACGATTATATTGTTAGCAAAACTGATCGATATACCAATATAGCAAGATGGCGGTCAAACAGTATTAATATTTAAAAAAAACACTCCTTGTATACCTACTGTTAGATATTATTTGAGATACCTAAGTTATGAAATGATATAACTGATGTGTTAATTTGCTTATTTTGTGAAAGGAATGTAAATAGTTGTTGAATTGACTAGTTGTTGTATTGACTAGCTTAGTTATGTCAAAGTCGGATTATTCTCTATGGTAGGGTGGGGGAAGATGATTTAAGCGAGTGTTTGTCATTTTAGAGAACATTCTTGTACTGAGCATTGATCTAGTGGAAACTGTCACTGTCTAGCGATCTTAAATAAAAAGTGTGATAATCCTGCACTTTGGTTTCATTACTCTCTGATAAGTTTATACTACTAGCTGTTTCGCCCTCAACTACAAGAGCATAGAACTGTTTATTAGCCTTTATGTGCTGCTTTGTCAAAATGTCTTCTAGTAAATGATCAAGAATATAATAGAAATGTATTTGTACCAAAATTATCCTAAATACAATTCTTAGGCCTTTGCTAAAACTAATTAAAAAAATATCTTGTTCAATAACGTACCTAACGTTTTTTTTATTATAATAAAAAAAATACACCACATACCTATCTACAATTCCGAGTTAAAATACATAATTTTAGCTAATTAATAGTCCAAAGGAAATACATACAGTGTCCACAACCTCCACGTACCTAACTATTTTCACCACATCCTCGCCGGGTTAAAGAAAACAATATATTTCCAATTACTTCCACTCACCACAAAACATTTCCCACCTTCATAAGGTTCGAGAAGATTAATGTTGTTCATATTTCATTGAAGCGAATGTAAGAGCTCAAGTTAGACAAAATGATGACAGGGAGAGCAAGGGATGTAATGTACCTACGTAACTAACTCTGAACTGTCTGTGATTGATGAGTTTAAGAGTAGGAAGGAGTGGGTACATTGCCGTCGGTTACTATAAACAAATTAATTTTCAAATCTATATACTGTCGATGCATCACAGATGATACGAGTGGAAGAAAGAAAGATAAAGTTTTCAATGATGCGCTTATACTGAAACTAGCTTTCCGCCGGCGGCTTCGCCTGCGTGTTACGACGTTATCCCGCGGGAATGTGTTTTTTTTTCCGGGATAAAAAGTAGCCTATGTTCCTCTTCAGGCTATAATGTATCTGTGTACCAAATTACAGCCAAATCCCTTCAGGTGTTTTGGCGTGATTGTGCAACAAACATCTAAACTTTCACATTAATAATATTGTAGGATATATTATGGTCGAATATGCAGAGTATCTTTATACTGTAGCCCTAGCACGAAAAACTATCGTTACGGTAACCGCTATCGTGATCGTATTATTTTGGATGAAAACCAGAGCAGCGCCTCTTTCGGTCGTATAAGGAAATGAAATTCAATGAACTAGGTGTTATTGTTGATCGAAGAATTCAATAGAAATTTAACAGCAGCACTTTGACATCGTACCGAACTCGGGATCAAAAATATTGATGTTCAATTTGTCCTAATTGGCAATCTACATTTTACACTTAACACGACTGCCCAAATAAGGAGTGTATTGTGTTTAGGTTTAATGTATGTACATGAATGTATGTTATTTTCTTTATTACACCATAACTTTTGCATGCTTTACCGGATTTTAATGTATGAGGTATCATTAGAAACGTTATATCACCCTGAAATATTCAATATGGCGGACGTGAGGCACCATGAAAAACTATTTTTTTTCTTCAATTATAGCAATATGGGTAAAATGTAAGGTTTTGTCGAATACTTTAAAAAATAAATAATTTATACCTATACATATTCACTCAAAAAAATAAATTAATAATTAAAAATTAAAAAACACGGCTGCCAAAGTCGAACTAAAAAGGAAAATAACAAATCGGTCAAGTGCGAGTCGGACTCGCGCACGAAGGGTTCCGGACCTAATGGTCCGGAACTAATGTTGTAGTATAGATAATTCTATACTACAACATTAGACACTATATTTAAGATCGAGAAAAAAACGGCAAAAAGTCACGTTTGTTGTATGGGAGCCCCCCTTAAATATTTATTTTATTCTGTTTTTAGTTTTCTATTTCTTGTTGTAGCGGCAACTGAAATACATCATCTGTGAAAATTTCACTCTCTAGCTATCACGCTTTACGAGACAGACAGAAGGACAGCGAAGTCTCAGTAGTAGGGTCCCGTTTTTACCCTTTGGGTACGGAACCCTAAAAACAAGGTCTCATTGAAGTCGGAAACCCTTTAAACTTAAGTATTCCACAGCACAGCATCTAATATCGAATGCAAAACTTGTTTATTCACTTTTTAGTTCGAATCTGGCTTTTTAATTTTCTTGTTTTTTTTATGGTAGTTACTAAAATGTACGCGATGGTCGCATTCGTTTACTCGCGTAATGTTCGCGTAGTCACCTTCTCGCGTTAGCAGTACCTAAATAATGGATCAGTGTGAATTATTTTTTTACAAATAAGAATAAAAGTCACTTAGTTTTCCAAACCAAGAAAAGTTACTGATTTTCAAATTTTATTAAGTTTGTTTATGTTATATGGTTTTAATATAACACATGATCGAAGCTTACACCGTTACACCGAACTGTGTCACGTGTTTATAAATGAAATTTTATTGTTTCAGGTAAAATTCTTAAAACTCTCAAATTCTCAACAAAGGATGTATTTGTAGGTAAGTACCTACCTAATAGTTTAATTGATAATTCTTTACATAACTTCTGTAGTAATTCGATTATACTGAAGGCTAAATAGATCGTTATACTCAAATATTATCCAATTGCAACTTTTTTAAGTCGGTTAAAAATACTAGCTTTCCGATCTCGGCTTTTACAGCGTCTAGTAATCGACGCGGCGACGTATTCCAGGGGGAAAGAGATAGTTTCCCGGGGTAAAAAGTAAGCCTATATGCTATTCTAGATTATGTTCTATGTCTGAGCCCATCCAGATCTGTTCAGGCGTTTCACCGTGATGAAATTACAAACATTAGTAAGCCTGTATACTATTTTGGATTATGTTCTATGTCTTAGCCCTCCAGTGGCCCTACCATGAGTTGATGCAAACTGTTTACGTTACCGTAAACTATTGTTTTGTCTCTTTCACTCGCACTGATGGTAGCAGTATATCCGATAGTTTACGGTAACGTAAAAAGTTTTGCATCCACTCATGGTAGGGGCAAAGATCCGTTCAGGCGTTTCACTGTAATGAAATTACAAACATTGAAACTTCTTAACATAAACATTCGCATTAATATAAGTAAAATAAAATTATGACATCGATAGGTATAAGTAGTATTTTTAAGGTTGCTAAAATGATCATAAACATGAGTGTTCCCTCCTCCCGATCCCGAGTGTGACGAGGCCTGAGTGTCGTCATCAAGTGGCCATCAATCTTGACCACGTCGCGTAGAGTGAGCTCTATAATATACTCAACTTTGTTGCAGACACAAGAAACCTTAAACTTATTGAGTTACTGGACAAGGTAAACTTACATAGGTCCATAATACTATATACTAGTCGATGCCTGTGACTTCGTACCGTATACAGTCCGTGTGGCTTACGGCAAGTTTTACATTAGTGTGTCACACACACAGGTAGTGTAGAAGAAACAATAGGGCTGAGGCGCGCGTGGCTTGTCCCTTCATTCAGATTATTCGCCCTGATGCGCGGCTCTTTCCACGCGCGATAACCTACCACCCAGCAGCAATAAACGTAGTTTTTTTATTATTTAACTTTGAATATATTATTGTTTTTGTAATTAAATTTGAGTTGACCTGTTATGGTACTACTTAAACATGAGTATTTCCTTCTCCCGAGTGTGACGGGAGGTAAGTGTCGTCATCAAGTGGCCATCAATCATCACCACGTCACACCCTCTCAATCTGTTGCAGACACAAGTAGTTGCCAAGAACCTTATATAAAGTTACTAGACAAGGTAAACTAAAATTGGTCCATGTGTGTAACTACTTGTATCATAAATATGAGTGCTTTCTTCTCAAAGTGACGAGGGGTAAGTGTCGTCATGAAGTGGCTATCAATCTTGACCACGTCACACCCTCTCACACTATACACTCAATTTTGTCGCAGACACAAGAGTTGCCCTGCCCTATAGGTACAAAGTTACTGTTCAAGGTAAACTTAAGTACCAACAAATTTTTCTACTATTGAAATACGAAAGTAAGGATAGATGATACACCAGAAAGGCTGCACAGATCGGAATGAAGTTAAGCTATTTTTATTCCTGATGGCGCTCGCTGCTACACTTTTCTCCTTGTGTTCGCGCTCGCATTGCTGTAAATGTTTGCCCTCTCACTCACTCGCGCTAACATTGCAGCGATTGACGGTGCGCATCGGCAGTCTACTCACTGGAGCAAGGCGAATGTGCGGCCACACCTCTTGCCACTTCGCACGACATTTTCCTTGCGATTTGACGATAGTGTAGCCATAACGGAGGGAGTAAAAGTGCGACGCGCCGCGTATAGCGGATATAGTGTAGTCAATGAAGCTAGTTGACCCCCACAGTAATTCCTCAGTCACAAAAAACTTTACAGCATGATAAAGTATCAATAAATTAAAAGTATGGTATAAATTTCCAATAAATAATAATAATAGAAGGTTATGTATTTTTTAATGAAAGTCTTATTTCATTGATATCTTTTTTAGGAAAAATGCTCCGTCTAAACTTTCTTCACCGGACATATTCATGTAACGTATAAAAACAATATAAAATATCCAAAAAAATATCCCAGCAGAAACACCAAATTTTAATAAAACAATTGGGGTGACTTGAACTGAAAAATGTCTCTGTCGAACTTTTTAACGGAATTATACCATTTTGCCAAGCATACCTACTCGTGCTTGAAAAAAGTTTTGGATTTTTATAAAGTATCACATTTTAGTATAAATAACTCATTTGGTAATAATAAATTTGGACTGGGAAATTACTCGGTTCAATATATAAACAGATTTCTTTATTTAGGTATAAATACCTAACTTACGTCTGAGTTTTTTTTTTGATAATTATTTAAAAGTTTATGGCTCATGCTATTTTATAACCCAGCAAAGTTTCATCGACTGACGAATTAGTGTATGGGTCTCCATACAAAGAATCTGTTCATTGCCTATATAAGCACTTTGTATAATCTGTATTCTCGTGCCTAATCACTGAACTGACTATAAATAAATTTGGCATAAAGATAAAATAAGTTTTGGAAAAGGAAGCAGCTTTCTTTTCTTCTAAAACGTGCTACATTAACTTAATTTCCAAACAGATGATATTACTCACGAAAAACTAGTTTACAATAATAGCTACGAATTGCATTCAACATAATACACTAATGGAGTTGGATCGACAAAATATTTTCAAGGTGATGTCGGGTAGCTAATAAATCGTGTTTCATATCGTGTTGTGGATACTATCAAGATTTAGGGCTGTGGTTGACGATTGACAGCTCAAAGGCATCCATAAAAATATGGCGTGACGGGTCGTTTGATAAATTCGATGTGAACGGCTTACGATATGGCCTAGATATTATATATCGATGAGCAGGATTCCCCGAAATCAGAAAGTCCTGATAAAAAAAACCCTATTAGCTGTTCTTGTTTCACGCTCTACGAATTTTGGGAGTATAATATATATATAAAAATAATAAAACTGCCTGTTAAAAATATCTGCCAAAAAAGTTATTTTGAATAGAATGAGTGTGGGATCGTGGATTAATTTTAATAAATAAAAATAACAATAAATAAGTTTCATCGTTTTTTTAAGGCAAAAGAAATAAGGTGTTTATTTATTTATTTA
This sequence comes from Crambus lathoniellus, assembly GCA_949710035.1. Taxonomy (NCBI): domain Eukaryota; kingdom Metazoa; phylum Arthropoda; class Insecta; order Lepidoptera; family Crambidae; genus Crambus; species Crambus lathoniellus. The sequence goes on along the minus strand of OX453298.1, from coordinate 30,464,289 downwards.
ATCTTTATTGCGAGAACAGCAAATGGCGGACTGAATGCTAATAGGCGCATTCTCTCCCAATCAACCGTAGTAATACTTGTTATATTATTAATTGTATCTTTTTAATTTGTAGCGCACACACATCGCTACATAGATAAGCAAGCCGTCGAGTATCGAAGAAATGCAGGATCAGCGAAAAGTACGAATGTAAACATTGATGTGCAAGCCTGACGTCACACACACTACCTACGCTACGTCAAAACAAAACTTAAAGTAGCATGGAAACAAGTCGTAAGACTTGTTAGTTGCGTTGCCATACCCTATCAAAGACAGTAACCCCTAGCTTGTAGGAAGTGATTCCCTTTTACTGAAGATATTTTATGGCGAATTATACTGCCTCTACAAATTAATGCATATGCGAGACTAATGCAGCCCGTGTTGCGTAAAATCTTTGTATTTTACTTCAAAATTAAAATCTAAGCATATTTATTCCCATAAAATTATAACGATAGAAACCCTATCACATGGAAACATGCGTTTCATTGAAAGGATAGTCGATATTATCATCAGTTTGCACACCGCCTCTACGCTTTCTTGTTAGTACGTACAAGTGACCACACATCAAGCTTAGTTCAGCAACTATGAAAACCATTGTTATCCAAAAATGAAAGGACTATTCCACTTTGATCACCTGTGTGTCCTTTTATTACCTGGGAATGAATCACCGTTCATTTCAAAAGTTGGTTCTGGCGCTTCGCCGGTCACTTCTGCGCCCTGGGTGCCTACCATCAACTTTAAGACAGCGATTCAAAAATTGGATCGCAAATGAATTGCTAAATGTGAACGACCGAACGATTTGTGTCCTTGTTTCTTCTACCCGTCTCTTTCACTCGGTTCTAATATGCCCGGAGAGTGAAAGGGACGGGTATAACCTGCAGGTGTCATGTTAACTTGGCCGAGTTATAAGTCAAATAAGATTTGATGACAGCTCAGCGGCTGTGAAATGTCATTGAATGATCACTGAATCACTGTCATTGATATTAAGCTGTCGTGGTACGAATAAGCGAAGCAGATCAGTTTAGGTTCCTAAACAAAACCGCAATAAGAGTTGATGGTAGGCACCCTGTTGATTAGTTGAATCGCCCATGATAGCAACGGGTACTACACTGCCTGGTAGCGCCACTTAACTTGCTACATACAGGTGATCTGTGGGTAGCGCTTAGCCTTCATCACACCTTAAGTGATGATAAATGAAAGAAAGATGAAAGATGCTTAGAAATGAAAGCGTGCTACTCCCGAAATACTTAACCCCTGAGGAATTGGCTACCTTACCACAGATAAATACATAAATACATAATACACATAAACTTACATAAATACATAATAATAATAGACTAAATAAAAACTGTGAAACAATAATATTAAAAAAACTAGAGAAAGTGCTTAAAATTTTAAATATTAAATATTCTCAAACTGCCTTCTGTTCATACAAATAAGTGCAATCGAACTTTGGACTTAAACGATATACCAAACTGTACGTAACATACAAACGTGTATTTAAACGAAACCATACGCTAATTTCGACAGCCACAAATACTTCGATACAGTGTCGTGCGTTGAGGCTCCAAGTAAGCCCTAGCGTAGGCCGGTGTTCGGCGGTTCAAACCCCTGAAAGACAAGATTTTTTTCCTGTTTTTCTAAAAGCCAACGCCACCTATTAGCAACTGGGTGGACTTAGAGTGATTATAAACCTCACATTGCGAAAATAAATCAATAACCTGTGTAACTTAAAGCTACCGCAAGATGGCATCAAGCACCTGCGCCGGATGTTTACAAAAAATAACAACAAGGGAGTTACTTGTTTGTTCCATCTGCAATAACAAATACGATCTGGACTGTGCAAATGTGTCTCACCAACGCTTTAGAAATACTCTTATTGACGAACATAGGAAAAATTGGAAATGTCAACTGTGCTGTAGTAAGACACCTAAGACAGATAATAGTAATACGCCTATCCGATCTCAATATACAGACCATTTAGAAAAAACAACTAAGAAAGAAGAAAACCACAGTGTTTGTAAGGTCACACTAAGAAAAAAGAGCCAACAATTAAATCAGACTTTGTCAACTTCTGAGGACGACCAAAGTATAGCAGGTGACACTATCAGTGGAGACAACACAACTCCAAATTTTGAACATGGAACAATATTTGAACGGTTGAAAGAATTCATAAATGAAAAGTTGGAAAATAACAATAGCACCTTAATATATGAAATAAAACACATTATTAACACCGAAATAATAACAGCAATAAATAAAATACAACAAGAAAATAGCGAGAAAATCAACCTTATCTCAAATACGCAGAGTAAAATACAAGAGGAAATTAACAAATTAAATAAAACCATTAATAAAATACAGTTAGAAAACCAGCAACTACAAAAGAAAATAGAAACGATAGAAAAGCAATCCGAAAGATTATCGAAAGCACCATTAAACTATTCGCAAGAATACGAACAAACTGAAAAAGTCCCAAAATATCAAAATTTTGAAAATACAAATAAAATAGTACTCTACGGGCTAGAAGAAAACTATTGGGAGACTGAGGATGAGCTCTATAATCGTTTAGTGTGGATATTCCAGGAAATTCTACAAGTAGATTATACAGGTTACATTGAGGAAATATACAGAGCAGGAAAACGAGGAAATAAAAGACCAATTGTAATAGAGCTTCTAAGCAAAAGAATGGTAAAGCTGGCTCTTAACAACAAGCGATACTTTAAAAATACTGGTTTAGCTGTTGGTGAGTACTTGGACAAAAATGTAGTACAAAAAAGAAGAGAAATGTGGAACGCCTGTAAAGAAGCTCGCCGACAGGGACACCATGCCGTACTTAAAAACGGCATCCTAATAATAAACGGTGAAGAACAGGAACTACAAAAAGAGACGCCAAACTACGAACAGACTTGTTTGTCCCCAAGCTTACAAACTTCGAACTCGCTTAGAAATAGTAACAATAACTCGCAAGTAAACATAGAGGTAAATAGTAATAGTCAAAAAATAATAGCAAAAAAGTCTTCCTTTCGTTTCTAACTTAAATATTATGTTTCAAAATATGCAAAGTTTATGTAATAAAACTCACCTTTTAGAGGACCTTATAGGTGATATTCCTAACTTGCACATCATTTGTATATCAGAGACATGGTTCAAAGCACATATGAAAGATTTCCATAATATAGAAGGTTTTACTATTTGTTCATCCTTTTGTAGAGACCAGCATGACGGTGGAGGTGTGTGTATAATGATTAAAAATACATTAGAATATCGTAACAGATTAGATTTGTCCACCCTGTCCATTGAAATGATATTTGAAATATGTGCAATCGAAATTCCCAATTTAAATCTATTAATAATAAATATATACTGGCCAAGTAGTAAAAGGGAAATAGAGGTATTCTACCTGCGGCTAGAAAGTCTTCTAAAACTCCTTTCAAAAAAAGATAATTCTAAGAATATAATTATTGGCGGTGATTTCAACATTGATTTCCTACAAAATAGTAATGAAAAACAAAGACTCTCGAACTTAATGGTATCTTATAACTTTCATCAAAAGATTAAAGAACCTACTAGAATCACGCCAACCAGCGCTACGTGTTTGGACTTACTATTTATCAATTTCAAAATAAAAGACGTAAAGGCATCTGTTCATGAGTTTGGTTTTTCAGACCACCGTGGATTACTACTTTCAGTGCCATTTAATACAATTAACTTAAAACAATTCACAATACATAAACGAGTTTTTAATGACAAAAATATAAATAAGTTTAAATATGAACTATCAACTATAAATTGGGGGGATATACTACATTCTAAAAACAACGTAAATGAAAATTACAACTTATTCATCGATACGCTACAAAAAATTCTTGATAAGTGCATACCTAAAATCTTAATAAAAATTAAAACAAAACCTCAAAATACTTACTTAACCACGGGACTAAAAACTTCATGTCGCTATAAAAGATTCCTAAAATTGCTGGTATCTAAAAGTAAAAATAAAAATTTAAAAATGCATTACAATGAATATTGCAAAGTATTAAAAAAAGCTGTAAAAACTTCCAAAAAAATTATTAACAAGCGTAATTTTAAAAAATCACAAAATAAAACAAAATGTATGTGGCAAATAATAAATAAAGAAACAAACAAAAACACACGAAAGTATAAAAATCTGTCCCTTAAAACAACCCACAACCAGATGGTCAATGACCCCAAACTGGTAGCTGACATGTTTAACTCTTTTTTTGCATCTATCGGAAACTCGCATTCAAACAACGTTAACTCTACCAGGCCGCCCCTGAATAACACTTTGGAAAATTCATTCTTTCTAAATCCAGTTGATGACAAAGAAATGGGAAATATCATAAAAAAACTTAAAAATAAAACATCTTTTGGTATTGATGAAATTCCTCCTGTTTTAGTGAGAAAATGTGCTGATTTATTAACACAACCATATACCTCATTAGTGAACCAATCCTTTTCTGAGGGTGATTTCCCAGACGCCCTAAAAACATCTATTATTAAACCGGTTCACAAAAAGGGTGACACATCTGAAATAAATAATTTCAGGCCAATAGCTTTGTCTACAACATCATCAAAAATATTCGAGACTGCCATGATACTACGACTTAACAAATTTTTTGAAAAGTTTAAAATCCTCCATGAAGACCAATGTGGTTTTAGAAAAAAATGCTCTACCTCGCTGGCTGTTTATAAATACATAAAAAACATATTTGAAGTAATTGAGAATAAAAAAATAGCAGTTGGGCTCCTTCTAGACATGAGCAAGGCGTATGATAGAGTTTGTTATAGAACTCTACTAGATAAACTCTATCAATCAGGAATTAGGGGTATAGCACATAAATGGTTTAGATCATATCTCAATAATCGTTATCAACAAGTACAAATTGAAAATATTAACTTCGAAACTGGTAGAATCACTGAAACTAAATCAGATAGAGTCCTTGTTACTGGCTCTATCCCACAGGGTAGCGTTTTGGGATGTGTCCTGTTCCTTATATATATAAATAGTCTCCCCAAGATCTTGGATGATGTCTGTGTGCTATTTGCTGATGACATTTCAATTTTAATCGATTGCTCTACAACACTAGAACTTGAATCCAAACTAAACCTTAATCTAGATAAAATAACGAACTGGCTGAAATCGCATAATTTACTACTTAACCTTAAAAAAACTAAAATCATCCAATTTAAACCGTATCAAAAAACTGCCTTAGAAATATCTTATAATTATAATGACATCAAATTAGAAAATTGTAACTCTGCTACTTTGTTGGGAATCGACATTGACACTCATCTAAATTGGAAACCACATATACAAAAAGTAGTGCAGAAGTTGTCATCTTTCATATATGCTTTTTACCAGTTAAAACGTGTAACTGATTTCTGTACCGCAATCACGGCATACTATGCATACGCATATTCAATACTTTCATATGGAATAGTATTGTGGGGAAATTCTTGCGACGTAAATAGAATATTTGTATTGCAAAAGAAGTGTGTGAGAATACTTACTAATGTAGACCAAATGGAATCTTGCCGATCTCACTTTGTAAAACATAATATATTAACATTAACATGTATATACATACTGGAGGCATGCAAGTTTGTAATTAGGCATCCCGAGTTTTATACACCTCTCACCAACAATAAAAGAAACAATCGAAACTTGAATAAACTAATAGTTCCTTTCTCCAAGATGGAAATGGTGTCATCTAGCCCCAATTCTATGTTAATAAAAATTTTTAACCACATACCTAATAATATAAAAAACTTAGAAAAGCCAACTCACTTGATTAATAAATTAAAAAAATATCTTATTGCCAAATGCTATTACAATTTAAACGAATATTTCAATGATAAAATAATTTAAATATAAATAAATAATGAATATTTTTATTTTAGACGAATATGTATAATTTATTAGAATAGAATTATAGGAATTATGAATTAATATATAATGTATTTTAATAATTTTGATTAAAATGTTTAATTTTTTCTAATTAAAATGCATGTATTGTTGTATGATTATGAAATTATTTAATGTTAATTTGTAAGTTTGTGTGTTATGCACTTATGTAATCCTTAATTATTTAAGTAGTAGTAGGTACCTAATTAATTTTGCTATGCCCTTGCAGGGCGTCACATGTATACCTTATATAATTTTCCATCTTTAGAAATTGTAATGTGATACGCAATAAACAATAAACAATAAACAATAAAGATTACTGGATGGTTATTACGTATCTTACTGTGAATCGAACCCGGGATTACTAGGCCTCATTTGATATGATGCTTAGTGTACATATTTCTCAAAGTGAAATGTCATCGCCTAACAATTGGCGAGCTTTTAGTGAACTGACTATGATAGCTGAGGTCGAACCTACCATTAATGTGAGCATAAAATGACAACGGTTATTTAGAGATTGAATTTTTGTGAAGTCTCATGAGGAATGGTGTCATCGAACATTATTTGTATTTATTAACGTAGACTTACTACACAAAATTTTGTTATTTAAAGTTAATTATAAAAATAAATGAAAATCAAAAATATGAAAACAGATGTTTTGTCGGGATATTATTGTGACGGTCTTCTCTGAGATACTTCTTCCAAAATATAACTTATGTATGAAAACGTGGTAATCATTCAATAATTATGAATTTACTAGCGGCCGCCCGCGGTTTCACCCGCGTGGTTCTCGGTCCCGTGGGAATATCGGGATAAAAAGTAGCCTAATTTACTCCTTATTACATCAGCTACCTGCCAGTGAAAGTCCCGTCAAAATCGGTCCAGCCGGGTCAGAGATTAGCCGGAACAAACAGACAGACAGACAGACAAAAACTGTTATTTTGGTATATGTACCGTATATATAATCAAACGCATGTAGTAAAAAGCGGTTATTTTAATACTACAAACAGACACTCCAATTTTATTTATTTGTATAGATGTAAGTCACGGAACGAGGAGGTTTGCAACTTTTAAGGCCTCGCAATTTACGATTGTATTTAGTACAGAAGATGCAGTATAAAAAGTCAATGGTTATGGATGGATAATAAATAATAATAAATAATAAATAAATAACTTCTTACATTCACACCAATTATCTAAGCCCATGTTAATTTCATTAAGAAACTGTATCATGGAAAACTTGATAATGGATAAATATATACTTAAATACTTTTTGTTTGTAAATACATACTTAATATACATAGTTAACACCCAGACCAAGACAAATAGACATGTTCATGCACACAAATATTTATAATAATATTTATAATTTAATATAATAGCAAAGAGCCTTTCGCCCGCGACTTCGTCTGCTATTCCAGATTTCATCAAAACTAGTTCAGTGGTTTTGAGTTACAAAGGCAACTGACTGTGACTGACCCGTCTCGTCGCGCGCCTGAATTATGTTCAGTTCGGTAAATAAATAACATGCTTACATACAATTTTGTTTTTTCTGTATAATCCAATCGAACCGAGTAATGTCTTTTGGGTCCTATTACTGGGTTGCAGCTTCTACTGTCACCCAAAACCAACATTTACATAGTATTCTTTGAATTTTCTCTTTTATTTAGAAATATTATTTGTACATTTATCAGCACCATCTACGTTGGATCATATCAGTAATAGAACCGAATCTGAATCTACACTATCTGCATGTACATTATCTAAGTACACTAATAATAAAAGTAGCCGGGACCCTGATCTTGCTACCGTTGGGGAACTGCATTTTTGTATTTTTAAATGTTATATTTTATAGTGTTATACATTGTAAAAATTTAATGTTTAGAAATATAATTTTGTAAGTATTTAAAATGTAATAAAGGGAAAAGTGGTAGTATAATATGATGATGGGTGAATGGAACCCAGACTAGATTTTCCTCGAAGCGTGTTATGTTGAGTTTCCTTGAAAAGTTTCGTAGCCCGTATTCGGAGAAGAAAGTTTTCTCCTAGTTTTACAAGTTTTTCCGGAATAGTCTCACTAATAATTTAGACCCAAATTAATCAAAGTTGGTAAATACATAAGTAACGTTTTTCATGTTTATATTGAGTGTACCCATAAACTTATTGCTTACATGACTTACGCCCGTTTGCACTAAACTCGGGTTGAGCTTGTCCTAGATAAGATACATCTTAGTTTATGAACAGTCTAAAACAGCCGAGCTAAAATTTTTGTTTGCACTGACAGACTACGTCGTAACTTAGTCATCGCCTTGATAAGAGAATGAATAAATGAATTCAAATATTAATTGTTTATGGATTTTAAAACTGGCGAGGTTAAGTAGGTCACTGGATATTTTTTTGGTTGAAACTTCTCATTGATTCCTTCGTGAGTTAAAAGGAGACAAATGCTAAGACGTTGTCTATTTTATTTGGTAGGGGTAATTCACCGAGAAAAGAAAAAGTCAACTGAGCTTAACTGTGAAGAAAAACTTTATACAGTTTTTTTTTTTAATAAATGATGAATGACGTATGTCACATGTGTTGTGTCTCTATCTAACAAACAAGAATACAAAAGCCACAAGCTTCTCTGTTCCGGTGACAGCCATGACAGAGGAGTCACTTGCAATACGAAATTAGCTGTCAAAATGGACTGTCGTATGAAAACTGTTTTAGTTCCAAAGATAATCACCGGAACAGAAAAGCTTGTCGCACTACTCTTTGCTCACAATGCCACAGACAATAACCATTGATATAGGTATTTCTTAAGCCTTAGGTGCTCGATATTGGGCCCGTAAGTTAAGAATAGCCTAAAGTGCATTTAAGTATGTCATAAGGTTAGTGCAAAGCAATTTTTTGTTAAGAATGTCTTAAGTTAGCTAGGAAAAGACTTAGGCGATTCTTAAGTTTAGTGCAAACGGGTGTAAAGCTCCGGCCATACCAACGCGCAACGCGTCGGCTACGCTGGTTGACACCAACCGCTTTAAACAATAGACCAACTGTAGCTTATTATTCAGTCATCTAAACTTTGTATTTAACATACGTATGAACTGTGTTTGGCAACGTTATTTATACATAAATGCTGTGACGGTCTGTTTTGGGTAACAGCTGTTACTAACCCAAATCGCTCAATTATATAAAAACTTTCGTGAACAACAAGAAACATAGTGGAAACATATCTATTTTTGAAATTAAACTTTTCATGGCCGTCTCATTTACATAATTGAAAATCGTCCACCATTAGAAAGTCTAATTCTGGCCATTGCATTGAGTTAAAATAATAATTTTGCTTTCTCTGGGGAATTTTCTTTTGTTCATTAGAATTTTTTGTGACGGCCACTCGGGCACTCGGTTTGGGGCAGACATTTTTAAATGAACAGTTGATAGGAAAAGTAATTAGTGTCTCCCAGTATCACCATTGTTTTTGAAAGTGACGAAGAGAGATGGATGTCTCTTTTGTTTTTTTATTGCCTACTGTTATTTTTTATGTTTTCCTCTGTCTATATTTATTTAAATAACAAAGAGTCATTAACAAAACGATTGCAATATTCTAGATCAAAAGAAATAATTCAAAACTGTACATTCGTTCATTTGCCCTTCGTTGGGCGTTTGTGCACTACACTGAATTTTACCGATCCGGAGAAAAACGGAAGCTTGTATTTTAATAATTAATAATTATAAATAATAGAATTTATTAATTTCGTGTAGTTTAGGGTTCGAAACATTGAAACTACACGAAATAAATAAATTATTACCTACTATTATAAATGATTAAATTATTAAAATACAAGCATCCGTTTTTTTCCGGATCGGTAAAATTCAGTGTAGTGCACAAACGCCCATACACTTGTCTCCCCCGTTGTCTACCCCTTGGATCCCATCATAATGGTCCCCTTTGTCGACTTATCTCCACCGACCGGGGGAGACAAGTACGCTTCAGAAAAATATTATTTTTACATCCACTTGTCTCCATCGGTCAGTGGAGACAAGAACACTTCAGAAAAATATTATTTTTACATCCACTTGTCGCCACTATTAGATCAAAAAAAATATAAAGAAAGAATAGAAATAAAATAACTCTGCGCATGGCTAGGGGTTTTTGGCGCTAGTATCAGCGCTGTTTTTTGTTCTAAGGTTAAGAAAAATATTAGTATTCGCTATATCAGGGAACATAGAAATCTACATACATACATACTCTCCCTCCTTCTGTCGCAGTTGGGTAAAAGCACTAAAACTCGGGCCAAAAACGCCCCGCAGCCATGCGCAGGGTTATTTTATTTCTATTATTTCTTTCTATTTATTTATTTCGATCTAATAGTGGCGACAAGTGGATGTAACAATTTTTTTTTCTGAAGTGTACTTGTCTCCACCCTCTTAGGTGGTGATTGTGCTCATGAATATGAACAACTTTTACTATAGGGCCAACTCTGCAACTCACCAAAATAAATCAGCTGTTCCATAAGTATTTTATTTTATTTTATTTTATTTAACAATTTTAGGGAAACTTACAGCTATGTAATAACAAATTATAATTATACAGGTATAAGTACGGATGGCCAATTACCAGTTTCCACTGATAAGTTCACAGGATTTTAGTTGATGGGTCCGTGCAAACTACATTTTTTTAACAAACTATTATTAACTTTACTACGTACTTACTTAATTAAACTACACACTTAAAAAATAAAAAAAAATAAAAATCATCGCAAAACAAAATTAACTACTTACTTACTTTTTTGAAAAAAAAACTTATCATTAATAAGTCGTTTAAGTTGGCCTGGAGAAGTATTAAAAATGTCAATGTCATGCTGCTTCGCTATTTTGTTAAACTGCTCACACGCTCGAATGAAAAAGGAATTTCGCCTATAATTTACTTTTACTAAGGGAACATGTAGTATGTTTATGTAAAAATAATACCTTTCTGAAGTGTACTTGTCTCCCCCGGTCGGTGGAGACAAGTCGACAAAAAAGTGGACGTGTCTATACTGGGGGAGACAATGGGGGAGACAAGTGGACGAAGGGGTTCATTGTAGTGTGTGCTAACTGTTTTGAAATAGTTGAAACCACAGAGCATAGAACGATTCTATGTTCTGTGAGTGAAACGCGTGTAGGTAATAGGTATTTTAGAAATGGCACTACTTATATTTTTTTATACACAACGTAGTAACACTTAGCCTTGATCACACCAGTGGAAGCGCACTTCTTCCGGAATCTATAATCACTGAGGAGCTGGCTATCTGATCTCTAACTGCCGGAACACAATAATGCTGATAGCATCATTGTTATGGCGTCAGACGTAGATAAGATGGCGGTATCTAGCCAGGTGGACTAAGTCCTACCACTTACCAAACCGAAAACAATATTATGTCGCGGTGTCCAGCCTCCTTCTGGAAAAGCTGTTTTTTTTTCTTAAGTTGCAGAGCTGGCCACATAGTAAAAGTTGTTCTAATTCATGAGCACAATCACAACCTAAGCGGTTTTGCGCTTATTTTTTAACACGTTGTATATCCCCCACGGGGAATCAAACCCCGCACTTCTGGGTCTGTAACCGGTGGTGTGAACCACTAAACCACAGAGGCGGTTTTTGTCAAATATAAGTAGATGATGATGCCTAATTTGAATAGTTGAAAAAAAAAGCCGTGAAAAAGTTATTTGCTTCTTTTTCCTTATACTATTTTTCATGAGGGCATTGATTAAGACGTAAGATGTGACCACCAAACAAGAACGAAAGACGAGCGAGTTGCGACATAATCTAAGTTATCTCAAGGAAGTTGCTAACCCAGACACGAACCCTTGCGCTCTAGAAACCTAACTTATCAAGAGAAACACCAAGTAACTTGAGATTGGTTTCCATAACATAACATATTATGGGCATCAAGCTTAATAAAGGCCTTTGGTTTCGCTACAATTTCGTACACGATAAGGATGCCCTAGGTCTGTAAATGAGTAAAGAATAACTCGATTAATGCGAGATATTAATCTGAAGTTCATTCGTAGATTTTTTTTTGAGTTACGCTCGCCACAGAACCATGCTATACAAAATTTCGTTTACTTTAACGCAACCGAGTATCATTAAAACTCGCACTACGCAGTCTGAAATGTCACAGTAGGTTCTTAATGAATATCAAACATTTCTCAAGAACCCAATCAGTGACGTCAATCAAAATTATATGCGACTGAACAGTAATTACAGATTAAGAAAGCCATCAAATTAAAAATTACACGCTCCATTTGGCGTTCAATATTAATTGTTTGAAATGAAAGGAAGAAAATTACTTTTTAAAACTTCTAATCTGATAATCAAGTTTTAAATTATTATCGTCTTTATTATCAGATCTGTCCCAAGAGCTTGTTGAATTAAGCCAAAGTGATTTTAAATGTAAATAAAATTAATTTCATCTTGAAAATCCAGCTGCATAAACACATGTCGTTTTTAGAAATTGCTTATTTTAGATTTTCATAGCATTACATTTTTTGCCTTGACCGTGCTCGTCTCTATTCTTGACCGGTATTACTAGTTGTTTATATAACTTAAACGTTTTTTTAGGGGCACTTTCAGTTTACTGCAAACTGTACATGTTTCGGTGCAGCAATACAAACGTTTTGTCTGTTAAAACTGAGTTGGTATCATCGTCATCATCATAAGCTATTTTAATATCACCACTGTCTGAGGCACAAGCCAAAAAAAAGAAATAAGGCCTTCCTTAATGGATAGTGGATTATCCTTAAGGCGATGATTCCCGACCTAAATAGGCACGCTAACGCTTGCTCGGCCGCACGCGATACACTTCACGTGGACGCAGCGGCAGCCGGCATTGAACTGTGAACTCGCGAGCGCCCCGCGAATCGAAAATCACTTAAAATTCAAATAAAAATTAAATAATAAAAAATTTCAACTTACGACGGCCGGAATCCCTCGGCTATTCAAAGACAATTATTTTCGTATATTTTTCATTAACTAAAACCAAGTAAAATACTGCAAGTAATAGGATATTTGGATTACGATTAGACGGATGTTTGAGATTTTATTTGACACAGTAAAATATCACTAATAAAAAAAACGGCCGGAAGCACTAACTGTAAAATAACATTATAATATATTATTTTTTCCAAATTTTAAGAAGGTACTTGTGATTTGCTAGTAATCCATAATTTAAAATACCCTATTTTGGGAAATCGGGCCTAAAGCGGAATGGTGGGTATTAGCGACTGTAGCTGCAGCCGATACCAATGGCTTAACGTGCCTTCCTAAGCACTCATCCAAGTTCAAGACAATAAACTTTTGGCCACCCATCCCGTGACCGACCATTGCAAACTTGCTTCACAACCACAATCGCTGGCCAAGCGCTCTAACCACTGCACTAAGGACTCGTCTAGAAGATATTGAGTAACATTAAAACATAAATATCTACTACGGTCATTATTCTAGTAGGTTTTTCATAATTCTTAATGGCAACACTGGTAATAGTCGTCTCTTGACGCCATTTTGTTAAGTTATAGGGTAATCCATGAAGTTTGACTTAATACTCTGAGGTAACTGGAGCTCTCACCCTGAATAAAAAAGTGTCGCCAGCAAATTTGACATTTATGTATGTAGTGGCTGTCAGCTGTCTCATATGACCATACGTATTTTTTTAAAGTGTAGGTGAGACGGAAGACAGCCACTGTGTTATTTGTGGTATTCAAAAAATTGTTCGTACTGCACTCTCCAGTTACCTCAGTATTAAGTCGAGCTTCATGGGGTAATCCGTAGTAAAAGCAGAGGGGATAGATGGACGTGAGGTCTGACGGACGAGGGAAGTGAGCTCGACTAATTGTACCTAATTGTTACCTATAAGTTTAGCGAAGAAATATAAGAGTGTTATCTGAAGTCCGCGTTTTCTTCACACTACAAACAACTGGTCTGTTTTATTAGTGTTTTAGAACAGCTAACTAGAGTTGCCCTTATACCTACCTATAATAACTACAACAACTAAAATCGCTAAAGTCTGTTTACTCCTAGCATAAATGAGTTGTTATGGTGATCGTATTATAATTTGTATGATAACCAGTATCCCCAGTGTAAGTTTTTATGTAAAGCAAACGCAAACTATCGCGATTCCGTATTTATATCAATTGGGAAAATTGTATAAGAGCGCTACTCGCCGCTAGAGGCGCTGATACAGTTTTCATACAAATTGACATAAATACGGAATCGCGATACTGTTTGCGTTTTCTGACATAAAAACTTACACTAGGGGTACTGAGCAGCGCCTCTTTAAATTTTTAGTTTTTTTGCATTCACAATGCAATTTTTATTACTGAAACAGCTAGTTGTGAGACGGGTCGATTTTTTCTAAATACTTACTTCATTTTCCATTTTTCAGCGCCTCTTTCGTTCGAATAAGGAACTGAAATTCGATAGATAATGCTATCATCCACAGCCTTCTCTATTGTCTAACACTTTTTGACAGATATCGTAGGTATTTACGATAACTTTAACTTTATCTTTAACGACAGTTTTGGTTGCTACGTCTACTTTACAAAATGTATATTTAGCCGGTTTTGACTGGCATCAGGCCCTCTATTCGATTTTAGCAATTTAGTTTTAAAGGGTAAACAAAATACTCGGAAATTGGGTCCCTTTCGTTTGGAAACACGGGTAAACTAGGGGTAAACAAAAAGATTGAAACTAAATCAGTCGGAAGGGAGGGAACCAAAACAATAGTACCGTTAGCAGCACGTCAAACCAACCAACCAACTGTACAAAAGGATGTTAAAATCACTTGAAATCATTGATAAAAATTTAAACGTTTTATAAACCTCCGACACAAAAAAAACATCAAAAAGTAAAAAAAAAACTCTCGGTCGGGGGACCACAAAAAGAGAAGTACTAAATGGGTATATTATACGTTTGGGTTCCCCCGACCGGGAGAGCAATTTTATTCTTTGACTTTTTTTGAGGTTTTTTAACCGCATTGAAATTGCTTGATCCGTTTATGCACTACGAATATAATTACAGAAAGACAAAAAATTTTTTTGGCGCCACTTTGTTTTTTTTATTGCACCTAAGTTTGCGCAGGGCATTATTTTAGTTAATGCACCACCTCTATATCTTTTACCATTTCGGCAGGCAGTTGACCATCTCTATAAATGGCCGGATGGATTTTCATCAAACGTAGCTAAGAACTGTCTCGATTATTTTAGCTTTCAAATAAAAAACCACATCAAAATCGATCCAGTCGTTTAGGTGCTACGTTGTTTTAGACAGACAGACAGACAGATAGACACACACGTCAAACTTATAACACCTCTCTTTTTGCGTCCGGGGTTAAAAATGAATGTTGCTACGCGCAAAACTCAAGAACGGCTGGATCAACTCGGTTAATTTGTTTTCCTATGTTCCTTTAGTCCCACAGAAGGTTTTTATGGAGAGAAAAAAAAAACATATAAATTGCGTTGCAAATAGTAAAAACCACTCTTTTCTTTTCCCATACAAACCATCTATCAAACATTTGACGTAAATCGTTTATCAGTCTTTCACATCAAAATCACACGGATCGACGTGATTTTGGTATGGGGATAGTTTGCGAGCTGGAGAGTGACAAAAGTTACTTATTATCCCGGAAAAACATAAAGTTCCCGCGGGATAACGTCGTGTACCTAGTCCACCCGGGCAAAACCGCGGGCGGAAGGCTAGTATCTAATAAAAGTCTACCCAGAGCGTCTACCTAATAAATGATGATATTTTGTTAATATTTCAAATTATTTTTATGCATTCACAAATATAATATTCTGAAAGTAAAGGAAAAAATTGTGATACAATTCCACCAGTCCTGCAAGTAGACTTGCAGTGTTGGTGATGATATTTTGATGTTTCCTTCGTAAGTTCTTACGTACAAGCACTTTCTTCAGAACAGCGCCATCTGTGCGACATTCAGGAACTTTCAGTACCCTCACAAAAGCTCGGAAAATTGTACACCCGGAGAGTTTTCCTTGGGGTAGCTTTGTAAATGTTTCAAACACCGGCAGAGGGCGTTGAAATAGTTTGCGAACTAAAATATAGATGGCACTACCTAATAAATGATGATACCCGTGCTATTTATGAAATAAGTTAGGTGTCCCGTTTTCATAATTTTCCGACTCTTATGTTAACTTTTTTTACAAAATAGTGTGTGTGTAAACTAAAATGAAAAAGATATTAGACTACTACACAATAATATTAAAAATAGCGCTTCGCTCGCGATTTCCTCTGCGTGGACCCCCTGTTTACCCTCTTAGAGGAAAATTTCCAAAAAATCCTCTCTTAGTGCTCCCACTACACTCCCCAAGGAACATACATGCCAAATTTCAGCTTTTTGCACCATGTAGTTTCGGCTGTGCGCTGTCTGCCAGTCAGTCAGTAGGTAACGCAAGAGTTTTATATAAAAAGATATAAAGGTAGGTAAAGTGTACTAGAGCCAAGAATCAGAATTACGAGTATAAATCAACAAAAGCTGGGTAAAGGTTCACGAAGATGCTGATACTAACGTTTATCGTCCGCAACCCAAACGTAATAATGTGTAGTTAGGTACACGGTTATGGTTACGACATGTCTTTGTTACAAGGCGACAACTCGCAAAGACATCATTACTGGATCTAAATGTTTCAATAAACTTGGATATACAGTCAACTTACGTAAAGAACATTCAATTTGTGTAAATGTTAAGAAAAGAGAACGTTTTTGTATCGTTTTGAACGTCTATAAAATGTAAAATAGTTGAGAAGAAAATAAAACATCGTTCTTGAAAATGTAAAATACTTGAAAGAATACATTCCAAAGCCATGTCATTGTGTGTGTTTTATTAGGTAGGTAGGTATTGTTTGATAGACAAATGAGGCACTATGGCGGAAATGTATTCGAAATACATGGTTAGTGTTTTAATTAATTAATTAAGTAGCGGTCAACAGTAACATATTAGCACCGTATTTGCGGAATTCCATGATTTGATTATAGGTACTACGTGTTAGTTAGGGATAATAATTGTACAATTTACTTATAGACTATTATATAATGTGAACCTTTCTAATAAATAAATAGATAGGTATGTAGAATTGCTGATTGCACACATTTCGCACTCACACCTGGATACCGATTATATGCATTCTCAGAACTAACACCAAGTAGTTAATATTATTAGGTACCTACTAGCTTTCCGCCCGCGTGAACTACACGACGTTATCCCGCGGGAATGTGATATTTTTCCGGGATAAAAAGTAGCCTATATTCCTTTCCAGGCTACAAAGTATCTGTGTCCAAAATTTCAGCCAAATCCTTTTAGTCGTGATTGAGTAACAATCATCCAAACATCTAAACATTCACATTTATAATATTACTAGGAAGTAGGATATCTTTTCATACGTTTTTATGACATTTTAATTGCAAGCGGTTGGGCGTGAACGCAATAAACTTATATCTAATCCTCTACAATCATCAAAGGCATCAAACAAATCCATGTATTTAGGTCAGGCTTCGACGGAAACACCCATTTTAAGGGCTATTTGATTTGCGCCTTTTTATATTCCAGAGATTTGGGGCAATTGATGGCCATGGCTTTTCCTTTGTGTAATGGTGACTCTTTTTGCTTAATCATTCGGATTACGGTTCCGCCTTTTAACGCTTTTTTGCTTATGATAACCCCTTGATAAAACTGCATGATAAGAATATGTCAGGGATATTCATGTTATAATATAAGCTGGTGCTATTTTAACTTAAGCAAGCAAATTATATCATACTGCATTACTAACCTCGCGTTTTCATATTTTATTTATCCTCAAGTTGTATAGACAGCCTATACAACTTGAGGATAAAATAATATTTACGATGTTATTCGCCCCAAAGTCAAAGTGATTCTGCTACGAGTACGTATCGTATACTACGCCCGCTACGAGATATTACTACGGTCATCCAATGTAATGTAACGCGTGTAAAAAACCAAGGCAGCTTACCCAGCACCCACACACTACTTGACATAACAGTCCTTGTACCCAATGAGGTTCTCGCGCGAAAATCAAGAAGGCGATATGTATAAAAGTATTTTATAATTTTTGTGATGAGAAATACTCATAATACGAATTGCAATATTTATTAACGCAGTCGCCAGCAAGTTACTATAAAACGACAAACGAAAATAAAATAAATAATTAATAATTTTAAAATGAAAACTTTCAAACGTCGTTTGAAATGTTCAAGACTAAAATATCAAAGTCTAATTTGTACTGGATGCCCTGAATGGTTCTTTGAATACGACGGCTTCAAATTTATAAACCGTTAAGGCATTCGGGCTTAAACAGCTTAGATTTCACAAAATTGCATCGCCAAAGTAGCTTCATGCATAATAAAGTTGAAAACAATGTCAGCTTAAATTATTAAAGCAGTCGAACAGAAGCAACATCGTATTAGCCTGAATTAACCTTTTCAGCAATATAAATATGCTAATGCTTCATGAATTCCTAGCGGACTTCACTAGGTCAGGTGTATACGGTTTGTTTCGGAATTTAATGCATACTGTTAGTATTATGATCGAATAGAGCGCGCTCGGCTTGCAATTGTGGTCATTATGCAACTTAAGGCTCAACCCACACGAACAACAACCACATTTTGTATTGGAAATGAGTAGTACAATTCATACGTAGCTACCACATTTTGCAGTCATTATCGACCGCGTGGGTGATAATAAATATTTTTTTAACAAATATTTTTATTGTCCAACTTAAGCACATAAAACAGTATTCTTAAAATAAATGTGTTACAATACAATTCTTTAGCATGAACAGATTAACTCTGCCTCCTAGTTTAGGTCAACCTGTATTCTAGGAGACAGATTCTCCCCTTACATTAATATCAGCCTTGCAGCTAAAATATAAGTTATTGGACAATGTGAGAAGTGTACGCGTGTGTGTATATGAATTGGGTGTGTGGGTGTGTGTATGTTTTGTGTGTGCGTGCTTGTTGTGTGTGTGTGTGTGTGTGTGTGAGTGTGAAATCTTGTGATACCGGCCACAACGCAACCACCAGCGACGACGACGCTGCGAACTAGCGGCCGGCCACATCGCATACGACGTAACCATATCACAACTACTAGCGACAACGACATTTTGCCGCACAACCACAACGCAACTGCATCGACACTATTCACACGTAACCACATTTTGTCGCTGCGATGTGGTGTGGTTGTGGTACGTGTGGGTATACACTAAGCAATGGTCGGTCACGGGATGGGTGGCCTAAAATTTGCAATCTCCAACTCCATCGTGCTTTGGAAGACACGATAAGTCGTTGGGCCCAACCAGTCGTTTATACACCATTCTGCACTGGGCTCACTGGACAGGCCATGGCATAAAAATAATGGACATGGCTCATTTTCACTATTTATCCATCCACAAGGAAAACCTGTGCCCTAGCAGCGGGTACATTGAATAGCCTGACGATGATCATCCTACTAATATTATGAAATTGTGTAAGTTTAGATTGATATCGGTTGATAAAAACATGTTGGTTTACAGAAGAACATACCTCCAAAACACCAGCAAGTCATATACAACATTCACTTTACAAGAATATCATAGAGAATTATTGTAGTTATTACATTAATTTATCAATAGATGTTTGGATGTTTGTTGCTCAATCACGTCAAAACGGCTGAACGGATTTGGCTGAAATTTGGGACAAAAATGCATTGTATATACCTACAGGAACAAAGGCTACTTTCTATCGCGGAAAAATATCACATTCCCGCGGGATAACGTCGTGTAGTCCACGCGGACGAAGCCTCGGACGGAAAGCTAGTAATGTAATATTTTTCCTAAAAAGTCTTGGCTTGTAAGAGAATTTTATTTTCACTTGTCAGCATGCATTTCCTTACTACAGTGGCTCAGCGACCCGAAACGGATCTTGGCATCTAGTGTTATGTATGCGTTATGGTTATTCATAATGCACATTATGTAGGGGCTTAGGTGTTCAGAGCTCGTTGAATATCACAGTAATGGAACCTCAGATTATAGCTATGACATGAGAAGCAAACAATGAGCTAAGTAAGTGGCAGGCGGTAACATTACTTTCCGTATCAATCTCTTATTAGAAGACTCGTAATCTTAAAAAATAACAATCAGGAGAAACGCAAGAGACACATTATACCACATCATGGAGAGAGCTTGCTGGCTTACTCCGTCTTGACTCTAGTGAGTTCACTTATATAAGTAGGTATGTATCTAGTTATTTTTATTCACCATGCTGATGAATCTCTTAGAATATTGTCGTAATACTGTTGCGAATTAAGCGAATTTAAAAACTAATATTCCGGTTCTGGTATTTTTTTGGGAGTCTCTTATAGGAACACAGGACAAAATAATGTCAACGACCAACTGGCTATAACGCAAACGTATTACATGGGCAACAGTAAGTGCCGCTTATTGCACGCTATAACCTGGAGAAGTTTTGTGTTTGTAGAAACACTCGTAGGCTTATAGGTTAAGGAACAAAATTGTGCCAATCTTTTTGCATTTACATTTGTTTACGGGCAGTGATTCTTGCGTGTAATGTTATATATTACGGAAGATACTTATCTAGATAAATTTCAAAGATATAGGAATGGAATTCAAGGTTTTCTTGCTGGGTCATCCGCCGTATTTCTATCAACTTTTTTTATACTAAACTTGTTTCGTACCTACGAGAGTGACTGCTCAAAAAGCTATTTGCACGTACAAGCGACCCTTTCGAACAGTTTTCGATTTACAATCGATATTCCGTAAGCTCATGGAGGTAACCCCTTTAAAGGCTTATCCCAAACTTGCTTGAAGTTAATAAGATATAGCTACCAAGATTAAGGTCAACACGAAGTACCCAAAAGTTATTTGTACTTATATAATTTCTTATAATTTCGTGCTTACTAATACGTCGCAATAAATAATTATATTGAGACTAGCCTTCCGCCCGCGGCTCCGCCCGCGTGGACTACACGACGCAAACGCAACGCACGACGTTATACACCTACAGGGGTATCTTAGTAGTTGCTGTGCGTTGATAGATCAGACAAAGTTACGGTTGGGCGCTAGTTTTATTTTCTATCTCAATTTTTCCTGTGCTTACAGAATTGCATTGTAAATGCAAAAAAAACGCAATTTCGTTTGCCTTTTATACAGATTTATTTTAATTTATTTCTAGCGTTCTGCTTTACCTGGAGAAGTGAATCTGAATCCAACAGTAGTTCAGAGTTAAGCTGTCGGTCGATACAGCTTCCCCGGGCTAGACTTTACGTGCTTCAAGAAGACGATGTTGGAATACTAGGTGCGAGTAAACTATTATTGAAAGTTAACGAATAAAAGATACGAATTAACAGGGTGTGTTGAAATCCTGGTTGTACGGAACAGCATACAAATTGTAGTTGTTAAATAAATGCCTTTAAAAGGTAAAAGACGCTACATTATTGAGTAAAGCGAAATTCTGTGGCTCTGTTCATAATTTGCATAATATTACCACAGGGTAAAAAAAACTTTACACGCAGATCTTTTTGTGTTTTTTCATGTAAACACAAAATTGTAATCATTCGGCTTCATAAGAATGATAGATTTTTGGATATTACTATCCACATTAGTTTCACTTTTATTTATATTATATGTGTATAATAAGCTTATCTGCCCTTTTGTAATCATCATCATCATCATCATTTCAGCCGTACGACGCCCACTGCTGGGCATAGGCCTCCCCCAAGGATCTCCACAACGATCGGTCCTGCGCTGCCCGCATCCAGCGGCTTCCCGCGACCTTGACCAGATCGTCGGTCCACCTTGTAGGGGGCCTGCCCACGGAACGTCGTCCGGTTCGCGGTCGCCATTCGAGAACCTTTCCGCCCCAACGGCCATCGGTTCTCCGCGCTATGTGTCCCGCCCACTGCCACTTCAACTGAGCAATCCTTCGAGCGATGTCGGTCGTTTTAGTTCTCCTGCGGATCTCATCATTTCTGATTCGATCGAGCAGGGAAACACCAAGCATCGCTCTCTCCATTGCTCTCTGGGTAACCTTGAGCCTTCTTATGAGACCCATAGTAAAGGACCACGTCTCGCTTCCATAAGTCATAACTGGCAACACACACTGGTCAAAGACCTTAGCCTTGAGACATTGAGGAATTTTGGACGCAAATATATGCCGGAGGTTCCCAAACGCTGCCCATCCGAGCTGGATTCGACGAGAGATCTCTTTCTCGAAGTTGGACTTACCTAATTGGATTTTCTGTCCTAGGTAGACATAGTGGTCAACAACTTCGAGTGTAATGTTCCCAACATTAACTGGAGCGGATGCAACATGGGCATTGGACATGATTTTCGTCTTATCCATGTTCATCTTCAGACCCACTCTTTGGGAAGCATTGCTGAGATCTTCGAGCATTGTGTTCAGGTCTTCCAAAGTCTCAGCCATGAGAACTACATCATCGGCAAACCGCAGGTGTGTTAGGTACTCGCCATTGATGTTAATGCCGAATCCTTTCCAGTCCAGTAGCTTAAAAATATCCTCCAACGCAGCTGTGAACAGTTTCGGAGAAATGACGTCTCCCTGTCTCACACCTCGCTGTAGTTGGATAGGATTAGAGCTCTGGTTCTGTAATCGGACCGACATGGTGGCGTTTTGGTATAAGTACCTCAGCACCTCGATGTACCTGTAGTCTATTTGGCACCTCTGGAGAGACTGCAGCACCCCTTTGTAAAAATCATCATTATTAATAAATTCAAAGAAAATAACTAGGTATAAATATTTCTATTAAATATAGGTACAGGCACAAGCAATAATATGTAAACAACATAGGACTATGTCATATTACAATATTGAAAGACTTCTGTGACACTGATCGTTTTCTTTCGGAACGCTTCAATTTGTCAAAGTTCTATGTTGCCTACATATCATTGCTCGTGGCTGTACCTACAAACAAGATCATTTACAATTTCAAAAGTTAACTAGTCCTTAAGTTCTAAGCAAGAATGGCAAAAATAAGGTAAGTTGACGTCTACTATTACCTTAGTTTTTTATTGTAAATCAGCTTAATGTAAATACAGCAGTGGCTCGTTGGTTAGTGAAATATTTCGTTAGATCCCACGCTCGTAAAAAAAGGTCTGTCCCAATTCGTCAGAAATGCGAATATTTTTAAATTTGTGTTCTTTTTTTCCCAATGCCATTATATTTACCAGCCAAGTTTACCAAGTCAACAGGTTACCGGATTTGGGGCCTTAGACAAAGTAACATAGCGATAGCGATAGCGAAGCGATAAGGAAGTTCGAAAGAAATTCAAGGTATAGGATTGGCGGATTGGTATAAGCTGCGCTAAATCACGTGGTCTTGCCGCAAGTTGATTGGAGCATAAAGACGATAGCGATAGCGATTGTCGTTTCGCCACATAACGATGTTACTTTGTCTAAGCCCCCTGATCAAAGTCCTCGAATCCGCGAAGAACCTCAATATTTTACTGAAATGAGTAGCCATTTCGCAAATTAAAAGCAAAATTATCACTTTAATTCCATTTCCATTCTTAAGAATAATAACTAAAGCGTACCTATAGACTTTTTATCACATGCCTTTTTTACGTTATACTATAACGTTATGTAACATGGAAATGTATACATCTGAAACACGAACATACACGAACTTAAATACAACGTGTTAATGAATTAACCCAAAACCTCTTAGGTAGTGATTGTGCTCATGAATATGAACAACTTTTACTATGGGACTAACTCTGCAACTCAACAAAAAAAATCAGCTGTTCCATACATTTTGGTCAAGTAGGTATTGACAATTTGTATGAAACAGCTGATTTTTTTTGTTGAGTTGCAGAGTTGGTTCCATAGTTAAAGTTGTTCATATTCATAAGCACAATCACCACCTAAGAGGTTTTGGGTTAATTCATTAACACGTTGTATAAATACTTACCTAACAACTTTTACTTACATTTCCCGCAGAGGAGCCCGTGGCATAGTGGTTTAGCGCACTCGGCCTGCGATTGTTGAAGTTAAGCAACTTTCGCAATGGTCGGTCACGGGATGGGTGATCAAAATTTATTATCACGAGCTCTCGAGCTTTGGAAGGCTCGTTAAGCCGTTGGCTGCGTTTGCAGTCGTTAACACCCACGAATCCGCATTGGGCTCGCTTGTCATGGCCAATTCTCCTTATCCATCTAGCCTATGCCCCAGAAGTGAGGAATTATATTGGCCAATGAAGACGACTTACTTTTCAATCCTTTTTCGCAATAAATTTATTCAGTTTACCATGCATAAATCATGCAACATAAAATAAAGTATTACACAGTAACATGAGCTTTTAGAGCAATTCCAAAGTAATATTGTAAGCAAGATGGCGCTACACGCAGTGTGTAGCTCAACCTATTAATCAACATTACTTCAATATTGCGATCACAGCTGACGGTAAATCTTAAGGTCGTTGAACCTTCTTCAATTTCCTCTTAGGTTTTCGGGTCGGGAGGCTATGGGGACCGGGACCAATGGTCCACAAAGCCTAATTTTATTTAAATTCAAATTTTCAGGAGGCCTAGTGGACCGCGGCTGTGGTCCACAAATCAATTTATTTTATTTACGTGTTTTAATGGAGGCTTTGGGGACCGCCGCCGCCAGAGAGTACAAATGACATACTGAATGATTTTGAGAACGGTCAACAAAAAAAGGGGTGGGTTAGTATGAAAAACATTGGCATGTATGTTCCTTGGGGAGTGGAAGGGAGCACTAAGAGACGATTTTTGGAAATTCCCGTCTAAGGGGGTAAAAAAGGGATCTACGTAGACGACTTCGCGAGCGGTGCGCTATTAAAATATAAAACAAACTTTGGATAAAAAAATATTTGAAAATTACAATGAATTTTTTAAATAAACGAAGCCATCTCCCGAGTAACTCGACCGACAATCCAACCTGGGACCTTTCACTGACCGGGCGAATCCTCTGACCGCCAAGCTACAGAGTCGTTAGAAGATGCGTCAAATTTTTCTAAAACTTTTTTTGCTGTTAGCCAGCGTTTATTTTATCAATGTGAAGGTATTACTACCCTCAACACGACACTCGAATGAAATAATTTACCAGATAAATTGACAATCGAGTACGATGTAATAATTGGGATTTTGAATAAAAAAGTTATTATGTAACTTTTCTTATTTATTTTAAAACTTCATTATCAATAATAATATTACCTATAATCATCATCATCATGTCAGCCGAACGACGCCCACTGCTGGGCATAGGCCTCCCCCAAGGATCTCCACAACGATCGGTCCTGCGCTGCCCGCATCCAGCGGCTTCCCGCGACCTTGACCAGATTGTCGGTCCACCTTATAGGGGGCCTGCCCACGGAACGTCGTCCGGTACGCGGTCGCCATTCGAGAACCTTTCCGCCCGAACGGCCATCAGTTCTCCGCGCTATGTGTCCCGCCCAGTGCCACTTCAATGATGCAATCCTTCGAGCGATGTCGGTCGTTTTAGTTCTGCTGCGGATCTCATCATTTCTGATTCGATCGAGCAGGGAAATACCAAGCATCGCTCTCTCCATTGCTCGCTGGGTGACTTTGAGCCTTCTTATGAGACCCATAGTAAAAGACCACGTCTCACTTCCATAGGTCATTACTGGCAACACACACTGGTCAAAGACTTTCGTCTTGAGACATTGAGGTATTTCGGACGCGAATATATGCCGGAGCTTCCCAAACGCTGCCCATCCGAGCTGGATTCGACGAGAGATCTCTTCCGAAAGTTGGACTTACCTAACTAGACCGTCTGTCCTAGGTAAACATAGTGGTCAACAACTTCGAGTGTAATGTTCCCAACATTAACTGGCCGCTCCAGTGGGCATTGAACATGATTTTCGTCTTGTCCATGTTCATCTTAAGACCCACTCTTTGAGAAGCATTACCGAGATCTTCGAGCATTGTGTTCAGGTCTTCTAAGGTCTCAGCCATAAGAAGAATATAATAATTATATCATTTTATTATCATTTAATGCGAAAAAATTCTTATTTTTTGCAGTTAATTATAAACAGTTCAAAATCGATAAAATTTGAATAAAAATCACGTGACTATGAAAGCGCCACGATTGGTCACCATAGATAGTTGTGGCGTCATATAATGTTAAAGCTATTCCAACAGAACAGTGTTTACGGCTTTTACACGTGAACTAACAATAATATTTAAAACTTATTGTTAAAAACGATTTGTTATTTAATTCCGATTAGCTATTAGCTTAGCCCAGTCAACGAAGAAAATGCTTGGAACACAATTTATGACTTTGTAACTTTGTTTGGGCTACATAAAATGGAAAACATATCAAAAGTCCCCGCCCGTAGCCCTTAAGCTGGGGGAGGGGGAGGTTTGAAGGTCAAATTTTTTTGGTTTTGGATTATATCTCAGAAACTATGCGTCCCAGCGACATGTTCACTATGTGCAAAATGAAAGCTGATTCAATTTGCTACAAGTTCTATTCAGATAACTTTCTAACGATGCACCCAAAAACTAAATGTTTGGCATAGAATCGTAGAGCATTCAATTCTCTTCAATAATATATTACTTTACTACTAGCAATACCCCCGCGACTTCGTCCCCATGAAATTGAATTCACAAAGTGATAACCATTATTACGAATACTACAAAAGCAACTCCAGAAAAAAATATAATAAAAATATATATAGATATAGACATATTTTATATATATTTTTCTTATTAACCCACCCCTTTTTTGTTGACCGTTCTCAAAATCATTCAGAATGTCATTTGTACTCTCTGGCGGCGGTGGTCCCCAAAGCCTCCATTAAAAAATAAATTGATTTGTGGACCACAGCCCCGGTCCACAAAGCCTCCTGAAAATTTAATTTTAAATAATATTAGGCTTTGTGGACCGTTGGTCCCGGTCCACAAAGCCTCCCGACCCTTTCTTGCCATTTTTCGTATAATCGGCTGTCATAAATAAATAAATAAATAAATAAATAAATATTTTCTTACAATCACACCAATTATCTAACCCCGTAGTTAATTTCTTAAGAAACTGTGTCTACGGGAACTTGATAACGGATAAATATATACTTAAATACTTTTTGTTTGTAAATACATACTTAATATACATAGAAAACGGATCATGATCGGATAAAGGTGATATTGATACAATTACATAGAATATAATCTTTCTTAACAAAGCATGTCGGTGTCATTGAGTTATAATGTACTATCGTACTAGAGAAGCTATCCCAAACAAAAATCTTGTAATATTTTTGCTAAGCTAAGAGTTAGCCTCGCGACCAATCGAAAGCGCCCGTGCAGAAAGCGGCAACCAATAGTTGTGCAACAGACATAGATCAAACATTGCAGAACAAACATAGCTTTTGTGCGTGTTTTCTGCCTACAAAATTTTATGAGAATTCATATTTTATTTAATTAATTATTTTTTTAAGATTAAACATTGACATCATGAGAGAAATACTTACTAATCGAGTTTATTTTTGGTACTTATATACGTTTAAATACATGAATACTATTAATTATTTTACATGCGTTTATTTAATTTGCAGTATAAATGTAAGTTCAATGTTCAAATGTTTAATAACAAAAAAACATAAAACTTCCATCAAAACCTGAACCCAAGTAATCACCTAAAACCTAGTACCTAAAACGTTTAAACTGTCACTTCTGCACCACAAAATAACCAATCTTGTTAATCTATGACTCTATCGAAATATGGCCGTCGCTTAATTTTTCGGCGACCTAATGAAATAATTACTCAGTAGCATGTTATTAGATACTTTAGTGAGTACTTACTAGTGAAAAGTAATTCCTTGGGCTTTATTAGTATTTTTTGAGTTATTAAAACAGTACCTCAACCCACATATCGAAATCAAATCAAATAATTTATTGCTAAACCATAATGTTTACAGAGATGTTACGTACATAATAAAATACCATTGTTATGGACCCTGTTGGGCACGCAAATTTGGAAAACTTTGCTTATTGAAACAAAAATATATTGACTGTGTGTTTAATAAAACAGGTTTGTGAAATGAAAACATTCTTTTATTTTATTATATAAGTAAACGTACTTACATTGCTTACTCAAATAAACAGAGTGTTATGATCAAATAATATCGCACCCTAAACTTCGATTAACAATTAAATAGTACTAGATGAAGGCTCACGAACTAAATCAAAACTTTTAATGGCTGAGAAAAAAGTTAACAATGTACGATCTTATGTCATAAACAACAGGAACTACTTTTAAATATACGCTCACGTGGCTCAGTGGGCGCATATTTTATCAGCCGTGTTTGTCACTCCAACTATGTATATAAACCTAGGTGTTATTGTTGATCGAAGACCCTAAATCAAGATGTTACAGTGCAAATAAAACTCTTTATGCGAAATCAAGGTCACGCATACAGCGTTGCTCCCAGTACAGACTCCAGGCGGGTCGATTGAGCCTACCCGGGCTAGGTCCGCTATTCCAGCCAGACATACCTCCTATTTATGCCCGCCGTGTTGCAATAACAATCTTAACTCCAACGGCACAAGGTAACAAGTTGTCTGCCAAAATCTATGACTTCTCATATTTGTCAGTGATGTTTTTATTGCTTTCCGTGCGCGACTTTTGTGAAAAAATATGTGTTACGGCGATCTGTCACTAACGTTGAATGTTCTATTAATATGTGGTCAATAAAATTATCTGTATAGTATTATGGAGGGTAGAAGGTAAGGAGAACTGTCTCTGTTGTGAAAAAGTCCGTCAAATAACTGCGTTAAATTAGGGATGTGCGCCACAACGGTGTAAATTTCTACTTCCCCCCTGTTATGGCGCACTTTTCAAAACAAGATAATCAATTGTTTATCATTTTTAATGCCTGTTTAATAAATATAATATTTAAAAAATACATACATAAAAATGAGGGAATTTCGTGTCAGTCTAGTCACTAAAAACATTAAATTTTCTAACGCTGCATACTTCAATCCGTCAACAACTACTACATCCATACCATACTCTGTGTCTACGCCAGCGCCGCCGTTTCAAAGGATTTTTGAGCTGTTATTAACTGGTCATAGCTGGACAATTTTTTTCAACTTTCCCCCCATATGATATGGTTCTCCTCACCTTTACCCTCTATAGTATATTAGTTTAAAAAGCAACCGTTACTGAATAGTCTATCAACACGCAGTTCAAACCACTGAACGGTTGAGGCTGAAATTTAGCTGGCAAAGAGTTATTATATTATAACGTAAGCATTTTCGAAACGATTTTCCTAAATTCGCCCCGTAAAGAGATGAAACGGTATGTTCAAAGTTTGAATGAAGTAATATTGTTTGTGATGAAGTTATACAGAGTGAACTCCGAAATGAAGGCGAGCGAAACCACGGGAAAAAGCTAGTTTAGAAGATATAAAAGGGTGATTTTAGTTGCTTAAATTTTACCAGAAATGCGGGATTATGCTACCTGCTAAATTTCACGTTTCTAGGTCAATGGAAAATACCCTAAAGGTGTTGATTTATTCAGAGTCAAAACGTGCGGCATAAATGGCCGTATCTTTTGATTAAGTTAGCTTAGAAGCGTAATATTTGGTAGTTCCTATGGAAACTTGGGTCTTCAGTTTTCGAGTTATTACTTGCCTTTAAGAATATATTAGAATAATGACATAGACATTTTTTTTATAAAAACTAGATATGCATGTGACCGCCATCTTGCTAAAGAGACAGGATGCAGTCTAGAGTGTAGCATGCTTACCCAGTAGGTGCCCATTCACTCTTGCCTTGAAGAGGCCAAGGTTGTAATGATCGGGGAAACATGCGCAGGCAGCGTATTCCAATCTTTAGCAGCTCGCATTAAGAAAGAATTAGCAAAGCGCTTCGTACGGACGGGTGGAATGTCTTCTATGTAGGGATGGTAAGCTAACCTGCGTCTTGTACTCCGATGGTGGAAATGGGCAGGAGAAACAATATCATGGAGCTCCTGTGCGCACTCTCCAAAGTGTATCTTATAGAACACAGATAAGCTAGCAACTCTACGGCGGTGAAATGAGACTTTGTAGTTTATCTTTATCTAAAGTTGTGTCCCCAATGAGCTTCATTGCACGGTTTTCGTTATGTAAGAGTTTATCATAATAAGGGTATTTTAAATCTTTGAATAATTCTGCAATAAGTACTTCCGTCTGAAATGAAATGAGAGAAAAATGACTATTTATTAATAATACCTTCTTATCAATCAAATTAAAGGATGAATTTCGTTCAATAATCCAACATATCCATGTTGGATTATTGGACAAAGAGTTCGTATTTACAATGGCTCTTTATTACTCCTCGCTGTACAAAAGCGACGTCCTGAATAATCTCATCATCATTCAATATGTCATACACATTATTGAAGAACTTATTTATTTGGAGGTAATTATTTTGAAAAACTCGAATTTGTTTGTACAAAACCGATTCGTGTTACTTTAGTTGAGCCCCTATAGTTATAATTAAGCCTTGAATAGTATTGTAAATACCTATAGAATTTTCGTAGAGGCCAGGTTCTTTAAGGTCCTATAAAACTACTAAGAAATGGCTAGTTATTTAAATTTTTACTTTTTTGCATTCACAATGCAATTTTTATGATTGAAAAATGGAAAATGAAATATTTAGAAAAAATCGGGTCGATTTTTTCTAAATACTTTATTTTTCATTTTTCCATTTTTCTAAGAAATGGCTTTTAACCACCGTCGGAAACGGAATCGAATTTGTCTTTGTCTATTATATAGTGAGTGACACCCAACGCATACCTTTATTCCGCTGTCGGGAGCATTTCCGACTGTTTGTGAATCAAGGAGGATCAAACTTAAAAGAATTCTAATTTCTATGTTCTACACTGAAAAAAATGCAGTCCAACTAAGATACATTTCCTCTTAGTTGGCATCAAAATGTTTGGAATATCATTGTTTTTATTTCCTTCTAACAAGATTTGATACTTATTTGAACAACTCAATTTTGTTCTTATCTATAAAGTCCATATTGTTTAATATAATCAACGGTCTTCGTTACATCATACATTTTTATTCTTCGTTGTCTATGCCTATCATATTATTTTGCTAAATTAAACAATTACGTTTGTTATAGGTAACATTATAACTTGCATCGTTTTTAACAAGTACCATGGTTGATATAATTTACCTGCTTAACTGAATCAACCAAGTAAAGTTGTCATATTTACAAACGCTTTGTAAATTGAGCAAAGTGTACAAGCAAGCGGCAGGCGCACCCGCGCCCGCCCCCGCCCGCTACACCGGCAAACCAATTTTCTTGCAAGTTTTGCAACGGCCCTCAACGCAAAACGGGGAGCGCACGCACTTTCCCAGTTCTTTCGCGCGTTTTGTCTGTTGAAGGTATAATGTAATAATTAAGTACCATACAATACTTAATACTTACTACAGTGTAGGGTGATGTTTGGTGTGATTTTAGTTTATGTCCCGCCCGCCCGTGTTGTCATTTAAAATTGATTTGTAATATTGCGAGTGCGAAACAATGACGTTTGTGCGAAAAGTGAAACATAAATGGACGAAGTTGTCGAGCTACTACTAAAAACATGGGAGCTTCCCGAACTAATCCCAGTATTTGTAAGTACCTAAGTAAGAATATTTATTTACTCACATAATATTTATATATTTTATGACGACAAGGCATTGGATTGTCATGTTTCTTGTACTAACAGGTAGACCAACAGTCGCCTAGTCGAAGAGTTACTTACCTAGTCCATAATAGCATAGCTAGACCGAAAAGTAAGTAAGAAAGTACCTAGTCCTACCTACTGTACGAGCAAATGGTGGTGGAACCGTGTTTGGTGAACATGCGTGACGAAACTCAAAAATAGTGTGTTCATGTCCTGTAGGCAGTTAAAGAGTTACGTAAACTACGTAGGTAAGTACTTTTAAGTAGGTAGGTACCCACCACGCAGCTACACTTTATAGGAAGACTGCACTTAGTGTGTAACTTAATAATAAATCCATATTCCCTTCTGAACCATTCACGAAAGTACATAGTTACGAAACAGTGTCACCTGACACACCAAACCAGTCAGTATTAAATAAACCAAACATTCTTACACTCTCACCAATTATTTAATTAATTATTAAAATCACCAGCTAACATTCTTCTGTAATTTTAGAGAATGCAATCAACATCCAGGCGTTATCAGCGCTGACCCCAGATGACGTCAAGGACATCATACCGCAGACAGGGCCAAGAGTGCTTTTCATGAGGTGCTGGAGAACGTGGAAAACAGAATTTTCAAGCTGCAATAACACTTTATCTTTATCAGTAAGTTTGTAGTTATTGCATATTATTGCCCACGCATATTAATGGTGCACATGATTGATATAATTAGGAACTTATAAAACAATATATATTAACATTATGGAAAAGGAGGAACGACTGTGTGCGACGAAGGGTTTTGTTTCCCACATAATGTATTTTGCTAACACCGCATTACTTGCTTGTAACTGAACACTATGTCGTTACAATGGTTAAAAGAAAATTGGCAAAATATAAGAAAAAAGTAAAAACAATATGGGATTTTATTATTTATAATAACTTTTTCTATAGGCTTCATACTTTCGGTTGATATTAAATTTATTTGTTAAGCTCGTGAGTTCACAATATTAATTAATAATAGTTTGGCCAGGAATTTTTTAGCCAGCCCACCCTCAATATACTTACCTATTATTTAATACTTTAAATTTGATCTAAAATACTTTTCATCCAATAATTAGATGAGGTGAAGGTCGTTCGTCGTTGTCTAATTTGTATCCTCTATAAGAAGTCTTCTTTTTATAATTGAGGTATGACAACCTATACATATTTCTTTTGTTTGCAGAACCTGGATTTAATCAATTTTGAAATTGGCGAGGAAATCACAAGCGAAAGCCCTAATGATTTTATTATTGTGCCTGCGGAGCAATCAGAAAATGTGCCCCCAAATAATCATATAATAAACGTACAACCAGAAAGTCCTCTTCATTCAGGAGTAAGTTAAGCAACATATGATATGGATTTACAAAAAAACATGTACTATGCATGCGGAATCGACTGATGATGAATTCATACGGTCTAGTTTACAATTATGTAATGAAAAAATTCTTGTACATGTTACTTGGGTCACTATATGTACTACACGCTATGTAATCTTAATTGATAATACATCCTCTGATGATTTAATACCACTTTTTCTCAAATTGCATAAAGTTTTATTGTATGATTCAAATGGGTCGGGAGGCTATGGGGACCGGGACCAATGGTCCACAAAGCCTAATTTTATTTAAATTCAAATTTTCAGGAGGCCTAGTGGACCGCGGCTGTGGTCCACAAATCAATTTATTTTATTTACGTGTTTTAATGGAGGCTTTGGGGACCGCCGCCGCCAGAGAGTACAAATGACATACTGAATGATTTTGAGAACGGTCAACAAAAAAAGGGGTGGGTTAGTATGAAAAACATTGGCATGTATGTTCCTTGGGGAGTGGAAGGGAGCACTAAGAGACGATTTTTGGAAATTCCCGTCTAAGGGGGTAAAAAAGGGATCTACGTAGACGACTTCGCGAGCGGTGCGCTATTAAAATATAAAACAAACTTTGGATAAAAAAATATTTGAAAATTACAATGAATTTTTTAAATAAACGAAGCCATCTCCCGAGTAACTCGACCGACAATCCAACCTGGGACCTTTCACTGACCGGGCGAATCCTCTGACCGCCAAGCTACAGAGTCGTTAGAAGATGCGTCAAATTTTTCTAAAACTTTTTTGCTGTTAGCCAGCGTTTATTTTATCAATGTGAATGTATTACTACCCTCAACACGACACTCGAATGAAATAATTTTCCAGATAAATTGACAATCGAGTACGATGTAATAATTGGGATTTTGAATAAAAAAGTTATTATGTAACTTTTCTTATTTATTTTAAAACTTCATTATCAATAATAATATTACCTATAATCATCATCATCATGTCAGCCGAACGACGCCCACTGCTGGGCATAGGCCTCCCCCAAGGATCTCCACAACGATCGGTCCTGCGCTGCCCGCATCCAGCGGCTTCCCGCGATCTCGACCAGATCGTCGGTCCACCTTGTAGGGGGCCTGCCCACGGAACGTCGTCCGGTACGCGGTCGCCATTCGAGAACCTTTCCGCCCGAACGGCTATCAGTTCTCCGCGCTATGTGTCCCGCCCAGTGCCACTTCAATGATGCAATCCTTCGAGCGATGTCGGTCGTTTTAGTTCTGCTGCGGATCTCATCATTTCTGATTCGATCGAGCAGGGAAATACCAAGCATCGCTCTCTCCATTGCTCGCTGGGTGACTTTGAGCCTTCTTATGAGACCCATAGTAAAAGACCACGTCTCACTTCCATAGGTCATTACTGGCAACACACACTGGTCAAAGACTTTCGTCTTGAGACATTGAGGTATTTTGGACGCGAATATATGCCGGAGCTTCCCAAACGCTGCCCATCCGAGCTGGATTCGACGAGAGATCTCTTCCGAAAGTTGGACTTACCTAACTAGGCCGTCTGTCCTAGGTAAACATAGTGGTCAACAACTTCGAGTGTAATGTTCCCAACATTAACTGGAGCGGGTGCAACATGGGCATTGAACATGATTTTCGTCTTGTCCATGTTCATCTTAAGACCCACTCTTTGAGAAGCATTACCGAGATCTTCGAGCATTGTGTTCAGGTCTTCTAAGGTCTCAGCCATAAGAAGAATATAATAATTATATCATATTATTATCATTTAATGCGAAAAAATTCTTATTTTTTGAAGTTAATTATAAACAGTTCAAAATCGATTAAATTTGAATTAAAATCACGTGACTATGAAAGCGCCACGATTGGTCACCATAGATAGTTGTGGCGTCATATAATGTTAAAGCTATTCCAACAGAACAGTGTTTACGGCTTTTACACGTGAACTAACAATAATATTTAAAACTTATTGTTAAAAACGATTTGTTATTTAATTCCGATTAGCTATTAGCTTAGCCCAGTCAACGAAGAGATAAAGAAGAAAATGCTTGGAACACAATTTTTGACTTTGTAACTTTGTTTGGGCTACATAAAATGGAAAACATATCAAAAGTCCCCGCCCGTAGCCCTTAAGCTGGGGGAGGGGGAGGTTTGAAGGTCAATTTTTTTTGGTTTTGGATTATATCTCAGAAACTATGCGTCCCAGCGACATGTTCACTATGTGCAAAATGAAAGCTGATTCAATTTGCTACAAGTTCTATTCAGATAAGTTTTTAACCGGACAACTTTCTAACGATGCACCCAAAAACTAAATGTTTGGCATAGAATCGTAGAGCATTCAATTCTCTTCAATAATATATTACTTTACTACTAGCAATACCCCCGCGACTTCGTCCCCATGAAATTGAATTCACAAAGTGATAACCATTTTTTTAAATGTCGTTCTTGTTTTGTACCATTATTACGAATACTACAAAAGCAACTCCAGAAAAAAATATAATAAAAATATATATAGATATAGACATATTTTATATATATTTTTCTTATTAACCCACCCCTTTTTTGTTGACCGTTCTCAAAATCATTCAGAATGTCATTTGTACTCTCTGGCGGCGGTGGTCCCCAAAGCCTCCATTAAAAAATAAATTGATTTGTGGACCACAGCCCCGGTCCACAAAGCCTCCTGAAAATTTAATTTTAAATAATATTAGGCTTTGTGGACCGTTGGTCCCGGTCCACAAAGCCTCCCGACCCATTCAAGTCTCATTCTAATGGGACATTTAATGCAAACTTTGGAATTTGATGACCATTTGTTTGCTTACGAAGTATACGCTTCGTAAGCAAACAAATGGTCATCAAATTCCAAAGTAAAAAAATGTAGTCCAATTCCACCAATGTTTATTGTTTCCTATCCCGTGCAATATAAATATTCTTAGTAATGGAAAAAAATATGTAACAGTGCGAAGTACTTTATAAATAAATCAAATTAATTGTATGGGAATGTTTTTTTAATTGCTATTCTTTCTAGAACCTATTTAAAGTTTACACAAGGCAAATAGACAAACAAAAATAGGAAAATAACTCATTAATACAAGCAAATTGACTATGGAACCAATTTTGAAATAGCGAAATTAAACAGCTGTGCTATATTTTAGCAGATACTTTATTTGTGTACCTACCTTACAAAATAAAATTTGTTATCACGCGTTTTTTAATTTGTTCTAATAGTGAAAGTTGCTTGCATTGTTAAGTATATACAATAGCAAAATTAGCTCGTAAATCGCATCTAATAATCTATGATGACTTAGGAACAGATTTGATCATCTACTCTTGCTGTTGCTGTACCTTGCCACTTTCGGTTTGTTCAAACCTTTCTCTAACTAATACGTTGTCTATAATACGCATTATGAGCCATAAAATAGTTTTATCTTCTTTGGTTCCTTTACTTACTTAAATAGATCATGGAGAACAATCGGCCCAAGACACATCGACAAAACTATATGCCTACAATTCGTTCTTTTGTTTCTCAACTAAGTAATTTGTATTCAATTATTATTGTTATTTATGTAGTATAGCCACAAAGTTACTTGATTGTACTAATAATTGTTCTGTTGCTGTCCACGTTGCTTAATTGAACACAATTGTTGCATTTTTTTTTTTCACTTAAAAAGGTTGACTTACCTTAGCTCTTCCGAACTACAGATCAATAAAATTAGTTTTCTCTATTATTGATTATGCTGGCTCACAGCGTAATAAGCGCTTGAATAAATTAAACTTATGTCTCTATAGTTCAATGGAAGAACAATTGCCCGGATTGCTAGAGGTTGTGGGTTCGATTCCCACCTGGGGTAATTCATATTTTTTCAAGTGAATAATACCATCTTATCAATAATTGTGTTCAATCAAGCACTTTGGCTAAGAAAAAACAATAATTATTACAATCAAATAACTTTGTGGCTGTACTCAGGAACAATAATTATTGAAAATAATTTACTTTGTTGCTGCACAAAATAACAATTATGGTTGCAACTAAGTGAGTTTGTTGCTGCACAAAAGAACAATAATTCTTGCAATAAGTAATTTTGCTGCTTCACAAAAGAACAATAATTGTTGCAACAGTGTAACTTTGTTGCTGCACAAATGAACAATATTTATTGCAATCAAGTTACTTAGTTAATTTAACAGTAATACATATCTATGTCGAATATGAGGTTAGTTAATTTATCTCCTTTATTTGCTCTAACTGACTAAGATCTTAGCTAAAGCAATATAAATATTTAATACACCTAAGTTGAATCTATTAATAATGTTTGTTGATGTGATAAGGTTTCATTCTTCAATTAGGTAAGATCTAAGCTAAAACAAACCATCTAGTCGTGTCTAAACCAAAACAATACTTAGTTGACTTAAAAAAGTTTTTTTAACAAAGTTCTTTTAGTTTCAATACATAAGATCTTGTTAGGCTCATATGGAGTCAAGATGTGTGATAACGTTAAACAAGATCTTTATTATAGTAAACATTTTTTTTTTCAGTGTAGGATAAAAATGTTCTACCAATTAAGCTACCGAAAGGCTTAAATAGTTAGATCATCGCACCCGATTTCCAAGTATGCGGGTTCGAATCTCGACCAATAACTGGTGTAGGTATATTTTTATTGCAGCCCAGATTTCTTTATCTGTCACCCTTTCCGGTTGACTCTTCTTCTTCTTGTCGAGTCGTTGGTTCGTAGATTTGTTTGATTTTTAAATATGATTCGCCCAGTACGCAGCCAGGCCCATCGCTGCATCAGATGCCGCCATTATTTCGTCCATGTTGCACGCTTTTGGGGCCAGTGGGCAAGAGAGCAAGTGCTCCATAGTTTGCTCAGCGGTTCCGCAGTTACACGGGACCTGGGACTGGTTGGCGTAACCCCATTTGAATTTGTTACGCCCACAGCGGCCCATTTGGGTCCGGAGTCTATTTAAGGACTTCCATGTGGACCATGGAAGGTTATGACCAGCGGGAAGCTCTTCTGCGAGCTTAACAAATCCAGGGGGCTTATATTTATTCTGACACACCCTGATTCTGGCGTCGCGAGGTTGTGAGGACAGAGCTTTTGTGGAGGCGATAAAGCTGTGGCGACTTTTCAGTCGAGCAACCGGTTGACTGAGAGACAATGCTTATTAGCATTAAGATCGCGATTTGCTGCCTTGCAATTAAATAAATAACTTAAAAACAATACAGAAAAATAATATTGGTTATAATAATAAACAATCTCTGTGTTGATATGGACCTTTATTTCTTTTACCCATTCTTGTCGCAGATTTAGCACATAAAATGTCTGGAGTACTTAATGTCCCAGTCTTAATTTTCTTAAAAGCATTTTATATTTCATACTGCGGAAAGTGAGTTATGACGAAATATTAAAGTATATTTTACTGTGTGCTAAACTTTATGACGAGTAATGACTTCCCAAAACCGTAATTCTAACATTACAGTTTGTTACTCCAATTTTCAATTCTTGGCAGGTGAAAAGCATAAATTTTGTGAAATGGGAAGATTGATTCTAGGTTTATTAAATTACTTAAACCTAGCCGCCGCCTCCACCATGTGGCGTTCTAGGATTGATAATTGAAATACTATAATTAAGATAAACTGTTTATTTGGCAACCATGTGCTTTCTCTCAAATCAAGTATAGTGCGACAACGTTTTCTGTTCCGGTGGCCAATGACTGGAACTAACTTGTCTTTTTTTGTCATTTTGCTGTTAAGTTGGTATCTAATGATAGTGCTTCTGCCAGCTGAAAGTTTTAGAAGTCAGGGCCGGTTAAATTGCTACAAAAAGAAGAAAAAAATACAAAGCGCCGCTCATAGAGAAAGATAAATATATAATAGATTACGCGCCAGATATGTCTGCGCGCGGTCGAAATCGAATATTTATTTATTACCATAACCTTAGAACAGGAAAATGTACTGTAATTAGCGCCAAAAACGCGCGGTCGCGCGCAGAGATATCTGACACGGGAGTCTAGTAATGCGCCGCTGTCACCGGAACAGAAATGATTGAGGAATGATTCCTATCAATAACAATTTGTATGGAGTGACAGAGCGATGCGTTTCTTTTACATTTTAAATAAAAAACTAATTCTTGGTAATGCAATGAGGTCGCATCACTCCACAGTACCTTATGGAAATGGCAAAATGTATCACCAGCATATTAAGTTTAAAAGTTTAACATCATCAGCCCATCTGAACCCAGTAGATTTTTTTTAGATATAAGAAAAATGTGACCTTCAACCTCTCCCCCTCACCCCCTTCGGCTTAAGGGCTACGCGCGGGGATGTTTACCTACCTACCTAACTAGTCCAAACAAAGTTACAAAGTAAAAATATATGTTCCAAGCATTTCCCTCTATATATTTTCGTTGACTGGGCTACGAGTGCTAAACATAAAATAAAACCGCCTTCTAAAAAACCACATCAAAAAAGTAAGAAATAATTCCTCACCAAATAAATAACGTAAGTACTTTGAAGTCGGGCGTGAAACATGTACAATTTTTTGTTGTTTTTGCTAAAACCCGCCCGACTTCAAAGTACTTACGTTATTTATTTGGTGAGGAATTATTTCTTACTTTTTTGATGTGGTTTTTTAGAAGGCGGTTTTATTTTTTTATAAAAATAATTTTTATTTCACTCTTTTTAGTGCATCGTGCAGGCAATTTGCGTGTTTTCTGGTAAATAGGTATGTGATCAAACTCAAAACCTCCTTTTTCGAAGTCGGTTAAAATACCTTGAGGTATCCACTTTTTAACAAAACAAGAATCATCTAAATCGGTTTATAAACAAAGGAGTTATGCCTAAAGATACGTATTAAATTCACATAAAGTGGTAACGAAAACGACAGTATTTTCAAGATATCCTGAAAACTACTGAACCGATTTCAAAATTTCAAAAAATGGGACCAACTTGGAAACCAACCTGATGTTATAACGTTTGAACCATTTCAATCGGTTCAGCCGTCTTCGAGTAATCGGTGGACATACACAAAAAAAAAAAAAAAACATACATACAGACGAATAGAGTACCTCCTCCTTTTTGATTTAGAAGTCGGTTAATGAGGCGGTAATAGGTATTTTTAATTAATTTCCGCCTCCAACGAGGCTGGGATTTAAAGTTTTTTATCCATAAAATCAAACGTTTTCAACGGCTTTTGCAGCTTTTTACGAATACTTCAATTATCACTTAAAAGATTCGAAGTACTTAACTAATAAGTTAAGTACTTCTAGTAAATACTACTCTTCTTAGTAAATACCACAGATGTATCCTATTATTTATTCTCGAAACTTACAGTATTGAAAATTATGAAAGCAAGTAGTTTAATATTCGGGCGAAATTTTGGAACTCTTGGAAATAAAAAGTTGATGTGAAAAATTGAAAAAGAATCATTTGTGTAGGTAATGAAATAAGCCATGACCGTTAAAGATTACAAGTAGGTAGGTAGGATT
The DNA here is from genome assembly GCA_949710035.1 of Crambus lathoniellus. Taxonomy (NCBI): domain Eukaryota; kingdom Metazoa; phylum Arthropoda; class Insecta; order Lepidoptera; family Crambidae; genus Crambus; species Crambus lathoniellus. The sequence continues at coordinate 30,423,784 of OX453298.1, read as the reverse complement.
TAAAAAAAAAAAAAAGACTGACTGAAATAATTTTTATCGTAATGTTATTAACTTGATTCCCAACTCTTTAACAGAAGTAAAAGAAAAAGGGGTTTAAAAAAATCTCATTTCCATGAATTAACGGTTCACTGAAAAAGTACTGATATTTTTCACGCTGAAACTTTTTTTTTATTTCGTAAAGGGCTTGGGTAAATAAATGGATGAGCACTGAGGAATTCACTGGAGGGGTAAATTTTTAACGGTTCACTCGGTCCTGTAATTTCGATTTACATTTAATACTATGGAATTATTTTTCAGGCCCTGAAATTATAATCAAGCAAAGTTTTTCTTGGTGATATTAGCATCTTTGAACTTGCCTGGTTTTAATTAAGAAACTTTCTTTTCTGCAAAGTTTATTCCATGATGTACAATGCTTTGTCTTATAATTACATCTGATAGGGATTCTAATAATAACTACGTATATTATTTTTGCATTCAAAATGCAATTTTTATTATCTACTGAAAATATTGAAAATGAAGTATTAGTAAAAATCGACCCATATCAAAACTAGCTCCGATGGGACTCGAACCCACGACCTTTCACTGTCCGGGCTTTAACGACTCCGTAGCTCAGTGGTCATTACCATAATAATCATATTTTTCTAATACTTCATTTTCAATATGTTCAATAACTAAGTATCAATTTTATTATAAATTCAACTAATTTGTTTAAAGTTTCTTTGATGATTTTCTTCTCCAAATATATTCGATGGGCCATAAAATGACGCATGGAAGGCAACATACAGACAATGCATAAAATGCTGGCGTATAGTCTTGATATTCATCTTTGAGCAGACCCTAAAAATGAAAAAAATAGTTTGATATACGAGTAAGAAGTAATAGTAAGATAAATAATGAAATTGCTTGGATTAAACAGGAATCACGTCAGTGAAATTATTTTATGAGAAAATTCACTGCTTCTTTATAAAATATACTCATTTTATTATTTGTACGTTCTTAAGTAGTACCTATAGTAATTCATCAAAGGTCTCTTGTAAATAAATAGTAAACGCAAAATTAGGTACTATTGATTTTGTAGTAAGTACCCAATATTTTAAAATATAAAGAAAATCTCTTGCAAAAGACATATACATACCGATCACCGGCGAAAAAGTCAAGTTGACCAGCCCCTGCCACTAACATGAATATCGAGTAGGCTCCAGGGAAGTCCTCATGGCAGACATGATTGGATATCACCAGTGGACTGGCCACGTGCAGCCACGCTCGCAGGGCGCCAAGCGCTGCAGTCGCTGACATTATCCAAAACAACTGCTCCAGTTGGAGCATTACTGAAACCGTATAAATTAAAATAATGAAAATGGACATATCTCAGGTGTTGCCTGATTTCAGGCAGTTCCGACATTTGCTTCTACTATGGTTCCGATTTCAAAATGAGGGGATTAGGCACTTGTTAGAGATATCGGCACCAACAGCTCGGCTTTCTATCTAGTTTTGGCTTTCTTAAGCGACACGGAACAAAAATGTTCATAAAATTAAGGTTTGTGCCAAGTTGAGATTGACAGAGAACTAGCGACTCTGTATTCTCTGGTAAGTACCTAAACTTCCTACCTACTATTCAACCGAGCCATGTATATAAAAAAGAAAAAGGTCTTTTCATCCCATCGATTCGAAAAGCGGTGATTGTTTATCTAATAACAGGGTCCAAAACGATTCATTTTTTACCTGTTATGACAAGAGGGTATAAATGAGATTTGAATTTTGAACAGCTTCATAACAGGGTCCAAAACGATGAGATTTGAATTTAGAACATAATTAAAGAAGCATTGGGTTGGAGTGTAGCAAAGGGTGTGCAGTACTTTAAAAAAAACAACTGATTTTGTATGGGGCCGGGACTTTTTTCGGACCGAGAAATTTTCAAAAACGGAATTTTATAAAATTGAGAATATCTCGTAAACGGTGAGTCGTAGCTAAAATCTAACCAAATTTTCAACCCCCCTACGGCGCCCCCGGAGATACTTATAAGGAATCTGATGGACATATAATTTTTTAATTTAATTTTTTTTTAATTTCAAAACTCAATTTTTTTTCTTGCCCGACTAGCGCTATGATGTATCCGAACGACAAAGAAAGGTAGGTAGTTTGAGTTGTCTTTACTGCTTTTCTTATAGAGGGGGATGAAAAGCAGAGTGTATTACTCGGCCGCAAAATTATTTTCACCTCGGGCGGCGTATATTGAATCCCTCGCTGCGTTCAGGATTCTACTTTAGAATCCCTCGCTGCGCTCGAGATTCTACTCTAGAATCCTTCACTGCGCTCTGGATTCAAAATAGCGCCCTCGCCGTAAATATATTATTTTGCTCCCTTGTAATACAATCTACTATTGTGTATTGTGCAAGAAATAGTATTATGATGTAAGTAAAGTAAAATGATACCAATAGATATAAAAATCTTAAAATATTAATATTTTGATTAAAAATTTAATAACTTGTTCTAGTTCATAGATAAATGGAAACGTTAGGTACTATTATTATGTAGGTAAAACAAACATTTACCAAGATCTAGATATTAAATGTTATCTTTTGTTTGTACCTATTTTTGCCTATTAGCAAATCATAATTTTGCAATCTGTTGTTTACCCAGGCCATACAGACTTCATCAACTGTTGTAAGTATTTTGTTTCTACATCTTGTCCATACATAGTAATCTTCGCTACTACTTAATTTATGTGGGTAAACCGTAAAGATGACAAACAGTTTTAGTGGAACAACATTTATCAGCCGTTAAAATTCTATTTGAAGAATCTCAAGATACCGATAGCAATCTTCCGTAAAAGATAAAAAGTTTTACCTACCGATTCTTAAAATCAGCGTAAGTACAGTGCCGGTGTAAAACAAAACTCTGGTGTTTATCGATGTGAAACTACTTATTATTGTTTAAAATACATCGACTCGCGACGTCAGCCGCTGCTCCAATTGATATGCACGTCGCTACTTGAGTCTAGAAAGATAAAGACCTTGTTAGTAATGCACTTGAATGGAATTAAACAATGAATTAGTCATTCCAAATACTGACCCGGTCATAGCCTAATTGGAACAGCAACATTGGTTTGCAACACAAAGAAGGTCAAATCTGAGAAGTTGACGAAGCTCTGTCCCAGACAGATGTTGAGGTAAATCGGATCTTTTAATAATTTCAGAGACAAAAAATCATTCAGCCAGATCCTAAAATAAAAGAAAAAAAAATAGTGGTCGTTCGGTTCTACGTTGGTTTGCTATTTGTTGACTGGTAGGCAAAAGAGGCAGAGGTAGGTGGAGAGCAAGAAAAAATAAAAGTGTAGTGAGGAATCCCTAGGAATAATATAAATAGAAATCACTAGACTAGACTGGCTAGAAGAATCTAGGTTCAACAACAACTTATTTTAATATGTCCAAAGTATTATTCCGACGTTTAATACAAACCTGTAACTATTTGTATTATGTTCGCGTTTATGATCTGAGCATTATCATCATGTTTCAGCAAATCAACATTTTCTTCAGCTTTTTTATCATTACCTCTTTCTATAGTATTTTGATCTGTAAATATCGAATCAATTTGCATTTCGAGTAATCTCACTTCCACTTCATATTGGACTATTTAAAAGACTGAATGAATACTTGCTAATCTTGATTTCGCTGTTTTATTACAATCTGTCTTCATTACTGCCATTCCAGGAAAAGTATGCAGCGAAATCGCACTAATGACTAGAAGAGTGCCTCTGAATCCATAGCTTGTGATCATTTTCTTCAATAATAGTGGGTACCACATTAATGTTATTCCTTGTACTGCTTTACATGCACTCATGATCATCGTTCTTTTCTTAACAAAATAATGATTTAAGGTTGCATAACAAACGGGAACCATATCCCGAATCCGATTCCTTGTAGAATTCCAAAAGTAAAAGGCAGCTGATTTGTGTTGTTGATAAAAATATTTGAGAATGCTCCGATGCAGAATGTTAAAGCTCCAACAAATCCACCCAATCTGAATGAGTATTGTTTTGATAAAATATTGAGAATTAAACCTGTAATGTGCAATTCAAATCAATTAGAGACTGGCTATCATAATCACAATAAGTTGGAATAGGGTACTTTACTCTTTTTTTTAATCTAAAATGTTTTCGAAATGTCAGAACGTTTTTATTTTGAATTCTCTTGAATATTTTCGAAGATATAGGAAATCAAACTTTCTAATTAGACAAGGAGGAGAACGGACTATCTTTATGACGTCACCAACTCAGTTGTCATGACGCTACTGACTTGCGCTACTGACTTGGTGACGTCACAATCTAAGTCTTTTATTTCGTTTTAGAAAGAGAGAGAGCTATAATCATAATATAACAGCTTATGATGCGCTTGGTATAAAACAGATTCAAATAATTTTTTCACATTTGGTATTCTTAAATGTTATATTTTTTTTAACTTCATCATTAAATATCTACATTTCAACATCTGCAGTGAAATACCTTATTGTATCAATTTCCATTTACCTCCAATAGCGAGCATCATTCCAAAAAACTCCATGAGCTGTTGTTAATGACTTTGCTGTTGATTTTGTTTCGGTAATGAAGTCATTGTATATCAGGCCGAATGAATTGTTATGACCGATACCAGATATCTGAAAAAATAAAATAAAGTGTGTTAAAGATCGTTTGATAGATAGGTACTTAGATTACGATAACGCTTAGTTTAGCAGCACGTCAGGATACAATCTGTCATAATAATTTACACTAGATTCTGAGCCTTAACCTGTATTAGGTTTTCATTTTTAAAAGTTATAAATCAGCTAATTTGTACTGGCGACTCGGGGAATAAGGCTGGAGGGACGGGCAGTGACGCGAGCGGGCAGCCTGGATTTAGCAGCCTAGATGGTAACACGTGTACATCGATGTAATATCTACGTAGAGCAAAATAAATAGGAGTTATAGTGTATTTGGCTGTTTTATTTACACTTCAGAAGTGGTAAGTACCAAAATATTTATTTTTATTTTTATTTTCAAAGCATGGGACAGGAATATTTAGCCCATAATTATTTATTTTTTCGCGTTATTTCATAACACTAGCTATTTGATAATTATGATTCCATAATTATGTTAGTGAACTGTAGTTACTGTAGTAGGTTCGTATCTACGTAACTATTTAAAGCATATAAAGTGCATGTTTTCTTAATAATTATTACACAGTATTCAATCATTACATTATATCATGTACATTATATTAACATCGATAGATTCAAGACACAGTCAAATTAATTTTGTATATATATTTTTATTTTATTTATTTCTAAGTTACTTAATGCCTATACCCAGGATCCACTTTGTATCCACGAGCCAACAGAATAAGTAAGTAAATGAGCATAAATGGTGGTATGTAGACAATGAGAACTAATTCAAAATAAAATACTTACTTATTAAAAATGTCGATGATAAATTTAAATTAGGTTTAGTAAAAATTTTGTCTTAATATTATCTCATTGTACTTGTATCGTCGAATGAATTTCCTAAATATTTATAAATTTAACTATCTAGGCACTGCCTTTTTTTTTATGAAAAAATGCTTACAGCAGACCCTATAAAAATTAATTATAAGATAAAATAGTAGTACTTATAGGTAGTAGGTATAATGTATGTGTGTAATGTGTAGCTGTGTATTTTACAAGCATTAGGCTTCATTTTAAAAGTATGTTTTAGTTTCCAGTTTATTCTACCTGTAGATATATCCCTTTACGTCGCACATTGCCCTACACCGGGCCTCTGTAATACCTATACTATCTAGCAACGGTGCCTTTGTTATTCGTATTATAATGGTTCTCCGAATCTGTTAAGCGCCGCGTAGAAAAGTTTGTTTACGTGTTGGATTGTGCGACATAGCTTAGATTAGAGCTTTGATTGTGTACCTCTGCGTAGTGACAACAATTATTTTAATTATTGTAGTGGGTAATATTTGGTACTGAGATGTTAAGCGTGTATATTTTTATTTTGCCTTTTCAGTAGGTAATGGTTTACATTACACAATTTACTGTTTTGGAACACATACATAGTTGTTTTCTTTCTCTGAGTTCCAGGAAAATGCTAACTGAGGGCGAGAGACACCTGGCGACTCCAGAGGCCATGGAGTCCCGGCAAGCTGATGGAGCCAGGCGGAGCCGCAGCCGTACTCGTCGCAGTAGCGTGTCTGGGTGTCCAAGACGTAGTCGCCGTGACTGACAGGGGCAGTCCACGTGACTACGAGCGGCTACGCCAGAGGGAACGTGACCTGGATCGTCAGCGGGAGCATCTGCGACAACTAGAAGACGACTTGTATCGTGAGCGGAGCCGCTTGCGTCGCACTGTGAGTGATCAACGAGAACCTATTCCACAAGACTGTGCTAGAAAATCGCGGTCTCGTCGCCGTACACTAAGACGTGATCCGCACGAGGAGGCTCCTGAAAAACGATCTTGTGCTACAAATCGTGATGACAAACAACCTACTAGCCCTTCGTTTTCAAGTAAAGATGTTGTTGATATTTTAAATTCGTTTAAAAATTTGTCACAGCCTTCGACGTCTACTGTACCCGTTCACAATGTCAATAGTGCTAATCATAAAAATATTTTGCCCGATTTTGACCCATCCTCAAAAATCAGCGTATAGACATATGGTTAAAAAAGGTGAACGAGTGCGCTACCGTCTACGGCTGGGACGATAAAACTGTTATACATTTTGCAATGCAGAAGCTCCAGGGTTTGGCCAAAACCTGGTATGAAAGTTTACCTTCGATACTTTTTAGCTGGACTGAGTGGCAGGAAAAGATGGCTACTGCATTTCCTTGTGACCAAAACTATGGCCAAACCTGGAAGATATGCTTAAACGCAAAAGTAGACTTAATGAGCCAATCGTAGTATATTTTTATGAGAAGCTGGCTTTGTTGAACCAATGCAACATAGAGGGAAAAAGGGCCGTCGATTGTATCATACATGGCTTAACAGATAAAACGATGAAGTCGAGTGCTACTGCTTTACGGTGTTTTCAGCCAGAGGAGCTACTGCAATTTTTAATGAGTAGTAAAGACACCTCTCAATCTGTATCATTTGAACGCACTAATTTTAGGAGACCAGGAGTAGATGTTGTTTCATCAAACAATAAATATATCGTTAATAGGGTTGTCGGCAACAAAGCACATCTACCTCAAAATAATAACATTTTCTGCTATAATTGTAAAGAAAAAGGACACCCCTTTATGAAATGTCCTAAGCCTATCGTAAAATGTGGAAAGTGTAATAAGATGGGTCACAGTACGGAAAAATGTTTTAGTAAGCAAGATAACAAAGATAGTAGGGCTGAGACTATTCAAAAGACTATGCTTATTTCTGGTACTAACCCCAGTTCAAAGTTCTATAAGGAAGTTTTAATCAACGGTGTTAAAGAGAAGGGATTTGTAGATTTCGGTAGTGAGGTATCATTAATTAAACAGTCGACCGCATCTACCTTAGGGTTAACTCACAGTGGGAAGGCAACAGCATTGAAGGGATTCGGCAACGAAATTGTTCAAACGCTAGGAGAGGTGGTCGTAGATTTGGCAGTTGATGCAGTTAATGCTCAAGTTTCCTGTCAAGTGGTTGAAGATAGGTTCCTGGAGCTGCCCTTGCTGATAGGGCAAACTTTCACCGAACAATCTCATCTTGCAGTTTATAAAACAGCAGAAAAGCTTACATTTGTTGATCTTGGTAATGAAATACCTTTTTCCAAAACAAATATTCTGCAAAGTTGTTCAGTGAAAGTGATGTCCGCCACTGTGAGCGATGTTTACGGGCCGACCAGCATTAGATGTACAGTGGATCCACAGGTAGAGGGAACTATTTTATTGGACAGTAAGGTTATAGGTAAACCGTCGCAGCAATTTTTGGTTCTAGGAGGCTTGTATCAAGTCAGGGGCGGAGTCGCTAGTGTTTATGTTTCACCTGTCTTAGATCGTTGCTATTTGTGGGAAGGACTGGTAATTAGTAGAGGTATTGAGGTCAAGGTCGTGAATAAAATTATTGCACCATCTGAGGAGCTCCCATTGCCTGAAAAGATTTCTGAAGATAAAGTTCAGATTGGGAACACTATTGCGTCTGCACACCGAGAGAAACTGCTGGAGCTATTGAACAAATATGGTCATTGTTTTGCATCGTGTTTGCAAGAGTTAGGGTGTACAAACGTCACGGAGATGGCTATTGAGCTCAATAGTAAACGTCCGATTGTTTATAGACCTTATCGTTTGTCACACAAGGAACGAGAAAATGTGAGGGACATGGTGAGTGAGATGGTTGAGGCTGGTATAGTTCGGGAATCGGTTTCGGAGTACGCCAGTCCTATTATATTGGTGCGTAAGAAGGACGGTAAAATGAGAATGTGTGTTGATTTCAGAATGCTGAATTCGGTAACCGTGAAGGAACCGTGAAGAGGTATGACGCTTTACCGAGGCTAAGGTAATAAAAGAGATGTGACTTGTTCGGTGTCAAGATGTATATTGAGATAATAATATTGAGTACAATTAAAGATACATTATCTTAGTAAGCGATCTTATTCTAGATTGCTGAGAATGCTACGCGTGTGTTCCAATTTTCTGTAAATGCGCGATAATGCAAACATCTTGTTTGTGTAATATGTTGCAATCATACTTCATCTCCCCTGAAAAAGTGGAAGGATCATCCCCTCCCTGCAAAAAGGAACAGACTCGTAACATTGACTTTAACGAACTTAACCAAAATTTAATTACTTAAGTAAAATAAGTAAACAAAATTTAAACATTATCAACATAGCAAAGTTAAAACTATTTCATTTATTAAATCGTACTAATACAAAAACGTTTTACAATATAAACAATATACCTAATTAAAATTGTATCTAATTAAAATGGTATCGAATTGAAATGGTATTGAATTAAAACGGAAGCTTCACATTTTACACTTAATCATAACAATAACAAAGTGTTAAGTAACATGGTATGTAATTAAGTACCTATACTTATAATTACGTATCAAATAAAATAGTTATTTATTGAATGGTTTGGTATTATTCTTATGCACAATTATAGCTTTATTTTCTTTTAAAATTTCTACATTAGACGTCATATCTCTTAAAACTTTATAAGGGCCATTGTAAATACTATCTAATTTATTTCCTACTTGGTTCTTTAATAATAACAAATCGCCTAACTGATAGGTAACATTATTGCTAGTTTTATCATACAATAATTTTCTTTTCTCTTTAGATTGTATCAAGTTACGTCGTGCGTCGGATTGCGCTTGTTGTAAACGATACTTAAGTTCTCGGGGATAACTGTCATAGTTATATAAGGGGTCGATTTCTGATTGTAAATTATTTGGAAGGTTACAAATTTTTCCAAAAACTAATTCGAAAGGCGTATATTTAGTTTCACTATGCACTGTGGTATTAAAAGAAAAACACCAATATGGAATCCAGGTGCTCCAGTTATGTTTATAATTATTACACTGGATTCTCAGAAAAGCTCCTAGGGTTTTATGAGTATTTTCTAAAGCGCCTACAGTTTCGTGATGGTACGCCGTAGAATTTAATTTTTTAATATGTAATAGAGAACATGTTTCGGACATCACTGATGACATGAATTCGGTTCCCTGGTCAGTCAATATTTCTCTAGGAATACCATAACGTAAAATGAAATTATTGGTAAAAGATTGAGCAACTGTGACCGAGTCTTTACTAGGTAATGGATACGCTTCAACGAATTTGGTTAAATCGCATTGTAATGTCAATACATATTTATTATTATAGTCATCAACATCGAGTGGACCCATTATATCCAAACTAATTCTTTCGAATGATGAGTGGGCTGTTGATGTTATGGTTAAGGGCTGCTTAATATGTTTATTACTATGCTTATGATATTGACATTGATGGCAATTTTTAACAAAAAGTTTTACATCATTACTCAAACCTGGCCAAAAATAATATTGCTTAATGTTGTTCATCATTCTATTAACTCCTGCGTGTCCGCTGGTAGGTAATAGATGGAAATCATTTAGTATTACTCTTTTTTGTTCACTATCATATATTCTTAATATATTTTTTGTTATGAGAAAGCGCGGGGTAACAGAGTTAATTCTTTTTGTTGCTTGTACAAGACTTTTGATTTTACTCTCGTTACATTTTTCTTTAATAATAAGTACCTCATGTATGCCTATTTTTTGACATAATGACTCTAAGTCCCTCGCTAACACCTCTGGGGTAGATGACGATCGGGTACTCAGATATATCGCTGATTGCGAAGGTACGTAAACGTAACAACTTGCATTAGAAATAATGCTATCTTTAGACTTTGAAAAATTGTCAAACTTTAATTGATTAAAACTTAATTCAGTTACGTCATCGGGTTTCTTGAGAAGTTCTACCGCAATAGGTTGATCAGGCCTAGTGCTGGTGGAGCTCTCTGAAGAAGAATCAGTGGGGGTTTTTAATTTTTTACTTTGTGCTCTAGTTAAAACTGATACTGTGTTTTGATGTAATGATTTTAAAGTAGAAGATGTAATAGGTATGCGACTCAATGCGTCTGCAGCTGCATTGTTTCGTCCTGGAACATACTCTATTTCAAAATCATACTCCTCTAGGAATAATCGGAATTTAGTAAGTCTGCTTGTTGGGTCTTTCAAGTTAAATAAATAAATTAACGGTTTGTGGTCTGTTATAATTTTAAATTTACGTCCATATAAATAAGGGCGAAAATGTCTCACAGACCAAACAATTGCTAAAAGTTCTAATTCTATGATGGGATATCTCGTCTCGGCGGGTTTCAGGTTTCTACTCGCATACGCGACTACTTGACCGTTCATGTTAGATAAAACAGATCCTAAACCTGTCTTACAAGCATCTGTTTGTAGCCGAAAGATGTTACTTTCTGAAAAATCTGGATAAGATAAAATAGGGGGTTGAATTAATGCTGATTTTAATTTTTCAAATGCCGTTTGACACTCTGATGACCATAGAAACTGTACATTCTTTTTTCTTAATTGATTTAAAGGATAAACAATGTTTGCAAAGTTCGGTATGAATCGTCTGTAGTAATTTGCAAACGCGACAAAACGATTGACATCGTCGCAGTTCATCGGCACTGGATAGTTTTGCATGGTTGCAATTTTACTTTCATCTGGTAAAATTCCATCAGAAGTTATTTTGTGTCCTAGATATATTATTTCGTTTCGCAAAAATTCACACTTCATAGGATTTAATTTTAAGTTAACTTTTCTAAATCTCTCTAGTATACTAATTAAGTTTTTATTGTGGTTTTCTATAGATTTCCCGAAAATTACGCAATCATCTAAATAAATAAAAGCCTTTTTATAATTTAAGCCTGACATTGCAATAGTCATAAGACGTGAAAATACACTCGCAGATGTCCGGAGACCCATGGGACAGCGTTTCATCTGAAAAATTTTATCACCAGCAGTGAAAGCTGTGTACTTTCGTGAATCTTCGCTTAAAGATAACTGATAATAGCTTTGCGAAAGGTCTAATTTTGAAAAATAAATGTTATTTGCAAGCGAATCTAAGATATCAGTTATATTAGGCAAAGGGAATTTGTCGTCCTCAATACGATTATTTAACTGCCTGTAATCTATAACTAATCGCCATTGTTTCTCGTTTGACCTATCTGTTTTTTTCGGTACAAGCAAGACGGGACTAGACCACTCTGACGTAGCCTCTTCTATAATATCATTTTCGAGCATAATATCTATCTGTTTCTGAACTTCCTTCCTTAGTGCGAACGGTAATCTATGTGGCTTGACATAAACTGGCGAGACATTAGGTTTTAAAGTTATATTATGGGTCATTAGGTTTGTACAAGAGAGTTTGTCGCCTGGCAGATGAAAAACATCTGCGTACTTAGCGCAAATACTCTCAATACTTCGTTTTTCTTCTAAATTCAGTTCAGGTAAATTTAATAATCCTAATAATGTTTTTACACGATCGACAGAAACCTCCTCTTTTTCAAAATTACAGACTTCAAAATCATTCAATGAAAAAGTCTCTAAATCGGTAAGATCTAGATCAACTTCTTTCTCAGTGGTGTTTAATATCCTTACTGGCATGCGACCATTACAAGGTTTCGCTATTATACTTCCTATAAAAACTCCTTTCTGTATCTCTTTAGATAAACAAACACAATCGTCGCCTAACGATGTAGGTATATATTTTATTACCTCACATCGTGGCGGTATCAAATGTCTATAGTGACTCAATATAGGTATAGACACATAATTACTATCTTTAGTTAAAAGCAAAGTATTTTCTTTATAGTTAATTATAGCTTGATAGCGTTTCAAAAAATTATCACCTAAAATACCATTTGCAGAACAAGACATATTTTTAAACACATACATTTTTTCTCTAAAAACTAACCCATTATAAGACAAATCTAAGTAAATATATCCTTCAGATACTAGTTTACCGCTAACACCTTTTATAACTAACTTCTCAAATGTAATTAAATTCAATAACTTCGGATAATCGCATAACCATTCGTATTTTAAAACACAAAGGCTTGCTCCGCTATCGACTAAAAGATCGATATTGCTATTACTTACGTTAAAAGTTACGGTACTACTATTATTGTAGTTTAAAACATAATTTTCAGTAGGAACGAAAAAAATCTAAATTATTATCGTTCTGGGGCTCAGAACGCGCTTGTGACTCACTATTGGTCGATTGCTCGTGGCTAGCGTACTGCACACGTTGAAAAGGCACAGCTGAGCGCGGCGGGCGCGGGCTCGGCCGACCGCGGTCACGTGAACGTGATTGTGTTCCTTGCGCGGCGCGGGAGTCTCGCGACATGTACTTACCTTGTTGTGGTCTCGTGTTTCCGGCAGCGTACCTATTGTTTGCGCTAAATCTATTATAGTAACTATATTTATTAGAATAATTACTTGGCTGACGCGGATAATTAGTAGGTGTGCGTGAGAAATTACGAGTATGAAACTTTTTAATGTTCATAACTTCCTCGTGTCTGGTAGACATTGACTGCTCGTCTAGGGCAGTTCTTATAGCCTCTGGTAAAGAATCAAAGTGACGTGATGCTATGATAGTACTAAGCTTTTGATTCACTAATCCATCTGAAAAGCGCTTGATTGCAACCTTTTCATTAATGGGACGCAATACTTCAAACTTAGTAGCGTCGTCATCCGCTTGTGCTATGGTTAAATTCACAAAAAGTTGTTCTAGTTCCGAGCCGAATGACTCGATCGACCTATGACCTTGACGACAGTTTTGTAATTTGTGTTGGATAGCAACAGCAGATTTTTTCTGAATCAAATGCGTATTCATATCTCTAATTAAATCTTTAATAGTTGGATAACTACTTTTTAAACGTAATTTTGCGCTAGGAGAGAGCCTAGTTTTAATCACAAAATCAATAAGTAACCCATGAGTAGCATCGCTGATCATTGAACTATATAATTGTATACCATCAATTAGAGATTTAGTGACGTGTTCTTGACCTGTCATCGTTGGTAAAAGTGCAATGGCTGTCTTCAAGTCGAATTTATCTTTTTCTGCCATTTTTGAAATACTACTAACACTTAAAGTCTCTAAAGAAATAATTTTGTCATAAATGATCTGAATGTCATTTGCTATTTTATTAATTAAAGTTATATCTTTAGTTGATACCTCCGATTTTTCAACTAAATTATGTACTTGAGCTAAAATATACTCTAATTTCGCGTATTCAAGTTTCGCTTCATTAAATTTCGTAAAACCTAACTCTTTTTGACGTCTATCTGGTCCTAGTTTTACTAAATTATCTTTAATATACAATAGTTTCTTATGCAATTCATTTAAATCGGAAATAATAAATGACATTATCTAATAAGAAAAAAATGTAATCCTACATATTATTTAAAACGTTTAGGTATAAAATAACTTACGACTTACGGTGGCATTATAGCGCGCGAATAAAATAATTACGTCTCTGCACGATGAGTAGGTATGTGGTGACCGGCGTGGCGTGTGGGGGCTGGGGCTGCGGGCTGGGGGTTTTCTCATGCTCCTTGAGTGTGTAGGATCTTCAGACTTCTAAGATGGGTTCCTGGACCGCTTGAAACAGCTAACTGAAGATCGGGCTGGGATTTCCCTTGCCCCTCGTACAATGGGCCGGGTTTCTACCCTGGACACCTCCTGGTCTACGTTGATGGTTGAGTCGACGTCGTTGCCAGTTCCACGGAAGATATTGTGTTTCTTAGAACTGCGCTGTTGAATTCTCTACGGAGTCGGTTGACAATTCGGTCCCAAATTTTCCGGATGCAGGCGTAAATGATGAGTATAACGATGAGAAGCAGTATGACGGATAGTAAAATTTCTGTTGTAGTGAGCTGGCTTGAAGTTTTCTGCGTTGCTTGGGCGTCGCCGCTGGCGGTTTGTGCGATGATAACTTCTTCTTTACTTTGTGGTGCTCCCATATTATTGTTTTGTCTTCCCAAGTAATGCGATGAACAGAAGTGTAGAGCCAAATAGCACCGCAACGAAGACTGCTGCTAGTATGGTGTTGAAAATTTTGCTTTGCTGCTCCATGTAGTAATGATTTTCCCGCAAAAATTTATAAGTTCGGTTGGCAAAGGGTCGCCATGAAGAGGTATGACGCTTTACCGAGGCTAAGGTAATAAAAGAGATGTGACTTGTTCGGTGTCAAGATGTATATTGAGATAATAATATTGAGTACAATTAAAGATACATTATCTTAGTAAGCGATCTTATTCTAGATTGCTGAGAATGCTACGCGTGTGTTCCAATTTTCTGTAAATGCGCGATAATGCAAACATCTTGTTTGTGTAATATGTTGCAATCATACTTCACTATCCAATGCCCAACATCGAGGATGAGATTGCTCGGTTATCCGGACAGTCCTATTTTATTACCCTCGATTTAACTTCAGGGTATTACCAAGTCCCTATATCTGAGCAATCGCGACACCTTACCTCGTTTGTCACTCCGGACAGCCAATACGAATTTAATCGAATGCCGTTCGGATTGGCAAACGCCCCTGCCATATTTCAAAGAATGATGAACAAGGTATTAGGTTCGGCAAGGTTTGATGGGGCTACGGCTTATATTGATGACGTTCTGATATATGGTAGGGATGTTGAAGAATGTTTGACTCGATTGGAAAAAGTTCTGCAGCTAATAGAAGGCGCTAATTTGACTCTTAACCTGAGCAAATGCGAATTCCTGCAGAACAAGATCGATTATTTAGGGTACGAAATTAGTGCATTAGGCATTCGTCCTGGTAATAAAAAAATTCAATGCGTGCTTGATTTTCCGCGTCCCATTGATCAACATACAGTGCGGCAGTTTCTCGGTCTTGTAGGGTATTTCCGGAAATTCATAAAGAATTTTGCTATGTTGGCACATCCCTTGACAAAATTACTCACCAAAGACGTTTCTTGGACCTGGGAAAGTGAGCAGGAAGAATCGTTTCAACGTTTTAAAGACATGCTGGTTAATAGGCCGATTCTGGCAATATATGATCCACAGGCCCAAATAGAGCTTCACACTGATGCTAGTAAACTGGGTGTTGGTGGTGTCCTTTTGCAGAAGTCTCTAGGTAGTAATACTTTCCAACCGGTAGCATTTTATAGCCGGAAAACCTCCCCGGAGGAGAAAAACTTTCACGCATACGAGCTGGAGACACTTGCGGTGATTTGTTCACTCAAAAAGTTCCGAGTATATTTACTCGGACAGAACTTCAACATTGTAACTGATTGCAGTGCTCTTCGCTCTACTTTTGCAAAGCGTGATATTCTCCCTCGGGTGGCGCGATGGTGGCTTCTTCTGCAAGAATTCCAGTGCACTATAGAATATAGACCTGGTGCTAAGATGGCCCACGTTGATGCTCTATCGCGAAATCCTGTAACTGACTATGACACTTCACAAGTTCTGGAACAATATCCAGCGGTAATGATTATAAATAACGAAGACTGGTTGCAAACATTGCAGTTAGGGGACACAGAGTTATGTAGAATTCGGGACGTTCTTACTTCTGGGATGGATGCGAACCAACTCAAATACATCAAAGATAATTTCCTCTTAAAGGATGATAAATTATATAGGTATCTGGACGGCGATTGTACCAAAATTCGGTGGGCAGTGCCAAAGGGTGCCAGGTGGCAACTCTGTCGTATTAATCATGATGACATTGGCCATTTTGGAGCAGAAAAAACATTGGAGCGCATAAAAAAATCGTATTGGTTTCCAAAAATGGCCAAATTTGTAAAAAAATATGTCAGCGCGTGTATAGAATGCGCCTATGCTAAGAAAACCGACATTTCAAAGGAAGGACATTTACATCCCATTGAGAAGGTAGAAATACCTTTCCACACGCTACATATTGACCACCTGGGACCGTTTGTCAAATCCAAAAGAGGAAATATGTATTTACTAGTCATTGTGGATGGGTTCACAAAGTTTGTATTTGCTAAGCCGGTTCGAAATACGAAAAGTCAGAGTGCAATTAGGGTTTTAGAGGAAATTTTTTTTATGTTCCGTACACCGGACCGCATTGTGAGCGATAGGGGAACTTGAATGCCGTGGCCAGTCCCCGCGCAAATGGGCAAGTTGAGCGGTACAACCGCACCATCCTAAATTCCTTAACTGCTCAGAATCTTAATCAAGATGAAAGAGACTGGGATGATGCGGTTGGTAAAGTTCAGTGGGGACTTAACAATACAGCCCAGAAAACAACTGGTAGAACACCAGCAGAGGTATTGTTTGGTACAAGTATAAACGCAGAGGTAAATCCAAAATTGAACGAAATCCGGCAGGAAACTCGCGAGCAGAATGATTTGACGACTATAAGAGAAGAGGTTAAAGATAGGATTGATGAACAACAAGAAAAACAGAAACAACGCCATGACAAAGGTAGACGTCCTGCTAGGATTTACGCGGAAGGGGAGTTAGTGAAAATAACAAAAACTGCCTTTAGTAATGATGGCAAAAGCAAGAAACTTTTGCCGTCATACATAGGACCGTATCGTGTGGTATCTGTTTTAGGGAACGATAGGTATAGGGTGGCCGCAGTTCCAGGTTTAACAGGAACCAAAAACAAACGTCAGACTACTGTAGCCGCTGACAGGATGTCGCCTTGGATCAATGTGACCGCTTTGCATGTAAATGATTCGGATACTTCGGATAGCGAAGTTGATGACAATTGATTTATTAAAAAGCAAATCTTGTTATTGTTCAAATACTTAATTTTTTAAATATGAATGATTGTGAATCGTTTTTATATGGATTAGTTCCACTCATTTATGTGTAATGTTGTGTATGTTTTAAAATTTAAAATGATTGATTATGAAGATTATTGAAATTTCATAATCATTTTATGGATTGGAATCGTACCGCTACCCTATTCGTGAGAATAGATAGCTTCATGGCTGGGTACAGTACAGCAGCTGTAATTAAAGGAAAATATTCAATTTACAAGAACGGATGGGTTTGTTCATTGAATGTATTCTGAAGAAGTGATACTGATTTGATTTATTACATAACAATTTTACTATGAAAATGGATATGTTCAAAGTTTAGTATCGTCATTTCAGTCATGAGAATGGATGGGTTCATGATTAAATGCGATACAATTTAAATATGGATTATATCCCGTAAACAAGAATGGATGGGTTTGCTTACTGGACATAATCTCAAAATTAATAATTAAGCACGTTCAGAGTGTATATCGTCATTTCAGTCATGAGAATGGATGGGTTCATGACTAAATGTGATACAATTTATAAATGGTTGTATATCCCGTAAACAAGAATGGATGGGTTTGTTTACTGGATATAATATTAAAATTAATAGTCAGGATTAAATAAACATATTTACTTATGCAATGCATATGCAAATTTAATATAAACAAAATATTGTATTCTGCTTCCATCGTACATTATAACTCAATGTCTGCTTCTAACTATTTTTCTGTACACACAAATTATTTTACAACTGTATATTTTTATGAAACGTATCAATATTGATTAATCAGATGATAACTTATGTAAATTTATAACTGTTAATTAACCTAATGATTTATTTTATATTGCAACTAAATGTATTAAAATTTTATAATGAGACGCAATTAATTATTAAGTTAAAATGTTTGCTGACTCGCGACACTGGCCGAATATTAGGTTTCGTTCATTCTGTGACGTGCATGAGGACATGCACGAGGTCAGGATAGACGAATATTAGGTTTCATTTTTAAAGTTATAAATCAGCTAATTTGTACTGGCGACTCGGGGAATAAGGCTGGAGGGACGGGCAGTGACGCGAGCGGGCAGCCTGGATTTAGCAGCCTAGATGGTAACACGTGTACATCGATGTAATATCTACGTAGAGCAAAATAAATAGGAGTTATAGTGTATTTGGCTGTTTTATTTACACCTGCTAGACATAAAGTTTATCTTAACTTAAGGTGTCACAAACTGTTACTATGTATGGATTAAGTAAGATTAATACAGTTTATCACTAGTATAACATTGCTAGCTCAAGGATTTTCGTAGGATAAACAACAAAACAATAATAATATACAAAACAAAGTAATTTTACAAAAATGCAGTTGCAAAGTAATTAAACTGATAATTTTCTTAGTGACAAGTGGCACACAAATAGATAAAAAAATACCGGAAAGGAAAACAAATATCTGCACGGTCATATCGTTGTTCTGCGCGGGGAAGTAAACACAGTGAAGGGAGTGAATTAAAGATTTCTGATAAAGTTGGGAGCCGACACATAAGAATAAATAATATTCTAATATACTTACAAACGTAATAATGACACCAAAACAAACAATGTATCCCCATCCTCCTTCAGGCACTTTGTGATCTTTTTTTTCCATTTGATAGTTAATCTTAGAACTGTTTCGTTCGAAGCAAGCTCCGAACTAAGTAGGATCGTTTTCAAGGAGCTCAGAGCGGATGTTCTTTATAAAAGACTCACAGCTACAAATGGACGCCTTATTGCGTCAAACAACATAACTACCTACTTTGTTCGACAACGTATTTACTTGTACTGTGACAACAGTCAACAACCGGCTTAGTCTGTGTAGATTTTATTGTTTATACGTACCTTTTTCCTATCGTATCGTTGGCTCTTTTGTCTTCAACGCAGAACTGCTATTGGCTTGTATTTACGTCTTGATAGCTTGGTAACTGACAAGGGAGATATCTACTATCGAATGTAATGCATACATATACATATTATATATTCACCGTAGACTACCTTTTTATTGCAAGACATAGCTCTAACCGAATGATGTACTAAATTAATATATCAATTACTTTAACGTGTACTCGTTATTTTTATGGTTGGAAACTGAAAATCAGTTATTTACTCTATGAGTAAATGCACCACTGAGTTTTTGCCTTTTTGCATCGCTATAGCACACAAAATGATGTTAAATTATTATTTTATTTTATTTCCTATAATTGATTGACCTTTTTTCTTTTTGTAATTATTTTTGTAATGTATGCATATTTGCTGCAAATAAATAATGTATCTATCTATCTATCTATCTATGGGGTATGTTTGTTTATCAGATGTGCAAATTCTTTCGTATGTGAAGAAGAGAAAAACAAAGGTGAAACCTTTCGATCAACAGAACTAGGTGTTATTGTTGATCGAAGGGTGAAACGTATAATTTTCTCTATTTTGAAATTGGAGTTCGGATATAAGTATACTACTCAAAACAAAATAGGGGCCACTGCACTGAGCTTTTTTCATACAAACGAGCTAACTTTATCCATGCTCCATATAAATGTCACATAAAGTTTTCCTTTTTGAGAATATTGAGCGGTTTTTGAAATTTTTGAAAACGAGATTTGACAATTGGGTATTTGACTGATTTTTTTTATTGACTTAAAATGTGTATTTAATTAGTAGCAACACAACATAGGTACCTATTTATTTTGAAATATCTTGCATATTTTCAGCGATATAGAGCATCAAACTTTCTAATTAGACAAGGAGAGCGCTATAGAAACGTGACGTCAAATTTCTATAGCGCCATACTCTCGCCATAGAAAATTTCGTTTCAGAAAGAGATAGCTAGAGTCACAATTAAGTAGCTCATAATTTGCTTGTTATTATACAGATTGAATTTCTTTTTTCACATTTGTTATTCAATAATGTTATATTTCTGAATGTCACAATTAAACATCTACATTTCAACAACAGTCAAATACCCAATTGGGCGTTTGGTTTCTCCATACAACTTGCCGTACCATATCATAACGCGCGATAAAGCTGCTCATGCTAGGCCGGCAGAGATGCAAAAAGTTATTTATCTATGAGACGCTAAAGTGAGCACGTGTGTATGAAAAAAGCCCAGTGGCCCCTTTTTTGTTTTGAGTAGTATATACCTAGTGGGTCCCTTTTTATTACTTTTAGTAACTATTTACGTCTTCATAATTTCTTCTTCCATCCGCGAAACACTAAACTAAAATCAAATTCCTACTTATTTCATTTGCATGTTCTGCATCGTCTTTTAGTGTTGAAGAATATTCCTAAAAAGAGACAAACCTATATTTTACTAGTGGCTCCCCGCGGATTCACCCCCGTTGCTACCGTGGGAACATCGGGATCAAATACAGCCTATGTTACTCAGGAAGAATGACGCTTTCTAACAGTGAAAGATTTTTTTAAATCGGTCCTGTAGTTTTTGAGTTTATTCGTTAGAAACAAAAACTCAAATCTTTTCTCTTTATAATATTTGTATGTATTGGCGATCGTTATGTCGTTCCTTGGGGGATGCATGTCCAGCAGTGAGCGTCGTAATGATGATGATGATGAATCACCGCCAGTTGGAATAGGATAACTTTCGAGTATGTTTAACAAAAATATAAGCTTACATAAAAAAATCAAAGCTTGTAATGACTTCACTACTGGGACATAAGGCTTTCGTAATCTGAGCCATAATCAAACAAGCAAGCGCAATGCATGTTACCCGTGCCGATCGCCGTAATTCTATGCAGTGCGTCTTGATCACGTTTGCGTCTTGACGTTTGACTTCGTATTTGCCGTAATGACATAACGACGCACACGTCACGCAAACCTATAGTCCCCAAGAAACTTGTATGTTTTACCTACATTTCCATGATAGTCCCACAATCCTGTCTGTTCCGGTGACATCCGTGACAGAGCAACCACTTGCAATACGAAATTAGCTGTCAAAATAGACTGACGTATGAAAACTGTTTTAGTTACAAAGATTATCACCGGAACAGAAAACGTTGTCGCACTGTCAACGCCGCGCGTTGAAACGGTTGAGGAACGGTTTTGCACGTCGTCACGTAAACGTCAACCGCACGTACACCTGACTAATGCCATAGGATTACCGCGATCGGGGCGTTATCATGAAATATTGTTGTGAAAAAGGAAATTAAATTAATTGTGTTAAGGGGATCAGCAAAAATATCCACGCGTATAAAGCCTTAAATTATAACCTTTATATATTCTGTGCTTCTACACTTAGGTACATAATAATAAAATACTTCCTTCCATCAAAGTAAATGAAGTTTCTAATTTCCATTACATTACGTCATTACTTCTAAATATGAAAAGGTTATTCGATTATAGAAGCCTTTTCATGTGTCAAGTGCCCTGAAATTGATGACGTAAGTTTACGTTAACGTGACGACTATTTTATTTTACTTTGGCAGGTGTATTACTCTTCTGTACAAGTTAATATAAACATACTTTACGTGGCCTTCAGATTACAGGTTACTTTAAAAAAGCTCTCGAGTTTATTTGTTAGTTTGATGCGGAAATCACCTGTCGAATTTGAAAAGTTTGGAGAGTGCGCACAGGAACTGCATGATCTTGTTCCTAAAGCCCCTTTCCACCATTGGGGTACCAGACACAGGTTAACTCACCATTCATACATCGAAGATATTCCACCTGACTAAGCTCTTTGCTAGTTCGTTAATGTGAGCTCCTGAAGAAAATGCTCTGCCTGCTAATGTGTTCCCCGATCATTGTATCCTTGGCCTTTTCAAAGTAAGAGTGAATGGGCACCTCTTGGGTAAGCATGCAATAACTTAGACTGCATCCTAAGTCTGCTAAGTTGGATGGTGGTCAAATGCATACCTAGTACATAGGTACTTACTTAACCTCAGATCATATAAGTATTATATGATCTGAGTACTTAACCTTGAATCTCGCATCGAGTCTTTTCTCGCGGGCTTTTATAAATAAAAGAAAAATATTAATCACATACATTGCTCCAACCCCAAAGCAAGTAGCTTAACCCTTTGGGTTTGGCGTTAATTTTTCAAATATCTGATATAGATTATTTCAAATTATCAAACTCAAAATGCCAGACTAAAATTATCAATAAGAAATTATTCTACGTTAATGTGTGAACAGTTTGGGACGAAAGGTCCCAATTGCTGAGTAAAAACTAAGATACAGTCTTTAATCAAAATGTGACGGGATGTATATTCCCATCGGTCTTACGTGGTACTGGACATAACCACAGATTACTAAATAGAGTTACTATGTAACAGATAGTTCACTCCGCTAAGTCATTTAAATAAATAGCAACTCTAACTATAACGCAATAAAGTAGAATTTAGCTTGTACGGCGCAGGCAAATTACTAACGGGCACTCGTTGTCGTTGCATCTCTTTCTATCGCATATATTCTAGCTCTTTTGCGGACCTAATTTCTATGGATTTACAAAGCCGGCGGCGTTGCCGCCGCGTTTCCGAGCCGACACGGGGAGTGAAATAGGCCTGACATAACATACCATCAGGCCTGAAAGGGTAAATGCAGCATTGCGCAGAGCCAATACTTGAGACAACCCACTAAGCCAGACCAATATTGGCATCGTGTAAATAGAGACTTTCCACTACAATCGATTACGATACGATATGAATTTAATTGTCATAGTCGACTGGCTTAGTGGATTCAAAGATTCAAATTTGTTTATTCAATTTAGATTGTTATTTACAATACTTGTGAACGTCATAGAAGCTACGCCATCGGTTCGCAAACCCTACAGCGGGAGACCTTGGAGAAGACAGGGTTGTTTCCAGAAACTCCAAGGGTTGTTATTTTCTCCCTGTTTTATTTCATACAGAGTCGCCGAATTGAAAAATGACCTTAACATGGTTTGACTAAGGTCAGTTTCCATCACAATTACACAATGGGTTATGATAAATACAGTTAAATATAGGCGAACTAATGATCATAGCGGTGAACAATATTCAATTACTTAGGAACTCTACATATTAGTTAAAAGCAAAAGACAATTCATAAATGTATACTGCAAGTTGCGCCATACATGTTTCAAATGTGATTTTTAATTAAATGAATAAAAACAAAAGAAAACACATTTCAAGGCAAGCAGATAAGAGCAGACCCATTCCCACTGGCAGCACCCGTTCACGAGCATGACGCATGAACCAGCCATCGCTTCGCTCAACCATATTTTAGGGAACGTAACAACCCGCCTCACACGCCACCACCGTAGAAATGTTTTAGTGAGCATGACATATAGGATAATCCAATCAAGTCGACTGTATCTATTTTTACACGATGCCAATATGGAACTGGTTTAGTGGATTGTCTCAAGTATTGGCTCCGTGTGTAAATGCTGCATTATGAACCATTTACACGGAGCCAATATATGAGACAATCCACTAAGCCAGTTCAATATTGGCATCGTGTAAAAATAGAGACAGTCGACTTGATTGGATTATCCTCAAACCAGCGATCAATAGTAATAATGTCTATTGTCAAAGTGGACTTGCTTAGTGGATTGTCTCAAGTATTGTCTCCGTGTAAATGGTGCATAAGCGCCTGAGTTATTACTAAAATCACGACGAGTATAACCACATACATCCCGACAACATATTTCCCCACATACGTCTCCCAACTAGCTCAGATGGGACTCGATCCCACGACCTTTCACTGTCTACTGTCCCTGAGCTACGGGTTGTTAATTTCGTCGTTCAGTGGTTAGAGCATTCGCCCGGACAGTGAAAAGTCATGGATAAGATAAGATAAGATAAGATAAGATAAGATAAGATAATGATTTATTTCATAGAACATGGTACAAAAGTTTGTTGGTGTCAATTTGTGATAGTTGAGCTCATATTCGACCGTCAAAACGGCATAGAAAAGTTTACTTAATATAAAATAATTATTTCAATATTTCTAATAATTTCAAAATAAAATACATTGTCAATTTTATACCAAAATCAAATACAATGTCAGTTAAACCAAATCAAATGAAATGTCAATTTTATGCCAAGAATAATAAAAAAAATATATAAAACCTTAAATAGGAGTTTCTATGGACAGTTGTACTCCACGCAAACACCTGTTGAAAGTAAGGCTACAGAACCTAGAGCCAAGCTTACCCGACACTATACCGAAGATATCCCGGACGTCAGCCTGTACGAGATTAGAATGGCTCTCAAGCAGCTCAAAAACAACAAGGCGGCGGGCGATGACGGAATCACAACAGAACTTCTGAGAGCGGGCGGTAAGCCGATACTTAAGGTCCTCCAGAAGCTCTTCAACTCTGTCATCCTCGAGGGCAAAACGCCAAAGGCATGGGGCAGAAGCGATGTGATGCTGTTCTTCAAGAAGGGTGATAAGACTCTCTTGAAAAACTACCGACCCATCTCGCTTCTGAGCCATATCTACAAGTTGTTTTCGAGAGTCATTACGAATCGTCTCGCTCGCAGGTTCGACGACTTCCAACCTCCCGAACAAGCCGGGTTCCAAAAAGGTTATAGTACCATAGACCACATTCATACGCTGCGGCAAGTTATACAGAAGACCGAAGAGTATAACTTGCCACTATGCTTGGCGTTCGTGGACTATGAGAAAGCCTTTGATTCGATCGAGACCTGGGCAGTGCTGCAGTCTCTTCAGAGGTGCCAAATAGACTACAGGTACATCGAGGTGCTGAGGTACTTATACCAAAACGCCACCATGTCAGTCCGACTACAGAACCAGAGCTCTAATCCTATCCAACTACAGCGAGGTGTGAGACAGGGAGACGTCATTTCTCCGAAACTATTCACAGCTGCGTTGGAGGATATTTTCAAGCTACTGGACTGGAAAGGATTCGGCATTAACATCAATGGCGAGTACCTAACACACCTGCGGTTTGCCGATGATGTAGTTCTCATGGCTGAGACCTTGGAAGACCTGAACACAATGCTCGAAGATCTCAGCAATGCTTCCCAAAGAGTGGGTCTGAAGATGAACATGGATAAGACGAAAATCATGTCCAATGCCCATGTTGCATCCGCTCCAGTTAATGTTGGGAACATTACACTCGAAGTTGTTGACCACTATGTCTACCTAGGACAGGCAATCCAATTAGGTAAGTCCAACTTCGAGAAAGAGATCTCTCGTCGAATCCAGCTCGGATGGGCAGCGTTTGGGAAGCTCCGGCATATATATATTTGCGTCAAAAATTCCTCAATGTCTCAAGACAAGGTCTTTGACCAGTGTGTGTTGCCAGTTATGACTTATGGAAGGGAGACGTGGTCTTTTACTATGGGTCTCATAAGAAGGCTCAAGGTTACCCAGCGAGCAATGGAGAGAACGATGCTTGGTATTTCCCTGCTCGATCGAATCAGAAATGATGAGATCCGCAGGAGAACTAAAACGACCGACATCGCTCGAAGGATTGCTCAGTTGAAGTGGCAGTGGGCGGGACACATAGCGCGGAGAACCGATGGTCGTTGGGGCGGAAAGGTTCTCGAATGGCGACCGCGAACCGGACGACGTTCCGTGGGCAGGCCCCCTACAAGGTGGACCGACGATCTGGTCAAGGTCGCGGGAAGCCGCTGGATGCGGGCAGCGCAGGACCGATCGTTGTGGAGATCCTTGGGGGAGGCCTATGCCCAGCAGTGGGCGTCTTACGGTTGAAATGATGATGATGATGATGAAATGTCACTACTTATTACTACCTAATCGATTCGAGTCCTTTCTAAGCTAGTTGTGAGACGGGACGATTTTTTCTAATACCTACCTCATTTTGAATACTAAAAATTGCTGTGAATGTAAAAAAGTAAAAATAAAAAATTGAAAATGAAGTATTAGACAAAGGCGACCCGTCTCACTACTAGCTCCGATGGGACTCGAACCAATCGGATCTTGGTGTAAGACGTGTTGACTTTTTTAATGCTTCATTTTAAATTTTTTTATAATAAAAATTGCATTGTGGATGCAACGTAATAAAAAAAACTTAAAATAATTTAGTATTAATTAGATATTTGATAGATTTCAACATTTCAGGAAGGATGCTGTTAAGTGATTCTTATAGCGGTATTTTTTATTTGTTTATTTAGAACTTCAATAATAAATCAACCCAAATCGTAATAATTCGTACATTTATTAATTAACAGTCTTATTTTATCAATAACTATTTACAAAACATACAACACACTTTCTGATATTCTGATTCTCAATTTACAGGTAGGTACTTTTACCTAATGCTTCTTTCCGAAAAACATGCAACAGGTGACAAGTAAATTTCAGACTTTTACGCTTGGTTCAACTAATGACATAGAAAAATACTAGAAAAGTTATTTACTAACGTCGAAATACTCCTATATGTGAATTTCGAGCAATAACACTTTTAAGGTACCTTGCGGAGATGAAATTAATAAGATTCGTATGTACAACTCGGTCAAGTTAACATAACAACTGAAGCCCTACTCATTCTTTCGCTCGATTCTGTCATGCCCGGAGAGTGAGAGGGACGAGTATAACCTGCAGGTGTCATGTTAGCTCGACCGAGTAGTACCTAATTTCGTATCCGTACCCCTAGCACGAAAAACTAATCTTATCGTGACCGTATTATTTTGTATGAAATCCAGAGCAGCGCCTCATTATATGGTACTAAGTTCAATAGATATTTGACCACACCACTTTGACAGCTTTTGACAGATAGTTAAGTTTACTATTACGATTACTCGCTAGTTTCTGTGCAGGCTACTGTACTTCAGACACGAAAAACTCTTGTTCTCGAGATCGTTTTCGTGATCAGAGTAGCACCGCCTTCGGTAGGTGAACAAACTAAAATTCAATATTCAGCATTTTGACAGCTTTTGTAACAATTAAAAATTAATAGTTTACCTACTATTACGATAACCACAAGGAGAGTTTTCTTGCTTGGGGTACCGGTTTATTGGTAAATCGAAAAAAATATTTTTTAGGGATAACAACGCTTATCGTTTTTGCAAATTAATTTAAGTTTACCCAACGTTAAGACACGTTCGCGGACGTCTTTGTAATAGTTGTTAACGGGACCACAACACCGTAGTAGGTAGCCTGCGTCGTAATCCGTAAGGATTGGTTTATTTCTATGAATTTATACTAACGAAAATCTTAGAACTGATTACATAAAAAAATAAAATAAGTTTTTATGTACAAACAACATAAACAATTATTTAGCTAGTAATTTTCTAAAGATGGCAGCATGAAACTTTACTTAAGCCTCTCTTACATGGAAAGGGTAACGGTATCGGTTCGAACCGGGCGTCAGACGACAACTGCAAGCGTCGACGATCGATTTCACACAAAACAAAGAAACATCAACTAGAATATAGTATGCCGCGGCGTCATGTCGCTTGTAGTTATAGTACGAGTAGCAAAGTAACAGTGGCAAAGGGATCCCACCCAACCGATCCAGCAGATCATTATTATTGCCACCAATTTTTGATTCCGGCTTACTACCTTCGCCATATTTCAACCCTTCGCCGCTGCAAGGTAGACTATACTGTGCTATTGTGCCACAAACTTATCTGGCCCGATGACAGCGGTGGTGGAGGAGCCACTTGCATTACAAAATTAGCTCTCTAGTTTGTCAGCAGGATTATTTTTTAAAGTGAAAACTTCTTTAGCGGCGTTGTGCACTTTTTGTGATGGGAAAAAATTGTTAAACTCGCATCAGGATCACGTGACCGTCTCAGGTCGAAAATTCGTAAGAAGGACACGTGGCCTGATCGAAAAACTGTTACAATGTCATTAGAATATGAAAGCAAATTTCGCCACCGTTTCCAAAGTGGTGATAGCTCTGTTTAGAAAATGGGCGGCATTGAAGCCAGAAGACCTCGGTTCAAATCTAGTCCGTTTTTTTTGTCAAATTCCTTTTTTTTTGTGAAAAAGTCTAGGGAGCCCTTTTCACTTCTGCCGACACTCTCGGAGTGCAACCTGTTGTTTTTTTTAGTTACACAAATGACCACCAAGTCAGATAAGTTTGTGGCACTAAACTCTGCCTAACTACTGACTATGCTGATTACACTACCAATGTGCAGTTTGAACCAATTGAATATTGACCCATTTTGCCAATAATTTGTTTGAAAGTGGCAAAACTATAAAGGAACTGACCTCTATTATTACACACTGGATAGGCTGTCTCCATACAAATGACAGCTAATTTTGTGTGGCAATTTGAAACGCCACTACGAGTGTCCCGAGAACAAATTTTGACATAATCGTTACCACAATTTTAGTTACATGGACACTCGTACCTGCATACACAGCTTGGCCTACAGCGCCAAAATGGCGATACTCAAATAGCCGCAAAAATATTATGACAGCAGCCAGTCCAGTGTGTAATAATAGAGGTCAGTGTATAAAGGTCGGTGTCAATGTCAACAAGTTAGAATTTCGACCTTATTTCATTTTTATAGTTCGACTGAACAACAGGCTTTAGTGTTATTTTCTTTTGAGCATCCTTATGGTCATATGAACCTATTTACACAATTTTAATTAATCACAACAGTGTCACTGAATGTTCATCATGTTTCTAGTTTCTTGTTTTTCCTTCGGTTCGTAAACGCCCATATACCCTCAATAGACCAGGGTACAACGCAGCAGAGATTGCACGCAGTCAGCATGTTGAAAGCTATTACGTA
This sequence comes from Crambus lathoniellus, assembly GCA_949710035.1. Taxonomy (NCBI): domain Eukaryota; kingdom Metazoa; phylum Arthropoda; class Insecta; order Lepidoptera; family Crambidae; genus Crambus; species Crambus lathoniellus. The sequence continues at coordinate 30,394,824 of OX453298.1, read as the reverse complement.
GCTCCCTGTGTAGTCTCTGATGAAACCTGGAATTTAAAATAAACTATCATTACCATACTACTTATTATTAAGTTAAACTCGTTATTGATTAATTGATTAATTATAAAATAAATTAAAACAAGTTGTTATAGTTAGATACGAAATAGAGATTGATATTCCGTTATCCAAATAAAACATATTTTTATCATATTTACACAGACAAATATAGAAAATTTATAAAAATATATATTTTATTCGGCTATGAAAGTCGATCTCTCTTCGGATCCCGTACTATAAGTTCATCCATGCTAGAGACAGCAATAATAAAAATTGGAAGTTGACTGTCCCAGATACATTTGTAGTCCTTAACATCAGCCTTGATGTGTCCATTAAATATTATGGCTCATAGGTAGTAGGTACTTATCCATCATAAATATCCAAAAGGAAGGTTTTTGTCCCAACAGTGAACAATGATCATGATTAGTTAAATAAAAATTGTCTGTACTTTATAAAGTTTCTGTTAGATTTACCTAATGATTAAGAAAAGAGAAGGTTAGTCAACATTCTCACCTATCATAGGTCCAACTGACAAGCTGATGCCACTAGCCTGCAGCATGTGCATGTGGTGGGTACCTCTCCATAGGTACATGTTCCGCCATGACTACAGGCTGCGCTATGTGTACTTACCAGAGACCTTAGCTTCGAAGTCTATATTCTCACCTATCATGGGTCGTACGCTGGTGGGTACCTCTCTATGGGTACATAATGTTCCGCCATGACTATGGACTGCGCTATGCGTACCAGAGACCTTAGCTTTGAAGTGTGTATTCTAACATACCATAGGTCCAACTGACAAACTGATGGCGCCAGCCAGCAGAATGTACAGTCCGTGTGTTGGTGGGAACATCTCTGTGGGTACATGTTCCGCCATCATGACTATGGGCTGCGCTATGTGTACCAGAGACCTTAGCTTCAAAGTCTATATTCTTACCTATCATAGATCGAATGCTGGTGGGTAACCTATAGGTACATGTTCTGCCATGACTACGGGCTGCGCTATGCGTACCACAGACCTTAGCTTTGAAGTGTATATTCTCACCTATCATAGGTCCAACTGACAAGCTGACCGCTAGCCAGCAGAATGTACAGGCCGTTCGCTGGTAGTTACCTCTCTATGGATAAATGTTCCGCCATGACTATGGGCTGCGCTATGCGCACCAGAGACCTTAGCTTCTAAGTGTATATTCTCACCTATCATAGGTCCAACCGACAAGCTGATGCCGCCAGCCAGCAGCATTGACAGACCGTACGCTGGTGGGTACCTCTCTATGGGTACATTTTCCGCCATGACTATGGTCTGCGCTATGTCTACCAGAGACATTAGCTTCAAAGTCTATATTCTTACCTATCATAGATCGAACGCTGGTGGGTAACCTATAGGTACATGTTCCGCCATGACTATGGGCTGTGCTAAGCATACCAGAGACCTTAGCTTCAAAATGTTATATTCTCACCTATCATAGGTCTAACTGACAAGCTGATGCCGCCAGCCAGCAGCATATACAGGCCGTATGCTGGTGGGTACCTCTCTATGGGTACATGTTCCGCCATGACTATGGGCTGCGCTATGTGTACCAGAGACCTTAGCTTCAAAGTCTATATTCTTAGCTATCATAGATCGAACGCTGGTGGGTAACCTATAGGTACATGTTCCGCCATGACTATGGGCTGTGCTAAGCATACCAGAGACCTTAGCTTCAAAGTGTATATTCTCACCTATCATAGGTCCAACTGACAAGCTGATGCCGCCAGCCAGCAGCATATACAGGCCGTATGCTGGTGGGTACCTCTCTATGGGTACATGTTCCGCCATGACTATGGGCTGCGCTATGTGTACCAGAGACCTTAGCGCTCCCAGTACGCCAGTCAGCACCAGCAGCGGAGTGTAAGTTGTGAAGGAGACGAAAACTATAATACAATAAAATATTGTTTTATTTCAATGTGTTAGTTACAGGTTCCTGTTTATAGTACTTACTCAAAAATAGGGCGTACGACGTAAATCAATAGTTTCAATAATTTATACTTAGAAATTATTCAGTCAAATTAGGGGCTACAAAAAACCCTAGCACGGTTATCGTGTTCGAATTATTTTGTATGAAAGCAGAGCAGCGCCTCTTTCGGTTGTTTATGGAACTGAAATTCAATAATGTTTGACAGCAGCACTATGACAGCTTATAATTTACTATTCGATTACAATAACAATAGGTTTTCGTGCTACGGGTACGGTAGCTATTACTGATGGATGATCTGTTTACTTTGTAACGTATTTATAAAAAAAAAACTGAAAATTATGGGGTGGGCCCTATTTGGTTTCGAGTCATTTATGAACAGAAATCTTTTAATAAAGACAGCAGTATTTTTCCAAATGAGGAAAAGAACATTTAGTTTACTTTATTTGCAGCTTACTGAACATATCATAAAACTGTATTAGTTTGTCATAATTTTGATACAGTATTAAGAAAAATCTTTATAATTCAATTGGTTAGCTATAGGAGCGATACAGATTGTATTTAAACGTGGTCCCTAACTAAATACTTGCCTATTCTGAAAATGGCTGTAAGTAGTGCTCCGGTGAAAAACATGTGTCGACTATTCATCCTGAAGAACTGCCCAGACACGCCCAATAAAAGTCGCGCTGACATGTCTGTGGCTCCACCCAACGCTATGATATTTGCTATTTCACCCTGAAAAAGTAATAAATACAATGATAAGAGCATGGGCTGATAACGAAGCGAACCGATACGAGGAGTATGTTCCACGTCTTTAAATAATTGGATGGACAGCCAACTTTTAAATTATAGTACCTAACTAAATAAAACAATTCAAAGCGAACTACCAATATAAGGCAATGAAAAAAATATTTGATTAAAATTATCAGTAGAGACCTAGGTACATAAATTACCTATAGTCTTTAAATTTATGTGTCTACAGTTATTGATGAGTAATTGTTATATAATCGAAATTATAAAATACGCTAAGTATTATATTTTAATGTTAAAATAAGCTAAAAAGCCCATATTACTTTTTTCAGTTAGTTTTAAATAAGTTTTTAGCAAAAATTTCATTTTCATGACAAGCTTTATGGCTGGCTGTACTGGATATTGTATTGGCATCTAAACCAAACAAAATTTCAGCTCCATCAGACACTGGGAATGAGGTCAAATTAAGCTTGCAAGATTTGTCCCCACTAATTAACATGGCAAGTTAAAAAAGCTTGTAAAATAGACTTCTTGGTTCACGGAAGTGTTTTAAAGAATTCAATAATAAAATAGTATTATACAGGATCTTAGAATTTCTACTTACCCTGCTTAAATGATTTCTGTCCAGGAACAAAGGTTCCAAAGTGAAGAAGGTTAGGTCCGCAAAAAATGCCAAGGACATCCCAAATATAATGTTATCGTACACCCAGTCTTTGAGTAAAGTCAAGTCTAGGAACTCCGCCACGGTTTGCCTGTAACAAACATTATAATGTCATAAGATTTCTCATTTCTACAGTGATTGTTTTTTTAATATACCTACTTCAAACCTACTTAGATTTAAATGAATATTGACTAAACTATAGTCCAAACTTTCATCCCTTATTTCGGCCTTTTTGGGATTTCTTTTTACTCATACGAGGAAACAACCAAGTTGTTTTATCAGTCAGAGTGATTCGCTTTGACACACCCACTCTTCATACTTATTTACTGATGTATTTTCACTCTGTTACATGTTACACCAAACATGTTTTAAGTCATTTACTAAGATTATACTGTACATCTGGCGGAGAGTCTTAGGTATCGATCTCAATTCCCGGACGTTTAAATATTATTTTAGGGGAAATAATTTTTCCAACTGTTAATTAAACATTTGGTATGTTATTATGATCAGTTGAAAAAAATATTTGAGCAGTTACTTAATTTTCGGGTGGTTGTAAATTTACTACAGCAGTAAAACATGAATAGTAATAAAAAGAAAATTTAGCGGTAAATTCATCTTACAATGAAGACTCAAAAATTGTTCGAGCCGTGTAATAAATGAATGGCCAGTAAAATGATGGAATGGGCAGTTAAATACATAGTTCGGCAGTTCACGGTGAGCAATGATTATTTCTAGATTTTTTACTTCTTTATTTTAAAAGTTAGAAGTGAGCAAGTTTGCCGGAAGTCCAGTAGAACACGTGATAGGTAGGTTAGAAATTTAAGGCGGTCGCGAAGCGCAGCGAAGCGATCGCCTTAAATTTCGTGGTTATTTTTTTTGTGAAAATAATAAACCTAGTGCGGGTTACAGAATTCATCTACCTACCAAGATTCATTGTTTATAGAATTGCTTAGGATGAGATTTCTTACCGACAAATTCCGATTTATTACTGCCCACACGTAACCGCTCGTTTAATAATTTTTACCGCTCATTTAACTATTTTCCTGCTCAATTATATATTCACTGATCCATTTCATTATTTTTTATTACTCATTTTTGTTTACTTTACTGCTTAGTTTAAACTGCTGAACTAGTTATTAAACATGCCATTTATAATTTTTAACTTACCAAAACTGCTATTTACAACTGCCTCTATTGTTAATAGAAGCTTTATTTTATTGTGACAAATATAAGTTGTCGTAACCCAATAAACATGAATGTCTACCGCACTTGACCCTTTTTATCTAAACATGGCGTGTCATTGTGGTGCCCTTGTGCCCTATATACATACGTATGCCAGCTACGATAAGGTTAACTGGTAGTTGTAAGTTGTACGTAAACTATTTATCACCAATCTCGTTAATTTATAGCTTCCCTTATTTGGTTATTTAAATCAGATAACGGGAAAAAGTTACCTACCAAAGGTAATTAATTGAGTAACTGCTTGTTTAGTATGTGCCCATAAATCTTACATGTAACCTAATACAGTATGAAGAGCTTGACAGCACAGCATTAGGCCAGGCCTTCGATTGCTGCAGAAAAAACAAGCTCTCACTGTAGGCAAGGTACCATGCTGTACCAAATACTTAAATTTAAATGGTCCATCGATTGCAATGCAATGAGAGCTTGTTTTTTTACCTTTTTAGTTTAATTTAGACAAACGTGAATTTTATTTTTTTTATTTTATTGTTCTTTAATCACTTATCTCACCAGGTGAACCAATAGGTCAAGGACACGGGAAGCCGCTGGATGCGGGCACTGCAGAACCGATCACTGTGGAGATCCTTGCGGGAGGCCTATGCCCAGCAGTTGGCGTCGTATGGGTGATGATGATAATGATGATGAATCACTCATCTCATCAGCGACCAAAGCGGAAGTTGCTCAGCAACAGCAATCGAATCAAAGTCCTCATGCGCTGACTACTGTGCTGTCAAGCTCCTCATATATACAAATTATATATTTTTGAAATGTACTTGTCGAAGTCTTTCATTTTCATTTGATAACCATTTTCCTATATTTCTTTTTTTCATTATTTTAGTTTTAGCGTCATAAGTCCGCCATATTAAATATCTTCTTTAAATAAAAATTTATGTTGCTAAGCGCAAAAGTCGAGAACGGCTGGACCAATTAAATGTAGGTGATACGAAGTTCAGTGTAATGAATATACTCAAACAATACTGAGTTAGAAAGCCACATTATTTCCGATTGACATAGGCTATATTTAATCCCGATATGTGTATGGGTACCGCACAGGTATAGTAAAGTTTATCTTACATACCATTTTCCTTCCTTGTTTTTGATAATCGGCATAGGTTCAGCGGCAATACTGCCAAAGTTTCCGAGACTAGACACAGACGCGGCTTTGTACAAGTTTTCTATGTACACCGCATCAGTGGAGTTAAACCTGCTGTCTTCTTTATCAGCAGGAATCAATATCACAGGAATGCTGAGTCTCCTATGAAAATTAGAAAAATATTTAAGTATGGCTATTTTTTCTGACAGTTAAGTTTTCATAAAGAACTTAAAAACTAAAGGTAAAATGATTAAAGCCTGTTTTTTTAGTAGAGCGTAGTACTTCTACAAACATCTTCAACATCAATTGCTTTTTACTGTTTTATAGCAAGCAAATTATTTTTTAAGTTTATTTTCAAACATACAACTTCAAGATAATACTGTATATGAAATTCAAAGGCAAAGTAAAGGAGTAGACTATTTTAGATTTCAGTAGTTGTCTTTTTTACACACTTCATCTATTACAACGCGTCACTTCTAACGGCTGTTTTATCGTCGTCGTCAAGTAAATAATTGAAGTTAAACAAATATCACATATCTACCTATTAAAACCCTCAATTGTGAAAATGAAAATGAAACTATCTTTATTACAGCAGTTACCAGATAAAATATCAATAAAACCCTGGGTAAACTTGTGTCTTAGAAGCCAGTTCCTTTCGATTGTGATACGACACCTTATATTAGGTTCATGTGACAAAGGCATCAAATAAATTACAACCTAAGGAAGTTGAACATCTTCTAGAGATTATCAGGTACTCCCACATAGCAGTAATTATATAACGTTATAAAACATTGTGTAATATGATAACGTTCTATAACAGTCTGTAACGTTATGCGGCAAAATGTGAGAGAATTTGTTAAAAAAAGTTAGACGACAAATGTTATACTTATAACAGTCTCAAACGTTATATTTGAGGGATTTAACTGCCATGTGGGAGCACTTTTATGTGTCAACCCTACCTTGAGTCTAATTTAGGCGCTAAGAGCAATTCCGAGCCCTTCCGATTTTCCGTGCGATCAATCCGACACAAATTTTCGACAGATCTCGCGTTATCCGCGCCGTTGACTCCGATACCGTTTTTGGCGAAATTGAATGATTCCTTCGTCTCATCAACTGCTGGAGTGGGAGGGATTACTGAAATAGAAGGATTGTTATTATAGAAATTAAATGTTGACATAAACAGATATAATGTAAGAACTTAAAATCACCGTGGGTCGTAGAATTAGGTAATCGGGGAGAGTTAAGCAAGAGCATCACATTCAAGATTATAAACCAAGTAATTTTATTACTCGGGCAAAAGTCATATTGTCTGGACGAGGTTCATTAGCGCCTAGGAATGAGGAACTTCCATAATCAAAGTATTGTAATGTTACCTAACTCTATTAGTTATCAGTAGATAGGTACTCAAAATGTATTCGGTGCGCTAAACGCAAACCGACGAAAAAACATAATATAACTTTAGCAACTATTGTGTTGACGGCAATATTCTGCACAGAATACTTAGCAATATTAAAATAACCATTACTCTTCATTTTTTAGACTACAGTTATTTAGAGAGTACGAGTAGGTAAAAAATAAAAAATATTTTTATAAAAAAATAAAACCGCCTTCAAAAAAATCACATCAAAAAAGTAAGAAATAATTCCTCACCAAATAAATAACGTAAGTACTTTGAAGTCGGGCGTGAAACATGTACGATTTTTTGTTGTTTTTGTTAAAACCCGCCCGACTTCAAAGTACTTACGTTATTTATTTGGTGAGGAATTATTTCTTACTTTTTGATGTGATTTTTTTAAGGCGGTTTTAGTTTTTTATAAAAATAATTTTTATTTCACTCTTTTTCTAGCACTAGCATTGTGCAGGCAATTTACTTGTATTCTGGTAAATAGGTATGTGATCAAACTAAAACCTCCTTTTTTGAAGTCAGTTAAAATACCTTGAGGTATCCCCTTTTTAACAAAACAAGAATCATCTAAATCGGTTTATAAACAAAGGAGTTATGCCTAAAGATACGTATTAAATTCACATAAAGTGGTAACGAAAACGACAGTATTTTCAAGATTTCCTGAAAACTGCTGAACCGATTTCAAAATTTCAAAAAATGGGACCAACTTGGAAACCAACCTGATGTTAAATTATAACGTAATAACGATTGAACCATTTCAATCGGTTCAGCCGTCTTCGAGTAATCGGTGGAAATACACAAAAAAAAAAAACATACATAAGGACGAATAAAGAACCTCCTCCTTTTTGATTTAAAAGTTAAAGAGGTTAAAAAAGGTATAGATATTGTACCCATAAGGTTAATCAAACTAAACCAAAGCTAATAACGATTTCAATTTTCAAAGTAAGTACCTACTTTGAAGATAGAACTCCTCACTTTTATTCTGTTTATGTTAATTGTTGATATACAAACTTCGCGCCGCGCCGGTTTCTCACTACGGTTGTGTAGTATTGTATGAGACTGTAACATAGTGTAGTATTTAATGAAGTTGTTTAACTTCTCTCAAGTCCTGAGAAATTGCTAGTTAAGTTACGTAACTTCACAAGAGCTTGCCATGAGCACTAACGCTGAGCAAATGCAGTTGTCTGAGAACTATAATACAGGTCTTAACAGCTTTTCCCTGACAAATAATATTTTTGAAAATGAAGTAAGTATTAGAAAAAAACGACCCGTGTCACAACTAGCTCCAATGGGACCCGAGCTACGGAGTTGTTAGAGCAGTCGCCCGCTCATTTTGAATAATAAAAATTGCATTGTGAATGCAAAAAAGTAAAAGAAATTTGAAATAATATTTTATTCGTGTAAAATTGCTATGTTCCATGTTAGTTCACTATTTTGTATCATCATCAGCATCCTCTCCTCATCCAAATTTTATTTGGGGTCGGGACAGTAGGTACGCCCTTCTTTTCCACTCCACTTTATCACCCGCCATCTCTTCATTCACTCTGCTTTCTAATTAATCAATCCACAGATAGGCTATTAACATAGAATTAACGACAGTTGCTAGGGTGTTGCTAGGTGATGCCTAGAAACAAATCTAGATCATGCCTATCCCTACCTATGGATAGATTATTAATTCTGGTCGTATATCATCAAGTTTACAATATACCCATCTTTTTACTGTGTGTAAACTTATTTCATGGAAGTGATGGAATATTTTGATTTACCCTATTATATTGAGAGAAAGCTTACCATAATCTATTTTCTTTGTTACAGGTATGTACCGATCAATTTAAATATAAAGAGATCTGGAAGCAGAGCGAAGCCTTTTTCAAGACTTTGGATCTCAAAATGTCCACACAACGTTCCTAAGGAATGAGGTAAACAATGCGCACAGTTTCCGCGCAGATGTGAAAACACCTTTATATGTTCAGAATTTCAGATACTACGAAGTGACACTGTACTTTAATTTAAATATAACTCGTAACATCGTGAACGTGCTACCTCACTTGTCACGCAAGCAAACTACATTTTCTCACCCTCATGAAACTTATTCTGTATGCATGGCACTTCATGGCATATAACAGCGCAATAAAGTACCTAATGCTGAATTGTAAATTCATGATGCGCGGGTATAGGACAAATAATAATGGAAGAAAACACTAACCTCCCAAGTAGACTGAGTTGCGATTAAAGTCCCATATCCACTACTTATGTGGCTATAGTGGTTTTTCTTTTCTCATATTATTTATCCTGTAAGTACATACTTACATAATGCCATTATGAGTGCATAAACTTGAAAGAATGATCCGAATAAATTTACTAAAGCTTTGATCAAAATCCTCTCCTATGCGTGACCTTGAAAGAAACGAAACCACTTGTGTGCTAATAATTCGCTGTTTAGCCGCCCTTTGTCGTAAAATGTTATGCGCAGAGTACCATAAAGTAATTAAGAACGGGGGAAATTAAACGTTATCGCGTATGCCAAGCCATTTGCTACTCAAAGTACTCTGTACTAATGAGCTTTTTTGAACTTGGGAACACAATAGACTCTTTGGACGTAAAGGGAATTTTTCCAAAAAGTTTCAATACAGACCTTTTTTGTGTACTTATTGCTTGTTATTTACTTGTTATTATACAAAGCTGAAGAGCTCTTCTTAGTGTAACTTTTTACTTTGTTAAGATTCTTAGCGACATTTAGAAAAAGTTTTAGGTAAAGTTTTCATTTGTCTAAAAAGTCAGACATTATGGCAATACGAGTACTTAGGTACATTGGGATAAAAGTTCTTTTATGTGAGTTTTGTCTTTTCATCGCTAAACAACCTACAAAAATCGTTTAGTTATTCAGGAGAGTTGTAGTCGCGTGATGTTTCAAACGCTATGGGCGTAGTTTTTATCTTTTTAAAGATTGTGAGAAGTCACTTAAAAGCATATAATTTTACGTGTCCACTCTATCTCAGTTTTGTATTAAATAAATATGCTGATGAAAATATTATGTTACGATGGTAATAACACGTCAATCGACTGTTGAAAATTAGATTAAATCACTTACATATAATTTTCTCCACTGGTTTCGGTTGCTTAATCATGTGCCACTTCACCGGATGCATAACCATAGCACCAAATATACTGTGTGCTGATATTCCGCATAATATTGCTAATGTTCCTCTAAACCCATACTCATTCATTGTGAATTTAATGAATAACGGGTACAACATGGTGATCAGTCCAATTGATGCTTTACACAGACTTAAATAGAGCACCTTTTTCTTTGTGAAGTAACTGTTAAAACTAGTGTAGGAGACCGGAATAAGCAGGCCCATACCCAGGCCTTGTAGGAAGCCATTTGTTATGATTAATTGCGTCGTGGACACCACAAATATTGCGAGGAACGACGCTAAGGTGTATATAAAGGCTCCAATAAGCCCGACTTGCCGTAAAGATAGCCTCTTTAAAGCTATGTTGGCTGAAAAACCTGAAACAAAAATTTTCGTCAGTCAAGAGTTGTTTGTGGCTACCATTTTTTTCGCAGGCATTACATTAATTTAGCGTTTTGCAATGTAATCATGGTTTAAATACAAATAATTAAATTGTTGTTGAGTGAAAACTCTCGTATTTTTAAGCCGAGTTCTCACTTGGTAAAGCGCTTACGCCCGAATTCTCGCCGCGAGCCTCTTGCGAGCGGTTTGGTAGTGTGCTCGCAGCGACGTATACACCTTTGATACTGTAACTGCTACGTAACGTGCTACATCTCTAAGTGAATACGCGGCTTTAGGAATAGAACCCCAAGCACGAAGTACACTCTCCTTATGGTAATCCTAATACTTAGTAAACTATACCAGGGTGCGTACCATCAACTTTAAGACAGCGATTCAAAACTAGCGCGATGCAGAATAGGTTCCTAAAATGAATTGCTTTCTTTCGTACTATGACCTTCTAAAAACTGGATCGCAAATGAATTGCTAAATGTGAATGACCGAACGATTTGTGTCCTTATTTCTTCTACCCGTCTCTTTCACTCGATTCTGTCATGCCCGGAGAGTGAGAGGGACGGGTATAACCTGCAGGTGTCATGTTAGCTTGGCCGAGTTATAAGTCAAATAAGAGTTCTTGACAGCTTAGCGGCTGTGAAATGTCATTGAATGATCACTGAATCGCTGTCATTGATATTAAGCTGTCGTGGTACCAAGGAATTTATAAGTACTACGTACAACAGGAAGGTGCACTCCGTATTTTTGTGTATTTAAAAATACACTGTAATTTTAAGAGATAAGGTTTATATTTCAATACAAAATGTCAACGGTCCAGCTGAGACCGCAAGAACGAGGTGAGGGTGTCCCTTTCTCTGAAATTGCCAGCACTCTTAAATAACAGGGTTAGTAGATTTATCACAGATTTATGGTTCACAACTTTCGTTAAAAAAATTAAATTTCGTAAAATTTCCGCTTCGTATTACTTTTAGTCAATAGAAAACATCGCATATTAATTTAGGTATTACCGTATTAAGCAAAAAAATATAATAAGTCGTATAAGTTTTTTATGGTTATAAGTTATTTATCCTAGAATAGAATTTGAATGATAGATTTCAGAATGTTAAAGTGGCAACAGTGCAAGCCGAATGACGTTTTCCGTCTTCGTTGTGTCAAGTTCGCAACTCTCTCGTTGTCGCCCGCCGCCCGTCGCGCATGTTCGTGGCCGCCGTAATGGAATGGAGTGAGATAAACTGACCTCGTTCTTGCTATCTCATTAGGACCGTTTTTTAGCAGCAGTGCACCTTCCTGTTGTATTATAAATTCCTTGCGTGGTACGAATAAGCGAAGCAGATCAGTTTAGGTCCTAAACAAAACCGCAATAAGAGTTGATGGTAGGCACCCAGATCAACATAATATGCTACTAAAGTTTGATTTGAGTTTTTGCAGACCGCAGCAGTGGGATCATTAAATAGCTGATAATGATGATGATGATTAAATTACTTCACTTTACTATACCTACACCACTTAATTTCAAATTAGTACAAAGATTTTGAGGAGCCCGTGGCGCAGTGGATAGCGCGCTCGGCCTGCGATCGTTGAGGTTAAGCAACGTTCGCAATGGTCGGTCACGGGATGGGTGACCAAAAACTTTTCATCTCGAGCTCCTCCGTGCTTCGGAAGGCACGTTAAGCCGTTGGTCCCGGCTGCACTTGCAGTCGTTAATACCCACCAATCCGCACTGAGCCCGCGTGGTGGGTCATGGCTCATTCTCCTTATTCATCCATAAGGAAGGCCAGTGCCCCAGCAGTGGGGACATTAAAATGGCTGATGATGATGATGATGATGACAAAGATTTTAGGGGATGATAGTGTCCATCAATAGAAAAAATTTTTACTATTTGACCAACCACGGAATCGGAAAACAAATTCAGCTGTTCCATACAAAAGTACATCATCGACTCGACTGAAATTTAAGGAACAGCTGATTTTCGTTTTCGCGATTCAGTGGATGGCCCCATAGTAAAAATACGGTATTTTACTGTTTTTTTTTTATTTCTTTAAAATGTTTTTCGAAATATTAGCTACACAAAACAAGTTTTCATTTTGAATTATCTTGAATATTTTCAAAGATATAGGACTTCAAACTTTATAATTAGACAATGACAGGACGCTATCTTAGTGACGTCAGTGGGTTAGTAGCGTCATAGTCACGCCATAGAAGATTTCGTTTTAGAAAGAGACAGCTATAGTCAAAATCAAACAGACTATAATTCTTTTATTATAAAACAGATTCAAATTATTTTTTCACATTTGGTATTCTTAATTGCAATATTTTTTAACGTCATCATTAAATATCTACATTTCAACAACAGTAAAATACCCTATTGTCTATATTTGCGCAAGTTCACGTTTCGAGAAACATCTTACACATTTATATTCACGTGACCTCATGCATATGCGACTTAATATAGGTAGTCACCCGTTCATTCAACGATAAGCTGTAGACACATAAATTGTTATTTTTTATGCTTTATCATACAAATAGCCTACATTACTTAAAGCGTTCTGTCTATTTGATATTATTCAAAGGTTGATAAACTAGAATGGTTCAGACGAATCTGGATATAAAGGAATAAGAATTAAACCAGGTTTGGGTGACTTCATCATCATCTAACCTTTGATAGTATAGAATATTAAAAATGTTTTATCTTTAATTAATGTAATTGGTGTTTTGTATAATACTGTTTTAATTAAAGTAAATAGCGTTGGAACATTATATTTATTCAATACCTTTTGGGTTGTCGCAGTCAGCTTTTAGAAATAACATACTGGAACAGCTTCATTAATGTGTCTATTTTATTGCGATACTTAAATGTAAATGAAAATAAAGTGTATAATTAATACTTAATAATGGAATACTTTCTTATTTTTTTATTTTGTTAGGGTATGTATTGAAATGTATATATAATATAAAATAATTAATTATAATTTTGTAATTTATAATTTGATCTCAAATACTGTATTTAATTGATTTTAAGCTATTATGTAATAAATGTTGTGTTAGCTTGTAAATAGCCTGCACATTTTGTCCATTATTTGTCAAAATTATGCTCGGAAATGTATTAATGTGTTTGATTGTAAGCTTACCTTTATTAAATAAACTAGCTGTGCCCGCGACTTCGTTCGCGTGGAATAGTGACTTTCGGCATCATTTTTCATTTTTGTAGCTAATAAAGTTTTCGTTTTTTTGTGTATTTATTTTATATATATTAGTTTAGCGCTATGATATATATTAACACATTAAAAAATACTTCACATAGCCTTCCGCCCGCGGTTTCGCCCGCCTGTACTACACGACGTTATCTCGAGGGAAAGTTATATTTTCCCGGGATATCAATTAGTCTTTGTCACTCTCTAGCTCCTAAAATATCCACATACTAAAAAAACACGCCGATCCGTTGCTCCGTTTTGACGTGAAAGACGGATATACAAACAATACAAACAGTATGTCAAAAGAAAGAACTTATCACGCTGAATCACTTCTCTTAAGATGCTATCTCATATAGTTTAACCGGCTGCTAGGGTTCCATATCAGCTGACCTAGCATGAACGGCTTTTATCATGTGATATGATATCTTCTCTTAAGATGCTGTATTTGTATCTCTTATAGTTAAGCTGGGCTGCAAGGGTTCCAAATCAGGAGTACCAGACCTTCGATATTTTTCCGTCAATAGAAAATGTCCATGACGTTAAACAACTTTAAAATAAATAAATAGGACCCTTAAACACAAAGGCTGGCAACGCATATACAACCCTTCTGGTGTTGTAGATGTCCATGGGCGACGATGATACTTCCCATCACGTGGCTCGTCTGCTCGTTTGCCCCTTTTTAATATAAAAAAAAAATAAAAAAACTTTTCTTAAGACGCTATGTTTGTATCTTATATAGTTTAATCTGGCTGCTAGGGTTCCACATCAGGTGTACCAGACCTTCAAAATTTGTACGTCAATAGACAGTGCTCATCACGTTTAACAATTTTCCTTAAAACGGTATTTTTATATCTCTCATAGTTTGGCTGGACTGCTATGGTTCCACATCAGAAATTGCGATCTTCAAAATAAATTATAGCTATATGTTGGCAAGGACCAATAGCTGTATAACAAAAAAACTTTCATCAAAATCAAATCAAAATCCGTTCCGTAAACTTTTTTGACGTCATCACACGAAAAAATTCATCCCTGTTTACACCCTCTTTAGGGTAGTTTTTTTTACAAACTTTGAATTTCGTATTTATTTATCTAATCAAAAGCCTATAAAATAATTTTGAAGCTTCTAGCTTTCAAAATGACGTAATTTTCATACAAACTTTCATCCCCTATTTCAACCCCTTACAGCCCTTTGTTCACATAAAAAGTAGCCTATGTCCTTTCTCAGGCTCTAAACTATCTCTGTACCAATTTTTATTCAAAACGGTTCCGTAGTTTAGGCGTGATTGTGTAACACACAGACAGACAGATTCGCATTTTCGCACTTATAATATAAGTAAGGATAATAAATAATGGGCGCTCAATTCATTAATGTCTTGACTAAAATTGACTAAAATTATTTAAAAAAACATAAGTGGGATCGATTTTGAATCTAATAACTAAATTAATTAAGGTTTAACCGCCAAACGACACAAACGTCACTTTGACAGCTCGAGCTGTCGTCCGGGCGTTCATAGGAACTCACCAGCTATCGCCAGCGTGACTTGAAACACCCCGTAGATAACAGTGACAGCCCCTGTACCCACGCCCAAGTCATCCAGGAATTCATTGTAAATGAACCCAAATACGGGTTGGTGAGCTGTGCCGGCTATCTGAAAAGAAAGAAATAAAATAAAGTTACATTCATACATATATTATAAAATCATCATCATCATCATCATCAGCCATTTAATGTCCCCACTGCTGGGGCACTGGCCTTCCTTATGGATGAATAAGGAGAATGAGCCATGACCCACCACGCGGGCTCAGTGCGGATTGGTGGGTATTAACGACTGCAAGTGCAGCCGGGACCAACGGCTTAACGTGCCTTCCGAAGCACGGAGGAGCTCGAGATGAAAAGTTTTTTGGTCACCCATCCCGTGACCGACCATTGCGAACGTTGCTTAACCTTAACGATCGCAGGCCGAGCGCGCTATCCACTGCGCCACGGGCTCCTCCATATTATAAAATACGATTCAATATTTCCTCGTGTCTGGGTGTAAGTAGTTATAACCGTCGCTCGTCGTTGTTTCCAATTTCCATAATAAAAGTTCAAGCTACTACAGTTTGGTATTCGAACAATGTATGTGCTGGGTCCGATGTTTATAAAACAAACAAAACAGAAACAAGTTTTTATAGTTAACAGTGTGTTTTAACAAGAAATAAATGAGAGCTAAACTAAAACTATACTACCTACCTACCTACTTAATAAGTTTTTGTAAATACTTCCTTTTTATGACAATATTTTTATTGACTATACTATTGTATTGTCATTCAAACCAAATCTGCAAAGTTTCAGCACAATTGGACACTGGGAAGTGGCCCACTGAAGTGGGTCAAATTTAGCTTGCAGCTAAATTTTTATTCCGATTGACCTGAAACTTTGCAGGTTTGGTTTGAAAAAAAAAGACAGAGATTTGCGAACGCACATGCATACATACACTTCAAGTTAAATAAAAGCCTGTAAAATGGAAATAACACTAAATATATTGCATCTTGCAAAAGAGACAATTTAAAGGAGTTCACACTAAAATTTCATTGAAAATATCCTTATGAGAAAGGTCATAGTCATTGCACAATAGGGTATTTTACTGTTGTTGAAATGTAGATATTTAATGATGACGTTAAAAAATATTGCAATTAAGAATACCAAATGTGAAAAAATAATTTGAATCTGTTTTATAATAAAAGAATTATAGTCTTTTTGATTTTGACTATAGCTGTCTCTTTCTAAAACGAAATCTTCTATGGCGTGACTATGACGCTACTAACTCACTGACGTCACAAAGATAGCGTCCTGTCCTTGTCTAATGATAATGTTTGAAGTCCTATATCTTTGAAAATATTCAAGATAATTCAAAATAAAAATTGTTTTGTGTAGCTAATATTCCGAAAAACATTTTAAAGAAATAAAAAAAAATCTGTAAAATACCGTATTGATTGGGCCCTTCAAGCCTTAACCAGAGCAGTTTTGCTACTACCAGGTGATCTGTGTTCTGAAGTAATAACTAACTTGCTTATTCGTTAGGTACCGGAAGCTTAGTTCTTGATTACTGTCTATGTCATGATATCTAAGTTATGCGATGTATGTCAAGCAATTAAACACGGACACTATGTTCAAAGGCGGCACGAACTATACTTGACCTATCGTCGTATTACATATCAATATCAAACCAGAATTTACTGGTTGTAAAATCTTAACATCATTATAATATTACTATTTACTATATTTTAATGGACACATTACTTGTTATTGCAATTAAGGTGGTTCGATCAGCTCAGTAGCGCCACCAATAGAAATAAATCATTTACCTACTATTTATCAAGGGTTTAGAATAAAAGTTTCGGTTATTTTGCGCAAATAGAAGAGTAAAGTGCAATTTTTAAGTATTTTTTCATGGCCTCAAATATGAGCATTAAGTTATGGATCTCGATATTGCTAAATGTGGCCACTTTTGGCACTATTGAAACTCACGACTTATTGCCTTAGATTGAGTTCTTGAAAGTATATTTATAAAATGCATTTTACTCTTTTATTTGCGCAAAATAACCGAAACTTTTAATCTTAGCCTTTAATAAAACGTAATTGATTAATTTCCATTGGTGGCGCTACTGAGCTGATCGAACCACCTTAAAGAGTTGTTGCTTAAGTCCATAGAGAACCACCTGTTTTTAACCGGCTCACTTTTTCTATTATTTTTTTAGCCTTCATCGCACCTGAGGTTAAGTGGTGATAAGGCTGAAGGTGGAGTACCACTACTCCTGGAGTTCTCAATCACTGATGAACTGGTTATCTTATCTTTAACTGCCGGAACACAATAATGCTGAAAACATTATTGGTATGGCGTCAGACTTAGATACGATAAGCCAGGCGGATTAAGGATACGTCCTACCACCAACCAAACCGAATACAATATGTACTCCCACTGGGAATCTATCCCAGGACCTCTGGTTCTGTAGTGGTGTGGTGGACCGGTGGTTTGAACTACCAGACCATAGAGGCGACCGATCGGGAATCGAACCCGGCACGTCAGATATAGCGATAATAACAAACAACGCTGCAAAACATAATGCACACAATTTTTTAGCAATTATTTAGTGAGCTATTTATACAATGAAACGTGCAGATAAATAATAAACAAGGCACGTTCATAAATTATTGAATATCATAGCGCATATTTGTAATAATTATCTCAGTTCGTAAACCGATTGTAGGGTAATTAAAAACTTGAAATATTTTGTTATCAGATGACGAGAATAATGGAGCACATGAAGAGTATCTATGAATATATACTTTTAAATTTTTTACTACGTTACATATAAAAAAAATTTGTTCATATACTTAAGTACCTACTTATACTTAATGTTTTTTTGTAATATCAAAGTTTTAAAATGTTTAAAATAAAAATAATTCTGCTTAGTACCTACGTACGTAACCGTTTAATCAAGAGAGAATCTAAACCTAATATTATAAAGAGGAAAGATTTGTTTTTGTTTTATTGTTTGTTTGTTTGTTTTTATAAAGTCAAAAACTACTGGACTGATTTTAAAAATTCTTTCACCGTTAAAAAGCTCCATTCTTTCTAAGTGACATATGCTATATTTAAAAAAAACGTTGAATCCATAATTTAAAACGATCCCAATGTAAATATTATAAATATTTATGTTAAGCAGTTATCATCCGAGTTTATGATTTCCAATAAGTATGAACTGTTCCTCGATGAACTAGCGCATATTTCCAGAAAGAATTTCGACCTCCATAGTTTGAATTTGTGAAACCAGTTTGCTCTAAGAATACTTTTTTAACTATGGTAGGCCGCGTATCGTTTACAAGCGTTTATTATAATTTAACGTTATGGACTTAATTACAAGACTTAATTATTTAAAAAAAACTGTCTAATTTTAGCTCGTCATACTCGACTGCTGTACTTTAAGAGCTCCTCAAACGTCGCCCTGTCGCTTTTCCTAAGTATATGTCAAACGTATAAACGAGACGCCATGATGTTTAAGATTAGACAATTCGGGCGTAAGATACCTAATTATTTTATGAAGAATATGTATTTTTACCTTAATCTATGTTAAGCTGGCTAGCTGCTACCATCTTATCTAAGTCAGACGCCATAACAAATGATACTTTCAGCATTATTGTGTTCCGGCAGTTAGAGATAAGATAGCCAGTTCCTCTGTGACTGAGAATTTGGAAGTACTGCGCTTCTATCTTCAGTCTTATCACAACTTAACATGATGTGATGTTCGTAACGTGTGATGAAGGCGAAGTGCTAGCCCGTTGTGGATAAAAAAAATGTAAAAAAAATCGTTTTATCATGTTGATAGTGATTATTATAAGATAAGCGCAGTCAGAAAATTCGTCCATTATTATTTAAATCCTTTTTACTATAAACTATAACCTTCCGCCGGTTTCACCTCTGCAAGTTTGTGATATGTTTCCGCCATAAAGGCTGATCAATTTACATTGATCCAGTAGATCGATCCAGTGTCGGCACTGGATTGGCACTGGATCAATGTAAACATGTTTCAATCCAGAACAGCGTCCAGTAAAACATAAATAAATAAACATCTTTATTTTCTTCACAAACAAAGGTATTAAAGTGAAATAACTACAATGAAGCTAATTTTCTAATTACACAAATAAAAGTACTTATAAATTACTTTGTGTTGTTTACATTGATCCAGTGCCAATCCAGTGACGCTGGATCAAGCTACTGGATCAGTGTAAATCAGTCTTAAAAAGTAGCCTCACCCGCCAGCTCCCAAATAGTCCCATACCAAATTCACGTCGATCCTCAGCTTCAATTTGATGTAAAAGACGGACAAACAAACAAACTTCTTTCACAATAATTATAATATTGTTATGGAAGTATGGATGATTATTTTACTCGTTAGTTGTGCATCAATTTTTTCCAGATTTTCTTTATTTAAATGTGTGCTTATACGGGCATATAAAATCGACACGTCAAGCAATTTAGAGCGATGGAAAAATGTAGCAACCTGTTGCTGAGATACGACCACACAATACCACGACAAAATATGTCAAGGTTAGTATGCAGCAACTTTAAAAACTAGGCAATACGAGTAACCTCTAGGGCCTATTTCTCTCGCGAAAACAAGACGTAGTTATACGTATAAATGAGACAGAAAAAAATACTAAAGATATTCGGACATTGAGAAATGTGGAATATGAGCAATTAGAAGCTCCAGATTGCTCCACTTATTTGCTCCAGATTGATCCATTATAGTAACCAAGTATTTTTTGCCAAAAGTCAACACGTGACTTTTAAGGCTGATCATATCTTAACTAAAGCTTATCATTATCTTAAGTGCCCCGGTAACGATCAATCGTCATTCGTCAATTGTTACGTGATTGACCGTTTCAATTGAAGATGCGAATGATAGAGCTTCAATCGATGCGTCAATTGCTCGCGCCATGTTTCTCACCGAAAAATCTGTCAATCGCACAACGAGACGATCAATTGGTAGCGTTATTCGCGATTGTCGATGAGCTTTCCATCATTCGCATCAATCACGTAGTTTCGAATGACAATCGCTTCAATTGCCTCTGTAGACGATCATTTGGTCCGTCAATGACGTAAACATTGTCAATTGCGATTGATCGTTACCGGGGCACTTTAGAACTTAAGTTCGCAGCTGTCTACATGGTAGTCAAACTTAAGGCCTTGACATAATCCTAGATTTAGTATGTGCAAGTTATGTGGGTACAGTCTAAAAAGTATTTCCATTTATTTTTAACGTTGTATGTTGTTTGTGTAGCCTTTGAATTTTCGTAAGTTAGTTAGGTTACCAAAATGTTTGCTAAAATAAAAGCTTTTAATGTAGTTTCTTATATTCATCTTTTGCCTTAATATATCGTGTTCGTGTGTCACGAGCGTATAAAAAAATATTTCTGGAAAGATATCAGTATATTATTAAAATATGTATAAGACTTTCATAAGTTAAACAACGATATGATAGTGAATGATGCAATATTTTAAACTTTTTATAAAAGTTTATATTCTTAATACCTACTAGTAATAACGATATAAATTTTCTGTTATCTGTTTTTAATACTTAGATGTAATTGCAGAACAAAAATTACTTGAACATTATAATTACAAAATTATAATGTGATTTCAATCAGCAATAGCTGATTGAAATTTTTATTTATTATTTTTAAAAATTATTATTTTCACGTTTTTCATTGAAATATCAATGAAAAACGTGAAAATAATAATAATTTGCATTCGAAGAATAATGCCTTACAAATTATTTCATCATTTAATTTATTGCTGACGGAACAATGTCGTGAATTAATACTGGTCCATTTAATTTTAATCGAGCGAATTTAGTGGCAGAATATGGTAATTATAAAGTGACAATTTGAAGGAGTGAAGTGAATTTTAATTAAATGGATTAATGGATTGGATCGCGGTACTGCTTAGATAAAGTTGAAGTAGGTAAGCAGCAAATTGTGTTAATTAAAAGTTTATAAAATTAAATAATGTATTTGTTTTGTAGAACTTAGAAGTGGTAATTTAAAAAGACTCGTATTATTAAGAATTTGGATTTATTATTTAGATAAAATTATTTTTATGAATATTAAAAGTACCTACTATATTTTGACACTCAATTATTGCAGTAAATAGTCGCATTACTTTTAATTGACAAATTATTAAAGTAGTTTTTTTATTTTAAAAATTAATATAAAAATGTACTTACAAATATCAGGGACAGGCCGACACAAATGAGGTACCCCCAACCCCCTTCAGGGGGTATATATTCGTATTTATCATCATCACTCTCACACGTTTTGTCACTCATTTTCTTTCCTAATTTACTTTCCATATTCACGACTCCACCTTACCCGAATGCTTCCACAAACCTTAGCTGGTGGTCTAATAAATCCTTCGTTATCGTATATATTATTCACAAAAGGTTTGTCTAAGCATTATATTTTACAGCACTTTAATTGCCTATATGTAAACTGTATTATAATGACAAATAGAACCCTCGGATTTTCCACAAACACAATTGACAAACAAGTGATATGAAACTAGCAAAATACTATAATTTAAACATACAGTGGAAACATACGTGTCATAAAATTGTTTATTAATTATTTTTGGTTTATATTGAGGTTTTTTCTCTTATTTAATTGTTTTAATTTTCACTCCGTTGACGCGTCTTTTTATTAGTTAATTTGTTTGACTATTATCTCGCACGTCGGCGTGACTAGACGGACAGAAAGCAGATGACCTACTTATACCAGGGGACTGGTCAGATCTTGGACTATCGGCATAATTAACTAAAGTTTTTTAAGACTTCGTAGTTTTTTTTCTTTATCACACTATTTGGCAATACATGTATTAGGTACACTTAATATGTAGACCGTTGTTTTTAAACATATTTATGTAACAATTACACATATTAAAATTGTGAAGTATTTAAAAGGTGCATTTAAAATGATTAAAAAAAAGCAGTGAAAAAAGGTATTATACGCAGCAAATAACAATTTCTAATTCGGTAATAAACACACGTAACATAACACTCGCAATGCTGGCATTATATAAACACATAAGTAAATAATTTAAGTAGGTATAACAAATACACATTGTAAAACCAAAAAGACGCACGCACAAAATAAATGACTAAATATCATTATACTTACAAAATGGCAAGTTTCGTGATATGTACCGGCCAATGAAAGGTAACGGACAGACTATCCACAGTTGACCTGCTTTAAGACTGATTTAAAGATCGCATAAACCTACGTGAGCGTGATCGAATCATTGTATGAAAAATGTTTATAATTTATTATTGGTGCGGCAAATAATTTAAATTATTGTGAAGTACCTATGTATTAGAAAAAATCGAGCCGTCTCGTAACTAGCTCCGATGGGAATCGAACGACGTCCTTTCACTGTCCGGGCGCATGCTCTAACCACTGAGCTCCGGAGTAGTTTTTCATTATAAAAAATGCATTGTGAATGCAAAAAAGTTAAAATGTTTCAAATAAAATTTACTTAAATTATATGACGCGTCAACATTCTGTGTCTTCGCTAACTCACTAAATAACATGTTACATTCATTACTTACTATTAATCTCATCTCTATGGCATCAATACGAGGCATTGATATTCACATAATTTTTTAAAACTGTAAATAAATATTCAAATTTGTATTAAGTAAGAAGGTACTTTTATTTATTTTATTTTCATCTCAAAAATTGATTAAAAGTAAATTAAACACACCATTTATATCTAACGCTACAGCTTATTTTAAAGTAAATAAACCTTACAAGAAAACCATTATCATTTAATATTCAGATCTATGATTAACTAAACATTTGCATGTCTGACTTATACTGGTATACTAGTTTTTATTCAACGTGTTAATGCTAGTACATTGAACTTAAACAAATTCCAGTCAAGGTGAAACTTCATTATTATTATTACTTTTCGATTTATAGTTGTGAAATACTTAGTTAAGATATAAAGAAAACGATCAGCGTTACTAAATAACAATACAAAGGTGGGTTTCAACGTAGTGCTACAAAACATTGGTCGAATAAAAAGCAATGGTTGCTTTCACAAACTTATTTATAGCTGTAACTTTAAATATGCCAACAGACTAGTTTATGAACTTGATGTTTTACGTCATTTGTGTCGTCATTCTGCTTCCGATGATCTTATGCATGTCTTAATAGTCTAGGAATTAGTCTACTATCTCTGGATTCATTAATTTTCTCACGATATCAATATTATTATGACCTTTGACGAAAACTGCATCAGTCTCATTATGTCAAAGTAGACGTCATAATGATGTCATATTTATTAATTAAAAAACACAAGACTGAAAAGTAAAACATATTTTATCATAAAGTGTACCAAAAACTAACGTTATTTAAATAAAATGCTCATTGCACGAAGTAAGGCTCTTTAGGAGCGGAACCCAGTGTTTGGTGAAGTAGGGTCTTTGTTTGAACAATGGGAATTAAAGGATGACGGGTAAATTGTCATATCATATCAAAGTACATTAACACTCCTCGTGAAATATTTTCTAATCTTGACAGGCAAGAAAATTAATGAAAAGGACATCATCTATTTTGGTCCAAATTTGAAAATGCCGGCTAATAAACAAAAAAGTGATATTCTGATCTATCTTGCGTCCCTTAACATTTATTGTTATGGCACCAAAGCTGTAAGTAACTTCATTTTTTTAAGTTAAAAAAGTTTGACTTTTATACATTGTCCTAGATAATATAACTTCAATAAATGAATCATTCTACCCAATAATAAGATGATTTCAATTAAATGAATTACCTAAAACAAGTGTCATACTCATAGCCTGTAGTTCATGTCAAGAGTAATTATAAAAAAAAGCAAATGGAAGCAAGGGGAGGTGCGGTGGCAGGTTTCGCGAAACAAAAGACAACTTTTTTCCTACCTGATTTCTTGCTACCTGCTTTCGTCCTATCATTACTATTTTTTACATTAAAATAAATCAAATGCATTTTATTAAGGGGTATGCAGAGTCTGTACGAAGAATTAGTTGTTATATTTTGTTTTATAATAAGATAAGAAGCTAAGTAATCGCAGGCTATTTAATTTGTTTTAATTAATTCACCTAAGAAAAATATGAAAAAAACTGACTTTTCAAAGTCAAATAAATCCAAGAGTGGTGCTACAGTTTTGGTGCCCTAATAAGAAATGATGAAGAGGGCGAGTTCTATAAAAATAAAGTACTTTTTTACCTTTGCCGGCACTTTCACATTTGGACCAAAATTGTATGAAGCCAGGTTGATGTCCTTTGTGGAGTAGGAACTTATTAAATCAAAAAACTACCACTAGTAGTATTATCAAAATGATTAATACATTTAAAATCCTTCGATTATCATAATTTCAGAACCACATGGTTAGCGTGTGAACATTTAATTTCACAACACTTCGGTATCACTGGCGTATTGCCTACCATGACCCTTTTTCCCTAGACTGCACACAAGTCACTGTGAAAGACGTAAATAATATTATATTCTTGTACCTACTTAGATTCATATACTAATGCAATAAGTATGCATAATTCACTAGGCAGGCATTTATCAAAATGACACAAAAATTATCAGCTATTCAATATTATACTCGTAGTATTTCCTTTTGACCACTTGACAAATTCCCAATGTGAGATTTTAATTTAATTGACGTAAGGAATGTACTTACCTTATTTTTGTTAAAAAATCGGCCATGTCGGACTCGCCCATGAAGGGTTCCGTACCCACTTAACGTACCGATTACATACACCTAGCAAAAATACCACTATCATTTTTCACTAGAAAAAATAACTTTGTTTTTTAGTGTTCGTATGAATGACAAAGTTATGACTATTTGCGGTTTTCTAAAATGGGTTATATCATAAAAACTTGTAAAGCCTACTCAGCTGTGATAGTTTTCCTTTTAACTTCGTCATATACCTACAACTATCGTGAATTTTTTCACGTATCCAAAAATAACCATTTGGCTGGTAGGGGGGGAGGGGGACACTTGCCTCTAACAAAATTTTGCACTTCAAAGCTTAATAATTCACAAACGGATGCCTCAAAATTTTACTTTACCACTTCGTCGCGCCGTGATTAATTTGTATAATTCATGCTAAATTACAGCTTTCTAGTACTAAGAGTTTATGAGCTAGGCTGGGGACAGACCAGACGCACATGGCGAAACTAAAAGGGTTCCTTGTTGACTACGGAACCCTTAAAGAACAGCGTTGCAACCAAACAGTTATTATTAGAATGCGCATATTTTTAGTACCTTTTACCTTATGTGAATCTGTTTCGTAGTCCGTCAAGTTTTGGTATGCACCGTTTCACTCATGTCTCATTTGAATTTTGCTTAGATGTGCTCAGGTAGTTCAGTAGCCTTAGAAAAACGACTAAGAAAAGCTATCGTTATTATCGTATTATTTTGTATGAAATAAAGATAACATTTTTAGTGACGACATACACAAAAAAACAGTTCAAAAGTAAAAAAAAATAAGAAAAGAGACAAAAAAACTAGCATGTCGCCAACTAGGCCCCATCCTCAGCATAATGTTGCAGCGGCAAGAGGCTGACACTGCAACGCTGATATTCTGGAGGGACCTATTTGGTGGATGGTGGACGTATGAAAACCAGAGTAGCGACTCTTTCGGTCGTTTATGGGACAAAAACAAAAATAGATATTTGACGACAACACTTTGACAGCTTTTGAATGATGGTATTGAAAATAAAACGAATGTCCGTAATCACAGTGGAGTTTTTGGCGCCATTTTGTCGGGTTCGATCATAAGTGGATATTGGATTTTGTGACTCAAGATGGGTGTAGTTTTATGCCCTAAGTGTCTACGCAACTGGACGATGTATGGAACTATCTCGGTAAAGTGATGCCTAGTATTTTATTGTAGTGGTGATTACTTACGTCAGCAAGTATTATTTTCGAGAAGGCTGACTTTTCATACTTGATACCAAATACTCCAAGAAGCATTGAAATAAGTTACACAACTACCTACATTCTTATGAAAACTTAAGAAACTATAACAATATTCAAGAATTGGCAGTATGGCTTAATGTCTTCGCCTGTCCTACAAAAGAACGAAATTCTTTACACTTATCACAGTTTAGGGCAAAGAATACTAAAATATTACTACGGACGGCTAGGACTACTGTTCTCGTCCTTGCAAAAGAAATTATGAGAATAAATTGCTAGGTACCTATTGCAGTTTCTTTTCACGTGCCAATATCACGAATATTTAAAATAGCAAAGAACAAATTATAATTTTATTACTTACCAGAATTAAAAGGGCTAAAATTATAAAATACATAAGTACTTAAATGTCTATGTCAACCTAAGGTTTTTCCCCTATTTAAATAATACATAGAATAATGATGATTGATACTTAGAGCTTCATATTGCGCAATGTTAAGATTATATTTCGTGCTAGCTTTTGAAAAACTAGTTCCTAGTTTTAATAACTTGTTAGTGTTACCGGTTCGAACTGGATTCTCAAAATGCAGATAAAAAAATGTTAACTGTCTTTGCACGCGGATTACTAAAACGGCTATAGCACAGAATAAATTCTACCAGTATTCCACCTTCGTATAAAATTTCGTAACACAGTTCTCACTATGTAGTATATCTCTCTCTTCTTTCAAGAGATTGACGACCTCTGTGGCAGAGTGGTTTGGAACCCAGAACCTCTAGAGATAGCGGCACCTTGAAAACCGGGCGCGTACACCACTCGGCCACAGAGGTCGTCAAATGTATGTGTATGTAAGTGGTCATACCTAACCCATTGTTGTTTACAGTGCTCAAGCTACTATAGTTTGGTATGGGAACAATGTATGTTGTCATGGTGTCCAATATTATGTTTATTTATCCTTCCAGATCATGCTGAGAGAGAGAGAAGGACAGCAAGATACATTATTATAGTGTAGTAACACTTTGGCAACACTATTTCTAGTTCTGTTTAGATGTGAATATTACCCCAGGGTTATTTTTTATACAGGGTGTTTGTTTAAAGATGTACATTACTTCAGGGGGTGAAAGTACCCATCAATACAATCAACTTTTACTATGGGACCAAGTGCGATATCGCGACAAAAAATCGGCTGTTTCATACAAAAGTGCAATACCGAAAGGGCCAAGTTAGATGTCAGGCCAGACAACCGTATTTATTCTGTGGCTACAGTAACTCAAACGCACAACTTTTGGCAAGATTTTTTTTGTGCCGTCTGGATTTTAATATTACACCTGTGACTATGATTTTGTGTAGGTATACTTATTTGCTATGATATTGGTACATAACTAATTGGGTATTTGACTGTTGTTGAAATGTAGATATTTAATTATGACATTCAGAAATATAACACTATTGAATAACAAATGTGAAAAAAGAAATTCAATCTGTATTATAAATAGCGAATTATGAGCTGTTTAATTGTGACTCTAGCTATCTCTTTCTAAAACAAAATTTTCTATGGCGAGAGTATGGCGTTATAGAAATGTGACGTCACGTTTCTATGGCGCTCTCCTTGTCTAATAAGAACGTTTGATGCTCTTTATCGCTCAAAATATGCAAGATATTTGAAAATAAATACCCATGTGGTGTTTCTACTAATTAAATGAACATTATATGTCAATAAAAAAAATCAGTCAAATACCCAATTACTATATGCTCATTGAATCTTTCAAATTAATGGTAATAATGATGAGAGGTGTATTTCCACGATCATTAATTAAATTAAACGAATATCACTACATATTGGCAGAGCAATTACTTTACAACAGCAATGCTACTTTATCGGGTAATGAACTGATATGATTTATTTATAACTAGTTGATTGAAGGGTAATTGTATATTTATATTTCACATAGTAATTTATCAATCTATTTGACATTGTTTTCGCAAACTATTCCTTATCAGTAATGATGAAAACAAACGTTGTGACGAACATATCTACCTCTTAAAATAATTCAACTACTTATAATTATTTTACTTTTTCCATATACGTTATTTATGATTGCTAATCACCCTACAGAAACTGTCTTGTAATACTTACTAGCTGCTCCGTGCGGCTTTACCCTTGTGGTACTCGTTTCGAAGGAAAAATCGCTCAAAAACTCAAAGAAAAGAAGTTTTTAAAATGGACCGGCCGGCAGTTTTTGATTTTATCCATAACAAAAAAACTTTGTGTAAGTAGGTAGACGAGTTTTATCAATTATTTTGATACAATTATGTTACATGCTGGAAGTTTTCAGATGTGATCACGCCTCTCACTGCATGTATATCCATAAACGACGCGTCTGATAAAAAGTAGGTAGTATGTACACACGGCGGCACATCAGACTATACATGTTGACCTTGAGACCGCCTTTATGCCGTACGTAATAAAAGCTGTTATCGCAATTCAACTGTTTAACTTGATGTGCTGCCGAGTGTACCTAGATACTTAACTAATTATCTGTTAATTTTTTATATTTTATTCTATTGCCCTCTTTAGTATTGTTATATTCTACTCTATTCTATTGTATCATACATGAAATCACCATGTTAAGCTTTACGGATAATCTATTTTCAACATATTATGAATATATATGGCTGGTGTTCGCGCAGCAAGCGCATCAGGCGGAAAACAGTTGAATGAAAACAGTACCTACAAAAAATAAGCTATTGCCATAATTGAATTTCCACAAAGTTTTCTCTGATGTGTTTTTCATTTATATAATGCTGTCTTCTAGCTTTAAACATATCCTTTGTCAAACTTATGGTAGAAAACTTAAAGTAAACATCAAAATGACAGTGCTACTTCCGTACGTTATTCTAATTGTTTTAACCACAGGTGTTATTGTTGAACGAAGTTTAACCAATAAAAAATATTGAACCTTTCCAGACGACAGTAGTTTTACATAACTAATTATTTTTTGTAATTTTTTATTTACATGTTGTGATGGAAAAAAACATTAATTAATTCGAGCTTAGTGGACCGCGTAGCGGATTTGTTTAGGGCTCATGGTAGCTGCAATTTAATAGATAAACAACATTAAATTACGTCACGTCCGTCGTAACTTTCCAAATCTATAAAAATTTAATAAATTTTCCACGTTCGTGTATGCTGTGTCACTTCAAAATGGCGCTACTGCATTAGCTGTTTCTTTAGTTTAGTAACATTTTTATGAACCAGACAGTTTTTTTTATATTATACTAGTTTTCTGCACGTGTCTTCGCCCGCGTGGACTACACGATGTTATCCCGCGGGAATGTGATGATTTCTGGGATAAAAAGTAGCCTATGCCTGCCTGTTGCTCCATTTTGACGTGACAGACGGACAAACAAATAAACAGTGGTGTGTTACTGCGGTGGTGTTGTATGAGGCGGGTCGTTACGTTCTATGAAATTTGGTTGAGCGAAGCGATGGCTGGTTCGTGCGTCATGCTCGTGAACGGGTGCTGCCAGTGGGAATGGGTTTACTCCTGACTGGAAATATATTCTTGTATATTTATTTATAGTTTATACTTGCAGTTTTCTTATTAGTATAGTAGTAGTAATAGAGATAAACTCAAACCCCCTTATTCCAAAACGTGGACTAAAATAGTCCGTACTAAACTGGTGCTGTCACTTTCATTTTCCAAATTGAAGACAGAATTAGCATCAATTTTAAACCAGGTCTAACTTTAGTCCACGATTTGGAATTAGGGGGAAAACTTCTGTCCCTATTTTAATATTTTTTCACCAGTTAAAAGCTACATTATTCCCGAGTAACATAGGCTATATTTTATCCCGCTATTCCCACGGGAAAGGGAACCAAAAATGCGGGAAGCCTCTTCTAGTCGGTAAAATAAACCAATACAAAGCCACTTGCTTTTATTAGGTAAATAAATACTTACTGTAATGACGCGCCGTCGTGCAAATCTACACAGAAAAAAAGGATTTCTCTAAGTAAGAAAAATAGTTTTCTTGGCATATTATGTTATTTCAAGGCAAATTGTCTTAATACAAATAATGTTTATTCATTTTCAAATAATGGCAGTCTTAAAACAAGAAATATATTTTCTTGTTGCAATTTTTACAATCAAGAAAAAATATCTTTAATTAATAATAAGTAATATTAATCCAAAAAGTTCAAATGTTATTGCTTCAATACAAAGAATTGCTTAATTCAAACTGAAAGTTTATTTATCACAATGATACAATTCATTCAATGAAGAAAATATTATCTTGAATCATATCTTGAGCAAATTAAAACAATAATCTCTTGAACTATTGACATCTAATCTTATTTTAACTAAATAGCTTGGTTTGCTACAAAATGTTATAGTGCCTTGTTTCAATTAAATATAATATTGAAAAAAGTTAAAAATATTTTGACTCAATAACCACCATGTCTCTACCTTAATTATATTTTTTTTGGTATGTTGGTGTTGTTCTTGTTTGTTCTGTTTGAGAACATTGAGATTGTGAATTGAGATTTTTGTTTTCTGTGGTGGTGGAGTTGGAGTGCATTATCAGATCAGATATCTCTTGTGGTGTACACTGGTACTTGTATTGCGAAGTGCGACATCGCGACGTGTGAAACTGTGAACAAAATGAACGAAACTAACAACATAGTGACTCTTCTCGAGGCAAATGATGTCCCTTTAGGAGTAATAGGAGTCTTTGTGTGTTTGTACCCATTAGTTTTACTGGCCTGGCTATTGGCCAGCCTTGGATAAGAGTGTTGTTGAAGCGCCACCTATTCATGCAAAAATTATAATTTTTTACGTTACGTTTTTTTGTGCTCTTTTATTAAATGTCACGATGTTTCAGCCAAATCGCAATGGATTACTTAAATGTAACATTTCTGTTTTACATTTTAGCAAATACCATAACAACAGAGTTGTTCTTCAAACTCATTCCAGAAGAAAAATTAATTATTAAAATAATTAAATTTATTTTTATATAAATAATAAAAGTAATGTACTTACCTACATTTTTCCTATGTACACTTATGTATGTACTATTTAGTAAATTTATTGAATCTATGAGGTACACTCAGTACCATATTATAAAGTTGTGATCTCAATTATCGTTGCTTTTTGTGTAAATAAATATTTTATAAAAATAAAATCTCTTTTTATTTTGTTGAAGAACACACATGTTATATGATTTTCTGTTGGTTCCTTGTATGTTGTTTTTGACTTTCCTTTCAGAAAACGACTCCAGAACTTCTATTAGGACAATTGGGAGTTCCTGAGCCGTATTTTATTAGTTTTAGTTTAGTTAGTTTTTAAAATAAAATAAAATAAAAACCAAACCTGACATTAAAAACTCTTAACACAAACATTTAAGACTATTGTAGCGACATCTGGACGACGACGCACACAACACAGACGGCAACTACAAGAACGCAACCACAGATGGCGCTACCTAACGCTACCGCAACAACTTCTACGCGCGCCTACAAATATACATGAAATTACTACATCGCGCAAGCAAAATAAATCCATCAAGTTGCTATATATACAACTTTCATCCATCATCAACTAGGACAGTAGTCCCCGGGCTAACACCACCCTAGTCCGGATAAGAATGACATAACATCAGTCTTCCTTTAATTAGCTGCATCTCACATCATGCACTAAAGTGGTGTGACCCCTACGGAGCACAATGGAGCACCTTCATCACCAGCACACCGTCATCACCAGCACACCGTCATCACCAGCGCCAAGCACCGTCTTCACCAGCGTCAGCTCCGTCTCCACCAGCGCAGCCATCCCCTACTATATCACCCAGCAGTCTCGCACAGCAAGCCAGCTTCACCCCGCCTCAAGGTCTCAGCGCAGCAGCATCCAAACGCAAAGCTACACATACAATTGCACACCCGACCTGGCACTCACGCAGCCCACCTGGAAGCACCACGGGGCACCATTCTCCAGCGTGGCACGTCTGCGGGCCATTGAACCAAGAAATATTTTTCCCGTTACAAGAAAGGTTATTCTTTATCGAAGGTAGCTTAAATTTAAATTTAAAATAGTAGTTATTGGTCTGAGGATATAATTTTCTCATACTAAAATAAACACGTTTGAAACAAGTAAAACAAGTGTTAAAGCTAGATTTATTATTGTTTAAAGAAAAGTTTGTTCGTTTAAATTAAGCATATAATTTTTTTCAAGTGAAGTGATTTCTTATCTGAATTGAAATCAATATTTTCTTGAAATAAAAATACATCCTAAGCTTGTATCAAGAGAATTATCAACTTACATTAACAATACTAACAATTCTTGGTTTAAGATGAATTATCTTAAATTAATCGAGAATTGTTTTAATTCAAGATTATTTCAAATATCAGTTTGAGATTATTATTTTTTTAATGTAAGAAAATATTAGTTTCAATATATATGAGGCAACCATAATCTTGGTTTAATGCAACTTGCTTTCATGCAAGATTATTTCACTTATTCGGAGTAAACCGTTTTTTCTGTGTACACTTCCTTACAACTTCATCATAATAATACTTTCTCACAAATAAACAAGTTAATCTTAGATATAAAATTATGCAGATTCTTGTTTCACTCTTGTGTCAATTTAGATTATGTGAACATGGAAAAAAACAATATGTAAGTAAGTACGTTTAAAATATCTATACTAATATTATTATCATGGCAAAATTTTATAAAATATTTTATTATCTAAAATTTTGCCTATAAAATTAAAGTACCTATACCCGTCGACATTTTGTTAACAGTGTACAATGCCCTAGCAAACAGTAGGTATATTATATCGTACGAACTAAGGGACATATTACATTATCATTTATCGGATCATTTATTGGATCATAGATCTATGAGCCAATGAAATTGGATAATGTAATATTATAGACATATGATTCATTTTCCGATACCTACATTATAATAGTCAATTATATTGGATCAAATATATGATCATTTAAATGATCCGAGATATATGATAATGTAATATCCCCACTAAGTATACCTTTAAAACCTATTTGGACCAGATATTCAACATTCAGTATCAGCTCATAAGCAAACTCATAAGTAGTTCCTCTTAAAATAAAAATAAACAAATATTGTGAAGACCCAAAGGGGCTTTATGAGTACTGTTGAGTTATACCAATTCATAATAAAGTGAAATATGTTCTACTTATTGACCAATACTTTAACGAAGCCATTAAAATCCCTGTTAAGCATATTCATATGAAAACTACCATAAGTAAGTAAGTTAGTAGCAAGAAAATATTGGTTGTTTTGTTCAACAGCGAATACGGTAGGTAAAAGAATTTCGCGATATTTAATTCCACACCTTAATAATTACTTAGCAATTTGATAATTGATAATTGCTTACTTAGATGTACATATTGAATTACTAAATTCAACGCAATCCATAATACAGTTTTAACTAATGCATCTAATGCCAGTTCTGAATGGAGCACCTGTGCGCGGACTCACTCACTCGTGATGTTGTTGGTGTGCGCAAGCGCAAACAGCGATGCACATTTTTTCCTGTCCGGTGCTGCGTAGATTTCGCTCAGTACAGTAAACAGATGATGTGTCATTAATTTATTTATTACCATTTACTTGTATTGAGAACTAGAGTATCTAGTAACAAACCTAACATAGGCTCTAAGATACTTTTAACCAATAATGTACTTACCTTCATTTTTGGCAAATTAATTATTTAACCTAATTAAGATAAAAACTGCAAACAAAAACACATTTCCAAAAAACACTTAAAAATGAAAAATAAATTGAATCATTCAATTCAAAGTACGAAAGTGTGGGACTTTTTCTAATTAATCTTGGAACTTACTGATCTGATTGAAGTCGGTGCCAAGTCATAATTTGATAGGTTACAATTCACACAACTCTGCGCACGAGATAGTGTATTTTTGTTTCACTATTTTAAGTATTTGTTCTTGTTACTTTCGGCTTGACACCGACTTCAATCAGATCAGTAAGTTCCAAGATTAATTAGAAAAAGTCCCACACTTTCGTACTTTGAATCGAACGATTCAATTTATTTTTCATTTTTACGTGTTTTTTGGAAATGTGTTCTTGTTTGCAGTTTTGTTTTTTTTTTTGAAGACAGTTAAAATTACTTTTTTTCATTTCTCTTTGACTTAAAAACTAAAGAACCGATTGCCCGGAGTGGCATAAGGTATAGGTATTTTATCCCGATATTCCCTAGCGAAGCGGTTAGCGCCCACAGCCTGCGAGCCTGCGAGGTTGCCTCGTTGAGGTTCAGCAAGTTTCGCAATGGCCGGCCCCGGGATGGGCGACCAAAACTTATTATTTCGCGCTCCTCCGTGCTTCGTATAGGCACGTTAAGCATTTTAACCCATTAAATAGAGACTAATTAAGGGGGGTTATCTTACAAGTGGTCCGGTAGCAAGTACTATTATTTCTGTGCCGGTAGTTCTGAATTTTTGATATGTTGTCTATGATGGTTAGTGAGTATTAAAAATGCAAAATGCACAATTCCTCGACGTCCGCCCCCGCCGCCGCCCCATATTGAAAAAATTGGCAGTTTTTTCAGATTTTCGCTTATATCTTCATTTAGGTGCATTTCAGCCAGAAGCAATTGTTGACAATGTTGTAGAGAATTAAATTTTCTATAATTAACGGTTTAAATTTTGTTTCTAAGACAGATAGTTACGCAGATATTCATTAAAAAAAAAAAGATTTTCCATACATTAATTTGTCAAACTTCTAAATAACAGGGTGCAAAATGGGCCCAGTGTCGTAGCACTTTGAAACCTTATTTAATATATACTAATGAATAATTACAACATTTTATTATATGGCGACGAAGTTGAATTGTGAAAAATTAAAAATGCTACAGTAGTTCAAAAAGTCTTGAAATTTTCGCTTACATCTTCGTTTAGCTGCATTTTAGCCAGAAAAAGGTCGTCACAATGTTGTAGAGAAATAAATTTTCTATTATTGATCTTTTAAATTTTTTTTCTAGGACAGATAGTTTCGAAGAATTGTGCATTTTGCATTTTAAATACTCACAAACCATCCTAGACAATATATAAAAAAAATTAAACTACCGGACCACTTGTAAGCTAAAAATCCACTATTATTCACTGGACTATTTGGTCCCGGCTGCATTTGCTGTCGTTAATACCAACCAATCCTCATTGGGCCTACATGGTGGGTCCAAGGCCCATATAATCCATCAATGGTCTGATGGCTGATGATAATGAACTAAATGTATTGACTCAGCCAGATAACATAAATGTATTACAAGACGTATAAAACCGCCTTCAAAAAAACCACTTCAAAAAAGTAAGAAATAATTCCTCACCAAATAAATAACGTAAGTACTTTGAAGTCGGGCGTGAAACATGTACAATTTTTTTGTTGTTTTTGTTAAAACCCGCCCGACTTCAAAGTACTTACGTTATTTATTTGGTGAGGAATTATTTCTTACTTTTTTGATGTGGTTTTTTGAAGGCGGTTTTATTTTTTTATAAAAATAATTTTTATTTCACTCTTTTTAGTGCATCGTGCAGGCAATTTACGTGTTTTCTGGTAAATAGGTATGTGATCAAACTGAAAACCTCCTTTTCGAAGTCGGTTAAAATACCTTGAGGTATCCCCTTTTTAACAAAACAAGAATCATCTAAATCGGTTCATAAACAAAGGAGTTATGCCTAAAGATACGTATTAAATTTACATTAAGTGGTAACGAAAACGACAGTATTTTCAAGATTTCCTGAAAACTACTGAACGGATTTCAAAATTTCAAAAAATGGGACCAACTTGGAAGCCAACCTGATGTAATAACGTTTGAACCATTTCAATCGGTTCAGCCGTCTTCGAGTAATCGGTGGACATACACAAAAAAAAAAAAAAAAGAGAAAAAACATACATACAGACGAATAGAGAACCTCCTCCTTTTTGATTTAGAAGTCGGTTAAAAATGACAAACTTACATAACTAGTCTCTGTTGAATTTAGTTACTTAGCAGTACAAAATCAAATGGTTGTTCAGACTAAATGTTTCTCATGTTTGTGTTGTATAAAATGCTAATTTTGATTTGCACAATGTCAAAAGTTTTCCACTCCATCAGAGTTGTTGATTTTAGTTTTCTGGGTCAATGGCTAAATGTTTAGTGTGTTCTGGTTTTTATGTAAATTTTAAACTCTTTCTATTTACTTTATCAAGATTCTCTGGGAGCTTAGTGAGGTAGCGGCTTGCAATCTCAGTCTGTGATTGTTAATTAAGCAAGTTTCGTATTGGTCGGTCACGGGATGGGTGAACAAAACTAATAATATCTAGCTTCTCAGTGCTTCAACAGGCACGTTTAACTGTTGGTACCGGCTGAATTTGCAGAGGTTAACTTAATCTAATACGGGGTTATTTGTCGAACTCAACATCTTCGCGAACGCTTTTAGTTTGACATTCATCACCGTATTGGTAAAGGCAGTTGAATAAAATATTTGTATTACTGCAGCAATGGTTGAACAACATCTTTCAAATTCATCTGAAAACTATTGCGATAGATATTCGAGTTAGACAAACAAGCTACAGGGCCTGTGGTGGTTCATAGCTTATTCCCCTTGGTACAATTCGGATGTTAGCGGCAAGGCAGGGTCGCCCGATTCGAGCGACCGAAATGGGTCGCGGGGCCGGCCGCACTGCTTCGTATGGATTTTTATGAAACACTGACCTTATAATAATATACATTGTACTCTATGCACTGACCGATGCAAGCGACCGCGTCACGCAACCTATGGGCGTGGGTAGCATATTTTAAACTAAAGGGTGCTAAACGTGTTATTACACCTTCCTAAATATGGAAAGCAATTTAATTGAATTTTTAAATTAATCTTATGCATTCACTATGCAATTCTATAAGTATAGGATATATTGTCTTGAAGTCTGAGTTCAAATCCCGTTAGAAAATCTACTGTGGTACCTACTGTCTGATTTTATTCAATTAAAAATGTTTCCTATACAAAACTACCATAATTTAGGCTTTAATTTTATTTATTTAATCTAAGCTCCTAGAGTACCTATATTTTACTCAAATTTTGCTTTGCTTATTTAGGAATCTCATTTAGGAATCAAGTGAAAAGTCTCTTAGGAGCTTAGAAGTTAAATCTAAAATGATGAAATTGGGTAAAATTGTTTTGCTTATCTAATGAAAAGAGTCAGTCGCTTCGGTCGCGCGACCCTGCCGTGCCGCCAACATCTGACGCTGCTCTAGCAGTTGGGACATGAATTAACAATGTGAATGAATTGCTATTGGATTATGAAATGGGGAGATGTCGCTGTCTTTAAACATACTGATTCCAATCGATCTTTAAAATAAAAGACAACAGTTATTTCTTTTCATCTATATTTTTATCATGATTCTTCTGTCTTTTGTCGCTGTGAACTAAAATCGTCCATACAATGAAGCAAGCTGTGTTTATCGCTGTCAATACGTAGAATGTGATAACGTAGCTATTGGTGAAATCACGGATGGCGCCTGGGAAAATAAAGATAGTAATGCTTATTATTAACATCATTGACAACAAAATTATTTGAAAGAGACTTTAAAAGAGACTTGATAAAGTTTTGTAGTTATTTTTAACACCATATCATCTGTTTCAGTCACAAATGAGCAGCAGCTGTCTCAATATCTAGTATCTCTTAAACAGAAATCGAGAGTGACTGATACATATGGCTTTTGAGACTAAATAAATCTTTATTGGTACTTATAATATTATGCACTTACCGACAACAGGACCAAGCCCCATATTCACCAACCCACAAAAGATTAATGATATTCCAATGACCGCCGTGAATTTCTCTGGACATATCTCCGCTAATACCAAGGGCATTAGAAGAGCTAAAAAACATCTGCCGGCTCCAATAAGCACGACAAATACATATACAACTATCACATTACTCGATAGCAGCATGCCTGAAATAGAATAAAATACGATTAAAATAGATCTTACTAATAATATAAATCCGAAAGTTTGGATGTATAACTGATGAACGAATTCGAGGGCCTACTCTAAAACGCAAAACACGAACGTCATTATACTCGTCCCTCTCACTCTCCAGTCATGTCAGAATCGAATGAAAGTTTCGGATTTGCGTTTCAGAGTACGGGGACCGTACTCTGAAACGCTCTGGTTCAGATATTATGGTCTAGAATAGCCTATTAATATACAGTTATTTTTTACCTATATCTAAAAAATTTAAGGAGCTAATCAGAATCGGTATAAGTAAACAACTTTAATATATCCTTTATTATTATTATTTTGAAATATTTAAATTTTTTCGGACTTTTATACAAATCAGACTTATCAAATGGCTGATTTATTATGGAAAGTCCAAATTTTTTTGTCATTTTTCGACCCATGTTTCTACGAGAAAGTGGTTTACTTACCAATTCTGAGTCGCTCCTTAAATTTTTAGATATAGTTAAAAAATAAACGTATTAGGTTGGTTGATGAACCCATTAAGTTGAACCCATTAGGATGAACCCATTAGGTTGGTTGATGCTTCATCAAAATTTTGAAACTGATACAATATTTATGAGTTCTAAACTTACCAAGTTTCCCGATAGTTGAGATCAACATGCCAATAATGTACAGTTCTCGATTACTAATCTTATTCAAGATACTGCTGAGTAATATAAACAACCCTCTCGTCGCTAAATCACCAAACCCTGCCAGCGATAGTGCCATAGCTACTTTGTCCTATAACAAAATAATCTTTATCTACACTCATGTTATAATATTCGAATTATGAACTCATGCCTGAACGTATATTGATACACTTTATGCCATTGTCTACTTTAAAAAATTAAAGTGTTTAATAATGGTCATTATGATACAACCGGATACAGCTTTCACTCATTATAAAACACTTATTTTTCTTAATTTTACAATCTCCATGGCAACCGTAGGACTTACCGGCCCTGACTTCCAACTCTTTCAAGCCCTTCTTTAGCCGGCAACAATAAGAAACTTTTTTTAAATTAGAATTTTGAATTTAGACCGTAATAGACTCCTATCAGTGGGGTTTGGCGCCAATCCACATATATACGATAAATGTAATGAGTGTAGATAAACTATAGTGTATGAGACTGCACATAACTCGGTATTAAAACACTCGTGTAATACTATTAAAAACTTGCCAAGGCTCGTTTTTTAAACTCCCACTCGTGTTTTAATACCCCTCATTATGCGACAGTCACATAAACTACTATTATAGGGCACACTTAAAATACTTTAAGGATTTGAAATGATGCGGCATGAATTTATAATTTCAAACATTTTTTAAGAAAGGGCCAACAACAACCATAGGGTATTTTACTGTTGTTGAAATGTAGATATTTAATGATGATGTTAAAAAATATTGCAATTAAGAATACCAAATATGAAAAAATAATTTGAATCTGTTTTATAATAAAATAATTATAGTCTGTTTGATTTTGACTATAGCTGTCTCTTTCTAAAACGAAATCTTCTATGGCGTGACTATGACGCTACTAACCAACTGACGTCACTAAGATAGCGTCCTGTCCTTGTCTAATTATAAAGTTTGAAGTCCTATATCTTTGAAAATATTCAAGATAATTCAAAATGAAAACTTGTTTTGTGTAGCTAATATTTCGAAAAACATTTTAAAGAAATAAAAAAAAATCAGTAAAATACCGTATTGTGATAGACAAAACAGCTCTTCATCTGAAAATTGCCGTCGTCATCGACGATTGGAGACCTTGCAGACGTATTTAGACATTTACAGAAAATGCACTGTTTTGTCCAATATAGTTTTAGCTGGTGTTATTTAAAAGGACTTCAAATATATTTTAAGAATTTTGTTCCTCTAACTGCATTATATTTTATTTTCATAGTCGTGATAATAGGTGTTCGAAGTTTTGGTTTGTCGCTGATGCTACGAAATAGCATTTTTTGTGGTGGCCCCATATATGTAATTTAACTAAAACTTACCTCATGCCAGTGGTCAGCATAGAAAGCCTGTGGCATTATCAACGTATACGTCATATCTGCAAACATAGATAATCCAATAGCCCACGTGGAAAATGACATCAAGACTAATT
Source organism: Crambus lathoniellus (assembly GCA_949710035.1). Lineage (NCBI taxonomy): Eukaryota > Metazoa > Arthropoda > Insecta > Lepidoptera > Crambidae > Crambus > Crambus lathoniellus. The sequence continues at coordinate 30,354,318 of OX453298.1, read as the reverse complement.
TCACAGTCGCCAGGTCGAACCAATTATTCAATAGCTTCCTGTAAACAGTAAAACTTGAGTGTTGCAAATAGTACAACTAGCAGGCTTTGGCTTTGCGATGTCAAAATAGTGACGTATGGGAATATTAATTGAAACAGTGAACGCATTTACACCAATATAGGGTATTATGCGGCTGAAGGAGTTTCATTACTTTTTGACTGTGATACATTTTAGGTTTATTGAAGGCCAAGACCACACTTCAGGTCGCTAAGCCATAAGAGTATGTATTTCTTTTAGAATATTTATTTTTGTATTCATAATGCTATTATTATCGGTTCCAAGTCCCTTCTAAATTTGGAGACTAGTTGTAAGTATTTTCAATAATCTCTTATAATATTTTTATTGTTATTAAAATATGATAAAGTTTCATACTAACATAAATCCCGACTTGTCTTCTTTACTTGTTTCATCATCAGTCTTGTTATGAGATTCCTTCATCATACTTTCTATATCACTCAATTTTACTATAGGAATTTCTTTTTCATTTTTTGCTTTTAACAAAAGTACTTCTAATTCTGCAATAGAACTTAATTATAATGAGCACATAATATATCACATAAGTTATTTTAAGGTCCACCATGAACTATATTTTGTTTACCATTTTCTTGGGGCATTTCTGCTTTTCTCATATGCCACTTTACTGGTTGGAATAAAGCAACTCCAACGAATGCTTGAATACCCACTGCTGTCATTACTAGCAACGTTCCTTTGTACCCAAATTCGTTGAGCGAAAATTTTGCTATTTGTGGTCCGCACATTACGATGGTTGCTGAAACATTAATGAATGGTGAATCAACAAATAGCAACCTCTATCAAAGATGATAATTAATATAAATAAGGTACTCAGAAAGATTTTTTTTACTTTTACCAATTTAAGTTTAAGAGGTACAAGCACCAAATTGGCTTCAATTCAGTTTTTTTTTACAAAACTGTCAATTCCGAATGGGTTTAGAGTTTCAGTCATCGTTATAATACTGATATTTTTGTTCGAAATTATTAAGGAATTTGGAAATTGGAAATTCTGTAAAGTCACGTGGTACTTCTCTATCTCTATTCACCTTTATTATGTTTCGCTCGAATAGGTACTCGAACGCTTCTCAACTTTGGGAGAGATCTACATATCATGGTGTCTCTTTCATCGGACAGGGTATGCGTAAACGCATTCAACTTACTACAAGAAAAATGGCGACTCTTTCATGTCTTTGACATTTAAAGAGCCTCTCCTATAGCTGATTAGTGTTCGAGTATTTGGGTGTTTGATAAGTAGGTAAACAATATTAAACATCACGTTACTCACCAGTTACTGTTTGAATAATGCTGAATGCAAAAAGACGTTTTTGCACAAAATATTGGTTAAGTAATGTAAATGTTAGATTATAAAGAATTCCGAGTCCTATTCCCTGTAAAAGAAAACAAAGGATTCATTATTTAGTAGTCCGTACACTACACTTATATTATATCAGCTACATTGGATTGGAACTCTACTATTTGACTGTATAGGTATATGATTGACAATTTTTTTTTTTCAGAAGATGCAAGCCTCTTTTTACAGAACTAGAACAGAAATAGAAAGAGAATGAATATTTAACACAGAAGAAATCCACGCAAATAGTAGTAGCAGCAATTCATGCATGACTTTACATAAACTTTAATTAATTGATTTATTTGGTTTCATTGCAATACATTTTTGATTGCCAACTTTCATGTTTATAATAATGCTTGCAGACAATCATTTAATTTTTGTCGATTTTAATTTGCTTATTTAAAGTAATTTATCCAAAAAAAATGCTTATTGTAGTTCATAACCTCGATAACATTTAACATATATTAATTGTAAAAGAATGAGGAGTTACCTGCAAAATTCCTTGGCAAACGAAGAATGGAATTGTAGTCTTTACAAATACGAGTAGTACAATGCCTGAATTATAAATAATCGCCCCTATAAATGATAGCATACGTAAACTCAATATTTTGAGTAAGGGGCTTGATAAATATCCTGAAAAATCGAAAATTATCATTAGACAATGTGTTGTTGTATTAGTGTTGCAAAACAGCTGTTACGTAAGGTGGTGTTGCTTATGAATGAATATAATACTTCTATTAATTTTGCATTAAAAAACAGATAAATGTGTAAACACATTATATTCAGAAAATATTTTCATTTAACCGTATACAGCAAATATATGCCGGAGCTTCCCAAGCCGGGAAGCTCCGGCATATATTTGCGTCCAAAATTCCTCAATGTCTCAAGACTAAGGTCTTTGACCAGTGTGTGTTGCCAGTTATGACTTATGGAAGCGAGACGTGGTCTTTTACTATGGGTCTCATAAGAAGGCTCAAGGTTACCCAGCGAGCAATGGAGAGAGCGATGCTTGGTATTTCCCTGCTCGATCGAATCAGAAATGATGAGATCCGCAGAAGAACTAAAACGACCGACATCGCTCGAAGGATTGCTCAGTTGAAGTGGCAGTGGGCGGGACACATAGCGCGGAGAACCGATGGCCGTTGGGGCGGAAAGGTTCTAGAATGGCGACCGCGAACCGGACGACGTTCCGTGGGCAGGCCCCCTAGAAGGTGGACCGACGATCTGGTCAAGGTCGCGGGAAGCCGCTGGATGCGGGCAGCGCAGGACCAATCGTTGTGGAGATCCTTGGGGGAGGCCTATGCCCAGCAGTGGGCGTCGTACGGCTGAAATGATGATGATGATGTATACAGCCGTTTTTGTTTAGGTGTTTCTGATTCCTTGTAGATATAAATTTTAACGAAAGATCTTGTTAACATACCTCCAGTAGCTACACTCATTGCATTTATGCCACTGAGCAAAGTAACTCCCGTGGATTCAACAGCCATTTCTTGAAGTATATCATTGTATATCAGTCCAAAACATGGAACAAACGTCACAATGGCAGCCTGAAAGGCAAAATTACAGTGATGAAAAAAGTACAATAGCCTGCAAGAACACCCAATATCAGCGAACATCTAATCGTAATCCAAATATACTAATAACTTGCAGTTAGACAAAACTAACACAAAGTATGTTTGTACTAAAACAAAGTATGTTTTAGTCATAAAGTTAATATACCTATCGGAATAGAGGAACAACCACGAGCTGTCAAACGAAACCGAAATTGGATCGCATTTGGGTGTGTAAAATTGTTTATGTATGCGTGTCAGTGATGTACGTCATGTCGCTTTTCAGATTAATATCGATATCGACAATATTAAATAGTTACAGTAATAAATAAATATATATTGGACACGATCACATTCATTGTTCCAATACCAAGGTATAGTAGCTTAAGCACTAGTATTATGGAAATTAGAAACAACGACGGGTAATTATACAGACCCGAGGAAATATTGAAAAATTAGTTTTCAACATTTACCCGACCTGCGGGGCCTACCGGCTAAAAAATATGGGTATGGGTATCGGCTTCGACTGTCACTTGAATTCCTTATTTTGATAGATTTTTGCTGTTTTGTTCTGTTGAACGTTGCTAGCTAGCTATCATTATACCCGAAGTCACAAAACAAATAACTTATAGTAGCTATTTTTTTTATAAAATTGACTTAAAGTTCAACGTATGAAGTTCATATCCATAAAGTTATGCGGTAGCCCCCAGGGATCGAACCCGGGACCTCTAGAGATAGCGGCATCTTGAAACCGGTGCGTACACCACTCGGCCACGGAGGTCGTCTAATAATAATATATTAATATATAGTAATATTATTAATATAACTAAAATTCCCATCTTGGGAAGGGATTTTGCATGGCTAAAACTACGATTCTGCGGTGAAGTATGCATATTTAAGAAAAACTCCGAAGAGATTTTAAATTATTTATTATACACTAGCGACCCGGCCATGCTTCGCACAATCCTTTGAACAATTTGTTGGTGCTTCCACAGTGATAGTACGTTTCACTTCTCGCGTTTGGAAATATTTCTCATCAAAATGCTTACTGCAAAATAATCAATTTAGTCCAGTTAGTTCCTGGTATCCAAGTTAGTATGTAATCTGAAAGATAATTATATTACTAATGATAGTATATGTAGGTACCTATTCTAACAGTCAAAAACTGATACCTATTGGATCAGTTAACTAAGTATCTTAAATGGAATGACATTCCCAGGTAATTCATATCTAAACGTCTTACAGGTACTTTAATTACAGTAGGTACCTAATACATATTCATTTTTTACCGCGTGATAGACAGTGGACACGAAATATCGATAACTTGATGCAGCCCTAGTGTAAAACGAAAATTATTTCTTTACACAAAATATTCGTAAATTCTGCAATATGTGTAATCAATATTTGCTTGTTACATAAATAAATGTTTGTTGAAGAGTATTATCACACTTCTTGCTTTAAATTCGAAGCGCATCGGCAAAAATAAACCTTAGGAAGGGAGGTGTCGGTTTGGAATAATTTACCTGTGAACTGAACATTTTGCGGGATTATTTCATTGTGTTGTACAACAATCAATAACTGAGCAAGTCACCATGTTTCCATACCAATATTGGCTAAAAATATCTAAGATTGCACGTAAAATCCGAAAAAATTAAAATACCTAAATTCTCAGCGTGCTGATAAGTGCTGACGAACTGTCAAACAGTAGCCAAAAACGGTTCTGTTACGTTGCATCACGCATCTTCTTTTATCTCACAGTGTTGTTGCTAGTGACATCCCGCTCGCTCAGCCCTTTGTTTCTCTATTCCGCTAAGGTATATTAACTTTATGGTTTTAGGTCCGGTTGCTCGAAGCTTGGTTACGTTAACCCTTAACCACCTAGCGTAGGTCTGACAGACCCCGACGAATTTATAATCGTGAATATTGTTGAGCCCGAGCTTCGTATAAACTTGTTCGTCCATGTATAGTCCATTCGCTTAGATAGTGTCGCCCTTTTATTTGTAAATCACTTACTTAAATTCCTTTTATATAAAAATATCCAAATTTTCATAATTAATTGACTTTGGTACCCAACTTGTGTGTATTAGCGTATTAGTTATATCTGCATTAGTAAGGATTTTATAGCAAGAGCCACAATGCCATGCGGGTACCGACACTATCTAACCGAACGGACTATACCTTTTCCTCGCGCCCCCCAGTGCCGCACAACCGCTTCTTGCAGTTGGATGTTTGCGCGTTTGTATCTGGTAAGTAAAAAACTGTCACCGGGTGAAAAAATTTGGGAAAATCTGTGAGTTTAAGTCCTTGTATTTCGTTTAACTTTTACTTTTTTGGAGATGTTTTATATTTTTTTTGTATTTTGATTAATAAAAAAAAGTACAAAGAAGTACCTACTTATGTGGTTATTATAATGGACCTCATTTTCCTACTATGTCAGTTTATAAGTATAGTGTTGATTACTTAATTGAGATTTTCTTTTAAATGTGGCTTTTCATGTGCTTTTCTTATTTTAACAGATAGTTTAATATGTTCCTAACAGATTTTTTTATTAAAACTTAAACTTACCACACACAGTTTTACAAACGAGAAACATTTAGCTCCGAAGTCTCACAGACGTATGCTAGGTGGTAGTGTGACGATAACTGATGCTAGGTGGTTAAGGGTTAACTATAGGGTTAAATTATGGTTAAAGTAAAATTAACCGGCGGTCAAATTTAAACAGCGTTGTTGAAGCAGCGGTTACTTTAACGAGCAGTCAAATTACAGATTTAACGGCGGTCAAAATAACCGACAGGGTGGGGGTTGTTTAAATTTTGACATTAGTAATTAAGGGAAGGTTAATAAAATAGTACAGACAACACTTTTAAGCCTAAGATAAACAACGTATTTTTCTTTTACCGATGTCAAAATTGACAGTTAAATTTTACTTTTGTCAATTTTGACAAAAGTTAAATGTACGAGCAACTGGACCTTAGTTAATGAAAAATATACGAAAATAATTGTCTTTGAATAGCCGAGGGATTTCGGCCGTCATAAGTTTACAAAATTTATTATTTATTTTTAATTGAGTTTTAAGGGATTTTCGATTAGCGGGGCGCTCGCGAGTTCACAGTTCACTGCCGTCTGCCGCTACGTCCGCGCGAAGTGTATCGCGCGCGGCCGAGCAAGCGTTAGCGTGCCTATTTCGGTTACTTTCATCACAGTTAGAACTGTGATGAGTGTTAAGTATTTACGGCAGATGATTTTACATTGTCAATGTCATTGGCCATTTAGCATTAACTTCGTGCTAACGTTTTGTCGTGCCAATCTAGCGTTTGCACCGCCATAGGCACGCTAAAAATAAAAATAAATAAAATAGCAGCAGGCTTGGCAATAAAAATGTGTGTGTGTGAGGATCAGTCATAAACGTATTTACATAATCGTATACTCAGACAGCCAAGAAATGCTGTGTCAGTATGAATTTTAATACCTATGCGCTGGTATGACGTGATGTCTCTTAATATAGCTTCTAAGCAGATTTTTATAAGCCGAGACCTTTTAAATAATAGTCGAAATCGCAGTAATTTTGTTCTTTTTTCCTATACTTACTTACAAAATTGCATTGTGAATGCATAAAAATAATTTAAAACCTCAATTTAATGGCTGTTTCATCCCTCACATTGAAGGCTTGAGCACACCAAACGCAGGTCAGAAGCAGCGCTGTTTGAATGCGGGCCCGCGCAAGTTGTAATACAAGAAACTCTATGAACTACGTCACACTAAATTTGAACGCGGGCCCGCGCTCAAACTGCTCTGCGCCGCGCCGAGCCGCACTGCTACTGCCGGACTACAAACGGCGCGGGAGCGGGGCAGAAGCAGCGCAGGCGCGGCGCAGAGCAGTTTGAGCGCGGGCCCGCGCTGTTGTATAACTATGGCGGCCATGTTAGCATGACACACAGAGGCAGGGCGTTCGCAGTGCAGCGCAGCGCGTTGACGAGAGTTGTATTATGCCTACTGCCTGCCTAACCCGTCACACTGAACGCGGTTTGAACGCGGGCCCGCATTGCAACTGCTTTGAAACTGTTGCTGCGTTCAGTGTACCAACTCCCGCCGACTCCCGCGCTGCTACTGACCTGCTCTGCTCCTGACCCGCGTTTGGTGTGCTCAAGCCTTGATGAAGCAACGCTGGCCTACAGCGTAACAAGTGATAGCAAAATTCGACGAGGTCGTGTAAACCTTCGGAGGCGCGGGTTCGAATCCCGCCTGAAAGCTACAGGACTCGTGATTTTATTACTATCACATTTTTCCTATTCTTACAGAATTGCATTGTAAATGCATAAAAATAATTTAAAATCTCTACTTTTTTACGATTCACACGACCATTTTGCTTTTTAATTACAGATTGTTTTAATGCCATGCTGCTTCTTTGTCTATTTCTCTACATAGTATAAAAACAAAGTCACTTTCCGCCGACTGTACGCTAGCACATTTTAAACTACGCAATTGGTTTACGATAAAGTAAAGACTAAGACAGTCATAAAGGAAAAATGTGATAGTAAAAAACCACGAGCCTTTTCGTCTGTGGTTATGCTATACTTTCAGGCGGGATTCGAACCCGCGCCTCCGCTTATACGACTCGTCGAATTAGGCCAGCGTTGCGTTGTCAATGTGAGAGAACCCTCGCTGCAAGAAACATTTTTACAATTAATGTTTAACAATCGGTTTTTTACTATCACATTTTTCCTATACTTACAGAATTGCATTGTGCATAAACATAATTTAAAATCTCAATAAAACAATCTTACTATTGATTACTTATTCAGAACAGCCGAGCTAAAAAGCGCACTTCAAATATGCACTCTCATTTCGTATTACTTTTTGTCATTTATCAAGTAAAATCATAATATCCGTAACTAACTCGTAACTTTTTCTCCTTTTTAAATAGTCTCAGTCGGTGCCATATTTGACTTTTGTTTTAGGGCTGACCCAATCGTATCACAACCACAACTACAACCACAAACACAGCACGTGGGCGGGCGCATTTTGTATTGGAAATGAAAGTACAGTTTACATGTACCACATTTTGACGTCATTATCGACCGCGTGAGTGATACCGACCACAACGCAGTCACAACGCAACCACAACGCAACCGTCACCGAGACGCGACGACCTGCGAACTAGCGGCCGTCCTCATCGCAATCAACAACTGTGTCTTCATACGACGTAACCACATCGCAACTCATAGCAACAACGCAACCACATCGACATTTTTACGCACTGTCGCACACTCAACCACAACGCAACTGCAAAAAACTGCATCGACACTATTCACACGTGACCACATTTTGTGGCTGCGATGTGGTGTGGTTGTGGTACGTGTGAGTTAGCTCTTAGTTCGTGAAGTAGTGATATTGTTGAACGAAGATAGACTCACAAAAATTATTGTTGCACCCGCACAAACCATATACCCCCATCCACCATCTGGAGCCACTAATTCGTATTTCTTGCTTTTCACTATACTTTTTACTTCAGTCATCTTTATCACAGCCTTCAAGAGCAAGAACTCCTTGGACTTGAAAATTTACACTTAAATGTAACCGTTATCTTTATTAGTAAACAGTAGTAATACTATATTGCTTCATTATAAATCTAAAGTAAACAATAAAATCAGTGATGTCTGACTTGTAGATAGGCAAGTCAATAGATTTCGATGTTATGGACGGTAGTACTTATATCTATTCTGTGGTTATGGCTCGAGATTGAGGAAAATATGTGGAGTCAAATTGAGTGATAGAGTGAGCAATGATGTGATTCGTGAAAGGTGTGGGTTGAAAGATGATATAGTGACAAGAATTGAGAAAGAAATGCTCCGGTGGTTTGGTCACTTAGAGAGGGTGAATGAAAGGTGAATCACGAAAGAGATATATTGTGCGAATGTGGAAGGATCGGTTGCGCAAGGGCGTTCCAGAAAAACCCACACGGACCAAATAGGAGGTTTAATAAAAAAAGGTTGTTTTACACAGTGAAAAAATCTCCGGACATGCATGAAAAGATTGATGGATGTGAATGAAGCGAAAGAAGTGTGCAAGGATCGTAGCAGGTGGCGATCCATAGTCTCTACCTATCCCCGTGGAAAACAGGCGTGAGTATATGTATGTATGTATATCTCGAGATTGAAATATGCATCAAAAACAATATCAAACATAGTGATAAGAGACTTTAATAAAATAGTGACTATAATAAAAGTAAGAACAAATATGTTAGTCGGCCCTTTACTCTGTTCTTTGTGGAAATAATCAGAAGCTCACTCTAACTCAAAGTTTTCTGAAAACTTTTCGTCAGTATTGCCAATGGCAATTAAAATAAAGTATTTTATGATAATAATAGCAATCGTTAGAATTCCTTATGTCGTACGATGTCTTGTCAATAAACGCAATTTACTGATATTTTTTTTTTTGTATGACCATTTTAAGAAATTTGTTCATGATGAAATCCTACTAATATTATAAATGCGAAAGTTTGTGAGTATGGATGTAGATGTCTGGATGTTTGTAACTCTTTCACGCAAAAATAACTGAACGGATCTGGATAAAATTTGCAACAGAGATAGATTATAGGTAGGAATAACACATAGGATACTTTTTATCCCAATATTCCCACGGGAACGGGAACCATGTAGATTAAGCCGCGAGCGGCCAGTAGTAGCCTTTGTTTTGAATTTGTGTTTGTTTGGATTTAGTGCTTCAAAGTGGAAAAATCCTTAAAGTGGCCACAAAGGGGTTTCCTGTCCTATATGTGATTTAAAGCTAAAGGGCCCGACTTCATCAATAGTCGGTTACGTTAAAGGCCCGATTAAAATTTAATGCTCGCACGTGATTGGTTAACCAACCAACCAACAACCCATACTAATATTATAAAATGTTATATGTTGTACATAATGTAAAATAAAAATAGATAAATAAATAAAATAGATAAATAAAAAATATATGAATGTGTGTTTGTTTGTTTGTCCGTCTTTCACTTCAAAGCGAAGCCACGGATCGACGTTATTTTTGGTATGGGTATAGTTTGAGAGCTAGAGAGTGACATAATGCTACTTCTTATCCCGGAAAAACATCACATTCCCGCGGGATAACGTCGCGTAGCCCACGCGACCGAAGCCACGGGCTGAAGGCTAGTATAGTAAAAACTATTGACATCAGTCATTATCATCAGCTTTAAAAATTCATAGTGACTAGTTAATTTTTTTAAACAGCTAGTTTATGTTTAATTAAGACATATGGAGATTGAACTATAATACAAATATTAACAAACCTAACATACAGTATTTGGAAGATAAGATATTAAAATTGCGTAACATTATGAAATGTAAGGATTAATTAAAATATAGCTCTACCTTCATTTTTCGCACCTACTGATGCACAAGTCGCCCGCACCGCGCGACACGAACGCTTGATGTACACTCAGGGACACATTCAGTCAACCACTTCTTGCTTCTTTTTGTCTGGCTGTTGCCTCGCCATTGACGCGCTGACCATTTTACTATTTGGTTATGTATTAAACTAGGGTGGTACAATACATAAGTAATTAAGGTTAGGGATTGCAAGTGAACGGTGAGACGCCAGCCACACGAAACGAAGCAAGAGGTGGTTCACCGAATTTGTCCCCGATTGTACCTACACATTGGGCGCTTGGCGTTGCGTTTGGCGAGCGTTGATAGCGTACACACTCAGTGCGCGGACACGAAACCTGCAACCAGCAGAGAATTGTTACAACGCCATGAGCGTTTGTATGAAAAGTAAGATGGGGTGGCCGCTCTTAATGTGACAGAGCGGTGTTTTAGACGCTCCTTTCGAGTATTCGAAAGTCTCATTAATTAAAAAATGTTTTACACTTCACTACTAATTCTTAACTAGATGAAACGTGAGAAGCAGCGGTAATGCACAGTAATGATGACTAAGAAATTAGTGTGCTTCTCGTGATAAATGCATTAAGTAGCCACTCTACACTTATTGGAACGTGTGTGCATTTTTGTGTATGTCTGCGTGAATGCGCCATTTCTGATGTCTGTATGTGGTTGCGATACTGCTTCGGCATAAGTAAGTAACAGTATCTAGTCTAAGTCTGACGTCATAACAACGATGTTTTTAGCATTATTGTATTTCAGGATTCCTAGAGTAGTGCGCTTCCACCTTCAGCCTTATTATCACTTAACAACCAGTAAAATGAAGGCTAAGTACCTCGTTGTGGATAAAAAACTTGGGATAATAAAAAATGAAAGATAACTCAGCTTAATTTACTTCTTCTATATTTTTAACGTCAAAGGATTTTTCTTACTTTTTTCTTTGTGAACCAAAATCGACCATAAAAGCTGGCAAGCTGTATTTATTATTCCTGTCAATAAGTATCCTGTCAATATTCTATCAGTAGAGTCGCGGATAACACCTGAAGAAATAAATTGAGCAATTGTTTTATTAATGTTATTGAAAAAACAATATAAGGAATAAACCTTATGTACAATAAACACCTTAATTATTAATTGAGTCTTGTTTACCACTTTATCAAAATGATTTGTATAAGCAAATAGGGTAGGTCAAGACAACTTATTAGGTATATGTATTCTTAGTTCACTTCCATCTCGTCTGGCGTCAATTAATTTTGTATTTTATTGAATCAGGCGTCCCTTAGCGGAAGTCCCTACCCACTGCCAAAAAAAAAATGGTGCATCTTTTTAGCGACTTCAAAAAAAAAAAAGAATGTCCTCAAGTCGTTTGATTTTAGTGGTTGATTTTAGGGTTCCGTACCAAAATGGTAATAAGGAACCCTTAATGGTGCGACTCAGTCTGTCTGTCTTTCACAGCAGCTGCATATCCCGAGAACTACCAATGCTATCAACTTGAAATTTAGAATAGTTTTAAATGACGTTTGCCCAACTATTTTGCAATTATGAGAGAAATAAAAATATTTATATATTTTTTGCAACAGTGACTGAAAAGGGGGATTGTAATAGTCGTGAATAGCTTTAGACACAGACAAAGCGATAAAACCTCCAACAGCGAAAAAACTTTTCGAATTTATAAGGATTTCTATTTTCTTTGGTTCTATGAGAGACCATAAAAAAGCCATGTACTTAATATATTTATAAAGCTCTAAAAGATCTGAAAGTCCATTAGTCGTACTCGTTGCTAGCCTTAACAGTTGCTAGCCCCCTCAAAAACACACTAAAAGAGGTGATTGTAAAGGCATAATGCTAATGCCCGAATACTCGTACGCTACTTATCTTTGGGAGCGTCTCACACATCGCCCTGTCACTTTAAATGTCAAACGTATGAAAGAGATGCCATGATGTTTGAGACGCTCCCAAAGATGATTTGCGTTCGAGAATTCGGGCGTTAGTCTTTCTTCTGTTCAAGTTTAATGGCTAAAGGTAAGTTGCATGCACCACGCCTGTATTGATCCAACAGGGCACGCCGCCCAAGCCCATATTTGCATCAGCATTCAATCGAATCGTTTCAGCGGAATGGCTTGAGCGATATCTACATTGCTAAAGGTTAAGTTTTAAAATCAGATAGAATGTCAGGTACGGCAGCTAGGTTATAGCAGTTATGTTCTAAAGATATAAGATAGTGTTTTTTTTACATTCGTACTGCTGGCTGGTTGTGCCGGTATACATCGTAATAATACCTTGTAGTCGATAATTTTGTCTCTAACGCCCGAATTCTCGAACGCAAATCATCTTTGGGAGCGTCTCAAACATCATGGCATCTCTTTCATTCGTTTGACATTTAAAGTGACAGGGCGATGTTTGAGACGCTCCCAAAGATAAGTAGCGTACGAGTATTCGGGCATAAGTGCGTTTACTATTAGCACGAAACTTCTTAAATATCTGCCATAAAAAAATCGACGTTGACGGCGGCGCGGCGGCGGCGGTCAAGCCACGCAGACCAAATCGCGTGTAGCCGCTAGTTAACCCTCTAAATGAGTTGCAATTACTGAGTCTTGACTGCCATAAAAAGCAAATGCTGAGTTTACTTTGATTTTGTTATAGTTTGCTTTCAATGAGAAACATTATTATTTTATTTTAATAAAATTATGCAATCTTTATAGTTTCAAAATATTTTTAGTTCCATTTACGGACTGAACGAGTTTGTACTTATATGAAACATCAAACTATCGCAATAATATTCATAACTTCAATTTTGAAGATAAAGCAAAGAGAAAATGTTTATTACATTATGTATTTTGTACAAAAGTTTAATAAATAAATAAAATGTAAATCTAGTAGGTACTTACGTATCCTACTCCTACGTATCCTCAGTATTGAGGATTCCGGGAATAGTGCGCTTCCACCTTCAGCCTTATCATCACTTAAGTGTGATGAAAGCAAAGTGCTACCCCGTTGTTGTTAAAAAAAACTACCTAGTCGTCCAATGTGTCATGTCAAGTGCCAATAAAGTATAATTTTCGCTTAGGTGTTTTTTGATACTTATCTCAAATATAGGTGATTTTTGCTTTTTGCAACTTAGTTTAGCGAACATTAGTTTAATAAATCCAAAACAGAAAATCTTACAAACTGTCCAACGTATAATGTAAGTAAGTACGATTTATTACGCGCGTTAAACTTTTTAAACTGTTCTATCTACTTTAAAAGTTTGTATGTCACCACCACATTTTGGCTTAGCTTCACGGATATCCAGCAGTGTTATTAATAGATCTTCTTACCTAACAAAAATGAAAAGACGGAGAGACTGGGAACTGCAGTTTTTATTATTGCTGGAGATAAATTGTAGAGTTTTAGTAAGATATTTCGCTGCATAAGTTTTCTTAAGATTTTTTTATATCTTATGAGATCTATCCTTTTATGTCACTTTTTTATGAAAATTATTTATTACGTAGGTATCTAATCTTCTTGATTAAGCAAATGCATTTTTTTTCAATCCATTTAGGTTATATCTTACCTATTTGATTTAATAGTAACTTGTTTTGGCTAAGTATTTTTTAGAACAACGACCATGACGATTAAATTTCATAATCATTATCATCAAGTATTGTTGTTTCTTTGACATTGACAAAATCTTGACTAGAAATAAGATTTTTCGCTAATTTATGTAAAAAAATTACTTTTCTCAGCTGCATTTACAGCTTTACCTAGTTATGTAGCTAAATAGTTATAAAATCAGTAAAAATACATTTATTTTAGAACATTATTGTCTAAGTATACACATAAACTATCGCGGTAATATTTAGCATATTCTTTTGCGATTTAAAATAAATGTTTTGAAATTTTAAGTACTATGATTTTATCTATTATTTATATATTATATATTATTGGTGGTAGGACTTGTTCTTAGTCCGCCTGGCTAGCTACCACCGTCTTATCTAAGTCTGACGCCATAACAATGAATGTATTCAGCATTATTGTGTTCCGGCAGTTAGAGATAAGACAGCCAGTTCCTCAGTGATTGAGGATTCCGGGAGTAGTGCGCTTCCACCTTCAGCCTTATCACTACTTAACATCAGGTGTGATGAAGGCTAAGTGCTGCCCCGATGTGGATAAAAAAAAACTTACATCTGTATTCCTTTACATACGTAATAATAATAATAATAAAACCGGTGTGTTTAGGGAGTGTTTAACATTGTTACGTAATCACCCACTTCATTATATTTATGGTTTATAAATATAATGAAGCGGGTAATACAAAAACATTTTTTTTATCGTCGATGCATATTGTGGGAGCTTGACGGAAATAGATTAGCTCGCGTGCCTCCAACTAGTTTTCGCCCTTCCGCCCTACATGTGATAAATTCAATGAAATTCCTCTATAACGCTAAATATACATTGACGGTTTGACCCAATTTTTCAAGGTTGATTTCAAGAAAAGATAATTCTTCACAAACAATTTGTTACGTACTTGACGGCGTTACAGGACACACATTTTAACACATTTTATAAGACTACGCCATAATAGTATATTTAAATCTTACCTGCCTACAAATTGGTCTTATTTCGAGATGAGTAAGCTAGCACTTGTATAACATTAGAATGCAAATATGTCGCTTCCAATCCAATACTTAAAACTTCAACACCATCGCATTTCCTTACACAGTTATTCAGCCATAGCTGCCAAGTTTATATTGTGAGACTGAATAAAGTTATTTGTTAGCGTCTGGCTCTGCGTCATCCTAAACCTCAAATTTCGGTTGTTTGAAGCACTCTTTGTCTACAGGCGATTGTTGTTGAAGCTCTGCTAAGCCGCCCGGGATGCGGTACAGTGGGCAGTTCTCAAAGATGTGGCATAGAGTCTGGTCCGATGCCCCACATTCATCAGCTGGCGAATCCATCAGTCCCCACTTGTGGAGATGGTCGTTCGGTCTCCCATGTCCCGTTTGAAACGATTCAACTTTACCCATCCAGCAAACATGCTGCGTACCCAACGGGGTATTACTCCCCGCAGGCACCTCCGTTGGCTTGGATACCAAGTATAATATTATAATTATGAAGGTGGTTGAAAGTGTTCCATGATGAGACGTCGCTTTGTTTAGGGCTCCCAAACAAAACTATAAAAATATTCGACGCGCCAGACCAATACGTCGTTACGTTCCCTAAAATATGGTTGAGCGAAGCGATGGCTGGTTCATGCGTCATGCTCGTGAACGGGTGCCACCAGTGGGATGGGTCTGCTCCTGGCTTCTTGTCTCAAAATATGCAGATTTTTAATGTTTTATTGTTATTAGTTTTATATTATCGTGGCTTGTATGGCACTGTTTATTCTTCTTCTTAATCATAATTCTTATGTTTTTAAACTATTCAAAGTTTTATTACCCTTGTTTGGCATTTATATTTATTATTTTATTTGCTACGTTTTTGGTTGGTGTGTATTTTAAAGAAGCTACCTTTTGGATGTCTATTTCTTAGTTATTGAAAATTATTTACTGCTATGATTACCATGTTTTTCATTTTGTTTTTAAACTTAAGATTAATTTGTGATGGAAAGTGACTTTACATATTATATTATGTTAAAGTCAGTTGTCAATTTGACGACACTGTATGAAATATGACAGGGAGAAAAAAATAGCCCTTGGCGAGTTTCTTGCCGGTTCTTCTCGTTACAAGGCCTCCCGCCGTAGGATTTACGAACCGATAGCGTAGCTTCATTGACGTTCACAAGTGCTGTATCAGCCTAAAATGAATAAATGATTTTTGATTTTGATTTTGATTTTGATTAATAGAAATCTTATTGCCCTCAGATCATATAATACTTTATAGTATTATATGATCTGAGTTATTGCCTGTCAAATACTTGACACGCGTCAAATTCGCAGTTTTGTTTGGGGGCCCTTATGCTGAAGGGGGCTTTAAGGCATTTGTCATTGCAAAAGGGGGAAAAATAAATCTCTATGCCATCTACCTTGACAAGTGAAAGTAAAGATAAACATAGATTTTGGTTTGGTCGGTGGTAGGACTTGTTCTTTAGTACCTACGCCTGGCTAGCTACCACCATCTTACCTATGTACTATGCGATTATTATAAGAATAGGATAGGGACGCCGCCATGTTGTGACGTCAAGCTGTCAAAATGCTGTCAAACTAACTTCACTTCACTTCAGTATGGTGTGCAAAAAAGAAATTTAAATCGTGAATCAGGGGGCTGATCATGTCATAGCTTACGATAAATTAATAATGATGTTCGTGCAAACCAAAACATATGAATAATTTGCAGATAAATACAAATCATTAACTTGATTTTTCGAAAAGTATAGGACTCATGAAAGTATGCTTTTACGAAAATGATCAGGTAATTTGAATCTCAATCAAATTAAAATTTTGTGATATTTAACTGCTGAACCCATTTTTTCATACTTATTGTTCTGCGGGGTACTTTAATACTATGCTTCAATAACACAGAATAAATTGAATGTTGATTCTATTTACTGGTTTAATATTTAAATTAAACAGGAATTCAAGTTATGAAAATAATTTAATAATCAACTTTACAATAAAATTGGTAAATTGGGGGTCTAGTGAAAAATTGTATTGGTCTATCATGGTAAAAGGATTGGCCAGCTAGATTATGCACGTTGATTGAAGTTAGATTCGGCAGAATCTAGCTGTTACCAGGGTGCGCCAGGTATTGGTATCACGGGGAGTGATTCAATCAAGCCACTCGGGGAGGCGCCTTTCGTGAATCCGCCAATTGTAAATCAAAACACATTATGCTTGCTAATGCTATTCCACCTCTTCTATTCCATTCATTTGAGAATCATCGTCCCGCTGGTCTGAACTGCTACTGCAGCTGCTACTACTACAAAGACATTGAAGACTTTTCCTTCTGACATTGCAAAGTACTGTAGAAATATGCTCTAGTATTTTATCAAAGCTTTGAACAAATACTCAAATACCCGTGCTACACATGTGTTCAAACATTTATTCAAATGTTTGTGCTATGTCTGGCGCTGGCATAACGAGTAGGTGGATTAAAAAAAAATCAAAAAAAACTTCGTTTTGAAAGTGGCAATACTCAAACCACGTTCTGCCAAAATAAAAAAAAACTATTTTCATTTTGTTTTGTACTTTCTTGCGAACTGTACCTCTTCAGAGTGAAGTTTGTCAACAACCCGTCCTATTCTTATAATAATCGCATAGTAAGTCTGGCGCCATTACAATGATTTTTCGGCATTATTGTATTCTGGGAGTTATGGATAAGAATGCCATGTTTCTCAGTGATTGAGGATTCCGGAAGTAGTGTGCTTCCACCTTCAGCCTTATCACCACTTAGCATCATGTGAAAAGAAGGCTAAGTAATACCCCGTTGTGGATAAAAAAAAGGATTGTCATAATGTAACCGATCGTTATACAACGTGTTTATGAATAAGCGCAAAACCTCTTAGGTGGAGATTGTGCACAATAATATGAACATCTTTTACTGTGGGGCCAACTCTGCAACTCAACTATAAAAATCAGCTGTTCCATACATTCTGGTCGAGTAGATATTGACAATTTGTATGAAATAGCTGATATTTTTGATGAGTTGCAGAGTTGGCCCCATAATAAAAGTCTTTCATATTCATGAGCACAATCACCACATTAGAGGTTTTGCGCTTATTCATTAAGACGTTGCATAACGCCTTTCCCTTCAAGTCAGTACGTAATGGCATACACAGACACAGAATAATATTTGTAGACACAGATTGTCATATTGTAACCAATCATGATAGATGTTGTTACACAATTACATATCTGATTGACGAGAGCAAGATTAGCAAATATTATCCGCCATTGAACACAAATCGATAGACACAGTATCGTGTTATAACGCCTTTCCCTTCAAGTCAGTACGTAATGGCATACACAGATTGTCATATTGTAACCAATCATGATAGATGTTGTTACACAATTACGTATCGGATTGACGAGAGCAAGATTAGCAAAGATTACCCGCGGTTGAACCCGGATCGATAGACACGGTACCAAGGACGGGCCGGGGCGGTCACGGTCGCACTGATGTACAAGGAGTCATGAAATATTACAATTTCAAGTAAGAGAAAGATGTCAAGTTGATGTCCAACCAAAGCGCTGCTGAAGGCTGAAGGTCTTAGAAGTCAGGTACGGTTAAATTGCTACAAGAAAAAAAGTACATAACGCCGCTGTTTCTGTTTTCTGTTCACCGGAACAGAAAAGATTGTGCCACGGTACCTCATAGTTTTTGTTATCGTTAACATGTCAGATGAATTCGTACTTATTCCAAGAAATTGTTTTAGGTAGAGTCGATGGATGCAGTACCTAACTGAAATTCGCTCACAGCTTCGATCAACAATAGTACTAGATGAAGGCTCACGAACTAAATGAAAACTTTATATGGCCAGACCGACTTTTTTTTAACGGAGAAAAAAGGTTACGAATATTACGATCTTACATTATAAATGACAAGAAGCGTTCCAAGTTTGAAAAACCTTAGTATTATTGACACTGTCAAAATAATCTACTTTTATACTCTCAAGTGGGCTTATGAGGCTTGGACATATCTGGCACTCCAAGTATGTATCTAGAACTAGGTGTTATTTTTGATCGAAGGCTCACAGTCACTTTAGATGAAACTGACTTTACAGGAAGATTAGAACTTATTTAAAAATATAACGAAAATATACAAAATTGACGAATCTTATATTAATTTAGTCAAAATTAATTTCGTTCTTCAACACTTCGTTTTTAGAGCCTTCGTAATTAATGGATTCTCAAAGGGAAATCTAATTACTTATCAAATAGTCGACTACAATAGTCGTATCCAATCATTTTACGTTCCGTGGTGGGTTGTGGCGTGGTGGTGGCGAGGGTAGTTGAGTCCCACCACCACGTTTGTGCCGACGTGTCGTGGGTTCGCGACCACCAACCACCCCGGAGACGTAATAAAAAGGCGCGAGTGAAACAAGAAGTTCATTTACATTTGGAATTAAATATATAATATGCAAATGAACGTGGTAGTGAAACGAAATTAATGAAACATTGTGATTGGCTGTGGATAGTGTTAAAATAAAGTACCTAAATTCTTGTGAATGTTGACGTAACAAAAAAGGTCTTCACGACTACTATATGTATTAAACTGATATAACTTTACGTAGTCTGAGCCAATGAGTAGGTAAATGTAATTATGAATAGCTTCTAATACGACATAAACGCAACGACAATAAAGTCTCTTCGAATGCATTTGCATCTGATGTTACATGTCCATAAGAGAGACAAAAGTAGCAAAAATATAAAGCTTCTATATAATTTTTTTATTGTATGCACCAAACTTTATTTAAATAAAATTATTTGCTTAAATTTTATATTAACAAGAAACAATGTAACGTACCCAAGAAACTTAACTATCATTAGAAGGATGATTAAGTTAGAGAATAGGAGACCTTCAAAAGCAACACTGTCAGTTTTCCATGATTTATGAGGGAGAGGTCCTTAGGGACACCCTTGTAATGAAATTGCCATAGCTGCGTCTCTAATTATAAGACGGATGAACATAAAACCACTTTAATATTTTTTTTATCTGAGGCTCATGTTAATCTGCTGCTTTTATTTTTTTATTCCTCCTTTTTTCAGTTTTGCTGCCGGAAAAATTTACTAAATAACATAAAAAGTACCTATCTTTTCTTTTATAAGAAAAATAAGTGCCAATCAAAAAACAATCAAGGTAAATGTTATGATTAAAACTGCGTTGATGAATGGAGGAATTAATAGTCCTTATATTTGACTTTGAAAGTGCATAGCAAATGGCATGAAAAGTGGTAGCACTCGCATAATTTAAAAAGATTACTTCAGTGTAAAAACTGCCTGATTTGGTGATGTGAGTTTGTGCAAACATTCATAATGTACAGTGGAGGAGAAACGCCGCTGATGACCCCCGATGGGTACACCAGTATCTCACCAGGTAAGCAAATAAAATAAATATAGACATTTGGAAAGTTGGACTAGGTTATATTTGTTTATCCGTAGTACACCAGTTGAACATGGCAGTTGTACCATGGTAGTGATTTATGATGCTTCCACACTGCTGCTAGAAAATATTTGTAAACATTGGAAAACATTGAAAAATTGAATATGAAGAAATAAATTTAATATTTAGAAAAAAAGCGACCAGTCTCACAACCAGCTCCGATGGAACTCGAACCCACGATCTTTCTCTGACTGAGCTACGGAGTCGTTACGGGAAGTGTCGAATTTATCCAATACTTTTTACGCGCTGTATAGCCAGCGTTAATTTCATCAATGTGAAGATATTACTACCCTCACACACGAAAGAGTATTTCTTTCGTGTGTGAGGGTAGTATTTTACAGATATTTGACAAAAATTAAAAATTTAAATAAATTGGTTAGCATTTTCAAAACAAACAATTTTGATCACAATGTTAACATTATTTAATAAAATGTTTAAGTGTTAACAAAAAAATTGTTAACATTTTATAACAGCAGTTTGGGAGCACGATAACATTCACAACAGATAGCAAACAAACTTTATTCAAAGAAAGCTAACTTAATTATACAACGATTTTCTTTTAGGCGTATGTATGTGTATATTTGTATGTATTACGAGGACATGCTTAGCTTACATTACACCTGATATAGAGTGATGATAAGGCTGAATGAAATCGCGCTTTTCCCGGAAATTTTCACGCACCGAGGAGGGCGGAGATACTATTTTACTGAAAAGTTATCTCCGCGCCAGTTCGCTTGGAATAAACTTGAACTAACAAATTGAAATCACACAAACAATAAACGCTCAAGTTGCATAAACTTGTTATGATATAGGTACTGTTTTATAAAATGAAACTGATAAAAAATAAGATTGAAACATACCTCACTATTACACCAGAAAAAAAACATTGAAAGAGTAAAAAAATAAAACTTCTCTCTTGGTCGGGGTCAACGTATAATATACCCTTTTAGTACTTCTCTTTTTGTGGTCCCCAGACCTAGAGAGAAATTATTTTTTTTGACTTTTTTGAAGTTTTTTTTGTCATGGGTTTTTTAAATTTAATTTTACTTTCTTTTTAAATTACACACAAAATAAAAAAAAACCGCATTGAAGTCGCTTGATTCGTTACTACAAATATCGGAACAGACAGACAGACATTTTTTGCAAATTAAGGTGCAATATAATAAAACAAAATGGCGATTTTGTTTTTTTTATTGCACCTTAATTTGTCCAGGGTGTATATTATTTTATTCAAAGTACCAGCTCTGTATCTTTTACCGTTTCGGCAGGCAGTTGACCATCTCCATAAATGGCCGGATGGATGTTCACTAAACGTAGCTAAGAACCATCTCGATTAATTTAGCTTTCATTAAAAAAACGCATTGAAATCGCTTGATCCGTGTAGGCACTACGAATATACGTACAGACAGACAGACAGACATAGGCTTCAAACTTTTGCGCTGCGTTGGGGGTTAAAAATCATTTAGAATGAAACGAAGTTTGGCATAGAGCTTATTGGATCATGGAGAAGTACAAAGCTCTTTGTCAAGAAATCTTAACTGGTACAAATGAAGTCCTGAAAACCTTACCTTCAGAAGTACGTCTAAAGTTTGTGCATGATAACTTACGCCCAGTCCTATTCAAGATGTTATCTTCTAACTTCATAAGTTCTGTAGCACCTAATTTCCAAGAGGATTTCTTAAGGTACTTATCACTAAAAAGTTTCGGACGGTATATCTCGACGAATTCACGCCAAGGTAGGTTCCAGAGGCTTACTGAGCAAGAAGTTGAGTTGAGTGGAAGGAGCAAATTACTCGTCGTCGGCTGTCGTAACTTTGTTCTGGACTTTCGCTACCAACCTAAATAGTAAGTTTCATTGCAGCCACTAACAAAGTATAGGGGCACTTTTCAACGTTGCCGGTAAACAGTAATTTAATTAGAAAGTTAGCGGAAGAAGCTGGTTAAGTGGATTTTGCTGCATTAACCTTTTTAATTAAAAGTGAAATGATTTATTTTTATTTTGGCAAAATTACAATTTTTTTTGTAATAGAGTTCAATTCCGTCTGGAAACTGAGGTGGATACTACCGGGTAGTACTTAGTAAAAAATTCAAATGGGAACTTCTAACATTTACTCTAGCTCTCCCTTTCTTGCTCTAAGTTTAAGTATGATTGACGACAATCCAATCGAATTGATAAAACTGCAAAATACAATGTTGTTAACACCTAAAAAAATATTTTTGTAAGACAACCGATGCATGTTTAAGGCCTACCAAATAGACAGTTACATTCAAGGAACGGATTTATGTCTTAACACGAGAAAGATATCAAAATGTAATACAATACATCATCTTAATGGATTGTCAGTTACTACACATTCCTTCCTATAGCGAAATACTTTTTGCCAACTTCCATATATTACGTCACAGGATACTGTCCCGTTCCCGTGATATACAGTGCCCACGCTGACCCAGATTTAAGTAAACAAATTAACTTAGATATGTTATTTTTGGTTACCTATTGTAAATCCGAAAACTTGTTTGCTAGAAGTTTAGTTTGCCTGAAATTTTAATTTTGGTCAAATGAAATTAGTATTGTATGTATTTGTGATGACAAAGTTTTATATAACTTTCTTTAAATATTGTTCGGACATATGTTACCATAGGAAAACTTGTTATAGAAAAAACAATACCCTGCACTGCACGAGGATTTCCAGGTGGCGTCTACTTGTAAGGCTGGTGTTTTTTTATATAACAAATTTTCCCTGTATTAAGTTATTTAAATGTTTACTTTTTTAGAATCACAATGCAATTTTTATTCTTGAAAAATTAAAAATGAAGTATTTAGAAAAACCCTACCCGTATTAAAAAAATATTAATTATTAGTATTTAGGAAAGATCGAGCTGGTTGTGAGGCGGGTAGATTTTTTGTAAATAAGTACTTTATTTTTAATTTTTTTTCCCCTAAACCTGCTTACGGAATTGCATTGTGAATGTTTAAACAGTAGTTTATGTGACTGTCAAATAATAGGAGTTATTAAAACACGCGCGTGTTGTTGGTGTTGTCTTGGTGGTGATATCTTGTCTTGTCACTACTTTAGAATAGAATAGAATAGAATAATTATTTACTCTTAGTAAAGTCAAGCCAACTCTAATGTTCCTATCTGCGATTTCTTTCTTGATATAGTTACGTTTTATTTTTATGTGACTTTGGACCTTGAACATTCTACATGTTGGTTAGTTTGGTGGGCACAAGTCAACGACCAAGTCACATAAAATTAAAACGTAACTATATCAATAAAGAAATCGCAGAAAGGAACATTAGAGTTGGCTTGACTTTACTGAGAGATTTCAACGCTTTTTGTAAAGAAATAAGCAGCTCCAGCGAGAGTTGGTCAGTTTTTTATAGGTTGATTTTGGTGAGATTTCATATCTTTTTTCTAGGTATTACACATAAGTAATAAATACAGGTATTCTGATTTATTTACTGCAAATGTAACTTTGTAATCGTATATATTTATATAGGATTACAAAGTTATTTATGCAGTTGGTGTAACTAGAATTTATCCTAGTTTTTATAGTTTTCCCTTTACGTGGCCAAAACCAAAACCCTAAGTCTGTACCAAATTTCAGCTCTCTGACTTTATGGGAAGAACTAGTTCTATTTTGATGATCATGAGTGAATGTCATAAATGCGAAACTTTGCTTTCGCTTAACTTCGGAACTAAATGACCTACAGACTTGAAATTTTGGATTTTAAGTATGTAATTATAGCTTACTAGATGGCGAAAATTTCTGCGTTCTGGTCTTATCCAGAGGTTCTCAAATAGGGGCCTGAAAATGCGGCGAAATGGTTCCAGTAAAGGATGCTACGGCAGTGTTTGCTTCGCGCTCGAATAATTATTTATTGCATTTCATGTGGTACATCTACTAATGTGTACATTTAGTATATATTTTAAAAATATAGCAAAATAATATTAATTATAAAATGTGGATTAGCGCCAAACCCTACTCATAAAGGTCTTTACGGTCTATACCTTCTTAATTCAAAATTCTTATTAAAGAAAATAATCTTATTGTTGCCGGCTAAAGAAGGGCTAGGGAAATTGGAAGTCAGGGCTATGAGTTCATAATTTGAATATTCTAACATGAGTGTAGATACAATTTATTAAAATCATCATCTAACGAAACGTTTATTTTTAATGTCAAATGAAACATAGGGGATTTGATACTTCTGGCAAATAAGTTTTCGGACTGGTAATATGTAACCGTTATTTTTATGTGGTTTCTCTAATAATGTCCCTTTTTATTTGTGCGAGGTTTTTTTTGTTTTGACCTTGCTCCAGAATGTCCGAGAGAAATGTTGTCTTATTTTTCTTACAGGAATTACGAGGCAGTGGTAGGCGGCCATTACACAGGGCGCTCGTTATGAGTCTGTGGTCCCTTTTGGGTTTATAAAAAACACGAAATAGTTAAAATACTTACAAAGGGTATTTCTAGTGTCCCATGACAAAAAAATACTGGACACAGCCTTAGAAGTAAAACTTATAGTATTAATTAATATTTCAGTAAACTTAAAAACTTACAAGTAAGGTTTTGCTACTCTAGACCAAAAAACAATCTTCCTTTCTTTAATTTGTACTAGGACTCATGTCTTATGAAAAATATTATCGTGGTTTTTTCTTATCCTAATGGCACAGCTAATAGGTCTTTTATGTATGTCATAATACCAATACCAACAAATGTTTTGTTCTGCGCCAAATTGAAGGCAATTTCAACCTTGTTCGAAATCTAATGCTATTTTTGCAAAGCGCTGTGTCATTGTTCGCCGTGGAGTAATTTGTGAAACATTTCCTATTATTACTTGGATAAAATCACATTCAGTTCCGAAAATAAGCTTTTGTTCCATCTCCATTCAAAATTTAATCTATTTCAAAATAATGCTCTTTATTCTGCCTGCCCAATTTTGTTGGTGATTATAAAGCAAATAAATCAACTCCTATTTTAATTTCAACGTTAAAATTTTATATTGGGAGCAATTGCGATTTGTTTTTCTTATATAGTCTTATATTAGCGCTATACCTTTAATTTGATTCGATAAATGAAGGAAAGATTTTTGTTAGCTATGAGATAATTTAATATTTCAGTTAGCTATATCAAAATTAAGGTAAGTAGTGCAGTAAACACCAACAATATATTAAAATCCAACCTTCTAAAAACAACACAGATTAACAAAAACATTTCTAATTACCAAAAACATATCAACCTTATCATTACCAACCAACCCTTTAAAACGATCAGCGTAACGAGAGAGTAGTAAATTGCAGTTCAGAAGTGCGGTCCCGGAGCAAGTTTTAGATTGTTGGAAACCTCTTTGTATCGCAAGTGATACGGAAACTCCACGATCGAGTGCCTTTGAGGTAGCTGCGAGTAAGTACGCTTAATCAGTTCGAATCGAACTTTTCTCTACTATTTGTTTTCATTTGGGGAAGAAAATTCTTAGTACGAGGCTTTGCAAATATGTATAAAACCTAAGGGGGTAAAAGCTTGAAAAATTTATCAAAAATTTACTTAATTTATTTTTAATAAGATTGTTCATCACATAAAATAATAATTGAAAACCTCTCAGTTAGGGAAATAAATTCTTGGGTTGAAGCGTTTTAATTTGCTGCATAATATTTTTACGACAAAATAAATGATTACTTTAAGTATAGGAAATTCGACCCGTAGATAGTTGGGAAAATTTTTGACCACGGTCGGTGGAAGTATAAAATGTCTTTTAATTGAAATGATTATTATCAATGTCTTGTGAGTGGCGAGTTAAAGTTCTTAGGTGAACTTCGACACCCGTTACATTTGACGTTACTTTACGTAATGCGTTAGACAGTGTACAGTGCATAATAAAATGGACATGGACATGGATGTTATCAAAACAGATCTTTGACGTCTCCCTTGGTGTCGAATACCGCACTCACCGCCTCACACTCGACCCTGTTTCTTGATTATTCATAGGAGAATTCAAACCTTACTACCTCAACCAGAACCTTGATGATACATTACGATAGATATTAGACAAATCCGACTCCATTTCAATTTGACGACTCTGTATAGGACAGGGAGAAAGAAACAGCCCTCGGCGAGTTTCTTGCTGGTTCTTCTCGTTATACTTACAAGGCCTCCCGCGCTAGGATTTGCAAAACGATGGCGCTTCATTGACGTTCACAAGTGCTATATCAACCTAAAATGAATAAATGATTTCAATTTTCAATTTCACGCCGAGTAAGCATCATACGCTGACCCAATAGACTAGCTTGTCCAAATATGTACAGGGGCATAATAGAATGAACACGTTGTCAAAACAGGGGGGCCTACTCGGAAACTGTAAAACCCGAAACTTCGGTAGCCCCGCCCTTTCACTCGATTCTGTCATGACTGGAGAACGAGAGGGACGGGTACACCGAAGTTTCGAGTTTGGCGTTTCAGAGTAGGCATTCTGATCCTTGACGTCTCCCTTGGAGTCGAGTACCGCCCTCACCGCCCCTCACTCGACCCAGTTCTCGTGGTCATCCGCAAGCCTTCGAATCGTGACAGTGACCCAATTGTAGCCAGTCACGTAGCTATTGTCATTGATAAACTTAATAATAGTAGATATTTTTAATTACCTAATGTTGGTGGCAGTTATAAATGGATATGTTAAATTTTTGCATATTAAATTATAAGGAATTATATTTGTTGCAAGGAATGTTTGATTTGGCATTTTTATTAATGAGATTGTAGTTTGTTTCATAGCTGTTAAGAACATAATATTCACTGGATCCGACAGTCTAAGTGCAATGAATATAAAAAATAAATAAATTAAAGGATATATAAAATAGATTGAACCTCAGCTCCCAAGTCCCACATAACCACCGTCCGCACACTAACGTGGATGGGGTATGCGTACACGCATTCCCCTCAATATAAAACAAAAGAGAGAGAATTAATGTAAAATTATTAACTCCATAAAATAGTGGAAGATAGTAAAACAGATTATTTTTTCAATTTCCATCTAATATTTCCATAACTAGGTGAAGCTTCCATAACGAGTAAAGGCTATGACATTTCTTAGAACAAAAACATACACAATTCATTGGTAACATTTCTATCATTCAACATTTATAGGTACAACTCCCACAATGATCAAATCAAAAACCTTCAACTATGACGACTTTTAAAATCCATTCGGCCATTAATAGCTCAGTCGCTCACCGCAGACGGTAACAAATTGTACGACGTGCCCGTTAAATTTTTAACGAGAAACCACGCCTGACCCAGCCCTCGAAGATCGAATGTCATGGGCAGCAGAGCTCTCTGCTTTAAATAGAACTGGGGCATAGGCGATGCCAAAGTGGATTACCGGGATCATAGAGGAACTTAATGAATTAGTGATAAGTAGCTTTTGTTTTTCAGCTCACGATATCTCGGAAATACGTTCGGTATTGGATATTAGATTTCAAGCCATAATCATACGTGATATCTTTGATTATACCTGAGTTCAAATTTTTTAGTGCAATACATACATACAATTAACACCACTTGAGATTAGCTTTGTTGTAAATGACAGGATGATCATCAAATATTGCTGTACTATATTCTTAGAATAAAAGTTTGTTAATTTACAATAAAGAACTCTGGATTTTGAATATCTAAGTAAATAAACTATTTATAAGGAGGAAGGATTTGATTTTGTTTCTTTAATATTTTTAATTTTTTGTGTTACTGAACCGATTTTAAAAATTCTTTCACCTGTAGAAAGCTACCATTATTCCCGAGTGACGTAGGCTACATTTTATCCCGATATTCCCAAGGGAACGGGAAAAACGTTTGAAAAACCGCTGTAAACTCTAGTATGAACATAAAATAAAGTTTTAAGGTAGAGTTTGAGAAAATGACATTCAGTAATGCTCTTATTTCGACAAATTTACTTCGCACATGACTTCATGACCTTACAGAGCCTTTATGTGTTGAAAATTAAACAGTCTGCGGGTTTTGATAAAACAAAAACAATACTTTAGCAAATGAGAAGAAAGGAGCAATATTTTCCTTATTCCTCACATTTCTGACGCACATCAATTTAGCGGTAGATAGCTAGGTGGTTTTTATTGGCAACTAGCTTTCCGCCAGCGGCTTCGCTCTCGTGAACTACACTACTACACGACTACATGACGTTATCCCGCGAGAATGTGATATATTTCCGGAATAAAAAGTAGCCATGTTTCTCTCCAGGCTACATAATGTCTGTGTCCCAAACAACCAAATCCGTTCAGCATTTTGTCGTGATTGAGTAACAAACATACAAACATCTAAACTTTCACATTTATAATATTAGTAGGATTTAATTAAGGGCTTATTACACTTGGCTAAATTCAGCATCTAATTAAGCATACATTGCTTTCTTTGAGTTCATTTGTAGCAAGTGATGCAATCAAAACAAGCAATGTACCTATGAGATTTTAAACTTTCGCGTTCCATTATAATTATCAACAAGAGTAACGGGACTCAACGCGACATTTATTATGAAGTACATATTATTATGTACTTACAGCTGACGTTTCGGCTGTGTTGCAACAACCGTGGTCACAAGCAGACTGACCAGCTGTAAGTACATAATAATATGTACTTCATAATAAATGTCGCGTTGAGTCCCGTTACTCTTGTTGATAATGTACCTATGCTTAATTAGATGCTGAATTTAGCCAAGTGTAATAAGCCCTTTAGTAGGTTAAGTAGGACATACTAGTTGCTGTGGGTAAGCCAGTTATTTGAAAAGGGCAACTTGTTTATGTAAATTGGCGAACCTTACCAAACGTTGCCCTCCTTCCGAATCTTCCGATAAGGCTTTTGTGTGGAATAAAGACGTTCATAAACAGAGTATTTGAATGAAAAAAATACTGACAGCTGTACCACAAACCGGCGACCGCCCGCGTAGTTACTTTGGGGCTGTACGTGCTAGCCGTTTTTCGTGCTGTCGTTATGTTACATACGTCTTTACGTTACGTTTTGTATTATTATGTACTAGCCTTCCGCCCGCGGCTTCGCCCGCGTGTACTACACGACGTTATCCCGCGGGAAGTTGATATTTTTCAGGAATAAAAAGTAGCCTATGTCCTTTCTCAGGCTCTAGACTATCTCTGTACCAAAATTCATTCAAATCGGTTCAGTAGTTTAGGTGTGATTGTGTAACACACAGACAGACAGAGACGCATTTATAATATAAGTAAGGATGAAACCCAGAGCAGCATACTAGGTACATAATATGATGTATGTACAGGGTGTCCCACGACTATGCCACATGGAAGGAAAGTACCAAACATAAGTAGAAAACTTCACTGCAAGGAACCATCCCCTTATTTTTGGCAAGAAACAAAACTGCATTCACAGTTTTTTTTGTAAAATTATCTTTTCCGTAGGAAAGTACACATCTACTTGACTCGACATAGAATCCGTGATGTGTTTCATTGTTTTTCTTTCATTTAATTTATCACGTTTCTTAAGGGGTGATAGACGTACGAACTTAGCGAACGCAATTTTAGCTCATAATGTATTGTGATGTCGTCGATTGAAGAAATTTTGTGTTATTTAGGAATAATTTCATATTACATTTTAAAAACGAATAAAAAAAGACGAAATCGAAAAGTGTGGGAGCACTATGGCTTACAAAAAAGAGACCGGTATGTGAATTTAGTAAGAGAGATACTTACGTTAAGAGAAGGAAAATTGCCATAATTATTTCAGAATGCCTGAGCCGGTGTACAAACTTCCACAGACTAGGATAATTCTGAAAACAATCTATGACTTCCGTTAATATTCCGTGAAGCTTCGAAAATCATTATGGCAAGAGAACCGCACCGCACGAGATTCAAAAGAAAATGGCGGCTCGCGGCTCGCGGCAGTGACCGACGTGCAAGCGAACGGAGGCGAGCTACGAGCAAAATTTCAAACATATCGGATCGCCAACGAACTTAGGGCGTTTGTGCACTACACTGAATTTTGGCGGTCCGTTCGGACCGTAAAAATCGGACTGCTGGACGGTAAAATTCAGTGTAGTGCACAAACGCCCGTACTCGGCGGTTTTAAAGTACGCGTACTTAAGGCCCGTGGTATTGCCAACGACCTTGGGCATAGAAAAGTGGCCTAATTTTCCCGCCCGCTTCCCGCACCAAAACAGCTTAAACACACGTTTTGTCAAAACTATGTATTATTTTAAAACGAAAAATGCTCAGTTTTAAGTTAAACAAGTTAGCAATCTTTTCCTGAAAGAAACGTGAAAATATCACTTGTAGTTTAGAAGCAGTCGCGTATTTCAATTTGAAAACAGCTTCATTTCAATGTTTTTTTTTAATAGTATCTTTAAGACTATGTTTCTTTTTAATGCTCAGATTGAAGTTTATATATCAATATTTAATATATATATTAATTCTGGATTCATCAGTAGGCTAATTTATGAGTTTTAGGGCCTCAAAAATGATCGTTTCACGACTACATGCACCTTAAGGCGTTTGTGCACTTCACAGAATTTTACCGATCCGGAAGAAAACGGATGCTAAGAATTTATTTATTTCGTGTAGTTTAGGGTTTGAAACATTGAAACTACACGAAATAAATAAATTCTTACTATTATAAATGGTTATTTATTAAAATACAAACATCCGTTTTTTCCGGATCGGTAAAATTCAGTGTATTGCACAAACGCCCTTAGGGTGACACACTAGCGAAAAAGCTCGTCGAGTCACAAATTCGCGCACTTACTCGTACGTTTATCATTATCACCCCTAATAGAGAGATTTAATACAGGTATGTGTTTTCGAATTTTGGTCCGTTCGATTCCTGAGTATGGGAAGTAGGTATATAAGTAAAAATAGCTTTGAATGCAATATACAGAAACCTACCTCAAATCCAATCCCAGATAAAATCTATCACATTCTGAAAAAAAAACACGTCATTCGGAACACGAAGCTTCTGGTGTTATTTCCCATAGTCGTTTCACGTTCACATTGTTGGATTGCCGCGGGGAATACGAAGATAGCATCAATAATACATGAAACATACACATAACATTGAATCCTCACGTGACAGTGGCACGCCAAGTCAGGCCTTCAATACATCAAGGACGACTCCATTTATAGGCAGCAAATCAATGACAACGTAGGCCAATGTCAGTATATTAAGCTCTGTTATTTAAAACAAGGCCGTGGTAACTTTATGTTGTGTTTCAATAAGTTTAAGTTGTTACTCGCATGCAATGTGGGTGAAGGTAAAGTAGATAATTTGTAGATTGGTTTCAATTTGTTTATACTTTACAAAGTTTTCTTATGTGGTTTAAGTGCTGGTGCTATATTGCCAACGATATGGTTATTGCTGAATTATTTCCCCTGTTTGCCCATATTCGGCTTGATTTGTATTTAAAACAAGGCCGTGGTGACTTTATGTTGTGTTTCAATGAGTTTATTAAGTTGTAACTCGTATTCAATGTAGGTGAAGGTAGTGTGGATAATTTGTAGATTGGTTTCAATTTGTTTTTACTTTACAAAGTTTTCTTATGTGGTTTAGTGCTGGTGCTATATTCCCAACGATATGGTTATTGCTGAATTATTTCCCCTCTTTGCCCATATTCAGCTTAATTTGTATATTAAACTCTGTTATTTAAAACAAGGCCGTGGAAACTTTATGTTGTGTTTCAATGAGTTTATTAAGTTGTTACTCGCATTCAATGAAGGTGAAGGTAAAGTGGACAATTTGTAGATTGGTTTCAATTTGTTTTTACTTTACAAAGTTTTCTTATGTGGTTTAGTGCTGGTGCTATATTGCCAACGATATTATGGTTATTGCTGTAAATAAGAAACCTATAACAGAAGCCAACTGTGGCTCGTAGCGTGATAACCTTCCTCAAGGATTAGGCTATTAAATGCAAATTCTACTCATTATTTCAAAGTTAAGAGCGTTAAAATAAGCGCTTGAGCTTACTATAGTATAGATTAAATTGAAAGTGTTCGTAATAAAATTATTTTCAAGCTTTTCAAGCATGAAAAATTCTAGCAAAAAATAAAACCGCCTTCAAAAAAATCACATCAAAAAAGTAAGAAATAATTCCTCACCAAATAAATAACGTAAGTACTTTGAAGTCGGGCGTGAAACCTGTACAATTTTTTGTTGTTTTTGTTAAAACCCGCCCGAAAAAAAATAATTTTTATTTCACTCTTTTTAGTGCATCGTGCAGGCAATTTACGTGTATTCTGGTAAATAGGTATGTGATCAAACTGAAAACCTTCTTTTTTGAGGTCGGTTAAAATACCTTGAGGTATCCCCTTTTTAACAAAACAAGAATCATATAAATCGGTTTATAAACAAAGGTGCTATGCCTAAAGATACGTATTAAATTCACATAAAGTGGTAACGAAAACGACAGTATTTTCAAGATTTCCTGAAAACTACTGAACCGATTACAAAATTTCAAAAAATGGGACCAACTTGGAAACCAACCTGATGTAATAACGTTTCAATCATTTCAATCGGTCCATCCGTCTTCGAGTAATCGGTGGACATACACAAAAAAAAAGAAAAAAGAAAAAACATACATACAGACGAATAGAGAACCTCCTCCTTTTTGATTTAGAAGTCGGTTAAAAATGATACTCGTCTATCGCCTGTTGAAATTTTGACAAGCGTCTTACTTTTCTTTATTCTACTAAAGGTACCTAATTTAATGTCGCATATAACTGACAAAACATTGTCGCATATGATGATATTATTTTTGAAAGTACTGCAACATGACGTCGTACAGGTTACATGGCCATGCCACTGCAGTGGAAATAGAAAACCTTGATTTGACCGTTTACCATAACCTCGCGTAAGCGTTCATTAGCTAGTCCGAACAAGTTCAAGTGAGCATCGATCGAGTCGTTCGGTCGCCGCCGCCAGCTGTCGGGTTGTGCCGTATTTGACCAGCTGTTGGACGGGTTAAAGTCAGCATTAAACTTTCATGGACATAACCGTTCAAATAGGTACTTGAAACGAGTCCAGTTGGAAACTGAAGACTCATGATTTTAATCAAGCAAGTGGGATTAATAATACCTGATTTAATCATAATCATCTATATTATAAAACTCTTGCGTTACTGACTGACAGACAACGCACAGCCGAAGTTGAAGCTGAAATTGGCATGTATGTTCCTTCGGGAATGTAGGGGAGCACAAAGAGATTTTTTTTGGAAATTCCTTGTCTAAGTGGGTAAAAAGGGGGTCCACGTAGATGAAATCGCGAACGGAGCGCTAGTTCTAAACTCGATTAACAGAGCTGAACAAATCGGGCATTTTAAAAATACTAGTGACCGCGCGCAGTTTTACCCAGGGGGCTTTCGATCCTGTGGAAATATCGGAACAAATGCAAAGTACTCCGGGTCATGGTCTATCTGTGTGTAGAATTTCATCTAAATCCGTTTAGCCCTTCTGGAGTGATTGCATAGCTGAGTCAACTAGATTTAGTGCATAGAATGTATCAGGACTTCTAAGAAACTAAAATAAGAAAAAAGGCCTAAAGCTACACTAAGTAAGGTTGCATACTACAGAACACCCTCTTTATGTGTTCTGTGTTGTAATTGTAACACACCATTTAGAACTTTTTAAAGACATCAAGAACATCAAGCAACCCAGCAAAAACCTAAATATGTTAAAAGAAAGTGTTCAACCTTGAATTTTCCCTCCGTTAAATTATTAATCCCCGCGCTCATACGAGGAGGTAGCCGAGCTCAAACGGATGAATTGAATTTTTAATAACTTGGAGCACACACTGCTTTGTAAACACCGCTTTGGAAATTAAAAGTGCTATGTTCAAATTAAGGTAACTGGAATTAAAAGGATGGCAAAAGTTTTGTTTTTGCTAATTGCTTTTAGTTACTTTGTGCAAAACTTAAAAACGGGATCACCAACGAGTAAATTGAGAACTGGAAAGTTTGAATTAAACTGCTATTTTTATTCTTAAACGACCACATTCTGTCCAAATATTTCCAAAAAATAACATGCGCGATTTTACACTGTGCTCAAAATCAGTTATAATTATTCTGATAGAATATTAATAGGCTCTGTTAGAATAGTCCTTACATGATGGTGGCGAATAGCAATAACTAAAAATAGTAGTACTACCATATTACAAAATCAAACATGATTGTTCTGTTCTATAAGTGACGACGGTACCGATATTCCTATATAGGTACAATTTATTACCGCAGAGATATAAGTAATTACCTACTTAGGCCCGATTTCACCACTGTTATTTAAACGCGAAATACACTAAAAATGCATATGTAGGTAAGTAAAAAAATAAATAAATAAATAACTTTTTACAATCACACCAATTATCTAAGCCCATGTAAATTTCATTAAGAAACTGTGTCATGGATAACTTGATAACAGATAAATATATACTTAAATACTTTTTTGTTTGTAAATACATACTTAATATACATAGAAAACACCCAGAACAAGACAAATAGACATGTTCATGCACACACATATTTGTCTTGTTCGGGGATCGAACCCGAGACTTCTGGCGCAGAAGGCAGGTATCCTACCCCTGCGCCAAATCAGTCGTCAAAGTGGATAAAAACTTCTTTTAAGATTTCGAAACGTAAAACATTTTCTTCTCTTTGTTCTTCCGTATGCTTATTTAAGCAAAAAGGAGAAGAACGCTAATATGCGTAAAGTCTACTTGTAACAAAAGTGATTTTATTTAGAACTAGTTTTCCGCCCGCGGCATCGCCCGCGTGGACTACACGACGTTATCCCGCGGGAATGTGATATTTTTCTGGGACAAAAAGTAGCCTATGTTCCTCTTCAGGCTACAAAGTATCTATGTTTCAAATTTCAGCCAAATCCGTTCAGCCGTTTTGGCGTGATTGAGTAACAAACATACAAACATCCAAACATCTAAACATCTAAACTTTCACATTTATAATATTAGTAGGATTTTAGTAAGTATATCTAACAGCTTTTAAACAGAATTAACAATACACATAATTATCTAAAAACGTTATCAAGCCATAATAATAGTTTAGTACATTTTAGTACATTACAGTTAGTACATTTATGCACGAATACCTACTCAAACACTAGGTACTCAGCTTTGAGAGCGTCTCAAACATCATGCCGTCCCTTTCATACGTTTAACATTTGACACGATGGCTGGCAGTCCTATGACCCTATATGGGGTGATAGCAGATTATACCCATAAATGTCCCTGACCCCATATGGGTGCATAGCACTATAGAAGTTTTATTCCTCAATTTTGAAGCGAACTTATGAGTATGGTTTTTGTTTTTTGTGGACCTATGAGGGAAGAATATAGGTTAATTGTTTTGGACCTTTCGGGTGGTCAGACCATTTTGTATGGTGACTGTAGCGACAGGGCGATGTTTGAGTTCGATTATTCGTCCAACCATCACTACCACTTAAATTGTACAGAGAGATCTTATAATAATCGATTGGGTTCTTACAATAAAATTATATTTTAATGGGTATCCATCCTTCCTTTTTATGAGTATGACAGGTAAGTAAGGGCGAGTTATTCTGCTCGGGTGATTGTTAACGGATTGATCTTTGGCGCGCAGGTAAAATATAGCTGTGAAGCCGAATTTCAGCTTCCACCACGGTATTAATATGCTAAGCCTTCATGCTCAGTTTGCTACTGCGAGATGCGAGAGATAGTCACAAGTTGAGGACAACCAGGGTTTGTGCACAGCACTGGAGACGCTTAAGTTACTTGTTGGTGTTAAATGACGGGGCATTTCTTTTGAGCCACACATTATCAAGTGTCATTTGCGAGCGAAAGGTGCGTAAACGTTAACCTACCAGGAATAAAAAATGTTAACATAATAAAAGTTTAAGTATTATGTTCAACATATTGAATAGGTTCTACAGTCGAAATTTTGTTTTAAAGGGTTCCTTTTTATGACGGGCGAGTACGGGCTAGTTATTCTGCAGTTCTCCCTCGGGTGTTTGTTAACGGGTTGCTCGCCGGCGCTGGTAAAATATAGTTGTTACGCCGAATTTCAGTTTCCACCTCGATATTAATATGCTATAAAGCCTTTATGCTCGGTTTTCTACTCCAAAATGGGAAAGGTAGTCACAAGTATAATTTTATTATGTTAACAACGACGTTAAAATGCTAGGTAGGGGAGAGCGGGGCTGAAAGTGCCGAAGTAATATTTTTATTTATAAGTAATATAAATAACTTAAAAGCAGTTACAAATAAAGATACATCAGTTTTATAAATTCATATATTTTATTAGTTATAGTTTTTGCAACAAATCAACTGTCTTTAAACTTTAGTCCTTTATAATACTAAATAGAATTTAAAAAACAAAACGACTTTTATTCTTCTAATTTTTTCAAACATAAAGTAGGTATCTTATCTATTATTTAATAGTTATTTTTTAATTAAATGAGGTTTATAATATAACTAATCAAATATTAATAAAATCAGCCTAACATATAATATCACAATGCCTTCTGTATTATAAAATATTTGAGATGCATTGCACATTGGTATGCAAGTTGTCGCAGTTTTTCTGGGAGGAGACCAAAGTAAATAGAAGCGCTTTTATGGATATATGACGTCAATAATGCCTCTTGTACTTCATTGAACACTAATCTCGGTTTATATCCAACTTCAGGAACAAAGTCCACTCCTTAATTTTTTTACATAGCATTGTGGTGTTGTGAATTTCTAATTCTCGCGCAACAGACTTTAACTTGCTCCCCTCCACAATTACTGCATCAGCAGCCCTCTGCATAAGATCTTGAGATGTAGTTCCCCTTTGTGTTTTTCGCTTGTATGTACTCATCCTGTCAAATAATAAAAAAATAAAATATAAACTACCCATTCATAGGACATTAAAGATTACGTGGGGGGTTAGTTGTGCCGCGGCACAATTAGCCCCACAAAAAAGGCACATTTTACCCCGTTAGTAAGGTTATGACATTTTGCCATACAATAAAAAAATGCTTCGCAAAAAGCATCCAAATTGCATTGCTAAACAATTCTAGATAAATAACAAACATTTTAGTAAAACTGCAATATACAGAAAACGAATAATGCTAGCTTAAGACCAAAAAGTATAAAACAGAAAATATTTACTTACGTGGCGCTGGAAGACACTCTCAGACATAACCACTCGGTCCGCGGCTCCAGCGCAACTAAAATGGCCGCCGCGTGAGCCGGGCGCGTTTAAGCATTATAAGACGTAATGCGAACATATTGCTATCTCTTTCCGTTTTCGAGATATTCGCGTCGGCACTACCTACCCCCGGCACTTTCAACCCCGCTCTCCCCTACTGTTCTGAGTCCTACTATTGAATTTACGTATGGCACACTGAAAGTTCTGCGCTCCTGGCCGCTCATAAATGTTTTGTTTTCGAATGTTATATTATTTAAGACTTAAGAAACTCAATAATTAATTAAAATAAATTGGCGAGAAATCGCGTGTCATTTGTTTTTAACACAAGTTGCGAAGAGATTTTATGGCAATGATTTTGCATGACTTTAAAAGTTCACTGTCTCCGCAAGACTGTCACTGCACTACACTGCTCGTCTTCAAAATGCTTTTGGGAGGGAAGCACTCATTTGAGCACTGTAAGGCGTTGGTACGAAGAATTTGACCATGACTGTGTTTCTCTCCATGATGAAATTCGTGAAGGTCGGTCGATTCGGCCGGAAGAGGCCGTGATAGCTTTCAACCAGCGCGTGATTAAAAACATGCCCTCAACCCTCAGGACCATTGGGCTCCTCATGTTTTCAAAACTGGTTTGACCGAATAAAAAAGTGTTTAAAATGTAATGGAGAATACTTCGAAAAGCAGTAAATATATTACTTTACATGTGAATTGTTTTAATAATGAATTACGCAAAACTTTCAGTGTACCCCTACCCTAGAAGGTACCTAATACCTACATATTTACCTATATGGTATCACTATCTATTTCGTACATTTTGTCCGCGTAGGTAGCAACTAATATAACAATATTTTCATAAGTAAAATTTTATAAACTTTAAACATAAAACAACCTTGTGTTTAACTACTTAACATTTTCAAATATGGCCGGAAAATTAAAGTTTTTCCGCAGTTTCTCCTTGAAACACAGCTACAGCCTCGTTTGAAGAATGTAATTTTTGCGCTCCCCTCGAGAGACTGTAATGATGAAGCTTGACAAGTTTGAAGAGACATTTTCGTCGGTAAGACGTGTTTTTGGTGACGAAACTTTAAATTACTAAAAAAATAAGACCTTCTTGCTGAAACTGAGTAAAGACATCAAGTGTTCAATCCTGCCTGAAAGCTACTTGCGGGGCTTGGAGCTTTTACCATCACAACTTTTCCTATACTAATTGCATTGTCAATGCATATATAACTAAATAAACGTGAAGTACATAAAGTTACACCTGTTGTAAATAAATAAATAAATCAATATTTTTCATACAATCACACCAATTATCTAAGCCCGTAGTTAATTTCTTAAGAAACTGTGTCTACGTGAACTTGATAACGGATAAATATATACTTAAATACTTTTTTGTTTGTAAATACATACTTAATATACATAGAAAACACCCAGACCAAGACAAATAGACGTGTTCATGCACACAAATATTTGTCTTGTTCGGGAATCGAACCCGAGACCTCTGGCGCAGAAGGCAGGTAGTTTACCCCTGCGCCAAATCGGTCGTCAAAATAAATGTTGTAAATCTGTTGTTGTCTCTGACTTCTTTTTAGCGAATAAAACTGACAGCATCAGTTTAAAACTAGATTTTACTTTGCTCAATTTTTATTATTAAGGGGGTTAAAGCTTGTAATATTATTTATTCTGTAGTTTAAGTGTCCATTCTTAATTGTAGTGGGTGGAAAATGTTAACGGGCCCTGGAGGAAAACTGTCTTTAATCCTTGAATTAGCTTAGTGTATTTAAAGAAAACATTGATTTTTAACAAGAAAAAACTACATTCAAAGATTTTCTGAAATTTCGTAATTCTGTAATAGAAGAGTATCAATTTCGATTTATTGGAAGCTTATTTTTTAAACAACAAGAATTGTAAATTATCCAGATAGAACATACCATACTAACTATTAAAAAAGTTGAAAACTTTTGTGAATATTGGAAGTTTCTATGGTATTGGTATTGGTATTGACATTTTTCCGCATTTAGACTCATATTTGGTCCGTTATGCGTGAACATGGCTAGTCGAGCCATCCTAGCTCCTTCCAGAAGCGCAGAAGCCTCCTGGGGCGTTCACAGGCTTCTAGGAGCGACCTCACCTCTGTGAGGATTTCTGTTCGTTGTGCGGCCAAACCTACGCACTCCAGGATCACGTGGGCGGCTGTTTCCTCAGCGTTCAGGCAACCTCTACATAGAGGACTGCCTGTCGCATTCATAATAAATAGTTGTCGGTTTAAGGTAAGGTGACCTGTAAGTGTACCAACAACTATCCGGAGGTCTGGACGATTGAGGCTGAGCAGCCTGCAGGTCAAACGCGGCGAGACTGCAGTCATCGCCATCTTAGACTGTCTACAGCTTGTTAGAGCTACCCAACGAGTATTATGTGCAGCACGAGTTCGTTGCCTTACCCATGAGCGCAGTTGGCTGAATGGGAGTGGCAGAATGGGTGTAGGTCCTGTCACTATTGTGGAGGATCCCATTCTAGCCAGCTCATCGGCGGCATCATTCCCGTGTGATCCACTATGCCCTTTAATCCATTGTAGGATTACTCTGTTGTTGGATGCTAAACGATCCAAAACTTTGTGGCATTCGTAGACGATACTGGAGTTGATCGTGTTGGCCTCCAGTGCTGTTAGGACGGCCATGCTGTCAGTCAGTATGCGGATGTTTAGTTCCTTTATACCTCTGGACAGGGCCGTGGTAGCGGCGTTTATTATTGCAACACATTCGCATTGAAATATCGAACTGTGTTGGCCCAGCGCTAGTGATATTTTGATATTCAGATCTTGTGAGAATACTCCAGCTCCAGTTCCAGTCCCCATCTTGGAGCCGTCCGTATAGATTCGGACTTCATGTATGCCAGAGTGATCTCGGTCATTTTCAAATAACTGTATTTGGTATTTCTTTTCGAAAATGTATTGCTTGGGTATCCTATCGCATGGGGCAGCGATTAGTGACTCATGTTTCACTAAATCATTCCACAATGTGGAGTGAGGACCCTCTCGATTGTACCACAGACCCAGGTGTTTAAGCCTTATAGCAGCCATGGAGGCTTCTTGTTGTATAAACAGATCCAAGGGTGTTAAATCCAGGGCTACTTCTAGGGCGGCTGTGGGGGTGGTTCGCATGCAGCCGGTTGTCGCAGAGCATGCCAATCTTTGGAATTTCTGCAGTTTGTTGATGACGGTGCTTTGCTCTGTTTTGGACCACCAGGCAACGGCTCCGTATGTGATTATGGGACGTATAACGGTTTTATACAGCCACATCGTTATTTTCGGTGATAGTCCCCAACTTTTGCCGAGTAGTCTTTTACATTGGCAGAAGATGATTGTGGCTTTGTTTAGTTTACTTTCGAGATGTCTATTCCAGAGGAGTTTGTTGTCTAGTATCATTCCTAGATACTTGACTTCCTTGCTTAGGGACAGACTGGTATTAAAAAGTTTTGGGAGTTTAAGATTTCCTAGACTCCGTTTGTTTGTGAACATGATCAATTCTGTCTTTGTTGGGTTCACTGTTAGATTGTGTTTAGTGCACCACTGTTCGACGACCTTTAGAGCGGACCTCATTCGGTCACATATCACGCTCTCAACTCGCCCGCTGATGAGTATGGTCAGATCGTCTGCATAGCCTACTGTGAGAAAGTTGCGGTCGTTGAGCCTACTAATCAGCTCATTGACCACGATATTCCATAGGAGAGGTGAGAGGACACCCCCTTGGGGACATCCTTTGGCTACTACTCCTCTGGTAGTATCATTCACAGTAATTTGTATGGCTCTGTCTCTTAACATGCTGTCAATCCACCCGGCAATAGTAGGATCGACACCATGTCTGGAGAGGGCCTGGCTTATGCTGGTAAAGTTGGTTTTGTCAAAAGCTCCTTCTATGTCGATGAAGGTGCCTAGTGTTGATATTTTGTGTTTGAGATTTTCTTCTATATAAGAAACAACCTTATGTAGGGCGGACTCTGTTGATTTGCCTGCAGAGTAGGCGTGTTGGTTTGGATTTAAGGGGTTCCTGACCAATACAGTGCTCCTTATCTCCCTGTCTATTAGTCTCTCCAACACCTTTAAAAGGAATGATGTGAGGCTAATTGGTCTGAATGATTTAGGTTGAGTGTAGTCTCCTTTGCCGGGTTTAGGGATAAAGACTACTTTGACTTCCCTCCATTTCATAGGAATATGGCGGTGTGCTAGGCAGCTTCTGTAAATGGCTACGAGGTGGTCAGTGAGACCTCCGTCGCTCCACCTCATCAGCCCTGGAAAGATTCCGTCTAGTCCCGCTGATTTGAATGGAAGCTGTTGATTGCCCATCTTACTTTCTCTGGGTTGACAACCTTGTGGGCGGTGATCCAGTCGGTTTCAACAGGTTTGGAAGTTTCTATAAACGTTTAGAGCGCACGCAGTAACAAAATCTAGACATTTCGAATGTTGATCGAAGTTTCTAAATAGGGAAGTTTACGGTTTCTTCTTATTTGAATTTGCAACTGACGCGAACGTTGGCCGCGATCGCGAGTCAGTCGTACGGTGGACGCTGTTACTTTATCTCATACAAATAAGCGATCACGACTCACGACGCGATCACATCGGCGTCCATCGCGTAACTGACGCTTCTAAATTCACCTTGCTCTTAAATCTGATGTGAGTTATCGACAGATTTGTCAAACATAACAGTCAAATAACCAGCCACATGAAGTTTCAATTCAAAAGACAAATAGACATCACTATTAATTGGATTCATGTCACGTACCAATATGTCGGAACATATCAGTCCACTGTGCATTTTGATGGCAACGTGTTGGACAGCTTAATGCAATTTCAGTAACAATAATTGGGATTAAATTATCGTCGAGTATTTTCTTAAAAATAGAAATAAGAAATCATGCTAATTACAGTCACAGTTTAATAATATCTTTATGATAACAGTATCTAACTTTAACATAAAAAAGACTATGTTTAATCAATGCACGTTAATTATGGTTGGTGAAAATCCCAACAAAAACATCATGTAAAAAGCAGCCAAATCTCGCTGGAGCTGCTTATTTCTCCATAAAAGTTATGAAATCTCTCAGTTCACCCAAGCAAGCCAACTATAATTACAGTAACATCGTAACATGTGCAATTTTTTTATTTAATTTTTTTTTTCGATAACTTCCGGTTTTTTCGACACCCTTTTTGTTTGTGCACTATATCGAGAGATCACTGTATAATATATGATATTTTTAGATTTTATATTTTATTATTTCGTTAGGAGTCTTTTGGACACGGGACGTAAACTATTCACAATTCTTATAGTAAATTAGCGACCCTGCAGATGTATTACTTACATAAAAATTAAAACATTTGTTACGTGAATAATAATTCTTGACAGGCAACGGCTGCTCGCATACATTATTAAAATGGTGTGATTTCAGAGTACATTTTTCTTTGGCCACAGTTGTGAGAACAATGACCCAAGCAACAATTTGAAATTAACACTAACGAAAAGGTACTGTAAGGCATGTTTATAGTCTGTGCACAGCTGAAAGATATTATTGTAGGCTGTGACACTATTTGTAGGTAATCCTTTTTGATTATTGTTTTAATTCAAACCAGTAAGTAGAGTGGTATAATTAGAGGTCAGTGGGTCCTGACCTCTATTTTCAGTGTCAGTGGGTCAGTGGTAGAACGAATTTATAAAAACAGATCTGGTTTGACACATTCCTGTATAGGCTCCCGTAGAGAAAAGAGCTATCCCGAATTCGATAGGCTGACTCAAGGCTGATGCTAGCCGTTGTGTACGAAACCGCTATCTATACTTATAATAAAACTGTAAACGATCCAATTCTGTACATTGAAAAGAAATAGAAAAAAATACCACCAGGGGTCTTCTTAAACGAAACAGATACCAAAAATATAGTTTTTGAATTTTTTGTCTGTCTGTCTGTCTGTTGTCCGCGCTTCACACAAAAACTACTAAACGGATTTTGATGAAACTTTTTTTGTTATACAGCTATTGGCTCTCGCCAACATATAGGCTATAATTTATTTTGAAGATCGTAATATCTGATGTGGAACCATAACAGTCCAGCCAAAGTATGAGAGATATAAAAATACCGTCTTAAGGAAAATTTTTAAACGTGATGGGCACTTTCTATTGACGTACAAAGTTTGAAGGTCTGGTTCACCTGATGTGGAACCCTAGCAGCCAGGATAAACTATATGAGATACAAACATGGCGTCTTAAGAAAAGTTGTTTCACGTAATGAACATTTTCTATTGACGGAAAAATATCGAAGGTCTGGCACACCTGATGTAGAACCCTAGCAGCCCAGCTAAACTATAAGAGATACGAATCTATATCTATATCTATCTATACTTATAATAAAACTGTAAACGATCCAATTCTGTACATTGAAAAGAAATAGAAAAAAATACCACCAGGGGTCTTCTTAAACGAAACAGATACCAAAAATATAGTTTTTGAATTTTTTGTCTGTCTGTCTGTCTGTTGTCCGCGCTTCACACAAAAACTACTGAACGGATTTTGATGAAACTTTTTTTGTTATACAGCTATTGGCTCTCGCCAACATATAGGCTATAATTTATTTTGAAGATCGTAATATCTGATGTGGAACCATAACAGTCCAGCCAAAGTATGAGAGATATAAAAATACCGTCTTAAGGAAAATTGTTAAACGTGATGGGCACTTTCTATTGACGTACAAAGTTTGAAGGTCTGGTTCACCTGATGTGGAACCCTAGCAGCCAGGATAAACTATATGAGATACAAACATGGCGTCTTAAGAAAAGTTGTTTCACGTAATGAACATTTTCTATTGACGGAAAAACATCGAAGGTCTGGCACACCTGATGTGGAACCCTAGCAGCCCAGCTAAACTATAAGAGATACAAATCTATATCTATATCTATCTATACTTATAATAAAACTGTAAACGATCCAATTCTGTACATTGAAAAGAAATAGAAAAAAATACCACCAGGGGTCTTCTTAAACGAAACAGATACCAAAAATATAGTTTTTGAATTTTTTGTCTGTCTGTCTGTCTGTTGTCCGCGTTTCACACAAAAACTACTGAACGGATTTTGAT
This sequence comes from Crambus lathoniellus, assembly GCA_949710035.1. Taxonomy (NCBI): domain Eukaryota; kingdom Metazoa; phylum Arthropoda; class Insecta; order Lepidoptera; family Crambidae; genus Crambus; species Crambus lathoniellus. The sequence goes on along the minus strand of OX453298.1, from coordinate 30,309,600 downwards.
GAAACTTTTTTTGTTATACAGCTATTGGCTCTCGCCAACATATCTATACTTATAATAAAACTGTAAACGATCCAATTCTGTACATTGAAAAGAAATAGAAAAAATACCACCAGGGGTCTTCTTAAACGAAACAGATACCAAAAATATAGTTTTTGAATTTTTTGTCTGTCTGTCTGTCTGTTGTCCGCGTTTCACACAAAAACTACTGAACGGATTTTGATAAAACTTTTTTTGTTATACAGCTATTGGCTCTCGCCAACATATAGGCTATAATTTATTTTGAAGATCGTAATATCTGATGTGGAACCATAACAGTCCAGCCAAACTATGAGAGATATAAAAATACCGTCTTAAGGAAAATTTTTAAACGTGATGGGCACTTTCTATTGACGTACAAAGTTTGAAGATCTGGTTCACCTGATGTGGAACCCTAGCAGCCAGGATAAACTATATGAGATACAAACATGGCGTCTTAAGAAAAGTTGTTTCACGTAATGAACATTTTCTATTGACGGAAAAACATCGAAGGTCTGGCACACCTGATGTGGAACCCTAGCAGCCCAGCTAAACTATAAGAGATACAAATCTATATCTATATCTATCTATATCTATACTTATAATAAAACTGTAAACGATCCAATTCTGTACATTGAAAAGAAATAGAAAAAAATACCACCAGGGGTCTTCTTAAACGAAACAGATACCAAAAAAATAGTTTTTGAATTTTTTGTCTGTCTGTCTGTCTGTTGTCCGCGTTTCACACAAAAACTACTGAACGGATTTTGATGAAACTTTTTTGTTATACAGCTATTGGCTCTCGCCAACATATAGGCTATAACTTATTTTGAAGATCGTAATATCTGATGTGGAACCATAACAGTCCAGCCAAACTATGAGAGATATAAAAATACCGTCTTAAGGAAAATTTTTAAACGTGATGGGCACTTTCTATTGACGTACAAAGTTTGAAGGTCTGGTTCACCTGATGTGGAACCCTAGCAGCCAGGATAAACTATATGAGATACAAACATGGCGTCTTAAGAAAAGTTGTTTCACGTAATGAACATTTTCTATTGACGGAAAAACATCGAAGGTCTGGCACACCTGATGTGGAACCCTAGCAGCCCAGCTAAACTATAAGAGATACAAATCTATATCTATATCTATCTATACTTATAATAAAACTGTAAACGATCCAATTCTGTACATTGAAAAGAAATAGAAAAAAATACCACCAGGGGTCTTCTTAAACGAAACAGATACCAAAAATATAGTTTTTGAATTTTTTGTCTGTCTGTCTGTCTGTTGTCCGCGTTTCACACAAAAACTACTGAACGGATTTTGATGAAACTTTTTTTGTTATACAGCTATTGGCTCTCGCCAACATATAGGCTATAATTTATTTTTCTATACTTATAATAAAACTGTAAACGATCCAATTCTGTACATTGAAAAGAAATAGAAAAAAATACCACCAGGGGTCTTCTTAAACGAAACAGATACCAAAAATATAGTTTTTGAATTTTTTGTCTGTCTGTCTGTCTGTTGTCCGCGTTTCACACAAAAACTACTGAACGGATTTTGATGAAACTTTTTTGTTATACAGCTATTGGCTCTCGCCAACATATAGGCTATAATTTATTTCGAAGATCGTAATATCTGATGTGGAACCATAACAGTCCAGCCAAACTATGAGAGATATAAAAATACCGTCTAAAGGAAAATTTTTAAACGTGATGGGCACTTTCTATTGACGTACAAAGTTTGAAGGTCTGGTTCACCTGATGTAGAACCCTAGCAGCCAGGATAAACTATATGAGATACAAACATGGCGTCTTAAGAAAAGTTGTTTCACGTAATGAACATTTTCTATTGACGGAAAAATATCGAAGGTCTGGCACACCTGATGTGGAACCCTAGCAGCCCAGCTAAACTATAAGAGATACAAATCTATCTATCTATACTTATAATAAAACTGTAAACGATCCAATTCTGTATATTGAAAAGAAATAGAAAAAAATACCACCAGGGGTCTTCTTAAACGAAACAGATACCAAAAATATAGTTTTTGAATTTTTTGTCTGTCTGTCTGTCTGTTGTCCGCGTTTCACACAAAAACTACTGAACGGATTTTGTTGAAATTTTTTTTTGTTATACAGCTATTGGTCCTCGCCAACATATAGGCTATAATTTATTTTGAAGATCGTAATATCTGATGTGGAACCATAACAGTCCAGCCAAACTATGAGAGAAATAAAAATACCGTCTTAAGGAAAATTTTTAAACGTGATGGGCACTTTCTATTGACGTACAAAGTTTGAAGGTCTGGTTCACCTGATGTGGAACCCTAGCAGCCAGGATAAACTATATGAGATACAAACATGGCGTCTTAAGAAAAGTTGTTTCACGTAATGAACATTTTCTATTGACGGAAAAATATCGAAGGTCTGGCACACCTGATGTGGAACCCTAGCAGCCCAGCTAAACTATAAGAGATACAAATCTATCTATACTTATAATAAAACTGTAAACGATCCAATTCTGTATATTGAAAAGCAATAGAAAAAAATACCACCAGGGGTCTTCTTAAACGAAACAGATACCAAAAATATAGTTTTTGAATTTTTTGTCTGTCTGTCTGTCTGTTGTCCGCGTTTCACACAAAAACTACTGAACGGATTTTGTTGAAACTTTTTTTGTTATACAGCTATTGGCCCTCGCCAACATATCTATACTTGTATTCTTAAACGAAACAGATACCAAAAATATAGTTTTTGAATTTTTTGTCTGTCTGTCTGTCTGTTGTCCGCGTTTCACACAAAAACTACTAAACGGATTTTGTTGAAACTTTTTTTGTTATACAGCTATTGGCCCTCGCCAACATAAAGGCTATAATTTATTTTGAAGATCGTAATATCTGATGTGGAACCATAACAGTCCAGCCAAACTATGAGAGATATAAAAATACCGTCTTAAGGAAAATTGTTAAACGTGATGGGCACTTTCTATTGACGTACAAAGTTTGAAGGTCTGGTTCACCTGATGTGGAACCCTAGCAGCCAGGATAAACTATATGAGATACAAACATGGCGTCTTAAGAAAAGTTGTTTCACGTAATGAACATTTTCTAATGACGGAAAAACATCGAAGGTCTGGCACACTTGATGTGGAACCATAGCAGCCCAGCTAAACTATAAGAGATACAAATCTATCTATACTTATAATAAAACTGTAAACGATCCAATTCTGTACATTGAAAAGAAATAGAAAAAAATACCACCAGGGGTCTTCTTAAACGAAACAGATACCAAAAATATAGTTTTTGAATTTTTTGTCTGTCTGTCTGTTGTCCGCGTTTCACACAAAAACTATTGAACGGATTTTAATGAAACTGTTTTTGTTATACAGCTATTGGCCCTCGCCAACATATAGGCTATAACTTATTTTGAAGATCGTAATATCTGATGTGGAACCATAGCAGTCCAGCCAAACTATAAGAGATACAAATATAGCATCATAAGAGAAGTTGTTCAGCGTAATAAGTATTTTCTTTTGACATACTATCTCGAATATTATTAATATGAAAGTGTGTTTGTTTGTATGTCCGTCTTTCACGTCAAAACGGAGCAACGGATCGACGTGATTTTTAGGATGTAGGTAGTTTAGGAGCTAGAAAGTGACATAGACTAAAAATATCACTTTACCTCGGGATAACGTAGTGTAGTACATGCGGGCGAAACCGCGGTCGGAAGGCTATGTTATGTAAATTTTTAATGTGCTAATATGTATCATAGCATTCATAGCGCTGTACTAATATATATCAAACTAGCTTTCCGCCCGCGGCTTCGCCCGCGTGGACTTCCCGACCTTATCCCGCGGGAATGTGACATTTTTCCGGGATAAAAAGTAGCCTATGTTCCTCTCCAGACTACAATGTATCTGTGTCCTAAATTTCAGCCATATCCGTTCAGCCGTTTTGGCGTGATTGAGTAACAAACATACAAACATCTAAACTTTCACATTTATAATATTAGTAGGATATAATACTAGCTTTCCGCTCGCGGCTTCGCCCGCGTGAACTACACGACGTTATCCCGCGGGAGTGTGATATTTTTCCGGGATAAAAAGTAGCCTATGTTCCTCTCCAGACTATAAAGTATCTATGTCCCAAATTTTAGCCAAATCCGTTCAGCCGTTTTGGCGTGATTGAGTAACAAACATCCAAACATCCAAACATCTAAACATCCAAACATCCAAACATCCAAACTTTCACATTTATAATATTAGTAGGATAAGTAGGATAAATAAATAAAAAAAACAAAATAGCTTATTAGCCTTAAAAATTAAAAATGGTGCCGAAAGTCACTATTCCACGCGGACGAAGTCGCGGGCACAGCTATTTTAAATAAATAGTTAATATCAGTGAATTGCTCGTCTTTATTTTACGACCAAAATAGGGCAGTAAAGGGCAGGAGCCGTATAGTACCTACTATGTACCTATATATACCTACTTGATGTGTTAAACACAGACTTTATAAAAGAGTCCAGTTGAAGAGAGAATAATACGGTGGAAGTCTTAGTATCACGCTCCGAACTTCGTAATCCTGCGAGAGGAACTCCGTACGAAACACGACCAGCAATATCAGCTTGTGTGGAAGTCGTGGAAGTAGGCCGTTGCAGACAAAATATGCGCCGATGGGGTCAAATCCCCACTTCAGAGTAGCAACGTGACTCCGGAGACCCAACTCAGGACATGGAACAATTGCTTCAGTGCCCATTGTGCCTTAATTTTTATTTATTTTTTATCCACGACGGGGTCGCACTTAGCCTTCATCACACCTGATGTTAAGTGGTGATAAGGCTGAAGGTGGAAGCGCACTACTCCCGGAATCCTCAATCACTGAGGAACTGGCTATCTTACCTCTAACTGCCGGAACACAATAATGCTGAAAACATCATTGTTATGGCGACAGACTTAGATAAGATGGTAGTAGCCAGGCGGACTTAGAATAAGTCCTACCACCAACTAAACCGAATACAATATGTACCCCCACTGGGAATCGAACCCGGTACCTCTTGGTCTGAACTCGGTGGTGTGTACCACTAGACCACAGAGGCGGTTAAACTTCTGCAACATGGATGACTGTGTCGGCAATTAAATAGCGGTCGCTTACTAGGTACTGGTCCGCCAAAATATAGCACGAATCACTGACACGCAAAGACGAAGACTTGATGGTGTTAATTTTTTTCTATGAGTATTTTGTTATTTTCTTTTTAAATTTGTTACAGACTTCTTTATTAAAAATGTGGTATCTCTTCATACAGAAAGACGAACAGTGGACTACTTAAATTACTTCGCGAACTAGGTTATTCAGTTTTTCCTCATTCTTCGAGTAACTTATAAAAGTTTTGTTCACCAGACGAAAAATTTTATATTACCTACGGAATGCTACGAATGAAACTGTTATTGGTATTATTGCGAAATTCTGTTTCTTATTACCTACTGACATCAAGATATTATTCCCAAGTGACGTTCCTTCTTTCATCTTTTATAATGGATGCTTGTTTCATTGATTCACTAAAATTGAGGAATCCTGAAAGGATTGAGATAAAAGGCTAAAAGATGAAAGGTACACAAAGCCCGATATGAATAAAACACAGAAACAAATAAAGATATGAAAGAAATCGAATATTTTACTTAGAAGAAAATGTATATGCATTTCATTTCCAAAAAAATTTATATAAATTAGAGTCATAAAAAACAAGAACAAATAGATAATAGAGGACCGGACTGTTATTAATATTATGTCAATATTTAGTTATTAGTGACATTCAAAAATATAACATTAAAGTAACAAAAGTGAAAAAAGTTAAATCTGTTAAATAACAAACAAGTAATGAGCTTGTTATTTAATTTTTTTACTTTTTGCATTCAGAATGCAATTTTTATGATTGAAAAATGGAAAATGAAGTATTTAGAAAAAATCGACCCGTCTCACCACCATCCACTCACGTCACGTCCCATCGGAGCTGGTTGTGAGACGGGTCGATTTTTTCTAAATACTTCATTTTCCATTTTTCAAGTAATGAGCTGCTGGCTCAAACGGTTAAGTTTAAAAGAGATAAAGTTTTAGTTTAAAATCGTTTATAAATAGGTACAGTCAGCGTCAAACTGATATAAGCGTCTAGAGTAGTCAAAAAGATCTGAAAAACATAAAACCAATTTGATCTAGGCAGTTCGAATCATCATATTGTTGTAAGCGCGCAAGGTGTTCAAAATATCTAGGCACTCACTGTTTCATATTTATATGAGCAGTCAGAGTGTTCAAAATTATCTAAGCAAACAAAGCTCTCAAAATATCTGTGCAATATGGTGTTTTACACTACGCACAGATATTTTGATAAGGCTGGTGGAAGCGCACTACACTACCGGAATCGTCAATCACTCAGGAACTGGCTATCTTATCTCTAATTCGCCGGAACAAAGTAATGCTAAAAACATCATTGTTATGGCGTTAGACTCAAATAATGGTGGTAGCTAGCCATGCAGACTAAGAACAAGTCCTACCACCAAACAAACCAAATAATATACCTCCACTGTTAATCGAACTCGGGACTTCTGGGTCTGTAACCGGTGATGTGAATCACAACACCACAGAGGCGGTTAAAAATAAAAAATTGATCGTTTTAACCCACGTTGATGAAAACGGTCATTATTAAAATTAACTGCACAATGGAGGAGGGCTACATTCTCAAGGGGCTGTAATCTTACATTCATACCTCTTACAAAAAATATATTTAAGTAAGTATTGTATTTGAAACCATTTACGTATCATCCAATAAATATATTACTGCATAATTATCTTGATATGCTGCGAAATAAACGAGAACAGACATAGCAAACCAAGCCGAGACCATTGAATATAGATCACACCCATTTATTTAGAGCCGTCGACTCGTAAATTTGGAAAGCTTTCGAAGCTGTAAACTACTTTGGGATTCCATTTATCCTTCAGGATGTCATAGATGCAGATAAGGACTAGAATTTATTGAACCAATAGGTGAGACATTTTTCCATGTTTCACTACATAGCATTAAATATTTTAGCCAAGATTATTTAAATTTTTACTTTTTTGCATTCAAAATGCAATTTTTATTATTGAAAAATTGATAATAAAGTACTGCCTGCTGCGGACTGCTCTCGCAGTCGCCCGGTTAGCGAAAGGCCTGGGGTTCGAGTCCCATCGGAGCTGGTAGTGAGACGGTTCAATTTTTTCTAAAATACTTCATTTTCAATTTTTCATTAAGCAAAGATTTTTAAAATGGGTAGGTAATCAGTAGGTATAACTCATTATTTTATTATTTGTATGCACAATGCTATTAATATTTCAAAGAAATAATACAAGAAAAAACATCTAGCTGCCTAGTTCTCACCTAGGGTACTTAGGAACTAGTTTAAATAATACCTACTAGAAATACCTAATTTCTAGTAGGTATTATTTATGTTATCAGTTTCAACTGTTTTTATATGCCACTTTATGGGCTCAAATCAAAACTAATAAAAGTAATAAAATGTTGTCAGCCAGTAAACCAAGTAGCTACCATAATATTTTATTTTTATTTTTATTATAATAACACGTAAATACTATCTCTGTATACCTGTAAAGGGACGTAGCTTTTTATCTAGACATATTAATGTTTTCATAGATAATCAATATAAACTGATCAATGAGCACAGTCTTAGGCACGAATTAAAAATAATCCTCATGATAGTTAAATTGCACGTCACGATAAAGTCGTCTAAAGTCCAACCGTGGTCCAACCTAACTTATAAGGGAAAACGACGAAAACAGGAAGTGAATCACTAATATCTTAAGTCAGATAATCAATGTAACAGCCACAGACAAACATAATTCATGAAAATACTTATTACCAAAAGCAAGAGCATGAAAATCGGAAGGTGTCGGTATCTTTCTTCTATTTTGATTACTTACCACACTTTTATTAGCTTCACCTGTTGTAACTAACTAGTCACAATGTAAGAAAATTGGGATTTTTCAATTATTTTTAGGCATTCACAGTTGCAATTTGGGGTGGAAGTCTCTTCCGCGATAGCGATCGTTAGTTATCCACGGTTGTCGTTAACTCCAAATGAGGAATTTGGTAGGATATGGGGCTATTTTTATGGTAAAAGTGTGTTTTGTAGTATATTTGAGCAATAGCAAGCCACTAAATAATAATCGACCCGTCTCACAACCAGCTCCTGGTATTTTTTTCTAAATACTTCATTTTCGATTTTTCAACCATAAAAATTGCATTGTGAATGCAAAAAAGTAAAAATTTAAAAAATTTAAATAACTTACTAAATAATAGTTAAAACTAGTTTTGTATTGTAATTCGTGTAAATTGCTACAGCAACCATCGCTGACTTACCGATTTAAAAAAGAACTTAGCGATGATTACGTCAAACGTAGCGTGGAAATTTGAAAGCCCGCTGAGCTAACCACAAGTATTATTTAAAGCTAACGAATATTGTCGGTACGTATCTGCCGTCACCGCAATGCTCGAGCGAGTGAGAGAGAGGGCGAATATTTTAGCTTAGCCAATCGCGCGGCCGCTGTGTCAACGGCGGCTTGTCAACTACTGATGCGTAATGACGTGCCAGATGCCCGTCTTGCATTTCCCCGCACAACAGGACACATTAGTATATTATGATACAAGTGAGCTTAGGTTGCTCATTATACACGAGGCTGTGGGTTGCAGCCCGAGCCGCAGGCGAGGGCGTAAATCAGCCGAGTGTCTAGTGAGTAAGTTGCTCACGAGTTTCATACGCACTTTTTCAACACACTTGCGAGGAAAAACAAACATTTATTGCATACTTGTATTAACCTAATATTAACTAAGGGAAAAAGCGCGCAAGTTTTTTTTTTTGCACGCGCCAAATATGAGGTGATTGATTACATACAGCCATACAGCCTACTTCAAAATAATTAAGTATAATAATAGTGATAAAATGCAAATGTTTTATAACAAATTATTGTGAATTATAAATAATTTGATAATATTATATTTAACTATGTTTTTTGTCTTAATTAGGGACACATTTATTTATTCTAAAAACGTGAATGGATTTTCAGCCGTATAAAACCTCTTTGTTGTTACAAAAAAAGAACTGTATCTATTACCCGCTGAAATTGAAAATGCTCTGTTGACTCGCATATAACTTGCAGTTAGGTACTAACTTAACTTTGTAGGGATATTGTACTACCCGGTTAAATTGAAAAGTCTCTGTTTACTCGCATATAATTTGCAGTTAGGTACTTACTTAACTTTGTAGGGATAATTCTATTACGCAACTAGTACTGTAATATTATTATGCACGCGTGGGTTATAGTTCGGTTTATGGCCCTAAGATCGATGTAATAAGGCTCACTTTATGAGCAAGTGTGTTGAAATATTATATTATGATACAAGTGAGCTTAGGTTGCTCATTATACACGAGGCTGTGGGTTGCAGCCCGAGCCGCAGGCGAGGGCGTAAATCAGCCGAGTGTCTAGTGAGTAAGTTGCTCACGAGTTTCATACGCACTTTTTCAACACACTTGCGAGGAAAAACAAACATTTATTGCATACATATTGTATTGTCCTAATATTAACTAAGGGAAAAAGCGCGCAAGTTTTTTTTTTTTGCACGCGCCAAATGTGAGTTGATTGATTACATACAGCCATACAGCCTACTACAAAATAATTAAGTATAATAATAGTGATAAAATGCAAATGTTTTATAACAAATTATTGTGAATTATAAATAATTTGATAATAATATATTTAACTATGTTTTTTGTCTTAATTAGGGACACATTTATTTATTCTAAAAACGGAAATGGATTTTCAGCCGTATAAAACCTCTTTGTTGTTACAAAAAAAGAACTGTATCTATTATCCGCTGAAATTGAAAATGCTCTGTTGACTCGCATATAACTTGCAGTTAGGTACTAACTTAACTTTGTAGGGATACTGTATTACCCGGTTAAATTGAAAAGTCTCTGTTTACTCGCATATAATTTGCAGTTAGGTACTTACTTAACTTTGTAGGGATAATTCTATTACGCAACTAGTACTGTAATATTATTATGCACGCGTGGGTTATAGTTCGGTTTATGGCCTAAGATCGATGTAATAAGGCTCACTTTATGAGCAAGTGTGTTGAAAAATATATTATCTAATTATTGGTTTATTTTATAAGCTGTTAAATCCAAGTATCGGTTGATTCTATATGCAGTAAAATCAATGTTATACTTACCACTGCCACTTGAATAAAAATCTTGTTTTAAAAATAAAAATAATAATTTAGTTGCTTGGTACGAATCAAACATAAAAAGCATACTAAAAATACACTTTTACTGTAACTAAAACTACACATTCACCGAAATTCAGATACGTTTCTCTCAAAAATCTCCAACAGAAAATAATTTCTCAAAAAAAAATTACCTACATCTATAAAAACACCCCTAATTTGTGAGGAATTAACACAACCTGGCTGACTGACTTACCGAACCGAATTATAACCGATAACTAACGATCGCTATCGCGGAAGAGACTTCCACCCCTGTAAGTATAGGAAAAATGTGATAGTAAAAAACGTATGGTATTTTATTTTATATTGTACCACTTAATTTTTTTTTCCACTTGTAATAAGTGTTACAAGTTTCTGTTCATTACTGCGTGGCTCATGTGAGTCTACACGCACACTTAAGAGTTACATTTTAAAATTAGTTTAAATTCATATTTTATGTTATAAAATCAAAGCCTTATTTTTTTCCTTTTATGGGTGGGCCCCAACTGTTGGAGGGTCATGTTGCTTGTAACACAAGCTGTTCTACTGCCGGCAACAGCAGTTCACAAATCTTAATATTTTAGTGGCTATTGCTTCTTTTTTTGCTTATGGATATTGAACACTGTATTGTTGTTTTATATCAATATTTTTTTTTATTACTGGAAGTAAAGTCTATCTCTATGCCAAAATTCAGCGAAATCGGTTCAGTAGTTTAGGCGTGAAAAGAACATAAGAACAGGGAAAAAACAAACGGACATAATTACTTTCGCATTTATGATACTATATGGTAGTATGGATAGAGTGGGTTACTAAAAAAAGCAAAAGCGGCAGCTGAATCCGAAAAATGGAACCATATACATAAAATAGCGTACACTTTTATTCAGAACTTCATGTTAAAAACGATTGAGATACATAATGCGAAAACCGCAATATCCTAAAAAAGACTAGTAACATCTAAGCATTAGCTACAATCCAATTGGTGAATCTTGAGACTCTGCTATTAACGCCAGGGTATCTGGCGAGAGCGCACTGGTAGCCCCAGGAGCAGACTCCGACCACGACGCCGTTGTGGAAGAGCGGACCGCCGGAGTCACCCTGGCACTGGTCGCGCCCGCCCACGTCCAGCCAGCCCGAGCACAGCATGTTGTCGGTGAGGGCCCTGATGGTGGCATAACGGCTCGCACAGGTTGCCTGGTTTATCGCCCAGACTTGGACGTGGCGCAGTTGCTCAGATGAACTGCCGACGTACTGAAGTAAACGTAATTAGCGTTATGCAATTACAAATGTTAGAAGCACGTACTACAGTCTCGTTCAAAATACTTTGATACCTAATCCAACACCCGAAGCTTTTCAAAGTAAATACGCAACAGTCTGGAAAAAAATCATCAACACTATGAAACCAAAGTATTGAAGTTTTTTCCATAAAAATAAAATATGCAAGACGCAACCAAAAGAACTTATTAGTGCCTCACCGTGCAATATTCTGTCAGTCAGATTCTATTGAAAAATGTGTCATGAATAGTCTTATAGTCAACTAGTTTATATTTAGTTGTGAACAATTATTATAAAGCACCAAAGTTTTTTTAAACTAAAATTAGAAATTTAACTCACATTAGTGCGGCCCCAGCCAGCAGCCCAAACCACTTCGTTATCACCAAGGTTGTAGTTTGAAGAGGCTATGCTTCCTGGGTGCGTACCATCAACTCTTATTGCGGTTTTGTTTAGGACCTAAACTGATCTGCTTCGCTTATTCGTACCACGACTGCTTAATATCAATGACAGCGATTCAGTGATCATTCAATGACATTTCACAGCCGCTGAGCTGTCACATACTCTTATTTGACTTATAACTCGGCCAAGCTAACATGACACCTGCAGGTTATACCCGTCCCTCTCACTCTCCGGGCATGACAGAATCGAGTGAAAGAGACGGGTAGAAAAAATAAGGACACAAATCGGTCGGTCATTCACATTTAGCAATTCATTTGCGATCCAGTTTTTAGAAGGTCGTAGTACGAAAGAAAGCAATTCATTTTAGGAACCTATTCTGCATCGCGCTATTTTTGAATCGCTGTCTTAAAGTTGATGGTATGCACCCAGGTCTGATGACGTCAGAGAAGGTGATAGCTGAAGCTGTTCGCAAGATTGCGATGTCACTATCGAACGTCACTCGACGTGAAGAATGATCTGTCTGGTGAGGATGACAGTTCCACCGCTGTTGGCGAAGGTGGAACCGATACGGATGCGCCAATCCGAGGGAGGGTCATTTCTGTTGACAAACATAGTAACAACACGTAACAATAAGATTATCACAATATAAATAGGTGATATATCATTTTTATATGATTATCAATCTAATGATATTACGATCTGTTACCGAAATTTATTATATAACACCCTTGATTTGTTTACAAAACAAATACTGTTACAAAGTAAAATACCTATTTCTTAAAGTTTTAAGTTCAAAAGGGTTGGAGTATAATATAATTTTAAAGCTGTCTTTACTTTAGTACTCGAAAAACATTATTTTTATCATTATTGTAGCTCTAAACCAATAATAATAAATGTAAACTATTACCTAAAGCAGTGTGCTGCTGACAATAATGCTCTGTTATTGAGGATTGTCCCTCCGCACTCTTGGGAGAACCAGGAAGGCCAGCTACTAGAAGCGATGCCATCTCAGGATACTGATTTATAGTACTTAGTCACTGAACCGCCCACAATTCTCTGAGAACTGCGGGGTGCAGCTGGAAATGAAAAGGAATTAAGGCGAGGATTCCCGACCGAAATAGGCACGCTAACGCTTGCTAGGCCGCTCTCGATACACTTCACGCGGACGCAGCGGCAGCCGGCAGTGAACTGTGAACTCGCGAGCGCCCCGCGAATCGAAAATCACTTAAAATTCAATTAAAAATTAACTAAAAAAAATTTAAAATTATGACGGCCGGAATCCCTCGGCTACTCAAAGACAATCATTTTCGTAAATTTTTCATTAACTAAAACCAAGTATACTGCAAGTAATACGATATTTGGATTACGATTAGACGGATGTTTGGGATTTTATTTGACACAGTAAAATATCACCAATCTAAAAAAACGGCCGGAAGCACTAGATAAATAACTGTAAAATAACATATATTTTTTCCAAGTTTTAAGTACTTGTGATTTGCGAGTAATCCATAATTTAAAATACCCTATTTTGGGGAATCGGCGCCTTAAATCCTACTAATATTATAAATGTGAAAGTTTGGATGTTTGGATGTTTAGATGTTTGGATGTTTGGATGTTTGTTACTCAATCACGCCAAAACGGCTGAACGGATTTGGCTGAAATTTGGAAAACAGATACTTTGTAGCCTGGAGAGGACCATAGGCTACTTTTTATCCCGGAAAAATAACAAATTCCCGCGGGATAATGTCGTGTAGTCCACGCGGGCGAAGACGCGGGCGGAAAGCTAGTGTTACTATAAAAGAAGTCTATGGCGCAGTAGTTAAGCGCGCACTTCTTGCAACTGTTTATGTTAAGCACCTTTCGTAATGGTCGGAAAAGGAGTGGGGGATCAAAAACTTATAATCTTGAACCCCAGTTCCGTGCTTCGGAATACACTTTATGCCGGTGTTCCCAATTGTATTTCTCCGAGCTTCGGAACGCACGTTAAGCCGTTGGTCCCGATTGCATTTGCAGTCGTTACCCACCAACCTCAATACCCACCAATCCACGTTCGTCCCTCGTGGTAGGTCATGGCCCGTTCTTCTTAGCCATCCTTAAAGAGAAGGTCCGTGCTCCAGTAGTGGGTACGTTAAATGGCTGATGATGATAATAAGAGAAGCTTAGTGGTTAGAGCGTTCGTTGATCATGGGATAGGTGAAAAAAATCTGGTCTAAAAACTGCAAGATTAAATGAGCATTAGGACTGCTTCTAAATTTTAATAATTATTATTTTTTTAGTAACCGGAGCCAACTCGCCATTTCGCTCTTGCCGCTCCTATGGCGCTCCACTGGAGCTCGATAGGAGCGATTGGTGTAGAGTGCCTCGCGCGAGTCAAGTGAACAAATTCGATGCACTATCCAAGATGAATCGTTTGGTGTGGTTCCGAATAAATAACTTTTAAACATTTCTTAAAGTTACCTGAAACTACGGCAAGACTTAGCACCAAAGCAATGACGGTCCGCATTTTGTTGACTTGTTGAATGTTATTGGTTCATAAAATTTAAGTATCCTTTATATATCGACGGCGTTATAATAGTTTGTTACGTATTTTGCCTTTAAGATTAAGCGTTATCCACAGTTATCTTAAGATTTTACTTCTTTGTTACCAATATCTTTTGTAATTTAGATCAAATCATAATTGATTGGGAAACCCAAGATGTACGTCATGATATGAGCTATATACGTAAAATTAGTGCGATTGAGTAATCCAGCGTTATCTTTTAGTAATAAATAATATAAATTAGCCTCACAGTTAGCGAACCATATTGACAGTTTACCATAAAAAAAAATCCCGCCTTCTAAAAAACCACATCAAAAAAGTAAGAAATAATTCCTCACCAAATAAATAACGTAAGTACTTTGAAGTCGGGCGTGAAACATGACAGGTACAATGTTTTGTTGTTTTTGTTAAAACCCGCCCGACTTCAAAGTACTTACGTTATTTATTTGGTGAGGAATTATTTCTTACTTTTTTGATGTGGTTTTTTAGAAGGCGGTTTTATTTTTTTATAAAAATAATTTTTATTTCACTCTTTTTAGTGCATCGTGCAGGCAATTTACGTGTTTTCTGGTAAATAGGTATGTGATCAAACTCAAAACCTCCTTTTTCGAAGTCGGTTAAAATATCTAAATCGGTTTATAAACAAAGGAGTTATACCTAAAGATACGTATTAAATTCACATAAAGTGGTAACGAAAACGACAGTATTTTCAAGATTTCCTGAAAACTACTGAACCGATTTCAAAATTTCAAAAAATGGGACCAACTTGGAAACCAACCTGATGTAATAACGTTTGAACCATTTCAATCGGTTCAGCCGTCTTCGAGTAATCGGTGGACATACACAAAAAAAAAAAAAACATACATACAGACGAATAGAGAACCTCCTCCTTTTTGATTTAGAAGTCGGTTAAAAACACTGATGGTGTTCAAATCAGCCGAAGAAATACTTGGAATCTCTCTTCTGCACTAAAATACATCATAAACTTATAGGAGTAGCATTTTATGGGAACTATTGCAAAAAAGGAAGTATATCTGCCATTAAAAAGAAAAATATTTACGATTTTGTTTGATCGTGGCCCTTTGAGTACTTACCTAATAATATTGCCTCCATCTTAATTCTTCGGTTTGATCACCAAGCAAATCTGTGTTTTTGTTATGATTGCAGGTGACTGAACCCATTTAGACAAACATTTGTAGTAACTTCGTTGGACCTGATTACTTGATATTCATAGCACTAGTGCTAAAGGTTAAGCTTCTATTATATCGGCAACTGATCAATGTACCGTCTGAATGTGTTGTCTGATATTTATTAATAAGTACAAAATTTTCAGGCGTTGAAAATGAAAGCGAAGAAAAGTTCATAATTAGGCACATTTTTTAACACGGGGCCAGCTACGAAGTCGCAAATAAAAATCTGCTGTTTCATACAATTTGGTCGAGTCGTTGTTGTACTTTTCTATGGATGGAAAGTAAGTAGGTATTGAGAAGCATACAAATCCAAACTGAATGAATCCAAAATATAATTAAATGGCTATCTCTTTTTAATAGTTTTTGAGAACAGTGCCATACTTTAAGAAGTATAATTAACCTAAATACAATAACCTGTATGAGACAAGAATTCCAAGTTACTTAATACCTTACTATTTAAATAAATTACGAAATGCGAAAGAATTTCGACTAAAGCAATACTATCTACGTACATTAAGTATATAGTAATTCGCCGCAACCTGGATAAACCCTGCGAGGTTTTCGTGGTACGGTCCATATTTGTGAAACTGTGTAGGTAATTGATGTGTAATAAAGAATTGAATTGAAAATTCCTCTCTCTACTTCGTTTAGAGTTTTATAGTGCTGCATAAATATGTTAGTAAAATATTTATTTCTTATTAATACATCGTCAAAAATGTTATTATTAAGTACATAAGATAATTTTGTCAACCTTAACACCATCAATGCTTATTATCTAATCCACCTCATATTCACAGTCATAAATCAGGAAATAGATTATTACTTATCATGCAAATGGATTTAAGGACTGTAAACTACATTATTACATATTTGTAGTCCAAGTAGTGCTGATTTATGATGAAACCTGCTAAAATATATATTTCTTATCTTTGAATACTTTAACTAAGTACCTATTAACTGATATGATTGCTACCTAGAAGTGTACAGATAAAAATAAATTTTGTTCTTATAATGTAGTATTTAATTCAATTACCATAAAAGAAAAATAAACATAAATACCTATTACAACTTTATCCAATCACATATTAGACCCAGACCCCCAGACCCCCTACAAACTTATAGATGTTACTCAACCAAGGAAAAAAAGCTTGAGCCAGTGTATTCTATTTACTTTCTTTATTCAAATGATTTTCAACACAATGTGATTTTTTATGAAAGTAATTGACTACCCTCACTCTCTCAGTGGCAGCGTAAATGGAAAGTTCACTTGAGATTTGCTTGACCATTCACTAATATGATGACGAGAAATATAATAGGTATCTGTCTTTATTAAAAAAAGGAATGAAACATAATTTTCTGAGCATAATAGCATAATTTATTACTGACCTAATACATTCACAAATACGCAGTTTTGCTAGTTATCTTTAATCTCCAAAAATCGTGACTGCGCCATGTTATCCATTTGTTTTTAACCGACTTCAAAAAAAGGAGGAGGTTCTCAGTTCGGTTGATTTTTTTTTTTTTTTAATTTTTTTTTTAATGTTTGTTACCTCATAACTTTGTCAATTGTAAACCGATTTTAGAAATTATTTTTTTATTCAAAAGCATATAGTTACAAATTGGTCCCATTGTCATACGGTCAGGATCTGATGATGGGATCTTGGTGAAATCAAGGGAACTCTTCAAATTTTATAGGCAAACCTATAGCGATTATTGTATTTTCTTAAATAACTCGAGCAATTGCTTTTGGTAAGCACCATTTAGTGTAGTGGAATGGAACTGATGATGAGGACCATAGATGGTCATCGGAAATATTAATAAAATACTAAATTTTACGGGCGCGATACGATTTCTTTAATATGGTTTATAAGCAATTTTCAAGTATTTGCGTCTGGTAGTCGATCATCTCGCGATGATGAGCTGGTGATGGAAGGTACAACTCCTCAACGGTTGGGAGTTGGAGAATAATTCTTTATATATTGTTGATGCGTAAATATTTATAGTTGTTATCTTTTAGGTTATTTAGGTAAGCTGATGATGGAAGGTAAAACTCCTGAACGCTTAGGAGTTAAAGTATGTTTTTAAGTACCACAAGCGCGAATAGAACTTTAGGTTGTATTCTTTCAAGTAATTAAGGTTAGCTGATGGTGGAAGGAAACTGCATAACAGTTGGGAGTTGGAGGGTGGTGCTTGTCTGAGTATTCTAATTTAGATATGGGCTACAGTCGTTGCACATTGCGCTACGCTTGCTCATTATGCGGTTTCTTATGGTAGATTTCTTAAACTAAAAATGGAAAAATAAACAAATTTTTTCAAAAAAATTAAACCGCCTTCAAAACAAAACTGCGAACAAAACTACAAACAAAAAACTCATTTTCCAAAAAACACGTAAAAGTGAAAAATAAATTGAATCATTCAATTCAAAGTACGAAAGTGCTTTTTCTAATTAATCTTGAACTTACTGATCTGATTGAAGTCGGTGTCAAGCCGAAAGTAACAAGAAATAGTGAATCAATAATATATGATCAAACGAACTTCCCCAAGTGAAGTTCGATCGATATTATATGAGTCGCTTCATTCGAAGATATAACATTTACAACGTAGTCCCTTTTTCTACCTGGCAACACTCGCACGCTTTAAGAGTTAACTCCTTTGCCTCTTATATTTTTTTTTTTTTACTAGTCTGTCGGCTCGCGCCATTTGCAAGCTCATTCTTTTTAGAGATAAGTAGTCTTCAAAGCAAAACTTTAGAGATATTTCTCAGGGAAAGGGAGGGTGGGTGTTTATATCTTCGAATGAAGCGACTCATATAATATCGATCGAACTTCACTTGGGGAAGTTCGTTTGATCATATATTATATTTCGTCGCTTCATTCTTCAGATATAACATTTACAACGTAGATGTTTAGAGATAAGGTTTGCTTTGTATTAAGTAATAGATACGTGATATTTTAAACATAGGTATTTATTTTAGTACCAAGTAGGTAAGTATATTTTGGCATATTATGCAAACAATGTACATACATAGCTTAAATGATAAGAAAATAAACATGACTTTTGTGTTTTATTTTAATTAGTAACCTAATTTATTAATTAATAAAATAAACTTTTTGATCGGTCACGCAAGAAAACTGATCGAGCAAAGCTATCGTTAGCAATAATTGGACGATTATAAAATTTCGCGAAAATTTGTGAGTTATCTGTCCAGCCAGCCTGTTTCCTAATATTATCTATAGAAACACCTGCCAAGTGGGCCGTAGATGTTGCGGCATGCCGCGTGCTGTGCGCGCTGAACACCCCAACGTCTACTCCGCTGGTGGCAAGCACGTCCTTGATCCAACGACTGATTGACTGTGAAGTGGCACACCTATAAGGGCGGCGAGAAGTCAAAAATAATTTTGTCATGGATGTTGTTCTATAAGGTTTAGTTAAGGAAATGTAATCTTCTAAGGTTGTGGCTGGGCAGATACTAATTTGATTTTCAAAATAAGGAAGGTATAAGATTGGCAAGTCTCTGCCGGGAGCGGAAGTTTTAATTAAATCTCTTATGACTATTTCAGCACCATCATTAGTTATGGATATGTTACACATTTTTATTAGCGAAAGGGTTTGTACCCTGTGAGCGGTACACAAGGCAAGTAGAATTGCTAATTTTTTTGTTATCTTTTCGATTGGGAGTTCTCTATTTGGGAACCAGCCAGAAACAGTGTTGAGGACAACTTGGGGATCCCATGTGCTAACATATTTAGGTGTACTGGGTCTTGCTTTAAATGCTCCTTTGAGCAATCTTTTCACGGAATCGTCTGACCCGATGTTATTTCCAAGAAATAATGAAAGGGCAGAGCGATGAGAATTCAGAGAGCCATAGGATGCTCCTCTATTAAATTGTTCGGTAAGAAACAATATTATATGAGGGATTGAGGTGCTAAATATTGCGATATTGTTAATTTTACAAAATGACCACCAAAGCTTAAGTGTCACGTCGTATTGCTTGACTGTATTTTCGGCTAGGGAAGCTACCATCAGGTCGAGGGAACTGGAGGGTATGCCACGCTGACTGAACGCGAGCCGGAGAGCACCGCTGCCCCCAGGGTAAGCCTCTTGTGGAGAGGGTGGTGTGCTCTGAAAGGCGAATGCAAAAGGTATTTGTTAGGATTTAGAAATAATATTTCTGATGCTAACATACTTTGTAGTTCTGGGTACCAGGCCTGTGACGGCCAAACAGGAAAAACTACGATTCCTACTGCATTATCCATTCTAATTTTTTGTAAACATTTTAGTAGTAAAGAGAATGGAGGAAACGCGTATAAGAATCGTCTAGACCAGTCTATGGTAAACGCGTCTATCGCCATGGCGTCAGGATCACTTTGCCATGACAGATATTGCTCACATTTGGCATTAGTACGAGAGGCAAAAAGATCGACATCTGGGAACCCAAATTTATTAGTTATCAATTTGAAGGCATAATCACTTAACTCCCATTCTATGTCAGGGTTGATTTTCCTTGACTCTTTATCTGCTTCCGTATTCTCCTTTGTATTTATATAGGATGCAAAAAGCCAGATCTGTCGCTCCTCGCACCATTGCCAAATGTGGCGGGACAAATCATTTAGGTGTGGGAATTGGATTCCACCCATCCTGTTGATGTAACTTATTGCAGTCGTGTTGTCGACTCGCAATAATATTGCACAATTAAAGGAATCGCGGGCAAGGCATTTTAATGCAAATAAAACTGCTAAAAGCTCTAGATAATTAATATGGAAATCAAGTTCATCTTTTTTCCAATTTCCATTTGCTCTAGCCCCGTTACAATAAGCGCCCCAGCCGGTTCTCGAGGCATCTGTAAAGATTTCTAACGAATAATCTGGAATAGTTAGACGAGTGAAGGTTGTGTCTATGTTTTGACTCCACCAATGAAGATCGCTTAAAATTACTTCAGGTAATTTGATCTTTTTACTATAATCATTATGCTTTCTAAGAGCTAAAAATTTTTGCCTTTCCAAGGTCTTAGTATATAACCATCCGTATTTTACGGCGGGGCATGCGGCGATGAGAACGCCGATCAGCTGGGCAAAATCTCTGATTGAACATGAGGGTAGCAAGGAATATTTATGAACTAACTGTGCAATATTATAACGTTTCTCAACTGGTAATGATAAGGTAAAATTTACAGAGTCGTAAATGAATCCTAGAAATTTACACGTTTGAGTAGGCTTTAAACAACTTTTATTATAATTTACGACAAACCCCAAACACTCGAGAGTTTTTAAGGTTTCTTTTACATTGTTTAAACACGTTTGGTAGGTATCAGCTAGGCACAAAATGTCATCAAGGTACTGTACTGATTTAAAGCCTTGGCGTCTGAGGTGTGAAATGACTTCTTTCATAACCTTAGTAAATGTTCTAGGTGCAATTGATAAACCGTAAGGTAACGCAGAAAACTCGTATGTTATAACGTGTGAGTTTTCAGTTTTGTGTTGGAAACGTAAGTATTTACGATCTTTGGGGGCAATCGGAATGACTAAATATGCTTCTTTTAAGTCGATTGTGGCCATGTAGCCATTAGGAGGTATTAGTTTGGAAGCTGTTCTAAAGTCCTCCATTTTGAAGTGACTTTTTTGTACAAATTTATTAAGTGGCTTAAGATTAAGAATAAAACGGTGACCGCCGTTAGATTTTGGTGTAAGAAAAATGCTCGATAGGAATTGGTCAGATTTTTCAGAACAAGGATATATTGCCCCCAACTCTGAAAGATTGTGTATGGCTATAGTCAGTTTTCTTTTTCACCTGCAGACATTTTGTATGAAGGTGGGAAATTTTGTCTAGGTTTTGTCGTAAATTGTATTGGAAATCCGTATTGGATCCAATTAAGGACAGTTTCATTGTTTGTGACTTTAAGCCAACAATCATGAAAGTATTGTAATCGTCCAGCATGAGGTACCTGGTTCATTGTTGAGCCGGTGCACGTGGCTTGTTCGGGATCGCTGGCTTGTTTGGAGCTGGTGGTGGGGCTCGGCGACCTGGATAGCTCGGTTTCTTTGGTCCCCCTCGCCCCCCCCCCCCCCCCTGTTCGACGGGTAACGAGCGGGACCTGCCCAGTTTTCCTGGTAGCGGGGTCTCGCTACGGTCGATTGAACTGACGGCGTGTTAGTCTTCGGGGCTGTGATAACCTTTTTGATCTGCAGGCCCTGACGCTCAATTATTCTGGAAGCCTTTATCTTTTCCGAGAGCTTAGATCCGAATAAGGTGTCGTCCCTCTGAGTATCTTTTATAGTATTAAGAAAAGACTTGTCTAATACTGATGTCAGTAATTTAGTGCGGACCTGAGACTCCGTATGATGAAGGTCCGTCAGTATGCGGCAGCCATCGCTAAGTAGCTTTATGGCTTGGATCTTATCGTCGCTTGTTAGCAGGAGAGACAAAGCTCTATTGACGGCTGTAATGCCGTGGCCAAGCTGCTGTGGCGTCTTTTCCATTTTTTAGTCTCTATTCCTTGACATATCTGTAATCGCCGCAGAGATTTCGGCGTTTAACTTTGGCGATTGAAGCAGGGGACAGTTCTCCGGAACCAGATAGGTTTTTAGTAGAATTTCTCTAGCTTCTTTTGTTATGCCCTTTTTTAATATGGCTCCCGATCTTTGTGCCAGGTTCTCGTGAATCGGTAGTCCAAATAGGGGCGTATCATTCACAGCCTCTCCTAGGGCTGACAGAACGTCTGGGTCCAATTCTGACCCTGGAGGTTCGGTCACCACTTCCGCGGCGGGCAAGGATGCCTCTGTAGTGGCTTCGTTATTTAAGGCCGCTTCCTTATTAACTGAGTCGATGACTGGCACTTCATCTTCATGGTCTAATGATAATGAAAAAAAATGAAGAATTATTGAGGGTAGTTGTGATTAAATATAATAAAACAACTGCTTAAATGATTAAAATACTTGTCGTACAAAGGTTCGTTTAAGATAGGGATGGAATTAAATGAAAATTAAATTATCTTGTCGTGAAAACCGACAATATAATATTATTAGATAGGTACTTATTGTTATTCCTTTTTAGGAATATTCATCGTTACGTATTGCACGTACGCGTACGAGTTACAGAAATGTTACAAGTAATTCCCTTTAGGAATACTCGTTATTCTGTTTAATACCGTCGTGTTGACTCACGGCCAACCCCCAGGTTTTTAAAAATGCAGATTGCAACAGTGATTCCTATTACAGGAACACTATTTTACTGCTTATTGCCATCGTGTTGACTCACGGCCAACCCCCCGGCTAACCTAGTTTGTAAATGCTAGGATTTTGATAAAACTGCCAGTTAACACTTTAAAATAAAGTAGTTTCAAATAAAATGTAGGTACTTACCAGATTCGCAGTTATCAACGTCGGATTCAGATGAATCAATTACGCGTCTAGCTCGATTACGGGTTTGCCGTTGTTCGAGTTTACGAAGCTTTTTTCGATAACGTTCCATCTTTTCTTCAGCACTTCTTTTAGGCATAATTGTAATTAAGTATGACTACGATTTAACAGACTTTTTATGTGAGGCGTGTGCGGTCGCTGCCTCGCACGAAAAAAGAATGAGCTTGCAAATGGCGCGAGCCGACAGACTAGTAAAAAAAAAAAAATATAAGAGGCAAAGGAGTTAATTCTTCGTGCGAGTGTTGCCTGGTAGAAAAAGGGACTACGTTGTAAATGTTATATCTGAAGAATGAAGCGACGAAATATAATACACAATATCTCATGCTCGAAGTGATACCTATCAAATACATATTATGATATGGCTTGACACCGACTTCAATCAGATCAGTAAGTTCAAGATTAATTAGAAAAAGCACTTTCGTACTTTGAATTGAATGATTCAATTTATTTTTCACTTTTACGTGTTTTTTGGAAGATGAGTTTTTTGTTTGTAGTTTTGTTCGCAGTTTTGTTTTTCATAATTCTGTTGGTAGTTATATTATCATGATAAATTATTAGCCAATATAGAGCAGGCAGGTACATATAAAATGCTTCTACACCATGTTTTTAGATACTATCATTGTATAATTTCCTTAAACACTAAACATTTCTTCATCAAACATGAACTTTTCCTAGCGACTCAAGAAAAATATGTTACTATGAATTTAAAGAAAACCGCAAAAAGGCTTGCTAAATAAGAGTATGTTATGCATTAGATTGTATCCAAGCGGTGTAGCGGGACACTCTTGCATTGACTCCGGGGTATCTCGCCACCGCACAACCCTGGCCCCAGGAGCAGACGCCCACCACGACCCCGTTGTGGAAGAGCGGACCGCCGGAGTCGCCCTGGCACTGGTCGCGCCCGCCCACGTCCAGCCAGCCCGAGCACAGCATGTTGTCGGTGACGTCACGACGGAGTTCGGAGTACCGACTCTTACACACGCTCTGGTTCACAGACCATACTTGAACGTGAAGTAGGTTTTCTGATGCCGTCCCACTTGACTGAAATAGGAAAACACTGTTAGTCAGAACGCATGCTTTTCTAACTAATATCTTACTAATATTATAAATGCAAAAGGATGTTAGTTACTCAATCACGGCGAAACGGCAGAACAGATTTGAATGAAATTTGGCACAGAGATAGATTATTAAAATAATATTTAAGCTAAACCAATAAAGAAAATACTTACTAGTATAGTATAGAGTCTCGGGGGCCGATAAAGATAAAGAGAACAAAGTATTAAAAAAATACCGTCTCACAACTAGCTCCGATGGGACTCGAACCCTCGACTTTTCACTGTCCGAGATAAATGCTCTAATCACTGTGCTACGGAATAGACTCCGTTTTCTAATACTTAATTTTAAATAATAAAAATTGCATTGTGTATGCACACGTGGACTACATGACGTTATCCTGAAGGAACGTAATATTTTTTCGAGAAAGACGAACTTTCACATATCTATAGCATGGATGTAAAGAAAAATCTTAAGACCTAAAATTTGGTTGGAGAAAACCTGAAAAAAATATCTAAAATTCTTTTATCTATTGTTTCAGGTATGCTTACACTAGTTGTACCCCATCCAACGGCCCAGACAACTTGATTGTCAGCAAGGTAATATGAAGACCCGGCGATTGTTCCAGGCTGAACCAACGAACTATAGGATATAGTTGATGTAGATCGAAGGATGGCAACATCGTTGTCATTGGAACTGGCATTATAGGCACTGTGGACTACAATACTTCCGACGTTGTAGACGGTGCCGCCGCTATTGGCGTATGTAGAGCCGGTGCGAATGCGCCATCTTGAAATGGGGTCAGATCTAAAATTGGAAAATTATTTTGTTAATTTACTGAATTTATTTGACCAGTGTTTTTTGTGGTTTATCATTAAAATTATTCAAAAGTTAGTAGCTAACAAAAAATATTTTGCCATTTACCTACCTAAATATCCTCTGTCTACTTTCAAAAAAGTAAAGGGGTTCATCTTTTGTTTTTCTATAATAAATCAAAAAAGTTATGTCGATGACATAATGTGGCGTGGTGTAAACCCTTAATAAATAATAATATGTTTTTACTTCAAAATAATCTAGAGCATTGTCCATTGTCTAACCAATTTTAAAAAAACAATTTTCTCTGTATTAATGGTATTTTGTTACATTTTCTTTTTGTATTTAATCATAATAAATTAGACTCTAAAACTACTTATTCAGAAAAAATACAACAACGGTAGGATACTTTTTCAGAAAATCACCAATGTACTGTCTCTTGGGTATAATATATATAGGCCTTTAGCCTTTTGGGTAACCATTGTTAAAAATATATTAATTTTTATCAATTATTTGTGGTTCTGCTGTTAAACTCCCCCTTATTCCAAAACGTGGATTAAAATAGTCCTAGTTTAAAATTGATACTAAACCGGTGCTGTCGCTTTCATTTTCCAAATCAAAGACAGAATTAGCATCAGCTTTAAACCTTAGTCCACCTTAGGTCTAACTTTAGTCCACGATTTGGAATAAGGGGGATGTTTTATTTAGCTTTTAAAAATCATAGTAAAAGTAACTCTATATTAAAAATGACAGTGAATTTAGTCACTTTTATCGTACGAACGTAAAGTACCTACGTACTTATACAAAGGATATTTTCAAAATAGAAATAAAGAAGAATTACTTACACGACACAATGTGCGGCCGTAAGGACGGATCTAGTGTTAAGTATGGTGCCACCACACGCTTGCCTATGGTTGGTGCCAGTATAGGCATACAGCAGGGACGCTACTTGGGGGTATTGCCCAATTGTGGTCGCCCAACCTCCCACTATTTTCGTCTGTCTTTCGGGAAGACCTAAACAAAAACAAAGCTTTATCTTTAAGTTATAACAAACAAAACGGACTAACAACAAGTAGTTGAAATGAGTTGCTATCTTTAAATTTTTGGTTAGTGAATGTAAGGGATCACGTCAGCCGAACGACTTTACTTACCAAAAACGCTCACGCAGCAGATCAGCAGAATACCCAGCAAATGCATTGTGACTATTAATCAAACGTTCTTTCAATGAAGAGGAAAGACAGT
Organism: Crambus lathoniellus; assembly: GCA_949710035.1. Taxonomy (NCBI): domain Eukaryota; kingdom Metazoa; phylum Arthropoda; class Insecta; order Lepidoptera; family Crambidae; genus Crambus; species Crambus lathoniellus. Next base: position 30,283,342 of record OX453298.1, on the reverse strand, counting down.
AGCCTATATTTATATTAAGTAGAAAAACCCTTCAATATGGTCTAAGTTTAATCTCAAGTACAACCGATAAATAATAAAGTGACGATGACGTTAGTCGATACTTCAGAAATAAGTCCTCAACTCAATGCAATTGTGAATACTGCAGTGTGCAAATTATCCAAATTCGAGTCAAAGTATTTTATTTAACTGACAAGAAAAACGGGCGAAAAAACTCATTTAAACCTAAACACATCAATAAACTCATATGATGGCTAACGATTGTTAGTGTCATTATAACATCCATGCATTGCGATCATTTAAATAATACTCTACTTTTGTAGAGCTTCTTTTTAACATGTTTTTTTTCAATTTATTCAAAGGCTGCTCAATCATTTCTTGTGGAACTTTATTAAAGAATGCTATGCCTTTCCACAAAAATGGAATTATTATTATTTAAATACTGGCTGTCCGCTCGCGGATTTGCCCGGGTGAGCTAGACGATGTTTTCCCATGGAAATGGGCTAGTTTCCCGGGTTGAAAAGCTATGCTATTTAAGCCATAATTTATCTCTGTGCCAAATTTCATCACAGTCCGTTTAGCCATTTCGTGATTGAGTATGACTTAGTAGGATTGAATAACAAATATACAAACTATTCGTTTTTAATGTAACTAATTTATAAAAATCTCGTATCACACTGTTTGTGACTAACTCCTCAGAAATGCCTTGACCGATTTTTATGAAATTTTGTGTGTTTATTTGGTAGGTCTGAGAATAGGTTGTAGGCTATTTTTTATTCCAAAATTCCATGTGAGCGAAGCCCCGGAGCGCAGATAGCAGTTAAATTTAAAAGTACGTATTATTTTTCCTGTATTTGAATTAAATTTCTTTAAACTGATAACAATTAATTCCCGGTAGCAGGTGATATCTAGTTAATCATAAGTCAATAGCTTTACACAATGAATTCGCAAACAATCAAATGACTCATTCTCAAACACCGAACGTTCCAAATTTTCCAAGTTTATTTGATGCATTATTTTAGTCTTCGTCCTAGTGTGCTAGTATGCACATCTTAAAAGCTAAAACTTTTTTTGCATTGGCATTGGGAAATGGAAAACCTTTGGCAAACAATATGACTTCTACTTTTACCAGTTTTGAGAATAGTTGCGAGATTGAGTATCAACTGAGTCATTATCGGGACGAGTATCGTATTTCTGAAAAATCGCTGTGTTTTGTGGTCTATTTTCAATTCTCCCGAACGTTCTTACATATTTCTTTATTGTGTAGTTTGTCTTTTTTTCTGACATTTTTTTATCAAAATTCAAAGAATGTATATTTAATTCTTTGGAAGTGTCTTGTTACAAGCTTTTTAATAACTTGCCATGTTAGTTAGTTAGTTAGTGGGGGACAAATCTTGCAAGCTTAATTTGACCCACTTCCCAGTGTCCGATGGAGCTGAAATTTCGTATACAGGTTTGGTTTACATGGCAATACAATTTTTACTATAACTTATTAATGTACCTACACTGCATCACTTTAGTGCCAACAACATTATTAAAAGTATAAAGCGCAAGCGTCACTGCCAGCAGGTGCTAGCTATCGGGCTGAGCGATGTGACGTTTCACATCGTTTCCTACTTCGGTTGACACCGCAAGTGACGGTTCCTGCCTGCCTCGTTCCTGCCTCTCTCTTTCTCTTTCTCAGTATGAAAAGAGGTGAAATATTGTCACATCGCTCGACTAGTAAGCTTGCTCACTAGATGGCTTTTGCGAAGTGACGTGGTCAAATTCACCTGTAGAATTAATTCAATCGTGAGTTTGAGTCATCTGCAGGCACTTAAAAAAATGGCATTGGGTTTATGGCCATACTAGTGCCCCGCATTAATTTGAGGAAAAGAAAAAAAACTTACAAAAATATAAATCTTTTTTCCCGTTTTTGCAACATTTTCCATTAATGCTCCGCTTCTGTTGGTCTTAGCGTAATGTTATATAGCCTTTGTCGATAAATGGACTATCCAACACAAAAATATTTTTTTAATACAGTTGCTCAAAAAGTGGCGCATTGCAGGGACGTATAGCGTTCGGGATGTGGGCTATTACACACTCGAACTTTTTCTTTACCTTTCCCGAACTCGTGCGTTTTCTTTCCCAACTGTCAAAATATTGTCTATTAAAAAGAAAAAACCAACCACGAAGTTTTTACTAAAAAAATCATAGAAGTTTTTATGATTCATGCATATATTTCTAAAAAGAAGCTACTAATTTGTTTCAATATCAGATTTAAAAGTAATTTTAATTATACATTAAATTAATATTAGTATCGGCCAAATTAAATTTATGAATATTAAAAAAAAACATAAAATTGGCTGTATGACCACAGATTACTAAATATGGTATGACGTGCACTATTTACCATAGTATCTGCTTATAGGAGTTTGCGCAAGTAAGTGAAAAGAAAATGAGGGACCTTATTTCTTAATTTTCTAAATTAGTTTATTCTGGTTTTTATTGTGGTAGGTACTTAGTATGGTGGAATTAGTGCAATAATGTGGCTTTAATGGAAAACGATGTGGTAAAAGAGAGAAATAAGGAAAGGCGCTCCTGTAGGTTTCGAATTGCTTTTGTTAGGTTTCATTTCATTTCATCTCATTTAATTTAATTTTCATTTCATATCAATAAAAAAATTCTACTAAAGCCTTGGCTGTATGATCATAGTTTCCTTTGCCAACCCAGAATGGGTGAAGAAAACAAAAAAAAGTCTCTGCTTAGCTTAGATTCTTTTACGATTAGTTAGTTGAGTTTATTGTGTTTTATTATTTTATTAAATTGCTTAATTTTTTCGCAACTGTATTAAAAATAGTTGTTCAGTACACGTGCGGAACCGTCATTGCAACTTGTTCCGACTGTCAACCCTCACCTTCGGCTGCGCCTCGGCTCGGGTAGACATTTGTCGGAACTCTTTGCAATGACAGGCTTTCCGCACTTGTAATGAAATCTACTATTATCTACACTCATGTTATAATATTCGAATTAGGAACTCATGCCTGAACGTCTAATGATACACGTTATGCCATAGTCAACTAAAAAAAATTAAACTGCTGTATCCGGGTGTTTCATAATGACCATTATGAAACACCCGGATACAGCTGTCACTCATTATAAAACACTTATATTTCTTAATTTTACAGTCGCCATGGCAACCGTAAGATTTACCGGCCCTGACTTCCAACTTTTTCAAGCCCTTCTTTCATCATTTCAACCGTAAGACGCCCACTGCTGGGCATAGGCCTCCCCCAAGGATCTCCACAACGATCGGTCCTGCGCTGCCCGCATCCAGCGGCTTCCCGCGACCTTGACCAGATCGTCGGTCCACCTTGTAGGGGGCCTGCCCACGGAACGTCGTCCGGTTCGCGGTCGCCATTCGAGAACCTTTCCGCCCCAACGGCCATCGGTTCTCCGCGCTATGTGTCCCGCCCACTGCCACTTCAACTGAGCAATCCTTCGAGCGATGTCGGTCGTTTTAGTTCTCCTGCGGATCTCATCATTTCTGATTCGATCGAGCAGGGAAATACCAAGCATCGCTCTCTCCATTGCTCGCTGGGTAACCTTGAGCCTTCTTATGAGACCCATAGTAAAAGACCACGTCTCGCTTCCATAAGTCATAACTGGCAACACACACTGGTCAAAGACCTTAGTCTTGAGACATTGAGGAATTTTGGACGCAAATATATGCCGGAGCTTCCCAAACGCTGCCCATCCGAGCTGGATTCGACGAGAGATCTCTTTCTCGAAGTTGGACTTACCTAATTGGATTGCCTGTCCTAGGTAGACATAGTGGTCAACAACTTCGAGTGTAATGTTCCCAACATTAACTGGAGCGGATGCAACATGGGCATTGGACATGATTTTCGTCTTATCCATGTTCATCTTCAGACCCACTCTTTGGGAAGCATTGCTGAGATCTTCGAGCATTGTGTTCAGGTCTTCCAAGGTCTCAGCCATGAGAACTACATCATCGGCAAACCGCAGGTGTGTTAGGTACTCGCCATTGATGTTAATGCCGAATCCTTTCCAGTCCAGTAGCTTGAAAATATATTTATATATTATATATTTCGGAGAGATGACGTCTCCCTGTCTCACACCTCGCTGTAATTGGATAGGATTAGAGCTCTGGTTCTGTAGTCGGACTGACATGGTGGCGTTTTGGTATAAGTACCTCAGCACCTCGATGTACCTGTAGTCTATTTGGCACCTCTGGAGAGACTGCAGCACTGCCCAGGTCTCGATCGAATCAAAGGCTTTCTCATAGTCCACGAACGCCAAGCATAGTGGCAAGTTATACTCTTCGGTCTTCTGTATAACTTGCCGCAGCGTATGAATGTGGTCTATGGTACTATAACCTTTTCGGAACCCGGCTTGTTCGGGAGGTTGGAAGTCGTCGAACCTGCGAGCGAGACGATTCGTAATGACTCTCGAAAACAACTTGTAGATATGGCTCAGAAGCGAGATGGGTCGGTAGTTTTTCAAGAGAGTCTTATCACCCTTCTTGAAGAACAGCATCACATCGCTTCTGCCCCATGCCTTTGGCGTTTTGCCCTCGAGGATGACAGAGTTGAAGAGCTTCTGGAGGACCTTAAGTATCGGCTTACCGCCCGCTCTCAGAAGTTCTGTTGTGATTCCGTCATCGCCCGCCGCCTTGTTGTTTTTGAGCTGCTTGAGAGCCATTCTAATCTCGTACAGGCTGACGTCCGGGATATCTTCGGTATAGTGTCGGGTAAGCTTGGCTCTAGGTTCTGTAGCCTTACTTTCAACAGGTGTTTGCGTGGAGTACAACTGTCTATAGAAACTCTCAATCTCCCTCAGGATTTCAGGTGTTGATGAAATGATACTACCGTCCTCAGCTTGCAGCCTCGTCAGTTGACTTTGCCCTATAGCCAGATCTCTAGCGAACACTTTGGAGCCTTTGTTCCGCTCAATGGCCTCTTTAATACGCTCGGTATTAAATTGGCGAAGGTCGCTTGTCAAGGACTTGGAGATCTGCCTATTTAGCTGTCGATAACGAAGGGCATCCGCTGAGTTCTGTAGTTTCATTTCGTTTCTCTGATCCATGAGTCGGATAGTGTGGCTGGAGAGTTTCTTTAATTTAGGACGGTGGGCTTTGTAGTGCTTGGACCCTACCGTGCGGACAGTATCCACCACCATGTTGTATAGATCGTCTATATCGATGCTGTTCTCAAGGGCTTCGAAGCGGTTTTGGAGCTCGAGCTGAAAGCACTCGGGGTTTTGAATTTGAGCCGGTATTGGTCGGAGCGTAGATTTTATTAGTCGAGATCTTTCCAGCTTGACGTTGATATTCAATGTGCCTCTAAGCATGCGGTGATCGCTTCCCGTCTTTACGGCGTTGATGACAACGACATCATTGAATATTTGCTTCCTCGTTGACATAATAAAATCTATCTCGTTTTTGACTTTACCGTCCGGACTAATCCAGGTCCATTTGCGGCTTACGGGCTTCTTAAAGAAGGAGTTCATCATGTAGAGGTTCTCCCTCTCCATGAAGTCTGCCAGCATCTGGCCCCTTTCGTTCCGTTGCCCAAATCCAAATTGCCCCACTCTCAACTCATCACCACAGCGTTGCCCCAACTTAGCATTAAAATCCCCCATCACAACCGTGTAGTGGGTTTTATAGCTATGCATGGCTTTAGAGACCTCCTCATACATAGCCTCCACTTCGACATCGTCGTGTTTAGAGGTCGGAGCGTAAACCTGAATGACATTCAGCGAATATCGTTCCGATATTCTGAGTATTAGGTACGCTACCCTGCTCGAAACACTTCCGATGGTGATCACGTTGTTGACAAGGGATTTATGGACGATAAACCCGACACCACCTTGGGACTGTTGGTCGCCCTCCCGGTGGTATAGTAAGTTACCGGATTGAAGGGTAATCGAGTCCTCCCCCTCTCTTCGGACTTCAGATAACCCAATAATATCCCAATGCAACTTACTAATTGTCTCTTCCAACTCTATAAGCTTCTCGTCGAGCCTCAACGTGCGCGTGTTGTAGGTTGCCAGGTCAAGTCGTCGGTGTTGGTAGCCGGAGCCTACCCGGGGATTCTTAGCACCCCCTGCCCCGCCGTTACCATAGCCGCTACCGTAGCTAGGAATAGCGAGGCCGCCGGGGACTGGGGGCCGATTTTTGTTGTGTGTATCCATATCGGGGGGTTTTGCCATAATCGCCACGCTTGGCAGGCGGGTTGGCGATCGCAGTATGGCCTGCTGTTAAATGGAGACGCTGCTGCCCATCTCCTTTGGCAGTTTTCCCTCTGTCGGCTCTTACGACACCCACGGGAAGAGAGGGGGTAGTGCTATTCTTTTTATGTGCCGGCACTACACGGCACTTCTTTAGCCGGCAACAATCAGAAACTTTTTTAAAATTAGAATTTTGAATTTAGAAGGAATAGACCGTATAGACTCCTATGAGTGGGGTTTGGCACCAATTCATTTTGTAATTAATATTGATTTGCTTTAATGAGTGTAGATAAAGTAGTGTATGAGACTGCACATAACTCGGTATTAAAACCCCTCATTATGCGGCAGTCACATAAACTACTATTTCAATTCGGTCCAGTAGTTTCTGAGATTAGCGCGTTCAAACAAACTATTCAGCTTTTTAGTATTAGTATAGTTTAATTCAAATAGTTTTGAAAGTATTAGTCGGTCATTATCCCAAATAAAAAATATGTTTTCATATAATAATATAATGTATTTTATCGAGAAAACAATAATCCGACATAAAGTAGTTAAATCAGTGAATTAACTGATAAACAAAGTGATAAAAGAGATAATCTGGCAAATACCAATGAGATAAGTTTCTAACACAAAACATTTACTAAAGGCAGTATGTGATTTAAAAAAATAAGTGTAATATTACCTAATTCCACTTCTTCATTCTTTATTTTATTTTCTTCCTGTTTTAATTAAACATTTCTCTAGTATGTATCATTAGTTTAACGTCTATTTCGGGATTTATAATATGAATTAAGAAAAAAAATTGGGCTTTTGGATTGCTGGCACCTAGTTAGTATCCATTACTAAAATTCTATAAATTGTATCAGACATCTGACCCCTATTTTACCCACTAAAAATTAATAATAAATAAATAATAATAATCAATAAATATTCAGCACCGTCCCATGCATTGTTCCAATACCAAACTATAGAGCATTAGTATTATGGAAATTAGAAACAACGACGGGTATTACCACATACATCCCGACCCGAGAAAATATTGAAAAGTTCGTTTCCAATATTTACCCGACTTTGAATGGAAGCCGGGACCTCTAGAGCACTTAACTTGGCAGATGAAGGAGAGCGCTGATGGTCGTGATCGGTTGAAAAATAAGCCTTATTCCCATGTAATAATTTTATGCCAGATTTTGATACGACGTGCTAAGTTCTGTGGCAAGGCACGTATTGAACACTTGTCACGTCTGCCTGTCACAGCTCTAATCTTATGTCAAGAATTAGCAACAAATCAAAAATATTACTACTGTAGCTAGTTGCAGAAAAATGTTTCTGTTAATTGTCAAGTTGGTGGGGCCTAGCCAATGAAATAAGTAGGTACTGTAGGGTTCACGTATGTGAATAAATACAAAGAAAAGGAATTGATTAGCACAATATAATATCTCACAATATAATACCACAGTGCCTAGGTATATAAGAGAATAAATTAATTGAATAAAATGAAACAGATTTAATTTTATAGAAAACATATTTGGCGATTAAATCGTTTGAATTGTTTTTTATTAATGATTCAAATATATCATTAGTGTAAACCTGGAAAAACCTATCATAATTACGTTCAATAATAATCGCTGTCGTGTTTATCGTCAACATTATTTGATAATCTCTTTATAATAACGATTAACGTTAATCTGTCTGGGTGGGTGTGAGTTTGAAGCGATAACTGTTATTCAAATTATGTATTATTGAACATTGGAAATAGGTTTACACAAAAATATTAAAGTTTTTAGTCTTGCCGACGTTTATAATACATCGGGCTACGTGAGGGCTAATGACCCCATTAAGCATTGATGACATTATGACAAAATATATAACCTTTTCTCTTTATAATATTAGTACTTATAGAAGATCTATGATGTAAACAAACGTTGGTAAATCTAAATAAATTAAAAACAAAAGAATAAGCACGAAGCCAGCCTTTCTCCATGGTGCAGTGATTTAGCGGTCGAGCCCCGATTGCAGCTTTCAAGCAATTATTGCTTTGTCCCATTGAAATGCCTATGTTGATCATGGGATAATCTGGGACAAATGATACAAAACTAATTTAACACACACCCACCAGCGCACGCTATTAGCACGCACACAGTTTTAGTTTTCGCTACTGGGAGACACATTATGGACCCGGGGGAGATTAATAAAACTAAAGCTAGAACTGGCTAGAAGCATTCTAGACTTCCTAGAACCCTGCAGGCTAAGCCAGGTGGCGAGTCACAATAGATTGTTTAGGTCGCAGTGACCACCCACATATCCTGCGGGAGATGCCATAGATTAAAAATAATAAATACTGGGTGATAATAAAAGAAAAACATGAGCTTCGTAGTTTTCTTAAAAGCTTATAATGACTATATTTTAGATGGTGTTAAAAAAATAACCCTGTATACTATCAAACAATAGTAAATTGTACAACAAGTGCATAAAACGTACCATTTTACCCAAGACGTATATATCCATCCGAGCCGTAGGCGAGGGTGGATAGTCGATTCAAGGGTAAAATGGGTTTTATGTACGAGTTATACACTCTGCTTTTCAATTCGAGTGTGAGGAAAATTTTATAAATAACAATATTGCAAAAATGAAAAATAAAGTGGCGGGAAGACTTTCTTTTTTTTATACGTGGCAGTGGCAAAACAGTGACTTTAGCATAGATCGTACTCGTAGTCCATAATGCTCTTGAAATACTTATTTCTTAGAAAACTCGTTAATTTTGCCTTGTTTTTTTAATTTAGTAAATTTAACATGGATTATGTACAAAATTTAAGAAACAGATATAGATTGATATATATGGTATTGATAGTATGAAATAACAGGTTTATATAACGAAGTTTAATTGTGTGTGTGACTGTTACCTGACGACCTTTGTCTTAGAATCTGAGACTTAGACGAAGATTTTACTTTATGCACTAGAGCATAAAAAGCGATTTTATGCAGCCTATACCCAACATAAACACGAACTTTACGAGCATGAGCAGTGAAAAATAATAAAGTATTAAACCTCGGGTTAAACTTAAAAGATAATAATAATACCTTCCTGTTTTGATACCTTTTCAATAAATTAATACCTATTAATTTACTTCATGTTTCATTATCACGATTTCTCAAAACTGACAGTTTCAGCTTTATCGGAAGTAGCTTATCGTTAATTACGATTGTTGATTTAAAAATAAACTTACAAATGTTTTGTATGAGACGAATTGAAGGAGAATTTCATTGTTTTTAGATCAACAATTGTTCTCTAAATATTTGCTACAACAACTAAATGCCGCTTGTTCGGAAAAGATCGACGTTTCTGAACGCAACTCTAATGTCACGTCAAATTGACATTAGCTGTCACTTGAAGTTGACAGCGACACTTGATTGAAATTCTTCTTGAAAAAATGTCGGAAGAATTTTGCTGAATTTGTTAAAAATCGCTCGCGTTGAATGTGCCTGGCATATCGAGTTTGAATACATCTTAAATTATCTATGTGATCCCGTTTTGTACGACCAAGGTTTTGATGCCATCTCTGGAGTGGCCGGTCGCGGATGCTTTGAAAGATAACCTTTTCTACCACACGCGCTTGTTGTCGAGACACTATATCGTAATAAAAAAAGCTCCCACGTGTGTGTCTTTGTGTATCTATTGTTGAAACGCCCGGTGTCTTGTGAACGCTGTTATTTGTGTTATGAGTGAGGTGACTAATTGGTAAGGTCTGCAGAAGAAGACGGAGCCACAGGGGGGGCCCCCCTTACACCACTTCTGCCTTGGAGACGGTCGACCCACAGACCCGTATGTAACCTTACCTTACTTAAAAGTCTCTCCGCTGTGTATCGCAGTCCTATTGTTCAGTTTACATCCCCGCTGAAACCTAGTTTTTGTCCGGAGTCTATATTAGTAATACCAGCTTCCACTGCGCTAAGCCGATTCCGCGGATTTAGCAGGGGTGTACTGAACATTTCTTGGTAGCCAAGAGCGTAGCTTGAAGGCCTGAGAGGCCCACGCCAAAACTTTGTATTAATCAGTGCCGTTTGATGACCCAGTCTGGTCCGGACTAGATTAATTTGTACTTGTAAATGGTAATTAACTTGCATTTGAAAAGTAAAGGGCATTCCTTTGTTATTGGTTCCATGTCTTGTAATTAATTGTCATGTATTGAAGTTCCAAAATGTAAACAGATACCTTTCTTTGTTCATAATAATTATTATTTAGTTTTGTCAGCAAACTTGAGTTGTGAATATTGACAAGTTTGTTGCTAAAATAATAGCTAATAAAAGGTCAGCTAATAAGTTTGCACTCAATACTTAGTGAAACTTAAATGATTTGGGACATTGTTTACACATTGAAACTCATTGAAACTTGTGCTTTGAAATAATTGAAATTAACTTGTTGTTGTGTAACAGTATGTTGTGTTGATATCCAAGTGAATTTCAATAGTCAGTGAGTTTTGTTGTTTTCTGATAACCTCCAGATATTTAAGAGTTTGTGTCATTATAAATACTTTGTTGTTGTAATATTGGAATTTTGTGGTTAGTAATAACCTCCAAATATTGGAGATTTTGTGTTATAGTGAATATTTTGAATTTGTTGTTTTTGTTGATAAATTTGTGACGTTACAATGACGGCCTCCTCTGCTAAAGCCAAAATACGTTCTGAGTTACGGTGGTTGGCTTCTGCGGTCGCGTTGTTGGATCGACCGGATAGAACGGAGGCCTTGTTGAACAGATACGTAGATCTGCCCATACGTTTGGCTGTTGTTGATGAGCAGTATGCCTTATTTTTGGAAAGGACTGTTGAGGCCGAGGTGGAAATGCGACAAGAAGTCGGTTTGGATGTGGACCAGTGTTATGATTTTGCGGACAGAATTACCCAGGTAGCTCGACCTTTGCAAGTGGCAAGAGAGAATGAACCGAGCCCGTCCCCGGTCACATCTAAAAGTATGCCCCCTCTCTTTGCTAGATTGGCCCCCTTAGACTTAAGGCGCTTTGCTGGTCGTCTAGAGGACTGGGAGGGCTTTATTAATATTTTTGATAGTCTTGTACATGCCCGGGACGATTTGACCCAGGGCCAGAAGTTAGCTTATTTGTTATCCGTGTTGGAAGGGGAGGCCCTTGAATCGGTTCAACATTTGGCCCCCTCGGATGAAAACTACCCTATTGCTAGGGATTTGATTGCCCGTCGGTACCAGAACGTACGACGTCTGGCGGACAACCATGTTGCCGCCATTTTGAATTTACCCCGCGTTGCCAGCGTGATGCACTTGAGAGTGGCTTTGTTGAATCCGCTGTTGGTTGCCTACAACGCATTGAAAAACTTAAAACTCCCAGTGGAGCAGTGGTCGTTTTTGTTACTGCACATTGTCCTGGGAAAGTTGCCGGACTCTGTTAAGGTCCGTTTTGAGCAGCAGTATGGTGGGGATAGTGCGACTTATCTGCCACCCTTCTCGGACCTCTTGACGTTCCTGGAAGGAGAAAGTAGACTGGCAGATAATTCCTCTCTGGCCGGTCCTATGGGACCCGAACGACCTGTGCCACAGAGTAGATCCCCCACCGGACCCCCCCGTAGGGGGCGTATGGCCCCTCGCGCGCCCGGCCGCTATGCCGCCGTCCAGGAGACCGCCCGCTGCTTGTACTGTCGGGAACCGGGTCACAGCACGACCCGTTGTGATAAGTTCCTCGACCAGCGCGTCCAAGGCCGTCGAGCGATCGCGCGACAACGGACATGGTGCTACTCGTGCTTGGGCCTGCACATGCAGCGCGAATGTACCCAAGCGCACCCATGCCGCTTTTGTAAGGGCAACCACCATCCCCTCCTCTGCATGAACAGCCCAGAGGGCGGCGGAGCGCCGCAGCGCGTCGCTGCAGGATCACCTCGTATGGGTGGGGGGCTCGGACCCCCCGCGGTGTTTGCATCCCGCAGCAGTTCTAGTGGCCACCAGAGTGGCCCCAGACGCTCTCCGCCACGTTTTGAGCCTCAAACGGGCGGGGGTCCCAGGGACCCCCCAATGGGAAACCGATCCCCAAGGATGGGGATGAGTTATGCGGGCGTTGCCGGAGGTCGTAGAGGCCCCCCGCGACGTTTTGAGCCTCGCACGGGCGGGGGTCCCACGGACCCCCCAATGGGAAATCGGTCCCCAACTAGGGGGTTCGATTTTGCGAGCGTTGCGGGAGGTCGTAGAAGCCCCCCGCAACGTGTTGAGCCTCGCACAGCCGGGGGTCCCCGGGACCCCCCCTCTGAAAATCGGTCACCGTGCCCCCGCGACTATGGGGCGACGTACACGGTGGATGATAGGCACCGATTCTCGCCGCCGCTCGCCGAATACCCGCGTTTGGAGCGGCGCCCGCCCCGTCTTCAAGGGGCCGGGAGATATAACCCGCCTGATACCGGGCGATTTGGACGTAGGCAGTATGTGGGAGACTGGGACCCACTGGATCGCTATGAGCGACCCCCTTACCATGGGGGGACGTCTGGGGACCCCACATACTAGCAATCAACGTGTTTACGGTCGATTGTAGCCACCCCTCCAGAGACCGTTTTGTTGCCCACGGCCTCTGTGCTTGTCAGGGGATTGAATGGCGACCTTGTGGAAGTTCGCGCCTTGTTGGATTCCGGTGCTCAGGGGTGTGTTGTGTCATCTTGGTTAGTTAGGCGGTTGGGCCTCAAGGTGCACCCCCACACGGAAGGCGTGAGAGGTGTTGGCGATGTGAAAGTCCCCGGGTTGTTAGGGCATGTTGACTTCACATTTACATCACGTAATAAGTCCACGCCAGGCATTAAGACCTCGGCGATTGTGTTGGACACAGTTGTTGGCCGTCAACCTTCAGTTGACTTGGGACCGAGTATGTTGTCTTTGGTGTCTGATTCCCCACTCGCCGATCCAAATTTCTTCCGCCCAGGCCCGATTGATGCTCTCCTTGGAGCCGATGTCCTGGGGCGAGTTTTGTTGACGGGGAAGCGAGTTTTGCAGCCAGATGGCTTGGTAGCTCTGCAGACGACACTCGGTACAGTTGTGATGGGCCCTGCTCGCCGCGTTTTGGATTCCCTTGATGAGGATCGCGGTCTTGTTTTTAATGTGTCTCTCTCCGAAGTGGTGCAGAAGTTTTGGGAGGTTGAGGAACCTCCACCAGCCCCGCGGGTAGACCCAGTAGCGGATGAATGCGAGTTGTATTACCAGAATAACACTGGTCGCCTCCGCTCTGGTCGTTTGATCACCCGTCTCCCCTTTCGTGCCGGCCGACCTCCTCTGGGCGAATCCCGACCGCTAGCGGAACGTAGGCTAGTGGCGATGGAGCGTCGCATGAGCAAGGATCCGGTCTTCCGCCAGAAGTATGTTGAATTCATGCGGGAGTATGAGGAGTTAGGGCACATGTCCGTGAGCGATTTGGATTGGCGCTCCGTTGAGCACTTCTTTTTGCCGCACCACGCCGTCTTGAAATCCGGAAAGATTCGGGTGGTCTTTGACGGTTCGGCTCCCACCTCTACTGGAGCGTCTTTGAACCAGTGTCTGCATGTAGGTCCCAAGCTGCACACGGAGATCTCAGACATTTTGACCAACTTCCGGCGGCACCAAATTGTATTTATGACTGACATCCGGATGATGTTCAGACAAACGGTCATCCATCCAGAGGATAGGAGGTACCAATTGATTTTGTGGAGAGAGAGTCCTAGGGACCCCTTGTTGATTTATGAATTGAATACGAATACGTACGGTTTGGCTTCGAGCCCGTTTGTTGCGATTCGTTCTTTGTTGGAGTTGGCCGAGAAGGAGCGCTTGAGATACCCTCGCGCCTCCGCCATTTTGGCCAGTGACGTCTATGTGGATGACATTTGCACGGGCGCCTCATCTGTCTCAGAGGCGATTGTCCTGAGAGACGAACTCACCGCCCTTTTGAAGTCGGGAGGTTACGAGTTGAGGAAATGGATATCCAACTCGCCTGATGTACTGGTAGGTTTGCCCGAAGAGCACCAGCAGGACCCCCACCTATTCGAAAATGTTGATAATCCCCATGTGGTGACCGTCCTTGGCGTACAGTACAAACCGGTCTCTGACACGTTCACTTATTGTGTGGATTTACGACCACCGAAAGTCTGGACCAAGCGTTTAGTATTGTCTACTGTCGCACGTACCTTTGACCCCAACGGGTGGATTTGCCCCGTGCTGTTTATGGCCAAGTGTTTCTTGCAACGGTTATGGGCTTCGGGTGTGTCGTGGGATGAACCCCTCTCGGACGAGTTACTCCGAGATTGGTCGAGCTTCGTTTCATCCCTCCCCGAGATTAATGAAGTGCATTTGCCGAGGCTATTCCTCCCTTCTGAAAATTGTAAAGTTACTCTTCACGGCTTTTCCGATGCCTCCGAACGTGGATTTGCTGCGGCCGTGTACCTCCGCACCGTTACTGTTGACGGAGTTGTTGCTGTGCATCTGGTGATAGCGAAAAGCAAAGTCGCTCCCCTTCGGACTCGTCATACGATCCCGAGGTTGGAATTGTGTGGAGCTGCCCTCCTAATGCGTTTGTTGAACCACGTATGGCTCACATTAGGTCGATCTATTACGATACAAGAGGTTTATGCTTGGACGGACAGTCAGGTCGTCCTTTGTTGGTTGAAGGCTCCGGCGCACACCTTGGACGTGTTTGTGGCCAATCGAGTGTCGCAGATTTGTAATTCCGACATCGAGTTGATTTGGAGACACGTGCCGGGAACCATGAATCCCGCGGATTGTGCGTCTCGGGGTTGTGTAGCCCCAACCCTAATTAACCACCCCCTCTGGTGGGGCCCACAGTGGTTGATGCGGCCTGAGTCGGAGTGGCCGCCCTCTCCAGCGTTGTCGAACGTAGCCGTTCCTGATATGCGGGCATGCGTCCTGGAGACTAACCCCGCCGGGGAAAAGGATTTGTTGTTGGATCGGTACAGCTCCTTACAGAAGCTGCTTGGTGTTACCGCTTGGATCAGACGTTTTGTGTACAATTGCAGAAACCCACGCGCGAGGCGTGATTCGTCGGTTCTCACTCCGGACGAGCGTAGGGACGCGCTCTTGTTTTGGGTCCGGAGAGTACAAGCTGATAGTTTTGAGTCCGAGATTGAAATTTTGCGTTTAGGCCGTCGCAAGTTGAAGGGCGCGGTATCGCGATTAAATCCCTTCCTGGACGAGAGTGGGCTTTTGCGAGTCGGCGGAAGACTTCGAAATGCGAACCTGCCGTATGGAGCTCGTCACCCCCTTTTGTTACCTAAAGCCGGACATTTGACTCAACTGATAATAACAGATCGCCATGTGAATGCACAACATGCTGGCTGTAATGCTTTGTTGGCCATTTTGCAGCGTGAATTTTGGATTTTGTCTGCTCGTCGAGCCATTCGCACTGTGGTTTTCCGTTGCCTGCCTTGTTATCGATTGAAGGCCGCGACCATGCAGCCCCAGATGGGTGATTTGCCTGCTGATCGCGTCACGGAATGTAGAGCTTTTGCCGGAGTCGCCACCGACTTCGCCGGTCCCTTTACTGTAAAGGCTTCGAGACTGCGTAATGCTAAAACCTATAAGGCGTACTTGTGCGTGTTTGTGTGTTTGTCCACCAAGGCTGTCCATTTGGAAATTGTCTCGGAATTGTCTACCGAAGCCTTTGTCGCCGCCTTGAGCAGATTTGTTTCCCGTAGAGGACTGCCGTCATTGATACGTTCCGATTGTGGTACTAATTATAAGGGAACGTGTAATTATCTTAAGGAAGTAGTTAAGTTTTTTGTTGATAATAAAATAGACATTGGAACCACCCTCTCCCGGCGTGGGATAATCTGGAAGTTTAGCCCTCCAGCTTGTCCGACCTGGGGAGGAATTTTTGAAGCTTGTGTAAAGGCTGCCAAGACACACTTGCGTCGCGTGATTGGAGAAACTATTCTCACGTTTGAGGAACTTGATACGGTATTTTGTAAAATTGAGGCCGTCCTCAACTCGCGACCCTTGTGCCCGTTGTCTTCGGACCCGAATGACCTGGAAGCGTTGACGCCAGGTCATTTCTTGATCGGACAGCCCCTTTTGGCGTTGCCTGAATATCCGATTCAGGATGTAGGATCCCATCGTTTGTCGCGATACCAACTTTTGAAACAGATGTCCCAAAACTTCTGGGCACGTTGGTCGATGGAGTATTTGCATATCCTACAACAGCGCGTGAAGTGGACAGATAAAACCACCCCACCCCAGACTGGCGACCTCGTGTTGATTAAGGATGCTAACCTGCCGCCCCTATGTTGGCGAAGGGGGCGCATTGTTAAACTCTACCCCGGAACTGACGGAGTTCCTCGTTTTGCTGAGGTTTTGGTTCGAGATTCGGTTTTGAAGAGAGCAGTTAGTGGGCTCTCCCGATTACCCGTAGATTGACGTACCGTTCTTAACGGTCCGGGGCGGGGGGATGTTCGGAAAAGATCGACGTTTCTGAACGCAACTCTAATGTCACGTCAAATTGACATTAGCTGTCACTTGAAGTTGACAGCGACACTTGATTGAAATTCTTCTTGAAAAAATGTCGGAAGAATTTTGCTGAATTTGTTAAAAATCGCTCGCGTTGAATGTGCCTGGCATATCGAGTTTGAATACATCTTAAATTATCTATGTGATCCCGTTTTGTACGACCAAGGTTTTGATGCCATCTCTGGAGTGGCCGGTCGCGGATGCTTTGAAAGATAACCTTTTCTACCACACGCGCTTGTTGTCGAGACACTATATCGTAATAAAAAAAGCTCCCACGTGTGTGTCTTTGTGTATCTATTGTTGAAACGCCCGGTGTCTTGTGAACGCTGTTATTTGTGTTATGAGTGAGGTGACTAATTGGTAAGGTCTGCAGAAGAAGACGGAGCCACAGGGGGGGCCCCCCTTACACCACTTCTGCCTTGGAGACGGTCGACCCACAGACCCGTATGTAACCTTACCTTACTTAAAAGTCTCTCCGCTGTGTATCGCAGTCCTATTGTTCAGTTTACATCCCCGCTGAAACCTAGTTTTTGTCCGGAGTCTATATTAGTAATACCAGCTTCCACTGCGCTAAGCCGATTCCGCGGATTTAGCAGGGGTGTACTGAACACCGCTTGCTTGAAATATTTCAAGAACTGTCGCATGTTACAGGCATGATGGCGGTAAATATAGTTTTTGCGGTGTAGCATGGTGCCCATGAACGTTATTCTATTCTATTCTATGACAGCTCATTCGTGTAAAGCAAAAAAATTCCTTATGTTTTTGGAATAAAACTAAAGAAAAGCAGCATTAGACGTTTTTAGAGCAGGTTATGCTAGAAAGACCCTATTCCTTGTGAAGATGCAACATTTGCTTTGCACGAATCAGCTCTCTTAGGTACCATGTTACACCGAACAAACTATAGTCGTATTGAACGCGGAGATCAATCTATACTAATATTATAAAGAGGTAAGATTTGTATTTAAATAGGTATGTATTAAGGTATGTAACGAATAATATCAATTTGGGTGCAGCCATTACGGTCCCAGTCCATGTTGCCCCCGGCCAGCTTGCACCCATTTTTTTGACACAAAGGTCAAGTAAATACTGTTGGAAACAAAAGTGTTTCTGAATTTAAATATTTTTAGTTTTCGGTGTTTGTATACCTATTTAATGTAACTGTTATACATTTACCTTAGAATTAGTAAAATTAGTTTTTAAGTATTTCTTTATAGAATACTAGCTTTCCGCCCGCTGCTTCGCCTGCGTGGACTACAGGACGCTATCCCGCGGGAATGTGATATTTTGATATATTATTTGACGACCGATCTGGCGCAGGGGTAGGCTACCCACCTTCTGCGCCAGTGGTCTCGGGTTCGATTTCCGAACAAGACAAATATTTGTGTGCATGAACATGTCTATTTGTCTTGGTCTGGGTTTTTACTATGTATATTAAGTATGTATTTACAAACAAAAAGTATTTAAGTATATATTTATCCGTTATCAAGTTTTCCATGATACAGTTTCTTAATGAAATTAAAATGGGCTTAGATAAATAAATTAGTGTGAATGTAAGAAGTTATTTATTTATTTATTTATTTTTCCGGGATAAAAAGTAGCCTATGTTCCTCTCCAGGCTACAAAGTGTTTATTATAATATCGTAATGCCTTATCGACAGCAACGCAGGTGGCGTCCGGGTCTAATTGTGTTTTCAAACCATCCAGGAACCCATTGAAGTATACATACAAAATTTCAATCAAATCGGTCCAGTCGTTTAGGAAGAGTTTGATGACAAACACACGTACAGAAGAATTATTACATGTTTGACGACCTCCATGGCCCAGTGGTGTACGCACCGGTTTCAAGGTGCCGCTTTCTCTAGAGGTCCCGGGTTCGATCCCCGGTCGGGTAAATGTTGAAAAACTAACTTTTAAATTTTTCCTCGGGTCTCGGGTATGTGGTAACACCCGTCGTTGTTTCCAATTTTCAGGTGGTTCGTTGAGCTCAGTAGCGCCACCAATGGAAATAAATATTTACGATTTATCAAGGGCTTAGAATAAAAGTTTCGGTTATTTCGCGCAAATAAAAGAGTAAAATGCAATTTTTTATTGTTTTTTCAGCGCCTCAAATATGAGCATTAAGTTATGGATGTCGATATTGCTAAATGTGGCCACTTTTGACACTATTCACATTCACGACTTATTGCGTAAGTTTGAGTTCTTAAAAGTATATTTATAAAATTAATTTTACTCTTTTATTTGCACAAAATAACCGAAACTTTTGATCTAAGCCTTTAATAAAGTGTAAGTAATTGATTTATTTCCATTGGTGGCGCTACTGAGCTCAACGAACCACCTTAAGCTGCTATACCTTGGTATTGGAACAATGTATGTGATGGTGTCCAATACAATACATACAAGTATATGTTATCCAGTTTTCCATGACACAGTTTCGTAATGAAATTTATTTGGGCTTAGATAATTGGTGCTATTGTAAAAAAATATTTATTTTATTTATTTATAACTAATCTGTGCTATTTGCATGCGTCAAAAATCACCATTACGCAGAATTATAATTGGCTTCTAAACATCTGTTAATGCCACACTTTGTGGCTATCTGAGGCATGTCAGCCTTGTAACTGTGTGTGAAATGGTTAAATTTTTAATTTTAATAATCACATTAATCCATTAGCATTATAACAATGACCTCGCCACATTTATCTTTTATTTAAGTACAATGAACTTTCAGGAAATAAAAATCACCTAGGTACTATAAAAATTACCACAATATTCAGAACAGGTGTAACCATCGCCTCCTAAAGTCTCATCGACAGAAGCTCTAGTTTTTCGCTATCGAATCAATTTTATCATGAAAAAAAATTACAGTTTTACTTATCTATCTTTTACTTTTAAATTGTGCAAGATTTAGTACTCTGATATGTAATTCGAATAGCACGGCCTATCGATAAAAGGTTGGATTTTCCTGGGAGAAAATATAAAACAAGTTTTATATTGTCATCGAAGTCACATGTTCATTAGATGACAATTGTTTTTTAAAACTACTTTTTGTTTAAACTACATAATTAGGCGTTAGCCTGGATCCAAGGAGTGAAACGGGATACACGAGCGTTGACACCAGGGTAGCGGGCTTCAGCACAGCCAGCGCCCCAGGAGCAGACACCAACGACGACCCTGTTGTGGTAGAGGGGACCACCGGAGTCTCCCTGGCACTGGTCGCGACCGCCGACATCGAGCCAGCCCGAGCACAACATGTTGTCAGTAAGGGCGATGCCGAGTTCTGCGTAACGAGCTCTGCAGACAGCCTGGTTCACAGTCCAAATCTGGACGTGTCTCAATTGCTCAGACGGCCAGCCATTGTGCTACGAAAAATAAAATGGATGAATAAATTATTAATATGAAGTTACCAGAGATCTAAAACCACCTGAAAAATAATGAGAATCATACTCACAGAAGTAAGTCCCCAACCGGCAGCCCATACGACTTGGTTATCACCAAGGTTGTAGTGAGCACCAGCAATACTGGCAGGCTGGATGACATTGGTAAATCCAATATTTTCAAGAGTGCGGATGACGGCAACATCGTTGTCGAAGGTACGAGTGTCGTAGCTGGGGTGCTTGATGATGATGGAGGTGTCGTAGACAATACCGCCACTGTTGGCGTTGGTGGACCCAACGCGAGCCCTCCACCAGACTGGCGAATCACGTCCACTATGGACGAAAGAAAAGTTGTTTGTTAGTCTCGATTTGCAGAAATTAAAAAAAAACATCATTTTGCAACATTAAACTAACACCAAGCAGTGGGCAGCAGTCAAGATAGCCCTGTTGTTGAGGATAGAGCCACCGCATCGATGCCTGAAGTCGGTTGTACCCGGAAACCAAGAGAAGAGAAGAGCGACAATCTCTGGGTAGGTGTCGATGGTCGTTACTGAACCACCAACAATCCTTTGTGGATTCTTTGGTGCAGCTGGAAATTAAAACATGAATTGTCACAAATATTTCTGATACTGTTTGTAAGCAGCAATGCTAATATATTTCCTATTATCATTCTCAAAGACTCCTGTACCCACTGTTGATTATAAGCCTTCTGTTTTGCTGGACCTAAAAGCTGGCCATTGACGGTAAAATTTTCCTAAAGCTGTGGCGTAAAACTCCGGCGTCACTCCAAAAATTGTTCGTCACTCCAGAGCTTTAACTAACGACGCGCCACGCAATTTTCCGTGGCTATCATAAATCCAACGGCGCGTCGCGCCAAACTGTCCAATCGCGTCAGTTCGCTCGCAGCGCCCGCCCGCGGTGGTGCGGTGGTCGAGTGTGCTGTGTATAGTTTTTGCTTTTACAAGTAGACAGTGACGGACCGAAAATATAAATATAACTAGCTAGCGATAACTTTTTCATCCATTGCTTTCTTTCTTGTTTTTAGGATTCCGTATCCAAAGAATAAAAACGGGACCCTATTACTAAGACTCCGCTGTCCGTCTGTCTGTCTGTCACCAGACTGTATCACATGGACCGTGATAGCTAGACAGTTATTTAGATTTTAAATTAGTTTTATGCATTCACAATGCAATTTTTGTAAGTATAGGAAAAATTTGATAGTAAAAAACCACGAGCCTTATAAGTTGCAAAATCCCGCCTGAAAGCTACTTATAGGGCTCGTGGTTTTTTTTACTATCACATTTTTCCTAGACAGTTATTGTTTAATAGGTACTAAAAACAGAATAAAATTAATATTTTATGGGGGTTCCCCTACAACAAACGTGCCAAAAAAAACAAATTTACCGTTTTTTGCTAGATATTAATAACGGCAATAGGTAGACGCTTAAAATATTCTCAGATTATTTAGTTGTATACTCACTTTAAAAATAGATAATTATATTAAAATAAAATTCGTAATTAGGGGGCTCCCATACAACAAACGGGATTTTTTTTGTTGTTTTTTGCTCGATATTTATAACGGCAACATGTAGAAATGCTTAATTTTTTTTTATCTACATCGGTGTAGCACTTAGCCATAGTAAGAGTATATAAGTAAGCGGACTCGAGCCCTGAGCGAGCGATAATAGGCTAAACACGTAGGGCTGTCGCTTAGAATTTATTCAATCGTCAAAAATGCATAGTCAATCTCTATACAAAACAATTTTCCCCTGTAGTCCCCTGCGTCAGGAATCTATAATACAAAGTTTTATAATTATTTTTGTACATAGACCAGGGGCTGACTAAATTATTTTCATTACCTACGTCATGTTACCTGTTTAGTGGTTTGAAAAATTACGGTCGAAATAGGATAAATTAAAACGTGGCTTTACTGAATCATGTATTTATTAAAATAAAATAAAATGTTTACTTATGAAATTGTATTTTTACAAGTATTATTTACTTTAAAATCTATATCATTTTTTTTATTCAATTTAGGATTCTCTGGTATTTTCGTGGTGTGCATGTGCAATTTTTTGCGGGCGGGCGGGTGGTGCACCTTGCATGTTGTGTTTTTTGCGGAAGTAAACTACATATTTTCATTTTTTCACAATGATTACTTGTTTTATTTATAGTTATTATTTTGGTCTATACATTAACTCCCGGTACACACTCATTGGAGCACAGGATAAGGATTAAACTTAGAAGGTTTATATAAAAAAAAGGCTGGCTTCTGGTCTACAGGTTTACCCACTCCCCGCATGCTAAAGTTTGTTTATTTTTTTATTTCCTGCAACAAGGACACTTAGCCTTCATCGCACCTGATGTTAAGTGGTGATAAGGCTGAAGGTGGAAGCGCACTGCTCCAGGAATCCTCAATCACTAAGGAACTGGCTATCTTATCTCTAACTACCGGAACACAATAATGCTGAAAACATCAGACCAAGTTCTGCCATCAATGAAACCGAATAATTGTATTCGGTTTACATATTACATATTGATGTACGCCCACTGCGAATCGAACCCGGGACCTCTGGGTTTGAAATCGGTGGTGTGAATCACTAGACCGCAGAGGCGGTTAAAAATGTATATTATGCTCCCAGTTTATTAATCTAATCACATACCTACCTACACATAGGATTACATGTTACAATAATTTTGTATTATAAATGTTTTTTTTCTTCTTTCTTTCTATTTAAAAATTACACTAGAAATTGGTATCTGGTCAACGAAATCGGAAGCAGAACTATTTAGGTAGGTAAACAGCTAATACAAAATTATTTACGTATCTACGTATGATAATTATAGTGGGTAGATTGTACTCATCGTTCTTGTTCGCTAGTTAATGCGAAGAAAGACAATTCTGGATAAAACAAACCACTATTCAGACATCCATATACCTACACTACAATATTTTCTACTGCTACTCGAATACTCGAATACAGGTAGGTAGACGCACGAATTATTACAAGAGGGAGGCAGTGCAGCGGCGGGCGGAGCGTGCGTGTGGTGGGCACGGACAGTTTTACCTTAATAGGGCGTTTGTGCACTACCACTGAATTTTACCGATCCGGAAAAAAACGGATGCTTGTATTTTAGTAATTAATCATTTATATTAGTAATTAATTAAATACAAGCATCCGTTTTTTTCCGGATCGGTAAAATTCAGTGGTAGTGCACAAACGCCCATAATATTATGCGCGGTCGCGGGCGGCCGGCGCGGCGGGCGCTGCCACGCACGACTGTCGTGTCGCCCCGTTATCACCGATAAATTTTGTCAGTGTGTGCGTGCGACGACGCATACGTACGGGCGCGCTCACATACAAACCGTTTGCGGTGCTTGTTTAGGCATTCAACGTACTTATATACTTTTACTATGACTTAGCTTTCACTACACCTGATGTTAAGTGGTGATAAGTCTGAAGGTGGAAGCGCACTACTCCCGGAATCCTCAAATATTTACAAAATATTTAGTTGTATTTCTTATTCGGAATCAGAATACATTTTTTTCTCGACAAAAATAAGTAACACGTCTTTCAGCAGCCCGGCCGGTCGAAAACTGAAGAGCCGGCGTCACGCCAGTCAGTGGGGAAGTTGGCTTAAAACCATTTGGAGTGACGCCACAGTTTTACGCCACAGTTTTAGGACAAAACTGGTCGTCAATGTCCAGCTTAAAGTTCACTGAACTTAAAGCTTTTATGTTTAGCTTGCCAAGTTCGGTGGTATCTTAACTGAACTTTTAAAAAAGCGATACCTCCTAGATCGATACATACTCGTATTATGTTATCCCAGCGTACTAGGTTTAAAATAAGTGGAAGTTAATGAACTAAAAGGACTTAACGGCTGTGAGGACAAATACCAAAGTGATTAAGACACACATGGTGTGTGCTTCTACAAACTCTTTGTCCAACTGGTTCAGCCCACTCATTTTATGCTAACACTTAAATCTTATCATACTATCTATACGATAATTATCAAAAACTATCAATTTCTGATTATTTATGTGTTTAATCTTGTTATTGCTAACTACAATTTTCCTGGTTATTACCTAAGATTTTCGGAAGTAGCAGATTTAGATATATTCTATTATGGTCACAGTAAGTACTTATAAAAAAATAGTTAACCCATACTATTTTTTTATAACATTAAATTTCTTCAGTTTTTTAGCATAGATTAACCGGTTGTTCTCTACGTTCGCCACGACTATCAATTCCCATCTGTGCCAAGTTTTAAAAGCAGATATTTTCTGTTCTAAAAACTGAAATGAGAAATACTTATCGATAGAAGGTATGAGAAAATATGAAACAAGTTTGACGTTTTCATCAAAGCTAAATTTTTATTAGTTGACTAATGATTTTTTTTCTTATGAACGGTATTATCTACTAATATTTAGGCGTTAGCTTGGATCCAAGGAGTGAAACGAGATACACGAGCGTTGACACCAGGGTAGCGGGCTTGAGCACAGCCAGCGCCCCAGGAGCAGACACCAACGACGACCCTGTTGTGGTAGAGGGGACCACCGGAATCTCCCTGGCACTGGTCGCGACCACCGACATCGAGCCAGCCCGAGCACAACATGTTGTCGGTAAGGGTGAGGCCGAGTTCAGCGTAACGAGACCTGCAGGTAGCCTGGTTCACGGTCCAGATCTGGACGTGTCTCAATTGCTCAGACAGAGGGCCACCAGACTAAAACAAATAAAAGAAATTTGTACATTTTCATGATTTACCAGTGACCAAAACTCAATAAAGATTGTTTCCAATTATACTCACAGAAGTAGTACCCCAACCAGCAGCCCATACGACTTGGTTGTCACCAAGGTTGTAGTTGGCACCAGCAATGCTTGCAGGCTGGATGACATTGGTAAATCCAATGTTTCCAAGGGTGCGGATGATGGAGACATCGTAGTCGAAAGTACGGCTGTTGTAGCTGGGGTGGTTGATGATGAGGGAGGTGTCGTACACAATACCGCCGCTGTTGGCGTTGGTGGAACCAACGCGAGACCTCCACCTGGCTGGTGCATCACCACTGTGGACAAAACAAACATTGTTGACTACTTTCAATTCCCACAAATGTAAAGAAAATCATAGCATAGCAACATATAACTTACATTGTGCAGTGGGCTGCAGTCAGTATAGCCCTGTTGTTGAGGATGGAGCCACCGCATGATTGCCTGTGGCCGGTGGTACCCCAAGAGAACAGAAGAGCGACAATCTCTGGGTAACTGTTGATGGTCGTTACTGAACCGCCAACAATCCTTTGGGGGTTCCTTGGTACAGCTGGAAAATAATAAATGATTGTGAAAAACGAAATATATGTAGCTTACTTACTTACCGCAAAAATGCGACAAACTCCGCAAAATTTTGCGGAAGTAAGCTACATATATTTCGTTTTTCACAATGGTTAGGGACTTCCGCCAAATGACGCCTGATTTAATCAAATACTAAAAATAAATGATACAGGAAATGTAACAAATATTTCTGATTTAATTTATTGAGACAGAGAACCCCCAGTTACAAACACTGTTGATTTTAGGCCTGCTGTTTTGCTGGGTAATATAGTATTCCCCAAGCTCAATTATTTAATTATCTGCGTTTTGCAAGTGGTCTGATGGCAGTCACCTTATAAATCTCTAAGTCAGCGATTCCTCCTTGATTGGAGAAACTAATAGTTTTAAAAAACTTAAAGAGCTCTACCTGCAACGGCTGTGAGGGCCAACACTAGAGCGATTAAGACACGCATGGTGTGTGCTTCTCCGAACTGTTTGTCATACAGGTCTCAAACTACTCCTTATAAACTAAAACTTGAATCTTATCATACTTGACATCATTAAATATCACCATACTATTATAATCAAAAACTATATTTATCTGATAAATCATGTGGTCTTAATCGGCTTGTTATTAATTTCCTAAATATTGCTATCAACGATTTCATTTCGTATTTAGTAGCTCGATTAAAATATTAACGGAAGCGGTAGATTAGAAAATCTCTTCTCGTACTAATATAAAAAGTTACGTTGCTGCTGGCAAAGTAATTTATGATAATTATGTTATTTTATATTAGTAAACTAAAACCAAACTTTGTTTACTGTTTGTTTACCTAAATAAAGAGAAAAAAATTCATTATAAATTATAATTACCACATTTAAGAACCTATCCAAATCTCTACGCAAATATAACTTTGTTATTCATACAAACACTATGAAAAACACAGTATTTTTTTTGCTGAAGAAAAATAATAGTGGTATTTTGGCTAATAAAACTACGCGCGCTAGCACCATGCACCGTGCGTACATTCAGCAGATGATTACGCCCCTCCTCTCCTCCGCGCGTTTCGCTTTTTCTGACTTAATTTTTGACGTAGTATCCATGCTGCGCCCCGATCGCGATAAAGAGTCACACCAACACATCAAAATATGACTATAAAATTTACTGCATTTAATGCGCGTACTCGTGCAAGTACTAATAGTTTTTTTTCATCGAAATCTGGCCAGGATTTCCAAAGTTACAGCGTTGTAAAGTTTCACCAGCTTTTGTAAATTTGCTTTCCTTACGCGCTATTGCGATGACGTCATGTCGCACTGACATCTCCGACTGCGGCTGTTACAGGCTCTGAGTACTGAATCCTATGGAGATGGCATACCTACGAAAAATTGAAGCATACACACACACACAAGCACACATACCGAGAAACCAAAATGGCGCCTTTCCGTAGTGCTGCCCTATTTGTACATCGATATATTTATTGATGAAGTTTTAGATACAAGTATTTTTGTGACTACCTACCTATATCACCCTATATTTTATAAAAGCAGTTTCGTAATCACCTCGATAATTTAAAACGGAATTATAGTGTATAATTATATACCTAGTTTTTTAGAATAATAAAACTTAATAAAGTGCTTAATTTATTCCTACATTTGCACATAATTAAGTTCTTTATGACAATGACACAATGTGTATGTGTTTGTGCATGACTGCATGTACGCACACAATCATTGGCCCGACCGCGCGCGTGAGACGCAACAACTGTAAAGCCCCCAGTACAGTATGGCCGATCATGTTGGGCGACCATGATGGGCCATCGTGTACAGGGGCGGTTTGCGTGTGATTGCCTTCTGCGAGTAACGCAAACTGGCCCTGTACACGATGGCCCATCATGGTCGGCCAACATGATCGGCCATCCTGTACTGGGAGCTTAAAGCCCCTCAGCCAACATGATCGGCCATCGTGTACAGGGCCGGTTTGCGTGTGATTGCCGTCTACGAGCAACGCAAACCGGCCCTGTACACGATGGCCAATATGGTCGGCCAACTTGATCGGCCATCCTGTACTGGGTGCTTAAAGCCCCCGGTGTGTGGGAGTTTGCGTGTGATTGCCGCCTGCGAGCAACGCAAACCGCCCCTGTACATGATGGCCCATCATGGACTGGTCGATGAACATGAGTGGCCATCCTGTACTGGGGGCTTCAAGGCGAGAAGAGCCGCCAAGTGCTTCCTCATCTATAGTAATATCGTAAACAGGAAAGATTTGATTGGTTGTTGTCTGAATTTAATAGGTTCCAAAACTACTGGACTAATTTAGAAATTTCTTTGACCATTAGAAAGCTACATTCTTTCCGAGTGACATAAGCTATATTTTATCGTGATATTCTCATGGGAACGAGTACCATGCGGGTAAAACCGCGAGGATCCGCATGTTATTATTAAATTTATTGCTTGTTAAGTACATAATGTATCAAAAATTCAAACGCAGGTACAGATTAAAAATAAGGTCCTGTAGTTTATTTACAAACTAACCTTAGTAAAATATAGTTCATGTTACAGTAGTAGTAGATAAAAGACCAACCTACTATATTTTACTGAGGTTATAGTTTGTAAATAAACTACACGACCTTAGCTTCAATCTGTGCGATTGTAGATACATTAATACTTAGCGAGCAATAAATTTGATTGAGGGCGCCCCACTTGTCGGCTCTACTCGCCTTTACTTAGAAACTGCAATTTAATGATCAATTTTTTTATGTTTTCCGAGTCACGCGTCTATACACATGCGAGACCTCCATAGAATTCCAGATCAAAGGTCGCGAGAAAGAACCAGTTTAAGTAAAAAAAGGTAATGAAATAAAACAAAAAGCTCCATATTATAAAAACCTATTATGTTTATACAACAAGGATTGTTTTTTTTTACATAACACACATTACAATATAAATCACAAAGGAGAATGCCTACTAGGTACCTACCTACCATAGAAAAAAAGATGTCTCAAAAAAAAAACAAGCATTATTAAGTAATAAAATAATAAACAGTTTGAATCGAGATCTTTACTAGCAAGCATATTTTTTATATATATTTAGAATATAGCGAAGCGACATCTAGTGGTAAAAAATATACTTACTTTTAATGTGCTAGAATGAATGTAAGTTGGACAACAACTTTACAGCAAAATGACATTAAAAAAACACGTTATATATAAGTATCCAGTTTTTGGCAACCGGAACAGAAAACGTTGTCGCACTATAATTTCGATTTTGCCAGTGGCCTAATTAACGTCTTTTTCAAAACTTAAACTGTCGTTGACGTTCGAAACTGTTCTTCAAAATTAAAAGAGCACATAAAAATAGTTTTCGTACGAGTCTTTAAATTTTCCTTTCGCATTGTATCCAGCCATATTTTTCTTTTTTTGTTATTTTTAGGCAACCTAAAACAATAAAAAACAGTTTAAAGTTAATACACACAATTTACACTTGAAATTTGAAAACATCGATAACTCGATAAGAAAAATACCTTAAGGGCAACTCTAGCGCAAAACAAACAGATATATATTTTCTTGAAATACACCAACAAAACTCACCAAAATAAGTAGTAACCTACATTTGGTATGAATTCTAAGTAAACTATTCACAGGAAAACCAAAACACAAGGCATTTATTGTATTGTTTTGGTGTTTTTGCAAAATAAATAGTACGTACCGGTGTAATGTAATGTTTGGACGATTTTCACTTTTTTTGATGCCACAAACTACCACACTGCAATTAGACATGTTCCTTGTTGCTTTCTCACACTTATTAATACCTTTTATTCACATGAAAGTCTCAAATTAAAAGACTTTTACATCATACTGCTCGGTAACTAGGATTTACTAGTATGGTAAGAGGCTGTGTAAGTTGGCATGTGCAACACAGTGTATTGTTTAGATAGAACGTTCCATTTTCAAATTACTTTGCAATTCAAGCAGGTGAATGCTTTAATTGTAAAGTAACTTTACCATTCAAGCTATGCAAAACTCCTTGGTCAAACTAATTCTTTTTCATAAAATGATAAGAAAACTATTTACTGTAGAAAACAATGAAGATGGCGGCATTTCATCGAATTAAATGTTTGTTCACTTGCGACGACACTGTATTAAAATTTAAAATAAGTACAATTACAAGTTTTTGGAAATAAATTTGTATAAATATTTTCTCTCATAGAAAAGAATCATTTTGTCATACTTACCAATATAAATGTTTTATTTACCTCGCATGAATGATGTAAAGTAGAATGCTTACCTCGGTTGTAAGTAGCTATCACACCCTCGAACTATATTCGCCCTCGCTCGCTATGCTCGCTCGGGCGTCTAAATATCTCGGGTGCACTCGATCCATTAGCTCCCTTTGCGAGCTGCGCTCGCACGGTCGCCAAATTGGATCTTGTTCTGTAATAGCTCGCTTACGTCCCTTGTGTAACAAACTACTATTATCACAAAACACTGCAAATACAACTCGCGTTGACAGCTCACATACCGAGACACCTAAATGGCGACCGGCTTCAATCATGCATTACGATGACGTCACGTTTCAATGTTGCCAAAAAATAGGTCGAATAAATATATTGCTGTCTCTTTTTACATGAAGTATTGGAGGTAAGATAGAACAAGATGGCTACAGGTTTATGAGTACAATGTCGATTTAGCTCATATTTGTATAACCGATAGTTCATATAGAACAATATGCCATCTCCATAGGATTCAGTACTCAGAGGTTACAGGTGATTTCCGTCTAACTGTACCTACATAGAGTCCGTCTGTGCGCAATCTGCGTGCAACTCGTACGTTTTTGACGCTAGTTACATTACTTTTTCTTTGTTCTAAGGTTATGGTAAATGATTAGTATACGATTTCGACCGCGCGCAGGCGCACTCTAAAACTTTCACCTACTGTCAATACCGAAAGACATTTATCCCACAACCTTATCTGACCTGTCAGTTTTTAGGGTGCATATTTAACCACCAAATCAGTTAAGTTTGTAAGTACATTTTGATAGAATACCGCCCGCCATTACAAAAGTTGATTTTATTATTCACGAAAATAAAACATTATTTAATTTTGAAGGTGTTTTTTCATATGGGCTCAATACAAAATTTCTTAACCATTTCATTGATCGACTATAAGAAAAATAAATAAACTTATTACGAAACCGTGAGAGCGCAACTATAGAGCCAAAGGATTCTATGTAGGTATACGGACGTGCGACGTGACGTCACACGTTAAGGCGCTACTCGGAAAAATATGGACTTTTTGGTTTAAAACTATAGGACGGTTACAGTTGTTAAAAATCTGGTAATAAGATATATATTTCTTCATACCTTTATCTAGAATCGTATAGTTTCAAAAACACGATTTTATGATTTTGCCTCGACACTTTTTATTTTCGAAAAGACCTCTAAAAAATACGAAAAGTGAAGATTATTCTTAAATGGGGTTACTTACACTATTGGAAATTGGTTTAATTAGTGGACACCAATAATATTGAGGATCGTATAGAAGCATTTTTTTTAAATCGCTGTAGTTTTTTAATACGAAGTGATTTTGTGTTTTTTTTGCCTAATCTGCAAAATCGGTCTCACTCCCGCGCGCGTCGTTTTCTCATTGCTATCTCGCTTCAGCACATTTTTTCCGAGTATCGCCTTAATGTCATTGGTTCACCCGAATTTTCCACGGAGGCCGTACTTTAACGTTTAATATCTCATTCATTTTTGAAGATAGGAAAAAAATTAAAACAGATTCTTTTTTCTCGAGTTACATATTTTTTAGATATGCTGATAACAAAAATCGTTGGTGTGACTCATTCTATGCGGCGCGTCTTGACCACGTTTGCGTCATGACGTTTGAATTCGTATTGCCGTAATGACATGACATAACGACGCACACGTCTCGCAAACCTATAGTCCCACAATCCTGTCTGTTCCGGTCACATCCGTGACAGAGGAGTCACTTGCAATACAAAATTAGCTGTCAAAATAGACTGTCGTATGAAAACTGTTTTAAAGTGTGTGGCAGACAACAACATACAAATTTCTTGGTGTCAGATAACTCTGCGCGTGACTGGCGCGTTTTTGGCGCTAGTTACAGTGCATTTTTTTGTTCTAATGTTATAGAAAAGATTAGTATTCGATTTTTACCGCACGCAGACTTATCTGACGAGCACTCTAGTTCCAAAGATTATCACCGGAACAGAAAACGTTGTCGCACTATCAACGCTGCGCGTTATCAAAAACGGTATTGCACGTCGCATGAACGTCAACTGCACGTCTAATGCGTCATAAGATTACCGCGATCGGGACGCTGTTAACACGCTTTGCTAGAACAAAAAATTTTTGTGCAAATATGTGACCTATCTATCTATATACAGGGCGTCCCAAAATTAACTCACATGGAGGGAAAGTACCTTAAATACTGAAGATATAAAATTTTACTGAAAGGA
Source organism: Crambus lathoniellus (assembly GCA_949710035.1). Lineage (NCBI taxonomy): Eukaryota > Metazoa > Arthropoda > Insecta > Lepidoptera > Crambidae > Crambus > Crambus lathoniellus. Next base: position 30,251,470 of record OX453298.1, on the reverse strand, counting down.
GACTTCATTTTTATTTTAAAAAGAAAACGAACTGCATTCAAAGAATTTTAAGTAAACAACTATCTGAACTGGGAATCGAACCCGCCGAATGTAAAAAAAAATATTTCTCTAATTTAATTGTACCGATCGAAAGGCTCGATCATACCTTATCATTTTTTCTTAATAACATAGCATCTTAAATAAAAGGAAGACTACGAAATTTAACATTTAATGTTGAATAACAAGTTTGTGCAGCGTTATGATAGCCTTTCCTGTGACTGTCGTGCTCAAAACTTTAACATTTCAATGTATTACTAATGAGTGAAGATTGGAGCAATTATCATAAAGTGTTTGATAAAGTTATAATGTGTTAAGTAACACCAGCTCGATTGGTTTAAAAATGTTTGAATAGTTACTTTGGTGCGGTCTATTCCAACATATGGCATAGTCGTGGGACGCCCCCAGGGCTTCCAATGACTATGTCACATGGTGGCATAGACCACACCAAATACTGTAGATAGAAAGTTTTATTGAAATAGGACTTTATTTTTATTTAAATAACAATAGAACTGCATTCAAATTTTTTTTTATAATAGCATGTCCAAACCGAGAATCGAACCCGCACGAAATTATTCAAACTTTTTAAAACCAATCGAGGTGGTGTTACTTATCACATTATCAAACACTTATGATAGAACACAGTCACAGAAAAGGCTATTCATAACGCTGCACAAACTTGTTATTCAAAATTAAATGTTAAATTTCGTAGTCTTCCTTTTATTTAAGATGCTATGTTATTTAGAAGAAATGCTTAGGTATAATCGAGTCTTTCGATCGGTACAATTAAATTAGAGAAATATTTTTTTTTACATTCAGCGGGTTCGATTCCCAGTTCAGACAAGTGATTATTCAAAATTCGGTGAATGCAGTTCGTTTTCTTTTTAAAATAAAAATGAAGTCTCCTTTCAGTAAAATTTTATATCTTCAGTATTTAAGGTACTTTCCCTCCATGTGAGTTAATTTTGGGACGCCCTGTATATCTATTAGGGGCACTGTTTCAAAAACTTTAGCCATGGCTTCAGACCATCATGCTGAACAACGCACGAACGCAACGAATATTTTTTTTAAATTTTTGTCGGAAATGAAAAAAAAAATTCGACTCTTTATACAAAATGTTCCGATTAGTTGCTAAATTTGTATGAAAAGTCGTTTTTTTTTCATTTCCGACAAAAAATTCTTGCTGTAATTACGTTGTTCATCATGATGGTCTGAAGCCAAGGTTAAAGTTTTTACAACGGTGCCCCTAACACCCTGTATATATAAAATTTAAAGTCCTGCCTGACTGACTGAGATATCATACTGAGAAACTCGATTATTCGCGTGCATTTGATTGTTTGGATGTACCACTGCTCCTCTCAAAACTTTCTTATTACGGGTTTGACCCCCTTACAGTTCGCTGGTTCCATAACTATCTACTGAACCGCTCGCAGATTGTTGAGGTGAGGAGAGATGATGGCTTGGTCAGTCATTCCCAGTGTAGGCTTAGGCCTTGGTTAGTGGCGTACCTCAGGGGTCAATTTTGGACACAATCCTCTTCATCTTGTTCACAGCGGATATCACTGAAAGCGTTAGGCATTGTCAATACCACCTCTATGCCGATGATGTCCAGCTGTATCATAGTTTTCATCCTAAAGAAACATCTTTAGCAGTGGAGAGGAAAAACTGGGACCTAAAGCAACTATCCCAATGGTCCAACAGTAACAGCCTAGTACTTAATCAAACAAAGACAAAGTTTATGGTTCTCGGATCAAACAAACAAGTATGTTCTATTCTTCAGAGTTTACCTGCTATAACGGTTAATAATCAATTGATATGGTCACAGAGGCTCGCAATTTAGGTGTTATCTTTGAGTCGAATCTACATTTCGAAAAGCACACTCAAGAAGCCATTCGGAACTGCTTTTATCGTCTCAAATTGATCTATAAGTATCGCCGTTTTCTTTATGAGTATATGAGAATCAGACTGTGCGAGTCCTTAGTGCTTCCAAAGTTAAATTACGCTGATACTGTGTTTGGTCCCTGTTTACTATCAAGAGCTGAGCGGAAGGTGCAAAGAGTTCGGAATGCGTGTGCACGTTTTTATTTCTCTATTCCACCTAGAGCGCATGTCACGCCTTACCTTAACAACAGTAGCCTGCTCAAAATGAGCTCACGAAGAGTGCCTCACTTTGCTACCTTGCTGTTTGACATCATACACACAGAGTCACCCGAGTACTTGTACTGTAAGATAAAATGGGCAAAGGATAAAAATCCATATCCAACCAGTAGGTCTAGCACAACTTAGCGCGACTCTTTGTCGCGCTCCTTTCAACCAATCAGCACTTCGCCTTAAGTCGCGCGCGCTATCTACGAGCGATCTGATTGGTTGAAAGTGCCCGCGACTCTTTGTCACTCGAGTCACGCTCAAGTTGTGCTAGCCCTACAGAGCAGCCTTCTACATGATACGTACTCCTAGGCACAGGACAGCCGCATTCTGTGGGTCTTTTAAATACACCGCTTCTAAGGTTTGGAATTCTTTAGATCCCCCGATTCGCACGCTGAAAACATGCAACACTTTCAGTAAAGTCTTAAAGGACTTTTTATTAAAAACACAAAAGTCTCTAACTTTTTAACATACATATTTAGGTGTTCTACTTACCAAGATGTTGCACATGCTGCGCATGGGGGTTACTTTGTTTTTGTTGTTTGTTTATTGTACTTCGCTCCATAAAGTTATGTTTTTTATTTTTTCCTATTTAGTATAATGTCTTGTATGAACTGATAATTTTATATTGCATTGTTTATTTAGAAATTGTTTCATTTTTCCATTTCAAGAACCAAAATAAAATAATCCGATTCTTTCTTTCTTTGCACAGCACAGACCATAGATGTATTATTCCTGTAGATGGATCACAAAAATAAGCTATAACTCACCCATCCTTTACCCCTTCTAACACTATCAAATTGTCATAAGATAGAAAGAGACATACATGTTAATCTGTTGCGTCGACATAAGTGGATGTCTCCATTTTGACTATGCAATGCTAGATGATTATGATGCAATGATAGTGCTGCGGTTTTTTTATAACAAGTTATCGATAAAAGATGTAAAAATAATTTGAATGCAATGCGACACATAAAATTACAATGTATATGTATATATCGCAGGCGTATTGTATATTTCACCGTATTACATAGCAACTAGCTGTATTGGAAAACAGCACCGCATTGTAATGCGGCGGATTCAAGATACGCCGTATTCAATACGGCTGATCGAAAGTACGCCGCATTGAATAGAGCGCTTCGCGATTTTCAATGCGGTTCATAATCCGCTTTTCTGACAGTTTTTAGTACTAATCGTGTCCAAAGTGCTCAAGTGATCGATCTAGTGTGGCAGAATATTTTTTTTATATTTCGACGTATGCTATGCTCCAAAGAGAAAGTTGTTCAGTTTCATGGTCTAAGCAAGCCCTTCAATTGTGAAACAGTGCCAAATATGAAGTAGGTACTATAATTATACTTGAGGAGATCGATGGCTCATTGGTACGCGCATTCTGCATCCGGTCGTTGATGATAAGCAACATTCGTTGCGGTTGGACATCTGAATGGTGACCAAAACTTTATTATCTCGGTCTCCTCTGTGCTTCGGAAGGCACGTTAAGCCGTTGGTCCTGGTTGCATTAGCAGTCGTTGGCACCCTCACCCACCAATCCGCATTGGCTTCGCGTGGAGGGTTATGGCACTTATGGCTCTACCTGTGGTGATTTCGTGCACATGGAAGGCCCAGCAGTGAGGACATTAATATGATAATGATGACAATTATACTATTTATACTAGGAGGTATAGTCGTAAAACTGAACGAGAGTTCTAATCAATTTATTAAATTAAATAATCTGCTAAATAATATCAAGTAAAAAAATACAGATTTTACGCTAATTTTTAAACTTTTAATGTATTCATTTTTTTAAGTATAAATCCACAATTTGCTTTAATAAATGCATCGAGCATATTCTTGTTTGTTGCGAAGGTCTCCAATCGTCGCCTTTTCTTACGTTTCTTATTCACGTTTCCTTTACATCGACGGCGGTGCGGCGGTGGGAAATCTGTTTAGAATTGAGAAAAATTAAGTTTAAATACAAAATTGTTAATACTACAATTTTCTATCGATATTACATAATTAAATCGGACTACAACACTATCAGGTTGGTCAAATGTCAAAAAATCCCAATTGGCTTTAAATTATATATTTTTAGCCTAAAAACACCCGATTTTCTTCAACCAGGTCAATGTTAACTGTATATAGACGTACAGCGATTTAGTTTTTGCAAATACGGACCAGTAAGCAATAAAAATGTGTTCGCAAAAACACAAAACAATGAGTGTGACTTACCTCTGAAATGATATGTGTTCATTATTCTCTTTCAAAACACTCACTCTGCTTGAATAACCGGGAACAGTACAGGCCATTCTTAACAAACAACAGATTTACCACACCACACTAGGAGTGAGGCATAAATATTAGATTAGGTATGTTGATTAGGTATTTTTCAATATTAATCTGCACCTAATCCAAGGCATCGATGATTAGGTATTTATTCGTTGATAAAACGTATTCTGATATCTTGTCGCATAAATTATATTGTTACGTACAAAACTACACTTTATCACCTCACAATTAAGATTTAAACTTATTTAGCAGCATAGTTGCGCCTTCTAGCACACAAACCATATATTACTCGTGTTTTACATAAAAAACTCGTGAAAATGTTCCAATATTTACTAAAAACTAAACAGCAATTAATTAAATACTCGTAGTTTATTAATTATTTCATATCGAATACAGAACCTATTCCGAATATTTATTCATATCGAGTCAAATACCACAGAATAATAAATACTTCGTACAATATCAACACCTAATACATTACCTAATCTAAATATTTATGCAGTCAATCAATACCTATTTTCGTAACGATCCAAATATCGCGTGTATCGAAATACTGAATAAATATTAGGAATAGGTATTTGGATTAGGTACTTTTAAATATTAGGATTAGGTGGATTAGGTACGGATTTTACCTAATCCAACCCATCTCTCACACCATCAAATCTTTCTATATTTTTGTACAAATAAAGCTTTTCTTTCTGAAGCATTTTTAACCAGCTGGTTAACAAACAAATATGACGTTTACTTTCAAGTGGCGCGCAGCTCATTAACACGCACACGTTGGGCTATTGTTATCTCTTTTTAACACACGACATGTCGCCATTTGAGAGACGAGAGTCGATTATAGAAGGTATTGTTCATTTTCTTATGCTCCATCTAAAGGAACACAGCCTTCTCTTGTGACAGGAATAATCACAGCCATCTCTATCGTAGACGATAGAGACGGCTGTGAAATAATACATTTATGGCACAGACCAGCACAAATTATCAGACCAGTGATTACATGCTCTTTGGCACAGACCATAGAGTATAGTAGTCTTGCCATTTGCAACTAGAGTGCTCGTCAGATAAGTCTGCGCGCGGTAAAAATCGAATACTAATCTTTTCTATAACATTAGAACAAAAAAATGCACTGTAACTAGCGCCAAAAACGCGCCAGGCACGTGCAGAGTTATCTGACACACACTCTAACTTGTTTTTTTTTTCTATGTATAGCCCATTCAGTTTTAAGATTGTTTTTAAATTAGGTGTAAATATTTGTTTGTTTGTGCTATGAAAGGTGCTATGTAAGTTTTTGTGTAATACATAAACTTATTATACTAGGTTTATGGTGTAATCAAATCGCTTATGTAAACCTATTTTTTGTTATAATTCTTTTAATTTCCTTTTTCGTTACTGATGTCACTACTCTGCCGTCCTTACGAAAAGTGCAATAACTCGGGTTTTTGGGCTAAATGACATAAGTACATATCCGTAATCAGGAAAATGAGCTCTATATTTTCTTCTTAGATGTCTTTTTTGTATTGACAGTACATTCGGTTATTTTGTTAAGCATTACTGCAATAACTAAGGTTGCCAATTATAAGTTGCATATCATAAACGAATTAACTTGAGTTATGGCACGGTTAGCTATAATATTTTGCGATATTACTAAAGATAACTGCAATAAGTCTAAATTCTTGCACTTATGATTCGAGCATTTATACAATTTAGGGCACATTTACTAGACATCAGCGCAATAAGTAAGAGTTATTGCAGATATGTTAAGGAATCTTATTATAATTTTTTTTAAATTTATAATATTTATGATAGTAACAAGTGAAGTTAGTGCAAATTATTTAAGGAAAACCAGACATGATTTCAATGGCTATACAAACTAAATCGCAATTTGACTTCAAGTTATTGTGGTTTTGAGTATTGAAGAGGGTGTGAGTGGAAGTGATATTATTTCTCCCGCGCTGCACTAAGCAAGCTGACCGACTTGGTGTACCTATGTCCCGTATTTTAGATACTATTACATGATGTCTTGGGATTATTTGGACCGCTAGTTTGGTTTTCGCCGTGGTCGGTCGACTGGAGATCTTATTGTGTATACCAACCATCTTTAGAGTGAAGCGATCGAGAAACATGGCAAATCCCTTGCCGTACGCTCGACCAACATCTCCAAAGCCTTTGATAGGGTCTGGCATGGCAGCCTTATTAGTAAATTTCTCTCATACGGTATCGCTAATAGCCTTTGCACTTGGATTGCTGACTACCTCCAAAATCACCTAATCCGAGTTGTACGGTCAATAATCCTACCTAAAAGACATTAACGCACGAGTTCCGCAAGGATCTGTCTTGTCTGCGACACTGTTTCTTTTGCATATTAATGAATTAACAATACTATCGGGTATGCTGGTGGCACCACCATTACTAGCAGATATTTCTCAATTGCAAAGGCTACCAATTTTGCAATCCATAGGTCTTGTCGAGTCCCTTGTTGGGGCAAGGCCAATCTTGTCAGTTTCAATGCGACTAAAACGCAGGTTTGTTTATTCACCTCAAAACGGAGTCTTTTCCAACTGACTCCGACTTCCCAGGGTGTATTCTTGCCGATAACCGAAAATCTGCGAATTCGTAGCCTGAACTTATCATCCAACATGAATGTTGGCGAGTACATGGATTTCATTGCAAAGTGTGCTGCTAATAAACTGGGCGTCCTCTCTAGGGCTAAACGGTGCTTCACGCAGGACCAACTGCTTTTGTTATACAAAGCGCAGATTCGTCCGTGCATTGAGTACCTACTGTTGTCACCTTTTGGATGGTTCTGCTGAGTATCAGCTAGAACTCCTGGATTCTGGAAAATCGTGCCAAGAAGCTCAAAAATAGATTAAATTCAGATTTTTAAGTTACTTTTAATTGAATTAAGACTGATTTGACGATTGATCTCAAATGTGCTCAATTACTAAATTCCTAAAGTTATGATTAAGTATATAATTTTGAAAGAATACACTTCAAGTGATTTTTATTTTAAAGAAGGTAAAGTGATTATATCTTTTAACATTTTTCATAAGAGTTAATTTAATAAATAAATATTTTCATACGTTTTATTCATAATTTGCCTTCACCGGTGCAATGTAACTGATTAAAATATTTTGCTAATGAAAACCGCAATAACTGTGATATTTATTGCACTTAACTAACGATAACTGCAATAAGTAGTGTACTTATTGCGGTTATGATTAGTCACGCTCTATCCAAACAATTAAAAGTCCTAAAGATAAATACATTATTGTACTTTTTAATGCCTATATAAATTAATGTACAAATATAATATACCACATAAAAATCTGCATCATTTTATCTGTCCTATAGTAAAAGTTTCAAGTTAATACCTATCATAGTTACGAAGATACACATAAAATAAAAAGTAAATCTTTAATTGCGATTTGCGCGAAAGTGGCCAAAACCTAGTTATTGCACTCTTCATAAGAAGGGCAGTACTGCGCTCAACAGAATATCAGTGCAGCAAGCCCCAGCTTGCTGCTCATACTGAGTTGGGCACAATTTTGACATCACACGACATTGTTTTATCTTTTTTTGTCCTATTTGTCTTAATTAATTATTTTGTGTATCTGTGCTCTAGTTTTATGAAATGTTTGTTGCTTTTGTTGTGTGATGTCGAAATAAATGGTTTTTCTTTCTTTCTTTCTTTCACTAAGAAAGGATTTTTATTAAATTCCACCCCTAAGAGAGTAAAATAGGGGATGAATGTTTGTATGAAAGTCCATTGTTAGGATAATCAAATTGTGTATTTAGGTTACCAATTAAAAATTAATATTTACTTGTGTCAGCGTTTTTAACAATTCCACCCCCGAAGGGGTGAAATAGAAGATGAAATAAATGTTGTATCTGGAAAGTCCTTCATTAAATTTATTATTTAGGCTTATGGTTGGAAAGTAAAACAAATAAGTAAGCAAACACATATTTCGTATTTTTTCGTAAAATCTACCCTTTATAGGTTAAATGGGATAAATAAACCTAAAATTCGATATGGATGTCGTTATTGAATGGGATGACGATTGCAAAAATGGCATTTATTTTGATGTTCTGAACATGATTCAAGCCCTAAAATGTTGAAATAGGGGTGAAATTTTGAATGAAAAATCAGAGGGTAAAACAAACATTTCGACTTGAAACTTTGTTGGCGTAGGTTCTAAAAACAAATAAGCAACCCATTTCGTAATTTTCCATTTTTTTTTATAAAACGGAATCTTTGAATAAAACTTAATGCCTGGAAAAATTTTGGATGGTGTTAAAAAAATAACCATGTATACCTATTACCTACATAAACCATTTCAATCAAATATGTCTATAAATGTATGCCAAGAGTTCAATAGCTTTGGTGATCTGAAGCTTTCAAGCGCCTAAAGGCGCGTTCACACTTGTACCATTTTGGCGTGTCCGAACACCGTGTCTTTAGAATACATTGTCTCTTTGATACAGTATTACTACTGCGCATGCCTATCAAAACTAGCGATGCATGATAAAGACACGGTGTTTATCATGTCAGCCGAACGATGCCCACTGCTAAGCATAGGCCTCCTCCAAGGATCTCCACAACGATCGGTCCTGCGCTGCCCGCATCCAGCGGCTTCCCGCGACCTTGGCCAGATCGTCGGTCCAACTTGTAGGGGGCCTGCCCATGGAACGTCGTCCGGTACGTGGCCGCCATTCATTGTGTTAAGGTCTTCCAAGGTCTCAGCCATAAGAACTACATCATCGGCAAACCGTAGGTGCGTTAGGTACTCGCCATTGATGTTGATGCCGCATCCTTTTCAGTCCAGAAGCTTAAAAATACCGTCCAACGTAGCGGTGAATAGTGTTCGGAGGGATGACGTCTCCTTGTCTCACACCTCGCTGTAGTTGGATAGGATTAGAGCTCTGGTTCTGTAATCGGACTGACATGGTGGCGTTTTGGTATAAACCTATAGTCATTCGGTACCTCTGCTGGAGAGACTGCAGCACCCGCCCAGGTCTCAATCGAATCAAAGGTTTTCTCATAGTCCACGAACCCCAAGCAAAGAGGCAAGTTGTACTCTTTGGTCTTCTGTGTAACTTGCCGAGGAGCGTATGAATGTGGTCTATGGGAATATAGCCTTTCCGGAACCCGCCCTGTTCGGGAGGTTGGAAGTCGTCGAACCTGCGAGCGAGACGATTCGTAATGACTATCGAAAACAACTTATAGATATGGCTCAGATGAAAAAGAGAAAAAACAAAGAATTGTGCATGTTTTACGCCCGACTTCAAAGTGCTTACGTTAAAAAAATGAAAATGAAGTAGGTATTTAGAAAAACTCGACCCATCTCACAGCCAGCTCCGATAGGACTTAAACCCACGACCTTTACGGTTCGAGTCCCATCGGAGCTGGTTGTGAAACGGGTCGAGTTTTTTCTTAATACTTATTTTCAATTTATCAATAATAAAAATTGCATTGTGAATGCAAAAAAGGATTTAAATAACAGTACTTACCATCGTTATTTGATGTGAATACTATATTAGAGGTTTTATTTCTTACTTTTTGGTGGCATTTTATTTGAATGCGGTTTTATTTTTTTATAAAAATATTTTCATAAGTTTGACCATAAAATCTTTGTGAACTATTGTTTGATTTCGATTTAACGTTTTAATATTAAAAATAAGTTTTTAGTAAAATCTTCACTTTTATGACCACATTTTTTGCTGACTGTACTTTAATATTGTATTGTCATCTGAACCAAATCTGTATACTTAGCTCAATCGGACACTGGGAAGTGGGTCAAAATTTGTCCCCCACTAACTAACTAAGAACTAACTAACATGGCCAGTTAATAGAAAGCTTGTAATTAAACTAATCTGAATTCAATATTATTCTGAATTATTAATTTTTAGTTGTAGTAATTGTAGGTTGGTACATCTAAGTATATTTTCTAAACACCTATTCATTATACATCAAATATTATATATAGGGAAACCTGGAATAAGCCTAACTATATATCAATTTGGTAAAATGTTAATACTCTTTGTTAACAAAAAAAAATTCTATTACCTATGAAATAAAGAAATGGGAATGTAATATAATATATGTTTCTAATTTAAAATAAAAAAATATTTATTTAGCTTAATATGGTATTTATTAAGGCTTATTCATTTTTTTAAAAGAGCTTATTCAGAATGCGCTTAGGCGTTGTTCTGAATCCATCCAGTAAAGCGGGATACGCGAGCGTTGACTCCAGGGAAGTTAGCTTGAGCGCAGCCACGGCCCCAGGAGCAGACGCCAACCACGATCCTGTTGTGGTAGAGCGGGCCGCCGGAGTCACCCTGGCACTGGTCGCGACCACCAACATCCAGCCAGCCCGAGCACAGCATGTTGTCGGTGATGGTGTTACCGACCGCGGCGTAGCGAGACCTGCAGGTGGCTTGGTTCACAGTCCAGATTTGGACGTGCCTTAGCTGCTCAGACAGTGGTCCACCTTGCTATAAACAAATACAAAATAAATATGAGCACCAGCAAGAGATGACGTAGGTAATTAGGAGGACGTACATCTAACTGAGACTATCACGTCTAATTATTATGTATAATACTTACAGAAGTAGTGCCCCATCCGGCAGCCCAGACAACTTGGTTGTCACCAAGGTTATAGTTGGCGCCAGCAATGCTTGCAGCGCGGATGACAGTGGTGAAGCCAATGTTGTTAGCTGTACGAATGATGGAAACATCGTTGTCGAAGGTTCTGGAATTGTAGCTGGGATGGTTGATGATCTGAGCGGAGTTGAAGAGAACACCACCGCTGTTGGCATTCGTGGAACCAGCACGGGTGACCCACCTGGCTGGAGCGTCGCCACTGTTAACGAAAACAGACATAAATTAATTATAAATATATTTTTTATAGTACATTTCCACATAAGTACTAAGTTTTAAACTTACATAGTGCAGTGAGCGGCAGTGAGGATCGATCTGTTGTTGAGAATCGAGCCACCGCACGATTGTCTATGGCCGGTGGTGCCCCATGAGAACAGCAACGCGACAATCTCAGGGTATTGGTTGATGGTCGTGACAGACCCACCAACAATCCTCTGAGGGTTTTTTGGCACGGCTGCAATTTACAAAGTGTTATGAAGTGACTATGCCTAGCAGTGGGCGTCGTTCGGCTGACATAATGATGATGATGATGTTGAAGTGACTGGTAGATTGAAATAAAAGCATAATAATATTTTGTAATAGAGTTCACATCATCATCGTCATTCTTTTGCCCTTTACTCATTTATTAGTAACTAGCTTACAGCCCGCGGCTTCGCCCGCGTGAACTACACGACGTTATCCCGCGGGAATGTGATATTTTTCCGGGATAAAAAGTAGCCATGTTCCTCTCCAGGCTACAAAGTATCAGTGTCCCAAATTTCAGACAAATCCGTTCAGCCGTTTTGGCGTGATTGAGTAACAATCATTTAAACATCTAAACTTTCACATTTATAAAATTAGTAGGATAGTAGGATTTAACATAGGTAAGTGGTAATAGTAATTTAGCATATAAGTAATTTGATAAAATTTAATTGTCTTTGCATAACATAAGCTAAATTGCAAAATAATGAAAGTTAAGAAAAAAATTATATAATTAAAAAACATAATGCATATTTATATTTTAATGCATGCTTATATATAAGCACATTTCAGATTCTACAACACAGATAAAATTGAAATAAACCACTTTTTACGGATTTTTAGCACGCGTTTTATACACATGTTTAGCTGAAATGTGTTTTTAAAAGATGTTTTAGGTTTTTTAGGCTGAGTCAGTAGTTTTGCCATGCTTTAAATATTATTGACTTATTTACTGCAATCATCATCATCTTGCTATAGCAAAATTAGAGTTAAGAAAAGGAAATGTCTAACCGTACCGTATCTCCTTTCGAACGGGAAAATAATATATAATACAGATTTTTATTGCGGATATATCTCTTGGTTAAATTCGAAAATAGTGCCGAAACATCGGAATAAACTAAAAAACCTTTTAAAAGACATTTCAAAGTCTAGCAAATATGTATGTAATAGGTAAGCGTGTTAAAAATCCGTAAAAAGGTTTATATATGTTACCGGTCAAACCCGACTTTAGAATAAACTAGTGTTTCCTAGGCCAAATCAATTCACCGCGTTAATATTTCAGAGAGCGAGTTTTCCTCGGAAGTCCTGTAGGACACGTAACAAAAAGGCCGTAAGCATATACACCACAAAATTTTAATAAGTAGGTAGGGCAGTAGGGCACAAAACATTTTTTAAAACAGAAATTGTTTTTTTTTTTTAAAAATTGTATGACTTATGGTATTCTAACGGTTGTTATTATTACCTTAAAATACATTATTTTAATTGCCTTTAGCAAAAATAGCGAAAAGTTGTTTAGAAAACTTTTAGAGCAAAAAGTGGCCAAAACCGGTACAGTGGCCAAAACCGGGGCTTCTGTCCTACATAGATTTTACGTGATGATAGTGTCCATCAATACGAACAATTTTTATTATGGGGGCCAACCACGGAATCGTGAAAAAAATACAGCTGTTCCTTATAAAAGTACATCATCGACTCGACTGAAATGTATGGAGCAGCTGATTTTTTTTCGCGATACCGTGGATGGCCCCATAGTAAAAATTTATCGTGTTGATGGACACTATCATCACGTAAAATCTATGTAGGGCAGAAGCCCCGGTTTTGGCCACTGTACCGGTTTTGGCCACTTCAAAGTCAAAGTCAAGTCAATAAATTTTTATTCATATAGATTAAATAAAATTAATGCTTATGAATCGTCCAACATTTTTTTACCTACCACCTGTTATGGACATCTTTTAACTGACAAGAAAAACAGGCGAAAAAAACTCATCAGCTTTAACAGAAGCAACGCATTTACAAAATAATTATGTCGTTGCTAGACAAAATGGTACAATAATAAAATTTATACAAAAAGCTAATGCTGAAGGAAAGTTTTCACATACTTAAGTATAGGAATATTTTCCTTTTATACATTGTTAGTGTTACTTACTATAATTATTACAACCATGCGTTATGATCATTTAAATAATCTTCTACTTTGTAATAGCCTTTGCTTAAGAGCGTCTTTTTAACATGTTTTTTAAATTTATTCAAAGGCAGCTCGATTACTTCTTGTGGAACTTTATTAAAGAATGCTATGCCTTTTCCCAAAAAAGAGCCTCTACTTTTTTCAAGTCTAAATCTTGGAACGGCAAGCTTATTTTTATTTCTTGTGTTAAAATTATGAATATCACTATTCTTAGTGAATGAGTCAAGATGTTTCCTAACATATAATATATTCTCGTAGATGTATTGCCCTGCTAAGGTTAGTATATTAATTTCTTTAAACAAAACCTTTAATGAATCGCGGCGGCGGAGGCTGTAAATGGCGCGTACCGCTCTTTTTTGAAGTACAAAAATATTTCCAATATTGGCTGCTGAGCCCCACAACAACACGCCATAGGACATTACACTATGAAAGTAACTAAAGTAAACAAGTCTTGCCGTTTCAATATCAGTTAATAGCCTTATCTTTTTTACTGCAAAAGCAGCTGAACTGAGTCTACTCGACAAGGCCTCAATATGTGGATCCCATTGTAGTCGTGAATCTAAGGTAATACCAAGAAATTTCGTGCTGTCAACTAATTCGACTGCATCTGCATTCAAACTAATACTTAAATCAACCTTCCTTACTTAATGTTAAACCAATGTGCGACCTTTGAGAGAGCACTATTTACTTCGTGAGAGCAATTATTCCCTCGCTCAATTTTAAAAATTAGAGAAGTATCATCTGCAAATAGTACTGTCTCACATAAATTATGCACGTAGTAAGGTAGATCGTTAATGTAGATTAAAAATAGTAAAGGACCCAATATTGAGCCTTGGGGCACGCCCATTATAATGGGGGCTCCAGAGGACGCAGTATTATTAACAATCACTTTTTGATTTCTATTACTCAAATATGAACGCAAAAGGTTAACTGATTTTTTCGAGACACCATAATGTTCTAACTTCTTTTTTGCTCTAAAAGTTTTCTAAACAACTTTTCGCTATTTTTGCTAAAGGCAATTAAAATAATGTATTTTAAGGTAATAATAACAACCGTTAGAATACCATAAGTCATACAATTTAAAAAAAAAATCTCTTTTTAAAACTCTATCTCTATCTATATTTATAATCGTATAGTACTTTACCTGCCACAGCCGTTAGAGCCAACACTATTAAAGCCAACACACGCATGGTTCTGTTATTTTACAAAACTGTGATCGCATAGAAGGGGATCTGTTCATTTTATATGAATCCTTATCTTTTTTCTATGATAAATCGAGTCGCCCAAAAATCATAAATCCCTAATGTGCGTATTTTCCATAATTGAGCTTGTTATCTTATATCATAATTCTTAGGTATAGTTTAATGATTGTACATATCGTATTCGGTTTCTAAAATAGCACATACCTACTGATAGCACAATATTAGAAACGGTAGTCAGGGAATAAGTGTAATCGCCTAAATTGTAAATAGTGAAAATAACGGATTTGTGATTGACTATAACAATTATATTTCGTCGTTTCATTCTTTGATATAATATTTACAGAGTAGTCCCTTTAACCTACTGGCAACTTCGCACGTCTTTAAAGATTTAAAAAAAAAGTTCACTAATCTGTCAATTACTGTTCTGTGGTCAGTTACGTGACGCCATTTTTCCCATTCCTTTTTCGTGCGAGGCAACGAGCGCACGCGTCTATTTAAAATGCCGAAACGCAGCGCACAGGAAAAAGTTGAACGAATCTAACGTTTATATTCTTCAGAGATTGAAAATAATGCCACAGATACGTTTATAGTGCATTATCAATTCCTATTCGAATATTTGTGCATACAAGTTATTAACAAGCTACATAGTTTAATAGTTAACTAAATTTATCAGATATTAAGATACAATTAATACTTTTTTGTTTCTTGTTGTCCACTGGTGAACAAGTGATTTAACTAGATGAGTTTAGTCACATAAAATCAAACTAAATCGAGATTGACTGCGAGTCAATCGCGATGTCGTAATTAGCTGCGAGCTTATTATGGGTCATATTTATGACATGAAGTAGAATCTACCCGCGTTCTAGGATAGACGCATGTTACCTACAGTTTATTTAGTTACGTAAAATCAAACTAAATCGAGATTGACTGCGAGTCAACGTTGATGACTACGTACGGTACGACTCTTAAATTGTTACAATGTTTAGGTTTTGGTGTAAACCGCGAAAAAAGGGTATTAACGCCTTCTTAAGTCTGTACTTTCCTAGGCTTTTTATAATTATGATACGCAACATTTCTCGCTGTAAAACGCAGAAATATTGGACAAATGATCAGAAATTATTTAAAATTACCGAAACGTACAATAAGAATCTTTGCTAAAGTTATTGGTGTACTAATTTCGGTCTGTCTAGCAGCTAAATACGGATTTAACTTTAAGAACGCCAGAAGTTTTTGGCATTGCAGCGCCATAACGATAATTAAAAAAATTACCTTGGTGTAATTATAAGAAGACCAAAACTGGTGGGGCAATAACTTTTTTACAACATTCTGTCCTATGAAAGCTTTTACAAAGAAAGACGTAAATTCTGCAATATTACTGTGCATGGATAATACTACAGTAGTTTGCTACGTTAACCGTCAAGGTAGATGGAATAAAATTTCCACGCTTAAAGAAGTTGAGACGATGTAGGTAGATTCATTGCCATCTGGCAATGATGCGAGCGGCGAAACATTTGGCTACACACGTCTTATGTAAACACAAAAAATAACTGCTCAGATATCGAGTCAAGTAAAAGCAACCCCGATACTGAATGGGAGCTATCTGACGAAGCTTACGTTGATATTAAATCACCGTCCCGCGCCGTACCGTTACACTGTTCTTAAACCATTAAACATTATCATCGGCTCACATGAGTGTATTTAACGAGTTCTAAAAGGCGCTTACAAACTTAAACCAAGTTGCCATAAATATACCTCTACTTGGGACCCACAACTTGTTCTCAACCACATACCTAATTGGTACCCAAAGTTAGTACTGAGCCTAGACAAGAACACTTTGTACAATGCACATGGTACAAAGGTTCCCGCTTATAAAACTAGAAAATGTATTCATTTCTCAAGACGGTGTTAAGATAGCCATAACCGACATTATTAAAACTTCGGCCCCGGGCCGCGAACAACCCATGCGGTACTTGCCATTCTTTCACGAGAACATAAATATATGCCCTGCTTCAGTCCTCGTCGATCATATATATATTTCAAAAAATATTAGGACTTCGAACGCAGACAAACTGTTGTTAAAATACAAAAAACTCCACAAGCCACCCAGCTCGCAGTTTATAAGCCGCTGCTGGGTTAAATAAGCTGTTGGGAGCTTGGGAGAGAGTGGCGATAGCACACGATACGCCTCCATCTCGACCGCGCTTGCTCACGACTCAGTGTTTGTAGACGAGATAAGAAAAACAGCTCTCTGGACAAGTACATCTACACAGCCTTTGCTCGGTTCTACATATAACCGGCCTATTGAAAGCGAAGATGTCTTCGCGAGAACCGTAACGTTCACTACTAATGATTAACTACGTTTATTTTTTGTTGCTGATTTATGATTGTTTAATTTGTACGGAGAAAACTTAATATTATTTAAGGGTTGATTGTTTACATTCTGCTTATGAACAAATACATAGGTAATAAGTTTAATTGAGATGGTTATTTATTCTTATAAAGAAAACCCATGAACACTTCTTCTAGAACAAAACTTAAATCTCTAAACATCTACTCTGTAAATATTATATCAAAGAATGAAACGACGAAATATAATAGATGATCAAACGACCTACTGTGAAGTTCGATCGCTATTATATGAGTCGTTTCATTCGAAGATATAGCAACCCGCCCAGCCTAGTAAACCTCAGGCTGCAGGCGGAGGTTTACAAACCCACTAGTTAAGCTTTGTTCTAGAACAACACAATTACTCTGAACTTGCTCTGAACGAAATGAGAAAAATGGCGTCACGTAACTGACCACAGAACAGTAATTGACAGATCAGTGAACTTTTTTTTTTAATCTTTAAAGACGTGCGTAGTTGCCAGTAGGTTAAAGGGACTACTCTGTAAATATTATATCTTCGAACTAGCTGTTGCCCGCGACTTCGTACGCACGGTAAAGTGACTTTTGTATTTGTTTATTTATGTGTAATCTACGCTTCCTTCCAGTGACCGCAAGGTATTATGTGTGTGTATATGGGTGTAGGTCTCGGAAGCGCGGGATTCAGTGTTGCGCTTGCGAGCTTCACGGTCCTCATCGGTTTCAAAAGCACGAAGTAACCTCATCCTCTTAGCTGACCTAGAGCCTTGCGAAAAAATTGAAATTACTATTTTTTTTCTAGGTATTTCAAATAACAATAATCGTAATCAAATCACAATAATCAATGTCCGTTTTCCAACAATTCAAACTGATCTACAAATCAATAAATTGAAATCTAATTCGAGTATAGTTTACGTATTTTTAATTCAACAATAACTGAGTTTTGCTTATGGTGTCAGCCGTCAAGAGTAAGCAATTTAGTCCCACACTTAGCTGTCTGTTCCGGTGACAGCCGTGGCAGAGGAGCCACTTGCAATACGAAATTAGCTGTCAAAATGGACTGTCGTATAAAAACTGTTTTAGTTCCAAAGATTATCACTGCAACAGAAAAGCACGTAAGAAGCCATCATGTTAGTAGCTTTGTAGTGATAACAAACTGTAAAGTATTTCTTAATTTTTTTTATTGATTGATAGGCAAGCGCTTTTCCGCTATCACGCACTCGCCTAATGCCATATTCTGTGCTAATGCTGCGTACACACCGGACCAACGAAGGCCAACGAACGCCATCAAAGGGGTTCTGTTTTCCCCTCTGTCTCAAACAGATGATCAGAAACTCCGAATGTGAACTGGAATCGCTCCCAGTGATCCTTTACCTAGCTTTAGATTGATCTTCGAAGGCCAGAAACGTGAAGCGAGCAATACATGATGTCGTTCGTTGGCGTTCGTGGGGCCGCCGCCGGTCTGTATACAGTCTAAAAGGTACCGGTATAAAATATACTAAGAAAAAACCGGTCAAGAGCCAGTCGGAAACGCGCCCCGAGGGTCCCGTACCATCTTTTATAAAATAGAAAAAACTACAACTGTGCTTCACCCAAAGCGACCAGCGAGTAGGTAGGAAAAAATGTTTTCATCGGCGTATTCGTATTCGCGTTCCATATTCGTTTGAGAATTCGCGATGTAGAATATTGCAGTTTTTGGTCAGCTCCATCTCTTGACCGATAGTGGAACTAATATAATTTTTGTTGACGATTTCTGAAAAAGTTTACTATTTACGGGCTTAGATAATTGGTGTGATTGTAAGAAAATATTTATTTATTTATTTTTATTTATTGTTTTATTTTTCCTGTAATCTTTACATAAACTTCTATCACCTAAAATAATTTCAGATTTTCCTCTATGCAATCTTCGGTGATAAGGGGGGGGTTGAGAAAGAAAAAGTTGAGAGTGTGCAAGCAGCGCTCGGTTCCTTTTTACCAGGGTGCCTACCATCAACTCTTATTGCGATTTTGTTTAGGACCTAAACTGATCTGCTTCGCTTATGCGTACCACGACAGCTTAATATCAATGACAGCGATTCAGTGATCATTCAATGACATTTCACAGCCGCTGAGCTGTCATCAACTCTTATTTGACGTATAACTTAACATGACACCTGCAGGTTATACCCGTCCCTTTCACTCTCCGGGCATGACAGAATCGAGTGAAAGAGACGGGTAAAAGAAATAAGGACACAAATCGTTCGGTCATTCCCATTTAGCAATTCATTTGCGATCCAGTTTTTAGGAGGTCATGGTACGAAAGAAAGCAATTCATTTTAGGAACCTATTCTGCATCGCGCTATTTTTGAATCGCTGTCTTAAAGTTGATGGTATGCACCCAGTTTGGTTCGGAGCCCTAAAAATCATCATTATCATTAATTCATTATTTGTCTTACGCATGGTATTAGGTACATTATTGAATTATACAAATAATGGAAAATATCCTAAAATTGGTTATATGTCTAAGTAATATCACAGAAAAAACTTTTACAAACTTTAGACCTAGAATCATAAAATTTGGCAAACTTCAGATCTTACAGTACAAATAAAGGTAAAAAATAATGGTAATTTATAGTTTAATCACTAAAAAAACTACTACAAACTTACATTTGTAGTTAATTTCATGCAAAATGTGAGTCAGTTTGTCTACGTTTTATAAGATGTCAAGAAATTTTCCCATAATAAAAGGTACCTTATATGTTGAACCAGGTTATAAGTTATTACTACACAACATTTGGTAAAAATCCGTCCAGTAGTTTTTGCATGAAAAGCAAACATACAAAAAGACGCCCGCAAATATAAGTTTGTCAACGTTTTTTTTAAATATAAAGAAAGTTTTCCGTAATAAAAGGTACCCTTTATATTGACCTAGGTTATAAGTTATTACTACACAAAATTTCGTAAAAATACGTCCAGTAGTTTTTCCGTGAAAAGCAAACATACAAACAGACGCCCGCTAATATAAGTTTGTCAACGTTTTTTTAATATAAATAAATTTTCCCGCAATAAAATGTACCCTATATGTTGACCCAGGTTATAAGTTATTACTACACAAAATTCGGTAAAAATCCGTCCAGTAGTTTTTGCGTTAAAAGCAAACATACAAACAGACGTTATCAACGTTTTTTTAAATATAAAAATTTTTTCCCGCAATAAAAGGTACCCTATATGTTGACCCAGGTTATAAATTATTACTACACAAAATTTGGTAAAAATCCGTCCAGTAGTTTTTGCGTGAAAAGCGAACATACAAACAGACAAACAGACAAACAGACACACAGACAAACAGACAAACAGACAAAAATTTTATTATCTATCGTTTTGGGGTCTATATCCTGTACACATCACATAGCAGTAATTATTTTTAAAAAATATTTCATGTACAGACTTTTTTTCCGTTTCTGTTTTATTATATGTATAGATGAAACGACTCATATAATAGCGATCGAACTTCACAGTAGTTCGTTTGATCATCTATTAAACCTTAAACAATGAAAATGGTAAAAAAGGATTGTGTAAGATTTGTTGTATCTTGACAATTTATAAATATATTCTAAAAATTACGGTACTTACCTTAAGAAAGACGAATACGTACTGAAGTGCGGGGTGAGGCAGGGATGTCTAAGTTCTCCTGCTCTTTTTACTATTGAAAATATCCTATCATACTTTATCAATAGAAAATGCTCATCACGTTTACCTATTTTCCATAAGACGGTATTTTTATATCTCCCATAGTTTAGCTGGACTGCTATAGTTCCACATCAGGTATTTGGGTAGACTATATAGATTTCATCAGTCATGACTACTTGAACAATCAAATTAATGACGTCTTGAGAAAGGCGCTTGAATTTTATTTTGGCCTGCGTTAATATACCCAGCAGTGGGCGTCGTACGGCTGAAATGATGATGATGATGATGATGATGCGTTAATTTATTTGCGATAACTCTTAAGATATTAATTTATAATACTCAAAGTAAAATAATATCCGTCTAAATAGCTTTCCAATTAAGTACCGCATTGTTCGTAACCATTTTTTTAAGATATAATGGCTATAACATGCTATCCTTGAAAGATAGACATATTATTATGCTATCGCGGACTTTTTTGAAGATCTATAGAAGAGGAATATCCCAACATGCATTATTTTTTTAAACCTCAAAAGGAATAGGCAGCGTTTTCGCTGGAAGTTCCCGGGCGGCTTGACTTCTGCCGACACTTACGACAAATCTCGTTATATTTCAACCAATTTACACAAAACCTTCAAAAATTATACACTCTTACCTTCCTTAAAAACCACGCTACCTATTACTGAAAACCGCGTGAAAATCCGTTGCGTAGTTTTAAAGATCTAAGCATACATAGGAACAGACAGACGGGAAGCGACTTTGCTTTATACTATGTAGTGATGATTACATACACATAAATATATAAAAGTTAAAAAACTAGACGCGCTTTAAACCTATATTATATAAGGTTTATACTTACCTACGCGAATGAGTCGCATTGAGATCTTCAGCATTTATTTTTTCTATATTTTTCACTCTTTTATTTCAAAAGTTAGAGGGGTGGGGGGGGGGGGGGGGACACACATTTTACCACTTTGGAAGTCTCTATCTTTCACCCACACGAATATGTTTGATTAAAAAAATATTTTGCATGGAGAACCTTAAAAACAGTTATTTCGATCTTCAAAATAAATTACAGCCTATGTTACCGAGGATCGCTACTTAATCTGTTACCTTTAGGATGGCCCCTGGACGTAGTTTTTTGTATTCATTCTCGATGTACAAAATTGGCGCGTTTAGGGTTCTATTTAAATATTCTATAAAATTTCTCAATAAATTATATAACTTTTGTCCGGTGAGTTAGTAAGTATAAACAGGTTTCGTGCCCTGCTTGCTCCATCGTGTTTTTTGTTTGGAGTTTCTCGAATACTGAGGAAGATATTTTTTTTCGTCTAGGCATTTTAGTGAATGTCGCAACAACTTAATTTAAGAAAAGCAAAGTGAAGCAAAGCCGGGTTGATGTTGACTAAAGCTCTAAAATATACGGGAAATTTGATTTTGAAATTTGACGTATACGTAAACGATGACACTTACGTAAGCCCGAAACCATTTAGATAGATAGTATTAAAATGGGAGTTTTAGCCAGGGAGACTTCCATAACTTCCAAAACCGTATAGCTAAGGATGAATGCCTATATTAGAGCAAAGAATAAAACATGGCAAAGTCTAATCAACGCTTTTATTGAACAGTCTTATTAGAAACATTATCTAATACAAAATTTGTTAATATCTTGTAGTAGTAAGAAATTATAATCAAAAAAGTAAACCATTCGAAATACCGGTTTTGCCCCGGAGGGTGTCCAAAACCGTATACTGTATACGATGCACTTCGAATTATGCAGCCGAAATATTTAAATGTATGAAGATCATTGGGTTCAAAACCCGTACAGCTGTTACGTGACAACCCTCCACGACAAATGCACTGTACCTAGCCATCATTCAAACGAGTTTTACCATATTATTATTCTTCTCGGCAATACACACATAAGTTATCTTTTTTTTTATCCACAACAGGGTAGCACTTAATTAGCCCTCATCACACCTGATGTTAAGTGGTGTTAAGACTGAAGGTGGAAGCGCACTACTCCCGGAATCCTCAATCACTGAGGAACTGGCTATCTCAGGTATCTCTAACTGCCGGAACACAATAATGCTGAAAACATCATGGTTATGGCGTCACACTTAGATGGTGGTAGCGAGCCAGGTGGACAGACAACCAAAACTGGGACCTGCGGCTCAGAAATCTGTCTGTTGTTGGGACAGGATCTATTGTGGTAGTTGAAGTCAATGGAGCAGGCTGATTCTGTCAGTCAGTGCTGCTTTCAAGTAGCCAAAAGTACAGTCGGCTACACTTTCTATAGTTTTTCGCATGAATTCTTGGCCCCAGCTTTGTTTATATGTTTAATTTCGAGGCATTGTTATTATTCTTTAATTAAAAACTAAAATATAATGCATGGTCATGGCTTTGGGGCAAAATCGTGTACTAGCCGATACGACCCCGTACGGTTTTTCCCCAGAACAGAATCTTTACACGAGCACTCATTCTCATTAAGTCTAAATCTAGGAACAGCAAGTTTATACTTATTTCTTGTATTTAAATTATGAACATCACTTTTCTTTACAAATGAATTAGAATGCTTTCTTACATACACTAAGTTTTCATAAATGTACTGTCCTGCCAAGGTTAATATATCAATTTCCTTAACTCTTGATCCTTGGTAGGAAAATATTGACGATTCATAAGTACATATTTATTATGTCTAAGTGAATAAAGAATATTTTTATCTTTATCTTTATCTTATCCCCGCCCGTCGATATAGCGTTCACCGCTCCGTCAAACCCGGAGCGGTCAATATTGGCCGCTCGGCGGCCGGCGCAGATTATAATTTTTTACTCCATAAAGGCGTCTATGCTTGTATGGGACACTTTACTTTTTATAGAAGCTGAATAAATTTGCTTTAGGCTGTAAAAAACATATCCTTCTGCCTGTTTCGTTCGAATTATAATAGAAAAAAAAGTCTAATTTTTTTCGCACTGCCTCTGCAAATATTTATAATATTTTATAATATTTGTAATCTTATTATTTCGAAGCAAAAAGCAAGGTAAATTGTATTTTACGCATACCCCGTCCGCACACCGCACGCGGACGGGGTATGTGTAAATGTTCATTCCCCTCACTATAAAAAAAAAGGTAAATTGTATTTTACTGTTATAAAAAGTGTTATTTTAGTGTTTTACAGAGGAAGTTATAGGAATCAAATCTAATAATAAATCTAAAAAAAATCAAAAAAATTCTTAAAAAAATTCTTCAAAGAATTCAGACAAATAGCTTATTGCTGCACTTTGACCATGTAGAACTAATATACTGTTGAGTTGTTGTTTTCAGTTTTAGTACCTGAAAATAGATAAAACATTCATACATAGCCTAATTCCGAAGTTATCGGGTTTTTCGTAAAACACGACACATTTTTTTCCATATTACATAGCAGCGTGGGTGTGCTCGGTTTGTTTATAGCAAGTTGGTGCCTGGGCTACAAGTCTCTTAAAGAATCTCTTCGCCCAAGATTGTATATGGCGCGAACAGCTCTTTTTTGGAGTATAAAGATATTTCCAGCATTAGCTGCTGAAACCCACAACAAAAGGCCACAGGACATTGCACTATGAAAATAGCTAAAGTATACTAGTCTTGCCGTTTCAATATCAGTTAATTGCCTTATTTTTTTTACTGCAAAGACTGCAGAACTGAGTCTACTCGACAAGGCTTCAATATGTGGATCCCATTGAAGTCGTGAGTCTAATGTAACACCAAGAAGTTTAGTGCTTTCAATTAACTCGACTACATCTGTGTTTAACTTAATATCCAAATCAACCTCCCTTACATTAGGTAGGGAAAACTTAACACATTTCGTTTTCTTAGAATTTAAGGCCATATTATTAATGTTGAACCAATGAGCAACTTTAGAAAGAGCACTATTTACGTCGTCAGAATAATTATTACCTCTATCAACTTTGAAAATTAATAAGGTATATTCTGCAAACAGTACTGTCTCACACAAATTATTCACGTAGCAAGGTAGGTCTTTTATGTAAATCAAAAATAGTAAAGGGCCCAATATTGAACCTTGGGGTATGCCCATAATAATGGGGGCTCCAGCAGATGCAATATTATTAACAACTACTTTCTGATTCCTTTTACACAAATATGATTGCAAAAGGCTAACTGATTTATTATAGACACCATAATGTTCTAACTTTTTTAAAAGTGTTTGATGATCAACGCAATCAAAAGCTTTAGACAGGTCACAGAATACACCAATAACATCTTGCTTGCCCTCCCAAGCGTCAAATATGTGTTTGAGAAGTGCAATTTCAGCATCAGTAGTATTTTTACCTCTACAAAATCAAAAATTTTTGTCAATAAATCTAAAAGTTGCAAGTATATAAATTTTTCAAAAATTTTACTAAGTGCCGGTAAAATTGATATTGGCCTAAAGTTATTGGGGTCACTTTTGTCCCCTGATTTAAAAAGCGGAATTAATTTACTATTTTTCATTAGGTCTGGGAAAATACCTTCGTCAATGCATTCATCTATACTTCTGTACTAATATTATAAAGAGGAAAGATTTGTATTTTTGTATGTAACGAATAAACTCAAAAAGTACTGGACCGACTTAAAAAATTCTTTCACCGTTAGAAAGCTACACAGCTAGTTATATTTTATCCCGATATTCCCACGGGAACGGGTACCACGCGGGTGAAACCGCGGGCGGCCGCTAGTTAAAAATAAAAGCGTAGTAAGGAGCTATTGCATCAGTTATTTATTTAATAACACATGTTTATATGCCCCATAAATCTTTAGATTTTTTCATATTAATCATATTAAAAGCTTTAAGGCTCTTGGGGGACATCAGATGTATCGAACTTTTAATTATTGTATGTCAATAGAAAATACTTATCACGTTGATCAACTTCCCTTAGGAAGCTATATTTGTATCTCTTATAGTTTAGCTGAGTTGCTAGGGTTCCACATCAGGTGTACCAGACCTTCGATATTTTTACGTCAATAGAAAATGTTCATTACGTTAATCAAATGTTTGTATGTCTTATAGTTTAACCTGGCTGCAAGGTTTCCACATCAGGTGTACCAGACCTTCAAAATTTGTACGTCAATAGAAAATGCCCAACTCAACACGTTTAACAATTTTCCATATCTCTCATAGTTTGTCTGGACTGCTATGGTTCCACATTTTCGATCTTCAAAATAAATTATAGCCTATATGTTGACAAGAACTAATAGCTATATAACACAAAAGTTTCATCAAAATCCGCTAAGTAGCTTTTGCGTGAAACGCTGAGAACAGACAGACATACAGACACAGTCTGACCAAAATTCAAAAACCATATCTTTGCTATCTGTTACGTTTATGAACTAAAAACTAACTAAGGTTAGCGGAAAATACTGGAAGTAAACGGCACTTTGTATTAGAATTGTGCCACTTCGTACACTTGTTGCCTAGACTTATTTGAGTGCAGAGCCGGAAGTTCCATCCCATAAGAGAGGAGTTATGACGTCATATTTTTTGTATGGAAAAAATGTTCAGAGACCTATAGTGTGTGGTATCTAATAAAAGGGCTTGCTAAGCCGATTCTAAAAATATATCATATCATTATATTATTATGTCAGTCACTGTTTTCATTTAAAATAAAAATCATTTCCAAAACATACCAAGTTCGGGCCCCTCCAGATAATATGATACGGTTGAATCATTATTTGTAAAATATACCTAAAATAATATATACTTAATAGCCTCATATCCAACCACAAGAAAGCATTTTTTTTTTACTTTTAGTATTTTTTTATGAGACTATAAACTTTTCGGGGTACCAAGACTCGCCAATCTAACCAAACCTAAACCTATTTTTTCGGCTACTTACTTAGTACCTATTTTTTCCGCTACTTAGTACCTATTTTTGTGACCCTAACCTATTAATTTTTAGTCACTCGGTTTAATATGTTCCTTTTTTATTATTTTTTAATATCACAAAATGTAATAAAATCTCAATTAGGTACAGTCAGCGTCAAAATTATCTAAGCGTTCAAACCTACCAAAAGTATCTAAAGATTTGACAAAAATCAACCTTATCTCGAGACGTAAAGATGCATTTTCATTTGTTGTTTTAGAACGAATGACAACAAATGATAGTATACCTTAAAGTGTTTGTACTAAGAGTGATTTTTGTCAAATCTTCAGATACTTTTGGTAGGTTTGAACGCTTAGATCATTTTGACGCTGACTGTACTTAGTTGAAACTTGTAGGTATAAAAAGTTCAATTTCAGATGCTAATGACGATAAATACTAATTCGCGAGGAGTTTTCAATCATTTAACCATACGTAATTTTTAGTCACTCGGTTTATTATATTCCTTTTGTATTATTTTTTAATATTACAAATTGTAATGAAATCACAATTAGTTGAAACATGTAGGTATAAAAAGTTCAATTTCGGATACTGATGACGATAAATACTAATTCGTGAGGAGTTTTCACTCAGTGTGTAAAGTTGAACTTTTTATACCTACATGTTGATATAGTCAGCAACTTTGTCCTTCATACAAGAGCTACAATCTTGAAATGAGGTTCTGGTCGGTGCTTATTATTTACTATTTTGACGATAATTTCAGCATTCTAAACTTGTCCATGGGTCCTCAAATACAGGCTGGAAAATACGCTAAAATGTTACCAGAAAAGGATGTTACGGCAGTGTTAACTTCGCGCTCGACTTGGCGGATTTTCAAAATAAAAGTTGTTTTTTATCTTTTAAATTATTATTTATTCCATGCTTTTTTTTAGATAAGTATTAGTCAAAATGCATTTAGGCGTTTTGTTGAATCCATCCAGTAAAGCGGGATACGCGAACGTTGACACCAGGGAAGTTAGGTTGAGCGCAGCCACGGCCCCAGGAGCATACACCAACCACGACCCTGTTGTGGTAGAGCGGGCCGCCGGAGTCGCCATGGCACTGGTCGCGACTACCAACATCCAGCCAGCCCGAGCACAGCATGTTGTCGGTGATGGTGCTACCGACCGCGGCAAAGCGAGCTCTGCATACAGCCTGATTCACGGTCCAGATCTGGACGTGTCTCAATTGCTCAGACGATGGGCCACCTTGCTGCAGACAAAAATAGATTATTGGATAACTACTCGTAAAAAGGAAAGCGGGCTTACATTTTCAACACTACATACTCCGCTTCAATAATGTTGGTATTGTCAACAAAAATAATTTAACAATGCTTACCGAAATAGCTCCCCAACCGGCAGCCCAAACAACTTGGTTGTCACCAAGGAAATAGTTGGCGCCGGCAATGCTTCCAGCGCGGATGACGTTGGTGAAGAAAATGTTGGAAGCGAGGCGAATGACGGAAATGTCGTTGTTCATGGTAGAGGGGTTGTAGTTGGCGTGGTTAATGATCTGAGCTGTGTTGTAGAGAACACCACCGCTGTTGGCATTCGTGGAACCGGCACGGGTGCGCCACCTAGCTGGAGCGTCGCCGCTGTTAACGAAAAAAGACAAGTTTAAGACACCTATCAAACAAATTATCATTCAGTTTTTTACCTACTGTAACTTTTAAAGTTGGTTCGTCTAATATGTTTGTTTTGACGGGTATTATTTACAATATGGTCTATGGTTGCGTTTCGATACGCGTTTTATTTATTGAAAGTTTAATAGCCTTACATGGTACAATGAGCAGCAGTGAGGATCGATCTGTTATTGATGATGATTCCACCACACGCTTGCCTGTGGCCAGTGGTGCCCCATGAGAACAGCAATGCGACAATCTCAGGATATTGGTTGATGGTCGTGACGGACCCACCAACAATCCGCTGAGGATTTCTTGGCGCAGCTGAAACAAATGGTTAAAATGAAGGTTTTGATGTTACTTACTTGTTTACTTTTCGTTTACCTAATTTAAAACAAAAACTACTTAACAATTTTGCTCTTCGAAGAGCATTCGCCCGCACACTAAAAGGTCATGGATTCGAGGCCCATTGGAGCTAGTTGTGGGACGGGTCGATTTTTTTTTTCTGTTACTTTATTTTCATTAATAAAAACAAAAAAATTGGATTGCGAATGCAAAAAATGTTAAAATAACTACATATCACATTTTATTGGCTACTTTTATTTCACCTAAGGGATTTATATTAATTATGTACTGCTTATCGAAATTGGTTTACACTTATCAAGATGTATTTTTATAATATAAAAAAAAATCAATTTATTAGAATCAAATTGAAAACCATTCTGTCAAATAACTTACCGGCCACAGCTGTAATAGCCAACACAAGCAAAGCCAAGACACGCATTGTTGTTTAGTCTTTCACTATTTTTTAAAGTCAGCTTTTATTGATCTTTAAATACTAAAATCTTATCATTCGGTACGGAATGATAGGCGTAGTACTAAAAAACCCAGATGTTTTTAGTACTTGGTATAGGATTAGGTTTGCTATCTTATAATTAGCCTAAAAGTTATCATCATTCATGATTTCTAGGGATGGCTTAGTTCTAAAAGTCACTATATCCGTTTTCCTTGTTTTGAGATAATGTCACTTGAAGCGCAAAAATATATTTTTAAAATGAGTGGATCAATAAAATAAAATAAAAAATAGAACAGTGCTTTATTAGGTAACCTTCAAAGTGATATTTTAAAAAGTATATACTTATCTCAATTATTATGCGCAGTATGTGTCACTTAGAATTAGGGCATGTGAAGTTAGAGATTACTTAACAAAATTCATTCAAATTAGGGTGGATTTAGTTACTTACTGACTATTATGTCACAGGATTTAGTGATTTTTTTAATCAGTGAAAACCTACTTAGCGACATTTTATTGAAAAACGAATTTGGTCAATCTAGAGACAGTTTTTTTTTACAACAATAA
This sequence comes from Crambus lathoniellus, assembly GCA_949710035.1. Classification (NCBI taxonomy): domain Eukaryota; kingdom Metazoa; phylum Arthropoda; class Insecta; order Lepidoptera; family Crambidae; genus Crambus; species Crambus lathoniellus. The sequence continues at coordinate 30,221,810 of OX453298.1, read as the reverse complement.
TTTTTGTTTCACTCTTTTTAGTGAATCAGGCAAGGCAATTTACGTGTATTCTGGTAAATAGGTATGTGATCAAACTGAGAACCTCCTTTTTTGAAGTCGGTTAAAATACCTTAAGGTATCCCCATTCGTGCCGTGTAGTGCCGGCACATAAAAAGAATAGCACTACCCCCTCTCTTCCCGTGGGTGTCGTAAGAGCCGACAGAGGGAAAACTGCCAAAGGAGATGGGCAGCAGCGTCTCCATTTAACAGCAGGCCATACTGCGATCGCCAACCCGCCTGCCAAGCGTGGCGATTATGGCAAAACCCCCCGAAATGGTTACACACACTAAAAATCGGCCTCCAGTCCCCGGCGGCCCCGCTATTCCTAGCTACGGTAGCGGCTATGGTAACGGCGGGGCAGGGGGTGCTAAGAATCCCTGGGTAGGCTCCGGCTACCAACACTGACGACTTGACCTGGCAACCTACAACACGCGCACGTTGAGGCTCGACGCGAAGCTTATAGAGTTGGAAGAGGCAATTAGTAAGTTGCATTGGGATATCATTGGGTTATCTGAAGTCCGAAGAGAGGGGGAGGACTCGATTACCCTTCAATCCGGTAACTTACTATACCACCGGGAGGGCGACCAACAGTCCCAAGGTGGTGTCGGGTTCATCGTCCATAAATCCCTGGTCAACAACGTGATCACCATCGGAAGTGTTTCGAGCAGGGTAGCGTACCTAATACTCAGAATATCGGAACGATATTCGCTGAATGTCGTTCAGGTCTACGCTCCGACCTCGAAAGACGACGATGTCGAAGTGGGGGCTATGTATGAGGAGATCTCTAAAGCCATGCATAGCTATAAAACCCACTACACGGTTGTGATGGGGGATTTTAATGCTTAGTTGGGGCAACGTTGCGGTGATGAGTTGAGAGTGGGGCAATTTGGATTTGGGCAACGGAACGAAAGGGGCCAGATGCTGGCAGACTTCATGGAGAGGGAGAACCTCTACATGATGAACTCCTTCTTTAAGAAGCCCGTAAGCCGCAAATGGACCTGGATTAGTCCGGACGGTAAAGTCAAAAATGAGATAGATTTTATTATGTCAACCCCCCCTGAATGCTTACACAAGAAATACATCGGCCCCCAGTCCCCGGCGGCCCCGCTATTCCTAGCTACGGTAGCGGCTATGGTAACGGCGGGGCAGGGGGTGCTAAGAATCCCCGGGTAGGCTCCGGCTACCAACACCGACGACTCGACCTGGCAACCTACAACACGCGCACATTGAGGCCCGACGAGAAGCTCGTAGAGTTGGAAGAGGCAATAAGTAAGTTACATTGGGATATCATTGGGTTATCTGAAGTCCGAAGAGAGGGGGAGGACTCGATAACCCTGCAATCCGGTAACTTACTTTACCACCGGGAGGGCGACCAACAGTCCCTTGGTGGTGTCGGGTTCATCGTCCATAAATCCCTTGTCAACAACGTGATCACCATCGGAAGTGTCTCGAGCAGGGTAGCGTACCTGATACTCAGATTATCGAAACGATATTCGCTGAATGTTATCCAGGTCTACGCTCCGACCTCGAAACACGACGATGTCGAAGTGGAGGCTATGTATGAGGAGATCGCTAAAGCCATGCATAGCTATAAAACCCACTACACGGTTGTGATGGGGGATTTCAATGCAAAGTTGGGGCAACGTTGCGGTGATGAGCTGAGAGTGGGGCAATTTGGATTTGGGCAACGGAACGATAGAGGCCAGATGCTGGCAGACTTCATGGAGAGGGAGAACCTCTATATGATGAACTCCTTCTTTAGGAAGCCCGTAAGCCGCAAATGGACCTGGATCAGTCCGGACGGTAAAGTCCAAAACGAGATCGACTTTATCATGTCGACGAAGAAGCACATATTCAATGATGTCAGTGTGATCAACGCTGTTAAGACAGGAAGCGATCACCGTATGGTGAGAGGCACATTGAATATCGATGTCAAGCTCGAAAGATCGCGACTGATAAAATCCACGCTCCGACCAATACCAGCTCAAATTCAAAACCCCGAGTGCTTTCAGCTCGAGCTTCAAAACCGCTTCGAAGCCCTTAAGAACAGCATAGACGTGGACGATCTATACAACATGGTGGTGGATACTGTCCGCACGGTAGGGTCTAAGTACTATAAAACCCGCCGTCCCAAATTGAAGAAACTCTCCAGTCAGACTCTCCTACTCATGGATCAGAGACACGAAATGAAGCTGCAGAACTCAGCGGATGCCCATCGTTATCGGCAGCTCAATAGACAGATATCTAAGTCCTTCGCCAATTTAATACCGAGCGTATTAAAGAAGCCATTGAGCGGAACATAGGCTCCAAAGTGTTCGCTAGAGATCTGTCTATCGGGCAAAGTCAATTGACGAGGCTGAAAACTGAGGAAGGTAGCATCGTTTCGTCAACACCTGAAATCCTGAGGGAGATTGAGAGTTTCTATGGACAGCTATATTCCTCGCAAACACCTGTTGAAAGCAAGGCTAAAGACCCTAGAGCCAAGCTTACCCGACACTATACCGAAGATATCCCGGACGTCAGCCTGTACGAGATTAGAATGGCTCTCAAGCAGCTCAAAAACAACAAGGCGGCGGGTGATGACGGAATCACAACAGAACTTCTGAGAGCGGGCGGTAAGCCGATACTTAAGGTCCTCCAGAAGCTCTTCAACTCTGTTATCCTCGAGGGCAAAACGCCAAAGGCATGGGGCAGAAGCGATGTGATGCTGTTTTTCAAGAAGGGTGATAAAACTCTCTTGAAGAACTATAGACCCATCTCGCTTCTGAGCCATATCTATAAGTTGTTTTCGAGAGTCATTACGAATCGTCTCGCTCGCAGGTTCGACGACTTCCAACCTCCCGAACAAGCCGGGTTCCGGAAAGGCTACAGTACCATAGACCACATTCAAACGCTGCGGCAAGTTATACAGAAGACCGAAGAGTATAATTTGCCACTTTGCTTGGCGTTCGTGGACTATGAGAAAGCCTTTGATTCGATTGAGACTTGGGCGGTGCTGCAGTCTCTCCAGAGGTGCCAAATAGACTACAGGTACATCGAGGTGCTGAGGTACTTATACCAAAACGCCACCATGTCGGTCCGATTACAGAACCAGAGCTCTAATCCTATCCAACTACAGCGAGGTGTGAGACAGGGAGATGTCATCTCTCCCAAACTGTTCACAGCTGCGTTGGAGGATATTTTTAAGCTGCTGGATTGGAAAGGATGCGGCATCAACATTAATGGCGAGTACCTAACGCACCTACGGTTTGCCGATGATGTAGTTCTCATGGCTGAGACCTTGGAAGACCTGAACACAATGCTCGAAGATCTCGGTAATGCTTCGCAAAGAGTGGGTCTTAAGATGAACATGGACAAGACGAAAATCATGTTCAATGCCCATGTTGCACCCGCTCCAGTTAATGTTGGGAACATTACACTCGAAGTTGTTGACCACTATGTTTACCTAGGACAGACGGTCCAATTAGGTAAGTCCAACTTTGAGAAAGAGATCTCTCGTCGAATCCAGCTCGGATGGGCAGCGTTTGGGAAGCTCCGGCATATATTCGCGTCCGAAATACCTCAATGTCTCAAGACGAAAGTCTTTGACCAGTGTGTGTTGCCAGTAATGACCTATGGAAGTGAGACGTGGTCTTTTACTATGGGTCTCATAAGAAGGCTCAAAGTCACCCAGCGAGCAATGGAGAGAGCGATGCTTGGTATTTCTCTGCTCGATCGAATCAGAAATGATGAGATCCGCAGGAGAACTAAAACGACCGACATCGCTCGAAGGATTGCATCATTGAAGTGGCAGTGGGCGGGACACATAGCGCGGAGAACTGATGGCCGTTGGGGCGGAAAGGTTCTCGAATGGCGACCGCGTACCGGACGACGTTCCGTGGGCAGGCCCCCTACAAGGTGGACCGACGATCTGGTCAAGGTCGCGGGAAGCCGCTGGATGCGGGCAGCGCAGGACCGATCGTTGTGGAGATCCTTGGGGGAGGCCTATGCCCAGCAGTGGGCGTCGTTCGGCTGACATGATGATGATGATGTCAACGAGGAAGCAACTATTCAATGATGTCGTTGTGATCAACGCCGTAAAGACGGGAAGCGATCACCGCATGCTTAGAGGCACATTGAATATCAACGTCAAGCTGGAAAGATCTCGACTAATAAAATCTACGCTCCGACCAATACCGGCTCAAATTCAAAACCCCGATTGCTTTCAGCTCGAGCTCCAAAACCGCTTCGAAGCCCTTGAGAACAGCATCGATATGGACGATCTATACAACATGGTGGTGGACACTGTCCGCACGGTAGGGTCCAAGCACTACAAAACCCACCGTCCTAAATTAAAGAAACTCTCCAGCCACACTATCCGACTCATGGATCAGAGAAACGAAATGAAACTACAGAACTCAGCGGATGCCCTTCGTTATCGATAGCTAAATAGGCAGATCTCCAAGTCCTTGACAAGCGACCTTCACCAATTTAATACCGAGCGTATTAAAGAGGCCATTGAGCGGAACAAAGGCTCCAAAGTGTTCGCTAGAGATCTGGCTATAGGGCAAAGTCAACTGACGAGGCTGCATGCTGAGGACTGTAGTATCATTTAATCAACACCTGAAATCCTGAGGGAGATTGAGAGTTTCTATGGACAGTTGTACTCCACGCAAACACCTGTTGAAAGTAAGGCTACAGAACCTAGAGCCAAACTTACCCGACACTATACCGAAGATATCCCGGACGTCAGTCTGTACGAGATTAGAATGGCTCTCAAGCAGCTCAAAAACAACAAGGCGGCGGGCGATGACGGAATCACAACAGAACTTCTAAGAGCGGGCGGTAAGCCGATACTTAAGGTCCTCCAGAAGCTCTTCAACTCTGTCATCCTCGAGGGCAAAACGCCAAAGGCATGGGGCAGAAGCGATGTGATGCTGTTCTTCAAGAAGGGTGATAAGACTCTCCTGAAGAATTACCGACCCATCTCGCTTCGTAGCCATATCTACAAGTTGTTTTCGAGAGTCATTACGAATCGACTCGCTCGCAGGTTCGACGACTTTCAACCTCCCGAACAAGCCGGGTTCCGAAAAGGTTATAGTACCATAGACCACATTCATACGCTGCGGCAAGTTATACAGAAGACCGAAGAGTATAACTTGCCACTATGCTTGGCGTTCGTGGACTATGAGAAAGCCTTTGATTCGATCGAGACCTGGGCAGTGCTGCAGTCTCTCCAGAGGTGCCAAATAGACTACAGGTACATCGAGGTGCTGAGGTACTTATACCAAAACCCCACCATGTCGGTCCGATTACAGAACCAGAGCTCTAATCCTATCCAACTACAGCGAGGTGTGAGACAGGGAGACGTCATTTCTCCGAAACTGTTCACAGCTGCGTTGGAGGATATTTTTAAGCTACTGGACTGGAAAGGATTCGGCATTAACATCAATGGCGAGTACCTAACACACCTGCGGTTTGCCGATGATGTAGTTCTCATGGCTGAGACTTTGGAAGACCTGAACACAATGCTCGAAGTTCTCAGCAATGCTTCCCAAAGAGTGGGTCTGAAGATGAACATGGATAAGACGAAAATCATGTATAAAGCCCATGTTGCATCCGCTCCAGTTAATGTTGGGAACATTACACTCGAAGTTGTTGACCACTATGTCTACCTAGGACAGACAATCCAATTAGGTAAGTCCAACTTCGAGAAAGAGATCTCTCGTCGAATCCAGCTCGGATGGGCAGCGTTTGGGAAGCTCCGGCATATATTTGCGTCCAAAATTCCTCAATGTCTCAAGACTAAGGTCTTTGACCAGTGTGTGTTGCCAGTTATGACTTATGGAAGCGAGACGTTGTCTTTTACTATGGGTCTCATAAGAAGGCTCAAGGTTACCCAGCGAGCAATGGAGAGAGCGATGCTTGATATTTCCCTGCTCGATCGAATCAGAAATGATGAGATCCGCAGGAGAACTAAAACGACCGACATCGCTCGAAGGATTGCTCAGTTGAAGTGGCAGTGGGCGGGACACATAGCGCGGAGAACCGATGGCCGTTGGGGCGGAAAGGTTCTCGAATGGCGACCGCGAACCGGACGACGTTCCGTGGGCAGGCCCCCTACAAGGTGGACCGACGATCTGGTCAAGGTCGCGGGAAGCCGCTGGATGCGGGCAGCGCAGGACCGATCGTTGTGGAGATCCTTGGGGGAGGCCTGTGCCCAGAAGTGGGCATCGTACGGCTGAAATGATGATTTCCCCATTCTAACAAAATAAGAATCATCTAAATCGGTTTATAAAAATATGTAGTATAGAAAACTAAAAAAACACACTTTTATAGGAACAGACTAAAAGTAAAAATAACCGTCTATTCAGTAAAATTGAAATTAAAAAACGTGGTGCGCCCTTTGCACAAAATAAATTTCAAGTAATTAAGGCGCTGATTCCCCAAAATAGGTTATTTTAAATTATGGATTACTCGCAAATCCCAAGTACTTAAAACTTGGAAAAATATATTTTATTTTACAGTTATTTATCTAGTGCTTCCGGCCGTTTTTTTTCGTTTGGTGATACTTTACTGTGTCAAATAAAATCCCAAACATCCGTCTAATCGTAATCCAAATATCGTATTATTTGCAGTATACTTGGTTTTAGTTAATGAAAAATATACGAAAATAATTGTCTTTGATTAGCCGAGGGATTTCGGTCGTCATAATTTTAATTTTTTTTTAGTTAATTCTTAATTGAATTTTAACTGATTTTCGATTCGCGGGGCGCTCGCGAGTTCACAGTTCACTGCCGGCTGCCGCCGCTGCGTCCGCGTGAAGTGTATCGAGCGCGGCCGAGCAAGCTTTAGCGTGCCTATTTCGGTCGGGAATCCTCGCCTTAATATTGACAACGCGCACCACGCTTTTTAATTTCAATTACTGAATAGACGGTTATTTTGTACTTTCTAGTCTGTTGCTATTAAAAGTGTGTTTGTTTAGTTTTTTAATCTATTTTTTTTTTCTTTTTAGTTTAATAAATGGCAAACCAAATTAACATTAATTAGTGCCACTGGCTTCCTTAATAAGATGTACCAAGTTCCAACTGTGTAGTTCTTATAGTTTTGGAATAAATTGGCTGTGACATACGGACGGACGGACAGACAGACAGACAGACATGACGAATCTAAAAGGGTTCCGTTTTTTGCCATTCGGCTACGGAACCTTAAAAACAGTTATTTCTCAATCTTCAAAATAAATTAGAGCCTATATGTTACCGAGGATCAATAGCTCCTTAATCTGTTACCTTTAGGAAGACCCCTGGACGTAATTTTTTGTATTCCTTTTCGATGTACAGAATTGGCGCGTTTAGGGTTCTATTTAAATATTCTATAAAATTTCTCAATAAATTATATAACTATTGTCCGGTGTGTTAGTCTAAAACTTTGCCAGACAGGCCCCGAATATTCTGACACAATAAATTAATACATGAGGGCTTGGCTGTTGTCTTACGATCTAGTTTAAAGTTGAGCAAGAAACATTTACACTAGGTAATACAGTTTTACTGTAATTGTATTTATTTCATTTTTTCTTAGTAGAATTGCTACTAATATCAATGTCAATAGACTTTGGTTTGCCACCTTCATAGGTGTCTTGTAATATTTCTACTAAATCGGTATTGTAACGATGTCGTTTCATACCAGTCATTATTGATGGTTAAAAACTCAATAATGGCTGGAAACTCTATAGTTCTACATACTGGCCATCAAGTTCTACATACTGGCCATCAATTTTATCTAATCCTATCCTGTTCTTTTCAAATTTAAATTCAAATTCTTCGCTCCACGTGCCCTATTCAGCATTTGTGACAGTCCTACTTAAATAATCAAACTGAACAGAGCTCACGTGCGAGCTAGCGTATCAAAATGTATAAGTGAAATGTGTTAATTGTATTAAATAGCCAATAATTAGTTATAGTGACAGTTCCTATTCTTCATATTCTTTAATATTTCTAATTTACCATATTTAATAAAACAACCCAAGTGATGAAACAATCTTTTATTACTACAACATCTACTAGTTGAATACTGGGCGGTGACTTCCGACGTTCCGGCTAGTGTACCGCTGGCCGACGAGGACGTCCCGTTACATTGGCTCTCCGGCTACGAATCGAACATCCGTCCCGTCGCATTGACTCTCCGGCGAAGGTATCGGCACATTGGCTTTCTGACGAAGGTACCGTCACACTGGCTCTTCGGCAAAAGAAGAATCGAAGAAGGTGGATTTTTGCTCGGACTTCGGAGTGAAAGTTACCATATTAATTTACCTGAAAAAAGAAAATTAATTACGACTTTTGTGTCTAGACTTTCGTGTTGTGTTTGTGTACTAATTTTCCCCACTTTCCTTTTTCTATGTTTTAATTTTAATATATTGTATTATATCAACCATCCCCATTTCGACACACTATACCGTACAATTTCACAACTTAATACACTTCAATCACCCTAACACACATTTTACAGACAATAAAACGATCGACGCTACTACTGCTGGTTACAAATGTAATCGGTTCCCGATGCTTTAGTAGCGAAGGCATTACATTCATAAACTTAGTACCCATTTCTACTTATTATCACAAAAATACTTTCAGTACCCTATACTATTAATACTACAGCCCTACAGACATCACCTACTCTACGGCTTGTCTAACCGACAGCTTCATAAACACTCGAGGTTTTGGGATTTAAACCATTGGTTATTCCAAATCTCGTTTGTTAACACACCCTTGGCTTCGGAGAATATCCTTACTCAAGATACTACGCTCTTAGCTCGTATTTCTTAGGCTTTCGAAGCCGACTACAAGATTACGCTAGCTAAGTATACTTACAAACATTACATACATTAAACTTTCAATTTTTTTACATAAATTACACTACTATACAATTATTCTACGTACTTACCATATAGTTTATTTTCTCCAATGTTATTTGCATATAATTATTTGAAATGTAATACCTACTGTAATAATTTTGTCTTCAACGTAAATGACACTATTTTTTCCATGTTGACATTGTCAGACGTTGTCACATTATTTTATTTTATTCGAACAATTTTCTTTCAAACTAAGAAAAGGTTGTATACCGTACTTTTTCTGCAAAAATTACTATAGATATTTCACATCTTTACCCCTACCACTTGCTTTTTTACCCACCTTAGGACTATTTTTAAATACTTTTTTCAATTTAGATCTTTTATTTTGGATAATTTAATCATTCTAATTCACATAATTTCATTATTTTATCTATACTGTGGAAATATATCTGTATAAAATGTATTATATGTACCTATATAAAATGTAATAAATGTATATTAAACGAGTCATTGCATGATAATATAAAACACGCTGGCTCTAATTAATTTATTATCACCTACTTAATTTTAAATACTTACGTAACACATTTGTTACTTTTACCATAATTTACTTAATCATTTTATTTCCGGAGTAGTGCGGTCGAAGACACTTTAAAATAAGCCTAATTCACTAACCAATATTTTACATGCTCATACTTACCTTTTTTCATGAAACGTGCGGTTAATAACACGAAAAAATAAGCCTCGATTAAACTTATTTAACCAAACCACCTACTTTGGGTGTTATATAACACAATTTTGTGTTGCGTCTATTTAACGCATCTGTATCGTATGATACGTGGCTACATTTAGCTTCTTAACACTTGTATTATAGTTATCACTGTGCGGTTCTAGCAACACATTAAAATAAGCCTTATGCTACATCTATTAGCGGGTAGTGACTACAATAAGCCTACACTATTGTTAAGGTAGTTTCTTGAGAAGTATTCCATTATATAATACTCCTCTCGTATGTTTCTGTCTCGATTAAGTTATTAAATTTTTAATCAAGACTTTGTTTGCGGATGTATGTTAGTTGTTTGAATGATGATTGCATGAGCTGATGAAACTATCTTAAACACTCATTTCCATATTGTAATATATATCCATTTGAACCATATTTAGTTTAGTAATATTTTCTTCACAGTATAGATAAATTCAGTAACTTCAACTCACATTTATTTAATTTTATTTTTATTATTGTTTACTTGTTTGTAACTACCTACTTACTTTTTAATTAATTTAAATGCGAAACGACATATTTAACATTACCTTATTGTTAGTAAAAAAAAATCCTGAGAGTTTTTTTTTTGCGCCGGCCGCCCCGGTATTGTAACGATGTCGTTTCATACCAGTCATTATTGATGGTTAAAAACTCAATAATGGCTGGAAACTCTATAGTTCTACATACTGGCCATCAAGTTCTACATACTGGCCATCAATTTTATCTAATCCTATCCTGTTCTTTTCAAATTTAAATTCAAATTCTTCGCTCCACGTGCCCTATTCAGCATTTGTGACAGTCCTACTTAAATAATCAAACTGAACAGAGCTCACGTGCGAGCTAGCGTATCAAAATGTATAAGTGAAATGTGTTAATTGTATTAAATAGCCAATAATTAGTTATAGTGACAGTTCCTATTCTTCATATTCTTTAATATTTCTAATTTACCATATTTAATAAAACAACCCAAGTGATGAAACAATCTTTTATTACTACAACATCTACTAGTTGAATACTGGGCGGTGACTTCCGACGTTCCGGCTAGTGTACCGCTGGCCGACGAGGACGTCCCGTTACAAAGCTAACAAATTAGCTATTTTTGTCCTAAACCTATTTGGAAGATACATAGTATCTGAGGTCAAAGTAAAATAATTAATAAAATTATTAATGTCGAAATATAAAAAAATGTCACTATGACAACTAATCAAATTAAATAAGTATGATTGTTTTATATTTATTGCGCCCTACTTAAATTGCTTGCATATGGAAATGAGCTGATTACCAATTTACAGCCGGTGTCCGCCTGTAATTTTAATAAAATGTTTATATTTTTCAAAATATGATTTTTCTTAACTTCGGAGCTGTCCCCACATAAAACTTTATGCAACAGTATACTATGTACAATATATTTAAATGATTTACCTGGTGTACATATATTTATTAATTCTTTGTGAAATCTGTTTTTCATAATAAATCCTAACCCCCGGCCTAGTATATCTGAAAAAATTATAGTTTTTACAGGTTTTATATGTTTTGAGTCACATTATGTAGCTGGTTTGAAAGAGAATTTACCATAATTACAATGCAAAGTTTTTTGAGTTTCTGTGTAGGATGATGATGAGTGACAGGGGCTCTGTGATATTTAAAAAATTTCCACTGCTGTGAATATTGTCATGAACTGACGGTGCAATAATAGTTTGACTGTTAATTAGCGAGTCGTATCTCTCTGAATTGTACCATTTCCAAAACATACAAAGTTCGGGCCCCTCCAGATAATATGATACGGTTGAATCATTATTTAATTTTGTAAAATATACCTAAAATAATATAAATAATAGCCCCATATCCAACCACAATAAAGCAATTTTTTTTTTACTTTTAGTAATTTTTTATGAGTAGGTACTATTTAACGCGGCGACTATAAACTTTTCGGGGTACCAAAATTACTAGGTGAGCGACTCGCCAATCTAACCTAACCTAAACCTATTTTTTCGGCTACTTACTTAGTACCCATTTTTTCCGCTACTTAGTACCAATTTTTGTGACCCCAACCTATAAATTTTTTGTCACTCGGTTTATTATGTTCCTTTTTTATTATTTTTTAATATTACAAAATGTAATAAAATCTCAATTAGGTACTTAGTTGAAACTTGTAGGTATAAAAAGTTCAATTTTAGATGCTAATGACGATAAATACTAATTCGTGAGGAGTTTTCAATCATTTAATCATACGTAATTTTTAGTCACTCGGTTTATTATATTCCTTTTGTATTATTTTTTAATATTACAAAATGTAATAAAATCACAATTAGTTGAAACATGTAGGTATAAAAAGTTCTATTTCAGATACTGATGACGATAAAATTAAATACTAATTCGTGAGGAGTTTTCACTGAGTGTCTAAAGTTGAACTTTTTATACCTACATGTTCATATAGTCAGCACTTTTATAACTTTGACCTTCATACAAGAGCAACAAACTTGAAATGAGGTTCTGGTCTGTGCTTATTATTTACTATTTTGATGATAATTTCAGCATTTTAAACTTGTCCATGGATCCTCAAATACAGGCTTGAAAATAAGCTGAAATGTTACCAGAAAAGGATGTTACGACAGTGTTAGCTTCGCGCTCGACTTGGCAGATTTTCGAAATAAAAGTTGTTTTTTATCTTTTGCTTTGCTTATGCTCATTTATTCCATGCTTTTTTTAAGATAAGTATTAGTCAAAATACGTTTAAGCGTTTTGCTGAATCCAGCTAGTAAAACGGGATACGCGAGCGTTGACTCCAGGGAAGTTAGGTTGAGCGCAGCCACGGCCCCAGGAGCAGACACCAACCACGACCCCGTTGTGGTAGAGCGGGCCGCCCGAGTCACCCTGGCACTGGTCGCGACCACCAACATCCAGCCAGCCCGAGCACAGCATGTTGTCGGTGATGATGTTATTGACCGCGGCGTAACGAGCTCTGCAGGTGGCTTGGTTCACAGTCCAGATTTGGACGTGCCTTAGCTGCTCAGACAGTGGTCCACCTTGCTATAAACAAATACAAAATAAATATGAGCACCAGCAAGAGATGATGTATGTAGTAGTATGAACTGCCAGCCTGATAAATAATGTATAAAATTGATGTTATTACTTGCAAACATGTAAGTATACAAAAAACAAAATACAAAATACTTTATTTGCTTTTAAATAGGGTAGGTACACATGAATGTTGGTCTCAAATATAGAAATAAATAGTAGCTTTGAATCTATTTAACCATATATAACAGCATGCAAAAAAACCATAACAGGTAATCATCATAGAGCTAAACATAATTTTCACAAACCAAATGAAAATGAAATTATAAATACCCAATTTTAATTTTAATTATAATAATACATACAGATGTGGCGCCCCATCCGGCAGCCCAGACAACTTGGTTGTCACCAAGGTTATAGTTGGCGCCAGCAACGCTTGCAGCGCGGACGACATTGTTGAAGTTAATGCTGGAAGCTGTACGAATGACGGAAACATCGTTGTCAAAGGTTCTAGAATTGTAGCTGTGGTGGTTAATAATTTGAGCAGTGTTCAAAACAACACCACCGCTGTTGGCATTCGTGGAGCCGACACGGCAGCGCCATCTGGCTGCAGCATCGCCACTGTTAACGGAAACATACATAATTAATTCTAAATACAAATTATCGGTACACTTCCACATAAATATTATGTCCTTAACTTACATAGTGCAGTGAGCAGCAGTGAGGATTGTTCTAGTGTTGATGATCGAGCCACCGCACGATTGTCTATGGTTGGTAGTGCCCCATGAGAACAGCAATGAGGCCATCTCAGGGTATTGGTTGATGGTCGTGACAGACCCACCAACAATCCTCTGAGGGTTCCTTGGCACGGCTGAAATGAACAAAGTATTATGAAGTGGCTTAGTTGAAATAATAGTAGATTGTATCCTAAGGGAGCAAAATAATATTTTAACGGCGAAGGCGCTTTTTTGAATCCAGAGCGAAGTAAGGGATTCAAAGTACTTCTCCCGAGCCAAAAATATATTATGCGCCCGAGTGATACACTTGACTTTCGAAAACTTTTTTCAAAGAATAAAAACTCTTTGGTCGGGCTGACGACGGGAGTTAAAAATTAAAAAAGAACTGAAATCTTAAAAGCACTAGTGCGGAAAAGTGGCACTTTCCGCACGATTTTGCTGCTTGGAAAACGCTCTTTTCGAGAAAGTGCATTGTAAAGATAATTGCTTCGCACTTTTAAAAGAGGATTCAAAACTCATTACTGCCCGCTAAAAGTTTCTTAAAGAAAACACCGAGTCGTCCTTTTCGAATAGATGGGATTAAAACGCATTTATTGTGTAAATGAACGACTTAAGAGTTCATATAAGATTTTTAATTTTAAGATTAAAATTGTGGCGTAATGATAAACATTTTTTTTTCTGGATTTAATTTTTCAGGAGAATAAAAAGAAAAGAATTTTTGAAATAAAAAAACATTACCAGCAACAGCCGTTAAAGCCAACACAATCAAAGCTAACACACGCATGGTTCTGCAATGCAATGCAACGAAACTGTAAGTGCTTAGAGGCGCACTGTTCATTTTATATGAAATCTTATCTTAATCCAAAAATCCTGAATGCATTTAGTACTTCCTTTAATTACTTGCTATATTATATCTCAATTCTGAAGCATAAATTCAATGATTGGATATTTGTATTCCATTGCCAAATAAAACTGATAGCAAATTTTAGAAAAAAAGGCGATGGGCAAAGAAATATTGAAATCAGCTAATCACTTGAATTAAACATTTCTTGTTTGGTTATGTATTTGGTATTTCTCTCGTAAATGCTTATACATAAAACTGAGTATCTTTTAAATCATATATTATAGCAAGTGTAAGAAAAAATATTTTCATAATATTCATGAGTCGTTTTCATGACTCATTCGTTGTTATGACTCATTTTCATGAGTCGCCATCAAATATAGCGAATCGGGCGAGGTATTTAATATTGCGGAGCAGAATTAAATTTCAATAATTTCGGAACACTCAATGAGGTAAAAATATCAGAAAGAATAGATTATCAATAGTATCAACGCAGTCAGGGTGACCTGATTAAAAAGATGTAAACATTTGTGGAAAATATACTTTACATCATACTGCTCAGTAACTAGGATTTACTAGTATGGTAAGTAAGAGGCTGTGTAAGTTGGCATGTGCAACACAGTGTATTGTTTAGATAGAACGCGTTCCATTTTCAAATAACTTTGCAATTCAAGCAGGTGAATGCTTTAATTGTAAAGTAACTTTACCATTCAAGCTATGCAAAACTCCTTGGTCAAACAATATTTTTTACATCATACTGCTCGGTAACTAGGATTTACTAGTAAGGTAAGAGGCTGTGTAAGTTGGCATGTGCAACACAGTGTATTGTTTTACAAGTTTTGGCAAATTTTGAATAAATATTTTCTCTCTTATAAAAGAATCATTTTGTCATAACAATATAAATGTTTTATTTACCTCGCATGAATGATGTAAAGTAGAATGCTTACCTCGGTTGCAAGTAGCTATTATACCCTCGAGCTATATTCGCCCTCGCTCGTTTCGCTCGCTCGGGCGTCTAAATATCTCGGGTGCACTCGATCCTTTAGCGCCCTTTGCGAGCTGCGCTCGCACGTGCGCCAAATTGGATCTTGTTCTGTAATAGCTCGCTTACGTTCCTTGTGTAACAAACTACTATTACATCATACTGCTCGGTAACTAGGATTTACTAGTATGGTAAGTAAGAGGCTGTGTAAGTCGGTATGTGCAACACAGTGTATTGTTTAGATAGAACGTTCCATTTTCAAATTACTTTGCAATTCAAGCAGGTGAATGCTTTAACTGTAAAGTAACTTTACCATTCAAGCTATGCAAAACTCCTTGGTCAAATTATATTTTTTTCATAAAACGATAAGAAAACTATTTACTGTTGAAAACAATGAAAATGGCGGCATTTCATCGAAGTGCCGCCATGTTTGTTCACTTGCGACGACTGTATTATAATTAAAAATAAGTACATTTAAAAGTTTTGGAAATAAATTTGAATAAATATTTTCTCTCTTATAAAAAAAACATTTTCTCATACCAATATAAATGTTTTATTAACCTCGCATGAATGATGTAAAGTAGAATGCTTACCTCGGTTGTAAGTAGCTATTACACCCTCGAACTATATTCGCTAGTCTAAATATCTCGGGTGCACCCGATCTATTAGCGCCCTTTGCGAGCGCAAACTGGATCTTGTTCTGTAATAGCTCGCTTACGTCCCTTGTGTAACAAACTACTATTAATTCTGAATCACACACATTTGAATTCGTTACCATTTTCACATTTAAGTTGTCAATAACGATTTTGACATCTATAGTTAATTACTTATACATAAGTTATTGTAATTGAATCTGTATGTTATAGACTTAATGTATATTTTCCACAAATGTATATCACGCCACACGCAGCTCTTTTTGATCACCCCATTTATTGAAAAGTCGCTGCTCTTATATTTATGGCAAAATTGTATGTGCTGATGTTATTGACTTTATTTAGTTTATCGAATTTATTGAAATTTCATGATGCTCAGAAATATATCTCGCCCGCTTCAATATAATGTATCTGATACGCCATACGAATTAACTTTGGAACACCCAACGCGTTAAAAGTATCAAAAAGCATAGATTGGTAAAGCTATAGACGCAGTTAGGGTGGATATAAAGATCTAAGCATTGTGGAAAATACACCATGTTTCTGCTACACACAGTTTAAAAGGTTTGTTTAAGTTGTCTATAACTATTTTGACAACTATTGTGACTGACTGACTGTATGTAACAAGACTTAAGGTATATTTCCCACAAATGTTTAGTTCTTTTGGATCACTCAGTCTCGCTGCTCTTATATTTATGGCAAATTGTATGTTCTGATGTTATTGACTTTATTTGAATGATGCTTGAAAATGTTTGAGTACATTGCCCGCTACGATATATCGGATGGCGACTATACATACGATTGGCTGGCGTGATAAAAAGGACGACAAATTGTCTATTTTTGGATTATTATTTTTGCATTTAATGTGAATAATGGATTTCATTATCTTATTTCTTATCTTATCTTTAATAATTATGAACTAGCTTTCCGCTTGTGACTTTGGCCGCGTGGCAAGATGATTTTTTCCCTTGGAAATGAGATATTTTTCCGGGGCAAATGTAGCTTTTATGCTTTTTTAGACCTTAAGTCTATCTCTGTGCCTTTCATCCAGATACCAAGCGTTTTGCCGTTTGAAGTAACAAAGTTCCAAACTTATGCGTTTTATTATTTGTATGATATTGGAAGTGAATTCCGATTTAAATTATAATTTGGTTTTCTCTGAATAGAAAATGACTAACTGTGTCTGAACGAAACACCACAATTAGTTTTCGAAGATTAAGTTTATAAGCAGCTCATTATCTTGCATGGTCTTGAGACATTAAAAAACAGTAAAAAACACGAAAATTTCATATATTATCCATATCCATTTAAAAGTAAGAATTTATTTATTTCGTGTAGTTTCAATGTTTTTAGGGTTTGAAACATTGAAACTACACGAAAAAAATAAATTCTTACTATTATAAATTATTAATTATTGAAATACAAGCATCCGTTTTTTTCCGGATCGATAAAATTCAGTGTAGTGCACAAACGCCCTATATGTGAAAGTGCGTTTTTTTGTTTGTCCGTCTTGCATGAAAAAACGCAGCAACGGATCGACGTGATTTCCGGTATGGGGATATATCATAGACTACTTTTTATCGCGGTAAATATCATATTCCCTTTAGATAAGGTCATGTGGTCCACGCGGGCTAGTACTTATAAATTTTAATGATCTGGGCCCCGATCTCGGTAATTCTATGACGCATTAATCAAGTGTACGTGCAGTTGAAGTGCAGTTGACGTGCAAAACCGTTTTTAATAACGCGCCTTTGACAGTGCGACATCGTTTTCTGTTCCGATGATAATCTTTGGAACTAAAACAGTTTTCATACGACAGTCTATTTTGACAGATAATTTCGTATTGCAAGTGGTTCCTCTGTCACGGATTGTCACCGGATCAGACAGGATTGTAGGACTATAGGTTTGCGTGACGTGTGCATCGTTATGTCATTACGGCAGTACGAAGTTCCCAAACGCGATGAAGACGCGCTGCATATAATTACGGCGATTGGCCCGCAGCACGCGCAAAAACTAGAGTTGCAATAATCATCTAAGATTAAATATGACAAAAAATTGACAAAGATTTCAGTCGTCATATTTATTTTATAACTGGCAAGTACGGAAATTTAAAGGAGTTGGTACATTTTTGCTAGCTAAAAACTTGCTAAACTATTACGACTTAGTACAAAAAATCCTTTCCACTATAGTGCCACAATCTTTTTTGTTCCGGTGGCCAAAATGTAAAACTAACGTGTTTCTTTTAATGTAATTTTGTTGTCAAGTGGATGTACAACCATGCATGACTGTATACTTAAAAAAAAAAAAAGTAGGTGCATAGCGCCTGATAGCGCCGCTGTCACCGGAACATAAAAGATTGTGCCACTGTACCTACTTGAATTATGAATTTCAAATGATGTTCATTGTATTAAAAATAGAACACGGATATTTTGCAGTTGTCATCATTGCAGGGTTTTTTTTTATACACAACCGGGTAGCACTTAGCCTTCATCACACCTGGTGATAAGCGGTGATAAGGCTGAAGGTGGAAGCGCACTACTCCCGGAATCCTCAATCACTGAGGAACTGACTATATTATCTCTAACTGCCGGAACACAATAATGCTGAAAACATCATTGTTATGGCGTCTGACTTGTATAAGATGGTGGTAGCTAGCCAGGCGGACTAAGAACATGACCTACCACCAACCAAACCGAATACAAATATGTACCCCCACTGGGAACCGAACCCGGGACCTCTGGGTCTGAAATCGGTAGTATGAACCACTAGATCACAGTGCGGTTAAAAGAGGGTTTGAGGTTAAGGCGGTACCCTGATGGGTAGCCCTCAGAGATTTTTATTTATAAGTTGCTAAGAGAAAAGGATTTTTATAAACCTTTACGAGGATTTTTAGGGCCCATAGTTAAGTATTTTAGAAGGTATCGCTACATTCCCTCATAGTCATTCGTAAAAGTAGATAGCAAATGTGTAAAAAACAGCCACTTTTGACAGTGTTGCTATCTACTTCTAGCAGGGACTCCGAGGGAATGTAATGATATCGTCTAAAATTACTAGACTATGGGCCCTAAAAATTCCATGTAAAGTTTCATTAAAATTGTATAATAGAAGTACAATTTAAATAAAATTCACCGCGGCACCACTTTCGGTCATGCAGGGTACCGCCTGACATGAGCCAACTAGCGCCAATCGATTTTATTTTTATTTCTTTTTATTAAGCCCAATTTCTAAGTTGTACCAGTAATTGTGTCTGAAAATCCATGGCTGACACGTGCAATGCAATCTACTTTTATCATACACAACGTCCCTTGCTGAATCACAAACCATAACTACGTAATGTCAATCAAGACAAAGCAATCAAGAATGCGAATCTGATTCCGTTTCCGACGGTTCGTGAATCAGGGGGCTGGTCAATTTAGCTACCTGCGGGCCAATCGCCGTAATTCTATGCAGCGCGTCTTCATCGCGTTTGGGTCTTGACGTTTGACTTCGTATTGCCGTAATGACATAACGACGCACACGTCACGCAAACCTATAGTCCTACAATCCTATCTGATCCGGTGACATCCGTGACAGAGGAACCACTTGCAATACGAAATTAGCTGTCAAATTAGACTGTCGTATGACAACTGTTTTAGTTCCAAAGATTATCACCGGAACAGAAAACGTTGTCGCACTGTCAAAGCCGCGCTTTATCAAAAACGGTTTTGTACGTCAACTACACTTTAACTGCACGTACACTTGACTAATGCGTCATAGAATTACCTCGATCGGGGCCCAGTACCCGTAGTGTAAGTTTTTATGTCAAGCAAACGCAAACTATTTCGATTCCGTATTTATGTCAATTTGTATGAAAACTATATAAGCTCGCTACTCGCCGCTAGAGGCGCTAATACAGTTTACATACAAATTGACATAAATACGGAATCGAAATAGTTTGCGTTTTATGACATAAAAACTTACACTACGGGCACTGGTCATTTTCCTATCTAGACCATACAATAATCCTAGTGACAGACAATTTGACATTACGTAGTTATGGTGTATGATTCAGCCAGGGAAGTTGTGTTTGATAAAAGAAGCTTGCATGTGTCAGCCATGGATTTTCAGATGTTAGTGCTAAAAAGTTAACTTTGCAAAAAATCCTTGATCAAGGATTAAAGTGAAATGAGTGCAAAAAGATCCATCAATGGATCTTTGCAATGGACAATGTTAGTGCTAAAAAATCCACTTTGCAAAAAATCCTGGAACAAGGATTAAAGTGGACATAAGGCGGACATAAGACTTTGCAATGGATTTAAGTGGATCGAGGGCTCATTTCTGGGGCGTTGAAGGATTAAAGATCCAGCACGTGACAAAAGAGTGAACTCTGCAACCATTTACTAGATAATTATGTGATGTATGTAGGTATGTGATCAAAAGAAAAAAAAACACCAGTGACTGATATAACTGTGGGTGAAGCAAAACAACTTTAGCACCACTTACCATCAGGTGTGATGGATGAAGGCTAAGTGCTACCTCGTTGTGGATAAAAAAAAACTTTAATAAAATCATAATACTTTGAAAGTTTTCGATTGTTCAGAAACAAAATAATACCGTAATATCATGCACACTACTACGGTTGAATTAACTGCAAAACAAGAGTGCTGCAGCAACTATTTTATAGAAATGGCAATAATAACAATCTAAAAGTGTAAAACTTTTTGGCAATCACTAATTATACGATTTTTTTTTTGACCAAACTGGACTTTGATGCATTTACATCGCTACATAAGTAATTGAATGATAGCCATGATAAAATTAAAGATACGAGATCAGCGCTTACGCATGTTATCTGTACTGTAATTGGGTATTTGACTGTTGTTAAAATGTAGATATTTAATTATGACATTATTCAATAACAAATGTGAAAAAAGAAATTCAATCTGAATTATGACAAGCAAATTAGGGATGTGAATTTTTTTTTTCTTGCGGTAAATCGAAAGATCATATACCTATAAGTTTTGTAACAAAGTATTTTTATTTTTATTTTTTTTGCAATAATTCAAAAGTTATTTCGAAATAAAAATTAGTTTTTGAATCCAGAACCGAAGACACTCTAAAACAGCTCCCGAACAAACACGAGCGCGTGTGACGTCATAATGTTAACTTTCACTCATTGCAGTTTAAACTGACATAAGTCAATGATGTTTGACATAAGTCAATGATGTAGTACAGTGTTGGTTGTTCTATATACTCAAATACATACATATTGAAATGTCGAACCTAAAAAGTTATCGTTCTTGTTTCGTACCCATGTGTACAAATACTACAAAAAGAACTATTAGACAAAAAATGATTTTAAATGTTCCCCAAGACCATGAACGTTGGAACAAATGGTTCCAAGCAGTGAACCGTCATAAACCCAAAACAAAATCGTTTTTTTTGTTGTGAAGATCATTTCGATGTAAGTATTTCCTAACACCATTTTTATTAGGTAAGTAATTATTATTTATCCTAGTGTATAATCAAATAAGTAGAGTTCAGTCAATATTTTTTTATCTGGACTCCAAAACAAATACACTCTGCTTTTTACTTCGATTGCAAGGAAATAAAACAAGGATTAAGCATATACAAGAAACTTTAATTAATTTTAATTTCAACAATTCGTCAAAATAGCTTAACAAAACACACTCCGCAAACGTGTTTACGTTTTTTTTGGTTCTTCCAAATCATAAAACTTTCGTAGTTATGTGCCGAGATAGATTTTCTTCAACTTAGACGGCAATATATCTGTTCAAATACATTTTTCGCACTTCTTTCCATTAAAGTCTCAGGCGAAATCATTATTTGTTCGTCACTATTACTACTCGAAGACATTGTTTAATAACTTTCATATAACTTATTGAATTTTATACCGCAACACAACAAATTTTATTACTTATTAGTTTCTAGTTTTGTTTGACTAACTAATTAGCTTCCCGCCACTCTTTTTTTTTTTAATTTTCCACTATGTGACGTTCGACTAATGGTCTGAGCCGTAATGCCAAGTTATTTAAAATTTTTGCGTTTTATTTTTTTAAGTAAATGTACGCCCTGCATTAATCCTTATTATGTATTTAGATAGTAATTCATATGTCGTAATTAAATTAAGATATAACCTATATTTCATAAAAATAATATCACGTAAATGAAGGTGTATTGTGTAGTCTTAAAAGAGGTTACTTTTTGCACAAGAGCATAAAATCCATTTTATGCAGCCTTACTAGAATAAAAAATTTCAAGCTTAGGTAGTGGTTTTTAACCGACTTCAAGAAAAGTAGGTTCTCAATTTGATCTGTATTGTATGTATGTATGTATGTATGTTTGTCCGCGATCATCTCGCGTTTGGCCGAACCGATTTTGATGCGGTTTTCAGGAAAGTATTTGTTACATTTAGGAGAAGGTTTTAGTATATAAACCGACTTCGAAAAAGGAGGTTCTCAGTTTGATCCGTATACAGGGTTAATTTTTGAACACCATCCAAATTTTGAAAGTTGTTCACTTACAGATTCTGAGACGAGCTTAAAAATTTGGATGGTGTTCAAAAATTAACCCTATATGTATGTAAGTACCTATATTTGTCCGTGATTAATAGTGATTATCTCACGTTTGGCTGAACCGATTTTGATACGGTTAATAAAAATGATAAAAAATCCAAGATGGCGGCCAACCTTTTTGTTTGTGGGCCGATTTTGATGAAACTCGATTTCTAGTAATATTTTGACAAGAAAACAGCAACGCAATGTTAAAAAAATGAAAAATCGAGATAGCGGCCAACTTTTTTGTTTGTGAGCCGATTTTGATGAAACTCGATTTCTAGTACTATTTTGACAAGAAAACAGCAACACAATGTTAAAAATATTAAAAAATCCAAGATGGCGGCCAACTTTTTTGTTTGTGGGCTGATTTTGATGAAACTCGGTTAATGCTACTATTTTGACAGGAAAATAGCAACGCAATGTCAAACATGATAAAAAATCCAAGAGGGCGGCCAAATTTTTGTCTGTTGGCCGATTTCGATGCAACTCGATTTCTAGCATGACCAACCAAAACGCGATATGATATGATAAGTTATCCGGTTTAACTGTCAAAAGACTATGGGTTTTGACGTTTGAATGTCAATAAATCGCTTTATCATCATGCGATACATATCGAGTTTTGGATGGTCATGCTAGGCTTACAGACTGATTATACGATCGATTTAGTATGGGAAGTCCAAAAATTTTGGTCGTATTTCGACCCATGTTTCTAGAAGAAAGTTGTTCACTTACCGATTCTGAGACGAGCTTAAAATTTTGGATCGGCCAACAAACAAAAATTTGGCCGCCATCTTGGATTTTTTATCATTTTTGACATTGCGTTGCTATTTTCCTGTTAAAATAGTAGGAATAACCGAGTTTCATCAAAATCAGCCCACAAATAAAAAAGTTGGCCGCCATCTTGGATTTTTTTATATTTTTAACAGTGTGTTGTTGTTTTCTTGTCAAAATAGTACTAGAAATCGAGTTTCATCAAAATCGGCCCAGAAACAAAAAAGTTGGCCGCCATCTTGGATTTTTTAATATTTTTAACATTGCGTTGTTGTTTTCTTGTCAAAATAGTACTAGAAATCGAGTTTCATCAAAATCGGCCCACAAAAAAAAGTTGGCCGCCATCTTGGATTTTTAATTATTTTAACATTGCGTTACTAATTTCCTGTCAAAATAGTACTAAAAACCGAGTTTTATCAAAATCAGCCCACAAACAAAAAAGTTGGCCGCCATCTTGGATTTTTTTATATTTTTAACAGTGCTTTGTTGTTTTCTTGTCAAAATAGTACTAGAAATCGAGTTTCATCAAAATCGGCCCAGAAACAAAAAAGTTGGCCGCCATCTTGGATTTTTTTATATTTTTAACATTGCGTTGTTGTTTTCTTGTCAAAATAGTACTAGAAATCGAGTTTCCTCAAAATCGGCCCACAAACAAAAAAGTTGGCCGCCATCTTGGATTTTTAATTATTTTAACATTGCGTTACTCTTTTCCTGTCAAAATAGTACCAAAAACCGTTTTTCATCAAAATCAGCCCACAAACAAAAAAGTTGGCCGCCATCATGGATTTTTTAATATTTTTAACAGTGCGTTGTTGTTTTCTTGTCAAAACAGTACTAGAAATCGAGTTTCATCAAAATCGGCCCACAAACGCAAAAGTTGGCCGCCATCTTGGATTTTAATTTTTTTTAACATTGCGTTACTCTTTTCTTGACGAAATAGTACCAAAAACCGAGTTTCATCGAAATCAGCCCACAAACAAAAAAGTTGGCCGCCATCTTGGTTTTTTTAACATTGCGTTACAGTTTTCTTGTCAAAATAGTACTAAAATCAAGTTTCATCAAAATTGGCCTACAAAAAAAAAAGTTGGCCGCCATCTTTGATTTTTATTTTAACATTGTCGATATTTGACGACCTCCGTGGCCGAGCGGTGTTCGCACCGGTTTTCAAGGTGCCGCTATCTCTAGAGGTCCCGGGTTCGATCCTCGGTCGGGTAAATATTGTAAACGAACTTTTCAATATTTCCTTTTCCATAACACTATTAAGTGCTCGAGCTACTATAATTTGGTATTTTAACAATATATGTGATGGTGACTAATATTTAATAAAAGAAGCTAAAGCCTAAATATAAACCTATTAAAAAAAAGTGCTATTTTAAAAAGGACCATGGTCAAAGAATATATACACTTACGCGAAAAGAAACGACACTTAAGCATGTGTGCACGTAAAATCGCTTGCGGCTATGTGTGGGTGTCTGGATGTGAGCGGGGACCGTGAGAGGCGCGCGGGGCGGGGAACAGGCAGTCGGTGAATGCCTTGGCCTAGGGCTGGCGCAATCTTCATACATTCAAATAGGAACTACTAGTAAGCCAAAAAATGCGAAAGTTGTTAAAATTCAGTCGATAATAAATAATTATTGAGAGGACAAATTTTTATTTGGGCGATTATTGATTCACTCACTCAGTATTTTTGTCGCTTATTTAGTATTTTCTTTGGACGATTTAATATTTTATTCGGACACTTGGATTAACTGTGTCCCACTGTTAGTAGCTTATTTTACGTATATTTTTATTGTTATTATAGCCTTTACTATTCCTCAATAAAAAACTGCATGTCATTTTAATATTTTTTTTTTATAAAAATTGTAAATTGATATAATATTTCAATGTAATTTTAGATTTGATCATATGAATTAATTTAAATATATTATATAAAAGAGAGATTATATAATTAAATATAAATTCAGTATATTAAGGACCCCTTATAGGGTAAAGGCCTCCTCCCCTCCATTTCACTCCCAAGTTTTTCTGTTCTATGCTTTTGTATTCCAATCTCTTCCGATTACTTTTACTGTCTCATCAATCCATCTTTCTTTTGGTCTACCTCTTTTTCTTTTATAAGTTGGTCCTGTCCAAGTAGTTAGGTACTCTTTGTGTCCATTTTTCTTTGTCCATCCGTGCTATGTGGCCGGCCCACCTCCATTTCAGTTTTTTTGCAATGTTTTAAGGCGTCAATTACATTTGTAGATTTTCTTATGTCTATATTTATTTTTCTGTATTTCCTTTTTATGTTCAGTATTCTACGTTCCATAGACCTCTGACATACCTGTATTTTCTTGTTTGTGTTGTTATTATATATCCAGGTTTGGCAGCCGTATGTAAGACAGGGTAGGAGACACGAATCTAGAATTTTCTTTTTGAGTCTCATCGGAAGTTTTGATTATAAAATGTCTTTGTTGCTCCAAAACTTGTTCCATGTGATGTTAGTTCGTCTTTTTAGTTCATCTTGATGTCTATATGAAGAAAATGATACTTGTTTACCAAGATATATATATGTATTCCTGAACATATTCTAATAAAGTATTTTCGACTCGAATGGGTATATTAGTCATTCGTAAATTGTCGCTAGTTTAGTTAATTTTTCGTAATCAAAATATAACGCTGCTCGGTTTCTTATTTAAGTATTTTATTATCTGTCGTACATATTTTATTTTGTCGGAAATTTTATTATATTCCATTTGTAAAGATATTTAATAAATAAAAGTTGATTGAAAATTGAACGTGTCTTTCATTAACTAAATGTTCTTACACAAGTTTACATTATATAACATCCTATGTGTAATCTTCTTTGGCATACCTAAATCTTTATTCCATTTCGGTATCAACCCTAGCGCCGGCTAAATGTCACCGGCGATCGAACTCTCACGTACAGGGAGTGTCACCGCTGTGCCATGGTTGACCACGTAAACTCTGTGGTACTGTTGGAAAATAGTTTAAACATTGTGACGTCACAGCTAATCGTGGAGCGTTTATAGTCGGGTGATCTTTTTTCAAATTTCATCAATTTTTAATTGCTTATATTTAATTGAAAAAAAGTTTTTTTTAAGTTTTTCTATTAAATATCAATATTATCTATACTTATAATAAAACTGTAAACCATCCAATTCTGTACATTGAAAAGAAATAGAAAAAAATACCACCAGGGGTCTTCTTAAACGAAACAGATACCAAAAATATAGTTTTTGAATTTTTTGTCTGTCTGTCTGTCTGTTGTCCGCGTTTCACACAAAAACTACTGAACGGATTTTGATGAAACTTTTTTTGTTATACAGCTATTGGCTCTCGCCAACATATAGGCTATAATTTATTTTGAAGATCGTAATATCTGATGTGGAACCATAACAGTCCAGCCAAACTATGAGAGATATAAAAATACCGTCTTAAGGAAAATTTTTAAACGTGATGGGCACTTTCTATTGACGTACAAAGTTTGAAGGTCTGGTTCACCTGATGTGGAACCCTAGCAGCCAGGATAAACTATATGAGATACAAACATGGCGTCTTAAGAAAAGTTGTTTCACGTAATGAACATTTTCTATTGACGGAAAAATATCGAAGGTCTGGCACACCTGATGTGGAACCCTAGCAGCCCAGCTAAACTATAAGAGATACAAATCTATATCTATATCTATCTATCTTCTATCTATACTTATAATAAAACTGTAAACGATCCAATTCTGTACATTGAAAAGAAATAGAAAAAAATACCACCAGGGGTCTTCTTAAACGAAACAGATACCAAAAATATAGTTTTTGAATTTTTTGTCTGTCTGTCTGTCTGTTGTCCGCGTTTCACACAAAAACTACTGAACGGATTTTGATGAAACTTTTTTTGTTATACAGCTATTGGCTCTCGCCAACATATAGGTTATAATTTATTTTGAAGATCGTAATATCTGATGTGGAACCATAACAGTCCATCCAAACTATGAGAGATATAAAAATACCGTCTTAAGGAAAATTTTTAAACGTGATGGGCACTTTCTATTGACGTACAAAGTTTGAAGGTCTGGTTCACCTGATGTGGACCCTAGCAGCCAGGATAAACTATATGAGATACAAACATGGCGTCTTAAGAAAAGTTGTTTCACGTAATGAACATTTTCTATTGACGGAAAAATATCGAAGGTCTGGCACACCTGATGTGGAACCCTAGCAGCCCAGCTAAACTATAAGAGATACAAATCTATATCTATATCTATCTATATCTTCTATACTTATAATAAAACTGTAAACGATCCAATTCTGTACATTGAAAAGAAATAGAAAAAAATACCACCAGGGGTCTTCTTAAACGAAACAGATACCAAAAATATAGTTTTTGAATTTTTTGTCTGTCTGTCTGTCTGTTGTCCGCGTTTCACACAAAAACTACTGAACGGATTTTGTTGAAACTTTTTTTGTTATACAGCTATTGGTCCTCGCCAACATATAGGCTATAATTTATTTTGAAGATCGTAATATCTGATGTGGAACCATAACAGTCCAGCCAAACTATGAGAGATATAAAAATACCGTCTTAAGGAAAATTGTTAAACGTGATGGGCACTTTCTATTGACGTACAAAGTTTGAAGGTCTGGTTCACCTGATGTGGAACCCTAGCAGCCAGGATAAACTATATGAGATACAAACATGGCGCCTTAAGAAAAGTTGTTTCACGTAATGAACATTTTCTATTGACGGAAAAATATCGAAGGTCTGGCACACCTGATGTGGAACCCTAGCAGCCCAGCTAAACTATAAGAGATACAAATCTATCTATACTTATAATAAAACTGTAAACGATCCAATTCTGTATATTGAAAAGAAATAGAAAAAAATACCACCAGGGGTCTTCTTAAACAAAACAGATACCAAAAATATAGTTTTTGAATTTTTTGTCTGTCTGTCTGTCTGTTGTCCGCGTTTCACACAAAAACTACTGAACGGATTTTGTCGAAACTTTTTTGTTATACAGCTATTGGCCCTCGCCAACATAAATGCTATAATTTATTTTGAAGATCGTAATATCTGATGTGGAACCATAACAGTCCAGCCAAACTATGAGAGATATAATCTATACTTATAATAAAACTGTAAACGATCCAATTCTGTACATTGAAAAGAAATAGAAAAAAATACCACCAGGGGTCTTCTTAAACGAAACAGATACCAAAAATATAGTTTTTATATTTTTTGTCTGTCTGTCTGTCTGTTGTCCGCGTTTCACACAATCTATACTTATAATAAAACTGTAAACGATCCAATTCTGTACATTGAAAAGAAATAGAAAAAAATACCACCAGGGGTCTTCTTAAACGAAACAGATCCAAAAAATATAGTTTTTGAATTTTTTGTCTGTCTGTCTGTCTGTCTGTTGTCCGCGTTTCACACAAAAACTACTGAACGGATTTTGTTGAAACTTTTTTTGTTATACAGCTATTGGCCCTCGCCAACATATCTATACTTGTCTTCTTAAACGAAACAGATACCAAAAATATAGTTTTTGAATTTTTTGTCTGTCTGTCTGTCTGTTGTCCGCGTTTCACACAAAAACTACTGAACGGATTTTGTTGAAACTTTTTTTGTTATACAGCTATTGGCCCTCGCCAACATAAAGGCTATAATTTATTTTGAAGATCGTAATATCTGATGTGGAACCATAACAGTCCAGCCAAACTATGAGAGAAATAAAAATACCGTCTTAAGAAAAATTGTTAAACGTGATGGGCACTTTCTATTGACGTACAAAGTTTGAAGGTCTGGTTCACCTGATGTGGAACCCTAGCAGCCAGGATAAACTATATGAGATACAAACATGGCGTCTTAAGAAAAGTTGTTTCACGTAATGAACATTTTCTAATGACGGAAAAATATCGAAGGTCTGGCACACTTGATGTGGAACCATAGCAGCCCAGCTAAACTATAAGAGATACAAATCTATCTATACTTATAATAAAACTGTAAACGATCCAATTCTGTACATTGAAAAGAAATAGAAAAAAATACCACCAGGGGTCTTCTTAAACGAAACAGATACCAAAAATGTAGTTTTTGAATTTTTTGTCTGTCTGTCTGTTGTCCGCGTTTCACACAAAAACTATTAAACGGATTTTAATGAAACTGTTTTTGTTATACAGCTATTGGCCCTCGCCAACATATAGGCTAATAACTTATTTTGAAGATCGTAATATCTGATGTGGAACCATAGCAGTCCAGCCAAACTATAAGAGATACAAATATAGCATCATAAGAGAAGTTGTTCAGCGTAATAAGTATTTTCTTTTGACATACTATCTCGAATATTATTAATATGAAAGTGTGTTTGTTTGTATGTCCGTCTTTCACGTCAAAACGGAGCAACGGATCGACGTGATTTTTAGTATGTAGGTAGTTTAGGAGCTAGAAAGTGACATAGACTAAAAATATCACTTTACCTCGGGATAACGTAGTGTAGTATATGCGGGCGAAACCGCGGTCGGAAGGCTATGTTATGTAAATTTTTAATGTGCTAATATGTATCATAGCATTCATAGCGCTGTACTAATATATATTAAACTAGCTTTCCGCCCGCGGCTTCGCCCGCGTGGACTTCCCGACCTTATCCCGCGGGAATGTGACATTTTTCCGGGATAAAAAGTAGCATATGTTCCTCTCCAGGCTACAATGTATCTGTGTCCTAAATTTAAGCCATATCCGTTCAGCCGTTTTGGCGTGATTGAGTAACAAACATACAAACATCTAAACTTTCACATTTATAATATTATATAATATAAGTAGGATAAATAAATAAAAAAAAACAAAATAGCTTATTAGCCTTAAAAATTAAAAATGGTGCCGAAAGTCACTATTCCACGCGGACGAAGTCGCGGGCACAGCTAGTTGTTAATAAAGTTTTAAAAAAAAATTAAAAAAAAATATATAAATTTTTTTTCACATCACCAATTATGAGATAAGTACTTGATTGTGACTCTAGCTATCTCTTTCTAAAACGAAATTTTCTATGACGAGAGTATAGCGCAATAGACATGTGACATTACATTTCTATAGTGCTCTCCTTGTCTAACTAGAAAGTTTGATGCTCTATATATGCAAGAAAATGTGCAACATATTTGAAAATAAATACCTATGTTGTAGGTATTGCTACTAATTCAATGAACATTTTAAGTCAATAAAAAAAATCTGTCTAATACCTTACTTTCACATAATTCGGGGTACACATTTTAAATAATTAAGATTTTAATTCACTTTTATGCATTCACAATCAAATGCTACTCTGTAAATAAAGGAAAAAAATGTGATAGTAAAAAACCACCAGGCCTCCATCCATTCATTCAAACCCGCGTCCCTGGAAATCCGGTCCGATGGTGCTCTGACCAACTAAGTTACTGAAATGCTTTCGAGACTCATCGAATTCATCATTGTAAGGAAACCCTCGCATTCGAAAAAAATCCAATTCAATGACAATGATGAAGCTACGCTGGCATACAGCGTTAAAAAGTGAAAGCAAAATTATTGAGTAGTGTATGAGACACACACATAACTCGGTATTATTAAAACACTCGTGAGATACTATTAACAAATCTCGCCAAGCCCGTTTCTTAAACTCCCACTCGTGTTTCAATACCCCTCGTTATGCAACAGTCACATAAACTACTAATATAGACTCTATATAAGAGTTATAAAAATTTAAATGTCATAAAATATAATGATTTGACGCCCTCCGTGGCCGAGTGGTGTACGCGCCGGTTTCAAGGTGCCGCTATCTCTAGAGGTCCCGGGTTCGATCCCCGGTCGGGAAAATGTTGAAAGCGATCTTTTTAATATTTCCTCGGGTCTGGGTGTATGTGGTTATACCCGTCGTTGTTTCCAAATTCCATTATACTAGTGCTTAAGCTACTATAGCTTGGTATTAGAACAATGTATGTGATGGTGTCCAATATTCATTATGATTTATTTTATTATCAAAGACAACGTATATATAAGGTGAGGTGTTTTATTTAAAAACTTTACACAATCCCTAATAATATTGACTGTTGGTAAAATGTAGATATTTAATTATGACATTCAGAAATAATAGAATTCATCCAAATAATAGAATATATAAAAATAGAAATATAAAAAAATGAGATGTCTATTTTTGTCACAATATCTATTAAGTTTTGATTTAAAGAAATAAAGCGTGTATTACTATTATTTTTGACAAATATTAGTCATAATGCGTTTAGGCGTTGTTCTGAATCCATCCAGTAAAGCGGGATACGCGAGCGTTGACTCCAGGGAAGTTAGCTTGAGCGCAGCCACGGCCCCAGGAGCAGACGCCAACCACGTTCCTGTTGTGGTAGAGCGGGCCGCCGGAGTCACCCTGGCACTGGTCGCGACCACCAACATCCAGCCAGCCCGAGCACAGCATGTTGTCGGTGATGATGTTATTGACCGCGGCGTAACGAGCTCTGCAAACAGCCTGGTTCACGGTCCAGATCTGGACGTGTCTCAATTGCTCAGACGATGGGCCTCCTTGCTGCAGACAAAAATGGATTATGTATAACTACTCGTAAAAAGGAAAGCGGGCTTACATTTTCAACACTTCATATTTCGCTTCAATATTATTGTTATTGTAAACAAAAATAATTTAACAATGCTTACCGAAGTAGCTCCCCAACCAGCAGCCCAAACAACTTGGTTGTCACCAAGGAAATAGTTGGCGCCGGCAATGCTTCCAGCGCGGATGTTGTTGTTGAAGCCAATGTTGGAAGCGAGGCGAATGACGGAAATGTCGTTGTCCACGGTAGAGGGGTTGTAGTTGGGGTGGTTAATGATCTGAGCAGAGTTGTAGAGAACACCACCGCTGTTGGCATTGGTAGAACCGACACGGGTGCGCCATCTCGCTGGAGCGTCGCCGCTGTTAACGAAAAAAGACAAGTTTAAGACACCTATCAGACAAATTATCATTCAGATGTTTAGCTACTGAAACTTTTAAAGTTGGTTCGTCTAATATGTTTGTTTTGACGGGTTTCATTTACACTATGGTCTATGGTTGCGTTTCAATACGCGTTTTGATTATTGAAAGTTTAATAGCCTTACATGGTACAATGAGCAGCAGTGAGGATCGATCTGTTGTTGAGGATGGTTCCACCACATGCTTGCCTGTGGCCAGTGGTGCCCCATGAGAACAGCAATGCGGCAATCTCAGGATATTGGCTGATGGTCGTGACGGACCCACCAACAATCCGCTGAGGATTTCTTGGCACAGCTGAAACAAATTGTTTAAATAAATGTTTTGATGTTGCTTATTTGTTTACTTTTAGTTTAATTTAAAACAAAAAACTACTTAACAATTGGCTTTTCGAAGAGCATTCGCCCGGACAGTAAAAGGTCGTAGATTCGAGGCCCATTGGAGCTAGGTTTTTTCTGTTACTTTATTTTAATCTATATATATAAAATTCAAAGTCCTGACTGACTGACTGACTGACTGACTGACTGAGATATCAACGCACAGCCCAAACCGCTGAACCTAGAGACTTCAAATTTTGCACATAGATACGTTACACAGTGTAGGCATCTACTAAGAAAGGATTTTTGGAAATTCCACCCCTAAGGGGGTGAAATAGAGGATGAATGTTTGTATGAGAGTCCGTCAGTTTTGAAGTTAGAATCTTCAAATTTTGTATTTAGGCTGGCAATTAAAAATTAATATTTTCCTGTGTCAGCGTTTTTGACAATTCCACCCCGAAAGGGGTGAAGAGGGGAATGAAATGTTGTATCTGGAAAGTTCTTCATTAAATTTATTATTTAGGCTTATGGTCGGAAAGTAAAACAAATAAGCAAACACATATTTCGTATTTTTCCGAAAATCAACCCCTTAGAGGTTGAATGGGATAAATAAACCTAAAACTCGATATGGATGTAGTTATTGAGGTTTTATGGGATGACGATTGCAAAAATGGCATTTATTTTGATGTTTAACACGCTGAACATGATTCAACCCATAAAAGGTTGAAATAGGGGTGAAGTTTTGAATGAAAAATCAGGGGGTAAAATAGACATTTCAACTTGAAACTTTGTAGGCTTACTTCTTAAAACAAATAGGCAACCCATTTCATAGTTATTTAAATTTTAACTTTTTTGCATTCACAATGCAATTTTTATGGTTGAAAAATGGAAAATGAAGTATTTAGAAAAAATCGACCCGTCTCACAACCAGCTCCGATGGGACTCGAACCCACGACCTTTCGCTATCCGGGCGACTGCTCTAACCACTGAGCTACGGAGTCGTTACGAGAAGCGTCGAATTTATCAAATACTTATTACACGCTGTATAGCCAGCGTTAATTTCATCAATGTGAAGATATTACTACCCCCACACGCGAAAGAAATACCGTTCCAGATATTTGACAATCGCTAAAGAAGAAATTACTATGCCAAGTTATTTAAATTTTAACTTTTTTGCATTCACAATGCAATTTTTATGGTTGAAAAATGAAAAATGAAGTATTTAGAAAAAATCGACCCGTCTCACAACTAGCTCACATGGGACTCGAACCCACGACCTTCCGCTATCCGGGCGACTGCTCTCAGCAGCAGCAGCAGCAGAGCAGTCGCCCGGATAGCGAAAGGTCGTGGGTTCGAGTCTCATCGGAGCTGGTTGTGAGACGGGTCGACTTTTTCTAAATACTTCATTTTCCACTTTTCAACCATTTCATAGTTTTCCGAAAATCAAACCCAGGGGGTAAATAGAGTATAGAAACCTAAATCATCTTAAGTACCCTAAAAGTTCTAACTGTGAAACAGACACTAATTATTTACTAGCTTCCGCCCGCGCGCCGACTTCACCTCGCGCAAGGCAGATCGTTTGCCACGTGCGGCGGGCCTCGCACGAGGCTGCTCACTTGGTGAGGGAGGACCTGCCTAATCACGTAAAAACGGCTGATCGGATTTTTATGAAATTAAAACATAGAATACTTTTTATCCTGATTATTGGTCCCCTAAGTATTTTCTCGGATGTCCACGCGGACGAAGTCGCGGGCGGAAGCTAGTTATTAATAAAATTTTAGTAAAAATTTCATTCTTATGACAAGCTTTTTTGCTGACTGTACTTTAATATTGTATTGTCATCTAAACCAAACCTGTATATAAAATTTCAGTTCCATGAGATACTGGGAAGTGGGTCAAATTAAATTGCAAGATTTGTTCCCCACTAACATACTAACTAACATAACAAGTTAATAAAAAGCTTGTAAAAACAAAAACTTGCATTGCAAATGCAAGAAATGTTAAAATAACTACATATCAGACTTTATTGGCTACATGATTTTCAATGAGTAACGGGACTCAACGCGACATTTATTATGAAGTACATATTATTATGTACTTACAGCTTGTTAATAATTATAATGGAACGCGAAAGTTTAAAATCTTATACATGATTTTCACCTGAGGGATATATATATTAATTATGTACTGCTTATCGAAATTGGTTAACACTTATAAAGATGTATTTTTATAATATAAAAAAATAACAATTTACAGAAACAAATTGAAAAACAATTCTGTCAAATAACTTACCGGCCACAGCTGTTATAGCCAACACAAGCAAAGCCAAGACACGCATTGTTGTTTAGTCTTTCACTATTGTAAAGTCAGGTTTTGTTGATCTTTATATACTAAAATCTTATCATTCGGTACGGAATGACCAAATGATAGGCGTAGTACTAAAAAACCCAGATGTATTTAGTACTTGGTAGGATTAAGTTTGCTATCTTATAATTAGCCTAAAAGTTATCATCATTCATGATTTCTAGGGATCCGTAAAATCCGTTTTCCTTGTTTTGAGATAATGTCACTTGAAGCGCAAAAATATATTTTTAAAATGAGTGGATCAATAAAAAAAATTGAACAGTGCTTTATTAGGTAACCTTCAAAGTAATATTTTATAAAAGTATATATCTCAATTATTATGCGCAGTATGTGTCACTTGGAATTAGGACATGTGGAGTTAGAGATTACTTAAGGTGTATCGATGAGCTCAGTGGCGCCGCCAATGGAAATAAATCAATTGCATTTTATTAAGGGCTTGGATTAAAAGTTTCGGTTATTTCGCGCAGGTGAAAGAGTGGAATGCATTTTATAAATATACTTTTGAGAACTCAAACTTACGCATTAAGTCGTGAATCTCAATAGTGCCAAAAGTGGCCACGTTTGGCAATATCGACATCCATAACTTGGTGCTCATATTTGAGGCCATGAAAAAACAATTAAAAATTGCATTTTGCTCTTCTATTTGCGCGAAATAACAGAAACTTTTAATCCAAGCCTTTAATAAAATGCAATTGATTTATTTCCATTGGCGGCGCCACTGAGCTCATCGATACACCTTAAGGCGCCGATTCCCCAAAATAGGGTATTCTAAATTATGGATTACTCGCAAATCACTAGTACTTAAAACTTGGAAAAAATATATGTTATTTAACAGTTATTTATCTAGTGCTTCCGGCCGTTTTTTTTCGATTGGTGATATTTTACTATGTCAAATAAAATCCCAAACATCCGTCTAATAATAATTCAAATATCATATTACTTGCGGTATACTTGGTTTTAGTTAATGAAAAATATATGAATATAATTGTCTTTGAATAGCCGAGGGATTCCGGCCGTCATATTTTTTTTTTATTATTCAGTTTTTAATTGAATTTTAAGTGATTTTCGATTCGCGGGGCGCTCGCGAGTTCACAGTTCACTGCCGGCTGCCGCTGGGTCCGCGCGAAGTGTATAGAGCGCGGCCGAGCAAGCGTTAGCGTACCTATTTCGGTCAGGATTCCTCGCCTTAACAAAATTCATTTAAATTTGGGTGGATTTAATTACTTACTGACTGTTATGTCACAGGATTTAGCAATTTTTTTAATCAGTGAAAACCTACTTACGGACATTTTATTGAAAAACGAACTTGGTCAATCTATAGAGAGAAAAACGAAGAATTTTATAAACTGGCAATGGCGTATCGATAAAAATGGAGTTAGTGACTTTTAGAACTAAGCCATCCATTGGAAAAGACGCAGTTTGGAAGACAACACATGTGGATACTGTTTCTTATAAATAATTAACTAAAAATATTGTATTTAAATGTGTTTAAATGTATTTACGTGTAAATACCCAGTGTTACCCGTGGTCCTGGTGGGTCGACCCATTACCGGGTCCACGGGTAATTTTAATTACTCATGGTTCCATGGCATAGGGATTGATCCCTTTTCCCTTCGTCGGTTGTGGTTGGTGAATGCTTTAATACAGGGTGTTAGCCCGCACCTTTGCAAAAACTTTATGGCTTCAGACCATCATGCTGAACAACGTACAGCAAGAATTTTTTGTTGGAAATGAAAAAAAAATC
Organism: Crambus lathoniellus; assembly: GCA_949710035.1. Lineage (NCBI taxonomy): Eukaryota > Metazoa > Arthropoda > Insecta > Lepidoptera > Crambidae > Crambus > Crambus lathoniellus. The sequence goes on along the minus strand of OX453298.1, from coordinate 30,185,198 downwards.
GATTTTTCATACAAATTTAGCAACTAATCGGGACATTTTGTATGGAGAGTCGAAATATTTTTTTAATTTCCGACAAATGATGATGAAAGTGACCAATTTTTTAATTGTATTTTCTCAAGTGCGGACGACTTGAAATTAGTCCTTCGTTTTATCTAAAACTAGGGCTCCGCTCGCAACTTCATCCGCATGGACCCCCATTTTACGCCTTAGAGGGGGAATTTCCAAAAATCCTCTCTAAGTGCTCCTCCCCTACACTCCCCAAGGAACATACAAGCCAAATTTCAGCTTCTTGCGCCCAGTAGTTTCGGCTGTGCGTTGTATGCCAGTCAGTAACGCAAGAGTTTTATCTATGTAATTATATAATAAATAAATAAATAATAAATATTGGACACCATCACATACATTGTTTCAATACCAAATTATAGTAGCTTGAGCACTAGTGAAATGTAAATTGGAAACATCGACAGGTATTAACACATACACCCAGACCCGACACATTGAAAAGTTCGTTTTTCAATATTTACCCGACCGGGGATCGAACCCGGGACCTCTAGAGATAGCGGCACCTTGAAAACCAGTGCGTACACCACTTGGCCACGGAGGTCGTCAAATAAATAGAGTGATTAATTTCCGACGTTTAATTTATACTTAAAATCAAAGTTTCATTCGTATTATATATATGAAGTAACATAATTCAATTATTACTTTTATTACAAAAACGTTGAATCACGATTCACGATGGAAAAGAAAATACATTACCTATGTACCTACTTCAAATAAAATAGAAATAAAGCCTATATTAAATTGTTGTTTAATATTTGTAATTGACGTACATAATTGTATTCTAATGTGGTTTAAATTTAAATGATTGTTGGTACTGTTGGGAAGGAAAAAGACACCAAACATAATATCAAGTCTTATAAAAAGCTGGAAATAAAATTTTGAAAGTGAAGTAGGTAGTAGGTATTAGAAAAAAACCAACGAAAGAAACAACTAGAGCTAGATGTGAGACTGGTCGATTTTTTGTAATACTTCATTTTCAATGTATTTAATAATAAAAATTTACTAGAATACACGTAAATTGCCTGCATAATGCACTAAAAAGAGTGAAATAAAAATTATTTTTAGAAAAAAATAAAACCGCCTTCAAAAAAATGACATAAAAGTGAGAAGACTTCAAAGTGCTTACGTTATTTGGTAAGGAATTATTTCTTACTATTTTGATGTCGTTTTTTTGAAGGCGGTTTTTATATTATCGTACAAGTGCTATGGTTGCCACAGTATCATTGACTATCATATACTACGGCGATTTCATTTAATTGTATTAAATAAAAACTAAGTTTTATTGATTGAAATTTATTGCATTGAAAGGAAAAAAGGAAGGAAAGGAATATCAACAAAAAATCATGCACAATATTACTTAATCATAGTCAAAAAAATAAATATTGACACTGAACTTTTTGTTGTTCATGTTTCGTACACTTTTCTTCAACATTTGAGACTATGCCACGGTTGTTGGCGTTGTACTTAATAAAAGGAAATTACTATTTTCTTTCCTTTTGAAAATTTGTCTAGGTACGTTAAAGTTTTCTCAACGTTTTTCTTGCTTCCATTTATAATCAGTATGGTGGCCAAGACGTTTTAAAGTTGAAACTTGACAAAATCGTGACTACATCGTGACTACAAGTTTGATCAAAGTCATGGCATGACATTAAATGGACATCATTTAATATAAAGGTTATATTTGAGTCGTTAATAAACAACCAAGTCATTTAAGGGTCGTAAATTGACTGTTGTAAAACAAAATAGGGATCGTTTTATAAACGTCACTTTTATACGTGTAAACAACTGCTAGATTATATAAATATCATATAAAGGTTTTCCGAACACATAATTTGGTCGGTTGAAAACATTTAATGGATTTAAACGTTAGTATGACTATTAAGTCGTCTTACAAACGTTTTAGATAAAACTGTAATATAACGTCGTGTAGTTTAGTCTTACCGATGTTGCTAGGACGAGTTTATTATGACTTATTCGTCGCACGACTAAAAATAGTTAAATTAAAGACGTGTACAGGACCTTGTAGTCATCTCATTACTATTTTAAGACTGCTATCCAACTTGATGTCGTACAAGTCAAGACTTAAATGACGTTTTTGCTTGTTGGGGACACATGCCGTGTCAGACAAAAATAATATTCCTTTATACCATGTAAATAGGCGTGCGAGCCGAGCATGCCCTTCATACATAACTGTTGTCTGTGCCGTGTCTGTCACGTTTCGTACTGGTGGATATATGAATCTTTACTCAATATGATTAAAAGGAGGCTCAAGCGGGTAAAAGCGCGGGGAGCCACTAGTAATGCATATTTGTGTCTGTTGCAATGGAAATACATCAACATCATCAGCTACTTATGTTTCTACTACCGGTGGGGCACAGCACAGGCCGTCCTTAAGCACTTCCACTGGCTTCCACCATCAGCTTACCTAAATTACTTAAAAGAATACAACTAAAGGTCTATTCGTGCATGTGGTACTTAAAAACATGCTCTTACTCCTATTAAGCGTTAAGGAGTTTTACCTTTCATCATCAGCTCACCTAAATAACCATAAATATTACAACTACAAGTCTTTAAGTAGGGCAGAGGTACCCTTTGTGGCCACTTTAAGGATTTTTTGACTTTTAAGCACTAAGTACTAAATGGTCTTAGGTATTTAAGACACAAATGATATCTTAAATTATAGATAATTTATCTACCTTTAAAGGTACATTTTTCAAATTTATAAAAGTAGATTAGTTTTTTTTATATTACACACAATGTGTGAGAGGTGCCAAATGTACTGGTTTTGGCCACTTACTGATAGTTCAACTTTTGTAAGTATTGTGAAAAATCAAAACCAAACCCAGGTAAAATCAATATATTCTAATGCGCTAGAATTTCTAGTAGAAACCACTCAATTGCAAAACAACAATTTAATTGTAAAAAACAAAGGTTTATAAAATCTTTCATCCAAAACAAATTTCTTAAAATTTTCATACAAAAAGTTTTTTCAAACAGATAATGGAATTTATTGAAAAAAAATCTTATGACATAAGGAATTCTAACGGTTGTTATTATTACCTTAAAAAATCTTATTTGAATTGCCTTTATCAAAAATGGCTAAAAGTTGTTAAGAAAACTTTTAGAGCAAAAAGTGGCCAAAACCGGTACAGTGGCCAAAACCGGTACGCCTGCCCTACATTAAGGGAATTTAAATGAAGTTCATAAGTTTAGTCGCTCCTAGCTAATGTTAATCTTGCCCTGATGTTTCCATGAAGTCCATAATAATTCAAGGTAGTCTAATCCATAATAATATCTCCTCCGGTTGGTCGACTCAGGTAAACACTGCGTTTGTTGATTTGGGGTTCGCAGTCATACAGAAGATGTTTGGTGCGTATTGCTTAGCAGAAACGCTAACATCACATATTGTCATGTGAAATTAGTGCCTGTTTAGTTTGCAGTTTAGGCCCGAACAACTGCACATGTTTGTGTTGCTAACAATTGCACATTTTTGTGTGTCGCACACACAGCATAGGGTATTATTATATTGATATCAATCTGGTAATTTTGATTCTTGTTATAAATGTAAGGTTTATTAAGGTGTACATACCAGATCATAGACTACACCTATACATATACAAGCAAATATTTGGATTTGACTGCAATCTTATGATTTTATCTGACGGGTTTTTGTTTGATAAAACTGCTTTGTTGCCATTTTGAAATCAATAACTACAACTAAATATAATCTTTTTATCATAAGTAAAGAACAAACGAGAAACCAAACAGTTAAGACTCTCATTATAGATGTTTCTTTTTGATAGATTTTCACGAAAGATAGATCAACCTATTTCTTTAAAAACAGGGCTTTTTTTATTTTATCTCCAAACAAAAGTTATGGCAATGAAAGAAGTTTATATGCGTGCTGAGAAATTTTATTAAAATTATTGAAATATTTACTTAACAAATATAAGGAGTACTCTTAAATAAGGGAAGGAGTTTAAATTATCTTACAGTTTAAAAATTGTCACAGATGTTGCTCCACTTTTATTTAAGCATTGCTTTGAATCCAAGAAGAAAAGCGGGATATGCGAGCGTTGACACCAGGGAAGTTAGCTTGAGCGCATCCACGGCCCCAGGAGCAGACGCCGACCACGACACTGTTGTGGTAGAGCGGGCCGCCGGAGTCGCCCTGGCACTGGTCGCGACCACCAACATCCAGCCAGCCCGAGCACAGCATGTTGTCGGTGATGTTGTTACCGACCGCGGCATAACGAGCTCTGCAGACAGCCTGGTTCACAGTCCAGATCTGGACATGTCTCAATTGCTCAGACGATGGGCCTCCTTGCTGCAGACAAAAATGAATTATTGTATAACTACTCGTAATAAGGAAAGCGGGCTTACATTTTCACCACTACATACTTCGCTTCAATAATGTAGTTATTGCGAACAAAAATAATTTAGACAATGCTTACCGAAATTGCTCCCCAACCGGCAGCCCAAACAACTTGGTTGTCACCAAGTAAATAGTTGGCGCCAGCAATGCTTCCAGCGCGGATGACGGTGGTGAAGACAATGTTGGAAGCGAGGCGAATGATGGAAATGTCGTTGTCTGTGATTGCAGCGTTGTAGTTGGGGTGATTGATGATCTGAGCAGAGTTGTAGATAACACCACCGCTGTTGGCATTGGTGGAACCGGCACGGGTTTGCCACCTAGCTGGAGCGTCGCCGCTGTTAACAAAAATAGACAAGTTTAAGATACCAATTCAACAAATTATCATTAAGACGTTTACTGAGAGTTTAATAGCCTTACATGGTACAATGAGCAGCAGTGAGGATCGCCCTGATGTTGATGATGGTTCCACCACACGCTTGCCTGTGGCCAGTGGTGCCCCATGAGAACAGCAATGCGACAATCTCAGGGTATTGGTTGATGGTCGTGACGGACCCACCAACAATCCGCTGAGGATTTCTTGGCACAGCTGAAAAAAAATGGTTAAATGCAAGTTTCGATGTTCCCTTACTTTTAGTTTAATTAACAGTTAGCTCTTCGAAGAGCATTCGCCTGGATAGTGAAAGGTCGTGGATTCGAGTCCCACCGGAGCTAGTTGTCACACGGGTCGATATTTTCCGAATACTTGATTTAAAGTAATAATCAGAGAAAATTGCATTGCGAATGCAAAAAAGTTAAAATAACTACATAACAGATTTTATCTACATTTATGTATATGTATATTATGCATTTATGTTTATTCGAATTAGGAAAAAAATAAAACTGTTTAACACTTATTTTTCTTAATTTTACAATCTTCATGGCAAACGTAGGATTTACCGGCTCCGACTTCCAACTCTTCCCAACCCTTCTTTAGCCGAAAACAATAAAAAACTTTTTTTAACTAACTAAGTTTAGACAGTATATACCGTATTGACTCCTTTAATAGCAAATAGAAAAATAATTCTATCAAATTACATACCGGCCACAGCTGTAATAGCCAACACAAGCAAAGCCAAGACACGCATTGTTGTTTAGTCTTTCACTATAATACTTGTTAAGTCACAGCCAATGTTGATCTTTATATACTTAAATCTTATCATTCGGTGTGGAATGATATGCCTAGTATTAAAAAGCCCATATTATGTATTTATTACTTGATAGGATTAAGTTTGCTATCTTACCTATTAATGAGCTATCATCAGTTATCATCATTCATGATTTCTAGTAGGCAACATAATTTTTTTTAAAAAGGAAGACCAACAGCCAATCTTAAAAATAATCACCAATTACAATTAAACAATTAAAGCACTGTTTCTAATAATTAAATAAATAAAATTATTTTATTCAACAACCCATTAAAATTTAAAACTTGTGGTTGAGTGAGACGAACCCAGTAACCATTCAAAAATGCTTACTGGATTCGTCTGTCAGAATACGTGTGTTAGTCGTTTTTTACTAATCGTTAAGGTTCTAAAAACTACTATACATCCATACTAATATTATAAATGTGAAAGTGTGTTTGTTTGTTTGTTTGTTTGTTTGTCCGTCTTTCACGTCAAAACGGAGCAACGGATCGAAAGATTTTCGGTATGAGGATAATTTGAGAGCTGGACACATAGGCTACTTTTTATCCAGGAAAATTATTAAAATAAAAATGGTAATTTAGTATAGAAAATCGTTAAACTGGCGTACTTTACACAGCTGTCATTTCTTAGCCGCTTCTAAAGAGTAGGTATGTCAAACACCCACTTGCAGGAAGCTCCATTAAAGTTAATGCTTCATTAAGTCTATTGCTGTCACTTTTCGTTGTCAAGAAATAAAAAGTGACAGCAATAGTTTTAATGAAGCATTAACTTTAATGGAGCTTCCTGCAATTGGGTGAAAGAGTATCTAATCACTGACGTTTTTGCCGCCTAAGATTAAGTACTTTTTTTAATAAGTGACATTTTGTGGCAGGCAGTGTATATAATAATAAGTTGGTGATACGAAGTTCGTGTCCAATTTTTTTTTATGGCAAAACAACGTTTGCCGGGTCAGCTAGTATTTTAATATTTCCATTTTTATCGGCTCCGGTACTTTCACTTAAGGTTTAAATTGGTATTGTTCATGGAAACTGGTAAATATCACTAATATTATAAATGCGAAAATTTGGATGATTGTAACATTTTAAACTTATATGGTCATTATCACTATCCTACTAATATTATAAATGTGAAAGTTTAGATGTTTGGATGTTTGGATGTTTGTTACTCAATCACGCCAAAACAGCTGAACGGATTTGGCTGAAATTTGGGACACAGATACTTTGTAGCCTGGAGAGGAACATAGGCTACTTTTTGTCCCGGAAAAACATCACATTCCCGCGGGAAAACGTCGTGTAGTCCACGCGGGCGAAGCCGCGGGCGGAAAGCTAGTAACTACATATAAATGGCTGGCAACACCGGCCGATACAGATGTCAAAGTGTATCAGCTGTTTTTAAATTTAATTTTATTATTTAAATTCATAGTATTTGTATAGTGTTTTATTGTAAAAGTGATTCTAACATTATAAATACCTAGTACAAGTGTTTTCCAAAAAATCTACTTAATATATTTTGAAAAACATCGACGACAAAATTGTAACGGCGAAACGTCAATGTAACGGACATCAAGATTTAGCAAGACGATAATTACCTATTGAAGAAGGACGATTAAATCGATAATAAGCGGCAAATAAAACCGGGGAAGTATTTGTTTCGTAACTTTATTGTTAATTAATAATACTTAGACACTTTGTTGTTCTCACTGAACTGTTAAGAGACAAGTACAATTGTATGTCAAACTTGTTTCACACTTACTGTACACTAATTTAACATTACTGGTACAGAGTTCACTTCCAGTGAACAACGTCACAAACAATTACGATTTGGCATTGATAATACCTCTCTTCACTTGACATACTGTGGAAGTGAAGCTGATGGTGACCGCTACCTGTCACAGACATTCACCTATTCTGCTACTCTTTCCATGCACTACATCTATACAAAGAAACCCAAATCATCTCGAACAAATATTGTGAAACTAGTTTGCAACAACAATTAGTAATAATTAGTCTGTTAATTTATTAGTGAATGGAGTTAAATTTTCTTAATAAGTATAGGTACCTACTGTTTGACTACCTACCTACATTCAAGTCAACAAAAATCAATCTTATTTCAGATCCTTTATTTTCAATATATGTATGCAAAATTATTTAAGTAAACTACACAGTATTAATAATATATTAATTTAAAACATATTGATTGATATTTATGTAATTTAACTAAGTACCTACTTACATACTTCTGAAAGGCTTACCTCACTTTACTTTAACAAAAGTCAATCTGATGGTGACACCTTCCAGCTACTTCTATAAATATTTATTTATTAAACATTGTTAACTAACACAAATATAAACCTCACTTTCCTTTGCTCAAAGTAAAGTTGATGGTGTTATTAAGATTAACATAGCATTCATTCATAATTTTATTTAAGTATTTGTTATTTTATTACACCTAATACACTTTATGATTATTTAACTTTTTAACTGTTTGTTCCTTAAAAAAAAAAAGTAGTTACCTAGAAAAGTCAATTAAATAAAAAAAATACTTTTGTTAATTATTTCCTTAGATAAATCTGTCAATCCTAGCTTTACTTAAATCATATATTGATCACTTCTGTATATTTTCAGCGGTAGCAACTTTTAAGCTTAATTAGCAATTATGATGACCCGGAGGGCAACGGCTAAGGATGTGGAGGTACAACTCAAGAATGCCCTGCAAGATCTAAAGGCAGCTAAAGATCTAAGTGACTCCCTAATAAGGGAAAGAGAGGAAAGTGAGACGGAGATCTATAAGAACATTACCCGTAACACTGAGCTTAAAAATGAACTTGCTGCTCTTCATGTAAAATACTCGGAAGTTGTGCAGAAGTGTAACCAAATGCAAGACTTTATTGAGTCTTTTAGGGCTTGCTCTGATACTCATGAACAGGCATTGAGTCGCATAACAGACCTGGAAATTAGTCTCTCTCTTGCCCAGAAAACAGTACTAGATTTAGAAAAAGAAAATAGAAGTATTATAGAAGATAAGCACTCTCAAAGCCTGTTTAAGGAGTTGATGCAATGTAATTCTGCAGCAAATGACAATTCAACTTTGGAAGGTCTTAACTATGTTGATAAACCATTGTTTAATAATAATAACGTCTGCCAGTTTAGTAGCGGGAAGAAATTAAAAAAATACATTAAAATTAATAGATACATAAGAAAAACTCAAAAGTTAATGAAAAAACAAAATTATTATAATAAGTATAGTCACATAAAGCAAGAACGTAAGCAACTTTTAGAACAATTAAATATGATAAACATGGAAACATGTAATAAGAACAAAGAAAGTGAATTATTAGGTAGTCAATTATGTTATAAGATTGACAATTTAGAACTTTCACTTAGGGAAATGTACTCCAACTTGTGTGAGTTTTCTAAAAAACAATTGAATAATCAAAAAATGGCTGCATATAATATGGTTGACTTTTGTAATTTTAATTCGGACCGGTTTGAATCATTAGGGAAAAAATGCAGATGCAGTTGTAACACAGTATGCAATGACTTCTGTCAAAAGGAGTCATTAGGCCAAGCGGCTCAGGAGGTCTATTTACCAACCAAACCTGAAGTCTCTAACATTTGTGATAGTTTATTATTAAATAATAAAAGTAAATCCCCCACAAAAACTACTGACACCAAAACAATTATGTTCAGTGATGAGATTGGGAAGAATTTAGGCCAATTTTTACAGAAAGATTCAAAGGAAAATGTTATTAATTATTGCATGCCTGGTTCCAGTATAAACGAGATCATGAAAATAGTTGTTAAAAAATCCTTAAGTGAAAACACAAACTTGATAATTTTAATTGGGAACAGGGATAATTTAAATAAAAACCAGTTAATAGCCTATTGCAACACATTATGTTCATTAAATGTAAGGAAGGTTGTTATGTTTACATTTCCCTACAGTAAAAGTTTTTCACCGTTAGAAAATAAAATAAGGTATAATCTAAACTTAACTATGAACACATTAGCCTGTCATAATAAAGAGTTGCATATTATTGATATCAATATGTTGTTGAATAATGTATACTTGACTAAAGATAAATATTATCTGCCTAATTATCTTAAGCGACAAATAGCGGTATCGCTATCATTTTATTTTAAACAATTAGCCAACAACTTGGCTAGTATAACCTCTGCTTCTATTGAGCAGTTTAACTTTGATACTTCTAATGTAACTTTGGAATCTGTTCCAAATAATTCGATTCTTTTGAATCCAAATACTGACATGGTTAATTTAAATTACCATTAGAGACAACGGAGGCATACTCTAGCCCAGTATTGACAAGAGGAAGGCCTAAATGTTTAAAAATAGTACACCAGAATATCCAAGGCTTTTCTGCTGGCAAAGACCTAGAAATAAGTTTATTTTTAAATTGTGAAAATATTGATGTGTTATGTGTTACTGAACATTGGTTAAAAGAATATGAATTATTGTTAAATTTGGATAATTATAGTGTTGTAAGTTCATTTAATAGAAAAACTACAATAAGGGGGGGTTCTTTAATAATTTTACCTAATAACACACAATATAAAGAGCGAAAGGATATAGTATCCCTCTCTGTTGAACGAATTTGTGAGATATCATGCGTGGAACTTGAACAAATAATTATAATCTGTGTATATAGCCCCCCTGGAGCAAATTACACAGTCTTTGAGTCCACTATGGAGGATGTTTTGAAAATATGCTGTCGTAAGAATAAAAAAATTGTAGTTTGTGGAGATTTTAATATAGACATCTTAGATATTAAATTAGCACAACTCTCCAGTAAATTCCTTAATCTTTTTAAATCATTTAATTTGCTTCACACTTTTAATGAACCGACGCGAATTACGCCAACATCGGCTACTTGCTTAGATAACATCTTTTCCAACTGTAACTTAATTGAGAAATCGGTAATTAATATTATTAAATCCGACCACAGTGGACAACTAGCTTCTTTTGAGCACTATAATGTTATTCCTAAACGCGAAGTAATTTGCAGGCCAATACCGAAACGTGGTATTAATAAATTTAGAAATAATGTACAAGATAAAATTCAATGTTTGCCAGCTTCTGCTGACGCTAATAACTCTTATCAATCATTATTTGATATTGTTGAAAAAGAATTTAGTAACAATTTTAAACAAAAAGTTATAAAGTGTAATGATCGTAAGAAGTTTAGTGACTGGGCCACACCTGGTATTTATAATAGCAGAAGAAAGTTATTTGAACTCTATGCACAAAAAACGACTTCCTGTGATCCTAGCTTCATTGAATATGTCAAGAAATATTCAATAACATTTAGGAAAGTATGTCCTTTGGCAAAATCTAGGTATATTTCAAATAAAATTAAATCATCTGAAAATAAAATAAAAGCTACCTGGAGTATTATAAACCAAGAAACTGGCAAAACAAAAAGCAAAATTAATTCATTTAACTTAAAAATTAGTGATCAGACTTTTGAATCAGATATTGAGGTGGCTAGTGCTTTTGAAGGTTTCTTTGCTCGAATACCGTTAGAAACTACTAGCAGACTTAATTCTTGCCCCAACACCGCTGTCTCTCTTATGGAATCTAGTGTGAACAAGTGCCAGGAAACATTTAGTTTTAGCTATGTCACTACCGAAGATATTATTAAAGCATTCAAAGCAATAAATATTAAGAAAACAGAAGATCTCTGGGGCATATCTACAAGTATCATCAAATCAATAATTGATGTGATAGCTCCATCATTAGCAATAATTTTTAACCAATGTATAAGTGAAGGGGTCTTTCCTAATTTAATGAAGAATAGTGAAATTATTCCTCTGTTTAAAGCTGGTGACAAAAGTGACCCAGCAAATTTTAGACCTATATCCATACTACCAGCAATAAGTAAAATATTTGAGAAACTAATTTATGCTCAACTTTTAGAATATTTTAAATTAAATAGTATACTGCATGAGAAACAGTTTGGTTTTTCAAAAGGTAAAAGTACAACTGATGCTGGGGTTGCATTTCTAAAACATGTACTTGATGCCTGGGAGGACAAGCAGGATGTAATCGCTATTTTTTGTGACCTTTCCAAGGCATTCGATTGTGTTGATCACCAAACACTATTAAGGAAGTTAAAACATTATGGTGTTTCTGAAATGTCAGTAAGCCTTATGCATTCATATCTGTATGAAAGAACTCGGAAGGTAGTTATTAATAAAACTGAGTCTACCGGAGCTCCCATTACTATGGGCGTACCCCAAGGATCAATATTGGGCCCGCTGTTGTTTTTAATATACATAAATGACCTTCCTTACTTCGCGAAGAATTTATGTGAGACGGTGCTATTTGCCGATGATACATCTCTAGTCTTTAAAGTAGATAGAGGTGATGACTGTTCTGACGAAGTAAATAGTGCTCTTTCAAAAGTGTCACATTGGTTTAATAGTAATAATTTATCATTAAACTCAAAGAAAACTAAGTGTTTAAAATTTTCGTTACCTAATGTAAGACAAGTTGATTTTCATATTAGACTAGACGGCGATACTGTCGAATTCATTAACAATACAAAATTTCTAGGTATTATATTAGACTCGCGACTACAATGGGATCCTCATATCGAAGCCTTGGCGAGTAGACTCAGTTCGGCTGCATTCGCAGTTAAGAAAATAAGGCTCTTAACCGATATTGAAACGGCTAGAATAGTCTATTTTAGTTATTTTCATAGTGTTATGTCCTACGGCCTTTTGTTGTGGGGCTCAGCCGCTAACATCCAAAGTATATTCGTGCTCCAAAAAAGGGCTATTCGCGCCATTTACAACCTCCGATCGAGAGATTCTTTAAGAGATCTATTTAAAGAAATAAACATTTTAACTGTTGCAGGACATTACATCTATGAAAATATAATTTATGTGAAAAAGTATTATAATACATTTGTAAAGCAGAGCGATATTCATCGCTTTAACACAAGAAATAAAGATAAACTTGTCGTTCCCAAGTTTAGGCTAGAAAAATCCAGAGCCTCATTTCTGGGGAAAAGCATAGCCTTTTTTAATAAAGTTCCACAGCATATAATTGAACTATCATTGCATAAATTTAAATGTTACATTAAAGAGTCGCTGATGAGCAAAGGATACTATAAAGTAGACGATTATTTGAATGACCGCAATGCATGGTCATGATGTAACACATAACATAATCACTGTTTAATATGATGTATTTTTATACTAAGCAATTGTTGTATTAGTAACGATATGTTTTTTTTTTGTAAATGTCGTTACCTAACTAAGAAACGCTGGCAAGTTTCTTGCGCCCATTCTTCTTGTCAGTTAAAAAAGTCTTGAATGGGTGGTAGGAAAATATTGACGATTCATAAGTACATATTTATTATGTCTAAGTGAATAAAGAATATTTTTATCTTATCTTATCTTAAATATATTATATATTTTTTTTTTTTTTTATAAGATTTTTATCTATGAAATTGCCGTTTTTTATGGGGAAATTGTATGAAGTTGGAATTATCATACAAAGATATTTGGGGATTTCTTGGCCATGGGAACTCCGAATTAAACGAAACTTTAGAGATATAATCAGACAACATTAATCTAACTATTGCCAATAATCTCATTAAAAAAACTGCCTGAAAGATAAAAAAAAAACAAGTTGACGACAACCAAAGAGGAGAGAAAGAGAACTATAAACATTTTAGACGCGTGTTTAATTATTCTTTTTTTAATAATATAATATAATAAAAGAAGTGTACTATAGTGAATGCCAGCTGTATCGTAATAGTACATTACAGCCGAGGACAGGTAAGTAAGAAATTACATTGTCGAGGATGGTTTGAAGCACGAGCCGCAGGCGAGGGCTTTAATCATTCGAGGCAAGGTAATTTGCTTACCGTACAAGGCTTGTATAGTGCTTTTCTCAAGAAATGCGAGGAAATAAAAAAAAAACTGTTTAACTAAATAATATTTATTAAAATTTATATCACACATGTTCGGGCAATTATTAAATGTAAATGTTATTGTTTTCCCGGGCACACTTATGTATAAATCGCCCATAATAATATTATTTTAATGATGTAGGTATCATTAAAATACGCCAACAACACAGATTCCGAAAACGTATGCGCCTTTTTTCACTTTTCCAAATCAGATCGTAGGTTTTCATATATCTTTCTTTTGATTTTGCTGGCAGTAAGTTTTCTGTTATTCATTTTGCTTCTGCTCTTAAATTTGGTGGAGTAGGTACATACAATGTCTGTAAGTATATGTTTCATTGGCAGAACTCATTTTGATAACTTATTACACAATTTATATAAACTGTATTGTTAACAAATCAACCGCTGAAAATCATTCCCGCCGTTTTTTTAATATTGGTTTGTGAGGCCAAGTGGAACGGTCATACAGCCTATTATTACTTACTACTTGCTACTAAAATGCGCAACTTCAATACCCGCTTCTGGGTGGTAGATGGCGCTGTACATATATCCCATACAAAATTACTCGTAAAGGATATTTTGTCTATGATAAATCTCATTTTGTTTTTTCGATTGATGTTCGTGCTAAGGGTACATAGCGCTTGTGGTACATACAATACGAAGTAATATACTCTGTGCGCACCGTATTTAAAAAAACGTTTACCTAATTATGATATAATAATTACCTATATAATAATAATGTGGCTGTATGGTGCTAATGTCCCTTTGCTTTTTCTGTTTTTATACACAGGAATAACGAAAGAAAAATAAAGAAAAAAATTTGGTAATAATATCTTTGGGTAGTACCTTTTCCGAGGTAAACATTCTAAATTTGAAAATCACTGCAGTAATGAATTTCAGTACTTACTTACTGCACTGATTTTAGTGCAGTAAGTAAGTACTGAAATTTATTACTGCAGTGATTTTCAAATTTAGAATGTTTACCTCGGAAAAGTGCCACGTACTGCATTCTTTTCTCAAATATAATATTAACATTTCAGAGCATAAGTGTGAAAAGACTATTACGATACAGGTTGTTTTTCTTTATTTGTTTTTGAGTGTAGATAATAGTAGTTTATGTGGCTGTCACATAATCAGGGTTTTCAATCACGAGTGGGAGTTTAAAAAGACGAGCCTCGGCGACTTTTTTAATATTGTCCCACGAGTGTTTCAATACCGGGTTATGTGCAGTCTCATACACTACTTTTTCTACACTCATGTACATTTATCATAATTTAAAAAATAAAGCAAAATAATTATAATATTAAAATGTAGATTGGCACCAAAACCTTCTCATATTAGTCTACACGGTCTATACCTTGTTAATTCAAAACTTAAATGTTAAACAATTTTCGTATTCTTGCCGGCTAAAGAAGGGCTTGAAAGTTAGAAGTCAGTTCCGGTAAATCCTACGGTTGCCATAGAGATTGTAAAATTTCAAAAAGAAGTGTGCTAAAATCTAAAATGAATGACAGCCAAAAAGCTTTGACTAAATACTGAGGTAACTGGAGCTTTCACCCTGAATAAAAAAGTGTGCCCAGCAAATTTGACATTAAGTACGTAGTGGCTGTCAGTTGTCTCATTATGACCATATGTATTTTTTCAAAGTCTAGGTGAGACGGAAGACAGCCACAGTGCCACAAAAAAGTGTTAGTACTGCACTCTCCAGTTACCTCAGTATTTAGTCTAAGCTTTTTGATGACAGCTGTATCAAAAATACTTTTCACCCACTAAACAAATCGGATAAGGTCGATCCTTAATCCCTAAGCGTATCCTTCCCCGTCTTTTTTTGTAATGAGCGTTATGAGACGTGCACTTTTGGATTTTGCATTTTTTTTGAGATATTTAGAGAAAGCTCTGGGAGTTTGACACTATTGAAAAATGTGCTTTAGTGTTGTACCAAATGTCTCAATATCGAACCGCTGAATCGTCTCCTCGGTCTATTATGGTTTCATCTAAATAGGTAGGTGGTACAATATTTTAATCGGCTTTATTTATAGCCTTTGAGGGACTTTGTAGGTAAATGAATTTGACCAGAGCCAGTCAGTTCCTCTCCGCCGATCACTTAGTTCTATATCTATGCCGTTAGTTGACAAAATGCTTTTTAGCTCTATACGTCCTCAGCATCTGATGTTTTTTAGCTTTTATGTATCAGGCTTACTGTAGTTTTTGTTAAAACGACTATAACTTATGTATACATTTCTATTGACTCCACAAATTGATTAAAATACATAATTGCACCTTATTCCTTAATTAAATTGTATGGAAAAAACTGATTCATTGTGTTTTAAGATTTAGCCTACATACATAGTTTAATGGTACTTTTTTAGTCATGATATTGCTAATATACCTAACTTGTTCATGTTAAGGTTTAATTGAACAGATTTTTTTTAAACGTTTTGGGAGATTTTTTACAATTAGTAAGAAACAGGCAAGAACCTCTATCTGTGTAAAAATATTGAGGCATTACTTTTCTGGTTTGTTGACACTACAAAATCAATCACTATACACTATTATTGACGTCAGTATATTGAGACAAGTTTTTCTTAAATTCAAAACGGGAGCTTTTTTTACCTTGATTCCTATTATAGGAGAAATGGCAATACAATAATCATGTCAGTGGTTAAATTTTTTATTAAAATCACTTAAAAAATAACAAACATAAATGAGTGATTATTAATAAATTAATGTTATTTATCTAAAATATTTAAAGTTCTCACAAATGCCGCTTCACTTTTTTAAGCATTGTTTTGAATCCAAGAAGTAAAACGGGATACGCGAGCGTTGACCCCAGGGAAGTTAGCTTGAGCGCAGCCACGGCCCCAGGAGCAAACGCCAACTACGACCCTATTGTGGTAGAGCGGGCCACCGGAGTCGCCCTGGCACTGGTCGCGACCACCAACATCCAGCCAGCCCGAGCACAGCATATTGTCGGTGATGGTGTTACCGACAGCGGCATAACGAGTTCTGCAGACAGCTTGATTCACGGTCCAGATCTGGACGTGTCTCAATTGCTCAGACGATGGGCCTCCTTGCTGCAGACAAAAATGGATTATTGTATAACTACTCGTAAAAAGGAAAGCGGGCTTACAATTTTACCACTACATACTTTGCTTCAATAATGTTGTTTTATTTAACAATGCTTACCGAAATAGCTCCCCAACCGGCAGCCCATACAACTTGGTTATCACCAAGGAAATAGTTGGCGCCAGCAATGCTTCCAGCGCGGATGACGGTGGTGAAGACAATGTTGGAAGCGAGGCGAATGATGGAAATGTCGTTGTCTGTGATTGCAGCGTTGTAGTTGGGGTGATTGATAATCTGAGCAGAGTTGTAGACAACACCACCGCTGTTGGCATTGGTGGAACCGGCACGGGTTTGCCATCTAGCTGGAGCGTCACCGCTGTTAACGAAAATAGACAAGTTTAAGACACCAATCAGACAAATTATCATTAAGACGTTTACTAAGAGTTTAATAGCCTTACATGGTACAATGAGCAGCAGTGAGGATCGATCTGTTGTTAATGATGGTTCCACCGCATGCTTGCCTGTGGCCAGTAGTGCCCCATGAGAACAGCAATGCGACAATCTCAGGGTATTGGTTGATGGTCGTGACGGACCCACCAACAATCCGCTGAGGATTTTTTGGCACAGCTGAAATAAATTGTTAAAATGAAGTTTTCGATGTTGTCATACTTTTAGTTTAATTTATTTATTGTAGTACACTTATTATTATTAATTTTACAGTCTCCTTGGCAATGAAGGAATCACTGGCCCTGACTTCCAACTCTTCCAAGCCCTTCTTTAGCCGGCAACATCAAACTTTTTAAAATTGAACTTTGAATTTAGAATGTATAGACCGTATTGACTCCTATAAATAGGATTTGGCGCCAATCCACATTTAATAAATTAGTATTTATTTTGCTTTATTTTTGAAATATATGATAAATGTACATGAGTGTAGAATAAGTAGTGTATGAGACTGCACATAACTCGATATTAAAACACTCGTGGGATACTATCAAAAAATTCGCCTCGTTTTTTAAACTTACAAACACGTGTTTTAATACCCCTCAATTTGCAACAGTCACAATAAACTACTATTATTGGCTTCTATATTATCACTTTTGTGATAGGTAGATATTATGTACTGTTTACCGAAATTGGTAAACACTTGTCAAGATGTATGTTTATAACATAAAAAAAATTGTAGAAACAAATAGAAAAATAATTCTATCAAATTACTTACCGGCCACTATTACCGGTATTGTAAATAACAATCTAAATTGAATAAACAAATTTGAATCTTGAATCTTTGAATCTTGAATCTTAAAACTATTAGGTATACCTACATATTTTAATATTTCCATTTTTATTGGCTCCGGTACATTAACTTATGGTTTACATTGTATTGTTCATGGAAACATTTTAAAGTTATATGGTCATTATCACTATAACTACATATGTATTGAAAAATGGAAAATGAAGTATTTAGAAAAAATCGACTCATCTCACAGCCAGCTCCGATGGGTCGATTTTTTCTAAATACTTCATTTTCCATTTTTCAACCATAAAAATTGCATTGTGAATGCAAAAATTTAAAAATTTAAAACAACCTACATATTATTATGTATTATTAGGTCCTTACCTATGAAATTGCTGTTTTTTATGGGGAAATTGTATGAAGTTGGAATTATCATACAAAGATATTTGGGGATTTCTTGGACATGTGAACTCTGAATTCAACGAAACTTTAGAGATATGATCAGACAACTTTAATCTAAATATTGCCTATAATCTCATTTTCAACACACTTGCTTATAAAGTGAGCCTTATTACATCGATCTTAGGGCCATAAACCGAACTATAACCCACGCGTGCATAATAATATTACAGTACTAGTTGCGTAATAGAATTATCCCTACAAAGTTAAGTAAGTACCTAACTGCAAATTATATGCGAGTAAACAGAGACTTTTCAATTTAACCGGGTAATACAGTATCCCTACAAAGTTAAGTTAGTACCTAACTGCAAGTTATATGCGAGTCAACAGAGCATTTTCAATTTCAGCGGGTAATAGATACAGTTCTTTTTTTGTAACAACAAAGAGGTTTTATACGGCTGAAAATCCATTTACGTTTTTAGAATAAATAAATGTGTCCCTAATTAAGACAAAAAACATAATTAAGTATATTATTATCAAATTATTTATAATTCACAATAATTTGTTATAAAACATTTGCATTTTATCACTCTTATGATACTTAATTATTTTGTAGTAGGCTGTATGGCTGTATGTACCTAATCAATCAACTCACATATGGCGCGTGCAAAAAAAAAAAACTTGCGCGCTTTTTTCCTTAGTTAATATTAGGATAATACAATATGTATGCAATAAATGTTTGTTTTTCCTCGCAAGTGTGTTGAAAAAGTGCGTATGAAACTCGTGAGCAACTTATTCACTAGACACTCGGCTGATTTACGCCCTCGCCTGCGGCTCGGGCTGCAACCCACAGCCTCGTGTATAATGAGCAACCTAAGCTCACTTGTATCATAATATACTATTAAAAAACTTTCTAGGTAAAAAAAATTATATTATCACAATATGTATGTAACTGTATCGAAAAGATCATTACGATACAAGTTGTTTTGTTTTAATTTCTTTAAAGTATGCTATGGTATAAAGTGTGCCATAAGTTCATAATTCGAATACTATAACAGGAGTGTAGATAAAAAAATATGTATTAAACAGTTGGGTGCAATTCGGTTCAGTTGAGTGTTTTTATTATTTTATTAAATTGTTTCATTTTTTCGCAACTGTATTAAAAATAGATGTTCAGTACACGTGCGGAACGGTCATTGCAACTTGTGCCGACTGTCAACCCTGTCGGCTCGGGTAGACATATTTTGTCGGAACTCTTTGCAATGACAGGCTTTCCGCACTCGTATTGAAATTCACCCACTAAACAAAGCGGATAACGTCGATCCCTATTCGTATGCTTCTCTGTATTTTTTGTAATGAGCGTTATGAGGCGTGCACTTTTTAGCATCTTTTTTTGAGATAATTAGAGAAAGCTCTGGAAGTTTGACACTATTGAAAAATGTGCTTTAGTGTTGTACGAGTACCAAATGTTCAATATCCAACCGTTGAATCGTCTCCTAGGTCTATTATGGTTCCATCTAAATAGGTAGGTGGTACAATCCTTTTAGTGGGCTTTACAGGCTTTGAGGGACTTTGTAGGTAAATGAATTCGACCAGAGCCAATCACTTGGTTCTTTTTCCATGCCGTTAGTTGAAAACATGCTATTTTAACTCTATACGTCCTGAGCATCTGATGTTCTTCTAGCTTTTAAATAGTTTTTGTTGAAACGAGTATAACTTAAGTATACATTTCTATGAAACTCCAAAAAATTATTTGCTAAAATACATAATTGCCCCTTATTCCTTAAATAAATTGTATAGTTAAAATAACTGATGCATTGTGTTTTATTATTTAGCCTACCTAGATAGTTCAATGGTACTTTATTAGTCATGATATTGTTAACATAACTCTGTACATATTAAGGGTTAATTGAACAGATTTTTTAAGATGTTCAAGAAGATTTTAGTTTTACAATACTTACATCAGATATAGGCAAGGATCTAAAATTCTAAATCTTTAAAAAAATATTTAGGCATTACTTTTCTGGTTTGATGCCACTATAAAAACAATCAGTATACACTATTAATGACGTCAGTATAATGAGATAGGACAACTTAAAAACTTTAAAACGGGAGCTTCTTTCATCTTGATTCCTATTATAGAAATAATGGCAAGACAAAATCATTGCAGTGCTTAAAAAATTTATTGAAATCAATTAAAAATATTACAAACATAATAAATTAATGTAAATTATCTAAAATATTAAAAATTATCACAGATGTCTCCCCACTTTTTTAAGCATTGTTTTGAATCCAAGATGTAAAGCGGGATACGCGAGCGTTGACCCCAGGGAAGTTAGCTTGAGCGCAGCCACGGCCCCAGGAGCAGACGCCAACTACGACCCTATTGTGGTAGAGCGGGCCGCCGGAGTCGCCCTGGCACTGGTCGCGACCGCCCACGTCCAGCCAGCCCGAGCACAGCATGTTATCGGTGATGGTGTTACCGACAGCAGCATAACGAGTTCTGCAGACAGCTTGGTTCACGGTCCAGATCTGGACGTGCCTCAATTGCTCAGACGATGGGCCCCCTTGCTGCAAAGCAATTTGATAAATGATTTTAATTAACAAGACAATCAATCTTATATTTTACCACTAAAACTCAAGTTAATGATGATAGTTCTCTATTTTAATGTTTCGTTTAACACACATCAAAATTTTGGATGCTTACCGAAATAGCTCCCCATCCAGCAGCCCAGACAACTTGGTTGTCGCCAAGGAAATAGTTGGCGCCAGCAATGCTTGCAGCGCGGATGAAGTTGGTAAAGACAATGTTGGAAGCGAGGCGAATGATCGAAATGTCATTGTCTGTAATCGCGGCGTTGTAGTTGGGGTGGTTGATGATCTGAGCAGAGTTGTAGACAACACCACCGCTGTTGGCATACGTGGAACCAGCACGGGTGCGCCACCTAGCTGCAGCGTCGCCACTGTTAGCAAGAATAGACAAGTTAAATTATTAATACTTATTGCGATACGATAGATAATTCAAAAGCAGTAAGTTTTCTGAAAGTTTTAAAGTCTTACATGGTACAGTGAGCTGCTGTGAGGATTGATCTGTTGTTGATGATAGAGCCACCACACTCCTGCCTGTGGCCGGTGGTGCCCCATGAGAACAGCAGTGCTACGATCTCCGGGTAGTTGCTGATGGTCGTGACTGACCCACCAACAATCCTCTGGGGGTTCCTGGGCACAGCTGTAGCAAAAGATACGGTTTGAACTTAATTTTGTTAATAAACTTCATTTTTAAATATTATATTTTACAGACTTAAATATATTCTTTACATTATGGAACAGTGTAATGTAGACCTAAATCGATATGATTTTCGTTAAGGTATATTTAGTGCTAAGTATAAAAAAAAAACGCAAATTATTTAAAGAAAAATTTTACCGGCCACAGTTGTTAAGGCCAACACAATCAAAGCCAACACACGCATGATTTTTCTTTAGTTCTTCACTACTGTTAAACTACCGGTGTCGATATTTATATACGCAAATCTTATCACAATGGTAGTCGGATGCGCGATTGATAGTCTTAATATTAAAAAAATCCCACAAACCCCATATCTATTTGCTACTGTGTGATTATGTTTGCTATCTTATAATTGGACTGACATAAATTATCAAAAGTATTTTTTTCTTGGAAGTGGTTATTATGTCAGAAAACAATACCCAGTCTTCCGTTTCTTATATACCTTTTTTATTTATAGAAAACCTCTCAATCCATGACTGTAAAAATTAAAAAAATCGAGATCTTTCAGAGCCTAACTCAGATAATTTGGTTAGAAAACAACATCTGTCTGCAGTACACCTCTGTGATCAGTGTTAGTGGTTAAAAACTTGGATATGTCTATTTAAGTATTGAAAATTGAAAAGCTCTCAATAAGAATGTGGAATTGTTTCTGTCAGGATTTTCTACAAATGGTTTTTTGGTAAGTTGAAACGGATCTATATTCGTGATTCAATCAGATATCACCTGAACGGATCTGGGTGAAAGGCACAGAGAAAAACAAAATAATGGAATAGCAGATACTTGATCATTTTCCCGATATTCAAACGTGGACCGCGTGATACATAAAATTAAATATACCTACATTTTGCTTATTCCACATGAGAGTTTTTAATTAACACGTGTATTATGTTTAACTTTAAATATATAAAGACCTAATTTATAATAATTTATTATCTAATGTGATGGAAACTGACCCTTATACTATTTCAAGGTCATACTTTGATGACTGTATGAAATAAAACAGAGAGAAAAAAAACCGGCCAAGTGCGAATCGGACTCGCGCACGAAGGGTTCCGTACCAAAATGGCAAAAAATTACGATTATTGTATGGGAGCCACGCTTAAATATTTATCTCTATTTTTAGTATTTGTTGTTATAGCCTGGTGACAGACATACAGACAGACCGACGGGCGGACAGTGGAGTCTTAGTAATAGGGTCCCGTTTTTAACCGACTTCTAAATCAAAAAGGAGGAGGTTCTCTATTCGTCTGTAGGTATGTATGTTTTTTTTTTTTTTTTTTTTTGTGTATGTCCACCGATTACTCGAAGACGGCTGAACCGATTGAAATGGTTCAAACGTTATTACATCAGGTTGGTTTCCAAGTTGGTCCCATTTTTTGAAATTTTGAAATCGGTTCAGTACTTTTAAGGAAATCTTGAAAATACTGTCGTTTTCGTTACCACTTTATGTGAATTTAATACTTATCTTTAGGCATAACTCCTTTGTTTATAAACCGATTTAGATGATTCTTGTTTTGTTAAAAAGGGGATACCTCAAGGTATTTTAACCGACTTCGAAAAAGGAGGTTATGAGTTTGATCACATACCTATTTACCAGAAAACACGTAAATTGCCTGCACGATGCACTAAAAAGAGTGAAATAAAAATTATTTTTATAAAAAAAAAAACCGCCTTCTTAAAACCACATCAAAAAAGTAAGAAATAATTCCTCACCAAATAAATAACGTAAACAAGTACTTTGAAGTCGGGCGGGTTTTAACAAAAACAACAAAAAATCGTACATGTTTCACGCCCGAGTTCAAAGTACTTGTTTACGTTATTTATTTGGTGAGGAATTATTTTTACCTCTTATAAACCCTAAAAATTAACCTTGACGAGTTTTTTGCCGCTTCTATTCCAAGGTCTCCCGCCGTAGGGTTTGCGAACCGATGATGGCGTAGCTTCTTTGAGGTTCACAAGTGTCGTTCTCAGTTGTCAATTCAGTACATTGGCAGTCATAAATTATGAATAAGTACTTAATAATTTTTTGATCAAAGTTGACACTATCTTTCAATTCCATATAATTTTACTTTCATAATTTACTTTTTAGTTTGACCATTAGTTTTATTACAAAAAAACCTATTTTAATTTAATATGACAAAATATGTTAACTATTTTTTGAAGTGAAATGAATCTACTATGCGATTATTATAAGAATAGGATAGGGACACCACCATGTTGTGACGTCAAGCTGTCAAAGTGCTGTCAAACTAACTTCACTTCACTTCAGTATGGTGTGCAAAAAAGAAATTTATCGTGAATCAGGGGGCTGATCATGTCATAGCTTACGATCTTCACGATAAATAATGTTGTTCGTGCAAACCAAAACATATGAATAATTTGCAGATAAATACAAATCATTAACTTGATTTTTTCGGAAAGTATTAGGACTCATGAAAGTATGCTTTTACGAAAATGATCAGGTAATTTGAATCTCAATCAAATTAAAATTTTGTGATATTTAAATGAACCCATTGTTTCATACTTATTGTTCTGCGGGGTACTTTAATACTATGCTTCAATAACAGAGAATAAATTGAATTTTGATTCTATTTACTGGTTTAAGTATTTAAATAAAACAGGAATTCAAGTTATAAAAATAATTTAATAATCAACTTACAATAAAATTGGTAAATTGGGGGTCTAGTGAAAAATTGTATTGGTCTATCATGGTAAAAGGATTGGTCAGCTAGATTATGCACGTTATTTTAATTTTTAGTTTTTTGCATTCACAATGCAATTTTTATTATAGAAAAATGGAAAATGAAGTATTTAGAAAAAATCGACTCGTCTCACAACGACGTAGCTCAGTGGTTAGAGCAGTCGCCCGGAAAGCGAAAGGTCGTGGGTTCGTGTCCCATCGGAGCTAGTTGTGAGACGAGTCGATTTTTTCTAAATACTTCATTTTCCATTTTTCTAGATTATGCACGTTGATTGAATTAGATTCAGCAGAATCTGTTACCAGGGTGCGCCGAGTATTGGTATAACGGGGAACGATTCAAGCAAAGCCACTCGGGGAGGCGCCATTCCTGAATCCGCCAATTGTAAATCAAAACACATTATGCTTGCTATTCCACCTCTTCTATTCCACTCATTTGATAATCATCGTCCTGTCACCTTTGTAGCGTCATGTCTTTAGCTACATTGAAGACTTTTCCTTCTGACATTGCAAAGTACTTTAGAAATATGTTCTAGTATTTTATCAAAGCTTTGAACAAATACTCAAATACCCGTGCTACACATGTGTCCAAACATTTATTCAAATGTTTGTGCTATGTCTGGCGCCGGCATAACGAGTAGGTAGATTAAAAAAATTAAAAAAACTTCGTTTTTAAAGTGGCAATACCCATACCACCTTCTGCCAAAATAAAAAAAAACTATTTTCATTTTGTTTTGCACTTTCTTGCGAACTGTACCTTTTCAGAGTGAAGTTTGTCAACAACCCGTCCTATTCTTATAATAATCGCATAGTACTATGATTGTACAACAAGTGCATAAAACGTACCATTTTACCCGAGCCGTAGGCGAGGGTGGATAGTCAATTCAAGGGTAAAATGGGTTTTATGAATGAGTTATACACTCTGCTTTTCACTTCGAGTGCGAGGAAAATAAATAGGTAACAATATTGCAAAAAAGAAAAAATAAAGACTTCGCCATATTGGCGGGAAGACTTTCTTTTTCTTTTTTTTTATATGTGGCAGTGGCAGCACGGTGACTTTAGCATAGATCGTAGTCCATAACGCTCTTGAAATACTTATTTCTTAGAAAACTCATTTATTTTGCCTAGTTTTATTAATTTAGTAATTTAACGTGGATTATGTACAAAATTTAAAAAACAGAATGAAACAACAAGTTTATATAACGAAGTTTAATTGCATGTGTGACTGTTAACCTGACGACCTTTGTCTTTGAGTCTGAGACTTAGACGATGATTTTACTTTATGCACTAGAGCAAAAAAGCGATTTTATGCAGCCTATATACCCAACATAAACAAGAACTTTACGAGCATGAGAAGTGAAATAGTAGATTGTACAACAAGTGCATAAAACGTACCATTTTACCCGAGACGTTTATATCCATCCGAGCCGTAGGCGAGGGTGGATAGTCAATTCGAGTGTAAAATAGGTTTTATCTACGAGTTATACACTCTGCTTTTCACTTCGAGTGAGAGGAAAATAAAAAACAATATTGCAAAAAAGATAAAATAAAGACTTCGCAATATTGGCGGGAAGACTTTCTTTTTTTTATACGTGGCAGTGGCAGCACAGTGACTTTAGCATAGATCGTAGTCCATAATGTTCTTGAAATACTTATTTCTTAAAAAACTCATTAATTTTGCCTAGTTTTATTAATTTAGTAAGAAATTAAAAATGGATTGTGTGCAAAATTAAAGAAACAGAATGAAATAACAAGTTTATTTAACGAAGTTTAATTGCGTGTGTGACTGTTTACTTGACGACCTTTGACTTTGAATCTGAGACTTAGACGAAGATTTTACTTTATGCACTAGAGCATAAAAAGCGATTTTATGCAGCCTATACCTAACATAAACACGAACTTTACGAGCATGAGAAGTGAAAACTTCTTTAACGGCGTTGTGCACTTTTTGTGATGTGTAAAAAATTTCGAGAAACGCGGGTCTTCCGTCCCGGATGTACGTACGTAAAGGGATGGGTATAACGAAGTTTCGTTTTTCGTTGAATTAGAGTACGTCTGCAGGACACGTGACCGTCAGATCGAAAATTCGTAAGACGGACACGTGACCAGTACCCCTAGTGTAAGTTTTTATGTCAAGCAAACGCAAACTATTTCGAATGCGTATTAATGTCAATTTGTATGAAAACTATATAAGCGCGCTACTCGCCGCTAGAGGCGCTAATACAGTTTTCATACAAATTGACATTAATACGCATTCGAAATAGTTTGCGTTTTTTGACATAAAATAAGTCACTACGGGCATCAAAAAACTGTTACAATGTCATTAGAATACGAAGACAAATTGTGCCACCGTTTCCAAAGTTGTAATAGCTCAGGTGAGAAAACGGGCGGCATTTAAGCCAGACGACCTCAGTTCAAGTCCAGTCGGTACTTTTTTATTTTTTTTGTCAAACTCCTTTTTTTGTGAAAAAGTCTAATTAGCCCTTTTCACTTCGGTCGGCACTCCCGGAGTGCAACCCGTTGTTTTTATTCACAGAACACGGAAAGATTAGATTTTTTTCTTTTCCATGTTCTGTGTTTTTATTATTGAAAATATTGAAAATGAAGTATTAGAAAAAGTCGACCCATTACTAGCTCCGATGGGACGAGACAAGTCGACTTTTTCTAATAGGTACTTCATTTTCAATATTTATAATAAACATTTTTGTTTGAATGCCAAGCTAACGTGAAGTGATTGCGAAATACTCTTACAGGATCGCAGGCGTCGGTTTGATCACCTCATTCCCCCCTAGGGGAGGAAGCTGGCGGCTTACACTGTCTAAGGCTAGGAAGGGGAGATGGCCACGCTTTTTCGGCCATCTTCCAGCAGCGAGGAGGCTCAGACAGAATGCCGGGCCAGAATTTAGGGGTGACTATCACAGCAACCCCCGTAACTAACAGGCTACGAGAGAGCAGAAAGTACATGGCTTAGTAGGTATTCCCCCATCCAGACCCCTATCAAATTACCCCCATTGTTACTCGATGGGGAGTCAGGAAGTGGGAAGGCAAGACCCACCATACCACCGTCCATACTGTGCGTGGATCTCTATCCACGCACAATATGGGTAAAGAGATTCACCTCCCTTCACTATAAAAAAAGAATCTCACCTGTGATCAATATAATATATGCAGACATTATGAACGATACTTTTGTTTTTTCGTTTTAATTAACAATGATTACAATATACTTTCATTTGCAATGCTGTAAGGCTCTAAGCCTTTGCTGGAAGAGACAGATTTTAAGTATTGACCCATGTTTCTCTACTTACTCGTCTACCGTAACATGTCTAGTCTAGACAGTATAATAATATATTGGGTTTACTACATTGCTCGATCGTAATATAGGTAGTAAAGATCTTGTTATGTTTCATGTGCGTGGAGCTCCCACATTGCTATTACAAAATTCAGTAATGCGGGGTTTAATCCTTCAGACTCGATAATTATTCGTCGTCCATCTTTTTTGACGAGTGCAATTGTTTAGCAATAAAAACGAAAGTAATTTTTTTTCAGTTCAGTTAATATTTTATATTTATTTTACACTAAATAAGTGTGTTTCATGACTTGTTTACTTCACATACAAAAACATAATGTATAGTCATTATAGTAATATTATATTGTTTTAACGTTATTGGAAGTAAAAACAAGTATGTATTTGCTACTTAGATCAACAATAGTTGTAATTGTTGATCGAAGATTGGCTAAAAAGTTTTATTAAGCATTATGCTAAAACATTAAAAAACTTTTAAAACCAAATTGACGGTGACAGATATCATTAACAATGGTTTACGCATTGTTTTGAATCCATGAAGTATAGCGAGATACACGGACGTTGACTCCAGGGAAGACAGGTGACGCGCAGCCCCAGCCCCAGGAGCAGACGCCGACCACGACCCTGTTGTGGTAGAGCGGGCCGCCGGAGTCGCCCTGGCACTGGTCGCGCCCGCCCATGTCCAGCCAGCCCGAGCACAGCATGTTGTCAGTAACTATCAGTTGTATCACCTCGGAAACTATGTAACGGGATCTACAAACTGCCTGGTTTATAGTCCAGACCTGGACATGTCTCAACTGCTCAGATGGTGGGCCTCCTTCCTGTAACGAAAAGTGCAAAATATGTGTAAACTACATTTTTAACTAGCACAATCGATCCTTCATTTGGATGACTTGAAATTGCACTAGTAATGGGGGCAATTAAAATTGTGACCTCAATAAACGATTTCAAACAATGACCTGTATAATATTAGGTTTAATTAATTTCCTACAATCTCGCCAATCATCTGGACCACAGTAAGTTATTTGTGAACTAGTGTTATGGAATCTAAACAACAGGTATCGGAGCTAGTAGTAATGTATGTATGTATGTAGTTATGTACATGTCGCAGGCGGATGGTTAAATCCGCCGGATGGTTAAGTATGGCAGCATGTAACCCTCGGAAGTCCTGTAAAACACGTGATAGGTTAGAAATTTCGTGGTTATTTTTTTTGTGACTCTGTCAACTTATGGGAAGATAAAATAGCTTACGGAAAAAATGATCGGCCTAGGCGTTTAATTGAATGGCGGATTCAACCAGTTGGCTGCGACATACATATAAGTAGATAATTAGTTCTTAACTTTGATTGAACTTTACTCACCGCAATATCTCCCCAGCCGGCAGCCCAGACTTCTTGGTTGTCACTTAGATAATAGTTGGGACCTGCAATTCTTGCAGAGCGGATGACGTCAGTGAAGACGAAGGGGGATGTGGTACGTATGATGCAAAGTCGTTATCGAGGTGCCCGGGGCCTTAGAATTTCTCGGGATGCATGATGATCTTAGCGGCATTGTAGACAACACCACCGCTGTGGGCGTACGTGGAACCAGCACGAACGCGCTACCGTAATGGAGAGCCACCGCTGGTAACAGAAACAAACAGGTTTATGCTAAAGTTAACAAGAGCATGATCTGAATGATACACATTCAGTTCCTATACATTACAAAAGGTAAATTGTATGGAGGGTATGCTGTTTTGAGCAAAGGGCTTTTTAAGGCGCTACTCGGAAAAATATGGACTTTTTGATTTAAAACTATAAGACGGTTACAGTTGTTAAAAATCTGGTAATAAGATATGTATTTCTTCATACCTTTATCTAGAATCGTATAGTTTCAAAAACACGATTTTATGATTTTGCCTCGACACTTTTAATTTTCGAAAAGACCTCTAAAAAATACGAAAAGTGAAGATTATTCTTAAATGGGGCTACTTACACTATTGGAAATTGGTTTAATTAGTGGACACCAATAATATTGAGGATCGTATAGAAGCATTTTTTTTAAATCGCTGTAGTTTTTTAATACGAAGTGATTTTGTGTTTCTTTTGCCTAATCTGCAAAATCGGTCTCGCTCCCGCGCGCGTCGTTTTCTCATTGCTATCTCGCTTCAGCACATTTTTTCCGAGTATCGCCTTAAGCGCGCTGAGTTCTTACTACTTCTCAGGCGCGGATACAGGGATCGGTAATGGGCCTGATGGGGGGGGGCATTTGGTCTGATCCCCCCCTGACACAATTTTTTTACATTCATTATTTTACCACGTGAAATAAGCTTAGGTTGCCCCCCCGTTCCAAACTTGCCCCCTCCCCCTCAACCAAATCCTGGACCCGCGCCTGCTACTTCTAATGTATATCTTGTGTTCTGTGCATATAACAATCAGGTAGTTGTCTTCTAGAAGCTTTATAAGGCTTACAAAGTGCAATGAGCAGCCGTGAGTACCGATCTGTTGTTGAGGATGGAGCCACCGCAAAGCTGCCTGTGACCAGTGGTGCCCTCTGACCACAACATTCCGACTATCTCGGGATAGTGGTTGATTGTCGTGATGGACCCACCAACAATCCTTTAAGGATTCCTTGGCACAGCTGAAACAATAGAAAAGTAATATAGCAAAATCTTGTTTATCTTGACGTTATGGGTGTGGCCTTTGGCCCTTTGTTAATTCGGAATTTTAATGTCAAGGTGTGTTCGTTTGCGCGTTTCTCTCTCGAGCATTGCATCTTAATTTTTGGGTATTTTTACAACAGAAAACCTGACTACCAATATTAACTAAATACGTTAATACTATAATTCTTGTAATTCTTACAGCTGCTATAGTTCGATTTACCTGCCACAACTGTTAAGGCCAACGCAATCAAAGCCAACATACGCATTTTTTCCTGATTTCACAATACTTTAGAAACGCCTTTGCTGATCTATTTATACGAAAGTCTTATCGTGCGATACTAAAAATTTATTTATTGCTTAAATTGATCAAGATTGGATTGATATCAAATAATTAAGTAATTTTGAGAATTAAATATAAAATACAATTTCTTTCTTTTGGAAGTCATCTATCTATATATATAAAAATGAATCCCTATTTCCCTTGGTCACGACATCACGCGTGAACGGCTGAACCGATTTGGAAGAAGAAGATTTAGAACTTTGAACTTTGAACTTTGGCTAATTTTGGTCTTGAAATGTTCGTGGAAGTCCAAGGAAGGATATAGGGGTAGGGTAGGGGTAGGATAGGGTAGGGGTAGAGGTATGGTAGGGGTAGGGTAGGGTAGGGTTAGGGTAGGGAAGGGGTAGGGTTGGGTAGGGGTAGAGTAGGGGTAGGGTAGGGTAGGGTAGGGGTAGGGGTAGGGGTAGGGGTAGGGGTAGGGGAGGGGTAGGGGTAGGGGGGGTAGGGTAGGGGTAGGGGTAGGGTAGGGGTAGAGTACGAGTAGGGTAGGGTGGAGTAGGGGGTAAGGCCACGGGAACGAAGTCGCGCTGGGTCAGCTAGTACTTAGATAAAAAAGAGAGCACTTATAAAGCTGTTTTTTTTTACTTTAATATGAAATCATAATATTATAAGCAAATTATGGGTATTTAAATTTGAGTTGTATGTATATCTCGAGATGAAATAGCCATAAATACCCATAGAGAGTAGCCAGCTCTACTCTGACAGATCCTATAATATATTGAAAATGTAAATCGGTGGTGAAGATAAAATTTATCGATCCACTGCAAAAAGGTCTGTAAGAAATAAGAACTAAGCATTTGCAAATACTATTGATATTATATGTTTAATGTACTGGCATTATACATACAGGGTCAGTGTAAATAATGCTGGCTACTCACTAGGGTTTAAAATATAAACATTATTACATCTCGAGATGATACGACTCTTTACTTCGAGCAGTAGGTATATTACGGGATGTAATAACGAAACCGAAAAAAAGTACGAGGCCGCTTCGATCCAAATGTATAAAACACCAGATTTTTTCGCGTTTTCCTGGCTGACTCTTTTAAACCGTTAAATATTTGTTTGTATTGTACTAATTAAAATTAAGAATGTATAATGATATCCTACATAAGAAGTCAGCTTACCTATAGGTGGTGTCTTTCTATCTAATTAGGACTTTCCAAAAAATAAAGATCTGCTATCAAATAATTAAAACAGTTATATTACATTTTTTTTAAATTAATTATTTGATATCAAACTTGATCAAACGAAACAGTTAATAGATTTTTGGTACCGGATGATAAGACTTTCGTATATATAGATCAGCAAATGCGCTTCTAAAGTATTGTGAAATCAAGAACAATGCGTGTGTTGGCTTTAATTGCGTTGGCCTTAGCAGCTGTGGCAGGTAAATAGAATTATAACTTTTATTAATACATACCTATTGTATATACTATAAATGTACAAATTTATTGTAGTTGTATTTTCTATTGTAAAAAATATCCAAATATTAAGATGCGTTGGTCAAAAGGTCGTGCGAACAAACACATACGTTGTTACATCTAAGAGATTGGATCGACCTGTTTAAAAGTTAATTAAATTTCGCTTTAACAAAGGGACAAAAACCACAACGTCAAGATAAACCAAATTTTGCTTTACAACTTTTCTATTCTTTCAGCTGTGCCAAGGAATCCTCAGAGGATTGTTGGTGGGTCCATCACGACAATCAACCACTATCCCGAGATAGTCGGAATGTTGTGGTCAGAGGGCACCACTGGTCACAGGCAGGTTTGCGGTGGCTCCATCCTCAACAATAGATCAGTTCTCACTGCTGCTCATTGCACTTTGTAAGCCTTTTAAAATTTTACTAACTGATTCTTATGTGAATGAACAGAACACAAGACAAAACAGAACACAAGGGCACCAGTGGAAAACCCCTTTCTCTTAAATTCTCTTTACCTTCACCTATACCTATACGATACTAGTGACTTTCCGCAGTTTAAGCCGCGTGTCACCAGTTAGAATATCAGTATAAAATGCCTAAAACTCGGAAAGAATGATTGAAAATGCTAAAAAAATATATTTAAAATCGGTCCAGTAGTCTTTCGTTCATCTATTACAAACATACAAATAAATCTTTCCTATTTTTAAAATATTATTATACACTAGCGGCCGCCCGCGGTTTCACCCGCGTGATTCCCGTTCCCGTGGGAATATCAGGATAAAAAGTATCCTAAGTTATTCCTTATGACATCAGCTACGTGCCAGTGAAAGTCCCGTCAAAATCGGCCCAGCCGTTTCAGAGATTAGCCGGAACAAACAGACAGACAGACAGACAAAAATTGTAAAAAACGATATTTTGGTATATGTACCGTATATATAATCATATGCATGTAGTAAATAGCGGTTATTTTTATATTACAATCAGACACTCCAATTTTATTTATTTGTATAGATTGAATTTAGCCGATGTGTCATGGCAACTAGGCTTGTTTTCTATTTCACGCTTCACTTCAATACTAGATCTTTGTCTTGCTTCTTTTTAACCTTTTTTGTGTTCTGTTCTTATTTAACCTGGCCGCACACGAGCCACCGACCACGAGCACAAAACGCCGCCACCGACATCCTGTAGTTTTCATTCATTTTATATGAACTAGCCGCACATGGTGACGCCGGTGGTCGCCACATGCTACAAATCGCCGCAACCCGCTTCTTGTGGCCGCCTCCATCCACTAACACTGACACCAAATACTGCAAGCAATAGGGTGCTTGTGCACTACACGGAATTTTACCGTCCGGCAGTCCGTTTTTTTACGGTCCTGCCTACAAAATTGGACAGCCGGTAAAATTCCGTGTAGTTCACAAGCGCCCATAGGGTTAAAAAAAGTATTGGCCACCGACCGCAAGTGTTTACCTACTACCGGCCACACGTGAGTGTAGCGCGTTTCAGCTACTCTAGCTTCAAGTGGCGGCGTGTGTGGTTGTTGCGTGTGGCTTGTGTGCAGGGACGCTTGCGTAATGGGTATAATACGCTTACTGTACGCCACTAGTAACATAAACCTGTTTCTCATTACCAGCGGTGACTCTCCATTACGGTGGCGCATGCGTGCCGGTTCCTCATACGCCCACAGCGGTGGTGTTGTCTACAATGCCGCTGAGATCATCATACATCCCGAAGCATTCCAAGGTCCAGGGTCGCTGGATAACGATATTTGCATCATGCGTACCACATCCGCCATCGTCTTCACAGATGTCATCCGTCCTGCAAGCATTGCAGGTCACAACTATTTTCTAAGTGACAACCAAGTTGTTTGGGCTGCTGGTTGGGGAGCTATTTCGGTAAGCATTGTTATATTATTTTTGTTGACAATAACAACATTACTGAAGCGAAGTATAGTAAGTCGTAAGTCTGGGCCGGTAGAAATTACGGTTAGTAGGTATACTTAGTTAAATAGGTACATTACCTATATTTACTTGTATCATATTAAAGCTTAATTCTATATTTTTTAAGAACTGAATTTGGGTTGGATTTGTGATTGTAGGAAACTAATTTTCGTAATATATTGGTTGGAATCGTTTATTTAGGCTAGAACTTTAATTGACCACCATTATTAGCGGAATTTTTAACAATGAAAATGTAGAACTGATTGAGCATTTGAAAAATGAAATCACAACTCAATTTTGAAATTTTTGTTACAGGATGGAGGCCCACAATCTGAGCAATTGAGACATGTCCAGGTCTGGACTATCAACCAGGCAATTTGTAAATCCCGTTACTTCGAGTTTTTAGAACTGACAGTTTCTGAAAACATGCTGTGCTCGGGCTGGCTGGACGTGGGCGGGCGCGACCAGTGCCAGGGCGACTCCGGTGGCCCGCTCTACCACAACAGGGTCGTGGTCGGCGTCTGCTCCTGGGGCTGGGGCTGCGCGTCACCTTTCTTCCCTGGAATCAACGTCCGTGTATCTCGGTATACTTCATGGATTCAAAACAATGCGTAAACCATTGTTATAGATTTCTGTCACTTAAAAGTTTGTAAATGTTTCATCATTGCTTAATAAAACTTCATAACAAATACCAGTTTTTTTTTCGTTATATCGGTATTATAACTACAATGACTTTTATTTTACTTGTGATAATATGACGTAAAAGGAATGAAAGACAATTAGTGTTCATCGTCATCAGCCATTGCCATGCTGGGGCACAGGCCTTCCTTATGGATGTGTAAACTCTAAGGAGAATGGGCCATGGCCCAACACGGTGTCCGATTCGGATTAGTAACGACTGCAAACGTAGCCGGGAACTCGGCTAGACGTGCCTTTTGAAGCACGGAAGAGCTCAAGATAATAAATTTTCACCTCTCCAGCTCGAAAAGGGCTCTTTTGGCGCCTAAAAACTCGCAGCAAAATCGATTTTTGAGATTTTTTTTTTTTACATTCAGCGGGTTCGATTCCCAGTTCAGACAGTTGATTACTTAAAATTCTTTGAATGCAGTTCGTTTTCTTTTTAAAATAAAAATGAAGTCTCCTTTCAGTAAAATTTTATATCTTCAGTATTTAAGGTACTTTCCCTCCATGTGAGTTAATTTTGGGACGCCCTGTTTATATAAAAGAAAGTCGTGTTTGTTACAACACTTATAACTCGAGAACGGCTGGACCGATTGCCATGGTTTTTGATTTGTTGGATTTGTTTCCGTCCCGAATAGCAGAATAACTAATAAAAACATTGTAAAATTGACGAAAAAATAAAATAAAAGAGAAAACATTTTCCCATACAAATTGTTCCTGAGTTTCGTACCTGTCAAACATTTTATGTTCATCCCGTCGATACGGTCAACTCTCCCCTCAAATTAAAGAATGTAATTAAATGAAGGTTTCGAATCGACAACATATATTAACAATAATCGGATTATCGCGTATTTTAGGTTTTAAAATTATAGAATCAATGACGTTTTATTATCATTGTTTAAAATAGTGTCAGAAATGAAAAAGGGTTGACATATTTATTTGTTGTCAAATTCATATTCATGCGTGCGTTCAGAAATTGATTTTGTGTAAACTAAAGAAAAGATATCAAGCTACATAACAGAATATATAAAAATCAATGCCACTTTTCGTTGTAATTTTTAACCGACTTCTAAATCAAAAAGGAGGAGGTTCTCTATTCGTCTGTATGTATGTTTGTTTTTTTTGTGTATGTCCACCGATTACTCGAAGACGGCTGAACCGATTGAAATGGTTCAAACGTTATTACATCAGGTTGGTTTCCAAGTTGGTCCCATTTTTTGAAATTTTGAAATCGGTTCAGTAGTTTTCAGGAAATCTTGAAAATACTGTCGTTTTCGTTACCACTTTATGTAAATTTAATACGTATCTTTAGGCATAACTCCTTTGTTTATAAACCGATTTAGATGATTCTTGTTTTGTTAAAAAGGGGATACCTCAAGGTATTTTAACCGACTTCGAAAAAGGAGGTTTTCAGTTTGATCACATACCTATTTACCAGAAAACACGTAAATTGCCTGCACGATGCACTAAAAAGAGTGAAATAAAAATTATTTTTATAAAAAAATTAAACCGCCTTCAAAAAAACCACATCAAAAAAGTAAGAAATAATTCCTCACTAAATAAATAACGTAAGTACTTTGAAGTCGGGCGGGTTTTAACAAAAACTACAAAAAATTGTACTTACATGTTTCACGCCCGACTTCAAAGTACTTACGTTATTTATTTGGTGAGGAATTATTTCTTACTTTTTGATGTGGTTTTTTTGAAGGCGGTTTAATTTTTTTATAATTATAACTCGAGAACGGGCTCACCTATTCAATCCAAACCAAATGTCTAGGCTTTGGTCGGACTATTTAGTAGATGGTTTATGTGAAATTTGGGGTAGGGGTAGGGTAGGGGTAGGGTAGGGGTAGGGTAGGGGTAGGTTAGGGGTAGGGTAGGGGTAGGGTAGGGGTAGGGTAGGGGTAGGGTAGGGGTAGGGTAGGGGTAGGGTAGGGGTAGGGTAGGGGTAGTGTAGGGGTAGGGTAGGGGTAGGGTAGGGGTAGGGTAGGGGTAGGGTAGGGGTAGGGTAGGGGTAGGGTAGGGGTAGGGTAGGGGTAGGGTAGGGGTAGGGTAGGGGTAGGGTAGGGGTAGGGTAGGGGTAGGGTAGGGGTAGGGTAGGGGTAGGGTAGGGGTAGGGTAGGGGTAGGGTAGGGGTAGGGTAGGGGTAGGGTAGGGGTAGGGTAGGGGTAGGGTAGGGGTAGGGTAGGGGTAGGGTAGGGGTAGGGTAGGGGTAGGGTAGGGGTAGGGTAGGGGTAGGGTAGGGGTAGGGTAGGGGTAGGGTAGGGGTAGGGTAGGGGTAGGGTAGGGGTAGGGTAGGGGTAGGGTAGGGGTAGGGTAGGGGTAGGGTAGGGGTAGGGTAGGGGTAGGGTAGGGGTAGGGTAGGGGTAGGGTAGGGGTAGGGTAGGGGTAGGGTAGGGGTAGGGTAGGGGTAGGGTAGGGGTAGGGTAGGGGTAGGGTAGGGGTAGGGTAGGGGTAGGGTAGGGGTAGGGTAGGGGTAGGGTAGGGATAGAGTAGTGATACGGTAGGGGTAGTGTGGAGTAGGGGGTAGGGCCACGCGAACGAAGTCGCGCCAGGTCAGCTAGTTTAAAATAAATAAAATGAAGTGAACATTATATCGCTTACTAATATCATGTTTGGTTTTCATAAAAATTACATGCAGTGCAGTTTTTGAACGCAATGCAAACAGTTACCTTCAACTTGCATAATTGCACCAATTTAACTCTTAATTATTAATTTTGTAATTTTGAAGTTTTCTTTATTGTTAAATGTTGCCTTCAATGTTGTTTTTCTGACCTGTAACACTTTTCTCGCTGGTAGAGGTGAAAAGTTGTATGTTTAACACGAGAGCAAAATTTTCTGATGTCTCGTGCCTTTAAATAACTCACTGTGCTCAGTAGTCTATATTAGAATCACTCGCTACGCTCGTGATTCAATTTTAGAGTACTTCGCTAGTTCGTGATTTAAATTCAGCACTCGCAGCGAAAAATGATTTTGCTCTCTTGTATAACAAATAACTATTATACCATACCTACTCTAAAAAGCTTATTTTATTCACGCAAAACAGTGAATAAAAAGGCCTTTTATTCACTGTTTTGTTTTTATTCACTATTTTGGTGTTTGAATTTGGAACACAAAAATATATCCGGTCTCTATTTCAATGCTTACACAAACTCCTTGCGCTAACATTCGAAATTCAAAACTCTTTGGTGCAAATAAATTCTCGAGATTTGATTGGTCGATATTTGCGACAAGGAGTTTGGCATTAGATTAAAAACTGTTTTGTGTTCTTTGCTGCCTTTATAGAAAAAAAAATAGTGAATTGGCGCCATTTCAAATACTTACTGTGAATGAGAAGTTTTCCAGTAGGTTCTATAATGCTCAATAGATGTCGCTGCGACCACTTTTCTTTTTTTTCTTAATTTTCATGTATGGTATGTTTTTTTGCGTTCCCCAGTTTACGGGAAAGTTGAATGTATTGTTTCACGAATTTTGTTGCGTATATACACGGCTAAATTTTAATTAGCATAAATATTTTAGGAGAGGTTAGTGCCCATCAATATGAACAACTTTCACTATGGGACCAACCATGGAATCGCGAAAAAAAACAGCTGTTCCATACATTTCAGTCGACTCGATGTTGTACTTTTGTATGGAACAGCTGATTTTTTTTTTCGCGATTCCATGGTTGGCCCCATAGTGAAAGTTGTTCATATTGATGGGCACTAACATCCCCTAAAATATTTATGCTAATTAAAATTTAGCCGTGTATATTAATGAGTTATCGTTTTTTTCTTATTTTACCTGATTTTGATTATATTTTAATTTAATAACTGTCAGAAAGAAAAGAAAATGTTTTACTTCACATTTGTTTATCTGGTCTAAAGGGGGTGCAAAAAGTTTGATTATGGCAACACTGCCACAAAATGTCAACAACTCGTTCTTGATCGCTTGTAAAGCGTAATGCGAAGATCACAGGAAAAAAAGCTGCCCTTGTGCAATGGTTAGTATCTACTTATACTATACAGGATAACGTATTTCTCCCGGAGCCGGCCGGTTTCATACCTAAAAGTAGTAATTTAGAAATAAAACCTTATATAACAAGATTATTTACATATTTATTTACATTTTAAAATTTTATTTTGTTTTGCGTAGGCTGACAAACGTCCAAGGTATTGTTATTAAAAAAAAAAAGTTTCGCTAGCGCCATCTCTTGCACCTATTTGAAATAAGCTTACGATACCTATTGGAAAATTCCTCATTGTACGGACACAAAGTTTAAAGTGTTTAAAGTGTTAAAGTGTTGTTGTTGTAAGTTTAAAGTGTTACTTTATAATAAATAAATATTGTTTCACAAGTTGACCACCCTAATGATAATAATAAGAAAATTTCGCTTCATTTCAGTCATTGCTCTAATTTTAATGTCTATTTCAATTAATGTAACAATTCTTATTTCTTGATTAAATTTCTATTTTCGCTTAAATTATGTCTTTTCTCGTAGTCATGGTATAAAGTATAGTATGCAACTCCTGAATAAAGTAGGAATTTATATCGAGGGCCATGAATCACTCGCGTCGTTCAGGATTCTAACAGTTGTCTTCTATTTCAGTCATTAGAATCCTTCACTTGCTCGTGACTCATCAACGGCCCTTGCTTTAAATCCGTCCTTTATTCACTAGTTGCATAATATACTATTTGGTCACCCATCCCGTGACCGACCATTAGCTACAAAATTTGTTTAACTTCAACGATCGCATTCCAAGCGCGCTAACCACTGCTTTACTGGCTCCTTAAGAGTCAATAAATCAATCAAAATATTTCATTGGATTGAAAAATACAAACTTTTGTAATTCTTGCTAAGTCATGTACACGACACTACCAAAAAAGATAGACAAAAAAATAACGCTTTCACCCTTAACATAATTTTTAACTAGCAATTTTATTTTTTCATTTAATATAAGCCTTCATCGTCAATTTAATAGTTTCAGAGAAATTATTGCTATCCGTCCAACTAATAAGATGTATGATTTTTCCTGACTCGCCATCGTCTCAATGAGTTATATTGTAACACAGCCTTCTCTATCTGTCTGTAGAGAAGGCAGTGATTGTAATAATAATAACTGCTCATAATTTAACTTGTGCTAATAATGTTCGAGTATGTGTGTAATCTTTGTACGAGTATGCAGCATTAGTCTCATTACTAAATTTCATTTTTTTTATTTACATTGGGGTAACGTTTAACCCACAGGGTGCCTATCATCAACTCTTATTGCGGTTTTGTTTAGAACCTAAACTGGGTGCCTACCATCAACTCTTATTGCGGTTTTGTTTAGGAACCTAAACTGATCTGCTTCGCTTATTCGTACCACGACAGCTTAATATCAATGACAGCGATTCAGTGATCATTCAATGACATTTCACAGCCGCTGAGCTGTCATCAACTCTTATTTGACTTATAACTCGGCCAAGTTAACACGACAGCTGCAGGTTATACCCGTCCCTTTCACTCTCCGGGCATGACAGAATCGAGTGAAAGAGACGGGTAGAAGAAATAAGGACACAAATCGTTTGGTCATTCACATTTAGCGATTCATTTGCGATCCAGTTTTTAGAAGGTCAGAGTACGAAAGAAAGCAATTCATTTTAGGAACCTATTCTGCATCGCGCTATTTTTGAATCGCTGTCTTAAAGTTGATGGTAGGCACCCTGATCTGCTTCGCTTATTCGTACCACGACAGCTTAATTTCAATGACAGCGATTCAGTGATCACTCAATGACATTTCACAGCCGCTAAGCTGTCATCGAGGAGCCCGTGGCGCAGTGGATAGCGCGCTCGGCCTGCGATCGTTGAGGTTAAGCAACGTTCGCAATGGTCGGTCACGGGATGGGTGACCAAAAACTTTTTATCTCGAGCTCCTCCGTGCTTCGGAAGGCACGTTAAGCCGTTGATCCCGGCTGCACTTGCAGTCGTTAATACCCACCAATCCGCACTGAGCCCGCGTGGTGGGTCATGGCTCATTCTCCTTATTCATCCATAAGGAAGGCCAGTGCCCCAGCAGTGGGGACATTAAATGGCTGATGATGATGATGAAGCTGTCATATAGTCTTATTTGACTTATAACTCGGCCAAGCTAACATGACACCTGCAGGTTATACCCGTCCGTCTCACTCTCCGGGCATGACAGAATCGAGTGAAAGAGACGAGTAGAAGAAATAAGGACACAAATCGTTCGGTCATTCCAAAGCCATCTTCTATCTCACTCGTTGCGAGGAGCGCAAGCAGCCGAGAAATAATAGCGGGCCATGCGTCATTCACATTTAGCAATTCATTTTCGATCCAGTTTTTAGAAGGTCATAGTACGAAAGAAAACAATTCATTTTAGGAACCTATTCTGCATCGCGGTATTTTTGAATCGCTTTCTTAAAGTTGATGGTAGGCACCCAGAACATTGAAAAATGAATGAATGAATCTTTCTATGTTCTGTGGCTTTGCCCAAACCTAAAACAATTGAATCAGAATCGGAATAATTTGTCTTAAAACTGTATATCAAGTTGGTAAATAACAATTTTTAGTATCAACAGTTACAATAACAGGCATCTTTTATATATATAAAATTCAAAGTCCTGACTGACTGACTGCCTGACTGAGATATCAACGCACAGCCCAAACCACTGTACCTAGAGACTTCAAATTTTGCACATTGATACGTTATACAGTGTAGGCATCCAATAATAGAGGATTTTGGAAATTCCACACCTAAGGGGGTGAAATAGAGGATGAATGTTTGTATGAAAGTCCGTCAGTTTTGAAGTTAGGATCTTCAAACATTGTAGTTAGGCTGGAAATTGAAAATTAATATTTACCTGTGTCAGCGTTTTTGACAATTCCACCCCCGAAGGGGTGAAAAGGAGGATGAAATGTTGTATCTGGAAAGTCCTTCATTAAATTTATTATTTGGGCTTATGGTCGGAAAGTAAAACAAATAAGCAAAAACATGTTTCGTATTTTTTCGAAAATCAACCCCTTAGAGGTTAAATGGGATAAATAAACCTAAAAATCGATATCGATGATATGTGAAGTTTTGAATGAAAAATCAGGGGGTAAAATAGACATTTCAACTTGAAACTTTGTATAGGCTTACTTCTTAAAACAAATAGGCAACCCATTTCGTAGTTTTCCGAAAATCAAACCCAGGGGGTAAATAGGGTATTGAAACCTAAATCATCTTAAGTACCCTAAAAGTTCTTGGTACCTAAGCTACTCAGAACTAACTTTTTGATTGTGAAACAGACACTTATTTTTTACTAGCTTCCGCCCGCGACTTCGTCCGCGTGGACACTCGAGAAAATACTTAGTGGACCAATAACCAGGATAAAAAGTATTCTATGTTTTAATTTCATAAAAATCCGAACAGCCGTTTTTACGTGATTAGGCGGGTCCTCCCTCACCAAGCGAGCAGCCTCGTGCGAGGCCCGCCGCACGTGGCAAACGTTCTGCCTCGCGCGAGGCTGCTCGCTTGGTGAGGGAGGACCCGCCTAATCACGTAAAAACCGCTGATCGGATTTTTATGAAATTAAAACATAGAATACCTACTTTTTATCCTGGTTATTGGTTCCCTAAGTATTTTCTCGAATGTCCACGCGGACGAAGTCGCGGGCGAAAGCTAGTGTAATATATAAATTCAAAATAAAATCAATAAATTCAGAAACCGTCATGGTTACAAACATTATGTTCATATATTATTATCATAATCTTGTGATCTATGTAAAATTTTGAGAAATAAAAGAGAATCGTTATCTTGTAGGTAGGTAGGTACACTAAAAATTAAATAATCACATATCTCTGTATCACTGACATGCAATGGTTACCATTGATGGAGAAAAAAACAAAACAATCACAATGCTAATGGAAAAAATATTTATTTTGTCGAAAACATAAGCAGTTCAATTGTCGAAAACTATCAGAATTATCCATGAGACCATGACTAAAAGCTTAGGCATTGCTTCGAATCCAGTTGACAAAGCGGGATACGCGAGCATTGACTCCAGGGAAGTTGGCGTTCCCGCAGCCTTGACCGAAGGAGCAGACGCCGACCACGACCCTGTTGTGGTAGATCGGGCCGCCGGAGTCGCCCTGGCACTGGTCGCGACCGCCCACGTCCAGCCAGCCCGAGCACAGCATATTGTCGGTAATGGTGATACGGACTTGATTGTAACGATTCCTGCAGACACCCTGGTTCACAGTCCAGACCTGAACGTGTCTCAATTGTTCTACGAATGGACCGCCTGACTGCAACAAAATTAATAGTTATACTAAATTCTAATGGAATAATTAAGTCCTACAGGCAGTATCATGACTGACTTTTCAAAACATATCTTCTGATTGAAGATAATAATGTTTTGAAGATATATTCTGAATCCAACATGTCAAAATTCAAAGTTAATTGGAGTCATTTGACAACTTTGTAACAATCTCAAAATTCCATTTTTATATCCAATCCACTCTTAAATTTTCCCTTTTGAATTTTGCTCTTGTACAAAAAACTATAATCCGCGCGCAATAAAGAAACAATATGGAAATGGCGGCCGGTCGGTCATGCTATCTCTCTCACACATACCGTCATGCTGCATGTAGAGCACGTGGGTGGGTCATGCTATCGCGCTCACACTTAATGCTTGGCCGCCATTTACAGATTGTTTCTTTATCCGAGCGAGTTATACCAAAGAACTTACCACAGTACTTCCCCATCCAGCAGCCCAAACTACTTGGTTGTCGCCAAGGAAATAGTTTGCACCAGCAATGCTAGCAGGGCGGATGACGTTAGTAAAACCAATAGAGTTAGCAGTATGAATGATGGCGATGTCGGTGTCGAAGGTGTGCGAGTTGTAGCCGGGATGGTTGATAATCCGATTAGTGTTAAAGACAACACCACCGCTGTTGGAGTACGTGGAACCAGCACGAGTGCGCCACCTGGCTGGAGCGTCGCCACTGTTTACAGATAAGGTTCGGTAAATTAAGAAAACTCAAAGAAAGAAAGAAAACTCATTTATTTGGGACATCACAGAGATACATAAAAAAAAACAAAAAAAAACATAGTATGTCCCAAAACGGTCCCGACTCAGCATAATGCTTGGCTTGTGACCAGCGCTGATCTTCCGTCGGAACCGTCTACAAGAGGGTTGACAATAAAAAAAATAAAAAAACATAAATATTAACTAAATAAAAAAAACACTTAATAATATACAAAAACTTCGCCTAGCCCTTGCCGCGAACCAGTATTAAAAAGAAAAATATATTTTTTCCATGTGTCCGCGGCCGTCACAAGAAAAAAAAAGCAACAAGGCCGACTGAAGGCCACGTAAGCCAGGGCAGACAAACTTTGACATAAGAAAAAAAAAGACGCGTCGCGTCTTTCTTTGATTTGATTGAAGCGTCACAGAAAAAAAAATAAAAAAAATTACTCATTGTGACATGTTTATTCACATTCATTAGAATAAGATTTTTTTTAACACTTTGATTTTATGACAAGCTTTTTTGTTGACTGTAGTATTGTATTGTCATCCAAATTAAACCTGTATGCAAAGTTTTAGCTCAATCGAACACTGGAAAGTGGGTCATATTTGACCGTTCGGGTCAGACATGCATACATACATATACATAATAAAAGCTTGTAAAAAGGATTTCCTTCAATTGCATGGAACCACATAGGCCCTCGCAGCGAACGTGGCTGTGAACACAAAGTCAGCAGGTGATGCTCATACTTACATAGTACAGTGAGCAGCAGTCAGAACGGCTCTGTTATTAATGATGGAGCCACCGCAAACATGCCTATGCCCAGTGGTCCCATGAGAGAAAAGTAGGGCGACAAGCTCAGGGTAGTTATTGATGGACGCGAGAGACCCACCAACAATCCTTTGCGAGCTCTTTGGCACAGCTGGAAGTAATTTAACGTATTATACACTAGCATTTTAAATGCAGAAATGTATCATAACTAAACGTCATTTAAACTATATTTTGAACATAAATCGTCGTGTATGCACTACTTATTTATAGCAGGTCAGGGCCATAATAAGTTGCTCTGCGAATTTTAATTCGTAATCCTTTAAAAAAGTTATTGATAAACGTATAATTTCTGCCGTTTCAATGTGAACAAACCTCTATGTTTGGTAAGTTACCTGCAACAGCTGTTAAAGCCAACACAAGCAGAACTAAAAC
This sequence comes from Crambus lathoniellus, assembly GCA_949710035.1. Classification (NCBI taxonomy): domain Eukaryota; kingdom Metazoa; phylum Arthropoda; class Insecta; order Lepidoptera; family Crambidae; genus Crambus; species Crambus lathoniellus. The sequence goes on along the minus strand of OX453298.1, from coordinate 30,140,424 downwards.
ACGCATGGTTCCGTTATTCTCTGAAAATGTAAAAGTGATAGATATACAAATAATTTATACGAAAACCTTATCTACCTATCATTTAGCATCTGGAAAACCCGAAAGATCAATCATGATCTATATTATGATATATGTTTTATTTATTACACTTGTATAAATTAATCAAATATATCTTGTCTTTTCCGGAACGGATGCTTATAATCATTTTATTGTTTTGATAAAATTTGTTATCTATTTTTACCCGGCAATTTTAAATTTCAAGGATAAATAATGTTATTAAGGCCGCATTCGACAAAAGTTTTATTCCGAGAATATCGCTTACTGTCGGATACTAATGTCAAACTTGTATGGGGTTTTGACATTACTATCCGAAAGTAAGCGTTATTCTTGGAATAAAAGTTTTGTCGAATGCGGCCTTAATAACATTATTTATCCTTGAAATTTAAAACTTTGGTCGAATGCAGTCTAAGTAAGCTTAAATATCTGCCTCGATTTTATTAAACGAAGAGCAAGTCATTGAAACTGATGACACTTTCAAAAGTAAGAATACTTGGCCAAGTTATATTTCATTTAAACTCTTGTTCATTGTATAAAAAATAAAAACGACAATTTTAAATAACGACTTTTACTCAAAACATTACTTGACTTGACTATAGATACGAGTGTATTGTCAGATACATCACCAAAAAGACAGAATATGATACTCCACACCAACTTTTGGTGCATCGTGTGCCAAATTGAAATGGTCGACTGAATGGGTTATCTGCTATCATGTCAGACTCCTTAACACCTTCCAAATGTCCCATGCCCTGCGGGATCTCTTTTATAAAATTTTACCTTCGTATTAAAAAATACTCAAATTCTAGACAAATAAATATAATTATAGAGGAGCCCGTGGCGCAGTGGATAGCGCGCTCAGCCTGCGATCGTTGAGGTTAAGCAACGTTCGCAATGGTCGGTCACGGGATGGGTGACCAAAAACTTTTCATCTCGAGCTCTTCCGTGCTTCGAAAGGCACGTTAAGCCGTTGGTCCCGGCTGCACTTGCAGTCGTTAATACCCACCAATCCGCACTGAGCCCGCGTGGTGGGTCATGGCTCATTCTCCTTATTCATCCATAAAGAAGGCCAGTGCCCCAGCAGTGGGGACATTAAATGGCTGATGATGATGAAATATAATTATGTATAAAAAAATATTTGGCGTACATAGTATAAAAGTAAGTCTTAAGTATAAAATGGCACAAAAATTTACTAATTGTGAAAAAAGGAATAATGTAAGTAGCTTACATATTATATTTCTTTCCTGGTTCAATCAAATAGGTACTTAAAGTTTATTAAGTTTAAGGTATTGGTCGGATTAAGATAATCACTAAACATTGCATCATTAACGGTTTCAACGAAATATCAGATAAATATTACGGTAGTAAAGCCCCATCCTGCAGCTCAGACTACTTGGTTGTCGCCGAGGAAATAGTTGGTGCCTGCAACGCTGGCAGCGCGGATAACGACAGTGAAAACGATGCTGGAGTTAGTAAGAAGTATGACGACGTCGTTGTCCATGATTTGGTAATTGAATTCAGGATGGTTGATCTGAGCAACGTTGTATACTACACCACCGGTGCTGGCATACGTGGAACCAGTACGAGTACTAAGCCGCCAACTGTCCGGAACATTGCCACTAAAAGAAATTGAAAAATACGATTTTTAAAATGTTTCAGTTTTTTTTTACTTTTTTGCATTCACAATGTTATTTTTCTTATTTAAAATGAAGTATTAGAAAAATCGAACAGCCTCACAACTAGCTCAGATGGGACTCGAACCCACGGCCTTTCACTGTCCGGGCGAATGCTCTAACCACAGAGTTACCGAGTCATTAAATCGTTTAGTGGTTAGAACATTCGCATGAGTCGCAATAATTATATAACTTCATAATGGAAACATATATACAAAAAAATAATGACGGTAAACAAATGCTAAGCAACATTCGTTAGGGCCGGTCAAAGCATGGGTGATCATTAATAGGTATAGGTACTATTATCTCGAACCCCTTCATGCTTTGGAAGCACGTCATGCCGTTGATTCCAGCTGCACCTGCACCATCAACCCGCACAAGGCCCGCGCGGTGGATTGGTTAGAAGAAGAGGAGTTTCGCACGAGGTTGATGTCGAAGATCAATGTTTCGCAATAGCGTGATTTCGACATATTATAGTGAATCGAAGTTAAGATTTCGGACAAACGTTAATCGCACATCCGTTTGTCGAACACATTAGTGCACTCATAAAAATCAACCACAAAAATACCCAATGCAATGTCTCGGTGTACTGTAATAAAGAGACGATGTTATCGATATTTATCATTAACTATCTATCAGCTCATTTTAAATTAAACTAATCTACATAACACTCTATATCTACTTAATTCATGAAACAAATTATAATTCCCAAGAAGTTATATAAATTAAGTGATTAGCTGAAGCAAACATTTATCAAAAAAATACAATGGAAATTAATATTTTATCTTTTTCGCATCGTTTTTTTATATTACAAAGCATGACAAAATTCAAAATTTTTATAAATATGATACCTACCAGTTTATTTTTTCTGATTTTTTGTATTAAACAAGACGTTTTGATATTTGGAATATGAATTTCATTAAGTAGATATTTTTTTCTTACTTTTTATATTTGCAGTCATTTTTGAGTTTAGAACTTTCATATATTTTTAAGTTCATTAACACAGATTAGATATTATTATATTGTACACTAGCGGTCCGCCACGGCTTCGCACGGGTGGACATTTATTTTTTAAACATTTTGGGATAAATATGAAAAAGTCAAAACATTTAATGTCGTTGGTGCGTAGAGAGGGGGGGGGGGGGGGGGGTTATTCCTGAGATTCCCATTTTCCTAGGATCCTGTCCCGGAGGATCCCGAATGCGATAAATGTGATAACGTATACTTTTGTTATTATCTGGATCCTCCGCGACAGGATCCTCGGGGAATGGGATCCTCCTGGGAAAACCCAGCCGCGCGGATACCTATCTTATAGATGTGCATTGTCAAGTCTCTAAGTTTCAGCAGCGTACGCGGTATAAGGATTTTTTGGTATCTTTTTTCACATCTTGAGTTACATTATCGAAGTTTTCATACGGGTCCCCATTGTTTTCAAAATATTCTATAGCCTATGTTAATCAGAGATAATGTAGCATACCTACTAATAGTGAAAACAAATTTGAAATCGGTCCAGTAGTTTTGAGTTTATTCGTTACATACCTGAATACAAACATACATGAATACATACAAATCTTTCCTCTTATTATATAGTATAGATTTGAAATAGTTATCTAGTTTTTTTATTTACAGTAGGTAAAACATATTTGACCAAATTATGTTTTTATACGAATAAATCATAGAAATTAACAACTCGCAAGTAATTTTCGGATGTGAATCTACTCAAGTTTATGTAATAATATGCATTGTGAATATACTAAAGTAATGAATGATTATATTTTTTAATCAAGTAGTATTTTTGAGTAATTATCTATTACTAGCTGACCCAGCGCGACTTCGTTCCCGTGGCCCTACCCCCTACTCCACCCTACCCTGCCCCTACCCTACCCCCCACCCCTACCCTACCCCTACCCTACCCCTACCCTACTCCTACCCTACCCCTACTCTACCCCTACCCTACCCCTACCCCTACCCTACCCTACCGTACCCCTACCCTACCCATACCCTACCCCTACCCTACCCTACCCCTACCCCTACCCTATCCCTACCCCTACCCTACCCTACCCTACCCCTACTCTACCCCTACCCTACTTCTACTCTACCCCTACTTACCCCTCCTTCCCCTATTTTCTCACCGCTAAAACCTTCCTTGGACTTCCACGAACATTTCAAGACCAAAATTAGCCAAATCGGTCCAGCCGTTCACGCGTGATGCCGTGACCAAGGGAAATAGGGATTCATTTTTATATATATAGACTAGCGGCCGCCCGCGGTTTCACCCGCGTGGTTCCCGTTCCCGTGGGAATATCGGGATAAAAAGTACATATAAACCTTCCTCTTGAATCACTCTATCTATTAAAAAAAAACGCATCAAAATCCGTTGCGTAGTTTCAAAGATTTAAGCATACAAAGGGACATAGGGAAAGAGAAAGCGACTTTGTTTTATACTATGTAGTGATTACGTTTGTTATTGTGCTTTATCAAGTGAATTTAAGTATCTCTTTGCAGTTTTATTGATAAATTTTAAAAAGTATAGATACCCTTTATATAATCAAGTTCTGGAGCTATTTATGAGTATCTAGCTTATGTAATTTATGGTAGTACTAGCGGCCGCCTGCAGTTTCACCTGCGAGGTTCCCGTTCCCGTGGGAATATCGAGATAAAAAGAATATCCTATGTGTTATTCCAGCCTATAATCTTTGTCTTAAATAAAGACGGATCTGTACTTTTGAGATATGTGTGCCTATCCACACATTTCTGTAGAGGACCAAGCATATAAATTATTTAAAAAAACACACACAAAATCGGTACAGTATCTTTATGATTGGATCTAAATAAAAACAGAATATATATATATATAATATAATGTTGAAAGGTATTTGAAGTTGGTTTAATTTACAAATTTCTTTTTTGTCGTTCGTCATCAATGATGATCGTTTATTGAAGATCATTTGGAACCATTTGCAACTTTTCCAGGCACTCTGTATCGTACTAACTTATAAAAACAAAACCAATATATCATCAGGTAGCATATCTTTCATGCTTACTTATAAATGAATTACTTTGAGGATAGAGTTGTAGCTTTTGCTTGCACATAAAATGCATTCACGGTAACTGTTCCATAGGATACAGTAACCCTGGAGCTGGCTGAGTTGGTATAACATCACAAACATCCATCCAATTCCAAACCTTTCCATTCATTATATGAGCAGGATAAGGATGAAATCTCACATAGTAGGTATTCACGTACCTATTATGATAGAATTCAAAATAATTTGAATTCAATTTATCTTTGTAAATAAGAAATTTTAAACTGTCCGTTTTTAGCCTCCCATCCACCCTTTTAACTGACAAGAAGAACGGGAACCTCTTACGTAGCGGTTTTTAAGGGGTTTTTTAGATATGTGGTATGTCGAGTAAAAAACCGCCTTCTAAAAAACCACATCAAAAAAGTAAGAAATAATTCCTCACCAAATAAATAACGTAAGTACTTTGAAGTCGGGCGTGAAACATGTACAATTTTTTGTTGTTTTTGTTAAAACCCGCCCGACTTCAAAGTACTTACGATATTTATTTGGTGAGGAATTATTTCTTACTTTTTTGATGTGGTTTTTTAGAAGGCGGTTTTATTTTTTTATAAAATCATTTTTATTTCACTCTTTTTAGTGCATCGTGCAGGCAATTTACTTGTTTTCTGGTAAATAGGTATGTGATCAAACTCAAAACCTCCTTTTACGAAGTCGGTTAAAATACCTTGAGGTATCCCCTTTTTAACAAAACAAGAATCATCTAAATCGGTTTATAAACAAAGGAGTTATGCCTAAAGATACGCATTAAATTCACATAAAGTGGTAACGAAAACGACAGTATTTTCAAGATTTCCTGAAAACTACTGAACCGATTTCAAAATTTCAAAAAATGGGACCAACTTGGAAACCAACCTGATGTAATAACGTTTGAACCATTTCAATCGGTTCAGCCGTCTTCGAGTAATCGGTGGACATACACAAAAAAAAAAAACATACATACAGACGAATAGAGAACCTCCTCCTTTTTGATTTAGACGTCGGTTAAAAATAGAATTGAAGTTAGTAATATTTACTTTAAAATCAGTCATCAAAATAGGAAGATCTTATTTTTTATACTTACTTATTTACCAATTGATGCTACACGAAACAATTCAAGCATTAGATTGTATCCAGGTCATATATCTAGATACTCGAACGTTGACGCCAGGATAACGTGGTTGAGCACGAACACAGCCCCAGGAGCAGACGCCGACTAGACCCTGTTGTGGTAGAGCGGGCCGCCGGAGTCGCCCTGGCACTGGGTGCGTACCATCAACTCTTATTGCGGTTTTGTTTAGGACCTAAACTGATCTGCTTCGCTTATTCGTACCACGACTGCTTAATATCAATGACAGCGATTCAGTGATCATTCAATGACATTTCACAGCCGCTAAGCTGTCACATACTCTTATTTGACTATAACTCGGCCAAACTAACATGACACCTGCAGGTTATACCCGTCCCTCTCACTCTCCGGGCATGACAGAATCGAGTAAAAGAGACGGGTAGAAAAAATAAGGACACAAATCGTTCGGTCATTCACATTTAGCAATTCATTTGCGATCCAGTTTTTAGAAGGTCGTAGTACGAAAGAAAGCAATTCATTTTAGGAACCTATTCTGCATCGCGCTATTTTTGAATCGCTGTCTTAAAGTTGATGGTATGCACCCTGGTCGCGCCCGTCCACGTCCAGCCAGCCCGAGCACAGCATGTTATCGGTGATCGCCATGCTTATCTCGCTGTAACGTGATCTGCAAACTGCCTGGTTCACAGTCCATACTTGGACATGCCTCAATTGCTCGGGTAATGAGCCTTCGGGCTGAAATAAGTACAAATAATTTACGATTGAAAATATTGGTTATTAAAATCAATTTTATAGTAATTGTAATAAATTAAATACATTTCTGTAACCTTTTGAATGTACTTAATTTGGATTCTCTATAACATTTTGCTTGAGATTCTCTTTTTAAATACATGATTCTGAAGCTTCTTCTTGCAAGGCAGATAATTTTGTAATTTGTTGTCTGACGCTGACCAATAATAGCGAATGTTACTGCCGTATCAGTAGCCTCATTACAAGCTTTTTAATACAAGCTTTTTATTAACTTACCATGTTAGTTAGTAAGTATGTTAGTTAGTGGGGGAAAAATCTTGCAAGCTTAATTTGACCCACTTCCCAGTGTCCGATGGTGCAGAAAATTTGTATACATTTTTGGTTCAGATGACAATACAATATTAAAGTACAGTCAGCAAAAAATATTGTGATAAAAATGAAATTTTTACTGAAAACTTATTTTTACCATATAAATAATAGTTAATGAAATATACTCACTGAAGTAGTTCCCCAGCCAAAACAGATTGGTCATCTGCAAGGTAGTAGTCTCCTCCAGCAACTCTCGCAGGTTGGATGACGTTTGTGAATCTGATGTTGCCAACGGAGCAGATGATGGAGACGTCGTTTTCGAATCTGCGGCTGTTGTAACTGGGGTGGCTGATGATTGTCTCAGTATTAACATAACATCAGGTGTGATGAGGGCTAAGTGCTACCCCGTTGGGAATAAAAAACAAGTGCGAGTCGGACTCGCTCATGAAGGTTTTCGTACTTACTTAACGTACCGATTACATACACCTAGCAAAAACACAACTATCATTTTTCGCCAGAAAAATATAACTTTGTTTTTCATAGTGTTCGTATGAATGACAAAGTTATATTTGCGGTTTTCGAAAATGTGATAAATCTCAAAAACTTGTAAAGCCTACTTAGCTGTGATAGTTTCCTTTTAACTTCGTCATATATACAACTGTCCTGAATTTTTTCACGTATCCAAAAACAACCATTTGGCTGGCAGAGGGGGGGACACTTGACTCTAACAAAATTTTGCACTATAAAGCATGATAATTCACAAACGGATGCCTCAAACCAACAAACCCACAATATTTTTGAAAATGCTATCCAACGACACCCCACACAATGGGGTACACAAGAAAAAAAAATTACATCCCCACTTCACGTGTGGGGGAGGTAACCGAAAAATATTTTTTATCAAAATGTTACTTTACCACATTGTCGGCGTGGTTTATATGTATCATGTAAAAATAAGTCCCTTTGAAATTAAGTGAATCACTAATTGCAAAAAGGGCACATTTCATACTTTCGGCCAAAAATGATTTTTTGACGTTATTAACTTCTCCAAGGTTTTATCTACGTTCTCTGCAAAAACGGCACATTTACTCTGTATATTTTCCGAGTTATGTGGGTGCCATCTTCACTGTTTATCTCAAAAAGGGCATGCAAGCATTCACACGTGCCCTTTTTGCTCAAATTTGTAAGTTTGCCATACTAAACTAGCTGCTTTATTACGGGTGTGTATGGCCGGTCGGTTTATGTCTCCAAAGATAAAAATCGGCCAAGTGCGAGTTGGACTCGCCCATGAAGGGTTCCGTACCCACTTACCACCAAAATACCACTATCATTTTTCGTCAGCAAAAATTTACTTTGTTTTCCATAGTGTTTGTATGAACGACAAACTTACATTTGCGGTTTTTGAAAATGTGTTATATCTCAGAAACTGCTTATAAAAATATTATTCTAATAAATATTATTATTTCTTTCATAAATAAATTGTTTGAATTTACTGAGTTAAGTGTAAAAAGGGCTCATGTGTGCAGTTTTTTGCATAAGGGGCACAAGTCCATGAATTTTAACAGTCAATAAATTGTAGATTGTAACAGTACATACCTTTATTTGTGACACAATAGATTCATAAAAAGTATATAAATATATAGGAAAACAAAACGACACTAAAAATAATATTCTACATAAAGATATTCAATATTTTTTAGTTTCTGAACAGTTTACATTCCTGCAAGTGTGCCCTTTTTGCAATTAGTGATTCAAGTACTATTCAACCCACATAGTGCAGTGAGCAGCAGTGAGAATGGATTTGTAGTTGAGAATGGAACCGCCACATGATTGCCTGTGGTCAGTGCAGGTCCAAGAGTAGAGAAGAGCCACAATCTCAGGGTAACTATTAATCGTGGTGACAGTATCACCCACGGTTCTTTGGGGGTTCGCCGGAACAGCTAAAAATTACCTAGGTGATATTTGAATTCAGCATCGGATCATAAACATTATTAGGATTAGTAATAAAAGCTCAGTGATATGGAAAACTTTACCTGCAACCGTTGTCATAGTTAACACTACTACAATAAATGTTTGCATGGCTATTGAATTCAGTAAGTACATTATTATGTTTAATTCGTTTTATAGAAAATTTCAAGCCAATCATAAACGAGTTTTATACTTTTTATGAGATTGTAAAGATTTTTTATTTATTTTTTATTTTATACTTATCGTGATCCAGATATCTATCTATTCTTATCTTATCTTATCTTATCTTATCTTACTTATAATAAAACTGTAAACGATCCAATTCTGTACATTGAAAAGAAATAGAAAAAAATACTACCAGGGGTCTTCTTAAACAAAACAGATACCAAAAATATAGTTTTTGAATTTTTTGTCTGTCTGTCTGTCTGTTGTCCGCGTTTCACACAAAAACTACTGAACGGATTTTGTTGAAACTTTTTTTGTTATACAGCTATTGGTCCTCGCCAACATATAGGCTATAATTTATTTTGAAGATCGTAATATCTGATGTGGAACCATAACAGTCCAGCCAAACTATGAGAGATATAAAAATACCGTCTTAAGGAAAATTTTTAAACGTGATGGGCACTTTCTATTGACGTACAAAGTTTGAAGGTCTGGTTCACCTGATGTGGAACCCTAGCAGCCAGGATAAACTATATGAGATACAAACATGGCGTCTTAAGAAAAGTTGTTTCACGTAATGAACATTTTCTATTGACGGAAAAATATAGAAGGTCTGGCACACCTGATGTGGAACCCTAGCAGCCCAGCTAAACTATAAGAGATACAAATCTATCTATACTTATAATAAAACTGTAAACGATCCAATTCTGTATATTGAAAAGAAATAGAAAAAAATACCACCAGGGGTCTTCTTAAACGAAACAGATACCAAAAATATAGTTTTTGAATTTTTTGTCTGTCTGTCTGTCTGTTGTCCGCGTTTCACACAAAAACTACTGAACGGATTTTGTTGAAACTTTTTTTGTTATACAGCTATTGGCCCTCGCCAACATATCTATATTTGTCTTCTTAAACGAAACAGATACCAAAAATATAGTTTTTGAATTTTTTGTCTGTCTGTCTGTCTGTTGTCCGCGTTTCACACAAAAACTACTAAACGGATTTTGTTGAAACTTTTTTTGTTATACAGCTATTGGCCCTCGCCAACATAAAGGCTATAATTTATTTTGAAGATCGTAATATCTGATGTGGAACCATAACAGTCCAGCCAAACTATGAGAGATATAAAAATACCGTCTTAAGGAAAATTGTTAAACGTGATGGGCACTTTCTATTGACGTACAAAGTTTGAAGGTCTGGTTCACCTGATGTGGAACCCTAGCAGCCAGGATAAACTATATGAGATACAAACATGGCGTCTTAAGAAAAGTTGTTTCACGTAATGAACATTTTCTAATGACGGAAAAATATCGAAGGTCTGGCACACTTGATGTGGAACCATAGCAGCCCAGCTAAACTATAAGAGATACAAATCTATCTATACTTATAATAAAACTGTAAACGATCCAATTCTGTACATTGAAAAGAAATAGAAAAAAATACCACCAGGGGTCTTCTTAAACGAAACAGATACCAAAAATATAGTTTTTGAATTTTTTGTCTGTCTGTCTGTTGTCCGCGTTTCACACAAAAACTATTGAACGGATTTTAATGAAACTGTTTTTGTTATACAGCTATTGGCCCTCGCCAACATATAGGCTATAACTTATTTTGAAGATCGTAATATCTGATGTGGAACCATAGCAGTCCAGCCAAACTATAAGAGATACAAATATAGCATCATAAGAGAAGTTGTTCAGCGTAATAAGTATTTTCTTTTGACATACTATCTCGAATATTATTAATATGAAAGTGTGTTTGTTTGTATGTCCGTCTTTCACGTCAAAACGGAGCAACGGATCGACGTGATTTTTAGTATGTAGGTAGTTTAGGAGCTAGAAAGTGACATAGACTAAAAATATCACTTTACCTCGGGATAACGTAGTGTAGTACATGCGGGCGAAACCGCGGTCGGAAGGCTATGTTATGTAAATTTTTAATGTGCTAATATGTATCATAGCATTCATAGCGCTGTACTAATATATATTAAACTAGCTTTCCGCCCGCGGCTTCGCCCGCGTGGACTTCCCGACCTTATCCCGCGGGAATGTGACATTTTTCCGGGATAAAAAGTAGCCTATGTTCCTCTCCAGGCTACAATGTATCTGTGTCCTAAATTTCAGCCGTATCCGTTCAGCCGTTTTGGCGTGATTGAGTAACAAACATACAAACATCTAAACTTTCACATTTATAATATTATATAATACTAGTTTTCCGCCCGCGGCTTCGCCCGCGTGGTCTACACGACGTTATCCCGCGGGAATGTGATGTTTTTCCGGGATAAAAAGTAGCCTATGTTCCTCTCCAGGCTACAAAGTATCTTTGTCCCAAATTTCAGCTAAATCCGTTCAGCCGTTTTGGCGTGATTGAGTAACAAACATCCAAACATCCAAACATCCAAACATCTAAACTTTCACATTTATAATATTAGTAGGACTAGCTTTCCGCTCGCGGCTTCGCCCGCGTGAACTACACGACGTTATCCCGCGGGAGTGTGATATTTTTCCGGGATAAAAAGTAGCCTATGTTCCTCTCCAGACTATAAAGTATCTATGTCCCAAATTTTAGCCAAATCCGTTCAGCGGTTTTGGCGTGATTGAGTAACAAACATCCAAACATCTAAACATCCAAACATCCAAACATCCAAACTTTCACATTTATAATATTAGTAGGATAAGTAGGATAAATAAATAAAAAAAACAAAATAGCTTATTAGCCTTAAAAATTAAAAATGGTGCCGAAAGTCACTATTCCACGCGGACGAAGTCGCGGGCACAGCTAGTATTTAATAGAGCACTATTCAACACGGTTTCGCTTATTCTCGTTGTATATTTAATTGTATACTTAATCATTGTTTTGTTGCAAAAGTGGACTAAGCTGTCTGGTGTATTTTTCAGTATACTTACACTTATCAGTGCAAACTCGTCATTAGCTGATAACAAGTTGCAATCATGAAACTAGAAATACTTGTAATACTTACGTGAATTGCAAATGCATTGATCACGACTTCTGTGATCGTATTTAATGCCTTCTTAATGTTCTTAGCAAGACAATATTTACCCGTTATGAAAAGGATCGGAAATTAAAGGGTATTCGCGATTTTGTAGCTGGCCTAATAATAAGTTGATTGTATTTATGAATATTCATCCCATAAAATAAAAATTAAGTGTGCATTTTTTTGCATATTCATGCTGGTAAATCCTAATATATCCTATAGTGGAAATATTTAAAGGTTCGTCACCGTAAAGTCTATTTTCGTTTGCTCAGTTTATTTAAAGGTCTACTTTACTGATTGGGTTGGTAGTCCAGTGAATAGAGGGTTTTTAGCTTACAAGTGGTCCGGTAGTTTTGAATTTTTGATAATTAAGTTGTTTAAGATGGTTAGTGAGTATTTAAAATGCAAAATGCACAATTCCTCGCCCTCCACCCCCGCCGTCATATTGAAAAAATCGGCAATTTCTTCAGGTTTTCGCTTAAATCTTCGTTTAGGTGCATTTGACCCAGAGAAGAGTCTTCACAATGTTGTAGAAAATAAAGTTTTCTATAATTAACACTTTAAATTTTAGGAAAAATGTGATAGTAACTTTAAATTTTGTTACTAGGATAGATAGTTACGGAGACATGCACTTTAAAAAAATGGTTTTCCAGAAATTTGTCAAACTTTTAAAGAACATGGTGCAAAATGGGCCCAGAGTCGTAGCACTTTGAAACCTTATTTAATAATACTAGTGAATAATTACAACGTTTTATTATATGGCGACGTTGTTCAGTTTTAAAAAATTACAAAGTTACAGTAGTTCAAAAAGTCTTGAAATAAGATAATAAAATTCGCTTATATCTTCGTTTGGTGTCTTTTAGCCAGAAAACATTCGTCACAATGTTGTAGAGAATTAAATTTCCTATTATTGTTTTAAATTTTGTTTCTAGGACAGCTAGTTTCGAATATATATGCACTTTTTAAAACTGCACGGGCACCATCAATTTTATGGAAATTTCGATTATTTCATATCATATCTGTCCTTAAAACAAAATTTAAAACATCAATAATAGAACATTTAATTCTCTACAACAACATTGTAAAGAATTTTTTCTGGCTAAAATGCACCTAAACGAAGATATAAGGGAAATATTTTAAGCTTTTTTGAAGACATTTTGAACTACTGTAACTTATTTAAAATTTTTACTTTTTTGCATTCACAATGCAATTTTTATTATTGAAAAATGGAAAATGATGTATTTAGAAAAAATCGACCCGTCTCACAACCAGCTCCGATGGGACTGGAACCCACGACCTTTCGCTATCCGGGCGACTGCTCTAACCACTGAGCTACGGAGTCGTTAACTCTGACTCCGTAGCTCAGTGGTCCGCGAAAGGTCGTGGGTTCGAGTCCCATCGGAGCAGGTTGTGAGACGGGTCGATTTTTTCTAAATACTTCATTTTCCATTTTTCTACTGTAAGTACCTTTTTTATTTTTCACAATTCAACTTCGTCGCTGTATAATAAAATGTTTTAATTGTTTATTTGTATATATTAAATAAGGTTTCAAAGTTCTACGACTCTAGGCCCATTTTGCACCCTGTTCTTTAGATTTTGACAAATTCTTGGAAAATCTTTTTTTTACGTGAATATCTGCGTAACTATCTGTCCTAGAAACAATATTCAAACCGTTAATTATAGAAAATTTAGTCCTCTACAACATTGTCAACAATCGTTTCTGGGTCAAATGCACCTAAACGAAGATATAAGCGAAAATCTGAAAAAAACTGCCCATTTTTTGCAATATGGCGGCGGGGGCGGAGGGCGAGGAATTGTGCATTTTCCATTTTTAATACTCACTAACCATCCTAGACAACATATCAAAAATTCAGAACTACCGGACCACTTGTAAGAGAACCCCCCTTAAGTAGTCTCTATTTACTGGGTTATGGGGTATTTAGTATTATTAGTCATCTTCTAAGCAACACGTCAATCCTTCAGCTTGTCAATAGATTGCAAGAAATCAAGAAATACACAAATATATGACACTGGCAAACACTGCCAAATGAATACAACAATATCTGATTTAAGATTCGTAGTAAATAGGCCAGTGAAAATGTTTTGATGTTGCTATGAAACTAGACGTAGGTCAGAAGTGTCTGTAATTAATGTTTTGACCCTTGTTTGTAAGTTTGTAACTAACTCACTATAAATGACCATATCATAAGGAAAAAGGGTAAAAAAACTCAATTGCTTTAGTGTGCTTTATTTATTGATAAACCATAGTGATAAATCGATAATGGAAAATTGGGAAACCATTTTGTCTCTTATAATTTTGTTATTATCGTATTTTTGGAGTTTCATTTGCAATATGCAAAAATATCTTTAAAGATAGACCTGCTTACATAGTTTAGTTGTTGATAGGTTGTATATCAAATAAATAATGTGTAAAGTTATCGGTTGTTGTTGATCCATGTGGCGAAACGAGAAACGCGAGCGTTGACACCAGGGAAGCGAGCGAGACCGCATCCACGGCCCCAGGAGCAGACGCCGACCACGACCCTGTTGTGGTAGAGCGGGCCGCCGGAGTCACCCTGGCACTGGTCGCGACCACCAACGTCCAGCCAGCCCGAGCACAGCATGTTGTCGGTGATGGCTCGGTTCACTTCAGCATAACGAGACCTGCAGGTAGCCTGGTTCACTGTCCATATTTGGACGTGTCTCAACTGCTCGGATAAACTGCCTCCAGACTGAAAAATAGACAATATATAAGTTTTTTTTTACCGTGCAGCTGTACAAGTTTAAGGTTACACTTATAAGCTTGATAAAAAGTGTTTTTTATTCAAAAATGGCAATTCGAATTACAGAAAATGATAATGGCAATTACATTTTTCTTCGGTAGTGCTCCAACGTTGATTATTATTTTTAATACGGTGCTAGGATAAAGTGAAGAAATTATCTTTTTGTTTACTGGATGTTTTTGAAATTGCATGTAGTCTTGTGATGATATAAATTTGTGATGATTTTTAGCTATTTTCTAATTCTTAGTTTTTAATTGATGCCAATTGCGTTGGTGAACTTAAAAAAATAAATAAGCTACTATTAAACATCGTATTAAACCACAATAGTAGACAAGGACTAAGCGTTTTGCTTCTAATTTTAGTATCCGTACCGCTTAAGAAGTCATTGCCTGAGTCTGTGTTTTCCGTGTCTGTCGCGAATGAACTAGTACTTTCTAGGCAAGCGCGATTGATCGTAGATCGCATCAACGCTTACCATCAGGCGTGATAGCGGGCAAGCGCTTGCCTATCAAGAATAATAAATAAAAAAATACTTCGTTAGAAGATTTAGGAAGAAATATTTGAAAGTAGACTTACAGAAGTGGTTCCCCAACCAGCAGCCCAAACGACCTCCCTGTCCCTGAGGTTGTAGTTAGCACCAGCGATGCTGCCAGCTCTCATGGTGTTGGTGAAACTGATGGCTGTTGTGGTGCGGACGATGGACACATCGTTGTCTGTGGTGCGGGAGTTGTAGCTCGGGTGGTTGATGATGGACTGCGTGTTGAAGACGGTGCCACCGCTGCTGCGAAATGAGGACCCCGCACGGGTACGCCATCTCGCGGGAGCGTCGCCACTGTACAAGGATAAAAAAGAATGATGCCAGCGTTTTTATGAAAACTCAGAAATTTGGCCCCACCTTCCAAAACCTTAGGTACCTTTTATAAATGAAAAAGTATGTTTGTTTGTCCGTCTTTCACGTCCAAACGGACTAAAGGATCAATGTAATTTTTGTATGGAGATAGTTTTGGAGCTGAAGAGTGACATAGGCTACTTTTTATCCCGTAAAAAGGGGTGTGTTTCATTTAATATAATTAAAAATGAACTAATTTCAATGGATGTAACGTTCATTGGATATAATTTTTAGTTTATTCAAATTATACACTTCATATACAATAGAAATAGAAATATTCTTCATTCAAATAAACATTATTAAAAGCATTTTTGAATCGTCAGTTTCTATTCATATTCTACAAAAAAATACTATAAAACTATATTGGTCTAATAATCATATTGTATATTTATTACATTTGATATAATTTTTACTTAATGTAATATATTACTTTCTAAAAAAAATTTTGTCACCTTGAATTGATTTTAAATATTATCTTACTCAGCCAAAATATTGTGCTAAGTACAGAATATAGTGACAGAAACGAATCGCTGCTAAACCGACTCCACGTAGTCTTGTATGCCCTACTCCTAGAGTGTAATTTAAGCCCGCGTAGGCGCGGAGGGGCAAGGTGGCCCGCAAGCTGAGGAGCAGGAGGTTTTAACGCCGCCGCGGCTGAGACGAAGCTAGCGAAAACCATCTGCGACGCAAAGTTTACGTGGGATATCGCCGCCGGAGCCGTGACAGAAACTATGCCTGCTGCATGCTGCATGCCTGCTTGCATGCTCGCATGCATGCATGCTGAATGCCTGCTTGCATGCTGCATGACTGCTTACATGCTGCATGCTGCGTGCCTGCTTACATGCTGCATATCGGTAGGTGCAGGGAGTGGCCACCGCTATAAAAGCATCTTTGCTATTGCATACGAACTGTTTTTTCACTATTATAATATGAATAATGTTTATTATTATTAAACTGTTATATCAATTGTTTATTATAACAAATGAACGCTATATATCAATTATACAAAATGTTTATTAGACCAAGTTATTCATTATATCAAATTAAATTATATAACTTGAACGTTAGATCATCAGTATTTATATCAAACATTACACATCCTGGAAAAACGTCACATTCCAATAAAATTACGTTACAAAAACAACACAGAAGACGTTGGATGTTTGGCAGTTAGTAGGTGGACACGCACTTTTTCCTTAAAACAGCAAAACCTCTATACAGATCGACAATCTTTTCTGTTCCGTTGACAGCGGCTCTAGCAACTTGAAAGCAATATGACATTAAAAACAAAACACGTTAGTTCCAGTTTTGGCCACCGGAACAGAAAACGTCGTCGCACTGTACATTTGTTCGATTTCCTTCGAGTTGTCATGACAACTAAGTTGTTTTTTTTTATTAAGAGGTTAGAACTTCTTTCTTGTACTTAGTGGATAGTGCGATAAAAGATAATACTCTTGTATCCTTTATTTTGTGACTGAGCAAAATATAAGTCCCACATTCCTATGTTCCGGTGACAGGCGTGCGTGGCAGAGGAGCCATTTCCAATACAAAATTAGCTGTCAAAACGGACTGTCGTATGAAATATGTTATAGTTCCGAATATTATCACCGGAACAGAAATTCTTGTTGCCATTATAACTTACATAGTGCAATGAGCAGCAGTGAGAATCGATCTGTTGTTGAGAATGGTGCCACCGCATGATTGCGTGTGGCCGCTGGTGCCGCGGGAGAACAACATCGCGACTATCTCAGGCCATTGGTTGATGGTAGTCACGGAACCGCCTACTATCCTTTGGATATTTTTCGGTTCGCCTGTAATTAATAAATAATAATAATACTTAAATAACTTCTGACAAACACACCAATTATCTAAGCCCATGTAAATTTCATTAAGAAACTGTGTCGTGGAAAACTTGATAACGCATAAATATATATCTTAATACTTTTTGTTTATACTTAATATACATAGTAAAAACCCTGACCAAGACAATTAGACACGTTCATGCAAACAAATATTTGTCTTGTTCGGGAATCGAACCCGAGACCTCTGGCGCAGAAGGCAGGCATCCTACCCCTGCGCCAAATCGTCGTCCATTGAGAAAATACTTAGTGATATGTAAATATTTAACAGTAACATAAAAAAACATTGAAGAGTAACGAATGTACAAAAAAAACAAACTGATCATTAACAAGCAAGTAATGAGCTGCTGAATTGTGACAAATTGTGTCACAGCTATCTCTTTCTGAAACGAAATTTTATATGGCGGGAGTATCTACTCTTAGGGCATGGCGCTAAGCACGTCTGACGTCACACGTGATTTGCGCTGTCCTTGTCCAATAAGATAGTTTGATGATCTTTATCTCCGAAAATATGTAAAATATTTGAAAATAAATACCTGCGTCGTTTTTCTGATCAAATCAAATCAAATCATTTATTCATTTTAGGCTAATACAGCACTTGTGAACGTCAATGAAGCTACGCTATTGGTTCGCAAATCCTACAGGGCGGGAGGCCTTTTATGTAACGAGAAGAACCGGCAAGAAACTCGCCAAAAGCTATTTTTTTCTCCCCATCATATTTCATACAGAGTCGTCAAATTGAAATTGATATTTCTAAAGCATTTTAAACAAGTAAAAACAAATCAGTCCGATCCCCTCTTTACAGTGCAACCTAAATTTTTAATGCGTACCTACTATCTTTTTGAGGAGTAAAACTACTCTCCATACTTTTTAATCGAATCGGTATTTTTGCGTATTCGCGAAACCATAATTGAAACTTAAAAAGGGTTCTCGCATTCTATTATATTTGAACCGCTCGTCAACATGATCTTAATTTTTAAATGTTTTTGATGTTTGTACCTACTATTTATTTTGTTTATATTTAGTTTATTAGTTATTGATAATTAGTTCGGGCCACTTGCAGCAATTTTGCTAAATCTCGGTTTTACTGAAACTTCCTATATAGCCCATACAGAAATTTAATATATTTTTATCTAAGTTTAACATTTTGACATTTTTATGGGTTAAATCTAACTTTGGTTAAATAGAGATTTAGCAAATTTGCTGCAAGTGGACCTTAAGCATTAAACTTTTATTGCATTGATAGGTTGATACGTGGTCCAAAAGCTGAATCTTTTACTCCTAAATATAATAATCTAACTCTGAAATATAATCTTTCACTCTATAGGGAGGGAGTAGATTAGTAAATAAATATGACATATTCAAATAAAATGAAATAATTTACCTGCTACGGCCGCCACGACCAACAACAAAGCAAATAGCACTTTCATGATTACTGGTTCCTGTGCACCTCTCGAATTGCAAGATTCACCATTCGTTTTATATAGTATTTAATACCTTATCTGAATCTATGAATTTTGACTAATGATGCATTACTTTTATCACAACGTTAATCTAAGTCAAAATGTTATGATAATTCAAAATTGATTACTGTATAAATCAATCACGCAATCTCCACGAGTACACCATAAAAAAACAAACTTTATATTTATTTTTAAACTACCGGCAGCCCACTACTTTGATCGCGTGGATAAAGATATACCTAGCTATCTGCTCGTAAGGATCCCGTCAAAAATAGTCCAGCCATTTTAGATAAGTAGGTAGGTGAAAAAATCGACCCGTCTCACAATTAGCTACAATGGGACTCGAACCTACGACCTCTCACTTAATAATCTAAAACTTCATTTTCCGTAGGTAATAAAGATTGCATTGTGAATGCAAAAAAGTTAAGTAAAATAGTTTAAGAAGGTAGGATTTTCAATGAAAGCTAGTTTTTTTCTAAAACAAAAGTTATACCTAGCTAAATCTGTAACACTTACCGCATTGTGTGTGACGTCCACAAGAAAAATCGTGGTGACACATATCAAGAATTTTCACCTTATTCTTATGAAACCGGATTATAATAATAATTATGATGTTCATGTTTAAATATCTGGGACTCAACAACTAATCATACATGGTAAATTTCCTATAAGTACCTACTAAGCACGGAAAACTATCTTTCTCGTAATTAGTTTGATAAAATACCATACCGGCGACGACGGGGTTGCTTAGTAAGCCTAAAATGTAAAAATATCGTTATTTTGATCGTATTATAAAACAAATTGAATATTTTTGAATAACCTAAAATGAAATTATTCATATATTTGATTCCACAAATCAATATTTTTATTTAAATTATTTAAGTTATTAAAATCAAATTATTACATAATTAATTTTTAAAATTATAATATTTAATGGTAATCAATGTAATATTAATAATAAATATTCTCGTGAAACTCCTATATAAAATCTATAAATTCCTAAATAATATTTTCCGTATTTATACCAAACATTACACACATTGGTGTGTTCTATTTAATATAAAATAGAACACACACCAAGGCGAATATTTTGTCTATATTGTCTATGTTTTGTGGATCGTTGGTGTAGACTTTATCTTTGACGTAGCCCCTAAGAAAAGAATCCAGTGGCATCAGATGGCAAGATCTCGGTGGCCATTTGAAATCACCTTTTCTTGAAATTACGAGATTTTTTGACCTTTCGACGAGTGTTTGTAATTGATCGTGAATTTTCGTTAAATGTTTGTAAAACTTCTATGCGCTGTTTTATTGTGAAACGCTCCACGATTAATTTTACATGTGTCAAGATGAAGTATGTCAAATTTGAACCCGCCATCTTTAATATTTCGGAAATAGCGCGAAATTCAAATCCTATACGTACTTTTAAGACACCCTTTATAATTTCGTTTGATATAACTTTTATTTAATAATAATATAGTATGCTCTAAAATAAAAAGTTAAATTATAGAGATGATCGTATATTATATGAATGACGATGACGTGATCGTAATATTTTGTATAGAAACCAGGAGGGCTAGCATAACTGCAACGACATAGTTTATATATACATCGCTCGTAGATAGCGCGCGTGACTTGAGGTGCGAATAGGTTGGAAGGAGCGCGACAAAATATGTCGTTGACGTCATGCTACTCATGCTTGCCCCGCTGAGCAGCGCCTCTTTCGGTCGTTTAAGGAACAAAAATCGAATAGATATTTGACAGCAGCACTTTGACAGCTTTTGGTAGATGTTATAAGCATAAACTTATTTATACTAGGGGTAATAAACGGACAATGGTGTGAGTGAGAAACCAGTCCTTACGGCAGAAGCTATGTGCGAGAAAGAGTTGGAAGAAAATGACAGCAGAACCCGATTTGAATTATTTAGCGTCTTTTATCATCTTGATGAAAAGCGTCAACTCGATTATTTTGTGATTTTTATCGCGATCGCGACGATTTGGCTCTTATAACTATATAAATCAATAATGGTGTAGTGTTCTGTGTTGAATTGTAATGTTACTTACGACAATAAACCAAATAAACACAAATTTCACAGGTAAATAGGATTGTACAATTACCATTTTCACAGTTCATATTTTATTTGAATATATTCCCAAACACACTAAGTGACACATTAATATCATACTATTTACCGCCTATTTTCTAAATAAAGGCTGATTTTTAAACTTTATGTGTTAGATAAAAAGATATTATATCCGTGAACTTGAGAAAATATGACGTAGAGGTTGATCAAAAATTATCGATATTATTATCGATACTCATGTCGATGGTTTCCAATATAACTTTGTTTGCCTTGTGAACACTGATAGTTTTATTTAAAGCTGATTTTAACCGACACTTTTTAAATAGTAAATTATACCTACTTCAGTACCAATTTTACAATATTTTCAGGTTTCCTGTAAATCCAGTGATTAAGTTAAACTGGATAAAATTAATAAATAGAATAGACTGGGAGCTTCGCCAAAACTCTGTGGTGTGCAGCAAATATTTCAAGCAAAACTGCAAAGAAACCTTGAGAAATTATTTAAATAAAATTGTTCTCTTCAGAGGACAATAATTAGTGTGTACCTAAATGTTCAATGGGTTTGGGAAAGGTATTTTTATTTATTTATTTTTGAAATCTATACATTTTAACTTAAAATATGTCATAATTTTGGCATGCACCATGCTGTACAACGATCAACGACTCCGTAGCTCAGTGGTTAGTCAATTCAGTTAAACTCGCGGCGATCACTTGGAAGATGTTACTACTTGACCGATATGTTGAGGAACAGGGGGGCTACCGCGTAACTTTATGGATATGAACTTCATACGTTTTTGGGAACTTTAAGTCAATTTTATAAAGAAAATAGCCGCTATTAGTTCCTTGTTTTGTGACGTTGGGTATAACGATAACTAGCTAGCAACGTTCAACAGAACAAAGCAGCAAAAATCTATCAGAATAAGGAATTCAAATGACAGTTGAAGCCCATACCCATATCCAGATTTCTTAGCCGGTAGCCCCCCAGGAGCTCTACTCAAACACTCTGTCGCGTGGGCAGGCTGGATCGGAAGTGGCGAATATGGCCGACACGACACGGCGAGATGTTGGTTTACCCCCATAGGATCAAAGGATAAAAATGATGTGAGGGTATTTGGAGGGTATAAGTTGGGTTAGGGATGTAGTATTGGTACAAGTCTAACTGGATTGATAGTGAAGTGAAAATTATTGAATATGACATGATGAGTCTAAATCTACCAACTTCATTTTCAATTTTTCACGTGCTACTGTTTTCGTGACAGCCACAATGCGTGCTTGAATAATACAATATTGTATAGTCTTATACAATATTGTATTATTCAAGAAATTATCAACATGTCTTCACAAAGTACCTAAGGTATTTAAATACTGTATTGTGCCTCTATGTACGAATACTTCGATCAAAACGCAGAATAAAAATATTTATTCGCAAAAAATCGAAAAATTTGGTGCAATGCGATGAAAAGGGACTCCAAAAACTCCAGAACTAGTTTTATTAAAAAACAAGATTTCAACCAGTGCTGCTGTGCGAGAAGGTAAGTATGACCGGCCGGTGCGGTATACGGACGGTCGGGAGGAATGACGTCGAACGTGGTAAAAGCCGATTGCTAGCGAACAACCGAGGCAATAGTGTTTTAAGCAAATTAATTTTACAATAACTTTGTAAATATTTATCGCAATGAAGTGAAATGACCATTATTATTGAAAAATGGAAAATGAAGTATTTAGAAAATAAAATCCATTTTCCATTTTTCAATAATAAAAATTGCATTGTGAATGCAAAAGAAGTAAAAATTTAAATAACATGAACTTTATTTTTACTTTCTCATGTCCATTGAAGTATACTTCATATCATATGAATTATTAAATCTTGTTTGTGTTTTATTTACATTATTGTTATCGACAACCTAAAATGGGCTTGAGGGCAGCTCTAAAACTCACACACACGTTTACAAATTACACACACTAGCTCATGTCATTTTCGGTCTCACAACCAAGCGAACTCTGTCCGTCTATTACTAGAGTATAATAAGTTTATGGTTATAAGTAGTTGAGCTATTACGATTATCATGACGATAGTTTTCAAATAATATAAAATGGTCAGTTTTTCGATCATGGTCGAATCATTTATCAATCCATATCGCCAAGGTTAAACAGAAAAATAGCAAACCGGTTTTTTATCATAACGATAGCGGGAACAATTTCAAATCGCATGCAAAAAAAATTGTGATGGTAAAACCTCGGCCAAGTGCGATTTGGACTCGCTTATGAAGGGTTCCGTACCCACTTTACGTACCGATTACCAATACCTAGCCAAAATTTCACTTTAATTTTTTGTCAGCAAAGTATAACTTTGTTTTTCATAATGTTTGTATGAATGACAAAGTTACATTTGCGGATTTTGAAAATGTGTTATATCTCAAAAAAGTGCTTAATATATCTCGTACAAACCAATTTTCGTTGAAAGTTTATATTAAGATCTACTTATAGCATTTATTTTTTCCAGATTTTCACTCTTTTATTTCAAAAGCAAGAGAGGGGGGACACATATTTTACCACATTGGAAGGTTTTATCACACAAAATTCCCTTTACTTGCAGAATAGCATTGTGAATAAACGCAGTTAATTATTTTATGTTTGGTTATTACTGTCACAATTTTCCTTATCTGCTTTTTGTACTGACTCAAAGTATTTTAAAATCATACAGTTAGAACTGGCCAGCAACTGGAAAGCTTTTCGAAAACGCCTTACAAAATAATAAATGTGAAGTAGAGCAAGCTAAATGTTGCAATTAATACTAATTCGTATAAGGGATTTTTTTGTTTGCTTAGTTCTTCTATAAGGCATTTTGTCACCATCTTGCAGGTGAAAATAGTAGATTGTTTAGCAAGGGATGTATGACACCCATAACAGTCAAGTGGTTTGGCGCACGAACGAAGTGACGGCGCCGATAGTTCGAGACTGTTATGGGTCCATACGCCCGAAGTAAACACTCTACTTTTCATTTTGAATATGAGGAAAGTAAAAATAAACAAAAATTATCTAAAAAATATTTTTCCTATGGCCGCGGAATTTTCGAAAGACTATAACTTTTTTGTTCATTTTCTCTGTTTTAGGGAAGGCAAAGGAAACTAAGTCCATACAGTCTTGTTTGGTTTTTGACCCGTACTCTATGCAATTCCATGAAATTAATAGCCTGATTTTTTATGTTACAAATAACTTATTTGGTTTAATCTGTTTCTAAAAACGCATTCTTTAAAAAAACAATGTTTTAGATATTAAAATAATAATTCTACGATATTATTTATTTTATATAATAGCAAAACATGGTTGTATGGGCTTCTGTGCCTTTGCCTGCATACCTTTGGTCAATAAATGTCCAAAGAGACTCTACACACGTTCCTATCCGACTTCCGATTCGGTCTGCTCCCAGACCATACCGGAACGTGTGTAGCGCAAATTTGGTCACCAGTGAACACCAGCAAATTTGACATTTAGTATGTAGTGTCTGTCAGTTGTCTTATATGACCATACGTATTTTTTTAAAGTGTAGGTGAGACAGAAGACAGCCACTGTGTAATTTGTGGTCACAAAAAATTTTTCGTACTGCACTCTCCAGTTACCTCAGTATTAAGTCGAGCTTCATGGGTACGTCGCACTGTAAAAACAAAACGGATTGAGTTTTCAAACATGTGTCAAAATGAAGTTAAATAAAAATCAATAGCACTAAGGAGTATTGATATCAACTTCGATGCAAATCATCCCCAAAATAACTTTTCAACACACTTGCTCATAAAGTGAGCCTTATTATATCGATCTTAGGGCCATAAACCGAACAATAACAAACGCGTGCATAATAATATTACAGTACTAGTTGCGTAATAGATCTATCCCTACAAAGTTAAGTAAGTACCTAACTGCAAATTATATGCGAGTAAACAGAGACTTTTCAATTTAACCGGGTAATACAGTATCCCTACAAAGTTAAGTTAGTACCTAACTGCAAGTTATATGCGAGTCAACAGAGCATTTTTGATTTCACCGGGTAATAGATACAGTTATTTTTTTGTAACAACAAAGAGGTTTTATACGACTGAAAATCCATTTACGTTTTTAGAATAAATAAATGTGTCCCTAATTAAGACAAAAAACATAATTAAGTATAAGTATTATTATCAAATTATTTATAATTCACAATAATTTGTTATAAAACATTTGCATTTCATCACTATTATTATAATTATTTTGAAGTAGGCTGTATGGCTGTAGGTAATCAATCACCTTACATTTGGTGCGTGCAAAAACAAAACTTGCGCGCTTTTTCCCTTAGCTAATAGTTATTATAATTATGTTATGTAATCAATAAATGTTTGTTTTTACTCGCAAGTGTGTTGAAAAAGTGCATATGAAGCTCGTGAGCAACTTACTCACTAGACACTCGGCTGATTTACGCCCTCGCCTGCGGCTCGGGCTGCAACCCACAGCCTCGTGTATAATGAGCAACCTTAGCTCACTTGTATCATAATATACTATTATCTACACTCATGTTATAATATTCGAATTATGAACTCATGTCTGAACGTATATTGATACACTTTATGCCATAGTCAACTTTAAAAAATAAAACTCTGTATCCGGTTGTATCATAATGGTCATTATGATACAACCGGATACAGCTTTCACTCATTATTAAACACTTATATTTCTTAATTTTTCAGTCTCCATGGCAACCGTAGGATTTACCGGCCCTGACTTCCAACTCTTTCAAGCCCTTCTTTTAGCCGGCAACAATAAGAAACTTTTTTAAAATTAGTATTTTGAATTTAGACAAAGGATTTTATATGTATAGATGACTATACGTGACTATACAGTGATTAGCACCATCTAGCTAACAATATTACTTCAATATTGTTTTACAGCACGTAGTTAAGACTCTGGACCAGCGAACGTATTACAAAGTACATTAAACTAGCTTTCCGCCCGCGGCTTTGCCCGCTTGGACTACACGACGTTATCCCGCGGGAATGTGATCTTTTTAAAAAGTAGCCTATGTTCCTCAACAGACTACAAATTATCTGTGTCTCAAATTTCAGCCACACCTGTTCAGCCGTTTTGGCGTGATTGAGCAACAAATATACAAACACCTAAAGTTTCACATTTATAATATTAGTAGTAGTAGTAATAGTATTAAATGAGTAACACACCCATACAATGATCAAACACAAATGTATTTCCCGGGTGGGAAGAGAGCCCATAGCACAGATTACTAAATAGTTACTCCCATAGGGCAACCGACATTGACGAACGATTTGGCGCAGGGATAGGTACAGCAGCATACCTAATGCCTTGATGAGAGGTCTCGGGTTAGATTCTCGAACAAGGCAATTATTTGTGTGCATGAACATGTCTATTTGGCTTGGTCTGGGTATTTTTTATGTATATTAAGTATGTATTTAGCAACAAAAAGTACTTATATCTGTATATATTTAAATCCATTATCTAGTTTCCTTAACACAGTTTCTTAGAGCCAGTGCGCACTTGTGATTTTTAGTCGACCGATAGTTTAGTCGGAATCGTAAGACGATCGTGATTATACTGTCGGCCGATAGTTTAGTTGAATGCAGTGCGCGCGCTCACATAGTCCTTCATACACATCACCGAACGGCCGATAGTTGTGCTGTGCGATAGTTTGATTGGTCGAATCGCCCGATTAAAAATCACAAGTGCGCGTTGGCTCTTAATGTAAGCTATTTATGAGCTAGGTAATTGGTGTGATAAAAAAACCCTGGACAGGCAAACTCAATTTAACTAAGCTTTTTCCTGCTTAATCAAATAGTGATCTTTTTAGGTAGGTAGATGGTAGGTAGAATCCACTACATTCGAAAACCAAAATTGTCAACTAACAGACGTTGTTTTCAGATCAGCAACCGTCCTTCGGACGTGTTACCATTACAAAAAAAACATTTTTTTTCTTAATTTACAACGGGGTACCACTTTGTCTTCATCATATCTGATGTTAAGTGATGATAGGGCTGAAGGTGGAAGCGCACTACTCCCGGAACCCTCAACTGCTGAGGAACTGGCTATCTTTTCTCTAACTGCCGGAACACAACAATGCTGAAAACATCGTTGTTGGCGTCAGGTTTAGATAACATGGTGGTAGCTAGCCAGGCGAACACAGAACAAGCCGCGTAACACAAACCAAAAACAATGTTTAATGGTTGCCAGTGTTCCATCTATCCTCAGATCATATAACCTAGTATAGTATTATATGATCTGAGCATCTATCATACCAAACCATCTCATAAATATCTCAAGAAAAGAATTCAGGAAGAAGTAACGAGTGCAATAAAGTATTAATGAGTAATCACTATCGAAATTTAATAGCGATGTTTTTTCCCCTTGCACGAGTTAAGTTTTATTATCATTCAGATAAATTAATTTCCTTATTTTTAGGAATTTATCGTATAAAATATTTATATTGGTACCAATAATATGCCGTAAAAAGCAGTTACTCGCTAGTAACGTTAACCAAATGTCTTTCTATTCAACGCTGACGTTATAATTGTATATTTAATACTAGCTTTCCGCCCACGGCTTCGCCCGCGTGGACTACACGACGTTATCCCGCGGGAATGTGATATTTTTCCGGTATAAAAAGTAGCCTATGTTCCTCTCCAGGCTACAAAGTAAGTATATGTGTCCCAAATTTCAGCCAAATCCGTTCAGCCGTTTTGGCGTGTTTGAGTAACAAACATTCAAACATCTAAATATCCAAACATCTAAACTTTCACATTTATAATATTACTAGGATAGTAGGATTTTTTATTATATTCTAACAATGCTTAATTGTATGGCAATTAATAATTACAACAAATTTAAATAGACTATATAGATCTTGTGTATTTTTTTTATTACACAAGATCTATATAGTCAGCTAATGAATATTTGAATGATAATTTGAATTATGTTGATTTATATTATATAGGTACCTAATCGATTATTAATTTTAATTAAATTTAAATGTTGACATAATTACTCATATAAGTTTGGGTTTGAGATTGTTAAAATCATTAAATAGGTATTACTTTTTAACCGGCTTCAAAAAAGGAGGAGGTTATACGTTCGACTGAAAGCATCGAGTTAAATATTAAATCAATGACTGAATGTATGTTTTTTTTCTTATGTATGTTCACCGATTTCTCCGTCAATTCTGCGCTGATTTCTATATTTTTTTTTATTCGAAAGTGTATAGGCACTCTTGTTGTGGTCCCATTGTCACTAAGAATAGGATCTGATGGTGGGATCCCAAAAAAACTGGACAAATCACTCAAATTTTTTCAAAAAAATTTAAATATTTTATATTTTTATTTCTAAAGCATTTCAAATATTTGCATCTGGTTGTCATCAGCTCATGTTGATGAGGTGATGATGGTAGGCACAACTCCCCAACGGTTAGGAGTTGGAGGATAATTCTTTTAATATTGTTCAAACGTTAAGATCGCCATTGTAATCTTTCCGGTTATTCAGGTGAGCTGATGATGATAGTTAAAACTCCTGTTAGAAGTTAGAGGGTCGAGGTGGTATTAGTGTTCGAATTTAGAATTGACAATAGTTTTAATCGTTGCACTTTGCGCTACGCTGTCACGTTGTGCGGTTTCTTAAGCTACAATTATTTACACAATAAAATGGAAAAATAAACAAAATTTTTAGAAAAAAATTAACCCACTTTCTAAGCGAAAAGTAAAAAAATTAGGTAAGTATTTCTTTAATATAAAGGATTAAAATGCGAAACTTTTTCTAACTACTCTTGGAATTTACTGATCTATTTGAAGTCGGTGCCAAGCTCCAATTGTCGCTAATTTTATTTTCTTTTGAAGTGTCATAGCTGACTTTGCTGTGAAATGCTTAGGTAATTTAGAAGTTGTAAGCCAAAAACTGAAAAGACACCGAAAATTCTGAGGTTTTTCGAGCACCACGAAGTTAGCACAGGTCTTTCGACTTTGCAAATTTGGTTTTCCACTAGGTATTGGTATCTATCCTAACAATATCCCAATATATCAAGATCTGGCGATTTTTTGCGACCTAACGTGATTTTTTATGTCTATGGTGACTGGCCTATTATAAGTAAGTATAAACTTGTTTTTTGAAAATAACTATAGTTATCTTAAGATTAGGTAACTATGTATCATAGCGTGTTATTGAAAAATTATAAAAAACTACTGAGAAATGCAAGTTGTTTGGATGAGGATAATCAGAAAATTAGTTTAAGTAATTAATCAATAAAGATTACCAATCATTATCTTTATCATGATAATGATAAGGTGAAATACTGGATCTCGATTTGCAATATTCTCCATATTGTAATCAATTTCATCATTTCAATTTACCTCTCTAGCTATAAATGACGACCGATTTGTCGCAGAGATACGGATACCTCTGCGCCCCAGGTCGCGGGTTCGATTCCCGAACAAGACAAATATCTGTGTGCATGAACGAACACATGACAGAAATAAAGAAAAAAACATTTATTTGGGACATCACATTAAAATTAAAATATAAGCGAAAAGCATAAAAGGCCTTAGTACTTATGTCCCAAAATGGTCCTGACTCAGCATAATGCTTGGGTTGTGACCAGCGCTGGTCTTCCGTCGGGACCGTGTTGGTGGGGCAGGGAGCTGTATTAACACAGATGGTTTACAAACAGTAAAAATCAAATAAACAAATAAAACCAAATAAATTATGTAACTCATTTAAATATGTGCAAATAAATTGGTGTGATTCTAAGAAAAAAATATAGATTATATAATCTGGGTTTCGTATGGTACAAATCTCGTATTTTATCTATACTTAGGTATAATAAAACTGTATACGAGCCAAATCTGTACATTAAAAATGAAATAGAAAAAATACCTCCAGGGGTCTTCTTAAACGAAACAGATACCTACCAAAAATATGGTTTTTGAATTTTTTGTCTGTCTGTCTGTTGTCCGCGTTTCACGCAAAAACTGAGTGGATTTTGACGAAACTTATTTTGTTATAACTTACCTATGTTTAAATTTAAATTAAAGGCTTGGTTACTACAAAACCCCTTTTACAATCTGGCTGAATATTATGATAAAAATAATACTGTACCTAGATAGTTATATTAATTAAAGTTTTGTATTCTTTAAATTTTAATTAGGTATAAGTCTCTTTGTTTTAATCTTGCATGTCCGTTATGGATATACTGTTGTGACTTTGTTTTATGCAATATCATCAGCAATATCTATGTACACAGTATTGGCAATAAACGATATTCTATTCTATTCTATTCTATTCTATAAAGCTAATTGTTTCTCGCCAATATACAGAAGTCGTTAGCATTCTTTTAAAATAAGAACATACTCATGATAAAGAGTCTTTTACCCAAATATCAATAGCAAATCCAAGACGTTAAATAATTATTTTTAAAACCCTGAAAAATCGCGTTAAATACCTACTTAGTGATTTATCACTATAGCAAATAAAAATTAAAATAACTAGAAATAACAATACTTATGATAAAAAAGTCATTGGTTATTAATATTCAAATAACATACATGCCTTAAACTACTTTCATTGGCCTCTCGACAAAACGCGGGCTCTCCTATAACGTGAATTTATTCAAGTTCGTGCACGAATTCACCGAAACAATGTCGCCCATGCTTCATGCCCGCTTTGCCTGCGCCCGGTCTGACGCCGGGCACCACCCCTTTTCACGTAAACACATATGTAGCTTCATATGAGTACTCATATGAATTAATGAGCCGAATGGATGCCAATGACTTCAAAAACACCCTGTATTGGCTATAATTTATTTTGAAGGTCGAATTACCTGATAAGGAACCATAGCAGTCCAGCCAAACTATAAAAGATATAAAAATACCATCTTAAGAAAAATTGTTAAACGTGATAAGCATTTTCTATTGACGTACACATTTTGATGGTCCGGTACACCTGATCTAGAACCCTAGCAGCCAGGTTAAACTATAAGAGATACAAACATAGCGTCTTAAGAAAAGTTTCTTTTGACGTAAAAATATCGAAGGTAGCCTACCCGGAGTACCCGGTAACGCAGAGGCCATAAAATTTTATTTTATTTCCAATCCAATCGGAACAAGTTTTTTTTTTAAGACTAAAGTGCAACAAAAATATTTTAATCTAGCCAACCATGGATTGAACAAGCTTTTTAATAAGGATATAATGGTTTTATTGGGAATAAATAAAGCTTTCATTTGATATGTAGTTAGATAAAATAACTTATGAGAAAATATTAACAATGCCTACTTATTTAAATTTTTACTTTTTGCATTCAAAATGCAATTCGTCCCAAAACCAAATGCAAATGAAAGGTCGTGGGTTCGAGTCACATCGGAGCTGGTTGTGACACGGGTCGATTTTTTCTAAATACTTCATTTTCAATTTTTCAATAATAAAAATTGCATTGTGAATGCAAAAAAGTAAAAATTTAAATAACTTGCAATAGCAATAATTTCATCTTAGCGATTGTCATATATCTGGAAAGGTATTTCTTTCGTGTGTGAGGGTATTAATAACTTCTGGCTATACAGCGCGCTAAAAGTATTGTATAAATTCGACGCTTCTCGTAACGATTCCGTAGCTCAGTGGTTAGTCATTTTATTTTTTAACATTATAGGCACAGGATATACTTAGTTAGACACATGTGCAATGTATCAATCTAAAATAATCTAACAATTCTTCTTTATTTGTATTAATTAAATAACAGATAAGGTTAGATATTTACTTGTACCAGATAGATAACTGAGTTAATAAGATGAACATGTTCTATAACATCACTTGACTTTTAACAATACTGACATTAGTTTTGTACTTAGATATTTTATATATACTACAACAGAAAAAAATTAAAGACATTACTTTTCTTATAAATATTATTTTATTTATTTTACAAAACATAACAACTCGACGAAATCGTCTTCTTTAAATAACTGAGAGTTTTTGCGTAATAAAACTTAAGCATTCATTTGAATCCAAGGTGTGAACTGGGATATGCGTGTGTTGACCCCAGGGTAACGTGGTTGACCGCAGCCGTAGCCAAAGGAGCTGATACCGACTACGACATTGTGGTGGTAGATCGGGCTACCAGCGTCACCTTGGCACTGGTCGCGACCGCCGGTGTCCAGAAGGCCAGTGCACACCATGTTGTCGGTGATGTTGATAGGTATTTCTTCATATCGATACGAGCATACATTTTGGTTGATAGTCCACAGCTGAACGTCGTGCAACACTTCAGAAAATTGACCCCCAACCTGATTAAAAACAGTTAAGTAATTTGTATATACTTAGTAAAACTAATTAAAGGCATTGAAACTTTGATCTCAGCAATAAACAATGTGACCAGAAATTAGGTACTCGTGTCATAAAGAACTCTTAAGGTAAAATTTCTAAAGCCATCTTCGAGTAACCTAATGCAAACTTTTGCAAGGTTATGTGTGTAAAAATACTGACCTCTGTAGCTCCCCATCCAACAGCCCAGATTGGCTGGGTGTCTCCAAGGACATAGTTGGTACCAGCAATGCTTGCTGGCTGCACGGCGTTAGCAACGAAGGCAATGCCGCCAGCTGTTCTGAGGATGGCAATGTCGCTGTCCAAGGTTCGAAGGCTGAAGCTGGTGTGGGTGATGATTTGGGTGACTACGTAGACGGTACCACCATCGTTGGCTTTGGCTGAGCCGACACGGAACTGCCATCTGTAAGGCGCGTCTTGGCTGTGAACAAAGATGATAGTTAATTTGGATACAAATAAGAATTAAGTTATTGAGAGTGATGTTTAAAAATATACATTAATAGATGGACAGAGTTTTACTGCAATTAGGATTGATGAAGTATTAGACGAACGTTAAGAGGGTAAAGATAGGCGATGAAATGAAAAGTGAATAACGGTTGAAGTAGTGTAGTTATAGGACTCAAATTGATTTGGACAAGAGCGGTAAAAATATGATATTGTATTGGTACTTACTAGGTACAGTGTGCCACGGTCACAACAGATCGGTTGTTCAGAATAGCGCCTGCGCAGGTCTGCCTGTGGTTGTTTCCAAAGAAGGAAAACAACAGGGCAACCGCTGAGGGGTAGTTGTTGATGGTTGTAGGGTTGCCACCAACTATTCTTTGCGACTGCCTCGGAGCAGCTGGAATATAACAAAACAATGGAATTAAATTAATTTAACACTTACACCCCCAGGGTGTCAAGCTGGAAAGATTGGCTATAAATCTATCTTAAGGCTATTTATATAATTGTACATTTATTTTATGGAAAGTTATAGTTATGAACATCATCTGTTGCTAATGAAAATAAGCTGAAACTTGTAAAACGCGGAAACACTATTCTTGACACGTGACTAACATTTTAATATTACAAATATCTAATTTTTTTGTTCACCTATAACGGCTCCAAGAGCCAAAGCCAACACTAGGAGGATACGCATTTTCTCGCCACCGAAATCACTTGGGCTAAAATCAAAATGAAATATATTCTTTTATAGAAAAATCAAAATCTTATCGTATCATCTGATATCACTATAATCCCTAATTTGTTATTATTTTATCTTTGGCGTGCAATAATGTGCAAATTTTGCTTTTCCGAGTGTTTATTTCTTTAACTAATGTACACTTTGTCATTCTTTTGGACGCAGGCACAGGCACCTTCTCCGACAATTAAATAGAAGTGATTAAACATTTGCCTATTTAAACCAACATAACCATTATGTAACTATGCATCTATGGAAAAATGCACTGTCAAATAACATAAAATAGTTTATCTACACTCATGTTATAATATTCTAATTATGAACTCATGCCTGAACGTCTAATGATACATTTTATGCCATAGTCAACTATTAAAAATAAAACTGCTGTATCCGGGTGTTTCATAATGACCATTATGTAACACCCGGATACAGCTGTCACTCATTATAAAACACTTATATTTCTTAATTTTACAGTCTCCATGGCAACCGGAGGATTTACCGGCCCTGACTTCCAACTCTTTCAAGCCCTTCTTTAGCCGGCAACAATCAGAAACTTTTTTAAAATTACAATTTTGAATTTAGAAGGAATAGACCGTAATAGACTCCTATGAGTGGGGTTTGGCACCAATTCACATTTTGTAATTAATATTGATTTGCTTTATTTTTGAAATTTATAATAAATGTAATTAGTGTAGATAAAGTAGTGTATGAGACTGCACATAACTCGGTATTAAAACACTCATTATGCGACAGTCACATAAACTACTATTATCTACTCTCATGTTTTAATATTCGAATTATGAACTCATGCCTGAACGTATACTGATACACTTTATGCCATAGTCAACTATAACTACAACTACAGCTGTCACTCATTATAAAACACCTATATTTCTTAAATTTACAGTCTCCATGGCAACCGTAGGATTTACCGGCCCTGACTTCCAACTCTTTCAAGCCCTTCTTTAGCCGGCAACAATCAGAAACGTTTTTAAAATTAGAATTTTGAATTTAGAAAGAATAGACCGTATAGACTCCTAAGAGCGGGGTTTGGCACAAATTCACATTTTATAATTAATATTGATTTGTTTTATTTTTGAAATATAGGTATAATAAATGTAATGAGTGTAGATAAAGTAGTGTATGAGACTGCACACATCTCGGTATTATGCGACAGTCACATAAACTACTATTTGAAAGCTGGGTTTGCTATTCATTTATTCTTTTAAAATCAAAATCATTTATTCATTTTAGGCTGATACAGCATAATTATGTGAACGTCAATGAAGCTACGCTATCAGTCACAAGTATTTTTTTTTACCCTGTGCTACCAGTTCGCAAATCCTACGGCAGGAGGCCTTGTAACGAGAAGAACCAGCAAGAAACTCGCCAAAGGTGTTTTTTTTCTCCTGAATAAATCATCTACCTCTATATAAGAAATCTAGCATACGTAAATTAGCAAGTGTCTTTATTTTTTTGGTTATATCTCCTCACTATTATGCTGCATATTCGTAACATTAAAAGATAATCTGTATGACGTCGCTGGGGTCGGGTGCCTGGTCTGGTCTCGTTGTCAGGATGATTGTGACGAGGGATCCTCAAAATAATAGTCTCTTCTTCAATAACAAACGTCTTTTTCTTCAATCACAATCGATATGGCACAAATGAAACAACGATTTAAGTGATGTACACGGATGAATCTTTAAACGCGGCAAATTCAATACAGAAAAGTGGCCCTTGCGGGCCCCACTTCCGCCACATCGTCCAACCCCTTCGTGGGTCCCTATAAGACTGTTTTATCATGCGCCTGCACCAAAATGTGCAGACCATCGACCAATTCAACTCACTTGGTCCAAGTGCTGCCATCTCTCTGTATCCAATTCACCCAAGTGCTTTCCGCAACGTTTAAACTGACTCAACTAATAGTTACAAAGCAACAAAATAGATGACGCTAGTAATTTTAGTCGATAGTTACAAAATAACTCGATAGATGTCGTTATAATTTAAATTAAAGTAATCGATCGTGCTGTCCTAGAGGGCAGCACTGCGCTCACGCTCCGACACGGCCATTCTGACGTGTCACATGTCCTCATGTGTATCTGGAACAAAATTACTTCAATGGAGCTAATTCCGCTCGGCTTAACCTGACTAAAAGGTTAGTAGGTACACTATAGATAAGGAAGAAAGTATGCCTCATAGTAAGTTACAGTAATCACAATATTATAATCAAAGTCATATAAGCAACACACATCACTAACAGTAGCTACACATTAGGTGGCAAGGATTCCCACATGGAATCGGTACACTCAATGTACATGGTCATCGTAATGACATAGTCTCCCATGAGACGGATTCCCACATTGGAATCGGTATGCTCAACATACATGGTCATCTCATAATGACATAGTCTCCCATGAGACGGATTCCCACATTGGAATCGGTACACTCAATGTACATGGTCATCGTAATGACATAGTCTCCCATGAGACGGATTCCCACATTGGAATCGGTATGCTCAACATACATGGTCATCTCATAATGACATAGTCTCCCATGAGACGGATTCCCACATTAGAATCGGTACACTCAATGTACATGGTCATATCATAATGACATAGTCTCCCATGAGACGGATCCCCACATTGGAATCGGTACACTCAATGTACATGGTCATCTCATAATGACATAGTCTCCCATGAGACGCTAGATTGCCACAGCCTCAGCCGCACCGCGCCCTGTACAACCCTATTGAATCGCAGTTACGACTACGACTGAAGCGTGCGGATTACCAAATAAGTAGCCATGTCAGTAAGTGTTTGCACATAGTTAGACAGGCCTTCACCGGCACTGTCCACACCCGATTCAACATCACAAACAATTAATTTTGAGGATACATCACTTTGAGGCATCTTTCTGAGCAATTCGTCAAGTCTTTAAAAACTTAGTTTTAACAAGTTCAAAACTATTTTAGGGCAAACGTTAAAAATACCATTTTACACAAATTAACTCTGTTCATAAGTTTACTCATGAAAATCCATTTCCACTTTATCTTGGCGGAGTTTGGTTTGACTTTATGACAATGCTGCTGCTGCAGCTTATAACTGCTTGTAAATAATGTTATTACTTAAAGCCTTTTTGAAAAATAAAGCTCTCAACTACTTCTTTATTACTGAACATAGTCACAACGTGTTTTAGACTGACAGCGTGGAACAAAAACAAAACATTTAATCTTTGTACATACTACAAGTGCTTCCGCTGTACCCTCTTTACCTCATGGTACCACAACAACGTGCTGACTCATTCAGCCACGCAATAAAACAAATACAACATCTTCAGCACTTCCTTGCTAATAATGTGATAAAACACCAACTAGATATTTAGTCCTCTGAACCAAATCAAATCATGTTCCCATCTGTCAATCTAATACGAACCTTTATCGTTTCTAATCCAATTTAAATCAAATCTCACATTAACAATCATTGTAATACTAGGTTTGTACCAGTAAAGTACCAAAAGCTTTACAAAAGAATGTTCTTTGAACGGAAAAGTGCATTTCGGTGCTGTTTGCACAAATAATGACAAAATGAAAACTGCTCACCAAATTGCGGTCATATGATATGCGATGCCAGTAGATCTCTCTCTACACTATCGCCGCCAGCGCCGGCTACTTGTCTGTTGCCTTGCGCCACGACGCCACCGCGCCGCCGCCGCACTGCCATCGCCGCAGAATCGCACCATTGCACCACTGCACCGACCGACGCCGATGTCGCGCCGACGAACGGCTTACCATAGGCAGCACCTGCATAGCACCACCACAGGCACCGCCATGCAGCGCTTGTATTCAACAAACAGAAAAATACACGAGGTAAACATTTACAAAGAGCAGTACAAAATATTAGGCGACCTTATCGCTTAGTAGCGATCTCTGTCAGGCAATCTCACTATCTGACAGGTCATGTTATAGGCACCAACTTTATATCAAGAGTTACAATGACACAACTATCTCGTATGGTATCTGTACCCCGAGTGTAAATTAGTCAAAGTGCAAACGTTACTATCTAGATCTTATTTCTTTACAACAAAGTACAATCCATCTGTCAATTTTTTTCTCAAACGCAATAGTATGCGAATTTACTAAACACTCTGTACGTTAGTAAAATTAGAAAAATGTTTGCCGCTGAATTTTGATGTAGGTTGACAGTAAAATCATAAAACATTCTTGGTTCCGTTAGGAACTATTATTACTTACAACGAATTACACACAAAGAAATAAGATTTACTTTCTTTCGGCTTCACAAAATAAGAAAAATATGAGAGTACCTCCGTTTGTCTAGATACAGACAAACCTATCGATGAACAAATCCTTATGCTCCAGTCAGGTTACGCCAGCACATGAAACATGGTCCAGGTCCAGCCGATGAACTTCCTTTCAGCGCACCGCTCATCACCAGGACAAGATGATTTTCACAATTCTCTTCTTGCAAATGAAATGCCGCTAGTGAAACGGCAGGGCGCCTTTTCTTTCATCACACGTTCAGTAACAGAATGTCAAATAACAGAAATACGGGTATTTCGTTTTCAGTCCACTTTTCATCTGTGGCACGGGCTGCATCGCACTACTGATGACGTCGCTGAGGTCTGTTCCATGGTCTTGTCTCGTTGTCAGGATGGTTGTGACGAGAGATCCTCAAAATAATAGTCTCTTCTTCAATAACAAACGTCTTATTCTTCAATCACAATCGATATGGCACAAATGAAACAACGATTTAAGTGATGTACACGGATGAATCTTTAAACGCGGCAAATTCAATACAGAAAAGTGGCCCTTGCGGGCCCCACTTCCGCCACATCGTCCAACCCCTTCGTGGGTCCCTATAAGACTGTTTTATCATGCGCCTGCACCAAAATGTGCAGACCATCGACCAATTCAACTCACTTGGTCCAAGTGCTGCCATCTCTCTGTATCCAATTCACCCAAGTGCTTTCCGCAACGTTTAAACTGACTCAACTAATAGTTACAAAGCAACAAAATAGATGGCGCTAATAATTTTAGTCGATAGTTACAAAATAACTCGATAGATGTCGTTATAATTTAAATTAAAGTAATCGATCGTGCTGTCCTAGAGGGCAGCACTGCGCTCACGCTCCGACATGTATATTCTTAACATTATAAGATATGCTGTATATTCGTAACGTTATAAGATAAAAATGTCTATATATTACAGCATGAAATGAATGAATTAATGTCTACTCACATAGCAAGAACTAAATCCATATTGAAATGGTAACAAACGACGTTTTTATTGTGGTATGTTTGTACAGGCAAAAAATTTATCCTAGTAGTAATATTGAAATTAACGTAATTTTCACTGGTAGCGAGCAAGCGAGTATATTCGCAGCTAAATGATACATGAATTAAATTGAATTCAAGCTTTACTTTCGTTTAGAAAAACAAACTCCTCACCTACAAGGTAACACGCCGCCAGTAACTAATCGATGGAAGTAAAACATTTGGTTATTTCATAAAAGTCATAATTTATTAAGTTCAACTATATTATTATTTTCTCTTTACTTTTGTATCAAAATTAAAATATTGACTTTAAGCATTAATTTGAATCCAAGGTATGAACTGGGATATGCGAGTGTTGACTCCAGGGTAATCAGGTTGACCACAGCCGTATCCGAAAGAGCTGATGCCGACCACAATCCCATTATAGTAGAGCGGGCTGCCGGCGTCGCCCTGGCACTGGTCGCTACCACCGGTGCCCAGAAGGCCAGCGCAGAGCATATTGTCGGTGACGCTCATGGGAATTTCATCATAACGGTCTCTACATGCAGCTTGGTTGATGGTCCAAAGTTGAACGTGTCTCAACTCTGCGGAGTACACGCCGCCAGCCTGAATTGAAAGCAATATTTAAATTCGGTATTTTTTTAAATACGAATTATCAAGTTTAAATATGCAAGAAGAAGA
Organism: Crambus lathoniellus; assembly: GCA_949710035.1. Taxonomy (NCBI): domain Eukaryota; kingdom Metazoa; phylum Arthropoda; class Insecta; order Lepidoptera; family Crambidae; genus Crambus; species Crambus lathoniellus. The sequence goes on along the minus strand of OX453298.1, from coordinate 30,100,786 downwards.
CGTATTAACCTCAGTAGCTCCCCATCCGACAGCATATAAAAGCTGGAAATCTCCAAGATTAAGGTTGGCAGTAGCAATATTCGCTGGTTGGACAGTGTCAGGGTCAAAGGCAATGGTGCCACCAGTGCGGACGATAGCAATGTCACTGTCCAAGGTACGGAGGTTAAAGTTGTTATGGATGATAATTTGAGAGATTTCGTAGACGGTGCCTTCATCGTTGGCCTTGGTGGAACCGACTCGGAACCGCCATCTGAAAGGCGCATCTTGGCTGGGAACAAAAGTTACAGTTAATTGGACGTATTTTTCATCGTTATATTCTTAGTTATAATGTTTATTGCAGCATATTTGTTACATATCCTAAGTATAATATAGTTCGCCCTACGAACATGTAGCTCGTAATTGACCTCAGTTGAAGCGGTTTTTCTCATAACTTATTCAAAGATATGGCGGTCAAACGAATATATAACACATATCGTGGATGTTTTAATTTTTGATTTTTCTTATGATATGTATTTAATAAAAAATCTTGAATTAAGCTAAATTTTTCTATTGAAACGGTTTGGCTTGGTTAATATTGGTTAACACGCGGATGTCGTGGTTGTTTTAGATCTTTGATTAGTAGGTACCAAATCAATTTTTAAAATTGTTTATGTGTTTTATGCTCTCTGGACCCTTTCTCCTTTTCTTATGATTCCCTACGAATCGTATCGACACACAAGTGTTAAAAGACTTAAGAGTAACATAAACTTCTTTTGAAGTTGTACTGATAAGTAGAAGTTTGTATGGAGAAAATATGGATTCATTGTGACTAGATGAAATGTTGGCTTATAATAATTAATGGAAAAAAATATATTCTGCTCGTAGGCATAAAAGTATACAGGATATTTTTTTTATCAGTGCACAAATTTTTAGGATCGACTCAGAATCGACAAGTGAACAACTTTCTCCTAGAAACATGGGTCGAAATACGACAAAAATTTTTGGACTTCCCATACTAATTCGATCACGTGATCAGTCCGATTTGTATGAAAGGTCAAAAAAAATTTGTCATATTTCGACCTATGTTTCTAGGAGAAAGTTGTTCTCTTACCGATTCTAAATCGATCCTAAAAATTTTTGCACTGATAAAAAAAATATCCTGTAGAGAGGAAGGGCTGTAAAAAAATCGTACTAAGTGCAGTGAGCCACGGTCAACACAGATCTGATGTTCAAGATGACGCCAGCGCAAGTCTGTCTGTAGTCGATGGTTCCACTGAAGGAAAACAATAGGGCGACTGCTGAGGGGTAGTGGTTGATGGTTGTAGGGTTGCCACCAACTATTCTTTGCGACTGCCTCGGAGCAGCTGGAATATAACAAAACAATTTAAGTAATGAAATTAATCTATCACTTACACCCCCAGGGTTTCGGGTTGTAAAGATGAATATGACTTAATAAGCAAAATTATTTACTCATATTCTGTTATTAATTAACGAATTTAAAACTATTTCTGTCACTTTTACCCGCTAAAATGAAGACAGACACATCATCAGATTTACAACAGGGGGACAAGTGTCTCAATCGTGTTTCAATTGTAGTTCAGTGGTAGTGCTTTTTTAAACACTAGTTACAAGAATTACGACAGTAGGATGTAATGTGAATGTATTATGTGGTGTGACCATCAATAGTATTGTGAAAAGTACATATTTCTTGTAACTAGTGTGTAAAAAACCGCCTTCAAAAAAATCACATCAAAAAAGTAAGAAATAATTCCTCACCAAATAAATAACGTAAGTACTTTGAAGTCGGGCGTGAAACATGTACGATTTTTTGTTGTTTTTGTTAAAACCCGCCCGACTTCAAAGTACTTACGTTATTTATTTGGTGAGGAATTATTGCTTACTTTTAAGGCGGTTTTATTTTTTTATAAAAATAATTTTTATTTTACTCTTTTTAGTGCATCGTGCAGGCAATTTACTTGTATTCTGGTAAATAGGTATGAATTCAAACTGTAAACCTCCTTTTTGAAGTCGGTTAAAATACCTTGAGGTATCCCCTTTTTAACAAAACAAGAATCATCTAAATCGGTTTATAAACAAAGGAGTTATGCATAAAGATACGTATTAAATTCACATAAAGTGGTAACGAAAACGACAGTATTTTCAAGATTTCCTGAAAACTACTGAACCGATTTCAAAAAATGGGACCAACTTGGAAACCAACCTGATGTAATAACGTTTCAATCATTTCAATCGGTCCAGCCGTCTTCGAGTAATCGATGGACATACACAAAAAAAAACATACATACAGACGAATAGAGAGCCTCCTCCTTTTTGATAGAAGTCGGTTAAAAAGCACTACAACTGATCTACAATTGAAACACGATTGAGACACGATTGTGACTTAACGTTAGCAGACTTGGCCCCCAGGTTAACACCGCGCTTATTAAAAAGGGGTTAACAGTGAGCTAACAGCATTTTATGAAATAGAACTATTACAAATATTTACCCATAACGGCTCCTACAGCTAAAGCCAGTATAAGAATGACGCGCATGTTCTCCTCCTCAAAAATACTTTAGTAAAATTACAAAGTGTCATCTATTCTTTTATAGAAAAACCAAAATCTTATCATTGCATCAATTATCATTTTAATCCTTTATTGGCTATTTGGTTTTACAATTTATTTTATCTTTACCGTGCATAATAAAGTAAAAAAAAATCCCTTACATGTCAGTATTGAGTCATCGGAAGTTTATTAAGCAGCTAACGTCCAGCCTAAACGTCAAAAAGAAACAAGTACCTATTTAATAATAATAATAAATCATTTATTTCATGCTACTATTGGCCTATATAGAGGAGCCCGTGGCGCAGTGGATAGCGCGCTCGGCCTGCGATCGTTGAGGTTAAGCAACGTTCGCAATGGTCGGTCACGGGATGGGTGACCAAAAACTTTTCATCTCGAGCTCCTCCGTGCTTCGGAAGGCACGTTAAGCCGTTGGTCCCGGCTGCACTTGCAGTCGTTAATACCCACCAATCCGCACTGAGCCCGCGTGGTGGGTCATGGCTCATTCTCCTTATTCATCCATAAGGAAGGCCAGTGCCCCAGCAGTGGGGACATTAAATGGCTGATGATGATGATGATGATTGGCCTATACAACGGGTTGCACTCTGGAGCCGGTAGAAGTGAAAAGGCCTCCCTAAATTTTTTCCCAAAAAAAAGGATTTTGACAAAAAAATAACTAAAAACGGACTGGATTTGAACCGAGATCTTCTGGCTTGAATGCAACTTGTTTTCTAACCAGGGGGCCGATTCTCAGGCAATCGAGAAAAGTTCACATTTATAGCTCGAAATTCAAATATAACACAGTTTTTGTATTGTCAGAATTTCGCAATCGAAAAAGTTCGATCGAAAACCAGTCGAACGCTACGAGTGGTAAAAACCAATAGATGTTCGTATACGAACTTAGCTGTCAAAATGAATTTGTTGACATGTGAGACAGCTTAGTTTGTTTGAAACGTTCTAACTTTTCAATAGAAACCACAAACAAAATGTTCGACATACGAGTTACCACACTGAAAAAGTTCGAATGCCTGAGAATCGGGCCCCTGAGCTATCACAACTTTGGAAACGATGGCGAAATTTGCCTTCGTATTCTAATGACATTGTAACAGTTTTTCGATAAGGTCACGTGTCCGTCTTACGATCTGACGGTCGCGTGATCCTGACGCGAGTTTAACATTTTTTACCCATCCTAAAGCCTCGTACAGACAGACATCGCGAGCCGTGCGACGCGAATGGTTCGTCTCTTATGCATCAACCTGAGGTCCCGAACCTGCGTCCCGAACGACACATGCTCAAGCTGAGCACGCAAACTACCACGCACGGTGTTCGTCAGTAGAACACGCAAACAACACCTGCCCGTCCACACGGAGAGCAGGGCTCGTACTGAGGCGGCGTTCGCAACGATCGTATATGACGCGAATGCTCACTGTGAGCACACACGTCCACACAGCCCGAGGCATGCGAGACGAACCATTCGTGTCGCATGCCTCGCGATGTCTGTACGCGGCTTAAAAAGTGCACATCGCCGCTAAAGAAGTTTTCACATAAAAAAAATATTTCACTATTTTTTGGCCTCGACTCGGTGGCATTTGGCAACGTCCCACGGAAGCGCTGGTACACCACGCCCTGCGGCCAGAAATCCTCTTTCATGAAAATATTCAACCGTGCTGTCAGGACCCGCACCACATAGTTTGTATTGTGGCGCGATTCCAAAGGCTGCACTCTTAAGCAGAAGTAGGGCTTCTTCTTGATGTACTCTGTCACGTCCCCTGCGGTGACGTTGTGGTGGAAACGGGATAGATATAACGCCGTGGTCGGTATGGCAGCTCGGAGCAGAAAGTTGGGCCCTATCGGTGCGGTACCATACTGATTTCTCCTTTTGTCCCGAACCTCAATAAAACCATGGTCATCTTGACCCGGTAAGGAAACATTCGGCGCAAGTGCTCTTCTGTAAGGTTGGTCTGACTTCTGCGACCGCCGAGTTGTTTTAGCGGCAGCAACAGCAGCATAGTCAAGTTGACTATGCGCAGGCGCATGCGGCGCCACCGCTGTAAAGAGCGGAAGCGGTGGGGCGCGGGCGGGTTGCGCGCTGCTCACGGGGCAGGCGCTCGTGGCTGGCAACGGCAGCGCTCGGGTTCTGTCGGGCCGTGGTGGAGTCAGCGACGAAACCTCATCAGCTCAACACCGAAGAAGCCAGCTCACAGAGGTACCTACCACATTTTCCTATCATCATCATCAACAGAGAGCCTACTCTGAAACGCTAAACCCGAAACTTTGTTATACCCGTTCCTCTTACTCTCCAGTCAAGACAGAATCGAGTGAAAGGGGCGGGGCTAACCGAAGTTTCGGATTAGCGTTTCAGAGTACGGTCGCTGTGTTTCGCGTCCACATAAATGCGTGGGGCTGCCTTTGAACGGGCGGTAGTGTCAGTCGAAAATTCATTCATAGATTTCAGGCGACAGTTAAGGCGCTACTCGGAAAAAGTAGGGACTTTTTGATATAAAACTATAGGACGGTTGGAGTTATTACAAATCTGGTAATACCATTTATATTTCTTCATACCTTTATCTAGATTCGTATAGTTTCAGAAACACGATTTTATGATTTTGCCTCGACACTTTTTCTTTTCGAAAAGACCTCTAAAAATACGAAAAATCAAGGTTATTCTTAAATGGGGTCTCATATGCTATTCGAAATTGGTTTAATTAGTGGACACCAATAATATTTAGGATCGTGTAGAATCATTTTTTAAAAATCGATATAGTTTTTTAATATGAAGTGATTTTGTGTTATTTTTTGCCTAATCTGCAAAATCTGTCTCCTCCTCCCACGCGCGTGGTTTTCTCATTGCTATCTCGCTTCCGCATATTTTTTCCGAGTATCGCCTTAATCTAAGTTACGTTTATTAGAGGGTGACACTTATGGTTTTTTTTATGAAAGATTTGATTAAAATTACAAATAAAGCAAATATTACTTTTTTTTAATACATATTGGCTTTTATTTATACTTATAACATATTTGGTGCAGAAAGGTGGAAAAATAATTTTGAGCGTTTACCATCAAATTGAGAATTGAGTTAATTGTGAGACTATATTATTAAATTATATATAGATTGAAGGTTATTTAATAAATAATCTAGCTTTATCATACATTTTACATCGTTTTCATACATATTTTCAAAGATATTATCAATTTAGTGAGTGTAGGAAGTAGTCCGGAAGTAAATCAGAAGTAACTGACAAAGGCGTATACAATTACAAAATGCCGCTGACATAATTTATGATACGATGACGTCAGAAACCGGTGGCCGGTTCGGGGACAGTTGAGTGGCTGAAGTTTTGTTAATATTAATTCAATATCTATAGTAATTATTACATCTAAGGCCCGATTTTACCAATGGTATTTAAACGCGATTAACGCTAAACGTGTTTAAAACGTATTTCTGTCTCTGTCACATTCAAACAAATGAAAGAGACAGAACTATGTATTAAACACGTTAGTTAAGTTTAAATATCAGTGGTGAAAGTCACCCTAAATTCATTATATTAATTATGGAGATACCATTTTACTACATGTAATCATGTTTCTATTAAAAAGTATCTTGTTTCGTGGCAGGGCTTACCGCCAGCAAAGCATGATTAAGCAATTTTACTTTAATTTGTCTTGGGTATTAATTTAATTTAATTCGGCTGATGATTGAATATTTGGTCTAAAATCATATTACAAAGGAGACTGGTCACGGCTCATACAAAATTTACCCAGGCCCGGCGCAAAAGAAAAGTAAATAAATAAATAAATAAAAATAGAAAAAGATATCTTTTTGATTTATTTATATACCTAAGTATTTTATTTTTTTTAACACTAAATAGGGGTTTTATTCTGTTTGACTAAAATGGTCATACTCATAACTATTTTTATGATATATTTTTAAAAATATATGATATTTTAATGAAAATATCATATATTGACATATATTTTAATGAAAATATCCAAAATTATGTGAGGCAACGCGCGCGGGACGGGGGTGCCATTGTTCCGTACAATTGCCGCCGCCCAGTGCCTATTATTATATTATAGCTTTTATATAATAAATCTATATATATAAAATTCAAAGTCCTGACTGACTGACTGACTGACTGACTGAGATATCAACGCACAGCCCAAACCGCTGAACCTAGAGACTTCAAATTTTGCACATAGATACGTTATACAGTGTAGGCATCCACTAAGAAAGGATTTTTGGAAATTCCACCCCTAAGGGGGTGAAATAGGGATTTAATGTTTGTATGAAAGTCCGTCAGTTTTGAAGTTAGGATCTTCAAATTTTGTATTTAGGCTGGCAATTGAAAATTAATATTTACCTGTGTCAGCGTTTTTGACAATTCCACCCCGGAAGGGGTGAAAAGGGGGATGAAATGTTGTATCTGGAAAGTCCTTCATTTAATTTATAATTTAGGCTTATGGTCGGAAAGTAAAACAAATAAGCAAACACATATTTCCTATTTTTTCGAAAATCAACCCCTTAGAGGTTAAATGGGATAAATAAACCTAAAAATCGATATGGATGTCGTTATTGAGGTTTTATGGGATGACGATTGCAAAAATGGCATTTATTTTGATTTTTAACACGCTGAACATGATTCAACCCCTTAAAGGTTGAGATAGGGGTGAAATTTGGATGAAAAATCAGGGGCAAATTAGACCTTTCAACTTGAAACTTTGTAGGCTTACTTTTTAAAACAAATAGGCAACCCATTTCGTAATTTTCCCAAAATCAAACCCAGGGGGTAAAATAGGGGATGAATATGTGTATGAAAGTCCGTCAGTTTTTGAAGTTAGGATCTTCAAACTTTGTATTTAGGCTGACAATTGAAAATAATATTTTCCTGCGTCAGCGTTTTTGACAATTTCACCCCGAAGGGGTAAAAGGGGGATGAAATATTGTATCTGGAAAGTCCTTCATAATTTTTTTTTATTTAGGCTTATGGTCGGAAAGTAAAACAAATGAGCAAACACATATTTCCTATTTTTTCGAAAATCACCCCTTAGAGGTTAAATGGGATAAATAAAACTAAAAATCTATATGGATGTCGTTATTGAGGTTTTATGGGATGACGATTGCAAAAATAGCATTTATTTTGATGTTTAACACACTGAACATGATTCAACCCCTAAAAGGTTGAAATAGGGGTGAAATTTTGAATGAAAAATCAGGGGGTAAAATAGACATTTCAACTTGCAACTTTGTAGGCTTACTTTTTAAAACAAATAGGCAACCCATTTTGTAGTTTTCCGAAAATCAAACCCAGGGGGTAAATAGGGTATAGAAACCTAAATCATCTTAAGTACCCTAAAAGTTCTTGGTACCTAAGCTACTCAGAACTAACTTTTTGATTGTGAAACAGACACTTATTATTTACTAGCTTCCGCCCGCGACTTCGTCCGCGTGGACATTCGAGAAAATACTTAGGGGACCAATAACCAGGACAAAAAGTATTCAATGTTATGAATTTCATAAAAATCGTGCACGAGCAGCCTCGTGTGAGGCCCGCCGCACGTGGCAAACGTTCTGCCTCGCGCGAGGCTGCCCGCTTGGTGAGGGAGGACCCGCCTAATCACGTAAAAACGGCTGATCGGATTTTTATGAAATTCATTACATAGAATACTTTTTATCCTGGTTATTGGTCCCCTAACTATTTTCTCGAATGTCCACGCGGACGAAGTCGCGGGCGGAAGCTAGTAATTTTATAAAAGGAAGAGGCAATAAGTAAGTTACATTGGGATATCATTGGGTTATCTGAAGTCCGAAGAGAGGGGGAGGACTCGATAACCCTGCAATCCGGTAACTTACTTTACCACCGGGAGGGCGACCAACAGTCCATTGGTGGTGTCGGGTTCATCGTCCATAAATCCCTTGTCAACAACGTGATCACCATCGGAAGTGTCTCGAGCAGGGTAGGGTACCTGAAACTCAAATTATCGAAACGATATTTGTCGAAGTATTTATATTTACGATGTCGAAGTGGAGGCTATGTATGAGGAAATCTCTAAAGCCATGCATAGCTATAAAACCCACTACACGGTTGTGTGATGGGGGATTTCAATGCAAAATTGGGGCTGATCGTTGCGGTGATGAGCTGCGAGTGGGGCAATTTGGATTTGGGCAACGGAACGATAGAGGCCAGATGCTGGCAGACTTCATGGAGAGGGAGAACCTCTATATGATGAACTCCTTCTTTAGCCCGTAAGCCGCAAATGGACCTGGATCAGTCCGGACGGTAAAGACAAAAACGAGATCGATTTTATCATGTCGACGAAGAAGCACATATTCAATGATGTCAGTGTGATCAACGCAACGCATTGTGAATGCAAAAAAGTTAAAATTTAAATAACGTGATCAACGCTGTTAAGACAGGAAGCGATCACCGTATGGTGAGAGGCACATTGAATATCGATGTCAAGCTCGAAAGATCGCAACTGATAAAATCCACTCTCCGACCAATACCAGCTCAAATTCAAAACCCCGAGTGCTTTCAGCTCGAGCTACAAAACCGCTTCGAAGCCCTTGAGAACAGCATAGACGTGGACAATCTATACAACATGGTGGTGGATACTGTCTGCACGGTTAGGGTCTAAGTACTATATAAGCCGCCGTCCCAAATTGAAGAAACTCTCCATTCAGACTCTCCTACTCATGGATCAGAGACACGAAATGAAGCTGCAGAACTCAGCGGATGCCTATCGTTATCGACAGCTTAATAGACAGATATCTAAGTCTTTGACGCGCGACCTTCGCCAATTTAATACCGAGCGTATTAAAGAAGCCATTGAGCGGAACAAAGGCTCCAAAGTGTTCGCGAGAGATCTGTCTAACGGGCAAAGTCAATTGACGAGGCTGAAAACTGAGGAAGGTAGCATCATTTCGTCAACACCTGAAATCCTGAGGGAGATTGAGAGTTTCTATGGACAGCTATATTTTTTTTTATTTTTTTTTTTAAATACTTATACCTCCAGCATAAGGTTGGAGTCTGTGTTTACTGCTTCTCTTACATACCAGCAGGTCTACTCTAATTCAACGAAAAACGAAATTTCTTTCGAAACTTCGCACATTTCCTACCACCGACTTCTTCGTTTCGAAACTTCGTTGAAACGAAAATGCTTTGACGTTTAAATTTTCTAAGCCTACTCTAATTCAATTTAATAACGAACGAAAATTGAAGTTTGGCAGTTTTTAGTTCGCAGTTTTGACGAACTCAAAAGCATTACCTTTCTATTTTCGTTTGGGTCGATTTTTATTAAAATATTAACTGATATGGCTACGAGGCAGCTTTTAATCGCTGCTGCTTTGCGCGAAGAACGCTTGGAGAGGAGAAAGAACCGGCAGCACCTGCGAAATCAGTTATTTATAGCGAATATTCCCGATCTAGAGTTTATAGGAAATTACAGACTCAGTCGGGAATTATTCGAGGAGCTGTGGACTGAGATAGTGCCTTTATTACCTCCAGGGGCAAGGCGACAAGAGTTCAAGCCAACCCTTAAAGTAAGTTTGTACTATGTAAACACGCATTTCAATTTTACTTTTCATAAGCCTGGTTATCGCTTTTCAGATATAGATATTGACTTAAACAACAGCACTTAATGCACCGCATACAGGTACTAGCAAAGCACATAAGATTTCTTCAAAATCTCAAAAAAAGGAATCATATTAAGCGGAAATAAGTAGTAAATATAGGTACCTAGTGATAACCGATTAACGATTTTTTCATTTACTTCATTTTCAATACTAAAGTTCTATTTTATTTATTTTCCGGTGATTCTGGATATCTTCTAAGGGAGTGATGACACCCGTCGATAATGCTGTTGAGGACTCTCTAGAGGGAAGATACTGCCATCCAAAAACGTCCACGCTGCACCGTTGAACGCACATTTGGTGTATTGAAAGCTCGATGGTAGAGATGTCTTTTGTCTAGCTTGTCCATTACTGCCCAGAAACAGCAGCTAAAATTAGAGTAGCCTGCTATGTGTATAGTACATATGTATAAGGGCTGGTATGGAGGTCCAGAGTTTCTTTTTCCCGAGGAGGGAGGTCCCTATTTGACAGAAGAGGATCACCAAACGGACAGAGCCAGGCAGATTCGCAGGGAAATTGAGACAGCCGCATCTTCGACTCGAGCTTTACAGGCAGGTCGAGGGAAAAGCGCTGTATTAATACAAACTTTAGAAAGGAACCAGGAAGATACATTCATACCAAACCAATTAATAAAATTGTAATATTGAAATAAAACCCACTTGTGTACCTTTTTTTTTGTCGTAGGAGATAATCATCAGTGTCTCAGTTAAATGTACCTACGACAAGACGAGGAAATCGTTATGCATGCCTAACTGCGTGTTTGCTACATATTTGCTTGCTGCATTCTTATAATATCCAAATAAAATGTAGCCTATGTCACCCGGGAAGAATGTAGCTTTCTAATGGTCAAAGAATTGTCTAAATCGGTCTAGTAGTTTCGGAGCCTATTCGATGCAAACAAACAAAATCAAATCTTTCCTCTTTATAATATTAGTTTAGAAGACTAGCGGATCATCGCAGTTTTACCCGCTTGCTACCCGTTCCCGTAGGAATATCGGGATAAAATATAGCCTATGTCACTCGGGAAGAATGTAGCTGTCTAATGGTCAAAGAACTTTCCAAATCGGTCTTGTAGTTTTGGAGCCTATTCGATGAACAAACAAACAAACAAACAAACAATCAAATCTTTCCTCTTTATAATATTAATATAGATTAAAAAGACAATATCAATGTA